>CM035148.1:27257804-32287804 GCA_020205605.1 Panax ginseng
CATACAATTATCTTTTTTACAACTTTAATATTGCATGATGCTAAATAGTTAATTTAAATTGCATAAAATTTTATTATTTCAATAGGTTTTGAAACCGAAACTGCACCAAATAAAATCGCACTGCACAATTTAAAACCAAACCGCACCAATCACAAGCAAGCAGTTTCATGTACGGTTTTAAATTTGTCATACCACACCTAAACGATTTCATGTGCGATTTAAACTTCAAACCACACCATACTCACCCCTAACTTCTAACATAAATAGTTGGAACTTCCATAAGAAAATATGCTAAACAGATGTGCTCGACTAATTATTTTTTTTTACCTTTTCTTTTCATGTCGATGAAGGAATGGTTCAACTAGCAGCTCCAACCAAACATCATTCATAAGGGATCTACAGCTACTAAATTTGGACAACATCATTCAAAAGGGTAAAGATGCATCTACAGCTACTAAATTTGGACAACAATGAAGAACCAGCTGTACAAAATGTTTACACTAAATAAATAAATAAACAAATAACGTCGTACAAAAATAAATTGTCTCAACTCTTTTGCTTGCTGTAAGTTAGATATAATCACAGGTGAGGCAGTAAAAGGTAAAAAGAACGCTACTCAAATTTCTTTATCAAAGAGAGGTCATTCAACATTTTCTCAATTGCATCATCATCATGGCCACGTCCACGGGACTGCAAACAAAGAGGTTCCATCAATCACATTGTAATCAGAACAGACACTGGTATAGACCAAAGCAATACTATGCAGATAGATGCTCCATGACACAATGCATGGTTCCCTGAGAAAGTCTCAATTGCTATCACTAAACATCATTGCACAAAATGAAAAGCAGTTGTGATGATTAGGAGGGGAAATGCCTTTGAGGTGTAGAAGAGATGGCGAGTAACCTGCTTCAAGATGCAAAGGTTCTAAGTTTACATATCCCCACCAGCCATTTCTTGTGGGTTAGCCGATTATTGCCGATGCATGAAGTTTACTGAACCAGATATAATTATTAGATTATCTCACTGTTTCACAAGCAGCCTCCTTCTCCAACTCTCCCCTCAATGGTTTGCCTAAACAAGAACTCTTAAACAATATATCCCGACAGAGGAAAATTGGATTCTCTTTTGAATAAATCCAGACATATGAAAGTTTGAAATGCCAAGAAAAATATTTATCGAGTTTACCCAACCCAACCCAACTACACCCATATTGGGACTATCTAATAACTAAATCATGGTATACATATCCAAATTCTAAAACAGATTATATTCAATATTAGCTTATTTCCTAGTCATCTGTGGGAAGTTCACAAAATCATAATCGCATTAAGAGGACCTTGCTTTCAACGGTTCAACCCACTACCATATGAGACTTTAAATCAAGTCCTTGCTTTCTGCAGGTAGGGTTATAACGTAGTGTGCCATTGGCCTGTCGCACGGATGTAGTTTCAACCAAAACTAGGGAAGATACCAAGTATTGCAAATTTAAAATTTCTAAAGCACAAGTTATTTGCTAGTTGCTTCTAAGAAAAATAATTTCTCTGTTGAATTATTATTTCTATTCCTCCACAAGTTAATTCAACTCAAGCTTATGGGAAAAAAAAGAAGCTAATTAGGGAATGTAAAGACTAGGTTGATAGAGTAGTAATTGTGGAATGAATAAAAAGATAAATAAGTGAAATATGTTTCCTCCTTCCTACTTGTGTCCTTCCATCCGTAAACTATAATAAGGCAATATTAACACATCTAAAAGAAAGAAAAGAACAGCAGAGAACTTGCACAGAGAACATAATAAGTAGTACAAAACAAACATACCCTGATAGATGGCACCATAGCAACGGCTTCCTCCACAGTTTCGGGGCAAAGGTTCCCAAGAACACAAAGCTAAATGAGACGAGAAGAACAAAACACCAATAGATTTTATAAGATAACAAATGATGATATTTTACTGATGAATATATATTATTATCTTGGATTATATAGTGTCTCGGTATACTACCTCAAATTCTGCCAATTGATAGCGACTGAGGATTCTGAATATTTGTTAAAGATAAAACTGCTGATGCCAAATACAAATATTTTCCAAAAAATGAAAAAAGATAAATATACAACAAACTTAAATATTACCATTACCAGTCCTACGTCAAGTTTAGAACTATAAGTTGCTATGATATGTCTAAATTTGATTCTCGATCAATCTAGCAATCAACACATGTATGAAAATCACAACTTCAAGTGTTATATAACCTTTAAGACATTGACTTCAATATTTGTGGACATGTTTCCCATGTTATAGACATAGAATAACTGTTTACGGACAAGATTTCATCTGCATTGACTCTAATACATGGTTGCCTCAAACAAGATAGACTAATAAGAGTTTGAAAAATCATTATATGTAATGAAGATTTTGATCAATCAACTCCCAAGTTGCTAGAACAAGATATGATTATGCTTTATCAATACATGTTTTCTGAATAAATAAGAGTAAATGCAAAAGGATATAATCAATGGTAACTTATCATGCTTGCAGGGTATTATATTAAGCAATAGAAGATGCTGGAAACCTGGAATCTGGTACCTCATAATGCTGCATGTTTTCTCAAATTTGGTTTCAAAACATAGTATTAGTGGTAACTATTTCCGAACGTATCTGTAAATCCTTGTCATATGTTAAATGACCGGAGATGTGAAACCATCGCCATTTAGTTACAAGATTAAGTGGACAGAATATGTAGTTCAGACTACGTAATATTTTTACAAACTTGTTATTGTAGTAATGCACATGTTTGAACTCATACTGAAGGATACTCTCGAACTTGTCTAACAGCATCAGGATTCTTATATCGGCTAAAGCGCTTCACATATTGCAGTGATTTCTCAAACACCCTGAAATAAAAAGATAAGAAAAAACTAAATTAACTGGCTCAAGGATTGATAATCTAAACTGATTTTGGAATCTCATTTATTTTAACAGGTCAGCTAGCTAGCTTGATACATGAATCTTGTATTGAATTATAATGTGACGACAAGGGACACCAGAGAAATCTTGTTCCAGTCGGTCAATTTATAGGTAAACTAACATGGTATGAGATTTTAATATAAACTTCTATATTAGTTTTCATCGTCTATTACCTTAAAATTTATGAGGTTGAACCACTATTCTTAGAATTCACAGGTATCAACTAAGATCTTTTTTGCCATTTCAAATAAGAATAAAAAAAACAACTAAATATTTAAGATGCCAAAAAGACTCAAATAAAGTAGTGTCCCTCAAAGTATGTGATGCAAAATGCAGCAAAAGGTATAATAACTTAAAAAATGAAGACCTAAAAGGACCTTTATAGGCGATGAAACAAAGTTGATAATTTGAATTTTGACAAGATTCTTAGAATAGAGATGGTGAAAAACACAGTTGATGAGCACTCACTGAGACATTTGATTCATTGGATCCTCCGACATTTGCTGAAGCTGCTCATACTTGTGTTCAAGAATTAAGGCAACTTCACAGTTCATTAAACACTTTGCCTTCAAGAACTCTGAACAAATTAGCAATTAAAAAGAATGTCAAATGGTACCCGCATGATAAAATTTCTCATGCACGAGAAAAACACCAAATCTGTATAATTTTTCCTCATCATATTTGACAAATATATGCCAGTAAATTCCGGAACAAAACCTGAGTACCTAGTAATTTATTACTAGCTGTCCCAAGAATCAAATCTCATTGGCTTGAATTAAAACCACTTATGCCTATTAAATCTATTTCCCAACAACTTTGGTTAAAGCAACACAATTGAATTTTTTTTTTTTTAACCTTTTTATAATTAAGAAACACTTTCTAAACAAGTAATCGAACTTATTATAACCACTAGTTACAATATAAGTGTTCTGTCATCTGGTTTTTGAATTAAATTGATTATCTATATAAAATATCAACCCAACCAACTTCCAGTTACAGTGTAGCCCATCAACCCAGCAAATCAAACAAACCCATAAGAAACAAAAACAAATACACCCACACCCACACCCACACCCACACCCACAAATATATTTGCCTTAATGAATAAAAAATTACCATCTCCAATTTTCAGCTCAGCAGCATTTTCTTCCTCTTCTCCTGACATATTAGATGCTCAAAACCTAGCAGCAAAGAAAAGGGAAATAAACATTCCTCCTAAAAATATGGAAAAATCAAAGTACAAGTGTGAATTCGATACATATGTAACCCTAAGGACAGTTATGCCACACCTGTTTGAATAAAAAAAATCAACCTTTTTTTATTTTCATGCCGCAGCTCAAACTTTTTTGGGTTGTGTCTAGGAGATAACTGAGAAGAACAAAATCAAAATTTTAAGAAGGGGTTACTAAAGTAGCTAAAACCCCAATTCTAATCTATTCTAAGAATAGGTCAAAGTTTAAAGATTATTATATTAAAGGATTATGAACAACTGAACAGAATATCTAGGTTTTGTAATCGATTTTTAGATTTAACAAACACCAAAAAGAGGGTTCTAATTGAAGAATTATGAGTGGTTCTTCGCTTACCCAGATAAGTTCTCAACGAAACGTTGTAGAGAGTGAAGTCAGATAGGATGCGCCTCAAAATCAACTGACGAAGAAGGTGAAGAAGAACTGGTGCCTATTGAATTGCTCCTGTTCCAATGTTCTCAAAAAAAAATAAAAAATAAAGTCGCCTGACTTGGTCCGGCATGAGCTCGGCCTGGTCAAATTGTAAAAAGGCTGTCCTTTTGAACCTTAAGCCCGGCCTGACAAAAAGCTTGATATGATCCGACCTGAGGCCTGTGCACTTGATCTGGCCTGGCCTGCATTTAATTACTTGATACTTATCCAATAGACTGCAGCCCAACATCCTTAGGCCTAAGTTAATAAAAAGAAAAAGATACATGCAGCACACCACCAGCTCAAATTGTTCGAGGCCCACAATATTCACTTACCTCTCCTTTGGGCTCTCATGCCACAAACGCAGCCCATTATTACTAATCACCAATTAAAACCCAACAAAATTCCTCCTTTACTAATGAATAAACCAAGAACAGTTAGACCTGGACCCCCTTTTTGCAAAAACCCTTGAAAGATCAATATACTCAAACTCAGTCCAATTAATTTTCTCATGCAACTTTAAAAAGAATAACTAAAACCCAGACATATCATATTCTCACCATATATAATACTACTAAAAATTTGCCCAAAATCCAGCTATGGCAACCTAAATCCTCCACCATTGTGACATTTAGATTTTAGGTTTAACTTACTTACGATATTCACAATTATATTTACTAAACTTATATAAATTCATTCAATTTTAATTTTAAAAACGTGACTTTAAAAAATCAAAATGAAGAAGCATAAATAAAATATTGCAATAAAAATATTTAATTACGATTATTCCTGACTCTTGCTATTGTCAAAAGCCATAATAAATATATATTTAGCGATATTTTTTACCATTTCTAGTAACACTTAACACTTCAAGAGACACTAATTATTCTTAATCAATTCTCATGAGCTTGCAGTGGCCCTGAGGGAGTAATAAAGGAGTTAATTATTCTTATGAGCTTCTTCTGTCACAGAAAATAACTAAATCTGATTTTTCAAGGACATGAATTCTTATTCATCAACTCCATAAGAAGATTTACTTTACAATAAACATCCCAACACAGATCCTTCTGGGTAAAGAAAATAAGATATTTAGAACCACAACTACACATGTTGTACTACAGTTTATTGTTATAGTTCCCAAGCCTGAGAAATTGAGAATCTATAGTTTCTGTAATTTTTTAGCTAAAACATTTTTGAACATATAATGAAAAGCTATACCTAAGAATGGCCATGGCCAAGTAGAAATCACACCAATGTAAGCAATCAGTCAGCATTGATTTTCCGTTTTCACGAGAAATCTGATCCAAGAATCTTTGAAGTTTTAATTAGATTTGACATCCTTGATGCTTGCAGCTTCATTGTTGGTTTCAACAGTATCAGATGAATAGTCAGTCTTTGAAGCACCTCGATGTTTTAAGACTTCACCTGAAGCCATTTCTGAAGTGTGCATATCTTGAATTATTGGCCTATTCGGTGTTTCTTCTACAATGTTGTTCGTTGTTGGTTCATTGCCCATAGCTGATACCATTCCATCAGTGAGATTAACATATGGACCCTGATCAATCAAGGAATCCAGGGCAGAACGCGGTCCATTAAATTGTACCTGCAGAAAATACAATTGACAATATAAATACGATGAACAATAGTTACACAGTCTGTTACTACAATTCAAATCACTTGAGTTTCTCCTAAATTTACCTACATGATATGTTATTATTGGATAGTGTAAAGCACTAGTTTTGCAGGCCATCATTTTATAATTTATCCTTTAAAGACAAATTACAGAGCCAGAGAACCTCCAAAACTTGGGTTTCTCTCATTTGACAGCAAAAGAATTGGCTATATTATCAAACCAACGGTATTTTTATAGTAACCAAAGAGACCAAACTTGAGATGAAATGAATCCGGAGTCTCTTAGACAACCTCTCAATTTGATGAGCAGCTACAAGTAGGAGTTTAACAACAATTGAAGCTTCTGTTTGCTAATATATATATATATATATATATATAAAAGGTGTTGATTTAATAAATATTATAGTTGTGGGTGATATGTGCAAATTATACAAAGTAAACAGTTGTCGGGAATATGTTTGGTCGGAAAATATTCTTTTTGTCGGGAAATATTAAGTAAAGATTAAGTAGCAATCATTAATTATGCCACATAATCTAAAATAACTTGCTGGATACGTAGTTTACATAAATAACATTTTTATAAAATAACGGCAAAATTTTTACCTTTAACTATTGAAATACCCGGCGATAAAAATACAGTAATATGCGTTGTTCCACAGTAGTACACGGTATTGTATAGTATTTCTGATTATTAATTCTTACGTAAGAAGTCACTCAACATTTCATTTAATAATTGCTACAGTGATAATTGCAGTATTGACTCAATAATTGTCACAGTAACTGAATAGTATTTTATTAATAATTGTCACGACACAGTAACTCATATTATTGAAATGATATTATTGATTAACATTATCGGTAATGTCTAAAAAGTTTTGTCAAGTAAAGGGGTTAGGTTATCTAATTGCGCGTCAATAAGGAATTTTTTTTATCGGAAAACCCCTCTTTCTTGGGAACGATCTGGTTGTCAGTATTGTGAATCTATAATATTAATTAGGATTAATTATTGAAAAATTGAAGAGTTGTAAATAATTGATAAATAACAATTATTGATAAATAATTGATAAGTAAATAATTGTTCAATTTTATAAATGGAGGAATTTAGAATAAAACATTTGTTGAAAGTTTGACATATTTTTCTATGAAACCATAATTATCTTCTCCGATAAAATATTTATTCAAATATATTATAATAGTATAATTTTATAATTGTTTAAATAGTAAAACATGTGATAAAAGGATGGAGGTGAGCAAGTTGTCTTTTGAATACTTTGTATTCTTTTTCCTTTTCTCCAAGTTGGTGGGCTGAAAGAATTGCTCCTGCAATTCATTTTTCTAAATTGTGGGCCCTTAACCAATAAGGTGTAAGTTAGGCAAGTTAGGAAGAAATAATTGGCAGATGTTCTGAGGTTATCAAGCATAGCACACCACCATTCTCTTATAAATAGGTTGCTTAGTTGAAGTATGAAACTAACATCAGAATCACAAAATAATTCTTCTATAATATTGTGTGTATTTCTTTTGAGTATACGTATACTTTGAGTGTAGCTTATAGTGCAATATTTTGTCAAGATAATAGCCGTTATACCGATCAGATCTAGTTTTCTACTAAGGTAATGATGTTATTTTCTTTCAATACTCGTAAAGGATATCATTTTCTTTCATACTTCATATTATGTAAGTGATATTATTTCATTTCGTATTCCTAAATTTAAACTTATTATGATACGTATTACTTCTACAATTCCTGAAATGATTAAAAATTCCTTGAGATTTGCACTTCATCTAATATCATTTCACTGGAATATTGGTCTGAACTTTCTTATTAAATTTTAATCTTTTTATTTCGGGATACTATTCATCCGTGGTACTATTCATACCGGAGTACTATTCACGATGAAATTTAGTTTTTTTATCTTTGTCCAAATTATCTTTGAAATATGAATCTTAAACATCATTCTTGAATTTAACTCCACAATTGGTGATCATGTTGATAATTTGGACATTCTTGAACTCTGGATAAATTAAATTATAAATCTCTAATATTTATCATTGATCTCACTTGATTCATTCTTTATATCATTGTCATCATCCTCATGCTTATATTATGTGGTGAATAATTCGTATAATGCGAATAGTGTCGAGATCGTGAATAGTCACGTCATATCGTGAATAAGAATTCGACAATTCAAAGATAGAAATTTCACAAAACATCATCACGTCGTGAATAAGATAGCGTGAATAAGAATTAGAACTCATGAATAATAAGAATCACGTGAATAAAAGAATCTGATTATGAAAAAAGTTCCAAATTTGATAAAAGTTTCAACCAATATTTCAAAAGATAATGATATTGAAGAAATAATATCATTTGAGAAGAAAATAACACCTCACTCCTCGAAAGACAAGATTTCTAGTTGAAACATCGGATATAAAGCATGACTTTAACTTCAGAAACAGATAGCAATACTCAAAGTATACTCAAAATACTCACAAGAATACGCCGATAATATAGAGAGAAAACTTCAGCTCGTGTAATTTTCAATTCTAACCTAAGCACCTCTATTTATAGGAAATCGCTAGAACACCAAAAGTAAAATTTAACAAATTAATATTAATATTTTCTAAATTTTCCCACGCATACCAACCTGGAATTCGATGCCATCAACCACACATGTTAAATGAGTCCCAAGCATGTAAAAACGTTTTTCTTAAAAAACATAATTAAAACTTCCAAAATCAATTATTTCTGAGCTTCTAACTTCAATAATTCATAATAAATAGCCCTTTTATCGAAAATTGAATCTCGCAAGTTTTTATAGAAATTAAATTCTCTACAACTTCATAGAAAAAAGTTTTCCAAATTCCAAATAAATTGACCTAAATCCATAAATGGGCGATTTTACAATTTATAATCAAATTTCGATCAATAAGAAATAGTTCACCACACACAAAAACATGTGTTAAACAACTTTTACAACAAAATACTCTTCCTCCTCATATACTCATATATCCCACATTCATTTAAAAAATATCACCATTATTATATTATTAAAATATAATAATATATTTAAATGAATTATTTTATCGTAAAAAAGATAAAATAATATTAATTTTCAACAATTGTCACATTAAAAATTTTCTCCATCTATATCCACATAAAATCAATATTTTCCTCATCATATAAATCAATAATAAATTATTCACAAATAATATTATGTAATCACAAGATTAAAGAACTGTGCCGCTCCTCAGAAAGAGGGGCTTCAATAAGGATCTCTCCTTACCGGGCAAGCGAATTAGGTGACCAAACCTCTCCTTGTATGTAACTTTCTAGACATCGCCAATAATGTTATCCAATAATATTATTCAGATAATATGAATTATCGCTCTGATAATGGAAAATACTGTGTAATGACAATTTATCAAACAACAAAGAATATAAATATATCAATGCAAAGAATTATCAATCAATAAAATAAAATACCGATAACAAGAATTACCGTAATAATTATTGAGTAAAGGCCTTCACGTAAGAATCAATAATTGGTGCAATACCGCAAAGCTACTGCTTCAACAACGCCAGTATTAGTGTGTTTTAACCAACGAGTATTCCAACAGTATAATTGTGAATAACCTATGCCGTTATTTTTAAACAACTTATATTTGCTGTTTTCTTCATCCAATCGCTTTCGTTATGGGGCCTACAAAGATCAAGGGCAGGCAATATTTAATATTCCCCGACAAAGACATTTAATATTCCACGACTCAAACGAATATTCCCCGACAACAATGAATATTTTATCACCACTGGCTTATTTAAAATATTTATGATTTAACCCATAGCAACTAACCACATTAATCAAATCCACGCTACTATTTCAAAATAATAAATAAAGGAAATTCCTTTTATTTAAAAATTTAAACTGACGCCAATACTGTTTCCGTTAATAAATAAAGAAATTTTCATTGCGTATCAATTGTGGCCATTCTATGAATTTCATTCTGTAAATTTATATATAATCAGAGCTTCAAAAGATACATCATGTATCGCTTCTAACTCCTGTGTTATCGTTTTCAAGAAGGTTCTCCGCAAAATCCTCCTATAACTGTACGACCAGGTAGATATGCCTTCCTATCCAAAATCAAAATCTCCAGAATATCCTTAGTCAACCAATGGTCTACATTGAAGATCGACATTAAAAATGACATCAAGTAAACTAGTTCAGCCCTCCATTCCAATTCCAGACTTCAATGAATCAGCTTTCCCTCACATCGATTCTTGCTTGCAGACCTTCTTTCAATACCATCCAGATATGGCATTTTAATCATATCATCAAAACTTATGCAAGTCACCTCTTTCTCTATTATTCAATATAATTTAAATGAAGCCTTTGAGACTGACTTTGAGCACATTCTAATGTCAGATGTACCGGTTTACCAAATGAGTCTCGAGGCTCGAATTTTCAGCCTTCCATCATTTCACCGCCCAGAACCAATTTCAGATTCTGATTGAGCTGTTTATTAACCAATTAAGCTTCAGCCATGACTTTTGATTATCGACTTAGCTGCCTCAATCCACCATCCGACCCGGATAAAAGACGCCACAAAATTTACTTAAAATCAAAGGAAATTTAGTTTTTTTTTCTTTCATTCAAATTTATATTGAATCAAGTAACTTAACAGACGATCATGTAGATTAGAATCGGGTTTATCCATGTTAATAATTCAACATCACTTCCCGGCGTCAAGATAATCACATTATAAATCTCTAATGATTTATCCTCGATCTCACTTCGATGTCATTCTTATATTATTGCCATCATCCTCATGCTTATATTGCCAAGAAATACGATCCATTTTCACAAAACGACCATCATTATTATATAAATCACGATCAATATTGATTATCGAGTTCAATCACGGTGTTCGTAGAATCACATCCTTTAATGTTACGGTAATTAGGTTCTTTGAAGCAGAATTAACTAAAATCATCAAGAATTCAGAAGGCATAAATGGACAGTATTCGACATAATAACTGCACTAACGGGTGATTTCACTGAAGGTCAAACATGTTCGCCCATAATGCTGAAGATGTAATCAGACTAGTAAATCAAGAATTATAATTTAACGAAATCAGAACCCTCAAGTTTTCATCGATTAAATCTTCTTTGAACGGCTTACTTGGATTTGTTCCAGCCATTCCAAGGCCAAAACTGTCATCATATTCTTATCCACATTTATTAGGTCCTGGCCAACTCTGATTTGAGATATCCTCAATATCTTCCGACGATCAAGGCTCTTTTCTCTCCTCCTCGAACTAATGTCATGCACCGTCATAATGGCGCTCGCCATGGACCTCTTTTAAATCCATTTCATTCTACGGATTACCATTTTGCTCTTCGTCATCAATATCATATTCATATATATATATATATATATATATATATATGTTTTGGCTTGACTAATAAATGTTTAAGGTTTATTAACTAGGGTTTAGAGTTTATTAACCAGAGGTTAATAAACCCTAAATCCTAATTAATAAACCCTAAACATTTATTGGTAAAACCAAACACTTATTTTGATTAGCCACAACTATTAATAGCGGACGCTAAGTGTTTTTTTTTACCGTCCACTACTATTAGTAGCGAACTTCGATTTTTAGTTTCTAATCCTGGTCGTTCATTCTTGTTTTCAATGGTATAGATGGTATATGCCCTATAAGGATCCATAGAAAATACATGTTATGGATCTCCATATATAATATAGTTAAGCGGAAGCAAGGGGATTTGGTACTCTTTTTGTGAAGTTCTCTACAAATTTTATTGGACAAAAATGCCCTTTAATTTAAAAATATACGAATAACTATTCAGTGCTTATCCTACTACTCCTGATCTCTTCCATCTATTCCTAACCAGTGATAGCATACAAACACTGGTTTTTATTGTTCAAACAAGCAAACAAAGGGTTACAGAACATGATTTTTTACCTTCTTTTGCCTATGCATGAAAGGACTAGAATGTAAAACACCGAGGAATTCATTAACAGCCCTCACCCACCTGCAAGAGAAACAGAAAGTGGAGAGCCGACAAATAAGAAAAGGTATTGACGTTAACAATTATATGAACAAAAACCAAGAATTCACACGATTATAACACCACTCAAAAACCCAATAGGCTATTTAACTGTCCTGTATTAGACATTGCAACACTCTCAGTCTAGGAATTCCATTTAGGAAATAAAATGTCTTTAAGTTGTGGAATCTTGCAATACACATAAGTGTCAATGTAAGATTTCGTTCTTACTGAACACTAGCTCTGCATGCATATTATGAAATTGCTGGAATATTTTATTCCCACGGGTTGTCATGGTTGACTGACAAATATTAGTGAGTATATAAAATTCTAGAAAATCTGATTATAATATCTATTTAAAGCCGCTAGGATTATAAAGTGGATGTAAATTCTATCCCAAAAATGGGGGATGGGGGATGGGGGGGGGGGAGAAAAAATATTCTATCCAAACATAAAATATTGAAGTGGATATACTAAGAGAGTGTTAGTATAGAGTACCACAGGCCAGATGCTGTTATTCCCTCAAAAAATGCCAGATGTCCACCATGTTTTGTTGTAGCAAGAACAATGTTTTTATTTGCTCTGTGATGGAAGAACAGTATCAGGTCATGTAATAATTACAAAAAAGCTGACTGGAAATGAGCATGTGGTCAGTGAAATAAAGCAAAGTAGATTTGCCTGCATTCATCCCAAGGAATGGCTTCCGCAGTACAAACTGGATCATCCAAAGCACTTATACATAGTAGTGGCACTGACACATTTCTTGTATAAGGAGCACTGCTAGACCACCTGTAGTATGTATCCACAGTCTTGAGGAAGCAAGATGTTATTGACAGGAGCTCACTGGAGAAAATTAACTAAAAGGGGGGGGCGGGGGGAGATTAATACCTCAAATTTTCCATAAAGACAGGTAGCAGAGTTGTCGAATTCCCGTATAGAACGTGACTTTTAAGGTACAAAAGAGTAATCAAACATGTAACATTAGTCAGTAAGGAAGCAGTACTTCGCTTATCATAATTATTCAAATGTAAAAAACATATTGAGTTTCAAAATAAAGAATATTGCAAGCTTTACAATCACTTGCATTAACTCAAGCAAAGGAAAGTCCCACGCAAGCAAAAGTGACATCCAAATCAAGTCTATGTTTCTGAATTATAATAGAGAATAGTGCTATATAAACTTATAGACTTGGCTTCAAAACCATATCATGACGTGGAGATGAGAAAACATAGACATAAGGGGCACCAAAGCATTAAATGTGGTGGGTCATATTTTGTAGGTCAAGTGCCGAATACCCGCTTGTTTAGCCTATATGGCAGTCAATCCGAATAACTTACTCTGATTTTTGGGACAGAGGGATTACATTCGTAGAAACATTTTTAATTGATTTTTGGGAAAGAGAATTTTGCATTTTGCACTAATACTAGCTCAGGGCAATAAACCTAATTTTCACCAGCCTATATTGTACTACTTTTGCTATTAGCTGGTGAACGGTTTGTTTGAATTGCTATAAAAAAAATGTGGTGTCTTGTTTATTAGTAACTATTGAAGTAGCTATATTTTTGGAGTGTGATTATTAGTACTAATTTTGATTGATAAAGGTAAGCTTGCTTAATATATGCTTAATCAAAAAGGAGTACTTAGTAAGTGTACAACCACATTGACACAGTGTCATATAATCATAAAATGATCAGTTTTAAAGAAGACAACCTTTACAATGCCTTCCCAATCAGCAAGCCGAGAAAAGTGGGATTGGTTTCTGCAATTAGCATCTACTGTTAGAATTCTGAAGGGAAAATAGATAGAAACTAGTTAAATATTGTATGAAAAGCATGTACATATGAAGTGACTGAATAAAACTTTAAAGTTACCATCCAAAGGTTTAACATCCATAGATTATTAATTTTTTTTATTCATATAGGATTTAAGAGACATACAATTGCGCATAACCTTGAAGACCAATAGTGAGAACCCTGTCATACAACTTCTGCACAAGTCGCCGAACTATAAATCTGGAACCAATCTGGGAAAGAGGGAAAAAGAGTTCAGAAATGATTACCTCAAATTACATGCTTTTGGACATAACACGGGCAGGAAAACATACATTTACTAGATGCTGAATGAGTAGCTACACTCGGAGACCAAAATTTGGCAGAAAACTACAAGAAACAACATCAAGCACATAAGGAAAAGAAGGCATTTCCAACAGGAACCATAAATACTAACTGTAGCACCATTGATGATAACTATAGTGTAAGCACTGGTTTATCCTCTCATGTGCAAGAGACACACTAATCTCTAGCTATAAATAATGTTCAATTCCTTGCATTCACAGATCTATTTTTTTATTTTTCTTCATAAATAATTTTGATCCAAAGTATGAAGAAGTTTTCTCCTTTGTGCTTGCCCTCAATTTCAGTATAGCTGCAATTATAGCTCAAAGAAAAAGTGTGCCTCATGTTCCATCTCTCTCTCTCTTGGATTGCTTTTGGATCCCTACGTTCACTCCAAAAAAATCCTTTGGAGGTGCCCCATTTTGAATCTTCTGTAACCTATTTCTGTCTTTCTCTTTTTCTAAATCCCCAGCTCAAACCAACAGTTAATACCTACAAACTGGTTGGTATGTATTACTAGCAGAATCCTTGATCTCGTGGAAATGTAAACAACAAGATCGACTCGAAATGTTATATCAAGGCATGAAATAGGGCTGTACGCCTGTACCTTCTGCAAGTTCAGAGGTTACATGGATTTTTGGTTTGTTAGTAGAACTGTATTTTCCATAGCAAGGTCTTACACCCCTTTATGCCAACAATACTACTGACATTCATGTCACTAGAAACCTCGTGCTTCCATAAACATTCCAAAAATGTTGAAGTTAACTGTTATTACATTGGATACACTTACCATCATCAACTATTGTCTTAATATCTGGTAGCACTAGATGTTATAATTTAAATTTTGGTTCTGACTCTTGCCAAATAAACAATCATTCAGCCCAAGCTAAAGAAACCAAAAACACTATTCTCATCAATCCACTAAGAACTACAGCTATCCTAACAGTAGGGGGCTTAAGCAGCATAGAAAACGAACATGACCAAGAATTCTGCGGATAAAGGGAAACAATAATTATGTTAAGTGGCTAACTAGTTATAAATACATATTACGCGCCCAGAAAATCAGAAGAGAAAATGTTCAATATACCTAAATGATGGAACCAGGGGAGAAATATACATCACTAATTTCTAGCGTGCATAGCAAAAAAAATACACGTATTGACCATTTATTAGCACCTTGATACGTAAGTAAGGGAAATCAAATTTACCTGACCTATAAGTCAAGAACACATAGCCTAATGTGAAATTAGAAGATGATCAGAATTCTAGTTTTAACCTTTCTTGTACACTTATATTGTCCCATTGGAAAGTTGAAACATTAGTTATGAAGTTTACATTTTTTAACACTAACCAAAAGGTCCCAAGGACAGCAGACAGCAGCAGCGCCAGCAACAGGAACATTTTCCCCATCCTCTCCAAGATACTTTACCTGAAAGAAAATTCAATAAAGATGTCAAAATTTGTAATTGACATTTTATACTTGGATGAATGGAGAAAAAACAAGGACCAAGAATCAGCTTAAAGTAATCAAATGATGGTAACGTATATACGTATATTAAACTGAGAACAGTACTGTGACCTTTCATTTTAAATCCAAGTTCAGTACATACACATAAACTATGTCTAAATAGTTAGTCATATAGAATCTAGAATGGAGCATAGAGTGCATAGTTATCAAGTCGTTAAGTCGAAGAGAGTCAGTGGCCAACTGCTTAATCGACCAGTACTCGATAAAGCGATAAACTATTCACAATACTCATTTTACACACACACACACACATATATTTAAACTTCCAAATTACAATTAACATAAAAATAATTACAATTTCATGATCAAAACTATTGAATATAATTGATAATAAAAATTAAACCCCCCTATTAGGATCCTTGCTTATATAATAACTTTCGTCTCTAAACTATCCGTCATTTAATCTTTAATCACGTGGGTTACTAGGTTATGGGTCAATTGGAATTTGGAATTGAGTTGGGTAAATTAAAATTTGGGTTTCTTTCCAAATCATCCAACTCGATACCAAGTCAGACAAAACTGACTAGGCGACGACCAAGACTAACTGTTCAAGTCGCGTGACTTAGTAACAACAAACAAGTCGAGCTGTCAGCTTGCACTTCCAGCAGTGACCGGATGACTAGTCGTCCATTAGTCAACACTTAAGCGACGACTTGATAACTATGGATTAGGGATACGCTGCCAACAAGTTACTTCTTGTATGCTCTAACAATTTACTAGCTATACCCTCCCTCCCTCCCTCCCTCCCTCCCTCCCTCCCTCCCTCTCTCTCTCTCTACCTTTCTACCCCGTGTGCATCTTTGGAAGTGGAGCCCTCTAATGGCTTGAAATTCTCAAATTTGCATTAGCTGACGTCTATTATAATTGTTGACATATAAAAACTCCCAAAACACAGAAATATGAATTCAAAAAGAATACAATGTTGAAACCATCTTCAAGAAAGCATGTTTGAACCACATGAGTCAACATAATTTTCATAAGGCCAGAAGAGAGAGTACCAGAATGTTAGCACCAATGCTAGTTCCAATAGCAAATAGTGGAGCCTTGGGGTATTCTTGATGGAGATAGTTCATAACATCTCGTGTATCATTTGTCCAGCCAGCATTATAAAAGCAATCAGACTGCATAAATTGAAAATGAAGTATCAGATTGATCTAATTTCCAGAAAACTTCAAATACGACAATCTGTAAAAGAATAATGTTGCTGTACTAAAAAGAAGCAAAAAACATAGTATAAATCCATCTTACTGGAGACCCATATATGCTCTTAAAGATACCCATACAGAGGCCCAAAGCGAGGTTTATTGATCCTTATCAATGCGTGATTGATAGAATTACCTCTCTCGTGCTAAGAAAACTAGAATGAACTAAGGGACTCAAAACACCCGCGTGGTTTGGTAATTTCAAGGTAATAAGGAAACATAACAAGATTTCCATTAATGAAGATATGTACGAGGTTTATTGATAGTTTTCGGTATGGGAGTGATAGAATAACCTCTCTCGTGGCTAAGAAAAGTAAAATGAACTAATGGGAGTCAAAACACCCACGTAGTTTGCTAATTACAAGGAAAGAAGAAACAATAATAAGATTTCCCTTGAAGCAGACAATGTGAAAAGTTTATTTATCTTTTTCATTGCGGGAGTGCTACATAGAGCTTTGTTGTGGCTAAAGAAAGTAAAATCAACTATTTGTATCAAAACACCCTAGGAGTTGGGTAATTTCAAGGAAATAAAAAAATAAGAAGAAGGTTTACCTTAATAAAAACATGTGCAAGATCATACTTGCTTCGCATCACTTTATGCCACAAAAAATTCGGAGCCAAGAGTAAACACCAGAGCCATTTACCCACTAGACGCAAGTTATTTACACAAGATTCCCCATACCCAAACCCCCAACCCTATTTGATTGTTTATACAATTACAATATATATATATATATATATATAAATTAGCAGATTCTCACCAGGATAGAGATGAATACAATTTTATTAATCAAATAAACTCTAAATAACTAATAGACTTAACAACTATATTTATTTGAACTGCCTAGATACAAGACAAACTTATAAAAATCCTATCCCTTCCCCCACCCCCAACCAATCCCTCCCTCCCCACTTTTTCCCCTACACGGAGCTTTGTGAACGAGGAAACAACTTAATGGTTATATCTTTGGATTAAAGTGGTCAAGAAAAAGTTCATAATTATTTAAGTTATGTGCACTATAGAAATCTGAAAAAGAATTTGATCTTAAATACTCTAGTAGTTGCAGGAAACTTGTAACTAAGAATGGAAACTCACTCACAGTGATCGAAACACCGCCCAATCCTCGATGATTGCATACCACAACATTCCACCCACATTTTGCTGTATTGAAGACAAGGTGCTTGATATACTGCATGTAGTAGATACCAAAATCGCGAACAAAAACAATGTCAACAAGAAGAAAATTAAAAACCTATGAAGTTGAATAACTACTCATGACGATATATTTCTTCTTTTCTTACTTTTAGTTAGTCGTCAAATTCTAAAACTCAGCTACAACTCCAATAAATCCAGTATGGTATGTAAACATAAAGAAATTTGATAAAAAGTATTACTCATAAAAAATTAATGGGTTTTACCGTTTTACTCATTTGTATTGGTTTTCCAATATGTGAAATTGCTAAGTCATAGTTTCTATAATCTTTCAGATATTTGCTAATGGAGCTAACAGTATGCATCATGCTTTAGCGATCCCTTCATGCATTAAAACAGCTCAAAGCAAATCAAAATGCATCATATTGCATAAATTAAACAGGAAATTTTTTAACAGAGTATTAAAATATGAGCGGTAGCTAAAGCAAGCAGGATGATCAGTAAAAGATCTTACAAGTACAAAACTCCAATAACAAGTTATGTTATTGAAACAAAACAGGTCAAATCCCAAGTCTAAATTCAAAGTCTGAATCGAATCAAATCCATCCAAACAAGGCATTAAACTACTAACTCAATAGTATCTTCTTGGGTTTTATTAGCCCACCACAAGCTCACCCAAAAGGTCATGACTGAATTCGATGTGGGACTGGGGTGTTACAAATTCTCCCACTTAAATTTATGTCGTCCTCATCAGAACCGATCACACACGGTCCATAGATCATTGCCTTTCTAGCCATCGTGGGATAATATCGATTGGCTTCGTGTCCCCACCTCCAGACCACTCTCTATTGTGAGATAATACCACCAGCCTTCGTGTCCCCACCTCCGGCAACCAGATCGGATAACCCGGCCATAGCTTTTGAGAGTCGGCTCTGATACTATATGTCCATTTGAAACAACCCGGGTCAAATCCCAAGTCCGAAATAAATCTTGGGTCAAATCCGAATCAAATCAAATCCATCCAAACAAAGCTTTAAAATACTAGCCCAATAGTATCTTCTTGGGTCATCTTAGCCCACCACAGGCTCACCCAAAAGGTCATGACTGAAGGTACTATTGTTAGTAACTTAATTCCTTATATATAGACAAATTTTCCCATATCTTTCAATATGGGACTGAGGTGTTATAGTTATCAATTTATCATTTGCCTAAAAGCTAAAGTTATTAAAGGAATGACCAAATAATATATCAAGTTTATAAAGAACTCATCCTGCCATTTTGAACCATTAAAAAGTTACTTAATGATGGAATTAATTGAGAGCCTTTAGATAACTTGGATATCAACATGCATTAATTGTATAAATATTATAAGATGCCAAAGCTCTGATGTTTATAACTTACTATTTCTCAATGGAACCTCTGCGGCCAACATAGAAACAAATAAAGGAGTCAATGAATGAAAAACTAGTTAAGCTGGATGAGATCCACTGAAGAGACCAAAAACTGAGAACTAAAATAATGTGAAACTTATACCTGGTCTTATTATGATTCAATTTAGTGTACACTTAAATTTTCTTGGATGAGTGGCATTAAAAACCATGTATGTTTAATACATGTATATCTTGCATTTTCATCAAAATCAATCAGCATAATTCAATGAGTATCAATAGCCTTATCATGTATTATTAAAGATTATAAACTTCTTCAGTATTATCCATTCAAATTCTCAAAATATTCTAATTCACGAAATAGGGAATGGCCAATATTAAGCTTGAATACTATCAGCATTACATCTTCAAGTAACTAATTAGCTATAGACCCCTCAGGATTTTAGATCTGAGACATGTGGTAACAAGAGATAGTTAGATGGAAATTAAGATTAGAAGGCCATTCAAGTAACAAGAAGCACTAGAGCAGCATCAGGAGTAGACCAAGAAGTAAATCAATAAAGGTCTGAAACCAATTAAATTGGTCAACTGGTTTTCAGTTCTACAACTTACAACAGAAGCAGAATCGCTTGTTAATCCAGGAATTACTACTGCAATTGGAGTCATATCTTCTTTTGAGATGACAATATCTTTGTCCCCCGAACTACCAAATACTGAAAAGGAAAGGAAAATATTGATAATGAGACATCAAAGGCCTACCTACATTTGCCAAGTGTCTCCAAGTTTAACAACGATTCAAATACAAGAGTACGTAGGATAGAATCATTACTCTATTTGCATTTACTTTACGAGCTAGTAAATTAATAATAAAAAGTTTCGATTACCATCAGAACTCAGTAGCCAATCCAGTGCAAAAGTTCCACCGTCAGATGCATGAAATAGTTGTCTGATATAACATACACAAGCATTTATTAGACAAGAAATGTAAACATATATTTTAAATTTCAAAAAACTAATGATGATAAGTTGTTGAATTGATTTATTTGAATTATCACATACTTGTTTATATTTATAGTTATACAAATATAAATTGTTATACACATTTATATATATCTATATTTCATCTATTTATATTTCATAAAAGGTTCTTACTTAGACACCGAGACTATAGCGGAGATATTCCTCTTAAGTGAGGGAATTAGCCGAACGAAGACTCAAAGCCTAAGTGATCTATCGAAAATATTTATATAAATATTAGATAGTGATAACTATAAATTTGGTTTGTACTTGGACATAAAGTCTAAGTGATCTTATTTAAAGTGTTCACATTATAGATCAAATATATTATTATATATATTTTTGAGTTAAATAAATTTATTTGTTATATCAAGTATTATTTAATTGATTCATTTATTATACTTGATATCTAACATCACAAGTATTTGAACATAAATTCATTTATTCATAAATACTTGTTGCATAATATTAAAGTTATTTAAACTTTTAAATCATAAACATCATTGAATATATTTGCTTACAAAGAAGCATATCATTCACTATTTCACTATAAAAGTTGCTTAAACTTTTATATCTAAAATCAAATTTATATCATTTTAACATAAAAACACATTCTTTATTCATAAAGGAAAAGTAACATTTATAAATCTGCACTGAATTATATATATGCTTATGTAAGAAGCATTTTTCATAACAAACTTTTATTAAAAATGTATTTAAGTGAGTTAGTTGTTTTTATATATCTATGAGAAAGAGAGAGTGATCATTTGACCAAGACTGGAGTTATAGAGAGGTTAACGGGTAGTTGGGTCTCTAGTGAACTTGTGAGGTGAGAGACATACTTCTTGTTTTAAGACCAGATTGTAAAATAGAACTAGACTTGAAAAACATATACAACTACGTTTGAGGAAGGAGCACGAAGTTGTTGTCCAAGATAAGTAGTTGTAGGAATAGTTAAAAGTTATTTTAGAAAACTTTGTAAAGACTTCTCTGCCTGTAGAAAGAGTGTTTATTACTGATAGTAATATGATCTCAAGTCATGGAGAGGAGCATAAGACTGGACGTAGCAACATACCTGTATGTATGTTGGGAACCAGACAAATCTTTGTGCATTGTGTGATTGAATTTTTATTGTCTTGTATATTAATTTTTGACACTACAAATTAATTAATTAAAAATTCAAAAAGGCCTAAGATAAAATTTTGAAGTAATAATCTATTTAAATCCCCTAAAGATTATTATCTAACTTTCAATAAGTTATAAAACAAACAAAATATAAATGTTTGATAAAGGACAAAATGTCAAAAATATTATGCCACCCACCTTTAATTTATAATCCACATGATCCTATATATACAAGAAATATAAATTTAAGTACCTTCTGTAACGGAAAACTGTAGGCTTCCCAACAATATCCAAAAGTACAGTTTGTAAATGTGGACTTGAAAGCCACGGAGTTGGCATATATCTGCTCAATAAGATATCATCACACACAAAACCAACCAAAATATTTTAGATAAAATAAGAAGATATTATTGACAAGATAGAAAAAATTGCTATGCATGTGGAGACAATAAATCCCAGAAAAGGAAAACCAAGATAAAGGAAAGAAAATGAGCGGAAAAAACAAGCATTAGTGGATTTCTCAGAAAACTCTAAATGCACGAGGTCTCAAATTAAATAGATACGCATTGCCCTGCCACAAATAATCCTAGCATTTCTCTCAATCCAAATTCTCCATAAAATGGTGGACAAACATATTTCTAAAGAATCTTTATATCCTTCTCATCATACTTGCGGCGCAGTGAGGCTAGGCAAGGTGCATTTTTTGGGCCTCACTTTGCGTGAGGCAAGGTGCCTTCAATGAGGTGAGCTGAGGCACATGAGACGCTCACTTCTTTGAAAATTTAATCTCAATTGTCCATTTTTGTAACCTATTATAATTTGAGACATTCATACCCACTTTGAACTTGAGACAAAGATTTCCTTGATGGATCCATGATGGATGATTACGATTTTTTTGTTATTTTATTTTGTTTGTTGGGCAGTTTTTAGATGGCTTCCATTTAGTCCAAACAACAAATGAACCATAGTCCGAAATTTAATAAAATCTATAGTTAATAACTATAGTTCAGAATTATTTTCTTTAAATTATAATTTCATATTAAAAATTATACTTTTATTTAGATTTTGTTAAGATTATTATTAGTTACATTTGGTCAAGTTTTGTTTTTATTGTAATTTAATGGATTATATTATTCATTATTATTATTATTAACTCAATTATTTTTGTTGAATTATCTACTTGATGAAGTAAGTGACAATATACTTGATACTTTTAAATTCATGAATACCTTTTTTATAAATTGACTGTTTAAGAGCTTATATAATAAATTTAGATATGGTTATACATGTTTTTTGTATTTTTTAAGTATGTGCGCCTCACTTCGTTAAGGCCCGCACCTCGCCTCTCGCCTCTCTTCTCGTGCCTAGGCCCTATTGTTGTGCCTCGATACGCCTCATGCCTTTAATAATACTGCTTACCACTGCCATAACCACTAAAATCTAGTTTCCACTAAAGAGGGACAAATCTATTATTCACCCAACAAGGCAACGAAAAAAATGTTATAGCTGCCAATACATTGAAAGTGAGCAGACAAATGAGACTAAGACTCATTTTCTTGCATGCACAATTGCACATAATACACACATGTGAAGATTAAAAACCTTTGCATTCCAAATATAAATAACTAAAGGAAAATGACGCATTAGACGATAACACAATAAGTGAAAAAATACGGACAAGAGAATATTTCCAATGGATCAAAACACCGAACACATCTATCCAAGGGCTGAGAAATAGAAGCTGAATTAAGAAGCTTAGTATATAAGGAATTCCTCTGCTGAATAGTTTGTGGGCGGAGGACGATGGCATTTGTGTATTAATGTCATTCGCAAAAAAGTTTGAAGACAGAGGATGGTGGGCATTTTTGTAAATAATGTCATCTACAGAATACTTTGTGAATGACTTTTACAAACTAGATGACAATAGTTTGGTGGGCCCAAGCCTGCAGTATAATTTGTTGGCATCCTCATAATTATTGTTATCTTTAGCTATTTGATCTTTTTTTTGGACTGTTGAATATACGTTGGATGTATAGAGCCTCCTATCTAACTTTTAACTATAGATCATTTTTCATATATATAAATATATATACACGCACATATGTGCATATGATGAAAAAACTCAGTCCAGCAAAGCTCCAATGAGCTGAGCCAAGTTATGTACCTCGCTGAGTATCAACACTATATTGTGCAGTAAACCTAGGTTTGAGCTTGGCTCATTTAGTTTAGCCTATAGAGCATAAAAATTTAGCAAGCTCTCCTCATTCAAGTTGTCCTAGCTAGTTTATTTTTATCCCGCTTTTCCACAAAAAGAGTTACCAAAATTTGCGAATATTAAAGATGTAACCGTAACCTTAAAATAATAAGTTGTTAGTTTAGTAGTGGTAACATGATACTTAAATAATGATAACAATGTTGACAATCTTATGAATTTTACACTAGTATCCATTAAAAAATGGACTCGTTTTGTGGGGGCTAAAATTAGCAAACGAACTCCTTTTGAAGAAGAGACCGAGCACTCATTGACTGGAATCGTTAACATACCCAAAAAAAAAAGGCCAATATGAATGAATAAACAAAAATGCCATTCCTAGTATCCATAACAGACAAAATATGACAGGAATCCCAATTGTTCCTACTACCTTCTTGTACAAATACACAATATCCAATAAAACTAATTATAAAGATTCAACAGCAAATGTACCTCCCGTGAAGAATGCGACACTTGGATACGACACCTTTGTAAATCTCTGAGCAAGAATTGTAGGTAAGCGACACTGGACTCCCCCGAAACCCAGTAAACATATCTTCCAGAAAATGAAAATCCAATAAATTGTACAAGTAAACAATTGAAACAAATATAAACCCTAATAAATAATGGGATTTGGGAATCATTGTGGCCACCTTGAATAGGAGTTTGTAGGGATTGATTGATGATGAATCATTAGAATCTGAGAAATCCATTACTGATAAAATTGAAATGAGAAAAAGGGGGAAATATATAGAACTAATAATTTGGGGATTTGTTTGGGGGAGTAAATTGATAGAAAATAAACAATAGATATAAAGGAGCTGTTTCGTATAGGCATAGAAATGGTGGATTTTGGGGGTATTTAATGCATGGGGTGGGTATTTACGTAGTTGGGGAAGGAAGGAGATTTTGGCGGGTGAAGGACTTTGCATTTATCTACCAATCACAGATGAGCATTTTCTCCAACTTTAAAAAATAACACACCTCGTCTTTTTTATACGTTTTGCAAGGGAGTTGATAATAAGAAATTGTTAAATTCACGATAATAAATATTAAAAAAAATTATAAAAAAAAATCAATCTATTCTTGAGTTTTGGGTTTAGGGAGAGAATTAATATAAATCACATATTTATGATGTGAGTGGTGTATAATAAGGATAAATTAATTTTATGTAGTTAATTTTAGACGGGAGATAAGGAACACCTTTCATTTTATTACTTGAGTTCTGTCTCTAGACTCTAATAATAATATTACCCTCTCTCTCTCCCGAAATAAACGTTCTAAATATTTTGGCATGTTGATTAATAATTTTTTTTTAATTTAAATTACCTTTTTAATTATTTTTTTTTACTTTTTCTATAACCTCAATAATTACTCTCACTTTTCTATTACCCTAATAATTACTCTTTACTACGTCATTTAATTTTCTGGATACATTTTTTTTTGTAACCCTCACATTCACAATAAATATATTAAATTGATTCTAATGGTATTAAAAAAAGAATATGATAAATATAGTTACTAATATAGAAATAGGACATTTATTTTAGAATATGTAAAAAAGGAAATTAGGACATCTAATATGGGACGGAGAGAGTACTATTTTGGAAAGTTACAAAACACTCTTTTATACGCAACATAGAAGGAGTCGATAACTCACGCAAATATATTGCCTTGTCTTTATTTGAACAAATTTATCTCATAATTAGTTTTATTTATGCTGACTTTGGAGGTTTCAAATATTTTAATAACATTAATGAAATTTTAATTATGAGTTGGCTTATGGTTTATGACTTTGTTAATTAGGACCCCTCCATTATACTTTCAACAAATTTCTTATAATACACATTTAGTTACATCAATATTATTTTAATAATAATATCAAGAATGTGATTATTTACGACGAATTTTCATATCTTTTCCCCCCCGTATTTACACTTAAATTTGTAAGTATGAATATGATATTTTCATATCATCAAAATCATTGTATATATATTTGTAAATTTATAAAATTTAAGAATATTTTTTCCCTGTATTTACACTTACATTTATCAATATTTAATTAAATAATGACATAGTAATAAGACTCAAAATCTTATATTATCATTAAAACAAATGGAAAATCAAAAATATAGAAATATATTTCAACAAAAATCAGGTGATTAAAGTCAGGTGTTTAGCTGTTAAATGGCGAGTAAATTAAAAATATTTAAAGAGCATGTCAATAATTTCACTTGATTGAAATGTTGGTAGACTTGTTCAACAAATATACAGTAAGACGAGAACCAAGAAAATGTTAACCAAGACAGTGACACCACTGCAACTGAAGTCTGAATGCTGGCGAACCAACAAAACATAAACAACCCAAATCTGACCATTGGTGATTTAGTAAATTGACTAGAGAAGATATATCCGCCAAGATCAGATCTTGCATACGTGTCGACACTGTATTGGTCAACTTAACCAAAATTAACTTCATGTTAACCGAGATAAACTTGTGAAAAATATGGGCACTTTTATTTCTTCATCAGTTAAGATGCAACAACAAAATGACTCCAATGAGTCATCAAAAGGACACATGAAAGTTAGTATATTGACCAACTTCCTGCATTCCTATCTCCCCCTGCCTGCATAAGCCACAGATAAAGATGTTTCATTTTTGACTAATTTTTACTTAAAAGTTCAAGAAGTTCTGCATCTGGAACCATTTCGCAAGTCTTCCCATTTCGAGTTATGATCCCTTCAGATGGTTCTTCCACCACATTCACAGTTGCCACCACTCCATAGGTGACACTAATATATGGACTCTGGTCAATCAGGGATTCCTTCGGGGAACACTGTCCCTGACTTTGTGTCTGCAAAAATATCAATGGACAATACGAGTAAATACAGAAATGACAACAAAATATAATTTTCGGCATTTCACAGCAAATAAAAATCAAACCAACCCTGGTGACTATATCTCTTTCCTAGGTCTAAACTTGACTAGTTGTGTTTAGTAAAATGATTCCATATTCTGATAAAGGGTTTTATGTTTCTGTAAACTAGCTAACCAAAAGATATGGGACCTGAACTGAACTACTAGACTCTTGTATAGCTCCATTGTTTGGTGAGTATTTAGTGACCGGAGTCTAGTAACAGCCAAGACCAAATGAGCTTGCTAATATACTATATTATTGAAACAGGCAAACAAACAGTTTTGGATATGATTTGCACCTTCTTTTGTTTATGCATAAGAGGACTAGAATGAAGAACACCAAAGAATTCATTAACCGCCCTCACCCACCTGCAAAAGAAACAAGTGTGATAAAAACCACAAGTCCATGACAATAAAATAAGCTTTCAATGTGATAATATTTAATAAACAAAAAATAATCATGCATATGATTGTGAAAACAATCATAACCAATGAGCCACCTAGCTTCTAAACCAAGTTTCAGCTCTAGCTATTAGTATTGAATAGCGGATACTTGCAGTTCTCTTTAAACTTACAATTAAAAGCGAAGTAAGATTTTCTAGTCCAACATGGGTGTTTGAGCGTGAAGTTGGAGGCTTAATAATTAATATACAAGGTTGGGCTCGAGAACTATCAGATTAAACTTTTGGGTCAAATTAGGTTCAACAGGTGTATTGCCTTCGTTATGGACTCCCCAGGCTTTCAGTGTAGAAATAGAAAACCGATGTGAGACACTATCAATTCACATGTTACCTTAACATTAATAAAGACATGCCCAAATCAAGAAAATAAATATCACTAACCAAGCTGATTATAATATGTTTTTAAAGCTATCAGTAGAGCATTTTTGGCTGTTGGATACTGAGTGGAATATTAAGGGAATGTTAGATAGAGTACCACAAGCTAGATGCTGTTACTCCTTCAAAATACCCCAGATGTCCACCATGTTTTGTTGTAGCCAGAACAACGTTTTTATTTGCTCTGTGTGGGAAGATTAGTTAGATCAGGTACTATAATTGTAAAAGAAAGGTGAGAGAGTGGAAATGAGTATGTGGTAGGTGACTTCAAGCAGAGTAGCTTTACCTGCATTCATCCCAAGGTATGGCTTCCGCAGTACAAACTGGATCATCCATAGAACTTATACAAAGTAGTGGGACTGACACACCTTTCACATAAGAAGCAGAGCTAGACCACCTGTAGTAAGTATCCACAGTCTTGAGGAAGCAAAATGTTATCAGTACTTGGAGGTGGAAAGTAACAGTGTGAGTGTGTGTGTGTGTGAGAGAGAGAGAGAGAGAGAGCTTAATACCTCAATGTTGTCTACAACGCAGGTGGCATATTTATCAAAATCCCGAATAGTTTGTGACTTTAGAAGCACAAGGGAGCAACCAAACACAAAACCTTAGTCAGTAAAGAAATGTGGATTATGCCTATATTTTATGCAAGTCATCAAAGCCTTCAAATTCTAATGTGAAAAATATTGACAATTTATTCTTGGTTCACCATCTCTGTTCCATTGCTTTGAACAGAAGAAAGTTCATTGGCAAATGAACATGACATAATAAAAGCTTATGCTATTAGTGACTAACAATGTATTATCATACTTTAAAACCTAAGAATTCCAACTCTTTGACCTTGTTGGTTTTTGCACATGAGTTCAATCACTACATGTCCTGAAGATATAATAGTAACCAAATCGAAATATGTCAAGAATGCTTTTTTTTCCTAAAAAAGTGCATAAAGTTGGATAGGACTACACTTAAAAAATTTATATGCCCAAGTAACTTGTTAACTTTACAATCATATTGACTCAGTCCAAAATATTTGTAATATAATCAGTTCCAGAGAAGAAGCCAACCTTTAAGATGCCTTCCCAATCACCATGTTTAGTATAATGGGCCTGATTTCTGCAATAAACAAGTTAGACTTAGTTAATAGTTAAATGAATCTAGCTAACTATTGCATGAAATCCACAAACATGTTTTAGTATACAAGGTTCTCCAGACATACAATCGTGCATAACTTTGAAGACCAATAGCAAGAACTCTGTCATATACTCTTTGCACAAGTCTCCGTCTTAAGGCTCTGGCACCAATCTGGGAAAGAAGTAAAAGAGTTTGAAAAGAATATTACATTGAACTATGAGCACAACTTTTAGGACAACTTTTTCAGGAAATGTACACATGCTACATGTCAAACGAGCAGCTAGACTTGGAAGATATATACTCCTTACGAGAACAGAAGTCACATTTAGTGATTTCAGGAAAATTAAGGATTTCAGTTTTGAAACCAAGATTATAGTTTATAAATCAATTCCCAATATTATCCTTAAGATACTATAACATAGACATATCTGTTTGTACATAAGAGTAGGTCCCATTAAAGAGTATAGTATTTTTGCCCTAATATTACCCTGATGTACGAAAGAGTGAAATATGAATATGATTTAAATACAAAAATAGAGCTCAATTGTGGTAATTTTTGCAGGACAGATGTAGTATTGGCCATTGGGCAAGAAAACTACGAATAAATTACTAAGCACTGAATAATACAACATGTGCTTTTTTTTCCCTGACATTTAACCTTTCTAGACATGCTAAAATAAAAATAATAATATTGCATTATATTTCATGTTCAGATTTGCTGAGGGAGAGAAGGACAGCCTTTTTCTAATGCTTTATTTTTTGTGTTTTCCCCCCTTTTTTAAGTTTAGGAGGATTTCAAGTCCTCTTATCACATTGTAATCTATGAATTTTCTAATAAAATTTTCTTTTTTATAAAAAAAATAATAACATCATATCTTGGAATTTTTTTTGACACATTCTGTACCAAGAGTCCTCTTGAGACTCGACTTGAAGAATTTTATATTTTCAATATTGACATAAAACAAAAAAGTGTTGGACAAGTAGCTCAGAATGTCCATGATGTTTTGTTGTGTCGGACACATCAACCTTGTGAACGTTTCTCCTTTTTTAGAAGGCTACATAAAATCACAAAAACCTGAAGTGCATACATAAAAAGAAGAAGATGTTTCGACCGTTTGGTATCAATGAAGCTACCCAATAGCAGAAAAAATACCCAAATCTATGTGAAGTAGTCAGAATTCTGGTTTTAGCATCACTTGTGTACTTTTGTCTTATTGCACCACTTTTTGAATATATCTACCCTAGAAAGTTGAAATATTGCTTCTAAGATTCATTTAAGTTAAAAGACTAACCAAAAGGTCCCATGGAGAGCATATAACAGCAGCACCAGCAACAGGACAATTCTCTCCATCTTCTCCAAGATACTTTCCCTGATGGAAATAATTTAAATTAGAAATATATAATCAGCAATTTATATTTTACACTTGGTGACCAATGAAAATTATTAACATCAAACTATAAGAAATTGCATAGTGGTATTGAACTTATGGATGTTTTACTAGGATGGAGCTGTGGATTATCCACTAAAAGCCAGTTTAAGTAACATATTCATATAAAGAAATGACATAGAAATTGTTAAGTCTTATTCATTAAATAAGGGGGGAAGGATGTCCAGTAGTGAGAGCTTATTTGTGAGATGTTATCACTGTGTACCTATTGTATATATAGTGTGAGCTTGTATAGAAGTTTTGTAATGGAATAATAATTCTTGTAGTAATCTGAGTCATGCATTACCCTTCTCATCTGTGGACAGAGGTATAATGAGTACTTTCAGTGTAAGAGCTTTCAAGAACAGAATATATTTAAACTATCTTCAACCATACTCATAATATTTGAGTTACTATTCTTGATACTTCCATAAGGCTGAAAAATGAAAAGTAGATCAGTCAATGTACCACAATGTTTGCACCGATACTAGTTCCAACAAGAAATAGCGGAGCCTCAGGGTATCCATCTCGGAGATAATTAATGATGTCTCGTATATCCTTCGTCTTTCCAGCATTGTAAAAGTAACTAGACTGCATAAAATATATTTAAAAAAATTCCATTACAATTTAAAACTGGGATGAACTGCAAACATTTATAGTCATAAACAATTTTTTTTTATATTAAGAATATAAAGTGAAGCCAAAAACATTCCCTTAGTTAAAGACCATCATCATATGTAACAAACATGTTACACTTATCACCGAACTCAATTTTACCCAGAACCTAAATGAAAAGATTTGTAGGTTGCTTCCTGAACTTATTAGATATAGTATCATGAAGAAGAGAGCGTATTAAAGCCAAATTGTTGGTGCTAAACTTGTCTTATGACTTTGAAGAAGATAGAAATACAAAACTCTCTATATATTGATTAAATCTTCTCCAATATCTCAAGTGCATGATGATGAATCTTTATAACTAAGAATTGAGAATAACTCACAGTGAATGGAACGCCGCCCATTCCTCGGTGATTGCATACCACAACATTCCATCCACGTTTTGCCATATTGAAGGAGAGAAATTTTACATACTGCAATACATTTGACAAAAGAACCAAGACCACGTTACCCTTGCATACAAGAAACAAGTCAACATTACAAAATTTCAGAGAACCTGGATAACTAATTATAACTTGTGTTATACCTTTCTAAAATTTAGTAAGTACTAAAAGCCTAAATCCATGGATCAATTCTATTAAGTCCAGTATATGTGTAACCATATAGAGGAGGGTAAGGATTTCATTACATGAAAGTTAAAACATATATTGCTCTAAAAGCTTAAGCAATTAGTTAAAGGGATTTACAAGAGGAAGGCTCGGAAGGATCTAACCAAACACCTTTCAAAAACAGAGCTCTAAAACCATGTTAAGTTACCAACTTCTCTAAAAGCTTAAACTATGAAAAAATGTTGGCCAGTCATGAGTTAATAAAAGTAATAACCTATATAAAAATAATCTGTAAAGCATCACCATAAACACTTTAATCTAAATAAAATTGGTCTACAGATTTCAGTTTTACAACTTACAGCAGCAGAAGAATCACTTGTGAGTCCCGGAACCACTACCACAATTGGGGTCGTATCATTCTTTGAAATGACATTATTCTTGTCTGCTGAACGTGGTAATACTGCATATTAAATGGAAACATGAATAAGGAGACCAAAATACCGTGTCTAAACAGTTTTTTCTCTCATTTTCTTCTTTCTTACTTTATTCTTGGTTATATACATATAATAAAGAATATTACTACTATAAATTTCTTGAGCAGGGTCTCCTCACAGGAGAGGAATTCATAGGAACTTGAAGAACATGCTTCAAGATCTCTCTCTATTTATAGGAGAGGTCTTGTAGGAAAAAGGAGTCAATGAACTTATGTGTGATGTAACGAAATGCTTGAAAGTTGCCTCCAAAAGACATGCTCAAAACTGAAAAATAAAGGAAAGATGAAGACTTGAAAGTTGAAGGTGTAGGCATTTCAGTCAATTAATTATCAGGAATCCTTCATTCCGTTTATATCATCTTTTCCTTTGCTTCTCTATTTAACCTTTTTTGTGTAGGAGTAAAAACCTAATGCAGACAAGCTATCTGAGGGAGTAGACAAATCAGAGTGATTATGGATAGAGCTATATTTGCTTAAGAAATTTGTGTTACATGGACTCTTCATTTTTCCAAAAGTACCCGTGTTGATAGGACACAAATAGGTGTCACTATTAGACACACCAAAATAGTGAGAAATACTGAAAAATGTTCTATGGGAACTTCTAGGGATCCCGAGTCCCTATGACATAGTTAGAAATATACGCATAATTTCTACCCAATTAACTATGAACAACACTGGCATGAAATAAAGTCTAGCAGTACCATCTGAGCTCATTAGCCAATCCAGAGCAAAAGTTCCACCATCAGATGAATGAAATATCTCTCTGTAAAAACATACAAATTTGTTAGGAAAAGAGAAGGTCAAGTTTTATGTCAACTTTTCAGAAATATATAGCAATAACACCAATCAATTACAATATACATGCTGGGGGAGCGCAAGGGTGGGGGAGTGGGGGCTGGGAGAGAGAGAGAGATGTATGAAGAAAGAAAAGAGAAAAAAGTAGATAAAAACAATTATCAGGTACCAACACTGCACCTTTAGCAATACCTAAGAGATAAACTGTTTATAATTTCCCATAAACTGTTTGTTGCAATCTCCGAGTAATTCTTTATAAGAGTCTCGGTTATAGGGATAGATTCATAATCTCAGCCCATAAATCAGTTCAACATAAGACCACTTTTCAGCTTAGGAATCAGTAAAACTAAATAATTTAACTTAAATGATTCACATTACCATTCAAACAACAGGGCAAAGACTAAAGTACCACTATCAAAACTTATTGGATTGCAAAATTACTACCACTAAATTAATCTATACCTAGTTAGTTATTGGGGTTAGGTCCTCGTCCATACGAAAAAAAGTATAGAAATAGAAACTAAAATAAAAACATTTAAATTGAAAACTTGGATCAGCAACTAAAGTAATTATTGTAATTGGAGGGCTGAGAATAAGATAACCTAGATTTCATTGCTTCATCCTGAAACCTATAATTGAACTCTTCCCAAGTTGGAAAAAGTGTTCTAAAAATTCATGCCTAAGTCCAATTAATCCCCGCCTAGGCGCTAGGCAATCCTCTACAGCCTTGATTTGGTCGGGTGCCCCCGCTCAGGCAGAATCAAACCTCTACTTTCAAACTCTACAATACTTATAATGAATTTGTTAAGCATTAAAAAATTGCTTCTTTTTTTTAGTAATATTTCATGTAAAATTTACATCTACTATATGTTTTGTATAATATAACAAATATATATCATAGAAAAATAAATAAATGAGACCGCCTAAGAAAATGCCTAGTTCGTTTAAGGAAACGCCTAGGCACTGCTTAGGCAGCCTAGATGCTCCCTCCCCTGCCTAGGTCTGCCTAACGAGTTTTAAAACACTGAAAAAAAGAGCGTAGAAGTCACGGATAAAACATTATGCACAAGTTGGCATTGTAGATTGCAAAAAACCCTTCTACTTGATGCATCTACCACTAAATTCTGAGTACATGGATTCATGGAAAAGCACTATTGACAATAGTTGCTCACTATTGTGATAATGATAAGTTTTTTCCACCACTTGAGATGCTTCAAAGTCGATGACAAAGTGCTCAAAGCAATAGAAATTATCAACACCATACAACTCCACATAATAATCTGGATAAATCATCCTCGACACTCTTTTTCAGACTAATTAGAGGCACATATTTCCTTTCATGGACAAGCATAGATCCAGTCATGTTGAAATCACTATTTCTGGATTTTATATCTTTTTTTCTGCAATAATTGTTCTTTTCTGGACAAGGCAGTTTTCTGTATCTAATATCCCTACCAAGTAAAAATGAATGTCACGTAGCCACATACCTTCCCAATCAACAAAATTTGCACAATAATTCATTTTTCCATTTGTCTAGGCCATACCTTCACTTAATCTCAGATCAGGGCATTTTAGACCACTCTCAAAAAGCAAAAACACTGTCACCATAAGTAACCTAATTATTGCATGCAAAAGAAGATATTAGTCTTCCCTGCATGTAATAACCTGCTTCCGAATTCTTCCATGTTTCTTTTTTCTTTTTTTCTTTTTTCTTTTTTCTTTTTTCTTTTTTCTTTTTTTTGGCTTTCATTAGGAAATTGAAAAAATAAATCCAATATTTTCGATAAATTATGGTTGTCCTTGTTATCTCCCAAGGTTATGGCTCGCAAGGGAGGAAGCTAAAAGCTTAATATATTATCTTTTGGCACATTCTCCAACAGCTAAAGCTTTTCCAATAAATGGTACTCCAGAGATGATATAAACTCCAAAAGCAGTTCATAGTCACTAAACCCAGTCTATGCTTCCTTTAGAAATGGCTTCAATCCTCTTCTATGCCCCTTGGCCGTAATCCAACAAATCTGAAGTTTCAAGCACTTAATTGGTAATCTCCTAGTGGCCAACATTATACTATGACCCACATCAATTTCTTATATTTCTCCTATTGCGTTGCAACTAGTTTCTCATTTCAAATTATAACATAGTTTCATTAGTCTGCAAAAAAAACACCACACAAAGTGAAAGTATGTTGCAAGAAACCAACATATTGTCAGAGTTCTTCATAAGTAAGCCTAAAGTTTCAACTAACAAAACCTACTATAAAATCAAGACACTGACATTTGTCAGTTTGAACATAATAAAAGCATCTGGTTGACCATGATCTATCGCGCACACTTTACTCATTCCCTAAGATATGTTGTGAGCTATCTCATGGTCCTTGAATCATAGTGTTCCACTTTATTCTTGTATTTCAGCCTTTTTTACTGGCTTGGTTGGCGTGAATTCTCTATCATGATCTAGCGAATGAACAACCCGATTAGGAAGTGCCTAATGTGGCAAAGTTTTAGCCTTTGGGTGAGGCCTTCAGGCAAATATGTTGTAGCCTTCGGGCAAATTTGGTGCTTTGGGCTAATTGTTTTTATAGCTAATTGGACTTAGTACAGTTTGTAAAATAAATCACAATAACGGTTATTTGTATCATGGTACTTTTACTGAATTGGTTTCTAAACAATCAACTTCTCCTTCAATGATATATTATGAATGTGGATTTTTTACCATACATTCTCTACCTACTTGTACATAAGTTGGTTTGTAACTGAATCACTATTTCATTAGGTTCATGCTCATCATTTCTAACTAGGTCCTTTGTTTTCAAACAGTGTCAAATGTCTATCCTTTACATTTCTAACGGGGGGGGTGGTCATATGACCCCCACCAAAATTTTGCACATGTTATATATTAATACATATATTAATAGTCAATAGCATACATATATTAATAGTCAATATATACACACACACACACACACACACACACACATATATATATATATATGTATAATATAAGTATTTTATAATAGCAGTCCAAAAATTTCTACATGCACTCCATAAATTAAAAAATAGAATAAATTTTAATTTACAATAAAATTCAAATGAAATAACTTAAAACACAATCAAATCTAGGTCGATACTTGAGGTTGAAGAATGATCACAAAAACCAAGTTCTTCATTTACCAAATTATTATCTACAAACATTTTATATTTTTAAAAATCATGAATTTACTTCAGGCACTCTCCCCTTTGTTGTCTTTGTTTTATATAGAAAATTGATATTTTCATATAAAAAATAATATTTCTACATGAATCCAACTCACGTATTTCTACATGAAATAAAAAAAAATCTACATAAATTTTGATATTGACCAAAATTTTGATACGTTTCAAACTATGCAAAGTCGTATGATACAATTGTCTCCTCTTAGTTGTAGAGTCGAAAGAAGCACTCTAAGCGTCAATAATTAAATTTTTTTAATGATGTATTTTGACCCCATCTAAAAGCGTTCTGGTTCCGCCACTGTAATATAAACTATTCTAAATTCAATATAGATAATTTAATTAGAAATTTTAAATAAATATCAAATGCTAAAATAGTACTTAGTTACTCCCTCCGTCCCAGGATAAAAGTCCTTATTACTATTTTAGATTGTCCCATGTTAAATGTCCACTTTCTTTTAATAACCAAACTTTTACACATTTTTTCCTATTATGCCGGTAGCATTAAATATCTCATACTTTTCTTATTCTAATTATCTCTCCATATTTAATGACATTATTATGAGCAATTTTGTCATTTTATTCCTCTTCTTAATATGCGTGAAAAGTCCACCGGGACTTTTATGGAGGGAGTATAACCATATGCTCCTATGTACACACGATTTATGATATGAAGTACCTTTTGTAGCTGAAAGCAGGAGGGCTCCCAACATACTCCAAAAGTGTAGTTTGAAGGTGCGGACTTGCAAGCCACGGTGTTGCCAAGTACCTGCTCAATACCAAGACAGCAAAAGAAAACCAATATACTCGTAAATAGCACATTCATAATATAAGCACAAATGCACAATTAGTAATTCACAATGTACATTACATATTAGCCCCTAAATATAACAAGAAAATTATACCTGCCGTGAAGAAGGTGACACTTGGAAACAACAGCTTGGTAAAGCTCCGAACCGGAATCATAAGTAAGTTTCACCGGACTCCCACCATATAAAAAATCTTCAATAAAATGAAACTCCAAAAAATTGTACAAGAAAACAATGGATACACACAAAAATCCCAATAAATAGTGGGAAATGGGTATCATAGTGGCAGCCTTAAAGAGGAGTTTGTAGCCATTGATTGGCGACACTTCAATGGATCCCGCACAATCCTCCATTGAAGAGCTTCAAAGAGAAAGAATGGCAGGCGTAGCAATTTGAGTTCAATTGAATGAACAGAAAGAATTGGATTATGGGTGTCTAGAGGGAGTTTTATATTGGGTATATAAACTGTTTGTCCCATTACTTGTGGAAAAATGGAGACAGGCGGCTGAGTAAAACAAATGCTGCAAATATTCAAATGGAATTACAATACATGTGGGTATTTTTTTTCTTTAGAAAGGTATAAAAATGGAGTAAAATATTTGGAGTGAGATTGAATTATTTTGGATGGTAGTGTTGTGGAGTGGTGATGTTGGCAGGGAAGAGAGGAAAGAGAAGGAGGAGGGTCAACAGTGGCGAGCCGCTGGTTGGTAAAGAAAGAAAAAAAAATAAAAGGCGGCTGGCGGGCGGGCGCTGAGCTTGGTGGACTCGGATCACTTGACATTTTTGACTTGAAACTTTAAAGTGTTGTGACTTGTGATGTATGATCGGCTCGAGTGCAATTGCGGGAGTAAAAAACCCAGAATTTTATTAATAATTAAATATTTATTTTATTTTTCTTAAAATTATAATTGAATTGGAGTTGGTAAGTTGCTAATTATTTTTTTATATATAATTTGTTTGAAAAGTTAAATTATTTTAATAAATAATTAAATATTAGATTTTATTAAAATTAAGAAGTTCATTAGGATTTTTGTAACTCCTATTATTCCTTGTTATATTTAAATAGTGTTATATGTAACCCTAATTATTTTCCTATCCTATATTGAATTTTGGCCTAAAATTTCTTTGTATACTGCGGTCCCTTTAGAAAAATCATAGTTATTTCATCTAATATCGGAATTGAGTGAATCTAAAGTATGTTCCTTCAGTTTGTTTTTCGTCCTCTACATTAAATTGTGTAGAGAGAAGAAAAGCTATTTGACTTTATTTTCATGTCTTAAATTGATGAAAATCACAACATGCCCTGATTCTCGTCACTGTTTTTAACCCTAATTTTGAAAATTGGTAACTTTGTCATATTAACTCCAAATTGAGTGATTCTTGACCCTATTTCGAGAGCTATAATTTTCGTGAATACATGAAAAGATTTTGAAAACTCTAGAATACACGAGTCATATTATTTATTGTTGCATGTTAAAGAAAGACGAACAATGAATGTAAATATTATTTTGTATTCTGATTTTTTGTTTACTTATAAGGGTTTTTAAATTAGAGAATATTTTTAATCAAAATAGATACATGGAATAAGAAATCATGATAATTGGGAAGATGAGATGGATTAATATAAAAAAATTGACTAAATGTAAAAATTAAAATAAGCAAATCTATCAATATTTTTAAAGTATATTGTATGGGTTATATCTCTTAATCCGACTGTTGGATAGTTATAATTTTTAGATATGTTATACATATAAGCTGAGAAATATATTCGCCAATTTTGAACCATTAAAGATTAATGTATGATTTGTTTTGAATTTTAAGAAAGGGTTGATCTGAAATTTTTGTAGTAGAATTTTCAGCAACAAGTCCTAATATTTAAAAATGCATAATTTAATGATTTTAAATTCAATTTGAGTGATTCTTGAGGGTAAATTGGAGTATTTAAAATTTAATTTATGCTTAAATTAATTAATTGGAAAAACAATTATAAAATCAGATTGATATGATCGATACAATGGACTAAGGTCTTAAGAATAATTTGTCATACTAGGGTTTTAAGATTTCTTGATTTTTACTATTAATTTTTATACTTTGGGTATTGATAAATGATTTAAGACAAATAAGTAAAGACACCTTAAATAGGTTAAATGTGACGCCCCCAAAATATGTATACATCACCCATTCTGAGTCGCCAAATACATGGTATAAAATTCAAATACAAACTTAATTAATACAACTGTTGTGTAAAATACGACAAAACATAGCTGAGTTTTTACACGAATATTGTCTCATAGACAGTATCCAAACTCAAATTCAATCCTCATTACATTTATTATCACACTAAATAGTGAGGACTACTAAAATGACCATCTCGGACCGTCACTCCATTTTTCGACTAGTCTCGGCTACATTCTCATTTCCTGAAGAGATCGAATAATAAAAGCAAAAGGGTGAGCTCAACTAGCCCAGTAAGAAATATTATGACTAAGATAATGCATAATAAATTATCGTTAGTCTTCAACAGTGTTAATGTGACGCCCCCAAAATAGGTATACATCACCTAATCTGAGTTGCCAAATACATGGTACAGAATACAAATATAATCTTAATTATACAACAAGAGAGCTGTGAGTTTAAATACAAATACTATCTTCTAGACAATATCCACTCTCAGAATGAGTCCTCATTATATTTATTGTCACACTATTTAATAGAATAGTGAGGACTATTAGCTACTACTATCATCCGGACCATCACTCCGTTTCCCGACTCGTCCCAGCTACGTTCTCATTTTCTGAAGAGAACAATGAAAGAAAGGGTGAGCTCAACTAGCCCAGTAAGAAATATTATGACTAAGATAATGCATAATAAATTATCATTAGCCTTAAATAGTGTTAAACTGATACAATATAACAAACATCAAGTTTAACTACAGCGAAACAAGCAATCCATTAGAAGAGTCAAGTAGAGAATAAAATCTACTATCTACTATGATTTAAAAGGTTTTTCATGACTTTTATCACCGAGACTCAAACAATAAATAATCCACATCATCGAATCACCCCTCGACTACTGACCAGGATATTCTTTAGTATCATCGCGACCATAAATTATCCATGTACTACTGAAGCGAAGGACATTCGTGTATTCATCAATGGTCATGATCATGCCAACAACGGTCCATCATGCCTGCACTAGGGCCCAATGAGGACTTTTACCACATCATTTATAACATTACTACCATGATTACACCGAATAATCCACGCCATAATCACCCAAGTCCATCTATGCACTACAAAATACGATTGACTTTCAAAAAATATAAACATGAGGATGATGACAATGATATAAGAATTCAATAAAACAAGTTCAAGAAATAATTTATTCAGAACTAATAACGTCCAAATTGTCAACATGATACTTCTTTGTAGAGTAAAATTCAAGAATGCTCAGAAGAATATTTCCATGAAAAGATACTGGATGAAGCGCAAATGTCAAGAATATTCTACTAATTTCATGGAGTATAGAAGTTAAAACTTTAACCAACTGAGTATAATAAGGAATAGAATAACAAAAGAAATCACCGGGCATGCGATAGATCACATATGCGAGTTATTCCAATGAATAATAATTAATTAACCCGGTCCCGCCAGAAAACGCATGCATGTGATATTCTAACGTAATAATAAAGACGGAATCAGTCCCGTAAAAACGCATGCATGATGGATATTCCAAATGTATAATAACGAATGGAATAACGAGAAGAATTTCACTAAGTATAGGGTAAAAAAGCCACAGACATAAAGTTATTCCAATGTAATAATAAATAATGGAATAATAAAAGTTCTCTTCATGAATACAAAAGAAATAATACCCTTACCGTAAAAAGAAATCAGATATAAGAGTAGGGGAAGTAGCGGAATACTTTTCTTCTTTCTCTCTATAATTTTCCCTCTCTAGTGAATTCGTAAGAAATAATGAAGGAATGAGCTTCTATTTATAGGAGAATGGAAAAGATACTATTTGCAAAAATCACGGATGCAACAAAGAATTATTCTGGACGAAGTTTACGCTTTTCAACATATCAATATCTTCTTTTCAAAGTCTTTGATTAAATAAGGAAAACCAACACATGTCAATTAAAGCGACTTTAACCAATTAAAATGCACCCTTAATTATACGTTAACAATAATAATGCATGATTGACAGGCTTGGCCAAATAAAGTGAAAACTAGCCTTGAAAAACAACTTACATCCTGCCAAAAAAAATCTCATCCACTAGGACCACCACTAACACCCACTCACAATCAATTTATATAAAACAAACAACCAACAGTAACTATCAACATCTCACTTTTCCACCAAAAATCATACTTTTCTACCAAAATCCACTATCATCAAATATATATATATATATATATATATATATATATAAAATAAAGATATTATATATATATATATATATATATATAACAAAAACTGAGATAACTTTTCACCGATAATTTTAAAAATGGGGTTCATAAAATAGGCAAAATTTACATCAAATACTGTGGCAATAATTAAACAAAACTGAGTGACTTCTCACGTAAGCATCAATAATCAATACCGTAATGCTACTATGTAACCACGCCAGACATCAGTACTTTTACTACCGAGTAGTTCAACAAATGATAACGGTAAAACTTCCGCCGTTATTTTCATAAAATATTTTTGTCGTTTTCTCAATCCAACAATAATTCTGTTGTGGGGTCCACCAATGATTGTGCCGTCGTACGGATATTCCCTGACAAAAAGAATATTTCCCGACCAATCGAATATAATATGACAACTTGCATACTTTGAAAAATTTATAAATATTACCCACAACTATAACATTATATTAAATTCATTCCATAATATTCAAAAATGATAATTATAGAAAATTCATCTTAATTCAAAAAGTTGGGGTCTTACAACCTCCCCTTCTTATGAAATTTCACCACGAAATAATTCATGCGTGCACTGGTATATCGAAGAGGTAAGGATACCTTGATTTCATTTCAGATTCTAACTCCTAGGTCATTTCCTCAACATCGTGGTTCCTCCATAAAACTTTGACTTGAGGTATAATCTTGGAGCGTATAATATGTTCCTTCTTATCCAAGATTTGAACAGGAACCTCTTCATACGTTAAATCTTCCGCTATTTCGTCCGGTTCTAACTCAATAATATAGTTCTGGTCTTCCACATATTTACGTAACATGGATATGTGAAAAATGTTATGAACACGAGACATACTTGGCAGTAAAGCGAGTCTATAGGCCACAGTTCCTATCTGATCGAGGATTAAAATTGGGCCAATGAATCGTGGATTGAGCTTTCCTCTCTTTCCAAATCTCGTAACTCCTTTCCATGGAGCAACACGTAACAACACATGATCTCCAATATCGAATTCCACGTCCTTTCGATGAAGATCAACATAACTCTTTTGTCGGTCTTGTGAGGTTTTTATACGTTGTCGGATCGTTTGAATCTTTTCCGTAGTCATACGTACCAACTTCGGTCCCAACAACGTTGCTTCACCCACCTCATCCCAGCATACTGGAGAACGACACTTTCTTCCATACAACGCCTCAAATGGAGCCATGCCAATACTTGTTTGATAACTGTTGTTGTAGAAAAACTCCACCAATGGTAAGAACTTGTCCCAACTTCCCTTGAAGTCAATGACACAGAGTCTTAATAGATCTTTAAGAGTTTGAATCGTCCTCTCCGACTTCCCGTCCGTCTGAGGATGATATGCTGAAGCTAAATCAGAATCCGCGCTCCATAGCTTTTTTGCAAACTAACCCAAAATCTTGAAGTGAATCTTGGGCCTCGATCAAAAACTATGGATACTGGCATACCATGCAATCTTACAACCTCGTTTATGTACTTACGAGAAAGACGTTCAAGTGTATAAGTTTCTCATATCGGTAAGAAATGAGCAGACTTGGTCAATCTATCAACAATGACCCAAATCGCATCTATGCCTTGAGAAACTTTGGGAAGACCGGTAACGAAATCCATGGTAATGTGCTCCCACTTTTGTTGGGAGAATGCATATTATGATTTGATATTTTAATATATATGTTCATGATTATTTGTAAGGTCCTTAAATGAATATATGTACAAGGACTTAGTGATAGATCAAAGTTGTTAGGTTGATCTAAAGCTTTCAACGTGTACCATTCTGATAAAGAATGTATAGATAGAAAAATCAAAACTGTTAGGTTGATCTTAAGATGTAATATGTAAAACCCCAACTTTTTGAATAAAGATGAATTTTCTATAAATATTATTTTTGAATATTATGGAGTGAAATTGATATAATAGTTGTGGGTAATATTTATAAATTTTGCAAAGTACGCAAGTTGTTATATAATATTCGATTGGTCGGGGAATATTCGTTTTAACAGGGAGTATTAGTACAACGGCACAATCATTGGTGGATCCCACAACAGAATTATTGTCGGATTGAGAAAACGACAAAAATATTTTTATGAAAATAACGGCAGAAGTTTTACCGTTGATCATTGCTGAACTACTTACTCGGTAGTAAAGTACAATGTCTACGCGTGGTTGCATAAGAGGCACCACGGTATTGATTATTGATGCTTACGTGAGAATTCATTCAGTTTTGTTCAATTATTGCTATAGTAATTGTTGCATAGTATCTCACGTTATTTGATTCAATTATTGTCGATATTTTTTTATATTGTTAAAATCAATAATTGAGACGACAAAATTATTAATATTATTATTTGCAATATTAACGATGTCTAGAAGTTCTGTCAAGGAGAGGTTTGGTCACCTAATTATACGCTATGATAGGAGAATTTCTTATTGGAAGCCCCTCTTTCCTCGGGAACGACTTGGTCGATTAATATTGTGAATTATAATAATGATGATAAATGTTGTTAAAAATATTGAGAGAATTTTATTTTTTATTTTTTTTATGAAGTAGTTGTTGTAAATTTTGTTTATTATTTGGATTTCCATTTACCCATTTTTTAAATAATTGATAGAAAATTATTTAATATAAAATAGGTGGGGGCCCACTGTGGGGCCCATATGTTGAAAATGGGTTTGTCAGAGGAGGGTTTTTCAAAGTGGTTCACGTGGAGGATTTTCGAAAAGTCATGTATAGATATGTTATATGTATATATATACATTATTATATATATATATATATATAAATATATAATATATAATATATATATATATATATATATATATATATAATCTTAATGATTTTGGGGTAGGGAAATCAGGGAACACGGGGGTCATTTTTTTTATTTTATATGTATATATATATATATATATATAATAAGTTTTGTTTTATATAAAAATAAAATATATTATATTTTATTGTAAACCAATCTGAATCGTCTGTTAAAAGTAAATCAATCTGGATAGCTCATGGGTTGGTTCTTATTCATTCCATTCTTCTATAAATAGAAGCTCATTCCTTCATTATTTCTTACGAATTCATTAAAACTCTAGAGAGAGAAACCATAGAGAGAAAGAAGAAAAGTATTCTGCTACTTAACTACTTTTATATTCAGTTCTTTTACGGTAAGAGGTGTTATTCTTTCTTATTCATGAAGAGAACTGTTGTTATTCTATTGCTTATTATTCTGTTGGAATAACTTTTGATACGCTGTCTACCCTATACTTGGTGACATTCTTCTATTATTTCGCTCTTCACTATTCTCATTGGAATATCCTGTTTGTCGCTTTCTGTGGGACTGATTCCGCCTTTTATTATTCTGTTGGAATATCTTATGTGCATGCGCTTTGTGCGGGACTGGTTTCGCTCTTTATTATTATTACATTGGAATATCCTCGCTCATGCGTTACGCCGACCTAATTCCGCCTCTTTATTATTCATTGAAATCTTGTTCATGCGCGTTTCTACGCCGGACCTAGTTCCGCCTCTTTATTATTATTCTGTTGGAATATCCTCGCTTTTATGCGTTTCACGCACTGATTCCGCCCTTATTAGTATTCTCGTTGGAATAACTTTGCATATGCCAAGTACCGCATGCATGGTGATTTCTGTTGTTATTCCATTCTTTATTATTCTGCTTAACATCCCATCGATGCAATTTCACTTTGACCGGTTCCATTATTTAGTATTCTATTGGAATAACTTTATACTATGTAAGTACCGCATGCATGGTGATTTTTTTTTGTTATTCCATTCTTTATTATACTCAAATTGGTTAAAGTTTTGACTTCTATACTCCATGAAATTAGTAGAATATCCTTGATATTTGCGCTTCATCCAAAGATATCTTTTCATGGAAATATTCTTCCGATCCTTCTTGAATTTTACTCTACAAAGCGAAGATCATGTTGACAATTTGGACATTAGTAGTTCTTGGACAAATTAATTCTTGAACTTGTTTTATTGAATTCTTATATCATTGTCATCATCCTCACGTTTATATTATATTGAAAGTCATCTCATGGCACTGTGTAGTGCATAGATGGACTTGGTATGATTATGACGAGGATTATTCGGTGTAATTATGACCGTAATGTTACAAATGATGTGGTAAAAGTCCTCGTTGGCCGTGAGTGCATTGATGGACAGCTTGTTGGCATGATCATGACCATTAATGAATACACAAATATTCTTGGCCCGTAAGTGCATGGATAATTATGGTCGTGATACTAAAGAATATCCTTGGCCGTAGTAGTGCGAGGGTGATTCGATGATGTGGAATATTTATTAAGTTTTGAGTCTCAAATGATAATGATGATGAAAAACCTTTTAATCATAAAAGATGGTAGATTTTATTTTCTACTTGACTCTTTTAATGGATTGCTTGTTCATTGCTAGATTAAACTTGATGTCTATTATATTTTATCGGTTTAACATTGTTGGAGACTAATGATAATTTATTCGCATTATCTTAGTCATAATATTTCTTCTTTGGGTTAGTTGAGCTTACCCTTTCTTTCACTTTGCTTTTCTTGAGAAATGAGAATATAAATTGGGACGGCCGCCTCGGGAACGCAAGTGATGGTCCGAGGATAACATTAGTAGTCCTCACTATTCTGTGAAATAGTGTGATAATAATTGTAATGAGGACTCCTTTTGAGTTTGTATAATCTCAAGTAGATAATATTTATATTCAAACTCACAGTTTATGTTTTGTCGTATTGTACCTGAGCGGTTGTATTAAGTAAGTTGTATTTGAATTCTGTACCATGTATCTGGCGACCCAAGATGGGTGATGTATACCTAATTTTGGGGGCGTCACATAATAGATTAGTCTTAAAGAAATCGTAGTGCATCAATCTGATCAACATTGCAGGTTTCAAGGCGTAAAACGTGAAACCCAAGATCGTAGTGTGCCTACCTTGAAGGGGACTCTTCGAAAATCGTAGAGTGGTCCCAACGTTTGCCGAGCCAACTCTACGATCACCGAATGCTGAACGAAACATGAAGTTTTACAAGTCAATGATCGTAGTGTGCTCTCGGGAACGTAGAGTCAACAACACGAGCAAGAGAAGATTGTAGTGTGCGAAGGATTAAGGGAAATCGTAGTGCTCTCGAACTAATAGCTTCGTAGTATGCAAAGATGTCAAAGACACTACAATCTAAATCGTAGAACATCACGATCCAAATCGTAGAGCATCATCTGTCTCATGTCAAAAAACGTCGAGCCTCATGATGTAAGACCCCAACTTTTTATAAATGAAATTTAATTTTCTCTATTTATTATTTTGAAATAGTAAGGGTTGAATTGATTAATGTGGTTAGTTATGGGTAAAATGCGCAAATATTTTAAAATAAGCAGGTGGTTATAAAATATTCATTGTTGTCAGGGAATATTCGTTTGGTCGTGGAATATTCTTGCTGTCGGGGAATATTCGTACAACGACGCAGTCTTTTGTGGGCCCCATAACGGAAAATGATTGGATGAAAAAAATGACAAGTATAAGTTATTTATAAATAACGGGCGTAGTTATTCTGAATTAAACACTTTGTTGAAATACATACGGTGGTTAAAACACGATGTCTGGCGTTGTTGCGCGAGAAGATACGGTATTGCACCAATTATTGATTCTTACGTAAGAAGGCACTACTCAATAATTGTTACGATGAATAATGTTCGATATTTTATTTTATTGATTCAATAATTATTGTGTTGATATTTTATATTATTTGTTGTTTCAATAATTGTCACTACACGATTTTTTCCATTATCGGCAATAATTCATATTATCTCGAATAATATTATTAGATAACATTATTGGCAATGTTTAAAAGTTACATCTAAGGAGAGGTTTGGTCACCTAATTGCGGCCATGAAGAGAGAAATCCTTATTGAAACCCCCTCTTTCACAGAAGCGCTCGTTTGTCAATATTGTGATTACGTAATATTATTTGTGAATAATTAATTATTGATTTATATGATGAGAAAATATTCATTTTTGTGGATATAGATGGAGAAAATTTTAAAGTGACAATTATTGAAAATCGATATTTTATCTTTTTCGATAAAATAATATTTTATTATATTATTATAATATAATAATGATGATATTTTACAATGAATGTGGGATATATGAGTATATGAGGAGGAAGAGTATTTTTGTTATAAAGTTGTTTAAAACATGTTAAACATGTCTGTGGGCTCATTTCTTGATTTGAAATTTGATTATAGCACAGTAAATCGCTTGCTTTATAGATTTTGGTCAATTTACATTTGGAATTTAAAAAACTTTCTTCAGTAAAGTTATAGAGAATTGAATTTCCTATAAAAATTGCAAGATTCAATTTTCCGAAAAAGGGCTATTTATTATGAATTATTGAAGTTAGAAGTTCAAAATAATTGATTTTTTGAGCGTTTTAATTATTTTAATAACAAAAACGTTTTTTTTGATTTAGTTGACTATTGGTGGTGATGTTTGGATCTGATTTGGTGTGCGTAAGAATTTTTATATAATATATTAATATTATATTAAATTTTACTACTTTTTGGTGTTCTAAGCAATTTCTATAAATAGGGTGCTTAAGTTAGAATTGAAAATCACACCAGAAACTGAAGTTTTATTTCTCTTTCTCTCTCGATATATTGAGCGTATTTTTGTGAGTATTTTAGTACTTTGAGTATTGCTATACTATTGCAAGTTCTTTCAAAGACTATATCCAAATGTAAGTATTATCCTTTTGAGGTAAGAGATATTATTTTTTTAAAAAAATGATATTATTTCTTCAATATCATTATGTCGAAATATTGGTTGGAACTTTTTATTAAATTTGGAACTTTTTCATGTCGGGATTACTATTCATGAGTTACTATTTATGAGTTACTATTCACGAGTTACTATTCACGAGTTACTATTAATGAGTACTATTCACGAAGTATGATGATTTTTTTTGTGAAATTTCTATCTTTTAGTGTAAGATCACTATTCACGATACTGAGACTATTCACGAATACTGATCTTATTCACGTAAAAAATGAAATTTTCTTCTTTTGTCCAAAATATCTATTATGGATACTAGCTTTGATTGTATCCATATTTTGATCATTCTTGAATATTACTCCACTATGATTATTTATGAGGTATTTTTGGACATGGAATAGCTGAAATATGAATCCTTAATATTTATTCTTTTGTTTCACTGGATTCGCTTTTCTTTAAAATATTTTTCATCATCCTCACCCTAAATGATGATATAACCGAATATCTTTGGCACAGTAGTGCAAAAGATGAATGATTTCGATGAATATCTTTGGCGTAGTGCGCAAAGATGAACATGTGTTTAGATGAACATGACCAACTGATGAATATCTTTGGCCTGTAGTGCAAAGATGAATATTTGATTCTAGATATATATTGATTGATGTTATAGGGATAAAATATTGACAATAAACTTTTAAATTCATATATAGAAGATAGTAGATTTTATTCTCTACTTAACTCTTCTAATGAATTATTATTTTTGCTGCGAATATTGATTTAAAATTTGTTGTCTATTATATTCTATTAGATTTTTCCCTGTTGAAGACTAACGATAATTTGTTCTATATTATCTTGGTCATAATATTCTTTAATCGGGCTAGTTGAGCTCACCCTTTTCCTTTTTGTTCCATTTTTCTTCTCGGGAGGCGAGAATGTAATGAGTACTAGTTGGGGTATGGAATGAAGGTTTTAGAAAGTCATTTTAGTAGTCCTCACCATTTTGTAAAATAATGTATCAATAATTGTCTTGAGGACTTATTTGAGTGCGGATATTGTTTAGATGACAATATTTGTATTTAAACTCACGCTTTTATGTTGTATTAATAAAGTTGTAGTTATTTACGTACCATGTATTTTGACGACTCGTAATGGGTGTTGTATACCTATTTTGGGGGCGCCACAGTTAATATCGAGCTTAGGGATATGGTCTCCAGGCGGAGATCGGGAATAGTACTAGGAAGGGAGAGACGAGTAATCCTTCGCTAGTGTGTCATACCTAAGCTTATTTGTTGGTCAGTTGTAGTATATGGTTAATATGTGATATATTAATTTGTTTAATTAACCTTTGTTTTATGGCAGTATTTAAGAATGGCAACCGAGAATATTAACGGTGGAGTTAATGAGGCCGTGGAAACACCTTTAATCACCACCCGTGGGCGACGCGCAACAGAAGGCAATATTCCTCCGTAAACAACACCAATGAGCGATGATGAACGACGGATGTTTAGGAGCTTTTTACGCTTCATGCAAAACTAGGCGAAGGAGACTCGTATGTATTAATACGGTGGAAATGATAAGATCGCTGCGCGACTTGTCACGACGCCAAGCGATTCGAGAGTTAGGACCACCGTAATTTAAGGAAAGCCGGATCCGATCATGGCGGAACGTGGGTCAAACAAATTACCAAAATATTCGATGTTTTGGAATGCACGGAGAAACGAAGGTTTCATTCGCCACCTTTATGTTACGTGGCGAGGCAGATTCTTCGGTGGAAGTCTCGTGAAACGTACTCACCTTTCGCCACTCCAGCGTGTCTTGGGGAAGCGTTTGAAACTTTTCAACGAAAAATACTTTCCCGAAAGTATTCGCCATACGAAGGAGAGGTAAGTTTATTAGACTAGAACAAAAACAACATGATTTTGTCCCAATAAGAGGCGAAGTTCGCAGAGTTATCGAGTTTCGCACCTCATTTGGTAGAGAATGAGAACGAATGACGAGGATGTTTCGAGAGGTTTAAAACCCGAGATTCTGATATTTTATCTCTCATAAATTTTCTTTATATTCAGATGTTGTCAACAGGGATCAATTATTAGAGCGAGATAACGAGTACGTTCAACCAAGGGACCGCAACTGTGGTTATCTGGGTGGCGGCGATCATCGGAGCAATGAAAACCAGCGGGGAGGAAAACATTCAGACAAAAGCGGGAACCACTCTGGTGGTAATCGTGGCCATGAAAATAGAAGAAGCGAGTCGGGGGGAGATTTTAAAAAGAGGAGATTCAATAATAACAATGTGAAGACGTCAGCACCAGCAGCAACTGGTTCCAAGGGAGGAGAACGACCACCGGTTATATGTTATAAGTGCGGAAAAGAAGGACATATCAGCCCAAACTATCCACAACAGTTTAAGGTATATTATAACTGTGGAAAGGAAGGGCATATCGCTCGAGATTGCACTATAGAGAAACCAAGTCCAAGGATGGTGACTCAAAAGTGTCGTCATCTAGAAAATTCAAAGTCAATCTGTTCTGGAAGAAGCGTTTGTCGTGGTCGTCAACATGCGAGAAAACCAAACGAGGTGATCACGGTAAGCTAATCATAAATTCATACGAAGTTTATACATTACTAGATACCGGTGCTACCCATTCATTTATCTCTCCTGTTTGTGCTCAACGTTTAAACTTGACTCCGAAGAAATTAGACTTTGACCTATCTGTGGAAACTCCGTTAGGAGAAACTTTCATCACATCCACTGTTTAAGACCCCGAAATTTTTTTAAATAAAAAGGAATTTCCTTTATTTATTATTTTGAAATAGTAAGGGTGGATTTGATTAATGTGGTTAGTTATGGGTAAAATGCGCAAATTTTACAAAATAAGCAAGTGGTTATATAATATTCATTATTGTCGGAGAATATTCGTTTGGTCGTGGAATATTCGTCTTTCGAGAATATTAAATGCATTGCGCCGCCGCGACCATGTGTGAGCCCATAACGAAAGCGATTGGATGAAGAAAAAACGACAAATATAAGTTGTTTATAAATAACTGCAGAGTTGTTATCGTTAATCTTGTTGGAATACCCGGTGGTTAAAACACAGTAATATGCGTTGTTGCACAGTTGCACACGGTATTGCACCAATTATTGATTCTTACGTAAGAAGGCACTACTTAATAATTGTTACGATAATTCTTTATCAATATTTTATTTTATTGATTCAATAATTGCTGCATTGATATTTTATTTTACTGTTGTTTCAATAATTGTCATTACACGGTATTTTCTATTATCTGACAATAATTCATATTATCTGAATAATATTATTGGATAACATTATTGGCAATGTCTAGAAAGTTACATCTAAGGAGAGGTTTGGCCACCTAATTGCTTGTAGGTAAGGAGAGATCCTTATTGAAAGCCCCTCTTTTCTTGAGAACTACACAGTTCTTAATATTGTGATTCTGTAATATTATTTGTGAATAATTAATTATTGATTTATATGATGAGAAAAATATTTATTTTATGTGGATATAGATGGAGAAAATTTTTAATGTGACAATTGTTGAAAATTAATATTTTATCTTTTTCTGATAAAATAATTCATTTAAATATATTATTATATTTTTAATAATATAATAATGGTGATTTTTACAACGAATGTGGGATATATGAGTATATGAGGAGGAAGAGTATTTTTGTTGTAAAAGTTGTTTAACACATGTTTTTGTGTGTGCAGTGACCTATTTCTTGACCGAAATTTGATTATAAATGTAAAATCGCCTTTTATGGATTTCGGTCAATTTCATTTGGAATTTGGAAAAACTTTCTTCTGTAAAGTTGTAGAGAATTTAATTTTCTATAAAAACTTGCGAGATTCGAATTTTCTGGCAAAAGGGCTATTTATTATGAATTATTGAAATTCCGAAGCTCTGAAATAATTGATTTTTGGAAGTTTAAAATATTTTTAATTACAAAAACGTTTTTTTCATTTTTGAAAGTCATTTAACATGTGTGGCTGAATTTTGGACCAGATTTGTGTGTGTGAGAATTTTGATTATATATATTATTATTATATTAAATTTTCTGCTTTTGGTGTTCTAAGCAATTTCTATAAATAGGGTCTTGGGTTAAATTGAAAATCACACCGAAATGTAAGTTTTCTCTCTCTATATTATCGGCGTATTCTTGTGAGTATTTTGAGTATACTTTGAGTATTGTTATACTAGTCTGTTCAAGTCATAGCCTTTATATCCTGTGTTTTCAACTGTAAGTATTGTCTTTTCGAGGTAAGGGATATTATTTTTTTTCAGTAATGATATTATTTCTTCAATATCATTATCTTTGAAATATTGATCTGAAGTTTTATCAAATTTGGAACTTTTGGTGTCTGAGTTTATTCACGTATATGCAGATTATTCACGAATACTGGCCTTTATTCATCGAAAATGAAAATTTTCCTTTTCGCCTAAAATATCTATCAGGGATACTAGCTTTGATTGTATCCATGTTTTGATCATTCTTGAATTTTACACCACTATGATTATTTTTGGGGTATTTTTGGACGTGGATAAAACAAAAGTACTAATCCTTAATCCTTGTCATTTTGTTTCAATGGATTCGTTTCTTTAAAATATTTTTCATCATCCTCGGTCTTAAATGATGATATTATTGAATATCTTTGGCACGTAGTGCATAGATGAATGATTTATGATGAATATCTTTGGCTGTAGAAGTGCAAAGATGAATGATTTCGATGAATATCTTTGGCCCGTAGTGCAAAGATGAACAGTGTTTAGATGAACATGACCAATCGATGAATATCCTCGGCACAGTAGTGCGCAAGGATGAGTATATGATTCCGATATATATATGATTGATGTTACAGATAAAAATATTGATGATGGATATTAAATTCATGGATATTAGTAGATTTTATCCTCTACGTAACTCTTCTATGAATTAATATTTTCCATTGCGAGTATTGATTTAAAACTTGTTGTCTATTGTATTCTATTAAATTTTTCCTGTTGAAGACTAACGATAATTTGTTGTATATTATCTTAGTCATATTATTCTTCTTGGGCTAGTTGAGCTCACCCTTTTCCTTTTTGTTCCATTTTTCTTCTCGTGAGACGCGAGAATGTAGCGAATAATACTAGCCTCGGGTATGGAATGAAGGTTCTAGAGAGAGTTGTTTAATAGTCCTCACCATTTTTTGTAAAATAATGTATCAATAATTATGATGGGGATTTATTTGGGTATGTATATTGTCTGAAGACAATAATTTTATTTAAACTCACAAGATATATGTTGTCGTATTTTGCACGACAAATGTATTAATAAAGTTGTAGTTATTTACATACCATGTATTTGGCGACTCGAATGGGTTGGATGGAATGGACCTATTTTGGGGCGTCACAATTGGTATCGAGCTAAGGGATATGATCTCCATGGAGATCGGGAATAGAACTAGGAGGGAGAGACGAGTAAATCCTTCGCTTAGTGTGTCCTACCTAAGCTTATTTGTTAGTTGGTTAAGACATGGATATTATATGATATATTGATTTCCTTAATTAACCCTTGTTTTATGATAGTTTTTAAGAATGGTCATTTGGTAACGTTAACAATGGAGTGAATGAGATCGTGGAGACACCTCTAATCGCCAACCAGGATAATGTGATGTCAGGCGAAGAAGGAATTAGAGATATCCATGTGGTGAGTGAAGAATTGATAGTTGCACCCGAGATAGTCGCAGAGGTAACAAATTTGAGTGAGGAAGAAGAGGAAGAAGAAAATTTTGAGGAGAGTTTATTAGAGGTATTTTATGATCAAAATGTAGAATTGCAAAATCGTATTTATGAGTTAGAAGAGCAGGCTGAAGAATTGCAGGCAGTCGTGGAGCAAAAGGATGCAACGATTCAAGCTTGTGTTACCCGATATGTGATGCTTGAACAGAAGAACTCTTTGGCAGAGTATAAGATGATAAAGTCGAATCGAAATTTGAAAGAAGAAATAAGCGAACGAGTGATAATGAGTGATGCGTGGGTAAAAACCGCACGACGCTGCTGATATTATGGAAAGAGATGTCCAATCTAAAAAGAAAGATTTAACGATGACAGAAGACGTCGGCGGCAGAAAGATCGAAGACCAAAGAACAAATTTTAGGGGAAGAGAACAATCGCCAGTTAGATGCTACTGAGATCACGGAGGAGGAGGGACATATAAGGTCAAACTGCTCAAAGCCTTCCAAGGTATGTTTTAGTTGTGGAAAAGACGGTCACATAGCTCGATTTTTGTCCTATAAATAAATCAAGTCCGGTTGGGACGTTGGCACCAGAGAAGCGGATCTGAAAAGTCAAAGTCAACGATTCATTGGAAGAAGCGTTTTTCGTGACTTCTCAAAAAGCGAGTAACCCAAACGAAGTTTAGCAGGTTAGTTAATTATAAATTCTTCGAAGTTTATACCTTATTAGATCTTGGTTCTACCTTTCTTTTATCTCTCTTGCTTATGCGTTCAACGTTTGAACTTGACTACGGAGAAATTAGACTTTGACCTATCTCATGGAGACTCAGTTAGGAGAAATTTTCATTACATCGACTGTTTAGAAATCTTGCTTGATTCAGGTTGGCACCCTTATCTTACCTGTTGACCTTATCTCTTTAAAGATGCTTGCTTTTGATGTGATTTTAGGGATTGATTGGTTAACTACTCATCATGCCAAAATTGATTGTTTTCATAAGGTTGTTAGTTTTCATATTCCTAATCAACCTGTTGTTCGAATTCAGGCAACTAAACTATTAAAATCAATCACTGTCATATCTAATCATAAAGCGATTCGTTTATTGAAAAACGGATGTCAAGCTTTCTTAGTCCATGTTATGGATTTGAATAAAGACACGTCAAATTTGAATAATATTCCTGTTGTTATTGATTTTTCCTGACGTATTTTCTGAAGAATTTCTTGGCTTACTCCCAAAGCTCGATATTAAATTTTGTATCGACTTTGAACCCAGACAAAACTCATTTCTAAAATCTCATATCGAATGGCTCCTATTGAACTTTAGGAGTTAAAATTCAACTATAGAATTTGGTACTGAGCCTTTATCTGGTGACTTCATGCGGAATACAATCGCCGGACTCTTTGTAGGAGACACCATATTAGATGCGATAGTAAAGCGATAGGTGTCATTGTAACGTCTTATCCAAGGTTGGGATATGAGTCACGATTGAGAACAACCTAAGTCAGTAATCGAAATACTTAGCTTTCTAGGCTTAGTTGGTTATTATCGGAGATTCTTTGAAGGATATTCTCGAATAGCTATTCCATTAACGCAGCTGACTTGTAGAGATACAAAATTCGAATGGAGCAAGAAATGTGGGAAGAGCTTCGAAGAACTCAAGAGGAGACTCATTTCAGCACATGTTCTGACCATGCCATCCTGGAAAAGCGAACGTGATAAATGACATGTTGAGTGAAAGATCGATATCTGAAAGACGAGTGTCGATATTGTCAAAGACTCATTTCGTATAATTTACAAATAATAGAGATGGAGATGAAAACCCTAGGTACCCACGTGATGATATACGAGTATAATCAACTTTAATTGATAAAGTTAAAGTTGTTCAAGCTACACACCGGAGCTGATGAATTTGAAGAAGGAGGTGCAAGAAGTTGTTATTCCAAAAGTGAGAATTGGCGAGGTGAGGAAAGCTCAAACCTTCGATTTATTAGTTCATTTGAAATTCTCGATCGAATATGAACTTGGCCTATAGACTCGTTTTACCGCCAAGTATGACGCGTGTTCATAACGTTTTTCATGTATCGATGTTACGTAAATACGTGGACGACCCGAACCACGTCATTGAGTTAGAACCGTACGAGATAGCCGAAGACTTAACGTACGAGGAGGTACCTGTCAAGATCTTAGATAGGAAAGAACATGTCCTATGTACCGAGGTTATACCACAAGTTAAAGTTTTGTGGAGAAACCATGCTATTGATGAAATGACCTGGGAGTTGGAAACGAAAATGAAAGCGAGGTATTTTCATCTTTTGAAACACCAGTGTATCGTCGTCAATTTCGAGGACGAAATTTCATAAGGAGGGAGGTTGTAAGACCCTCAAATTTTTTAAATAAAAAGAATTTCCTTTATTTATTATTTTGAAATAGTAAGGGTGGATTTGATTAATGTGGTTAGTTATGGGTAAAATGCAAAATTTTACAAAATAAGCAAGTGGTTATATAATATTCATTATTGTTTGGAGAATATTCGTTTGGTCGTGGAATATTCGTGACTGTCGAGAATATTCGTAATGCGGCGTGCGACCATGTGTGGGCCCATAACGGAAAGCGATTGGATGAAGAAAACGACAAATATAAGTTGTTTATAAATAATTGGCGTAGTTGTTATCGTTAATCTTTGTTGGAATAATTCGTGGTTAAAACACGATGTCTACGCGTTGTTGCGACAAGAAGACACAGATATTGCACCAATTATTGATTCTTACGTGAAGAAGGCACTACTCAATAATTGTTACGATAATTCTTCGCTCAAAGATTTTATTTTATTGATTTAATAATTCTTTGCATTGATATTTTATATTACCGTTTGTTTCAATAATTGTCATTACACGATTTTCTATTATCGAACAATAATTCATATTATCTGAATAATATTATTGGATAACATTATTGGCAATGTCTAGAAAGTTACATCTAAGGAGAGGTTTGGCCACCTAATTGCAAGGCCAAGTAAGAAGAGATCCTTATTGGAAAGCCCCTCTTTCTTTGAAACTACACAGTTCTTAATATTATGATTACGTAATATTATTTGTGAATAATTAATTATTGATTTATATGATGAGAAAAATATTGATTTTATGTGGATATAGATGGAGAAAATTTTTAATGTAACAATTGTTGAAAATTAATATTTTATCTTTTTTTGATAAAATAATTCATTTAAATATATTATTATATTTTTAATAATATAATAATGGTGATATTTTTACAACGAATGTGGGATATATGAGTATATGAGGAGGAAGAGTATTTTTGTTGCAAAAGTTGTTTAACACATGTTTTGTGTGTCAGTAGACCTATTTCTTGATGAAATTTGATTATAGATCGTAAAATCGCCTTGGCTTATGGATTTCATTCAATTTCTGCTTTGGAATTTGGAAAAACTTTCTTCTGCAAAGTTGTAGAGAATTTAATTTTCTATAAAAACTTGCGAGATTCGAATTTTCTGGCAAAAGGGCTATTTATTATAAATTATTGAAGTTCCGAAGCTCCGAAATAATTGATTTTTGGAAGTTTAAAATATTTTTAATTACAAAAACTTTTTTTTCATTTTTGAAAGTCATTTAACATGTGTGGCTGAATTTTGGACCAGATTTGTGTGCGTAGAGAATTTTGATTATATATATTATTATTATATTAAATTTTCTGCTTTGGTGTTCTAAGCAATTTCTATAAATAGGGTGCTTGGGTTAGAATTGAAAATCACACCGTGAAATCCAAGTTTTCTCTCTATATTATCGAGCGTATTCTTGTGAGTATTTTGAGTATACTTTGAGTATTGCTATACGGTGCAAGTTCAAGTCATAGCCTATATCCAGTGTTTCAACTAGAAGTACTGTCTTTCGAGGTAAGGAGTGTTATTTTCTTCTCAAATGATATTATTTCTTCAATATCATTATGCTGAAATATTGGTTGAAACTTTTTATCAAATTTGGAACTTTTTCATGTCGAGATTCTTATTCACGTGATACTGGTCTTATTCACGAATACTGGCCTATTCATCGAAAAATGAAAATTTTCCTTTTAAATCTAAAATATCTATTGTGGATACTAGCTTTGATTGTATCCATGTTTTGATCATTCTTGAATTTTACACCACTATGATTATTTTTGGGGTATTTTTGGACGTGGATAAAACAAAGTACGAATCCTTAATCCATAATCCTTGTCATTTTGTTTCACCGGGATTCGTTTTTTAAAAATATTTTCATCATCCTCGGTCTTAAATGATGATATTATTGAATATCTTTGATGCAGAAGTGCAAAGATGAATGATTTCGATGAATATCTTTGGCCAGTAGTGCAAAGATGAATGATTTCGATGAATATCTTTGGCCGTAGTGCAAAAGATGAACATGTGTTTAGATGAACATGACTTAATCGATGAATATCCTTGGCACAGTAGTGCAAGGATGAGTATATGATTCCGAGATATATATTGATTGATGTTACTGAGGATAAAAATATTGATGATGGATTGTTAAATTCATGGATATTAGTAGATTTCATCCTCTACGTAACTCTTACTATGAATTAATATTTTCCGTTCATGTAGTATTGATTTAAAACTTGTTGTCTATTGTATTCTATTAAATTTTTCCTGTTGAAGACTAACGATAATTTGTTGTATATTATCTTAGTCATAATATTCTTCTTTGGGCTAGTTGAGCTCACCCTTTTCCTTTTGTTCCATTTTTCTTCTCGGGAGACGAGAATGTAAATGAAGTACTAGTCAAATTATGGAATGAAGGTTCTAGAGAGAGTTGTTTAATAGTCCTCACCATTTTGTAAAATAATGTATCAATAATTATGATGAGAATTTATTTGGGTATGTATATTGTCTAGAAGATAATAATTGTATTTAAACTCACAGTATATATGTTATCGTATTTTGCACGACAAATGTATTAATAAAGTTGTAGTTATTTCTGTACCATGTATTTGGCGACTCAGAATGGGTTGGATGGAATGGACCTATTTTGGGGGCGTCACAGTTTATAAATCTTGTTTGATCCAAGTTGGCACCATCACATTACCTGTTAACCTTATCTCTTTAAAGATACTTGCATTTGACGTGATTTTAGGGATTTATTGATTAACTACTAATCATGCCAAAATTGATTATTTTCGTAAGGTTGTTAGTTTTCATATTCCTAACCAACCTATTGTGCGAATTCAAGCAACTAAGCCATTAAAATCAATCACTGTTATATCAAGTCATAAAGCTATTCGTTTATTAAAAAACGGATGTCAGGCTTTCTTAGCCCATGTTATGGATTTGAATAAAGACACGTCAGATTTGAATAATATTCCTGTTGTTATTGACTTTCCTGACGTATTTCCTGAAGAACTTCCCAGTCTACCCCCAGAACGTGAAGTTGAATTCTTTATTGACCTTGAACCTGGTACAAAGCCGATTTCTAAAACCCTATATCGAATGACTCCTATTGAACTTCAGGAGTTAAAGGTCCAACTACAGGAGTTGTTGGACATCGGTTTCATTCGTCTTAGTACATCTCCTTGGGGTGCTCCTGTTTTATTTGTAAAGAAGAAAGACGGGAGTATGCGACTTTGTATCGATTATCGGGAATTAAACCATGTCACTATCAAGAATTGGTATCTGCTACCTCACATTGATGACCTATTTGACCAGTTGCAAGGAACACAATTCTTTTCAAAAATCGATCTTCGTTCTAGATATCATCAGCTAAAGGTTAAAACTGAGGATATTCCAAGATCGCCTTGAAACTCTCGATGCGAGCATTATGAATTTCTAGTCATGTCCTTTGGATTGACTAATGCTCCTGCGGCTTTCATGGATATGATGAACCGAGTATTCAAGGAATATTTAGATCAGTTCGTTGTTGTCTTTATTAATGACATCCTCATCTATTCCAAAAGTAGTGAAGATCATGAGCGCCATTTGAAATTTGGTAACGCAAAAGGCTTCGTGATAACAAACTATATGCCAAGTCAAGAAATGCGAGTTACGGCTTGAGGAAGTAGCATTCCTTTGGCACATGGTGTCAAAACATGGAGTGTCTATTGACCCGGCGAAGATTGAAGCAATACAAAGTTAGAGAGCAACCAAAGACGATGACCGGACAAATACGTAGCTTTTTGGGCTTAAATGGTTATTATCGGAGATTTGTAGAAGGATTTTCTAGAATCGCTACTCAGATAACTCAAATTGACTCAGAAGATACAAAATTGTATTATGGAGAGGAATGCGAGAAGAGTTTCCAAGATCTCAAGAGGAGACTCATTTCGGCACCTTTTCTGACAATACCATCTGGTACGGATGGATTTGTTATCTACAACGATGCTTCAGGCAAAGGGTTAGGATGTGTTCTCATGCAACGTGGAAAAGTCATAGCCTATGCCTCGCGACAACTTAAAGAATATGAGAGGAATTATCCTACTCATGATCTAGAGTTGGCAGCAGTCGTGTTCACACTAAAGATTTGAAGGCACTATCTATATGGGGAGAAAGTGGAGATATATTCAGACCATAAAAGCCTCAAATATTTCTTAACCCAAAAGGAACTTAACATGCGGTAACAACGTTGGCTCGAGCTATTGAAAGATTACGACCACACTATTCAATACCATCCTAGAAAAGCGAACATGGTAGCTGATGCATTGAGTAGAAGATCATACGCGGGAACAAATGCGATGTTGTTAAAACAAAGGCCCATTTTGTGTGATTTACAAAAGATGAAGATAGAATTCAAGACTCTGGGAACCCATGCAATGATATCAAGTATACATATAGAACCAACTTTAATCGAGAAAGTTAAAGTTGCTCAAGCCACAGACCCGGAGCTGATGATTATGAAGAAGAAATTACAAGAAGGTGTTATTCCAAAAGCAAGAATCGATGAAGAAGGAATACTTTGAGTCCATTCCAGACTTTGTGTTCCTAATGATTTTGATTTGAAGTACAAGATCATGATGGAGGCACACAATACACCATTTGCAATCCATCCTGGAAGTACCAAAATGTATCATGATCTTCGACATACATTTTGGTGGAACAATATGAAGAGAGAGATTGCAAAGTTTGTCTCGATGTGTTTAACTTGTTAACGTGTAAAGGAGGAGCATCAAGTACCAAAGGGTCCATTGCAACCACTTGAGATTCTGAAATGGAAGTGGGAACACATTACTATGGATTTCGTTACGGGTCTTCCCAAGGTTTCTCAAGGCATAGATGCGATTTGGGTTATTATTGATAGATTAACCAAGTCAGCCCATTTCTTGCCTATACGTGAGACTTATTCCCTTGAACGTCTTGCTAGTATGTACGTAAATGAGATTGTAAGATTGCATGACATGCCAGTATCCATAGTTTCGGATCGTGACCCAAGATTCACTTCAAGATTTTGGGTTAGCTTGCAAAAAGCTATGGGCACGGATTTATGATTTAGTTCGGCATACCATCCTCAAACGGACGGACAATCAGAGAGGACTATTCAAACTCTTGAAGATCTATTAAGACTTTGTGTCCTCGATTTCAAAGTTGGGATAAGTATTTACCATTGGTGGAATTTTCCTACAACAACAGTTATCAGGCAAGTATAGGTGTGGCTCCAATCGAAGCATTGTATGGACGAAAGTGTCGCTCTCCAATATGTTGGGATGAGGTGGGTGAAGCAACATTGTTGGGACCTGAGTTGGTACGTATGATTACGGAAAAGATTCAAAAGATTCGACAACGTATACAAACGGCACAGGATCGACAAAAGAGTTATGCGGATCTTCATCGAAAGGACGTGGAATTTAGTATTGGGGATCATGTATTTTTGCGTGTGGCCTCATAGAAGGGAGTTACAAGATTCGAGAAGAGAGAAAAGCTCAATCCACGATTTATTGGTCCATTTCAGATTCTTGAACGAGTAGGAAATGTGGCCTATAGACTCGCGTTACCTCCAAGCATGTCTCGTGTTCATAATGTTTTTCACATATTTGTGCTTCGTAAATATGTGAAGGACCCGAACCACATTATTGAGTTAGAACCGCATTTAGATAGTAGAAGATTTAACATACGAGGAGGTACACACAAGATCATGGATAGGAAAGAGCATGTCTTACGCACTATGGTTATACCACAAGTTAAGGTTTTGTGGAGGAACCATGCTATTAAAGAAATGACCTAAGAGTTAGAATCAGAAATGAAAAAGAGGTATCCTCACCTTTTCGAAACACTAGGTACGTACGTCAATTTCGAGGGCGAAATTTCATAAGAAGGAAAGGTTGTAAGACCCCAACTTTTTATAAATGAAATATAATTTCCTCTATTTATTATTTTGAAATAGTAAGGGTTGAATTGATTAATGTGGTTAGTTATGGGTAAAATGCGCAAATATTTTAAAATAAGCAGGTGGTTATAAAATATTCATTGTTGTCGGGAATATTCGTTTGGTCGTGGAATATTCTTGCATCGGAATATTCGTATTTACGCCAGCGATCTTTTGGGCCCCATAACTTGAAAGCGATTGATGAAGAAAACGACAACTATAAGTTGTTTATAAATAACAATGTAGTTGTTACAATAACAATCGTTGGAATACCGATGGTTAAAACACACGATGTCTGGCGTTGTTGCGCGATGAAGAAGACATGGTATTGCACCAATTATTGATTCTTACGTAAAGAAGGCACTACTCAATAATTGTTACAAAGAGTTACTTCTCAAAGATTTTTATTTTATTGATTCAATAATTGCTTTGCGTTGATATTTTATATTACTCGTTGTTTCAATAATTATCACTACACAAGATTTTCTATTTTCGAAGCAATAATTCATATTATCCTAATAATATTATTAGATAACATTATTGGCAATGTCTAGAAAGTTCTATCTAAGGAGAGGTTTGGTCACCTAATCACTTGCCAAGTAAGAGAAATCCTTATCGAAAAGCCCTCTTTCCTTCAACCCTACCTCACTGGTTGTCGATTATTGTGATTCTCAGAATATTATTTGTGAATAATTAATTATTGATTTATATGATGAGAAAAATATTCATTTTATGTGGATATAGATGTAGAAAATTTTTAAAGTGACAATTGTTGAAAATCGATATTTTATCTTTTCTGATAAAATAATATTTTATTATATTATTATAATATAATAATGATGATATTTTTACAATGAATGTGAAATATATGAGTATATGAGGAGGAAGAGTATTTTTGTTTCAAAATTTGTTTAAAACATGTTAAACATGTCCGTGGGCCCATTTCTTGACTGAAATTTGATTATAGCCTGTAAAATCTCCCGTTTATGGATTTCGGTAAATTTCTGTTTGGAATTTGGAAAAACTTTCTTCTGCAAAGTTGTAGAGAATTGAATTTCCTATAAAAAGTCGCAAGATTCGAATTTTCTGAAAAAAGAGCTATTTATTATGAATTATTGAAGTTCTGAAGTTCCGAAATAATTGATTTTTGAAAGTTTTAATTATTTTTAATAACAAAAATGTTTTTGTGATTTAGTTGACTATTGGTGGCTGATGTTTGGATCTGATTTGGTGTGCGTAAGAATTTTTATATAATATATTAATATTATATTAAATTTTTTGCTTTGGTGTTCTAAGCAATTTTCTATAAATAGGGTGCTTAAGTTAGAATTGAAAATCACACCAGAAACTGATGTTTTCTCTCTCTTTCTCTCTCGATATATTGAGCGTATTTTTGTGAGTATTTAGTACTTTGAGTATTGCTATACGGTGCAAGTTCTTTCAGCACTATATCCAGTCAGAAGTACTATCCTTTTGAGGTAAGGGATATTTTTTTTTTAAAATGATATTATTTCTTCAATATCATTATGCCGAAATATTGGTTGGAACTTTTTATCCAATTTGAAACTTTTTCATGTCGGGGTTACTATTCATGAGTAGTATTCACGAGTACTATTCACGAAGTATGATGATTTTTTTGTGAAATTTTTATCTTTTAGTGTCGGAGTCACTATTCACGTATACGGCACAATTCACGTATACGGCACTATTCACTAATACGACACTATTCACAAAAAAATAAATTTTCTTCTTTTGTCCAAAATATCTATTATGGATACTAGCTTTGATTGTATCCATGTTTTGATCATTCTTGAATTTTACTCCACTATGATTATTTATGAGGTATTTTGGACATGGAATAACCAAAATACTTAATCCTTAATATTTATTCTTTTGTTTCACCGATTCGCTTTCTTTAAAATATTTTCATCATCCTCACCCTAAATGAGGATATAAATCAATATCTTTGGCACAGAAGTGCAAAGATGAATGATTTCGATGAATATCTTTGGCCCAGTAGTGCAAGAAGATGAACATGTGTTTAGATGAACATGACCAATCGATGAATATCTTTGGCACATAGTGCAAAGATGAATATTTGATTCCAGATATATATTGATTGATGTTACAGGATAAAATATTGACGATGAACTTTTAAATTCATATATAGAAGATAGTAGATTTATTCTCTACTTAACTCTTCTAATGAATTATTATTTCACTAATATTGATTTAAAACTTGTTGTCTATTGTATTCTATTAGATTTTTCCCCGTTGAAGACTAACGATAATTTGTTCTATATTATCTTGGTCATAATATTCTTTCTTGGGCTAGTTGAGCTCACCTTTTTCCTTTTTGTTCTATTTTTTCTTCTCGGGAGGCGAGAATGTAATGCAATACTAGTCGGGGTATGGAATGAAGGTTTTAGAAAGTCGCTTTTAGTAGTCCTCACCATTTTTGTAAAATAATGTATCAATAATTATACCGAGGACTTATTTGAGTGTGGATATTGTCTAGATGACAATATTTGTATTTAAACTCACAGTTTTTATGTTGTATTAATAAAGTTGTAGTTGTTTCTGTACCATGTATTTTGACGACTCAGAATGAGTGTTGTATACCTATTTTGACGGCGTCACACATGATCTGTGTTTTCAACAAGTAAGGAATGGATCCCAGATGCTGCAGTACTCATCAGTCCCAGAATATATGAAAAATCCTTAGTATGTAAAAAGAAGCGTAGTGAATAAGCTAAGGATAGTACCATGGGTAAGGGGACAAAATACCTTTTCAGGTGGTAGGTGAGAAAGCAGCCTGCAGTGTCAGTGGGCCATAATGCAGAATTCGGAAGATGTGCAGAAATGTCTCCATCACAGTACAGAAAGTTAGGATGCATTTAATGCCACAACGGATGGATCCAACGGATAGTTTTCAACATCACATATATACATATCAGACAGATGAGAGAGATTAAGCAAACATTAATCAAACAACGTGAACATCTCTCTCTCAAGCTCAACTCTACGATCTGAGATATTGCAAAGCTTGCTCACTACCACCGATCCTTAACAAACCAAAGGTTACACAAAGAATCGAAAGTAGAACCATCAAGAACTCAACAACGACCAATCAATCTGAAGAAGTGTACCAAGTCTCTTTGGACTTGAAGAGTTAAGAGTGAATCGTAAGAAAGCCAAGTCTGCTTTGGACTTGAAGAGTTCAAGAGAAACTAGAGAGTTCCTGACTATCACGGGTTAGAAGGAATCATGTGATTCGGAAGATTGTAAAAGACATCCTTAGTGGATATCCTACTTCGTTGAGTAGAAGAGTGGACTAGAGCTTTGAGTGCTCTCAACTACTTAAAACAAATCGTGTCATTTACATTCATGCTATATCTGCTATAACCGCTATATCTGCTATAACTGCCTTACTCACTCATAACTCCATTGCTTGGTAAAGAAGATTAAAACAAATACTAATTTCGCTAAGTTTTAATCATTATCTAAGAACAAGTTTAAAAGAGAAAAGATTTTAAATATCTATTCAACCCCCCTTCTGATAACTTGTAGCCTACTAGGAACTAATAATTGGTATCAGTGCAAGTTCTATTTTACAGCTTACACGCTTTAGTAGATCCAAATGGCACTCATACCAAGCAAATCCAGGATCGGGGGAGGCAGCAAGCCACCAATGTGCAACAAGGATAAATTTGCTAACTGAAAAGTCAATATGCAAGCCTACATGGACTTAATAGATGAAGATCTATTTGAGACTATTCTTAATGGGCCCTATATACCAACAAAGCTTGCACCAACCATTGACGATCCAAACAGAGTACAAATCAAAGTTAAAGAAGAATGGACAGACACAGAGAAGAGAGCTGTCCAACTTGATAAAAAGGCGAAGAACATCATGTTCCAATCCTTAGAGGACAATCTGTTTAAAAATGTTGTAAACAACAAAACAGCTAAGGAAGTTTGGGAAGCACTGCTAATTATGCACTAAGAATCAAGAAGTCGAGAGAACAAGCGCCTCCCGACATAGCAGTATGAAATGTTCGCTCATGTGCAGGGAGAAAACGTGACTGCAACCTATGAAAGATTCAACGTTCTGCTTAACTCTCTACGAGTGTATGGGAAGATCTATCCTAACAAGGATCTAACCATAAAGTTTTGATAGCCCTACCGAGTAGGTGGGATGCAAAGACCACAACAATAAGAGAATCAAAGAATCTTAATGAGATGACAATTCAACAATCGATAGAAATCTCTCGACGTCTTAACCGGAGTTGACCTAACGCTACCAAAACCTTATCAGAAGGAAGAAGAAAGGATAAGGGTGTTGCTCTCAAGGCAAATGAAGGTGTATCAAAAGTCATAACTGAAATTGACTCTGATGATGATGATGATGATGACTTTGCTATGCTGGTAAAGAGACTAAGAAGGTTCATGCGACAAGGCGTAATCCCAGAGCCAAAGAAAGTTAAGCAACTACGCTACCAGAACAAATGAATGATTTATGCTACAACCGCAAAGAAACCCGGTCATTTCATTGCCAACTGCAACAAGCCTATCAAAGAAGAACTAAAGAAGAAATCTCATGCAAAGAAAGAATACAAAGGAACCAAGAGGCCTCAAAAAAGAGACAAAGGCCTGGTTGCCGGAGGATCGTGGAGTGATTCAAATAATGACTCAAATACAGAATCCGAAGATAAGGAAGAACCACATATGGCCAATCTGTGCTTAATGGCCAAACATGCAAAGGACAAACAAAGCCTAAACATACATGACGTAAGTATCGATGAGGTATTTGTTTTTAATTCTCCTAATGTAGATATAATTGACTTAAGAACTTCTTTGCATGGCATAACCACTGATCTACATCAATACATGAAGTGGTTCAGAGTATTGTCTAAGGATCATTCACTTCTTCAAGAGGAGAAGAAGAAAGTTCAAGAAGAGCTTGAAACAACCCTTCTAAGTAATAATCTTCTCTCTAAGCTTGAAGCTGAGAATGAAACTTTAAAACAGACAAACACACATCATGCACAAAGAGAGTCTAAGCTAACCTCTAAAATTGAGGATCTAGAGAAGACTATCTCTGCATGGAACAAATCCTCATCATCCATGGATTTCCTTCTCTCTAGTCAGAGAAGCACATTCGACAGAACATGCTTAGGCTTTGGGGAATCTATCTCAGAGCTAAGTGTGGAAAAGACAATGGAAACTAGCACTAGTAATGTCTCAAGTTTTGGTAGAGGCATTGCCTTTGTGAAAATCCTCACAAATGGAAGAGCCGCCTCAACCTTGTTCTATTGTTTCTAGTTATACTCGAGAAGTAAAGGATCTCATCGTTGGTCCAGGTTTCATAGAGAGAAGAGAACTCCAACCTCCACTTACCAACCTCAAGAATCGTGAGTCAAAGCAAAACCAACTCTACAAATCAATCTGGGAAGGAACAGTAGAGGTAAGGCACACTCATCACTATTTATGAAACCTAAGGACACGTCGAAGAAAGAGAATCAATTTAACAGAAGGTTAACTAAGGAACCACACAAGTCCAAGTGGAAGATAAATCACCACACACACATAGGCATGCATTATAATAGATGTTTCATATGCAATAAATATGGTCATAGGGCTACAAAGTGTTATTATAATTCCATGCATGTGAGACCCAAGATTAGACAAATTTGGGTCCCCAAAGGCACTAACAAAGAAGGACCCATGCAAATATGGGTACCAAAATGAAGGTTCAAATGTTTTGACAGAAAAGAGCTCCACCGACCTCAACATGGTATCCGGGAAGGTTTGCTTTAGGCATATGACAGGAACAAAGCTTTACTATCCGACTATGTAGAAAGGAGGGTCCTCACCATCTTTGGAGATAACTACTCGGGCAAGACAAGAGGATATGGCTCTCTGCTTTGGCAATGGTGCAAGATCTTTTTCGTGAAAGTAGCTTATGTGGAAGGACTTCAACACAACCTTCTAAGCATCGACCCAACTCTCAGTGACAAGGGTTACCAAGTAACATTTCTCAATAATCAATGTCAAGTCAGAGATTTGAAGACATCTGCCATAAAGCTGACTGGAACAAGAGAAGGAAATGTCTACATAATAGATCTTGGTCAACTAAGCTCTGATGAAACAATATGTTTTCCGCAAAAGCATCCGAGGAAATGAGTTTGGCTATGGCATGAAGGTTGTCTCACTTAAACTTCAAAAGCATGTCCAAACCTGCATCAAAAGATCTCAGAATTGGTCTACCCAAGTTCAACTTTGTGAAGAAAAGGCCACGTAACGCCTTCGCCACTTGAAAGCAAACCGAGCTCATTCAAGAACAAGAGCGAACTCCATTGACAAGCCCTCGCGGTTGCTCCACATGGATCTCTTTGGGCCAATCCCAATAACCAGTCTTGGAGGAAAAAGATACTCACTGGTTGTAGTCGATGATTACACCAGCATGGGTATTCTTCCTAACTTCAAAGGATGAAACTAGCTCCGAATTAATCAAGATGTTCAGACTGGTGATGAATGAGAAAGAAGAGAAAATCAAGGCAATACGGAGTGATCATGGAAGAGAATTCAATTTCTCAAAGATAGACCTTGAAGACCTAAGACAGGAAGGCATCAGGATAGATGTCCCAACCGGGAACAGATGGGCAAGAGATCACACTCAGGATCTAATCATTGGAGATCCAAGTCAAGAGTCAAAATAAGAGTCTGCTACTCGTAATGAATGCTTTTATCTAAGCTTCTGTCACGAGATAGAGCCAAAGAAGATAGAGGATGCTATGGAAGACTCCAGCTTGGATAGAAATATGCAAGAAGAACTCAACCAATTCGAACGAAGCAAAGTTTGAGATTGGTGCCTGCACGAAAGAGTCATCCCACATAGAACCACCAAGTGGGTCTTCAGGAACAAAATGGATGAAGATGGGGTCATTACAAGAAACAAGGCAAGATTAGTGGCAAAGGGTTACTCTCAAGAAGAAGGAATTGACTATGATGAGACATTTGCACCCGTTGCCAGACTAGAAGCCATCAGAATCTTTCTTGCCTTTGCTGCCCACATGAAGTTCAAAGTCTTCCAGATGGATGTCAAGAGTGCATTTCTAAATGGAGAGCTTCAAGAAGAAGTCTACGTAGAACAACCTCCAGGTTTCATCAATCCATCTATTTTCAATTATGTCTATAGATTAGATAAAGCTTTATATGGTCTTAAACAAGCACCTAGAGCATGGTATGAAAACACTGACTAACTTCTTAATAGAAAATGGATTCACTAGAGGTAGAGTAGATACCACACTATTTCTAAGAAAACATAAAGACAAAGTCTTACTAGTTCAAATATATGTTGATGATATCATTTTTGGTTCTACTGACGAAAAGTTATGTAAGAGATTCTCTAAGCTAATGCAGAGCAAGTTTGAAATGAAAGCATGATGGGGAGTCAATTTCTTCCTCGATCAGAAGTGAAAGGCATCGATGAAGGAATATTCATCAACCAAGCCAAATACATCAAAGACTTACTAAAGAAGTATGGCATGGAATCGGCCTCTCCCATGAAAACACCAATTGCTCCCCGCAACCAAGCTCGACAAGGATGAGAAAGGTAAAAGTATTGATATCACTCAATACAGAGGTATGATAGGGTCTCTTTTATAACTAACTGCCAGTAGACCAGATATAATGTTTGCAACATGCATATGTGCTAGATTTTAGGCTAACCCTAAAGAGTCACATTTGTCTTCTGTAAAGAGGATCTTCAGGTATCTTAAGGGTACACCCTACTTGGGGCTGTGGTATCCCAAGGAATCCTCATTTGAACTAATAGGATACACAGATGCTGATTTTGCAGGATGCAAAATAGATAGAAAAAGTACCAGTGGCACTTGTCAATTACTAGGGAACAGACTTGTGTCTTGGTTCAGCAAAAAGTAAAACTCAAAGGTCCACTTCAACCGCAGGTTTAATACATTCTTCTTTGGAAGTCTTTGTCTTTCGAGATCCTTTGATGAGAAATCACCAAATTGATTATGGGTTCGATTTCAAATCTATTCCCATACACCGTGATAACACAAGTGCCATAGCAATAACTCATATAATCTGCCATGCATTCTAGGACCAAGCATATAGAAATAAGGTATCACTTCATTAGGGATCATGTGCAAAATGGAACTATATCTTTACAATATATCCCTACTGAAAATCAACTTGCTGATGTTTTTACAAAACCACTATATGAATCCAGATTTAACAAGTTAATTAGTGAGCTAGGCATGCTAAATCTTCAACCATGAAATGTATGGTCTAGATTGTGCTAACCATGACAGATATAAAGGCTATACTCAAAATCGTAGACATGATCAAGGAAAGTTCACGATCGTAGAGCTGAACAGTAAACTACCTCAACGATCGCAGCAAAGACTCAACTTTCATAAGTGCAGACTCGACGATGACCAAAACCCCTTTCAACAAGCAAAGTGAATCCTATGATGACAAGCTTCATAACAATGCAATCTCCTTCACAAGGATCCAGACAGACTCGACGATCGTAGGATGACTCTCACGAATCGTCGACGACTCAACGATCGCCAGACGACTCGACGATCGCGCAGGACGAGACTCAACGATCACGGACAGACTCGACGATCGCAGGACAGACTCAACGAACAAAAGACTACCTCTATGATCGTAGTCATCCTAAGGACCTCTGAAGACTCAAAGGGAAAATCAGTATATTCCTGCACAGTCAAAATCGTAGAGCCAAGCAAAAGGTGACACCTGTCCAACTAAGTCAAAAAGAGAGAGGGAAGTTACAAGTATAAATTGAAACCGTGTTTTTGAAATCTGAAGTTCAAAAGATTATCTCTCTCTCTCTCTCTCTCTCTCTCTCTCAAAGCAAAACCCTAAATCAAAAGAAAGCTCAGTTATATCTCACTTCTCAACTACAGAATCAATGGCTGCTTCAAATGTAATTTCAGGCTACAAACTCTGTTTCGACGAGTTCAAGGATGCTCCACCAAAATTTCACAAAACGCTGGCCTTAATGAAGAAGGCAGGTCTCGAAGAGGCGTTGAGCACCGGCACACTCATCTATCTAAAGTTAGTGAATGAGTTCTACAAGAATGGAGTGTACGAACACAACACCATCACTACTCGAGTAAAGGGAGTAGAAATGAGACTCAGGGAAGAAGACTTCAACCTGGCCCTAGGTTTCAAGAATGTGGGGCACCCATTTCTAGACAGCATAGGCTTCCAAGAGGGACTGAAGAAAATGCATCACAAAAAGAACCCCTCTGTGAAAGGCTACAAAAAGAAGGAGTTCCTCGTAGGTACGAATTTTTAGTGACATTATTGGGAAATGCATCTCAGAAAAGCTCAGTCATGACTTCGGTAAATGAGACTCAAATTTAAGCTCATGACGGCCATGGTTCATGGTACACAACTCAACTATGGGGATGTGTTGCTCGAGTGGATCTGGATCGCAAGTGGATAATCAACTCAAGAAAAATCAAATAACATCCCAAGATGTCAGATGGAGATTCATAAGCATCATTCTCGCAATCATATTAGGTACAACCCTAATCGAAGAATGAGTTATTTAAGAACCGGGAAAGAAACCCGCTGAGTATGTTCAAATGATGACAGAGTCCAAAGGGAGAACTGGGAACTAAAGGAGGCAGAGCTTTCCAGAGGCATGTCTGTTGTCGAGAGAAGTTAAAGAAGAAGGAGAAGCGGATAAGGAGAACCTCTACTCTTGCCGAAAAAGCAAGGGGCAAGAGAAAAGCTAAGGCAAGACAAATTGAAGAGCCTCAAGGATCTATAATCGATATTCCCAGTAGAGTCCTCCGACATGAGACTCTAAGGAGGCTAAGGAAGATGTAATGCAGAAGAAGAAGTCAAGAGGATCAAGCCACCATATCACGATCCTAAAGAAGAACAAAACTGTCATAAGTCCAAAAGACCAACAGCTTTTTTCGATCGTAGAAATATCTCACCGTTTTCTAAGACCGAGGCCAAGTATGGCGAAAATGGAAGAAGCTGCTTAAGAAGAGCCGGGTACATTCAACATGGCAAAAGAAAAGACTCAAGAGAATCCAAAATGGTGGCTAAACCCAAAGAAATCAAAGAGGAAGTTCGGGTCAAGAAGTATATTCTTGAAAATGAAAAGTGTCAAGAAGAAGCCAAGAGTATGGGTCGCAAAAGTAGAACTACCCCAAGCAAACGAAGAGGACAAAGGTTCTCCAATGGTGGGGGAGATCCCCAAATTCTCATGATTGAGTATACACCACCGAGGCGAAAAAGTCTACAAACCAAGAAGAAGTTGTACTAGCTGAGGGGGAGTTTCTAAACCTCCAAAAAGATGTTCATGTTGAGGGGGAGCCTCATGATATCCCAATGGTTGAAGAAGAGGTCCCTGCCCAAGAAAAAGAGGAACCAATGCCAAACCTTCCAGAGACCATTGAGATAATGGAATTTTCAGAAGAAAACAATGAAAAGGAAGAGGATGATGATGATGATAATAATGAGCTTTAAATCACTGGAGTAAGGAAAGATGGATATAGGAGCTATCTATACACTCAACTATTTTCCTACCTACCCATGCTGGCATATCATCAAGCTCAAATCCTGAATTCATGGGATCACATGTTCTGGAGCTTCAAGGAATATCCAGCAATCTCAGTTCTGGCTAATGGATTTTCAGGGAAAGTCATCTTTTCCAAGAAGATGTTAACCAACCATTCCTCATCAAAAGAAAACTCTGAGGTATTGTCTATTCCTATCAAATTCAGAGCTAATCACTTACCATCATCTTCATTTAGCTATTTCTATGAATTTCCTAAATGGATGGAAGTGATTCTCAATCCAGTAAATCAGTTTCCAGTTGCAAAATCCCAAAATTATGTAACTGAAGAACCAAAAGAAATCAACCTTACCCTGCTCCCTCAAATCACCAACTCTATGACTCCAGACTCAAGCCATATCGTAGAGTCTAACATTAAAATCAGAGAGTCACCTATCCTGCACATCCAAACCCAAGCCCTCCAAATAATATACCATCCTCCTCATCACATGACTATTTCGCCTTGATCTTGCTCAGATAATTTGCAAGATCAATTCCAACCAAAGAACCCTCAAATGGACAATCCTCAAGAAATGATACCTTACCAAGCCTCGCCACCAAGGATGACTTGAAAGAAACTTCCTAATGCAGATGATCAAGTCTATCAAGCAAGTTTGGAATCTCACTCGATCTCCTTAACATCCCATCAATCAAATGATAATGAATACAAACAATTTCCGAACTATGAACACCGAAAGCTTAAAGAGGCTAAGGAAATTATCAAAGAGATTCAAGAAGAGATGTCGATAGAGATGAGATCCACTTCCGTGTTCTTTGCCAAGCAAAGAGAGGTCAGATTTGAAATGCGAAACACCAAGATCGCCAACATCAAATTATCCGACAATATTCTTAACTTGAAAGCTTTTGTCTATGACTTCCAAAATCTTATGCCAATCGGAGAAGCATAATGATATGATTCTCGATAAATCCTCCAAAATAAAGAAGCTAGAACCGAAAAATGTATCAAGGAAAATAGAGAGGATATTACTCAAACCCAAAGCCAACCGAATGAGCTTGTTCAAGGAGTTAATCGGTACTGCCTACAGATATTCGAACCCTTGATGCTGACATAAAGGGGGGAATAATAAAGGGAAAGGAGATCAAGGAGGATGTGGGAAGCCAAGGCGCACGCAAAGAGGCCATGGAACTCAAGAAAGGGGGAGAAGTCAATTTCATGCTCAGACATCATGAAGCCCTCCTGCAAGACATCATTAAACTCAACGATATGGTCAAGATGCAATCAGTGATAAGCTATTCCTCCGAGTCGTCAAGAGCCAACTCCCACCACAAGACGTGACTCATCAGACGATAAGAATGCCAACCGGAGATCCTACATTCATGCCAAGCAGACATGAGGAAAATCCAAATTTAAGTCTAAGCGAAATGGAAGAGTTAAGCAGAAATGAGGAAGCTCAAAGGAAAAGAGAAATGAGGAGTATGCCAACCCACCTCCACATAAGAGGTCAAGGAAACAGAGATAAGTTAAAACTTAAACTACCTATTGATGTAATGTCAATTGTAATATCTTCCGATCATCAATAAATTCATACTTATTCTCTAGAAATTTCACCGCCAATCGAAATACTAAGTCATGTTTAAATTTCCTACAAATGCATCTAGTCACTAATAATCATGACAACAAATCTCCTCGGTTATGTCAACATCAAATAAGGGGAGATTGTCAGAGAATGCATATTATGATTTGATGTTTTAATATATATGTTCATGATTATTTGTAAGGTCCTTAAATGAATATATGTACAAGGACTTAGTGATGATCAAAGTTGTTAGTTGATCTAAGCTTTCAACGCATGTACCATTCTCGATAAAGAATGTATAGATAGAAAGATCAAAACCGTTAGGTTGATCTTAAGATATAATAGATTAGTCTTGAAGAAATCGTAGTGCATCAATCTGATCAACATTGCGCAGGTTAAGGCGCGTAAACGTAGAGCCCAAGATCGTAGTGTGCGCCTTCGCCAAGAAGGGACTCTTCAAAATCGTAGAAGGGTCCCAACGCTTGCCGAGCCAACTCTACGATCATAGATGTCAAGGAAACATGAAGTTTTACAAGTCAACGATCGTAGTGTGCTCTCTGAACGTAGAGTCAACAACACACGAGTAGCAGTAAGATCGTGAAAACGAAGGATTAAGGAAATCATAGTGCTTTCGAACTAATAGCCAGAGTATGCAAGGATGTCAAAGACACTACGATCTAAATCGTAGAACATCACGATCCAAATCATAGAAAGATCATCTCGCCCCATGTCGAAAAACGCCAAGCCTCACGATCCGTGTTTTTCAACAAGTAAGGAATGGATCCCGTGATGTCGCAAAGACTCATCATCCCCGAATATATGAAATATCCTTAGATAAAACAAAGAAGCTTAGTGAAGAAGAAGCTAAGGATAAGTACTACATGGGTAAGAGAGACAAAACACCTTTTCAGGTGGTAGGTGAGAAAGCAGTCTGCAGTGTCAGTGGGCCGTAATGCGTAATTCGTAAGATGTGCGTAAATGTCTCCGCCACAAGATGTAAAGTTCGTATGAATTTAATGCCATAACGGATGGATCCAACGGATAGTTTTCAACATCACATATATACAGATCAAACAGATGAGAGAGATTAAGCAAGCATTAATCAAACAACGTGAACATCTCTCTCTCAAGCTCAACTTTACGATATGAGATATTGCAAAGCTTGCTTCACCACTCGGCCCTTAATCGAACCAAAGGCTTACACAAAGAATCGAAAGTAGCAACCATCAAGAACTCAACAACGACCAATCAATCAAGAAGTGTACCAAGTCTCATTGACTTGAAGAGTTCAGAAGTGAATCAGTAAGAAAGCCAAGTCTCACGACTTGAAGAGTTCAAGAGTGAACTAGAGAAGTTCCTAGATCACGATCTAAAAGGAATCAGTGGTGATTCGTAAGATTATAAAATACATCCTTAGGGATATCCTACTGCTGAGTAGAAGAGTGGACTCAGAGCTTGAGTGCTCAACCACTTAAAAACAATCGCGGTCGCTTATATTCATGTTATATCTCGCTATAATCGCTATATCTCGCTATAACCGCCTTTTACTCATTTCATAACTCCATTGCTTGGTAAAGAAGATTAAAACAAATACTAATTCCGCTAAGTATTAATCATTATCTAAGAACAAGTTTAAAATGTAAAAGATTTTCAAATATCTATTCAACCCCCCTTCTAGATAACTTCAGGCCTACTAGAACTAACAACTTCCATTCTGAATTTCAAGTGGACCTTTTGGTACTTGATGTTCCGCCTTGACTCGTTGACAAGTTAGACACCTTTGAGATAAACAAATATTATCTCTCTTCATATCGCTTCCACCAAAATGTACGACTTAAAATCACGATACATATCGGTACTTCCAGGATGGATTATAAATGGTGTGTTGTGTGCCTCCATCATGATTTTATACTTTAAATCGTGGTCATTAGAACACAAAGTCCGGAGTCGACTCAATTATTCCTTCTTCATCGATTCTTTCTTCCCAAGATAAAGACCTTCTCGCACTTTCTTCCTCATACGACGATCACTCTAGTCCGTGAAATGCGAGCAGCCTTTAACTTTATCAATTAAAGTCGCTTCTACTCAGATATTCACCATCATCACATGGGTCCCTCGAGTCTTTAACTCTATCTCCATCCTTTGCAAGTCACACAAAATGGGCCTCGCTGATAATATCGCACTCGCAGACCAAGATATGATCTTCTACTCAATGTGTCACCACCACGCTCATTTTTCCAGGATGGTACTTCGATGGTACGATCATAATCTTTCAATAGCTTCAAGCCAACGCCGTTGTCGCATGTTGAGTTCTTTTTGAGTGAAGAAATATTTGAGGCTTTTATGATCCGTAAAGATCTCCACTTTCTCCCCATACAAGTAATGCCTCCAAATCTTTAGTGCGAAAACAACATTTGCCAACTCTAGATCATGAGTATGATAATTCCTCTCATATTCTTTGAGTTGTCGTGAGGCATAGGCTATAACTTTTCCATGTTGCATGAGAACACATCCTAACCCTTTGCCCAAGATCACTATCAGAATGACAAATCCTCCAAACCGGATGGTATTGTCGTAACAGTCTTAAATGAGTCTCCTCTTGAGTTCTTGAAAACACTTCTCATATTTCTCACTCCAACCGAACTTTCTATCTTTCTGAGTCAGCTGAGTTAGTGGAGTAGCGATTCGAGAAAATCCTTCCATGAATCTCCGATAATAACCAAATTTAAACCGAGAAAGCTACGACTTCTATTACTAATTTAGGTTGCTTCACTTTTGAATAGCTTCAATCTTTGGCTTGGTCAACAGATATTCCATGACTTGATACCACGTGCCCAAAGAATGCTACTTCCTCAAACCGTAACTCAGATTTCTTTAATTTGGCATAAAACTTATATTCACAAAGCTTTTGGAGTATCAAATTTCGTTGTTGCTCATGATCTTCACTACTTTTGGAATAAATAAGGATGTCATCAATAAAAATCGACTCACAAAGTGATCCAAATATTCCTTGAATACTCTGGCTCATCATATCCATGAAGGCAAAGAGGAGCATTAGTCAATCCAAAGGACATGACTAGAATTCATAATGCCTGCATCAAGTTCGGAAAGTCGCCTTTGAATGTCATCTGCTCTAATCTTTAATCGGTGATATCCTAACGAAGATCAATCTTTGAAAAGAATTTGCTCCTTGCAATTGGGTCAAACAGTCATCAATACGTGGCAATGGGTACCTATTTTTGATGGTGACATGATTCAACTCCCGATAATCAATACAAAGTCGATACTCCCATCTTTCTTCTTCACGGTCAGTAATGAGAGACACCCCAAGGAGACGATTTCAGACGAATGAAACTAATATCTAACAATCGGGTCTTTAACTCCTGAAGTTCAATAGGAGCCATTCGATATGGGGCTTTGGAAATGAGTTTTGTACTGGGTTTAAGGTCGATACAAAATTTAGGCCATGAAGTTCTTCAGGAAATACATCAGGAAATTCATTAACAATAGAAATATCATTCAAAACCGACGATTTTTGTTTAGATCCGTGATATGAGCTAAGAAAAGCTTGACATCCGCTTTTCAATAAACGAATAGCTTTATGGCTTGAGATGACAAAGATTGATTTTAATGGTTTGGTTGTTTGAATTGTGATAATAGGTTGGTTGGAATATGAAAGCTAACAACCTTACGAAAACAATCATTTTTGTATGATGAGTAGCTAACCAATCAATCCTTTAGAATTACATCAATCGCAAGTATTTTCAATGAAATAAGATCGACAGTGTAATGTGTGGGTACCAACTTGAACCAAACAAGACTTATAAACCGTGGATGTAATAAAGGTTTCTCCCAATGGAGTTTCAACAGATAAGTCAAAGTCTAATTTCTCCTGAGTTAAATTTAAACGCTGAAATAAGTAGAGAGAAATAAAAGAATGGGTAGAACCCAGATCAAATAAGGTATAGACTTCAAGAAAGTTTATGATAAGCTTACCAAAGGATGACCTCATTCGGTCCTTGCTTTCGGGAGGTCACTACAACGCCTCCTCAGACTACCGGCTGACTTTTCTCGACTGACTTTTGGTGCCTCCATCCTAGCCGAACTTGTCTTCAAAGAATGACAAAATTGGGCTAGGTGACTTTCTTCCATAATTATAACATGCTTTGACGACATCGCGCGCTTTGACCGATGTGTCCTCTCCTCCGCATTGAATCATACGATAGTGGTCATTCTCTTCCTTAACAACGGGTGCCGGTGCGACGCCTTTCTATCATCATTGAATCTCCTCTTCTTGAAATGTTCATTCTATTGTTTTGGCCCCGACACCACCAAGTGATTACCATTTCGCATGTTGATTCCTCCACGCTTTGTTGTCACCCTTCGATGAATGCTCTCACCGGTATTATCATTTTGCTTACCGCTTCTTTTTAATCATATTGACTAGTTATCGCGCCCAATAACCGAGCCCTATTTATAACATCCGAATACAAACACAATTTATGAGAAATAAGATATCGACGATTCCTGCTTTCAAACCTCTTAAAACATTCGCTATTCTCTCCTCATTATCAACCAAATGGGACGCAAAACCGGATAACTCTAAGAAACTTGGCTTCAGATCGCGATACGGCCATGTTGTTTTGCTCCACTTTGATGAATTCTACTTTTTCAGGATTTAATACTTTCGAGAAAGTACTTGTCGTTGAATAATTCTTGTAACTTCTCTCAAGTCATCTTTAGTAAGGCAAATGTCGAGTACGCTTTTACCGATTCCCACTAATAACTGCCTCCTCAAGAACATAAAGGTGGCAAAGGGAACCTTGCTTCCTCAAGCATCTCAAGACATCAAATATCTTGGTGATCTACTTTATCCATGCTTCGCGCTTTAAGTGATTTTTTGCTCTCCAATAAACTTCTGTGGTCCCAGCTCCACCGAATCAAGCTGCTTAATGGTGACTGTCCCGAGAGTTTCCAAAGTGTTTCCACCTATATTTTGATAGAGCCGCCTCGCCGATGTCGCATGAATCAGCATAAAGCCTCCGAACATTCCATTATTCATCATTTGGTCAAGGTTTGTTGTTTGTGTATGAGGATTGTCGCCTTCCCCGATGCACATTCTCCTCGATTATTGATATGCGGAGACTCAACGGCCTCCTCGTGGCTCCATTGCTATTCTCAACATTCTCTTGATGTCATTTTCGACATCGCCACAAAACAAGGGTTAGTTGACATGTAACATATTATCTCTAAACTCCTCGACCAACCAATTAAATACCAAATAAATTTAAGTATGTCATACTAAATAAGGAATTCCCTCCTCTCCCTCCTAGTTCTAGTCTCACATCTTAGCCGGGGATCATATCCCTAAGCTTTGATACCAACTGTGACGCCCCCAGAATATGTATACATCACCTAATCTGAGTCGCCAAATACATGGTACAGAATACAAATATAATCTTAATTATACAACAAGAGAGCTGTGAGTTTAAATATAAATATTTTCTTCTAGACAATATCCACTCTCATAATGAATCCTCATTACATTTATTGTCACACTATTTAACAGAATATAAGTGAGGACTACTAGATAATACTATCATCCGGACCATCACTCCATCGCCTCGACTTCGTCCCCTACACGCTCTCATTTCCTCAAGAGAACAAAGGAAAGAAAGGGTGAGCTCAACTAGCCCAAGAAGAAATATTATGACTAAGATAATGCGTAATAAATTATCATTAGCCTTAAATGCTAAGTTAAACCGATACAATATAACAAACATCAAGTTTAATCACAATGAACAAGCAATCCATTAAAGAGTCAAGTAGAGAATAAAATATACTATCTTCTATGATTTAAAAGGTTTTTCATGACTTTTATCACGAGACTCAAATTTTTAATAAATAATCCATATCATCGAATCACCCTCAACTACTACTACCAAGAATATTTTTTAAGATCACGACCACAAATTATCCATGCACTACGGGCCAAGGACATTCGTGTATTCATCAATGGTCATGATCATTCCAACAACGGTCCATCAATGCACTACGGCCAATGAGGACTTTTACCACATCATTTATAACATTACTACCATGATTACAATCAATAATCCTCGGTCATAATCATACCAAGTCCATCTATGCACTACAAAAGCCACGTATAACTTTTAAAAAAAATATAAATATGAGGATGATGACAATGATATAAGAATTCAATAAAACAAGTTCAAGAATTAATTTATTTAGAACTAATAACGCCCAAATTGTCAACACGATACTTTTTTGTAGAGTAAAATTCAAGAATGCTCAAGAATATTTCCATGAAAAGATACTTTGATGAAGCGCAAATATCAAGAATATTCCACTAATTTCATGGAGTATGTATTAAAACTTTAACCAACCGAGTGTAATAAGGAATAGAATAACAAAAGAAATCACTAGGCATGCGATGTACATCATATATGCAGTGTTATTCCAATGTAATAATAATTAATCTAACCAGATCCCACCAGAAAACGCATGTATGTGATATTCCAAATGTAATAATAAAGATGTATCGTGTCCAAAGAAAACGCATGCATGTGATATTCCAATGTAATAATAAAGACTAATCAGTCCCGCATAAAACGCACCGATATGATATTCCAAATGTAATAATAAATAATGGAATAATGTAAGTTCTCTTCATGAATACAAAAGAAATAATACCCCTTACCGTAAAAGAAACTGGATATAAGAATAGGGAAGTAGTATAATACTTTTCTTCTTTCTCTCTATAATTTTCTCTCTCTAGTGAATTCGTAAGAAATAATGAAGGAATGAGCTTCTATTTATAGGAGAATGGAAAGGATACTATTTGCAAAAATCACGGATGCAACAATAATTATTCGGACGAAGTTTACATTTTCAACATATCAATATCTTCTTTTCAAAGTGCTGACCAATAAGGAAAACCAACACATGTCAATTAACAGCTTTAACCAATTAAAATGCACCCTTAATTATATCGCTAACAATAATAATGTACGATCGATAAAGCTTCGCCAAATAAAGTGAAAGCTAGCCTTGAAAAACAACTTACATCCTGCCAAAAAAATTTTCATCCACTAGGACCACCATTAACACCCACTCACAATCAATTTATATAAAACAAACAACCAACATTTACTATCAACATCCCACTTTTCCACCAAAAAACATATTTTTCTACCAAAATCCACTATCATCAAATATATATATATATATATATAACAAAAATTGAGATAACTTTTCACTGATAATTTTAAAAATGGAGTTCATAAAATAGGCAAAATTTACATCAAATATTGTGGTAATAATTAAACAAAATTGAGTGACTTCTCACGTAAGATCAATAATCAATACTACGCTTACTACGCAACTAATGCCAGACATTATACTTTTTACTACCGAAGTAGTTCAACAAGATTAATCTGTGAAAACTTTCGCCGTTATTTTCATAAAATATTTTTGTCGCTTTTTTAATCCGATAATAATTCCATCAGGTCCACTAACGATAAGGCTCGTTGCATTTGATATTCCCCCGACAAAAAGAATATTTCCCACCAATCTAATATAATACGACAACTTGCATACTTTTGCAAAATTTGTAAATATTACCCACAACTATAACATTATATTAAATTCATTCCATAATATTCAAAATGATAATTATAGAAAATTCATCTTTATTCAAAAGTTGGGGTCTTACAGCTTAAACTTATAAAATATAATAAACATCAAGTTTAATCATAAATAAACAAGTAATCCATTAAGAGTCAAGTAGAGCATGATATCTAATATCTTCTATGATTTAAAAAGTTTAACATCAATTTTATCATTGAGACTCAGCTTAATAAATAAACCACATCACGGAATCATCCCTGCACTACAGGACAATAATATTCATTAGTATCACGACCATAAATTATTCATGCACTACGGGCCAAGGATATTCGTGTTTTCACCAATGGTCATGATCATGCCAACAACTGTCCATACCAAACATTCATACCAAGGTAACCAATTCAGTGTTATTAGGTTTTTAATTTATTTTAAAAAATCTATTATAGATTTTTTTTATTTAATAAAGGTATTTGGTAGCTAACACTTTATACAAATATAACCAATTCGCTTTTTATTGGTTACCAATTAATTAAAAAATCTATTGTAATTTTTTTTTATAATGCAATTAGTAATAAACCTTAATACAAAGGTAACTTCAATTCAGCTTTTATCGATTACTAATTAATTATAAAAAATCTATAATAGATTTTTTTTTATAAGGCAATTGTAGCCAAACCTTAATACAAATGTAACCAACAAAAACTAAAATTGTTACCTTTGAAAGTTTTGGTTACCAATCGCACCGAAATTTCTCTTGTTACCCACAAAACTAAAATGGTTACATTCAGATAAATATTCGATACCAACCGCACTAAAATTTATCTTTTCTTTTTAATTTCTCGACTAAATCAACCTTTGTCACAATGGCGCTAGACCGTAATGGATGAGGAGATCTAAGATCCATGGTGTCAAGTTTGCCACATGGGATGGAGGAGAGGAGGAAGACCTAATTTAAGGGAGGAGGAGAAAGATGACGCCGCCAAACTTTGAATATTTGAATTTTAATTATTATTTTTGAATTTGAATTTGTTGTTAGATCCAAGATATTTGAATTTGAATTATTAATTATGGTAGTTATTTCTCCTTGATTTTAGGTTTCTTTATTATTATGAATCAATCCTAATCGCATACTAATTCCCTAAATTAAGGAATCATAATTGTACTAATATTGTAAATAAATATAGAAAGTGTATTAATCAGTAAATATTTTACGAAATAAGACTAATAAATAATTACTTTCTAAACGTCAGATATTATCAGAAATTACCCTATTTAATAAGCCTTACGCGAATCAGATTGGCTTTTGGATATTGTATTTATCGTAAGTTGGGCTATTTACCTCTAACCCATTGGGCCCACCCAACTCCGTCTTTGTTCTGTACAACTATATATATCGGGCCGCTTGGCCTGATAACTCCTCCTAAGTTTAGGGGTAGACTATTATCTCAATAAATGGACCTCAAGTCCATGTTCCCTCTGCTAGTTAAGGTTCAGCCCCAAAAACAAAGGTCGATAAGTTACAAAATTTAAAAAATATAACTCTAATTTTAAAATGGATTAAATATATGTATACGAGTCCTTCTAAGGGGACATTTTTTTAGTGACCTTTTTTTTTATTTTTTTTTTGTAGTACCTCCAAAAAAAAATGTATAGTATTTATTACAATTGAATTTTTTATAAAAAAATAATTTTAGGTGTAATTTGGATACATACAAGAAATAGGGTTATACAGACTTTATAGACCTTGTTTTTTGTATGTATTCAAATTATACCTAAAACAATATTGTTTATAAAAATTTCAATTGGAATAAATACTATACATTTTTTGAGAGGTACTAAAAAAAAAAATCAAAAAAAAAAATCACTAGAATGTCACTAAAATAATGTCCCCCTAGACTTATTGAGAATGCTATTGTATATATATATATATATATATATATATATATATATATATATATATATATAAAAATTTTAGAATGGATTATATGAAATACACAAATGTATTTACGATTTATTTATTTTTTTTTTACTATAAATGATGGTCCCGTCATTATGTATCAGAATATCTACATGGCGGAATCGAACTGTCATTGCCAGAAATTTCAAAAAAACCTGCTATAAAGACAATAAAGGTATATATATATATTTCTATTTTAGAATAGAGGAAGTACAGTTTTTTTTATCTATATACTTTTGGTACGAAGGGTGTACTCTTTATTTACATTTTTAGGAGGAGTAATCACATCAATTAAGAAATTATTTAATACATTTTTAGTTGAAAAAAATTAAAATATCAATGAAACAAATTAGTTGAAAAGATGATAAATAAAAATTTAAATTTAATATTTAGGATTATTATCAAAAACTAAGTAAATATTTTTTCTTTCGTATCTACAAAAAATAAATATAAAGGAAACTAAAAAAATTCTCTAGAAAGATATTTAAAAGAGTTGTACGATAATAAATACCGATGTATTTAAATACATAAATTTAGAAGAATACAAGAGAGACCCACATATTATTAAATATGAAATAAATTGTAAATTATTATGTAGACTAATAAAGTTGGTGGCATGTGAATTATTAGGTTAGAGGAATATCAACTTTTTTATTATGGACCGACCGTAATTATTATTGATAGTGAGTAGGAGTAGTAGGAGTAGCCGACTAGGAGTAGGCTACCCCATCAGGAATATCCCCCTCCCAAATCCACAAAATGTTAGTAATGAAGTCGAGTCTAACATTCTTCTCTACTTAGCTTGCACCTCATTTTATTCTTTTCTTCTTCGCAATGATGTCTTTGCCGTCTTGGCCTGGTTCTTCCCTTGTAATGTGACTGAATTTGTCTTGTCTTCTTGTTGGACCTCTCTTTCACCTTTTATTTTTATTGTGATATATATATATATAAGGTCCAGTATTAAGCTTCGACGTTATTTTATTTTATCTTTTGTTAGTTTTTTTGACGAATACACTATTCGTTAAAGACGCTAAGAATACTATGGTTGCAAGCTTATTTTAAATAATATCAAAATAAATAAAATAAAATAAATATATTTGTTTATTCAAATATTAAATTAATTATTTTGTTAATTAATTAAAACAACTAATTAAATTAATTTAATTAGTTGTTTTAATTAGTTAACAAAATAATTTGAATTTTAGTATTTGGATTAAATGATGTAAATATGTTATGTTTTTTTTATTTTGATTTTTTTATTTTTGTTTTGATTCGGCGACATATTTACACGTGTCGTGGTATTTTTGAACCTTCTCTTTAAGCCTCCATGTTTCGCCACGCCAACGTAAATTTTAACCCCGCTTGTCTTTTTTAACTAAGTAGGGTACCTGATGACCCAAAAAAGTGTAACGTTAAGGGTATTTTTGGACCAAAAAAGTATAGGTGCCTCTGAGACATCGCAAAGAACGTCAGGGCAATTTTGACCTTCTCCCTATATATATATATATATACACAAGTAGCGATCAAGAGCATTCTTCAATAAGATTCCGCTTAATAAGATTCTTTTTATTAAAATTACGCTGCTTGAGGGACGCGGTGGCATTTTTAGTAAATACGCTATGACATTGTATTTACAAAATGCCACCGCCATCCTCCAAAAACGACGAAGTTTTAATAAAAGAATATTATTTAAGCGAATGTTATTTAATATATATATGATTAGGATCGAGAAGATTCTCCTTAAATATTCTTTAATAATATTTTTTATTAAAACTCGTCATTTTGGAGGAGTGCGGTGGCATTTTGTAAATACAATGCCACCGCGTATTTACAAAAATGCCATCGCGTCCTCCAAAACGTAGTTTTAATAAAAGAATGTTATTTAAGCGGAATGTTATTTAAGGAGAATGCTCTGATCTCACTCAGATATATATATATATATATATATATATATATATATATATATATATTGTGTGTGTGTGTGTGTGAAAAAAATGGAGATACACAGATATACAAATTTCAAATTTATACGGATCGTAAAGTTAAGTCACCCTACGATCGTATAGTAGTCATTAACTGATAATAGAGTAGTCACGAGCTACAACCGTAGAAAACATATAGTGAATCCTCAGATAGTAGACTGACTTAACTCTACGATAGACCTGACAAAATATGGTTATGGGTTGGTTTTGGTTTTCAAAATATGGTTAACCAACCATTTAAGAACTAAAACCATATGGTTATGATTAAAAACCATATTAACCATATTAACCATAATATTTTTATAAATTTGGCGACATCACGGTCATTGTGATTAGTCACAAAATCAACGGGAGCTAGCTATCTTATTAGTAATTAAAATTATTTTTATAAATTTTGCGACATCTACATTAATCTTGTTACTTACTTGCCTAAATAAAAATAGTTCCAGTTGATATTGTTGGTGGGGGGTTGGGGTGGGTTTGGGGTGGGTTTGGGGGTGGGGGTGGGAGTTAGGGGTGGTGGTAAGGGGTGTATACATAATCATATAATATTTTTTTTGGTGGGGTAGGGATGGGGTGGGGTGGGGAGTGGGGGGTAGGGTGGGGGTGGGCCTGCAGAGTAGGGGATAGGGGTGGGTATATACATAATCACATAATATTATTTTTTTTGGTGGAGGTGTGGGTGGGGTGTGGGTGTGTGGCAAAGGGTGGGGGTGGTGGGGTGGGTGGGAGTAGGGGTAGGGGTAGGGGTGGGGTGAGTGTATACATAATCACATAATATTATTTTTTTTTGGTTGAGGTGGGGGGTGGGGTGAGGGGTGAGGGGTGAGGGGTGAGGGGTGGGGGGGTGGGGTGTGGTGGAGTGGGGTGGGGTGTACATAATCACATAATATTTTTTTTGGTGGGGGTGGGGGTGTATCAATTTAGAATAAACAATGATATTATCAATTCAGAATATATTCTTTGGTATCTAATTTATTAATTTGATAAAATCAAACTAAGAATATGCACATTAATTTGATAAAATCTATACTGATTCACTTATTTATATATCGGCAATTTTGGGAGGAGGTGAGGACTTGGGCTTGGGAGGAATAAGGAAGGGTCGAGCAAAGAAAAGACGAAAAAAGAAATGAAATATGGGTTGAAAATGGTTAACAACCATATTTGTTTTAAAAAATATGGGTCCAAATGTGAGACCCCAGATTTTATGAATAAAGATTTAATTTTCTCGAAATAATTTTTTTTAATATTATGGTGTTGATTTGATGTAATGTTATAGTTGTGGGTAATATTTACAAATTTTACAAAGTAAGCAAGTGGTTATATAATATTCGATTGGTCGGAGAATATTCTTTTTGTCGGAGAATATCCGTATGACGAAGTACAATCATTGGTGGACCTCACTTATCTTAATTATTGGTTTGATTGAGAAAACGACAAAAATACTTTATGAAAATAACTACGGAAGTTTTACCGTTAACTGTTGAAACACCCTGTTAAAAGTACAAGAATACTGCTGTAGTTAGTTGCAGCAAAGACATACCAGTATTGATTATTGATGCTTACGTGAGAAGTCACTCGCTTTTGTTCAATTATTGCTACGTAAATTGTCAGATAAGAATATTCATGAGTTACTATTCATGAGTTACTATTCACGAGTTACTATTCACGAAAGTTACTATTCACCCGCCATTATTCACTCTAATATTATGCATTCGGTATTTGGGTACAATATTATTCCATGAGGAGATGTGCTAAATTTTTCGAATCATGGTTGAAGATATAATAAGAAGTCAATATGGATCATTGGTAGAGTTATAATAGTAAATCAATATGGATCATTTGGTTTTAAAGTTTTAATAAGAAATCAAGATGGATCGTTGTTTTAAGTTTTAATAAGAAACCAATATGGACCGTCCGCTTAATAGTAAATCAATCTGGACCGTTCATGAATTAGTTACTATTCATTCCATTTTCCTATAAATAAGCTCATTCCTTCATTATTACTTACGAATTCAATTTGAAACTCTGTAGAGAGAATTATAAGAGAACCTATAGAAAAGTATTCTCGCTACTTCCTACTCTTATATTCGGTTTCTTTTACTGTAAGGGGTATTATTTCTTTTGTATTCATGAAGAGAACTTCATTATTCCATTATTTATTATTCGTTGGAATAACTCAGATACGCTGCTACCCTATACATGGTGACATTCTTCTAATATTCCGCTTTTATTATTCTATTTAATATCCTCGTCTGTATCACATACGCACGCGTTCTGTGGGACTCCATTATTTATTATTCGTTTAATATCATGTCTCGTATGCGCTTACGCTTTTAACCGGTTCCATTGTTTATTATTCTCGCCGGAATATCCTGCTTGTGCGTTACGCCGACCGGTTTCATTGTTTATTATTCTCGCTTCGGAATATCCCGTCTGCATGCATTTACGCCGGACTGATTCCATTATTTATTATTCTCGTTTAATATCCTCGTGCATGCGCGCTTACGCCGGACCGTTCCATCCTTTATTATTCTGTTGAATAACTCGCGTATGTGCGGTCTATCGCATGCATGGTAATTTCTTTTGTTATTCCATTCTTTATTATACTCAGTTGATTAAAACTTTGACTTCCATACTCATGAAATTAGTGGAATATCTTTGATATTTGCGCTTCATCCAGTATCTTTTCATGGAAATATTCTTCTGAGCATTCTTGAATTTTACTCTACAAAGCAATATCAGGTTGACAATTTGAACGTTATCAGTTCCTGGATAAATTAATTCTTGAACTTGTTTTATTGAATTCTTATATCATTGTCATCATCATCATGTTTATATTTTGTTAAAAGTCATCTGTGGCCTGTAGTGCATAGATGGATTTGGTATGATTATGACCAGGGATTATTCGGTATAATCATGACCGTAATGTTACAAATAATGTGGAAAAAGTCCTCATTGGCCCGTAGTGCATTGATGGACGCTTTTTGGTATGATTATGGCTATGGATTCTCTTTGGCAGAGTCTGCAAAGATGAATTGTTTTATGGCATGATCAGGACCGTTGATGAAATCATGATTATCTTAAGCCGTAGTGCATGGATAATTCGTGGTTGTGATACTAAAGAATATCCTTGGCCGTAGTGCATGGGTGATTCGATGATGTGAATTATTTATTAAGCAGTCCCAGTGATAAAAGAGATGAAAAACCTTTTAAATCATAGAATATAGTAGATTTTATTCCCTACTTGACTCTTCTAATGGGTTGCTTGTTCCGCTGCAGTTAAACTTGATAGTTGTTATATTTTATCAGTTTAACATTGTTGAAGGCTAACGATAAATTATTCTGCATTTTCTTAGTCATAATATTTCTTACTGGGCTAGTTGAGCTCACCCTTTCTTTCACCGTTTCTTCGTGAAATGAGAACGTAATGGAGACTAATCGGGGAACAGAGTGATGGTCCTAGATGGTGCATTAGTAGTCGTCACTATTTTGTGAAATAGTGTGTTAATAATTGTAATGAGGACTCCTTTTGAGTTTGTATAATCTCTAGTAGACAATATTTGTATTCAAACTCACAGTTTATGTTTTGTCGTATTGTACACGACAATTGTATTATTAAGTTGTATTTAAATTCTGTACCATGAATCTGGCGACTCAAGATGAGTGATGTATACCTAATTTTGGGGGCATCACATGTAAGACCCCAAATTATTAATAAATAAAATTTATTTTCCTCTATTTATTATTTTGAAATAGTAAGGGTTGATTTGATTAATGTGGATAGTTATGGGTAAAATACGCAAATATTTCAATAAGCAAAGCGGTTATAAAATATTCATTATTTTCTGAAATATTCGTTTGGTCGTGGAATATTCGTGATCGTCAGGGGATATTCGCATTTACTACGCAAGCCTTTTGTGGGCTCCATAACTGAAAGCGATTGGATGAAGAAAACGACAAAATATAAGTTGTTTATAAATAACTACAGAAGTAGTTATTCTGAATTATCTTTGTTGGAATACCCGTGGGTTAAAACACAATACGCTGCGTTGTTGAACAAGAAGACACCAGTATTGCACCAATTATTGATTCTTACGTAAGAAGGCATTACTCAATAATTGTTACGATGAATTACTATTCAAGATTTTATTTTATTGATTCAATAATTGTTTGCATTGATATTTTATATTATTGTTGTTTCAATAAATTGTCACTACACAATTATTTTTCATTATCTGAGCAATAATTCATATTATCCTAAATAATATTATTAGAAAACATTATTGGCAATGTCTAGAAAGTTCTGCTTTAAGGAGAGGTTTGGTCATCTAATCAAGGCGCAAGAAGGAGAAATTCTTATTGGAAAGTCCCTCTTTCCGGGAACTACCGTCACAAAGATCGTGATTCTCGTAATATTATTTGTGAATAATTAATTATTGATTTATATGATGAGAAAAATATTTATTTTATGTGGATATAGATGGAGAAAATTTTTAATGTGACAATTGTTGAAAATTAATATTTTATCTTTTTCTCGATAAAATAATTAGTTTAAATATATTATTTTAATAATATATTAACTATGATATATTTTATAATGAATGTGGGATATATGAGTATATGAGGAGGAAGAGTATTTTGTGGCATTAAATGTTTAACACATATTTTGTGTGTTGGTGGACACAATTATTGATCAAATTTGATTATAACTTTATAAAATCACCCGCTTATGGATTTCATTCAATTTCTGCTTGAATTTGGAAAACTTTCTTCTATGAAGTTGTAGAGAATTGAATTTCCTATAAAAATTAAGTAGATTGAATTTTTGATAAAAAGAGCTATTTATTATGAATTATTTAAGTTCAAGTCTCAAAATAATTAATTTTTGGAAGTTTTAATTATGTTTTTTAAGAAAACGTTTTTCAAATGTTGGTGGCCATCTTTAACATGTGCTTGGTGGTCAAATCAGATTTCAAAGTGGGCGTAGGAATGTGTTTTGTAAATATTAATATTATATTAAATTTTCTCGCTTTGGTGTTCTAACCATTTTCCTATAAATATAGTGCTTAGGTTAGAATTGAAAATCACACCGAAATCAAGTTTTCTCTCTATATTATCGAAATATTCTTGTGAGTATTTTGAGTATACTTTGAGTATTGCTATACGATGCAAGTTCAAGTCATAGCCTATATCCGGTGTTTCAACTAGAAGTATTGTCTTTCGAGGTAAGGGGTGTTATTTTATTCGAAAATGATATTAGTTCTTCAATATCATTATGCCGAAATATTGGTTGAAAATTTTTATCAAATTTAGAACTTTTTGTGTCGGGGTTACTATTCATGTATACGACACTATTCACGTATACGACACTATTCACGAATACGACACTATTCATCGAAAAATGAAAATTTTCTTTGTGTCCAAAATATCTATTATGGATACTAGCTTTGATTGTATCCATGTTTTGATCATTCTTGAATTTTACTCCACTCTGATTACTTATGAAGTATTTTTGAACTTAGATTGTTTAAAATACGAATCCTTAATATTTGTTCTTTTGTTTCACTGGATTCGTTTCCTTTAAAATATTTTTCATCATCCTCAAATCCTAAATGATGATATTATTGAATATCTTTGGCCCGTAGTGCAAAGATGAATGATTTCTTGATGAATATTTTTGGCCCGTAGTGCAAAAGATGAAACAGTGTTGAGATGAACATATGACCGATCGATTAATATCTTTGGCCCGTAGTGCAAAGATGAACAGGTGTTTAGATGAACATGACCAACTGATGAATATCTTTGGCCTGTAGTGCAAAGATGAATATTTGATTCCAGATATATATTGATTGATGTTACAGGGATAAAATATCGACGATGAACTTTTAAATTCATATATAGAAGATAGTAGTTTGCATTCTCTACTTAACTCTTCTAATGAATTGTTGTTTTCGCTGCAGTTGTTGATTTAAAACTGGTTGTCTATTGTATTCTATTAGATTTTTCCCTATTGAAGACTAACGATAATTTGTTGTATATTATCTTAGTCATAATATTCTTTACTGGGCTAGTTGAGCTCACCCTTTTCTTTTTTGTTCCATTTTTCTTCTCAGGAGGCGAGAATGTAGCGAGTACTAGTCGGGGTATGGAATGAAGGTTCTAGAGAGAGTTGTTTAGTAGTCCTCACCATTTTTGTAAAATAATGTATCAATAATTATGATGGGGATTTATTTGCGTATGGATATTGTCTAGATGGCAATATCTCGTATTTAAACTCACAGCTTTATATGTTGTAATAATAAAGTTGTAGTTATTTCGTACCATATATTTGGCGACTCGTAATGGGTTGGATGGAATGAACCTATTTTGGGGGCGCCACAGTTAATATCGAGCTTAGGATATGATCTCCGGAGATCGGGGAATAGAACTAGGAGGGAGAGACGAGGTAAATCCTTCGCTAATGTGTCCTACCTAAGCTTATTTGTTAGTTGGTTAGTATATAGGGATATTATGTGATATATTGATTTCCTTAATTAACCCTTGTTTTATGACAGTATTTGAGAATGTCGACTGAGAATATTAACAGTGGAGTAAATGAGACCGTGGAGATGCCTTTACTTACCAACGAGGAGAACGTGCAACAGGCTGACAATGTACCTCCTGTGAACAACACCACTGAGCAGATGATGAACGAGGGGATGTTTAGAAGCTTTTTGCGCTTCATGCAAAATCGATTTAGAGGAGACTCGTGTTCAAAATACAGGAGGAAATGATAACAATTCACGGGTGGTCACAGCCAAGCAGTTCAAAGAGTTGGGACCACCAGAATTCTAGGGAAAGCCGGATCCGATTAAGCGGAGATGTGGGTCAAACAAATTACCAAGATATTCGATGTTTTGGGATGCACGGAGAATGTAAAAGTTCCATTCGCTACTTTTATGTTCCGTAATGAGGCAGACATCGGGTGGGAATCATGAAGCGTACCCATCCAAATTGCATTCAAATGTCATGGAGACGTTTGAAACGATTCAATGACAAGTACTTCCCGAAAGTATTCGTCGTATGAAGGAAGTAGAGTTTATTAGACCGAGCGAATAACATGGCGGTCCCAAAGATGAGGCGAAGTTCATGGAGTTATCCAGTTTTGCACCTCATTTGGTGGAGAATGAGGAACGTATGACGCGGATGTTTCGGAGAGGTTTGAAACCCGGCATACGTCAAGATATCTCATTTCTCATAAATTTTTCTCTATTCAGATGTTGTCAGCAGGCTCGGTTGTTAGAAGCGAGATAACGAGTACGCTCAACCGAGGACCATAACCGAGGATCATATCAAGATAGCGATCATCGAAATAACGATAACCAAATGGAGAAAGAAGAATACGGACAAAGCGGTAACCACTCCGGTGGTAATCGTCGTACATGAAAAAATAAAAAGTTTAGCGAGTGGGAGATTTTAAAAGAGGAGATTCAACAATGACAATGCGAAGACGCCAAGACCAAAGAAAGAATCGTTCCAAGGAGGAGAAAGACCACCGGTTGTATGTTATAAATGCGGAAAGAGGACATATCATTGGCCGCCTTGCAACAGCTTTAGGTATGCTATAATTGTGGAAAAGAAGGACATATTGCTCGAGATTGTATGGTATCATAACCCATCCGGTATGAATGGTGACTCAAAAGGATGTCCCGAAAAAGTCAAAGTCAATCGGTTCTCGGAAGAGCGTTTGTCGTGATTCCAATCAAAATGCGAGAACCCGAACGAAGTTAGCAGGGTTAGTTAATTATAAATTCTTGCGAAGTTTATACCTTACTAGATACCTGCCTCTACCCATTCTTTTATCTCTCTTGCTTGCCAACAACGTTTGAACTTGACTACGAGAAATTAGACTTTGACCTATTTATGGAGACTCTGTTAGAGAAACTTTCATTACATCCGTTGTTTAGAAATCTTGCTTGATTCAGGTTGGCACTATCACATTACCTCATTAACCTTATTTCTATAGAGATATTTGCTTTTGATGTGATTTTAAGGTTAACTACTTATCATGCCGAAATTGATTACTTTCGTAGGGTTATTAGTTTTCATATTCCTAAGCAACTCGTTATTCAATTCAAGCAATCAAACCATTGTAGTCAAACATTTTCATATCAAGCCATGAAGTCATTCATTTATTACGGATGTCAAGTTTTCTTAGTCCATGTTATGGATTTGAATAAAGACACGCCGATTTGAATAATATTCCTATTGTTATTGATTTTTCCTCGACGTATTTCCTCAAGATTTCTTGCTTACTCCCAAAGCTTCGATATTAAATTTTGTATCGACTTTGAACCCGTACAAAACTCATTTCTAAAATCTCATATCGAATGGCTCTATTGAACTTCGTGAGTTAAAAATTTAACTATAAATTTGGTACTGAGCCTTTATCTGGTGACTTCCTTTGTGGAATGCACCAAGTCGATTCTCCGGGGGGGACACCATATTCGTGCGATAGTAAAGCGATAGGTGTCATTGTAACGTCTTTATCCAAGGTTGGGATATGAGTCACATTTGAGAACAACCTAAGTCGGTAATCGAAATACGTAGCTTTCTAGGCTTAGTTGGTTATTATCGGAGATTCATTGAAGGATATTCTTGAATCGCTATTCCATTAACGCAGCTGACTCGTAGAGATACAAAATTTGAATGGAGCAAGGAATGTGGGAAGAGCTTTGAAGAACTCAAGAGGAGACTCATTTCAGCACATGTTCTGACCATGCCATCCTGAAAAACAAACGTGGTAGCTGACGTGTTGAGTAGAAGATCGTATACAAGTACGAGTACGATATTGTCAAAGACTCATTTCGTATAATTTACAAATAATAGAGATGGAGATGAAAACTCTAGGTACCCATGTGATGATATATGAGTATAATCAACTTTAATCGATAAAGTTAAAGTTGTTCAAGCTACACACCGGAGCTGATGAATTTGAAGAAGGAGGTGCAAGAAGTTGTTATTTCAAAAGCGAGAATCGGTGAGGTGAGGAAAGCTCAAACCTTCGATTTATTAATCCATTTGAAATTCTCTATCGAATAGGAACTATGGCCTATAGACTCGTTTTACCGCCAAGTATGACGCGTGTTCAAAACGTTGTTCACGTATCGATGTTACGTAAATATGTGGACAACCCGAACCACGCTATTGAGTTAGAAATCCGGATGAGATAAACAGAAGACTTAACGTCACGAGGAGGTACACCACAAGATCTTGGATAGGAAAGAACATGTCCTATGTCTTGAGGTTATACCACAAGTTAAGGTTTTGTGGAGAAACCATGCTATTGAGGAAATGACCGGGAGTTGGAAACTAAATGAAAGTGAGATATTCTCATCTTTTCAAACACCGAGATCGTCGTCAATTTCGAGGATGAAATTTCATAAGGAGGGGAGGTTGTAAGACCCCAAATTATTAATAAATGAAATTTATTTTCCTCTATTTATTATTTTGAAATAGTAAGGGTTGATTTGATTAATGTGGATAGTTATGGGTAAAATACGCAAATATTTCGAATAAGCAAGTGGTTATAAAATATTCATTATTGTCGAGGAATATTCGTTTGGTCGTGGAATATTCGTACTGTCGGGGAATATTCGTACGACGGCGCAGTCTTTTGTGGGCTCCATAACCGAAAGCGATTGGATGAAGAAAGCGACAAATATAAGTTGTTTATAAATAACGGCGTAGTTATTACTGGTATTATCTTGTTGGAATACCCTTAAGTGGTTAAAACACACTAATACGCGTTGTTGAACAAGAAGATACCAGTATTGCACCAATGATTGATTCTTACGTAAAAAGGCACTTTTCAATAATTATTACAATAATTACTATTTAGTATTTTATTTTATTGATTCAATAATTCTTTGCATTGATATTTTATATTACCGTTGTTTCAATAAATTGTCACTACGATATTTTTTCATTATCTGACAATAATAATTCATATTATCCTAATAATATTATTAGAAAACATTATTGGCAATGTCTAGAAAGTTTTGTCTAAGGAGAGGTTTGGTCACCTAATTGCTTGGCCAAGTAAGGAGAAATTCTTATTGAAAGCCCCCTCTTTCTGGGAACTACACGTTTGCAAGATCTTGTGATTCTGTAATATTATTTGTGAATAATTAATTATTGATTTATATGATGAGAAAATTATTGATTTTATGTGGATATAGATGGAGAAAATTTTTAATGTGACAATTTTTTAAAATTAATATTTTATCTTTTACGATAAAATAATTCATTTAAATATATTATTTTAATAATATATTAACTAGTGATATTTTTATAATGAATGTGGGATATATGAGTATATGAGGAGGAAGGGTATTTTGTGGCATTAAATGTTTAACACATATTTTGTGTGTTGGTGGACACAATTATTGAATAGAATTTGATTATAACACAATAAAATCGCTTGCTTATGGATTTCTTTAATTTCTGCTTGGAATTTGGAAAACTTTCTTCTGCAAAGTTGTAGAGAATTGAATTTTCTATAAAAATTCGCGAGATTCAAATTTTTTGATAAAATAACTATTTATTATGAATTATTTAAGTTTCGAAGATGATATTATTGAATATCTTTGGCCTGTAGTGCAAAGATGAATGATTTTTTGATGAATATATTTGGCCCATAGTGCAAAGATGAACAGGTGTTGAGATGAACATGACCGACTGATTAATATCTTTGGCCCGTAGTGCAAAGATGAACAGGTGTTTAGATGAACATGACCAATCGATGAATATCTTTGGCTGTAGTAGTGCAAAGATGAATATTTGATTCCGTATATATATTGATTGATGTTACAGGATAAAATATCGACGATGAACTTTTAAATTCATATATAGAAGATAGTAGTTTGCATTCTCTACTTAACTCTTCTAATGAATTGTTGTTTCATTTGCAGTTGTTAATTTAAAACCGGTTGTCTATTGTATTCTATTAGATTTTTCCTATTGAAGACTAACGATAATTTGTTGTATATTATCTTAGTCATAATATTCTTCTTCGGGCTAGTTGAGCTCACCCTTTTCCTTTTGTTCCATTTTTCTTCTCGGGAGGCAAAGAATGTAACGCAGTCTTAGTCGGGGTATGGAATGAAGGTTCTAGAGAGAGTTGTTTAGTAGTCCTCACCATTTTTGTAAAATAATGTATCAATAATTATGATGGAGATTTATTTGCGTGTAGATATTGTCTAGATGGCAATATCTGTATTTAAACTCACAGTTTATATGTTGTAATAATAAAGTTGTAGTTATTTCTGTACCATGTATTTGGCGACTCAGAATGGGTTGGATGGAATGGACCTATTTTGGGGGCGTCACATCACAGTTGGTATCAAAGCTTAGGGATATGATCCCTGGCTAGGATGTGAGAATAGAACTAGGAGGGGAGAGACGGGGAATTCCTTCGCTAGTATGACGTACCTAAGTTTATTTGGTATTTAATTGGTCGGTCAGAATATAGGGATAATATGTTACATGTTAATTAACCTTTGTTTTGTGGCAGTATCTGAAAATGACATCCGAGAATGTTGAGATAAGCAATGAAGCACATGAGACCGTTGAGACACCTTTAATCACTAACCAGGTTAATGTTGTTAGTTCTTAGTAGGCACAAGTTATCTAGAAGGTGGGTTGAATAGATATTTGAAAATCTTTTCTATTTTAAACTTGTTCTTAGATAGTGATTAAAACTTAGCGGAATTAGTATTTGTTTTAATCTTCTTAACCAAGCAATGGAGTTATGAGCGAGTAAAGGCGGTTATAAGCGAGATATAGATGACACGATTATTTTAAGTGGTTCGAGCACTCAAAGCTCCTAGTCCACTCTTCTACTCAACGAGTAGGATATCCACTAAGGATGTCTTTTACAATCTTCCGAATCACACATTTCTTCCTTCTAGACTAGCGATCTAGAACTTCTCTAGTTCACTCTTGAACTCTTCAAGTCCAGCAGACTTGGCTTTCTTCTGATTCACTATTTAACTCTTCAAGTCCAAAGCAGACTTGGTACTTTTCTTCGATTGATTGATGGTTGTTGTTGTTGCGTTTCAAGGTTCTTACTCGGTTTTAATGTGTAAGCCTTTGGTTCGTTAAGAATCGAAGTAAATGAGCAAGCAAGCTTTTCAATATCTCGGATCGTAGAGTTGAGCCTTAGAAATTCTTCACGTTGAATGTTTGATTGCTTGCTTAGTTTTTTTTTCTCTCTCATCCGTCTGATCAGATATATGTGATGTTTGAAACTATCCTTTGGATCCATCCGTTGTGGCATTAAATGCTTCGAACTTTCTCGTGTCTGCGATGGAGACATTTACGCACATCTCTAAATTCGCATTTCTCGCTCACCGACACTGCAGTCGCTTTCTCACCTACCACCGAAAAGGTGTTTTGTCCTCTTATCCATAAGTCTTATCCTTAGTTTCTTCAATACGCTTCTTTGTTGCATACTAAGGATATTTCATATATTCTCGGACCGATGAGCACTGCGACAAAGATCTCGGGATCCATTCCTCGTATGTTGAATTAACAACTCATGAGGCTCGACGCTTTCTCGACATAAGATGATGATGCTCTACGATTGGATCGTGATGTTCTACTAAAGATCGTAGTGGCTTTGACTTGCATACTACGATCTATCATCGAGAACATTACGATTTCTCTTAAACTTTCATGCACTATGATCTTCTTTTGCTCGTGTTGTTGACTCTTCGTTCCCGAGAGCACACTACGATCGTTGACTTATAAACATCACGTTTCCTTCAGCACACTACGATCGTGGAGTTAGCTTGGTGAACTTTGGGACCACTCTACGATTTTCGAAGAGTCCCTTTCAAGGCGTGCACACTACGATCTTCGTGCTCTCGTTTTACGCCCTTGACACGCAATGTTGATCGATTGATGCACTACGATTTCTTCAAGACTAATCTATTACATCTCAAGATCAACCTAATGCTTTTGATCTTTCTATCTATACATTCTGAAACGTAATGATACACGTTGAAAGCTTAGATCAACCTAACAATTTTGATCTATCACTAAGTCCTTGTACATATATTCTTTAAAGGACCTTATAAATAATCATGAACACGTGTATTAAAACATCAAATCATAATATGCATTCTCCCAACAATCTCCCCTATTTGATGTTGACATAACCAAGGATTTGTTGTCATGATTATTAGTGACTAGTTGCATTTGCGAGAATTTAAACATGACTTAGTATTTCAAAGGAAATTTGAAATTTCTAGAGAATAAGTATGAATTTATTGATGATCGTAAGATATTACAATATAGCATTACATCAATAAAACATTAAACTCTTAATTTATCTCTGCTTTTCTTGGTCTCTTGTGTGGGAGGTGGATTTGTATACTCCTCACCCCTTCTCTTCCTTTTGAGCTTCCTCATTTCTTGCTAACTCTTCCAACTCACTTAGACTTAGAACTCGGATTCTCTTCATGTTTACATAAGAATGCAGGATCTCCAATTGGCATTCGGATGCGCATAATAGTCACATTTTTATGCGAGCTAGAGTTGGCTCTCATGACTCATAGGAATAGTCGATACAATTACTCCGCCACCGGATCGTTGAGTCTCGATGATGTGATGGTCTTGCAGAGGGTTCCCTTTCTTGAATTGCATGACCTCCTCCTCCTCCCGCCTTGCTTCCTTGAACTCCTTTCCCTTTCTTATTCTCCCCCTTTATGTCAGCATCAAGGGTTCAAATATCGGCAGACAGCCTATTTACTCCTTGGACAAGCTCGTTGAGTTGGCTTTGAGTTTGAGCAATGTCCTCCCTATTCTCCCTGATCTGTTTTTCAGCTCTAGCTTCTTTTTTTTAGAGGACTATAAGAATCGTATCATTATGTTTCTCCTGATTAGCATAAGATTTCTAGAAGTCATAAACAGAAGCTTTCAGGTTGAGAATATTGTCCAGCATAATTTGATGTTGACAATCTTGGTTTTTCTCAGATCTCAAGCATAGCCTCTCTTTGTTTGGCGCAAGAACACGAAATGGATCTCATCTCATTTGATATACTCTTGAATTTCTTTGATAATTTCCTTAGCTTCAGTAGTGAGCTCATTCATTATTCATTGTCTTAGGAATTTGTTTTGCAGCTTGTATCATTTGATTCAATCGGATGTTCGGAAGGTCGAGTGAGATTCCGTGCTTGCTTCGATGGACTTGATCATTTGCTCGTAAGTTTCTTCGGATCATCCTTGGTAAGGCGGTGGGGAAAGTATCACGTTGATTGAGGATTGTCCATTTGAGGGGTTCTTGGTGGAGATTGAGCTTGCAAGTTGTACAAAAGCAAGATCAAGACTAAAATAGTCGTATGCGATGAGGAGGATGGTATATCACTTGGAGGAGCTTGGGTTTGGACATTTGGGATTGGTGACTCTACGATTTCAATGTTTGACTCTGATTTGGCTTGAGTCCGAATCGTAGAGTTGGTTATTCGAGGGAGCGCGGTAAGGTTGATTTCTTACGGTTCTTCGATTCATGAATTTTGGGATTCTCGTGAATCGAAACTGATTTAATGGGTTAAGAATCACTTCCAGCCATTTAGGAAATTCATAGAATTGGCTAAATAAAGATGATGGCAGGTGATTAACTCTAAAGCTTGTAGGGATAGTCAATACCTCAGGTTTGGCATTTGATGAGGAATGGTTTGTAATAAGCTTTTTGGCGAAGATGACTTCCCCTAGAAATCCGTGAGCCAGAAATGTGATTGCTGGATATTCCTTGAAGCTCCAGAACATGTGGTCCCATGATTTCAGAATTTGAGCTCGATGGTATGCCATCATGGGTAGGTAAGAGAATATCTGATTGTAAAGATAGCTTCTATATCCATCCTTGCCCTCATAAATGATTTGTAGGTCATCATCATCTTCTTCCTCTTCACTATCTCCATTTGAGGATTCCATTATCTCAATGGCCTCTGGAATGTTTGGTATTGGTTCATCTTCATCTTGAACAAGGACCTCTTCTTCAGTTATTGGGATATTGTGAGGCTACCTCTCAATATGATCATCTTCTTGGAGGTTTAGAAACTCCCCCTCAGCTGGTACATCTTCTTCTATGTTCGAAAAGTCCTTTTCAAATAGAACTCTTCTTCATCAAGAGAAGCTTCTCCCTCACCGGTGTATACTCAATCATGAGAATTTGAGTTCTCCCCTCACCGGAGCATTTTCCTCTTCGGTTGCTTGGGGTAGTTCTACTTTTGCAGCCATGCTCTTGGCTTCCTTCTTCAGTACTTTCTCATTCTCAGGAATATAAAATATTGTTGGTAGACTTTTAATGTGGAGAAGATAATAGAGTTTATGGTCTATTTGACTCTTCAAATGGATTGCTCATTCCGCTGCAACTATGGTTGAAAAGTTTTATTATCTACCATATGTTCTAAATCTACGATTTATTCTTGATGAAGTCTATTGATAATGTAATTATCTTTAGTCATAATATTCTTTTATCGAGCTAGTTGTGCTTTCACCCTTTTGCTTCACAATTCCTTTCGGTAATAAAAGTGTAGCTGGGACAAGTGGGAAATAACAGGGGAATAGAATCGGTGGTCTATAGATGTTTAGGGTGAGGTGAATTTAACTTGGAAGGTGTTTTGCCACTATCATACAAGATGTCTAATGACATACAACCTCGTGTCATCATAAGATGCAGGTTGTGCTCATTCACTTCTTTGAGTATTTTTACAAGCACTACCTATATAATCTTGGTGTTTATTTGGAGTATAATTCCCAATTAGAGATAGTGGAGATAATGATATGTCAAGAGAAGACTCACCATTGGGAAGAATATGATAGTAATCTTCTCGCTTTTTCTTTGGGTCTATTGGGTCAACCAAGGATAATTACGTGGCCATATGATATCTATCATAACCTGACGCATGGCCTCCCATGTATACGAAGGTTTCTTGAGCACTTCCCAAAAATTCTAATTTCTAAAATGGGTTTTACTATACCTTTATATAAGGTGTCATTATGAGTCTTTTCCACTACTGGGACATGAGTCACAGCTTGATATATATTTGTATCCAAACTCACAAAGATATGTGTTGTTGTATTTTGCACGACAATTGTTGTAATAAAATTGTAGTAGTTTTCTGTACCATGTTATTGGCGACTCAGAATAGGTTGGTTGGATTGGACCTATTTTGGGGGAGTCACAGTTGGTATCAAAGCTTAGGGATATGATCTCTGGCGGAGATCGGGATTAGAACTAGGAGGGGAGAGATGAGTAAATCCTTCGCTAGTGTGTCCTACCTAAGCTTATTTGTTGGTCAGTCATAATATCGGGATATTATGTGATATGTTAATTTGTTAAATTAACCTTTATTTTTGAAGCTGTATTCTAGAATGATATCTGAAATACAGGAGATGAGCAATGGAGAAATCATGATGACAGGGAAGATGAAATATGAAATAAAAGCAAGGTATTCTCAACTCTTTGAAATACCAGGTACGTAAATTTCGGGGACGAAATTTCATAAAGAGGGGTTCTTGTAAGACCCCGAATTTTATGAAATAAAAGTATTCAATTTTTTTTACTATTCGTGAGTTACTATTCATGAGTTACTATTCACGAGTTACTATTCACGAATTACTATTCACGAGTTACTATTCATGAGTTACTATTCACGAGTTACTATTCATGAAACATGATATTTTTTTTCGTAAGAAGGCATTACTCAATAATTGTTACAGTAATTACTGTTCAATATTTTATTTTATTGATTCAATAATTACTACGTTGATATTTTATATTATTGTTGTTTCAATAATTATCACGGCATAGTATTTTCCATTATCGGATCAATAATTCATATTATTTGAATAATATTATTAGATAACATTATTGGTAATGTCTAGAAAGTTCTGTCAAGGAGAGGTTTGGTCATCCAATCATACCACAAGAAGAAAAAATCCTTATCGAAAAGCCCCTCTTTCCTGAACCTACACGTCGTCAATATTGGGATTCTGTAATATTATTTATGAATAATTAATTATTGATTTATATGATAAGGAAAATATTCATTTTATGTGGTTATAGATGGAGAAAATTTTTAAAGTGACAATTGTTGAAAATCGATATTTTATCTTTTCTGATAAAATAATATTTTATTATATTATTATAATATAATAATGATGATATTTTTACAATGAATATGGGATATATGAGTATATGAGGAGAAAGAGTATTTTTGTTGCATTAAATAATTAACACATGTTTTGTGTGTCGGTGGACCCCATTTCTTGACTAAAATTTGATTAAAGCGTGTAAAATCGCCCGTTTATGGATTTCGGTCAATTTTTGTTTGGAATTTGGAAAACCTTTCTTCTGCAATGTTGTAGAGAATTGAATTTCCTATAAAAACTCGCGAGATTGAAATTTTCTGATAAAAGGGCTATTTATTATGAATTATTGAAGTTCTGAAGTTCCGAAATAATTGATTTTTAGAAGTTTTATTTATGTTTTAAAAGAAAAACGTTTTTATCATTGTTGTGGGCCCCACTTGCACATGTTAGATGCTAAATTCAGATGGTCAAGGTGGGCTAAGGAAAATTATATATATATATATATATATATATATATATATATATATTAAATTTTCTAACTTTTGGTGTTCTAAGCAATTTCCTATAAATAGTGCTTAGGTTAGAATTGAAAATCACACCGTAAACTCAAGTTTTCTCTATTTCTCTCTCTATATTATAGAGTGTATTCTTGTGAGTATTTTGATATCTTGAGTGTTGCTATACGGTGCAAGTTCGTTCAAATATTATTCCAAATGTAAGTACTTCTTTTGATGTAAGGGATATTGTCGTTAGTATGTAAGGGTTATTATGTTTTCCAATTTCGAAATTTTTTGAACCTTCAAAAATTATGGAAAAATTTGAAATGATATTTTGATGAGTTTTGTAGATTGTGTCCAAAAATGGCGATTTTTGGATGTATAGATTAGGAGTTATGGATTTTATGAGAAAAGACTATTTTAAAAGTAACCGCTTATAACTCCTTGTGGTTAATTCTAAAATTGATGAAATTTTTATTGGAAGTACATATATATAACATAAGTATACCGTGTAAATTTCAGAATTTTTGGACAAAATTAAAATTTATGATAAATGTCTAAATATTCGGTAGTTTTGGCCATATGAAAAATATTAAATGAATTTTAAAAATTCCGAGAAAAATATATGCTTAATATGGGACTATATTATGCTAAATCCCAGAAAAGAAATATTTTTGGAACTGATTTGATATTTTTCATGAAAATATTCTAGTTATGAGTAAATGAATTAAATATGTTATATGAAGTAAGAAAATTGCAAAAATATGATTTTATGGCTTGAGAATCATATATAAGGTATATGCAGATTTTTGATGAGGGTTTTGGTTATTGGTGATGAAATTTTATGAGTTTGGCATTTTAGGATGATTAAATATATTTATTAGTAAAGTGTAAACAATTAAAATAAATTGTTTATAAGTTTAAGAAATGATTAAAATATTGTGGTAGTATTAATAATATTAGATTATGAGATTATTAAGTGATTTATAACATTTTGATTAAGGTGTTATGAGATCATTGATTTATGAATCTTACTCTTGAGATTAAATCGATATGTTGATTATATTGTTTTTATTATCATATATAACATTCTTATAACCCTAATGATGATATTTCTCTTTGATTTGAGTGTAAAGATGGGTAGATTATTGATATGATCGTGACTATAGGTTCTCTTTGGCCGAGAGTAAAAGTTATGACCGGTGGTATGATCGCTGACCATTGAATTTATAATTGAATATCTTTAGCTTAAGTGCAAAGGTGAATTGATCAACATGGTTATAATTATTGTTTATATAAATTCGAAATGATTATGTATTTCTTTGAGATATGAATATCTTTGGCCTGTAGTGCAAAAGATCAATTATTGATGAATATCTTTGGCCCGTAGTCTGCAAAGATGACTAATTTGTTGAATATCTTTGGCCCGGAGTGCAAAGATGACTGTTGTTGAATATCTTTGGCCCGAGTGCAAAGATGGTCTGTTGATGAATATCTTTGGCCCAGTAGTGCAAAGATGACTGTTGTTGAATATCTTTGGCCCGTAGTGCAAAGATGGTCTGCATTGATGAATATCTTTGGCCAGTAGTACAAAGATGAAATTGTTAAGATATGATTATGAATGTGAACTGTGATTTGGTATAACCATGATCTTTGATGTTTCGTAAAGACATGTGATGAAAATTATCTTCGTCTTGGATGCGAAGAGGAATATAGAATCACAATTATGATTATGAGTTATTCATATGATTGTGGAAAAGAACTGTTGATTGATGTTACAGGGATAAAATATTGTTGGTAGACTTTTAATATGGAGAAGATAATAGAGTTTATGGTCTATTTGACTCTTCAAATGGATTCGCTTCATTCACCGCAACTATGGTTGAAAAGTTTTATTATCTACCATATGTTCTAAATCTCCGATTTATTATCGATGAAGTCTATTGATAATGTAATTATCTTTAGTCATAATATTCTTTATCGAGCTAGTTGTGCTTTCATCCTTTTTGCTTCACAATTCCTTTCGTAATAATAAAAGTGTAGTTGGGACAAGCGGGAATAACAGGAATAGAATCTGGTCTATAGATGTTGAGGGTGAGGTGAATTTAACTTGGAAGGTGTTTTGCCACTATCATACAAGATGTCTAATGACATACAACCTCGTGTCATCATAAGATGTGGTTGTGCTCATCCACTTGTTTGAGTATTTTTACAAGCACTACCTATATAATCTTGGTGTTTATTTGGAGTATAATTCCCAATTAGAGATAGTGGAGATAATGATATGTCAAGAGAAGACTCACCATTGGGAAGAATATGATAGTAATCTTCTCGTTTTTCTTTGGGTCTATTGGGTCAACCAAGGATAATTCTATGGCCATATGATATCTATCATAACCTAGACGCATGACCTCCCATGTACGAAGGTTTCCTTGAGCACTTCCCAAAGATTCTAATTTCTAAAACAGTTTTTGACTATACCTTTATATAAGGTGTCATTATGAGGTGTTGTACACGGTTGGGACATGAGTCACAGTTGATATATATTTGTATCCAAACTCACAGTATATGTGTTGTTGTATTTTGTACGAAAAATTGTTGTAATAAAGTTGTAGTTATTTTTGTACCATGTTATTGGCGACTCAGAATAGGTTGGTTGGATTGGACCTATTTTGGGGGCGTCACAGTACTTCTTGTGATGTATCTTCTTCAGTCCCTCTTGAAATCTTATGCTATTTAGAAATGGATGCCCCACATTCTTGAAACCTAGGGCCAGATTGACGTCTTCTTCCCCTAGCATTATTTCAACTCCTCTAACTCGTGTGGTGATGGTGTTGTTTTCGTACACTCCATTTTTGTAGAACTCCTTCACCAATTTAGGATAGATGAGTGTATCAGTGTTGAGCGCCTCTTCAAGAACTGCCTTCTTTATTAAGGCTAAGATCTTGTGAAACTTTGGTGGAGCGATTTTGAATTCGTCAAAACAGAGTCTGTAGCTCGAAATCACATTAGAAGCAGCCATTGATTCTTTAGTTGAGAAGAGAGATACTGCTGAGCTTTTGTCTGAGTTAGGGTTTTGCTTTGAGAGAGAGAGAGAGAATGAGAGATAATCTTTTGAACCTCAGATTTCAAAATCACGGTTCCAATTTGTACTTGTAGCTTCCCTCTCTCTTTTTGACTTAGTGGGACAGATGTTGCATTTTGCTTGGCTCTATGATTTTGACTGTTTAGGAATGTACTGATTTTCCTTTTGAGTCTTCAATGTTGAGATGTCCTCAGGATGACTACGATCGTAGAGATAGTCTTCTGATTGTTGAGTCGGTTCTCCATTCGTAGAGTCTGTCATACGATCGTCGAGTCTGTCCGACAGTTGTTGAGTCTGATCAGCATTCGTAGAGTTTGTCTGTCGAGTCTGTCCGGCAGTCGTTGAGTCTGATCAACATTTGTAGAGTCTGTCCTGCGATCATCAAGTCTGTCCTACGATCGTCGAGTCTCTTGGTGTGTTTCAAGGGTTAGGTTTGTCCCTGAGGCACCTCTTCGAGAGATTGCTTTGTTATAAAGCTTGTCATCACAGTTGATATATATTTGTATCTTCCATACAGCATCTTCGGGGTGTTATTTGATTTCTTCGAGTTGACTATCCACTTGCCGATCCACTCAAGCAACACAGCCCCATAGTTGAGTTGTGTACCATGAACCATGGCCGTCATGAGCTTAAGTTTGAGTCTCATTTATCGAGTCATGACTGAAGCTTTTTACAAACAGATGCATTTCCCAATAATGTCAGCTAAAAATTCGTACCTCTGAGGGAACTCCTTCTTTTTGTAGCCTTTTATAGAGGGGTTCTTTTTGTGATGCATTTTCTTGATCCCTCTCTTGAAGCCTATCTTTGTCTGAAATGGGTGCCCCACATTCTCAAAACCTAGGGCAAAGTTGAAGTCTTCTTCCTCGAGTCTCATTTCTACTCCCTTTACTTGAGTAGTGATGGTGTTGTGTTCGTACACTCCATTCTTGTAGAACTCCTTCACTAACTTTAGATAGATGAGTGTGTCGGTGCTCAACGCCTCTTCGAGACCCGCCTTCTTCATTAAGGCCAGCGTCTTGTGAAATTTTGGTGGAGCATCCTTGAACTCGTCAAATGAAGTCTCAGAGTCTGAAATTACATTTAAGCGACCATTGATTACGTGAGTTGAGAAGTGAGATACGAATTAGTTTCTTTCTTTTGATTTAGGGTTTTGCTTTGAGAGAGAGAGAGAGAGAGAGAGAGAGAGATCTTTTGAACTTGATTTCAAAACACGGTTTCAATTTGTACTTGTAACTTCCTCTCTCTTTTTTGACTTAGTGGGACAGTGTCGCCTTTTTGCTCTCTCACGATTTTGATTGTAAGCGGGAATATACTGATTTTCCCTTTGAGTCTTCAGAGGTCCTTAGGATGACTACGATCGTAGAGGTAGTCTTTTGTTCGTTGAGTCTGTCCTGCGATCGTCGAGTCTGTCTGGCAGTTGTTGAGTCTGTCCTGCGATCGTCGAGTCTGTCTGGCAGTCGTTGAGTCTGATCAGCATTCGTAGAGTCTGTCCTACGATCGTCGAGTCTGTCTGGATCCTTGTGAAGGAGATTGCATTGTTATGAAGCTTGTCATCACAGGATTCACTTTGCTTGTTGAAAGGGGTTTTGGTCATCGTCGAGTCTGCACTTATGAAAGTTGAGTCTTTGTCATGATCGTTGAGGTAGTTGATCGCTCAAATTTCTACGATCATGATCTTTCCTTTATCATGTCTACGATTTTGAGTGCAACCTTTATATCTCGCATGGTTAACACAATCTAGAGCATAGATTCAAGGTTGAAGATTTAGCATGCCTAGCTCACTTATTAACTTGTTAAACTGGATTCATCTAATGGTTTAGTAAAACATCAATGAAGTTGATTTTCGGTGGGATATATTGTAAAGAAATAGTTCCATTTTGCACATGATCCCTAATGAAGTGATACCTTATCTCTATATGCTTGCTTTTAGAATGCATAACAGGATTATGAGTTATTGCTATGACACTTATATTATCACAGTGTATAGGTATAGACTTGAAATCAAACCCATAGTCAGCTAGCTGATTTCTCATCCAAAGGATCTCGAAAGACAAAGACTTTCCAAAGAACAATGTATTCAACCTTTTCCGGATTGAAGTGGACACTGAGTTTTGCTTTTTGCTGAACCAAGACACAAGTCTGTTCCTAGTAATTGACAAGTGCCACTGGTACTCTTTTTATCTATTTTGCATCCTGCAAAGTCAAAGATCATCATGTATCCTATTAGTTCAAAAGAGGATTCCTTGGGATACCACACACTTGAAGTAGGGTGTACCCTTAAGATACATTCAAGATCCTCTTTACGTAAGACAAATGTGACTCTTTAGGGTTAGCACGAAATCTAAAGCATATATGCATGTTGCAAACATTATATCCGGTCTCATGGCGCTAGGTATAAAAGAGAACCTATCATACCTCTGTATTGAGTTATATCAACACGCTTACCATTCTCATCCTTGTCAAGCTTGGTTGCGGGAACAATTGAGTTTTCATGGGAAAGGTGATTCCATGCCATACTTCTTTAATAAGTCTTTGATGTATTTGGCTTGGTTGATGAATATTCCTTCATCACCGCTTTCACTTACAACCTCCAAGGAAGAAATTCACTTTCCCATCATGCTCATTTCAAACTTGCTCTCGCATTAGCTTAGAGAATCTCTTACACAACTTTTCGTCAAGAAACCAAAATGATATTATCAACATATATTTGAACTAATAAGACTTTGTCCTTATGCTTTCTAAAAACAATGTGGTATCTACTCTACCTCTAGTGAACCCATTTTCTATTAAAAGTAAGTCGTTGTTTCATACCATGCTCTCAGGTGCTTGTTTAAGACCATATAAAGCTTTATCTAATCTATAGACATAATTGGAAAGAGATGGATTGATGAAACCTGGAGGTTGTTCTACGTAGACTTCTTCTTGAAGCTCTCCATTTAGGAATGCACTCTTGACATCCATCTGAAAGACTTTGAATTTCATGTGAGCAGCAAAGGCAAGAAAGATTCTGATAGCTTCTAGTCTGGCAACAGGTGCAAATGTCTCATCATAGTCAATGCCTTCTTCTTGAGAATAGCCCTTTGCCACTAATCTTGCCTTATTTCTTGTAATGACCCCATCTTCATCCATTTTGTTCCTGAAGACCCACTTGGTTCCTATGACAGATGACTCTTTGGTCTTGGTACCAATCTCCACACTTTGCTTCGCTCAAATTGGTTGAGTTCTTCCCCGCATGGCTTCTATCCAACCGAGTCTTCCATATCATCTTCTATCTTCTTTGGCTCTATCTCGTGATGTGAAGCTTAGGTAGAAGCATTCATTCCGAGTAAAGCAGCTTGTTTTGACTCTTGCACTCAGATCTCCAATGATTAGATCCTGAGTGTGATCTCTTGCCCATCTGTTCCCGGTTGGGACATCTGTTCTGATGCCTTCCTGTCTTAAGTCATCAAGGTCTATCTCTTCTTCTTGGAGTGGAGGCTCGCTGTCTTGAATGGACCTCTCTACGATCTCATTATCACGCTCTACGATTTCACTATCTGGCACTACGATCGTAGTGTTTAGCTCGACAACTTCATTTGTAGTGTCTGCACTATCGGTTGTAGTGTCTTGAGGCACTGTTTTGTCTAAGTCAGTTTCATCAAAGATGATATGTATTGAGACTTCGACACTCAGTGTCTTCTTGTTGAACACTCTGTAAGCTTTCATTGTCTCATGGGCATATCCAAGAAAGATCCCTTCATCCGACTTGGGTGGAATTTTGTCGACATCGCTTCTCGTTGTTGAGAATATAGCATGCACAGCCAAAGACATGGAAATAGCTGACACTTGGCTTTCTTCCTTTCCACAGTTCGTAGGGTGTCTTCTTGATCGTAGAGTGAATTAATGATTTGTTCTGTGTGTAGCATGTAGTGTTGACAGCTTCTGCCCAGAAGTATTCAGGCAGATAGGATGCTGCTAGTAGAGTCCTTCTAGCCTCTATCAGGGTTCTGTTTTTTCTTTCAGCAACTCCATTTTGTTGAGGAGTTCGTGGAGCTGAGAAGTTATGACTGATGCCATTGTCTGTGCAGAACAGATCCATTTTTGAGAAATCGAATTCTCTGCCATGATCACTCCTTATGGCCTTGATTTTCTCTCCTTTTTCGTTCATCACCATTCCCGAACATCTTGATTAATTCGAGACTTGTCTCATCCTTTGAAGTTAGGAAGAATACCCATGTGAATCGTGTAGTCGCCGATCACGACTCAGAGAAGAGTATCTTTTTCCTCCAAGATCGTTTTGTTGGAATTGGCCCAAAGAGATCCATGCGAGCAACCGCAGGGTTTATCAATGGAGTTAGTAGTCTTGCTTTTGAATGAGCTTCGGTTTGCTTTCCAAGTCAAGTGTATCAGATGGTCTTTCCTTCACAAAGTTGAACTTGGGTAGACCATTCTACGAGATCCTTTGATGCCGCTTTGGACATGCTTTTGAAGTTTAAGTGATGCCTCTTCATGCCATAGCCACTCATTTCCTGGATGCTTTTGCCGTAAAATATATTGTTTCATCAGAGCTTAGTTGACCAAGGTCTATAGTATAAACATTTCATTCTCTTGTTCCGGTTAGCTTTATGGAAGATGTCTTCAGATCTCTGACTTGACATTGATTGTTGAGAAATGTTACTTGATGACCCTTGTCGCAGAGTTGACTGATGCTTAGAAGGTTGTGTTGAAGTCCTTCCACATAGGCTACTTTGCTGAAAGATATTTCACCATTGCCAGCAGAGCTATATCCTTTTGTCTTGCCCGAGCCGTTATCTCCAAAGATGACTGAGGGACCCTCCTTTTCTACATAGTTAGATAAGCGAGCTTTGTTCCTCATCATATGCCTTGAGCATCCACCGCCTAGATACCATGTTGAGGTCGTGGAGCTCTTTTTCTCACAAAACATTTTAACCTTCATTTTGGTACCCATATTTGCATGGGTCCTTCTGTGTTAGTGCCTTTGGGAACCCAAACTTGTCTAGTCTTGGGTCTCACATGCATGGAGTTATAATAACACTTTATAGCTTTATGACCATACTTATCACATATGACACATCTATTATGATGCATGCCTGTGTGTGTGTGATTCATCCTCCACTTGGACTTGTGTGGTTCCTTAGTTAGCCTTCTGTTGAACTGATTCTCTTTCTTCCACGTGTCCTTAGGTTTCATAAATAGTGATGAGTGAGCCTTACCTCTACTGTACCTTCCCAGTAGATTCGTAGAGTTAGTTTTGCTTGACTCTACGATTCTTTGAGGTTGGTAGGTAGAGGTTGGGTTACTCTTCTCCTTTATGAAACCCAAACCAACGTGTGATCCTTTACTTCTCTGAGTATAACTAGAATCAGTAGAACAAGGTTGAGCTGGTTCTTCCAACTGTGAGGATTTAACAAAAGCAATGCCTCTACTAAAGCCTTAGACATTACCAGAGCTAGTTTCCATTATCTTTTCCACACTTAGCTCTAAGATGGATTCCCCAAAGCCTAAGCCTGTTCTGTCGAATGTGCTTCTCTGATTAGAGAGCAGGCAGTCCATGGATGATGAGGATTTATTCCATGCAGAGATAGTCTTCTCTAGATCCTCAATTTTAGAGGTTAACTTAGACTCTCTTTGTGCATGATGTGTGTTTGTCTGCTTTAAAGTTTCATTCTCAGCTTCAAGCTTGGAGAGAAGATCAGTACTTAGAAGGGCTGTTTCAAGCTCTTCTTGAACTTTTTTCTTCTCCTCTTGAAGAAGTGAATTATCCTTGGACAACACTCTGAACCACTTCATGTATTGATGTAGATCATTGGTTATGCCACGCAGTGCAGTTCTTAAGTCATTCATATCAACATCAGGTGTGTTGAAATCAAATACCTCATCGAGATTTACATTGTGAATGTTGAGGCTTTGTTTGTCCTTTGCATGTTTGGCCATTAAGCACAGATTGGCCATTTATGGTTCTTCTTCATCTCTTGAGTCAGCATTTGAATCATTATCTGAATCACTCCATGATCCTCTAGCTACCAGGCCTTTGTCTCTTTTATGAGGCCTCTTGTTTCCTTTGTATTCCTTTTTTCCATGTTGTTTCTTCTTTAGTTCTTCTCTTAGGGGTTTGTTGCAGTTGGCAATGAAATGCCCAGGCTTCTTGCAGTTGTAGCATAGATAATTTATTTACTCCTGGCTATTGTAGTTCTTTGACCTTCTTTTGCTTGCTTGGCTTTGCCTTGGACGCATGAACCTTCTTAGTTTTCTTACCATCATGGCAAGATCGTCATCATCGTCTTCATCATCGCCGATTCAATCTCGATGATGACTTTTGATACACTTTCGCTTGCTTTGAGAGCAACACCCTTTTCCTTTCCTTCTTCCTTCCGAAAGGGTTTCAAAGACGTTGGGTCGACTCCACTTCGTATGTCGAGATTGCCATATAGTTGTTGAATCGTCATCTCGTTAAGATTCTTTGACTCTCTTATTACAGATGGTCTTGGCATCCCACTTGCTTTCGGTAGGGCTCTCATGAACTTTATGGTCAGATCTTTGTTAGGATAGATCTTTCCATATGCTCGTAGAGAGTTGAGCAGAATGTTGAATCTTTCATAAGTGGCAGTTACATTTTTGCCTTGCACATGAGCAAACATCTCGTACTGCTGTGTTAGAAGAGACTGTTTGTTCTCTCTAACTTCTTCAGTTCCTTCGTGCATGATCAGCAGTGCTTCCCAGACTTCCTTGGCTATTTTGCAGTTTACAACATTGTCAAACAGATCGTCCTCCAAGGATTGGAACATGATGTTCTTATCCTTTTTGTCAAGTTGGACGGCTTTCTTCTCTATGTCTGTCCATTCTTCTTTCACTTTGATTTGTACTTTGTTTGGCTCGTCAATGGTTGGTGCAAGCTTTGTTGGTATATAGGGCCCATTAAGAACAGTCTCAAATAGATCTTCATCTATTGAGTCCATGTAAGCTTGCATTCTAACTTTCCAGTTAGCAAATTTATCCTTGTTGCACATTGGTGGCTTGCTGCCTCCCCCGGTCCTGGATTCGCTTGGTACGAGTGCCATTTGGATCTACTAAACCGTGTAAGCCGTAAAATAGAACCTGCTTTGATACCAATTGTTAGTTCTTAGTAGGCACACATTATCTAGAAGGGGGGTTGTATAGATATTCGAAAATCTTTTCTATTTTAAACTTGTTCTTAGATAGTGATTAAAACTTAGCGGAATTAGTATTTGTTTTAATCTTCTTAACCAAGCAATGGAGTTATGAGAGAGTAAGGCAGTTATAGCAGATATAGCGGTTATAGCGAGATATAGATGACATGATTGTTTTAAAGTGGTTCGAGAGCACTCAAAGCTCCTAGTCCACTCTTCTACTCAACGAGTAGGATATCCACTAAGGATGTCTTTTACAATCTTCCTAATTACATAGATTCCTTCTAGACCAAAGAGCCTAGGAACTTCTCTAGTTCACTCTTGAACTCTTCAAGTCCAAAGCAGACTTGGCTTTCTTACGATTCACTATTTAACTCTTCAAGTCCAAAGAGACTTGGTACTCTTCTTCATTGATTGATGGTTGTTGTTGTTGCGTTCGAAGGTTCTACTCGGTTTGTTGTGTAAGCACTGGTTCATTAAGAACTGAGTAGCTGAGAAAGCTTTTCAATATCTCAGATCGTAGAGTTGAGCCTTAGAGAATTCTTCACGTTGAATGTTTGATTGCTTGCTTAGTTTTTTTTTTTCTCTCATCCATCGATCTCGTATATATGTGATGTTGAAAACTATCCGTTGGATCCATCCGTTGTGGCATTAAATGCTTCTGAACTTTCTGTGCTGCGATGGAGACATTTCTGCACATCTCTAAATTCTGCATTCTGGCTCACTGACACTGCAGGCTGCTTTCTCACCTACCACCTGAAAAGGTGTTTTGTCCCTCTTATCCATAGTACTATCCTTAGCTTCTTCAATACGCTTCTTTGTTGCATACTAAGGATATTTCATATATTCTGGGACTGATGAGCACTGCAGCATCTGGGATCCATTCCTCGTATGTTGAATTAACAACTCATGAGGCTTGACGTTTTCGACGACAGAGATGCGATGATGATGCTCTACGATTGGATCGTGATGTTCTACGGTTAAGATCGTAGTGGCTTTGACTTGCATACTACGATGCTATCAGTCGAGAACACTACGATTTCTCTTAAATTTTCATGCACTATGATCTTCTCTTGCTCGTGTTGTTGACTCTACATTCCCGAGAGCACACTACGATCGTTGACTTATAAACTTCACATTTCCTTCAGCACACTACGATCGTGGAGTTAGCTTGGTGAACGTTGGGACCACTCTACGATTTCCGAAAAGTCCCTTTCAAGGCGGGCACACTACGATCTTCAGCTCTCACGTTTCGCCTTGACTTACTGCAATGTTGATCGATTGATGCACTATGATTTCTTCAGACTAATCTATTACATCTCAAGATCAACCTAACAGTTTTGATCTTTCTATCTATACATTCTAGAACAGAATGATACACGTTGAAAGCTTAGATCAACCCAACAATTTTGATCTGTCACCAAGTCCTTGTACATATATTCTTTAAAGGACCTTACAAATAATCATGAACACATGCATTAAAACATCAAATCATAATGTGCATTCTCCCAACAAATGTGATGTCAGGCGAAGAAGGGATTAGAGATATCCATGTGGTGAGTGAAATATTGATAGTTGCACCCGAGATAGTCGCAGAGGTAGCAGCTGAGAGTGAGGAAAAAGAGGAACCTGAGGAGAATTTATTAGAAGAACTTTATGATCAAAATGTAGAATTGCAAAATCGTATTCATGAGTTAGAAGAAGCGAAATTTGAAGAATGACAAAGTGATCGTGGAGCAAAGAGATGTAACAATTCAAAATTGTGTTACCTGATGTGCGATATATTGAATGTAAGCACTCTTTGTCGAGTATAAGATATTAGAGCTAGAATCTAATAATGCTATGATCAAAGTTCTGATGAAAGAAGAAACAACTAAACGAATGAGAATAGAGGATGCATGGGGAAAAGCCACACGACGCGTTGATATTGTAGAAAAAGATTTCGCTTTTTGCACAGCAATTAGTAGAATCCAACATTGAATTTGGAATTACCTTGTGCATAGCGGTCAACCCCAATTCGATATGGATCGGAGAATAATGATTCAAATCATGGAACAGGAATGGGACGAAGCACTTAAGGGTGGAATGTACCCTATAGCAAAGTCAAATCCAGTAGTTTAAGTGAGAGCGTTTGTAGAGGATCCTGAACGAAGTTATTACGGGTAAGTTAATGATAAACTCTTGCGAAGTTTATACCTTATTAGATACCAGTTCTACTTACTCTTTTATTGCATTTAGTTGTGTTCAATGTTTGAAGTTAACTCCGGAGAAGTTAGACTTTGATATATCTGTTTAAACTCAGTTGGGAGAAACCTTCGTTACCTCCACTATTTATAAATCTTGTTCAAATCAATACTTTCACGTTACCTGTCGATCTTATCTCTTTGAAAATACTTGCCTTTGATGTGATTTTTTGAAACGATTGGTTAACTACTCATCATGTTTTTCGTAAGGTTGTTAGCTTTCATACTCTTAACCAACCTGTTATGCGAATTCAAAGTAACCAAACCATTAAATTCAATCATTGTCATATCAAGCCATAAATAAAGAGCCCCGATCCTTTCGTTGTTGATTTTCTTGTGTGGAATGCACCAAAGCCAGACTTTCTGTAGGCAACGTCGTAAATGACAATGGCAAGTTGATAGGTATCAATGTGACGTGTTATCCAAGTCTTGGATGAGAGTCACAGTTTTGAATGGTTTTTCTATTGTTAATAAATTTCTTGACGTATTCTTGAAGACTTCTTAACCTACCCCTAGAGCGTGAAATCGAATTTTGTATTGACCCCAGAACAAAACCCATTTTTAAAAACCCTTAAACATTTATCAACTAAAGCGAACGTAACATGCGCCAAAGACGTTGGTTCGAGCTGTTAAAGATTATGATCGTACCATACCATCATGGAAAAGCGAACGTGGTAGCTGACGCGTTGAGTAGAAGATCGTATGCGGTTACAAGTGCGAATATACGAACCCACGTGAAGATAACGAATATACGATTAGAATCGACTTTAATCGATAAAGTTAAAGCCGCTCAAGCTACATACTCAGAGCTGATGAATGTGAAGAAGAAGGTTCAAGAGGGCGTTATTCTAGAAGCAAGAATCGACGAAGAGATGAAATCTCAACCCTCCATTTAATTGACCCATTTTAAATCCTCGATCAAGTAGGAACTGTGGCTTATAGATTTGTTTTACCGCCAAGTATGTCGCGTGTTCATAACATTTTTAACGTATCGATGTTACGTAAATATGTGGACGACCCGAACCACATTATTAATTTAGAACCGTATGAGATAGCAGAAGATTTAACGTATGAGGAGATACGTGTTAACATCTTGGATAAGAAGGATCATATTCGACGCTCAAAGGTTATAACTCAAGAGTTAGAATTTGAAGTGAAGTCAAGGTATCCTCACATTTCGAAGATACCAGTACGTCGTAAATTTTCGAGGGTAAAATTTCATAAGAGGGGAGATTGTGAGACCCCGTATTTTATGAATAAAGATTTAATTTTCTCGAAATAATTTTTTAATATTATGGTGTTGATTTGATGTAATGTTATAGTTGTGGGTAATATTTATAAATTTTGCAAAGTAAGCAAGTGGTTATATAATATTCGATTGGTCGGGAATATTCTTTTTGTTTGGGAATATCCGTGCATTTACATACAATCATTAGGTGGACCCATGAAATCGAAATTATTGTCGGATTGAGAAAATGACAAAAATACTTTATGAAAATAACGGCGAAAGTTTTACTGTTAATCATTGAAACACCCGGTGTTAAAAGTATAATAATACGCGTAGTTCGCACAAAGAAGACACCAGGTATTGATTATTGATGCTTACGTGAGAAGTCACTCAGTTTTGTTCAATTATTGCTATAGAAATTGGTGCATAGTACTATTCATGAGTTAATATTCACAAGTTACTATTCATGAGTTACTATTCACCCAGTTACTATTCACTCTAATATTGTACATTCGGGTATTTGGGTACAATATTATTCCATGAGAGATGTCTTAATTTTTCGAATCAAGTTGAAGATATAATAGTAAGTCAATATGGACCGCTAGTGGAGTTATAATAGTAAATCAATATGGATCGCTGGTTTAAAGTTTTAATAGTAAACCAATATGGACCGTCCGCTTTAATAGTAAATCAATCTGGACCGCTCATGAATTAGTTACTATTCATTCCATTTTTCTATAAATAAAGCTCATTCCTTCATTATTTCTTACGAATTCAATCGAAACTCTAGAGAGAATTATAAGAGAACCTATAGAAAAGTATTCGCTACTTCCCTACTCTTATATTCAGCTTTTACTTCACGGTAGAAATTATTATTTCTTTTGTATTCATGAAGAGAACTTCATTATTCCATTATTTATTATTCGTTGAATAACCTATATACGCTGCTACCCTATACATGGTGACATTCTTCTAATATTCCGTTCTTTATTATTACGTCGTAATATCCCGCTCTGCATGCGTTCGCCGGACTGGTTCCATTATTTATTATTCGTCGAATATCCATGCATCATGCGTAACTTTACGCCTGACCGGTTCATTATTTATTATTCTCATTGAATAACTCGCACTGCATGCGATCTATCGCATGCATGGTGATTTCTTTTGTTATTCCATTCTTTATTATACTCAGTTGATTAAAACTTTCACTTTTATACTCATGAAATTAGTGGAATATCTTTGATATTTGCGCTTCATCCAGTATCTTTTCATGGAAATATTTTTCTGAGCATTCTTGAATTTTACTCTACAAAGCAATATCATGTTGACAATTTGAACGTTATCAGTTCCTGGATAAATTAATTCTTGAACTTGTTTTATTGAATTCTTATATCATTGTCATCATCCTCATGTTTATATTTTTGTTGAAAGTCATCTGTGGCACAGAAGTGCATAGATGGACTTGGTATGATTATGACCAGAGGATTATTCGGTGTAATCATGACCGTAATGTTACAAATGATGTGGAAAAAGTCCTCATTGGCCCGTCTGTAGTGCATTGATGGGCGCTTTTGGTATGATTATGGCTATGGATTCTCTTTGACCGTAGTGCAAAGATGAATTGTTTTATGGCATGATCGGACCGCTTGATGAAAACATGATTATCTTAAGTCAGTAGTGCATGGATAATTCGTGGTCGTGATACTAAAGAATATCCTCGGCAGAAAGTGTAAGTGATTCGATGATGTGGATTATTTATTAAGTTGAGTCCCAAATGATAAAAGTGATGAAAACCTTTTAAATCATAGAAGATAGTAGATTTTATTCCCTACTTGACTTCTTCTAATGGATTGCTTGTATCACCAGCAGCTTAAACTTGATAGTTGTTATATTTTATCGGGCTTAAACATCATTGAAGGCTAACGATAAATTATTTTGCATTATCTTAGTCATAATATTTCATCGTGCTAGTTGATCTCACCTTTTCTTTCAATGTTCTCTTGTGAAATGAGAACATAAGCGAGGACTAGTCTTGAGAACAGAGTGATGGTCCTAGATGGTGCATTAGTAGTCCTCAATATTTTGTGAAATAGTGTGTTAATAATTGTAACGAGGACTCCTTTTGAGTTTGTATAATCTCTAGTAGACAATATTTGTATTCAAACTCATAGTTTATGTTTTGTCATATTGTACACCCACAGCAGTTGTATTATTAAGTTGTATTTAAATTACATACCATGTATCCTGCATGCACTCAAGATGGGTGATGTATACCTAATTTTGGGAGCGTCACACCAAACTTTAACCGACCTGACTAAATAAAAATGGTTAACCGACCCATTTGGTTCCAGTTAATATGGTTTGACCCAACAGTTAACTAATTATATTGCCAGGTCTACTCTACGATCATAGATTGTGTACATTTAAGAGTGCACATTTGTGCAGCTCTATTAACCACTATATATATGAAAATGATACTTTTTTGACCAACATAATTGACTTTTAGTTGATTTTAAGGGTATTTTTGTAAAAAATTTATTCGAAATATGTTTTTTATAAAAATATCTTAAATATGTTTTCTAACTTCTAATCTTAGCCGTTGATATTTAGAATGAACGTCATATATATATATATATATATATATATATATGTATTTGCTTATGTATTGTCATGATTACTTAAAATTGAAGTTGAATAATTGTTGAGATTGATTACGATATTTATTGTAGTTGTATTTATATTCGTCCAAGGTAGGAGCGTTAAAATAAATATTTTATTCTTCTTTTCTAGCTTCGACACTTAACTGAGTTGGTTCATGAGTCTTTAACTCCGTCTAAAGTAGTTATTTTTCTCTTTTCTCTTTAATCCAAAACTCTTAACTTTCAGGCTTGAGAAGGTTCACCTGATTTTTAGAGGGGCCCTCTCCTAGAATTTCATTTACTCTTTCCATTTTTTTTAAATAATCAAAAGATTAAAATTTATTTGGTTTGAATATCTCTTACAACGAGAGAGATAATAGAGCAATAAACACATTCTAAGTAATTTATAAGAAAATATAATATAAGATGCTTGAGTCATCATAAAGGTACACAACAAGTCGACCTAATTTATTCCGGTATGAGCTTGCCAGGTCTTGGCCGTTGCCAGATCAGGTCAGACCTTGCTTTTGGGTCTATCAAGTCAAGTCAGGTCAGACAAGACTTCTCCCATGAAAATATGGCATGTTGAGACTTATAGACCAGGCCAGACCAGACCAAACTTTGGGTCAGGTCGGTCCAACACCTATTGTAGTTTGAGATATTGAATCTCGGGATTGTCCATAATTGAAGTTTGAGATCTTTGAAGTTGTTACTCTTCATACAATTGTGTTACCATAGATGGTTGTCATGATCAAGGACAAACATGTCAAATGTGACATTAACCTTAGGTACCATTTCGACTGCTCGGGTTGAGACAAGACAGAGGCAAATTCTAGCCGTAGATGATATATGGACTTTACAATTGTTAAGTAATGACTTTACGATCGTAGAGTCATGACTTAAAGATCGTAGAGTAATAGTTCACATCTGATTCCTAGATTTGAAATCCTCCTCATCTTCTCCTATACATTCCGATGAATCCCAAATTTAAAATTCTATACCTTCCATAGTTTCATTGAATCTACTCCATCACCACTAACTACATGATTTTCTCCTTAATTTGAATCTATGTCGGCTTAATTTGGAAAAACTACTCTAACTAAATGTGGCAAAAAAAAACACAAAAACTCAACTACTCCCCCTTCTCTTTCTTTCTAGCGCCCCCAACCTCTGAGAATGAAAGCTTATTCGTCAATGACATGATAACTAACAACAATTAGCCAACAAAGTAGGCCAAACCTGTTGAGCCGGACCAAGTCCAGGCCGGACTCAGGTCACATGACATTCTAGGTCGGACTTTCGGTCAGGTTGGTTCAGACCAGATCTCTGTACTAAAAAGGGCACATTTTCAAAGACCTGATCGGTTTAGACCTTGATCAAGCTTGACTTTAACTAGGTTGAATTCATGCCGAATCAAGGTCAGATTACAGATCGCAGATCTTTTGTGCATCACTGGGTTAGCGCAACAAGACCATGGGGCACTGTATTAGCAATACGACGAACATGAACAAAACTAGAAATTGCATCTGAGATTCAACCAATATCCAATTAAAATATCAAAATACAAATAGTCATTGTACCGATCGTCGAGATAAGTCATAATTTTTTGTGAATGTATTTTAGTAGTATTTATTGTGTTCACTAATTATTGCTACAAATACAATTAACCTTCTTTTTTATTTGAAATTTGCTATTTATTTGATTGGATTATTATTTGAATTCACTTTACCATCATAATCATTTCTCATTTTAACACATTATGATTTTAATATATTTTAATATTTTAAATTATTTTCAAAAAAAATTAAAACAAACTTTGACACCTAAAATTTGAAAATACAACACTATTGTCTTTACAAAAATAATTGTTCCTTATATCTTTTTCATTTTTCTATATTGCGGCGGAATAATTTTTTTTATATTAAAATCCAAAGATACTTGTAATATGTTGCTGATACAAAAGGTATAGTTCTATGTCTTTATCATAACATAACTTTGAACTTGCCTTTGCGGATCAAATTCAAAGTCCAGCAAAATCCAATCTACTGATTTTATTCTACATCCAGAAAATATATAGTGAAATTTTATTTAATTTAGATGTCATTGACCAGATTCTTATATTCTATACTCTATATGATTAATTAGTGCCCAACTGAATATGACTGATTAGATTTTTTGATTCTATTAATACAAATTAACATTTTTCAGCAACTGTTATATATATATATATATATATATATATATTGTTTTGTTCCAACTTGATAAACTCCACCTCCTTCATGTGACGAATACTTTCGGAAAAGTATTTGTCGTTGAACAGCTCTTGGAACTTCTCCCAAGACATCTTCAGTACGGCAGGTTGAGTAAGTTTTACCGATTCCCACCAGTAATCTGCCTCTCCGCGCAACATAAAGGCGGCAAAGGGAACCTTTTGCTCTTCAGAGCATCCCAAGACATCAAATATCTTGGTGATCTGCTTTATCCATGCTTCCGCCATAAGTGGTTTTGGCTCTCCCTTAAACTCCGGTAGTCTCAACTCCTTGAACTATTTAACGGTGACCGCCCGAGAGTTTCCAGTGTTTCCACCTGCATTTTGGACAGGAGCCGCTCTCGCCTGCTGTTGCATGAATTGCATAAAGCCCCTGAACATTTGATCATTCATCATTTGGTCAGTGTTGTTGTTTGCATGTGGATTGTCGCCTTCCTAATGCACATTATCCTGATTATTGATATGTGGTGAATCAACGGTCGCCTGTGCTCCATTGCTATTCTCAACATTCTCGGATGTCATTTTCAGATACTGCCACAAAACAAAGGTTAATTGACATGTAACATATTATCCCTAAATTCTGACTGACAAATTAAATACCACATAAACTGCCAACTCTAGATCATGAGTAGGATAATTCCTCTCATATTCTTTGAGTTGTCTTGAGGCATAAGCTATGACTTTTTCATGTTGCATGAGAACACATTCCAACCCTTTGCCTGAAGCATCACTGTAGATGACAAATTCCTCCGAGCCAGATGGTATTGTCAGAACAGGTGTCGAAATGAGTCTCCTCTTGAGTTCTTGAAAACTCTTTTCACATTCTTCGCTCCAACCGAACTTTGTATCTTTTCGAGTCAGCTGAGTCAATGGAGTAGCGATTCGAGAAAATCCTTCTACGAATCTCCGATAATAACCAAATTTAAACCGAGAAAGCTACGATTTTGGCCATCGATTTAGGTTGCTCTCTTTTGAATTGCTTCAATCTTTCTTTGGGTCAATGATATTCCATGACTTGATACTACGTGCCCAAGGAATGCTACTTCCTCAAGCCAAAATTCGCATATCTTCAACTTGGCATAAAGTTTGTATTCACGAAGCTTTTGGAGTGTCAGCCTCAAGTGTTGCTCATGATCTTCACGGCTTTTGGAATAAATAAGGATGTCATCAATAAAGACGACCACAAAGTGATCCAAATATTCCTTGAATACTCGGTTCATCATATCCTTGAAAGCGCAAGCGGGAGCATTAGTCAATCCAAATGACATGACTAGAATTCATAATGCCCGCATCGGAGTTCCGAAGCCGCCTTTGGAATGTCATGGTTCTAATCTTCAATTGGTGATATCCTAATGAAGATCAATCTTTGAAAAGAATTTGGCTCCTTGCAACCGGGTCAAACAGTCATCAATACGTGGCAATGGATACCTATTTTTGATGGTGACATGATTCAACTCCCGATAATCAATACAAAGTCACATACTCCCATCTTTCTTCTTCATGAATAGAACAGAGCACCCCAAGAGAGAAGTACTAGGACCCGAATAAAACCAATGTCTAACAATTCCTGCGGTTGGGTCTTTAACTCTTGAAGTTCAATAGAGCCATTCGATATGGGGCTTTGAAATGGGTTTTGTCTGCCGGTTCAAGGTCGATACAAAATTCAATTTCACGCTTTCGAGGGGTAGGCCAAGAAGTTCTTGAGAATACGTCAGAAATTTATTAACAATAGAAATATTGTTCAAAACCTGACGTATTTTTGTTTAAATCGTGATATGAGCTAAGAAAGCTTGACATCCGTTTTTCAATAAACGAATAGCTTTATGGCTTGAGATGACCGTGATTGATTTTAATGGTTTGGTCGCTTGAATTCGCATAATAGGTTGATTAGGAATATGAAAGCTAACAACCTTACGGAAACAATCAATTTTTGCATGATGAGTAGTTAACCAATCAATCCCTAGAATCACGTCAAATGCAAGTATTTTCAATGAAATAAGATCTACAGGTAATGTGAGGGTACCGATTTGAACCAAACAAGACTTATAAATAGTGGATGTAATGAAGGTTTCTCCCAATGGAGTTTCCACAGATAAGTCAAAGTCTAATTCCTCCGGAGTCAAATTTAATCGATGAGCGCAAGTAGGAGAAATAAAAGAATGGGTATAACCCCAGATCAAATAATGTATAGATTTCACAGAGTTTATGATAAGCTTACCCGTGATGACCTCATTTGGGTTCCTTCCTTTCTCGAGGTCACAACAAATGCTTTCCTCAGACCACCGGCTTTGACTTTTCCGGATAGCCTTTGGTGCCTCCATCCTAGTTGAATTTGTCTTCTATGAACGACAAAATCGGGGTAAAGTGACCTTCTCTTCCACAATTATAACATGCTTTAGGCTGAGATCGCGCAGCTTTGACCGATGTGCCCCTCCTCCGTAGATTTGAAACATATGATAGTGGTCGCTTCTCCTTCCTTAACGACAGTCTTTGGTCCGACGCTCTTTCCATCATTGTTGAATCTCCTCTTCTTGAAATGTCCATTCTTATTGTTTTGTCCTCGATTACCACCGGTGGTTACCATTTCGGCCCGCTTGATTCCTCCACGCTTGTTGTCACCGCTCGATGATCGCTTCTCGCCGGTATTATCATTTTGCGGCATTTCTCTCTTTTAGTCATATTGACTCGTTATCGCGCTTCCACTAATCGAGCCCTATTTACAACATCCAATATACACACGCTTTATGAGAAATAAGATGTTGATTTATTTCCTGCTTCAAACCTCTTAAAAACATCCGTGTCATTCTCTTTTTATTATCCACTAAGTGGGGACGAAACCGGATAACTCCGCAAATTTAGCCTCGTATTGCGACACTCCATATTATTTTGTTCCAACTTGATAAACTCCACCTCCTTCATGTGACGAATACTTTTGGGAAAGTATTTGTCATTGAACAACTTCTTGAACTTCTCCCAAGACATCTTCAAGATCTGGCCGGAGTTGAGTAAGTTTTACCGATTCCCACCAAGAATCGCTTTCTCCGCGCCTTGACATAAAGGTGGCAAAGGAACCTTTTTGCTCCTCGGGGCATCCCAAGACATCAAATATCTTGGTGATCCGCTTTATCCATGCTTCCACCATAAGTGGTTTTGGCTCTCCTTAAACTCCGGTGGTCCCAAATCCTTGAACTATTTAACGGTGACCTCACCGAGAGTTTCCAAAGTGTTTCCACTGCATTTTGGACGAGAGCCGCTCTCATCATTGTTGCATGAATTGCATAAAGCCCTGAACATTTTATCATTCATTATTTGGTCAGTGTTGTTGTTTGCATGTGGATTGTCGCCTTCCTGATGCACATTATCCTGATTATTGATATGTGGTGAATTAACGAATACTTTGTGCTCCATTGCTATTCTCAACATTCTCGGATGTCTTTTCGTGACATCACACAAAACAAAGGTTAATTGACATGTAACATATTATCCCTAAATTCTGACCGACAAATTAAATACCACATAAACTTAGGTAGGTCATACTAGCGAAGGAATTCCCCGTCTCTCCCCTCCTAGTACTATTCTCACATCTTAGCCAGGGATCATATCCCTAAGCTTTGATACAAATTGTGACGACCCCAAAATTAGGTATACATCACCCATCTTGGGTTTATCGATACATGGTACAAAATTCAAATACAACTTACTAATACAACTGCTGTACAATACGACAAAAATATAATCGTGAGTTTGAATACAATTATTGTCTACTAGAGATTATACAAACTCAAAAGGAGTCCTCATTACAATTATTAACACACTATTTCACGTAATAGTGAGGACTACTAATGCTATCCTCCGGACCGCCACTCCGCTTCTCCGACTAGTCCTCGCTATGTTCTCATTTCAAGAGAATAAAGGAAAAGAAAGGTGAGCTCAACTAGCCCAAGAAGAAATATTATGACTAAGATAATGCGAGAATAAATTATCGTTAGCTTTCAACAGATGTTAAACCGATAAAATATAACAACATCAAGTTTAATCATAGCAATGAACAAGCAATCCATTAAAAGAGTCAAGTAGAGAATAAAATCTACTATCTTTTATGATTTAAAAGGTTTTCCATGACTTTTATCATTTGGGACTCAACAATAAATAATCCACATCATCGAATCACCCTGCGCTTTCACGACCGAAGGATATTCTTTAGTATCACGACCACAAATTATCCACGCACTACTGACCAAGGACATTCGTGTATTCATTAATGGTCATGATCATGCCAACAATCGTCCCATCAATGCACTACGGGCCAATGATAACTTTTACCACACCATTTGTAACATTACGGTCCATGATTACAATCAATAATCCTCAGTCATAATCATACCAAGTCCATCTATGCACTACAAAACCACGTATGACTTTCAACATAATATAAACATGAGGATGATGACAATGATATAAGAATTCAATAAAACAAGTTCAAGAATTAATTTATCCAGAAACTAATAATGTCCAAATTGTCAACATCAACGCTTTGTAGAGTAAAAATTCAAGAATGATCGGAAGAATATTTCCATGAAAAGATCTCGGATGAAGCGCAAATATCAAGGATATTCTACTAATTTCATGGAGTATAGAAGTCAAAACTTTAACCAACCGAGTATAATAAAGAATGGAATAACAAAAGAAATCACCATGCGTACGCATATTTCGCATGAAACGAGTTATTCCAACAGAATAATAATAACGGAACCAAGTCGGAAAAATTTGCACAAGCGAGGATGTTCCAATGTAGAATAATAAAGATTTTAACCAGTCCGATGTAAAACACACGCATGTGATGTTCCAATGTAATAATAATAAAGACGGAACCAGTCCGGTAAAAACACACAAACAGGATGTTCCAATGTAATAATAGAAGAATGTCACCAAGTATAGGGTAAATCAGCATATACTGAGTTATTCCAATGTAATAATAAGCAATGGAATAACAATGCTTCTCTTCATGAATAAGAAAGAATAACACCCTTACATTAGTAGTAGATTGAATACTCGCAAAGAGTGTAGTAATGTATACTCTTCTTCTTTCTCTTATTCTCTATACTTTCTCTCTCTATAGCTTGAATGAATTCGTGACAAATAATGAAGACTAGGCCTCTATTTATAGAAGATTTCTAGCTTAGACTTGAAATGTGAAAAGGCAAGTGGCTTGACGACTAGTGATGTGAAAAGAAAAGTGGTTTGGCCGCTCGAATGTGAAAACGATAATTGGTTCAACGCTTTGTAATATGAAAACTATAAGTGGTTTGACGTCCGGTAAAGGTAATTACTATCGACGAAGGTAATTACTATCGACGAAGGTAATTACTATTGATTTAATGAGACTCTTAGATGATGACATATGGGCACCCATAAAATAACCAAACTTACCACAAACGTCTCATAATAGATTCTTTATATATATATCAAAGATTGAATAAATATTACCACAAATCATTTTATTTTTAATCAACACATATTTAATCTTTCAACAATTATTAATCATTTATAACTTGTCGTCTCAATTATTGATTTAATAATATAACATATTATACGGATGAACCTGTGACAATAATTGAATCAATAATATAAGAGATATGATCGCGTGAATTATCTGTAGTAATAATTGAGTATAAATGAGTGATTTCTCACGTAAGCATCAATAATCAATACTGTGTGTCTACTTATGCAACCACGCCGTATTATTGTACTTTTACTACCAGGGTAGTTCAACAGCTTTAACGAATACACCTCCGCCGTTATTTTCATAAAGTATTTTTCGCTTTCTCAATCCAACAATAATTTCGCCAGGGTCCACTAATGATTGTGTTGCTGTAAATTTAATATTCCCCGACAAAAAAATATTCCCCACACCAAACCAATATTTTATAACAACTTGCTTACTTTTGCAAAATTTATAAATATTACCCACAACTATAACATTATATCAAATTTACTCTATAATATTCAAAAATAATATTTATAGAAAATTCATCTTTATTTATAAAAGTTGGGGTCTTACAATATATATATATATATATATATATATATATATATATATATATATATATATATATAGAGAGAGAGAGAGAGAGAGAGAAGAGAGAAAGAGAGAAAGAGAGTTAATTTCAATCCATGATTACCAGTTGCTGAAGTCATTATACCAGCAACCAACATGTCAGCTGTTGATCAATTACATAGAAAACTGAGATTGAATGGAAAATCTAGCTAGCCGCTACAACATGCATGTAGAGGTTGAATAAAAAAGGAAAATTTTTTTATACCAACCGCTACAAACTGTAGCGGCTTGCTCTTAATTTTTTTTTTTACATGCCTTCCATTGTATTTGCTATGGACCCTTATATGGACCCTTATAAGGCATACAACATCTATATTATTAAAAACAAGAAAGAACGACCAGAATTAGTAGCGGACTATAAAAAATAAACAAGGAACCATATTAGTAGCGGACGGTAAAAAAAACATTTAGCGTCCGCTACTATTATTAATGAGCGCTAATCAAAATAAGAGTTTGACTTATTAACAAGGGTTTTAAGATTTATTTTTATTTATTTCGTGTTTACATCTATGTAAATTGGTCCAACAAGCATATTGGATCAACTCCTTATTTAAAAAATTAATCTATTAAGTTGAAGTTTTACACTACTTTTTAACTCATATCTATACTCTTAAATTTATTCGATGTGGAATTTATGTCGCAACTTATACAACCAACCTTAGACTATTGCTCATTTTGAGTACATTTCTTTTTTGCCATAACTTTTTTTAAAAAAATATTTCTCTTTAGATAAACTATTACTAATATTACCCTGTGATAAAATTTCTATTTGAAAATTCTGAATTCGAGAAGCCACTCGCAAATTGTGGATATGGGGCATAAAACACATAAATATAATATCTTTTCTTTTGTGGCTTTGCTTGTGAAATAGTACTGATCATTATAGTTGTGGAAAAAATGAGTAAGTAGATATGGGCAATTAAAGATGCTTGGAAACATTTGGTATAAAACAACTTAAGATCTATCTATAATTTTCTTTTATTCTCAATCACACCCCACATATAAACAGAATATTTTTACTTACAATCTCCAAGGTTGTTCCATTAATTTAGATGCAAATATTTGTCTTAGCTCAATTATGAAGGTAAATATATTCCCAAAGTATAAATGCATGCATGCAAATAATTTATATGCACAGATAGGTCGAAAGGTGATATTTTTCTGCGTATATATATATATATTTAACTTTATTCTTTTGGAAGGTCCAAGTGCTACTCATGATCATGTACTCCAGTCCTTCATAAAAATGTGCCACTTAGTGATAATTAGGTTATGCATGGCCGGCAAGAATGACTGAAGGGTACTTGTTCTATTTCAAAGGAAGGAAAATGAAGGAATGTTAAGCTCACAAACAATTAAAGCTAAACGACTTTTTCTTTTCTTTTTTCTTCCATTTATTGTGAGAATAATGATTATTCTTGTAAATATTAAACTAATAACGGAAGGAAAACCGTCTCATGATTCACCACTTGGGGAATGGGGGATAAGCTAGCTTGACAAAGACTTGTGAGATAGAGAGAATCTAAATGAGTAACCAAGATAAGAGTTTACTTACTACAATTTACCGGACGAGGCTTTTTTAATAAAAGGTTTACGCCCGTGATCTGTAACCCTTATACTTGATGTTAATGAAAGTCGAACTCGAGACTTTTAAATTTACGTCTGATCTCATGTAGTCCTTAAATTACTTAACGACATGTTTTTTCATCGTTATAACATAAAAAATCGATTTTTTATGCTATAGCGACGAAAAAAAAATCATGTGCATGGCTTCATTTTGGTTCATTTCCTCCAGGTTAAGTTGAGAGAGCGGACTATATATATATATATATATGTGTGTGTGTGTGTGTGTGTGTGTGTGATTAGTATAATGTTAATTTTGATCAATACAGTGTTGACATATAAGTCGAGAGATAATCTCTTTGCGTGTCAGCATTGTATTAGTCAATTGACTAACATACCATGAAATTAACTTTATAATAATCGAATTATATATATATATATATATATATATATATATATATATATATATATATATATATATATATATAGTCCGGATCTTAAACTCACTCATTATCTAACTCACCCGAACTCACTCCCTATTTAGCAGCGGGACCGACGACGGTTCGGTCATATAACTGTCGTCTATACTTTTAGCGACGGACAACATATAACGTCATTATAAGTATAGTATAGGCGGCGGTTGTATGATCGAACCGTCGCCGTGTCCGTCGCTAAAAAAAGTGAGCTCAGTGAGTTGAATAAAGGTGAGCTTAAGATATATTCCCTATCTATATATATATATATATATATATATATATATATATATATATATATATATATATATATACACCGTATTGTGTATTACACAATAGAGCTATGACGATGAGTTTTTTGGGTTATCGCGACGGTTCACCTGTCTCTATAGTCCAGAATAGCTATGGCGACAGGTGAAACCGTCGCTTATAGTCATTCTGTGTAATACACAGCTGTGTACATTCATTTTTTCCATATATATATACTAGCTGTGTCCCGTGCCTTCGGCACTGTATGAACGTTGGGATTTATCTCAAACTTTGGACGGTTCAGATGATTTATTGAGTGAGCGAAAAATTCAAAATCATTAGTATTTTATTAGATAGATATTGTAGAATATTTTGAATTCTAACAATGCACTGCACCGTGATGCAAAGCTTCACTGCAAACAAATTCGCATACGTGCAATCACTTTATTAGAAGTCACAACGAATATGGACTTCTGTTTGTTTTTATTATTATGAAATTAAAAAGTTAAATTATAAATGAACGACTCATAATTTAAATCACTTATAGGTTGGTTGATGATATTGACACAAATAATTGTACCAAGTCTAGATCATATATAATACTTTTATCTCTGATTTTGTAACATCCGCAAGTCAAATATAGTGTGCTAAGTACTGAAGCTAAGCTTGACAAAGACTTGTGATCAGATAGAGAGAATCTAAATGCATCATTTTGTAAATTATTTTTTGTAAGAGTTTTTAGTAAGTATAGCGGTACTCCTTAAATTTAAAAAAAAATTATATAAAGAATTTTTAAAAAAATTAATGAACGATAACAATATGAAATATTTAAATATAAAAAAAACAAAACGCTAGAAGGAGGGCTTGAACCTCCGACCTTGTGGTTAACAGCCACACGCTCTAACCAACTGAGCTATTCCAGCACGGATCATTTTTGTCTCCTTTTATAAATTATTTATTTTATTACGATGTAAGAGTGCTGGTTATTTTAAAGAGAGGTCAAAACTTGGTAGGTCTATAGTCTGACTTGTAAATTACACAACTGAACACCAAATAATATTGAATAATCATTTTATAAAGATTTCAAACAAAAGATTTAAATGTGTGTTTTGTTCTATTAGATATTGTTACTAAATAAATTATGTGTCTAATTTATTATGCAATGAGCTAAATACTTATTCTATAATTGAAAATAAAAAATTATGCGGTGCCTAAAGTTAATGTTAAAATCAAAATCACATGTTAATTTAAAAACTGTCGCTATGAGATTTATAGCGACGGTTTTCATGTGAAAATATCAAAATGTCACGTGAAAATATCAGATTCTTCTTATTTTATACAGAAGAGAAGCTTGGTAACAAGAAGGTACCAAAATAATAAATTGAACGAATTGCAATTTGTTGCTCGTCGGTATTCGCCGCTATCTCCGTTCAATTGAAAGCTTGTAAAGCTTGTAAACGTTATTCAATTGAAAGCTTGTAAACGCTATCTCCGTTTGTACTCTCTCTATTTTTTGTGCAACTTCAGGATTTAGGACATAAAACTTGGAAGAATTACTGTATATCCATTATTTTGATATAGTGGAGATTCGTAGTGATTTTTTTTTTTGGAAGGGTTTTTCACGTTAAATATTGTGTCTTGCTTGTGGATGACTAATTATTTATTATTTTCATTGTGATGGTTGAGTTTGTTGATTTTTTACAAAGAGGAAAAAGTAATTTTTGAGATTGAAATTATTTTTAGGATTACTTTATAGTGTCTCACACCTCTTTATTGGATTAAACTTGTTACCTTTCCCGAATCAATTTGCACTCCAAGGTAAGGGACTCTCATCTCCCAAACAAGAGTCACTCCCTAGCCGTAGCCCGTAGGAACCTTCTATAATCCACATTTAAAATTAAACCTCCAATGGTCAAAATTAAAATTAGGGTTAGGTGCCTGGCGTAATGATCGCCATGTCCCAAATATTTGATTTGGGTCTCATGCTTTTTACTAAAGGACCCTTTTTTCCGCCTAGCCTGGTCCTTGGCCGGTGACACAATTCAGACCATGGTTGGGTGAGGGTCACGTTGCACTCCAACTAATTCATGAACCACATCTTGGTCAAACCGAAATAGTAGGGGTGGGGGGAATAATGTGTAAGGACTTGTATATGTTTCAATAATATTAGCAAAATTAATTTCAAGTCTTTCCGCTATTAAAAGTTTTGTAACTTTGAAAAAATTACGTACAAGTCAATATATATATATATATATATATATATATATATATATATATATATATATATATATATATCAATATATATCAATTTGCGGGTGGTCCGCATACGAATCACCTTTAGCGACGGACAAAATCGTCACTAAACCCGTCGCCATAGGATATGAACCGGGCTATAGCGACGGTTTTGGGTTATCGCAACGGTTCAGACTCTATGGCGACGAGTTTAACGCTATGACGACAATATAACGATTTTGTCTGTCGTTAAAAATGGTCTACCGCATAAGAAAATTTGTATATCAGTCCGCATAATAAGCTCTCTGTATAGTCTGTATATACTAGTCAAAATCAAATGTTAATTCAAAAGACAATATAATATGTCAACCCATATATTTAATATATATATCATACAATTCATCATGACCCCTTTTCTTTATGGAGTGTGAACATAATCAACCTTTTATCACGAGCTCAATTTTTTTCTTGTTTATTTTTTCAAGTTGGAACATGGTCGATGGTCGAGGATAAGATTGTAAAATAACAGCAATCATGACACAGTTAGTTTACAATCCAGGTCAGATTTAATGTTTTATATTACTCCTATTATACTCCACCATACCAGAGTATATGATTTATATTAACTTTCAAAAATTAATTTAAAATATTTAATAAATTTAAAATCGACAAGTTGAACATGAAATTATGAATCTCATTATTCGTTTCAAATTATAATATCATTTAAAAATTAATTTTAAAACTCAAATTTAGCATGAATTCATTAAGTTTTAAGTCAATATAATTATGAATATCATAAATTATCTAAAATTATTATTGATTATAAGATTTATTATTTTAAAATTTAAATGAATATCTGTCAATTTTAAACGGAATAATTCAAAAGCAAAAATCTAAAGTTGATTAGAATAAGTCCAAGTTCCATTTGAGTGTGAATTATGCAATGGCCGTAACATGGTAGTACTGTAATGTGGGGGTATCGAGAGGTTTCAATCATGTGATGGGGCTAATTTTTAAGCTTAGTTGGTGAAGTTGGATCGGATATGGTATAACCGGGAAATATAAATTTTATAAAATAAAATTCTCTCTTATGTAGATATGAGACTCATTCACTATTAATGCAAAAACGTCGGGGGCCCTAAGAGGGCGCACAACGTTGGGAGCAACAGGCCTCGCTCAACGCCATGTGAGAGGTATCGTAAAATGCGAGGAACCAAACTATATATAAACCACATTTCATTTATTGATCTAATGACCAAATCAAAGCTTACATATGTGTTTAAGACATGAGGGTGCCCTACCTACCCCCACACAAAAACTAGACGCATCATATGTTTTTTAAAACTCAAAGGAGGGCTGGGAAATATAAGATTTACAGTGAGAAGATATTTGTCCACTTGATGCTTCGCAATCGAAAATGGTCATCCTCCTAAGATCTTAGTTAAAAAAGGCAACTAAGCCATTTCAATGATATGAACCACCAAGTTGCAGTTTGGATGCAGCTTCTTGCGAAGGTTTTGGGAGCATGGTAAGGGCCAAAATGCCGCTAGCCGCCGCCGACACCGCTCCCACCACAAAAGACGGTATGTTGCCACCGCCGAATAATGCATCAAATGGTCCACTTAAAACAGAAACGACCATCTGTTTCAATCAATATTGGTAACAAAATTAGTAATTAATTTTCACAATAATAATTAATTATATGCAAATTAAAAGGGTACAATAGTACTTTGACAACCCATATCCTACGTTTCACTATTTCACACTGTTGGGGTGTGGACTTTATCAACCCATGCTTTATCATTTAGTCAACAATAAGTCACCCCAAAACAACCAATTCTTGGCTTTTTCAATAATTATGAAAAAGTAACGTAACACACTTGGATATATAGAAATAGAATAAACAATATCTATACCCTAACCCCACCCACCCCCACCCCCACCCCAACCCCCAACCCCAACCCCGAACCCCGAACCCCAACCCCATGTGGTCTAATAAAAAGGTGAACACTTGGACCACGGCACGAGTTCGGTTCCCCTAAGGCCCTAATTTATTTACTAGTGACCCATCCAAACTCGTGTTCTATTTTGATTTGATTTGATTAGATACAAGTTAGTATTTGAATAAATTATTTTTAAATTAAATAAAAATTTAAGTTTGATGTAGACATAGGTGGATTTTCTGATCTTTCTTTGGGAAATAAATTGAAACTACTGAGTCATGATTGATGTTATTTTTATAAGACTTTATGGTCTTATTAATATTATTGTTGCGTTAACTCACGTTCTTACATGAAGTATTTTTTATACATAACATAAAAATAATAGTATTCAATTATGTAAAAACGACGTAATTTTAAATAATTAGAATAAGAAAAAAAAAAGAAAAAGAAAGGTTAATGAATTTTTTTTTTTAATTTTTACCTGGGGTACAACAATTGCAAGATTGAGAACTCCCAATGAGAGACCTATCAATTTTAAAACAAAAACACAAGTATATTAATTAGAAAAAAATAAAAGAATTAATTGAAGAACTACTAGGTATGGAAATTTACCTTGTCCTGCACCAGAACTGCTACAAAATATGGATGCTAGAGCAAATGGAATGCTATATGTCACCTAAATTGAAGCATAGAGAGAAAATGAGAGGATTATAATTACCAAATCAGATTGATTAAAATATCATATAATTTATTAATTTAATTTTACAAATTTAAAATTAACATTCATTAATCAAGACATGATAGTAGTGAGTTAGGTGAATAAGGTAAGTAGGTCATTAATGCGAATACCCGTACAATTAATTTACCCCACCCCACCTCACCCCACCCCACCCCACCCCACCCCACCTATTAAATGGAGTACAAAAGATTTCTATTTCCAGTTGAACAAATAAAAGAATTAATTAATAACAACAGTTTTATTTTCTACTACTCCACGTGTGAGTTGGCAATAACTATTAGGTGTATACCTCAGCTCTGTGCTTACAGCTGCTTACGGTTTCCAAGTACAGGATAGGATATGGATATGTTGCGTTATAATTATTGATTTTGCAAACATCCAAAAATAAACTACACTACTTCTTTTTCTACTAATAAAGACATAATCTTCATAAATTCAAGATAAGATGGCATTTATTCTTTCAAAAAACCAACCAAATATTTCAAAAATCGATATAAAAAATTGATATTCGAGTGAATCACACCTTCACGTGAGTGTAAAATTGATATTAACATGCATGTATCTATACTTATTGCATTATAATGGTACAAAAGTGTAAAATAAAGATTGATGGTACACAAAATATAATTAATTTATAAAATAGTACAAGTGAAATGTATTATATTATTTTAAAATTAATTGTTCAATTTTTTGACGGGGGAGAAGGAATACAATTTATTAATATGACATTTATCAAATTCTAGTATTATATAAAAACACAATAAACATAAAGGAAAATGATCATATATTAATAAAAACAAGAATATTTATGAGGGAAAAAACAAAGAGTTGGAACTCACCGAGAGAGGGATACCCAATATTGAGAAGAGGGACAACGCGCCGGCCTTAACTCCGGCAGACGGCGGTGATAGAGGGTTGCCGTGGGAATCAACCTTGCGTTGGGCCTCGGCAATTTTAGACACCACCACCGTCATAGACAACCCAACCGCCAGCAAAAAGTTAACGCCGCCCCACAACTTCTTCACGCCACCAACACCTCGCACCAAAAACTCCACCGCGAGTGACGTCAGGCCCAATACCACCGAGTTAAGCATCAATCCCAATGAACCCGCACGCACCCCGTGATCGTACATTTTCCCCTCCCCGACTTTCCCTCCGTACACCTCCCGTCCCATCCAATCAGTATCGAACAGCAGAAACGGAAACCACGCAATCCAATTCAGACACGTCACCAGCAGCAAGATTATCATTGGCCTGGGCAAGTCCTTTAAGGCACTGAATAATTCCCCAAAGAACGGTATTTTTTTTCCTTTGGATCCGTCGCCGGCGGCAGCGGCAGCGGCGTCGACCTCGTCTTGTGAAGGTGACCATGGCTTTTCACGGACCACGGTTAATGCCGATACGGTAATGATTAATAACAAGGCTATGGAAAGGAAAAAACAGCTTTTCAGATTTGCGCAGTACAAATCGCATGCATGAGTTTTGGAAAATGGGAAGAGCCTGTATAGGTGAGTATATGAACCGGCGGCGTATCCGAGGATGTTTCCGACCGCCATGAAAAACGAGTAGAATGCGTTTGCTGAACGCATTCTTCTGGTATCTCCGAGACATAAATCGGCTAGAAGGGCCCTACATGGACCCTGCAACATGTTATTTGCCACGTCAAGGATCCAAAATCCTATGACAAATACAGTTATGGCACGTGGTTTAAGAGGCTTTGTGAGGTCATCACCGGCTTTGTATCCTATATCGGCTGCAAAGCCGATCAAGATTACTGCGATGGCTACGCAGCCGGCGCCAGAGGCGATGTATGGCCGGCGACGGCCGAAGGAGGATCTACAGCGGTCGCTGTAATAGCCGACGATGGGTTGGACTAACATGCCTGAAATTGGTCCGCATAGCCAGATGTATGCTGCCCAGGTATGGGGGATGCCGAGGAGTTGAACGTATGGGGTGAGTAAAGATAGCTGCAGGGCCCAGCCAAACTGAATTCCTGCAGCTATGGCGGCCACAAGAATTAATTTCCAGGTTGCCGCCAGTTGTTCCTGTGGAGGTGCTTGGAGGTTTAGGGAGGAAGCAGGAGTCTGCTTATTTTCTTTACTTCCATCTTCCATTTTTCTCTCTCTAGAGTATTTCCTCTCCTCTTTCTCTCTCTCTATCTATCTCTATCTTTTCATTAACTTTTATGAGGCTACTAGTAAGGGTGAGGAGCTAGTGAGGAAACTCAAAGTCTGGTGTTTGGGTATTTATAAGGTTTTTGGCGGCATTGCATTGGAAAACTGGGTTTACTAGAAGGACCTTATCCTCTTGTAAAATAAAAATGTATTACTAGAAGGACCTTATTTAATTAATACATTTTCCTACCAAAAAAAAGATTATCCAAAAGAATATAGAAATAATTTTATGGTCTCGATACATTGGTGGAATAAATTTATTGTTATTAATAAAATTATAAATATTATTATTTGTCTTATTTAATGTCACATTAGAACCGACACCACATTTAATACAAGAATTAAATTTAAGACTCTTAATATTATTTATTATAAAAATTTATATTTTTATCTATAGTGGACCCAATGTAAATTAATATACAGAAAAGTTCGGTCTTTTTTTAAAACGGGTGAACCTAACTTAAATTTATTTGTGAAATAAATAATTTTTTGATAAATGATAGGAGTATTTGATTAATATACTTTTAAATAGTCATTAGTTGACTAATTTTGAAGACATTTGTGGAGTAGTTTTTAGTGGAGAAATTGGTTTTGCTGACGGGATCCTATCTCTACAAGAAAAGATAGACGAGTCTTCCCGTCTCGTCTATGGAGGATGACTCTCTCCTATTTCGATCTCTTGAAGGAGCAGGAAGAAGAAGAAGAAGGAAGTAAATGTTTATCAACAATGTTATAAAATCAAATGTCAAAATTTAAGTATGGGACATAAGGGAATTGAGAAAATAGGAACAGAAGATCTGCTCTATACAATCACATAAAAAGGCTCACATACGCACATACGTATATTATGGACTCCCGCCTGATATGTGGGGCCCACAAATATGCATGTGTGTGTATGTGAGTCTTTTTTATGTGATAGTAACATTATTTAATATTTATTTAACTGAATAATTAGAATAAATTTAAATTTTAAAATTCAAAATTGTGAAAATGGGAAAATAAAGAAAAAACAAGATTGCACTACTTTACTGAAAAGCAAAAACATAAAAATAAAAAAAAATAAAAAAAAAAGAAGGACTGTTGCTATATTTTTAAACCGTCCAAGCCATTATTTTCCCTTCCGCCCGAAGATACAAAAAATAAGCAGGGGCTCAAATGTAAAATGCCATAAACAAAATCCCAAAAATCATAAATACAAATAAATAGGTGTACAGTGAATTCAAAGTAATATTGGAGCTACTGCTAAAAATGGTTGAAGGCAGAGAAGAAAATTCTGAAATGTGACGCAAGTGTTTAAGGGCGAATATATCAAATAATAAAGTAAAATAAGTAACGGCAAAAAGGTGAAATATGACAACAACAAAAAAAGAGAGTAAACGATGGCTTATTTATTTATTTATTTTGTTTATGACAGAAAATTAAATGGGATAGATAGAGATTAATTATAGAATAAAATTTAAAATTAATAAGAAGCATGCATTTTATTTGGCAGAGTTATTAATTTTGTTATTATATATATATATATATATATATATTATTTGATATATTCGCCCTTAAACACTTGCGTCACATTTCAGAATTTTCTTCTCTGCCTTCAACCATTTTTAGCAGTAGCTCCAATATTACTTTGAATTCACTGTACACCTATTTATTTGTATTTATGATTTTTGGGATTTTGTTTTATGGCATTTTACATTTGAGCCCCTGCTTATTTTTTGTATCTTCGGGCGGAAGGGAAAATAATGGCTTGGACGGTTTAAAAATATATATATAGATTGGTTCTTTCGAGCGAAAGATAAGGAGCGAATTAAAAATAAATCGGTTATAGTGATGAATAAAATAGTTCGTTTTTAACTTCGCTTTTATAATTATTTGAAAAGATTTAACTATATATATATATATATATATATATATATATATATATATATATATATATATATATATATATATATTTCAAATTGTCATTAATTACTACATTGAATAACTGCATTATATATAGGTATTGAACATCATTGTCTTATCCACTTGATATTCAAAATTTTAATAATTTTCGATAGATTAAAGCATTTAGAAACGACATGGACAGTTAATGCGTTCCATCCACAAATATTTCTAGATTTTAGAATTTATAATTAAAAATTAAAATGTATTAATTTTTTCTCAAAAAAAAATACTCTATTTGTTTTAAATTATATGAGCATTATTGAAGTTAACTTAAAATATTTTCAAACTCAAAATTGGTTGAAATTCTTTTAATTTTAATCTATTTAAAAATACTACTCATTGTAAGATTTATTATTCATAATTTTAGTGAATTATCTCAATTTTAAGTTGAAAAATGTTTCAAATTAAATTTCAAAAATCAACAATTGGAACGGAAAATAATATCAGAATATTTAATTTAAGATTAGGAGAATAATAAAATGGATATAAATTTTAATTTGTTGTAGCGTGCCAATTTTAATAAAAATAATTTTAATTTTAATATACAATGTTGACAAAACTTGAAAAATATGTATAATCTTGTCTGATTTCATTCATTAAAAACTTATTCAAATTTATTAAATTTAGATGGGTAGATATAGAGAGCGCACACGGTTATCACATATCGTTTCTGGAGCACTTTTACGGAAGGTTCGATTGCCTAATTTCCCGTCGAGGGACCCCAAATTATATATATATATATATATATATATATATATATATAAAATTAAAATTAAAAATAAAAATATATAAATATAGTATTTTACCTCTAGGAATACTAGAACAAATATTTTTCAATGAATGTATTATCATATATTTTGTTGTAGTCGAAGTTCTCATAATTTTATTGTAGTCGAACTATTATGTTTTAAATTTCGAAAATATATTTTTTTGGATAAAACTTGTATTTTTTTTGTAAAGACAATACTTCAAAAAATAATTTCATTTTTATTTTTCGTCCCGGATAACCAAGATCTCAAGAACCATCCTGATATACATAAATATGAATAATATTTTTATACTCGGATATATCTGCTATATAATTATAAGAATTGAAAGAAGATGTTTTTTGCTCAAGAAAAGAGGTTTTTATTCTTTAAAAAAAAGGAAAAGGGGAAAAAGTGAAAGTCGTGATGCTTTAAAATAAAAAATAAAAAAAAAAGACCAAACGCATCTCATATTCTCATCGATATATAAGATGCAAAGTATGATCGGGGGAATAAAAGGCAATTATGCAACTTTAAATTACGCGTCATAATGTCATTTGTTTATGTTACAGTTCCCCCATCTCTCTCTCTCTCTGTGTGGGTGGTATTATAAAACAACCCGACATATTGTACATTGCCAAATATATATATCTATATGAGAAAATATATATACGTATATAACAGAAATAAGATAAATGGATATGCGATAATAATTTTTAGTCTATATGATGACGGATCGTCATAACTATTCTGAATTACGGCGACTGGTGAACCGTCGCCATATCTCAAAAAACTTGCCACCATAACCCGACTGTGTAATGCATTTTCTTTATTCACATTGTGTTGTTAATTTAAATGTGATAAACCCAAAATTTTGAGCAATATTTTTAGAATAATAATGATAATCATGTTAATGAGATCTAAATTCTTAGATAACTCAAAAACTAAAATTGTTCTTAATCGTTAGATTACTAAAAAGGGGATTAGTAAATTCGAATAGATTAGTACATATTATATTTGCTCTTATGAAGAGGATGATTGATCTCATAATTATTTGTGTAGATACACTAAAGCAAGTATGTAGGTGTTTATTAGAGAATAAGTTCACTGAACGTGACTCGCTACAAGAATACCTAATAAAATTTTATTTGTCTATCAATAGTAATTCCTCAAGTGATAGTAGTGCAAGTGATACTTGGACTTGAGATCATCATAGTATCTTGCATATACTGAGTTATGTTTTGACATATTACTTAATACTCTCGGGTATGCTCTAGGATATGCTTGGATATAATAAAGTATATATGGAGATAAATGAATGATCAATAAAAGATCTACTAATTCTAGTAAAGGGAGAGAATGTCCTATGTGATTCGATAAAGTGTCAACTTGAAAATTCATGGCCAGGGTTGAATGAAAATTAGAAAGTAGTTTCTAATTTACACTAACTAGAGTTGTGCATTTTAGAATCGGAATACATATAATCAAATAAATAAAACTTGACAGTAATTTCATATTTTATATTTGATTGGGACAACATTGTATGGTAGAAGGTTTGAATTGTACGATAACTACTCGTCTCTCCCCTCCTAGTTCTAGCCTCATATATCCGCCAAATAGGTCTATACAACTCTTTCTGAATCGCCAAATACATGGTACATAATTCAAATACAAACTTCATTTACTCAATTATTAACTGTCGTGCAGAATACGACAAAACATAGACTGTGAGTTTCAATACAAATATTATCTCGTAGACAATATCCAAACTCAAATAAAGTTCTCATTATAATTATTATCACACTATTTTATAGAATAGTGAAAACTATTATAGCCACCATCTTGGACCATCACTCCATTCCCCGACTAGTCCTAGCTATATTCTCATTTCCTGAAATGAACAATGAAAGAAAAATGTGAGCTCAACTATCCCAGTAAAGAATATTATGACTAAGATAATGTAGAATAAATTATCCTTACTCTTCAACAGTGTAAAAATTGATAGAATACAATAGACAACAAGTTTAACTGCAGCGGAACAAGAAATCTATTAGAATAGTCAAGTAGAGCATGATGTCTACTATCTTCTACGATTTAAAAGTTCATCATCGATAATTTATCTCTGTAACACAACTCAATAAATATTTCACATCAGCGAATTATCCATGCACTACGGGCCAATGATATTCGTTAATATCCCCAGTTGTCATGATCATGCCAAACAACTGTCCATCTATGCATTACGGGCCAAAGAGAACTTTCACCACATTATTTGTCTGTAACATTACATGTCATGATTATACAATTACACAATTCTTGGTCATAATCATACCAATCAACAGTACATCTATGCACTACGGGCCAAAGATGACTTTCTCTACAATATAAGCATGATGATGATAACAATGATATAAGAAATCAATCAAGTGAGATCAAGGATAAATATTATAGATTTATAATTCAATTTATCCAGAGTTTAAGAATGTCCAAATTGTCAACATGATAATTAATTATGGAGTAAAATTCAAGAATGATATTCATGTATCAAAAATAATTTGGACAGAAAAAAATCAATTTTATCGTGAATAGTACCCCGACATTAAAAGATTAAGATTTAATAAGAAAGTTTAGAAAAATATTTTTGTGAAACGATACCAGATGAAGCACAAAATTCAAGGATATTCTACTAATTTCAGGGAGTATAGAAGCAATATTTATCAAAATAAGTGTAGATTTAAGAATATAAAACGAAATAATATTACTTACATACTACAAAGTAGAAAGAAAATATTATTTCTTACGAATATTGAACGAAAATAATAACCCTTACCTTAGTAGGAGAGTAATTTCGACTGTTATAGTAAGAATATTTTTACAAAAAACTTGCACTATTTGCTACACTCAAAGTATCTTTATGCTCAAAAGAAATACACACAATATTATAAAAGAAGAATTCTCTGATTCTGGTGTGATTTTCATTTCTTAACTAAACATCCTATTTATAGGAGAATGGTAGGGTACTATTTAAAAAAAATTCATGGGTGAACAGAACGAAAATTTTACGGGCGCAACTCGGCTGATTTTTTGATTTTTACTATTCATCACTGTGTAATAAAATATTCTAATAAAACAAAAATTTTATATAAAATATAATATATTCTATTTATAATCTAATAAAACGAATAACTTTATATATAATATAAAAAGTATTCTATTTTATATAAAAAATTCTGTTTTATTAATATTATAATAATAATAAAACAAAACTGTGAAAACTTTTTACCGACGATTTTGAAAAATGAGTAAGTGAGGGTCCATGTAATAAGTCAAACATACAACAAATACTTCATGAAAACTCTCTCTATTTATATCAAAAATTGAATAAATATTTATTATAAATCATTTATATTCAATAAACATATTTTAAGAAACTTTTAAAACGACTTATATTAAGAAACGTTGAAAATACATGGAATATCTAATTAGAAGAACTATTATTAATAACCATTCACGTAAATGACAAGAAAAGTGTCGATACATAAAATTACATGCATGATGAATAACTAATTATTATACACACCGAACATCAAAATATAAGACCCCGAATTTTATGAAATAAAAGTATTCAATTTTTCTTATAATTACTTTTCAGTAAATGGTTAAATTGATAAGAATTAAAGTAAAGGGTGATATATGAATTTTTTTTCAAAATATGCAAGTGGTTATAAAATACTCATTTCATTTGAGAATATTCATACGACGGCCAGCAACCATTCAGGGCCCCATAATGTAATAATAACTGCTTGGATGAAGAAAATGACAAAAGAGAGTTTTTTTATAAATAATCTGGCGTAGTTATTACTGAGTAACACTCGTTGAAATACCCGTGGTTAAAATACGATACTGCCGTGTCAGCTTGGCGAAGATTACCAGTATTGCATAAATTTTTTAATTATTGATTCTTACGTAAGAAGGTATTTACTCAATAATTGTTACGATAATTATCGCTCAATATTTTATTTTATTTATTCAATAATTGTTGCGTTGATTTTTATATTATCGTTGTTTCAATAATTGTCATTACACGATATTTTCCATTATCGAAGCAATAATTATATTATCCTAATAATATTATTAGAAAACATTATTGACAATGTCTAGAAAGTTCGCTCAAGGAGAGGTTTGGTCACCTAATTGCGCTTGCCAAGTAAGAGAAATTCTTATTGGAAAGCCCCTCTTTCTGGGAACCGCCGTTCATCATTATTGTGATTCTATAATATTATTTGTGAATAATTAATTATTAATTTATATGATGAGAAAAATATTCATTTTATGTGGATATAGATGGAGAAATTTTTTAAAGTGACAATTGTTGAAAATCGATATTTTATCTTTTCTGATAAAATAATATTTTATTATATTATTATAATATAATAATGGTGATATTTTTATAATGAATGTGGGATATATGAGTATATGGGGAGGAAGATTATTTTTGTTGCAAAAGTTGTTTAAAACATGTTAAACATGTTGGTGGACCCATTTCTTGACTAAAATTTGATTATAGCTTGTAAAATCGCCCGTTTGTGGATTTCGGTCAATTTTTGTTTGGAATTTGGAAAAACTTTCTTCTGCAAAGTTGTAGAGAATTGAATTTCCTATAAAAAAAATGCGAGATTCGAATTTTCTAATGAAAGGGCTATTTATTATGAATTATTGAAGTTCCGTGGTTCCGAAATAATTGATTTTTGAAAGTTTTAATTAATTTTAATAACAAAAACGTTTTTTTGTTTTTGTCATTATTGGATGCTGAATTCAGATGTCTTTGATGTGCGTAGAAAATTTAATAAATAATATTAATATTTTATTAAATTTTCTGCTTTGGTGTTCTAAGCAATTTCTTATAAATAGGGTCTTGGGTTAGAATTGAAAATCACACCGTAAACTCAAGTTTTCTCTATTTCTCTCTATATTATCGAGTGTATTCTTGTGAGTATTTTGATATCTTGAGTGTTGCTATATACGATACAAGTTCGCTTCAAATAATTATTCAACCAAAATACCGCTTCTTTTTGAGGTATGGGATAGTAAGTGGATCAGGGGAGATTATTTTTTTCATAAATGATATTATTTCTTCAATATCATTATGCCGAAATATTGGTTTGAACTTTTTATCAAATTTAGAACTTTTTCATGTCGGGGTTACTATTCATGAGTTACTATTCACGAGTTACTATTCATGAGTTACTATTCACAATTTACTATTCACAAGTTACTATTCACGATGGGTTACTATTCATGAGTTACTATTCATGAGTTACTATTCACTACAAAATTGGTTTCTTTTTCTAACCAAATTATAGTTGATTTATGAATATTACTCGAGATTTAAAACTATGTATTGATTATATTGATTTTATTATCATATATAACATTTTTATAACCTCGATGTTGAAATTCTCTTTCACCTGAGTGTAAAGATGGGTAGATTATTGGTATGATCATGACTAGGGTTCTCTTTGGCCAAGAAGTGAAAAGTTGAATTGTGGATCGGGTATGATCATGACCATTGAATTTATAATTGAATATCTTTAGCTTAAGTGTAAAGGTGAATTGATCAACATGGTTATAATTATTGTTTATATAAATTCTGAAATGATTATATATTTCTTTGAGATATTAATATCTTTGGCCTGTAGTGCAAAGATGGCATGTTGTTGAATATCTTTGGCCCGTAGTGCAAAGATGACCTGTTGTTGAATATTTTTGGCTTGTAGTACAAAGATGACCTGTTGTTGAATATCTTTGGCTTGTAGTGCAAAGATGACATGTTGCTGAATATTTTTGGCCCGTAGTGCAAAGATGAATTTATTATTATAATTATAAACAGGAACTGTGATTTGGTATAACCATGATCTTTGATGTTTCAGGTAAAGACAAGTGATAAAAATTATCTTTGTCCTGGATGAGAAGAGGAATTTAGAACTACAGTTACGATTATGAGTTATTCATGTGATTGTGGGATGTGAATTGTTGATTAATGTTACGAGGATAAAACATTTTGATGGACTTTAACATGGAGAAGATAATAGATTTTATGGTCTATTCGACTCTTCTAATGGATTGCTCGTTCAACCGCAACTATGGTTGAAAAGTTTTATCATCTACCATATGTTCTAAATCTCCGATTTATTACCGCTGAAGGCTATTGATAATTTATTTATCTTTAGTCATGATATTCTTTATCGAGCTAGTTTGTGCTCACCCTTTTGATTCACAATTCTTTCGTGTAATAAAAGTGTAAATTTGGGTCGAATGGGGATAACAGGGAATAGAATCGGTGGTCTATATTTGTTGAGGGTGAGGTGACATACCACCTCGTGTCATCATAAGACAGGGTTGTGCTCATCCACTTACTGAGTATATTTACGAGCACTACCTATATAATCTTGGTGTTTATTAGGAGTTTAATTCCCAATTAGAGATAGTGGAGATAATGATATGTCAAGAGAAGACTCACCATTAGGAAGAATATGATAGTAATCTTCTCATTTTTCTTTGGGGTCTATTAGGTCAACCAAGGATAATTTCATATTATATTATATCTATCATAACCTGACGCACGGCCTCCTATGTATCGAAGGTTTCCTTGAGCACTTCCCAAAGATTCTAATTTCTAAAACAGTTTTCGACTATACCTTTATGTAAGGTGTCATTATGAGGTGCTGTCCACGGTTGGGACATGAGTCACAGTTGGTATATATTTGTATTTAAACTCACAGTTTAAGTGTTGTCGTATCTTGCACGACAATTGTATTAATAAAGTTGTAGTTGTTTTCTGTACCATCTATTTGGCGACTCAGAATGGGTTGGATGGAATGGACCTATTTTGGGGTTGTCACAAAGGGTATTATAGACAATTGATACTATAGTTAATGCTTTTCAACCATTTCCTTAATTATTGTGCACATGTCTAAAACGACCTATATTAAGGAACGGAGGGAGTAATTGGTTGAATTGAATAAGAAACATTGAGAAGGAAATAATTGGTTGAGACAATTAATAAGGGTAGTTTAGTATTTTCGCTATGAATTAATTGTATTCCTCAATCTGTGTATATTAACTTTAAACGACAATCTTTTAGGGATAGAGGGAGTATTAAAGATTGAAATGGGAACTACGGGGATTGGGGATAGATGTTTGAAGGGTTAAGTTCAGATGACCACCTGGGGTTTGGGTGGTTTCTCACTTAACCACATGTAGTCAGTAAAGCTACATTTAGACTCCCTACTTTTTGAGTTGAAGTGAAAAAGTGCTTTCCGTCTTAACTCCGTTACTTTATTTGACTAATGACTTAATTACCCTCACTTTAAAACACCCAGCTGTAAAATCATTTAAACAAAAACAAAAATGATGTTCTTGAGCATCTCTCTCTCTCTCTGTTAAGTTCATCTTTCTCTCTATGTTTTTCTAACAAACAAAAAACAACCTGTAGTCACAAAAATTAGAATCCCCCTTCTTCTACAGGTAATACCTCAAAAATTAGAATCTCTAGTTAATCAACTGAAAAATCTAATCAAACAAATAACACCGAGCTTCAACGATGCAATCCAACCCAGATAAACAAAAGCTCTCAAAAAATCAATCTAATGCATTTCAAAGCTCATACCAAAGAATCCGTAAAAAAGGCAACAAATAAGAGGGGAATTAATACTAAATCAAAGAGGAAATAATAAGACGTAATAATTACGAAAGAGAAAATTTCCCAAATTTTGTGTTAAGATAAGGACTAAATATCCGCTTCGGATTAAAATAATAAGTATGAAAACAGAAAATCAAATTCAATAATGTGTTTTTTACAGCAACCAACCATTAAAAAATGTACAAAGCGACGACTATTAAAAAAAGTACAAAGAACTTGTAAGACCCCAAATAATTAATAAATGAAATTTAATTTCCCCTAATTATTATTTTGAAATAGTAAGGGTTGATTTGATTAATATGGATAGTTATGGGTAAAATACGCAAGTATTTCAAAATAAGCAAATGGTTATAAAATATTCATTATTATCTAGAATATTCGTTTGGTCGTGGAATATTCACATCGCTTGTGGAATATTCGTATTTACGGCCAACGGCCAATGACCATGTGGGGCCCCATAACTGAAAAGCGATTGGAGGAAGAAAACGACAAATATAAGTTGTTTAAAAATAATGGCGTAGTTGTTACCGCAGTGTACACTTTTGTTGGAATACCCGGTAAAAATATGATGTCTACGTTGTTGCTTTGACAAGAAGATACCAGTATTGCACCAATTATCGACTTTACGTAAGAAGGCACTACTCAATAATGGTTACGATAATTACTTATCAAAGATTTTATTGATTTAATAATTGTTGCGTTGATATTTTATATTCTTTGTTGTTTCAATAATTATCATTACACAAGATTTTTCATTATCGAAGCTAATAATTCATATTATCTGAATAATATTATTAGATAACATTATTGGCAATGTCTAGAAAGTTCTATCTAAGGAGAGGTTTGGTCACCTAATCACGCTACCCAGAAGAAGAAATTCTTATTGAAAGCCCCTCTTTCGTGGGAACCTGCACGTTGTCGATATTGTGATTCTCAGTAATATTATTTGTGAATAATTAATTATTGATTTATATGATGAGAAAAATATTGATTTTATGTGGATATAGATGGAGAAAATTTTTTAATGTGACAATTGTTGAAAATTAAAATTTTATCTTTTTCGATAAAATAATTCATTTAAATATATTATTATATTTTTAATAATATAATAATGGTGATATTTTTACAATGAATGTGTGATATATGAGTATACTGAGGAGAAAGAGTATTTTGTTGCAATAAATGTTTAAAACATGTTAAACATGTTGGTGGACCCCATTTCTTGACCGAAATTTGATTATAACAGTAAAATCGCCTTGCTTTTGGGATTTCGTCGAATTTCTTTTGGAATTTGGAAAAATTTTCTTACGCAAAGTTGTAGAGAATTGAATTTCCTATAAAACTCGTGAGATTCAATTTTCTGATAAAAGGGCTATTTATTATGAATTATTGAAGTTCAAGTTCAAAATAATTGATTTTGGAAGTTTAAAATATTTTAATATGAAAAATGTTTTTGGTGATTTGAGTGTGGGTCTTGCATGTGTTTTAATGGCTGAATTCAGTTGGTATGCATAGGAAGTTGTAGAAATAATAATAATATTATTAAATTAAATTTTCTACTTTGGTGTTCTAAGCATTTTCCTATAAATATAAGTGCTTAGGGTTAGAATTAAAAATTACACAAGAAATCAAATTTTCTCTCTCTATATTATCGGCGTATTATTCTTGTGAGTATTTTGAGTATACTTTGAGTATTGTTATACTGATGCAAGTTCAAGTCATAAATCGATATCCGACGCTTTAAATTAGTAAGTATTATCTTTCGAGGTAAGGGATATTTTTTTTTAAAATGATATTATTTATTCTAATATCATTATGTCAAGTATTGATCTGAATTTTTAATCAAATTTGGAACTTTTAGTGTTCAAGGGTTACTATTCACGATATACGATCTTATTCACGATATCAAATCTTATTCACGAATATCAAAGACTATTCATCGAAAAATAAAATTTTTCTTTTCGCTCAAAATATCTATTCGGATACTAGCTTTGATTGTATCCATGTTTTGATCATTCTTGAATTTTACACCACTGTGATTATTTTTGAGGTATTTTTGGACGTGGATAAAACAAAGTACGAATCCTTAATCCTTAATCCTCATCATTTTGATTCAATTGGATTCGCTTTCTTTAAAAAATATTTTTCATCATCCTCAGTCTTAAATGATGATATTATGGAATATCTTTGGCATGTAGTGCAAAGATGAATGATTTCTGATGAATATCTTTGGCCCGTAGTGCAAAGATGAACAGGTGTTTAGATGAACACATGACCCAGTGATGAATATCTTTGGCACATGGTGAAAGAGATGAATATTTGATTCCGTATATATATTGATTGATATTACAGGATAAAAGATAGACGACGACTTTAAAATTCATACATAGAAGATAGTAGTTTGCATTCTCTACTTAACTCTTCTAATGAATTATTATTTCATGCGAATATTGATTTAAAACTTGTTGTCTATTGTATTCTATTAGATTTTTCTGTTGAAGACTAACGATAATTTTGTTGTATATTATCTTAGTCATAATATTCTTTACCTTTTGGAATTTGAGCTCACCCTTTTCCTTTTTGTTCCATTTTTCTTCTCGGGAGGCGAGAATGTAATGCGAAATGCAGTCGGGGTATGGAATGATGGTTATAGAGAGTTGTTTAGTATTCCTCACCATTTTTATAAAATAATGTATCAATAAATATGATGAGGATTTATTTGGGTATAGATATTGTCTAGAAGATAATATTTGTATTCAAACTCACAGTTTTACTATTGTAATAATAAAGTTGTAGTTATTTCTGTATCTTGTATTGACAACTCAGAATGGGTGATGTATATCTATTTTGGGGGCGTCACAGAACTACTATTAAATAAATAAATAAATGGCTATCAAATCTAGATCTGAAACCAGAAACCAAAAACCAAACCAAATCAGTAGTCACAAACCGACTAGCTAATAAAAGAAAACAACCATCTTCTCTTCAGAACTTGAGTGCAGACCCGAAGAGGAAAGCGACTAACGTGATAGCACAACCGACGGCGAACGACGGATAAACAGATCCGGCCAAAGACGAGGGAGAAGACGATGGCGATCACCGCCATTAGAGCAATTAAGGTAGTTGTGGAATGAGAGACTGCCATTTCTCTGCTGAAAGAGTTTGAGATCTGAAGCTAGAAACGTTTCAAGAGGAAAGTAAAAGTTAAAAGGGTATTTCAGACATTTACTAATCTTTTTTTGATTGTTATAGTCCATTTTTACGCGCTTTTGGCGTCTGATATACACGCACAGTGAAGTTGGATGGAAAAGGTAACGTTTTTACTTCAACTCAAAAAGTGAGGAGTCTAAATGTAGCTTTACTGACTACAGGTGGTTAAGTGGGAAAACGCCCAAACCCCAGGTGGTCATCTGAACTTAACCCATGTTTGAAAGATCAGGAGATGTGCAGCATGATGATTAGTGGGTAGAGTAGCGGGCTGGCCTCCCTCCCTCCCTCCCTCCCTCAAATTTTGAGATTATCCAATTTGGACCAAAATCAAAATCTAGCTTGCGCAATCCAAAGATCTGCTGCAGCAGAAGCAATAAAAAGTAACACAAATGAGTTTGTGGCACATGGGTCACTTCGATTAAAAATACTAGGAAATTAATATTTTTTCACGTTATTTTTTGATATTTTTACACATAAAGATTGTTATCTGTAATATATAGTATTATTTAATAATGCATATAAATATAATAATAATAAATTATGCAGAACATAAATAACTTGTAAAATGATGAATATAAATCCGAGTCCTTTGAATTCACAAAGTCTCCTTAAAGCAAATTTATTTCCCCACAGATGGTAAGGGTTAATCGAATAATTGCTTCCCAAGATAAAACGGATTTCAATTCTTAATTAGTAGCATTACAAAATTAAAAATTCATCGAACCAAATTCTGTGTTTATGTACTGAACTTTAATATGAATGTTAATAATGCATGCATGAAGATAAAACTTACTGCAACACTTTACAAATAACAGGAATTTGCAGAAACGGAAGTGCAACTCTTTTGCAGAGAATGGGATTCTGCAGAACGGTGACGGGATTTTATGCAGAAAACGGGATTTTATGTAGAATTCAGAACGGACTGACAGAATCGGAAAATTATCGTAGAATCGGAGTTTTGAGGGAAGGAACTGAAATAACATTTCTATATAACGGATTGAAAATTTACAGAATCTGGAGGGAAAAATTATCTTTTAAAAGCTTCCTACACCGCTTATTTATAGATTCCGTTGGCGTAAATCATCGTCCAAAATGACGTAGTATCACAAACCCGCTGTCGTCGCGATCGAATTCGACGGCCGGAGTCCACGACCCGACCCGAGTCAATTTTCTCATTCAAATTCAATTTCCAACAATCCCCCACATGAATGTAAAATTGGCTTTACAATATGCAAAATATGTTATGAATATGAAGACACTAGTTCGAGTACATAAGAAAAGATATTTCATCAGGTTAAGTAGCCTAGTGGCTTTGAACTTGCCCTAGTAAAATCTATCGGATTTACTTGGCTAATCAGTAGACTTGATGTCTTTGAACTGTCAGCTTTTTGTGTAAACCAAGACAATAGAATTCATAAAATATCTCTTCAGACATAGTTGGTTCTCACGTTTGTGTTCATTTTGGCCTTGAAACACGTCTTGGTTTCGTAAGTATATTAGAGAATTCAGCCTTCAAAATTCTCACAGAAGTGGCCCCCTTCTTACTCACGTAGGTGACTTCTATTAAGAGTATCCTGCAATACCCCACTTGAACGTATTTCAAGATATAAAGGTCATTAAAAGCGTAACTTATCCTAATTCTCGCGGCAGATGTGCACTGTCTCATTTCAGGAATGGTTATGAGTAAATATCTCTTTAGTGCTTTACTGAGTACTACATAGTTCGGTTTGCCCCATTGAACCTAGATCTTGGGATCTCCAGTCAGCTAGGTTGGGTTACCACTATGATTTTTCCACTTGCTCTCTTGGTAAACCTTACGTAAGCGGATCCACAATATTATCTTTTGACTTTACATAGTCAATTGAGATAATTCCATTTGAGAGTAATTGTCTAACGGTATTATGTCTTCGTCGTATATGACGTGACTTACCGTTATATAAGTGACTATGTGCTCTTCCAATCGCTGATTGGCTATCACAGTGTATACATATAGCTGGCACAGGTCTTGACCAATTGGGAATATCCTCTAAAAAATTACAAAGCCACTCTGCTTCTTCTCCAACTTTGTTTAACGCAATGAATTCCGATTCCATTGTAGACCTAGCAATACACGTTTGTTTTGAGGATTTTCAAGATACTGCTGCAACTCCCAAGGTAAAGACATATCCACTTGTGGATTTCGAGTCTTTAGTATCAGATATCCAATTAGCATCAGTATATCCTTCCAATACTGCTGGATATCTTGTATAGTGCAGTCCATAGTTTTGAGTATGTTTTAAATATCCCAAAACTCTCAAAATAGCTTTCCAGTGATCTTTACCTAGATTACTCGTATACCGACTTAGCTTACTTACCGAATAAGCTATATCTGGTCTAGTACAGTTCATGACATACATTAAACTGCCTATTATACGAGAATATTCTAGTTGAGATATGTTATCACCTTCATTTTTAGCTAGATGAAGATTTATATCAACTGGGGTCTTATTTAGAATTATATTATACTTGTTAAATTTTTCAAGTATTTTCTCAATGTAATGAGATTGAGATAATATAATTCCATCAGAGGTTCTAGAAATCTTGATTCCTAAAATTATATATGCAACCCCCAAGTCTTTCATGTCAAACCTATTTGACAACATACGTTTAGTAAAGTTGATAACTTCAATGTTGCTACCCATGATTAACATATCATCCACATAAAGACAAACAATGACATATTCCTTTTGAGTGCTTTTGACATAAACACATTTGTCACACTCATTAATTTTAAATTCATTTGATAACATAACATTATCAAATTTCTCATGTCATTGTTTTGGTGCTTGTTTTAATCCATACAAGGATTTAACAAGTTTGCATACTTTCCTCTCTTGTCCAGGAGCTATGAAACCTTCAGGTTGTTCCATATATATTTCTTCATCTAATTCACCATTTAAGAATGCAGTCTTTACATCTATTTGATGTATTTCAAGTATATTTAAAGATGTTATTGCTATTAGCATTCGAATAGATGTAATTCTTGTAACAGGTGAATAAGTGTCAAAATACTCCAATCCTTCCTTTTGTATATAGCCTTTAACAACAAGCTTTGCTTTGTATTTATCAATTGAGCCATCAGCTTTCATCTTCTTCTTGAAGATCCATTTATACCCTAAGGGTTTTGAACCAGGTGGAAGATCCACCAGTTCCCATGTATGATTTTGCATAATGGACTCAATTTCGATATTTATTGCTTCTTTCCAATGAGAAGCATCTGGAGAGGATACTGCTTCCTTGTACGTTCGAGGATCGTTTTCTAACAAAAATGTTAGAAAATCCGGACCAAAAGACGTTGAAGTCCTTGCCCTTTTTCACTACGCTCTGAGGTTCATCCACTACTGCACTCTTTGTCTATATTTTCGTGGATTATCATCTAGTAGCATCCAAAGGTCTTTTGTTTGAATTTGAATTATTATTTCCATTATATGAAAAATATTCTCAAAAATGATGCATCTCTTGATTCAATAAATGTATTAACATGAATATCGTTAATTTCTGATTTATGAACAAGAAAGCGATAAGCACCTTCTTTATTATTTGCATAACCAATGAAAACACACCAATTGTTTTTAGTCCTATCTTAACCTTTTTAGGTTTAGGAACCATCACTTTTGCTAGACACCCCCACAATCTTAAGTATTTGTAGCAAGGTCTATGACCTTTCTATAATTCATAAGGTGTTTTGTGAGTTTTCTTATGAGGCACTTTATTAAGAATATAATTGGCAGAAAGCAAAGCTCCCCCCACAAATTCTGGGGTGCTCCAACTATTTAACATAGCATTCAACATTTCTTTCAATGTTCGGTTCTTGCGTTCAGCAATACCGTTAGATTGAGGTGAATAAGGAGTTGTAGTTTGGTGAATAATACCATGAGTAGAGCATATCTCTTCAAATGGTGATTCATATTCACCACCTCTATCGCTTTCTTATTGCTTTAATATTTTTTTTAAGTTGATTTTCAACTTCATTTTATAAAGTTGAAACTTTTCTACAAACTTCATCTTTTTCTTAGCAAATATACATAACAATATCTTGTGCAATCATCAATAAAGGTTATGAAATATTTTTTCCCACCTCTAGTTTGCACAAACTTTAAGTCACATATATCAGTGTGAATTAAATCTAGAGGTTCAGATTTTCTTTCAACAGAATGAAAGGGTAATCTTGTCATTTTTAATTCCACACAAATTTCACATTTATGTTTCAAATTAATATCAAATCTAGGCAAGAACTCTAAATTAATTAATCTACGCAATGTATCATAATTAACATGTCCTAATCTAGCATGCCATATGTTTGAAGATTCCAACAAGTAAGCAGAAGAATTAACTTTATTATTATTAATAGATTGTGGTACAACAGTCATAACATTCATCTTAAAGAGCCCATCATTCATGTAGCCATTTCCTACAAACATATCATTCTTTGTAAGTACAAACTTATCAGACACAAACACCAACTTAAAGCCATTCTTGCTAAGTAGTGACCCAGAAACTAGATTCTTCCGAATATCTGGCACATGAAGCACTTCATTCAAAGTCAGTTCTTTGCCGGATGTCATTTTCAAATATAATCTTTCCACGTCCTTCAACCTTTGAACTTGAGGAGTTTCCATGAAGAGTTGATCATCATTTTCTCTTGGTTTGTAAGTAGAAACATCCATTTGTTGGAACATATGTGGCGAGTAGCCCCAAAGTGTCCACGTACCACTCTTTAGGGTTTCCTACCAAATTACATTCGAATATAATCGCAGAAAGATTAATGTCTCAAACATCTTCGAAAGCTTTTCCAGATTCACCACATTTGCTTGAGACTTTTGATCTTTCTTGAACTTCTTTGGCTTTCGACATTCATTTTATTTATGTCCTGGATGCCACAATTGAAGCATTTGCCTTTGAATTTCTTTCTTGGCCTCAAGGCTTCTTTTGCCTTCACGCTTCCTTTTGTTGTTGTTTGCCTCTTTGTTCTACAACATTTGCCTTTGCTTCAATGAAATTCTTCCCACTTTTCTTCTCAGATCCTCAATTGTCCTCTTCAATCCTAAGTCGAACAATCAGTTCTTCAAGATTCATCTCTTTGCGTTTATGCTTCAGATAATTCTTGAAATCTTTCCATGATGGTGGAAGCTTCTCAATCATCTTTTAACTTGAATGAATCACTTAATGACATTCCTTCAGAATGAATGTCATGCAGAATTACTTGTAATTCTTGAACCTGAGTGATCACTGCTTTAGAATCTATCATTTTATAATCTAGAAATCTACCGACTATGAATTTTTTCATGCCAGCATCTTCAGTTTTATATTTTTTATCTAAAGATTCCCAAAGTTCTTTTGCGCTTTTGAATTGTACAATACATATTATATAATGTATTATCTAATCCATTCATCACATAATTTAAGAAAGAAAATCGCATGTTTCCATGCATCAACAAAGCAGCCCACATTTTCTTTGTCGGTTTCCTTCAACAAGAATAGAGATACCTCTTGTAAAACCAAGAGCCAAATTCAATGTTGTGAGATAGAATAGCATTTTTTGTTGTCAACGCTTGAAATCAGTTCCACTGAACCTTTCAGACTTTTCTCCATGAGACATACTCATGGCAGGAATTGTGCTTGTAGAAGCCATTTCTGTTATACAAATAAAGACTATTGTCAATAGACAGAAACAAATTTCTGTTTGTACAAGATGTAACAAATTTTATTTACAAATTTGCTTTTTTTTGTTTTTTTTTAAACACAATAATATATCTTAGCAATCAAAATAAATTGTTATATGAATTTGAAAACAATAATAGAATAAAATCTATTAATATGTAAACAATTTTCTGTTTACATAAAACACTTAATACAATTATAGAATGTATATAAACAAAATAATATATATATCTATTATAACATGCAATATTTATAAACATATAAAACATGTAATTTATTGTAATAAATATTAACATGTAATATTATTACAGAATATAATAATATTGAAATTTGGTCGTTGCATGAATCTGTTTTTGCATGAAAGTTATTAACATTTACTTTATTGCAACAGATGCTTTGTAATCAATAAATGAATCAAGCAAATACTTAAAAGTATTTATCATGCATGGCAATATTTGGAAATTCACCTAAACACAACCACTTAAATGCATGACAAGAAAAACAGTATGCATGGCATGGTATTCAATATCCACTTTACAATCAAGATGACAGTGTACGAAACCAGTAACATGCAATTGTTTCTTCAGAAATTAAAAAACCGGAACAATTAATATGAAAAAATTAATCCAATTTTCATGTTACTAAATAGAACCGGAACAATTTGCATGTTAGTTAACAAAATCATAACAGTAAATTAATTTCTTAATAGAAACAGGAACAATTATTTTCCATTAGCATGTAATTAATTCTATGAATATAAACATGTAATATATATATATATATATATATATATATATATATATATATATATATAACAAAATACATTCAATAAAATTTCTATTTGCAGAATATGTAATTACTATTTCCAGAACATGCAATTACTATTTCCAGAATATGTATTAACATACAATAAAAACTCATAAAACAAGCAGGAAACAAATAGTTTCCTCAATAAATTTGCAAACTTAAGATATATGAAAAATGGACTAACATGCAAACTTAAGATATTTAACAGTTTTTTGTTTAACTGTTGCTTAACTTGTTTTATAAAACGTTAATAAAACTTATTTGCAGGAATCTATAAGACGTTAATAAACTTGTTTTATAAACAAATAAACAACTGATTTATAAAACAACTTCCTGTTTTCTAATTCTGTAATTAAACTTTTAAAAAAACCAAAATTACATAATTATATTAAATAAAACTATAATTACAGAATCAAGTAAATTTGCTTTAAGATTGTTATCTGTAATATATAGTATTATTTAATAATGCATATAAATATAATAATAATAATAAATTATGCAGAACATAAATAACTTGTAAAATGATGAATATAAATCCGAGTCCTTTGAATTCACAAAGTCTCTTTAAAGCAAATTTATTCCTCCACAGATGCTAAGGGTTAATCGAATAATTGCTTCCCAAGATAAAACGGATTTCAATTTTTAATTAGTAGCATTACAAAATTAAGAATTCATCGAACCAAATTCTATGTTTATGTATTGAACTTTAATATGAATGTTAATAATGCATGCATGAAGATAAAACTTACTGCAACACTTTACAAAAAACGGGAATTTGCAGAAACGGAAGTGCAACTCTTTTGCAGAGAACGGGATTCTGCAGAACGGTGATGGGATTTTATGCAGAAAACGGGATTTTATGCAGAACGGGAACGGGACGGCAGAACGGGAAAATTACTGCAGAACGGAATTTTGAGGGAAGGAACTGGAAATAACATTTCTGTATAACGGGACGGAAATTTACAGAACGGGGAGGGGGAAAATTATCTTTTAAAAGCTTCTTACACCGTTTATTTATAGATTCCGTTGGCGTGTAATCGTCGTCAAAACGACGTAGTATCACAAACTCGCCCGTCACGATCACGACCCGATCCGAGTCCACGACCTGATTCGAGTCAATTTTCTCACTCAAATCCCATTTCCAACAAAAATATCAAAAAAAATAACGTGAAAATTTCAATTTATTAAAAAATCCTATAAAATGAAGGGAGAAAGAAAGTTGATTGACTTTGTGAAGAACCCTAGAGATCACCATTCACCACAACCCCTTCCTTATTCATGACAAGCCAAAAAGACAACTGCCTAATTGTATTGGATCACCCTATTTTTTGAAAAATGTGCTGCTACTTTTTTCGTCAAGTAATTTTATTTCAAAAGAAATTATATAAAAATTATCGATAAAATTATTGTTTTTCGCCCTCCGACAGTAATATATCAAGAATTTTGTTATATATTGCGATAAATTTATGTCAATATATAATTGCGAAGGTTATAATATATGAGATATTGTGAATTATCATTAATATTACTCTATATGTTTGTTTAATTTAATTCAATCTAAATTTAGATATATATTTTTAATTTCAGACAATGCAATAACATAAAGTTTTGAACACATCACTACTCATTACATTGGGTAAATTGAATTTTATTTATGATTTTGAAACGTGTAGAATATTTTAATATATAAATATATAACACAATTCTAGTGGAATTGTAATAAACTATTTTTAGTCTTTTGGGGGCGGCGTTGAGAGGTTGGTTGACATGGGAATGCGGCTTAATCGAACTCAATTTGACTCGATTGGACTTGCTAAATTATTGAAGTCGGTTCAATTTGCGAGAGGGAGTACGAATTCAATTCGAGTTTGAATTCAATTTTAGACTTGATTAATTTCAAATGATTGCTTCACTAATATTCTCTCCATTCCTAAAAAATTATTGTTTTAAAAAAAAAAATTTATTCCAAAAAATTTATCGTTTACAACTTTCGAGTATAATAAATTACTCCCTCCGTTTCTAAAAGATTGTCGTTTTAGGAAAAAAAATTGTTCCAAAAAGTTTATCGTTTATAACTTTCGAGGAGAATAAATTATTTATTTTTCTATATTACCCCTACCTTCTCTCATTGTCCCAATAAATTCTCTTCCTTGTATTAATAGTTTTCAATTTCCCATAAAGGGGTAGTGATAGAATTTCAAATAAATTTTATTTGGTAAATGACACTTCTTTAATCCATGTGCCAAAACCTTAAACGACAATCTTTTAGGAACGGAGGGAGTATTTACTTTCCTATATTACCCATACATTCTCTCATTGTCCCAATAAATTCTCTTCTTTGTATTAATAGTTTTCAATTTTCCATAAAGGGGTAGTGATGAAATTTCAAACAAATTTTACTTGGTAAATGACACTTTCTAAATCTATGTGCTAAAATCTTAAACGACAATCTTTTAGGAACGGTGGGAGTAATAATTATAAAAAAAATTGAAATTTTGAGTAGGTAGACGCTTTGTAAGACCCCAACTTTTATAAATAAAGATGAATTTTCTATAAATATTACTTTTGAATATTATGGAGTAAATTTGATATAATGATATAGTTGTGGGTAATATTTATAAATTTTGCAAAGTAAGCAAGTTGTTATAAAATATTCATTTGGTTAGGGAATATTCTTTTTTTTAAAATATTCGTGACGGCACAATCATTAGTGGACCCTAACGGAATTATTGTTCCGATTGAGAAAAACGACAAAAATACTTTATGAAAATAATCTACGGAGGTGTTACATGAATTAAACCGCTGAACTACCCTAGTAAGAAAAGTACGATGTCTGGCGTGGTTGCGATAAGAAGCACACTATTATTGATTATTGATGCTTACGTGAGAAGTCACTCACTATACTCAATTATTATTACGATAATTAATTTGCATCATATCACTTATATTATTGATTCAATTATTGTCACAGTATCATCTGTATAATATGTTATATTATTAAATCAATAATTGAGACGACAAGTTATAAAAGATTAAATATGTGTTGATTAAAAATAAAATGATTTGTGGTAATATTTATTCAATCCTTGATGTATATAAAGAGTCTACTATGAGACGTTTGTGGTAAGTTTGGTTATTTTATAGGGGGGCCCATATGTCATCTAAGAGTCTCTTCGTTAATAGTAATTACCTTCGTCAATAGTAATTACCTTTACCAGACGTCAAACCACTTGCCGTTTTATATTACAGGCGTCGAACCAATTGTCGTTTCACATTACAAAAGGCCAAACCACTTGGTGTTTCACATTACAAAGCGCTAAACCACTTTTCTTTTCACATCACCAGTTGTCAAGCCACTTGCCTTTTCACATTTCAAATGCTAAGCTAGAAATCTTCTATAAATAGAGGCACGGTGCTTCATTATTTTCACTTAATTCATTCAAACTATAGAGAGAGAAGGTATAGAGAATAAGAGAAAGAAGAAGAGTATTCTTCTTACACTACTACAAAGATTCAATCTCCTACTAATGTAAGGGATGTTATTCTTTCTTATTCACGTGAAGAGAACATTGTTATTCCATTGCTTATTATTCTGCTGAAATAACTCAGATATGCGCGGTTTACCCTATACTTGGTGACATTCTTCTATTATTCATTGGAACATCTTATTCGTATGTTTTTACACCCGGACCTAGTTCCGCCTTTTTATTATTATTCGCTGGAACATCCTGTCATGTATTTTACACCGGACCGGTTCCGCTTTTTTATTATTATTCGTTGGAACATCCATGCATGTGTTTTACACCGGACTGGTTCCGCTCTTTATTATTCTGTTGGAACATCCTGCTTGGTGTAAATTTTGCCTCGACCGGTTCCGTTATTATTATTCTGTTGGAATAACTCGCTCTATCAAATCCGCATGCGTGGTGATTTCTTTTGTTATTCCATTCTTTATTATACTCAGTTGGTTAAAGTATTGACTTCTATACTCCATGAAATTAGTAGAATATCCTTGATATTTGCACTTCATCTAATATCTTTTCATGGAAATATTCTTCTGATCATTCTTGAATTTTACTCTACAAAGCAGTATCATGTTGATAATTTGGACATTATTAGTTCCTGGATAAATTAATTCTTGAACTTGTTTTATTGAATTTTTATATCATTGTCATCATCCTCATGTTTATATTATGTTGAAAGTCATCTGTGGCATGTAGTGCATAGATGGACTTGGTATGATTATGACCAGGGATTATTCGGTGTAATCATGACCATAATGTTATAAATGATGTGGTAAAAGTTATCATTGGCCCGTAGTGTGCATTGATGAATGCCGTTGTTGGCATGATCATGACCATTAATGAATACACGAATGTCCTCGGTCAGTAGTGCATGGATAATTTGTGGTCGTGATACTAAAGAATATCCTCGCCAGTAGTATGCGGTGATTCGATGATCTGGATTATTTATTAAGTTTGAGTCACAAACGATAAAAGTCATGAAAAACCTTTTAAATCATAAAAGATAGTAGATTTTATTCTCTCTTGACTCTTTTAATGGATTGCTTGTTCATTATAGCTTAAACTTGATGTTGTTATATTTTATCGCTTTAACAACATAAGACCCCAACTTTTTATAAATAAAGATTTAATTTCTCTAATTATTATTTTAAAAATAGTAAGGGTTGATTTGATTAATGTGGTTAGTTATGGGTAAAATGCGCAAATATTTCAAATAAGCAAGTGGTTATAAAATACTCATTGTTGTCGGAGAATATTCGTTTGGTCGTGAAATATTCTTTACAGTTCTGGGAATATTCGTGACGACGCGCGACCTTGTGTGGGCCCCATAACGGAAAAACGATTAGATGAAGAAAACGACAAGTATAAGTTATTTATAAATAACTTGGCGTAGTTATTCTGAGTAATCTTGTTGGAATACTCGGTGGTTAAAACACGATGTCTGGCGTTGTTGTTGCACAATGATAGCACCAGTATTGCACCAATTATTGATTCTTACGTAAAAGGCACTACTCGATAATTGTTACAATAATTACTTTATCAATATTTTATTTTATTGATTTAATAATTGCTTTGCGTTGATTTTTTTATATTATTGTTGTTTTAATAATTGTCACTACATAGTATTTTCCATTATCGAAGCAATAATTCATATTATCCTGAATAATATTATTAGAAAATATTATTGGAAATGTCTAGAAAGTTCGCCTAAGGAGAGGTTTGGTCACCTAATTACGCTACTTAAGAAGGAAAAATTCTTATTGAAAGCCCCTCTTTCTTTGGAGGCTACGCCTGTGTCAATAATGTGATTACGTAATATTATTTATGAATAATTAATTATTGATTTATATGATGAAGAAAATATTAATTTTATGAGGATATAGATGGAGAAAATTTTTAATGTGACAATTGTTGAAAATTAATATTTTATCTTTTTTCGATAAAATAATTCTTTTAAATCTATTATTTTAATAATATATTAATGGTGATTTTTTTATAATGAATGTGTGATATATGAATAAATGAGGAGGAAGAGTATTTTTGTTGGATTAAATATTTAACACATGTTTTGTGTGTTGGTGGACACAATTCTTGACCGAAAATTGATTATAGACTGTAAAATCGCCCGTTTGTGGATTTCGGTCAATTTCTGTTTGGAATTTGGAAAAACTTTCTTCTGCAAAGTTGTAGAGAATTGAATTTCCTATAAAAATGCGCGAGATTCGAATTTTCTAACAAAAGGGATATTTTTTATGAATTATTGAAGTTCCGAAATAATTGATTTTTGGGAGTTTTAGTTAATTATTTTGAGAAAAACGTTTTTTATGCAATTAGTGGGCTCACATGTGTTATAAATGATCTGAATTCAGATCTTCAAAGGTGGGCTTGACAAAAATTTAATTATATTAATATTTTATTAAATTTTCTGCTTTAGTGTTCTAAGCATTTTCCTATAAATAGGGTGCTTAGGTTAAATTGAAAATCACACCGTAAACTCAAGTTTTCTCTATTTCTCTCTCGATATATTGAGCGTATTCTTGTGAGTATACTTTGAGTGTTGCTATACTGTGCAAGTTCAAGTCATAGCCTTTATATCCTGTTTTTCAACTAAAGTCTTGCTCTTTCGAGGTAAGGATATATTTTTTTTTTTTAAAATGATATTATTTCTTCAATATCATTATGCCGAAATATTGGTTGGAACTTTTTATCAAATTTAGAATTTTTTCATGTCGGGGTTACTATTCATGAGTTACTATTCACGAGTTACTATTCACGAGTACTATTCACGAAGCATGATGATTTTCTTTGGAATTTCTATCTTTTGGTGTCGAGTTACTATTCACGATACTCAAGACTATTCACGATATACAGCACTATTCACGAATACGACACTATTCACAGAAAAATTAAATTTTCATTTTTCGTCCAAAATATCTATTATGGATACTAGCTTTGATTGTATTCATGTTTTGATCATTCTTGAATTTTACTCCACTCTGATTATTTATGAAGTATTTTTGAACTTGGATTGTATAAAGTACGAATCCTTAATATTTGTTCTTTTTTTTTCACTGGATTCGTTTTCTTTAAAATATTTTTCATCATCCTCAGTCCTAAATGATGATATTACTGAATATCTTTGGCCTGTAGTGCAAAGATGAATGCTTTTTTGATGAATATCTTTGGTCCGTAGTGCAAAGATAAACAGGTGTTTAGATGAACATGACCAACTGATGAATATCTTTGGCCCGTAGTGCAAAGAAGAACAGATGTTGAGATGAACATGACTAATGTATGAATATCTTTGGCTCAGTAGTGCAAAGATGACTATTTGATTCAAGATGTATATTGATTGATGTTACAGGGATAAAATATCGATGATGGACTTTTAAATTCATAGATGATAGTAGATTTCATTCTCTACTTAACTCTTCTAATGAATTGTTGTTTCACCGCAGCTTATTGATCTAAAACTTGTTGTCTATTGTATTCTATCGATTTTTCTGTTGAAGACTAAGGATAATTTATTGTACATTATCTTAGTCATAATATTCTTTATTGGGCTAGTTGAGCTCACCCTTTTCCTTTTTGTTCCATTTTTCTTCTCGTGAGGCGAGAATATAAGCGGGAACTAGTCGGGAAAAGTGGAGTAATGGTTCAAGATGAGTTGTTTTAGTAGTCCTCACTATTTTGTAAAATAGTGTATCAATAATTTTAATGAGGACTTATTTGAGTGTGGATATTGTCTGTAAGACAATATTTGTATTTAACTCACAGTTTATGTGTTGTCGTATTTTGCACGACAATTGAATTAATGAAGTTGTAGTTGTTTCTGTACCATGTATTTGGCGACTAAGAATAGGTTGGGTGGATTGGACCTATTTTGGGGGCGCCACAAATTGTATCGAGAGCTTAGGGATATGATCTCTGGCGGAGATCGGGGAATAGAACTAGGAGGGGAGAGACGAGTAAATCTTTTGTTAGTGTGTCCTACCTAAGCTTATTTGTTGGTCGGTCATAATATAGGGGTATTATGTGATTTGTTAATTTGTTTAATTAACCCTTGTTTTATGACAGTATTTAAGAATGTCGATTGAGAATGTTAACAGTGGAGTAAATGAGACCGTGGAGACACCTTTGCTCACCAACGAGGAGAACGCAGTAACAGTCGGGCAACGTTCCTCCTGTGAATAACACCACCGAAAGGATATGATGAACGATGGTATGTTTAGGAACTTTCTAGAATTCATGCAAAACCAAACGAGAAAGACTACTGTTCAAAATGCAGGTGGAAACATTGGAAACTCACGGATGGTCACCGCTATTAGCGATTCAAGGAGTTAGGGATCACTGGAGTTTTTGGGAAAGCCGAACCACTTACTACGAGACGTGGATAAAGCAGATCACTAAGATATTTGATGTCTTGGGATGCTCGGAGAGCAAAAGGTTTCTTTTGCCATTTTCATGTTACGAGGATAGGCAGATTATTGGTGGGAATCCGTAAAGCGTACTCGACTTCTGCCGCACCAAGATGTCTTGGGAGAAGTTCCAAGAATTGTTCAACGACAAGTTCTTTCCCGAAAGTATTCGTCACATGAAGGAAGTAGAGTTCATCAAGCTGGAGCAAAACAATATGAACGTGTCGCAGTACGAAGCTAAGTTTGCCGAGTTGTCCCGATTTGCATCCCATTTGGTTGATAATGAAGAGAGAATGACGCGAATGTTTTTGCGAGGTTTGAAACCCAAAATACGACAATACCTCCATTCTCACAAACTTTGTTTATATTCAGATGTTGTGAATAGGGCTCAGTTATTGGAGCGCGATAATGAGTCGGCTCAACTGAAGAATAATGACCAACAACTCGATGATAATCGATCTTGGTGGCGACGGTCAATCGAACAATGATAACCATCGTGGAGGAAATTATCATGCCAGAAATGGTAACCACTTCAGTGGTAATCATGGCCAAGGTAATAGAAGAAATAACTCAAGTGGAAATTTCAAGAAGAGAAGATTTAACAATGACGGGAAGACGTCGGCACCAACACCAGCAACGAATTTTAGAGGAGGAGAAAGGCCGCCAGTTAGATGCTACAGATGCGGAGAAGAGGGACACATAAGTCCAAACTGTTCACAACCTTCCGAGGTATGTTATAATTGTGGAAAAGAAGGTCATATCGCCGAGAGATTGTACGGTGGCGAAACCCAATCCAAATTGGGCAATTGGCACCAAAGGCGGATACTGGAAAAGACAAAAGTCAACGATTCTTGGAAGAAGCGTTTTTTAAGTGGCCAATCAGAAAGCGAGTAGTAACCCGAAAGTTAGCACGGTTAGTTAATTATAAATTCTTCTGAAGTTTACACCTTATTAGATATCGGTTCTACCCATTCATTTATCTCTCTTGCTTATACTCAACGTTTAAACTTGACTCAGGAGAAAATTAGACTTTGACTTATCTCATTGAAACTCATTATGAGAAACTTTCGTTACATCCACTGTTTATAAATCTTGTTTCATCCAAGTTGGCACCATCACATTACCCGTTGACCTTATTTCTTTAAAGATACTTGCTTTTGATGTGATTTTGGGGATTGATTGATTAACTACTCATCATGCCAAAATTGATTGCTTTCGTAAGGTTGTTAGTTTTCATATTCCTAAGCAACTTGTTATTCTAATTCAAGCAACCAAAACATTGAAGTCAAACACTTTCATATCAAGCCATAAAGTCATTCGTTTATTGAAAAACGGATGTTAAGTTTTCTTAGCCCATGTTATGGACTTGAACAAAAATACGTCAGATTTGAATGATATTTCTATTGTTAGAAAATTTCCTGATGTATTTCCTGAAGAATTTCTTGGCTTACTCCCAAAGTGTGATATTGAATTTTGTATCGACTTTGAACCCGGTACAAAACCCATTTCTAAAATCTCATGGCTCCTATTGAACTTCAAGAGTAAAAAATTTAACTGTAGAAGTTTGTACCCGAGCCTTTATCTGGTGACTTCCTTTATGGAATACACCGAAACCAGACTCTCTATAGGGGACGCCATATTTGTGTGGTAGTAAACTGATAGGTGTCATTGTGACGTGTTATCCAAGATTGGGATATGAGTCACAGTTGAGAGCAACCTATGTCAGTAATCGAAATACGTAGCTTTCTATACTTAGTTGGTTATTATCGAAGATTTTGTCGAAAGATTTTCTTGAATCGCTACTCTATTAACTCAGCTAACTCGGAAAGATACAAAATTTGAATGGAGCGAGGAATGTAGAACTCAACATGCAGCAACGACGTTGGCTCGAGCTGTTGAACATTACGATTATACCATTCAATACCATCGTAGGAAAAACGAACGTGGTAGCTGGCGCGTAGAGCAGAAGATCGTATGCGTTTACAAGTGCGAATAAACGAACCTACGTGAAGATAGTAAATATACGATTAGAAACGACTTTAATCGATAAATTTAAAGTTGCTCAAGCTACAGACTTGGAGTTGATGAATATGAAGAAGAAGATGCAAGAAGTCGTTATTCCAAAAGCGAGAATCGGTGATGTGAGAAAAGCTCAAACCTTCGATTTATTAGTGCATTTTAAATCCTCGATCGAATAGGAACTGTGGCCTATATACTCGTTTTACCGCCAAATATGACGCGTGTTCATAACGTTTTTCACGTATCGATGTTACGTAAATATGTGGACGACCCGAACCACATTATTGAGTTAGAACCGATTTAGATAAATTGAAGACTTAACGTATGAAGATGTACCTGTCAAGATTTTGGATAGGAAAAGAGCATGTCCTACGCACGTCAATTTCGAGGACGAAATTTCATAAGGAGGGGAGGTTGTAAGACCCCAACTTTTTATAAATAAAGATTTAATTTCTCTAATTATTATTTTGAAATAGTAAGGGTTGATTTGATTAATGTGGTTAGTTATGGGTAAAATGCGCAAATATTTCAAATAAGCAAGTGGTTATAAAATACTCATTGTTGTCGGAGAATATTCGTTTGGTCGTGGAATATTCTTCTTTGCTTGGGAATATTCGTATACGACGGTAGCAGGTCTTTTAATGGGCCCCATAACTGAGCGATTGGATGAAGAAAATGACAAGTATAAGTTATTTATAAATAATACCTGGTTATTCTTTCATTGGAATACCCGTGGTTAAAACATATAATCTGGCGTTGTTGCACAAGATGACACCGGTATTGCACCAATTATTGATTCTTACGTAAAAAGGCACTACTCAATAATTGTTACAAATAATTCTTTATCAAAGATTTTATTTTATTGATTCAATAATTGTTGCGTTAATTTTTTATATTCTTGTTGTTTTAATAATTGTCATCACTACATGATTTTCCATTATCGAAGCAATAATTCATATCATCCTAATAATATTATTAGAAAACATTATTGGCAATATCTAGAAAATTACGTCTAATGAGAGGTTTGGTCACCTAATTGCGCCAAAGAGGGAGAAATTTTTATTGGAAAGCCCCATCTTTCCCGAGAACTCGCAGTTGTCAATAATGTGATTCAGTAATATTATTTGTGAATAATTAATTATTGATTTATATGATGAGAAAAAAATATTGATTTTATGAGGATATAGATGGAGAAAATTTTTAATGTGACAATTGTTGAAAATTAATATTTTATCTTTTTCGATAAAATAATTCATTTAAATATATTATTTTAATAATATATTAACGGTGATATTTTTATAATGAATGTGGGATATATGAGTATATGAGGAGGAAGAGTATTTTGTGGCATTAAATGTTTAACACATATTACGTGTGTTGGTGGACACAATTATTAATGAAATTTGATTATAAACAGAAAATCGCCTGCTTATGGATTTCGGTCAATTTTTGTTTGGAATTTGAAAAACCTTTCTTCTGCAAAGTTGTAGAGAATTGAATTTCCTATAAAAACACGCGAGATTCGAATTTTCTGATAAAAGGGCTATTTATTATGAATTATTGAAGTTCTGAAGCTCCGAAATAATTAATTTTTGGGAGTTTTAGTTAATTATTTTGAGAAAAACGCTTTTTTGTGCAATTAGTGGGCTCACATGTGTTATAAATGATCTGAATTCAGATCTTCAAAGGTGGTCTTGACAAAAATTTAATTATATTAATATTTTATTAAATTTTCTGCTTTGGTGTTCTAAGCATTTTCTTATAAATAGGGTGCTTAGGTTAGAATTAAAAATCATACCAGAAACTGAAGTTTTCTCTCTATTTCTCTCTCGATATATTGAGCGTATTCTTGTGAGTATACTTTAAGTGTTGCTATACGGTGCAAGTTCAAGTCATAACCTATATCCGGTGTTTCAACTAGAAGTACTGTCTTTCGAGGTAAGGGATATTATTTTTTTAAAATAATGATATTATTTCTTCAATATCATTATGCCGAAATATTGGTTGGAACTTTTTATCAAATTTGAAACTTTTTCATGTCGGGGTTACTATTTATGAGTTACTATTCACGAGTACTATTCACGAAGCATGATGATTTTCTTGTAGAATTTCTATCTTTTGGTGTCGGAGTTACTATTCACGTATACGACACTATTCACGAATACGATACTATTCACAGAAAAATTAAATTTTCATTTTTCGTCCAAAATATCTATTATGGATACTAGATTTGATTGTATCCATGTTTTGATCATTCTTGAATTTTACTCCACTCTGATTATTTATGAAGTATTTTTGAACTTGGATTGTGTAAAGTACGAATCCTTAATATTTGTTCTTTTTTTTTTCACTGGATTCGTTTCCTTTAAAATATTTTTCATCATCCTCAGTCCTAAATGATGATATTACTGAATATCTTTGGCCTATAAAGGCAAAAGATGAATGATTTTTTGATGAATATCTTTGGTCCAGTAGTGCAAAGATAAATGTGTTTAGATGAAAATGACCAATCGATGAATATCTTTGGGCCCGTAGTGCAAAGATGAACAGTGTTGAGATAAACATGACCAATGTATGAATATCTTTGGTCCAGAGTGCAAAAGATGACTATTTGATTCAAGATGTATATTGATTGATGTTACAGGGATAAAATATCGATGATGGACTTTTAAATTCATAGATGATAGTAGATTTCATTCTCTGCTTAACTCTTCTAATGAATTGTTGTTTCCTGTAAGACCCCAACTTATTATAAATAAAATTGAATTTTCCTTTATTCATTATTCTAAATTAATAAGGGTTAATTTGATATAATTCTTTGGTTATGGGTGAAATGTGCAAAGTTTACAAAATAAGCAAGTGGTTATAAAATATTGATTATTGCTTGGGAATATTCGTTTGGTCGTGGAATATTCTTTTTGTCGGGAATCTCCGTCTGACGGCCATATTGATCATTGGTGGGCCCATAACGGAAAACGGTTGGATGAAGGAAAATGACAAAGATTGAGTTTTATAAATAACGACGTAAATTATTCTGAATTAACACCGCTTGGGTTACACGGTGGTTAAAATCTGATGTCTGGCGTGGTTGCCGAAAGACACTTTACGGTATTACGCAAGATTATTGAATTATTGATCCTTACGTAAGAAGGCACTACTCAATAATTGTTCTGATGAGCTTCTTTATTGATATTATATTTTATTGATTCAATAATTGCTGCGTTGATATTTTGTATTCTTTGTTGTTTCAATAATTGTCATTACACAAGATTTTCCATTATCAAATCAATAATTCATATTATTTGAATAATATTATCGATAACATTATTGGCAATGTCTAGAAAGTTACATCGATGAGAGGTTTGATCACCTAATTGCAGCGCCAAAGAAGGAGAAAAATCCTTATTGAAAGCCCCTCTTTCCTGAAGCTACCGATTGTCATCTTCGTGATTCCGTAATATTATTAATTATTAATTATTATGATAAAGAAAATATTTATTTTATGTGGATATAGATGGAGAAAATTTTTAATGTGACAATTGTTGAAAATTAATATTTTATCTTTTTCTGATAAAATAACTCATTTAAATATATTATTTTAATAATATATTAACGGTGATATTTTTATAATGAATGTGGGATATATGAGTATACGAGGAGGTAGAATATTTTTGTGGCATTAAATGTTTAACACATGTTTTGTGTGTCGGTGGACACAATTCTTGACCGAAAATTTATTATAAACTATAAAATCGCCCGTTTATGGATTTTGGTCAATTTCTGTTTGGAATTTGGAAAAACTTTCTTCTGTAAAGTTGTAGAGAATGGAATTTTCCATGAAAAGTCGTGAGTTTTGAATTTTTCTGATAACCGAGCTATTTTCTACGAATTGTTGAAGTTTTAGAAAATAAAATGATTTTTATTAAATTAATGGGTGGGACCCACTTTTGGTTGGTGAGTAAAACACATGGGTCATTTGAATTCTTCCAACATGGCTGCCCAAAATATTCAAAGCATGCGTGGGATTTGAAAAATAAATAATAATAATTTATTAATTTAGTCTCCTTTGGCGTTCTAACATTTTCCTATAAATAGAGGGCTAAGTTAGAATTGAAAATCACACCAGAAACAAAGTTTTCTCTCTTTCTCTCTCTAAATTATCGAAATTATTCTTGTGAGTATACTTTGAGTGTTCTTTATACTGATGCGGGTTTCAAAGACTATACCGAAAATTCAATCGAGTATACGGTTATTTTGAGGTAAGGGGTATTATTTTCTTCTTAAATGATATTTTTTTCTTCAATATCATTATGCCGAGGTATTGGTGAACTTTTTTTTTATCAAATTTGGAACTTTTTGTGTCTGGGAGTTACTATTCACGATACTCAAGACTATTCACGATATCTACGACCTTATTCACGAATCATTTACTATTCAATGAAAAATAAAAATTTTCTTTTTGTCCAAAATATCTATTCTCGGATACTAGCTTTGATTGTATCCATGTTTTGATCATTCTTGAATTTTACACCAATATGATTATTTTCGAAGTATTTTTGGATATGGGTAAAAACAAAGTACGAATCCTTAATCCTTAATCCTTGTCATTTTGTTTCACTTGGATTCGTTTTTTTAAAAATGTTTTTCATTATCCTCGGTCCTAAATGGTGATATAAATGAATATATTTGGCTTCGTAGTGCAAAGATGAACGATTAATCGATGAATATCTTTGGCACAGTAGTGCAAAGATGAACAGTGTTGAGATGAACATGACCAATTGGTGATATAAATGAATATCTTTGGCACAGTGGTGCAAAGATGATTAAAGATGTATATTGGTTGTTATTACAGGGATAAACTATTGATGATGGACTTTTAAACCTTAGAAAGACAAAGTAGAATTCTTTCTACGTGACTCTTCTAATGGATTGTTGTTTCCATTGCATTTGTTGATCTAAAACTTGTTGTCTATTGTATTCTCATTAGATTTTTCCTGTTGAAGACTAACGATAATTTGTTGTATATTATCTTAGTCATAATATTCTTTATTGGGCTAGTTGAGCTCACCCTTTTCCTTTTTGTTCCATTTTTCTTCTCGTGAGGTGAGAACATACGCGAGGATCGAGTCGGGGTATGGAGTGATGGTTCTAGGAAGATGTTTTAGGCATCCTCACTATTTCGTAAAATAGTGTATGAATAATTAATGAGGACTTATTTGGGTGTGTATATTGTCTAGAAGACAATATTTGTATTCAAACTCACAGTTGTATTGTCGTATTCTACACGACATCTGTATTGTCAAAGTTGTAGTTTGTTTTCTATACCATGTATTTTGGCGACTCAGAATGGGTGTTGTATACCTATTTTGGGGGCGTCACATTTCCGCTGCAGTTGTTGATCGAAAACTTGTTGTCTATTGTATTCTATCAGATTTTTCCCTGTTGAAGACTAAGGATAATGTATTGTACATTATCTTAGTCATAATATTCTTTACTGGGCTAGTTGAGCTCACCCTTTTCCTTTTTGTTCCATTTTTCTTCTCAGGAGGCTAGAATATAGCGGGAACTAGTCGGGGTGTGGAGTTATGTTTCGAGACAGTTGTTTTAGTAGTCCTCACTATTTTGTAAAATAGTGTATCAATAATTGTAATGAGGACTTATTTGAGTGTGGATATTATTTAGAAGACAATATTTGTATTTAAACTCACAGTTTATGTGTTGTCGTATTTTGCACGACAATTGAATTAATGAAGTTGTAGTTGTTTCTATACCATGTATTTGGCGACTCAGAATAGGTTGGGTGGATTGGACCTATTTTGGGGGTGTCACAAACACTGTTGAAGGCTAACGATAATTTATTCTGCATTATCTTAGTCATAATATTTCTTACTGGGCTAGTTGAGCTCACCCTTTATTTCACTTTATTCTCTTGAAATGAGAACATAGCGAGGGACTAGTCGGGGAACGGAGTGATCGGTCCCCGGAGGATAGAATTAGTAGTCCTCACTATTCGTGAAATAGTGTGAATAATTATAATGAGGACTCCTTTTGAGTTTGTATAATCTCTAGTAGACAATAATTATATTCAAACTCACAGTTATGTTTTGTCGTATTGTACACGACAGTTGTATTAGTAAGTTGTATTTGAATTTTGTACCATGTATCTAACGACCCAAGATGGGTGATGTATACCTAATTTTGGGGGCGTCACAGTTGGTATCAAAGCTTAGGGATATGATCCCTGGCTAAGATGTGAGAATAGTACTAGGAGGGGAGAGACGGGAAATTCCTTCGCTAGTATGACCTACCTAAGTTTATTTGGTATTTAATTGGTCGGTCAGAATTTAGGGATAATATGTTACATGTCAATTAACCTTTGTTTTGTGGCAGTATCTGAAAATGACATCCGAGAATGTTAAGAATAGCAATGGAGCACAAAGCACTGCTTGATTCACCACATATCAATAATCGTGGATAATGTGCATCGAAAAGGCAACAATCCTCATGCAAACAACAACACTGACCAAATGATGAATGATCAAATATTCAGGGGCTTTATGTAATTCATGCACAGCAGGCGAGAGCGGCTCCTGTCCAAAATGCAGGTGGAAACACTGGAAACTCTTGGGCGGTCACCGCTAAACAGTTCAAGGAGCTGGGACCAACGGAGTTTAAGGGAGAGCCAAAACCACTTATGACGGAAGCATGGATAAAGCAGATCACTAAGATATTTGATATCTTGGGATGCTCCGAGGAGCAAAAGGTTCCCTTTGCCGCCTTTATGTTGCGCGGGGAGGCGATTCTTCGGTGAGAATCGGTAAACGTACTCAACTCCGCCAGTCTCAAGATGTCTTGGGAGAAGTTCCAAGAGCTGTTCAATGACAAATACTTTCCTGAAAGTATTCGTCACATGAAGGAGGTGGAGTTTATCAAGTTGGAACAAAACAATATGACCGTGTCGCAATACGAGGCTAAATTTGCGGAGTTATCCCGGTTTGCGTCCCACTTGGTGGATAATGAAGAGAGAATGACACGGATGTTTTTAAGAGGTTTGAAGCCGGAGATACGTCAACATCTTATTTCTCATAAACTGTGTTTATATTCAGATGTTGTAAATAGGGCTCAGTTAGTGGAGCGCGATAACGAGTTAACGCAACTAAAAGAGAAGCGGTATGGTAAAATGATAATACCAATGGTGAGCGATCATCGAGCGGTGACAACAAGCGTGGAGGAATCAACGAGCCGTAAATGGTAACCACTTCGATGGTAATCAGGGCTAAAACAATAAGAATGGACATTTCAAGAAGAGGAGATTCAATAATGATGGAAAGACGTCACCACCAGCACCTGTCATTAAGGAATGAGAACGACCACCTATCATATGTTTCAAATGCGGAGGGGAGGGGGCATCACCCAAACCTATGCGTGCATTCCAAAGTATGTTATAATTGTGGAAGAGAAGGTCACTTACCCCGATTTTGTCGTTCACCGAAGACAAATTCAGATAGGATGGAGGCACCAAAGGCCGTCCCAGAAAAGTCAAAACTGGTAGTGCAAGGGAGAGTGTTTGTTGTGACCTCCCAGAAAGCAAGGAACCCGAATGAGGTCATCACGGGTAAGCTTATCATAAACTCTAACGAAATCTATACTTTATTTGATACCGGTTCTACCCATTCTTTTATTTCTCCTACTTTGCGCCATCGATTAAATTTGACTCGGAGAAATTAGACTTTGACTTATCTCGTGGAAACTCCGCTTGGAGAAACCTTCATTACATCCAATCGCTTATAAGTCTTGTTTGGTTCAAATCGGTACCCTCACACATTACCTGTAGATCTTATTTCATTGAAAATACTTGCATTTGACGTGATTCTAGGGATTGATTGGTTAACTACTCATCATGCAAAAATTGATTATTTCCGTAAGGTTGTTAGCTTTCATATTCCTAATAAACCAATTATACGAATTCAAGCGACCAAACCATTAAAATCAATCACGGTCATCTCAAGCCATAAAGCTATTCGCTTATTGAAAAACGGATGTCAAGCTTTCTTAGCTCATGTCACAGATTTAATCAAAAATACGTCAGTTTTGAACGATATTTCTATTGTTAATAAATTTCCTGACGTATTCCCCGAAGAACTTCCTGGCCTACCCCCGAAAGCGTGAAATTGAATTTTGTATCGACCTTGAACCCTAAGATAAAACCCATTTCCAAAGCCCCATATCGAATGGCTCTATTGAACTTCGTGGAGTTAAAGACCCAACCGCAGGAATTGTTAGACATCGGCTTTATTCGTCCCTAAGACTTCTCCTCGGGGTGCTCCTGCTTCTATTCGTGAAGAAGAAAGATGGGAGTATGCGACTTTGTATTAATTATCTGGAGTTGAATCATGTCACCATCAAAAATAGGTATCCATTGCCACGTATTGATGACCATTTGACCAATTGCAAGGAGCCAAATTCTTTTCAAAGATTGATCTTCGCTCCGGATATCACCAATTGAAGATTAGAACCGATGACATTCCAAAGACGGCTTCGTAACTCTAAGACGGGCATTATGAATTCTAGTCATGTCATTTAGATCGACTAATGCTCATGCCGCTTCATGGATATGATGAACCGAGTATTCAAGGAATATTTGGATCACTTTGTGGTCGCCTTTATTGATGACATCCTTATTTATTCCAAAAGTCATGAAGATCATGAAGCAACACTTGAGGTCGACACTCCAAAAGCTTCGTGAATATAAGCTTTATGCCAAGTTAAAGAAATACGAAGTTCGCCGAGGAAGTAGCATTCCTTGGGCACGTGGTATCAAGTCATGGAATATCTGTTGACCCAAAGAAAGATTGAAGCTTATTCAAAGTCGGGAGAAACCTAAATCGCTGACCAAGCACGTAGCTTTCTTGGTTTAAATTTGGTTATTATCGGAGATTCGTGGAAGGATTTTCTCGAATCGCTACTCCATCGACTCAAATTGATTCGGAAAGATACAAAGTTCGGTTGGAGCGAAGAATGTGAGAAGAGTTTTCAAGAACTCAAGAGGAGACTCATTTCGAACCCGTTCGACAATACCATCCTGCTCTTGAGGGATTTGTCATCTGAAAGATGCTTCTAGCAAAGGGTTGGGATGTGTTCTCATGTAATATGGAAAAGTCATAGCCTATGCCTCGCGATAACTTAAAGAATATGAGAGGAATTATCCTACTCATGATCTAGAATTGGCAGCTGTTATCTTTGCACTTAAAATTTGGAGGCATTACTTGTATGGGGAGAAAGTGGAGATCTTTACGGATCATAAAAGCCTTAAATATTTCTTCACTCAAAAGGAACTCAACATGCGACAACGACTTTGGCTTGAACTGTTGAAAGATTATGATCATACCATCCAATACCATCCTGGAAAAGCAAACGTGGTAGCTGACGCATTGAGTAGAAGATCATATGCAAGTACGAGTGCGATATTGTCAACGCAAGGGCCCATTTTGTGTGACTTGCAAAGGATGGAGATAGAGTTAAAGACTCCAGGGACGCATGTGACGATGGAGAATATACGAGTAGAACTGACTTTAATCGATAAAGTTAAAGCTGCTCAAGCTATAGACCTGGAGCTGATGCGTATGAGGAAGAAAGTGCAAGAAGGTGCTATGCCGGAAGTAAGAATCAATGAAAAAGGAGTACTTCGAGTCAACTCCAGACTTTGTATTCCTAACGACCCTAATTTAAAGTATAAAATCATGATGGAAGCGCATAACACAGCGTTTGCAATCCATCCTGGGAGTACCAAAATGTATCATGATATTCGTCATACATTTTGGTGGAGTAATATGAAGAGAGAGATAGCGTTGTTTATCTCAAGGTGTCTAACTTGTCAACGAGTTAAAGTGGAGCATCAAGTACCAAAAGGTCCATTGCAACCACTTGAAATTCCGTAATAGAAGTGGGAGCACATTACCATGGATTTCAAGTACGGCCTTCCTAAGGTTTCTCAAGGCATAGATGCTATTTGGGTCATTGTTGATAAATTGACCAAGTCTCGTTCATTTCTTACCGATACGAGAAACTTATACACTTGAACGCTTTTGCTCAGATGCATAAACGAGATTATAAGATCGCATGGTATCTTGGGTATCCATAGTTTCGATCGAGACCCAAGATTCACTTCACGCTTTGGGTTAGTTTGCAAAAAGCTATGGGCACAGACTTACGATTTAGCTCAAAGATATCATCCTCGTAAGGACTTCGACAATGGAGAGGACTATTCAAACTCTTGAAGATCTATTAAGACTCTGTGTCCTTGATTTCAAGGGAAGTTGGGACAAGTTCTTATCATTGGTGGAGTTTTCCTACAACATCAGTTATCAAGCAAGTATTGGCATGGCTCCATTCAAAGCGTTGTATGGAAGAAAGTGTCGGTCTCCAGTATGCTGGGATGAGGTGGGTGAAGCAACGTTGTTGGGACCGGAGTTGGTACGTATGACTACGAAAAATATTCAAACGATCCGACAACGTATAAAAACCTCACAAGATCGACAAAAGAGTTATGTTGATCTTCATCGAAAGGACGTTGAATTCGATATAGGAGATCATGTGTTGTTGCGTGTTGCTCCATGGAAAGGAGTTACGAGATTTAGAAAGAGAGGAAAACTCAATCCTCGATTCATCTACCCATTTTAATCCTCGATCGAGTAGGAACTGTGGCCTATAGACTCGCTTTCCGCCAAGTATGTCTCGTGTTCATAACATTTTCACATATCCATGTTACGTAAATATGTGAAAGACCCGAACCACATTATTGAGTTAGAACCTGACAAAATAGCGAAAGATTTGACGTATGAAGAGGTTCCCTGCTCAAATTTTGGATAAAAGGAACATATTCTACGCCTCCAAGGTTATACCTCAAGTCAAAGTTTTGTGGAGAAACCACGATGTTGAGGAAATGACTTGGGAGTTAGAATCAAATGAAATCAAGGTATCCTTACCTCTTTGACATACCAGTATCGCACCCTAATTTCGAGGGCTTAAATTTCATAAGAAGGGGAGGTTGTAAGACCCCAACTTTTATAAATAAAGATGAATTTTCTATAAATATTATTTTTAAATATTATGGAGTAAATTTGATATAATGTTATAGTTGTGGGTAATATTTATAAATTTTGCAAAGTAAGCAAGTTGTTATAAAATATTTGTTTGGTCGGAATATTCTTTTTGTCGGAAATATTCGTGATTTAATGAAGACAATCATCAGTGGACCCCATAACGGAATTATTGTCTTGATTGAGAAAATGACAAAATATTTTATGAAAATAATCTACGGAGGTGTTACCGTTAAAACTGTTGAACTACCCTAGTAGTAAAAGTATAGTAATACGCGGTTGCATAAGTAAGACACTACCAGATTGATTATTGATGCTTACGTGAGAAGTCACTCATTTATACTTAATTATTACACAAAGAATTGATGTATCATATCTCTTATATTATTGATTCAATTATTGTCACAAAGATTATTTGTATAATATGTTATATTATTAAATCAATAATTGAGACAACAAGTTATAAATGATTAATAATTGTTGAAAGATTAAATATGTGTTGATTAAAAATAAAATGATTTGTGGTAATATTTATTCAATCATTGATGTATATAAAGAGTCTATTATGAGACATTTGTGGTAAGTTTGGTTATTTTATGGGGGGGCCCATATGTCATCTAAAAGTCTCTTCGTCAATAGTAATTACCTTCGTCAATAGTAATTACCTTTGTCAATAGTAATTACCTTCATCAATAGTAATTACATTCGTCAATAGTAATTACCTTTACCAGACGTCAAACCACTTGTCGTTTCATATTATAGGCGTCGAACCAATTGTCGTTTCACATTACAGGCGTTAAACCACTTGGTGTTTCACATTACAGGCGTCAAACCACGCTTTTTTTCACATCAACAATGCGTGCGAGCCAATTGCCTTTTCACATTTCAAGTGCTAAGCTAGAAATCTTCTATAAATAGAGGCCTAGTGGTTCATTATTTTTTACTTAATTCATTCAAGCTATGTATGCAGAAAGGTATAGAGAGAATAAGAGAGAGAAGAAGAGTATTCTGCTACTTACACTACCAATGCAGATTCAATCTCCTACTAATGTGAGGGGTGTTATTCTTTTCTTATTTATGAAGAGAACTGCTGTTATTACATCGCTTATTATTCTCGCTGAATAACTTTGCTTACGCGGTTTACCCTATACTTGGTGACATTCTTCTATTATTCTCGTTGGAACATCCTCGCTGCGTGTGTTTTACACCTGGACCGGTTCTGTCTTTTTATTATTATTACATTGGAACATCCTCGCTCGTGTATTTTACACCGGACTGGGGTTCTCTTTTTATTATTCTGTTGGAACATCCTATTTGGTTGCAAATTTTTGCCTCGACCGGTTCCGTTATTATTATTCTGTTGAATAACCTATCTATGCGCAGTAATCGCATGCACGGTGATTTCTTTTGTTATTCCATTCTTTATTATACTCAACATTGGTTAAAAGTATCGACTTCTATACTCCATGAAATTAGTAGAATATCCTCGATATTTGCGCTTCATCCAAAGATTCTTTTCATGTAAATATTCTTCCGATCATTCTTGAATTTTACTCTACAAAGCAAAAGATTATCGTGTTGACAATTTGGACATTATTAGTTCCCGGATAAATTAATTCTTGAACTTGTTTTATTGAATTCTTATATCATTGTCATCATCCTCATATTTATATTATGTTGAAAGTCATATGTGGCTCAGTGGTGCATGGGGATGACTTGGTATGATTATGACCGTGGATTATTCGATTGTAATCATGACCGTAATGTTACAAATGATGTGGTAAAAGTTATCATTGGCCTGTAGTGCATTAATGGACAGATTGTTGGCATAATCATGACCATTAATAAATACACGAATGTCCTCGGGTCAGAAGTGTATGGATAATTTGTGGTCGTGATACTAAAGAATATCCTCGTCGTAGCTAGGGGGTGATTCGATGATGTGGATTATTTATTGTTTGAGTCCCAAATGATAAAAGTCATGAAAATCTTTTAAATCATAAAAGATAGTAGATTTTATTCTCTACTGACTTTTTTAATGGATTGCTTATTCCGCCGCAGCTTAAACTTGATGTTATATTTTATCGGTTTAACATCTGTTGAAGGCTAACGATAATTTATTCTCAATTATCTTAGTCATAATATTTCTTCTTTGGGCTAGTTGAGCTCACCCTTTCTTTCACCGTTTCTTCAGAAATGAGAACATAGCGAGGACTAGTCGGAAACGGAGTGACGGTCCCGAGGATAAGATTAGTAGTCCTCACTATTCGTGAAATAGTGTGTTAATAATTGTAATGAGGACTCCTTTTGAGTTTGTATAATCTCTAGTAGAGATAATAATTGTATTCAAACTCACGCTTATGTTTTATCGTATTGCATACCACGACGGTTGTATTAGTAAGTTGTATTTGAATTTTGTACCACGATCCGACGCACCCAAGATGGGTGATGTACCTAATTTTGGGGCGCCACACGCCGTCCCATGAGTTTTTAAAAGATTGTCGTTTAAAGTTTTTGCACATGAATTAAGAAAGTATCATTTACCAAGTAAAATTTGTTTGAAATTCCATCACTACCATTTATGAAAAGTTAAAAACTATTAATACAATGGAGATAATTTCTTGGGACCGCCTTTAGCCACAGACAAAATTGTCGCTAAAACCGTCGCCATAGGTTCTGAACCGTTGTCACTCGTCATCCGCATAAGAAGCAAACTGTAATATTGAATATTATAAATTATTTAAGAAATAATATTAAGTATAAAATTAGTATTTTAAAAATTAAACTAAATCATCATAACAAAAATACTCCATCCGTTTTTTAATATAGGTCGTTTCAGACATGTGCACAAGAATTAAGGAAATGATTGAAAAATATTAACTATACTATCAATTGTCTATAATACCCTTCACCTCACTTATCTCATAAATATGGATCAAAAAATTAGGTAGAATAATAAGGGATAATTTGAAAAAAATTGTGATCAATTCTCCTAAATAATTACAAACGATAAATAATTAAAAATAATAAAAAAAATCTAAAACGACTTGCATATAAAAATGGAGGGAGTATATTATAAGATTCATACCATGCTCAACCAATTGTTGTCAGCAGTTATTTAGTCAAACTATTTCACTTACCAACCACTCCATCCTTTTTCAAACATGATGATACTATGAAATGTTTGACTTCTTTTTTTCTTTTCTTGTTACGCGTGAACAATGTTTGAAGGGCGACTACATTGTCTTCTTATGGTCCAATTAATGGGGGCTTGTTATTATGGGAAAAGTAAGTCAAATTTCGTTACACTCTTCTTCTTCTTTTGTTTTATTATTTTTAAAATCGTGACATTCAATAAGTATATTAAATTATGTACAGAGTTGTACGGTCTAAACGATGTATTATATAAAAAATTCAATTAAAATAAATATTATATATTTTTTGAGAATCACTTAAAAAATAAAATAAAAATATCCAATTTTTCGGTACAATAAAAAGGTCTATGCGGAAGGACTCTATGACATTTGCATAACCGTCCACCAAAAAAAAAACTGACTGGGACGCACCCAAAAAAATAAAAAAATATTAAATGCTATTTTCGTTCTAAATTAGTATAAAATAAGGAGTAAAATATAGTGACCACTCCTTTAGATAATTATAATAATACTCAGATTTTCTCTAGTTTTTTAAGTAACAATTATTACACCCGCAAATTTTTAGGGTTGACCAAATAGATAAATTTATATATTTACCCTTGTATATTACTCCCTCCTTCCCAGGATAAAAGTCATGTTGGACTTTTCACGCATATTAAGAAGAGGAATAAAATGACAAAATTATCCATAATAATGTCATTAAATATGGAGAGAGAATTAGAATAAGAAAAGTATGAGATATTTAATGTTATGAGCATAATAGAAAAAAATGTATAAAAATTTGGTTATTAAAGAAAAGTGAACATTTAACATGAGACTACACAAAATAGTAATAAGGACTTTTATCCTGAGAAGGAGGGAGTATCAAATTTTAATTCATGAATAATAGTATGTGTTTAATTATCATTTTCAATATAATAAATTTTAATTATAGTTTTATTTATAATTAAGACCATCTCATTCAAATTGTTAGTATTTTATAAAAAAACTATTTTTGTTTAATTAACACATATTTTTAGATAAGTGATACAAATATTAAGAATTTTAAATTAAATTATTAATGGGCAAAGGGTCAAAAAAGCCCCTGATATTTACCGCAATGTCCCACTTGCACCCTTAACGTTATTATATTTTTGAGTATTGATAGTTTAGTTTTTGGTGTTTAACAACAAAAATTATTATTTGAATTCTTAATTTTATATTATAATTTTTATTGCATTTTTATTAGTATACAGTTGGTGTTGCGTTTTTGTGTAATGTTGAATAAAAAAATATAATAATATTTATTACTACATTTATCTTGTAATTTTTTTTCTTTCAATATATTTTTCTTTTTATGAATAACAACATTTGTAATTTTTATTGTAAAATAATTATGCATAAGTGTGACTTATGTTTAGTTTAATATTTAAAAAAAATAATTAATATAATTTTTAATACTTTTTATATGAATAATAAGATTCATTTTGTAATAATAAGGTTGTTTTATATAAATTTTAATATTTGGAAAAAATAATTATAATTTTTTTTGCGTTAATTTGTACTTTTATAAGTATTAAAATTTTACTTTTTAATTACAAAAATATATTTGAATGTATATTACGTAACTATTAATATTTGAGAAATTAATTAATTAGCAAAACATGTATGACTTTATTTTTTTGATAAAATGAATATTTATTATTTTTTAATATTTATGTTATTTATTTCACAAGTTCATAATTTAATTAATTAGATCAAGTTAAGCAAAAATTATAATATAAAAATTTATATTTAGTGGATATATTAAACATTATAACTTGAAAGGTGTACTTTATTAGATATTATATTAAAAATATTTTTAGATATTATGTAAGACCCCAAATTATTAATAAATGAAATTTATTTTTCTCTATTTATTATTTTGAAATAGTAAGGGTTGATTTGATTAATGTGGATAGTTATGGGTAAAATACGCAAATATTTCGAATAAGCAAGTGGTTATAAAATATTCATTATTGTTTTAGAATATTCGTTTGGTCGTGGAATATTCAATCTGTTGGGAAATATTAAATGCACGACCTTGATCTTTTATGGGCCCCATAACTGAAAGCGATTGGATGAAGAAAACGACAAATATAAGTTGTTTATAAATAACTACAGTAGCGTGTTATTCATCAATTAATACTATTGGAATACCCGGTTGGTTAAAACACACTAATACGCTGCGTTGTTGAATAAGAATTTGCAGTATTGCACCAATTATTGATTCTTACGTAAGAAAGGCACTACTCAATAATTGTTACAATAATTATCGCTTAAAGATTTTATTTTATTGATTCAATATTCACCGCATTGATATTTTATATTATTTGTTGTTTTAATAAATTGTCATTACACAAGATTTTCCATTATCTGAGCAATAATTCATATTATCCTAATAATATTATTGGATAACATTATTGGCAATGTCTAGAAAATTATGTCTAAGGAGAGGTTTGGTCACCTAATTGCGCGCCAAGAAGAGAGATCCTTATTGAAAGCCCTCTTTCCTTGGAGCTACACGGTTGCCATGATTGTGATTCTCAGAATATTATTTGTGAATAATTAATTATTAATTTATATGATGAGAAAATATTGATTTTATGTGGATATAGATAGAGAAAATTTTTAATGTGACAATTGTTGAAAATTAATATTTTATCTTTTTCTCATAAAATAATTCATTTAAATATATTATTTTAATAATATATTAATCTGTGATATTTTTATAATGAATGTGGGATATATGAGTATATGAGGAGGAAGAGTATTTTGTGGCATTAAATATTTAACACATATTACGTGTGTTGGTGGACACAATTATTGACCAAAATTTGATTATAACCTGTAAAATCGTCCGTTTGTGGATTTCGGTCAATTTCTGTTTGGAATTTAAAAAAACTTTCTTCTGCAAAGTTGTAGAGATTCGAATTTTCTGATAAAAGGGCTATTTATTATGAATTATTGAAGTTCAAAGTTCAAAAATAATTAATTTTTGAAGTTTAAAATATTTTTAATATGAAAAAAACGTTTTGGTGATTTGAGTGTGGTTCTTGCATGTGTTTTAATAAATTTGAATTCATTCTTGGTGCGTAGGAAGTTGTGGAAATAATAATAATATTATTATATTAAATTTTCTAATTTGGTGTTCTAAGCATTTTCCTATAAATAGGTGTTTAGGTTAAATTGAAAATCACACCGTAAACTCAAGTTTTCTCTCTATATTATCGAGCGTATTCTTGTGAGTATTTTGAGTATACTTTGAGTATTTCTATACGGTACAAGTTCAAGTCATAGCCTATATCCGGTGTTTCAACTAGAAGTACTGTCTTTCGAGGTAAGGGATGTTATTTTATTCGAAAATGATATTATTTCTTCAATATCATTATGCCAAAATATTGGTTGGAAATTTTTATCAAATTTAGAACTTTTTCATGTCGGGGTTACTATTCATGAGTTACTATTCACGAGTTACTATTTATGAGTTACTATTCACGAGTTACTATTCACGAGTACTATTTACGAAGCGTGAAGATATTTTTTTTGTGAAATTTCTATCTTTTGGTGTCGGAGTTACTATTCACGATACTCAAGACTATTCACGATATCTGACACTATTCACGAATATGGCACTTATTCACCAAAAAATGAAATTTCTTCTTTTTGTCCAAAATATCTATTCGGATACTAGCTTTGATTGTATCCATGTTTTGATCATTCTTGAATTTTACCCCACTCGGTTATTTATGAAGTATTTTTGAATGGGAATTGTTTAAAATACGAATCCTTAATATTTGTTCTTTTGCTTCAATCGGATTCGCTTTTCTTTAAAATATTTTTCATCATCCTCACCTAAATGATGATATTACCGAATATCTTTGGCTCAGTAGTGAAGAGATGAATGATTTCTTGATGAATATCTTTGGCCGTAGTAGTGCAAAGATGAGCAGTGTTGAGATGAACATGACCGACCGATTAATATCTTTGGTAGTAGTGCAAAGATGAACATGTGTTTAGATGAACATGACCAATCGATGAATATCTTTGGCTTTGGTGCAAAGATGAATATTTGATTCCGGATATATATTGATTGATGTTCTGAGGATAAAATATCGATGATGAACTTTTAAATTCATATATAGAAGATAGTAATTTGCATTCTCTACTTAACTCTTCTAATGAATTGTTGTTTCCACCGCAGCTTGTTGATTTAAAACCGGTTGTCTATTGTATTCTATTAGATTTTTCCTGTTGAAGACTAACGATAATTTGTTGTATATTATCTTAGTCATAATATTCTTTTGGGCTAGTTGAGCTCACCCTTTTCCTTTTTGTTCCATTTTTCTTCTCGGGGAGGCGAGAATGTAATGAGTACTAGTGGGTATGGAATGAAGGTTCTAGAGAGAGTTGTGTAGCAGCCCTCACCATTTTGTAAAATAATGTATCAATAAATGTGATGAGGATTTATTTGGGTATAGATATTGTCTAGAAGATAATATTTGTATTTAAACTCACAGTTTATATGTTGTAATAATAAAGTTGTAGTTATTTCTGTACCATGTATTTGGCGACTCATAATGGGTTGGATGGAATGAACCTATTTTGGGGGCGTCACATATTAGTGTAGGGATTTTTGCACATAAAATACAACGAAATATAAAATTTTCAAAGACAATTCTAAAACCCTAAAACAGGATCCGAAAACATATTAATTCAGTGATTAGATATTATACCGATTATAGAAAAAATTTGTAACGACTTCGAATCTCCAACGCAATCTAACGGAACTGCGTCTCTACAGTATCCACACGAACGCCCCGTGCAACGTCACACGATCTGCAGTAAAAAGGAGCCGCGGTACTAGCCACCAATGATCAGGATTTTTGAAACTTTTTCTCTCTAGTCTCTCTCTAATTAAAGAGGCTAGGATTTTTAGGTTAATAATGTGATTCCTAAAATGGCTGATATATCATATATATAGCAGTCAAAAGAAATTAATCAAAACCTAATCTAATTAAAAATAAAATCCGAATTTATATATATATTATGAAACAACTCGGGTCAAATCCCAAGTCCGAATCGAATCAATCAAAATAAGGCCTCAAACTACTGGCTCAATAGTATCTTCTTGAGTCATCTTAGCCCACTACAGGCTCCCAAAAGGTCATGACTTGAAGGTACCAGACAAATTTTTCTCCTATCTTTCGATGTGAGAGGACTGGGGTGTTACAAACTCCCCCACATAAATTTCTGACGTTCTTATCAGAATTGATCACACACACGACCCAAAGATCTTTGTCTCTCTAGCCATTATGGGATAATATCGGCTGGCTTCGTGTCCCCACCTCCGGACCTCCATCTCTCCATTGTGGGATAATACCACCAACTTTTGTGTCCCCACCTCCGGCAACCCGATCGGATGACCCGACCCGAGCTTTCGAGAGTCGGCTTTGATACCATGTGAAACAACCCGGGTCAAACTCCAAGTCCGAATCGAATCAATCAAAATAAGGTCTCAAATTACTGGCCCAATAATATCTTCTTGGGTCATCTTAGCCCACCACAGGCTCCCAAAAGGTCATGACTTGAAGGTACCAGACAAATTTTTCCCCTATCTTTAGATGTGGGAAGACTAGGGTGTTACATATTATATCTTAATTAAGTCTTACTTAATCAATATACATATATATATATATATAAATTATCCTATTAATTTAAATATTATCAATCATATTGACATATTTAAATCCTTACAATTTAAATTAATTCTCTTTAAATTACGTTCTAAGTGTGACCCTATAGGTTATTATTACGTTGGCAATAATTTTAAAATTATATTATAAACTTATAAACAGTGAGCAGCATCTAGTAATGCATCACTGCTACCCAAGTAATAATAAGATCGATGATTCGATGCAACCTTTTCGTGACCAATATTTTAATGTAATTTAATTCTTTTAACCTTGACATCCTAGATTAAACTCGAGTCATGAAATGTGTCATACTCTTCATAATTTAATCTGAGTTTTCTTAATCAATGAGTAGACTATATGAAACAAATCAATATTTTTGCATGACCATGCATTTCATAGTCCTACTCAATCAAGAAGCTTGTGGATATCACCCCCAATATATAGGAGGGTTAAATTTCATCTAGATCACTCATATTCCTCACCAATAATCACCTTTATTGTCCACCCTATTAAAGGTGACTTTTGATGATATCAAATTACATAAATTCCCGTGTAGTAATATAGTTATTTCAGGTCAGATGATCATTACATCATTGTCACTATGAGAATCACTAATGACACTTTGCATAATGTTCCACGTAGAATTCTCATGGTGGGTTTGTCCAATACATCATTCTCTAACATGTACCTATGCATTGACTCAATATCTCATATATTTATGACCAATGAGATTTGGTCATCAATCAATCCACATACTAGTCTCAATGTATTATTGTTGTCCCATTAACAATGATACTCGACTAGAGACATTTAAGAGCAATGATACTAATTGTAATTATATAATCTCATGTTCAAGTCACATACTTGAAGCTATATAATTTGTATCACTATTCTAAAGACTGTTATTATGCTAACATTTATATAACGCAGTAAATACAACCATAATAAAATAATTCATTTATTCAATCAAATATAATATCAAAATGGTTAAGCAATTATATCAAATAATTGGTCTCTAGGACATAAACTCTAACAATTAGTTGGTCAACCACACTAGAGAATGAATATTACATATTATTGACTAGAAGGGTACCAATTGTTACTTAAAAATTTAGGGGTGGTGAATGTTATTATAATTATCTACAGGGGGTGTGAGTGTATTTTACTCTAAAATTAATATTAATTTTTTAAAAGTCAATCTCAAATATTTTCAAACTTAAAATTGACATTAATTTATTTAATTTATGTTAATATAATTATGAATATTATAAACTAACTAATATGTTATAGTAGTTATATAATTTATTTATAAAAATCTAAATGAATCATGTCAATTTTAAATTTGAAAATATTTTAAATTGACTTTTAAAAAATTTATAATGATTTTAGGGCTAATGACAAAACTGTCCCCCTAAATTAGACCGAAAAGCAATTTTTCCCTTAAGGAAATTTGGACGGATCGGTCAAAAGGGAACACAATTGTTTTTTTAAAATACTTGGATATATTAATTGACGATTTTCAAACTTTGAGGGACTAATTGCTTTTCGGTCTAACTGGAGGGACAATTTTGTCATTAGGCCATGATTTTATAATTCAGAGGGAGTATATTTCATATTTTCACCATTACATTTTACTGCGACTGTAAATATAGCATTTAGCAGAGACCAACCTCCCCTCTAGACCGTTTTAATTCAGACCTTTTCATTCAGACTCTCAATTGAGAAAAAAGTGTAAATAAAAATAAAAAGTGTCTAAATGCATCTTTATTAGATGAAGGGTTAAGAGTATAGAGTCGAATGAAAACATTTTGCAGTGGGGGTGAAGCGTAACCGATGAAAAATGAAATGCATTTGTTGGTTCTTGTAAATGCACAAGAAGTAAGTAGGCCAGTAGGGGCAGGGGGGTCACCAAATTTTACACTAGCAAAATTCAAGAACTGAGACAGTTGGAAATACAGATGCTGTAAGAAGAAGAAGAAGAAGAAGAAGAAACAAACAGAACTAGCAAGATGAAAATCAGAATAATTATAAAAACATTTAACATTTGTCCCTAGTACTAATTAAAAAAAAAGGTAAAAGAACAGGCATTTATTTGCAATTATGTACAAAGAGAGATTGGAAAGGGATAAAGAGTCATCATAAGAACAACAAATACTTCAAACTTTTCATATTCTGTGAATCATCTAAAAGAACAGATACAACACCTTGCTAGAAGAAGATTTGGTAAAAAATACAAACTACAAAGAATGATCATCATACAGAATCTAGAGTACATCAATACAATTATTTACAAGCCGGCCGAGACCAATCCGTGCAATGTAACAATACCAATTAGGATGTTCTGTTGATTGATGACAGGCAAAAACTGAACTGGAGATGGTGGAGACTCCATCTTCTGCATTGCCTCAACTGCCATGAAATCAGGGCCGATTGTCCTTGGGTTCCTGAAATTACAGAGAAGCTATAAATGTAAATTTGCATACAGACACAAAAGAAACCTATTTCCCATATGCAAAATTCTGGAAGCACTCAGGTTTTCCTCGCAGGAAGTTTCACTAGGCCTAACTTAACCTGTCCACATGATAGATCCTATTTTCTTGGTCCTCCATCTGAATTTCAACTTTTTAACAAAGAGTACTATTACCACCCACAAGGGTGATAAACGATACATGTAACTCTATGTATTAGAAAAAATAGGTTAAAATGAATAAAATAGACTCTTTCAAATAATTACTCTATTTTTCTGTTTCCATTCCTTTTGTTTTTTTATTTCATTTAAATATATATTTTTTTCTCTTATTCTTTCTTGCTTTTATTTGTTTCACCCTTCTCCCTTGCCTTTCTACTTTTACGCTTTACTTATGGGATTCATTTTCAGCCTACCCCAACTAGTTCGGGATAAAAACTTGGGACAAAAGGCGTTGTTCAGTTGAGAAAAATTACTCTATTTCCCGTAAAAGTATGACAAACAAAATTATTGGGACGAAAACAAGTCTGGCATCACTATGATCAGAAATATGAGAAACATCTCATTTAGTGTTAGCCAGATAAATGAAAACACATCGAATCAAGATTACATTTGAAATAAAAAATAAATTACTAGCTTATAGTTGTGAAATTTGAACCCTTGGATGTATTAACAGGTCCACTTATAATAGAAAGCATATAATTCTCTCTAAGCTCATAGAGTGAGATATTACCTATTGCACATCTCTCCCACTGTCAGTTTAAAAATTCCCTCCCCACTAGCTTTCAATGTCCGCCGCAGATCACCATCAGTGAATGTGCCTATCAGGTGGAACTCGTCATCGATAACAAGAAGGCACCCACATCCTTTGCTAGTTAGCTCTACTAGCTGATCCATTATCAGATCTCCTTCCCTGCAGATTGGAAGTTCCTCTTGCTTCTTCATAACATCCTTTACCTGAAACATAACGAATTCACTCAAACCAAGGCAAATTATTTCTTAGGTAAAAGTATGAACACAGAACACCACAACTTCTTATATATAAAACAACAAATGTATTACTTTCTACTAAAGAAACCAATTTCGCAAGTTTTCCAAGAGAGAGATGCATGTGTCCACCACAGAAATTCAATAAAACTCTGCTAATTTACTGTGATACTAACATATTAAGATTACTATTATATCCCCTTTATTACAACCAGAAAGGATAGTATGAGAAAAGGATATCAACAGTAGATATAGAGTAAAAAAGTTCAGTATTACTTTGAAGTACGTATCACTAAATCCAATAATTAATCCAAGATCCATACAAAATTAAAGAATCCTGAATCCATAGTCCAAACACCAAAAGTGTATAGTGAATCATGTATACAAAGTCCAAACACCATAAAGTGTACAATGAAACACTTAGGTAGTGTTTGATAAGGTCTTAATACCTCTTAATAGGTTTGCCTCTGAATCGGTAAGAGCTAAAACTTGTTTGGTAAAAAAATTATTGCCTCTTAATCGATAAGATTCAAAAACAATTCTAAACCATTAAGAGCTACCTCTGACCGAATTTTAATTTTTCTGGGACAAAAATAACCTCAGCTATATTACAAAATCTCACTTCTGTCCACTGAACCCTATTATCTCTCCCGTTTTCACTTCGATCCGCCTCTCTTCCTTCACTTCGATCTGCCGCTCTTCCTTCACTTCGATCTGCCGCTCTTCCTTCACCTCATGATCAGCTATATTACAAAATCTCACGTTTGCGGAAGCTACAGGTGCGATATCTTTTGATCTTTGTTCAGTACTCAATTATCTCTCTTCTTCTAGCTTTTGTTTGCTTAATTGGGGTTTTGTTATGAATTATTAAACACACTCTGCAATTATATTCAGCAATTTTATTGGGATTTTTATGATATCCTGCAATTATTTTCTTTTTATTGGGGGTTTTATGACCGATTCAAAGAGTCCTCTTGTTGTAATTGCCTCTGTTTCATATATGTATGCTAATGTTCTTCCATTGTGTGTCTTATGGCTGGCTTAAATTAATTAAAGCATCTTAGGGAAAACTTCATAGAATTTTGTGTGCAGTGCTTATTTTATACCAAAATTAGTCGTAATATGATAAGTCTGGAGATGTGGTTGCACGGTGCATGAATGTGTAGTTTGGAACTGTAAAAAAAAAGTAGTTATACAAATACAATTCAGTATGGAAGAAGTACTTTCTTAATTTTACTTTCAAAAAATATTATATATATACACTTTATTTTTCCATTGATTGGGGCTCGATCTAAAGTATATATAAATATCAAAAATTAAAACTCTTAAATTTTTTTAATGTAACTGGTCTCTCTATACTTTCTACCATTTTGGGAGTTGAAGAATTTTACTTAATTTTAGGGAAATTGGTACATGGCATTGTGTTGGACCTTTTTACTTTCATTTTCAGTGGTACAAGTCTTTTAGAAAGTTAATGTTTTTGGACTATTTTTGAAGTTCTTTTTACTTTGCCTTTCAAGTTGAACTCACAGTGGGGATGAATTCAAATATTTTCAATGGCAAAAATTATGTATGTGAATACAAATATTCTCGTAATTGAGCATGTGGTACAAGTCTTTTACTTCATCCTCCTCTGTTTCTTCAATTGCTATTCTGCTAGGCTAGTTTGCTTCTTTGGGATGGCAAGTTGGTAATGAGATTTTGTTCCTCTTCCTAGCCAACTCCAACAGGACCTGTGAGCTTTTATGTGATCTTAAATCAAATGTGTGCACTGCATACAACATACTACACTATTAGTTGGTAATTAGATTATAATGATTATTTGGGATGGCAAGTTGGTAATGAGATTATAATGATTATTAGATTATAATACATAACACATCATACATCATATTGCACTGCACTGCACATTTGGGTACAAGTTTTTCCAGTCAAATACTTATTGTTAGAATCTATGTACTTTAGGTATGGAACAAACTAGTGAAACTCAAAAATTAAAAAGGACTAGAGTGAGTTGGAGAAATGAATCACTAGTGAAAAACTTTTTTAGAAGCATGTATTCGTGAGGTTGTGGAAAATGGTAGGAAGGTGTAAGTCTCAAGCCACAATCATGGAGAAAGGTAGGAGAAATTCTAAAAGATACCTACAACATGATTGTTGATCAAAACAAATGAAGAATCATTTTGATTACTTATGAGGAAAATATGGTGCGGTGCAAACTTCGAAAGTAAGACAGAAATGTATACGACCCACAACGAATAGGTTCAACCTTTCTGATGAGGAATGGACACAAGAGATAAAGGTGCATTTTTAATATTTTTACATTTTAAGTTAATTAGTAATAGTCCTTAAAAATATATTATAACATGTTGAACTTACTGTTCGAATACAGGCAAATAAAATGGTAGAAACATTGAAGACCTCACCTCTAATCTTCCCCGATCTTTGTATTGCATTATTTGATGGAACTGCGTCAACGAGACTTGATAGTTGGGGTCCTAGTTGTGGAAGAAGTATGACTAAAGAAACACCTTTGGACTTGGAGGTTTTTAGTCTTGAGGACATTCCTTTTAGCACCCAAGGTCAAGGGACTTCTATTCCTTCTCCCAATGCATCAACTCCTGGTATGCAATCTCATGCTTCCGCTCCTAGCTTTGAGGGAGAAAGACCAAAGAAAAAAGCTAAGCGTTCATCTAAACAAACCTACAACACTAATCTAGATGAAGAGATGTCCAAGGCCTTGAAACTTATTGTTGAAAAGAATAGTGGACCTTCCGTGAAAGAATGCAAAGATAAGTTGGAAGAACTTGGGTGGGGAGCGGAAAATCCACTACACAAGATGGCTCTTGGAATATTTTGTGAGAAACCAAGCTACAGAGAAGCATGGATGATTCTAAAAGAGAATGAGGTTGAAAATTGGGTTATGATGGTTTCACGCAAGTTGGGATACATTGCTTAGTTTGTTGGATATTAGTTAATTACAAACTTGGTAGGATGTTGATGGATATATTTGGGCCTAGGTAATTTGATATTTTTGGGGCTAGTTAACATTATATTTTTGGGATACAAACTTGAATATGTGGGGGCTTATTTGCTAACTATGGATGTGACATTTGTTATTACTAATTATGGATGTAATATTTGCTACATATGCTTTTGAACGTGTATGTGTTAAATTTATAATATATGTCATTTATTATGATTTTGATTTTGCTTGATTAGGAATATTTTGGTTTTGACTTAACTTTTCTTTTATTAAATGTTGAGTATTTTAAAATTGTTATGTTTAATATAGGTAATATGGATATCGAGAATCAAATTTTATGTTTGATGATTATATATTGGTATTTGAAAAGACAATCTTCAAGGAGAATACCAAGGATTATGGATAATACTTCGTCATTGAGCGGGCATGCTTACACATTAGAGTTGTTAAATGGATCAAATACACAGTGTCGAGAGTTGATGCGTCTTTCTTGTGATGCATATGTGCATCTATGTGAACACTTCAAGGAAAAACAATGGGTACACAATAGTAGATACATAACAGTTGAGGAGAAGATGGCAATCTTCTTAACCATCATAGGCCATAATGAACGCTTTAGAGTTATAAAACGCAGATTTCAACATTCTACCCAAACAATACATAGATATTTTCATGAGGTGTTAAATGGGATGATTGAGTTTTCAAAAGAAATTATAATGCCTATATCATTTGATCCAAATCCAGATATTCCGGGGAACCATAAAAACTTACGACAAATATTTTCGGTAAGTGACATACAATATTTTTCTTTTTTTACTTTTATTCCATACAATAAAATACTTTGAGAACTCTAAGTTTTTTAATGCAGGGTGCAATAGGTGCATTAGATGGTACTCTTGTACATGCAAATTGTTCCTGCTGATCAACAAACGCTTCTGAGAGGAAGAGGAAGGGGTGAATGTTATCAAAATGTTTTAGGAATATGTGATTTTAACATGATATTCACATTTGTTTGGGCTTTATGGGAAGGCATTGCACCACGACTCACGAGTTCTAAAAGAAGTTGCATTTGATCCATCTTCCGGTTTTCTATTTCCTCCCGAGGGTATATATTACAATTTCTTTTACCATTTTCAATTATTATTTATTTTTGTCATAAAATTTCATCATTCAAGTTATTAATAATAATCATTATTTTTGTCTCAATTACAGATAAATATTATCTTTGTGATGCTGCATACATAAACACTCGAGGATTTTATCTCCATATCGCAATCTGAAGGTATTGGTTAGGCGATTTTCGATCTTGACGGCGCTTTGAATAAAGAGGAAAAATTCAACCATGCTCATGCACAACTCAGAAATGTTATCGAGCGTGCTTATGGTGTGTTGAAAGCAAGATTCCCAATTTTGAAACAAATGGCTCCTTACCCTTTTACAGTACAAAGGGATATAGTTATCGCTTGCTTCGCAGTCCATAATTTCATAAGGAAGCATAACATTGAGGATGAATTATTTGCTCAATATGATTGAGATAACATGTTTGACAATGAAGCGGAGCAAAATGAAGGAAGCGAAGAAGAAGGACAAGATGAACCACAATGGGGTGATCAAGGCGTAGAATTTATGGTTAATCTACGTGAACAAATTGCACTTCAACTCTTAACAACTGTTTGAAGTTAATTTAATTTGTATGGTTGAATTATTATGCTATGTTGATATTTTTGGGACATGATACTATGTTTGAAGTTAATTTAATTTGAACATTTTCATTTTTATTTTATCATATTGTGGTCAAATTATTATAAATATGTATTTAAAATACTATTCGGACCTTTCGATTATCAAATGATTTTGTTTAAAGCTGCTCGTAGGGTTAAAATGGTAAAATCATCATTATTTAGACATTTTGGAAAAATTAATTATCAAACAAAGATTTTTTCATTCAGACACAATTCTATTCAGATACTCTATATTATTCAGACGTCTAAACTGTTCAGGTCTTAACACTCAATTTTATCAAACACCACCTTAGTTCAATAAGTAAGCACCATGATCATAATACCACAAGACCCCAACCCACATTTATACACAACCTAAAAGCCACTTGCAAACAAATCTCACATTTTAATAAGCCTACACTACCTTAGTACCTTAAAAATCAAACTCCTATTCCAAGCACTTTTAGTTTTAAAATATATAATGTAGTCTTCTAATCCAGCCTTATAACTGTATCCATTTTATTAAACATTATATATTAGTAATGACTGATGATTGATGAACCCACCATATATCATGATTCCATATCCCATAAAAGGGTTAAGCAATAATTACCAGAAAATCCAGATTCTCATTTAACAACACAAGGTAAAACCAATTTCAATTAAACAAATCTACCATAGTAACACCAACCTCACCTTAAAAATCAAGCTCTTCCCAATCCGCCCAGCCGGATGATTCGCAGCATACTCATTCCTACTCAAATTCCTAGCCCCCATCAGCGCAATTGCCACCGTATCCCCAAAAACCATCTGAATAGCAGTCGATGTCACTGGAGCCAGATCAAACGGACACAACTCTCTCTCCAGAGGCAAAAACACGTTCAAATCACAAACACTCATCAACGCATTTCCCTCAAGCGAAGTCACCGAAATCAAGTACACCCCTTTAGCCCTAGCACACGGCACAAGCCTCAACAACTCCTCTGTATTCCCACTCTTGCTAAACAGCACCAAAATGTCTTTACCCGTCAAAATGCCGATGTCTCCGTGGAGGGCATCGACGGGGGACAAGAACCCGGACCGGATCCCGAGAGAGACTAGAGTTTGGGAGATCTTCTGGGCGACGAAGCCGGATTTGCCAATACCGGTGAAGAAAACGGTGCCTTTGGAGTTGAGGAGGGTTTGGGTGAAGGCTAGGGTTTGAGAGAGATCTAGGTTTTGGAAGAAATAATTGAGGTATTTTTGCTGGGATTTGAAGAGGTTGAGGAGGTTTATAGGGTCGATTAGGGTTTGGTTTGAGGTGGGTATGGAGTGATCTGGAGGTGAAGGAAGAGAACCCATTGTTAGGGTTTGAAGCTAGATCCGAATTTTCGAGTTACAGCAAATCCGATTTGGGGGAGAAAGAGGGAAATTTTACCTTTAATGTGCTTTGGATAGATATATAGTTAGTTAATTAGTTAAGTTAGTTGTTTTTTCGGGGGAGTGGTTAGTGATTTTTATTTTATTTTTCCCCATGTAACTCAATTTCTCTAAAATAATATTTGAAATGTAAGGGAGAGGAAATAAACTAAATTATTTAAATTGTTAATTAATTAAAGATATACTACGTATCTAAATTATATTTTGATATTTATTTGATTGATAATAATATTAAAATTAGAGAAAATTTTCATTAAACTTAAGATACTTCAACTCTAGGATGGAATTTTTTTGGAAGTGAGATTTTTTTTACCCCTTTCCACACTTTTATGTACTTGTTATAGTAGCCTCTGATTTATTTTAGAAACCCTACAGGAAATCATAGAACAAAACTCATTTGATTAAATTTTATGACGAGGTTAGATTTGAATTTATTACACGAGAAATTTCAAAAATATTTAGAAAAGAAAATAAAGTAAACAGGTGAAGGTTACTGCTACGTTTGAATTGAATGACTGAAATTGATGAAAGAATGTAACAGTGTAGGGAATAGAATGGAAAGTTGAATGATTCATTCCATTCGGAGTAAGTTATTTCATACCCTTTTTCAAAAAATAAAACTCACAAATCTGATAGAAATAGGAATGGTTCATTCCATTCCGATAGAACAACCAAACATAATTTTTTTATTGTATAGGAATAGGTCATTATATTGTCATCTTCATTTCTTGGATTCAAACTTAGCACCAAGTACAAAGACACAATTATGGCTTTAGATATGGACACAGAGCTCAAATTAGGCTCAAACTCATTGTCCTTGAATTATGTTCAGCTTCAATATTCAGTATGATGACAATACACAGCAGAATTGCACAATAATGGGTTACCAGAATGAAGTGAAAAAAAATATAATTAAGATAAACAAAAATCACACTTTTAATTATTAAATAATATAACAGAATTCTGTACATAGATTGATAGACACTACACTGACTAACTATTCTATTTCTCAACAATCAAATCCCTGCACCCTCCCCCACCCAACCTTCTCTCTCAATCTACTCTTGCAATACATTTCACTCATGAACATTCCTTGCATTCACATTCAAAACAGTATTAAAATACCTTCCATGCAACAAACTAGAACAACCCAGTATAGCACAGCCAAATACGGATCCTTCTGCGCTGAAACAAGACACCATTCGCCTATTATAAACTTCGAATATTGTCTACCCGGTCGATGACATCCAAGGCTTTGATCTTGTCAATATTGAAGTCGATGACTGGAACGGATGACAGCCGCTTTACAGGGAAGGGATCTTTCCGACATTCGTGTGTCGGGGAGTGGTTGCTACTCTTACTCAGCCTTTGGTACTTGCTTAACCTGGTTTTTGCGGTGTCAAATTCCTGACTCTTACTTATTCCGGGTGTCAGTTTCCTCTTACTTACGTCTCGAAGCATCTCTTGGTCTTCAATGGTTAATGTTGGTGATGCAGAACTGGGTTTGTGTGATAACTGAATTGTTTTCTGATTAGGGGAGCGAATTGGGGATATAATAGGGGACCTGGTTCCTCCATTAACGGCCCTAGATTGGCTGACTAGATGGTGAAGCCACACAACCAGTTCGAGAATATATAATTCAGCTTTTTCCTTATCTGCATGGTGGAGTGTCTCGATCCTGATCAACTCAGTCTGGCCAGCAGTTTTCTTGCTTGCATCAGACCTAAAAAAAATCAACTAGTTCTTTAATCTTTAACAACTAAATGGGGAAAAAAGACTGCAGTGTTGGATTAAGCATCTCTATTCAGACTTACCCTGTATTTGCCCATTCCCCGACCCAACCAAATCCATGATGAGCTCTGTTTTTGCAAGCATAATTCAAGGATCAGTAATAATAAATAAAGTAAGAGAAAAAGAAAAGCATATAAACATCTTATGTGATAATATGTTACTGACGAGAAAATGGACTAAAATGGTATTGCAAAACCACTTTTATAGTTTGTTCCATTCTCAAAACAGCTCGCATTACATCGACTTTCGACAATTTGGAGGGACGCATAAATAAATTTATATTCTGAGTGAGATGTTGACTTGATTTTAAAAGAATAGATGACTATGCCCCTTGCTGTGTATAGAGAACTGAACAAACTATAAAATAGGGGGCACCAGAAGAGATCATGTTGGGGGGAAAAGAGAGACGTTTGGTTTGTGAAGGAAGCTTTACTTGGTAGTGTTAGTAGTGATGGGAACAAGCCACTGCAAAGTTTTCTCCATTTCAGCTTTGATTTGCGGGACAGTAAGCTGCAACAACACCATTGCAGATTCGATACAAACGAGTGCATAGATGAGTGAAAAAAGCAATAGCAGAATTAAGCGAGAGGAATTGGTATAAGCAACCAATTTTACCGTAGTTAAGGATGAAGCAACAAAATATGATGGGGTAGGGAATAATAATTTATCTCAACACGTACTGATGAGTTGGAACCAATATAAAGAACAAGTACCTCTTCCTTCAGGTGAAATGATTGTAATTTAGAACGCAAGGCCGACTTGATACTAGGTGGTAATCCATGATATAAAGCATCCCTCGTATTTGGAGGCACAGAACTTGGTCTGCTTACCTGAGTAAATCAGTATCATCATTCAGAATAAAAGACTAGACCCATTTGAAATGGCAAAACAAAATTATTACCAGCTCTTTTGTTAACAGTATAACATCTGAATTGAAGTAATGCTTTATTCTACCAGAACAGCAACCTTGCACTTCCAAACTTACTAGGCAGGATTTATACCCTCAAAGGTATTCTAGATTCCACTCTATACAAAAAATACATGAAAAATGAAGCTAAATTACTAAAATCCTCAATGTGCAACTCTAATACACATTATTCCCTTAAACCAGCAACAATAAGAAACAGAAAATACATGTCTTAAAAACTGGAGGTTATTCTTACATGTTGAAAGAACATTGGAATCTTGGTTGGAAAGTTCAAGAGGTGGATGTAGGCTTAGGTTAGCCGAGCCACTATAACTCTATAAGTGCTTCCTCTTTCTCACTCTCATCTTTCTTATATTGCAAAACTTAATTGATAGCTATCGTCTCATGTTTACTTAGATATGTTAACTGTTCATATTCATATAATAAGACTTGGGGGATTACTTGCTTAGTTTATAAAAAGTTGTGAAAAAGTTTCACAAAACCTAGCTCCATATGTACCATATGAGTTTGGCTTACATGTGATGCATTTGTATCCAATTTAAATGCAAGCTTCAAAGTCCAAAACCCAACAAAGTTCAAAAGAAGACGCCTCCATGCAGAAACTTTTAGCCGATGATTGGTATAAGCAAGTGGAAAGAGAAGGGGAAGGAGAGGTGTCTCAAAGAGGAAAGAAAATCTAACAATGATCCTTGTAGCGCGTAACTCTATTTAGCAAAAATGTAATGTTCAAATGATACTCACCAGTGAGTCAATTTGAGCAATGATATTTGCATAATGCAGTGCAAGGCCAGCAGATCCTAATTTCAGATGGTTGTTTTTTGGTGGTCTATCTCCATCTGCAAGAGTTATCAAGAATCTTATATACATATACCAGAAATTGATCAGACAACAAATCTCAGAAAGAGCTATACAAACATTCAACTCTATATATTTTAAAGCACAATAAACAAAGCAAAAAACGAGTCATGAAAATTAAAAGAACCTTCTGTTCAGATCCTGCAGAGTCATCCTAGTATAACTGGAAAGATTTCTCTCCCACTCAATGCTCTTATACTAAATTAACAAACATCTATAGACCTCTTACTTTAAAGGGGGGGTCTGAGAAAATGTGGCCATTACTTGCTAGGATATCCATCGGTATTAGCAGATATTTCTTATGATCCTTGCACATCACAATATTATAACAGGATGCAGCTCTAGTTTCTCCATCATCTCATTCTCTTGTTAAAATTACTTCAGGAAATGAGTTTCATAAGACGAAATCATAAGAAAGTACTGATAGTTTATAGTTGCAAAACTGATTGGTGCACGTCTCTAAAGATCTTTTTCCTTGAAGAAATACCTGAAGCTGTGATTTTCCTCCTAAAGATGAAAAGTTAGATTTTTCTATTTACCAAATGTACACTCAGATGTCAGATCTTGATTTTTATAAGTTGAAAAGTCATTATAGAGTTTATTTATAAAACAACTAGAAAAGCCAAAAATCTCTTTTTTCTCCCTTTCGAGAAGCCAGCAGGATGCTGGATATGAGTACAACAAAGCTTCAGACAACCAGATAAAAAAAATTATGCCAAGATTTTGAAAGCATACCAGCACTGCCAAAAGCATCATGGATCTCCATATGTAAGAAATGTACAATGTCTACAAGTTTCTCCATTACCTTAAAATGAAAAAAAGCAAGAAATTAGCATGGTCTATTCAATTGAAACTACTAAATGTGAGATTTAACTATTCAGATCTTCCAAGTGCAAATCTATGTTCGTAAAAATGGTCTAAGCAAGTTCTATGCATAATTAGCTTCAAAACTATACTAAAAAGCAATAGTATGTGAAAACATAACTAGCAGCAATTGAATTCAATATACTAAAAAGTACACTATAGTTCAAGATATCTACCCTCTGCACCTAGAAAAAGATGTAAAACAATACTGTCTTCCTACCTCTTCCAAAATCCTGGACCAGAGTGACTTCTTTTTCAAACTTCTTACATGCTTCTTTTGACTTTTTAATTCTGCCCTTAAGATTGCAAGGCTGTCTCCTACAGATTAATCAGTACATACATTCTGTTAAACATAGTAACAAACAAAGAACGATAATCCTGTAAAAGGTGATGGATAAAAAATAAATGTATGCATTAATTTTTGACAAGTCATGAATATTAAAATCTATATGCGCATTATACTTTACATGCACCAGAAATACATAAAACAAAAACAACCAACCCTCAAAAAACAAAGATACAGAAATCCCAAACTATATGGACATTAAGGTAAAGCCAGAACTAAATGTACAATGCAGAAAATCAGTCTCCTGCACATTATTTATACAGCTTGAAGCACAGAATCAATGCCAACCATCATCACATAAATCATTTTAATTTAGTGAAAATGAAATCATTTCTTTCTAATTTAAAATAAAAGGACAAAACTGGAAAGGTATAAGAATATTTGTCTATCATAAAAGAAAAAATAAGTTACCTCTTTGAGAAGCACTAGAGTTATCTTCTTCTTGAAGCTTACGCCGATAATCTTGTTCAAACCTGTCCAAGGCATGCAATTCATGGTATAATTCCTGCAACAAACATCAGTCATCCCTCCATCAAAGTTCTAAGTGTTACTAGTTTGCATAGCTCAGCTTGCAGTTTAGCATCATATCATCATCAATCTATGATGGTACTTCTTAGGATAAATAAGGAGAGTACCATAACTTATCATTGTTGATGTGGAATGACGTATGAAAATTAAAAGATTTATTGTTAATTATATTGGGTTATTATTTAGAGACAAATTAATTGTGATGAAGTTATTTTAGTTAAACAATAGTTATATATATTTTATTTCTAGTAGATAATTATTAGGATAGTAGATTTTAATTAGATAGTATTTAATAATTAGCTTAAAAGATAATTATTAAGAGTTTACTTCTAATAAAATTAGGTTACTTAATTCATAGTAAAATTAGTGTGTCCTATACTCTAAAGAAATTGTAATCTTCATTATTTTTTATAATTGAATATATTAATTTGAAAATGCTTTTTGTCAGCTATTCTAGGATATGTAATATGTTCCCTTTGCTCTTCTTTCTTCATTTATCTCTTTGCTAAACGGATAGACCCTATCGGAGCTTGCCCTACTCCAAATTGGTATAAGGGTCAAACTAGTTGTACCTGGAATATGGTTCATTTCGGTTTGTGAAATCAATACAGGTCAGCGGTATGCTACATAGGCTAAAACGCAATACGCAAGAGTAGCTTTATATGAATGATTATAATTAGGAACTCTTGTATCAATATAACTAAGTTAGCTAGAAGATTTTTAGTGGAATTAACAAGTTAATTGTTTTATAAATAATTTAGTACATGTGATGTTTGAGCATTTAATACTAAGTTATTATATTGATATTTGAGTAATTATAAGCAAAACAACAAAGAAATATTTCAATATGCTAAATTTAGAAATTGATGTGTTAAGAGTATCATATTCGGATACGCAAGTACCAATACGTGATTCGCTAGGTCAACAATATTTGGTAACCTTGAGGTGAAACTAATATCATTCGATTTCACCATACACCTAGCAAAGCTTGAACCTTCAACCTTACCCACACCTCTACACCTAGTAAGAGTTTGAACCTCTAACCTTATGGTTAACATGCACATGCTCTAGCCAACTAAGTTGGCCTATCACTACAATTCTTCATAAATCCAAACTTTAACCTAATACAACCAACTGCGCCGCCTTATTCATCTTAGGCCACAAACCAACCCAAACCCCAAACCTACCCAAGTTCAATTTTTTTCCAAAAAATGGATCACTATGATAAGGAAATCAAGTTTATAGAGTGACAAATTGACAATTGACATATAAATTGACATGTGAAGAAAGTTTGAAGTCAAATGATGACCCATATAAGATAGTGGAGCCTTTGCAGAAATATGGAGTGTGATGAACGAGGATTTGAAAGCTTGAATATAACGATAAGGAAGCAACTAGGTATTGTTCCCAATTATATCTTGTCCAGGATCAGAGAACAAGTATCTCTCTCAAGTTGGTTAAGCAAGTTGAAAATTTCGAAGTACCAAACCCAAAAGAAGAAACCGAGAAATAAAAGTTTAGCTTTCCACGAACTTAATGCAACTATTTAAGCCCTTTGTGCTAATCTCAAAGATAAGAAAAGGGAAGAAATTCAGTAACTCAAAAAGATCACAACTGATTCATAGGTTGGCCAAGAGATGCTGATATTGCAGAGTCATATAAGTTAACCCAGCGTGTGTTCTATTATGTTTCCTCCGCACCCTGCTAGTTAAAAAGGATTTTGAATGTCGTATAATCTCTGTTCCCTCACAAATATTAAAACTAATTTCTTTGTTCTGCATCAAGAAAGGGAAAACCTATGAACGAAACATTACAATGATGAAAAACACTCACAGCAGTATACTGAACTAAAGTCATCATTTGGTGCATCATGGTCTCTGCTTCTTTTAATTTGGTTTGGGGTGTAAGTTCTGATCCCAACCTAAAGATCATTAGAATAAAGCATTTCAACAAGTTTGGCTTCGTTTGAGATGTAGTAACAAACAAAAAAACAAAACTATTTGTCGGAAGAATACTTTTCAAAATAACGGTCCAAGTTGTGCCATTGAGGATCCTTGCAACGATTTCCAAAACGGACCACTTCTCCGGAAAAAACTTTCAATTCATCTCTGTTACAATCACAAAACAAAATATTCATTACTTCCTGCAATTCTAAAAAATAAATTAATTATTTTCCACAATACTAACCACTAAATCATTTTAAAAGTATCTTTTATACATGTGTATATATATATGTGTGTGTGTATATATAGGTGTGTGTATGCATATATATGTGTGTGTGTGTGTGCGCGCGCGCGCGCACGCGTGTGTTAAGTGTGAACAAAGCTATTAAAACTGTTTTGGCTAGATGCACCTCTTGTCAGCTGCAGCAATTCTCAGCAGTTCCTCCATATCTTTTGATATCAACCGCTGCGCGCCTTCCGAAGGAAGTATCACCTCTTTCAAATGTCTAATGCTTTCCTTTGAAAGCGATTGCATAAGATTGGCACCCTTAACAATTGTGTTTGCAACTTCAAAAGACAAAATTGAAATTTTGTTTCCTTTTGTTGTCGCCCCTGATACAAAACTACTGCTGAGGTTCAAATTTGTCATGCTGCTACCAAGTGTATCCAAAACTTCAACAGCCTTCCCCAGCCCAGCAGTTCCAGCTCTACCTAGAATTGAACTCACTTCTGAAACCTGTTTTATAAAAAATAGAAGATAAACTATACTGCTATTAGTGCTATTTAGCTAAGTAATACAAACAAATCACCATTGAGGCAATGACCTTTATTTCATGATAAAGATAATTGCAGTTCCCCTGGATAAAATATATATAAGAGCAATTTGAATAACTTTTTCTATTCCTTTTCCGGCAATAAGCTCAGTAGAAACTAATACGAAATATTTCTGCAGCATCAAGAAAATCATGTAATAGACACCAGGAACTACAGATTGAAATCCATTTTCAGCATCAATACAGTGTTAGTTTCACTTTGAGAATGGCATGGCAGAAATAGAAAGAGACATCCACAGTGCCTCAAGTGAATGATAAGAAGTGCTTTTAGACCAGACAAGGCATTTAATATTTTTAACTAAAATATTAATCAATATGATATATATAGATGTATACACATAATATTTAAATATGCTTTCGGCACGTCTTAACTACACATTCTAAAAATAAGTGTTGCAATTAATGTGGATGGAGGGGAGTGTATGTATAGATAGAGAGAAGGGAGTTGGGGAGAGATAACTACAAACATATGGGCCTCTATGGTAATATGTTGAAGGATAATGTTGAGCTCCAAGCATGAAGAAAATAAGAGAAATAAATAAATGGTTGCTAATTAAAATGTCATAATAGGCCAATGGACGTACACTTCTTGAAGATGGGAATCAAGTGTAGCCATCCTATCAAAAAGACTGCGAAAGTAAATAATAAAGAGTTTTGGAGAGGAAACTATATAAATAAAAAGCAGACCGATTATTCAATGGTTAGGAGTACAAAGTGAAGGACAGATTAAGTAAGTAGAGTTATTGAAAGAGGTCTCATAATCTGGCCGATATGTCAGTATATGCAATCTTTATTTAACCTTTTATAGTGGATCAAACAAAATAGTGAGCTTGGCCATATCAACGTAGAGATTGAAAAGTTTGTAATCCCTAATTCTACAAACCTTCCAGCCAGATTTGTAGCTCAAGTAATTCAAAAGCAAATATTCTTGCAAATAGAGATACAAAATTTGAATGACCAAATGGGCAACTCTAAAGCTATCTAAGCTTTCCTTCTACTCAAATTTATGTTGGGTCAAGTAACACACTTCCATAATCCATTCTCTCTTTGGAAAATTCCCTTCAACTATATTAATAATATTGCAGCATTCAAGGGAAATATCCAAATATATTATTATTTTCAATAATCCATACTTGTAGCAATGAAATATTATTGTTCTTCCTTCAAGTGATAAATGATGGATTACAAAATATCTACAATATATTTTCTCTATAAAGAACCAAAAATACCTTGTTTATGTATCATTGGAAAGTGTATTAACATAAATACGACAGTAAGAAGTGACAATACAAAAGTGTATAAACTATAAATGTGTACACTATAAAAACGAGTCAAAGTGGACTGTCCCACACTAGCACTTCCACGCAATAATTATGCCAAAGGGGATCCTATTGTAGGAATAGCTTCGTGTACACCTGGTACAATTTTCACTGCCCAATAACCAATTTGATCCCGAGGTAAGGAATAACCAGTTACACCAAAAGATGGAGTCAATACGGCCAAAACCACACTTGTAACTCAAGTTAATTTGCGAGAATTTTTTAAATCCACAGGTGAGATACAAACGAAATACATGCAGAATCATCATTAGAACGATCATACTTGCCGACTATCGATAAACTGATCGGATTAACCAACCAAAATTAGCTTCAGTCATTATGATATCAACATAGCAAGAAAAAATAAGACACCTTATAGTGGCAAAACTTAAGATAAACAACACTACAAAGTTCGTGATTATACATATATTAGCTACATGTATAAAAGTTTTTAAGTAATTTATGAAATAACTATCATATTAGAATCTAGGGTTGGGACTTCTTTTATTATTATTAATATCTAGGATACTGATAACATTGCTAGCTGTTTTTGTATGTTGCAGCAGGCAAGAAATTAAAGCACCGAACTCTAAGTTAGGAGGTCTTCGTCAACATGTTACGATACACAACGAGGATCACAATCATCTGAAAGCAAGAGCAAGCACTCAATAGCTCCGTCTAGATAGCCATTTTAATATTTATTTAAAAGAAAAGAAAAAAAAGCAACAGAAAAAACCCTACAAGCAGAATAAGTTTAGAACCGGGAGTCAAAGAGGATTTTATGATTGGTGTTATAGCAACTTTTCACCAGTTTATAGTGAATGGTGATGGCTTCAGCTTTTGTAAAGGCTTCTAATCATGGAAGTAGTTGGAGCCTACAAGAGCTATATATAAGCACTGCAACCAAAAGTGAGAATCTTGTAACCCTCTTGCACAATGCATCACTACTCATGATATCAAATTACTCCAACAAAGTGCATTAAATTATATAAGACAAACCGCAAAACACTAATACCACGTAATAGAATAACATATCCACGACAAACCTATAGGACGTACCTTTGCAACCGCAACCTGTTTAGACATTGTTGATCTAGATTTGTTTGATAAAGCCCTAGACAAGCGAGGTATTCCATCATTGATGTCATCAACACTCAATCCATAAGAAATAGCATTTACGTCAGGGAATGAGAAGGGTTCTCTTAATTGTTTATCCGTGCTTTCAAAAACTGGTGACGGTGTCGAATTGTTATTAGCTTGGACAGGCAATTCACAGGAATGATAAACCACTCCAGAACCATAACTCAAATGACCATTAACTTGTGGAAATCCTCCAGCTGAAGCATTATCCTCAGTGGATCTCCTCGAGCAAAATCCACCCATTTAATCAACAACCACACCTTACAATTCACTTCAGGTTCAAACTTTCCATATAAACAAACCAACGAACTATAATATTTATAAATGCTGAAAGAGATTTTAGCTAGGTTCACAGACTCATTATAAAATAATGAGCAGAGAATCAAAACCTCCTTAATAACAGGAATAAATTACAATACTAATCCAATACACACTTCTTGTTTGTTGTCTGCCTTAAAAATTCCAACTTTTCTCAATGTTACTGCAATCCCTTGTCTGATCATTGCTGATAATCCGTTCCACTAATACAAACTACAAATCAAAAGAACAGTAAACCAAATTCAACACATATGAACCAAGTAAGACTTTTTATGAAGAATATACAACAGATACCCATCATCAAAATTGCATTGAAATCAACGAAAAATAAATTAACAAGACCCAAGTAGATAAAATGTTAAAATGCACAAGCAACAAAGTGAAATACTAGGAAGAGAATAGCAACAACAAAAAAATACACAAATATACACATCAGAATAAGATAAACAAAGAGAGATGATAATTGCCTATAATGGGAGAAAGATATAGATAATAAATTGTATCCATACCATTAGAATAGAGGGGAGATTCTGCTGGATGTTTCTTGCAACAAGAAGAGAGAAAAAGGTTTGGGTTGTGATTATGAATTGACGATGATAATGGTGATAGGAACAAGAGAAGGGGAAGTATAAGTGGACTAACAAAAAGTTAACAAAAGACCCCACAAGCACCAGAAGTAAGCGGTGGGATGGGGGTTTATCTCTCTACTATTTTCTGTATCTTTTGTTTGTTCAAGGAGACTGAGTCCGCCGCACCAAACCAAGCCAGGGACGCCACACAGTCTCTCTCTCTCTCTTACGGTCAAATCTCACTATATACTTTTTTAACCATCGTCACCATATGCGTCTCCTATATATATATATATATATATATATATATATATATATATATATATATATATACTAACAATCAGTTATATGGATCCCAATATATATATATATATAAAAAAATTCTAACAAGTCGCTATGTGTTGAAGCTACTGGGTAAAATTCGATTGTTCAAACAACCTCTTTGTGGATGAAATTCCATATATATATATATATATATATATAGTGATTATAAGTCATATCTTTAGATATGCATATTGCCTTAAGTTGCATAATTTTATCAAAACGACGTAATTTTGATAAGACGCGCGTGATTTTTTTGTAAATACGCTATGGCATGGTATTTACAAAAATGTCACCGCTGCCTCTCCAAAAACTACGCCGTTTTGATAAAATTATGCAACTTAAGCATGCAACTTAAGGATTATGACTTGATCCTTTCATATATATATATATATATATATATATATATATATATATATAAATAGCAATTCCTCATGCCTCCCGACACTATGGATGTTTCTTAATTTATCTCAAATTTTGACTACTTTCGATGATTTATTGAGTGAACGGACAATTCAAAATTATTTGTATTTTGTTATATATATAATATATAAATTTACGCGAAATTATAATTATAAAAAAAATTAATATTTTTATAAATAAAATATTAATTTCACAAGTCACATGAATAGTAAGTGAGTTTTACTATTATGTTAGAGAATTTTAGAGAATTAATATTTTCACTTATAAAAATATCAATTTTCTTATAAAATTTATCAATAAATTATAAGACACCTCAATTATTATGCATGTTTCTAAAAATATTACCACTAATATTTATTTATGTAACTTATAATTAAAATTCGACGTAAAACCTTTGTAATATATTTCATTACCGTTAGCATTTTACTTTGTGATCATACTTTTACTATGTTTGTGAGTTTTGGCCTTTGGGATAGTGAAAAAAGAGAGGATAATATGAAATAGGATAGAGAAAATAACTAAAAAATAATAATAATAAAAATAATAATAATAATAATAATAATAATAATAATGTGTTGTTTGTTTGATGATTAAAAAAATAAAAAATAATTTTATAATGCTCCATAAAAGTTCAATTTTATTTTTAGGTAGGAAGCTATTTTCCCCATTTTCTTTTTTTTTCTAAGCAATTAAATAAAGGGCTATGGTGAATTTAGAAATAAAGAGTATATTTTCTACAATTTCCCATCTTTATCCTCCTCCTACTATACTGATAATAACTGCTCATGGAATACTTTGACTATAAAAAGAACACACAAAGTTGACCCAAAAAAAACAACCAGTATAATTGTGAGTTTAGGTAAAATTTTCAATAATCAAAATGCCAAGTTTCCATATGTACTACTCCATCTGTCTCTTAATATACCACGTTTTAAATAATTTTATTTATTCTTAATTATTTGTCATTTTATATAATATAAGAAAATTAACTACAATCTTTGCAAAATTAGCCCTCATAGAAAATATTACAGATAAAAAAAAATATGAAATAAGTATGATAATTATGAAAATTTAAGTGTATTATATATAATTGATAATATATTTAATGAGTACGGATCTAAACATACTTCTTAAATAACATACATTTATTAAAATTACTTTTTTTTTGAGATTCTTTTAAAAACAAATGGGGTCGCAGGTGATATTTGTGTAAATAAAAAGAAAGTAAGTTGGACCACTCTCTTTTAATGTTATTTATTTTTTAAAATTATTTTCAAAACGACATAATTTTAATAAATATATATTATTTAATATTATTTTATATAATTATTTTTTTAATTCTTATGCACAACTCTAAAACGACTTATATTAAGGGACTGAATTAATATTCAAAAATGTGCACATGCAGTGGTTCCCCTAAATTTGAAGACTTTTGAAGTGACAACTTACTGAAGAATTATGGCATCTCAATTTTGTACTGATTTTTTTTAAAAAAAATTAAATCAGTATAATGATAAATATTAAACTATCTAAAAAGTATTATTCATCGTAATATATTGTTTCATAATTTATAATGAATCATCTTAATTTTAAATTTAAAAATATTTCAAATTAACTTTCAAAAATAACTAATAATCATATAATTCGGAACCGACCGAGTATTATATTTCAGTTTTAAGTTTTAGGAATACATTTCTTTTCGGGGAGAAACCTGAGAAAGAGGTCAAACTTGTGACCATGCACAGTTAAAAATCCCAAAAGAGTAAACAAAAGAGGTTAGTCATCGAGCTTACTGCATAATTCCACATCATATATTCTGCCGTGTGCTCCTTAATTTCAACATGACCAAGTCAAGGATGACCCTTGCACGAACTCTTTGGTTTTGCTCCAGATTCAAAAGCAATTAATAATACTTCTTGCATTAATTTTCAACACTAAAAATTTAGTGATCATTAGATTCCATTCCCACTTTTAATGTAAATTTATTTAACTTATTTTTATGCGACGTCGGATTGATTGATTATTATTTAGGTGAGACTTATTTTATACGACGTTGGATGAATTATTATGCAATGGAGATAATAATGTTAATTGTATCATGCGATATTTAATTCTTATCTCAATGCATAAAGAATAATTCATTAATCAAATATAAAGGCATGTTTGTTTACCACTTAATTGGTTTGAATTCGATAAGCAGTATTATTTGTTTAGGTTAAAGTAGAATCTAAATAAGTCATTGACTTTTACACAGATGAACCTTTCACATTGAGCTGGTCATGACAGAAAAACTTCTTAGAGAAAAAGAAGAGGAAAAAGCGATTAAAGTGAAATTGTTGAGTGAATAAAGCTTGCTGTTGAAAATTCTTCGGCCGAGCCGACTCTATGCAGAGCGAGTGTCGAAAAAATTGCAATAGAGCGAGAGATGAAGAAGTGGTTCAAATTGGGGTTTAGGGTTTTGAATATGGTTGTAGATAATGTTGACTCCTTTGCAGACACATAGATTATGGAGAGAGAAAAGACCAAAAATGAATGACACAATTATGGTTTTCAAACATTTCATTTATTAATTTAAAAAGAAACATTTTCCAAAATGAAAGGCAAAAAAAACCAATAATAGTTCAGAGGATAAAATAGTAAAAAATTGTTATTTAAATATTTCAAACATGTTAATTATCAAACAACTTCTTTCATTCAGATTCAGCTCAATTCATATTGAGACAACCTCTAAATGGAGAAAACCTTCCACAACATTTTCTACAATGGTAAGTGATAATAAAATTGAAGGATAATAAAGTCCACAAACACAAACAAGTTGCTGGTAAATTACTTGCTTGATAATAATATTGGTAAACACAAACAAAGTTGCGGGCAGATTGTAGCTAAAGAAGTGTATTAATGTCGATCTGCTTTGAATAATCAAGGTGTGTAGAGCACAAGGTTCACTTTTTCAGGCAATTTTAAGGAGAGAACCAAAATGATTTGCCCCTTCTTCAGTGCCCACTGTGTATTTCCATCAGGAAGAAGAACTACCAACTCAAGAAGACTAGCCAATGTATTTGATCAAACTGGATAGTGAAACACACAACAGACATGCACAGAGCAGTGTGGACAATTGGATTCTTGGTAAAAGTAGATTAGGGCTGGATTTCAGTTTGTTCATGGGTATATCAGTTAATACATATGTGGAACCTGAAAAGAACAAGTCAGACAAGGAATCACGGCTTAAAGAACTATCGGTAACAAAGTAAATTAGAATCCTCGGCATAAGAATTGAAGACCGTGTGGAGCATTAATCTGTATCAAGTTTAAAACTCAATAAAAACAATGAACATACCACTAAGAACTCCTTTGACTGTTGTACTCTGAGATGAGGTCTTCTAGTTCTTCAATAATAGCGTCATAGCAAAAAAGGTATTGCTCCTAAAACAAGTGAATAGAGTAGAAAGTTAGCAGAAGAATAAGAAATAAGAGAACAGATGCAATCTCAGTGGCATCAAAAGCTCCTCACTCGAACCTATTTTATTTTAAGTATATTTTTTCAGTAATTTAACTCAACAAGAACATACCAGAGCATTGACTAAATTTATGAGTTACTGATGCAGGTCACTTCTCTCGAGGGTACACTACATAAAAAATGTCCTGGACTACCCTTGAGAATAAATATTACAACATTAAAATGGTTCGATCACAATTTGAAAGACAAGAATAGATGATGTAGTCGAACATAGCTTGTGGCGGACCTTGTGGAAAGAGCGGAGTAGTCTGTACTTTGAAGGCAGAGTGCGACCTACTGAAAAAATTCAGTTTATTTTCTTTAGTCTTGTATTCTTTTGGGTGCATGAGATGATCCCAAACTCTGATGTGCAGTTGGTGGATTTTTTGCGAGTTTGCTTTAGGGGACTCCTGTAGGTGTATTGTTAGAGGGGCTCTTCGAATAGGGAATTTCTTTATTTTGTTTTTGGGATTACAGAGCCTTATCCTTTGATTACACGTGTTTGCCAACGTATTTCACTTTTAGGGAATTATTTACTTGTATAAAAAAAATAAAGATATGGTACTTGAGAATAAAGTTGGTCAATTTCAGAGGAAGAGTGGGGGGGGGGATCACTTTCTGATTAAACACTACTTCAAAAGATTATCACCCATATTGATCTATATAACCCTTACTGTTACCAGGTAAATATGGCATGTTCATTAGCAGTTTCTTAAACCAGCAAGTCATAATTATAGGGAGAAATAATAACTAGAAAAATGAAGCATGATCACAAGGAAATATACCCGTGTCTGAACCATTCCAATTCGCTGTGACCTAAAGATTGTTACAGTGTTAGCAAGATCCAAAGCAGACATATCACCAATCACAACCCTCTGGATAGTATTGTGAACTGTGCAATATGTTCCAGTTCTACCAATACCTGCACTGTGTATGAGCCATGAGGAGAAAATTTGTCAGACATATATTCAGATATTACCTTCTAATCTGAAAAACATACTTTGTATTTAAACGTGATCTAAACCTGCAGTGCACTACAATTGGTCCAATGGTGGGTGGTACACTAAATAATCTTTTCCAAATCTCACGAACAGCAAGGGTGTCCTGGGGAACTCCATGATCAGGCCATTCAGGATACTGAATATGCAAAACAGATAATGGTTGCTCTTCTGACTGAAACATATATAGCGAAAAAATAGCAAGCCGTTACTAGCCGCTACTATTCCACCAGGTAGATCGTGTTTACAAATTGCACAACATATATTCTAAAAAATAAGACGGCAGTTAAATTCTGTAATGGTAAATCTATTTAGCAACTAGTACAATGTGAGTATTAACGGTAAAAAAGTATTGATGCAGGCAGATTGCTTTATCCTTTTCGTACACTATGATAATTTATTCGACAAATACACCCTTTGTTCAGAAAGGATTGTCCTACGTTTTTTTTTTTGTTAATTTCTCTTTGGATATTAAGGTATGTACAAGACATGCTCAGACAAAATAGCTTTGGATGATTTTTATTTTTAATTACAAAAATTTAAAGACAAAAATAGAAAACAATTATTGAAAGAATTATGTTCAAGTGTATCCCATGCTGGCCTTAATATTCGAGTGGAGGTGGGGGTTTGAAAAAGTCAACAAAAAGAGTAAGACCTCTCATTTCCAAACGGAGATAGTATGTACTACGTAGCTTGTAGTTAGTGTTTAAACTGCACAAAGCAAATTTGCTCCGTCCATCTCAAAGTGAGTATATCAATTATTACTGTCTAAATGTTGTCGTATATCCATACATGAAATGTAACTTTTTCTCTTATTTGAGTTATTCCATAAGAAAAATGCTCTTAAAAAGTATTTTTTGCACTGCTCAAAAAGTCTATCTTCAACTATGACCCTACCTCTTTGTAGTTCACCTCCAAACGGCGCAAAACTAATGAAGTTTCGGTTGTTCTTATCCATCTAGTAGCAATGCATAGATTGCCGAATTCTCTTGGACCATCTTCTGCCTGAAAATAGTCTCCACATTTTTCCATCTGCATCAAAAAGTAGGAGCAAGAAAGAAATCGGGAAGAGAAACAAATGAGATAAAAATTCAATTAAAAAAAAGGCCCATTGGGAAAGAAAGAATTGAAAACTTAGTATATATAATCATAGACTCATTTCCTTAACACAACTGATAGAGCCAGAATTAACAGAAAACCTATGTTGAGAAAGAAAAAAAGCCTATTCAATAGAAAATTACATATCTAGTAATGGAATGTTGTGTTATTAACTTACCAAAAGAAAAAAGAAAATCAGAAAATGAAACTTGCGATTCTTTTACAAACAACTAAGACATTACAGCATTACTTATCTAGAGCACCTTGATTTTCATATTAGACTTGAATGCAACTTGACCCAAATTGAGACTCATGCACTGAAACTACGACCTGTGCATACCAAATTTGAAGTCAACCAAATACCGTTGGTTCCCTACACCTAATAAAACATGGATAAAATATTCTGGCAACACGATATTCTAAACATCAATGTTAACCCCTTCATTGGAAATTGTCCTAACTGTTCTCCATATGAAATTATCTCTGCACCTTTTCTTATCACCATTCTCTGCATCAGACATTAGATAACATATTGAAGAATAACCACACACACACACACAATGGAAGTGTGAAAACTTGCATAGATGCTGATGAAAATCATGAAGATTATCTTAAATCTATAAAATTTAGTACCTTGTAATTGTCAACTAACCGAGTAAGCATCACAATTACCTGGCAGCGATACTGGAGTACCATCTCCCAGAAATCTTCAAAGGTGTGTGGCATTGGACCTTGTGTGGCTATGAATCGAGAAATACTTTCAGACAGAGAAGTCTACAAACACAAATTATAAATTACAAGCAACGGATGTATTTCTAACACTACTCGTGTTTCTTTCTTTTTTTCGTTTTTTTATATATCAAGAGTGTGAACTAGAATGGCATATTCAAATGATTCTACCGTGATGAAGCTTGCATTAATATATCCCCTCGCTGATGGTCTATAATCTTTTCACTGGTTCAGGAAAACCCTGTTTTCGTCAACTGAGATCAATGAATATTCAATAAAATCATTTAAATATTGAATAGCAAAACTAAAACAATTTTGAGAGAAAGAAAATTATATATCATACATGGTACAACATCTGTGTAACGGTTCTTGCTATTATTAACACTGCTGTAAGCCACTGAGCATCTATTCCTCGTGTCCAATGCTCTCTTCCTATTGGCCTGTAAATAAGAATAATGGACTTACTAATCACACAAAAAAAAAGAGTTACCCAAGCATAGGTTTATACAATCACAATCTAAGTATCGATCACATCAAACTTTCTGGTGGTGAATTGTTGAATATATACAATCGATATTCCATTTCCTTTGGTATTTATAGGACATAAAGTTAATTTGATACAGTTGGTTAAAAAATTTCACAGTTCACTTGAGTTGACAATGAAACATTGAAACAATGATGTAAAAGTTAGAAACATCCTTTACTTTGTTACTTTTTTTAATGCGTGTTCGGTTACAAAATGACTGATATATAAATGGTGAAAACTAAGAATCAGCAAATGTTTCCTCGTTTATCTACCTGAAACAAGAAATATGGGTATACAACATATATATATATATATATATATATATATACACATACATATGACAGATAACTATTAGGCAAAGAAGAGAAAGATGAAATTCATATATCCGAAAGGAAAAAAGATCCATCCCTATCTATTTTTTTGGATGTATACATGTGTGTACACACAGATACTTACAAACACACATATATATGGATATATACACATAAGAGAATTTGCACGACACAACCAAATGACCGAGACATGGTATTGGAAAGCTACCCATATATGATATGATTCATATATTTATGTATATATTTAGAATTACTCAGTGTTTTTAAAAGCGCTAGATGGACCTAGGCAATGGAGGAGCCGCCTAGCGCCTAGGCCGCTGAGCAGCCGCCTATGCATTTTTGTATTTTTTTTAAAAAAAGAATTATATTATTACAGGACCATTTGTAAAAGTAATGAAATTGGGGACTAAGGACTGAACTATTAATAACTACGAGGCATGTGACTGTAATTTTAAGGACGAACTATTAATAACTACGAGGTATGTGACTGTAATTTTACAAAGTAAAATAGATATAGGGGGAATCTGTCAACATCCAGTACATCACATACACTACAAAGAAACAAACAGGGAAGAGAAAGAAAGGAGAGTAAAGAAAAAGATTGGTAACGATACGTGGTAGATATACCAGTGGCATCAACAGCGGTACGGTTTTTTTCTTTTCTTCTTCCCATCTCTTTTCAAGTCTCCCTCTTCAACTGATACAAATTTGGGGGTAAGGGCAAAGATTTTATTTGAATTTTTCTTATTAGTTAACCCATCAGATTTTATTTTTTTAAAAAGAAATGTTGAACCTTTGACCGTCTAGCTCCGCCTAGTTTCTTCCGAGTCTCCACCTAGTCTAATGAGACTTTTTTTTCCGCCTAGGCACCCACCAAGGCCGCTTTTACGAACACTGGTATTGCTATTAGAAAGAATGGTGTTAGTTGGTGCGTGGATGACAAATGGTGGTGCAGCAGGATTGTGGAGGTATATTAATGGACACTTAACACACACATATTTCATGTATATTAAATGACGAATGTGTAGTCCATCAAATATAGGAACTAGAAAATCTTTGTTTAATAAAATGGCTCGACTTAAATTTTATCTTATAAGACTTGCATAAAAGGAGTAAGGATCACAAAATTGTACATGATGATATCATTATTTCCAGCAAAGCAAGTAACCTCTGCAACACCTAGAGGGAGCATTTGTTACCAATCCAAAAGCAAGGGGAGGTTTAAGTTTAAGTAGTTTCCAAGATATAGGGGAATCACAGTAATAAACCAGAACACCTAAAGTCCAATATAATTTACCCAATTTGATTACCATTCAAAAGGAAAAATATTTCCTGGACTGGAATGGGGAAAAAATTTAAGGACGGTAGCACATCAACTGCTTATTTAATGTAGCTATTCTCCTATATTTAGAAACATGGAGATGCAAATAAAGAACATGCGAGTTCAATTTATAATTATTTACTTTCTAATATAATAATGGACTAAAGTACACTTTGCACCCCAAACTTTACACCATTGCACCCCAAACTCAAAAAGATGCCTAAATACATCCCAAACTTCATTTTATCTAAACAAAATGCACACTTTTTGAACTTAACCAGTCAAAAGACTGGCAAAGCCTGTAACGCTTATTATAGAGGTGTAATTTGGGTAGATGACTTTAAAGTTGAAGGAGTTATTCAACCAATCTTCACTCGTGTAGCCTTATCAGACAAAATCCCCAAATCAGTTAGAGTCTCGATTTGAAGCACAAAACTGACCTTATCAAAATCCCCAAATCATTTGACCCAGGGCTCGCAATTTGACACACAGAACTGGTGCGAAAATGAATGAGAACAACAAATTCGTGAGGGATTCGGCTGATAACGATGTTTATGGAGTGAATGGTGTTCCAGAATATCGTAAGTACTTCTAAGATACTTTTTGATTGTATTGTAGCTTTTAAATTTCTTGAATAATGGATCATTTTGTAGTTTAATGTGTTGTTTTTGTCGTAAAGTGGAATGGTGGACATCACTGAATAATATTTTTATAAAGCTTGGAAGTGGACCCTTTTGATGTTGATAAACAACATTTTCATTATTTTTTTACTTTTTATTGTTTTTATGGATTTTATAAAATTAAATATGATGTGGTCCACACATATAACTATTGGTGTTTACTTAGTGTTTGGGGCTTTGCAGACAATAAATAATATTTTACAGTCAAATTTTTTCATGATGGACACTTTGAAGCTTCCCCACATAAACAGTGTGCGGGGGTTACCTTTAACTTTTTTGATTTGTGTCATCCTGACTACTTCTCTCAACTGGACATAGTTAAAATGGGCAAGAAGTCGGAGTATAAAGTTGGACACCTTAAGTTGCATTATAAGTTACTTGGAACATATATGGAGAGGGGATTATGGAAGTTAGAAAATGATGATGATGTTTTGACAATGTGTATCCTTATCCCTCCTAGAAGGTTAATTGAAATATATTTGGAGGTGATTAAATATGTGGGATTTGAAGTCTAAAGATGACTTTGAAGTTAAAGTTGAGAATTATAGTGACTGCAGAAAATGCATAGATTTGGTATCCATCAGAGACTATGAAATAGAGTCAAGTGATGACACTAATGTGGATACTTTTGAGGAAGAATCAAGTGAGAATGAAGAGGATGAAGAAATTGGGGAAGGGGCTGAGGGTGATCACACTGGGGGCTGAGTGCTGAAATTGGGGAGGGGATAGACGGTGATGACAATAGGGAAGGGGATGAGGGTGATGACAAGGGGGGTTGTGGGCGATGACAATGAGGAAGGGACTTAAGGTGATGGCATTAGGGGATGAGGGTGCAACTGTAAAATAGAAAGACAAAGGAAAAGGTGCTAAAAAGGAAAAAGAATTGCCACTAACAAAGGGAAGGGAAAACAAACTGAAGAAACCTAATACAAAGAAGAAGAACCACATAAATCAGGGATTCATCATCTGAGTATGATGACTCTGATGTGGAAAGAATGCCTAAGGTTGATGAGTTTGATCCTAAACCACCTGAACATGAACATAAAGGGTATCCAGAATTTAGGAAAGGTGTCATAGAGGACCTTGAGTTTGAGTTGGGAATGACATTTAGTAATGCAACTGAAGTGATGGCAACAATTAGAAATCATAGCATCAAACATGGAAGGAAAGTTTATTTCAAGAAGAACCTGTCAAATAAGATCTAAGCAAGGTGTGTGGAGCCATGTACATGGTACTTCTTTGCTGCAAAAATGCAAAGAGAACTCACATTTAAAATCACTAGGTTACTAAAAGTGCATACTTGTGGTAGAGAGTGGGAGAATTACTCTATAAATGCAACATGGATTGCCAAAAAATATGAGGATGATATTAGGATGAATCCAACCTGGGGACTTGATCAATTTCATACTAAAGTAGTTAAAGATTAGGACATTGGGTTATCAAGGAGCCTAGGAGCTAAGAAAAGAGCTATGAAAAATATTGAAGGGAGTGTTGAGCAAGAATATAGAATGGTATTGGACTATGCTGCAGAGCTGAGAAGAGTCATGCCTGGGACTACTTGTGTATTGAAAAGAGCAGAACCAAAACATGGACAAAACTTAGGTAGATTTCTCATATTTTATGTACGTCTACAGCCACTAATAGAAGGCTTTAAATTGGGATGTAGACCACTGGTTGGCCTTGATGGTTGTTTGGTTGTTTTCTCTAAAGACCATATAAGGGTCAGTTATTAACTGCAGTTGGAGTTGACCCTAATAATGGGAAGTGGCCAATTGCTTGAGCTATTCTCGAATTTGAGAACACAGTCTTGGTCGTGGTTCTTGAACTTGCTTGTGGAAGATCTTGGGATTGCAAATAATGGAGGTTGGACATTCATTTCAGACAAACAAAAGGTACAATTTATTACATTCATTATTACATTTATTGCATCCATTAATATTTTTATTGTCCATTGCCTACCTAATCTTAACATTTGCCTTTTTGTAAACAGGGTTTGATCAATGCTTTAAAAGTTGTGGTTCCAGGAACTGAACACACAACTTGTGTCATGCATCCATATAGGAACTTTTTAGCAAAAACATAAAGGTTGAAGTTTAAGAAAATTGGTTTGGAATGCTGCCAAAGCAACAAACCCTTATGTTTTTAAAAAGGCAATGGAGGTGTTAAAAAGGGAAGATAAAGGTGCTTATAAATGGTTAGTTCCAAAGCCACCTACTCAATGGAGTAGGTCTCATTTTAGGACCATATGCAAAAGTGACATGTTTGTCAACAATCACTGTGAGGTCTTTAATAGCAAAATTCTAAAGCCTAGAGTCAAACTAATAATTGGGTGTCTTGAAGGACTTAGATTCTATTGCATGAATAGAATTGTTAGGAGGGAAAAGATGTTGAACATAATGGTGTATTGTGCCCTAGAATAACAAAAAAAAAATAGGAAAATGGAAAGGACAGGTTGGGAGTGGTCTACCTTAGTGGTCAGGTGGTAGTGGTAGGTTTACAATCAATATGACTTCTGAGGGTTATTCATTTGTAGTGGATTTGGGAAGAAAAACCTGTAGTTGTAGGAGGTGGGACCTATTTGAGATACACTGTCAACATGTTTTGTCATGCATTAACAAAATTAGACATGATCCAACTACATATTTACGTGAAAGCTTAACCAATGAGATGTATCTAAAGGTTTCCAATCACAATTCACAACATTGAGCCTATAATGAATAGAGATGAGTGGGATCCTACTGGGATTGAACCACCTTTGCCACCAGTTAAACATACCCCAGTAGGCAAGCCTAAACTAGTTAGGAGGAAGACTAATGATATTCATCAGTTAATCTTGATACAAAAAAGTTGAAGAGGAAAGGTACATCATTGACATGTGGATTTTGCAATGGGGTCACAATTCAAGAAGTTGTCCTAAAGTAAGTTAAGTTTATGTTTGTATCTATGTTTTTTATATTCCTATTTATGTAGTTGTTTACTATTGGGATTGACGTGTTTCTGTTTGTCTTTGTTTTACAAACTGAATAAGCAACCTTACATGGATCATGGAGAGGCTATACCACATGTGATTTCACAATCTTTCTAGGATCCACAGTCAATCCTCTCAACCTTCTACAAAGGCTAAGAGGGCTAAGAAGGTTAAAAAGATTGAGAATGTTGTAAAGGAAGGTCAAGGAATGAATGTGCAAAGGGAGGTCCAACAAGGACTGCAAGAGGGGAAGGTCATGGCATGAATGTTAATGAAGGGCAAGCAGGAGGTTCTACAAGGTGGCAAGATGGTATCCATTATGAGGATACTTAAAGAAATGACTCAACTGATGTATTACTAGCCAAAGACTACACATGGAAGGGAAAACAATGTACAACACTAAGATCACTACAAGCTGCAGCAAAATCCAAAAGAGAGAAGCTCCAGTTTAGGAAACCAACAAGTGGAGGGCCTACTGTAGATAAATAGTGTTGGGAACTTAGTTTAGGGACATTTTTGACCTTTTAGGGTAGAAAATTGCATACTATGGTCTGGTTATGGCAAGGTGTTTACTGCCTGGTACTATGAATTGGTTGGGATTGATAATGTTTGATAATAGGTCTGATAATGTTTGTGTTTTGAATTGCCACTGGGATTGATCTTTTGTACTGTTAATTAATTACATTGCCTTTGTTAAATGGAAACAGTTGTTCCTGGAAAATTATAGCAGTTTGGCTTGGTGTGCATTTGTGTTTATGGTCTACTATGTATGTTGGGTGTATTACTGTTGTTTGGTGTGCATTTAAGTTTTGTTGAAATTTAAACAGGTTGGTGTGCATTTATAGAAGGGTGTTTGTTTACAGTTTTTGTGTGATGTGTTGTTGCTGATGGATTTAATTGCACCTGCTGTGTTTGATTATGGTTTTTGATAGTTGTTTGGCATTTAATTTGAACAAAACTAAATCATCTTGGCTAGATATCATAAAGTCCAAACATTACATCCAACACATCAAAGATTCCAGCAATTACATCATCTTCATTCATAAAATAGCCCAGAAATTACCCAAAACTCTAACCACAAAGGCTGCCCAGAAATCTAATTTCCACCATTACATAGATAGCCTATAAAATTACAATTAATGAATTTCATCCTTTGTTGAGATGTACATGTAATTAAAAATAAAAATCCAAGATGCACACATTGCCCTAGTTTTGCACTCCTTCAATTCATCTTTCAGACCTTTGATTTCAACATCCACATTCTCTAATCTTCTAATTAATCCAGATATTACTACCCTTGAACGCTCACACATTGGAGGATCAACCCAAGCGAAGAAATTACAACCATCGTGCTCATCTTCACACCAATCTTGACAACCAAGAAATCTGTTAACTCACAAACTCCGTGCACACTATATTTTGGAGAATACTCTCTTATTAAATTCAAGAACTGATTGGTGGCTTTATAAGCCTTACAAGAGAATGGAGAAATGCAGATAACAACAACATATAGTACTAACTAAAAACGTGGAGATAGCTAAGGAAATATTCAACCAAAACTACCCTAAATAATAGAGATTATTCAAACAGAATTGACTAAGCAACAACCAAAACTAACTTGATAGACAAGCTAGCACTAGCAGATCCAACACAGCCTCCCCTAAACTGAACACTCCTTGCATTTCAGTTTAATTTTGGCATCACACACATTCCCAGTTTCTCAAAGGACTCTAGTTTTAGTGGCGTTGTCATGATATCAACAACTTGAGCTTGAGAACTACAATGAACTAGCTTGACAGTTCCTTCTTTTGTGAGATCTAACAGGAAATGAAACTGTACATCTATATGTTTGCTCCTCCCATGCAACACCGGATTCCTTGATAACTTTATTACCGAGCTATTGTCACAATGTATAATTGTACCCTCTCTCTGAACATGTCCGAGTTTCTCCAGAATCCTACGCATCCATATAGCTTGACAAGCACAAGCTGCTGCAGAAATAAACTCGCCCTCCGTGGTTGATAAGGTGACAACTAGCTGCTTTACTGCACCACTGCTAAGCATGAAGGCATATCCAAGTCTCCGGCATAATCACTGTCAGAGTATGCTTCAAGCTTCTCACTCCCATTCCTCTTGAACCCCAAAGTTCACACTTCCTTTGATGTATCAAAACACCCTTTTTACCGCCTTCAAGTTCCCAGTGCAGAAATGCACTCTTTACGTCAAGTTGATACACTTTCCATCCCTTTTGTGCAACAAGAGCAAGCACCATTCGAATGGTGTCCCATCTTGCCACTGGAGCAAAAACTTCAGTATAATCTACTTCGTATTCTTGAGCATACTCCTTAGCAACGAGACGGGCCTTACACTTGTCTATGTCACCATTCTCGTTCAACTTCGTCTTGAAAATCCATTTGACTCCGATTGTTTTGGCTCCATCTGGCAGATCACACAACTCCCAAGTGCCATTCTTCTCAATTAACTGAATTTCTTGACCCATTGCTGCTCTCCACTTGGCTTCTCTGCAAGCTTCTTCGAAATTTGCCAGATCTGCTGCAAACATCGTCATATTGTGCAGTTCTTCCTCTGATAAACCTTTTCCACTTACATAATCTCTCAAGTAGGGTGGAACTCTTCGTGTTCTTACCTCTCAGACTTCTTCATCTGTTGGTTCACTTGAGGAAGAGTCATTTCCACTATTATCTTTACTGCTTTCTTCTTCTTCAATACCTTGATCTTCTTCATTTATTTCTTCATCCTCATTCCACTTCAACACATCTAATTTCACGGCCTCTACATCTTTGCCCCAATTCCAGCTTTCATCCTCTTCAAAGATCACGTCACTGCTTACAATGATACGCTTTCCCACTGAATCATACATCCGGTATGCCTTAGATTCTTCACTCACCCAAATACTTTTATCATCAAGTTTATTCCTCTTTACTTCAAGGATATGTGTGTGTGCAACGCAACCAAAAACCCTTTAAGTGGTGCACTGCCGGTTTCACTCCACTCCACGCCTCTTCGGGGGTAACAACTTTTACAGCCAATGTTGGACTTCGATTGAGGATGTGGACTACCCAGTTGACTGCTTCTGGCCAGAAAACCTTAGGAACCTCTTTTCCAGTTAACATACTCCGAACCATATTCATTATGGTATGGTTCTTTCTTTCCGCCACCCCGTTTTGTTGTGGGGTGTATGCTACAGTCAATTGCTTACGAATGCCATTAGTACTAAAAAAATCTTTGAACTCTTGGGAATTATACTCACCGCCCCTATCAGTTCACAAGCATTGAATGTATGAACTAGTCTCTTTTTCAACTAGTGTTTTAAAACTCTTGAATGTAGCAAAGGCTTGTGACTTCTCGGCTAAGAAATAAACCCAACACTTTCGACTGAAATCATCTATGAAACTAATGATGTACCTTTTCATGCTACTTGACTCTGGTGTAATAGGACCACATATGTCTGAATAAATGAGTTGGAATTGATAAGATGCCCATTGCCCGCCATATGCTTCTATTAGGTATAGATTCTCTGCGTTGTTTTCCGGTCACACAGTCTCGGCACAATTTGCTTGCGGTCTTGATTTCCGGCAACCCTTTTACCATCTTCCCAAACTGCAATGTTCTCTATCCCTTAAAGCCAAGATGTCCATATCTTTAATGTCATAATCGAGTAAAGATCTTCATGGCGCATCTTAAAACATGCAGGAACTCTAGGCAACACATTTGCAATAAACACAAACATTTTATTAGCACTTATAGTTGTTTGTATGATCAAACCTTTTCAAGGATGATAGACTCGACATGTTCCATTCTGAATTAATATTGCCACTCCTCTATCTTGTAATTGTCCAATGCTGAGCAGGTTATTCTTCAACTCTGGAATGAAATACACATCGTTGATCACGTGTACCTCCATTTATTTGTAGCCTAATGTTACCTTTCCCCATCACAGACATCTTGGAGTTGTTGTCGAGCTTCACGTACTGCTTATACTCCTCATCTAGATCACTGAACCACTGCTTGTCTCCGCTCATATGGTTACTACATCCGGAACCCAAAAACCAAACCTGCTCTCTTTTGGCATCATTCATCTCAACATGCGCCATCAGCAACAATTCTTCGGAATCGTCTAGCTCTGCGTAGTTTGCATTCTTTTCCCAATCAGAGCACTCATTTTGAAAGTGCCCAGATTTATGACACTTATAGCATTCCACCCGTGCTTTATTGAACGATCCTCTTCCTCGACCCCTTCCTCTATCTCTGAAACCTCCTCGACCTCGACCTCTTGCACCATATCTGTTATCATCTCTTTCCCAAGCTTTCTCATTGAATGTCACTTTCAATACTTGCTCTTCTCCTCCTGTGTGATTTCGCATTCTCTGCTCATGAACAAGAAGGTTGCTCTGAAGTTCATCGATTGTCAGTGTTGAGGTTATTGGATTCCTCAATGGCAGCCACAACATAATCAAATTTTCCTGTAATGGACCTCAGTATTTTCTCCACAATCACCAGCTGCTCCATTCGTTTTCCATGTGCCTTCATTTTGTTGACAATGGCCAAGGTCCGAGAGAAGTAAGCATCTACTGTCTCTCCTTCTTTCATCCCAAGTACTTCGAACTCTCTCCTAAGAGCTTGCAGCTGAGCCCTTTTCACCTTCATGGCCCCTTAATACTTCTTTCTCATCGAGTCCCATATGTCTTTGGTTGTCTATCGATTGAGAATCGTCTCCATAATGTTTCTATCAATAGCCTGGAAGAGGTAGCTTTTCACCTTGAGATCTTTCAGCCTTGCCTCTTCGATACCCTCAGATTGCGGCTTCAGAGGTCGAGTTCCATCACCATGAGGGATTCCTTCCTCAACTAAACCCCAATACTCCTTTGATAACATAGACCAATGGTCATAGAGACTAGGGGTGCTCAAAAAATTCAATTTTTTCGGTTTTTTACCGAACCGGTTGAAACCGCATCAAGCAAATACTGATTTTTTTCGATTTGATTTTTTCTAGACTTGCTTTTTTTTTTTATACTTTTCGGTACCGGTAGCGGTAATGAAAATTTTGAATTCGGTAAATACCGAAAAAAATCGAAAAAAAAGACCTTCATCTTAAGTAACTGATATCACTAAAAAGAAGTTACTGATTTCACTAAAAAGAGAAGTGAGTGATACTTCCTGTAGACACCACTTCATCTTAACTGTTTAGACGTTTGCTTAGATAAAGTATTATTGAGTTGTATTATATAATTTATTAATATTTGTTTAGATAAATTATATAATTTTTATATAGTTTCTTATCATTTTTTATCATCGGCCAGTTATTATTAGCTACTTCAATTAAATAAAATTAATACAAAAAAGAAACGATTATTTCCACCTTCCTCTTGTATTACAATTTAATTTTAATATGTATTACAATATATATATATATATTCCCTAGTACTCCTAGGGTTTTAAATACGTATACCCATGTTTAATTTCTACAAAATCTAGCTTGCAAACTCAATATATATAACAAAACTGCCACATTTTCTCCACTACTTAAATGAGTTGACAAAAAACGAAAAAGTGATATATCTACCAAAAGGTAATTATTAACTAAATAGTAATTAATGATTTCTTAAGGAAGAAGTGTTTTTATCCATGCACGTTATAAATTCGTGTTTCAAAATTCTCTTTAGCTATATATAAAATAAAGCACTATGGATCGAGGGTACTAAGGAATCTTAATTACATGCCCAACAATTTGTTGACATTATAAATAGCTAGTTAGTGATATATAAGCAATTATATAACAAAAGATTCCCAAGAACTTACTAATTAATATAAGCAATTATCGGTACTTGAAAATATTGTACAACATTTGCGTACAAGAATTTCGTCAGTAATATATATAGTACACACATTTTTTCAAACTACATCAATAACTGGAAAAAAGAGAAGGTAACAAATTAACAATCATCAAAAGAATTAACCAAAAATTTCAAACTACAATTACTATTTACTACAACTATGATAGTTAAATACTCTTAGACTAACAATTGTAATTAGTATTTGTAAGAATGTAATTTACTAGTCTCATTTCTTAGTTTTAAAAAATTTGTTAATATAAAAAAAAATATTTAATTATCATGGTATAACTGAAAACCGAATCAAAAAACTGGTATCGACTTTGTATCCTAACCGCATCAAACCGGTTATTATTCGCACACCTGCATTGCAGTTCTTGATTTTCTGAGTTTTTCGGTTCAATACCGGTTCGGTTTTTCCAGTACCGGTTCGACTTTTTACCGATGAGCACCCCTAATAGTGACCATCAAATCTAGGTATAGCAGGTTGAACAAAATTGTTGTTCTCTGCTGCCATTGGTTGATTCTCTCAATAAACCTGAGTGTTTCTCTCACACTCTACCTCTCTGTTTTACTCTTGCTCAACCTGAAACTCCCAAAAAAAAAATCAGGCCCTTGTGAGAATCTTTGATACCAAAATTGTTAACTCACAAAAAACTCTGTGCACACAATATATTCAGGAGAATACTTTCTCTTATTACATTCAAGAACTGATTGGTGGCTTTATAAGCCTTACAAGGGAATGGACCATGTATAGCACTAACTAAAAAACGTGGAGATAGCTAAGGAAATATTCAACCTAAACTACCCTAAACAATAGGGATTATTCAAATAGAATTGACTAAGCAACAACCAAAACTAACTTGATAGACAAGCTAGTACTAGCAGATCCAACAAAATCTTCTTCCGACATTATTTGAGCTTCTCCAAAGAATTCTTCATACACAAGCAATTTCGATCCATGAGCCCTAATTATCCCTATTTTTCTTGAGCGAAATTGGTAGATTTACGCTCTGTTTCTGAGTTTTAAAATGGACAGAAAATAAAAAAAAAAATGACGAAAAATTTAAGTTTTCTTTCCAGTTCTTATGTTTCTGAGTTTTTTAATATACGGAAAAGAAAAGAAATGGATAGAAAACTTGGCCACTTTTCCTGCCAAAGTTTTCCTTCCAAAATTGGCCTGATTTGGACGGAAAAGAAATTGGAATAAGTAATATTTTTATAATTCCCATATTATCCTCAACTTTTAATATAATAAATTTTAAATTACAACTGATGTCCTCAATTTTAAATTTTCTATCATTTTCTATTAAAAACTCAGAAACAACACAAAGAAAAACTTCAAGTTTTCTATTCTTTTCTTTTCTGTTCTAATTTTAAGTTTTCTATCCTTTTCTTTTCTTTTCTTTTCTTTTCTGTTCAAAACTCAGAAGTGTTAGATCCCAATCGAGCTACATCGATGCTATTGATGAAATTAGGGCTTTAATAAGTTGTTCCAGATGCGGGAAGGAGAATAGATGGAAAAGACAAACATACCCCTATCAAATCCACACGTGTGCGAGTCCCGGTCACTTTTCACCAATTAAGTTCAAAAAGTGTGGGTTTTGTTTAGATGAAATGAAGTTCGTGCTGTACTTAGGAACCTTTTCGTGTATTAACAATGTTGTAAAGTTTGAGATGCAAAGTGTACTTTAGTCTATAATAATGCTTCACCTTTGATCATGAACATTCATTCCACAAATACAACATAAAAATTCAGGATAAATTTAAAGGATAAATAACTTGCTCCACCCTTTTGAGCAAAAAGTATCCCTCCAATCAAACTATTTCCCCACACAAATACAGTATAATTATTTAATTCATCAATTCAAAAATAAGAAATCCTAAATAAATAAATTAATAATTGAATAACCTGCAAAGTCTGGAACTCTAGGCTGAGTTGTCTATAGTAGTTGATTCTCTTGTCCTTGAAAAACGTGAGAGCTTCAGAGCAGTACCTGATTTGGTCAGATGATAAAGTGATTCTTAACGGAGAATTGGGGCAGAAATCGAAGGATTTAACCGCCGGAGTAGGGTTCGAGGATGTCACGGAGGTGGAGGTGGAGGTGGAGGTGGAGGTGGAGGTGGAGGTGGCGATGGAGGAGGCGGAACTGGGTTTTCCTGCAGCTGCCATCGCCGATTTCCGACGGGAAATAAGGTTAGCTCTGACCAGAAAAGTGTTGAATCGGTTGCTGCAACCTTCAAAAATTACAACAAGCCAAAAAAGAGGTTATATATATATATATATATATATATATATATATATATATATATATATGAATGACAATATCGGTTCCCATGTATTTACATTCGGTTGGAAAGAATTATTTTAGAACGAAATGAAATGATAGTTAGAATTGGAATCAGGTCGTAATGAAATTAGAATTAGGGGGTGTATTTAATTAAGATTTTTAAAGATTTTTTTTAAGTGACATATTTTTGTAGAATTTATGGGATTTTAATGACTTTTAAAGACTTTAAAGACTTTTTTAAAATGACTTTTATAGAATCCATGAAATAAGTAATAGACTTTTATAAACTTTATATCAAGACTGTGATAGACTTTTGTATACTACTAATATATCTTGCAACTTATATTAATTGTTAATTAGCCCATGTGTACAACATTTCTCTCTTTTTTCATGAACTAGAGTAAATCTCTTTATATTATTGTGGCATGAAATTTTATATATGTTGAAAGCATTCATATTATTCTACTCATTTCATGATACATTTGGATACTTGGATACCAATAAAATTTTAGAAACTACAGACGCAATACAAAAATTAAGCTCATTTTTTATTGAGTTATATATACTTTATGCATATGCGTACGCTTTTTGGTAGGAATACCATTTTTCACAAAATAATATGATATACAAATTAACACATCATATATTGTAAATTATTTTTGCAAACACATCATATATATATATATAATACATTCTAAAAGAAAGAAATTAACATTTAGTTATTAATTTGGTAAAAGGAAATTAACAATGATCATAATATATATTGCTTAAAGTGAAAATAATATATAGTATATACTGTTTAATGATCATAATATATGATATATAGTATATACTGTTTGGATCATATTATTATTGTTAAACAGTATATATATACATCATATATACATACACATCATATATTGTTTATTATTTTTGCCAATTAGTGTTAAAGTATCTCAAAAATTAACAATAATTTCCTTCGTTTAAAATGTCAGAAAACTAAAAAAAAAATACACATACACATCATATATTTTCTATTTTCATGTATTATACTTACATAATCTTTACAATTGAACAACTGATATGAGAGTTTCATGATCTCACATTTGTTGAACAAATCTCTTTCCTCTTTCTATTGGAAGCTTTCGAACGGCTACTTTTTCTCTCACCAATTTAGATTAGGTCTAGTTATTTGTTTACTTATTAATATATCTTGTTAATTCTCTTATTATAATAAATTCAATTATTTTTATGGCCCAAATTTTACCAAATTATTTATCCATCACATAATAATATTTATTAACTCATATAAAATAAATAACTAGTTTGACCCAATAAAAGACAAAGTCCAATTAATAAGTGGTTCTATCCACCTTTGTGTTTATTTGGAAGTCTTTAGAAATCTTTAGAGATGAGGTAAGACTTTGGATATGGGTTGATAGTTATAACTCTTCTTCTAAAGTCTGTCAAAGTCTATCATTTGATAGAAATCTTTAAAATCTATGACTTTTTGAATACCCAAATACTTTTATAGACTTTGTAAAAATCTTAATTCAATACCACCTAACTTTTAAAGACATTAAAAAAGTTGTAATTGAATACCACTAAACTTTTATAAACTCTTTAAATATCTTAATTGAATACAACTAAACTTTTAAAATCTTTAAAAGTCTTTAAAAATCTTAATTGAATACACCCCCTTAAACTCTTGATTTATGAGTTTGATACGTTACTAAAAAATTACTTCATATCAAAATGAAATAAAATAGAATGTAATGGCCAAAATATTCCTAATTAACTAAGTAATATATATAACAATGCAAAGTAAGTCTAATACATACTAATATTATAATGTTGTACTACTATATAATATAATTCTCCCTCCAAACTAGAATAAAAGTTTTTATTACTATTTTATGTAATCTCAAATTTAATGTCTACTTACCTTAAATAATTTATTTTTTATAATAATTTGCTTATTTATGGAGCATCACTAATTATGTGCAGATAATTATGCAATTAAATGAGAATTTAAATATGTGCACTTTTGCCATTTTATCATCTTTTTTAATATGTTCAAAAAATCAACCAAAACTATTATTTTGAGACGGGGAAAATAATATTATATATTCATATATAATATTATTATATTATATATTACTATAACATAATATAATTAAAAAATTAGTATAATATATACTAATACATACAACATTATATATTATATTAGATATTCTATATAATTATAATATATATAAAATAAATACAATACACCCTAATATATATAATACTATATATTATATTGTATAATCTATATATTTATATATCTAAATTATAATATAATATTAAATAAATATAATATATATTAAAAATATAATATTAAATATGTTATATTGTATATTAAATATATATATATTATAAACATATAATAATATATGTAAGACCCCAACTTTTTATAAATAAAGATTTAATTTTCTAATTATTATTTTGAAATAGTAAGGGGTTGATTTGATTCGTACGACAGCACAACCTTTTGTGGGCCCCATAACTTGGAAAACAATTGGATGAAGAAAACGACAAGTATGAGTTATTTATAAATAATCTACGTAGTTATTCTGAATTAATCTTGTTAGAATACCCGTGGTTAAAACACAAGAATACGCGTTGTTGAACAAAGAAGACACAGTATTGCATCAATTATTGATTCTTACGTAAGGCAAGGCACTACTCAATAATTGTTACGATGAGTTACTATTCAAAGATTTTATTTTATTGATTCAATAATTGTCTTTGCGTTGATATTTTATATTACCGTTGTTTCAATAATTGTCACTACACAATATTTTCCATTATCGAAGCAATAATTCATATTATTTGAATAATATTATTAAATAACATTATTGGCAATGTCTAGAAAATTCTGTCTAAGGATAGGTTTGGTCACCTAATTGCTACGCCAAGAAGAGAAAAATTCTTATTGAAAGCCCCTTTCCTTGAACTACCGGTTATCGATGATTGTGATTCTGTAATATTATTTGTGAATAATTAATTATTGATTTATATGATGAGGAAAATATTGATTTTAGGTGGATATAGATGGAGAAAATTTTTAAAGTGACAATTGTTAAAAATTGATATTTTATCTTTTTTGATAAAATAATATTTTATTATATTATTATTATATATTAATGGTGATATTTTTACAATGAATGTGGGATATATGAGTATATGAGGAGAAATAGTATTTTTGTTGCATTAAATGATTAAAACATGTTTTTCATGTTTGTGGACTCCATTTATTGACTGAAATTTGATTATAGTCTGTAAAATCGCTCGTTTGTGGATTTCGGTCAATTTCTATTTGGAATTTAGAAAAACTTTCTTCTGTAAAGTTGTAGATAATGAAATTTCCTATGGAAGAGACATGTGGTTCAAATTTTTCTGATAAAAGGGCTATTTATTATGAATTATTGAAGTTCTGAAGTTCCGAAATAATTGATTTTTGGAAGTTTTAATTATTATTTTTAAGAAAAACGTTTTTACATTGTGGGCCTCATTAAACATGTGCAAAATGGCTGAATTCAGATGGTCTTGAGGTGGGGGTGAATTTTGTTTATAAATATATTATTATATTAAATTTTCTGCTTTGGTGTTCTAAGCAATTTTCAATAAATAGGGTGCTTAGGTTAGAATTAAAAATGACACCAGAAACTGAAGTTTTCTCTCTTTCTCTCTCTATATTATCGAGCGTATTCTTGTGAGTATTTTGATACCTTGAGTGTTGCTATAAGGTGCAGAGTTCCTTCAAGACTATATTCATTCGATTCCAAATGTAAGACTGTCTTTTTTGAGGTAAGGGATGTTATTTTCTTCGTAAATGATATTATTTCTTCAATATCATTATGCCAAAATATTGGTCTAATTTTTTTTTATCAAATTTAGAACTTTTCATGTCGGGGTTACTATTCATGAGTTATTATTCACGAGTTACTATTCACGAAGCATGATGATTTTTCTTGTGAAATTTCTACCTTTTAGTGTCAGAGTTACTATTCACGTATACGACACTATTCATGTATACGACACTATTCATGAATACAACACTATTCACAGAAAAATTAAATTTTCTTTTCTGTGTCCAAGATTATCTGTTATGGTTTCTATCTTTGATTGGATCTATGTTTTGATCTTTATTCTTGAATTTTACTCCACTATGATTATTTATGAGGTATTTTTGAACATGGATAAATCGAAGTATGAATCCTTACTATTTGTTCTTTTATCTCATTGGATTCATTTTCTTTAAAATATATTTTTCATTATCCTCAGTCCTAAATAATGATATAACTGAATATCTTTGGCCTGTAGTGCAAAGATGAATGATTTCTTGATGAATATCTTTGGCCTGTAGTGCAAAGATGAATGATTTTCTGATGAATATCTTTGGCCCATAGTGCAAAGATGAACAGGTGTTTAGATGAACATGACCAACTGATGAATATCTTTGGCCTGTAGTGCAAAGATGAATATTTGATTCAAGATGTATATTGATTGATATTACAGGGATAAAAAATATCGATGATGGACTTTTAAATTCATAGATGATAGTAGATTTCATTCTCTACTTAACTCTTCTAATGAATTGTTGTTTCCGCTGCAGTTGTTGATCTAAAACTTGTTGTCTATTGTATTCTATCGATTTTTTTTCATTGAAGACTAAGGATAATTTGTTGTACATTATCTTAGTCATAATATTCTTTATCTTTGGGCTAGTTGAGCTCACCTTTTCCTTTTTGTTCCATTTTTTCTCGTGAGACGAGAATATAAATGAACTAATGGGGTGTGGAATAATGGTTCAAGATAGTTGTTTTAGTAGTCCTCACTATTTTTGTAAAATAGTGTATCAATAATTGTAATGAGGACTTATTTGAGTGTGAATATTGTATAGAAGACAATATTTGTATTTAAACTCACAGCTTTATGTGTTGTCGATTTTGCACGACAATTGTATTAATGAAGTTGAAGTTATTTCGCACCATATTTTTTGACGACTCGTAATTAGTGATGTATACCTATTTTGGGGCGCCATAGTTGGTATCGAGCATAGGATATGGTCTCCAGCGTGAGATCGGGAATAGAACTAGGAGGGAGAGAGGCGAATAAATCCTTCGCTAGTGTGTCCTACCTAAGCTTATTTATTATTTAATTGGTCAGTTAGAATATAGGGTTAATATGTGGCATGTTAATTAACCATTGTTTTGTGGCAGTATTTGATAATGACATCCGAGAATGTTGAGAATAGCAATGGAGCACACATGAGACCGTGGAGACACCTCTAATCACCAACCAAGATAATGTGATTAGAGATATCCATGTGGTGATTGAAGAATTAAAAGTGGCACTCAAGCTAATCATAAAGGTAAAGAACCGAGAGTGAGGAAGAAGAGGAACCCGAGGAGGATTTATTAGAAGAACTTATTGATCAAAATGTAGAATTGCAAAATCGTATTCATGAGTTAGAAGAAGCAGTCAAGAATCGGAAGGCGATCGTGGAGCAAAAGGAATGTAACAACTCAAAATTGTATTACCCGATGTGCGATAAATTGAATACGAGCGCTTCTTTGGCGAGTATACGATATTAAAGTCGAATCGAGAATTCAAATGTCAAGGCGGCAAATTGAAGAAGAAACAATCGAACGAAAGTGAAATGAAAAATGTGCATGGGTAAAAGCCACACGACGCTGCTGATATCGTGGAAAGAGAAGTCCGATCCAAGAAAACTAAAATAGATGATATGTATTTCTTTTTTCGACAAAGAATTGGGAGAACCCATCATCGAAGTTTTGAATTACCCTATATATTATGGTCAACCCCAATTCGATATGGATCAAGGCTAATGATTCAGATTACGGAGCATGTGACGCCCCAAAATAGGTATACAACACCCATTCTCGAAATCGCCAAATACATGGTACATAAAGCAAACTACAACTTCAATAACACAAATGTCGTGTGAAATACAACAATACATACTGTGAGTTTAAATACAAATATTGTCTTCTAGACAATATCCACACGCAAATAAGTTCTCATTATAATTATTCAAACACTATTTTATAGAAATAGTGAGGACTGCTAAAACATCTTCCTAGAACCATCACTCCATACCCACTCGATCCTCGCTATGTTCTCACCTCCGAGAAGAAAATGGAACAAAAAGGAGAGGTGAGCTCAATCTAGCCCAGTAAAAAATATTATGACTAAGATAATATACAACAAATTATCGTTAGTCTTCAACAGGGAAAAGTCTGATAAAATATAATTGACAACAAGTTTTAGATCAACAAATGTAATGGAAATAAAGAATCCATTGTAAGAGTCACGTAGAGAAAGAATTCTTCTACGCCTTCTAAGGTTTAAAAGTCCATCATCAATATTTTATCCCCGTAATAACAATCAATATTCATCTTTAATCATCTTTGCACTACAGGTGCCAAAGATATTCATTCAGATCACTAGTTGGTCATGTTCATCTCAACACTGCTCATCTTTTCGCACTACGGGCCAAAGAGATTCATCAGTTTAATCATTCATCTTTGCACTACAGGCCAAAGATATTCATCAAGTATCACCATTAAGGACTGAGGATGATGAAAAATATTTTTAAAGAAACGAATCCAGTGAAACAAAATGACAAGGATTAAGGATTAAGGATTCGTACTTTGTTTTATCCATGTCCAAAAAAATACCTCGAAAATAATCATAGTGGTGCAAAACTCAAGAATGATCAAAACATGGATACAATCAAAGCTGGTAACCATAATAAACATTTTGGACAAAAAGGAAAAAATTATTTTTCTATTGAATAAAGGCCAGATTCGTGAATAAAGTCGATACGTGAATCAGGCCGATACGTGACTAAAGAACCTCGACACAAAAAATTCCAAATTTGATAAAAAGTTCAATCAATATTTTGGCATAATGATATCGAAGAAAATAATACCATTTGCGAAAGAAATAACATCCCTTACCTCAAAATAACCGTATTTTCGATCGAATTTCGAGATAAGGTTGATGTAAACTTGCACAGTATAACAACACTCAAAGTATACTCACAAGAATACGCCGATAATATAGAGAGAGAAGAGAAAAACTTTGTTTCGTGTGATTTTCAATTCTAACTTAGCCCTCTATTTATAGGAAAATGCTAGAACGCCAAAGGAGACTAAAATAATAAAATATCATTTTCTTTTTCTTATTCCACACCAACCTTCACCAACCAATTTTGAAATCCATCAGCCATCTTTGAACAAAAATAGCAGCCCACATGTGTATTCCACACCAACCAAAAAGTGGGTCCCACCCATAAATTAATAAAAATCATTTTATTCTCCGAAACTTCAACAATTCATAAAAAATAGATCGGTTATCAAAAAATTCGAAACTTACGATTTTCCATAGGAAATTCCATTATCTACAACTTTGCATAAGGAAGGTTTCCCAAATTCCAAATAGAAATTGACCAAAATCCACAAACGGTCGATTTTACAGTCTATAATAAATTTTCGGTCAAGAATTGTGTCCACCGACACACAAAACATGTGTTAAATATTTAATCCAAAAAATACTCTTCCTCTTCATTTATTCATATATCCCACATTCATTGTAAAAAATATCACCATTAATATATTATTAAAATAATATATTTAAATAAATTATTTTATCAGAAAAAGATAAAATATTAATTTTCAACAATTGTCACATTAAAAATTTTCTTTATTTATATCCACATAAAAATCAATATTTTCCTCATCATATAAATCAATAATTAATTATTCACAAATAATATTACAGAATCATATTATTGACAACCGTGCGCTTCTAAGATGTAGGGGCTTTCCAATAAGAATTTCTCCTTATTGGCGCAATTATTAGTGACCAAACCTCTCCTCGATGTAACTTTCTAGACATTGCCAATAATGTTATCTAATAATATTATTCAAATAATATGAATTATTGATCTGATAATGGAGATATTGTGCAGTGACAATTATTGAACAACAATAATATAAAATATCAACGCAGCAATTATTGAATCAATAAAATAAAATATTGAATAAAGAATTATTGTGATAATTATTGAGTAGTGCTTTCACGTAAGGATCAATAATTCAACAATATCGCGCAATACTGCTGCGCATCTTCTTGTGTGCGATATTATCAGATTTTAACCACCGTGTAACCCAACAAAGGTTAATTCAGTAATAATTTACGCCGTTATTTATAAAACTCAATCTTTGTCGCTTTCTTTCATCCATCTGCTTCCGTTATGGGGCCCATAAATGACTGCGGCGTCAGTGCAGAGATTCCTTAACAAAAGAATATTCCACGACCAAACGAATATTCCCAAATAATAATGAATATTTTATAACCACTTGCTTATTTTGTAAACTTTGCACATTTCACCCATAACTAAAGCATTATATCAAATTACCACCTTATTAATCAAGAATAATAATTAGAGGAAATTGATTTTATTTATAAAAAGTAGGGTCTTACAACCTCCCTCCTTATGAAATTTCGTCCTCGAAATTGGACGCGTATGACTGGTGTTTTCAAAAGATGAAGATACCTCGCTTTCATTTTCGTTTCCAACTCCCGTGTCATTTCCTCAATAAAGCATGGTTTCTCCACAAAACTTTAACTTGTAGTATAACCTCGAGACATGGGACATGTTCTTTCCTATCCAAGATCTTGACAGTACCTCCTCGTGACGTTAAGTCTTCTGGCTATCTCCTCCGGTTCTAACTCAATGACGTTGTTCGGGTCGTCCACATATTTACGTAACATCGATACATGAAAAACGTTATGAACACGCGTCATACTTGGCGGTGAAACGAGTCTATAGGCCATAGTTCCTATTCGATCGAGAATTTCAAATGGATTAATAAATCGAAGGTTTGAGCTTTCCTCACCTCACCGATTATCGCTTTTTAAATAACAACTTCTTGTACCTCCTTCTTCAAATTCATCAGCTCTGGTGTGTAGCTTAAACAACTTTAACTTTATCGATTAAAGTCGATTATACTCGTATATCATCACGTGGGTACCTAGAGTTTTCATCTCCATCTCTATTATTTGTAAATTATACGAAATTAGTCTTTGATAATATCGTACTCATTGATTGTATACGATCTTCTACTCAACACGCCGCCTACCACGCTCGCTTTTCCAGGATGGCATGGTCGAACACGTCTTTGAAATGAGTCTCTCTTGAGTTCTTCAAGCTCTTCCCACATTCCTTGCTCCATTCAAATTTTGTATCTCTCACGAAGTCACCGTGCATTAATGGAATAGCGATTCGAGAATATCCTTCAACGAATCTCCGATAATAACCAACTAAGCCTGAAAGCTACGTATTTCGATTACCGACTTTAGGTTGTTCTCAATCGTGATTCATATCCCAACCTTGATAAGACGTTACAATGACACCTATCGCTTTCTTATCGCATGAATATGGTGTCCCCACAGAGAGTTTGGCTTGATGCATTCCACAAAGGAAGTCACCAGATAAAGGCTCAGTACCAAATTTATAGTTGAATTTTTAACTCCTGAAGTTCAATAGAGCCATTCGATATGAGTTTTTAGAAATGAGTTTTGTACCAGGTTCAAAGTCGATACAAAATTTAATATTAGGCTTTGGGAGTAAGCCAGGAAATTCTCCAGGAAATACGTCAGGAAATTCACTAATAATAGAAATATCATTCAAATTTAACGTATTTTTGTCCAAGTCCATAACATGGGCTAAGAAAGCTTGACATTCGCTTTTTCAATAAACAAATGGCTTTATAATTTAATATGAAAGAGTTTGACTTCAATGGTTTGGTTGTTTGAATTGAATAACAGTTGTTTAGGAATATGAAAACTAACAACCTTACGTAAGCAATCAATTTTGGCATAATGAGTAGTTAACCAATCAATCTCTAAAATCACATCAAAAATAAGTATCTTCAAAGAGATAAGATCAACGGGTAAAGGTGATGGTGCCAACTTGAATCAAACAAGATTTATAAACAAAGGGATGTGATGAAAGTTTCTCCTAACTGAGTTTCCACAGAGATAGTCAAAGTCTAATTTCTCCTGAGTTAAGTTCAAACGTTGAGCACAAGCAAGAGAGATAAAAGAATGGGTAGAACCCAGATATCAAGTAAGGTATAAACTTCAAGAAATTTATAATTAACTAACCTGCGTAACTTCGCTCGTTTCTCGATTCTCGACTACCACGAAAAACGCTCTTTCGAGAACCGCTGACTTTGACTTTTCTGTATGACCTTTTGAGTCACCATCCCTCACTTGGTTTGGTTTCACATCTGATCTCGAAAGCGATATGTCCTTCCTTTCCACAGCTTATAACATACCTTAAACTGTTGTGGGCGCTTTGGACCGATATGTCCTCTTTCCGAAGATTTGTAACATACTGACCGGTGGTCTTTTCTCCTCCTTGAACTAATTGCTACATGGGCGCTTAACATCTTTACATGGTCGTTGTTGAATCTCCTCTTTTTAAAATCTCCTCCCGACTCGCTTTCTCCTATTTTCATGGCCACGATTACCACCGAAAGTAGTACCGCCTTTGTCCGTATTCTTTCCTCCTCATTTGGTTATCATCGCTCGATACGATGACCGCATCCAGAGATATGACCGGTTGTGGTCCTCGATTGAGTATACTCACTATCTCGCCTCTAATAATTGAGCCTCATTTACAACATCCTGAATCTGAGAGAAAATTTATGAGATATAAGGTATTGACGAATCTCGTGTTTTAGACCTCTCGAAACATCCGCATCATACGCTTCCTCATTCTCCACCCAATGAGGTGAAACCGGATAACTCTGCGAACTTTGCCTCGTCTTCGAGACACCGCCATGTTGTTCTCGCCTCCGGTCTAATAAACTCTACCTCTTTCATATATTTAATACTTTCAGAAAGTACTTGTCATTGAAAAGTTTCTAAAATCTTTCCCAAGACATGTTGAGTGCATATCTGGTCAGTACGCTTACAGATTCCCACCAAGAATCTAACTTCACCACGAAACATAAAGGTGGCGAATGGAACCTTTTGTTCCTCCGCATCCCAAGACATCAAATATCTTGGTAATTTGCTTGACCCACGTTTACGCTTTGATCGGATCCGGCTTCCATGGAAATCGGTGGTCCCAACTCTTTGAATTGTTTGGTAGCGATAAACCGCTAAGCATTATCATTTCCACCAGTATTTTGTACACGAAGTCTCCTCGTCCGATTTTGCATGAACTGCAAAAAAGCTTCTAAACATCCCGTCGTTCATCATCCGCTCAGCATTGGCGTTGTTCACAGGAGGAACATTGCCACGACTGTTATCGCGTTCTCCCTAGTTGGTGAGTACTCTAAGCGTCTCCACTCGGCCTCATTTACTCCATCGTTAATATTCTCAATCGACATTCTCAACATCATCATAAAACAAGGGTTAATTAAACAAATTAACATGTCACATAATATCCCTATATTATGACTTTGACCAACAAATAAGCTTAGGTAGACACACACTAGCGAAGGATTTACTCGCTTTCTCCCTCCTAGTTCTATTCCCCGATCTCCGCCAGAGATCATATCCCTAAGCTCGATATTAACCGTGACGCCCCAAAATAGGTATACAACACCCATTCCGAGTCGCCAAATACATGGTACATAAAGCAAACTACAACTTCAATAACACAAATGTCGTGGTGAAATACGACAATACATCTGTGAGTTTAAATACAAATATTGTCTTCTGTACAATATCCACACGCAAATAAGTTCTCATTATAATTATTCAAACACTATTTTATAGAAATAGTGAGGATCGCTAAAACATCTTCCTAGAACCATCACTCCATACCCTACTCGATCCTCGCTATGTTCTCACCTCCCGAGAAGAAAATGGAACAAAAAGGAGAGGGTGAGCTCAACTAGCCCAGTAAAAAATATTATGACTAAGATAATATACAACAAATTATCGTTAGTCTTCAACAGGAAAAGTCCGATAAAATATAATAGACAACAAGTTTTAGATCAACAAATGTAATGGAAACAAAGAATCCATTAGAAGAGTCACGTAGAAAAGAATTCTACCGTCTTCTAAGGTTTAAAAGTCCATCATCAATATTTTATCCCCATAATAACAATCAATATTCATCTTTAATCATCTTTGCACTACAAAAGCCAAAGATATTCATTTGTAGATCACTAGTTGGTCATGTTCATCTCAACACTGCTTCATCTTCTGCACTACGCCAAAGAGATTCATCGCTTAATCATTCATCTTTGCACTACAGTGCCAAAGATATTCATCAAGTATCACCATTAAGGATCGAGGATGATGAAAATATTTTTAAAGAAACGAATCCAAAGTGAAACAAAATGACAAGGATTAAGGATTAAGGATTCAGATTTGTTTTATCCATGTCCAAAAAAATACCTCGAAAATAATCATAGTGGTGCAAAACTCAAGAATGATCAAAACATGGATACAATCAAAGCTGGTAACCATAATAGACATTTTGGACAAAAAGGAAAAAATTTATTTTTCGGTGAATAGTGCCGTATTCGTGAATAGTGTCGTATACGTGAATTGTGCCGTATACGTGACTAGTAACCTCGACACAAAAAATTCCAAATTTGATAAAAAGTTCAATCAATATTTTGGCATAATGATATCGAAGAAAATAATACCATTTGCGAAAGAAATAACATCCCTTACCTCAAAATAACCGCATTTCGATCAATTTCAGATAAGGTCGATGTAAACTTGCACCGATAACAACACTCAAAGTATACTCACAAGAATACGCCGATAATATAGAGAGAAAGAGAAAAACTTTGTTTCGGTGTGATTTTCAATTCTAACTTAGCCCTCTATTTATAGGAAAATGCTAGAACGCTGAAAGGAGACTAAAATAATAAAATATCATTTTTTTTTCTTATTCCACACCAACCTTCACCAACCAATTTTGAAATCCATCACCATCTTTGAACAAAAATAGCAATTTCACATGTGTATTCCACACCAACCAAAAAGTGGGTCCCACCCATAAATTAATAAAAATCATTTTATTCTCCAAACTTCAACAATTCATAAAAAATAGATCGGTTATCAAAAATTCAAAACTTACGATTTTCCATAGGAAATTCCATTATCTACAACTTTGCGTAAGAAGGTTTCCCAAATTCCAAATAGAAATTGACCAAAATCCACAAACTACGATTTTACGGAGCTTTATAATAAATTTTCAGGTCAAGAATTGTCCCACCGACACACAAAAACATGTGTTAAACATTTAATCCAAAAATACTCTTCCTCTTCATTTATTCATATATCCCACATTCATTGTAAAAATATCACCATTAATATATTATTAAAATAATATATTATCAGAAAAAGATAAAATATTAATTTTCAACAATTGTCACATTAAAAATTTTCTTTATTTATATCCACATAAAAATCAATATTTTTCTCATCATATAAATCAATAATTAATTATTCACAAATAATATTACGTAATCACATTATTGACAACCGTGCGCTCCTGTGATGGAGGGGCTTTCCAATAAGGATTTCTCTTTACCTGCGCAATTAGGTGACCAAACCTCTCCTCGATGTAACTTTCTAGACATTTCCAATAATGTTATCTAATAATATTATTCAAATAATATGAATTATTGTTCTCCGATAATGGAAAATATCGTGTAGTGACAATTATCGAACAACAATAATATAAAATATCAACCCAAAGATTTATCAAATCAATAAAATAAAATATTGAATAAAGAATAACCGTGAAAATTATTGAGTAAAGGCTTTCACGTAAGGATCAATAATTCAACAATATCATGCAATACCGCTAGCATCGCAAGAACCACGATATATTATCAGATTTTAACCACCGTGTAACCCAACAAAGTTAATTGGTAATAATTTACGCCGTTATTTATAAAACTCAATCTTTGCTGCTTTCTTTCATCCATCTGCTTCAAGCATGGGCCCACAAATGACTCATACTGTCAGATGTAGATTCCTCGACAAAAGAATATTCCACGACTCAAACGAATATTCCCCGACAATAATGAATATTTTATAACCACTTTCTTATTTTGTAAACTTTGCACATTTCACCCATAACTAAAGCATTATATCAAATTACCACCTTATTAATCAAGAATAATAATTAGAAAATTCGATTTTATTTATAAAAAGTTGGGGTCTTACAGAAAGCGAGAGTACGACGAAGCGCTTGAGGGTGGAATATGCCCTATAAATGAAAGTCAATTCCAAAGTGGTAATGATTTACACCAAAGACCGCCTCCGAACAAGTCAAATTCAAAGGTGGTTTAAGGGAGAAAGCCAGTGATTTGTGAATCGAACGGGTTATCACGTTTAGTTAGTTAATTATAAATTCTTGCGAAGTCTATACCTTATTCGATAATCGGTTTTACCTATTCTTTATCTCTTTCGCTTGCGCCAACGCTTAAATTTAACTCTGAGAAGTTAGACTTTGACTTATCGGTTGAAACTCCGCTAGAAAAACCTTTATTACATGTGCTATCCAAGTCTTGGATGAGAGTCACGCTTTTGAATGATATTTTTATTGTTAATAAATTTTCTGAAGTATTCGTGAAGACTTCTTAGCCTACCTATAGAACATGAAATCAAATTTTGTATTGACCCCAGAACAAAACCCATTTCTTCAACCCTTAAATATTTCTTCACATAAAACGATAGTATCATACGCCAAAGACGTTGGCTCGAGCTGTTGAAGATTACGATTATACCATTCAATACCATCGTAGGAAAAAACGAACGTGGTAATGACGCTTGAAAGCGTAAGATCATATGCGTTTACAAGTACGAATATACGAACCTACGTGAAGATAGTTAATATACGATTAGAATCGACTTTAATCGATAAATTTAAAACCGCTCAAGCTACACACCGGAGCTGATGAATATGAAGAAGGAGGTGTAAGAAGTTGTTATTCCAAAAGAGAGAATCGGCGATGTGAGGAAAGCTCAAACCTTCGATTTATTAGTCCATTTTAAATCCTCGATCGAATAGGAACTGTGGCCTATAGACTCGTTTTATCGCCAAGTATGTCGCGTGTTCATAACGCTTTTTTCACGTATCGACAGTTACGTAAATATGTGGACGACCCGAACCACATTATCGAAAGTTAGAACCGCATTTGAGATAGCGTAAGATTTAACGACGATTTGAGAGTACACTAATAAGATCTTGATGGAAGGAGACGTGTCCCATTTATGCCAATTTCGAGGACGAAATTTCATAAGGAGGGAGGTCAGAAGACCCCAACTTTTTATAAATAAAGATTTAATTTTCTCTAATTATTATTTTGAAATAGTAAGGGGTTGATTTGATTAATGTGGTTAGTTATGGATAAAATGCACAAATATTTTTAAATAAGTAAGTGGTTATAAAATATTTATTGTTGTTTGGGAATATTTGTTCTATTAGTAGAATATTCTCACTGTCTGAATATTCGTATTTACGACGAGCAGCCTTTGTGTGGGCCCCATAACTAAAAGCAATTGGATGAAGAAAACGACAAGTATGAGTTGTTTATAAATAATCTGGCAGTAGTTGTTACCAAGCATATCGTTGTTAGAATACCCGGTGGTTAAAACACGTACGCTATTGTTGCACAAGAAGAAGATACCAGATTGCACCAATTATTGATTCTTACGTAAGCAAGGCACTACTCAATAATTGTTACGTGAGTTACTATTCAAGATTTTATTTTATTGATTCAATAATTGTTGCGTTGATATTTTATATTACTTGTTGTTTCAATAATTGTCACTACACATGATTTTCCATTATCTAGCAATAATTCATATTATCCTGAATAATATTATTAGATAACATTATTGGCAATGTCTAGAAAGTTCTGCTTAAGGAGAGGTTTGGTCACCTAATCAAGCTACCAAAGAAGGAAAAATTCTTATTGAAAGCCCCTTTTCTGGGAGAATCTACCGTCACAAGATTGTGATTCTCGTAATATTATTTGTGAATAATTAATTATTGATTTATATGATGAGAAAAATATTGATTTTTATGGATATAGATGGACAAAATTTTAAAATGACAATTGTTAAAAATTGATATTTTATCTTTTTTGATAAAATAATATTTTATTATATTATTATTATATAATAATGGTGATATTTTTACAATGAATGTGGGATATATGAGTATATGAGGAGAAAGAGTATTTTTGTTGCATTAAATGATTAAAACATGTTTTTCATGTTTGTGGACCCTATTTCTCGATTTAAATTTGAATATAACTCAAAAATCGCCTGCTTTGTGAATTTCTTACCATTTTCTGCTTGAATTTCAAAAATTTTTCTTCTGTAAAGTTGTAGATAATGAAATTTCCTATAAAAAAGACATGTGGTTCGAATTTTTCTGATAAAAGGGCTATTTATTATGAATTATTAAACTTCTGAAGTTCCGAAATAATTGACTTTTGGAAGTTTTAATTATTATTTTTAAGAAAAACGTTTTTTACATTGTGGGCCTCATTAAACATGTGCAAAATGGCTGAATTCAGATGGTCTTGAGGTGGGTGTGAATTTTGTTTATAAATATATTATTATATTAAATTTTTTGCTTTGATGTTCTAAGCAATTTCCTATAAATAGGGTGCTTAGGTTAGAATTGAAAATCACACCGTAAACTCAAGTTTTCTCTCTCTCTCTCTATTATCGAAATGTTTATATTCTTGTGAGTATTTTGATACCTTGAGTGTCGCTATAAGGTGTGAGTTGCCTTCAACACTATATTCAGTATTCCAGTCAGAAGTACTGTCTTTTTGAGGTATATAAGGGATGTTATTTTCTTCGTAAATGATATTATTTCTTCAATATCATTATGCCGAAATATTGGTCTGATTTTTTTATCAAATTTAGAACTTTTCATGTCGGGATTACTATTCATGAGTTACTATTCACGAGTTACTATTTATGAGTTACTATTCATGAGTACTATTCACGAAGCATGATGATTTTTCTTGTGAAATTTCTACCTTTTAGTGTCGGAGCTACTATTCACGTATACGATACTATTCACGTATACGACACTATTCACGAGTACGACACTATTAATAGAAAAATTAAATTTTCTTTTCTGTGTCCAAGATTATCTGTTATGGTTTCCATCTTTGATTGGATCTATGTTTTGATCTTTATTCTTGAATTTTACTCCACTATGATTACTTATGAGGTATTTTTGAACATGGATAAACCGAAGTACGAATCCTTACTATTTTTTCTTTTGTCTCATTGGATTCGTTTTTTTTTAAAATATATTTTCATCATCCTCACCCTAAATGATGATATAATCAATATCTTTGGCTTCAGAGTGCAAAGATGAATGATTTCTTGATGAATATCTTTGACTGAAGTGCAAAGATGAATAATTTTCGATGAATATCTTTGGCCCGTAGTAAAAGATGAACAGTGTTTAGATGAATACTGACCAACTCGATGAATATCTTTGGCCTCAGTAGTAAAAGATGAATATTTGATTCAAGATGTATATTGATTGATGTTACAAAGATAAAATATCGATGATGGACTTTTAAATTCATAGATGATAGTAGATTTCATTCTCTACTTAACTCTTCTAATGAATTATTGTTTCACCAGTAGTTGTTGATCTAAAACTTGTTGTCTATTGTATTCTATCGATTTTTTCCTCGTCAAGACTAATGATAATTTGTTGTACATTATCTTAGTCATAATATTCTTTCTTCAATAGTTGAGCTCACCCTTTTCCTTTTTGTTCCATTTTTTTCTCGTGAGACAAGAATATAATGAACTAGTCGTGGTGTGAGTAATGGTTCAAGACAATTGTTTTAGTAGTCCTCACTATTTTGTAAAATAAAGTATCAATAATTGTAATGAAGACTTATTTGAGTGTGAATATTGTCTAGAAGATAATATTTGTATTTAAACTCACAGCTTTATGTGTTGTCGTATTTTGCACGCACAATTGTATTAATGAAGTTGTAGTTGTTTCTGCACTCATGTTTTTAAGCACTTCGAATGGGTGATGTATACATATTTTGGGGGCGTCACAATATATATTTAATATACAATATAATATATGTTATATATATTCTATTAATATAATATAATATGAAATAAATATAATTAATACCTATTAATATATATATATATATATATATAATATTTATCTATTTTTATGGATGAGGGTATTTTTGTTTTACCATTTTTTTCAATTCCTTTACTCATTGGAATTGAGATTCCTTAGGGGATGGTAAGGAATCAGAATTCTAATATATTTTTCTATGTTGTTACTGAGTTTATAAAGAAAAAAATAATTAAGTTTCATATTTAAATTACTATGTTGTCCCTATATTAGTTTTATTATATTTTTAATCTAAAAGGTATAATAGAAACTATAAAAGATAATCTTATGTTATTTAATTTTACATATAAATCCATCTATTTTTGGACAAGAAAAATGATTAAGTTTCCGTCCATTTCAAAACTCAATAGTAAATCCATCTAATGTTTGTTTTGGTAATGAGTGTTATATTGTAATTTGTTTAAAATGACACAATTTAATTCTCCATAACAATTAATGACAAAATTATAATTATAACAAGGAAATTGTTAAATCCACAACACTTTTTGTTATTTTTACAACAAAAGTGTCGTTGTAGATGTATAGCGACGGTGAAAATCGTCGCTATAGGATCTATAGCGACACTTTTGTTGTGAAAATAACATTTTTAGCTGTGGATTTAACAATTTCCTTATAACAATTATAATTTTGGATACAATTTACATACTGACCAATTTCCCAACTTCTATTAATTAGCTAGTTGTATACCAACATTTAGAAAATGTAACAGGTGAAGAAAGTCATGTGCAAAAGGTCAAAATTTTAAAATCTCTAAATATAATTAGATATTAATATCATTCATACCTAATTAGTCTAACAACATGTTGAGATTGGACTTCATATGATTAAATTGAATGTTAAGCTTCTTTATTATTAAAAAAACTCATATTTTAATAGCTAAGTACACATAATATGTCTCATATAGTTCTGAAATTTTGTATAAAACTTAAAATGTGTTTAAAATGTACAAGGCACGGTTTAAGCTCAAACCAATTTCATCTCAAACTACTCAAGCTTAACCCAAGGCATGAAAGCTACTTGTGAGAACAAAAAACTTAAACCCCAAAGAATAATCTCTATGTATATAACAATAACAGATATGTACAAAATATCAAACAATAAGCAAAATGAAAAGGCAAGATTTTTTTTTTTACAAATCCTACAAAACTTAAAACACAATGCAAGACCAACCTGTGATTCAGGCTCTAAAACCCACTTGACAATCTCAACTTTTTAATTTGAAGAATAACATAATGGTCAAAAGTTTTCATACTTAAAGAAGCTAAACACAAGCACTGTACTTTGAATTTTGGCGAAAAAAATTGGGAAATTTACCAAGCTTAACCCAAGCACTGTCAATACCAGTATAAATCAAATAATATAGACCTTAAATCAAATCTTCTATACATTGAAATGATAACAAAGCTATTATAATGGTTCCATAAGTTAATTAGGAGAAAAAGTTAATTGGAAAAACTTACTAAGGCGAGGACCCGGCATGAGGTGGTAATCTAAGATGGGCTGACGACGAAAGCTACTCAGTATGCATTTACGGGAGAGAAAGAGGAAAAAGAAGAATTTCAAATGGGAAAAAAAAAGGATAAGCAGAAAAATCAAAACCGATCTGATTATATAAGACTCATTCTCGACGGCGTAGCCGTTGCTATTAATCAATTGCCAATGAGTTAATATCGACGGTATATGCCCGTTGCCAATGATATAGCCCGTCGCCCTACACCCTTCTCGCGCGGGTAGTGAAAAAGGTGGCGCCATATAAGGAAAACAAGTCATTGCCGACGACACACACTAACGACAACTTAGCCGTCGCCATTGATGTCATTACCGATGTGACGCCCCCAAAATAGGTATACATCACCCATTCTGAGTCGCCAAATACATGGTACAGAAACAACTACAACTTCATTAATACAATTGTCATGCAAAATACGACAACACATAAACTGTGAGTTTAAATACAAATATTGTCTTCTAGACAATATCCACACTCAAATAAGTCCTCATTATAATTATTGATACACTATTTTACAAAATAGTGAGGACTACTAAAACAACTATCTTGAACCATTACTCCACACCCCGACTAGTTCCCGCTATATTCTCGTCTCCTGAGAAAAAAAATGGAATAAAAAGGAAAAGGGTGAGCTCAACTAGCCCAGTAAAGAATATTATGACTAAGATAATGTACATCAAATTATCCTTAGTTTTCAACAAAGAAAAATCTGATAGAATATAATATACAACAAGTTTTAGATCAACAATCGCAATGTAAAACAACAATTCATTGAAGAGTTAAGTAGAGAATGAAATCTACTATCATCTATGAATTTAAAAGTCCATCATCGATATTTTATCCTCAGAACATCAATCAATATACATCATAAATCAAATATTCATCTTTGCACTACAAAGCCAAAGATATTCACCAAATGTCATGTTCATCTAAACACTGCTCATCTTTGACTACGGCCAAAGATATTCATCATAAAATCATTCATCTTTGCACTATGGGCCAAAGATATTCATTATATCATCATTTAGGACGGAGGATGTTGAAAAATATTTTAAAAAAAACGAATCCAGTGAAACAAAAGAACAAATATTAAGGATTCGTACTTTAACCAAACCGAGTTCAAAAATACTTCATAAATAATCATAGTGAAGTAAAATTCAAGAATGATCAAAACATGGATACAATCAAAGCTAGTATCCATAATAGATATTTTGGACGAAAAAACGAAAAATTTAATTTTTCTCGTTATAGTGTCGTATTCGTGAATAAGGTCAGATACGTGAATAAAGGTCGATACGTGAATAAAGTGACTCGACACTAAAAGATAGAAATTTCACAAAAAAATCATCACGCTTCATGAATAATAAGACTCGTGAATAAGAATCTCGTGAATAAGAACTCATGAATAAGAATCTCATGAATAAGAACTCCCGACAAGAAAAAAAATTTTAAATTTGATAAAAAGTTCCAACCAATATTTCGACATAATGATATTGAAGAAATAATATCATTTTAAAAAATAATATCCCTTACCTTGCAAAAAACAAGATTTCGACCTGGAATACTGGATATAGTCTTTGAAAGAACTTGCAGACCGATAGCAATACTCAAAGTACTAAAATACTCACAAAATACGCTCGATATTATAGAGAGAGAAGAGAGAAAAACTTTAGTTTCGTGTGATTTTTAATTCTAACCCAAGACCCTATTTATAGAAATTGTTTAGAACACCAAAGCGTAAAATTTAATATAATAATATTATATAAATAAAATTTTCTACGCCTAACCTTAGACTTCAATTCAAAGAATTTAGCATGTGATTAATGAGGCTCACAACATATAAAAAACATTTTTATTAAAAATATATTTAAAACTTCAAAAATTAATTATTTTGAGCTTTTAACTTCAATAATTCATAATAAATAGCCCTTTTATCAAAGAAATTCAATCTTATGACTTTTTATAGGAAATTCAATTCTCTACAACTTTGCGTAAGAAAAGTTTTCAAAATTCCAAATGTAAATTGGACCAAAATCCACATACGCATTTATTTTATAAAGCTATAATCAAATTTCAATCCAAGAAATGGGTCCACCGACACACAAAAACATGTGTTAATCATTTAATGCAACAAAAATACTCTTCCTCCTCATATACTCATATATCCCACATTTATTGTAAAATATCATCATTATTCTATTATAATAATATAATAAAATATTATTTTATCGTAAAAGATAAAATATCAATTTTTAACAATTGTCACTTTAAAATTTTCTCCATCTATATCCACATAAAATCAATATTTTCCTCATCATATAAATCAATAATTAATTATTCACAAATAATATTAGAGAATCACAAGATCGACAACCAAGCCGCTTTCGAGAAAGAGGGCTTTCAATAAGAATTTTTTCTTCTTACCTTGATGCAATTGCCGACCAAACCTCTCTTTATGTAACTTTCTAGACATTGCCAATAATGTTTTCTAATAATATTATTCAGATAATATGAATTATTGCTTCGATAATGGAAAATATTGTGTAGTGATAATTATTGAAACAACAGTAATATAAAATATCAACGCAGCAATTATTGAATCAATAAAATAAAATCTTGAACAATAACTATCGTTAATAGCTTATCGAAGTAGTGCCTTCTTACGCAAGAATCAATAATTGGTGCAATACTGCAATGTCATCTTGTACAACAACGCGTATTCTCAGTGTTTTAACCATCGGGTATTCCAACGATATTAATCTGAGAATAACTACGCCAGTTATTTATAAATAACTTATACTTGTCGCTTTCTTCATCCAATCGCTTTACATTATGGGGCCCACAAAAAGATCTGTTAAATGTCATTTAATATATTCCCGACGCAAGAAGAATATTCCACGACCAAACGAATATTCCCACAAACAATGAATATTTTATAACCACTTGCTTATTTAAAATATTTAAGATTTTACCCATAACTAACCACATTAATCAAATCAACCCTTAATATTTCAAAATGATAAATAGAGAAATTAAATCTTTATTTATAAAAATTGGGGTCTTACATCATCATTATTATATATAATAATATAATAAAATATTATTTTATTAGAAAAGATAAAATATCGATTTTCAACAATTCTCACTTTAAAAATTTTCTCCATCTATATCCACATAAAATGAATATTTTTCTAATCATATAAATCAATAATTAATTATTCACAAATAATATTACAGAATCACAATACCGAATAACTAGCAGCTCCCACGAAAGAGGGGGCTTTCCAATAAGGATTTCTCTCATCAAGGCGCAATTAGATGACCAAACCTCTCCTTAGACGTAACTTTCTAGACATTGCCAATAATGTTATCTAATAATATTATTCAGATAATATGAATTATTGTCTCCGATAATGGAAAATACGTGTAGTGACAATTATCGAAACAACAGTAATATAAAATATCAATGCAATTGTAAGACCTCGAATTTTATGAAATAAAAGTATTCAATTTTTCTTATAATTACGATTCAAGAAATGGTTAAATTGATAAAAGTTAAAATTAAGGGTGATATATGAATTTTTTCAAAATACGCAAGTGGTTATAAAATATTCATCATTGTTTGGAGAATATTCGTTTGGTCGTCGAATATTCTTTCCGCTTCTGGGAATATTCGTATTTACGCCAAGCAAAATGCATTCAGGGGCCCCATAATGTAATAACCGCTTGATGAAGAAAAAAGACAAATTTTTGTTTTTACAAATAACAACAGTAATCGCTATCTGCTATCATTGGAATACCCGGTGGGTAAAGTAAAGTAATACGCGTTGTCAGACAAGAAGACACCAGATTGCATGTATTTTTGAATTATTGATTCTTACGTAAAAGAAGGCACTACTCAATAATTGTTACAATAATTATCGCTCAATATTTTATTTTATCGATTCAATAATTATCGCTGCGTTGATATTTTATATTATTGTTGTTTCAATAATTATCACCGCATTAATATCTCCATTATCGATCAATAATTCATATTATTTGAATAATATTATTAGATAGCATTATTGGCAATGTCTAGAAAGTTCACAAGGAGAGGTTTGGTCACCTAATCAAGCTACCAAGAAGAAGAAATCCTTATCTGAAAAGCCCCTTTCCTGAACCGCCTCGTTGTCATTATTGTGATTCTAATATTATTTGTGAATAATTAATTATTGATTTATATGATAAGGAAATATTTATTTTTATGTGGATAAAAATGAAGGAATTAATGCTGAGGTGTTTTATCAGTATTTTGTCGGTGTGGAGCTATTAAAAATCATCCGTTTGTGGATTTGGGATATTTTTGGTTTGGAATTTAGAAAAACTCAAAGCTACAAAGTTGTAGAGAATTCGAGTTCAGTCAGAATGGACATAAAATTCGTATTTTTTTGATAACCGGGCTATTTTCTATGAATTATTGAAGTTTCAGAAAATAAAATGATTTTTATTAAATTTTGGTGGGACCCATTTTGGTTGGTGTACAAAAATGTGCTAGAATTATTTTGTCAAATGTGGTGGCTGGTCCTTGATGGTTGGTGGCATAGGAAATGAGAAGAAAAAATAATAATAATATTTTATTATTTTAGTCTCCTTTGGCGTTCTAGCATTTTCCTATAAATAGGTGCTTATGTTAGAATTGAAAATCACACCGTAAACAAGTTTTCTTTCTCTATATTATCAAGCATATTTTTGTGAGTATTTAGATATCTTGAGTGTTGCTCAAATAGTTTATATCCGATATTCAAGTCGGCAATCTTTTCTTTTTCGAGGTAAAGAGATTTTAAGGGTTATTATGTTTTTCATTGCATTTCTTCCGTCCTTCAAAAAATTCTGGAAAAATTTGAAATGATATTTTGATGAGTTTTATTGATTGTGTCCAAAAATGGCGATTTTTGGATGTACAGATTAAGAGTTATGAATTTTACAGGAAAAGACTATTTAAAAGTAAACCCTTATAACTCCTTGTGGTTAACTCCAAAATTGATGAATTTTTTATTGGGAGTACATCTATATAATATCAGTGTACTCTGTGAATTTTGGAATTTTTGGATAAAATTACAATTTATGATAAATGTCTAAATATTCAGCGGTTTTGGCCATATGAAAAATAGTAAATAAATTTTAAAATTCTGAGAAAAATATATGTTCAATATGGGACTATATTCTGCTAAATCCCATAAAAGAAATATTTTTGAAACTGATTTGGTATTTTTCATAAAAATGGACTAGTTATGAATTAATGAATTAAATATGTTATGTGAAGGAAGAAAATTGGAAAATATGATTTTATGGCTTGAAAATCATATATGAGGTATATGCAGATTTTTGATGAGGATTTTGGTTATTGGTGATGAAATCTTATGAGTTTGGAATTTTAGGATGATTAAATGCATTATTTAGTAAAGTGTAAACAATTAAAATAAATTATTTATAAGTTTAAGAAATGTTATTTCAATATCATTATACCGAAATATTGGTATGGATTTTATTGTGAAATTTTTACCTTTTTGTGTTTGGTTTACTATTCATAAGTTACTATTCATGAGTTACTATTCATGAAGTTACTATTCACGGGTTACTATTCACGAGTTACTATTCATGACAAAATTGGTTTTTTTTTTCTAACCAAATTATAGTTGAGTTATGGATATTACTCTTGAGATTAAATCTATATGTTGATTATATTATTTTTATTATCATATATAACATTTTTATAACCCTAATGATGATATTAATTTCTTTTGACTTGAGTGTAAAGATGGGTAGATTATTGGTATGATCACGACTATGAGTTCTCTTTGGCAAGAAGGTCTGAAGTTGAATTGTTGATCGGTATGATCATGACCATTGAATTTATAATTGAATATCTTTAAATTAAATGCAAAGGTGAAATGATCAACATAGTTATAATTATTGTTTATATAAATTCGAAATGATTATATATTTCTTCGAGATATTAATATATTTGGTCTGAAGTAAAATATGAACTGTTGATGAATATATTTGGCATGTAGTGTAAATATGAATCTGTTGAGGAATATCTTTGGCATGTAGTGCAAAGATGAATTGTTGATGAATATCTTTGGCCGTAGTGCAAAGATGACATGTTGTTGAATATCTTTGGCCGAAAGTGCAAAGATGAATCTGTTGACGAATATCTTTGGTCAGTAGTGCAAAGATAAATTTATTAAGATGATTATGAATGAAATCGTGATTTGGTATAACCATGATCTTTGATGTTTCGTAAAGACATATGATGAAAATTATCTTCGCCCCGGATGCTAAGAGAAATTTAGAATCACAATTATGATTATGAGTTATTCATATGATTGTGGACCGTAATCTGCGTGAGTGATGTTACAGTGGATAAAACATTGTTGGTGGGTTTTTAACATAGAGAAGATAATAGAATTTATGGTCTATTTTACTCTTCTAATGGATTGCTCGTTCCGCTTCAACTATGGTTGAAATTTTTTATCATCTACCATATGTTCTAAATCTCTGATTTATTACTGTTGAAGGCTATTGATAATTTATTTATCTTTAGTCATGATATTCCTTATCATTAGTTGTTAGGCACCACCCTTCTGCTTTCACAATTCCTTTCGTAATAAGAGTGTAAATTTGGGTCGAAAGGGGTAACAGGAGAATAGAATCGGTGGTCATCATTTAATAGTTATATTTGATGAATCAACTAGGGTGAAAGCGAACCCAACGTTGAAAGGGTGTTTTGCCACTATCATACAAGATGTCTAATGACATACAACATCGCGGTCATCATAAGATGTGTCAGTGCTCATCCACTTGCTTTGAGTATATTTACGAGCACTACCTATATAATCTTGGTATTTTTTGAAGTATAATTCTCATTTAGAGACAGTGGAGATAATGATATGTCGAGAGAAGACTCACCATCGGGAAGAATATGATAAGAATCTTCTCGTTTTTCTTTTCGGGGGTCTATCAGGTCAACCAAGGATAATTTCGTGGCCATATGATATCTATCATAACCTGTGACGCATATTCTCCATGTATACGAAGGTTTCTCGAGCACTTCCCAAAGATTCTAATTTCTAAAACAGCTTTTGACTATACCTTTATGTAAGGTGTCATCGCGACGTCATATCCAAGGTTGGGATGAGAGTCACAGTTGGTATATATTTTTATCCAAACTCACAAAGATATGTGTTGTTGTATTTTGCACGACAATTGTTGTAATAAAGTTGTAGTTGTTTTCTATACTATGTTCAAGGCAATTCGGAATGGGTCGGATGGAATGGACCTATTTTGGGGTTGTCACACAAAGAATAATTATCAATCAATAAAATAAAATACTAAACAAGAATTATCGTAATAATTATTGAGTAGTGGCCTTCTTACGTAAGAATCAATAATTGGTGCAATACTGTGCTTTGCGTGCAACAACGCGCGTATTATCGTGTTTAACCACCGGGTATTCCAACAAGATAAATCTGTAATAACTACGCTGCTATTTATAAACAACTTATACTTGTCGCTTTACTTCATTCAATCGCTTTCAGTTATGGGACCCAATATTGTCATTGGCCAATGCATTTAATATTCCACGACTAAACGAATATTCTCCGACAACAATGAGTATTTTATAATCACTTGCTTATTTGAAATATTTGCGCATTTTACCTATAACTAACCACATTAATCAAACCAACCCTTACTATTTCAAAATAATAAATAGAGGAATTTAAATTTTATTTATTAATAATTTGGGGTCTTACAACTGACGTCTATTTTCCCATCGACAGTACTCTCGTCGCCTATGATCCAGTTTTTTGTAGTGTCAGAGAGTCACACCATCAATTTCTGACGTGGCAAGCTCAATTGGACAGAAGTGAAAAAAATTAATAGTTTAATCATCTAATTGACAAAATTAAAAGGTGAATCACCGAAATAAAATATGACATAGTTTAAGGTAATAATTTATATTTAAACCTTTTTTATATACAATTTATGCAAATAAAATTGTCTTATTTTTTTTGGGAAAAAGAAGAAGAGGTGATTGAGTCCAGAAATTAACTAGAACTCTTTTCCTAAAAGATTGTCGTTTTAGAAGAAAAAATTTATTTCAAAATATTTGTCGTTTATAATTTTCGAGGAGAATAAATTATTTATTTTTCTATATTACCCCTATCTTTTATTCATTGTCTCAAGAAATTCTCTTAATTTTATTAATAATTTTTAACTTTCTATAAAGGAGTAGTAATATAATTTCAAATAAATTTTATTTTATAAATGATATTTTCTTAATTCATGTACAAAATTTTTACACGATAATCTTTTAGTAACGGATTCTATAGTAATTAAGAAAAGTCCCTCTTCTCCTCATGAGTCATAACCATTCCCACTACACAGTCTTCTCTCTCTCTCTAATTTCACTGCACTAAGCAGACTTCTTCTCTCTGATGCGTCCCTTTCTCTCTGATATTTTCTCTCTCCTTAAACTCAATTGGAAAGCTTTCCTCTCTTTTTTTGGGCTAAATGCTTTCCTTTTTCTCCTCTCTATCTCTCCAACGTCCCTTTCACTGATATTTTCTCTCTCCTAAAACTAGAAAGCTTTTTTTTTATTTTTTTGCTAAATGCTTTCCCTTTTTCTCCTGCAAATAAATCCAGCTGGAGCTGCTCACAACAGTCGCCGCCATTACCAAAGTACTCCCCCTTTCCTTTTCCTTCTGTTTTTTTCCCTCTCTCCCTTCTCATAACCCTTTTTTTGTTTTGCTAATTTGGGGGTTCGAACCTAGTTATATATGGATCCGGTTAGCATGAAGTGAACTTCATGGTAAGTTCATTTCATAATTAATACAGTGTTAATACGTATGTGGAGAAATCACTCTCTCGTTCGTGTGTCAGCACTGCATTAAGCATGAAATGAACTAAAGTAACAAAACAAATGATTACCCCTACTCTACTCTCTCCCGTTTCATCACAATTAAAATAAACTGAAAATTTCTAGTAGCTACAATTGAAGTTTCTCGACGTGAAATGATGAGAAGATTCATACTGAAATAGAACATTATATATATATATATATCCCTTTATTCAAGTGTTCATCATTTTTAACAGCTTGTATTTCCATTTACTACCCCGATCAAATCTTTTTCCTCTCCAAGTACGCTTCAACAACAATGGCTGATAAGGACCCAGATTTTTCCTCCCATAGATTCCCCTCTCCCTCCCAGGTAACACCACAAAATTAACGAACAATATTTCATTTTCTTGTTTTTCTCTCCTCTCCTTTCTGTATATGTATTATTCATATGTATATTATATGTGTACGCATGTCTACGGTGAAAACTTAAAATTTCAAAATTCTTCAGAAAAATGAAACTGTAGATTAATTAATATGTATACAAAGTTATCCATTAATTTTAATATTTTCCCCAATCCCCAATTTTGATGGATTTATTATGCAGGTGGTGGAAGAGTTGAAGGAGCTATGGTCCATGGCTCTACCCATAACAGCCATGAACTGCCTAGTCTACGTCCGAGCCGTGGTCTCCGTCCTCTTCCTCGGGCGGCTAGGAAGCCTCGAGCTAGCCGGCGGCGCCCTCTCCATTGGCTTCACAAACATCACCGGCTACTCCGTCTTAGTCGGTCTCGCCTCCGGGCTCGAACCCGTCTGCAGCCAAGCCTACGGTAGCAAGAACTGGGACCTACTCTCCCTCTCTCTCCACCGCATGATCTTCATACTCCTCCTAGCCATCATACCCATCAGCCTCCTCTGGGTAAACCTCCACACCATCATGATCTTCATGGGCCAGGACCCTGAAATCACATCAATGGCCGCGACGTACTGTATCTATTCCCTCCCGGACCTCTTAACAAACTCCTTTTTGCAGCCGTTGAGGGTTTATCTGCGGTCACAGGGGGTGACCAAACCCATGATGTGGTGCAGCCTGGTGGCTGTTGTTTTCCACGTGCCGGTGAACTACGTGGCGGTGGTGGTGATGGGATGGGGGGTGCCTGGGGTGGCGGTGGCTTCAGTGCTGACGAACTTGCATATGATGGTGCTGATGGCTGGGTACGTGTACGTGTATGGGAGGTGGGAGTGGAAATGGACGGCTGGGATTGGAGGTGGGGTGAGGCCGTTGCTGAGATTGGCGGTGCCGAGTTGCATAGGTATTTGTTTGGAGTGGTGGTGGTATGAGATCGTGACCGTTCTTTCGGGGTACTTGCCTAATCCTAGACTTGCAGTGGGTGCTACCGGAATATTGATTCAGACCACTAGCCTCATGTACACCGTCCCCATGGCTTTGGCTGGTTGTGTCTCTGCTAGAGTAAGTCCCTATACATTTCTGTTACTGTTATTATTTTGTGTTTACTCCATTCGTTCTATATATATATATATATATATATATATATATATATATATATATATATATATATATATCTGTATTCGAACATTAAAGAAATGACCAAAGCAGGCAGAATCTGGTCTTTGGTATCTATGGATCCGTCGCCATAGCCATTGTATAGTCTTTGGCGTGAATTGTCTAAACTCATCATATAGACACCAAAAGGCGATGGTTTCGCTCTTCGCTTTTTTAATGTTCGCTTTTAGAAACTTCTATATATATATATATATATATATATATATATATATATATATATATATATATGTATGTATATATGTGTGTGCAATGTGTTCAAATATTTGACATATTTTTAATTTAAAATTATAAAATGATGTGAAGTTCATGCTATTACTTTTGAGAATTACTATTTCACATAGAAAAATTAAAAATAAGTCTAGTGTTACATAAAATCGCTCACATACACTTACATGCATATTTTAATGGCCCATGTGACTTGCTCTGCATGTAGACCATCAAAGTATGCATCTGATTGTATTTGAGCGGTTTTATATGATGGTAAACTTACTAGAAAAATTAATATTTCTATTGCTCATTAAATGGGTCCCATTTACCATTCTTGTGAGTAGGTTTGTGTAATATCAAGTTCCTATTATTCAATTGATTACTATCATGTCAACTAGTACACTTCTAACTAATGTTAAGGAAATTGTCATTTTAGTGATGTATCTTTAATTTTGAAACCAATGGAGTATATTTTATGAAGAATGATATTGCTAGTCATATTTGTGGTTGTTAATCCAAGGCACAATTTCTTATGTGTTTAAAAATGTTAATGATGTAACATTTCCTTTTGAAGGGCTAGAAAGAGGGATGAAGGATCTGTAATTACCCAAAAAATAATGGGCTATGCACTTGGGTAAATTTTGATTTTGAAACCCAAAACATGTTATATTAACAGTTAACATAAATTGAAGTTTTTAAAAATAATGTTGATACTCCACAGATAACCATTTGTGTTATATATTCTATTTCACACTTGATATGAACACAAATGTTCAAATTATGGATAATGGAGTAGACTAGTCATTAGAGATCAACTCCCTTCAAACTAATAGGATACTCTGTTTGTTACTACTGTAGATTTTCTTGTGTTAATAGAATATGGCCTATAGAGCCACAAAGGATAAAAAAGTCTATCATCCATGGATGGGGGTTGAAGGTAACATCAATAAAGAGGAGGATAGTTCAAGGGAAGATAAGATACTTGCGGCTTCTTTGATTTTATTTGCTTAAAGTGGATGCCTAATTTTGTTTTGATTAAATTGTCGGATTCGTTATAATTAGGTCAACTTTATTTTGTTGGTGCGTTGTAGCATGATATTATTGTTGAAGGGAGAGTTGAATTATGTGCATTATGATTAGTTACTTGATTGCATCATACTTCCACTTGTAGGGTAATACAAGCAGTTCACACATGTAATGTTGTTGAACACTTTTAGCACAGGACAAGTGTTCATTCATTACATTCCTTTTCCTGTTTAAGCTTTTTATGGCCAACTTTAGTGCTTAGTTTGGTTGTGACAAAATATCATTTAACAAACTAAAGTTGACCAAGTGGCCTTACCAAAATCAGGATGTCTTATATACCTATAATACTTGAATATATATATATATATATATATATGAAGTGTGTGCGTGTGTATGGGATACAGATATAATTGCTTGACATTTGTTGCTTGTTGCTTGTTGCTTGTTGCTATTACATTAATATTTAAAATTTACACTATGATATGTTTGAATCGATTACTTTGTAAGTGTGTAAAGTTCTTAATAATTGATTATAAATGTGTAAAAGTATTTAAATTACCTAAGTTCATGATGAAAAAGAGTAACAAGCTAGCTCGTTAGCAAAAGATGTCCAACTAAACATGATCTTAGTAGTTACATTCCTTTTTCTGTTTAAGCTTTTTATGGCTAACTTTAGTGCTTAGTTTGGTTGTGACAAAATATCATTTAACTATAGTTGACCAAGTGGCCTTACCAAAATCAGGATGTCTTCCCTATGACACTTGAATATATATATATGAAGTTTGTGCGAGTGTATCAGATACAAATATAATTGCTTGACATTTGTTGCTTGTTGCTATTACATTAGCATTTAAAATTTACAGTATGATATGTTTGAATCAATTACTTTGGAAGTGTGTAAAGTTCTTAATAATTGATTATAAATGTGTAAAATCATTTAAATTACCCAAGCTCATGATGAAAAAGAGTAACAAGCTAGCTCGTTAGCAAAAGATGTCCAACTAAACATGATCTTACTAGTTTATCTATTATGTGTCATTGATGAATGATAATGGTTCCCACCTTGAATAAATGAATAATAAATTGATATTTGTTTGGATCATTTCGGATATTGAAGGAATTTGTAGGTGATAATGTTGTTTTTGTAAATATATGTATATATATATGCAGGTAGGAAATGAGCTGGGAGCTGGTAAGCCATACAAGGCCAAGCTAGCTGCAATGGTTGCATTAGCCTGCGCTTTTATGATTGGGATCATTAACGTCTACTGGACATCGATCTTTCGAGAGAGGTGGAGTGGGCTTTTTACAAAAGATGAGATGCTTAAAGCTCTAGTTGCATCAGTGATGCCAATCATGGGGCTCTCGAGCTTGGAAACTGCCCCAAACTACTGGTTGTGGCATCCTACATGGCACTGCCAGGCCAGCAGTGGGTGCCCGTATCAATCTTGGGTCATTTTATTTTGTGGGCACCCCGGTAGCAGTTGGCTTAGCATTTTGGCTCAATGTTGGGTTCAGTGGACTGTGGTTAGGGCTCTTGTCTGCTCAAGCAGCCTGTGCGATATCTATTTTATATGCTGTGTTGGTCGGTACAGACTGGGAAGGTGAGGCTTTGAAGGCCAAGAAGCTTACTGGCTTGGCGACGAGGGAGAAATGTGTCGATGACGAAGAGAAAAAAGGGTTCCTGGTAAAGGCAAATGACAGCATTGAAGATGTTTTATAGAGAGATAATTTTGCACCATGGATATATTTTTATAGGAGGAGGAGAACAAAAGAGGGAGAACATGATTTTAAAGAATTGGAATTTGGGCAATGATGTTGGCTTTTGGGTTTAAATTCTTGTTGTGTAGCTAGTTGGTCTATGAGGGGAAAGGTCTTATGCCCTTTTTACTTGAATGTTGTGTGTTTCTGGGGCATTGGAGTTGTCATATGGAGTATCTTGTTTTGTTGCAGGCAGAGAATGTTATGCCCCATGTTCTGCATATTTTAAGTATATGAAAATTTTTGCTTGTTCAATATGCTGCGCATTGGATGGGGCAAGTCTCTCATTTTTGAACTGCTACAAGTTTGCTTTACTTTTTGTGCTACTTTTAGCCATAAAATCCTGGCTTTGGAACAAAAGATGTAATGAAAGCTATAAAAGTAAGCACTTTCTTGATATGGTGTGTTTTGATGGAGTTGATTCAACTAAATGGAAGCCAATTTTTTTTATTTTAATTTATTGAAAGTAGAGCATTATTGAGATTGTGTGCCATATTTATTCAGTATTTTGTACAGAGGAAGTGGGCACCTTAAATGTACTATTTTTGAGGGAGTGAAGTACTGGATGGGGTGATCAGAAAGATTTAGTGGTGGTGGGGCGTGGGGCCAGGCATGTATATAGAATGTGACAATTGGTTTTGGCTTTTACACACGAGTTTCAGGATAGTGCTTGAAGCTCTCCCTGTCCTTTACGTTTTGAATCACAAATTTGCGCCATTCAGGTGTTGAGCAAGCAAGCACTTCACTTTAAAGTACACCATAGACGCATGCTCTTGACCCTACCTTGCACCACATTGCCATTTGCATTTGGTGTTCACGGTTTTCAAATTTTTACACAAGATTGGTGGTGTGTTAAAGTGGCGAAGCCAGAAACTTTTATTAGTAGGGTCAAAATTATTACTAAGTTACAAATAATTTGATGGGGGTTCGGGGAGCCAATTTTTTTTAATACTTTATACTTTCGGGTATATATATATAGAGTCCGGATCTTAAGCTCACCCCTTATCTAACTCACTGAAGGCTCACCCCCTTTAGCGACGGGACTCGTGACCGACGTTTTCGTCATACAACCGCTGCCTATACTTTTAACGATGCTATATGTTGTCCTGTCGCTAAAAGTATAGACAACGGTTGTATGACGGAATCGTCGCCGAGTCCGTCGCTAAAGGGGGAGTGAGCTCGGGTGAGTTGGATAAGGGGTGAGCTTAAGATCCGGACCGTATATATATATTACTCCCTCTGTTCCTAAAAGATTGTCGTTTAAAGTTTTGGCACATGGATTAAGAAAGTATCATTTACCAAGTAAAATTTGTTTAAAATTTCATCACTACCCCTTTATAGGAAATTGAAAACTATTAATACAAGAGAGAGAATTTCTTGGGACAATGAGAGAAGGTAGGGGTAATACAGGAAAGTAAATAATTTATTCTCCTCGAAAATTGTAAACGAAAACTTTTTGGAATAAATTTTTTCTTCTAAAACAACAATATTTTAGGAACGGAGGGAGTAACAATTAAAATTTGTTTGAAATTTCATCACTAACTCTTTATGGAAAATTGAAAACTATTAATACAAGGGAGAGAATTTCTTGGGACAATGAGAGAAGGTAGGGGTAATATAAGAAAGTAAATAATTTATTCTTTTCGAAAATTATAAACGACAAACTTTTTGGAACAAATTTTTTCTTTTAAAACAACAATCTTTTAGGAACGGAGGGAGTAACAATTAAAATTTGTTTGAAATTTCATCACTAAATCTTTATGGGAAATTGAAAACTATTAATACAAGGGAGAGAATTTCTTGGGACAATGAGAGAAGGTAAGGGTAATATAGAAAAGTAAATAATTTATTCTCCTAGAAAGTTGTAAACGACAAACAATTTAGAACAAATTTTTTCTTTTAAAACGACAATCTTTTAGGAATAGAGGGAGTATATTACAATTAATGAAAATATAATGAGTAATAGACTTTTGTGATGCGGTGTGTATCCTCTTTGGGAATATGTATGTATATATATATATAATAAATTATATATGTGCGGATACATGTGATGCGGTGTGGTGCGGATACTCTTAATATCCGCATTCATATTTGTGTGGATATTAATTTTAAAAACTGCACCACGTATCCGTACCGCATCACAACGTGCGGATTCTGCGGATGCGGTTACAAATGCGGTTTCTTACTCTCTAGTCTCCCCTACCTTTTAGACAAAATAACATATAATTAAAAAGAGGCCTAGTGAACACCGTAAATATATTGAAAAACAATTATATTCCAAAAAATAATACATAGAATATACATTTCAACACATGTAATAGAAAAACAAACGGTCACAATTAAAGTTACACTCAAATCTAAACAATCTATATTCATCTATCTGCCGTCTGCACATTGAAAAAAAATTCTCATCTACACTCACTCATTGATTAAATTTTATAGAAATTTCATATGGTTATAAACTCGACATAGATACAAATTTATAAATATTTAGGTCATTTATAATAATATACAACATTTAGAAAGTAATTACACTATTAGTGCACTCATAAAATATTTACACAATTAATACACTTTCTATATTTATTTACAATATTAGTGCAATTAGGATTCCTTAATTTAGGGAATTAGTATGCAATTAGGATTCAATTCATAATAATAAGGAAACATAAAATCAAGGAGAAATAACTACCATAATTAATAATTCAAATATCTTGGATCTAACAACAAATTCAAAAATAATAATTAAAATTTAAATATTCAAAGTTTGGCAACGTCATCTTCCTCCTCCCCTTCGCCGGTCATCTTCCTCCTCTCCTTCGCCACCGCTTCAACACCATGGACGACGATCTCCTCATCCATTACGGTCACAGCTGCCATTATGACGAAGGTTGATTTAGTCCAGAAATTAAAAGGAGAAAAAGATAAATTTTAGTGCAGTTGGTATCCAAATTTTATACAAAGGTAACCATTTTAGTTTTTATGGGTAACCAAGAGAAATTTCAGTGCAGTTGGTAACCAAAACTTTCAAAGGTAACAATTTTAGTTTTTGTTGGTTACATTTGTATTAAGGTTTGGCTACCAACTTCTTTCATATGAAAAAAAAATCTATTATAGATTTTTATAATTAATTAATAACCCAATAAAACCCGAATTGATTATTTTGTATTAAGGTTTGGCTACAATTGCATTATAAAAAAATCTACAATAGATTTTTTTTAATTAATTAGTAACCCAATAAAAGCTGAATTGGTTACATTTGTATAAAAGTGTTAGCTACTAATCAAGACTTTATTAAATAAAAAAATCTATAATAGATTTTTAAAAATAAATTAGAAACCTAATAACACCTTGAATTGGTTACCTTGGTATGAATGTTTGGCTACCAACTGTACTATAAAAAAATTGCAACAACTGTACTATGAAAAAATCGCAGGTGGAGGATGTCGTTAACAAGTTGGGACTGTCTAGGTTAATGGTGGAGGATGGCGTTAATGGTGGAGGAGGGCGGAGGATTGGGACTGTCTAGGTTAATGGTGGAGGAGGGCGGAGGAGAAGGGCGGATGAGAAGGACGTTAATGGTGGAGGAGGGCGGAGGAGAAGAGCGTTAATGGTGGAGGAGGGCGGATGATGGCGTTAACAAGTTGAGGCTATTAATGGTGGAGGAGAAGAAGGCCGACAAGGCGAAAGGCGTGATTTTTATTAAGGAAAGAGAAGGTGTAATATAATTTACTTATTAATTACTTAATTTAATAAGTAAATCAATATTAATCCCTAAATTAAGGAATCTAATTGCATATAATTCCCTTAATTAAGGAATCTAATTGCACTAATATTGTAAATAAATATAAAAGTGTATTAATTATGTAAATATTTTATAGTGAACTATTGTTGTAATTATTTTTTAAAAATGTAATAGAATATGTAAAAATAATAGTTCACTCAATAAAAATTTACATAATTAATACACTTTTATATTTATTTACAATATTAGTGCAATTAGGATTCTTTAATTAAGGGAATTAGTATGCAATTAGGATTCCTTAATTTAGGGATTAATATTGATTTACTTATTAAATTAAGTAATTAATAAGTAAATTATATATAAGACACCTTCCTCTTTCCTTAATAAAAATCACGCTCTTCGCCTTTGTCGCCTTCTTCTCCTCCACCATTAATAGTCCCAACTTGTTAACGCCCATCCTCCGCCTCCTCCACCATTAACGCCTTCTCCTCCGCCTCTTCCTCCACCATTAACGCCATCCTCCACCATTAACCTGCATATACCCCATCCTCCGCCTCTCCACCATTAACGCCTCTTCTCCTCCACCCTTCTCCACCATTAACGCCATCCTCCACCATTAACCTAGATAAATTCCCAACTTGTTAACGCCATCCTCCACTGCGATTTTTTTCATAAGACGATTCTCATGATTTTTTTTCAAAGACAAATGGTAGCCAAACATTCATACCAAGGTAACCAATTCAAAGGTTATTAGGTTTCTAATTTATTTTAAAAATCTATTATAGATTTTTTTATTTAATAAATCAAAGATTGGTAGCTAACACTTTATACAAATGTAACTAATTCGATTTTTATTGGGTTACAAATTAATTAAAAAAATCTATTGTAGATTTTTTTTTTATAATGCATTAGTAGTCAAACCTTAATACAAAGGTAACCAATTCAGCTTTTATTGAGTTACCAATTAATTATAAAAAAATCTATTATAGATTTTTATTTCATAATCTTGATTGGTAGCCAAACCTTAATACAAATGTAACCAACAAAAACTAAAATTGTTACCTTTGAAAGTTTTGGTTACCAATCGCCTTGAAATTTCTCTTGAGTTACCCACAAAACTAAAATGGTTACCTTTGTAAAATATTTGGATACCAACTGCACTAAAATTTATCTTTTTCTCCTTTTAATTTCTGGACTAAATCAACCTTCGTCATAATGGCAGCTGTTGCCGTAATGGATGAGGAGATCGGCGTCCATGGTGTTGAAGCGGTGGCGAAGGAGAGGAGGAAGATGACCGGCGAAGGAGAGGAGGAAGATGACGTTGCCAAACTTTGAATATTTGAATTTTAATTATTATTTTTGAATTTGTTGTTAGATCCAAGATATTTGAATTATTAATTATGGTAGTTATTTCTCCTTGATTTTAGGTTTCCTTATTATTATGAATTGAATCCTAATTGCATACTAATTCCCTAAATTAAGGAATCCTAATTGCACTAATATTGTAAATAAATATAGAAAGTGTATTAATTGTGTAAATATTTTATGAGTGCACTAATAGTGTAATTACTTTCTAAATGTTGTATATATATTATTGTAAAGGACCCTTTATTCAAGTGGTGCGGCAAGCCTGACGGTAATTGCACGTGGATTGGTAGAGACGAATTTCATCGCATTGATCCTGCATTGTTGGCGCGCTAAGAGTCGAATTTTTTTTAGTCGGAGAGAAATGATGGGGATCGATGATTTAGCTGCTTTATTTTATTTTTTATTTTTTTCAATATTATGGACTTGTTTTAATTAGTTGGGGTATTTTAGTCTTTTTGATCTCCAAGTCTAATTTAGGGTTTGTTTTGTTTAAATACCGATGTAATTCTTCTTATTACGATTATTATTGGCTTTCTTATATCGTATAGATTCTAGTCTTATTGGTATATTAATCAATTGCAGAATACAATTTATAAATTGTCGCCTACATCTAGTCTTGCATGAAAACCTATATATTATATATGGTTGTAGTAAGGAAACTGTTGTTATCCATCTGGTATATTATATTGTTTTAGAAATAGTCGTTCTCTGAAAACAGTAAGCTTAAATCATAAGAGAGTTAGAACTCCACTGTAGGTGTCACTCATCCCTTATTAGGTTCTCCACATATGAGATTTAGGGTAAGACATGGTTGCTTGATTCACTCGCGCGCGGGAGGATGTTTGGGAAGGTAACATGTCATTCTCATTCAACTTACCATCGGCGCTATCTTTATTAATTCTTGCAAGATGCTTACATGTTTGCATGGTTTCTATCTGTCAAGGGCAGGGGAGCTCCATTTCTTTAGGAATATGAATATCAACAATAGCCAATAGGGCAGAGGAGGACTTGATATATATTGCTTCTTTCCTTTCCTCATCCCCTTCAAATAATTAAAAACTGTTTGATCTTTGGATAATAAAGTGTCATTTTGCTTTCTGCCAGATTCATTTGGAAAGAGAGGGTTACCTCTAGATTTTGTTTGGTTGATCGATGGTTATTAGAGATTTAACAGTAATTAATGACATACAAAAACTGCAACAAGGTTTGTCTCTGGATTGGTCCATGATGTGCAAGGCTCATGATGAAAAATGTTCCCATCTATGAACATTTTATATCTTCTTTTTTAGTTTTAGATAATAGTTAATACCTTTCCTCTCATCTTCTTTAGTTTTAGATAATAGTTAATACCTTCTACCTTCCTTCTCATCTATGAACTTTCAGTAAAGTTGTTCATCTAAATTCACCTACTGCTGAGGACTAAAGCAATGCAAGAAACAACTTTATATCTTCTTTTCTTCCCTTTCATTTTTTTTGGGGGAGGGGAGGTGGGGTGTACTTCTGCCGAAGATAGGTTACTTCTGTTTTGCATTAGAATGGAGCTCTTTGTTTTTTCCTTGAGAACTTCTTTTCCAAAGATGATACGCTCTTTCATGCATGTAACAAATTCCTTTTCTTATCAAAAATAATTATACCGTTTGTAACTAGGGTGGTGAGGAGAAAACACTAGATAAATTAATACTGAAAACACTTGCTGATCAAGTTGCTTTTGAAATAATTTTTTCCTTAATACGTGACATCTAACCATAATTCTTCGGATTACTTATCTCTGGTCTACAAGATTATGTAATTTGGTGCTGAGTTTGCCTTTTCTTCAGGCTTTGGACACATTTAACACAGCTGTTGTTGAGCCTGAAATTAAATACTACTATGCCCGCACATCAAATTCTAAATTTTGTAGCAGACAGATTTATTTGGTAGAGATTATTATAACAATAATCATGTGGGACAGGGGATCAAAGACTTGCAAATTGTATATTCCAGAGTCCGAGGGAGTTAATGGTAGGATTGTTGAAGGCGCCAGAGTGTTATCATCTTTCAAACAGAGAGACTAAGGTGGTGTTTGATAAAAGTGAGTGTTAAGATCTGAACAGTTTAGACAGCTGAATAATATAGAGCCTCTGTCCAGAATTGTGTCTGAATGAAAAAATGTTGTTTGATAATTAATTTTTCTAAAATATCTGAATAACAATATTTTACCATTTTAACCCTCTGAACAGTTTAAGCAAAACTTGTTTGATAATCAAGGTCTTAATAGTATTTTAAATACATATTTATAATATTTTGACCACAATATAATGAAACAAAATGTATCATGTCATAACATAATAATTGAAGCATACAAATTAAATGAACTTCAAATGCTGTTTTTCCTCTTTTAAAATCTAAGTGCTAATCAAATGCTCCACAGAGTATCGAGTAGCCCGTGATACCAACTACGACGTAATTGAAAAGTAGCTGTATAAATGGCAAAAGTCGAACTCTAGTTGCTATACTCACATAACCATACAAAATCAAGTGAAATTCCCTAATTTAGTCCAAGATATAATAATCAAAATGTCCAAACCTACCCAGTAAAAGAAGACAGACAAATTGACCTAAGATTACACACACATTGAGAAAAATGGGAAATTAAAAGTATGAAAAATACCTCATCTTTTGCAGAAGAGTGATACTTATAGAAAAGCTTCAAAAACTCTAACAGCCTGCGGAACTCAATAACGAGGCCCTTGCCATAGGAGCAACTCTCTGACGCCTCCACCGCAATACGGCGGAGCTCAGTAAACTCTGCTCGCAGAGCTTTGTGAAAGTAAACAAGTAGTAGAATCGGTGCATCCATGAGTCCAATTCCAGGTACAGCCATTAGAGACGGTTCTTCCTCCACCTCCTCGGTCAAGCAATTTGGTTTGTCTCCAGCCATTTCTGCTCCCACTGGCCACCATTAACGGCGAGAGACCAAAAGAGAAGTTCCGGCATCGAAATCGTGATTGATTCTATCTGGCTCCGGATAAAGGAAGGATTTTGTGATATTGTTGAGGTTATTTTTGTCCAAAAAAATTAAAACTCGCTCAAATACATCTCTGAACGGTATAGAATTATTTTTGAATCTTATCCATTAAGAGGTATTAAGAGGTTTAAAATTTTTTACCAAATAAGTTGTGCCTCTGACCGAATTAGAGGCACACCTATTAAGAGGCATTAAGACCCAAACAAACACCACCTAAGGATAACACAATCTCTAGGCGATGTTTGTTGTCAAGAATTATAATTTTGAGATTATAATTTTAAGATTATTAATTTTAGGATTATAATTTCGGGATTATAATTATTGTCAATACTATTAAATTATTTTATAATTTTGAGACTAATAGTACCAAGTTTAAATTTGAAAACAAACAAGATACTTGGGATTAATAGTCATATCCTAAGTATAATCTTTGCAAACAAATATAGTCTAAGTCTATATTTGTTTGTACTCAAGATTATTAATCTTAAAATTAAATAGTTCTAGTCACATATTTGTTTTTTATGGGATAACTTAAAATAATCTCATGTTATGTTTCTTTTTTTGAGGATTAATTAAAGTATTGGATTAAAAAATATCGTTTGGACTATTATACCCTTACTAATAATAATATATTTTAAATTTATTTATATATGAAAAAAATAATATTTACTGATTATGTATACACCCCCCAAAAAATAATATTTTCTGATTATATATAAACTCTCACCCCGTCCATCCCCCACGCTCACCCCCTTCCCCCCCAAAAAAAAATATTTACTAATTATGTATACACTCCCACCTCACCACACCCACACCTACCCCAACCCCTACACCCACACCCACACCCACACCCACACCCACACCCAAAGCCAAAGTCAAAAAAAATAATATTCAATAATTATATATATTCCTCCACCCTAACTCTCTACCCTCCCAAAAATAATAATATTCAGTGATTAAATATACTCAACCCCCACCTCCACCTCCACCTCCACCTCCACCTCCACCTCACCTCATCTCACCACCTCCTCCACCCCTCCAAAAAATAAATAATATTTACTTGATTATGTATACAACCCTACCTCGCCCACCCCACCCCACCCCCACCCTCCACCTCCACCTCCCTAAAAATATAATATTCAATGATTAAATATACCTACTCCACACCACCCCCACCACCACCCAACAAAAAAAGATATTTATTGATTTTGTATACAATCTCATCTCGTACACCCCAAAAAAATGATATTTAATGATTATGTATACACCGACCCCCTTCTAGTTCCAGCCCCTAGCCCTCTCATTTAAAAAAAAATAATATTTATTTTTTATGTATATACTCCCATTCGCCCATTGTCCATCCTCCACCTGCCAACACTCTAACCTCCCCCCAAAAAATAATATTTAGTTATTATATATACAACTCACCCCTACCCTGCCCTGCCAACCCCAACTCCAACCCCAACCCCAAAATAAAATAAAATAATAATATTTAGTCTTTGTACCAGTAAATTTTAAGTTGTCAGTAATAATAACAGAAATTGCACGATATGATGATTATTTTAGAAAAAAATTGAGGTTAATTTTGTCTAGCAATTTTTAAACTCAAATGGTAGAGATTATAATATCAAGTACAACATGATATTAAATAATCCCCCATTTTAAGCTATTTTATAATCTCAGGACTAATAGTCTCAAACTCAAATTTAAAAACAAACAAAACACTTGAAATTAATAGTCTTATTTCAAGTGTAATTGTGACGCCCCCAAAATAGGTATACATCACCCATCTTGAGTCGTCAAATACATGGTACAAAATTCAAATACAACTTAATTATACAACACGATGTGTAAAATACCACGACTAAACATATCTTTGTGAGTTTTAATACAAATATTATCATCTGCAACAATATCCACACTCAATGGGGTCCTCATTACATTTATTATCACACTATTTCACGGAGATAGTGAGGACTACTAATGCACCATCTAGACCATCACTCTGTTCCCCGACTAGTCCCTGCTACGTTTTCATTTCCTGAAGAGAACAATGAAAGCAAAAGGGTGAGCTCAACTAGCTCAAGAAGAAATATTATGACTAAGATAATGCGTAATAATTTATCGTTAGCCTTTTTCAACAAAGTTAAACCGATAAAATATAATAAACATCAAGTTTAATCTAGCAAATGAACAAGCAATCCATTAGAAGAGTCAAGAGAGAATAAAATCTACTCTTCTATGATTTAAAAGGTTTTTCATCACTTTTATCATTTGAGACTCGACAATAAATAAACCACATCATCCTCGCACTACTACTTAAGAATATTCGTGTATTCATCAATGGTCATGATCATGCCAACAATCGTCCCATCAATGCACTACGCCGAATGAAGATTTTTATCACATCATTTGTAACATTACTACCATGATTATATCTTTCCGAATAATCCTCGGTCATAATCATACCAAGTCCATCTACGCACTACTGCACTACATATGACTTTCAACATATTATAAACATGAGGATGATGACAATTCAATAAAACAAGTTCAAGAATAAATTTTAAAGATTTATAAGTTAATTTATCTTGAACTTAATAACGTCCAAATTGTCAACATAATACTGCTTTGTGGAGTAAAATTCAAGAATGCTCAGAAGAATATTTACATGAAAAGATACTGGATGAAGTACAAATATCAAAGATATTCCACTAATTTCATGGAGTATAGAAGCCAAAATTTTAATCAACTGAGTATAATAGAATATATGAAATCTAGAATGGATTTTCGTCCATCATGCAAGAATCCACTTGATGCATCATTTCCACAATTTAATAAGAAATGAATACAAAGGATCATTCACCATGCATGCATGTGATAATCCACATGTATGTGTTATTCCAACATAATAATAAAGAATAGAATAACAGAAGAAATCACCATGCATGCGATAGGCCGCATGCATGTTATTCCAATAGAATAATAAAGAATGAAACCAGTCACGCGTAATCCGCATGCATGTGGGATGTTCCAATGAAATAATAAAGAATCGGAACCAATCATGCGTAAACCGCATGCATGGATGTTCCAACATAATAATAAAGAATGGAATCAGTCATGCATAATCCGTGACCGAATCGGATGTTCCAACAGTAATAATAAAGAATGAAATAACAACAGAATTCACGAGCGTGCGATAGATCAAGATGCATAAAAAGTTATTCCAACATAATAATAATGAATGGAATAACAGAAGAATTTCACCATGTATGCGGTACTTCGCATAGACAAGTTATTCTAACATAATAATAAAAAAAGGAATAACAACCCTTACGAGTATTGAAAGAAAATAACTTTCTTCATGAATACGAAAGCATAATACCCCTTACGAGTACAACAAATAATATCCCTCTTACCGTAAAAGAAGAGTATTCCGATTTGGTAGGGCGATAATATTCTTGAAGAAAACTTATAATCTGCTTTTCTACGCCAAAGCTTCTCGAAAACTCTAAAGAAATACGCTTCAAGATTATGTAAGAAGAATTCTCCTCAATTTACGGTGTGATTTCAATTTTAACTAAGATCCTATTTATAGGATAATTGAAAGGATACTATGCAATAAAATATAATATATTCTAAATATATATATATATATATATTTTATTTAAAATCTAATAAAACAAATAACTTTATAAAAGTATTACATTTTATATAAAAAAGATTTTTTATGCAAAATACTATACGCAGCACTATCAACACTATGCATAATAAAATATAATATATTCTATTTATAGTCTAAATAAAACAAATAGCTTTATAAAAGTATTTTGTTTTATATAAAAAAGATTTTACTATGCAAAATACTATGCATAATAAAATATAATATATTCTATTTATAGTCTAATAAAATAGATAACTTTATAAAAGTATTCTCATTTTATATAAAAACTTTTCTGCTTTTATTACATTAATAATACTAATAAAACAAAATTTATCATTATTATTATAATTAACAATATTAATCGAAAGCGAGTCGCTCACGGGAAAGATGTGGCTTTACAATAAGGATTTCTCTCTATCATGCGCGCAATTAGGTGACCAAACCTCTCCTCGCGTAACTTCTAGATATCGTTAATATTGCAAATAATAATATTAATAACTCATCATCTCAATTATTGATTTAATAATATATAAAATATTGACAATAATTGAATCAAATAACGTGAGATACTTATCAAGAATTCTCAGAAGCGACGATCGAACAAAACCGAGTGAATTCTCACGTAAGATCAATAATCAATACCGCGTGCTACTACTTATCACCACGCCAGACATCGCTTTTTAACACCGTGTGTTTCAACAGCTTAACAGTAAAACTTCCGCCGTTATTTTCATAAATTATTTTTGTCGTTTTCTCAATCCGACAATAATTCTGTTGTGGGGTCCACCAATAATTGTGCCGTCGTACGGATATTTTCCGACAAAAAGAATATTTCCCGACCAATCGAATATTATACAACAACTTGCATACTTTTCAAAATTTATAAATACTACCTATAACTATAACACTATCTCAAATCCACACCATAATATTAAAAAATATTTCGAGAAATTTAAATTTTTATTCATAAAATTTGGGGTCTCACAGTAATACTTGCAAACAAACATAGCCTAGGTGGACAGGAAAATTGGACACGAGTGTTATAAATTATAAATTATAATTATAATTATAATTAAATTATAAAATTCATAGGTTGTACAAATGATACTACATTTGTTCCAAAAAGATTGTCGTTTAAAGTTTTTGCACATGGATTAAGAAAGTATCATTTATCAAGTAAAATTTGTTTGAAATTCCATCATCATCCCTTTATGGGAAGTTGAAAACTATTAATACAAGAGAGAATTTCTTGGAACAATGAGAGGCGGTAGGGGGTAAGAGAGCGGAACTAGGGGCTGGGGGGTTCATCCGACCCGATAGGTGGCGATCCAGTGGACTAGAGGGGGCGAGGCGGTGGGGGAGGGAGGGGGGGTAGCCACTGTCTTACTGGTCCTGGATGTTTTCCAACTCTTCTTCTCTGACTGCAGAGATTTTTTTTTTTTCCAAATAACATGAAACGACGTCGCTTCATTAAAAAAAAATTCTTTTTTTATTAAGGCATCTCTTCACTCTTCAGACTCTCAGCTCTTACTCTCCGTCTCTTTTCTCTTCCGCAGTTCCACGACCTCCACTGCCTCCACTGAGCTGACTGCTTTGGACTTAAAATTAAGAGCTGAGCTTCAGTACTCTCAAATTAAAATCAAGAGCTGAGCAAGAAACCCAAATCAAAGGTAATGATATATTTATTCTCAATTCAATTTTGGTAATCATATACAAACAAATTGGTGTGATACTTTGTTTTAATTATTTTTTGGATGTTGTAATTATATGAAGGATTAAGAACTGATTTCAAACAAAAATATGGGTTTGTTCATGATTAATGAACTCTGAACATTTTTGAAAGTAATTTGTGCCTATCTTATGTTTGCTAAAATGTTTCAATGAAAATGGTTGATTAAAATAAAAGAATTGGTATATTATATAAAGGAAATATGATATATATATATATATATATATATAATTGAATTATAATGTAATCTCAGTGTATGGATATTTGGGTAATGTATGCATATTAGAAAGTGTAAAAGTTATGAAATTTTGGATTTCGAGAAAACTAGTATATAAACTAAGTGAAGTATAATTCCAATGGATGGCTTTTGTATAATCAATTGCATTATGTGCTTGTTATCTTTGGAGGTAATTTTTGTTATCAGTGAGTGCGCATTCATATTTCGAAACTGTGGTTTGTAGATATGGTATTTTGGTTCTACCACAAACTTTTGTTTCATAACTTAAAAAGACTTTTTGCTAATAAAAAAAAATAATAATTAATTACCAAGTTCCGAAGCAAGTGGTGGTATTAATAATTTTGGCCCGCTTGGTTTAAAAATTTTGACCCCCCTACAAAAACGTTCAAGTTCCGCCACTGAGGGGTAATATAGGAAAGTAAATAATTTATTCTCTTCGAAAGTTGTAAACGACAAACATTTTGGAATAAAATTTTTCTTCTAAAACGACAATCTTTTAGGAACGGAAGGAGTAATTTAATTGAAAAAAATGAAATTATAATTTATAAAGAAGAGTGTTATCATCTGTCATTAATTTTTTTAATTAGGAGATTAAAATTTTAATTTTTTATTAAGTTTAATTCATAGTGTCACCTCAAAAAATTTATGTCAGCGACATGCGACTCGAGACTAAAAAATACTTATGTGTAATAGTAAGTCTCATTTTAACATTTATTCAATTAATTTTTTGTACAAAAAAGGGTAAATATAAGATCATTATTAATTTTTTTTAAAGTAAATTTAATGATAATTTTACCCTGTTTTGTATAAAAAAAATAATTATATGATTATTGATGATTATGAAATAAACTTAAAGTTCAGGGCCTTAATTTTTTATACCAAAAAGGTAAAATTGTCATTATATTGATTATTGATGATTATGAAATAACAAGATTTTAATTAGATACATTTATACATTTTAAAATATTTATCATTATATTGATTATTGATGATTTTTTAAAGTTGAGTTTGTAATGTATTAAATTTACTTTAAAAAATTAATCATGATCTTATAATTTACCCTTTTTGATATAAAAAATTAATGAAATAAATGTTATAATGAGACTCAGTATTACACATAAGTACTTTTTAGCCACATGTCGGTACCGTGTTATTAATTTCTAATGTGATATTATCAATTAGACGTAATTAGAAAAAATTAAAAGTTTAATTCCCTAATTGAAGAAAATTGAGAAGACAATCCTCAAAGTGAAAAAAAATTAAGAGTTTAGTCCCCTAATTGAAAATTATTGAGAAGACAATTCCCAAAGTAAGAAAAAAATTTAAAAGTTTAGGGTATTAATTCATATTTATGCCTTTATTCTAGTTAATGTTACGTTTAAATTGAAAGAATTGAATAAAAAATAATATATTTAATAAAAATTGATTTCATTCCCTTGGTTTTCATTCCGTGGAGGCTAATGTGGAATGGGATCCATTCTATGTCTACCATCAACGACAATTAAACATGTACTTGAGAAATAAAATTATTTCATTCTAGTAGTATTAGGTCTATATCTATCTAATGACTAAACATATTAGATATAAAGTATAACACCAAGCAAATAAGGAAAATTAAATTAAATTTAGCTAAGCTAAGCTAAAAAATTATCACCCTTATATTTTTACTTTTTTTTAAAACGTTCTAACTATGAGAAAATAAAATAAATGTTCAAGAATAGAATAGAATAGAATAGCAGAAGGACAAGTGGTTTCAAATTTCAATCAAAAGAATTTCATATTTTGGTTCATTGAAAATTAATATGTAGTTTAGATGGTGATAGGGCATACATTTTCCTACCCCAATAATTTGCAAATAAATACTACATACAAAACTTGGTTCACAGCATTTATGACCATGAAAAGGAAAATAGAGGTCATTTTAAATTATTAACATGTGAGGCAGGTAGGGAATGATAAGGACTTTTGAGCTGCACATATATAAGTCGGTATCAGTCCCACCGTCTCATATACTCCCTCCGTTCCAAAATAAATGTCGTTTAAAATTTTTACACATAGATTAAGAAAGTCATTTAATACTACTCCTTTCATTCCAAAATAAGTGTCGTTTAAGATTTTTGCACATAGATTAAGAAAGTCATTTAATATTATCATTTAATAATTAAAATCTATGTGAAATTTCATCACTACCCCTTTATGGAAAGTTGAAAACTATTAATACTAAGTGTGGGAATTTCTTCGGACAATGAGAGAAGGTAAGGGTGATATAGAAAAGTAAATAATTTATTCTCCTTGAAAGTTGTAAACGACAGATAATTTGGAACAAAATTTTTCTTCCAAAACGTCACTTATTTTGGAATGGAGGGAGTATTATGATGTTTTAGAGTTGTGCACAAGAATTAAAAAAATTATTATAAATTATTAAATATAGTATCAATTGTCTATAATAGCCTTAAAATCTCATTTATTACCATACTTATCTCATACTCTCTCATCTGTAACATTTTCCCATGAGTGCTAGTTTTGGAAAAATTATACTCCCTCTGTTCCTTAATATAGGTCGTTTTAGAGTTGTGCACAAATATTAAAAAAATGATTGTATATAACATTAACTATAATATCAATTGTCTATATTACCCTTGTATTGGAAGAAGAGATTATTATTTATTGAACAAAAAATAATGAGATAACCAAAGTTACATTTAATACTTGGGGTAATATTGAAAACTAAACAATTAATGCTTACTTGAAATTCTCAAACGACTTATATTAAGAAATAAAAATATCTCTCTAAAACGACTTATATTAAGGAACGGAGGGAGTAATTAATTCTCTTAATTTTCTAAAACGTCAAATAATTTAAGACAAATAATATCACCTAAAACGTCATATATTATGGGACGGAGAGAGTATCTAATTAGGAAAAAAGTAGTAGTATTTCATAAGAGTTTGTGCACAACTCTTAAACAATATATATTTCATAACAATATATGCAATTGATATTATATTAATGTTATACAATTATTTACTTAATATTTATACGCAACTCTAAAACATTATTTAACTATTTGTATATGATATAGAGCCAGCCCAGCCAAACAAGCTCAAAGTTTGGTCAGTGATTTTGTTGAAGTTCGTTGTCTTTGTATCTCATAAAAGCTTCGTATTCAATGAGAATCAATTAGGATAAGCTATAACTAAAATTAATGTAAACAGGTCCATTCATAAATATCTCTCCCCAAGAAAACAATAATCTTCCGAGAATTAATTATTCAAAACTTGAATCCATTTTCTTTACATGGCGGCCGGCTATTTTGATGAAGGAAACCTTCAAACTATACATTAAATTTTCCATAATGCAAGTCATTGTCACTTCAACCAAACTATTTTCATGACTTGAATAATCACTTAACCCTGAATAAGCACAGAGGAAGATACTACTCGGTCAAACTTATCTAAAATAGTTGGATATTCTCATAAAAACTAAAATACTAGAAGAGTTCATCAATGGTGGCAGGCACTTGTTGAAAGATTTCTAGAATTAAATAGTTTTGCTTATTATTAATTACAATTCACTAAATATTACAGAAACACTCTTAAAAGCAGTTAAACTAGTAAGTAATATCCTATACCCTACATTGCGGTGGTAACAAGAACAATAAGATACAATTATACAAACTAGATTTATGTATAAATGAAGAAAACTTACTGTCTGTAAGCCTTGGAGTTTCACCTTCCCTTCTGAGAACACAACTCCTATAAATTCTATGCAAATTCAAACTTTGGACATCAGATTCAGTTCACCTCTGACCGTAAAAGCGACGAAGATACCCTTTCCACATTCTTTGCTGAAGGAAAAGATGGATTTCCCGCAGTTTGGAATGAGGATGATGAAGAGGGAGCCGGTGCTGAAGCTGCAAAGGTGGAGAGAGCACTGACACTACTGCTCACGTTAACACTCGTCCCACTGACTGATCCTTCAGTCGCAGCCTTTGGAGCTGGAGGTTTCTCGATATCCATAATCCCCTCTAGCATCTGCACCACTTTTCCCATCATTGGCCTCTGAGATGGTTGCTCTTGGATACACCAAAAGCTTATCTGAATCATTCTCCTCACCTGTTCCATGTCGACCTCATGCCTAGGAAGCCATTTATCAACAATAGTCTCTATGATGCCTTTCTCAAACTCTTCATATGCCCACAAGGAAAACTTTTTCTGGTTTGTTTCAGAAGAGACATCAAAATTCCTTTTTCCGCTCACAATCTCTAACAACACCATTCCATAACTATATACATCAGATTTTGAAGTTATTGGAAGATTTGCGAGCCATTCTGGAGCCAAATATCCTCTGGTCCCTCTCACACTCGTCAATGTCCGATATCTATGGTCCTTTGGATTTACAAGTTTTGCAAGGCCAAAATCTGATACTTTAGCATTGTAGTTCTCATCCAAGAGAATGTTTTCTGGTTTGATATCACAGTGGACAATGCAGTCTCGACATTCTTCGTGAAGGTATGTAATCCCCTTCGCTGTCCCAAGAGCAATGTTAAACCTATTCTCCCAACTGAGCAATTTACTTGACTGTCCTTCCGTTTTAAACAGGAAGTTATCAAGTGATCCATTTTTCATGAACTCATACACCAGAAGCCTGTGACGCCCTTCTGAGCAAAATCCTATCAGTCTCACCAAATTTAAATGGTGCGTGCTACTTATGGTTGCAACTTCCATCCTAAACTGTTTCTCACCCTGCTCGATTCCCTCGAGTTTCTTCACTGCAATCACAGTTCTATTGGCAAGAACTCCTCTATAAACTGTCCCAAATCCTCCTGCTCCGAGCTTGTCCTTGAACCCCTTGGCTGCTCGTTGAAGCTCCTTATATGAGAATTGAACAGGTGCGCCAGAGGCATACTCAAGAAGCGCATATTGTGCTGACAATGCCCCAAATTTTTGGCTATTTCTACAGCAACACCACCACAAACCACCCTCCAGCATGACCAAAACCAAAAGGGTACCCAGAACCACCAACACAACTATCCAAGCATGCAACTTCCAGTTTTTATTTTTCCCGCCGCCGAGTGAAGCTGGCGAAGTATTTGGCTCTATAGGCCCACAAATTTTGACATAGGAAGTGCTAGGAAGCGCAGGCGACTGATACCCACTAAAGTAATCTGGGTTTTTCAAGTAGCACAACCCTGTACCATCCGCCAATGAAGTTGAAGCACCACAACCAGATCCAACCAGACAATTCAACCTACAAGCAGAAATACCCACAAAGAAAACCTGGGAAGTCAATTCAGGTGTGTATGTCAAGAACTTGGTGTGATCCAATTGCAACATTGTTTCATTCCCAGGGCAATCGCTAATTTCCACTTTCCTCTTACACCCTTTCATACTATCCTTTGGATCAACCAGATCAAAATTCTTGGAAGGACACCCACAAACCAGATTTGAATCATTGTAACTACAAATTCCCAATCTCCCACAATACCCATAAATCTGACAAACATCACTAACAGCAGCCCACCGCACGGTTCCGCTACCCCCAGCAGAGCTATAAATCCTCAAATTCCCATCACTATCCAACTTCACAAACCTTTGTGCACCAGCCTCAGCATAATCACTACTATAAGCAATAATTACAGAGCCAGAAATCTTAGGATCAAATAGAGACAAAATCCCAATTGGCCCAAGGCTTAAACTAGGTGATGTTAAGTTGATATTAGTTGATGAATTCAACCCAGAGGTATAATACACAGTAGAATCATTCCACCAAAGAGTTAAATTCCCAATTCTAAGAAGCCTAAAAGAGTAAAACCCATTTCGTAGAATATTATTAACAGTGAAATTCTGGCCAGGCATGATTGTATCAGTGGGATTATCAAAAGTACTCCACACAGAAACGGAGCCGTTTTTGAGAATTAAGTTACCTGTCTCATCAAGTGCCGCGGAGGAGACGCCGCGGCGTGCGGTGCCGGACTCCCAGACGAGGGAGCCGGTGGAGCCGTTGACGAGGCGGAGATTGCCGTCGTCAAGGAAGCTGAGGTTGGCGGAGGAATCAACGGCGGCTGCTCCGGCAGTCCAGATGGTTATAGTGTTGAAAGTGATGGCGGCGAAGAAAGTATTGGGGGAGTCTTGGTTGGGGATGAAGGAGAGAGTGTAAGTATTGTTGGGTGAATTCCATGATCGGCTGGGATTTGAGGCGGAAAGGGATGCGCCGGGGAAAATATCTGCTGCTAAAATGGTGGAAACGGAGGAGAGAGAAAGGAGGACAGGGAGTAATTGCAGTAGGTGGATTGAGGGGTTTTTCATGTTTGGGGGGATTTTGTTTTCCTCTCTCTCTCAAGACTCCATAATGTGATTCTGCTGAGTGGGTTTTTGAGGATTTTAATGGCGATTGAGGGAGTGAATTGGGGGTTTAGATTTTCCAGAGATGGAACTGAAAATGAAGGGAGGAAGGAAGGAAAGGTAAGACTTTTGACTTTTCAAAATAGAGGGTCTTCTGGCCTGGGTAATTTTTGTATTGTATTGGTCTTTCAAGTTTTGACCTCAGACAAGGAGGGAGGTAATGGTGATTTGTGGGTTTGAGACGAGTGACCAATTCTATCAAGAGCACCTGTTCTAGATGAACGTCCAAATTAGACATTTATTTATTTGAAATATTTGTATCTATTATTAGGGTTAAAATATAAATAAATAAAATTAAAATATACTCGTATCTTTGTTAAATGAGAATGACTAAAAGACAATTTATACTCTAAATTTTACATCGGTGTTGACTTTTGCATCCCAAATCGAAAAAGGTGTTTAAGTACACCTCAAACTTCATTATATATAATAAAATGCATTTTTCTTTCACTTAACCAAATCAAAAGTGACCAAAATTTAAAGTAGAATAAAAAGTTTGGGGTGCAAATTGTAACAGTTTAAAAAAATATAAACTTTTTTTAAAAACAAACTAAAATTTATAACAGTTTAAATTTTTTTTTATAACAGTCTAAATTTTTTTTTTGTTAAAAACAGTTTAAATTTTTTTTGCTAAAAGCAGTTAAAAAAATTTGTTTTGTTTTAAATTTTTTTTTATAACAGTTAAAAAAAAAGTTTATAACAGTTTTAAATTTTTTTGTTAAAAACAGTTAAATTTTTTTTTTATAACAGTTTAAAATTTTTTTTGTTAAAAACAGTTAATTTTTTTGCTAAAACAGTTAAAAAATTTATTTTGTTTTAAAAAAAATTTATAACAGTTTAAAAAAAATTATAACAGTCCAAAAAAATTGCTAAAAACAGCTAAAACAATTTATTTTGTTTTAAATTTTTTTTTTTATAACAGTTTAAAAAAATTGTTAAAAACAGTTAAATTTTTTTTTTCTAACAGTTTAAATTTTTTTGTTAAAAACAGTTTAAAATTTTTTGTTAAAAATAGTTTAATTTTTTTTTTTGCTAAATACAGTTTAAAAATTTTTTGTTAAAAAATTTATTTTGTTTAAAAAAAAGTTTAACAGTTTAAAAAAAAATTAAAAACAGTTAAACAAATTTATTTTGTTTTAAAAAAAATTATAACAGTTTTAAAAAAAAATATTATAACAGTCTAAAAAAATTTGTTAAAAACAGTTAAAAAATGTATTTGTTTTAAAAAAAAGGTTTAACAGTTTTAAATTTTTTTTGTTAAAAAAATTATTTTGTTTTTAAAAAATTTATAACAGTTTAAAAAAAAATTATAACAGTTTTAAAATTTTTTTGTTAAAAACAGTTTAAAAAAAATTGTTAAAAAAGTTATTTTGTTTTAAAATTTTTTGTTAAAAACAGTTTAAATTTTTTTTGTTAAAAACAGTTAAAAAATTTATTTTGTTTTAAAAAAATTTTATAACAGTTTAAAAAAAATTTATTTTTAATTGTATGGTAATTGTATGCTAACTATTTTAAAAGTCTGTTTTAAAAATTCTTATATTTAAAATCATTTTATTTTATTTAAAATTAATTATTTTTGCCAATTTTTAAGATACTGTTACAATTTGCACCCCAAACTTTTATTCTGCGCTTTAAATTGGTCACTTTTTTTGACCGATTAAAAAGAAAGTGTGCGTTTTGTTACGTATAATAAAGTTTGGGGTGTACTTAGACATCTTTTTCGGTTTGGGATGCTAAAGTCAACACCGGTATAAAATTTGGGGTGCAAATTGTCTTTTAATCAATGAGAATATTAACACTAAATGATGGATAATATAGTAATATTTTAATTCACCTTCAAAACTTGCATATTTCTAAATTTTTTATCAAAGAAAAATGGGATCTTTTGCAAAATTATGTTGTAAATTAACTTAACTATGATATTACATTATTGCGGAAGGAAAAAAGTACTCCCTCGGTTCCTAAATAAGTGTCGTATAAGGTTTTTGCACATGGATTAAAAAAGTCATTTAATACTATCATTTAATAATTGAAATTTGTGTAAAATTCTATCACTACCCCTTGATGGGAAGTTGAAAACTATTAATACTAAGAGTGAGAATTTCTTGGGACAATGAGAAAACATAAGGGTGATATAGGAAAGTAAATAATTTATTTTCCTAGAAAGTTGTAAACGACAGATAATTTGAAACAAATTTTTTCTTCCAAAACGTCACTTATTTAAGAATGGAGGGAGTATTATTATGAACTAACTAACTAACATAAAGTAATTTTACTATCGCAACACATTGTTAAATTTCTTTCGTGGAGTATTAAATTCATGTCAAGTAAACATATTTAGAGAGACCCTTCATGTTTGATCGCATACACCAATATGAAAAATATTGAAAATTTGGGGGGTCTGAACGTAATTTCCCAAGAATAATAATGCATCAAATTTGGGCAAGGCGCCTCACATTGAAGGGATAAACTTCAGCTTTCCAATTGGAAGCATAAGCCTTTGTGGCTAACACAACATTCGCAGCTTCAGTTGGATGCAAACCATCAAAATAGACATGAAGGCTCCTATTTGCACATGTTGATCCTCCTTTTTTGCACGAAATTCCATTTCCTCCTTCCTCTTTCGAACCCACTTCACAACAAGCATTATTTGTATCGCCAAAACCTAAACAAACAATATATATATTTGATGATCACATTAATTTAAGGCAATGGGCTAACAATTAATTAATATACTGTTTGGAAGAAAAAATCTTACCTTTGGAGGCAGGATATTTTATAATGTCTCGCATAATCTTGTACACGTTGACTAATACAAGGTTAGAACCAGACATTTGTGGCCTAATATAATCCACTAACGACCTCAAGTTGGCATTAAAGAGACGAGCGGCGCGATTGAGATATTGTACGCAACCCTTTCGGTGTGATTTCGCGGCAATTACCCCCGGACTGCAGCCGAGTGGATACAATGACATGATAATAAATTTTCTACCCCCCAAACTGTATAACTTCTGCATAATTTGAGCATAGATAAAATGATAAGGACTAATATAAAAAGATCAGAAAATAAAAAAGAAATGAAGAAGAAGAAGAAAAAATCCTAAGAATTTTTAATTTTTTTAAAAAAAATTAGGTCATTGAAGATGAGCAATTTTACACTTGCTATCACTATAGCTATATCAGCATGAAAAGGACTCCTATAGCTATATCAGCATTGAGGGAGTAATTTATATATTAAAAGCCATACCCACATTAGTATATGACATTCAAGACATAATGTTAATACTAATGTTAGATAATTAATGTTAGTTTGAAATTTTATTACTATCTCTCTCATTTAATATAAGTCGTTTTAAAATTATGCACAAGTATTAAAAAATGATTGTATAATATTAAATATAATATCAATTGTCTATAATATTCTTGTATTGAAAAAAGAGAATGTTATTTATTGGGGAAAAAATAGTTAGAGAACCAAAGTTATATTTAATACGTGGGGTAATATTGAAAACTAAGCAATTAATGCTTACTTGAATTCTCAAACGACTTATATTAAGGGACACAAATACTTCTCTAAAATGACTTATATTAAGTAGGGGTGCTCATCGGTAAAAACCGAACCCAAGTCATCAAAAAACCAAACCCAGATCGAAATCGAAAAACCAGAAAAATTAAGAATCGATGCATCAATAACGGTGTTTTGGTACCGGTTAAATTACAAAAAGTCGATACTAGTTTTTTCAGTTCGGTTTTCGGTTATATCGCAATAATTAAATACTTTTTTTTATATTAACAAATTTTTTAAAACTAAGAAATGAGACTAGTAAATTACATTCTTACAAATACTAATTACAATTATTAGTCTAAGAGTATTTAACTATCATAGTAAATGGCAATGTGAGATTGTGAGCTGAAGGATGATATCTCTTGGACTTGGGATATATATGCTATCAAATTTTATGGGGTAGATAGTATCATAGTAATATAGTATTTCATTTTATAAAAACTTCCTATATATATATATATATATATATCTTCTTTAAAAGGGAAGGAATATGTATTTAATTTTCCTACCATAAGAGTTTATAAGATGACTGCATGGGTTTATGCTTAGTTTATATATCATATTATAAGACTCTGCATGTACATACTCTTAATTTCTTGACATGCATGTTGCATGCAGGCAATATAAAACATGTGGATGTAGACTAAAAGTGATTAACTTGAGAGTGGGAACAACCGAACAGAACCACAACTTTTCAGCAAGGAACAAAGGAATTTTTCAACTATTTAAAATTTCATTTTTTTCCGTGTTTATTGAATTCAAAATTTTTATTACCGGTACCGAAAAGTATAAAAAAATCGAAAAATCGGTACCGACAAAACCAAAACCGAAAAAACCCGGTACCGCCGGTATCGATTTCAACCGGTTCGATAAAAAACCAAATTTTTTGAGCACCCCTAATATTAAGGGACGGAGGAGTATTATTTATGCACTAATTAATTACTCCTCCTTTCTTCTCTTTCAATTACTCCATCTTGATGAGATTTTTTATGAATAAAAATATAAAAAGATTAATTTTTTTCGCTTATATATATATATATATATATATGTATATATACAGTTTGTCTCTCCAATTTGACCGGTTAGATTATCTAAACTATTCATAGATGCATTTGTGTGTATATATATGTAAAGTATTTTATATTATGAGGAAAAAATTTAATTTTAAAAAGCCATATATAATGAAAATAACGGAGTAATACACACGTGTATAAAATATGAGTACCTTTTTCATGAGCGCATTAGTGAGCTTGCAATCTCATGTTCCTATGGGATTCGGTTATCATGGTAAGTTGATCAATTGATCAATACAATAGTGACATGCAGAGATAGATATCACCCCCGACCTGCATGTCAAAATTGTATTGATCAATTGACCAAATTTAACTTCTTGCTAACCACTCCCGTTCCCGTGAGTGATCATTTAACCATCGTTATTATTTAGAGAACTAATATTTTCACATAAAAAATTAATATTTCCACATGATCTTTGATATAACTATCTGTTGTTGTACTCCCTTCGTCCCATAGTTATAGGCTGATTTCTTTTGGCACATAGTTTAAGAAAAATCAGTTTAGTGACAATTTTTAACATAAATTTTCCACTTATACCCCTTAATATGAAATTAATGAATAAGTTAATTACTCCTTACTTATCACACTACGTGTACTGACAATTAAAGTCCATAACCATACAACTTTAACCAAAGAGAATACAACAACATTAAATGTGGTGATAAAAATAATGACATTGAATATTGTTTCTTCAAAAAAAAGAGTAATGGTTGAATATTTATTATAAGGGCATAAAAGTAAAATAATGAATAAACTAAATTTTATAAATGTAAGTAGCCTATATATTGGGACATTTTAAAATGAAAAATCAGCCTATTATTATGGGACGGAGGGAGTAGTATTTATATATGCAAAGATTTTAATGAAATTCTTAGAATTATTATTGTTTTTTAAAATAAGGGTAGTAGGAAAGATCAAAGTATATGCATACAGCATACATACCTTTAATTGATGAGAGAGGGTGGTTGTCAGATTGGCTGTGAATGCCTCGAGGCTAATATTACTTCCTGATTTGGTGAGAAAGTAATTCCATGTGTAGTCGTTTCCCCCACTCCCCACCACAAACAGGTACTTGGGAATTGATTCACTGCTATTGCCTTCCAGCTGCACCTTTAGGTCTGGCAAGGTTACTTCCTCAAACTTCTTTATCTGTTGATTCAAACTCATAACCTCTCCCTGAAAAATAATAATACAACAATTATTCAATTTTTTTGAAAAATATAACATAATTTTTATCCTTTTTTTTTATTTTTAATTCTTAAAAAGTTGAACCTGGAAGTACTTCCTAAAGTTTTTTTGTTTTGTAAGTAGACAGAGGTAAGGTTGTGTACATCTTATTAATGTAATACTTCAGTCTCATATGAAAAAATATAGTAGTACTTTTAATTATGATTTTTTGGGTGAGTCTATGGTGGACTAAGACGATTTAAGAAGATAATATTGAACTAGTAGTTCAAGGTCTTGTTTGGATGAATTTGATTTGATTCTATTTAATTTGGAATTGACTCGACTAAAAATTTATTTCGGACTTTTGACCCGGGTCGTTTTAGGCAACTTTTTCTTTTGAACGGTAACACAGTTTAGTATTAACCGATAAAATAAGGGAACTGATATTTACACATGTCACACTATGTTTGATATTTTCATATGCTTTTATTTCACATGAGCATACATTGGGTCTCACCTTCATATCAGAAAGAATCATGTGAAAATATCAAAAACAGACATAGAAATATCACTCTCCTAAAACAAAGGATGTGTGTTTAAAGGGAATGTCTCCATGAATTAAATACAAAAATAATAAATAAATATATATATGTATATATTCTTATGATATAATAAATAAAAAATCTTACTGCTATTGAGCCAGTCTCATCAAGTATCCCGGAGCCACCGGATGCATAATTGACACCACCAACAATCCTATTTCCATTGGTGGAGGGATCGTTAAATACGGGTATAAAATTAGGAAGCTTAAGCTGGTCACCAAGAAGGTCAATTATATTTTTGCCATTGGTAAATCTGCCAGAAGGGCCAAGAGGAAAATCTATGCCATAAGGCATGTAATTAGCCTTGACTAAATTTTGAAGGAAATTGTTATTTCCATTGTCAACAAGAGAGCTGCCAAACACAAACATTCCTTTGATATGGGAATTTTCTTCATCTATTTCTTTGCAATAATGGGTGTTTGGGATAAGGAGGAAACAAACAAGGAGAGAGAAAAGACTTGGAGCTTTTCTTGTAGCCATCATTATGCTTGTGAAAGAAATTGTGTTGTGTTTGAGAGGGAGGGGTGTTGGGGGGGGGGGTTAATGTGAAGTGAAATTCAATGGTGTTGTTTGGAAGTGAGGGAGAGAGGGAGGGGGATTGGTGTTTTTATAGGGAGGAAGATCATATTGCCTTCTGGCAAACACTAGTAGGACCATGAGGAATGCTGTGTCGCCATTACTAGCATTAGAAAAATATTACTACTAATAAGATTTACTTAATTGATATTCCAATTTAAACGTGCTGATTTCTTTTTTGGGATATTCAAAAATAGATATCCTATTTCTGTATTAGTAATTATATTTAAATTATTCTTCCTCTTATACCCTCATAATCTATTTAATATACTTATTGGGAATGTGAGAGTTACAAAAAAATATACTCTCTCTGTCCCTTAATATAAGACGTTTTAGAGAATTTTTGTTGTCCCTTAATATATACTAACGTAATTATTGAGGTTATAGAAAAATGAAAAAATAATTATTGTAGTAATAAAAAAGTGAAAAAAATACTTCAATTAATAAGTAATCAAAAAAGAAATTTTAGATAAAAGAAAATTTTATTAATTCACGTGCCGAAACTAATTAACACGTTTATTTTGTAACGGAGGGAGTATGAACTAGGGCTCAAGTACGTTTTGACTAGACCTGGCATGTGACGCCCCCAAAATAGGTATACATCACCTATTCTGAGTCGTTAAATACATGGTACAAAATACAAATACAATTTAATTATACAACTGTCGTGTAAAGTACGACAAAACATAAGCTGTGAGTTTTAATACAAATATTATCGTCTAGACAATATTCAAACTCAAATTCAATATTATTACATTTATTTTTCACTATTTCAATTTGAATAGTGAGGACTCTTAATCTTTCATCTGGTCCATCATCTGCTCCCCTCGACTAATTAGTCTCTGCCACGTTCTCATTTCTCAAGAGAACAATAAAAGTAAAAGGGTGAGCTCAACTAGCCCAAGAGGGAAATATTATGACTAAGATAATGCGAGAATATATTATCGTTAGCCTTGAATGTGTTAACCGATACAATATAACAACCATCAAGTTTAAGCTGCCGAACGCAACAAGCAATCCATTAAAAGAGTCAAGTAGAGAATAAAATCTACTATCTTTTATGATTTAAAAGGTTTTTCATCACTTTTATCATTGGGACTCAACTTAATAAGTAATTCACATCATCGAATCACCCTCGCACTACTGCCGAGGATATTCTTTAGTATCACGACCACAATTATCCACGACTACGGGCCGAGAATATTTGTGTATTCATTAATGGTCATGATCATGCCAACAATCATCCATCAATGCACTACGGGCGATGAGGACTTTTATCACATTATTTATAACATTACTATCCATGATTACACCGAATAATCTCTCGTCATAATCATACCAACTCCATCTATGCACTATAGGCCACGAGATGACTTTCAACAAAATATAAACATGAGGATGATGACAATGATATAAGAATTCAATAAAACAAGTTCAAGAATTATTTTATCCGGGGAACTAATAACGTCCAAATTGTCAACATGATATCTGCTTTGTAGAGTAAAATTCAAGAATGCTCGTAAGAATATTTTCATGAAAAGATCTTGGATGAAGCCTTGAATATCAAGGATATTCCACTAATTTCATGGAGTATAAAGTCAAAACTTTAATCATCTCGAGTATAATAAGGAATGGAATAACAAAAGAAATCACCGAGCATGCGATAGATCGCACATATCGTATTATTCCAACGTAATAATAAATAACGAAATTAGGTCCGGCGTAAAACGCATGCATAAGATATTTCAACAAAATAATAAAGATTTTAATCGGTCCCAGGCGAAAACGCATGCATGATGATATTCCAATGCGGAGAATAATAAAAAAGACGGAATCGAAGTCCAAATATAAAACTCATGTATATGATGTTCCAATAGAATGATAAAGAATGGAACAACAGAAGAATTTCACCAAGTATAGGGTTGTCCGCGTATACAGGTTATTCCAATATAATAATAAAGAATGGAATAACAGAAGTTCTCTTCATGGATAAGAAAGAAATAATACTCTCTACCTTCAAAAAGCGGATCTTTGGAATAGTGAGGTAGGCAGAGACTTCTCTTTTTCTTTCTATAATTTCTCTCTATAATAATCGCTCTAAAGCTTTTGTGAATTGGTGAGAAATGAAGGAAGAATGAGCTTCTATTTATAGAAAAATATAGTTTCGATAATTGACGTTTTGGGGCTCGAAAATTTTGATCTGATACCTCCAACTTTTCCTTTATTTTTAATTTAGTCCTGCAAGTATTATCAATCTTGTACCAACTCCCCTAATAGTAAATAATGTGAATCAATAGTTCAATTATGTGAATCAATAGTATAATCATGTGAAAATCACGAATTACAATATAGTACTCTCCATCTATAACTTAGTCATTTTGAGTATTATCAATCTTGCACCAACTCCCCTAATAGTAAATAATGTGATTCAATAGTACACATATGTGAACAAATAGTTATATAAGCATGTGAATTAGTAGCAATTAATTGCTCATTTATCCAGATAAATTACCCGATTTATCAATATAACCCTGCATAGGCGTCAATTATCATCTAATAAATGTCGATTTTCACTAACACAAACAATTCCAACATAATGAAACTATTTTTTTTATCAAAAATATAAAATTTGAAATTTCGAAGTTTGACTTTTCCCAAAAAAGTCAACTGTTGACTTTTTGACTAAATAGTGAATCACGAAAAATTTGTGTTTATAGATTATTTTTATTAATTTCGTCGTTCCGGACTCAAATATCACGTCCGCGTCTCCAAATTCAACTCCGAACAACATTCATCATTAATATTATAACTCACAATATTTATCAACCAGGTCGTTCCCAAGAAAGAGGGGGATTTCCAATAAGGATTTCTCCCTATTGGCGCGCAATTAGGTGACCAAATCTCTCATTGACAGAACTTCTAGACATTGTAAATATTGAAATTTATAATATGAATAACTTTGTCGTCTCAAGTATTGATTTAATAAAAAACATTTTATGCAGATGATACTGTGACAATAATTGAATCAATAATATGATAGATATGATCGCAAAGAATTCTTTGTAGCAATAATTGAGTATAAGCGAGGTGACTTCTCACGTAAGCATCAATAATCAATACCGTGTCTACTATACAACCACGTATTCATCGTATTTTTACTACCGGGTAGTTCAACAGTTAACTGTGAAACTTCCATAGAGTTATTTTCATAAAGTATTTTTGTTGTTTTCTCGATCCGAATAATAATTCCGTTGTGGGGTCCACCAATGATTGTCTTTATTACATCGAATATTCCTGTTAAAATGAATATTCCCCACCAATCGAATATTATATAACAACTTGCGTACTTTTGCAAAAATTTGTAAATATTACCCACAACTATAACATTATATCAAATCCACACCATAATATTCAAAAATATATTTCGAGAAAATTTAATCTTTATTCAAAAAGTTGGGGTCTTACAACCTCCCTTAACATGAAATTTCGTCCCTCGAAATTAGGGTGCGACTACTGGTATGTCGAAGAGGTGAGGATACTTTGATTTCATTTGATTCTAACTCCCGGTCATTTCCTCAACATCGTGATTTCTCCACAAAACTTTGACTTGAGGTATAACCTTAGAGCGTAGAATATGTTCCTTCTTATCCAAGATTTTAACAGGAACCTCTTCATACGTTAAATCTTCCTCTATTTCATCCGGTTCTAACTCAATAATGTGGTTCGGGTCTTTTACATATTTACGTAACATGGATATGTGAAAAACGTTATGAACACGAGACATACTTGGCGGTAACGCAAGTTTATAGGCCACAGTTCCTACTTAATCGAGGATTAAAAATATATCCTCTATTTATCCTCTATTTATTTTTACTCATGCTTACAAACAATTACAATTGCATGAACTTTCGAAATAGTTCTTCAATTTCAAAGTATAAAACTAATAATTATTAGTTTAAGTTAGATAATATAATTATAAAAATTTAAAATTATCTATATATTAGTATTAATTACAATATTTATTATTTTTAAAAGTTAAATGCATTATATTAATTTTAAAAATCAAATTTGATTATATACTTTGAATTACTAGCACTATATAATTCGAATCAACCACTAATTTTTTAGATTGCAATTCAAAAATCTGTAACACAATAATATAGATATAAAATTTGAAGATTTCAGTTCGATGGAGGTGTACAAGCAATCAATGAGAAAGAAGGGAGAAGACCACTATTATTTATAGTGACATTACAATGTACAGTGTAGTACATTTGGAAAGTAAATCAATCACAATCATTATCCCTTAATTATGCAATCCCTCTACTTGTTTAATCCCCAAATCATGCCTTTAGAATAATATCTAAAATTATAATACTATTAAAATTTTAATTGATTGAGATATGTAGTTAATGTAAGTAATTAGAATTATTGTTTATTATAAATTATTTTATTATTTTTAATATTTATTATTATTACTATTTTTGGTGTATCATGATTTTGAAGGAAAAAAAGAGAGGAAGAGGCCCGCGGGCCGACCCAACCCGGACCATGAGCCTCATGAAACTCAAATTCATGAAAACCGGACCATTTAACCCTACCCCGACTGCCCGTCCGTTTGCCAAGTCTAGTTTTGACAACAAAAATTCAAACATGTATAAGATGGTGGTGATAAGTGGGATCCATGAACCATGATCTTTTCAATCTTTAATGTCTTTTCTATTTCTTTATTCTCAACAATTAAAGAATCTACAAATTAATTTGCTTTCAAAACATGATTAATGCATACTATATAATAAATGTGTAATTAAAAAATTAAAATACTCTTTTTTGATTACACATCAGCTGAACAATGGCCTACCCCGAGAGTCACGACAGTAATTTTTAACGTGGCAACCCCAATTTAATAGAAATGAAAAAAATTAATAGTTTAATCATCTAATTGACAAAATTAAAAGACGGATCACCGAAGTAAAATATGGCCTATAGAGAAAATAATTTATATTTAAGTCTTTCTAAATCAACTAACTTTTAATTTATCTTTCCAAACATAATTATAACATTAGCAATAATGTTCATGATACTCCTCCTTTTCATTATGTAATTCGTTTTAGGAAAAAAAATCCATAATATAAGACGTTTAACATATATTTAGGAGAAAAACTAATCATTTCCTACTTTACCCCTTAAAAAATAGAGTAATTGAGAGGGAGAAGGAAGAGTAATTAATTAGTGAACATATATTTAGGAGAAAAAACTAATCATTTTCTACTTTACCCCTAAAAAATAGAGTAATTGAGAGGGAGAGGAGGAAGAGTAATTAATTAGTGAATGGGTAATAATGAAATTTCAAATTAAATAGTAGAATTAATGAGAGTTTTTAATATATGTGATTATGTCTTAAAAGTCATATATAATGAAAAGGAGGGAGTAATATTCAACACTTAGAATATAATAATGAAATATTCAAAATTTTAATTATGTCACTTTATGTCTAAATTAAATTAGAATTTTAAAAAGAACAAAAAGAAAATGTGTATTTGATTTTAGAACATAGGAAATAATAAATGGATTTCGTCATAATGTTTAGGTCATATTCGAGGATGACTTATTTTAAAAACACTTATAAATTATATTAAGTGGTAATTTATAAATAAAAGTGTTTGACATTCTTTTGACTTATAAGTTAAAAATTAAGTTAAAATAAAATGTCAAAATGTTTAGCTAAAATAACTTATAAGATGCAAATACTTTTAAAATAAGGACAAAATAGTCTTTATATTTGTCAGACTTACTTATTTTAAAATGATTTATAAGTCATTTTTTAATAAGTTAGAATTTGTTACTTATCAAAGATAACTTGTAAATCAAAAAGTGAGTTAAAAAATAAGCCATCCCCAAACACTTTAACAATAAAAAAAATAACTTATGATTGATTTGACCAACTTATAAGATGTTGCGGATCACACTCTTAACAAGCTAACCCCACAAAATTAAGATAATAACAATCCACTAAAAATTCCCGCACCCACGTCTACATGGAATTAGAGGTTTGGAGCCATTTTCTAGAAAGAGACTTGACGAAGAGATTTAGACCATTTTATAAAATTTTTATTTTTTTTTGTTAAATTTAAACTATATTAGAGACAAAGAAAGAAACAAAGATAACGGGGGCATATCCACTAGAAATTCCCACACCCACATCTACATGGATTAGAGGTTTGGAGCCATTTTCTAGAAAGAGACTTGACGAAGAGATTTAGACCATTTTATAAAATTCCTATTTTTTTTTGTTAAATTTAAACTGTATTAGAGACAAAGAAATAAACAAAGATAATGGGGCATATCCACTACAAATTCCCGCATCCACTACAAATTAAGATCATAACAACCCACTACAAATTCCCGCACCCACATCTACATGGGATTAGAGGTTTGGAGCCATTTTCTAGAAAGAGACTTGACGAAGAGATTTAGACCATTTTATAAAATTCCTATTTTTTTTGTTAAATTTAAACTGTATTAGAGAAAGAAATAAACAAAGATAATTGGGCATATCCACTACAAATTCCCGCATCCACTACAAATTAAGATCATAACAACCCACTACAAATTCCCGCACCCACATCTACATGGGACTAGAGGTTTGGAGCCATTTTCTAGAAAGAGACTTGACGAAGAGATTTAGACCATTTTATAAAATTCCTATTTTTTTTTTGTTAAATTTAAACTGTATTAGAGACAAAGAAATAAACAAAGATAATGGGGCATATCCACTACAAATTCCCGCATCCACTACAAATTAAGATCATAACAACCCACTACAAATTCCCGCACCCACATGTACATGGGATTAGAGGTTTGGAGCCATTTTCTAGAAAGAGACTTGACGAAGAGATTTAGACCATTTTATAAAATTCTTATTTTTTTTTTGTTAAATTTAAACGGTATTAAAGACAAAGAAAGAAACAAAGATAATGGGGCATATCCACTACAAATTCCCGAACCCACTACAAATAAACATGGGATTAGAGGTTTGGAGCCATTTTCTAGAAAGAGACTTGACGATGAGATTTAGACCATTTTATAAAATTCTTATTTTTTTTTGTTAAATTTAAAATGTATTAGAGACAAAGAAAGAAACAGATAATGGGGCATATCCACTACAAATTCCCGCACCCACTACAAATTAAGATCATAACAATCCACTACAAATTCACGCACCCACATCTATATGGGATTAGAGGTGTGGAGCCATTTTCTAGAAAGAGACTTGATGAAGAGATTTAGACCATTTTATAAAATTCATATTTTTTTTGTTAAATTTAAACTGTATTAGAGACGAAGAAAGAAACAATGATAATGGGGCATATCCACTACAAATTCCCGCACCCACTACAAATTAAGATCATAACAATCCATTACGAATTCCCGCACCCACATCTACATGGGATTAGAGGTTTGGAGTCATTTTCTAGAAAGAGACTTGACGAAGTGATTTAGACTATTTTATAAAATTCCTACTTTTTTTTGTTAAATTTAAACTGTATTAGAGACAAAGAAAGAAATAAAGATAATGGGGCATATCCACTACAAAATCCCGCACCCACTACAAATTAAGATCATAACAATCCACTACAAATTTCCGCACCCACATTTACATGAGATTAGAGGTTTGGAGTCATTTTCTAGAAAGAGACTTGACGAAGAGATTTAGACCATTTTATAAAATTTCAATTTTTTTTTGTTAAATTTAAACTGTATTAAAGACAAAGAAAGAGACAAAGATAATGGGGCATATCCCATACAGTGACCATCATAGGACAAGCCCTTGTACTATGATGACAACATAAACAAAAGCAAAAAATATGAACAAGAGCTACATAAGGAGCTACAGATTTGCTAATACAAAAAGACCCTACCAAATTTTGAACCTAAAACAAACTCCGAGACAGGACAGACATAATAGTGCAGTAATACAATGCAGCTGCCAAAACAGCAACAACATCATGATCTAGCTAACCAACTAGCAGCAGCATTAAACAAATTTCCCAGCTCAGATAGGCGCGCATTAATCCCGAACCATAGCAGCAGTAGGAGACCAGCAACAGAGATGAGAAGGGCAACAACATTGGCAAAACCAAGCATAAACAGAACACCAGCAACATCAAAGCATACTGTAGCAGAAGAAGCAGAAAGCATTTGCAGAAGGAGCACACTTCCACTACAGAGCCTTGCAGCAGCAGGAGCGATACGCCCCAACTGATACGCCCCAACTGCCCAGATTTTGAAGGCCTCACCCACAGCATCAGGAATTTGTGAGCAGCAAGACATTCACTACAAAGACTGAATGACAGAACTGAACCACCCACACATACACCCGCAACAACATAAGATATACCCAACAACAAATAGATAGCATGTTCATGGCAGAATAGATTAACCCAACTTAATAAAGAGATCCCCATCAAGATATAGAAAACAAAATTACAAGACAGTTTCAAGGAATTTGGCTTTATCTCTTTGAAATTTAGCATAGGAATGCAGCCTACATTAAATAATATTCAAGATATTTTGCACTATGGAACTAGCAGGATAGGGATGGCTTTCATAAAGTCTAGCATTGCGCTCTTGCCAAATGTTATGGACAACCGCAGCAAAGGCAAGATGCAAAAGATGGAATTGGACTTTGCTACAAGAGCTAGAGCAAAGGAACCTTGTGATATTTGACCAGCAGCAACTAAAATCTTTCCACCCACAAAATCTTAGAACAGAAAAAAGAACCGTGAAAGAGTAAGGCCATTGAAAGAACAGATGATTGAAATTTTCCGAGGCAATATTACATAGCAAACATGCAGGATCAATATAGATCCCATAATTAATGAGACGATCTTTGTCTGAATCCCTCTATGGAAACACATCCAAAGCAAAATGGAGAACCGATCGAGGGACTAAGCTTTTATGCCATACAATCTTATACCAGCCTTTAGACTGTCTAATAGAGTTTCAGAGTCCGGTTCCGGTCCGGACGCCCGGATTTTATCCCGTCCAGACTTTTTTTTTTTTTGTTTTTTTTAAAACAACTAAAAAAAATTATTTAATATTTTATGGAATTGAAATTTTTTCATAATAAAGTGTTTTGGGGGTGATTTAGGTACGTATAACAAAACATTGTATTATGAAAAAATTTCAGTTCCATAAAATATTAATTATTTTTATTTAGTTGTTTTAAAAAAAAACAAAAAAACAAAAAAAATTTAGTCCGTCTTTTACTCCGATCCGGACGTCCGGACTGGATCCGGTGTGTAGAGTTTCATTAATTAACCGCTTTAACCTCACAAATATTGAGAGAATCCCAAACAATGGAGTCCTGAGTTGCAGGGTTACATATATGGAGTATAAAAGTCAAAAGATTGTCAGAAAACATTAATATCATGATTATTAGAGGACAGGAGGTTCGAAGATGCATTATTCCTGGATCCGGTTACCATGAAGTTTACTTCAGGATAAGTTGCTCAATTGACCAATACAGTGATGACACGTAAAGAGAGATCACCTTGTGTGTCGACACTGTATTGATCAATTTACCAAAATTAACTTCATACTAACTCACTAATTAAGTGAGCACACTTCCACTTAATTTGACCAAGTCGATTCTTTATATTAAGTGAGTTAACTCACTGATTTTTCAAATTGAAAAGAACGATTTTTTAAATTGAATTGATTTGATTACATCAATTGACGTCATCTATGTACGTGTCTTTATATATAAGAACTAGCTGTGTTCCGTGTCTCCGGCACTACATGGACGGTGGAATTTATCACAAACTTTGGACGACCAAGATGATTTATTAGGATGAGCGAGAAATTCAAAATCAGTTGTATTTTGTTAGATAGATTGATTAGTGGTGATGGTGAAACCGTGCGAGGTAGGGACTTTTTGAATATTAATATAAATATATAATTTATTTAAATATTATAATTATGAATTTTAAAATATGTGTAATACATATTGTTAATTAATTCATTTATGGAATAATATAAAGGGTCTTAATTATATTTGGACATTATTAGATTTAAATAAACTTGGGAAATATATATATATATATATATATATATATATATATATATATATATATATATATATATATATATATATATATATAGACACACACACTAATTGAATTCATCAAATCAGAAAAGTGATTTAATGTTATTATTGATTCATTTGATGTTATTGAATTTCTAGAGCTTTGAAAAATATGGGCCATGCTTGTGGTAAATTTTAGTTTTGCTGCAAGAAAATTGGGAAGTTCAGCTCTTCTTTTAAGATTTTGTGCACATGCTTAAACTTCCGGGTTTATGTCTTCTTATACTGAATTTGTAACTCACGGCATGAATTTGATTAATTGAAAATAAAATTAGAGATATAATTTAATTTTTGAAGTCAAACGATAACATATTAAATTTTAAATTAATGTGAATTTATTTAAATTTATATGATACAATTATTATAATTGTATACTCCCTCCGTCTTATAATATACTCCCTCCATTCCTAAATAAGTGACGTTTTGGAAGAAAAATTTTGTTCCAAATTATCTGTCGTTTACAACTTTCTAGGAGAATAAATTATTTACTTTTCTATATCACCCTTACCTTCTCTTATTGTCCCAAGAAATTTTCACCCTTAGTATTAATAGTTTTCAACTTCCCATGGAGGGGTAGTGATGGAATTTCACACAAATTTTAATTATTAAATGATAGAATTAAATGACTTTTTTAATTCATGTGCAAAAACCTTAAATGACACTTATTTAGAAATGGAGGGAGTATATATGATGTTTTAGAGTTGTGCACAAGATTTAAATAAATGATTGTATAGCATTAAATATAGTATTAATTATCTATAATACTCCCTCCGTTCCTAAAAAAATTGTCGTTTTAGAAGGAAAAATTTGTTCTAATTTATTTGTGGTTTACAACTTTCTAGGAGAATAAATTATTTACTTTCCTATATCACCCATACATTTTTTATTAAGTATTAATAGTTTTCAAGTTCCCATAAAGGGATAGCTAGTGATAAAATTTCAAACAAATTTTAATTGCTAAATGATACTCCCTCCGTTCCTAAAAGATTGTCGTTTTAGAAGAAAAAATTTGTTCCAAAAAGTTTGTCGTTTACAACTTTCAAGGAGAATAAATTATTTACTTTCCTATATTATCCCTACCTTCTCTCATTGTCCCAAGAAATTCTCTCCATTGTATTAATAGTTTTCAACTTCCCATAAAGGGGTAGTGATGGAATTTCAAACCAATTTTACTTGGTAAATCTTTTAGAAACGGATGGAGTATCCTCTGTAATATTTTACCATGGGGTAATTTTAAAAAGATTGTGATTAATTATCTTAGATTATACTCCCTCTGTTCCAAATTAATTGCTCAGTTTTGACTTTTTAAAGTCAAATTGACCATTTTTAAAACTAATCTTTTTACTATTTTTGCTAAAATATAGGTGAAAAGATTATAACCAAAAGAAAGTATATACAATTTATTACTAATCCCAATTTTTATAATTTTAGAAATATATTTATATATGCTTAATTATTAATTCTAAAAATAGTCAATTTGACTTAAAAAAAATCAAAACTGAGCAATTAATTTGGGACGGAGGGATTATAAGACATCAAATAATTTGGGATAAATGAAATCATCTAAAACATCATATATTGCTGAACGGAAGGAGTACTATATAACGTAAACTATTATTTATAAAATTTATTTCATTCTAAATTTTTATGAGTCATACGAGTTTTAAAGTTTAATATTATGTCATTGTTTGACCTTAAAAACTAAATTATATATCTAATTTTGAAATGATGAGAGTATTTAAGTTTAGATGCATTTAATTGGTTCTCCTATCGAAAGATAATACATGAAACTTCACACACTTGCAAGTTGCATCGTACTTATTACTCCATTACGGATTTATCATTATGCATGCATGTAGTACTTGTTTGCATGAATATCCAAATGTTCTCTACTCCATTCTAAATCTAGTTAATTAAGTGCTACTACATGTTAAGAAATTCATTTGATCTTCAAATTTTGGAGAAAGTAATAAATTTACATTTTTTATAGAGAAAAAAATTAATAAATAACCTATGTACCAATTGTATTAACTCGCCGAGTTTTTAAATTTGTCAATCACTACTAAAAAAAATTGTTATTTATGATGATCAAAATCTATCATAAAAATAGAAAAACCATCACGAAAGGTTTATGTGATGGCTTTAAGATAATCACATTAACAAGTAATTTATTATGATTGTCAAAGTCAACACAAAAAACAAGAATTTAGGGATCAAAGATAAGAACGTGAATCTCTATTTACGTATAATTTATTTCATTGTATTAATTGTATCAAATGATACTTGTATGATTCGAACTCTCCTCCCATTTGCAAACTAAATAACAAGTATTACCACTAGGGATGAGCAAGTAACCAAATTGGAACAGAAACTACACCAAAAATCGCACGAACCGCACCAATTAAAACCGCACCAACAATTCCGGCGTATGTGACGGTTTTAGGTGGGTTGAATAACCAAATTTACGGTTCCGATTTGGTTATTAGCCAAAACTGCACGCATAAAACCGAAACCTCACCATGTGTGTATATGTATTATCTCTAGTAAATTCTAAAGTTACTTTTCAGTTGAACACGCTAAGAGAAAATCTCAGTTTTGTATTATCATTTTTTTACCAATTGAAAGAAGATGATTAGATGTTATAGAGTCAAAGATTAAGCATTTGGGTTTTCGAATTTTGAATTTGTTTGATGTGTTACAGGAGGGGCTTATAGCTGAGGGTCCAAATTCGTTGGTTCGAGCACTTGATGCATTGGTTAAGGTCTATGCTATAGTAGTAATAGTCTAATATATTATTTTTCAAATTAGGTACAGTTAGGATTATATTCTATAAGTCCTCCCTGCAATATATAAGATAAAATTTTATTCTATCTCCAGTATAATTTTTGGGGAACTAGATAAACCTTCTTACTTGTTATCGAATACATAGTCTCCGTTGTTTTATATAGCGTATGATTTAGTTTTAAAACATCATTCCTTTATTATAAACTAAAAATATTTTATGTTTCTCACTGTTCTATGATTTGATGGTGAATTTGACATGTTTGGCAAAAGTAGTTTTGTTTCTATGCCTATCACTAAGTTAATTGCTCGATGTGAACTCTGTGTTAAATTCTATTGAAGGCTTAGACCTTTTTGTTGTCTCAATTGGTTTTAGAACCGAAATCGCATCAATTGAAACCGCATCCTACAGTTTAAAACCGTACTGCACCAATCACAAGCGGTTTGGGGTGCGATTTTAGATTTGTCAAACCGCACCTAAGCGATTTCGGGTGCGGTTTGGACTTCAAACCGCATCAAACCGCACCATGCTCACCCCTAATTACCACTACACCAAAGTCCAAATCATGATTAGAATTTTAAAACATAATATAAAAGGAAAAATATACGAGTTGACTTACTAAACAAAATTACTTCTACATAAGATTTGGTGATTGCAATGACAGTCACAAATACTCTATAATGATGGTAAAATTAGTCATCACTGTGAGCCATTATATATTTTATTATTTTGTGATGGCTTAAAAATTTCATCATAAAATACCTTATTTTTGTAATTGCAAATAAAAGTTGACACGAAAAATTATGTTTTTAATTATTGTTTTGGCCGTCATAAAATGTTGTTTTGATTATTTCTTACATTAAAATATTAGTGATAGCTTAAATGCAATCACGAAAAGCGTATATCTATAAGTAATGACTTAGGGGGTTGTATTCAATTAAGATTTTTAAAGACTTTTTTTAAGTGACAGACTTTTGTAGAATTTGTGAGATTTTACTGACTTTTAAAGACTTTAAAGACTTTTTTAAAATGACTTTTATAGACTCCATGAAATAAGTAACAAACTTTTATAAACTCACGTATCAAGAAGCTGTGATAGACTTTTGTATACTTCTAATATATCTTTATTTAAAGTGAAAATAATATATAGTATATCTTGTTTAATGATCATAATATATGATATATAGTATATCTTTGTTTGGATCATATTATTATTGTTAAACAATATATATATATATATATATATATATATATATATATATATATATATCATATATACATACACATCATATAGTATTGTTTATTATTTTGCAAACACATCATATATATATAGTACATTTTAAACGAAGAAAATTAACAATTAATTATTAATTTGGTAAAAGGAAATTAACAATGATCATAATATATCTTTGTTTAAAGTGAAAATAATATATAGTATATCTTGTTTGAATCATATTATTATTTTTAAATGGTATATATATACATCATATATACATACACATCATATATTGTTTATTATTTTTGCCAGTTAGTGTTAAAGTGTCTCAAAAATTAACAGTAATTTCATTCGTTTAAAATGTCAGAAAACTAATAAAAAAAATATGCATACACATCATATATTTTCTATTTTCATATATTATACTTATATAATCTTTACAATTGAACAACTAATATGAGAGTTTCATGATCTCACATTTGTTGAACAAATCTTTTTCCTCTTTCTATTGGAAGCTTTCGAACGACTGCTTTTTCTCTCACCAATTCAGATTAAGTCTAGTTATTTGTTTACTTATTAATATCACTTGTTAATTCTCTTACTATAATAAATCCAATTATTTTTATGGCCCAAATTTTACCAAATTATTTATGGAAGATTTACATATTCTATTACATTTTTAAAAATAATTACAACAAAAGTGCCCTCATAAAATTTTTACGCAACTAATACACTTCCATATTTATTTACAATTCTAGTGCATTTAGGATTCCTTAATTTAAGGAATTAGTATTCAATTAGGATTCCTTAATTTAAGGAATTAGTATTCAATTACAATTAATATATCTACATATTAAAACAAACTAAAGTGGCGTATATATGAAACACGAAATTGGTAGGCGTATATATCTGCAAATACTGCTGTCTTCTCCCAAATAAAGCCCTCTGCAAATAGCCGTGCGTTCAAGGCTTCAAAACAAGGCACCACTCACGAGAAGCGGTACTACGGTGTGGTTGTTGCATCAAAAAAGTGTTTCAAAGAAGAAGGCATCACTGGTTTTTACCGTGGTTGTGCCACCAACTCCGCCTGAGACTACCCTGAACCGTATGATCACATTCACCAGCTTTGAGATGATTCCATCGAATTCACGCCGCCTCTTTTAGAACATTGATTAGAGTTGTGCCCAGGTAAGGGCTTGTCATGTTATGTTTTCTATTGTAATTTTATGGCTTCGTTATTTTTTTTTATGAATATTTGGTTACCCACAAAAATTAAAATTGTTACCTTTGTACGAACGTTTGGCTACCAACTGCAATATATTCATAATAACCTTTTAAAAATAAAATTATTTTGAATATTGTGCAGTTGGTAGCCAAACCTTCATACAAAGGTAACCATTTTAGTTTTTATGGGTAACCAAATATTCATTAAAAAAAGGTTACCTTGGTACAAAGGGTTGATTATCAATATTATATTACACATCATTCTCTTATCTCTCTCTTTTCTATGCAGTGTCCTATTTTTTATTTACCTTCATGAAATTGGTTGCCAAACTTTTAGACCAAGGTAACAAATTCATACGGCATGTGTGAAGGTAGATTTGGTTACCTTGGTATAAAGGTTTGGTTACCTTGATATAAATGTTTGGTTACCTTGGTACGAAAGTTTGGTTATCAATATTATATTTCACATCAGTCTCTTATCTCTCTCTTCCTTATGCAGTGTTCTATTTTTTATTGGTTACCTTTGTATAAACGTGGTCATGGTTGTAGTAGAGAAATGAGGTCGGAGTAGAGAAGGTACTAGAGGAGGAAGAGAGAGAAAATGATAATGGATGTCCACTGTTGTTACAAAATAGTTGTAGTTTTTGGGTTTTGGAAAATAGTTGTGACTGTTATTATTTTGAATTTGAATTTATTTTTGTTGTTAGATCCCAAATCTTTGAATTTGAATTTGAATTATTAATTATAGCAGTTATTTTCCTTGAATTTAGGTTTCCTTATTAATGTGAATAGTACTATTTTTGTAATATTTACACTCCTTTTGTAATTATTTGGTTGATGCACTATTCTTGTAATTACTTTCTTTTTGTTGTATACTTATATAAAGAACCCATTATTTATCCATCACATATTAATATTTATTAGCCCATATAAAATAAATAACTAGTTTGACCCAATGAAAGACAAATTCCAATTAATAACTAGTTTTATCCACCTTTGTGTTTATTTAGAAGTCTTTAGAAATCTTTAGAGATGAGGTAAGACTTTGGATATGGGTTGATAGTTATAATTCTTCTTCTAAAGTCTGTCAAAGTCTATCATTTGATAGAAATCTTTAAAATCTATGACTTTTTGAATATAACAATACTTTTATAGACTTTGTAAAAATCTTAATTCAATACCACCAAACTTTTAAAGACATTAAAAAAGTTGTAATTGAATACCACTAAACTTTTATAAACTCTTTAAATGTCTTGATTAAATATCACTTAACTTTTAAAATCTTTAAAAGTCTTTAAAAATCTTAATTGAATACACCCCCCTTAGTGCGTCACAAAAAGAAATTTTATTTTGCGTAAAAAATTTGGTGTGATTGACATGACCATCACAATTATAACACATTGATGGCAATATTAGTAATCACAAAGAGCCATCATATATATTATTATTTTGTTATTGCTTAAAGTCCATCACAAATTACTGTCTTTTGTGATTATTTTTAAAAACTGTCACAAAGTTCTGTCCGTATTCTTATTTTTCTAGTAGTGAATAAATGAATACATGTATCATCGAGCTTTCAAATTAAATTTAATTAGACGACATGCTTTTATATGTAGGTATTATTATTATTATTATTATTATTATTATTATTATTATTATTATTTTGATTGATATAGTAGTAGTATACACAAATAAATAGGAGAATAATTTTTTGGCCAGTCTAGTGTCTAGCCTAACGAGTAATTTTGTGTCCGTCCAACTTTGATGTTAAAATTTTGAACCCACGAAATAGATATTAATGACCAACCAAATTTCAATGTTGGATCATTTTTTGGATTATTATTGAAATAGCTCGGGTCATATATCGAGTCCGAAATAAATTTTGGGTCAAATCCCAAGTCTAAATTGAATCAAATCTATCTAAACAATGTCTCAAATCATTAGCACAATAGTATTTTTTTGGAAACAAAACCTGAGTCAAATTTCAAATCTGAATCGAATCCATCCAACAAGGCCTTAATAAACCATTAACACAATAGTAAATTCTTGGGTCATCTTAGCTTACCACAGACTCACACAAAAGATCACGACTAAAAGTATTATTGTTAGTAACTTAATTCCTTATATATAAACAAAATTTTTTCATATATTTTGATGTGGGACTAGAATGTTACAATTATATATTGATGACCTTTAAAGGAGTTAAAAAAACAGTGTATTAATTTTTATAGACCAAATTGTTAAGTGTAAATACGTAACTGTATGTCGAATAAATATTCAATTCAATAGAAACAACATTTTCTTATAAAACAATATTATAAAAGAAAAATAATATACATTGTAAATGTTTAGATCGATTTTTTGATTGTCAATTATGTGAATAAGTATTAACGATAATCTTTTTGAAGGGATATATGATAAATAGAGTCTTCTTATAATTCTTATCAATTTCATATATTAATAAATTTATAGTTGTAATTTGACGTAAACTAATCATAATATATAATACTCCCTCTGTCCTGTATTAAACGTCCTAATTTCCTTTTTAAGATATTCCATAATAAATGTCATATTTCTATATTAGTAACTATTTGAATCTTATTTTTTTCACTTATATATACCCTCATTATCTTTTTAGTCAACTTTTGTTGGAAACATAAGAAATGAAAAAAAGTTTACATTGGGAAGTGATGTATTGTTATAGTACCACTTTCTCTATCATATTATCATTATAACATCTCTTCCATTTAATGTGAGAATAACAACAAAAATGATAAAATAGCTAGAAATTAATACCAACAAAAGTAGACGGTTTACATACATGGAGATATGGATGTAATTAGTGGGTGGGTTTAGAGAGAGAAATATACTTATTAGAATATGAGAATAATAATAATAAAAATGATCTAGAGAATTGATTCATGTGGGAACTAGCAAGAAATAATGTGACGCCCCCAAAATAGGTCTACACAACCCATTTTGAGTCGTCAAATACATGATACATAATTTAAATACAAACTTCATTTTGTACAACTATTGAACTGTCGTGCAAAATACGACAAAACATAAACTGTGAGTTTTAATACAAATATTATCTCGTAGACAATATATAAACTCAAAATAAGTCCTCATTATAATTATTATCACATTATTCTATAGAATAGTGAGGACTACTATATCCACCATCTTGGACCATCACTACATTTCTCGACTAGTCCCAGCTATATTCTCATTTCCTGAAGATAACAATGAAAGAAAAGGGTGAGCTCAACTAGCCCAATAAAAAATATTATGACTAAGATAATATAAAATAAATTATCCTTAGTCCTCAACAATATAAAAACTGATAGAATACAATAGACAACAAGTTTAGATCAACAACTGCAGCGGAACAAACAATCCATTAGAAGAGTCAAGTTGAGCATGATGTCTACTATCTTCTATGATTTAAAAGTTCATCATCAATATTTTATCTATGTAACACAACTCAATAAATATTTCAGATCAACGAATTATCCATGTACTATGGGCCAAATATATTCGTTAGTATCACCAGTGATCATGATCATGCCAAACTATTGTCCATCTATGCACTACGGGCCAAAGATGACTTTCACCACAATATTTATCTGTAACATTACAGGTCATGATTATACCGATACACAATTCTGGTCATAATCATACCAATCAACAGTTCATCTATGCACTATGGGTCAAAGATGACTTTCACCACAATATAAGCATGAGAATGATGACAATGATATAAGAAATCAATCAAGTGAGATCAAGGATAAATATTAAAGATTTATAATTAAATTTATCCAAAGTTTAAGAATGTCCAAATTGTCAACATGATAACTAATTGTGGAGTAAAATTTAAGAATGGTATTCATGTATCAAAAATAATTTGGACATAAAAGAAACCAATTTTGTCATGAATATTAACCTGTGAATAGTACCCGGGTGGATAAAACTCGAGTGATTGGTACCTCGGCATAAAAAGATTAAAATTTAATAAAAAAGTTCAGAAAAATATTTCAGTGAAACGATACTAGATGAAGCGCAAAAATCAAGGATATTTTACTACTTTCAGGGAGTATAGAAGCAATACTTATCAAAATAAATGTAGATTTAAGAATATGAAACGAAATAATATTACTTACATACTATAGAGTATGGAAGAAAATAATATTTCTTACGAATATTGAACGAAATTAATATCCCTTACAAAAAAAATAATATCCTTTACCTTAATAGGAAAGTAAATCTGACTGGTATAGCGGATATATTCTTGAGGAAATCTTTTACTATAATCTATACTCAAAGTATTCTTATGAAAGAAATACGCATAATATTATAAAAGAAGAATTATCTGATTATGATGTAATTTTTATTTCTTAACTAGGCATCCTATTTATAGGAGAATGTCAGGACACTATTTAAAAATAATCACGGACGCAAAGAAAATTTTTTGAACGAAGTTCAAGAGTTTTAACTTATCAGCATTCTTTTTTGAAAGTTTTGGCAAATGAGAAAAGACTATGAGTATACCAATTAGGGGATATAGACCAATGAGGGAACACCTTCATTCATAAGTTATTGAATAGTAATTGCATCATTAGAAAATTTGGCCAATAAGGTCCATTACTTGAAAATAATGTCTGCCAAATCAAAATAAAAACAGATACCTAATTTGAAAGTAATTGAGGGTCACCCCTCCGTAAATCAATTCGCATATTCCAAAATCAAATAGAACAAATACCAATTAAAAAAAAATTGAACAAACATCTTCCACTCATCAATTATTATTCTTATTTTTAATCAACACGATCTTTCAACAATTATTCGTTCCCAGAAAAGTGATGACTTTTTGATAAGAATTTCTCTTTATTGGCGCATAATTAAATAACCTAACCACTTTTCTCGACATAACTTTCTAGATATTGTCAATAATACAAATAATAATATGAATAATTGTGTCGTTTTAATTATTAATTTAATAATATAAAATATTGTGCAGATGATACTGTGACAACAATTGAATCAATAATACGAGATACTATACATCAACTACTGTGAAAATTATTAAATGAAACTGAGTGACTTCTTACGTAAGAATTAATAATCGGAGAGTCTTGTGCAATCTGGTGTCTTCTTTGTCTGCAACCATGCGTATTACTGTACTTTTATCACCGGGTATTTCAACAGTTAACGGTAAAAGTTTTGTCGTTATTTTTATAAAAAAGTTATTTCAGTTGCTTTCTATATCCGACAGTCATTCCGTTGTGGGGTCCACCAATGATTGTGACGTCGTACGAATATTCCCCGACAGATAGAATATTCCTCGACCAAACGAATATTTTATGACAACTTGCTTACTTTAAAAATTTTGCACATATCACTCATAACTATACCATTATATCAAATCACACCTTATTATATAAAATAAGAATTTAGATAAAATTAAATTTTTATTTATAAAAAATTGGGGTCTTACAAATAATTAATATTGAGGTAATAGAAAAGTTAATGGATACTTCAATTAAAAAGGGAGTAATTTAGAAGGACAATTTTGATAAAATAAATATATATTATTAATTAACGTGTCAAAATCAATTAAGAAGTTTAATACGGGATGAAGGAGTAGTACTACATAGTACTCCCTCCATCCCTTAATATAAGACGTTTTAGAGAAGTTTTTTGTGCCTTAGTATATGACATTTTAGAATTCTAAGTAAGCATTAATTGCTTAGTTTTCAATATTATCTAAAGTATTAAATATAACTTTGGTTCTCTCAGTACTATCTTTTGCCCAATAAATAACAATATATTTTTCCAATACAAGGGTAATATAGACATTTGATATTATATTTAATGTTATATAATCATTTCCTTAATACTTGTGCACAATTCTAAAAAGTCTTAATATTAAGGGATGAAGGGAGTATCAATATACCCCTTCCGTTCCTAAAAGATTGTCGTTTTAGAAAAAAAATGTATTTCAATTTATTTGTCGTTTACAACTTTCTAGGAGAATAAATTATTTATTTTCATATATCACTCATACCTTCTCTCATTTTTCTAAGAAATTCTTTCCTTTGTATTAATAGTTTTAAACTTCCCATATAGAGGTAGTGATAAATTTTAAACAAATTTTAATTGTTACGCCCTCCGTTCCTAAAAGATTGCCGTTTTAGAAGAAAAAATTTGTTTCAATTTATTTGTCGTATACAACTTTCTAGGAGAATAAATTATTTACTTTCCTATACCACTCTTACCATTTCTCATTGTCCCAAGAAATTCTCTCTCTTGTATTAATAGTTTTCAACTTCCCATAAATGAGTAGTGATGGAATTTCAAATAAATTTTACTCCCTCCGTCCTTAATTATTTGACGTTTTAGAGTTTTCTATTTGTCCCTAATTATTTGACGTTTATTCAAATCTAGGAGAATTAATGTCAATTTTTCTAAAAATACCCTTTATTGCTCTGCCTATTTTTTTTTGATACTTTTAACTCTTTCTCTCTCCTTATCCCAACAAAACTCTTCTTTATATTATGAGGGAGAGAGAGTGTAGATAATTTTTAAAGAATTGGATACGTTTTTTATGGGGATGGATGGGGGGAGAAACCAATGAGTAAATGAGGCATGAGAGTTTTTTTAGGAGATAATTATAGAAAAATATGTGAGAGAGAATATGAATAACTATGATAAATGATGATTTAAGGGTATTATAGATAATTGAGTACTATATTTAATGTTTTCCAATCATTATCTTAATTCTTGTGTCCACTTCTAAAACGTCAAATAATTAGGGACGGAGGGAGTAATTGTTACTTCATCTGTTCCGAAAAGATTGTCGTTTAAAGTTTTTGCACATTAATTAAGAAAGTTATTGAATATTATAATTTAATAATTAAAATTTGTGTGAAATTCCATCACTACCTTGGGAAGTTAAAGACTATTAATACAAGAGAGAGAATTTCTTGGAACAATGAGAGAATGTAAGGGTGATATAGGAAAGTATGTATAATTTATTCTCATAAAAAATTGTAAACATCAAATATATTGGAACACAAATTTTAGGAATGGAGGGAGTAAATGATAGTATTAAATTACTTTCTTAATTTATGTGCAAAAATCTTAAACGACGATATTTTAGGAATGGAGGTAGTACTCTCTCCGTTCCTTAATATAGGTCGTTTTAGGGTTGTGCACAAGTATTAAGGTAATGCTTATATAGCATTAACTATAATATCAATTCTATATATATTGTCCTTATATTGGAATAAGAAATTGTTATTTATTGGACAGAAAATAGTGAGAGAACCAAAGTTACATTTAATACATGAAGTAATATTGGAAACTAAGCAATTAATGCTTATGTAAGACCCCAACTTTTATGAATAAAAATGAATTTTCTATAAATATCATTTTTGAATATTATGGAATAATTTTGATATAATGTTATAGTTGTGGGTAATATTTATAAGGTATAGACTTCGCTAGAGTTTATGATAAGCTTACCCGTGATGACCTCATTCGGGTTCCTTGCTTTTGGGAGGTCACAACAAACGCTCTCCTTGCACTAATGGGCTTTGACTTTTTCTGGGATGACCTTTGGTGCCTCCATCCTAGTTTAATTTGTCTTGGTGAGCGACAAAATCGGGCTAAGTGACATTCTCTTCCACAATTATAACATCTTTTGGATGGCATCGCTCAATTTGGACCGATGTGTCCTCTCCTCCTCGCATTTAAAGCATATGATAGGTGGTCTTTCTCCTTCCTTAACAACGGGTCTTTGGTCTTTGACGTCTTTTCATCATTGTTGAATCTCCTCTTCTTGAAATGTCCATTCTTATTGTTTTGTACGATTACCACCACAAGTGGTTACCATTTCGCCTGTTGATTCCCTCCACGCTTGTTGTCACCGCTTGATGATTTGCTCTCTCATTTGGTATTATCATTTCTTGGTACGCTTCTCTCTTTTGGTTGCGTTGACTGGTTATCGCGCTCCACCAATGAGCCCTATTTACAACATCTCGAATACAAACACGGTTTATGAGAAATAAGATGTTGACGTATCTCCGACTTCAAACCTCTTAAAATATTCGCGCCATTCTCTCTTCATTATCCACCAAGTGGGGCGATGACCAGAATAACTCATAAAAATTTTGCTCGTGTTGCGACACGGTCATATTGTTTTTCTCGAATTTGATAAACTCCACCTCCTTCATGTGACGAATACTTTCGTGAAAGTATTTGTCGTAGTGAAACAACTCTTGGAACTTCTCCCAAGACATCTTCATCTGACAGTTGAGTATGTTTCTGGAGATTCCCCACAAGTGTCCTCTCCGCAAACATAAAGCGTGAAAGGGAACCTTTTGCTCCTCGGAGCATCCCAAGACATCAAATATCTTGGTGATCTGCTTTATCCATGCTTCCGCCATAAGTGGTTTTGCCTCTCCTTAAACTCCCGGTGGTCCCAGCTCCTTGAAGCTTTTAGCGGCGGTGACCGCTTGAGAGTTTCAGTGTTTCCACCTACATTTTGGGCCAGGGGCCGCTCTCGCTCATTGGTTGGATGAAATGCATAAAGCCTCTGAACAATCCATCATTCATCATTTGGTCAGTGTTGTTGTTTGCATGAGGATTGTCGCCTTCCTGATGCACATTCTCCTAATTATTGATATGTGGAGACTCAACAGTCTCTTGTGCTCCATTACTATTCTCAACATTTTTGGATGTCATTTTCAGATACTGCCACAAAACAAAGGTTAATTGACATGTAACATAAGCTTTGATACCAACTGTGACGCCCCCAAAATTAGGTATACATCACCCATCTTGGGTCGTCAGATACATGGTACAAAATTCAAATACAACTTACTAATACAAGTTGTCGTGTATACAATACGACAAAACATAACTTGTGAGTTTGAATACAATTATTGTCTACTAGAGATTATACAAACTCAAAAGGAGTCCTCATTACAATTATTAACACACTATTTCACGTAATAGTGAGGACTACTAATGTTATCCTCTCGACCGTCACTCCGCTTCCCGACTAGTCCTTGCTATGTTCTCATTTCACGAAGAGAACGGTGAAAGAAAAGGGTGAGCTTAACTAGCCTAGTAAGAAATATTATGACTAAGATAATGCGAGAATAAATTATCATTAGCCTTAAATGATGTTAAAACCGATACTGATATAACAAACATCAAGTTTAAGCTGCGATTGGAACAAGCAATCCATTAAAAGAGTCAAGTAGAGAATAAAATCTACTATCTTTTATGATTTAAAAGGTTTTCATCACTTTTATCATTTGGGACTCGACTTAATAAATAATCCACATCATCGAATCACCCCGCACTCTGACCAAAGATATTCTTTAGTATCCGCGACCACAATTATCCATGCACTACGGGCCAAGAATATTTGTGTATTCATTAATGGTCAAGATTATGCCAACAACTGTCCATCAATGCATTACGGGCCAATGAGAACTTTTACCACATCATTTGTAACATTACGGTCATGATTACACCGAATAATCCACGGTCATAATCATACCAAGTCCATCTATGCACTACATGCCACGATGACTTTCAACAAAATATAAACATGAGGATGATGACAATGATATAAGAATTCAATAAAACAAGTTCAAGAATTATTTTATCCGAAATTATTAACGTCCAAATTCGTCAACATGATCTTTGTTTTGTAGAGTAAAATTCAAGAATGATCGGAAGAATATTTTCATGAAAATATCTTTGGATGAAACGCATAATATCGAGGATATTCTACTAATTTCATGGAGTATAGAAGTTAAAACTTTAACCAACCGAGTATAATAAAGAATGGAATAACAAAAGAAATCACCATGCATGCGGTACTTCACATGATAAAGTTATTCCAATGAGAATAATAATAACGGAACCGAAGTCGAGCAAAATTTGCAAAGCGGGATGTTCCAATGAATAATAAAAAGACGGAACCAGTCCGTGTAAAACACACAAACATGATGTTCCAACGAGTAATAATAATAAGATTTTAACCAGTCCGGTGTAAAACACCTGCATGTGATATTCCAACGGAATAACAATAAAGACGCGGAACAGGTCAGTCCTGTAAAACACATGAGCAGGATGTTCCAACAGAATAATAGAAGAATGTAACCAAGTATAGGGTAGACCGCGTATACAGGTTATTCTAACAAAATAATAAGAAATGGAATAACAACAGTTCTCTTCATGAATAAGAAAGAATAACACCCCTTACCGTAAAAGAAACTGAATATAAAAGTAGTTAAGTAGCAGAATACTTTTCTTCTATCTCTCTATAGTCTCTCTCTATAGTTTCTCTCTCTAGAGTTCAGTGAATTCGTAAGAAAATAATGAAGGAATGAGCTTCTATTTATAGAAAAATGGAATGCATAGTAACTAGCTCATGAACGGTCCAGATTAATTTACTTTAATCTGACGGTCCATATTTAAAGAAAAATCTTTTAAATAAAATATAATATATAATATATTATATATATATATATATATATATATATATATATATATATAAACCATCGATTACCTTATATATATATATATATAATACTAATAATCACTCCCTCCCAACAAATTCAACCAATTCTCCCCCACCCAAGACTTTTCATGCCAATTTTTGTCAAACTTGTACATATATATATAATACTCCCTTTATCCATCCTATATATATATATATATATATATATATATATATATATCCTATATAACAACAATAATACATCTCCTGCAATTTCCTAAATCTGTGACAAACATATCTTCCCTACCCCAATGTCATTTTCACTAGTGGGTTCCACATGTGGGTCCCCCGCCATTATAAAAATAATTTTCTACCGATTATTTAAAAAAAAAATGGGTAAGTAGAAATCCAAATAATAAGCCAATTTATAACAAATACTTCATAAAATATCCTCAATATTTTTAACAACATTTATCATCTTTATTACAATTCACAATATTAATCGACCGTGTCGTTCCTGGAAAGAGGGCTTTCCAATAAGGATTTCTCCCTATTAAAAGCAATTAGGTGACCAAACCTCTCTCGATGTAACTTCTAGACATCGTTAATATTGCAAATAATAATATTAATAACTTTGTCGTCTCAATTATTGATTTTAACAATATATAAAATATCGACAATAATTGAATCAAATAACGTGAGATATTATGCAACAATTACTATAGCAATAATTGAACAAAATCGAATGACTTCTCACGTAAACATCAATAATCAATACTGTAGTGCTTCTATGCAACCACGCCAGACATCAGACTTTTTTACTACCGAGTAGTTCAACAAAGATCAACCCGTGTGAAAACTTCCGCCGTTATTTCAATAAAATATTTTTGTTATTTTCTTAATCCGAAAATAATTCTGTTGTGGGGTCCACCAATGATTGCTTCGTTGTACGAATATTCCCTGCTAAAACGAATATTCCCCGACCAATCGAATATAATATCTTTGAAATTTAAATCGTAAATCGTGCTCATAGCTTTTTGCAACTAACCCAAAATCGCCGTGAATATTGGGTCTCGATCGAAAACTATGGATACTGGCATACCATGTAATCTTACAACCTCGTTTATGTACATACGAGCAAGACGTTCAAGTGTATAAGTTTCTCGTATCAGTAAGAAATGAGCAGACTTGGTCAATCTATCAACAATGACCCAAATCGCATCTATGCCTTGAGAAACTTTTGGGAAGACCAGTAACGAAATCCATGGTAATGTGCTCCCACTTCCATTCTGAAATTTCAAGTGGTTGCAATGGACCTTTTGGTATTTGATGCTCCGCCTTGACTTGTTGACACGTTAGACACCTTGAGATAAACAGCGTTATCTCTCTCTTCATATTGCCCCACCAAAATGTATGTCGAAGATCATGATACATTTTGGTACTCCCAGATGGATTGCAAATGGTGTGTTGTGCGCCTCCATCATGATTTTATACTTTAAATCGTATCGTTAGGAACACAAAGTCCGGAGTTGACTCAAGTATTCCTTCTTCATCGATTCTTGCTTGAAGATCGCACCTTCTTGTACTTTCTTCCTCATACGCATCATTTCCGGATCCAGTAACTTGATGTAAAACCCCAACTTTTGAATAAAGATGAATTTTCTATAAATATTAATTTTGAATATTATGGAGTGAAATTGATATAATAGTTGTGGGTAATATTTATAAATTTTGCAAAAGTACGCAAGTTGTTATATAATATTCGATTGGTCGGGAATATTCGCTTTAACAGGGGAATATTAGTACAACTAAGACAATCATTGGTGGACCCCTACAATGTAATTATCATTTGATTGAGAAAATGACAAAATACTTTATGAAAATAACTACGGAAGTTTTACTGTTAATCGTTGAAACACACTATGTTAAAGACAAAGAATACGCTGGCGTGCATAAGAAAGCAATACCAGATTGATTATTGATACTTACGTGATAAGTCACTCAATTTTGTTGGTATTATTAATGTAATAATCTCGAAAATCTTTTATATAAAATGTAATACTTTTATAAAGTTATTCTATAAATAGAATATATTATATTCTACTATGATATAGTGTTGCATAATTATCCGCATAGTGTTTTGCATAGTAAAACTTTTTATATAAAATGTAATACTTTTATAAATCTATCTGCTTTATTAGACAATAATTAGAATATATTATATTTTATTATGCAGAGTGTTTGCATAGTGCTCGCGTAGTATTTGCATAGTAAAATCTTTTATAAAGTTATTCGCTTTTATTAGATTATAAATAGAATATATTATATTTTATTTAAAAGATTTTGTTTTAAATATGGATCGTCGATTAAAGTAAATCAATCTGGACCGCTCATGGATTAGTTATTATGCATTCCATTTTCCTATAAATAGAAGCTCATTCCTTCATTATTTTCTTACGAATTCACCGAACTCTGAGAGAGAAACTATAGAGAGAGACTATAGAGAGATAGAAGAAAAGTATTTTCTTTACTTAACTACTTTTTATATTCGCTTTTTTACTTTTAGTGGGGTGTTATTCTTTCTTATTCATGAAGAGGATCGCTTGTCATTCCATTTCTTATTATTCTGTTGGAGTAACTCAGTATCATGCTGGCTCACCCTATACTTGGTGACATTCTTCTATTATTCTGTTGGAACATCCTCATCAGTGTGTGTTTTTACACCTACATGGTTCCGCTTTATTATTATTCCGCTTGGAACATCCTCATCATGTGTTTTTTACACCGGACTCGGTTCCGCCTTATTATTATTCTACATTGGAACATCCCATGCGTGTGTTTTACACCGGACTGGTTCGCTGTCTTTATTATTCATTTGGAACATCCTCGGTTGCAAATTTTGCACTCGACTGTTACATTATTATTATTCGTTGGAATAATAACTTTTGTCTATCTGCAAGCACCGTATGCATGGTGATTTCTTTTGTTATTCATTTCTTTATTATACTCAGTTGGTTAAAGTTTTGACTTCTATACTCCATGAAATTAGTAGAATATCCTTGATATTTGCGCTTCATCCAGTATATTTTCATGAAAATATTTTTCCGATCATTCTTGAATTTTACTCTACAAAACAAAGATTACATGTTGACAATTTGGACGTTAATAATTCTGGATAAAATAATTCTTGAACTTGTTTTATTGAATTCTTATATCATTGTCATCATCCTCATGTTTATATTTTGTTGAAAGTTATCTGTATTCAGAAGTGCATAGATGGACTTGGTATGATTATGACCAGGGATTATTCGGTGTAATCATGACCGTAATGTTATAAATGATGTGGTAAAAGTTCTCATTGGCCCGTAGTGCATTGATGGACAGTTGTTGGCATGATCATGACTATTAATGAATACACAAATATTCTTGGCCCGTAGTGCATGGATAATTGTGGTCGTGATACTAAAGAATATCCTTGGCCATAGTGCAGGGGTGATTCGATGATGTAGAATATTTATTAAGCTGAGTCTCAGCGATAACAGTGATGAAAAACCTTTTTAATCATAAAAGATAGTAGATTTTATTTTCTACTTGACTCTTTTAATGGATTGCTTATTTCATTCGCAGCTAAACTTGATGTCTATTATATTTTATCGCTTTAACATTATTGGAGACTAATGATAATTTATTCGTAAGATCTTAGTCATAATATTTCTTCTTTAGGCTAGTTGAGCTCACCTTTCTTTCACCGTTTCTTCTTGTGAAATGAGAACATAAAGGGACTAGTCGGGGAATGGAGTGATGGCCTGCAGAGGATAAGATTAGTAGTCCTCACTATTCTCGCGAAATAGTGTGTTAATAATTATAATGAGGACTCCTTTTGAGTTTGTATAATCTCTAGTAGACAATAATTGTATTCAAACTCACAGCTATGTTTTGTCGATTGTACACGGCATAAATTGTATTAGTAAGTTGTATTTGAATTTTGTACCATGTATCCCATTTACCCAAGATGGGTGATGTATACCTAATTTTGGGGTGTCACAGCTGGTATCAGCTTAGGATATGATCCCAGCTAAGATGTGAGACTAGAACTAGGAGGGAGAGACGGAGAATTCCTTCGCTAGTAGGACCTACTTAAATTTATTTTGTATTTAAATTGGTTGGTCGAGTTTAGAGATATTATGTTACATGTCAATTAACCTTTGTTTTGTGGCGATGATCAAAAATGACATCCAAAATGTTGAGAATAGCAATGGAGCACAAGAGACCGCTGAGTCTCCATATATCAATAATCGTGAGAATGTGCATTAGGAAGGCGACAATCCTCATGCAAACAACAACACTTACCAAATGATGAATGATGGATTGTTCAGAGGCTTTATGCAATTCATGCAACAAAGAAAGCGAAAGCTGGCTCTCTCGTCCAAAATGTAGGTGGAAACACCGAAACTCTCAAGCGGTCACCGCTAAATGCTTCAAGGAGTTGGGACCACCGAGTTTAAGGGAGAGCCAAAAGCACTTATGGCGGAAGCATGGATAAAGCAGATCACCAAGATATTTGATGTCTTGGGATGCTCGAGGAGCAAAAGGTTCCTTTGCGCCTTTTATGTTACGCTGAGAGGCGATTCATTGGTGGGAATCGGTAAAACGACTCAACTCGCCGTCATCAAGATGTATTGGGAGAAGTTCCAAGAGCTGTTCAACGATAAATACTTTCCCGAAAGTATTCGTCACATGAAGGAGGTGGAGTTTATCAAATTGGAGCAAAACAATATGACCGTGTCGCAATACGAAGCAAAATTTGTGGAGTTATCCCGATTTACGTCCCACTTGGTGGATAATGAAGAGAGAATGGCGCGAATGTTTTTAAGAGGTTTGAAGCCGGAGATACGTCAACATCTTATTTCTCATAAACTGTGTTTGTATTCAGATGTTGTAAATAGGGCTCAGTTGGTGGAGCGCGATAACGAAGCAACGCAACCAAAAGAGAGCTGCCGGTAAAATGATAATACCAGTGAGAGCAACATCATCGAAGCGGTGGACAACAAGCATGGAGGGAATCAACAAAGCCGAAATGGTAACCACTTCGATTGGTAATCGTAGGCCAAAATAATAAGAATGGACATTTCAAGAAGAGGAAATTCAACAATGATGGAAAGACGCCAAAGACCAACAACCGTTGTTAAGGAAGGAGAAAGGCCACCTATCATATGCTTCAAATGTTTGAGGAGGGACACATCACCAAATTGCGCGATGTCATCAGTCAAAGCATGTTATAATTATGGAAGAAAAGGTCACTTATCCCGATTTTGTCGCTTCACCAAAGACAAATTTAGCTAGGATGGAGGCACCAAAGGTCGTCCCGTAAAAGTCAAAGCCTAGAGAAGGCAGGGAGAGCATTTGTTGTGACCTCCCAGAAAGCAAGGAACCCGAATGAGGTCATCACGGTAAGCTTATCATAAACTCTAAATAAGTCTACACTTTATTTGATACCGGTTCTACCCATTCTTTTATTTCTCCTACTTGCGCTCAACGATTAAATTTGACTCCGGAGGAATTAGACTTTGACTTATCTGTGGAAACTCTGTTGGGAGAAACCTTCATTACATCCACGGTTTATAAGTCTTGTTTGGTTCAAGTTGTTACCCACACATACCACGATCTTATTGCATTAAAATACTTGCATTTGATGTAATTCTAGGGATTGATTGGTTAACTAATCATCATGCAAAATTGATTGTTTTCGTAAGGTTGTTAGCTTTCATATTCCTAACCAACCTATTATGCGAATTCAAGCAACCAAACCATTAAAATCAATCACTGTCATCTCAAGCCATAAAGCTATTCGTTTATTGAAAAACGGATGTCAAGCTTTCTTAGCTCATGTCATAGATCTAAACAAAAATACGCCGGTTTTGAATAATATTTCTATTGTTAATGAATTTCCCGATGTTTTTCCGAAGAACTTCCCCGGCCTACCCCGTAGGCGTGAAATTGAATTTTGTATCGACCTTGAACCCTAGATAAAACCTATTTCTAAATCCCCATATCGATGGCTCTATTGAACTTCGTGAGTTAAAGACCCAACTACGTGAATTGTTAGACATTGACTTTATTCGTCCCTAGTACTTCTCCTTGGGGTGCTCCTGCTCTATTCGTGAAGAAGAAAGATGGGAGTATGCGACTTTGTATTGATTATCGGAGTTTAATCATGTCACCATCAAAATAGGTACCCATTGCCACGTATTGATGACCTGTTTGACCAACATTCTGCAAGGAGCCAAATTCTTTTCAAAGATTGATCTTCGTTCGGATATCACCAATTGAAGATTAGAACCGGTGACATTCCAAAGACAACTTTTCGTAACTCGATGACGGCATTATGAATTCTAGTCATGTCCTTAGGATTGACTAATGCTCCTCTTTGCCTTCATGGATATGATGAACCGAATATTCAAGGAATATTTGGATCACTTTGTGGTCGCGTCTTTATTGATGACATCCTCATATATTCCAAAACCCGTGAAGATCATGAGCAACACTTGATGCTGATACTCCAAAAGCTTCGTGAATACAAGCTTTATGCCAAGTTGAAGAAATGCGAGTTCTGGCTTGAGGAAGTAGCATTCCTTGGGCACGTGGTATCAAGTCATGGAATATCTGTTGACCTAGCAAAGATTGAAGCTATTCAAAGTTGGGAACAACCTAAATCAGTGACCGAAGTATGTAGCTTTCACGGCTTAACTGGTTATTATTGGAGATTCGCTACTCCACTAACTCAGCTGACTCAGAAAGATACAAAGTTTGATTGGAGCGAGGAATATGAGAAGAGTTTTCAAGAACTCAAGAGGAGACACATTTCAGCACCTGTTCTGACAATACCATCTGGTTCGGAGGGATTTGTCATCTACAGTGATGCTTCGGGCAAAGGGTTAGGATGTGTTCTCATGCAACATGGGAAAGTCATAGCCTATGCCTCACGACAACTCAAAGAATATGAGAGGAATTATCCTACTCGTGATCTAGAGTTGGCAGCTGTTGTCTTCGCACTAAAGATTTGGAGGCATTACTTGTATGGGGAGAAAGTGGAGATCTTTACGGATCATAAAAGCCTCAAATATTTCTTCACTCAAAAGGAACTCAACATGCGACAACGACGTTGGCTTGAACTGTTGAAAGATTATGATCATACCATCCAATACCATCCTAAAAAAGTGAACGTGTTAGCTAACGCATTGAGTAGAAGATCATATACAAGTACGAGTATGATATGGTCAACGCAAAGGCCCATTTTGTGTGACTTGCAAAGGATGGAGATAAAGTTAAAGACTCCGGGGACCCATATGATGATGGCGAATATACTAGTAGAACCGACTTTAATTGATAAAGTTAAAGCTGCTCAAGCTACAGACCGGGAGCTGATGCGTATGAGGAAGAAAGTACAAGAAGGTGCTATGCCGGAAGCAAAAATTGATGAAGAAGGAATACTTCGAGTCAGCTCCAGACTTTGTGTTCCTAACGACCCTGATTTAAAGTATAAATCATGATGGAGGCGCACAACACACCGTTTGTAATCCATTATGGGAGTACCAAAATGTATCATGATCTTTGACATACATTTTGGTGGGGCAATATGAAGAGAGAGATAGCGCTGTTTATCTCAAGGTGTCTAACATGTCAACGAGTCAAGGCGAAGCATCAAGTACCAAAAGGTCCATTGCAACCACTTGAAATTCCAGAATGGAAGTGGGAGCACATTACCATGAATTTCGTTACTGGTCTTCCCAAAGTTTCTCAAGGCATAGATGTGATTTGGGTCATTGTTGATAGATTGACCAAGTCTGCTCATTTCTTACCGATACGAGAAACTTATACACTTGAACGTCTTGCTCGTATGTACATAAATGAGGTTGTAAGATTGCATGGTATGCCAGTATCCATAGTTTCTGATCGAGACCCAACTTTTTGAATAAAGATGAATATTAGTATCAGCCTTTGGAGGCACCAAAGGCCGTCCCAGAAAAGTCAAAACCGGTAGTGCAAGGGAGAGCATTTGTTGTGACCTCCCAAAAAGCAAGGAACCCGAACGAGGTCATCACGGGTAAACTTATCATAAAATCTAGCGAAGTCTATACCTTATTTGATACCGGTTCTAACCATTCTTTTATTTCTCTTACTTGCGCTCAACGTTTAAATTTGACTCCGGAGAAATTAGACTTTGACTTCATTACATCCACTGTTTATAAGTCATCGTGATCTTCGTCATACATTTTGGTGGAACAATATGAAGAGAGAGATAGCACTGTTTATCTCAAGGTGTCTAACTTGTCAACGAGTCAAGTGAAGCATCAAGTACCAAAAGGTCCATTGCAACCACTTGAAATTCCGAATGGAAGTGGGAGCACATTACCATGGATTTCATTCTCGGTCTTCCCAAGGTTTCTCAAGGCATAGATGAAATTTGGGTCATTGTTGATAGTTTGACCAAGTCTCGCTCATTTCTTACCTATACGAGAAACTTATACACTTGAACGCCTTGCTCAGAGTATACATAAACGAGATTGTAAGATCGCATGGTATGCCAAGATCCATAGTTTCGATCGAAACCCAAGATTCACTTCACGATTTTGGGTTAGTTTGCAAAAAGCTATGGGCACGCGCATTTACGATTTAGTTCGACATATCATCCTCAAACGGACGGACAATCGAGAGAGACTATTTGTGACGCCCCAAAATAGGTATACATCACCTATTCCGAGTCGCCAAATACATGGTACAGTAATACAAATACAATCTTTAATATACAATAAGAGAGTCATGAGTTTTAATACAAATACATGCTTACAGATAATATCCACTCTCGAGAATAAGTCCTCATTACATTTATTATCACACTATTTAATGTAATAGTGAGGACTACTAGCTAATAATATCACCCTAACCATCACTCCGCTTTCCGACTCGTCTCAATACCACGCTCTCATTTCACAAGAAGAAACGGTGAAAGAAAGGGTGAGCTCAACTAGCCCAAAGAAGAAATATTATGACTAAGATAATGCGTAATAAATTATCATTAGCCTTCAACAAAGGTTAAACCGATAAAATATATCAAACATCAAGTTTAACGTAGCGGAACAAGCAATCCATTAGAAGAGTCAAGTAGAGAATAAAATCTACTATCTTCTATGATTTAAAAGGTTTTTCATGACTTTTATCACGAGACTCGACAATAAATAATTCACATCATCAAATCACCCCTCGCACTTTCTGACGACCAAGGATATTCTTTAGTATCACGACCACAATTATCCATGCACTACTGGTAGCGAAGAATATTTGTGTATTCATTAATGGTCATGATCATGCCAACAACTCGTCCATCAATGCACTACGGGCCAATGAGGACTTTTACCACATCATTTGTAACATTACTATTAAGTGATTACAATCAATAATCCTCGGTCATAATCATACCAAGTCCATCTATGCACTTAGAGGCCACGAGATGACTTTCAAAAAATATAAAACATGAGGATGATGACAATGATATAAGAATTCAATAAAACAAGTTCAAGAATTAATTTATCCATGAACTAATAATGTCCAAATTGTCAACATGATCTCGCTTTGTAGAGTAAAAATTCAAGAATGCTCGGAAGAATTTTTCCATAAAAGATCTTTCGGATGAAGCCTAAAAATATCAAGGATATTCCACTAATTTCATGGAGTATAGAAGTTAAAACTTTAACCAACTGAGTATAATAAAGAATAGAATAACAAAAGAAATCACCATGCATACGGTACCTCGCATAGACAGGTTATTCCAACATAATACCAAATAACGAGAATCAAGTCGGTAAAATTAAGACCGAAGCGTGATGTTCCAATGTAATAATAAAGAATGGAATAACAAAAGAAATCACCATGTATGTGGTACTTGGCATGACAAAGTTATTCCAACAGTAATACTAATAAGGATTTTAATCGGTCCCAAGCAGAAACGCATGCATGCAGAATATTCCAATAGAATAATAATAAAATTTTAACCAGTCCGACGTAAACGCATGCATAACAAATATTCCAATATAATAATAAAGACGGAATCAAGTCCGCGCAGAAAACGCATGCATGTGAGGATATTCCAATGTAATAATAAAGATTTTAATCGGTCCCATGTAAAATGCATGAGACGGATATTCTAATGTAATAATAGTAAAGACGGAATAATGAAGAATGTCACCAAGTATAGGGGTAGCAGATATCTGAGTTATTCCAACAGTAATAATAAAGAATGGAATAACATAAGTTCTCTTCGTAATACAAAAGAATAACACCCTTACGAGTATAACAAATAATATTCAACCCACCTTAAGAAGAAAGATCTTTGGATATATAAGTAGTGAAGTAGCGAGAATACTTTCTTCTTTCTCTCTATAGTTTATCTCTCTAGAGTTTCAATGAATTAAATAAGAAAATAATGAAGGAATGAGCTTCTATTTATAGAAAAATGGATCGCATAAGTAATTAACTCATGAAACGGTCCAGTTAATTTACTTTAATCTCGACGTTCCATATTTAAAAGCAAAATATTTTAAATAAAATATAATATATTCTATTTATAATCTAATAAAACGAATAACTTTATAAAAGATTTTACTATGCAAACACTATGCAGGTACTATACAAACACTATGCATAATAAAATATAATATATTCTAATTATTGTCTAATAAAACAGATAACTTTATAAAAGTTTTCTGTTTTATATAAAAAGATTTTACTATGCAAAATACTATGCAGGTACTATGCAAATACTATGCATAATAAAATATAATATATTCTAATTATTGTCTAATAAAAGAGATAACTTTATAAAAGTATTCTATTTTATATAAAAAGATTTTACTATGCAAAACACTATGCAGACATTATGTGTGACGCCCCAAAAATAGGTCCACCTGACCCATCTTGAGTCGCCAGATATCACAATATAAAAATCAAATACAAACTTCATTTATACAACTGTTGAACTGTCGTAAAGAATATGACCACAGTTAACTGTGAGTTTTAATACAATATAGTCTCATAGATAGTATCCAAACTCAAATTATTACAATGCCATATATAATACAGCAACAAATAACGCTTCCAAAGTCGGGTTCACTTCACCCTATTATAGTTCACCAAAATTAAATATTACGTGACGTATAAAATACGACACCCACATCTTAGGTCCTCAATAAAATTATATATTGTATGTCATGCCATTTTATAATGTATTGAGAAACTTCGACAGTCTCGAACCATCTCACTATTTCCTTGTTATCCCCACTCGACCCAGCTACACTCTTATTACCTAAAAGGAATTGTGAAGCAAAAGGGTGAGCACAACTAGCCCAGTAAAGAATATCATGACTAAAGATAACTACATTATCAATAGCTTTCATCAATAATAAATCAGAGATTTAGAACATATGGTAGATGATAAAACTTTTCAACCATAGTTGCAGCGGAATCAACAATCCATTAGAAGAGTCAAGTAAAACATAATGTCTACTATCTCCTCCAAATTAAAATTCCATCGTTAATATTTCATTCTCAGATACTCATCATCAGCTTCTTCGTTGTACCCAAGACAAAGAGAACTTTCATCACCGCCTTCACCTGAACCACTAAAGATTATAATTAAGTTCATAATTCATATTTACAATCATGTAAATCAACAGTTTCTCCATGCCACAAAAGATTAATAGGATGTTTACTCAATATCCTTACCCCAAAGGTTGAAGATATTCAAATGTAACAACAATGATCATACCAATCAGTTGTCTATCTTTGCACTACGGGCCAAGATATTCAACTATAAAACCAATGGTCATGATCATACCAATCAATTACTTCGTCAATTGCACTACTGCCAAAGACATTCAATCGTTAACTAATGGTCATGATCCCCGCCCATCACATCATTGAATTATCCATGCACTACGGCCAAGGATATTCGTTAGTATCACTAGTGGTAATGATCATGTCATACACCTGTCCATCTTTGCACTACGGGTCAAAGCTATCAAATAACAGATCATCTTTGCACTACAGGCCAAAGATATTCAACAACATATTATCTTTGCACTACATGCCAATGACATACAACTGTAAAACCAATAACCAATAGTATAATAAAGAATATATGAAACTGCAAATGGATTTTCACCCGCCATGCGGTAATCCACGTATACAGATCATTTCCATAATTTAATAAGGAATGAATACAAAGGATCATTCACCATGCATGTGGTAATCCACATAGACAAGTTATTCCAACATAATAATAAAGAATGGAATAACAAAAGACATCACCATGCATGCGATAGAGACCGCACAGACAGGTTATTCTCAACAGAATAATAAATGCGGAATAATAAATAATGGAACCAGGTCCGGCGTAAAACGCATAGACGAGATATTTCGACAAAATCGTAAATACGAAATAATAAATATTGGAACCGTGTCGTGAAATTCACAATCGGCTGTGATATTTCGACGTAATAATAAATGCGGAATAATAAAAGAAGATCACCAAGTATTGGGTAAACTGCATATACTGAGTCATTCCACCAAGTATAGGGTAAACCGCGCATACAGGTTATTCCAACAGAATAATAAATGCGGAATAATAAAAGAAGATCACCAAGTATTGGGTAAACCGCATATACAAGTCATTCCACCAAGTATAGGGTAAATCATGCATCTGAAGTTATTCCAATGTAATAATAAATGCGGAATAATAAAAAAGATCACCAAGTATTGGGTAAACCGCATATATACAAAGTCATTCCACCAAGTATAGGTAAATCATAGACATCTGAGTTATTCCAATGAATAATAAAGAATGGAATAACAATAGACTTCACCAAGTATACGATGAATTAGGTGTATACAAGTTATTCCAATGAAATAATAAAGAATGGAATAACAATAGACTTCACCGTATACTAGAATCACAGATATAAAGGTTATTCCAATGAATAATAAAGAAAGGAATAATGTAAGTTCTCTTCATGAATAAGAAAGAATAACACCCCTTTACGGGTACAACAAAAATAATATCCCTTACTATAATAATATCCCTTTACCTTTCAAATAAGAGTATTCCGACTAAGAGAGTAGGATATACTCGAAGAAAACTTGCACTACTCTCAAAGTTTTCTTAAACTCTAAAGAAATACGCTCAATATTATAGAAGAAGAATTCTCTCTAGAGTTTCAATGAATTCGTAAGAAATAATGAAGGAATGAGCTTCTATTTATAGAAGAATGGAATGAATAGTAACCAATCCATGAACGGTCTAGATTGATTTACTTTAATCGGACGGTCCAGATTTAAAGAAAAAATCTTTTAAATAAAATATAATATATTCTAATTATTGCCTAAAAAAACAAATAACTTTATAAAAGTATTTTGTTTTATATAAAAAGATTTTACTATGCAAAACACTATGCAACACTATGCATAATAAAATATAATATATTCTATTTATAGAATAACTTTAATAAAGTATTCTGTTTTATATAAAAAGATTTTACTATGCAAAATACTATACACACAATAGAATATAATATATTCTTTTTATAGAATAACTTTATAAAAGTATTACTGCTTTTATATAAAAAGCTTTTCATTATAATTTCAACCAACTATTCGAAAAATTAGTACATCTCTTCATGGAATAATATTGTACCCAAAAAATGATTTGGACCGAAAAGAAATATATTTCTCGGGTGAATAGTAACTCGTGAATAGTACTTCGACACAAAAAATAACCCAAATACTCGAGTGAACAATACTAGAGTGAATAGTAATTTGGGTGAATAGTAACCCGTAAATAGTAACTCGTAGATAGTAACTCCGACACAAAAAGTGTCCCAAATACTCGAGTGAACAATACTAGAGTGAATAGTAATTTGGATGAATAGTAACTCGTGAATAGTAACTCTGACACAAAAAGTGTCCTAAATACCTGAGTGAATAATACTAGAATGAATAGTGACCAGGTATTTTATGACAACTTGTTTACTTTGAAAAAAAAAATTCACATATCACCCTTAACTTTAATCTTTTATCAATTTAACCATTTACCAAAATAGAAAAATTGAATACTTTTATTTCATAAAATTCGGGGTCTCACACTATACAACACTATGCATAATAGAATATAATATATTATATTTATAAAATAACTTTATAAAAGTATTCTGCTTTTATATAAAAGATTTTCTCGTATTATTATATTAATAATACCAATAAAACTGAGTGACTTATCACGTAAGCATCAATAATTAATACCGTGTGTACTATGCAACCACGCCAGACATCGCATTTTTTAACACCGGTGTTTCAACAGCTTAACGAAAACTTCCTACCGTTATTTTCATAAAGTATTTTTGTCGCTTTCTCAATCCGACAATAATTCCGCTAGGGGTCCACCAATGATTGTGCCGGTTAATCTAATATTTCCTGTTAAAACGAATATTCCCCGACCAATTGAATATTATATAACAACTTGTGTACTTTGCAAAATTTATAAATATTACCCACAACTATAACATTATATCAATTTTACTCCATAATATTCAAAAATAATATTTATAGAAAATTCATCTTTATTCAAAAAGTTGGGGTTTTACAATCTCCCCTTCTTATGAAATTTCCCTCGTAATTAGGGTAACGTACGGTATGTCAAGAGGTAAGGATGCCTTGATTTCATTTGATTCTAACTCCCAAGTCATTTCCTCAACATCGTGGTTTCTCCACAAAACTTTGACTTGAGGTATAACCTTGGTGGGTAGAATATGTTCCTTCTTATCCAAGATTTGAACAGGAACCTCTTCATACGTCAAATCTTCCGCTATTTCGTCCGGTTCTAACTCAATAATGTGGTTCGGGTCTTCCACATATTTACGTAGCATGGATATGTGAAAAACGTTATGAACATGAGAAATACTTGGTGGTAAAGCGAGTCTATAGGCCACAGTTCCTACTCGATCGAGGATTAAAAATGGGCCGATGAATTGAGGATTGAGCTTTCCTCTCTTTCCAAATCTCGTAACTCCTTTCCATGGAGCAACACGTAACAACACATGATCTCCTATATCGAATTCCACATCCTTTCGATGAAGATCAACATAACTCTTTTGTCGATCTTGTGAGGTTTTTATCGTTCTTGGGATCGTTTGAATCTTTTCTCGTAGTCATACGTACCAACTCCGGTCCCAACAACGTTGCTTCTCCCACCTCATCCCAAAGATCTTCGGAGAACGACACTTTCTTCCATACAACGCTCGAATGGAGCCATGCCAATACTTGCTTGATAAGCTGTTATTGTAGGAAAACTCCACCAATGGTAAGAACTTGTCCCAACTTCCCTTGAAATCAAGGACACAGAGTCTTAATAGATCTTCAAGAGTTTGAATAATCCTCTCCGACTGTCCGTCCGTCTGAGGATGATATGCCGAGCTAAATCGTAAATCTGTGCCCATAGCTTTCTGCAAACTAACCCAAAATAGTGAAGTGAATTTTGGGTCTCGATCAGAAACTATGGAGTATTATAATCTCGTTTATGTACATACGAGCAAGACGTTCAAGTGTATAAGTTTCTCGTATCGGAAAAAAATGAGCAGACTTGGTCAATCTATCAACAATGACCCAAATCGCATCTATACCTTGAGAAACCTTAGGAAGACCGGTAACGAAATCCATGGTAATGTGCTCCCACTTCTATTTTGGAATTTCAAGTGGTTGTAATGGACCTTTTGGTACTTGATGCTCTGCCTTGACTCGTTGACACGTTAGACACCTTGAGATAAATAGCGCTATCTCTCTCTTCATATTGCCCCACCAAAATGTATGTCGAAGATCATGATACATTTTGGTACTCCTAGGATGGATTACAAACGGTGTGTTGTGCGCCTCCATCATAATTTTATACTTTAAATCGTGGTCGTTAGAACACAAAGTCTAGAGTTGACTCAAGTATTCCTTCTTCATCGATTCTTGCTTCCTAGATAGCACCTTCTTGAACTTTCTTCCTCATACGCATCACCTCTAGGTCTATAAGCTTGAAAGCGGCATTAACTTTATTAATTAAAGTCGGTTCTACTCAGATATTTGCCATCATCATCATGGGTCCCCGAGTCTTTAACTTTATCTCCATCCTTTGCAAGTCACACAAATGGGCCTTTCGTTGACCATATCACACGCCAGCATCTTGTATATGATCTTCTTCTACTCGTCGCTAGCTAACACGTTCACTTTTCCGGGATGGTATTGGATGGTATGATCATAATCTTTCAGCAGCCTCAAGCCAACGTCGTTGTCGCGTGTTGAGTTCCTTTTGAGTGAAGAAATATTTGAGGCTTTTATGATCCGTAAAGATCTCCACTTTCTCCCCATACAAGTAATGCCTCCAAATCTTTAGTGCGAAGACAACATGCGACGCCCCCAAAATTAGGTATACATCACCCATCTTGGCTCATCGATACATGGTACAAAATTCAAATACAACTTACTAATACAACCGCCGTGTATAATACGAATCGAAAAACATAATTGTGAGTTTGAATACAATTATTGTCTACTAGAGATTATACAAACTCAAAAGGAGTCCTCATTACAATTATTAACACACTATTTCACGAATAGTGAGGACTACTAATGCTATCCTCTGGACTGCCACTCCGCTCCCGACTAGTCCCATTACTCGCTCTCATTTTCAAGAGAAACAATGAAAGAAAGGGTGAACTCAACTAGCCTAGTAAGAAATATTATGACTAAGATAATGCGTAATAAATTATCATTAGTCTCCAACAATGTTAAACCGATAAAATATAATAGACATCAAGTTTAATCTGCAATGAACAAGAAATCCATTAAAAGAGTCAAGTAGAAAATAAAATCTACTATCTTTTATGATTAAAAGGTTTTTCATCACTATTATCACGAGACTCGACAATAAATATTCCACATCATTGAATCACCCCTGCACTACGGCCAAGGATATTCTTTAGTATCACGACCACAATTATCCATGCACTACGGGCCAAGAATATTTGTGTATTCATTAATGGTCATGATCATGCTAACAACTCATCCATCAATGCACTACGGGCCAATGAGAACTTTTACCACATCATTTGTAACATTACGGTCATGATTACAATCAATAATCCTCGGTCATAATCATACCAAGTCCATCTATGCACTACAGCCACGTATGACTTTCAACAAAATATAAACATGAGGATGATGACAATGATATAAGAATTCAATAAAACAAGTTCAAGAATTATTTTATCCAGAATTATTAACGTCCAAATTGTCAACATGATACGCTTTTTGTAGAGTAAAATTCAAGAATGATCGGAAGAATATTTCCATGAAAAGATATTTGGATGAAGCGCAAATATCAAGGATATTCTACTAATTTCATGGAGTATAGAAGTTAAAACTTTAACCAACCGAGTATAATAAAGAATGGAATAACAAAAGAAATCACCATGCATGCGGTACTTGCATGTATGTGTTATTCCAATGAATAATAATAATCGGAACGAAGTCGTGCAAAATTTTCACCGCGGTGATGTTCCAATGTAATAATAAAGAAGGCGGAACCAGTCCGGTGTAAAACACACGACAGGATGTTCTAATCTAACGTAATAATAATAAGATTTTAACTAGGTCCCAGATATAAAACACACGCATGTGATGTTCCAACGGAATAATAATAAAGATTTTAACCAGTCCTGTGTAAAACACACGAGCATGGGATGTTCCAATGTAATAATAGAAGAATGTCACCAAGTATAGGGTATCACAGATACAAAAGTTATTCCAATGTAATAATAAGAAATGGAATGACAACAGCTTCTTCATGAATAAGAAAGAATAACACCCTTACCGTAAAAAGAAACCAATATAAAAGTAGTTAAGTAGCGAGAATACTTTTCTTCTATCTCTCTATAGTCTCTCTATAGTTTCTCTCTCTAAAGTTCAAAGAATTAAGTAAGAAAAAATAATGAAGGAATGAGCTTCTATTTATAGGAAAATGGAATGCATAAGAATTAATTCATGAAACTATCCAGGATTGATTTACTTTAATCGACGGTCCATATTTAAAACAAAATCTTTTAAATAAAATATAATATATTCTATTTATAATCTAATAAAATGAATAACTTTATAAAAGATTTTACTATGCAAACACTATGCAGCACTATACAAACACTATGCATAATAAAATATAATATATTCTAATTATTGTCTAATAAAAATGAGATAGCTTTATAAAAGTATTCTGTTTTGTATAAAAAGTTTTTACTATGCAAAATACTATGCAGATATTATGCAACACTATGCATATAGAATATAATATATTCTATTTATAGAATAACTTTATAAAAGTATTCATTTTATATAAAAGATTTTCTCAGATTATTACATTAATAATACCAACAAAATCGAGTGACTTATCACGTAAAGCATCAATAATCAATATAGTATGCTACTATGCAACCACGCCAGACATCGTATTTTTTAACACCGTGTTTCAACAGCTTAACGATAAAACTTCGCCGTTATTTTCATAAAAGTATTTTTATCGTTTTCTCGATCCGACAATAATTCCGCTCGGGTCCACCAATGATTGTGCCATTGTACTAATATTCCCTGTTAAAACCAATATTCCCCGACCAATCGAATATTATATAACAACTTGTGTACTTTGCAAAATTTATAAATATTATCCACAACTATTATATCAATTTCACTCCATAATATTCAAAATTAATATTTATAGAAAATTCATCTTTATTCAAAAATTTGGGGTTTTACAATCTCCCCTTCTTATGAAATTTTGCCCTCGAAATTAGGGTACGTACCTGGTATGTCGAAGAGGTAAGGATACCTTGATTTCATTTCAGATTCTAACTCCCAAGTCATTTCCTTAGCATCGTGGTTTCTCCACAAAACTTTGACTTGAGGTATAACCTTGGTGCGTAGAATATATTCCTTCTTATCAAAGATTTGAACAGGAACCTCTTCATACGTCAAATCTTCCGCTATTTCGTCCGGTTCCAACTCAATAATGTGGTTCGGGTCTTCCACATATTTACGTAGCATGGATATGTGAAAAACGTTATGAACACGAGACATACTTAGCGGTAAAGCGAGTCTATAGGCTTCAGTTCCTACTCGATCAAGGATTAAAAATGGGCCGATGAATCGAGGATTGAGCTTTCCTCTCTTTTCAAATCTCGTAACTCCTTTCCATGGAGCAACACGTAACAACACATGATCTCCTATATCGAATTCCACGTCCTTTCGATGAAAATCAGCATAACTCTTTTGTCGATCTTGTGTGATTTTTATACGTTGCCAGATCGTTTGAATCTTTTCCGTAGTCATATCGTATTCAACTTTGGTCCCAACAACGTTGCTTCACCCACCTCATCCCAAAGATACCGAGAAAGCGACACTTTCTTCCATACAACGCTTGAATGGAGCCATGCCAATACTTGTTTGATAACTATTGTTGTAGGAAAACTCCACCAATGGTAAGAACTTGTCCCAACTTCCTTTGAAATCAAGGACACGAGTCTTAATAGATCTTCAAGAGTTTGAAAAGTCCTCTCCATTCATCCGTCTGTCTTCGAGGATGATATCCGAAGCTAAATCGTAATCAGTGCTCATACCTTTTTTGCAAACTAACCCAAAATCGCGAAGTGAATCTTGGGTCTCGATCGAAAACTATGGATACCGGCATACCATGCAATCTTACAACCTCGTTTATGTACATATACGAGCAAGACGCGTTCAAGTGTATAAGTTTCTCGATCGGTAAGAAGAAATGAGCGACTTGGTCAATCTATCAACAAAGACCCAAATCGCATCTATGCCTTGAAAACTTTAGGAAGACCAATGCTTGAAATCCATGGTAATGTGCTCCCACTTCCATTCGGAATTTCAAGTGGTTGCAATGGCCTTTTGGTACTTGATGCTCCTACCTTGACTCGTTGACATGTTAGACACCTTGAGATAAACAATGCTATCTCTCTTTCATATTGCCCCACCAAAATGTATGTCAAGATCATGATACATTTGGTACTCCTGAGATGGATTACAAACGGTGTATTGTGCGCTCCATCATGATTTTATACTTTAAATCGGGTCGTTAGAACACAAAGTCCGGAGTTGACTCAAGTATTCCTTCTTCATAGATTCTTGCTTCCTAATCGCACCTTCTTGCACTTTCTTCCTCATACGCATCATCCCGGATCTCAGAACTTGGCGACTTTAATTTTATCAATTAAAGTCTGGTTCTACTCAGATATTTGCCATCATCATGTGGATCCCCAGAGTCTTTATCTCTATCTCCATCCTTTGCAAGTTATAAAAATGGGCCTTTATGTTGAAAATATTGCACTCAGATCTCGCGATATGATCTTCTACTCAATGCGTTAGCTACCACATTCGCTTTTCCAGGATGGTATTGGATAGTATGATCATAATCTTTCAACAGCTCAAGCCAACGCCATTGTCGCGTGTTGAGTTCCTTTTGAGTGAAGAAATATTTGAGGCTTTTATGATCCGTAGAAGATCTCTACTTTCTCCCCATACAAGTAATGCCTCCAAATCTTTAGTGTGAAGACAACAGCTGCCAACTCTAGATCATGAATAGGATAATTCCTCTCATATTCTTTGAGTTTTCATGAGGCATAGGCTATGACTTTCCCATGTTGCATGAGAACACATCCTAACCCTTTGCTCAAGCATCACCAGATGACAAATCCTCCCAACCGGATGGTATTGTTAGAACAGTCTTTGAAATTAGTCTCCTCTTGAGTTCTTGAAAACTCTTCTCACATTCCTCGCTCCAACCAACTTTGTATCTTCCGAGTCACCGAGTTAGTGGAGTAAGCGATTCGAGAAAACCCTTCACGAATCTCCGATAATAACCAAATTTAAGCGAGAAAGCTACGTGACTTTGATCATCGATTTAGGTTGCTCCCAACTTTGAATAGCTTCAATCTTTCTTTGGTCAATGATATTCCATGACTTGATACCACGTGCCCAAGGAATTCTACTTCCTCGCCGAACTCGCATTTCTTCAACTTGGCATAAAGCTTATATTCACGAAGCTTTTGGAGTATCGACCTCAAGTGTTGCTCTCATGATCTTCACGGGTTTTGGAATATATGAGGATGTCATCAATAAAGACGACCACAAAGTGATCCAAATATTCCTTGAATACTCGGTTCATCATATCCATGAAGGCAAAGAGGAGCATTAGTCAATCCAAAGGACATGACTAGAATTCATAATGTCCGTCTGAGTTCCGAAAGCCGTCTTTGGAATGTCATCGGTTCTAATGTTCAATTGATGATATCCTAACGAAGATCAATCTTTGAAAAGAATTTGGCTCCTTGCAACCGGGTCAAACAGTCATCAATACGTGGCAATGGGTACCTATTTTTGATGGTGACATGATTCAACTCCCGATAATCAATACAAAGTCGCATACTCCCATCTTTCTTCTTCACGAATAGTAACGAGAGCACCCCAAGGAGAAGTACTAGGGACGAATAAAGCCAATGTCTAACAATTTCTGCGGTGAGTTTTTAACTCCTGAAGTTCAATAGAGCCATTCGATATGGGGATTTAGAAATGGGTTTTGTCAGACGGGTTCAAGGTCGATACACAATTCAATTTCAAGCTCTGGGGTAGGCCAGAAGTTCTTCTAAAATACGCCGGAAATTCATTAACAATAGAAATATTATTCAAAAACCGACGTATTTTGTTTTAGATCTCATGACATGAGCTAAGAAAGCTTGACATCCGCTTTTCAATAAACGAATAGCTTTATGGCTTGAGATGACGAAGGATTGATTTTAATGGTTTGGTTGCTTGAATTCGCATAATAGGTTGGTTAGGAATATGAAAGCGAACAACCTTATGAAAACAATCAATTTTTGCATGATGAGTAGTTAACCAATCAATCCCTAGAATCACATCAAATGCAAGTATTTTTAATGAAATAAGATCGACAGGTAATGTGAGGGTACCGATTTGAACCAAACAAGACTTATAAACAGTGGATGTAATGAAAGTTTCTCCCAATGGAGTTTCGACAGATAAGTCAAAGTCTAATTTCTCCGGAGTCAAATTTAATCGTTGAGCGCAAGTAGGAGAAATAAAAGAATGGGTAGAACCCCAGATCAAATAAAGTATAGACTTCATAGAGTTTATGATAAGCTTACCCGTGATGACCTCATTCGGGTTCCTTGCTTTCTACGGAGGTCACAACAAACGCCTCCTCACTGACTCACCGACTTTGACTTTTCTAGACGGCCTTTGGTGCCTCTATCCCGGCCGAACTTGTCTTAGGTAACGACAAAATCGGGCTAAGTGACCTTCTCTTCCACAATTATAACATGCTTTGACTGACATCAGCTGCAGCTTTGACCGTGATGTGTCCTCCCTCCACATTTGAAGCATATGATAGGTGGTCGCTTCTCCTTCCTTAACAACGGGTCTTTGGTCGACGTCTTTCCATCATTGTTGAATCTCCTCTTCTTGAAATGTCCATTCTTATTGTTTTGGGCTGATTACCACCGAAGTGGTTACCATTTATATTCGTTGATTCCTCCACGCTTGTTGTCACCGCTTGATGACTACTCTCACCGGTATTATCATTTTGTTTACCTTTTTCTCTTGGTTGCGTTGACTCGTTTCCACTAACTGAGCCCTATTTACAACATCTGAATACAAACACAGTTTATGAGAAATAAGATGTTGACGTATCTCCGGCTTTAAACCTCTTAAAAACATTCGCGTCATTCTCTCTTCATTATCAACTAAATTGGATGCAAACCAGGATAACTCCGTAAATTTAGCATCGTATTGCGACACAGTCATATTGTTTTTTTCCAACTTAATAAACTCCACCTCCTTCATGTGACGAATACTTTCGGGAAAGTATTTTTCGTTGAATAGTTCTTGGAAATTCTCCCAAGACATCTTTAGTGCGGCAGGTTGAGTACGTTTTACTGATTCCCACCAGTAATCTGCCTCTCCTCGTAACATAAAGGTGGCAAATGGCACCTTTTGCTCCTCGGAGCATCCTAAGACATCAAATATCTTGGTGATCTGCTTTATCCATGCTTTCGCCTTAAGTGGTTTTGGCTCTCCAATAAACTCCGGTGGTCCCACTCCTTGAATCTGCTTAATTTGGACTCACGAGAGAGTTTCGATGTCTCCACCTATATTTCGAATAGGAGCTGCTCTCGCCTGATGTTGCATGAATTGCATAAAGCCTCTGAACAATCCATCGTTCATCATTTGGTCCGTGTTGTTGTTTACATGAGGATTGTCGCCTTCCTAATGCACATTATCCTGATTATTGATATGTGGAGACTCAACGGTCTCTTGTGCTCCATTGCTATTCTCAACATTCTCGGATGTCATTTTCAGATACTGCCACAAAACAAAGGTTAATTAACATATAACATATTATCCCTATACTTTGACCGACCAATTAAATACCAAATAAACTTAGGTAGGTCATACTAGCGAAGGAATTCCCCGTCTCTCCCCTCCTAGTTCTAGTCTCACATCTTAGCCATGGATCATATCCATAAGCTTTGATACCAACTGTGACGCCCCAAAAATAGGTATAATCACCTATTTTGAGTCGCCAAATACATGGTACAGAATACAAATACAATCTTTAATATACAACAAGAGAGCTGTGAGTTTTAATACAAATACATCTTCTGCAGACAATATCCACTCTCGAATAAGTCCTCATTACATTTATTATCACACTATTTAATGAGAATAGTGAGGACTACTAGCTAATAATATCACCCCACCATCACTCCGCTCCCGACTCGTCCCAAATTCGTTCTCATTTCACGAAGAGAAACGGTGAAAGAAAGGGTGAGCTCAACTAGCCCAAGAAGAAATATTATGACTAAGATAATGCGAATAAATTATCATTAGCCTTCAATGATGTTAAACCGATAAAATATATCAAACATCAAGTTTAATCAGAATGGCGGAACAAGCAATCCATTAGAAGAGTCAAGTAGAGAATAAAATCTACTATCTTCTATGATTTAAAAGGTTTTTCATGACTTTTATCACGAGAGACTCGACAATAAATAATTCACATCATCAAATCACCCTTGCACTACTATCAAGGATATTCTTTAAGTATCACGACCACAATTATCCATGCACTACGGGCCAAGAATATTTGTGTATTCATTAATGGTCATGATCATGCCAACAATCGGCCCATCAATGCACCACGGGCCAATGAGGACTTTTATCACATCATTTGTAACATTACGGTCAATGATTACACCTAATAATCTCTCGTCATAATCATACCAAGTCCATCTATGCACTACAGAATACGATGACTTTCAACAAAATATAAACATGGGGATGATGACAATGATATAAGAATTCAATAAAACAAGTTCAAGAATTATTTTATCCAGAATTATTAACGTCCAAATTGTCAACATGATATCGCTTTTGTAGAGTAAAATTCAAGAATGATCGGAAGAATATTTCCATGAAAAGATCTTTGGATGAAGCGCAAATATCAAGGATATTCTACTAATTTCATGGAGTATAGAAGTCAAAACTTTAACCAACCGACTATAATAAAGAATGGAATAACAAAAGAAATCACCATGCATGCGGTGCTTAGCGCAGACAGAGTTATTCCAACGAATACTAAATAACGAGAACCGTGTCGGTAAATTAAGACCCGAGCGATGTTCCAACAGAATAATAAAGAATGGAATAACAACAGAAATCACCATGTATGCGGTACTTGGCATGCATGTGTTATTCCAATAGAATACTAATAAGATTTTAATCAGTCCCAAAGAAACGCATACATGTGATATTTCAATGAATAATAATAAAAACGGAAACCAGTCCGACGTAAAACGCATGCATACAAGATATTCCAATGTAATAATAAAAGACGGAATCGGTCCGACGTAAAATGCACGCATGCAGGATATTCCAACATAATAATAAAGACGGAATCAGTCCGACGTAAAATGCATGAGATGAGATATTCCAACGTAATAAGAAAGACGGAATAATAGAAGAATGTCACCAAGTATAGGGCGACCCGCGATATCTGAAAGTTATTTCAACGAATAATAAAGAATGGAATAACATAAGTTCTCTTCATGAATACGGAAGAATAACACCCTTACGAGTATAACAAATAATATTCCCTACCTTAAGAAAAGAGTATTCGGATATATAAGTAACGAAGTTGCGAATACTTTCTTCTTTCTCTCTATAGTTTATCTCTCTAGAGTTTCAAAGAATTAATTAAGAAAATAATGAAGGAATGAGCTTCTATTTATAGAAAAATGGATGCGATAAGTAGCTAACTTCATGAACAGTCCAGATTGATTTACTTTAATCGACGGTCCATATTTAAAGCAAAATCTTTTAAATAAAATATAATATATTCTATTTATAATCTAATAAAACGAATAACTTTATAAAAGATTTTACTATGCAAACACTATGCATAATAAAATATAATATATTGTAATTATTGTCTAATAAAAATGATAACTTTATAAAAGTATTACATTTTATATAAAAAAAAGATTTTACTATGCAAAATACTATGGTACTATCTGAAACACTATATGCATAATAAAATATAATATATTCTAATTATTGTCTAATAAAATGATAACTTTATAAAAGTATTCATTTTTATATAAAAAAAGATTTTACTATGCAAAATACTATGCGCAGACACTATATGCAACACTATGCATAATAGAATATAATATATTCTATTTATGAATAACTTTATAAAAGTATTTTGTATTATATAAAAAGATTTTCTCAGTATTATTACATTAATTTTGACGCCCCAAAATTGGGTATACATCACCCATCTTGGGTCGCCGATATATTGGTACAAAATTCAAATACAACTGTCAGCGTCATAATACGACAAAAAAATATAATTGTGAGTTTGAATACAATTATTGTCTACTAGAGATTATACAAACTCAAAAGGAGTCCTCATTACAATTATTAACACACTATTTTACGAATAGTGAGGACTACTAATCTTATCCTCCTGGGCCGTCACTCCGCTTCCCCGACTAGTCCCTACTTATGTTCTCATTTCACGAAGAAAGCAGGTGAAAGAAAGGGTGAGCTCAACTAGCCCGATGAAAAATTTATGACTAAGATAATGCGAAATAAATTATCATTAGTCTCCAACAATGTTAAACCGATAAAATATAATAGACATCAAGTTTAAGCTGCAATGAATCAAGAATCCATTAAAAGAGTCAAGTAGAAAATAAAATCTACTATCTTTTATGATTAAAAAGTTTTTCATCATTTATTATCGAGACTCGACAATAAATATTCCACATCATTGAATAACCCCTGCACTACGGCCAAGGATATTCTTTAGTATCACGACCACAATTATCCATACACTACGGGCCAAGAATATTTGTGTATTCATTAATGGTCATGATCATGCTAACAACTGTCCATCAATGCATTACGGGCCAATGAGAACTTTTACCACATCATTTGTAACATTATGGTCATGATTACACCGAATAATCCCTGGTCATGTCCTTTGGATTGACTAATACTCATGCTGCCTTCATGGATATGATGAACCGAGTATTCAAGGAATATTTGGATCACTTTGTGGTCATCTTTATTGATGACATCCTCATATATTCCAAAACCCGTGAAGATCATGAGAAACACTTGAGGCTGATACTCCAAAAGCTTCGTGAATATAAGCTTTATGCCAAGTTAAAGAAATGCGAGTTCTGGCTTGAGGAAGTAGAATTCCTTGGGCACGTGGTATCAAGTCATGGAATATCTGTTGACCCAGCAAAGATTGAAGCTATTCAAAGTTGGGAGCAACCTAAATCAATAATCAAATGCATGTAGCTTTCTAAAGAACATTTGGTTATTATCGGAGATTTGTAGAAGGGTTTTCTCGAATCGCTACTCCACTAACTCAGCTGACTCGGAAAGATACAAAGTTCGGTTGAAGCGAGGAATGTGAGAATCATGACCGTAATGTTACAAATGATGTGGTAAAAGTCATCATTGGCACGTAGTGCATTGATAGACAGTTGTTGGCATAATCATGACCATTAATAAATACACAAATATTCTTGACCCGTAGTGCATAGATAATTATGATCGTGATACTAAAGAATATCCTTGGCCGAAGTGCAGGGGTGATTCGATGATGTGAATTATTTATTGTTTGAGTCTCAAATATAATAATGATGAAAAACCTTTTAAATCATAAAAGATAGTAGATTTTATTTTCTACTTGACTTTTTTAATGGATTGCTTGTTCACCGCAGCTTAAACTTGATGTCTATTATATTTTATCGCTTTAACATTGTTGAAGACTAATGATAATTTATTCTACATTATCTTAGTCATAATATTTCTTACCGGCTAGTTGAGCTCACCCTTTCTTTCACCGTTTCTTCTGTGAAACGAGAATATAAGAGGGACGAAGCCTGGGAACTGAGTGATGGTCCGAGGATAGCATTAGTAGTCCTCATTATTTTGTGAAATAGTGTGTTAAAAATGTATTGAGGACTTATTTTAAGTTTTAATACAGAAGACAATGTTTGTATTGAAACTCACAGCTTATGTTGTATATTTAAAGATTGTATTTGTATTATGTATCATGTATTTGGCGACTCAGAATAGGTGATGTATACCTATTTTGGGGGCGTCACAGCTTACTTCAAATTCTCAAACGACTTATATTAAGGAACAAAAATATTTCTCTAAAACGACTTATATTAAGAAACGGAGAGAGTAAATGATAGTATTAAATGACTTCCTTAATTTATGTGTAAAAACTTTAAACGGTACTCCCTCGGTTCCCTTTTATCGGTAGTTGGAGGCCAATGCACAATTATTAAAAAAAAGTAATGACATTACATTGTGAAGTGTAAAATTAAACTTAAATGATTAAATTGGCCCTTTTTTACTAGAGACCCTTCTTCTTGAAAAAAGATATAATTAAGGATAAATTAGGAAAATATGTGAAAATAAAAATCTACAAACGACATTTAATTAGGAATCAATTTTTTTCTCTAAAATAACACTTAATATGGAACCGATAGAATAATCTTTTATAAACGTATGTAGTATTATAAATATCTCTCTCGGTTATTCAATGCCTAATTAAAGAGATAGACAAATAAATACATATATGATTGATGGTTTTGTCAATACGTGAGGAAAGAGATATAAAAACAAATAAATACGAATAGAAACTTTACAGCAAATAAATACGAATAAAAACTTTAATTACAACTATTGTACTCTTTGAACATTTACTCAATAATTCAGAAGCTGTCTGCTAAAATAGAGATATAATAAAGACATGAAGAAATAAAGTAAAAGTAGGTGGTGGAGGTAGTTTGAACTTTGAACTCTTAACCTAAAAGTTTTCTATCCATATTTTTATATATTTTTTTAATATTTTTATATGATTATTTATATCTGACAAATTATGAATTTAATTGGTTATAATTTTCATAATATGAATTATGAGTTCATTAAAAATTAAAATCACATTATCAATTTAAAATATAGATAATATATGATTTGAACCCATATAATTATGGTTGTGATCCAGGTCAAGCCATATTTTCTTTCTTCTTAGCTAAACACTACTTCATAATCCATGTAGCCAGCCTTGCCTTGATACTTCTTCAAAAATACTTATACATAAAAACGTGAGTCTCATTAATTTAAAAATGATTATACATAATAACGTGACAAAAACGTTCATTACTATTAAAAACGTGAGTCTCATTATGTGAGAGGTTTGTAAAAATATCAAATTTATATTAATTTAAAAACGTTTCTGATTATTAAAAATGTAATAGTAATTTTAGGCTTAAATATAAATTACTATCCTAAATTATGGGTTATGTTTCACTTCGATGATTTACCTTTTAATTTTGTCAATTAGATTAGATGATTAAACTATTAATTTTTTTTACTTTCATTCAATTAAGCATGCCACGTCACCGATTGATAACGTGACTCTCTAAGTAGGCCATAGTGCAGCTGATGTGTTAAAAAAAAATATTTTAATATTTATTTACACATTTATTATATATCCAAGGGCAAATTAGCCAACTCACTTCATATTAAACATTAAAACTAAATAAAAACAATAAACACACTGATCTTTCAACTTCATCTTCATCATTCACGGAAACAATATCCATTCTCTCCCAACAATTATCTCTCATCTTTTTACCTTCTCAAATCGATTTGGCGTCACCTACCGGAGGAATCTAATGACTCGATTTCCGGTGGATGAACTCAATCTCCGTCACTATTGTAGTCGAGTCCGAACCTGAAAGTGAAACTGCCGGCAGTGCAGCCAAAGATAAAGGTAGAGGAGGTGGCGTCGCCAAAGGAGAGACATCACTGAGGTGTTAAGTGGCGGAGATTAGAGATCCGGCAAAGAACGGGCATGTGTTTCACATCCATGGAACTGGATATCGTAGAATAAATCAGATTAAAGCCCCAAAAAAAACCTAGGTCTCAACATCAATGGCATCTGAAATTCACCGGCAATCAACTCTCCAGCTTGAACAACATCAATGGCATCTCTCCTTCTGCAACCTAGTTCAGTCACTCACGGGCGGGCTGCGGCTCAGCCTTTTCAGTTCAACAATAACTCAGTTTCCTAAACCAAACAAGACTACAATTTAGACCTAGGTTTTTTTGGGGCTTTAATCAATTTGTTCGAAGAAGTTGGGGCTTTGATTGATTTGTGATTGTTTTAGACTTGTGTTGTTTTTATTTAGTTTTAATGTTTAATATAAACTGAGTTGGCTAATTTGCCCTTGGATGTATAATAAATGTGTAAATAAATATTAAAATATTATTTTTTTGAACACATCAGTTGCACTATGGCCTACTTAGAGAGCCACATCATCAATTGGTGACGTGGCATTCTCAATTTAATGGAAGTGAAAAAAAATAATAGTTTAATCATTTAATTGATAAAATTGAAAGGTAGATTATCAAAGTGGAATATGACTCATAATTTAGGGTAATAATTTATATTTAAGCAGTAATTTTATAATAATTTAATATTTACAATTATCTTCTTAAAATCCTAATTAATATTTATCTATTTAATAATATATTAATATTATGTATAAGCGTTTTATGCTTTGTACTCTTAAAAAGAGTCCAATTTGTATTTTTTTTCAAATTTTTTTTTACTATTTTTTCGTTTCAAAATTTGTTCAAGTTTTGGAAACAACAGATAATAATTAATAGTTTATAATTATTATATTTGTTTGTATTAAAACTAAATAACTTCATATCAATTTTAAATTTTAAATTTTAATATTTCGCGAATTAACTCAAAAAAGACAAAATATATCTCTAAGTTTGGAATGGATGGAGTAATATTATTATTAACCTTGCTATATAATGACATAATCTCTTAATAATTTTATTATTATATTATTATTATTAAAGTAACATTTTTTTTAATTTTTTTAATTGAACATAAAATAGGTATAAAATTTGTTGAAGCAAAGTAGTAACACTCACCTTGATAGACACGGAAATGTACATGAAAAAATAATAATCAAAACAAGATGAATTCACATCCCATAAAGTCATAAACCTCCTTCCTTTACTATATGTTTGTCAACCCAAATTTCCAAGTCGTCATCTGTCACATAAGATGAGTATACACTGAGTCTCATCTTTATATAAAAAGGAGCTATATAAAATATTAAAAACACATAAAAATAGCTCTCCTCTATAAAAAGAGGGGAGGTCAAATGTTAGGATTGTAAGATCCCAACTTTTTATAAAAAAAATTGAATTTTCTCTAATTATTATTGTGAATAATAAGGTGTTAATTTGATATAATATTTTGATTATGAGTGAAATATGCAAATTTTGCAAAATAAGCAAGTGGTTATAAAATATTCATTGTTATCGGATAATATTCGTTTGGTCGTGGAATATTTTTGCTGTCAGAGAATATTTGTACGACGGCGCAGCCAATTTTGGGCCCATAACGAAAAACGGTCGGATGAAGAAAACGATAAGTTTGAATTTTTATAAATAACTACGTAGTTGTTACCGTTAACATTGTTGGAATATCCGGTGGTTAAAATACAGTAATACGCGTGGCTGCACAGTAGCACACGGTATTGCACAATATTTTTGAATTATTGATTCATACATAAGAAGACACTACTCTATAATTGTTACAGTAATTACTGTTCAATATTTTATTTTATTTATTCAATAATTGATATGTTGATATTTTATATTATTGTTGTTTCAATAATTGTCACTGCACAGTATTTTCCATTATCAAATTAATAATTTATATCATTTGAATAATATTATTAGATAGCATTATTGGCAATGTCTAAGGAAATTCTGTCCAGAAAAGGAGTTTGGTCACCTAATTGTGCGCTAATAAGGAAAAATTCTTATCGGAAAGTCCCCTCTTTCCTGGGAACGACCTGGTTGTCGTAATTGTGATTCTGTAATATTATTTATGAATAATTAATTATTGATTTATATTATAAGAAAATATTTATTTTATGTGGATGGATAGAAAAATATTTATTTTACGTGGATATAAATGAAAGAATTAATGATGAGGTGTTTTATCAGTATTTTATCGGAATAGAGGTATTAAAAAGGGAGAAGGTTCAAAAATACCCCTGACTTTTATCCCGATGTCTACCGAGCACCCTATACTTTTTTTTTGTCTAAAAATACCCTTAACGTTACATTTTTGGGTCGCTCGTGCCCCTGCCGTTAATAGAAATACCAAATAGACAAATGGCGATGACGTGGCAGGGGCATGAAAGCTTAAATATAAAACAATATACATCATTTAATCAAAACAAAAAAAATAGTAACATTCAAAAAAAAAAGGCATAACATATTTTGAATATTTTGTATATTACTAAAATATATTACTAAAATATTTTGAATATTAACGTTAATATATTGTGAATATTAAAAAAAAAGTTTAGTAATAATATTATTTTAGTAATAACGTTGAATATTTTGAATATGACTAAAAAACAATGTAATATTAATATTTTGTAATATTAACGTTATTACTAAAATAACGTTATTTTAGATTATATAAATATTCAAAATATTCAAAATATTACTAAAATAACGTTATTACAAAAATAACATTATTTTTTTAGTAATATTTTTTAATATTCAAAATATATCAATGTTAACGCTTTATATATTTTTAGTTACGTTAATTAAAATAGTATTTTATGATATTAGTTACGTTAATTAAAATCGTATTTTATGATATTAATCATAACATAATAGTATTTTTGTAATATTTCATAATATTAAAATAGTATTTTATGATATTAATGTTAATACTAAAATACTATTTTGAAATACTATTTTAATTAACGTTAATGTAAATGTCGTATAAAATATTAATGTTATGATTTTAATATTCAAAATATTAAAAATAATTAATGTTATGATTTTATTATTTTAATGATGTAATTTGAATTTTTGTTGTTTTGATTAATTAACAACATAATTTGAATTTTAGTATTTTAGTATTTTTTTAATTTAATTTTTCTAATATTTTAGTATTTTTTAATTAGTATTTTAGTATTTTTTTAATTAGTATTTGATGTAAATATATTATGTTTTGAATTTTAGTATTTTGATTAAATGATGTAAATATGTTATACAACTTATTTTATTTTATTAGTTGTTTTGATTAGTTAATAAAAATAATTTGAATTTTAGTATTTTGATTAAATGATGTAAATATGTTATTCTTTTTTTATTTTGAATTTTAGTATTTTTTGTGACGCTCCCAAAATAGGTATACAACACCCATTCTGAGTCGCCAAATACATGGTACATAAAGCAAATTACAACTTCAATAATACAATTGTCGTGCAAAATACGACAACACATACTCTCGAGTTTAAATACAAATATTGTCTTTCAGACAATATCCACACTCAAATAAGTCCTCATTACAATTATTCAAATACTATTTTACGAAATAGTGAGGATCTGCTAAAACATCTTTCTAGAACCATCACTCCATACCCATTAGATCCTCGCTTATGTTCTCACCTCCCGAGAAGAAAAATGGAACAAAAAAGAAAAGAGTGAGCTCAACTAGCCCAAGAAGAATATTATGACTAAGATAATATACAACAAATTATCATTAGTCTTCAACAGGAAAAATGATAAAATATAATAGACAACAAGTTTTAGATCAACAACTGCAATAAAACAAAGAATCCATTAGAAGAGTCAAGTAGAAGAATTCCACTATCTTCTAAGATTTAAAAGTGCATCATCAATATTTTATCCCTTTAACATCAATCAATATATATCTTGAATCAAATATTCATCTTTTGCACTACTGTGCCAAAGATATTCATTTGTATCACCAACAATCATGTTCATCTCTCAACACTGCTCATCTTCAGCACTACTACCACCAAAGATATTCATCGATTAATCATTTATCTTTTGCACTATGTGCCAAAGATATTTAGCAATATCATCATTTAGGACCTGATGATGATGAAAATATTTTAAAGAAAACGAATCCAGTGAGACAGAAGGACAAATAGTAGGGATTCGTATAACAGTTTATCCAAGATCAATAATACTCTATAATAACCAATTTTGAAGCAAAATTCAAGAATAAAGATCAAAACATGGATACAATGAAAGATAGTAATCATAATAGACATCTTGGACAAAAAGAAGAAAATTTTATTTTTTTTGGTGAATAGTATCGTATTCGTGAATAGTGTCGTATACGTGAATAGTAACCCCGACACAAAAAGTTTTAAATTTGATAAAAACGTTCACCAATATTTCGGCATAATGATATTGAAGAAAATAATATCATTTAAGAAGAAAATAAAATCCCTTACCTCAAAATAACCCGTATCTTACATTGAATTTCTGATATAAGTCTTTGTGAAACTTGTCTTGAATAGCAACTCTCAAAGTATCAATAATACTCACAAAAAATACGCTCGATAATCTAGAGAGAAGAAAACTTGTTTCGTGTGATTTTCAATTCTAACATAAGCGTCTATTTATAGAAAATCTTTAAAGCATATACGAGACTAAATTAATAAAATATTAATTTTTAAAACAACAATTCTACGTATGCTATCAATGACCAAGACCAGCCACCACCTTTGAACAATTTCCAGCAGCCCACATGTTGTTAACCAAAGTGGGTCCCACCCATAAATTTAATAAAAATTATTTTATTATCCGAAACTTCAGTAATTCATAGAAAATAGCTCGTTTATCAGAAAAATATGAATTTTATGACCATTCTGCCTGAAATCGAATTCTCTACAACTTTGTAGCTTTGAGTTTTTCCAAATTCTAAACGTAAAATATCCGAAATTCACAAACGGATGATTTTTAATACCTCCACACCGACAAAATACTGATAAAACATCTCAGCATTAATTCCTTCATTTTTATCCACATAAAAATAAATATATCCAACATTTATATCCATATAAAATAAATATTTCCTTATCATATGAATCAATAATTAATTATTCACAAATAATATTACGTAATCACATTTATGACAACCAGTAGTTCCCTGAAAAGAGGGGCTTTCAATAAGAATTTCTCCTTACTGGCGCGCAATTAGGTGACCAAACCTCTCCTTGACAGAACTTTCTAGACATTGCCAATAATGCTATCTTATAATATTATTCAAATAATATGAATTATTGATTCGATAATAGAAAATCTTTGCGTTGACAATTATTGAAACAACAATAATATAAAATATCAACGCAACAATTATTGAATTAATAAAATAAAATATTGAGCAAGAATTCACATAATAATTATTGAGTAGTGCCTTTTACGTAAGGATCAATAATTCATCAATCACATGCATCCATCGCCAGACATTCGCATTTTAACCACCGGGTATCCAACAAAGTTAATTGTAATAACTATGTCGTTATTTATAAAACTCAAACTTGTCGCTTTTCATCATCCGGTTGCTTATTCTCATTATGGGGCCCCATGAAATGACTACGTCACCAGTCGAATCGAATATTCCCCGACAACAAGAATATTCCACGACCAAACGAATATTCCCCATAACAACAATGATTATTTTATAACCACTTGCTTATTTTGCAAAATTTGCACATTTCACCCATAACCAGAGAATTATATCAAATTAATACCTTATTATTCACAATAATAATTAGAGGAAATTCGATTTTATTTATAATAAGTTGGGGTCTTACAACCTCCCCTCCTTATGAAATTTCATCCTCGAAATTGACATACGTACCTGGTGTTTCGAAAAGGTGAGGATACCTCGCTTTCATTTCTGATTCCAACTCCCAGGTTATTTCTTCAATAGCATGGTTTCTCCATAAAACCTTAACTTGTGGTATAACCTTCGTGCGTAGAACATGCTCTTTCCTATCCAAGATCTTAACAGGTACTTCTTCGTACGTTAAATCTTTGGCTATCTCGTTTGGTTCTAAAGAATTAATATGATTCGGGTTTTTCACATATTTACGAAGCATAGATATATGAAAAACATTATGAACACGAGACATACTTGGAGGTAATACGAGTCTATAGGCCACATTTCCTATTCGGTCAAGAATCTCAAATGGACCAACAAATCTTGGATTGAGCTTTCCTCTCTTTCCAAATCTTGTAACTCCATTCCATGGAGAAACACGTAACAGTACACGATCTCCAATATTAAACTCCACGTCCTTTCTATAAAGATCAGCATAACTCTTTTGTCGATCTTGTGAGGTTTGAATACGTTGTCAAATCATTTGGATCTTTTCTGTAGTCATGCGTACTAATTCTGGTCCTAACAACGTTGCTTCTCCCACCTCATCCCAGCATACTGGAGAACGACATTTTCGTCCATACAAAGCCTCAAATGGAGCCATGCCTATATACTTGCTTGATTCTCATTGTTGTTGTAGGAGAATTCCACCAAAGGCAAGTACTTATCCCAACTTCCTTTGAAATCTAGAACACGAGTCTTAATAGATCTTCAAGGGTTTGAATAGTCCTCTCTCGATTGTCCGTCTCGCTTTGAGGATGGTATCTTGGCGAATCAATCAGAATCAGTGTCCATAGCTTTACAAGCTAACCCAAAATCTTGAAGTGAATCTTGGGTCACGATCCGAAACTATGGATACTTGGCATGCCATACAATCTCACAATCTCATTCACGTAATACGAAGCAAGACGTTCAAGGAATAAGTTTCTCGTGTCTCGCAAAGAAATGGGCGGACTTGGTTAATCTATCAATAATAACCCAAATAGCATCTATGCCTTGAGAAACTTTGGGAAGACACATGTTTAAATCCATGGTAATGTGTTCCCACTTCCATTCCGAAATCTCAAGTGGTTGCAATGGACCCTTTGGCACTTGATGATCCGCCTTTACACGTTGACAGGTTAAACACCTCGAGATAAACTCCACGATCTCTCTCTTCATATTATTCCACCAAAATATATGTCGAATATCATGATACATTTTGTTACTCCCAGGATGGATTGCGAATGGTGTGTTGTGTGCGTCCATCATGATTCTATGCTTCAAATCAGAGTCGTTAGGAACACAAAGTCTGGACTTAAATCTAAGTATTCCTTCTTCATCGATTCTCACTTCTGAAATAGCTCCTTCTTGCACTTTCTTCTTCATACGTATCAGCTCCAGGTCCGTAGCTTGAGCAACTTTAACTTTATCGATTAAAGTCGATTCTACTCGTATATTCATCATCATCATGTGGGTCCATGGAGTCTTTAATTCTACCTCCATCCTTTACAAGTCATACAGAATGGGCCTTTGTGTTAACAACATTTCACACGTACCCGCATACGATCTTCTACTCAATGCGTCAGCTACTACGTTCGCTTTTCCAAGATGATATTGAATAGTGTGATCGTAATCTTCCAACAGTTCAAGCCAACGTCGTTGCCGCATGTTGAGTTCTTTTTGGGTGAAGAAATATTTGAGGCTTTTATGGTTAGTATAAATCTCTACTTTCTCCCCATACAAGTAGTGTTTCCAAATTTTCAACGCGAATACGACTGCTGCCAACTCTAGATCATGAGTAGGATAATTCCTCTCATATTCTTTGAGTTGTTGTGAGGCATAGGCTATGACTTTCCCATGTTGCATGAAAACGCATCCTAACCCTTTGCCTGAAGCATCGCTGTATATAACAAATCCATCCGTACCAGATGGTATTTCCAGAACAGGTGTCGAAATGAGTCTCCTAGTGAGCTCTTGGAAACTCTTCTCGCATTCCTCGCTCTATACAAATTTTGTATCTTTTCGAGTCAGCTGAGTTAACGGAGTAGCTATTCGAGAAAATCCTTCCACGAATCTCCGATAATAACCAGCTAAGCCCAGAAAGCTACGCATTTCGGTCACCGACTTTGGTTGCTCCCAACTTTGTACTGTTTCAATTTTCGCTGGGTCAATAGATACTCCATGTTTTGACACCACGTGCCCAAGGAATGCTACTTCCTCAAGTCAGAACTCACATTTCTTCAGCTTGGCATAAAGCTTATTTTCACGAAGCCTTTCAAGTATCAGCTTCAAATGGTGCTCATGATCTTCATGGCTTTTGGAATAGATGAGGATGTTATCAATAAAGACAACAACAAACTGATCCAAATATTCCTTGAATACACGGTTCATCATATCCATGAAAGCAGCAGGAGCATTAGTCAATCCAAAAGACATGACTAAGAATTCATAATGCCCGTACCGAGTTCTGAAGGCAGTCTTTGGAATATCCTCAGTTTTAATCTTCAGTTAATGATATCCAGAACGAAGATCGATCTTTGAAAAGAATTGTGCTCCTTACAACTGGTCGAACAGGTCATCAATGCGAGGTAGGGGATACCTATTCTTGATGGTGACTTGGTTCAATTATCGGTAGTCAAGACAAAGTCGCATACTCCCGTCTTTCATCTTTACTAATAAAACAGGAGCACCCCAAAGAGATGTACTAGGACGAATGAAACCGATGTCTAATAACTCCTGTAGTTGGACTTTTAACTCCCAAGTTCAATAGAGCCATTCGATATGAGGTTTTAGAAATGAGTTTTGTACCTGGTTCAAGGTCAATAAAGAATTCAACATCACGTTCTGGGGGTAGACCGGGAAGTTCTTCAGGAAATACATCAGAAAATTCTCTAATAACAGAAATATTATTCAAATCTGACTTGTCTTTGTTCAAATCCATAACATGGGCTAAGAAAGCTTGACATCCGTTTTTCAATAAACGAATAGCTTTATGGCTTGATATGATAGTGACTAATTTTAGTGGTTTAGTTGTTTGAATTCGTATGACAGGTTGGTTAGGAATATGAAAACTAACAATGTAAGACCCCAAATTTTATGAAATAAAAGTATTCAATTTTTTCTTATAATTACTATTCAGTAAATGGTTAAATTGATAAAAGTTAAAGTTAAGGGTGATATATGAATTTTTTTTCAAAATATGCAAGTGGTTATTAAATATTCTTTCTATCGGGGAATATTCGTTTGGTCGTGGAATATTCTTTCTGTCAGGGAATATTCATACGACGGCGCAGTCTTTTGTGGGCCCCATAACGGAAAGCTATTGGATGAAGAAAACGACAGGTATAAGTTGTTTAAAAAATAACTGGCGTAGTTATTCTGCAGTATCTTCGTTGGAATACCCGTGGTTAAAACACAAGATACGCGTTGTTGACAAGATGACACGATATTGCACCAATTATTATTACAGTAATTACTTATTCAATATTTTATTTTGATTAAATAATTGCTGCGTTGATATTTTATATTATTGTTGTTTTAATAATTGTCACTGCATAGTATTTTCCATTATCAAATCAATAATTCATATTATTTGAATAATATTATTAGATAGCATTATTGGAAATGTCTAGAAAGTTCTGTCTAAGGAGAGGTTTGGTCACCTAATTGCAAGCTACCAAGAAGGAGAAATTCTTATTGGAAAGCCCCTCTCTCTGAACCGTGCGGTTGTCAATATTGTGATTCTGTAATATTATTTGTGAATAATTAATTATTGATTTATATGATAAGGAAAATATTCATTTTATGTGGATATATAGATGGAGAAAATTTTTAAAGTGACAATTGTTGAAAATTGATATTTTATCTTTTCTGATAAAATAATATTTTATTATATTATTATAATATAATAATGATGATATTTTTATAATGAATGTGTGATATATGAGGAGGAAGAGTATTTTTGTTGTATTAAATGATTAACACATGTTTTGTGTGTTGGTGGACTCCATTTCTTGACTGAAATTTGATTATAGCACAGAAAATCGTCTGTATATGTGGATTTCTTGGTCAATTTTGTTTTGAATTTGGAAAAACTTTCTTCCGCAAAGTTGTAGAAATTAAATTTCCTATAAAAATTCGCGATTCAAATTTTTCGATAAAATGGCTATTTATTATGAATTATTGAAGTTCCTAATAATTAATTTTTGAAGTTTTAATAATTTTTATTAAGAAAAATATTTTTATATTGTTGGTGGGCCCCATGGTGTTGAATGCATCTTTGAATTCAGATTCTTGGTGTACGTGAGGAAATTTATATAAATATAATAATATTTTATTAAATTTTCTAGCTTTGATGTTCTAAGCAATTTCCTATAAATAGGGTGCTGGGTTAAAATCAAAATCACACCGTAAACCTGAAGTTTTCTCTCTATTCTCTCTATATATTATCGAGTGTATTCTTGTAAGTATTTTGATATCTTGAGTGTTGCTTATACGGTGCAAGTTCGTTTCAAATGTTATTCCAAATGTAAGTAATCTTTCTTCTTTTGAGGTAAAGGGATAGTAAAGGGATTTTAAGGGATTGTAAGGAGATTATTTTCTTCATAAATAATATTATTTCTTCAATATCATTATGCCAAATATTGGTTTGAACTTTTTATCAAATTTGGAACTTTTTCATGTTGGGGTTACTATTCACGAGTTACTATTCATGAGTTACTTATTCATGAGTTCTTATTCACGAGTACTATTCACGAAGCATGATGATGTTTTTTGTGAAATTTCTATCTTTTGGTGTCTGAGTTACTATTCACGATATCTGGCATTATTCAAGTATACTGACACTTTATTCACAAATCGACATTATTCACGTAAAAATTAAGTTTTCTTCTCTGTGTCCAAGATTGTCTCATTATAATTCCTATCTTTGATTGGATCTATGTTTTGGTCTTCATTCTTGAATTTTACTCCACTGCGTTATTTATTTAAGTATTTTTGAACTTGGGTTGTTTAAAGTACAAATCCTTAATATTTGTTCTTTTGTTTCCTTTGGATTCGCTTTTCTTTAAAATATTTTGCATCATCCTTAGTCCTAAATGATGATATAATCAATATCTTTGGCCTGTAGTACAAAGATGAATGATTTCTGATGAATATCTTTGGCTCGTAATGCAAAGATGACCTGTTGTTGAATATCTTTGGCATGTAGTGCAAAGATGACTTGTTGTTGAATATCTTTGGCATGTAGTGCAAAGATGACTTGTTGATGAATATCTTTGGCCTGTAGTGCAAAGATGACTTGTTGATGAATATATTTGGCATGTAGTGCAAAGATGACTTGTTGATAAATATCTTTGGCCGTAGTGCAAAGATGAATTTATTAGTAGGATTATGAACATGAACTGTGATTTGGTATAACCATGATCTTTGATGTTTCAGGTGATGAAAATTAACTTTGTCCTGGATGAGAAAAGGAATTTAGAACTACAATTAAGATTATGAGTTATACACGTGATTGTGGATATGAATTGTTGATTAATGTTACAGGGATAAAACATTGTTGATGGACTTTTAACATGAAGAAGATAATAGATTTTATGGTCTATTTGACTCTTCTAATGGATTGCTCGTTCCGCTGCAACTATGGTTGAAAAGTTTTATCATCTACCATATGTTCTAAATCTCTGATTTATTACTGATGAAGACTATTGATAATTTATTTATCTTTAGTCATAATATTCTTTACTGAGTTAGTTGTGCTCACCCTTTTGCTTCACAATTCCTTTCGTGTCTGATATAAATATGGGTGAATGGGGGTAACAGGGAAATAGAACGATGGTCATCATTTAGTAGTTATATTTGTTGAATCAAATTAGGTGAAGCGAACCCAATGTTGGAAGGGTGTTTTGCCACTATCATACAAGATGTCTAATGACATACAACCTCGTATCATTATAATACAGGGATGTGCTCATCCACTTGTTGAGTATATATACGAGCACTACCTATATAATCTTGGAGTTTGGTTGAAGTATAATTCTCAATTAGAGACGATGGAGATAATGATATGTCAAGAGAAGACACACCATTGGGAAGAATATGATAGTAATCTTCTCGTTTTTCTTTGGGGTCTATTGGGTCAACCAAGAATAATTTTGTGGGCATATGATATCTATAATAACCTAGACGCATGGTCTCCCATGTACAAAGGTTTCCTTGAGCACTTCCCAAAGGTTTTAATTTCTAAAACAGTTTTTGACTGTACCTTTATGTAAGGTGTCATGGTGACGTGCTATCAAAGTTGGTGTCCAGAGTCACAGTTGGTATATTTTAGTATCAAAACTCACAACATATGTGTTGTTGTATTTTGTACGATAATTGTTGTAATAAAGTTGTAGTTATTTTCTGTACCATGTATTTGGCGACTCAGAATGGGTTGGATGGAATGGACCTATTTTGGGGTCGTCACAAACAACCTTATGAAAACAATCAATTTTGGCATGATGAGTGGTTAACCAATCAATTCCTAAAATCACATCAAAAGCAAGTATCTTTAAAGAGATAAGATCAACAGGTAATGTGATAGTGCCAACTTGGATTAAGCATATAAACTGTGGATGTAACGAAAGTTTCACCCAACGGAGTCTCCACTGATAAATCAAAGTCTAATTTCTCCGGAGTCAAGTTTAAACGTTGAGCACAAGCAGGAGAGATAAAAGAATGGGTAGAACCGGTATCTAGTAAGGTATAAACTTTGCAAGAGTTCAAGATTATCTTACCCGTAATCACCTCGTTCAGGTTCATCGCATTTTGTCCAGTCACCACAAACGCTCTTCCAGGAACCGCTGATTTCGACTTATCCGGGACAACCCTTGGAGTCACCATCCCCGTTGAACTTGGTTTTGCTTTCTGAGAACAATCCCGAGCTATGTGGCCTTCCTTTCCACAGCTTGTAACATACCTTGGATTGTTGTGGATGGTTTTGGGCTAATATGTCCCTCTTTCCGCATTTGTAACATCTAACCGCGCGTTCTCTCCTCCCTAGAATTTGTTGTTGGTGTTGGTCTTCTTTCTGCTGATGTCTTCCGTCATTGTTGAATCTCCTCTTTCTAAAATTTCCACTGACTCACCTCTCCTATTATCATGGCCACGATGACCACCCGAAAGTGGTTACCGCCTTTGTTAAGTATTTTTCCCTACTCGTTGGTTATCATCGCTCGATGATTCTTTACATCCATAGAGTATGACCTCAGTTGTCCCTCGGTTGCACATACTCATTATCTCGCTCTAATAATTGAGCCACTGCTTACAACATCTCGAATATAAAGAAAATTTATGAGATATAAGATATTCGCGAATCTAGGGCTTTAGACCTCTCGAAACATTCTCGTTATTCGCTTCTTCATTTTCGACCAAATGAGGTCCAAACTGGATAACTCTCGCAAACTTCGCCTCGTCTTTGGGACACCATCATGTTGTTTTGTTCCGATCTGTAAACTCTACCTCCTTCATATATGATGAATACTTTCGAGAAAGTACTTGTCATTGAATAGTTCTGAAACATTTCCCAAGACATGTTGAGTGCGTGAAATGGGTACTCTTCACAGACTCCACCAATGAACTCACCTCACCTCGAAACATAAAGGTGGCGAATGGAACCTTCTGTTCCTCCGTCCATCCCAAGACATCGAATATCTTGGTAATTTGCTTGACCCATATTTTCGCCTTGATCGGATCCAGTTTTCCAATAAATTCTGGTGGTCCCAACTCCTTGAACTGCTTGGCTGTGACAGACCGTACGTTGGTATCACTTCCACCCGTATTTTGTACATGAGTCTCCCTCGTCTGATTTTGCATGAACTGCAAAAAGCTCCTAAACATTCCATCATTCATCGTTTGCTCGGTAGTGTTGTTTACAGGAGGATTATTGCCTTCCTGTTGCACGTTCTCCTGGTTTGTAACTAAAGGTTGTTCCACAATCTCATACACTCCATTGTTAACGTTCTCAACAGTCATTCTTAAAGGGTTAATTAAACAAATTAACATATCACATAATATCCCTATATTATGATGACGACCAACAAATAAGCTTAGATAGGACACACTAAGCGAAGGATTTACTTATCTCTCCCTCCTAGTTCTATTCCCCGATCTACGCCGAGACCATATCCTAAGCTTTGATACCAAGCTGTGACTCCCCAAAATAGGTATAAAACACCCATTACGAGTGCCAAATACATGGTACATAAAGCAAACTACAACTTCAATAATGATTATATGTGTAAAATATCGTGACAACACATCTGTGAGTTTAAATACAAATATTATCTTCTGCAGACAATATCCACACTCAAATAAGTCCTCATTACAATTATTCAAACACTATTTTACGAAATAGTGAGGATTGCTAAAAACATCTTTTTAGAACCATCACTCCATTACCCATTGATCCTCGCTGCATGTTACTACCTCTCACGAGAAGAAAAATGGAACAAAAAGAAAAGAGTGAGCTCAACTAGCCCGGTAAAGAATATTATGACTAAGATAATATACAACAAATTATCATTAGTCTTCAACGAGGAAAAATCGATAAAATATAATAGATAACAAGTTTTAGATCAACAAGCTGCGGTGAGCAATGACAATCCATTAGAAGAGTCAGAGAGAAGGAATTCCACTATCTTCTAAGATTTAAAAGTCCATCATCAATATTTTATCCTGTAACATCAATCAATATATATATCTTGAATCAAATATTCATCTTTGCTTCTGAGCCAAAGATATTCATTTGTATCACCGATTGGTCATGTTTCATCTCAACACTGTTCATCTTTTTGCCTACGGGCCAAAGATATTCATCGATTAATCATTTATCTTTTCACTACTGGGCCAAAGATATTTAGCAATATCATCATTTAGGGTGAGGATGATAAAAAAATATTTTAAAGAAAAGCGAATCCAGATTGAGGCGGAAGGACAAATAGTAAGGATTAAGTATAACAGTTTATCCAAGATCAATAATACTCCATAATAACCAATTTTGAAGCAAAATTCAAGAATAAAGATCAAAACATGGATACAATGAAAGATAGTAATCATAATAGACATCTTGGACAAAAAGAAGAAAATTTTATTTTTTTCGGTGAATAGTCTTATTATTAATTGAATAATCAGTATCGTGAATAAGTAACCCAAACACAAAAAGTTCCAAATTTGATAAAAATGTTCACCAATATTTGGCATAATGATATTGAAGAAAATAATATCATTTAAGAAGAAAATAACATCCCTTACCTCAAAATAACCGTACTTTTGACTGAATTTCGGATATAGTGCTGACAGAACTTGTACTGAATAGCAACTCTCAAAGTATCAATAATACTCACAAAAAATACGCTCGATAATCTAGAGAGAAAGAAAACTTGTTTCTGGTGTGATTTTCAATTCTAACCTAAGCGTCTATTTATAGAAAAATCTTTAGAAACGCATTAGGAGAGACTAAATTAATAAAATATTAATTTTTAAAACAACAATTCTACGTATGCTATCAATGACCAAGACCAGCCACCACCTTTGAACAATTTCCAGCAGCCCACATGTTGTTAACCAAATTGGGTCCCACCCATAAATTTAATAAAAATCATTTTATTATCCGAAACTTCAGTAATTCATAGAAAATAGCTCGTTTATCAGAAAAATATGAATTTTATATCCATTCTGCCTGAAATCGAATTCTCTACAACTTTGTAGCTTTGAGTTTTTCCAAATTCCAAACATAAAATATTCGAAATCCACAAACGGATGATTTTTAATACCTCCACACCGACAAAATACTGATAAAATACCTCAACATTAATTCCTTCTTTTTTATCCACATAAAAATAAATATATCCATTATTTATATCCACATAAAATAAATATTTTCTTATCATATAAATCAATAATAATTATTTATAAATAATATTACAGAATCACAATTATGACAATTAAGTAGTTCGAGAAAGAGGGGCTTTCAATAAAAATTTCTCCTTACTGGCGCGCAATTAGGTGACCAAACCTCTCCTTGATGTAAACTTTCTAGACATTGCCAATAATGCTATCTCATAATATTATTCAAATAATATGAATTATTGATCCGATAATAGAAAATAATGTGCAGTGACAATTATTGAAACAACAATAATATAAAATATCAACGCAACAATTATTGAATCAATAAAATAAAATATTGAGCATAAGAATTCATTGTAACAATTATTGAGTAGTGCCTTCTTACGTAAGGATCAATAATTCATCAATCTTACAGATCCACGCGTATTCTTGTATTTTAACCACCGGGTATTCCAACGATGTTAATTGTAACAACTACGTCGTTATTTATAAAAACTCAAACTTGTCGTTTTTCTTTATCCGAAGCGGTTATTCTACATTATGGGGCCCACTGAAATGATAGCATGGTCGTATGAATATTCCCAGAATAATAAGATTATTTCACGACCAAACGAATATTCCCCGAAACAATGATGATTATTTTATAACCACTTTATTTTTTGCAAATTGCACATTTCACCCATAACACGATAATTATATCAAATTAATACCTTATTATTCACAATAATAATTAGAGGAAATTGATTTTATTAATAATAAGTTGGGGTCTTATATTTTTTGTTTTAATTAAATGATATATATTATTTTATTTAGAATATGTTTTATATTTAAGCCTTCATGCCCTTGCCACATCATCGTCGTCTGTCTATTTGTCATTTTTGTTAACGGCAGGGGCACGAGCGACCCAAAAATATAACGTTAAGGGTATTTTTGGATAAAAAAAAGTATAGGGTGCTCGGTAAACATCGGGGTAGAAGTCAAGGATTTTTGAACCTTCTCCCGTATTAAAAATTATCCGTATGTGGATTTTGGACATTTTCTGTATGGAATTTAGAAAATCTTCTTTTTACAAAATTGCAGAGAATTCAATTTCCTATGGAATGGACATAAAGTTTGTTTTTTCTGATAAAAGGGCTATTTAGTATGAATGATTGAAGTTTTAGAAATAAATATTTTTTATTTAAAACCTGGGTGGGCCCCACTTTTGTTTTTTATGAAAAAATGTGTTGAAAATTTTTGTTCAAAAGTGGAGGGCTGATTTTCATCAGTGGCATGCTTGAATTGTTATAAAAATATTAATATTTTATTAATTTAATCTGCTTTGGCGTTTTAAGCATTTTCTTATAAATAAGGTGCTTAGTTAGAATTGAAAATCACACCAGAATCATAAGCTTTCTCTCTGTATACTTTGAGAATTGAAAATCGAGCGTATTTTGTGAGTATTTAGATACTTTGAGAGTTCTTTATTCGGTCTGAAGTTTCCTTCAAAGACTATATCCGATATTCCAAATCAAGTCTTATTATTCTTTTGAGGTAAGGGATGTTATTTTCTTCGTAAATGATGTTTTTCTTTCAAAATCATTATGCCGAAATATTAGTATGAATTTTATTGTAAAATTTTTACCTTTTCATGTCGAGGTTACTATTCACGTATACGGCACTATTCACGAATACGGTACTATTCACGAAGTATAATTTTTCTTGTGGAATTTCTACCTTTTCATGTCGGGGTTACTATTCACGTATACGACACTATTCACGAATACGACACTATTCACAAAAAAATAAATTTTTCTTTCTTTGTCCAAGTTGTCTATTGTGGTTACTATATTTGATTGTATCCATGTTTTGATCTATATTTTTGAATTCTGCTCCACAATTGATTATTATGGAATATTTTTGAACTTGGATAAAGCGTAGTATACTTAATCTCTAATATTTGTCCTTTTGTCTCCATCAATTCGTTTTTTAAGATATTTTTTCATCATCCTCGATCTTAAATGGTGATATTCTTGAATATCTTTGGCTGTAGTGCAAAATGAATGATTAATCGAGGAATATCTTTGGCAAGTAGTCAAAGATGAACATGTGTTGAGATGAACATGACCAACTGGTGATACAAATGAATATCTTTGGCATGTAGTGCAAAGATGAATATTTGATTCAAGATGTATATTGATATTGATGTTACCGGGATAAAATATTGATGATGGACTTTTAAATCTTAGAAGATAGTAGAATTCATTCTCTACTTATGACTCTTCTAATGAATTATTGTTTTCGTTGCAGTTGTTGATCTAAAACTTGTTGTCTATTATATTCTATCAGATTTTTCCATGTTGATGACTAATGATAATTTGTTGTATATTATCTTAATCATAATATTTTTTATTGGGCTAATTGAGCTCACCCTTTTTTCTTTTTGTTCTATTTTTATTCTTAGTAGGTGATCAGAATATAGCAAGAACTAGCCGGGATATGGAGTGATGGTTCTAAAAAGTTATTTTAGTCGTCCTCACTATTTTTATAAAATAGTGTATCAATAATTGTATTGAGGACTCCTTTTTAAGTTTGAATACTGTCTATTAGACAATATTTGTATTGAAACTCACAGTATATGTGTTGTCGTATTTTGCACGACAATTGTATTAATGAAGTTGTATTTGTTTCTGTACCATGTATTTGACGACTCAGAATGGGTGATGTATACCTATTTTGGGGGCGTCACAGGGATGATGATTTTATAACAGAAAATAATATGTATTGTGAATATTTACGATCAATTATGTAGATAAATATTAATAATAATCTTTTTGTAACGATGTGTAATAAGTAAGGTACCTATATAATTTTTATCAATATCATATATTGATAAATTTTATAATAATAATTCGAAATAAATTAATTGTCAAGACTCTATTATTAGTATCTATATCCTTTATTCAATCCCGATGAAAGAAATAAACAAATAAATACATAAATAATTTAGTATTTTTTTTTTACTCTTTATCATCCTACAGTAATTTTCATTTACCCAAGAATTCAGAAGCTGTCTGCCAAAATAGAGGTATAATTAATACTGAGAAACAAAGTAAAGGTAGGTTGGTGAGGTGGGGGTAGTTTGAACTCTTAATATAAAGACTGTCATAAAAAAAAATTGAGGGAGTTATGAGGGGAGGTCAAATGGCAAGATGATGATATTATATGTACTACTACTAAAGAAAAATGAACGCAGGTGGGCTTCCTATAATATTCAAATTGGATTTCTATTTCCCATCACATTGAAAACCCATACCAAAAAAGAAATGCTCAATTAATTGCCCCTCTTTATTGTTGTCTATTTTTCAAAAAGCCATAGATTACTACACAAATTTATAAACATTTTTGGTATGTATGATCCTCAGCTATGTGTATGTCCCCCCTCCATCTATTTTTTTAATATATATTTAGCGCCATTTAATTATTGAAACTGGATTTTCTACTTTCTTATTTTTTTTATTTGTCTTTTTAGAGAGAGATTTTTGTTCCTTTTTATCTGTCATTGATAGATTTCAAGGAAGCATTAGTGATTTAATTTTTTATATTATCTCTAAATTAAATACTAACTTGTTTCTCTTTCATCTTTATAATGAATTAATTTTAGAAGAATAATTTGACATTTGTTAACGCTAAGATCCGTCCACACGCTCCAATCACCAAAGCGCGTCCAATTTTGCACAAAAACGGGTAAGCACCGAAAGCTTGACGGCTTGTGTCGTCGGGGGATAGCTCTGGTGTGAGAATAAGTACAGGCTGAATAAGGTTAACAATGGAGGCTTAATGTTTTAGTGCTGAAAATAATAATGAGTTGTGTGTACCTTAGAATAAGTATAAATGTGACGCCCCAAAAATAGGTCCATACAACTCATTCTGAGTCACCAAATACATGGTACATAATTTAAATACAAACTTAATTTATACAATTATTAATTATCGTGCAGAATACAACAAATCATAGACTGTGAGTTTCAATACAAATATTATCTCGTAGACAATATCCAAACTCAAATAAAGTCTTCATTATAATTATTATCACACTATTTTATAGAATAGTGAGGACTGCTATAGCTACCATCTTGGACCATCACTCCGTTCCCCGACTAGTCCCAGCTATATTCTCATTTCCTAAAGAGAACAATGAAAGAAAAGGGTGAGCTCAACTAGCCCAGTAAAGAATATTATGACCAAGATAATGTAGAATAAATTATCCTTAGTCTTCAACAGTATAAAAATTGATAGGATACAATAGACAACAAGTTTAACTACAGCGGAACAAGCAATCCATTAGAAGAGTCAAGTAGAGTATGATGTCTACTATCTTTTATGATTTAAAAGTTCATCATTAATATTTTATCTCTGTAACACAACTAAATAAATAAGCCACATCATCGAATTATCCATGCACTACGGGCCAAGAATATTCGTTAATATCACCCGTGGCCATGATCATGCCAAACAACTGTCCATCAATGCACTACGGGCCAATGATTACTTTTGCCACATCATTTGTCTATACCATTACAGGTCATGTGTAAAACCCCAACTTTTTATAATAAAATTGAATTTCATCTAATTATTATTTTGAATAATAAATTGTTAATTTGATATAATGCTTTGGTTAAGGGTGTAATGTGAAAATTTTACAAAATAAGCAAGTGGTTATAAAATACTCATTGTCGGAGAATATTCGTTTCGTCGTGGAATATTCTTGATGTCGGGAAATATTCGTACGATGACGCAACCATTTGTGGGCCCCATAACGGAAAATGATCGGATGAAGAAAACGACAAGAATGAGTTTTCTAAAAATAACGACATATTTGTTACCATTAACACGGTTAGAATACACGGTGGTTAAAATACAATAATACGCGTGGTTGCACAGTAGCACACGGTATTGCATAGTATTTTTGAATTATTGATTCTTACGTAAGAAGGCACTACTCAATAATTGTTATAGTAATTACTGTTCAACATTTTATTTTGTTGATTCAATAATTGCTACGTTGATATTTTATATTATTGTTGTTTCAATAATTGTTATTGCACAGTATTTTCCATTATCATATCAATAATTCATATTATTTGAATAATATTATTAGATAGCATTATTGGCAATGTCTAAGGAAGTTCTGTCTAGGAAAGGGGTTTGGTCACCTAATTGCGCACCAATAAGGAGAGATCCTTATCGGAAAGTCCCCCTTTTTCTGGAAACGACCTAGTTGTCATAATTGTTATTCTGTAATATTATTTATGAATAATTAATTATTAATTTATATGATAAGGAAATATTTATTTTTATGTGGATATAAATGAAGAAATTAATGCTGATGTGTTTTATCATTATTTTGTCAGAATAAAGATATTAAAAATCGTCTATATGTGGATTTCGGGCATTTTCTTTTTGGAATTTGGAAAAACTTTCTTCTACAAAGTTGTAGATAATTAAATTTTCTATGCAATAGACATGAGATTCAAATTTTTCTAATAGAAGGGCTATTTTTTTATGAATTATTGAAGTTTCGAAAATAAATATTTTTATTTAAAACATGGTGGGCACCACTTTTGGTTCGTGAGAAATGTGCTGAAATTTTATTTCAAAAGTGGTGGGCGTGAATTGTAGTAGGTAATGCCATCAAGTAGCAGGTTAGTCTGCTTTGGCGTTCTAAGTATTTTTCCTATAAATAGGGTGCTTAGTTAGAATTGAAAATCACACCAGAATCATAAGTTTTTTCTCTCTATATTATCGAGCGTATTTTGTGAGTATTTAGATACTTTGAGAGTTGCTTTATTCAAGACAAGTTTTCTTGAAAGATCTTTGATCCAATATTTCAAATCGTAAGTACTATTCTTTTGAGGTAAGGAATGTTATTTTCTTCGTGAATGATGTTTTTCTTTTAATATTTTTTATGCCAAAATATTGGTATGAATTTTATTATGAAATTTTTACCTTTTCAAGTCGAGGTTACTATTCATGTATACAACACTATTCATGTATACGACACTATTCACGAGTACTATTTACGAAGTAGGATTTTTCTTATAGAATTTTTACCTTTTTGTGTCGGGGTTACTATTCACGAATACGGCATTATTCACATAAAAATAAATTTTCTCTTCTTTGTCTAAGATGTTTATTATGGTTACTATCTTTGATTGTATCCATATTTTAATCTTTATTCTTGAATTTTACTCCACTATGGTTTATTACGGAGTATTTTTGAACTTGGATTATCTAAAATACGAATCCCTAATTTTTGTTCTTTTATCTCACTGTATTCGTTTCTTTAAGATATTTTTCATCATCCTTAGTCTTAAATGGTAATACTTGATGAATATCTTTGGCCTGTAGTGCAAAGATGAATGATTACCTGATGAATATATGTGGCCCGTAGTGCAAAGATGAACATGTGTTGAGATGAACATGACCAACTGGTGATACAAATGAATATCTTTGGCCCGTAGTGCAAAGATGAATATTTGATTCAAGATGTATATTGATTGATGTGGGATAAAATATTGATGATAGACTTTTAAATTCATAGATGATAGTAGATTTATTTCTCTACTTAACTCTTCTAATGAATTGATATTTCCGCTGCGAATATTGATCTAAAATTGGTTGTCCATTATATTTTATCTGATTTATTGAAGGCTAACGATAATTTGTTCTACATTATCTTAGTCATAATATTCTCTACTGGGCTAGTTGAGCTCACCCTTTTCCTTTTTGTTCCATTTTTCTTCTCAGGAGGCGAGAATATAACGGGAACTAGCCGGGGTATGGAATGATGGTTCTAGAAAGTTGTTGTTTAAGCAGTCCTCACTATTTTTGTAAAATAGTGTATCAATAATTGTAATAAATACTTATTTGAGTTTGAATACTATCTAGAAGACAATATTGTATTTAAACTCACAGCTTATGTGTTGTCGTATTTTGCACGACAATTGTAATAATGAAGTTATAGTTATTTTCTGTACGTGTATTTGGCGACTCAGAATGGGTGATGTATACCTATTTTGGGGGCATCACAAATAATCCTTTATATTAAGCCATTTTATAATCATTGGATTAATAGTCCAAATTTAAAAATAAACAAGACATTTAAAATTAATAGTCATATTCAAAATATAATTCTTACAAACAAATATAATTAGTTACTATCTTAATATATTATATAGATACAGATGTAGATAACTAGATATAGATGTCATCTCGTGAAAAATATCACATTCACGAATCATACAACCAGGCGGATGGATTTCAAGAAGTTTAAACTTATCTGATTAGGCTCCCTCTCATTATACCTTCTTTTCAATTTTATCCAACACAGTATATTTTTATAGTTTGAGTTAGTATAATTGAAATCAACACCGATCAATTAATTAATAATATTTAATAATATATTTATTCCAAAAATAAAAGTAATTCGACATTTTCCCACCATTTGATGAATATGTGAATTTTTCATCAAAATATTAATGGCTGAAAATTCTTTTCAACTTTTTATCGATAAAAGTATTTTTAATGATTCTAATATTTGGTAGAATTGATCTTATTATCATCAATATCCAATAACATATTTTGATCATTACAAAATTATTAAAATCAAATAATTGGTGTATTAGATAAAATTAAAATAAATATATAATATATGAGCCAAATCCAAACTTATCCATCACAAACTTTAATGTGAATAATATGTTTGTAACATCTCAGTTTCACACCGAAAGATATGAGAAAAATTTGTCAATATATAAGGAATTAAGTTATTACCAATAATACATTTAATCGTGACTTTTTGGGTGAGTAAGTGGTGGGCAAAGATAACCCAAAAATATAATTATTGGAATAGTAATTTAAGGCCATATTTTGATGAATTTGATTCGATTCGGACTGAGATTTATTCCGATTATTTCATCAGCAATCACTGGGATATTATGGTATTCAAAAGTCAGAAAATCAAGTTCACTCCAACATTGTAGACAAATTTTCCTTCCCTAAAGATTTTAATTCTAATATTAACAAATATAACTCTTTTAAAAATTTATATCTAGCCTACATAAAACTTGTAAGGCCCCAACTTTTTATAAATGAAGATTTAATTTTCTCTATTTATTATTTTGAAATAGTTAGGGGTTGATTTGATTAATATGGTTAGTTATGGGTAAAATGCGCAAATATTTCAAATAAGCAAGTGGTTATAAAATATTCATTGTTGTCGGGGAATATTCGTTTGGTCGTGGAATATTCTTTCAGAATATTCGGGGAATATTAAATGCAATGCTTGATCTTTTGTGGGCCCTATAACTTGAAAGCGATTGATGAAGAAAACGATAAGTATAAGTTGTTTATAAATAACTTGGCGTAGTTATTCACAGTTAATACAGTTGGAATACCGGTGGTTAAAACACGGTGTCTGCATTGTTGCTTGCGATGACACTTCAGTATTGTACCAATTATTGATTCTTACGTGAAGGCATTACTCAATAATTGTTACGATAAATCTTTATTCAAAGATTTTATTTAATTGATTCAATAATTACTTTGCGTTGATATTTTATATTACTTGTGTTTCAATAATTGTCACTACACAAGATTTTCTATTATCGAAGCAATAATTCATATTATCTAAATAATATTATTAGAAAACATTATTGGCAATGTCTAGAAAGTTACATTTAAGGAGAGGTTTGGTCACCTAATTGCTTGCGCAAGTAAGGAGAAATTCTTATTGAAAGCCCCTTTTTCCTGAAGGACCACCTTTGAGTTACCAGTATTGTGATTCATGTAATATTATTTGTGAATAATTAATTATTGATTTATATGATGAGAAAATATTGATTTTATGTGGATATAGATGGAGAAAATTTTTAATGTGACAATTGTTAAAAATTAATATTTTATCTTTTACGATAAAATAATTCATTTAAATATATTATTTTAATAATATATTAATGATAATATTTTACAATGAATGTGGGATATATGAGTATATGAGGAGGAAGAGTATTTTTATTGCATTAAATGATTAACACATATTTTGTGTGTTTGGTGGACCCCATTTCTTGGTGAGAAATTTGATTATAGCACATCAAATAAATACATTTATGGATTTCGGTCAATTTTTGTTTGGAATTTGGAAAAACTTTCTTACGCAAAGTTGTAGAAATTGAATTTCCTATAAAAATCGCGAGATTCAATTTTCCGATAAAAAGGCTATTTATTATGAATTATTGAAGTTACAAGTTCAAAATAATTGATTTTGGAAGTTTTATTTATTTTATTAATAAAACGTTTTTTATAAGTTGTGGGCATCTTTAACATGTGCATGGTGGCTGAATTCAGATTCAAGATGTGGGCGTATGAATTTTGTTTATATATAATATTATTATATTCAATTTTACGCTTTGGTGTTCTAAGCATTTTTCTATAAATAGGGTCTTAGGTTAGAATTGAAAATCACACGAAACTAAAGATTTCTCTCTTCTCTCTATAATATCGGCGTATTTGTGAGTATTTTTTAGTACTTTGAGTATTGCTATACTATGCAAGTTCTTTTAAGACTATATCCAAAAGATTCCAATCGGAAGAACTATTCTTTCTCGAGGTAAGGGATATTATTTTCCTCGTAAATAATATTATTTCTTCAATATCATTATGCCAAAATATTGGTGCGAATTTTTATCAAATTTGGAACTTTTCATGTCAGGTTTCTTATTCATGAGTTTATTATTCATGAGTTCTTATTCACGAAGTACTATTCATGAAACATGATGATGTTTTTTTTTGAAATTTCTATCTTTTAGTGTCGAAGTTACTTATTCACGTGTATCAAGACTATTCACGATACTGACAAGACTATTCACGAATCATTTACACTTATTCACGTAAAAATTAAATTTTCTTTTCTATGTCCAAGATTGTCTGTTATGATTCCTATCTTTGATTGGATCTATGTTTTGATCTTTATTCTTGAATTTTACTCCAATCTGGTTATTTATGAAGTATTTTTGAACTTGGATTATTTAAAGTACGAATCCTTAATATTTATTCTTTTGTTTTACTGGATTCGTTTTCTTTAAAATATTTTTCATCATCCTCAGTCCTAAATGATAATATAACTGAATATCTTTGGCCTGTAGTGCAAAGATGAATGATTTTATAATGAATATCTTTGGCCGTAGTGCAAAGATGAGCAGTGTTTTAGATGAACATGACTTAATCGGTGAATATCTTTGGCTGTAGTACAAAGATGAATATTTGATTTATGATGTATATTGATTGATGTTACGAGGATAAAATATCAATGATGGACTTTTAAATTCATAGATGATAGTAGATTTCATTCTCTTACTTAACTCTTCTAATGAATTGTTGTTTCCATTACCGCATTGTTGATCTAAAAATTGTTGTCTCATTGTATTCTATCGATTTTTCCTGTTGAAGACTAAGGATAATTTGTTGTACATTATCTTAGTCATAATATTCTTTATTGGGCTAGTTGAGCTCACCCTTTTCCTTTTTGTTCTATTTTTCTTCTCGAGAGCGAGAATATAATATAATGGGAACTAATGGGTGTGGAGTGATGGTTCAAGACAGTTGTTTTAGTAGTCCTCACTATTTTGTAAAATAGTGTATCAATAATTGTAATGAGGACTTATTTGAGTGTGGATATTGTCTAGAAGATAATATTTATATTTAAACTCACAGTTTATGTGTTGTCGTATTTTACGCGACAATTGTATTAATGAAGTTGTAGTTATTTCTGTACCATGTATTTGGCGACTCAGAATAGGTGATGTATACCTATTTTGGGGGCGTCACAAAACTTGAAAGTTGTTCTGTTTTGATCCATCTATTGTCTTCATTCTTTGACAAAAAAATTGCATCATCTGTAAATTTAAGGCGTGAGAACTGAGAAATATACTTATATTTGAGAATACCTTTTGACAAATTGGTATTTTAGTAAGTTTTGATAGGACATGTGATAGGACATGTATTTTAGTAAGTTTTAGCATGAAATATACTTATATTTGAGAATATCAGGTACGTATGTCAATTTCGAGGACGAAATTTCATAAGGAGGGGAGGTTGTAAGACCCCAACTTATTATAAATAAAATCGAATTTTCTCTTATTATATTTGTGAATAATAAGGTATTAATTTGATATAATTCTCTGGTTATGGATGAAATGTGCAAATTTTGTAAAATATAAAGTGGTTATAAAATAATCATTGTGTCGGGGAATATTGGTTTGGTCGTGGAATATTCTTGTTGTCGGGGAATATTCGTACGACGGATGAAGAAATCGACAAATTTGAGTTTTTATAAATAATTGCGTAGTTATTCTGAATTAACAACTGTTGGAATACCCGGTGGTTAAAATACGATGTCTGCGTGGATGCACGATATTGATGAATTATTGATCCTTACGTGAAGGCCTTTACTCAATAATTGTTACATTGAGAAGCATCGCTCAATATTTTATTTTATTGATTCAATAATTGCTGCGTTGATATTTTATATTATTATTGTTTTAATAATTGTCACTGCACAGTATTTCCCATTAACAGATCAATAATTCATATTATTTGAATAATATTATTATATAGCATTATTGGCAATGTCTAGAAAGTTACATCGAGGAGAGGTTTGGTCACCTAATCATGCTACTGATAAGGAGAAATTCTTATTGAAATCCCCTCTTTCCGGAGCGACACTCGTTGTCATAAATGTGATTACGTAATATTATTTGTGAATAATTAATTATTGATTCATATGATAAGGAACTATTTATTTTATGTGGATATAAATGTTGGATATATTTATTGTGGTTAAAAATGAAGGAGTTAATGTTGAGGTGTTTTATCAGTATTTTTGTAGGAATGAAGGTATTAAAAATTAAACCAGTGTTTTTGAGATATATTGTGTGAGTTATAATTTTTAATCCGATCGTTGGATCGTTGTAAATTTTGGATATGTTATACATATATAAGTTGAGTATATGTCCACAAATTTCGAACCGTTAAAAATGAACGTATGATTTGTTATGAATTTTAAGAGGTGGTGATTCGTAAATTAGGTTTATAAATGATTTTGGTGGAAAATTCTAGAATTGAGTGGGCCCCACTTATGGTTGATGAAGAAATGTGCTGAATTTATTTCAAATGTGATGGGTGGGAATAGTAGCGTGTAAAGCCATCGTGTCACAGTCAAGTCTGCTAACATTTTCCTATAAATAGAGGCTAAGTTAAATTGAAAATTACACCGTAAACAAGTTTTCTCTCTTTCTCTCTCTAGATTATTGAGTGTATTTTGTGAGTATTTAGATACTTTGTGAGTTTCATTCATCAATTGCAAGTTTCCTTCACTTTATATACCGATATTCCGATCGTAAGATCGATATTTTGAGGTAAGGGATGTTATTTTCTTCATATATGATATTATTTCTTCAATATCATTATCTTGGAAGTATTGATCTGAATTTTATCAAATTTGAAACTTTTTGTGTCGGGTTACTATTCACGATACAAGACTATTTATTCACGAATACGACACTATTCACCTAAAAATAAAATTTTCCTTTTTTGTCCAAGATGTCTATTATGGTTACTATCTTTAATCAGTATCCATGTTTTGATCTTTATTCTTGAATTCCGCTTTCAAAATTGGTATTTATGAAGTATTATTGATCTTGGATAAACCGTTATACTGAATCCCTACTATTTGTCCTTCCGTTTCAATTTGGATTCGTTTTTTTTAAAATATTTTTATCATCCTCACCCTAAATGATGATATTACTAAATATCTTCTACCAGAAGTGCAAAGATAAATGATTAACCGATGAATATATTTGGCCGTAATGCAAAGATGAACAGTGTTGAGATGAATATGACCAATTGGTGATACAAATGAATATCTTTGGCTCAGAGTGCAAAGATGAATATTTGATTAAATATGTATATTGATTGTTATTCTGGGGATAAAATATTGATGATGGACTTTTAAATCTTAGAAGATAGTAGAACTCATTCTCTACTTGACTCTTCTAATGGATTCTTTATTTTACATTGCGATTGTTGATCTAAAACTTGTTGGCTATTATATTTTATCGATTTTTCCTGTTGAAGACTAACGATAATTTGTTGTATATTATCTTAGTCATAATATTCTTTACTTGGGTTAGTTGAGCTCACCCTTTTCTTTTTTGTTCCATTTTTCTCGGGAGGTGAGAACACAGCAAAGAACTAGTCGGTGCGTAAGTGATGGTTCTAGAAAGATATTTTAGCGATCCCCTCACTATTTACGTAAAATAGTGTTTGAATAATTATAACGAGGACTTATTTGAGTGTGTATATTGTCTGAAGACAATATTTGTATTTAAACTCACGGTATGTGTTGTCGTATTTTGCACGACAATTGTATTATTGAAGTTGTAGTTTGTTTTCCGTACCATGTATTTGGCGACTCGAATGGGTGTTGTATACCTATTTTGGGGGCGTCGAAACACAAGTTAGGAATATTCATTTTAACGGGGAATATTAAACGACGGCAACAATTATTAGTGGACCCCACAAATTAATTATTGTTTGGATTAAGAAAACGACAAAAATATCTTTTTATAAAATAACAACGAAAGTTTTATCGTTAACTGTTAGAATACCCGGTTGTTAAAATATAGTAATCTGGCGGGGGGTCGCATAAAGAAGACATTACCTGTATTACAGATATTTTTGAATTATTGATTCTTACGTAAGAAGGCACTACTTAATAATTGTTACAGTAATTACTGTTCAATATTTTATTCTATTGATTCAATAATTGTTGCGTTGATATTTTATATTATTGTTGTTTCAATAATTGTCACTGCACAGTATTTTCCATTATCAAATCAATAATTCAAATTATTTGAATAATATTATTAGATAGCATTATTGGCAATATTTAGAAAGTTCTGTTAAGGAGCTAGAGGTTTGGTCACCTAATTATGCGCCAGTAAGGAGAAATCCTTATCGGAAAGCCCCCTCTTTCCTGTGAACGGCCTGATTGTCATTATTGTGATTCTGTAATATTATTTGTGAATAATTAATTATTGATTTATATGATAAGAAAATATTTATTTTATGTGGATATAAATGATGGATAGGAAAATATTTATTTTAGATGGTTATAAATGAAGGAATTAATGTTGAGGTGTTTTATCAGTATTTTATCGGATTTGAAGTATTAAAAAATCAAATCGGTGTTCTTAAAGCTCTATTGCGTGAGTTATAATTTTAATCCGACCGTTGGATCGTTGTGATTTTTGGATATGTTATGCATATATAAGTTGAGTATGTGTCCACAAGTTTTGAACCGTTAAAAATTAACGTATGATTTGTTATGAATTTTAAGAGGTGTTAAAAATTGTCCGTTTGTGAAATTCGAATATTTTCTGTTTGGAATTTGGAAAAACTCTTTTCTGCAAAGTTGTAGAGAATTTGATTTCGTGTGGAATGGACATAAAATTTGTATTTTTTTTATAAAAGGGCTATTTATTATAAATTATTGAAGTTTCAAAAATAAAAATATTTTTATTAAAAATATGGGTGGGTCCCAGTTTTGGTTGTTGGAAAAGGTGGCTGATTTTAGTGGCCCCAACTTGTGGTGGGTGAAATTTTTTTAAAGAAGTGTGCGTAGAAAAAAATAATAATAATATTATTTTATTAATTAGTCTCCTATGGCGTTCTAGCATTTTCCTATAAATAGGAGCTTAAGTTAGAATTGAAAATCACACCAGAATCAGAGAATTCTTCTTCTATAATCTTGAGCGTATTTCTTTAGAGTTTTAGAAAGCTTTAAGCGTAGAAAATAATGAAAGTTTTCTTTAAGAATATCCACGCTATACCAGTTGGAATACTCTTCTTCTCAAGGTAAGGGATGTTATGTTTGTTCAATATTCGCTTGAAATAATATTTTCTTCCATACTCTGTAGTATGTAAGTAATATTATTTCGTTTCAGATTTCGAATTCTATACTCGTTTGTTAAAATTTTGGTTTCTATACTCCATGGAATTAGTAGAATATCCTTGATATTTCTGTTTCATCCAATATCTTTTCATGGAAATATTATTCTGAGCATTCTTGATAAGTTAAACTTTTTTATGCCGGAGTACTATTCACGGGGTTACTATTGACAGGATACTATTCACCCGGGGTACTATTCATGATAAAAATTGATTCGCTTTTATTCAAATTATTTTTGGTACAATATTATTCTTGAATTTTACTCCACAAAAGCGATGTCGTGTTGACAATTTGACGTTATTGATTTTTGGATAAATTAAATTATAAATCTTTAAAAATTTATTAACTTGTTTTATTGAATTCTTATATCATTGTCATCATCCTCATGTTTATATTATGTTGAAAGTCATATGTGGCCTGTAGTGCATAGATGAACTTGGTATGATTATGACGAGAATTATTCAATATAATCATGACCGTAATGTTACAAATGATGGGGTAAAAGTCCTCATTGGCCCGTAGTAGTGCATTGATGGATGGTTGTTAGCATGATCATGACCATTGATGAATACACGAATATCCTTGGCCCGTAGTGCATAGATAATTTGTGGTCGTGATACTAATGAATATTCTTGGCCGTAGTGCAGGGATGATGTTGATTATTTATTAACCTGAGTCTCAGCGATAAAAATCATGAAAAACCTTTTAAATCATAAAAGATAGTAGATTTTATTCTCTACTTAACTCTTCTAATGGATTGCTTGTTCCGCTGCAGTTAAACTTGATGTTTGTTATATTTTATCAGTTTAACATTGTTGAAGGCTAACGATAAATTATTCTTCATTATCTTAGTCATAATATTTTTTACTGGTCTAGTTGAGCTCACCCTTTTGCTTTCATTGTCCTCTTCAGAAAATGAGAACGTGGCAATGGGACTAGTCGGAAATGGAGTAGCGGTCAGGATGATAAGATTAGTAGTCCTCACTATTCATAAAATATAGTGTGATAATAATTGTATTGAGGACTCCATTTGAGTTGAATACTGTCTAGAAGACAATATTCGTTTTAAAACTCTCAGTTTATGTTTTATCGTATTTTACACGACAGTTGTATTATTAAATTGTATTTGAATTTTGTACCATGTATTTGGCGACCCAAGATGGGTGATGTATACCTATTTTGGGGGCGTCACATGGGCCAGTGGTTTAAGGCCTTATTTTGATGGATTTAATTTGATTCGATTCGATTCGATTCAGACTTGGGATTTGACTCGAGATTTGTTCCGGACTCGGGGTTTGACCCGAGTTATTTCATATGGTATATCGGTTCTGACATTATTTGTTCCGAACTCAAGATTTGACCAAGGTTGTTTCACAATTGTTCCTCCTAAATGCATTTGTCATGCAAATGTGTTCCTCCAACTTTTTTCACCTATTAAAAATTAATTTTATCTCTCCTACCTCCTCTTTTTTTTATTTAAAATTTATATAAAAATATACATCACCCATATACTTAAAAAAATTTAATTTTTTTTGTTCCTTTTTTTTTTTTTAGTTTTAGAAAGCACAGTGGTCAAATTGCATATTTTTAAAGTTCAACAGCCAGTTACTTACAAGTCGACGACCACATGTGGGTAAAAGTGCTTTTTGCTTAAAATTATCTATATGAAAAAATTGGAGGAACATATTTGTATGACTAACACATTTATGATGCTAAAAAAATTTAGGAAATATTGAAGGAATACTTTTATATGACTAACGCCAACAATTGTGCTATAAAAAACTTAAGAAATAGTTTAACAAAAATATGACAAATAGGAGGATCAAATTTGCAATTTAGTAGTTTTTTTTGAACGAAAAATAAGTTTTGGGGGAACACTTCACTCTCTCTCTCCTATAAACACCAAAACGCTCTAGTCAAATTCGATCCACAGATTTCTGGGTTATATATAGAATCTAATTTTTTGATTTTTACAAGATCCTTTTCTATTTTTTTGTTACATCCCAGTAATCAAAACCAGTAATTTCATCGCCAATACATCGCATATACACAAAAGAGAGAAAGGGGAGAAGGAGAAAGGTTAGTTTATGGGATCTCAATATCATGTGTTTTTGCTTACTCATTCAATGTTTTCAATACCCAGTTAGCATAATTAGTCAATTATTATTGGTTTTCATGATTTTTTTCACTCGCTTACTGCTAGTGCTAATGATAATGACAGTTTATATGAATAATCTAGTGATATTTTTGCCCAGATCTCTTCTGGAATATGTTGTAGATTCTATTGGTTTTTTCTTTCTCTCTTAATGTGATTGTTTGATTTGTTTGTGATAGTGTTTCTATTTGAATTTGGTAAAATTTTATCTGTTTTTATCTTCATGGGCATTGATCCAAGGTTTTACACTCCCTGTTCTTTTATGCTTATTAATGCAGGCAATTAATATATACTAATGGCATTCAAGATGATTGTTGATTGTTATCTGTTTAAAGGTTGTCGCATTAAGTTGGGTGATAGACATTAGTTTCAATCAGGAATTAATTGGAATATCAAAATTGGTTTTAAATCATTTTGGAGCTTGATTTCTTTTCTTTTCTTGAAGGGGTTTGGTTATTATAGTGAGGGCAGCAAAAAAGTTCATCAATTTGAGCTTGTTATTAGCAGTAGCCCTAGGTTTTTCGACTTTTGAAATCACCTTAATTCAAGTACATTGTAGAGGGGAACGTCGTCCGACTGAAATATACAGTTGAGTGTTTTAAGAATTTGAGGTGTTGGTATATAAAGAGTCTACTTACAGTTCTTAAGCCTTTTCTGATTTTTTTGTTACTTGGATGATCGGAGATAGACAAATGCAGTGAGTCAAGAAAGTTTGAGATATTTGGTACAAGTAAAGGTGTTGCAGACTTGCAGTCCTAAATCCTGTAGGCTTGGTGTTTCGGAACTTGTTTTGGGCACAAGAAGCTACTATCATAGGCTTTGCTCTTAGTTATATTCTATTCCTGCAATTCTACTTTTTTTTCTTTCCCCCACCGTCCCTCTTCTTATATTTCCCTCTTGATACAACTCTCCTTCTCAACGATGAATGTAAAGGCCCATACCGGATATGAGTCATACGACAAGTAATGATATTCAAAGTTAATGTAATGTGATATTTAGTGAAAGAATGCCAAACATTTAGGGGAAATAAGAATATAAGAGATAACTAGTGGGATATATTTAAGTGAAATTTAAGTATGACAGATATAGTGAAAAAAGTAATAATTTTATGGGTATAATTTCAAAATACCGGTTATGGGGTACGCAATCAATTGTTGGTGACTCGAAGTGTCCAACCTACAAGTGAAGGAACAGACTCGGATCTCATACCCACAGCCTTGTCCATTCGTGTGGACATGGGTACCTTACCCTCAAGTGAAGAGTCCATTCAAAAACAGTTTGCTTCTTAGTAACCTAACACTTAACTCCATATAACATTGTTGAACTCACTGTTGTCATATAAAAATTGTCCTTGGCTGGAATTTATGATTGCACAAAATCCCCCAATGCATTGCGCCACTTCATCTGTTCTGCTTTAGTTCTGTTTCTTATAACCTCATTAACACCTCCCCTTTTATTCCCCAAATATTCAAATACATTCCTCTGAGCACCTTGTGTCTTGACATTCCCAATCCATGCATCTCTTCTCACATTTCTAACATTGTAGTGCATATATTCGGTCGTTTTCCGATTTAATTTTGAACCCTTAATACATGTCCAAGTCTCATTGATTGACACAATATCATTAGCAAATCACTTACATCACGACACCTCATGTTATATGTCTTTGTTAGCTCATACATAACAAAGGCAAAAGCATAAAGGGCTTAACAGCGATCATTAGTTTAATTTATTCCTATTGTAATTGTGCATTCACTTGACGTGGCATCACAAATCTTCACAAAAATAGTTGCTTCATTGTACATGTCATTAATCACATCCCTTACTTTATAGGCACTTTTTTCTTTTCTAGAACTCACAAAGGGTCCTCCTCGTAATCATATCATATGTCTCTCTATATCAATGAACACCATATGGAGTTTCTTTTTTATAGGCACTTTTTTCTTTTCTAGAACTCACAAAGGGTCCTCCTTGTAATCATATCATATGTCTCTCTATATCAATGAACACCATATGGAGTTTCTTTCTCTTTCCTCTATACATTTTCATCAACTGTTTAATCAGGAAAATAGCCTCCATAGTCTCTATTTCAAACCGATGTTTTGTAACTGTTTTCACAATTTCATTAGCTCACAAGCTGAATCCTCTATAGTTGGAGCGACTTTAAATATCTCTCTTGTTCTTATAAATTGGCACTAATGTACTCCATGTGTCGGGAATTCTTTTAGTTTGTAAGATCTTGTAAACAGACTAGTCAGCCAACCTAAGCCCACAGCTCCAAGCACCTCCAAATTTCAACAAGTGTACCTGAGTACCATCAGGCCACATAGCATTACTTGATATCCTCTTCTTCAAAGCTTCTTTAACTCCTAATGCAAACAAGTAATGACAATTTTAGATCACAGACTTTGGTCCTTGTTGGGGTTAATTGATATTTTGGTCATTGTACTAGGAGTTTCGAAGTGAAACGAAGTTGCTTTGGACGCCGCCATCATCAATTTGCCTCTTTTTTTTTCTTTGTTTTTTTCCTTTTTTCGCGCGAGTATACAAAGGTATAAGAGAGACTTATTTTCTAAACCAGATTTCGGATGAGAGGTTGGTTGTAGTTCCGACTTGGTCCACAGTGAGAGAAAGAGTTGATGTACATAAGGTGTAGAACACCATTTTTTCAAGATGAACTTTGATTTTTAATTGTTTTTGTTTCTTTAAATTATGTTCCTTTTTTTTTTATAACTTTAATTATCTTCTTATAATATTATGGAGTATTAAAATAGTTAGTTTGACTTTATCTTTTTTCTTTTCTTCTAGATGATTTTATTTTATTTCTACATGTTGACCCACATATGCTACCTCATTAGAATATTCCACATCTATGTGTTAAATGTTTGCCAAGTAAACTTTTTCGTTAATATTTTGGACGAAAAATTATAAAATTCCTAATTTGTAATATTTTTGGTATTTCGATAACGAGAATGTAACAAAAAAAGTTTCATTAACCAAAATGAAAATTGACTCCTAATATAATGACCAAAATATCAATTAACTCTATCCACGTCATCTGCCACATAATTAACACCTGTTAACCATTAATCTAGTTAGCACTTTCGTTCACTTTTTTGGATGAAATGTTAAACAATGACCATTTTGTAACCTTTTTTGAGTATAGTAATGTGTTTGTTAAAAAAAAATTTGGTAACCGCAATAAAAATCAACCCCTAGTACAGACCTTCAATTAACTCGGTCCTTGTTGTGAAGCTTCCACGAACTTATTGGCTTATAGGCCATACCGCAGTTTTGGCACCCAGTATATTAAAATTCACTTTAAAGGCTTTAGACCTTGATCTGGACCTACGATGAACCTATAGCAAGGCCAAGCTATCTACCATTTATGTGGACAGACCTATCTTGTAGGTTTCTTACAGTTGAGCAAGTCGATCCACATGTGTGATGAACACTTCTCAAACAGTAAGCAGATTTTCTTGTCATATATACGCAAAAGATATTGATTGTGTTGTATTGCCTGTAGTTCGTAAGACTATCAAATAATTCATTTGTTTAAACCAAAATTTGGTTTCACGCTGGCCGCCCAATCACTGATTTCCTCAGTTCACTTGGTTTAACCAGCTTTCAATGGGTGAGTTTTTATATTGCTTGATTAACTTATCCTGGAAAAACTGACTACTCTTAAATGTTGCTCATTTTTGTTTTCCCCGCATTATTGAACTGTGACACTCTTTACCTTTCCTCGTCTGCGTATCTTAACTTGTTACAAAATATTTTCATGCAGTCTGATTCATACTTGTTATAGTAATTACATGCGTATTCTTATTTGGTTATATATTGAGATGTATTTTACAGGTAAGTAGTTCCCAAAGGGCTGGATGCCAAATATGAGTCTGGCATGTCTTGTCTGCCACAGTGTGGAAAGTCCATCTCCCTCCTTTAGGAGTTGCTCTATTTCTAGTTCAGACAACGATGGAAGATGTTCTAGTATCACCAATTGCTTGACCGGGAAGGCATCACTTCCACAGCTGACAGCAAACATGAACTTCTTATCGTCATCTAAGGTGACCCCACAACCAACTTGTTCTAGTAATTCGCTTACGGGTCCCCCAAGGCTAGTTCGCAGCCGTGCTGTTAGAAGAGACCTTGTGAGAGACTGGAATTTTGATGAAGTTATTGTGATGGAGCGTTAGTCTATCAGGCTAGAAAGAGGGAAGGCTTTTCTCCTCGGATGGCAGAAAATTTTCCACTTGCCCTTTATTTTTAGAGGAACACTATTTTCACATGAGTTTTTTATATTTTTACATGGTTCTCTCTCACGTGTAGGTGGGATCCACTTTTTTCATATATAAGCGGATCATGTGAAAATATCAAAAAGACATGTAGAAATATCATTTTCCTTTTTTTATTCTTGCAATGAGAGTTTAAGGTTGTGACTTTATCGAGAGATTTAATTCTAAGCATTTTGTTTGTAAATCTTTCTCATGTATACTCTTGTGACCTTTAATGTTGTTTTGCCGAGTTTTATTATGTAATTTTTCAGTTGTGAACTCAAAAGAGGTAGAAAGTATAATGAGAGGAGTCCAACCAAACTAAGGATTTAAAAGATTAGGGAATTAATATTTTTACGAGTGAAAATGTTAGTTCCACAATGTCCTCTCTTACATGAGAGTGGATCTCAATATTTACGTTAGGAGAATCTTATGGAGCTAATATTTTTATGTGTGGAAATATCAATTCCCAAAAAGGACTCTGGTTATCTTGTTAATATGGTGGAATATCTTAACCGAGTGTACAAAGAGTATATGTTACAAGTTTTTTTTCTTTCAAATAACTTATATTTTATTACAATTCGATCCTAAGGCCTAGGGGGACTTGGGAAAGAGAGCTATAGGAGAATTCGGCGGAACCTATAGAAGTTAGGCTATGTTTTTAAGGAGTATATATTAATCTGTGGTGTCTTATTTGTTTTTAAATTTGAGTTTCAGATTAAAAATTACTTAATATAAGGGGCTATTTAATACCATCTTCTATTAGATACTATAATCCCTATCATTTGGGACTAAAATTGTTAGATAAAATTAATCTCAATCTTTTTTTTAAAATGACCATAATATCATATTCTATCAATTTATCAAATTATTTTCTTTTTTTGGTGAAAACAAATTTTGACTAAAGTGATCAAAATATGCTTCGTTTTTTTTAATATTTAATATGTAACCGATATGGGACTAAATAATGAGTCTCACACAAAATGTTGGGGGCTGAAGCCATTACCTAATACATCTCTCTCTAAGGGGGTGTGATAAAATTGAATTAAAATATTTTTGAATGTTTAAGTAATCTGAATGAAGCAGAATTCTGAATACTGAATGAAAAAAATTGTTTGATAATTGACATGTCTGAAATATCTGAATAACATATTTTTATTATTTTACCCCTCTAAAAAAATTCAAAATTGTTGTAAATTTATTTAATATTACTTAATATAATATTTAATATTATAAAAAAAATTAAATATAAAATACTTCATTCAGATCATTTAGCCAAAAAAATTATACTTGGTCATTCAGCCCAAAAATTTGACCGATTCAGCCATTCATATAATTTTTATTCAAAATAAACGCACTGAATGACTGACCGATTCAATATATATATATATATATATATATATATATATATGAGAATTCATCCATGGCAACCGGTTGTCATGGGTACTATTTGAGCAACCAATATTTGGATTGAAATAAATAACCACCCTGTCGCTATAGGCTGTAGCGGCAGTAATATGGCATGTAGCGGCACAAGAAATTACTCATTTGCTTCTCATTTGTCCATGTGTTATAGTGCTTGCCACTACTAGTTCTAGTGGCAATGTAATTAATTAAAGAGTTAGAGTGGTGCAGCGGTAGCTTAATAGTTTAACAACCTATAGGTCCCAGGATATGACAAGAATTTTATATATATGGGAAATGATCCATAACATCTATTTGTTATGGATTAAAAAGTGACATATAGCATCTATACCGTATGTTTAACAAATAAATGGATGTGATATAATTTGGGAACACGCCGTACGCTAGTATTACTAGCGGACATGATAATGACGTTTATGCCCCCAATTACAAGTAGTCAAGACAAATAAAATTGCACGGATATGAAAGGTAACAAAGGTAATATGCGACGAAGAAGTTGAAGCCCGTAAGCGCGAGGCCAAGCGCGACTATGCCCGCTGTGATCGACTCTACAATCTCAATCGGTCCGGCGGACATAACACACGCCGGGAAGCCGTTGTCTTCAAATCATCTGTCGATATTCAACCGGAATGGAACATGCTGGATCAAATCCCCTTTTCCACCTTCACTAAACTCTACTTTTCGGTACCCAAACCTGAAGACCTTCTCATATGTGATGCCCTTGAATTCTACGACCGCTCTTATGATCGAATTACTCCAAAAAAACATTTATAGAGGGGGCTCAAAATACATTAGTAAAAAAATTATTTATTAACGTTTGAAGTACTTCTTTCAAATGGGTGAGGACCGAGGGGTCAAAAAAGGAAGGATGGGAAAGGTTTGTAAGGAGTCCTAGCAATGACTCTGGGCAAAGTAATGCTTCAAATGCTTACACGATTGGCTATGTTGCAATTATGCCTTACGTGAAGCAAACTGTGAAAACAAGACTTGCTTTTGATGTGTAATCTAATTCACTCTTTGGTTTATTCCATGCAGTACACTGTGTTTGATCAGTTGAAACTACAAGTACTGAAGGGACAACTCCTGGATAATCCCAATTCCAGTGTTCTTCGAGTCATTAATTGCGAGAACCCAAGTATTGAGATTGTGTATAGTTGGAGTCTTGGAGAGGACAACATCTGGGAACACAAGCAGGCAATATGACCCCATCATCCCTTGTTGTGGTCACATTTAACTTGTATTTGGCTACAAGGTTTGGGTAGTCTGAGAACTGAGTCTGAGGCTCGGTTCCTGATACTGTGTTGGCACCTGTGGTGTTTGTATAGGGTCGATTTTTGAACTCGTCTGCAATTTCTTCAGCGAGGCACTCTACTTTATTATTCTCTGTTAGAGCTGACAAATTTTGATTTGCCCTATAGGCTATAGCTGTTGATGCCTCGAACAAGATGTTCTTCCTCATCTGATTGAGAATGGTGAAGAACAAAATTAGTACACATATATAATAAAAGAATGGTTAGAAAAATAGTAGTATTTGTCCTGATAGTAATATTTAACCCATTTTTGAACTATAACAAATACATGCCACGTGGCATACATTGAATTGTTAACAATCGGTTAAGACGTAATTGTATTTTAATAATTAGTTAAATTATATTATAATTAATTATTTATTATTTTTTGATGTATAAAAAAATTTAAATTATAGTTTAAAATATGTTATTATTGGTAAGGGTATAATAGTCTAAACGATATTTTTTTATTCAATCTTTTAATTAATCCTGGAAAAAACAAACATAACATTCAGATTATTTTAAGTTATCCCATTAATAATCCCGTAAAAAATAAATATGTAATTAGGACTATTTAATCCTATAATCTCATAAATTATACTCCCTCCGTCCTAAATTAATTGCTCAATTTTGACTTTTTTAAGTCAAATTGACTATTTTTAGAATTAATAATTAAGCATATATAAATATATTTCTAAAATTATAAAAATTAGAGTTAGTAATAAATTGTATATACTTTCTTTTGGTTATAATCTCTTCACCTATATTTTAGCAAAAATAGTAAAAAGATTAGTTTTAAAATGGTCAATTTGACTTTAAAAAGTCAAAATTGAGCAATTAATTTGGGACGGAGGGAGTAATTTATAATTTCGGAATTATAATCCTTGCAAATAAACGTTAATGCTCAACATCTAATTCAAAAGATAAATGGGTTCAAAACTTCAAATAAGCTAATTCAGCACAATTGAGAAATGGGATAAATCAATTTTTGGTACCTGTACTGGGACACGATTTACAATTTGGTACCCGAAGTGAAAAAAAATTATAAACTGGTGATTGTACTCTAAAAATGTTACACTCCGTTAAATATTAGGGACACGACTTACAATTTGGTACCCGAAGTGAAAAAAAATTACAAACTGGTGATTGTACTCAAAAAATATTACACTCCGTTAAACATTATGGTTTCATCTTTATTCTGTTTTGAAAATTAAGGTTCTCTTCTTCTGTCCTTCTTCTCTCATTCTTCTTATCTCGATTCTCCATTGATTACTGGTTCCCATATATTTATTAAAGGGTTTTCAGTGTTTAATTGAAAGGATGAGCTCGTCTTGGAGTGGAATCGTAAATGAAATCGGGAAAAAAGATTGTAGTTTATGCAACATAAATAAATAGATTACACCAGAGTTCCCAAGTCGGTGCCACTGTGGAGCTGCGAATGTGAGAGGCAAAAAAAGATGGAACAAAACATCGAAAATCTTCTTCGCGTCGACTTCACTTCTCTCTCTGTATGTTTGTCTCTCCCGTTGGATCAATTTTAACGATTATTTAAAAATTGGAAAGTACAAGCACCAGATTACAAAATTTTTTGAGTACAATCACCAGTTTGTAACTTTTTTCACTTCGGGTACCAAATTGTAAGTCATGTCCCTAAAATTTAACGGAGTGTAATATTTTTTGAGTACAATCATCAATTTGTAACTTTTTTTATTTTGAATATCAAATTGTAAATCGTGTCTCAATACAGATACCAAAAATTGATTTATCCCATTGAGAAATGGTCTATCAAATTGCAAGTAACCAAGCTCTAATACATAACCACATTCAGCCCAATTGGGAAATGGGTAGGATTAGTCCATTATACTTTCCGCAAATGACTAGATTACCCTCCTTCGGATCTTCCCAAATCTGAATCTACTTCCTTCGCGGCTTCATTACACACCCTCTTCGGCCTTTGCAACAACAGAAGTTAAATGAAAGCAAATGGCACCAAAAACCAACAAATCTCTTTGCTCAATTTCTTCTCTGTTTATCTCACTCTCTCTCCTCTTTATCTTCTCACTCTCTTTCTTCTTCATCTCCAGACCCTACTCACTACCTTCTTCGTCTCTTCACTCCCAGAACAGTGCAAACCTAACCAATGATTCCATCAAAGTTTTCATTGCAAACCTACCCAGATCCCTTAACTACGGTCTCTTAGAAAAATATTGGTCCTTAAACTCCGATTCAAGGCTCGGAAGTGAAGTAGACAACGAAATTCGATCGACCCATATGCCCAAAAGCCTTAAATACCCGCCATATCCGGAGAATCCATTGATTAAGCAGTATAGCGCCGAGTACTGGATCATGGGTGATTTGATGACCGCTGAAAAGATGAGATTTGGGTCGTTTGCGAGGCGGGTTTTGGTTGTGGAGGAGTCTGATGTTGTTTTTGTACCTTTTTTTGCGACGTTGAGTGCTGAGATTCAGCTAGGTGTTGCTAAAGGGGTGTTTAGGAAGAAGGCTGGGAATGAGGATTATGAGAGGCAAAGAGAGGTGGTGGATTTTGTTAAAAAGACTGAGGCTTGGAAGCGATCCGGTGGCAGAGATCATGTTTTTGTTCTTACTGGTGAGTTTGGTTCTATTCAATTTTTTTTGTTATTATAAATTGAGGATGATGATTATGACAATGTTTGTCAGCCAGTATTAGTTATCAGTGGGATCAAAATTATTGACCTCCTGATCTAAAACTGGAAATGAAGGACAAAAGGGTCAAATTGAATTCTCTTTTCTTTTAGCAGGCAAAACAAAAACTGGATAGCATTCAGCACATGAACTGATATAATTCCTGTACAGACTTTTACGCAATTTGGACTTCATATATATAAGAAGCTAGATATATGAAAGAGTTTACAGAGTTCTGCATGCAAGTATTGAAACCTTATTGCATTTACTCTTTGTGAAAATTTGGTAGTGCAGATAGTTCCTTGTGAAGGCCTGAATAGTATCATATACAGCATAATGACAAAATGTAGCTTACCGTGAGATCCTTTTCACTCCCATATAATTCTCATTTCCTTTTTTTCATCTGGAAATGTATATTCAGTAAATCCGAAACCAGAAAATAGCTAGGTAAGCCACAGCACTGAGGATTATAATATTCAGAAACTGGGCAACTAACTATTGCCCACTGATTTCATCTGCATAAAGGAAAAAATAATAATGAGAAACTTAACAATCAGTAAATATCCCTTGAATAAAGTTTCAAAACATGGCCCGCGCAACATGGATACTAGAACATGAAAAATCCATACAAGATTATTGATAGAATCAATTCTAGTTTCACAATCTTTTAAAGTGCATTCACCTGATTTAACAGCAACATGTAAAGAAATCAAAGGGCAGTAAGCAGCCCAACAATAGCTTCATGAGCTTATAATACTACACTAAACAAGGATATATCTGAATATGCCAGAGAAAACAATCACCATGTTTGAGACTAACATCATTTTAAATAGAGACAGCCATATCATGTGCTTACCACACACAATTGTCTTTAGGAACACTTGAAAGTAGATGGATACACCACCAAAACTAAATATACTCAAATTTGACCATAGCATGTGCTTACCTTACCACACACAATTGTCTTCAGGAACACTTAAAAGTAGATGCATACACCACCAAATCTAAGTATACTCAAATTTGATTAGAAACTATAGTGATCATCAGAGTAACTGCTGACTTAGTTAATTCAAATTTATGCACAATTATGAGGACATCTAATTAGAGGAATTCAATGTCCAGCTTAGGTAAGTAATGTGCAAGTTGAAACCTCAAAAACTATTTAAGCTACTGAAATTGATCAATGCAATACATAAGCTAATGGAAACACAATTAGATGAATGGAAACGATTGACATGTAAATAAATTCTATGACTCGCACAGATAAATTGACATGACTTCATGCAAAACAAACTGTTAATGACTACTAGTAATATAAAAGGACACTTGGGATTGAAACTAGAACTAGTGTGGCAAAAGCACCAGAGTGTCCATGATCATTCCATCTAGCCCTATTGTGTACTAAGTCATATCACAAATGAATTTCCAATACCACCATAGTTCTAGTTAAACAACTGTCAATGACTCCTGGAAAATAAAAAGATCACAAAACCTTTTTATAGCCCATAAGCCCAAGAATTTTATTATGATAGTATGAAGCAAATGAGATCTTGCACTTTCGGGGGCATATCGATAGAACATGTATATGATTACAGTGATAATATAATCAATAGTACATTATACCTGTTGACCCATAATAAGCTTTTCTAATCATAAATTTGTTCATGATTATGTAAATATTAAAAACAATATAAATTATTATCTAATTCAAGAAGATTAGAGGAAGATGCTTATATAAAGGAGGTTGAAAATGTTCTTTTGTACTACGAAGATTTACTATGTTATCTATAGGAGTATCTAAATAATATAGATGGCCCCTACAATTTTTTTTGCATATTACCTACAACCAAAGAAAAAAGAGATGTACTGCATGCATTAGCTTATGAATTAGTCTGGATTCTCAGGTTATGTTAAAACTTGAAGCATTCTTTGGCAGACCCTGTTGCAATGTGGCATGTCAGAGCTGAGATAGCCCCTGCTATTCTTCTAGTCGTAGATTTTGGTGGGTGGTACAGACTTGACTCAAAAGCATCCAATGGTAACTCATCGGATATGGTACAACACACTCAAGTTTCGCTTCTGAAAGATGTCATTGTGCCGTACACCCATTTACTACCTAGATTGGACATATCAGAAAACCATAAACGACACACACTTCTTTACTTCAAAGGAGCTAAACATAGGCATCGGGTCAGTATTCAATGTCTATAACTATTATTCTCATACAACGTTTCAACTAATATGAATCATGGTTACAAATTCGAGAATTATGTGAACTTATCATTGAAGAGGGCACTATAGCAATTCAATTTAACAATTCTCTTTTAAGTATGCTTGCCACTTGACATAAGATATATATTGACCATCAAATGAGCAGGAGTCTGTCATAAGATATATGGCACGAAGCACCTCCCACATCCTAAAGTCTTCTATTAAGTATGCTTGCCATTGACATAATTTGTTTTTCGTTTACTTGCAGGGTGGATTAGTGAGAGAAAAGTTGTGGGATCTGTTGGTTAATGAACCTGGAGTTATAATGGAAGAAGGTTTTCCTAATGCCACTGGAAAGGAGCAGTCAATAAAAGGGATGAGGACTTCCGAATTCTGCCTGCATCCAGCTGGGGATACTCCTACTTCATGCCGACTTTTTGATGCCATCCAGAGTCTCTGTATACCAGTCATTGTCAGTGATGACATTGTGCTCCCATTTGAAGGTACGATCGATTATTCAGAATTTTCTGTGTTCGTTGCAGTTTCTGATGCGCTCCAACCAAATTGGCTTGTCCGACATCTTAGAAGCTACTCCGACTTGCAAAAGGACAGACTTCGCCTGAATATGGCTCAGGTTCAATTGTTCTTTGAGTATGATAATGGCCATCCAGGTGGTATTGGCCCTATTCCTCAGGATGGTGCTGTAAATAACATATGGAAAAAGGTTCTCCAGAAGTTGCCAATGATTAAAGAAGCTATAATTAAGGAGAGGAGGAAGCCACCCGGGGTATCAGTTCCACTTCGTTGTCATTGTTCATGAGTGTAAAGGTCTGTAATGGTATTTTCCCTTTTCATTTCTTGTATGCTTTTCTATTTTATTTCCTTTAGTATTTGCCCTACTTCTGTTCTGGGGTGGGCTCAATTGTTGTTAGCTGCAATGCCTTGTAGCAATCTGGCAGAAAAAATGAAAATGATGAATTTTCACGTGTATTTTTAGCGAATAGTATTGGAAATATGTTCTGAAAGAATCTATTCATGCTTATTTTAATCAGAACTGAAGTAGCATGCTATTCATACTGCTATTATTTGCGGATTTGCTCTTGATTTAAATTTCTTAAATAAAGTATGAAATTATTTGGCTCTTTGTTTGCATGTTTGAAGTCTCTCTCTCACATACACACAATCATAAACACACACTCACACACATACGCGCGCGCGCACACACAGTCAGACGGATAGTCTTTCTCTTTCCTTGGTTGTTAAGAAGAACGAAACAAACATCTTCAATTGGTGCTGCTGTTTAAAGCATCCTTCTGCAGAAGGAAAGGATACCCAATTCCCTTTCTCTTGGAAGGGAACAAAACAATCAAAGTACCTACAACAGACTCGACTAGTACAGGGACAATGCAGGAGACTTTCCTAGGCAACTCAGGATAATAGCATTCCACAACATCTTTTTGTGAAGCAGCAAATGTGAGAAATGCAACCGACGACAGTGTTGCATGGAAGAGATCGCCCATCTGAGCCTGTATTCATATGGTGAACGCGCGGTTTTCTTGCTGCGCCTGCTTCAGAGGCAATATCCCAGAGAATGTTGCGATACCATAGTACAACCTTCCTCTCGATGTTCTATAGCTATCTGTTAGCGAAAAGAAGATGCAATACAAAGAAGCGAGGGTTAGAAAGAAACCCAGAGTCCAGCGGTCCAAGGTGTTACATTGTCCATCATTTGTTATGATGGGAGTGAAATTGGTGAAGGCGAGGACAGTGGCAGTGGGTAGTAGAACATTGAGGCGAGCAGTCCCACTTATAATCGTATTAAGAAAATTTACAAAATGGGTTTCGTCTTGTGTTTCATTTCTTCTACCTCCTAGATGATAGTGTTTGTCATCTTCGCCACTGCCACTATCAGCGTCTTCGTGATTAGCAATGTTTTTGGGAATTGAATCTCCCATTGTTGTATAGCTGACAGCAGGCAAGAGGGATTAAAATGAAGAGTTTGTTGGACTGCTTAAGATTATAACAGTTAATGAGCTCTTAAGAATAAGAATCATTCTTTGGTTAGAGCAAGGGGGAAAGCAAGTTGCTTTTGTTTTGAGAAATGAATTTGCTTTACATTTCTACCCTAGTGAATCCCATTTGTCGGAAAAGAAATGAAGCAGATATGCTTCAACTTTACTGTATTACTTCCACCCATTTACCATTTACCTTTACAGGAAAAAGTTGAATTTGTGTAGTGTAGAGTTGCATTGCAACTTTAAATCTTTAATATTATACATAATGTTGAGGAAACTACAGGCCAGGTGGTTCATAAGTAAGTTTTTTTTTTTTTACCTCCACTTGATTTTGTAGGGTCTGGACATAGTTGATTATTTCATCCAACATAAGGGCTTTGCCTGTTGCCTAAAATTTCAGTTAGAGCCACATGAAGCTGTCAGATTAACCCCAAATATATATACATAGAAAAAAAATATTTAGAGACTGGAAAAAGAAAAAAGAGAGACAAATTTCTGAGGTAGTTGTTCACCTTGTCACACGGTCACACCCAGGTACAAGAGCTTGCAACAGCTTCATCCTCTCACTTATTTTTTTCTCTCCTCACCTGAAAGTAAACCCCGTTTAGGCAAAATTAAGTAATAAATAAATAATGCAAAAAATACTACTATTTTTAATACAAATTAAGACCTCATAAACAGTTAGTTGAGTACGCATGAATGTATATATAGGATACACAAAATTTGGTGTTTTTCTGTGCATTGAAATAATTGTGATAAAGACAAGGGTGCCCCTCAATTATTATAAGGGAAGTTTCTGTTCTTATGTTTTTTTCGAGAGTGGTTAGCATGAAGTTAGTTTTGGTTAATTGACCAATACAGTGTCGACACGCAGGCGAGAGGTGATCTCTGCATGTCAGCACTGTATTTCAGGTAATTAACATATAGTGAAATCTCCTGGTAGAAATTTGTTTGCATTGGTACCTTACCTCATGTTCATGTAATTTTATATTTTTTCGGTGGGGGGACTGCTTTGCATTTCATTATAAACTTGGAAATATTCATCTGTTGAAAAACAATGATTCTGTTGGTTATATATTGAATTGTCCAAAACTTCATGGATTACAAACTATTGCTACAACTCATTCTCATTTCTAGGAGTCCATGTTAGTTTTATTTGTCTATATATAGTAAAAAAAAATATCATTACAGGAGATTCTGTTTCCATATTCATGGAAAACAAATTGCATTTCAGTTTCTGCAGTAGAAAGCATCACTCTGCAGCAAGAAAGGATACCCAATTCCCTTCCTCCTAGAAGGAAACATGATGCACAGAACACTAATCACAAACCCAACCACCAGAGGAACACTATTTGTAACCTTTCGCGGCAAATCCAGATCATAACAACTCAAAACATCAGAATGGGATGCAGCAAAAGTTAGAAAAGCAAGCAATGAAAGCAAAGAATGGAAAAGATCACCCCATCTCAGCCTATAATCCGATGGCACACAGGGCATCTTTCGCCCTCCACAAAAGGTCCATATCCCATTGAGTGTCGCCAGGCCATAATACAACCTCCCTGTGGCTGTTCGGAAGCTATCAGTGAAGGCAAAGAAAATACAAGAAGCAGCCGAGAGGACCAAGAAAAAACCCATTAGCCATCGGCCTAAACTACTGCATTGCCCGTCTTTAGTTATGAGGGGAGAAAAAATGGTGAAGGCAAGGACTGTGGCAGCGGGTAAAAGAACGTTGAGGCGAGCTGTGCCACTTAAAATCGTGCAGAGGAGAGAGATGGAATCGGGTTCATCTATGTCTTGGTCGTCTGCTAGAAAGTAGTGGTCTTCGGCTTCTCCTGTTTCTATCAGGTTTTCGCAGATTGAGTTGTGCATTGTTGCTGGAAAATTGAGAAAAAGTACTAGAGGTGTTACTGTGAGGATGGGGCCTGGGATAGGAAGGGTTTAATAATTGATAACTTAATGTGTATTATGTATAGGAAGGAGATACTTTGTTGAGATGGGAGGGAAAAAGAATTCCTTTTCCACACTTCTTCCTTTTTCTTTTCCTTGGCCCTTGCTAAACTATGAAGAGGGAATGTATAATTCCTTTCCAAGTTTTCAAGTGGCTTTGGGTTTTGGTATAACAAGTGAATTCATACTACTTTGAGATGATGCCATTACCTCATCTTTTGCCATTATCTTGTGTAGAAAAAAAAAGATAAAGAAAAACAAAAGGCAAGAGTAGCAAAAATACATATGTTTAGGGCTCTCATAAAATCGAAAGTCAAATAAAACTTTCATTTTGGGACTAACAACGTGGTAAGGACTATGTTTAGGGCTGTAAATGGACATATTCGAATCTGAATATAATGATATCCGTATCCGAGGAAAAAAATATTTTATCCATATTCACGCTATCTTAGGGTACCATTCGAATTCGAATATTATTCGTTTCCTAATAATTATTTGAATTCATTAGCATAATTAACTAAAATTAGTAAATAAATAATTTAAAAATTACTATTATGATATTAATATAACATGACAAAATTATCAACTATATGAATAAGTTATAAATTTTAGAAGAAAAAAATTAATCACTCTATTTAACAAAATATTTTTATGGAAGATATTAAAAATATTATATTTTTTATCATATTTTTATATTATTATATTTTAAAAAAAAAAAAAAAAAATATTAAAAATATTTTGTGGATATTTTTATAATATTTTTATATTATATTATTAAAAATATTTTATATTTTTATATTAATCTTATTCGATAAATATGTTGGCTAACGAATTTTAAACAGATACGAATATACATATATTTGTATTTATATTTGTTTATTTTCAAATATTTATAATCGAATATAAATAATATCTGTTTAAATTAAATACAAACATAGACGAATATCTTATTTTTCGGATACCATTTACCGCTCTTCCTTGTGTATCTTTTGGATTGGTTTGTTTGAGTGGAACACGAGTGAGTACTGACTAGTGTTCCAATATGATGAAACTAGTACATAAAATCATAAAATTGAGTTATGATTTAGCTATTCATTTCTACCGTAGCATCCTTTTGTTTAATGACACCATTTATAATTTTTAAGATATAGACTTTTTCTAATATTTCAATTGTTTTAATTAGTGATATAGGATTAAACTAACAGAAAAAGGTTTATTTGGGTACTTAATTTAATACTACTTGGAAAATGACTACTGAATACATTGCCTACGACTGTTTTATTTTGTGTACTTACAAATCAATCATTATATATATATATATATATATATATATATATATATATATATATATATATATATATATATATATCCGATTCTTGTAAGGGCTCCTTACTTTATTAAAATATAAATTTTTTTTTTTGGATTTTTTACTTTTTTTAAAAAAAACTACTAATTTTTTATTATTATTTTATGGAATCAATTTTTTCATATACGAATGTTTTGGATGTGATTTGAATACGTATAACAAAACAGGTTTGTACAGTCTGTACGACCATTTTTTGGTATAGGTATCCAAATCACCCCAAAACATTGTATTATGGAAAAATTTTAGTTCCATAAAATATTAAATATTTTTTTTTAGTTGTTTTAAAAAAAAAGAAAAAAAAATATCCGCATTTTAACAAAGTAAGGGAGCCCTCACCTGATCGGTTTTGTGTGTATATATATATATATATATATATAAACACGTCAAACTGATATTAGATTACGTCATCAAATCAAATCAATTTTAAAACTTGTTGAGTCAACTTGGTTATTTTTTATGAGATTATTCTGATCAATCTGGGTTCTTACTCTTCCATTTCTCATATCTCTTTTCAGATTTTTCATTGTCTTCCACTTCTTCCACCCGATCAAATTGATACAAATTCCCCCATTTACTGTATTTCTCTCTCCAAATTTATATTTACATTTGCATATGAAAATTTGATTTATTCTAATTTTACTGATGTTTCTGCCATATGCAAGTTACCTGTAGGATGAAATGCCCAAAGAGAAAAAAAATATTTGATATTCGCAAGGTTCCATCAGTTTTTTGTTAATTGTCAGTCCAAAGTTGTGTTATGCAGTGAAATAACATTTTTCTCAGTTGAAAAAGTTAGTTACTGAAAGAAAATTTAAACTCTTAATTTATCTGTTTATGATTTGGCTTTTTTACCGTCTGATTGTTGAACTATTTGATATTAGTATGATTACATTGTAAAAGGTCGGTGGATAGCATATACTAATGACACAATCAGACACGTTGTGCAGAAATATTATTCATTAATTATAGGTTAGCAAGTTCTGATTCATACTATGTGATGAAATTCTACAAAGAAGAGATAAGTTCATGTTTCATTTTTATTTAGGTACACTTGCAAACTACGTGACAAAATGTTTGAAGCTCTTAAATTTACCAATATACTTCTGTTCTAATGAAACATGGAACTACTATTTCTACCTCATGTAACATTTCTTGCTATCATATTTCCTACCTTCATTTTCACCTTCTTTTATACCCCAAAATTCTGAATATGGTTATGATGAGTGCATATTATTCATTTATTTTTATTCCATTATATTTAGTTTTATTGCATGTTTCATGTGTATATGAGTTTATTAAGGTGTTTAATGATTTCAGGAGGAATTGGAGCTGAAATGAGGAAAAAAGAAAAATTGCAGGGTTTTTAGCATTAAGTTGGATGCATGGTCTTGGCTTGGAACTTGGATTTTATTGTAGAGCTCTTCCTTAGCTTTCCGGAACATCTTGAATCGTCCCAATTGGAGTTCGTATGAAAAAGTTATGATCTTTTTACCAGACGGAAGTTGAACCTCAAAGTTTGGAAGTTGCAATTTGCATAGCAGTCACTTGAAGCCTGATTTCAACCTTGATACAGCTAGAATCTGTCTAATATCAAAGAATGAAAGTTGTAGATCTCGTTGATATCTTCATTTTGATAGGTAGCAGTCCCCGTAACTCCTCCCATATCAAAAGTTATGCTCATTTTACCAAAGGACGTCGCAACAGAAAATAAAAATTCGCCCCAGCGAATTTGAGCGGAAAAATTGGGAAATCTTGGATTTTTGGAAAGTTTCTAAAAGCATATTTTGACAGATTTCTACATAGAATTGGATTGATATTTGTATTAGAATTAGGTTATCTTTAGACTAAGATTTATTTCCAAATTGGATTCTATTTTTTTATGGAAACTAGTTATGATTTGTAATTCCTTTTAGGATTTGGATTTCTACTTCCTATAGGATTTAGGACTTTGTCTAGCACTATAAATAGAGGATGCTAGTCAGGGTTTTATTCATTCAATCATCTATTACATTCTCTCATCTACAACATTGGAGGATTGAAGACATGAGCTAAGTTCTTTTTATTCAGTTTTAAGGGATGTTGAACCTTATTTATAATTATTGGTTAATTGAGTACTCATTATTTATTCTTTCTCACATGAAATTCATTCTTGATAATCTGATTTAATTTCTGAATGCTATTTGGCTTAACTGATTTGATTTCTGCAGGATTGAGTTGGTTAACAAATATCATATGCTAGATCAAGGAATAATATTACGTGTAATTGATATTGTTCCTAATCATAAGTAGTAATTAGTAATACATGATTGCGGACAAGCTTTTGAGTATTGTTATGATTATCAGAAGACAAGTTAATCAATCCAAGCTTATGTGTTTATTGCTTGGAATAGTCTAATTCCCTAGTTCTTAATGCTGCTATTATATTAAATCTAGAGAGCTTATTCTAGGTTATATAATTGTTAGAATCTTGTGAAGAGCTTGTTTCATTGAGTGACAATCTAAGGGGAGTTTCGGGTAGCAGAGCTTGTGACAACCCCAAAATAGGTCCATTCCATCTAACCCATTCTGAGTCGCCAAATACATGGTACAGAAAACAACTACAACTTTATTACAACAATTGTCGTGCAAAATACAACAACACATATGCTGTGAGTTTGGACACAAATATATACCAATCAGAACTCTGGACACCAACTTTGGATAAAGACGTCACAATGACACCTTACATAAAGGTATAGTCAAAAACTGTTTTAGAAATTAGAATCTTTGGGAAGTGCTCAAGAAAACCTTCGTACATGGGAGGCCATGCTTCTAGGTTATGATAGATATCATATGGCCACAGAATTATCCTTGGTTGACCCAATAGACCCCAAAGAAAAATGAGAAGATTACTATTATATTCTTCCCAATGGTGAGTCTTCTCTTGACATATCATTATCTCTACTGTCTCTAATTGGGTATTATACTCCAAACAAACACCAAGATTATATAGGTAGTGCTTGTAAATATACTCAGCAAGTGGATGAGTACAACCCTGTCTTATGATGAAACGAGGTTGTATGTCATTAGACATCTTGTATGATAGTGGCAAAACACCATTCCAAGTTAAATTCACCTCACCCTCAACATCTATAGACCACCGCTTCTATTCCCCGTTATTCCCCACTTATCCCAAATACACTTTTATTACACGAAAGGAATTGTGAAGCAAAAGGGTGAAACACAACTAGCTCAAGAAAGAATATCATGACTAAAGATAAATAAATTATCAATAGCCTTCAACAAAGAGTAAATCGAGAGATTTAGAACATATGGTAGATGATAAAACTTTTTAACCATAGTTGCAGCGGAACGAACAATCCATTAGAAGAGTCAAATAGACCATGAAGTCTATTATCTTCTCCATGTTAAAAGTCCACCAACAATGTTTTAACCTCAGAACATCAATCAACAGCTCACATCCACAATCATGTGAATAACACATAATCATAATTGTAGTTCTAAATTCCTTTTCGCATTCGGGATGAAGATAATTTTCATCACTTGTCTTTACGAAATATCAAAGATCATGGTTATACCAAATCACAGCCTCATGCTCATAATCATACTAATAAATTCATCTTTGCACTACTGGTGCGAAGATATTCATCAACAGCCATCTTTGCACTACTGTGCCAAAGATATTCAACAACAGTCATCTTTACTCTACAAAAGCAAAGACATTCATATCTCAAAGAAATACATAATCATTTCGAAATTTATATAAACCATAATTATAACTATGTTGATCAATTCACCTTTGCACTTAAGCTAAAGATATTCAATTATAAATTCAATGGTCATGATCATACCAGTCACAATTCAACTTTTCACTACTGGCCAAAGAGAACCCTAATCATGATCATACCAATAATCTACCCATCTTTACACTCCAGTGAAAGAACAACATCAGGGTTATAAAAATGTTATATATGATAATAAAATTAATATAATCAATACATAGTTTTAATCTCCAGAGGAATATTCATAAATCAGCTATAATTTGGTTAGAAAAAAGAAACCAATTTTGTAGTGAATAGTACCCATGAATAGTAACTCATGAATAGTAACTCGTGAATAGTAACCCATCGTGAATAGTAACTCGTGAATAGTAACTTATGAATAGTAACTCGTGAATAATAACTCATGAATAGTAACCCCGACATGAAAAAGTTTCAAATTTGATAAAAAGTTCAAACCAATATTTCAACATAATGATATTGAAGAAATAATATCACTTACGAAGAAAATAATATCCCTTTCAATCCCTTAAAATCCCTTACTATCCCTTAACTCAAAAGAGAAGTACTTCTGACTGGAATAACGCTGAACGAACTTGCACCGTATAGCAACACTCAAGATATCAAAATACTCACAAGAATACACTCGATAATATAGAGAGAAATAGAGAAAACTTCGAGTTTACGTGTGATTTTCAATTCTAACCTAAACACCCTATTTATAGGAAAATGCTTAGAACACCAAAGCAGAAAATTTAATAAAATATTATTATATTTATATAAATTTCCTACGTACACCAAGACTCCGAGTTCAGCATGCATTCAACACCAGTGGGGCCCACCAACAATATAAAAAATGTTTTTTTTAATAAAAATTATTAAAACTTCAAAATCAATTATTCCGGAACTTCAATAATTAATAATAAATAGCCCTTTTATCAGAAAATTCAAATCTCGCGTCTTTTTATAGGAAATTCAATTCTCTACAACTTTGCAGAAGAAAGTTTTTCCAAATTCCAAACAAAAAGTGACCAAAAATCCACATACTGGACGATTTTACTGTGCTATAATCAAATTTCGATGTCGAAAGCACTGGGTCCACCGACACACAAAATATGTGTTAATCATTTAATACAACAAAAATACTCTTCCTCCTCATACTTATATATCACACATCCTTTGTAAAAATATCATCATTATTATATTATAATAATATAATAAAATATTATTTTATCAGAAAAGATAAAATATCAATTTTCAACAATTGTCACTTTAAAAATTTTCTCCATCTATATCCACATAAAATGAATATTTTCCTTATCATATAAATCAATAATTAATTATTCACAAATAATATTATAGAATCACAATATTGACAATCAGGCAGTTTTCAGGAAAGAGGGGGCTTTCCAATAAGAATTTCTCCTTACTGGCGCGCAATTAGGTGACCAAACCTCTCCTTGACAGAACTTTCTAGACATTGTCAATAAGGCTATCTAATAATATTATCCAAATAATATGAATTATTGATCCGATAATGGGAAATATTATGCCGTGACAATTATTGAAACAACAATAATATATAATATCAACGTAGCAATTATTGAATCAATAAAATAAAATATTGAATAAAGAATTACTATAACAATTATTGAGTAAAGGCCTTCTTACGTAAGAATCAATAATTGGTGCAATACCGCAAAGCATCTTCTTGTGCAACAACGCCAGACATCGATCTTATTTTACCAATCGGGTATTCCAACAAAGATAATCTGTAATAACTACGCCAGTTATTTGTAAACAACTTATACTTGTCGTTTTCTTCATCCAATCGCTTTCCGTTATGGGGCCCACAAAAGGCTGCGCCGTCGTATAAATATTCCCAGACAGGAAAAATATTCCATGACCAAACGAATATTCCCCGACAACAATGAGTATTTTATAACCACGTGCTTATTTTAAAAAAAAAATTCATATATCATCCTTAACTTTAAACTCTTATCAATTTAACTATTTACTGAATAGTAATTATAAGAAAAAATTGAATACTTTTATTTCATAAAATTCGGGGTCTTACAGAGCTTGTTGTTACCTAGGGCTATTAGTTTTATTGAAGGGTAAATAATGTTACACTTGATTAATCTATTATTGTAAAAAGGTGATACTGAACTGAAGAACTGGAGCTTTTTATTCATTGTTTATTCTTATTAGTTTATTCTTTTTAATTTAATTAATTAATTCAAAATTCCCTTTTCATTAAAAATCATAGGATAAATATAAAACAAATCACTATCTGTGGGATCGATCATTGCTTACTACTGTGCTAATTGCTTACTACCAATGCCGGGGAGTGTTATTTGTTTTTGTTTATTCTTTGTTTTCGTTTATTTTTATTATTTTGTTTTTGTTTTTGTTTTATGACTCAATCCTCTAACTTTATTGACTTAAATTTTGATCAAGAGATAGAGAAAACTGCAAATATAAAAGAAGCTCTTGTTCCATCATTTGAAGTAGAAGAGATGGCGGTGCCATAAAATAACAGAACTTTGAAAGAACTGGCTACTTCTGATCTGACTCAACCATCTTTTTGTATTGAGTATCCTACTTTAGATGTTGCTTTTGAACTTAACTCTAGACTAATTCATCTTTTGCTTACTTTTCGTGGTCTTACAGGTGAAAATCCATATAAGCATCTAAAGGAGTTCCATGTGGTGTGTTCCACGATGAAAGCACAAGGAGTGGCAGAGGAACAGATCAAGCTTAGACTTTTTCCATTCTCATTAGCAAATTTGGCTAAAGAGTACTGGTTATACTATCTACCTTCAGGATCAATACAATCATGGACTGATATGCAAAGGTTATTCTTGGAGAGGTATTTTCCTGCATCAAGAGTTACCGGTATAAGAAAGGAGATATGTGGAATCAGGCAATTCAATGGAGAGAATCTCTATGAGTATTGGGAAAGGTTCAAGAAGTCAGTGTTCCAAATTGTCCCACCTCATGGAATTGATGAACATTACTTTATCCAGTACTTCTATGAGGGGTTGCTACCAATGGAAAGAAGCATGATTGATGCAACAAGTAGAGGAGCACTGGTAGACAAGACTCCAGAAGCGACAAGGAACTTAATTGCAAACATGGCAGCTAACTCACAGCAGTATGGAACTAAGATAGATCACACACCACAAAGGGTAAATGGGGTAAGCACGAGAGACTTGGAGCAGCAGATTTCTGAATTAACGGCTATAGTTCAACAAATTGCTACAAGGAATACGCAAGGTTTTCAACATGCTCAACCTCAATACCACACAGAAAACCAAGAAGTACCTATCAATTCTGGGACATCTATGGAGGATATGTTCAAGGCATTCATGATCTAAACACAACAGTTTATGAGTCAGACAATAACTTATGTTCAAGATTTGAGGGACCAAGTTGGTCAGCTTGCAACCACAGTAGGAAGGTCACTTTCTCAAACTGTTGAAAATGTAAGTGCCATAACATTGAGATGTGGTGCAGAGGATCAACAGAAAAGAAAGTCAATACAAAACAAGTCAGACAATAGTGAAACAAACAGCAGTGATGTACTCAAGCATAAATTTTTACCTCTTTCAGCTTATGAACCGAAACTACCTTTTCCCCAAGTTCTAATAAGGAATTAGAAAGTTGGAGAGAATTCAACGTGGTATACAGAGTCTAATGAAAAATTCCTGGAAGAAATGGCGAATAGGGAACAAGAACTTAACGATGATGAAGAGTTCACTAGTGGAAACCAGTTAGAAGTGTTTGCGGCTACTACTGAATTTGAAGAAGAAATTAGGTATTCAACGTTTAAAACGGATGAACAAGAGGAAGATGAGAGCAATTTGATAAGTTCTGCAAATATTTATAAAGAGGATATAGAGGATACATCGGTGCAAACAATAAAAATACTACATGATACATACCATGGGACCTTAACTATGGAATTGGATGATGCACATGTCCAGTTCAGCATATATTGTAAGACCCCAACTTTTTGAATAAAGATTAAATTTTCTGGAAATATATTTTTGAATATTATGGTGTGGATTTGATATAATGTTATAGTTGTGGGTAATATTTACAAATCTTGCAAAGTACGCAAGTTGTTTTATAATATTCGATTGGTCGGGGAATATTCGTTTTAACAGGAATATTCAGACAACTAGACAATCATTGGTGGACCCCCACAATGGAATTATTGTCGGATCATGAAAACGCGACAAAAATACTTTATGAAAATAACGGCGGAAGTTTTACCATTAACCGTTGAACTACCCTAGAGTAAAAACAAAGAATACGGCGTGGTTTCATAGTAAGACACACGGTGATTGGTTATTGATGCTTACGTGAGAAGTCACTCGCAGTTATACTCAATTATTGCTACAGTAATTGCTGCATCATATCTCTCAAATTATTGATTCGATTATTGTCATAGTATCATCTGCATAATATGTTATTTTATTAAATCAATAATTGAGACGACAAAGTTATTCATATTATTAAATTACAATATTTACAATGTCTAGAAGTTTTGTCAAGGAGAGGTTTGGTCACCTAATTGCGCGCCAATAAGGAGAAATCCTTATTAGAAAGCCCCCTCTTTCCTGGAAACGACATGGTTGATAAATATTGTGAGTTATAATATTAATGATGAATGTTATTAAAATTGAAGTTGTGTTCGGAGTTGAATTTGGAGACGCAGACGTGATATTTGAGTCCGAAATGATGAAATTAGTAAAAATATAGTCTATAAGCACAAATTTTTCCTGAATTCACTATTTGGTCAAAAAGTCAACAGTTGACTTTTTCGGGAAAAGTCAAACTTCAAAATTTCAAAATTTATATTTTTGATAAAAATGGTTTCATTGTGTTAGAATTATTTGTGTTAGTGAAAATCGTCAATTATTTCGATAATAATTGATGTCTGGAGGTTATATTGACCAATCGGGTATTTAACCGGATAAATGAGCAATTGATTGCTATTATTTCACATGATTATAACTATTTGTTCACATGTGTATACTATTATTTTACATTCTTGTTACTATTAGGGAGTTGGTGCAAGATTGATAATACTTGCATGACTAAGTTAAAAATGGAGGTATATGGAGATGGAGGTACTATATCTTGTAATTCAGTATTTTCACATGTCTAAAACTATTGATTCACATAATTTACTATTAAATCACATTATTTACTATTAGGGAGGTGGTGCAAGTTTGATAATACTTCCATGACTAAATTAAAAATAAAGGAAAAGTTGGAGGTATTGTACTTTTTCGAGCCCTAAAACGTCTGATTATCGAAACTATATTTTTCATAAATAGAAGCTCATTCTTCCTTCATTTCTCACTAATTCACAAAAGCTTTAGAAACGATTATTATAGAGAGAAATTATAGAAAGAAGAAGAAAGTCTCATTACCTCACTATTTCAAAGATCCAGGTTTTTCTAAAGGTAAGGAGTATTATTTCTTTCTTATCCATGAAGAGAACTTCATTATTCCATTCTTTATTATTACTGTGGAATAACCTATATACGCCAGAGCTACCCTATACTTGGTGAAATTCTTCTGTTTTATTCTTTATCATTCTCATTGGAACATCCTCATGCATATGCGTTCTACATTGGGACACAATTCCGTTTTTATTATTCTCATTGAATATCTTATCTATGCATTTTATGCCTTGGACTGGTTCCGCCTTTTTATTATTCTATTGAATATCCTGTCATGCGCGCTTTCTGTGGGACCGATTCCGTTATTTATTATTCTTATTAGAATAACACTTGCTTGTCTTGATCTATCATCGCATGCTTGGTGATTTCTTTTGTTATTCCATTCTTTATTATACTCGGTTGGTTAAAGTTTTGACTTCTATAATCCATGAAATTAGTGGAATATCCTTGATATTTGCGCTTCATCCAAAGATCTTTTCATGGAAATATTCTTCTCGAGCATTCTTGAATTTTACTTTCTAAAAGCGATATCATGTTGACAATTTGACGTTATTAGTTCCTGGATAAAATAATTCTTGAACTTGTTTTATTGAATTCTTATATCATTGTCATCATCCTCATGTTTATATTTTGTTGAAAGTCATTTGTGGCCTATAAAGTGCATAGATGGACTTGGTATGATTATGACCGTGGATTATTCGGTTGTAATCATGGTAGTAATATTATAAAAGATGTGGTAAAAGTCTTCATTGGCCTAGTAGTGCATTGATGGATGAGTTGTTGACATGATCATGACCATTATTGAATACACAAATATTCTTGGCCCGTGGTGCATGAATAATTATGGTCGTGATACTAAAGAATATCATTGGTAGTAGCAAGAGTGATTCGATGATGTGGATTATTTATTAAAAATCGAGTCCCAAATGATAAAAGTGATGAAAAACCTTTTAAATCATAAAAGATAGTAGATTTTATTCTCTACTTGACTCTTTTAATGGATTGCTTGTTCACCGCAGCTTAAACTTGATGGTTGTTATATTGTATCGGTTTAACAATCGTTGAAGGCTAACGATAATATATTCTCGCATTATCTTAGTCATAATATTTCCTCTTGGGCTAGTTGAGCTCACCCTTTTACTTTTATTGTTCTCTTCAAAAAATGAGAACGTGGCGAGGACTAGTCGGGAACGGAGTGACGGACGAGATATGATAGCATTAGTAGTCCTCACTATTCAAAGGAAATAGTGGAAAATAAATGTAATAATATTGAATTTGAGTTTGTATATTGTCTAGACGACAATATGTGTATTAAAACTCACAGCTTATGTTTTGTCGTACTTTACACGACAGTTGTATAATTAAGTTGTATTTGTATTCTGTACTATAAGACCCCAAATTTTATGAAATAAAAGTATTCAATTTTTCTTATAATTACTATTCAGTAAATGGTTAAATTGATAAAAGTTAAAGTTAAGGGTGATATATGAATTTTTTTTCAAAATACACAGTGGTTATAAAATATTCATTGTTGTTTGGGAATATTCTTTACGTGAATATTCGCATTAAATGCAATGGCGCATGTACCATTTATGGGCCCCATAACGTAATAACCATGTCGGATGAAGAAAACGACAAAATTAAGTTTTTATAAATAACGGCGTAATCATCAAGAATTAACACTTTGCTGAATACACGGTGGTTAAAATACGAATCTGGCGTGGATGCACGATATTGATGAATTATTGATCCTTACGTAAAAGGCACTACTCAATAATTATTACGATGAGTTACTATTCAATATTTTATTTTATTGATTCAATAATTAATTGCGTTGATATTTTATATTATTGTTGTTTCAATAATTATTCTTTATGATTTTTCCATTATCGGATCAATAATTCATATTATTTGAATAATATTATTAGATAGCATTATTGGCAATGTCTAGAAAGTTCTGTCAAAGAGAGGTTTGATCACCTAATTGTGCGCCAATAACGAGAAATTCTTATTGGAAAGCCCCCTCTTTCCTGGGAACGGCCTGGTTATCATAAATGTGATTCTGTAATATTATTTGTGAATAATTAATTATTGATTCATATGATAAGGAAATATTTATTTTATGTGGATATAAATGTTGGATATATTTATTGTGGTTAAAAATGAAGGAGTTAATGTTGAGGTATTTTATCAAGATTTTATTTGAATGAAGGTATTAAAAATTAAACCAGTGTTTTTGAGATATATTGTGTGAGTTATAATTTTTAATCCGACCGTTGGATTGTTGTAATTTTTGGATATGTTATACATATATAAGTTGAGTATATGTCCACAAATTTTGAACCGTTAAAAATAAACGTATGATTTGTTATGAATTTTAAGAGGTGACTCATTCGAAAATTAGGTTTATAAATAATTTTGGTGGAAAATTCTAGAATTGGTGGGCCCTACTTGTGGTTGGTGGAGAAATGTGCTGAATTTTATTTCAAATGTGGTGGGTGGGAATAGTAGCAAGTAAAGCCATCAGGTTGCAGGACAAGTCTGCTAAAATTTTCCTATAAATAGAGGGCTAAGTTAGAATTGAAAATCACACCAGAATTCATAAGTTTTCTCTCTTTTTCTCTCTAGATTATCGAGTGTATTTTGTGAGTATTTAGATACTTGGTGAGTTGCTATTCATCGGTGCAAGTTTCTTTCAAATCATATCCGATATCCATCGAGTAAGTCTTTCTTTCTTTTGAGGTAAGGAATAGTAAAGGATTTTAAGGGTTATTATGTTTTTCAGATTCAGTATTTCTTTCGACCTTCGAAAATTCTAGAAAAAATTGAAATGATATTTTGATGAGTTTTATTGATTGTGTCCAAAAATGGTGATTTTTGGATGTATAGATTAAGAGTTGTGAATTTTACGGGAAAAGATTATTTTAAAAGTAATAATTATAACTCCTTGTGGTTAACTCCAAAATTGATAAAATTTTTATTAGGAGTACATCTATATAATATCGATGTACTTTGTGAATTTGAATTTTTGGATAAAAGTACAATTTTGATAAATATCTAAATATTCAAGCGGTTTTGGCCATATGAAAAATAGTAAATGAATTTTAAAAATTACGAGAAAATATATGTTCAATATCGGACTATATTCTACTAAATCTCGAAAAGAAAATTTGTTTGTACTTGATTTGGTATTTTCATGAAAATGGACTAGTTATGAGTAAATGAATTAAATATGTTATATGAAGTAAGAAAATTGGAAAATAGTATTTTATGGCTTGAGAATCCTATATGAGGTATATGCAGATTTTTGATGAGGGTTTTGGTTATTGGTGATGAAATCTTATGAGTTTGGCATTTTAGGATGATTAAATGCATTATTTAGTAAAGTGTAAACAATTAAAATAAATTGTTTATAAGTTTAAGAAATATTATTCTTTCAATATCATTATACCAAAATATTGGTATGGATTTTATTATAGAATTTCTACCTTTTTCATGTCGGGATTACTATTCACGAGTTACTATTCATGAGTTATACTATTCATGTGTTACTATTCACGAGTTACTATTCACGACAAAATTGGTTTCTTTTTCTAACCAAATTATAGTTGATTTATGAATATTACTCTTGAGATTAAATCTAGATATTTTGATTATATTGATTTTACTATTATATATAATATTTTTATAACTCTAATGATGATATTTCTCTTTGACTTGAGTGTAAAGATGGGTAGATTTTTGGTATGATCATGACTATGGGTTCTCTTTTTGGCCAAGAAGGCAAAGTTGAATTGTTGACCGGTATGATCATGACCATTGAATTTATAATTGAATATCTTTAGCTTAAGTGCAAAGGTGAAATGATCAACATAGTTATAATTATTGTTTATATAAATTAAAATGATTATATATTTCTTTGAGATATTAATATATTTGGCCCAGTAGCCATAAATATGAATCATTGATGAATATATTTGGCCTGTAGTGCAAATATGAACTGTTGATGAATATATTTGGCCTGTAGCGCAAATATGAACTGTTGAGGAATATCTTTGGCCCGTAGTGCAAAGATGAACTGTGTAACACTTTTTAAAAAAAATATTAGGATTTTTTTTATATCTTATATTTTTTTTTCTCATTCTTAAATTATCTTTCCGCTAATTAATTTACAATTTTTCATGTTTCATGTCAATTAAGCCTTGTTTTGTGGCAGTATTTGAAAATGGCATCCGAGAATGTTGAGAACATCAATGGAGCACAGGAGATCGTTGAGTCTCCACAGGACAATGTGCATCAGGAAGGCGACAATCCTCATGCAAACAACAACACTGACCAAATGATGAACGATGGAATGTTCCGAGGCTTCATGCAATTCATGCAACATCAGGCGAGAGCGGCTCCTATCCAAAATACAGGTGGAAACACTGGCAACTCTCGGACGGTCACCGCCAAACAGTTCAAGGAGCTGGGACCACCGGAGTTTATTGGAGAGCCAAAACCACTTAAGGCGGAAGCATGGATAAAGCATATAACCAAGATATTTGATGTCTTGGGATGTCTCAGGTAACAAAAGGTTCCTTCGCCACCTTTATGTTTGCGTGAAAAGGCGCAGACATTGGTGGGAATCAGAAACGCACTCCGACTGGCCGACTCAAGATGTCTTGGGAGAAGTTCCAAGAGCTGTTCAACGACAAGTACTTTCCCGAAAGTATTCGTCACATAAAGGAAGTGGAGTTTATCAAGTTGGAACAAAACAATATGACCGTGTCGCAATATGAGGCTAAATTTGCGGAGTTATCCCGGTTTGCATCCCATTTGGTTGATAGTGAGGAGCGAATGACCCGAATATTTTTAAGAGGTTTGAAACCGGAGATACGACAATATCTTATTTCTCATAAACTGTGTTTGTATTCAGATGTTGTAAATAGGGCTCAGTTGTTGGAGCGCGATAACGAGTCAACGCAACCAAGAGAAAGCGGTAAGCAAAAATGAAAATACCAAAGGTAACAATCATCGGGCGGTGACAACAAACATGGAGGGAATCAACATGCCATAAATGGTAACCACTTCGGTGGTAATCATAGCCAAGACAATAAAAATGGACATTTCAAGAAAAGGAGATTCAACAATGATAGAAAGACGTCAGCACTAGCACCCGTTGTTAAGGAAGGAGAACGACCACCTATTATATGCTTCAAATACGGAGGAGAGGGACACATCTGTGACAACCCCAAAAATAGGTCCATTCCATCCAACCTATTCTCGAAATCGCCAAATACATGGTACGAAAATAATTACAACTTTATTAATACAATTGTCGTGCGAGATATTTACAACACTTAAACCGTGAGTTTAAATACAAATATATACCAACTGTGACTCATGTCCCAACCGTGGACGACTCATAATGATACCTTACATAAAGGTACAAATAAAAACTGCTTTTAGAAATTAAAATCTTTGGGAAGTGCTCAAGAAAACCTTCGTATACTGGGAGCCATGCGCCTAGGTTATGATAGGATATCATATGGCCACGAATTATCCTTGGTTGACCCAATACACCCCAAAGAAAAATGAGAAGATTACTATCATATTCTTCCCAATGGTGAGTCTTCTCTTGACATATCATTATCTCCACTGCCTCTAATTGGGTATTATACTCCAAACAAACACCAAGATTATATAGGTAGTGCTTGTAAATATACTCAGCAAGTGGATGAGCACAACCTTGTCTTATGATGACACGAGGTTGTATGTCATTAGACATCTTGTATGATAGTGGCAAAACACCCTTCCAAGTTAAATTCACCTCACCCTCAATATCTATAGACCACCGTTCTATTCCCCGCTTGTCCCAGCTATAATTTTATTACCTGAAAGGAATTGTGAAACAAAAGGGTGAGAACAACTAGCTCAGTAAAGAATATCATGACTAAAGATAAATAAATTATCAATAGCCTTCAACAATAATAAATCAGAGATTTAGAACATATGGTAGATGATAAAACTTTTCAACCATAGTTGCAGCGGAACGAGCAATTCATTAGAATAGTCAAATAGACCATAAAATCTATTATCTTCTCCATGTTAAAAGTCCATCAACAATGTTTTATCCCTGTAACATTAATCAATAATTCCTGTCTACAATCACGTGTATAACTCATAATAGTAATTGTAGTTCTAAATTCCTTTTCTCATCCAGGACAAAGTTAATTTTCATCACCTGAAACATCAAAGATCATGGTTATACCAAATCACAGTTCCTGTTCATAATCATACTGATAAATTCATCTTCGCACTACGGGCCAAAGATATTCATCAACAGTTCATCTTTGCACTCATCGCCAAAGATATTCAACAACATGTCATATTTGCACTACCATGTGCCAAAGATATTCATCACTTGGTCATGTTCATCTAAACACTGCATCATCTTCACACTCATCGCCAAAGATATTCATCGAATCATTCATCTTTGCACTACATGCCAAAGATATTCAAATATCATCATTTAGACTCCGAGGATTATGAAAAATATTTTAAAGAAAACGAATCCAAAGAAAACAAAATAATAAATATTAAGGATTCGTACTTCAAATTATTCCATGTCCAAAAATATCTCAAAAATAATCATAGTGGAGTAAAATTCAAGAATGATCAAAACATAGATCCAATCAAAGATAGGAATCATAATGAATAATCTTGGACACAGAGAAGAAAACTTAATTTTTCTCATAATAATGTCGTATTTGTGAATAGTGCCATATACGTGAATAATCAGATAATGAATAAAGAACTCTTACACTAAAAGATAGAAATTTCACAAAAAACATCATCACGCCGCGTGAATAAGATTGTGAATACTAACTCGTGAATACTAACTCATGATTAGTAATTCATGAATAGTAACTCCGACATGAAAAAGTTCTAAATTTGATAAAAATTCAAACCAATATTTCGGCATAATGATATTGAAGAAATAATATCATTTATGAAGAAAATAATCTCCCTTACCTCAGAAAGAATAGTACTTCTGACTGGAATACTGGATATAGTGCTAAAAGAACTTGCACCATATAGCAATACTTAAAGTACTAAAATACTCACAAAAATACGCTCGATATATAGAGAGAGAAAGAGAGAGAAATCTTTAGTTTCTGGTGTGATTTTCAATTCTAACCTAAGCACCCTATTTATAGGAAAATGCTTAGAACACCAAATCAGAAAATTTAATATAATATTAATATATATATATTAAATTCCTACGCACCCTCTTCTTTGGTCAACAAATCAGCCACACATGTTCCAAAGACAGCAAAAACGTTTTTGTTAATTAAACCAATTAAAACTTCCAAAATCAATTATTTCGGAACTTCATAACTTCAATAATTCATAATAAATATCCATTTTATCAGAAAATTCAAATCTCGCGTCTTTTTATAGGAAATTCAATTCTCTACAACTTTGCAGAAGAAAGTTTTTCCAAATTCCAAACAAAAAGTGAGCGAAATCCACATACGGACGATTTTACAGGCTATAATCAAATTTCAGTTAAGAAATGGGGTCCACCGACACACAAAATATGTGTTAATCATTTAATACAACAAAAATACTCTTCCTCCTCATATACTTATATATCACACATTCTTTGTAAAAATATCATCATTATTATATTATAATAATATAATAAAATATTATTTTATCAGAAAAGATAAAATATCAATTTTCAACAATTGTCACTTTAAAAATTTTCTCCATCTATATCCACATAAAATGAATATTTTCCTTATCATATAAATCAATAATTAATTATTCACAAATAATATTATAGAATCACAATATTATTGTGATCGTGCGCTTTCGAGAAGAGGGGCTTTCCAATAAGAATTTCTCTCATTCTTGCCAAGCAATTAGGTGACCAAACCTCTCCTCGATGTAACTTTCTAGACATTGTCAATAAGGCTATCTAATAATATTATCCAAATAATATGAATTATTGATCCGATAATGGGAAATATTATGCCGTGACAATTATTGAAACAACAATAATATAAAATATCAACGTAGCAATTATTGAATCAATAAAATAAAATATTGAACAGTAATTACTATAACAATTATTGAGTAGTGGCCTTCACGTAAGAATCAATAATTGGTGCAATACTGCAATGCCATCTTTGTGCAACAACGCCAGACACATCGTATCTTAACCACCGGGTATTCCAACAAGATAATCTTGGAATAACTTCGCCTGTTATTTGTAAACAACTTATACTTGTCGTTTTCTTCATCCAATCGCTTTCCGTTATGGGGCCCACAAAAGTTTGGGCCGTCGTATGAATATTCCCTGACAGGAAAAATATTCCACGACCAAACAAATATTCCCCGACAACAATGAGTATTTTATAACCACTTGCTTATTTTAAAAAAAATTCATATATCACCCTTAACTTTAAACTTTTATCAATTTAACCATTTACTAAATAGTAATTATAAGAAAAAATTGAATACTTTTATTTCATAAAATTCGGGGTCTTACAACATCCCGTCTAAAGCATGTTATAATTGTGGAAGAGAAGGTGACTTAGCTCGATTTTATCGTTCACCGAAGACAAATTCAGCTAGGATGGAGGCACCAAAGGCCGTGATTCTAGGGATTGATTGGTTAACTACTCATCATGCAAAAATTGATTGTTTCCGTAAGGTTGTTAGCTTTCATATTCCTAATTAACCTATTATGCAAATTCAAGCGACCAAACCATTAAAATCAATCACGGTCATCTCAAGCCATAAAGCTATTCGTTTATTGAAAAACGGATGTCAAGCTTTCTTAGTTCATGTCACAGATCTAAACAAAAATACGTTAGATTTGAAAGATATTTCTATTGTTAATAAATTTCCTGACGTATTCCCTGAAAAACTTCCTGGCCTACCTACAGAGCGTGAAGTTGAATTTTGTATCGACCTTGAACCCGATATAAAACCCATTTCTAAAGCCCATATCGAATGGCTCCTATTGAACTTCAGGAGTTAAAAATCCAATTGCAGGAATTGTTAGACATTGGTTTCATTCGTCCCTAGACGCCTCCTTGGGGTGCTCTCTGCTCTATTCGTGAAGAAGTAAGATGGGAGTATGCGACTTTGTATTGATTATCTGGAGTTGAATCATGTCACCATAAAAATAGGTACCCATTGCCACGTATTGATGACTGTTTGATCGCCATTAGGAGCACAATTTTTTCAAAGATCGATCTTCATTCTAGATATCATCACCAAGGTTAAATCGAGGATATTCCAAAGATTGCCTTTTTAACTCTGAATTTGAGCATTATGAATTCTTAGTCATGTCTTTTGGATTGACTAATTCTCCTGCTGCCTTCATGGATATGATGAACCGAGTATTCAAGGAATATTTGGATCACTTTGTGGTCGTCTTTATTGATGACATCCTTATTTATTGCAAAAGCCGTGAAGATCATGAGCAACACTTGAGGCTGATACTCCAAAAGCTTCGTGAATATAAGCTTTATGCCAAGTTGAAGAAATGCGAGTTCTGGCTTGAGGAAGTAGCATTCCTTGGGCATGTAATATCAAGTCATGGAATATCCGTTGACCCGGCAAATATTGAAGCTATTCAAAGCTGGGAGCAACCCAAATCAGTGACCGAAGTACGTAGCTTTCTCGATTTAGCTGGTTATTATCGGAGATTCGTGGAAGGATTTTCTCGAATCGTTACTCCATTAACTCAGCTGACTCGAAAAGAAACAAAGTTCGGTTAGAGCGAGGAATGTGAGAAAAGTTTTCAAGAACTCAAAAGGAGACTCATTTCAGCACCTGTTCTGACAATACCATCTGGTTCGGAGGGATTTGTCATCTACAGTGATACTTCGGGCAAAGGGTTAGGATGTGTTCTCATGCAACATGGGAAAGTCATAGCCTATGCATCAAGACAACTCAAAGAATTATGAGAGGAATTATCCTACTCATGATATATAGTTGACAGCTGTTGTCTTCGCACTTAAAATTTGGAGGCATTACTTGTATGGAGAGAAAGTGGAGATCTTTACGGATCATAAAAGCCTCAAATATTTCTTCACTCAAAAGGAACTCAACATGCAACAACGATGTTGGCTGGAACTGTTGAAAGATTATGATCATACCATCCAATACCATCCTAGAAAAGCAAACGTGGTAGTTGACGCATTGAATAGAAGATCATAGGCGGGTACGAGTGCAATATTCACAACACAAAAGCCGTTTTGTGTGACTTGCAAAGAATAGAGATAGAGTTAAAGACTCCAGGGACCCATGTGATGATGGCGAATATACGAGTAGAACCGACTTTAATTGATAAAGTTAAATTTGCTCAAGTTACAGATCCGGAGCTGATGCGTATGAAGAAGAAAGTGCAAGAAGGTGCTATGCCAGAAGCAAGAATCGATGAAGAATGAATACTTCGAGTCAACTCCAGACTTTGTGTTCCTAACGACCCAGATTTAAAGTATAAAATCATGATGGAGGCGCACAACACACCGTTTGCAATCCATCTTGGGAGTACCAAAATATATCGTGATCTTCGCCATACATTTTTGGTGGAGCAATATGAAGAGAGAGATAGCGCTTATTTATCTCAAGGTGTCTAATTTGTCAAAGAGTTAAAGCGAGCATCAAGTACCAAAAGGTCCATCAGAACCACTTGAAATTCCGTAAATGGAAGTGGGAGCACATTACCATGTATTTCGTTACTGGCCTTCCTAAATTTTCTCAAGGCATAGATGCGATTTGGGTCATTGTTGATAGATTGACCAAGTCTGCTCATTTCTTACCGATACAAGAAACTTATACACTTGAACGTCTTGCTCGTATGTACATAAACGAGGTTGTAAGATTGCATGGTATGCCAGTATCCATAGTTTCTGATCGAGACCCAAGATTCACTTCAAGATAAGATTGCATGGTATGCCAGTATCCAAGATTCACTTCAAGATTTACTTCAGTGCAAACAATAAAAACACTATATGATACATACCATTGGACCTTAACTATGGAATTGGATGATGCACATGTCCAGTTCAGCATATATTGTAAGACCCCAACTTTTTGAATAAAGATTAATTTTTTTCGAAATATATTTTTGAATATTATGGTGTGGATTTGATATAATGTTATAGTTGTGGGTAATATTTATAAATTTTGCAAAATCACGCAAAGTTGTTTTATAATATTCGATTGGTGGGGAATATTCATTTTAATCGAGAATATTCGTATAACGGACAATCATTGGTGGACCCCCACAAATGGAATTATTTTCTTGATTGAGAAAATGACAAAAAATACTTTATGAAAATAACGGCGGAAGTTCTACCGTTAATCGTTGAACTACCCTAGTAGTAAAATATAATAATACGCGCGTGATTGCATAGTAGCACACGGTATTGATTATTGATGCTTACGTGAGAAGTCACTCAGTTATACTCAATTATTGCTACAGTAATTGTTGCATCATATCTCTCAAATTATTGATTCGATTATTGTCATAGTATCATTTGCACAATATGTTATTTTATTAAATCAATAATTGAGACGATAAAGTTATTCATATTATTAAATTACAATATTTACAATGTTTAGAAGTTCTGTCAAGGAGAGGTTTGGTCATCTAATTGCGCGCCAATAGGGAGAAATCCTTATTGGAAAGCCCCCTCTTTCCTGGAAACAACCTGGTTGATAAATATTGTGAGTTATAATATTAATGATGAATGTTATTAAAATTGAAGTTGTGTTCGGAGTTGAATTTGGAGACGTGGACGTGATATTTGAGTCCGAAACGATGAAATTAGTAAAAATAGTCTAGAAACAAAAATTTTCGGAATTTACTATTTGGTCAAAAAGTCAACGGTTGACTTTTTCGGGAAAAGTCAAACTTCGAAATTTCAAAATTTATATTTTTGATAAAAATGGTTTCATTGTGTTGGAATTATTTGTGTTAGTGAAAACCGACAATTATTTCGATAATAATTGATGTCTGGAGGTTATATCGACCAATCGGGAATTTAACCGGATAAATAAGCAATTGATTGCTATTATTTCACATGATTATAACTATTTGTTCACATGTGTATACTATTGTTTCACATTCTTGTTACTATTAGGGGAGTTGGTGCAAGATTGATAATACTTGCATGACTAAGTTAAAAATGGAGGTATAGATGGAGGTACTATAATTGTAATTCAGATTTTCACGTATGTAAACTATTGATTCATATAATTTACTATTGAATCACATTATTTACCATTATTGAGAGGTGGTGCAAGTTTGATAATACTTCCATGACTAAATTAAAAATAAAGGAAAAGTTGGAGGTATTGTACTGAAATTGTGACGCCCCCAAAATTAGGTATACATCACCCATCTTGGGTCGTCGAAACATGGTACAAAATTCAAATACAACTTACTAATACAACAACTGCAGGTATATAATACGACAAAACATAACTATGAGTTTGAATACAATTATTGTCTACTAGAGGTTATACAAACTCAAAAGGAGTCCTCATTACAATTATTAACACACTATTTCACAGAATAGTGAGGACTACTAATGATATCCTTTGGACCGTCACTCCATTCCCCGACTAGTCCCTGCTATGTTCTCATTTCCTGAAGAAAAAAGTGAAACAAAGGGTGAGCTCAACTAGCCCAGTAAGAAATATTATGACTAAGATAATGCGTAATAAATTATCGTTAGCCTTCAACAAAGGTTAAACTGATAAAATATAACAACATCAAGTTTAACTACAGCGGAACAAGCAATCCAATAAAAGAGTCAAGTACAGAATAAAATCTACTATCTTTTATGATCTAAAAGGTTTTTCATAACTTTTATCGCTGGGACTCAGCTTAATAAATAATCCACATCATCGAATCACCCCTGCACTACGGCCAAGGATATTCTTTAGTATCACGACCACAAATTATCCATGCACTATAGCCAAGGACATTCGTGTATTCATTAATAGTCATGATCATGCCAATAAATGTCCATCAATGCACTACGGGCCAATGATAACTTTTACCACATTATTTGTAACATTACGGTCATGATTACACCGAATAATCCATGGTCATAATCATACCAAGTCCATCTATGCACTACAGGCCACAGATGACTTTCAACATAATATAAACATGAGGATGATGACAATGATATAAGAATTCAATAAAACAAGTTCAAGAATTAATTTATCGAGGAACTAATAATGTCCAAATTATCAACATGATACTGCTTTGTAGAGTAAAATTCAAGGATGATCAGAAGAATATTTCCATGAAAAGATATCGACGGATGAAGCGCAAATATCAAGGATATTCTACTAATTTCATGGAGTATAGAAGTCAAAACTTTAACCAACCGAGTATAATAAAGAATGGAATAACAAAAGAAATCACCATGCATGCGGATTTGAGATAGGCAAAGTTATTCCAACGAATAATAATAATAACGGAACTGTGTCAAAGTAAAATTACACCGAAGCGTGATATTCCAACAGAATAATAAAGATTTTAACCAGTCCTGTAAAACACATGCATGTGATGTTCCAACGTAATAATAATAAAGATGGAACCAGTCCGGTGTAAAAACCATACATGCATGTGATGTTCCAACAGAATAACAATAAAGATTTTAACCAGTGTCCGTAAAAACACATGCATGTGGATGTTCCAACAAAATAATAATAAAGATTTTAACCAGTGTCCTAAAACACATGCATGTGACGCTCCAATGAATAATAATAGAAGAATGTCACCAAGTATAGGTAAACCATCGTGATACAAAGTTATTCCAATGTAATAATAAGCAATGGAATAACAATGCCTTCTCTTCATGAATAAGAAAGAATAACACCCTTACTTTAGTAGGAGATTGAATACTCGCAGTAGTGTAAGTAATGTATACTCTTCTTCTTTCTCTCTTATTCTCTCTATACTTTCTCTCTCTATAGCTTGAATGAATTCGTGAAAATAATGAAGCACTAGGCCTCTATTTATAGAAGATTTCTAGCTTAGCACTTGAAATGTGAAAAGGCAAGTGGCTTGACGATCGGTGATGTGAAAAAAAAAAAAGTGGTTTGACGTCCAGTAAAGTGAAACACCAAGTGGTTTGACGCTACCAGAATGTGAAACAACAATTGGTTCGACGCCTTTAATATGTAAACGACAAGTGGTTTGACGTCTGGTAAAGATAATTACTATCGACGAAGGTAATTACTATTGATGAAGAGACTCTTAGATGATGATATATTTATATAAAATAACTAAACTTACCACAAACGTCACATAATAGACTTTTTATATACATCAAGGATTGAATAAATATTACCACAAATCATTTTATTTTTAATCAACACATATTTAATCTTTCAACAATTATTAATCATTTATAACTTGTCGCCTCAATTATTGATTTAATAATATAACATATTATACGATGATATTCGTGACAATAATTGAATCAATAATATAAGAGATATGATGCAACAATTCATCAGAGTAATAATAATGAGTATAAATGAGTGTGACTTCTCACGTAAGCATCAATAATCAATATCGTGTGCTACTATGCAACCACGCGTATTACTGTACTTTTACTACCGGGTAGTTCAACAGTTTTAACTCCGCCGTTATTTTCATAAAGTATTTTTGTCGTTTTCTCAATTCGATAATAATTCCGTTGTGGGGTCCACCAATGATTGTGTCGTCGTACGAATATTCCCCGATAAAAAGAATATTCCCCGACCAAACGAATATTTTATAACAACTTGCTTACTTTGCAAAATTTATAAATATTACCCACAACTATAACATTATATCAAATTTACTCCATAATATTCAAAAATAATATTTATAGAAAATTCATCTTTATTTATAAAAGTTGGGGTCTTACAACATCCCCTTCTTATGAAATTTCGCCCTCAAAATTAGGGTACGTACCTGGTATGTCGAAGAGGTAAGGATACCTTGATTTCATTTCAAATTCTAACTCCCAAGTCATTTCCTCAACATCGTGATTTCTCCACAAAACTTTGACTTGAGGTATAACCTTGGAGCGTAGAATATGTTCCTTCTTATCCAAGATTTGAACAGGAACCTCTTCATACATCAAATCTTCCTCTATTTCTTCCGGTTCTAACTCAATAATGTGGTTCGGGTCTTTCACATATTTACATAACATGGATATGTGAAAACGTTATGAACACGAGACATACTTTGTGGTAAAGCCGAGTCTATAGGCCACAGCTTCCTACTCGATCGAGGATTAAAATGGGCCGATGAATCGAGGATTGAGTTTTCCTCTCTTTCCAAATCTCGTAACTCCTTTCCATGGAGCAACACGTAATAACACATGATCTCCTATATCAATTCCACGCCCTTTCGATGAAGATCAACATAACTCTTTTCGATCGATCTTGTGAGGTTTTTATACGTTTTCGGATCGTTTGAATCTTTTCCATAGTTATACGCATCCAACTCGTCCCAAAAACGTTGCTTCACCCACCTTTCATCCCAAAGATACCGCAGAATCGACACTTTCTTCCATACAACGCTCGAATGGAGCCATGCCAATACTTGTTTGATAATCGTTGTTGTAGGAAAACTCCACCAATGGTAAGAACTTGTCCCAACTTCCTTGAAATCAAGGACACAGAGTCTTAATAGATCTTCAAGAGTTTGAATAGTCCTCTCCGATTGTCCGTCCGTCCCGAGAATGATATCGCCGAAGCTAAATCGTAAGTCTGTGCCCATAGCTTTTTGCAAACTTACCCAAAATCGTGAAGTGAATCTTGGGTCTCGATCGGACACTATGGATACTTGGCATACCATGCGATCCATACAATCTCATTTATGTACATACGAAAAGCGTTCGTTCAAGTGTATAAGTTTCTCGAATCGGTAAGAAATGAGCAGACTTGGTCAATCTATCAACAATGACCAAAATCGCATCTATGCCTTGAGAAATCTTAAGAAGACCGGTAACGAAATCCATGGTAATGTGCTCCCACTTCCATTCTGGAATTTCAAGTAGTTGCAATGGACCTTTTGGTACTTGATGCTCCACTTTAACTCGTTGACAAGTTAGACACCTTGAGATAAACAACGATATCTCTCTCTTCAAACTAACCCAAAATAGTGAAGTGAATTTTGGGTCTCGATCAGAAACTATGGATATTGGCATACTATGCAGTATTATAATCTCATTTATATACATACGAGCAAGACGTTCAAGTGTATAAGTTTCTCCTATCGGAAAAAAATGAGCAGACTTGGTCAATCTATCAACAATGACCCAAATCGCATCTATACCTTGAGAAACCTTAGGAAGACCGGTAACGAAATCCATGGTAATGTGCTCCCACTTCTATTCTGGAATTTCAAGTGGTTGTAATGGACCTTTTGGTACTTGATGTTCGCCGACTACGTTGACACGTTAGACACCTTGAGATAAATAATAGCTATCTCTCTCTTCATATTGTTCCACCAAAATGTATGCCGAATATCATGATATATTTTGGTACTCCCAAGATGGATTACAACGGTGTGTTGTGCTCCTCCATCATGATTTTATACTTTAAATCGTGGTCGTTAGAAACACAAAAGTCCGGAGTTGACTCAAGTATTCCTTCTTCATCGATTCTTGCTTCGGCATAAGACCTTCTTGCACTTTCTTCCTCATACGCATCGAACTCCGTGTCCGTAACTTGAAAGCGACTTTTAACTTTATCGATTAAAGTCGGTTCTACTCGTATATTCGCCATTATCACATGGGTCCCTGGAGTCTTTAACTCTATCTTCATCCTATACAAGTCACACAAAATGGGCCTTTGCGTTGATAATATCGCACTCGTACTTGCATATGATCTTCTACTCAATGCGTCAGCTACCACGTTCGCTTTTCTAGGATGGTATTGGATGGTATGATCATAATCTTTCAACAGTTTGAGCCAACGACGTTGTCGCATGTTGAGTTCCTTTTGAGTAAACAAATATTTGAGACTTTTATGATCCGTAAAGATCTCCACCTTCTCCCCATACAAGTAATGCGTCCAAATCTTTAGTGCGAAGACAACAGCTGCCAACTCTAGATCATGAGTAGGGTAATTCCTCTCATATTCTTTGAGTTGTCTTGAGGCATAGGCTATAACGTTTCCATGTTGCATGAGAACACATCCCAACCCTTTGCCCGAAGCATCACTGTAGATGACAAATCCCTCCGAGCCAGATGGTATTGTTAGAACAAAATTTGAAATGAGTCTCCTTTTGAGTTCTTGAAAACTCTTCTCACATTCCTTCATCCGAATCAACTTTGTATCTTTTCCGAGTCACCGAAGTTAATGGAGTAGTGATTCGAGAAAATCCTTCCACGAATCTCAGATAATAACCAAATAAACCGAGAAAAGCTACGTTTTGATCATCGATTTGGGTTGCTCCCACCTTTGAATAGCTTCAATCTTTCGTCAACGGATATTCCATGACTTGATATTACATGCCCAAGGAATACTACTTCCTCGCCGCGAACTCGCATTTCTTCAACTTGGCATAAAGCTTATATTCACGAAGCTTTTGGAGTATCGACCTCAAGTGTTGCTTTCATGATCTTCACGGCTTTTGTAATAAATAAGGATGTCATCAATAAAGACGACCACAAAGTGATCCAAATATTCCTTGAATACTCGGTTCATCATATCCATGAAGCGCAAAGAGGAGCATTAGTCAATCCAAAAGACATGACTAAGAATTCATAATGCCCGCATCGAGTTCTAAAGGCAATCTTTGGAATATCCTCGCTTTAACCTTCAAATTGATGATATCTGTAATGAATATCGATCTTTGAAAAAAATTGTGCTCCTAGTAATCCGATCAAACAGTCATCAATACATGGCAATGGGTACCTATTTTTGATGGTGACATGATTCAACTCCGATAATCACTACAAAGTCGTGATACTCACATCTTTCTTCTTCACGAATAGAAACAGAGCACCCCAAGGAGACGTCTTTAGGACGAATGAAACCAATGTCTAACAATTCCTCGCAATTGGGTTTTAACTCCTGAAGTTCAATAGGAGCCATTCGATATGGGGCTTTGGAAATGGGTTTTGTACCGGGCTCAATGTCGATACAAAATTCAACTTCACGCTCTGTGGGTAGGCCAGAAAGTTTTTCAGGGAATACGTCAGGAAATTTATTAACAATAGAAATATCCTTCAAATCTAACGTATTTTTGTTTAGATCTGTGACATGAGCTAAGAAAGCTTGACATCCATTTTTTAATAAACGAATAGCTTTATGGCTTGAGATGACCGTGATTGATTTTAATGGTTTGGTCGCTTGAATTTGCATAATAGGTTGATTAGGAATATGAAAGCTAACAACCTTACGGAAACAATCAATTTTTGCATGATGAGTAGTTAACCAATCAATCCCTAGAATCACGTCAAATGCAAGTATTTTCAATGAAATAAGATCTACAGGTAATGTAAGGGTACCGATTTGAATCAAACAAGACTTATAAACAGTGGATGTAATGAAGGTTTCTCCTAATGGAGTTTCAACAGATAAGTCAAAGTCTAATTTCTCCGGAGTCAAATTTAAACGTTGAGCGCAAGTAGGAGAAATAAAAGAATGGGTAGAACCGGTATCAAATAAGGTATAGACTTCACTAGAGTTTATGATAAACTTACCCGTGATGACCTCATTCGGGTTCCTTGTTTTCTGGGAGGTCACAACAAACGCTCTCCCTTGCACTACCGGTTTTGACTTTTCTGGGACGGCCTTTGGTGCCTCCATCCTAGCTGAATTTGTCTTTGGTGAACGACAAAATCGGGCTAAGTGACCTTCTCTTCCACAATTATAACATACTTTGGACGGCATCGCGTAGTTTGGACTGATGTGCCCCTCCCCTCCGCATTTGAAACATATGATAGGTGGTCGTTCTCCTTCCTTAACGATAGGTCTTTGGTCGACGCTTTTCCATCATTGTTGAATCTCCTCTTCTTGAAATCTCCATTCTTATTGTTTTGGCCTCGATTACCACCGGGTGGTTACCATTTCGCCCGTTGATTCCTCCACGCTTGTTGTCACCGCTCGATGATTGCTCTCCATTGGTATTATCATTTTATCTACCGCTTTCTTTTTAGTTGCGTTGACTCGTTATCGCGCTCCACTAATCGAGCCCTATTTACAACATCTCAATATAAACACGCTTTATGAGAAATAAGATGTTGACGTATCTCCTATTTCTTCAAACCTCTTAAAAACATCTCGTGTCATTCTCTTCATTATCCACCACGTGGGGGCCTTGGACCGGGATAACTCCGCAAATTTAGCCTCGTATTGCGACACGGGCCATATTGTTTTGTTCCAACTTGATAAACTCCACCTCCTTCATGTGACGAATACTTTCGGGAAAGTATTTGTCGTTGAATGTACTCTTGAACTTCTCCCAAGACATCTTCAAGACGGCGGAGTTGAGTACGCTTTCTATGATTCCCACCAAGAATCTTCCTCTCCGCAACATAAAGGAGGCAAAGGGAACCTTTGCTCTCGGAGCATCCCAAGACATCAAATATCTTGGTGATCTGCTTTATCCATGCTTCCGCCATAAGTGGTTTTGGCTCTCCTTAAACTCCGGTGGTCCCAGCCTCGAATGAAGCTTAATGGTGACCGCCCGAGAGTTTCGATGTTTCCACCTACGTTTTGGACAGAGCCGCTCTCTTTCTTTGTTACATGAATTGTATAAATCCCTGAACATTTGATTATTCATCATTTGGTCGGTGTTGTTGTTTACGTGAGGATTGTCGCCTTCGCGATGCATTATCCTCGATTATTGATATGTGGTGAATCAACGGTCGCTTCATGGCTCCATTGCTATTCTCAACATTCTCGGATGTCATTTTTAGATATTGCCACAAAACAAAGGTTAATTGACATATAACATATTATCCCTAAATTCTGACCGACCAATTAAATACCACATAAACTTAGGTAGGTCATACTAGCAAGGAATTCCCGTCTCACCCTCCTAAAGATTATTCTCACATCTTAGCCAGGGATCATATCCCTAAGCTTTGATACCAACTGTGATGCCCCCAACATTAGGTATGAATCACCCATCTTGGGTCGTCAGATACATGGTATAAAATTCAAATTCAACTTACTAATACAACTATCATGTACAATACGACAAAACATAACTATGAGTTTGAATACAATTATTGTCTACTAGAGATTATACAGACTCAAAAGGAGTCCTCATTACAATTATTAACACACTATTTCACAGAATAGTGAGGACTACTAATGATATCCTTTGGACCGTCACTCAGCTCCCCGACTAGTCCTCTCGCTATGTTCTCATTTCACAAGAGAAACGTTGAAAGAAAGGGTGAGCTCAACTAGCCCAAGAAGAAAAATATTATGACTAAGATAATGCGAGAATAAATTATCGTTAGTCTTCAACGTTGTTAAACTGATAAAATATAACAACATCAAGTTTAACTGCGGCGGACAAGCAATCCATTAAAAGAGTCAAGTAGAGAATAAAATCTATTATCTTTTATGATTTAAAAAGTTTTTCATGACTTTTATCGCTGGGACTCAGCTTAATAAATAATCCACATCATCGAATCACCCCGCACTAATTCTACGACCAAGGATATTCTTTAGTATCACGACCACAAATTATCCATGCACTACTGACCAAGGACATTCATGTATTCATTAATGGTCATGATCATGCCAACAACTGTCCATCAATGCACTACGAGCCAATGATAACTTTTACCACATCATTTGTAACATTACGGTCATGATTACACCGAATAATCCCTTGTCATAATCATACCAAGTCCATCTATGCACTACGAAGCCACGATGACTTTCAACATAATATAAACATGAAGATGATGACAATGATATAAGAATCCAATAAAACAAGTTCAAGAATTAATTTATCCAGAACTAATAATGTCCAAATTGTCAACATGATCTCGCTTTGTAGAGTAAAATTCAAGGATGATCGGAAGAATATTTCCATGAAAAGATATCTTTGGATGAAGCCTTGAATATCAAGGATATTCTACTAATTTCATGGAGTATAGAAGTCAAAACTTTAACCAACCGAGTATAATAAATAATGGAATAACAAAAGAAATCACCATGCATGCGGTGCTTGCGCAGACAAAAGTTATTCCAACGAGAATAATAATAACGGAACCAGTCGTGCAAATTTCACAATCGATAGGATGTTCCAACATAATAATAAAGATTTTAACCAGTCCGTGTAAAACACACGAACATGATGTTCCAATGTAATAATAAAAAGACGGAACTGTGTCCGTGTAAAACACATGCATGTGATGTTCCAATGAGAATAACAATAAAAGACGGAAACCAGTCCTGTGTAAAACACACACCAGGATGTTCCAACATAATAATAATAAAGATTTTAACCAGTCCGTGTAAAACACATGATTGTGATGTTCCAATGTAATAATAGAAGAATGTCACCAAGTATAGGGTAAACCACAGATACAAAAGTTATTCCAATGTAATAATAAGCAATGGAATAACAACGCTTCTTTCATGAATAAGAAAGAATAACACCCTTACTTTAGTAGGAGATTGAATCTTTAATAGTGTAGTAATGTAATACTCTTCTTCTTTCTCTTATTCTCTATACTTTCTCTCTATAGCTTGAATGAATTCGTGAAAATAATGAAGCACTAGGCCTCTATTTATAGAAGATTTCTAGCTTAAGACTTGAAATGTGAAAAGGCAAGTGGCTCGACGACCGGTGATGTGAAAAAAAAAGTGGTTTGGCGCTCAGAATGTGAAACACCAAGTGGTTTGATGCATGTAATGTGAAACGACAATTGGTTCGATGCCTGTAATATGAAACGACAAGTGGTTTGACGTCTGGTAAAGGTAATTACTATTGACGAAGGTAATTACTATTGACGAAGAGACTCTTAGATGATGACATATGCCCCCCCCATAAAATAACCAAATTTACCACAAACGTCTCATAATAGACTTTTTATATACATTAATGATTGAATAAATATTACCACAAATCATTTTATTTTTAATCAACACATATTTAATCTTTCAACAATTATTAATCATTTATAACTTGTCGCCTCTCAATTATTGATTTAATAATATTACATATTATACGATGATACTTTGTGACAATAATTGAATCAATAATATAAGAGATATGATGCAACAATTCATCAGAGTAATAATTGAGTATAATCGAGTGACTTCTCACGTAAAGCATCAATAATCAATATCGTGTGCTACTACGCAACCACGCCAGACATCTTGTACTTTTTTACTACCGGGTAGTTCAACAGCTTTTTTACTGGAACACCTCTCCGTAGTTATTTTCGTAAAAAGTATTTTGTCGCTTTCAATCCGACAATAATTTCGCTTAGGGGTCCACCAATGATTGTGTTGCGCATTTAATATTCCCCGACAAAAAAGAATATTCCCCACCAAACGAATATTTTATAACAACTTGCTTACTTTGCAAAATTTATAAATATTACCCACAACTATAACATTATATCAAATTTACTCCATAATATTCAAAAATAATATATATAGAAAATTCATCTTTATTTATAAAAGTTGGGGTTACGAAATTTTTTGAGCCCAAAAACGTGCAATTATTAAAACTATATTTTTCTATAAATAAAGCTCATTCTTCCTTCATTTCTCACCAATTCACAAAAGCTTTAGAGCGATTATTATAGAGAGAAATTATAGAAAGAAGAAGAAGTCTCTACCTCAATATTCCAAAGATCCAGCTTTTTCTAAAGGTAGGGAGTATTATTTCTCTTATCCATGAAGAGAACTTCATTATTCCATTCTTTATTATTCGCTGGAATAACTCAGATACGCTGTGCTACCCTATACTTGGTGAAATTCTTACATTGTTCCATTCTTTATCATTCTGTTAGAACATCTTGTTCATATGCGTTCTACGCCTAATTCGATTCCGCTTTTTATTATTATTATTAGAATATCCTATCACATACATGCATTTTACGTCGGACCTGGTTCCGTCTTTATTATTCTGTTGGAATATCTTGTCTATGAGTTTTACGCCGGACCTGATTCCGTCTTTATTATTCTGTTGGAATATCTTGTTTGTGCGTTTTACGCCGGACCTGATTCCGTTATTTATTATTCTGTTGGAATAACCCGCTTGTGTGGTCTATCGCATGCATGGTGATTTCTTTTGTTATTCCATTCTTTATTATACTCAGTTGGTTAAAGTTTTGACTTCTATAATCCATGAAATTAGTGGAATATCCTTGATATTTGCACTTCATCCAGTATCTTTTCATGAAAATATTCTTCTTAGCATTCTTGAATTTTACTCTAAAAAGCAGTATCATGTTGACAATTTGGACGTTATTAGTTCCTGGATAAAATAATTCTTGAACTTGTTTTATTGAATTCTTATATAATTGTCATCATCCTCATGTTTATATTTTGTTGAAAGTCATCTCTGGCCTATAAAGTGCATGATGGACTTGGTATGATTATGACCAGGATTATTCGGTGTAATCACGATCGTAATGTTACAAAATGATGTGGTAAAAGTCCTCATTGGCCCGTAGTGCATTGATGGACAGTTGTTGGCATGATTATGACCATTATTGAATACACAAATATTCTTGGCCCGTAGTGGTATGGATAATTGTGGTCGTGATACTAAAGAATATCCTTGGCCGTAGTCAGAGGGGTGATTCGATGATGTGAATTATTTATTGTGAGTCCCAAATGATAAAATGATGAAAACCTTTAAATCATAAAAGATAGTAGATTTTATTCTCTACTTTGACTTTTTTATGGATTGCTTATTCACGCAGCTTAAACTTGATGGTTGTTATATTGTATCGCTTAACACCTGTTGAAGGCTAACGATAATATATTCTCGCATTATCTTAGTCATAATATTTCCTCACCGGCTAGTTGAGCTCACCCTTTTACTTTTATTGTTCTCTTCAAGAAATGAGAACGTAGTAGGACTAGACGGGGAAACCGGAGTGATTTTTTGGATGATAGCATTAGTAGTCCTCACTATTCAGTGAAATAGTGGAAAATAAATGTAATAATATTGAATTTGAGTTTGTATATTGTCTAGACGACAATATTTGTATTAAAACTCACAGCTTATGTTTTGTCGTACTTTACACAACAGTTGTATAATTAAGTTGTATTTGTATTCTATATTATGTATTTGGCGACTCAGAATATGTGATGTATACCTATTTTGGGGGCGTCACATATATGAAGTTAAAAGGTATCTTGGTAATATTAATTCTATTTTTCTACTGATGTTGTTGACTCTATAGTGCAGGAATCTTTTGATCAAATACAATTATACAAGGAGGATTTGAGGGCTGATATGGAGCAAAATCAGGATCTAAAGGATGCTCCTAATGAAGAATTGAAGCTATTACCAGTCCACTTGAAGTTCACAAGTCCAACAGAGCTTGGCCTCGGCAAGGCCACCGTATAAACCACCTAGGGCCCATAAATGAGAGGCCCAATTTTTTTTATAAACTTATGTATTTATGTGTATAAAAAAAATAAAATAATAAAAAGATTAACGATATTATGTATTAAAAATGATATGTTAGAAAATATTAAATATGATATTATAATTGATGATTTTGCATCTAAAAGTGCAACAAGAAGATATTTTAAATGATGTTTTGTGGTTTAGATTTCATTGGGCAAAACTAAAGAAATATCCACTGTAGTTGGTAGGTTTACTGATTATATCATTAAACTTTTAATTTTTCAAATTATACCACTAAACTAATTATTATTTTGAAATTGGGTCATTTTGTTAAAAAAAATAAACGAACGTTAATTTTTTATCTACAAAACTAATGAATTACCCACTGTAGTTGGCACATTTAACTGATTACACCAGTGAACTTTTAATTTTTCAAATTACCTCATCAAACCAATAAAAATAATTAATTTAAATATTTTAAAAAATTATTATTATTTTAAGTAAAAAATATTATAAACTTTTTTTTCTTCATAAAATGAGTAGAGTTTCATAAAATATAGATTCAAACAAATTAAAGTGATTTTAAATTAAATTAATGTCTACTTAATTTTTTAACAGAATGACCCATTCTTAATATTAGAAATTTTTAAAAAAACTAAAAATAGAAATTAAAATTAAAAAATAGTAAATGATAAATAAAAAAATTGATTCAATTTTTGCAAAAAAGAAATTAATAATTTTTATAAATAAATATTATTTTCAAGAAAAAATTGGAAAATTCTTCACATTTTAAAAAAATGAGTAAAATTTTATAAAATATAGATTCAAAAAAATAAACTTTATTTTCAAAAGGAAAGAAGAGATTTTTTTAAAAAATCAGTAACGTTTCATAAAACTTTATTTTTTTTAAATCTATATTTTATAATACTTTACTCATTTTATGGAAAAAAATTTAAAGTTTCTAATATTTTTTACCAAAAATAATAATTATTTTTAAAAATATTTAAAACAATCATTTTTAATTAGTTCAATTGAGTAATTTGAAAAATTAAAAGTTCAATTGTGTAATCAGTAAAACGTGCCAACTACAGTGGATAATTCATTAGTTTTGTAGATAAAAAATTAACGTCCAATTTTTTTTTAATGGAATAACCCAATTTCAAAATAATAATTAGTTTAGTGGAGTAATTTGAAAAAAATTAAAAGTTCAATTGTGTAATCAGTAAAACTTGACAACTACAGTGAGTATTTCATTAGTTCTACCGATTTCATTGATATTTTTATTTTGTAGGTACATTCGATGATTCTTTGTTTCGAGGACATTTTAAAGTGTTCTTCCTTATCTTTTGTAAATTCTTATAATTTTAATAAAAATAATTAGTTGATAATTTATTAATTTAATTTGTATAAAGGGGCACACTGAAATTTTTTTGCCCTGGGCCTTGGAAAACCCAGGACCGGCTCTGAAGTCCAATTACATAGAATGAAAAGGATGATGTCAAGCCAATGACAATAAACAAGGGCAGCTGCTTGGGAGGCAACTCAAGATCTCAGATTTGATTTTTCTATCCCTTCACTTTTTAGTTTTTTTATTGCATGTTAGCTAGTAGTATTTTCTTCTTTGCATGATTTTCTTACATTGGGGACAATGTAAGGTTTGAGTGTGGGGGGAAGATTTAGGTTTTTATTTTATTTAGGAATATTGATCCGATTTTGATGGGGAATTTAAAAAATTAATGCTTTTAAAAATTTTTGAAAATTTTGATTTCATGATTCTATCTGGCTATGTGTTAAAAAGATTAAAGTCAAAGATTGAAAATTAATGCTAAATTTCAAAATCTATTTAATGCTTAGTTGGTTAATGAATGATGAAGACTAAGCCATGATCCATAGTAAATGATTGAAATTAAATTTATGATACATGAGTACTTGAATATGAGAAATATGTTTATTTGGCTAAGCTATTTGTGGAGTTGTCTATGTGCACTGATTTCATGACTTAGAACTATTTAACTTGCTTATGTTGTTGCAGAACCATGTGAAAAAAAATGATGAATAAAAAAAAAGGAAAAAAAATAATAAAAAAAATCTGCTTCAATGTCCATTGTGTGAAATAACTGGGTATCTAAGCCTCGGAAAGCATCGGTATTCACACTGAAAAGTGCGATGGATAAAAGCAGCTTGGCTAGTCGACTTTTGTGGCCTTTGTTACTTAAATAAGTAAGCCTTAGGGGTGTCTCTACACCTAGCGCCCTAAGATCATCTGGTTTGGGAGTCGTTGGTGGAAAATTCGCTAATGGGTAACTCTGAAAAGCCTAAAAAAAGGAGACATTGCACATGTCAAGAAAAAAAAATATACGGAAAAAAAGCATGAAAATACATTCATCTATGCTAAAAAGAAGGTTCTATGAAAAAAACTTAAAAAGCAAAAAAAATTTATTCTTGGGTGTGAGTCGGTGTGCACGGTTTTTGCTCCATGGTAACTAAGTTGAGTAAGTATGTAGATTTTGAGAAAGTTACTTATGTGGCTACAATTTGGTTTAATGAAATTCATTGGTGAAATAGTAAAGTTGTTCATTGTGAGTTAACTGATAAGGCATTGATTAAGATTTTTGCAAATTTAGTGTTGATAATCATGATTTGTACCTTGAAATCTTTTGACATGATAATTGAATAGAATTTTTCTGGAAATTAAACTTTTGGTTTACACGAGGACGTGTAAAAGGCTAAGTATGAGGGAATTTGATGAGTGTATATTATTCATTTATTTTGATTTCATTATATTTAGTTTTATTGCATGTTTCATGTGTATATGAGCTTATTAAGGTGTTTAATGATTTCAGGAGGAATTGGAGCTGAAATGAGGAAAAAAAGAAAATTGCAGGGTTTTTAGCATTAAGTTGGATGCATGGTCTTGGCTTGGGACTGGGATTTTATTGTAGATCTCTTCCTTATCTTTTCGGAACATCTTGAATCATCCCAATCGGAGTTCGTATGAAGAAGTTATGATATTTTTACCACACGGAAGTTGAACCTCAAAGTTTGGAAGTTGCAATTTGCATAGCAGTCACTTGGAGCCTGATTTCAACCTTGATACAGCAAGAATCTGTCTAATATCAAAGAATGAAAGTTGTAGATCTCGTCGATATCTTCGTTTTGATAGGTAGCAGGCCCCGTAACTCCTCCCAGATCAAAAGTTATGTTCATTTTACCAATGGACGTCGCAACAGAAAATAAAAATTCGCCCCAGCGAATTTGAGCGGGAAAATTGGGAAATCTTGGATTTTTGGAAAGTTTCTAAAATCATATTTTGACAGATTTTTACATGGAATTGGATTGATATTTCTATTAGAATTAGGATATCTTTAGACTAAAATTTATTTCCAAATTGGATTCGATTTCTTTATGGAAACTACTTATGATTTGTAATTTCTTTTAGGATTTGGATTTCTACTTCCTATAGGATTTAGGACTTTGTCTAGCACTATAAATAAAGAATGCTAGTCAGGGTTTTATTCATTCAATCATCTACTACATTCTCTCATCTACAACATTGGAGGATTGAAGACATGAGCTAAGTTCTTTTTATTCAGTTTTAAGGGATGTTGAACCTTATTTATAATTAATGGTTAATTGAGTATTCATTATTTATTCTTTCTCACATGAAATTCATTCTTGATAATCTGATTTAATTTCTGAATGCTATTTGGCTTAACTGATTTGATTTCTGCAGGATTGAGTTGGTTAACAAATATCATATGCTAGATCAAGGAATAATATTACGTGTAATTGATATTGTTCCTAATCATAAGTAGTAATTAGTAATACATGATTGTGGACAAGTTTTTGAGTATTGCTATGATTATCAGAAGATAAGTTAAACAATCCGAACTTATGTGTTTGTTGCTTGGAATAGTCTAATTTCCTAGTTCTTAATGCTGCTATTATATTAAATCTAGAGAGCTTATTTTAGGTTATAAAATTGTTAGAATCTTGTGAAGAGCTTATTTCATTGAGTGACAATCTAAGGGGAGTTTCGGGTAGCAGATCTTGTTGTTACCTAGGGCTATTAGTTTTATTGAAGGGTAAATAATGTTACACTTGATTAATCTATTATTGTAAAAAGGTGATACTGAACTAAAGAACTGGAGCTTTTTATTCATTGTTTATTCTTATTAGTTTATTCTTGTTAATTTAATTAATTAATTCAAAATCCCCTTTTCATTAGAAATCATAGGATAAATATAAAACAAATCACTCTCTGTGAGATTGATCCTTGCTTACTACTGTGCTAATTGTTTAAATTTGTAAAGTGAAAGTGAGGTTAATTTAGGAGTGTAAACGACAGCTCTCAGGTTATTATAGAATATTGTTGGGATAGAGCCTAGAGATGTTGTGAAAATGAACTACGGATGGATGATATGCATGTGTGTATATGTATATATAGGGATTGAACCTTTAAAATATCTACAAGTGCAAAAAAGTGCAAAAGATTTTTGTTACTTGGGCATTACTAAACATATTTTGAGTGTATTCAATTATCTAGGTGTCAGTACTGTTCGGTTTGAACTGTAATTCTCATGTAATAATACATTCTCTTCAATTATGGTTGTATGATGGAGAGAGCCTAAGATGGGTAGGCACAGTTATATAAGCAATTATATAACTGTGCCTACCCAATTATATAAACAATTATATACGTATGGCTCCTCTATCACTCTCTAAAAAATATATGCAATTATATAAGCAAGTCTATAGCCATATTATGTACATAAACTTTTCAAAGTTTACTTCTTTTTCTCGGAACGAAACTAAAAATTTTCCTCCTGTTGAGATACTATGTTGTTTCCAGGTTGTTAAAAGAGCTCTCCAGCTGTAGACCTATAAACTTTTCAAGATTTACGGGATAAAACTTTAGGCCACAAATTAAGGTTGCGTAAAATTGAAGGTATAAATCATAAGTAAATTTTTTAACCATGTGTTTATAATTATAATTAATTAAACACATATTTATATGTACTTATTGGTATATTGTGATTGTGTTATAAATATTTATCAAAGTTTTTTTTAATATTTTTTTTATGAATAATACTTTGTGACGAAGCTGAAGAAGGTGAAAAAAGAAATGGTTAAATGCTCGCTATCAATGAGGTAAATTGTATGTTGTTTAAAATTTATCTTTGGTAAAATTAAATATTACTCACTCCGTCTCAGGATAAAAATCTTGGTGAACTTTCACGCATATTAAGAAGAGGAATAAAATGACAAAATTATCCATAATAATATGTCATTAATTATTTTCAATGTAGGTGAGAGAATGATTTTCTAGCGATTCAATTCAAAATATTCTCTCTCCATACTTATTAAATATGAAGAGAGAATTAGAATAAAAAAAGTATGAGATATTTAATGCTACGGGCATAATCAGAAAAAATATGTAAAAATTTAGTTATTAAAAGAAAGTGGACATTTAACATAGGACTACCTAAAATAGTAATAAAGACTTTTATCATGGGACGGAGGGAGTAGTGATCTGCACACATTGAATGATTGTGTAAGAAAATAAACTATCTCTTAAATGTATTGGATTAGTGATGCGAAAGCAAATATAGGTGTATGATAAATATTATGGATTAAACTAACTCTTGAATGTATTGGATTGGCGATGTAAAAGCAGATATAGGTGTATGGTAAATATTATGAATTTGAGTGATAGACTTTTAACAGTTAGATTTCGGATCCCTCATGCATATAATTAAATATTAGCTTCGTTTATATATATCGTAATAAATTAATTATTGATTTATTTTATCGAGTCTTCACTATTCTATAGTCTTATGCTTATTAGGTGGTGATGTGAGTTGTATATATGTTTAGGTAATTGTTTCCATTAGGAATGTACTATGTGTTTTCGTTTTCTTGATTTATTAATGTTTGATTTTTTATAATATTTTGTACATAATTTATTTTACCACCACGATATTCCTTCTTCGAATGGGGTGAACAGGCAAATAAAGGGTGCATATTGAAAAAAAGAAGAAGTAAATCTCTTAATTTTATGTTATAGTAATTCAATTAATTTACATGAATTGTTGACGTACTTGAGTTTTTTTTTACATGAATATTGAATAAAATATTAAATTTATTATTCAAACTAGCCAGTGTATTACACGAATTATCAACTAATTGTTATGAAGCAGTTGACATATAACTAACCACCACTAATCTATAAGTCGTTATTTTTGAAGTAGATAAATTGGTCTGTTAATATCTTTAATGGGCTCCATAAAGCCGCAAATTTTGACATCACCTTTCATTCAAAGGCCTCTTTTTCTCGGGCACACACTATAGACCAAGAATAAAAATTTAAAATGACTTTCACTACCCTTTTGGTCTTACTATTTATTGTCAAAAATATACTATTTCCGTGTTTAAAAAATTTGGCTTACTTTAATTTTTTTAGTTAATTTAATTATTTTTATAACCAAAATTTATATTTTTTTATAAATATATGTGAAAATTTATAATTAAAAAAAATTATATTATATTTATTACTACCTTTAATTTTTATGAGTTTAAAAATATAAATAAATATACATATTTTTTAATTTTAAAATTAGTTAATTTAATCAGAAAAATTAAACTAAACATGTTTTTAAGAGACTGAGGAAGGGTGTATTAAACTTATATTCAACGTTGGTTATGGTTCTATACTTCTATTTCCAATTAACTTATTTATACATTGAATATTTGGACCCTCACCATTTAAGAAAGGACATTGAAATTTCTACATAAAAATATGTCGTTATAGATGCATAGCGACAGTAAAAATTATCGCTATATGATTTATAGCGACGATTTTTATATAAAAATATCAAAAAGTCATGTAAAAATTATGACAACCCCAAAATAGGTCCATTCCATCCAACCCATTCTGAGTCGCCAAATACATGGTACAGAAAACAACTACAACTTTATTACAACAATTGTCGTGCAAAATACAACAACACATATCTTGTGTGTTTGGATACAAATATATATATACCAATGTGACTCTCATCCCAACTTGGATAAGACGTCACAAATGACACCTTACATAAATGTATAGTCAAAAACTGTTTTAGAAATTAGAATCTTTGGGAAGTGCTCAAGGAAACCTTTGTACATGGGAGGTCATGCTTCTAGGTTATGATAGATATCATATGACCACGTAATTATCCTTGGTTGACCTAATAGAAGACCCAAAGAAAAACGAAGATTCTATCATATTCTTCCCAATGGTGAGTCTTCTCTTGACTTATCATTATCTCCATCTGTCTCAAATTGAGAATTATATTTCAAACAAACACCAAGATTATATAGGTAGTGCTCAGAATATACTCGGCAGAAGGGATGAGCACAACCACATCTTATGATGACACGAGGTTGTATGTCATTAGACATCTTGTATGATAGTGGCAAAACACTCTTCCAACGTTGGGTTCGCTTCTCTCCTATATGATTCACCAAATAAACTACTAAAAGATGTATACAACACACTTGTCTATATTGTTTACGGAGAACTCCACGATTAGAGACCACCGCTCTATTCCTTGTTACCTCATTTCGACCCAAACTTTACTTTTATTACACGAAAGGAATTGTGAAGCAAAAGGGTGAGCACAACTAGCTCGATAAAGAATATCATGACTAAAGATAATTAAATTATCAATAGCTTTCATCAATAACAAATCGAGATTTAGAACATATGGTAGATGATAAAATTTCAACCATAGTTGCAAAATAAACGAAGCGATCCATTAGAAGAGTCAAATAGACAATACGATCATTATCTTCTCCATGTTAAAAGTCCACCAACAATGTTTTATCTCTCGTAACATCAATCAATGAGCTTCATTTCCACAATTATATGAATATCTCATAATCATAATTGTGATTCTAAATTCTCTTCGTACCTGGATTTAATATAATTTTTATCACATGTCTTTACACGAAACATCAAAGATCATGGTTATACCAAATCACGCCTTCTGCTCATAATCATACTAATAAATTCATCTTTGCACTACGGGCCAAAGATATTCATCCTGATTCATCTTCGCACTAACGGCCAAAGATATTCAACAACGAGTCATCTTTTTGCACTACGGGCCAAAGATATTCATTAACGATTCATCTTTACCTTCATCGCCAAAGATATTCATCAACAATTCATCTTTGTACTACAAAGGCCAAAGATATTCCTCAACATTCATATTTACACTACAAGCCAAATATATTCATCAACAGCTTCATATATGCATTCTGGGCCAATATATTAATATCTCAAATAAATATATAATCATTTCGAAATTTATATAAATAATAATTATAACTATGTTGATCAATTCACCTTTGCACTTAAGCTAAAGATATTCAATTATAAATTCAATGATCATGATCATACCAAATCCGATTCAACTTTTCACTTTCGCCAAAGAGAACCCTAGTCATGATCATACCAATAATCTACTCATCTTTACACTCCAAAGGAAAGAAAATTTCAACATCAGGGTTATAAAAATATTATATATGATAATAAAATCAATATAATCAATATATAATTTTAATCTCCAGAGTAATATTCATAAATCAACTATAATTTGGTTAGAAAAAGAAACTAATTTTGTAGTGAATAGTATCCGTGAATAGTAACTTGTGAATAGTAACTCGTGAATAGTAACTCATAAATAGTAACCCTGACACAAAAAGGTAAAAATTCCACAGTAAAATCTATACCAATATTTCGGTATAATGATATTAAAAGAATAACATTTCTTAAACTTATAAACAATTTATTTTAATTATTTACACTTTCCTAAATAATGCATTTAATCATCATAAAATGCCAAACTTATAAGATTTCATCACCAATAACCAAAACCCTCATCAAAAATCTGTATATACCACATATATGATTCTCAAGCCATAAAATCATATTTTCCAATTTTCTTCATTCACATAACATATTTAACTCATTTATTCATAACTAGTCCATTTTCATAAAAACTACTAAATCAGTTCCAAAAATATTTTTTTTCTGGGATTTAGCAGAATATAGTCCCATATTGAACATATATTTTTCTTAGAATTTTTAAAATTCATTTACTATTTTTCATATGGCTAAAATCGCCGAATATTTAGACATTTATCATAAATTGTACTTTTATCCAAAAATTCTGAAATTCACAGAGTACACTGATATAATATATATGTACTTTCAATAAAAATTTCATCAATTTTGGAGTTAACCATAAAGAGTTATAAGCGATTACTTTTAAAATAGTCTTTTCTCATAAAATTCATAACTATTAATCTATACATCCAAAAATCACTATTTTTGGACACAATCAATAAAACTCATCAACATATCATTTTAAATTTTTCTAGAATTTTCTGAAGGTCAGAAGAAGTACGAACTGAAAAACATAATAACCCTTAAAATCCCTTACCTCAAAAGAGCAGTACTTCTGACTGGAATATCGGATGAAAAATCGAAGGAAACTTCTACTAAATAGCAACTCTCAAAGTATCTAAATACTCAAAAATATGCTTGATAATATAGAGAGAAAGAAAACTTGTTTCTGGTGTAATTTTTAATTCTAACTTAGCCCTCTATTTATAGGAAAATTTTAAAGCTTGACTTGACCTGAACCCGATGGCTTTACCTGCTACTATTCCCACCCACCACATTTGAAATAAAATTCAGCACATTTTTTCACCAACCACAAGTGGGGCCCACTCAATTCTAGAATTTTCTACCAAAATGCTAAATTCAGATACTTCAGCAATTTCTGAACCATTCACCTCTTAAAATTTATAACAAATCATACGTTCATTTTTAACGGTTCAAAATTTGTGGACATATACTCAACTTATATATGTATAACATATCCAAAAATTACAACGATCCAACGGTCAGATTAAAAATTATAACTCACGCAATATATCTCAAAAATACTGGTTTAATTTTTAATACCTTCATTCCGACAAAAATACTGATAAAATACCTCAACATTAATTCCTTCATTTATAACCACATAAATAAATCCATCATTTATATCCACATCAAATAAATATTTTCTTATCATATAAATCAATAATTAATTATTCACAAATAATATTACATAATCACAATTATAATAACCAGTAGTTCCCGGAAAAGAGGGGCTTTCGAATAAGAATTTTTCCTTCTTGGCGGCGCAATTAGGTGACCAAACCTCTCTTTGATGTAACTTTCTAGACATTGCCAATAATGCTATCTAATAATATTATTCAAATAATATGAATTATTGACCTGATGATCAGAAATATTGTGCAGTGATAATTATTGAAACAACAATAATATAAAATATCAATCCAGCAATTATTGAATCAATAAAATAAAATATTGAGCAATGAATTACTTGTAACAATTATTAAGTAGTGCCTTCTTATGTAAGGATCAATAATTCAAAAATACTGTAAAAAGCGTGTCTTTCTTTAAACAAACGCAGCGTATTAGTGTATTTTAACCACCGGGTATTCCAACAGTGTTAACGGTAACGATTACGCCGTTATTTATAAAAACTTAATTTTGTCGTTTTCTTCATCCGAGCGCTTATTCTCATTATGGGACTCCACAAATGGTCATACTGGTAAATTTAATATTCCCAAGCGTAAAAAATATTCCACGACCAAACGAATATTCTCCGACAATAATGAATATTTTATAACCACTTGTGTATTTTGAAAAAATTTCATATATCACCCTTAACTTTAACTTTTATCAATTTAATCATTTACTGAATTGTAATTATAAGAAAAATTGAATACTTTTATTTCATAAAATTCGGGGTCTTACAGAAATGTCAATTTTCTTTAAGAAATCCATCCTTATATTTCTTTTCTTTTATTCTTTATCTTTTAATAATAATGAAATTTATTTTTCTTTTTCATGGGATTTCTTTTTACCGTGAGACGATTCACCCGTTTAATTAAATCAGCTATTGTCTCCGTTCCCAAAAGTATTAGCAAAATACAATTTGCACACATATTAAGAAAAATAAAAATAGAGGAAAAAGTTTCAAAAAGTGATGAGTATTTTAATTTTTTTATACTAATAGATCCAATAAAATGACATATTTACCCTTCACTTTATATACTTTATCCCATCTTTTTGAGATAAAAAAAAATTTGTACATTGAATTATCTTCTGAAGACGGAGAAAATAGGATATTAATAAACTGAGAAAAGGTAAAGAAAGAAATTTAATTTAATTAATCAATTAACAATGAAACAAAGTTGAGAAGAGGTAGCACTTATTTTAACTTTTAAATTTAAATATGTTGACTGTGAAACGAAAAATATTTAAAAATGAAAAAAAAAAGTGGCAGATAAATAAAATTTTCTCCCGGGTAGCTAGGGCAACTTTGCTTTTTCTTGACATTGGAAAATAATTTTCTTGTTTTCTCATAGCCTTTCAAACGAAACACCACATAAAAATCAAATTAGACTAATATTGGTCTTCATCTATTATTGGGTCCCACGTTAATTACCAACTATCAATTCATATTGAGGTGATTTTTGTGTTTATTCTTTTATGTTAATAAATTTACACTAAGTAGATAAAAATGGTTCATAAATTTAGAGATAAAAATAAAATAAAATAAAATAAAACATATTCTCTAAAATATGTAAATTTTCTAGTTTATAAAATTAGAAAATTTAGTTTTAAAATTTAAAAGAAAATTCCATTAAATAATTTCTTTTAACTTTCAAAATTCAAAATACATAATTAAGAATGCCTTGAGTATTTTATTTTTCTTTATTTATATTAATCCTTACTTGGCACACACTATGTGTGCGCATGTAAAAAATTGTAAATTAATTAGCCGAAAGATAATTTAAGAATGAGAAAAAAAAATATAAGATATAAAAAAAATCCTAATATTTTTTTTAAAAAGTGTTACACAGTTTCAAGAAAAATATTTTCTCCTCTCTCTTCCTTTATAAAATAGAAAAGGAAGAATCTTTATAAAATTTTAAAATATATAAATTTTCTAATAGTGTTTATTGTAATAATTACATATGAATCATTATATACTCCTTCATTTCAGATAATTTATCTTAATTTGAATTTTGGTAGTTTAAAAAATATTAAATTTATGTAAATGTTGGGTATTGCTTTAAAATACCTATAATGGATCTCACCTTAAGGGTTTTATATTTTTATTTTTAAAGGAGTAAAATGACAATGATAACATATTTGAAATTTAAGTTGATATGCATGTTCATGAATCATGGGACATCTAAATTATAAAAGGGTACAAATAATAATAATAAAATAATATGGACCAAACAAAGTTTAATGGTACTTAATTTTATGATAATTTTTAGTTAAAAAAAATCACTTCTTATAAATAAATGAGAGATTCATTTACTATTAATGTGTTTTTATGAAAATAATAAAAAAAAAACAAGTTCATATTAAAAATTGAAACTTTTTGTTAGAATTAGATAACACACGCACTCACGCATACAAGAGTAAAGAATCAACACAAAATTTATTTGGTTCTTCAATTTGAGTACGTTCATAGGAGCGGCGAGAGAAGTTGTTTTATTTATGATCTGAGTACATAAGGTTTTACAATAGAGAGTATATATAACTGCTACTCTATTTCAACCCAAATTGGGACCAATTTTTTTTTATAATATTGTAGAGGTTATTCTTATATAGAGTATTACTAAATAGGGGTTTTACTATATATATATATATATATATATATATATGATATATTTTTTACTCTTTTTAATTGACCTTTTTAAAATTTCAAATGTGCCCCCCACAGTCTTTGTTTATTGCGCAGCCAACAAAGTATTTTGTGAGAAATTATAAAAAATATGAAAATAAAAATCAAAACTACAAATTGTGTATCAATGGATAACATTTCTTAATTATATATGAAGAGCTTGGTTATTAAATTTATGTTTTTTGACAATTTTAAAAGATTGAATTTAACTGTATTTCACTTTTAAAAAATATTTATGTATTTAAAAAAATAAGAAACCTTGTTGATTAATGATGGAAACTTATAAAATTGAGCACATTATTAATGAGAAGAACTTGTCGTATCATGTTCATTATTTGTACCACAAAATCTTTTCAGTTTTATAGTTCATAGAACAAAATTATATTCATTCTTTTTACCAAGTAATAACTACTACAACATAGAAAAAGAGAATTCACGCGATAAAAGGTATTCTTTGATTAGTTTACAATTTGTCTATGAGGTTTTATTTTGTCATCGACAGTTATTATGTTTTTGATGGACGTGTAGTGGGTTTAAATGACTCAAAAATATATTATAAAAATTGTTAAATTTATAACAGAAAATATTATGGTATTTCTACAACAAAAGTATCGCTATTGATCCTATAACGACGATTTTCACCATCACCGTCGCTATACATCTACAACGACACTTTTGTTATAAAAATAACAAAAAATGTTGTAGATTTAACAATTCCTGTGACACCCTCAAAATTAGGTATACATCACCCATCTTGGGTCGCTTGATACATGGTATGAAATTCAAATACAACTTACTAATACAACTGTCATAGTATGCAATACAACAAAACATAAACCTGTGAGTTTGAATACAATTATTGTCTACTAGAGATTATACAAACTCAAAAGGAGTCCTCATTACAATTATTATCACACTATTTCACGAGAATAGTGAGGACTACTAATCTTATCCTCCGGACCATTACTCAGTTCCCTCACTCGTCCCAAATATATTCTCATTTCACGAAGAAAACGGTGAAAAGAAAGGGTGAGCTCAACTAGCCCAATAAGAAATATTATGACTAAGATAATGCGTAATAAATTATCATTAGCCTTCAATGTTGTTAAACGATAAAATATAATAAACATCAAGTTTAAGCTGCGGTGAACCAAAGATCCATTAAAAAGAGTCAAGTAGAAAATTAAATCTACTATCTTTTATGATTTAAAAGGTTTTTCATCATTTATTATAAATTTGAGACTCGACTTAATAAATATTCCACATCATCGAATCACCTCTGCACTACTACCAATGATATTCTTTAGTATCACGACCACAATTATCCATGCACTTTACGGGCCAAGAATTTGTGTATTCATTAATGGTCATGATCATGCCAACAACTCATCCCATCAATGCACTACTGGGCCAATGATAACTTTTACCACATCATTTGTAATATTACTACCATGATTACACCAATAATCCATGATCATAATCATACCAAGTCCATCTATGCACTTCTGAATACGAGATGACTTTCAACATAATATAAACATGAGGATGATGACAATGATATAAGAATTCAATAAAACAAGTTCAAGAATTAATTTATCCGAGAACCAATAACATCCAAATCATCGAACATGATATCTTTGCTTTGTAGAGTAAAATTCAAGAATACTTAGAAGAATATTTCCATGAAAGGATCTTTGGATGAAGCCTTGAAATATCAAGAATATTCCACTAATTTCATGAAGTATAGAAGTCAAAGTTTTAACCAACCGAGTATAATAAATAATGGAATAAGAAAAGAAATCACCATGCATGCGATAGATCAAGACAGCAGGTGAGTTATTCAACAGAATAATAAATAACGGAACCCGGTCCCGCCAGAAAACGCATAAAAGCGGATATTCCAACAAAATAATAAAGAATGAAACCAGTCCGGCGTAAAACACACGAGACGGGATGTTCCAAATGAATAATAATAAAGAGGCGGAACCGAAGTCCGGTGTAAAACACATGCGAGGATGCTCCAATGAATAATAATAAAGATTTTAACCGTGTCCTGTAAAACACACGCATGGATGCTCCAATGTAATAATAATAAAGATTTTAACCAGTCCGTGTAAAACACACATGACATGATGTTCCAACGAATAATAATAGAAGAATGTCACCAAGTATAGGGTAAACCGCATATCAAAGTTATTCCAATGTAATAATAAGCAATGGAATAACAATGATTCTCTTCATGAATAAGAAAGAATAACACCCTTACTTTAGTAGGAGATTGAATCTTTACGAGAGTGTAATGTAATGTAATACTCTTCTTCTTTCTCTCTTATTCTCTCTATACTTTCTCTCTCTATAACTTGAATGAATTAAGTGAAAATAATGAAGCCTTTGGGCCTCTATTTATAGAAGATTTCTAGCTTAGCTTCTTGCCATGTGAAAAGGCAAGTGGCTTGACAACCGTGATGTGAAAAGAAAAGTGGTTTGACGCCTATAATGTGAAAGCGACAATTGGTTCGGCGCTCAGAATGTGGAACGACAAGTGGTTCGACGTCTGTAATATGAAACAGCAAGTGGTTTGACGATTGTAAAGGTAATTACTATTGACGAAGGTAATTACTATTGACGAAGAGACTCTTATATGATGACATATATTTCCCCATAAAATAACTAAACTTACCACAAACGTCTCATAATGAGACTCTTTATATACATCAAGGATTGAATAAATATTACCACAAATTATTTTATTTTTAATCAACACATATTTAATCTTTCAACAATTATTAATCATTTATAACTTGTCATCTCAATTATTGATTTAATAATTTAACATATTATACGATGATAATCTTTGTGACAATAATTGAATCAATAATATAAGAGATATGATGCAATAATTATTGTAGCAATAATTGAGTATAGGTTGAGTGACTTCTCACGTGAGCATCAATAATCAATACTGGTGTCTTCTACTACGAACCACGAGTATTCTTGTACTTTTACTACTACCGGTAGTTCAATGGTTTTAACGGTAACACCTCCATAGTTATTTTTATAGAAAGATAATTTTGTCGTTTTCTAACTACGACAATACTTCCGTTGTGGGGTCCACCAATGATTGAGCCATCGTACGAATATTCCCCGATAAAAAGAATATTCTCCGACCAAACGAATATTTTATAACAACTTGCTTACTTTGCAAAATTTATAAATATTACTCACAACTATAACATTATATCAAATTTATTCCATAATATTCAAAAATAATATTTATAAAAAATTCATCTTTATTTATAAAAGTCGGGGTCTTACAACTCCCATTATTATTATAATGCTACGTTTGGATTGTAGTAATGAAGGTGTGAATGAAATGATTCATTCCTATAGAATAAAAAAATTATGTTTGGTTGCGATTAGAATGAAAAATATATATATTTGGTTCATTAGGGCCTAGGGGAGGGAGATCATATGGAATAACGCATTCCAACTAAAATGGAATGAATTATTCAACTCTTCATTCCATTTCTTCAATCCAAATGTAGCATAAAAGTAGATTGAACCTTGGTACAATTTAATTTGATTCGAACTCAAAATTTGACCAAGTTATTACATAATCTATAAATGCACATAATCTTAACTATGATTGTATTTGAATATACACCGTTAGACCATCTCTAACAACTTCTTCAATCACTTTGGAATACATTAGAAAAATTATCTCCAATAATCTTTTCAACTTTAGTCATCAAATCTGCAACCTTATTATCTCTCTTCAGAATTAGTAGGTTGACATTGCCTTTTCAAAACATTTATTTTGTTTTGGGATAATCAAAATCATATGAAAAATGCTAAAAATATTTATTTTGCTTGATGAATTTGATGTACAACTCATTTTAAAATTTAATATCATTCTTTTTTATTTATTTATTTATCATATTGGATAAAATATTATTTTAATTAGATAATCACGTTAATTATGACTCTATGTTTTAATTAAATATTAATTTTTAAATATAATTTATTTTCTAGAATGTTATCTTTTTTAAAAGTGAATGTTATTAATTATTTCAAATGTTATCAATTATTATTGTTTTAAGTCAAATATTGTATTAATTGAATTGAAGAGAGTACAAAATATTAAAGTAACAAATAATATTTTTCAAATTGTTACGTAAATCAATAAATTTCAATTAAATTTTTTTTTTTGCTATTACGATTGGAGATACTCTTACGCTCTGTTTCTGAGTTTTAAAATGGACAGAAAAGAAAAAAAATGGACGAAAAATTTAAGTTTTCTTTCCAATTCTTATGTTTATGAGTTTTTTAATAAACGAAAAAGAAAAGAAATGAATAGAAAACTTGGCCACTTTACCTGCTAAAGTTTTCCGTCTAAAATTGGCCTGATTTGGAAGGAAAAGAACTTAGAATAAGTAATATTGTTATAATTCCCATATTATCCTCAACTTTTAATATAATAAATTTTAAATTACATCTCAGGTACTCAATTTTAAATTTTCTATTCTTTTCTATTAAAAACTTAGAAACAACACAGATTTTTTTTTTAAATTTTCTATTCTTTTCTTTTCTGTTCTAATTTAAGTTTTTTATTCTTTTTTTCTGTTCAAAACTCAGAATCAGAGTGTTAATGTATCAAAATTTTACTCATATAAATTAGGAAAGTTTTAGAGTTTCAATAATTATAGGGGCAAAATCACGAAACTCTCGAAAAGTAAACAGCCGGATTCTGTATCCAGTCATTTACCTTGCGTAAATATAGCCCGAGTGTACACATAAGATGTCTTGACTTTTCGTTGAAGATATCAAGAGGAAAAAGTCTAGGGGGACCGTGAATCACGACCGGTCCAATTTTTTTTTTATTTTAAAATATTTTTTAAATAATTTATAAAATTTATTAAAATTGAAATTTTTATATAAAAAATATTTTGAAAGATATTTTAAAAAAAAAAAAAAAAAAAAAATTGGACCGGTCGCCATACACGGTCGCTCAATCAAGATACAGCGACATCATCATTCATGTCTATATTATTATTTTTTAATTTATACGCATAAATAAGGATCCTATTAGCATGAAATTTTCATAATAAATACTGTTGATCAATACATATGACAAGATCACCTCCTGGCCTGATACTGTACTGGTCAATAAATATGATGCCACTTGTATCAGTCCGTTTTCAGGAATTACTGTCTTAATGCTTCTTTCTCCTCTATTCATCTCCCTTTCATTCTCTTTTTTTTTTCCTCCCTCTTTCGCAGTTTCATTCGAATTTTTAAGTTTTTTATATTCTTTACTTCACAGTGAACAGAGACGATATCCCAAATTTGCAACTGTTTGTGAGGTAATGTTCGTTTAATCTTCTTCTATATTGGGTTTATAATAATTTATGTAATCCCACAAACTTAGCAGATAAATTTCTTTGGACCTGTTGGATGTTTCGGTTTGTGGGTTCTTTTGGTTTTGCAGTTCAACTTGTGATATGGGTAGTGTTTGATTTGACTCACTTGTTGGGAGTTGATAATTCTTCAGATTAGCATAATCTTTTTTTTTCTTTTTTGTTTTTGTTTGGAGGGAGGGGGTTGTTTGGTTTTCCTTATTTGTCTGTAAGTGTATTGTTTAGGAATAATTGCTAATAATTTTTTTGATTGTTTATAATAAGAATTACGTTTGTTTGCAAAAATGATTGTTGGGATAAGACTATTTGTTCTAATTTATTATCACTACGGATTTTATTTAATTCATGAGTTATGTTTTGTCATTTGTTAGACCATTTGGTGATGGATAATCCCAAGCGGTGAGGTGATAGTATATAATCTCGTACCAAATGACCTTAGAAATGATCACAAATAGTCCATAATAATCCATACTGACAATAAATTAGTACAGATAGTCCGATTCCCCATCATTTTTGCAAACAAACAAACATACCCTTGGGGTTTAAGGTTGTAGTTGTAAAACACTAAAGTCAGGTTCTAATTTTTGTTTTAGATCATAGATGACTATTAGGTTCAAATTTTAAGTATGCAACACCCTGCCATGATTTATGTTTGCCCCTCTTTATGGCTCTATAACACTTTAAGGGCCTAGGATTCTTTCATTCTCTCATAAATCAAACAATTCTTTTGATGTTTTTCCTAATAATTGTTTCGTTTTTCAGAAAGTGAACGAATTTTGGGGCCTTAAAAGTGTTAATAGTAGTAAGAGGAGCTTCCATCTTCCATTTTGGTGGTTGTTTTTGTTCTTTCCCTTTTTTAGTGAAAGAAGTAGCTTACCTTTCTTTCTCAGACAAATTTGCTGATTGGGTTTATCTTGAAGACACAGGTTACAAGAATTTAGTGCAAGTCATAAAAGAGTTCGACTGCTTCATTCACAAGCAGTAGTAGCTGTATGTCAGGCTCCAGTGAAGTTTCATTTCTCTTCTTGTATTTGGCTTCATTTTGTCCAATTTGGTTATTTAGTTGAATATCTATTTCTAATGATTGTTCTCATCTTCTTATCTGTCAGGTGACTTTTCAGTCATTGGATGCTCATATGGCAGGTATCCGCCTCCTCCACCTTCCTTCAAGAAGCTAAAAAGTTAGAGAAGAACAGAACTCATATTTATTTATTTAATTTTGCATTTTCTGCAGGGATTATCTAGAGGAAGGGAGTTCATGCAGTGGTCAAGACGGTTCCCATTTTAGCTCAGTGGGAGCGCCTTCATGACATGAACATGCCACCTCTTGTTAATGGTCTTTACCCATCAAATGTAATGGTGGAAAACAACCTTGACGGAAGCATGAGTGTAAATAATGGGTGCACTGTAACAGAAGAGGAACTTAAAGGAATGGGTAATGGTTTACCCCTTTGTGAGGAAACTGATTATTCTCATTCTTATAAAGGTGAAATGGATCTCCAATTTTGGTTACCCCCCGAAACAGAAGGCCAGGAGCATGACATGGAGGGTAGTGTTGCAAATTATGACGACGATGATGAAGATGATGAATGTGATGATGGTACAAAATGGGGCAAACCTAGCTCTTTAAGTAGCTTTGGAGAACAAGGCAGTGGGAGCTACAGATATAAAGAGGAGAAGCAAAAGGCAATGGATGACGTGATGAATTGCAAGTTTAAGGCTTTTGTGGGTCATCTTCTTAAATCTATGGGTGTTGACCCTTCAGGTAAAGATGGTGAGAATTGGGTGGATATAGTGACTTCTTTATCATGGGAGGCTGCTTTGTTTGTGAAGCCTAACACTGGTGATGGAAAGGCAATGGATCCTGATGGATATGTGAAGGTCAAATGTGTTGCCACTGGTTGTCGAAGTGAAAGGTGATAGCTTAAACCAGTAATTGTAGCTACTAATGTTACGATTGCTGAATTAGTATCTTCTCTACTTGCTTGTTGGTGGTTAAAGATTAGAACATCTCTAGTTCATTTAGGTGTCTATTTTTCTTTCTTGTTTTTCTATTTTCTTTTCATGAAAGATAATAAAATTGTGTACCTATATATGTGTGTGTATATATATATATATATATATATATATATATATATATTAATTAATAGTACCTGAACTTGAAATTACAGAAATTCAAGTTTTTATTTGATTAAAAATTTCAATAACTGATATAAAGTTTCAGACTTGAAAGAAAAGAATGAGAAAAACTTAATCTTTGAACCATAAAATGACAAGATGTAGACAAAGAAGAAAATATACATTTCTATTGTATACTATACGTGGGAGTTGTGTACAATGCATGGATGCCAGTAAATTCCCGCGATTAATGTCAGTGAGCAGATGTTGAGAGAATGTTATTCTGGAAGCTTTAATTTACTTTTGATATTGCAGTCAAGTAATCAAAGGAATGGTCTTCAAGAAGCAAGCTGCACACAAGCACATGCCAAGAGAGTACAAGAATCCTAGATTGATGTTGATTCAGGGAGCGCTTGATCTCTCTTTAAGTGGATTGTCAGCCTTCGAATCCATGAAACAGGTACATAATTTAATCAAGAAGTCTACTTAAGTATGTTACTGTATTACCCCATCTAGTTATATGTTCTAATCACGTGCTCTTGAACAGGAGAAGGATACTCTGAAATCTATCATTGAAAGAATAGAAATGTGTCATCCAAACGTGGTTTTAGTGGAAAAATCTGTTTCTCGTGATATACAAGAATCCATTCTTGCAAAAGGAATGACACTAGTTTTTGATATGAAACTCCATCGCCTACAGAGAGTTGCTCGCTGTACTGGTTCATCAATCTTGTCCTCTGATACATTGTGTGAAAAAAAACTTCGACTGTGTGATTCCTTTCATCTCGAAAAGTTTGTAGAGGAGCATGCTGCTTTTGGTGAAAGTGGAAAGAGGCCAAGCAAAAGTTTGATGTTCTTTGAGGGTTGTCCTACACGTCTGGGTTGTACAGTGAGTTTCGTTCACTTTTTAATACTTCTTTTAGTCCAGAACTTTGTTCAAGTTGATTTATGTTTGACGTACTCTAGATATGAATTTTTTGATTAAGGAGTTAGAATTTCAAGTATCCCTACTTTAAGCTTGTTAATGGCAGCAACGTGGCATGCACGTGTAACTTTATATTATGTTTTGGCAACAAAGAAGTTATACATATAATTGTAGATATTTGTGTGTGTGTGTGTATGTCTGAAGGATATTTTCTGTTGAATAGCATATTAATGTTTTGAATAGTGTTAGATTTGCACATTTAGGTAGCCTTTGGAGCGTGCTTTCGTTAATGCAATCTTGGCAGTCTATATTATGGCTGTGGTCAAAAAAGTGTAAAGCATCTTAGGTTAACATGTTAACTATAGTATAAAGGTCATTCTAGTCTTTATGCCAACTTGATAAGTAAATTCACCACATGCGGTTTACTATTAGTCATCATTGGGCTTATTATCTTAGTCTAGCCTAGTGTGCTCAATTCACATTAACTCCATCGAGATTTCAGGTATTAATGTGTCATTAATCTATTTTTTGATACTTTCTATTCTCTTGTCCAATATGTTGCTCTATTCTGAGAATTGAGGTATATACTTTGGGAGTCCATATTTAAGCTTTTATAGTTTCCAACAATTTAGATCATCCAATGCTAGGAATTTTTGGAACCAAACGACTTTCCACTTTTCTTCTCTTGTTCTCTTCTAGCAATAGGAGAATATTTGTTCATGTTTAGTAACTTATAAGTTTGTCCCTAATTATTACGCAATGTAGTTGGGAAAAGAGTTTTCTTTGGGGATCTGTGGGTGGATATGCTATTTAATTTCTGACTAGGCTGACATGGTAAGTAATAGCCAGAAAAGTTTCGAGAGTAGTTCGCAATTTGAACACCTGTAGGCACAAGAAATGACAAATCAACCAGAGTTGACCTCACGGACTTTCCGATGCTCGAGTCATTTAAGACTAATAAAAGAGGAGAGACAAGAGATTGGCCAATGAACTTCACCCACATAAGTCATTTAAGACAAGTAAAAGAGGAGAGACAAGAGATTAGCCTATGGATTTCACCCAAATAAATGGTAAATAATATATCAGTGTCCTTTCTAGCAATTAAATGACGAAGAGTTGGTTATTGCATGAGAATTATGTTTATGGTTTTTTAGGTAAGAAGTCATTATAAAGAGAGCTTTAGTCTACTAAGATACTCTTCTTTAACTTGTTGATTGTGGGATATTTACACTTTCTAATGGATATGAAAATATCATTCTTTTAGCTTGTTTCTCGCTGGAATGCTTATAATTTTTTAACTAAAAAAAGTTTCTAAGCATATAATATAGTAAGGGAACATCCTAAGCATATAATATTGTTCAGTGCCAGTTATTTTATCATTTTTTGTACACCTTGATTCTAGGGTTGAGAGTAGTGTTTCCAACAAGATGCCTTTACAACTCTTCTGAACATGTTTATTAAACTGCCAAAAGATATCAACTATTCATAATTCAACTACGTGAATATGATTTTTGAAAATTTTGAATTATGCTTTGTAATTCTCTTCAGTCTTCACATTAATGAGATGTTCAACTACGTGTTATATTTTTACCGCTGTTCGTACTAGTACCTCATTACAGTAGTATTTGCTTTTCCAGCTGAAAGTTCCCATGCTCACCTCAGGCCACCATTCTTCATGGTCTTGGCTTGTGACCTGACACTGGCTGGTTATTGTTATAATATTTTGTTTATTTATTCTTTACTCTTGTGAAAATAACATTAAATTAATATCTTGTAGAAATTCTCATGGGATATCTATATGGATTCTCTTATTGAAACAATTTTTCATCTGATATGCTGAATTTATGAATTTATGTTTTGCAGATTTTGTTGAAGGGAACAAATAGCGAAGAACTGAAGAAGATTAAATTTGTGGTCCAGTATGCAGTTCTTGTGGCATATCATTTGATTCTTGAAACTGCTTTCCTTCTAGATCAAAGAGCTATGTTCTCTACCCTTCCTCCCAATGGAGTAGTGAATATTTCACTCACCGATCAACCACCATCTGTCCGCTGCTGTGATGCAAATGTTTGTTGTCATGAAGAGTCTACTGCTGAAACTGATTCGTCCGGAATGATTGGCATTCACATCTACAATGGATTTCATGAAGAAGAATCCCATAACTTGGGACTAGAAGGTGATACCTTGTTGCCTTATGAACCATACAACCCAGTAGATTTTTCTGGGTTTTTATCTCTCTCAGCCTCCCAAAAGGGATCTTTCGGAAATAGTTTTCCTCTTTTATATTCTTCTAATCAGTCTGCGTCCACATACTTTGATGAGGTCCCTGACTGTCGGATCCAATCTACTAATGAGATTTCTACCTCTCCTGAGGTAAATGATCATTCTGATATAGAAATAAATGGTAATTCTGATGAAGAGAATGCTCCTGATAATGATGGAACATCAGTTTATAGAGAGGCCCCCTTGGATACACAAAGTCTTGGTGGGACCTACGAAGACAAACCGCTATTTAAGAATGACATCAGCACATTGTTTGATGCATATAGTATTTTGGTATTGATGTCTAGCAGGAATTCTTCCGAAGGGACCATCTGTAAGCCAAGTCATTTTTCTAATATCAAGTTCTACCGGAATTTCGATGTTCCCCTTGGAAATTTTCTGCGGGATAGCTTACTCAATCAGGTTTGTTCAAAGTCCGCATGTTTAGTTTAGAAACTTGTAATGTCAGTGCCTTTCTAGACGAGATGAGTTTGACTTGTTTGGAGTAATTTGTATAAAAGTATGCCTCTTATGTTGACTATTTAGCATTTGCTTTGTTCCTTATATTAAAGTTGGGTTTCTTATCTTTCTGAATTAACTCGAGTAACTCTCAGTGCCCTACTGTAGAAGAGTAACCCTCTTTGTCGAAGCAAACTTTTGCTGTGACTTGTTCAACTTTTCTTGTTTGTCTTTTACAAGTTTCTTTTCCAATTCCTTGTAGTTTCCACTCATAGATACTGTTGCTTTCTGCAGAGGCTCCTATGCAACTTGTGTGGTGGATCTCCAGAAGCTCATATTTATTACTATGCACATCATAATAAGCAACTCACAATTCAAGTTAGACGTCTTCCTATGGAGAATCGTTTACACGGTGAAACTGAAGGGAAGCTTTGGATGTGGAGTCGCTGCGGTAATTGTAAACCTCAAAATGGAAATGCAAAATCTACAAAAAGAGTCTTGATATCGGCTGCTACCCGTAATTTATCGTTTGGAAGATTTTTGGAGCTCAGCTTATCAAACCACTCATCATTTAGTAAATCACCTAGCTGTGGGCATCAATTTCACAGGGACTTCCTTTACTTCTTTGGGTATGGTCACTTGTTAATGTTTTCAGTTGTTGGCAGAAATAAGTTATTCCTGTGCTAAAATGACAGGGTTTTCCAGGTTTAGTGGAGGTACATTCAATTACACTAATATAAACTGAAACTTTGATGGGAATGCTACTGTAATGACGTAGAGAAATAAAAAAGGAGGAGGAGGGGGAAATAATAACAATTGGGTAGGGTGTAACTTGTAAGGTGGGTGGCATTTTTACTTTGTCCATGTAATGCATTCTAACTGATTTTATTATTTTTTCTTTTTTTTGATATCTCGAGAATTAAAAGCACAATCTTGGTGCTTGCATAGCTCCTTATCCTTTGCGTATATTTTTTTGGTTTTGGTGTGCTAATTCGTAAATTGAATTCCATCTCTCGGTCTTTGTAGTCTAGCTCAGGTCTTGTAACATCCTTTATTACTTTGTGGTTTTTGACTATATGTTCATGTCATGTTTGTCCAAATTGCAGATTAGGATCCATGATTGCAATGGTCAAATACTCTCCAGTTACAACTTATTCTGTATATCTGCCTCCTGAGAAGCTAAATTTTTCTGATTCAATAAGAGGAGAGCTGCTTAGGAAAGACTTTGAAAATGTAAGTATGTTTATGAGTAGCTAGCTTTCTTCATTCTAATGGCAGTTTGATGTTTCTTTGGCCCTACAAATGTTATTTAGATTTACTCTTGCTCATTGCTTCAAGTGGAATTTTTATTTATTTATTTATTGCTATTTATAGATATCCAAGATGTACGAGAAAGGGATTGAAATATTTCTTGAGATCGAGAACTCTTTGAAGAAGATTGGTTCTCAGCTTTTAGGCTCAAAACTGAACATTCAAGGAACATTGAAGGAATTTTCTGATATTGAGGACATGTTAAAGCAGGAAAGACTTCAATTTGAGGTTATGATACTTACCCAGTTTTACTTGGTTAAGACATTTTACTGTAAGAAGGATGGCTAGGTGGTTCTGTCATTCTTATGAATTTAATTTTCCAGTGGAGATTTTTATTTTTGTTGCCTATTTTTTCCACTTGGTAAGATAATGAACGGTAGGTGCAGGTTGGATTATAGGCTCTACAACAGAGGAAAGGGGGTTTAAAATATGTATACATGTGAGAGTTACACATGAATAACATTTACATATTTTCTTCTCTTTATCCTTTCATGTTGATATCTTCTCGACAATAACATCTTATTAAATACTACCTCTTTTCCAAAAAGAGTCCCAAATTGACTTTTTGAAGTATATTTGCGACATTTTTGAATTCAAAATTGATATGGATTAATTTGATTTTAGTCGATACATTTGTGAATATTGTAAACTATCTAAATGTCTAGTAATTACAAAAATTTGTTGTTTATAAAACTTAGATAAATTCACATCAATTTCAAAATTTAGGATTTTGTGAATTGGCTTCTTAAAGTTAAGATAAGACTTTTTTTGTGGAATGGAAGGAGTATTTTAACCGAAGTGCTTATTATACATGATCTTTCAATCACCTTCATAATTCCGTAGAGTTTTTCAAGGTTCTTGAGAGTTATTTCCATCTGTCTGATTTTCTAGGCATTATTATTTTTTCTAAAGAATAATTAGAAAATGTTCCATATAGATTCGTAGATCATGGACGAGTGACCAGATAAGTTATGAATAGAGTATATGATCCCTGATGGTAGGTCAGTTCTTGAGTGGAAGTATATGTGCTACCTATTTATGCATAAGTATGGAGGTTAATGATGGACTTACAGATGAATGTGTGAGGTGTAGTGGAAGGAATAAGATCTTTGTTTAGTTTGATGATAAAGGATAGAACTGTGGATGCTCGTCTACATTTTTAGAACTAGGAAGATATCTTGCAGCTAAAGGAATTTGTAAATTTAAAAATAATTTCTTAGGATGTTTTCGATATATCCTTGCCCCAGTTTCAAATCCTAGTAGCGTCTCTCTCTACCCCCTACCTCTCTGTATATCCTATGTTTTGACGGACTTCTGTTTAGAATGGCTTGCGCTTCAACAAAAGCCCCTCATGTATGAGTTATCTAGATGCAGGACTGCTTTTCTCAAATTTTATTTGGTTTTTCTTTTACAAAATCAGGTTGACCTTCAGAACACTACGAAGAATTGGAATTCAGGTGATGCTGTTTACAAACTTGTCAGTTTGAACCAAGTACAATGGGAGATTCTGCTTGTATCTATAGTATGGGATCAACGTCTTTATTCAATCGTCTTATCCAAATTTGCAATGAGTGATACTACAACCTCTGACAAACCGAGGGAAGAACAGAGTTATGTGAAGGAGGATGACACTGCTGGGGAAGGAGCTGATGGGGCAATATTTAGTGAAGAAATTTTGGACAATGGTGCAAACCTTGATAAGAAGTTGGAGACATCTGTTGAAACAAATGATTGTCCAAGTATAGAAGTCCCTACTGAAGGAGACGATTTTGAATCTACAACCATCTGTTCTCATGCTGGTGAGGAAAATGCTTCAGAAAATAATTCATCCCTATCTGCTCGGTCCCAAAAAATTGTTCCAATTGCTAAAGATCTTGGAGGGGATGTTCTTGATTTAAATCTGTCTCAAAAGAATAAATCTTCTGTTTTGCTGATATCCAACCTACTCGATTCTGAAGGATTGGTCTGGACTCCGTTTCCTAAAATTAGACATGAGTACATGAAGGATCTCCAGAAAGGTCACTTGCTTAAATTTGAACCTATAAATAGCCATGGTCGAGAATCCAAAGTTCATGACATGATTACTGACGAGGGCTCAAGGCTGCACATTCCTCTTGGCATTGACAACTATATTGTTTCAGATTATGAGGATGAATTGTCAAGCATAATAGCGCAAAGCTTTGGCCTTGTTGAGGGATCCATCAAATTTAGTAGAATATCTCAATGAGGATGCCAACAGAGAGAGAGGAATGGATGCTAAAGCATATGAGAGATCACGTAGTGTGAGTCGACCGCCTTCTATAACTTCTTCTTATTGGTCTTCATTTGGTTCTTTAAGTTCAGATGGTATATATTCTTCAACTAGCATTTCTTCAGACGACTCAAGCTTGTCCAGTATTAACGGGTTATATTTGTCAGATTCTCTGGTTTCCTTTGGGGATTTGCACCCAGAAGTCTCTATGGGGTTGAGGAAATTACCTGGAAAGGGTAAATATTCTGTACTTTCTCCTTATGCCAGCCAATTCCAAGAGCTGCGAAGACGATGTTGCCCATCAGAACTTGATTATATTGTTTCCCTAAGCCGCTGTAGAAACTGGGATGCAAAAGGTGGAAAAAGTAAGTCTTTCTTTGCAAAAACATTTGATGAATGTTTCATTATAAAGGAAATTAAGAGGACAGAATATGAATCGTTCATGAAGTTTGCTCCGGATTATTTCAAGTATATGAAGGACTGCTTTGAGTTTGGCAATCAGACCTGCCTTGCAAAAATCTTGGGGATTCATCAGGTTGGCTTTGTAAAAGTGTGCTTTTATATTTCATATTTGTGCTCTTTAAATTCAAGTGACCTTGATCAAATTCAACTTTTGTTGCAGGTTACTGTGCGGCAAAAGAGTGGGAAAGAGACAAAACATGATGTCATGGTAATGGAGAACCTTACATTTGGGCGAAAAGTTAATCGACAGTACGATCTTAAAGGGGCTTTGCATTCTAGATTAAATTCAGCAACCAATGGTTCAGGAGATGTTTTGTTGGATCAAAACTTTGTCAATGACATGAATGAATCTCCTTTCTATGTTGGTAGAAAAGCAAAGCGAAATCTCCAAAGAGCTGTGTGGAATGACACCAACTTTCTCAATGTGAGTATGCCGTTAGTTGCCTTCGGGTACAGTTTTCATCATCTCAAAATACTTGAGCATTTCTGATTTGATTCTCTCTTCTTTTATTGATAAACTGATCGAATGACTATCTTTTATTATTAGGTTTAGTGGACGATCAAGTACTAAATAATAAGTTAATAATAAATCATCCTTGATGCTATTTCATCACTTTCAATATAAAATATCCCCAAGATAAATCTCAGTGTCTTCAGAGAGGCAATAATTATCTATGAAATCCTGAAACATGTATAAAAAAATCTCTTTTATTTGCCATTTAGACTTTGTCATCTAATTGCTTTTTATCTACATTTGCAGTCCATCAATGTTATGGACTATTCTCTACTCGTAGGTGTAGACACTCAAAAGCGAGAACTAGTTTGTGGCATTATTGATTATCTAAGGCAGTATACATGGGACAAGCAACTCGAAAATTGGGTGAAGTCCTCGCTAGTTGTTCCTAAGAACCAGTTGCCAACTGTAATCTCTCCGAAAGAGTACAAGAAGAGGTTCAGGAAGTTCATCACTACCCATTTTTCGAGCATCCCAGATCATTGGTGCTCACAAGTATCTACGAGTCCTGGCGATGATGGCGGTTCTTCTCATGGAAAGTGAGTGAAGACTCTTCTGATGTTTAATCTCCTGGTAGAAGGTAAACATAATGGTTTCTCTGGTTAAGTTCTGTTATATTCCAAAGTGGTCATATATAGAAGTCAGTTTTCTACAAGGGTATATTTCGATATAGTTAATACAACATAACCCTCTACCTTCCCCATTAATTCAGCAATTTTTTCGCGGATTTCTGGGGATATGCCATATTAATTTTTTCTAAATGGTTGCAAATATAATTTATTGTAAATACTATTCAGCAATTGTAGAAAGTCAGCAGTAGTTTTGAGACTCCTGTAAATATCTGCCATAAATAATAGAAAGGTACAAATATTGTTGCAGGTTTTATTTGGTCTGGAATGTGTATATTGTTGTCATGGATATGATCTTCGCTATCAAAGAGTATTGGGAAACTTCTTTATTGGTTCAATTGCAGTTGCACACGACGGTTACATCGTGTTACTGAGTTTTAAAATGAATGGAAAAGAAAAGATTTTTTTATGGAATTCTTGTGTTACTGAGTTTTTTAACGAATAGATAAAAAGGAAAAATTAAAGGAAAATTTGTCAATTTTCTTATAAAAGTATTTTGTCAAAAAATGGACGGATTTAAATAGCATATGTAATCCCTATTATACCTAGGGGTGAGCATAGTGCGGTTTGGTGCGGTTTGAAGTCCAAACCGCACCTGAAACCGCTTAGGTGCGGTTTGAAAAATTCAAAACCGCACCCGAAACCGCTTGTGATTGGTGCGGTGCGGTTTTAAAGTGTGCGGTGCGGTTTTAATTGGTGCGGTTTCGGTTCCAAAACCAATTGAAACAACAAAAAAGTTTAAGCCTTCAATAAAATTTAACATAAAACTTACATCGAGCAATTAACTTAGTGACAAAGTCGACAATGAGAATTATATCAAGCATGCTTTAAAACTAAAATATGCGCTATATAAAACAACGGAGACCATATATTCGATAACAAACAAGAATGTTTATCTAGTTCCCCAAAAATTAAAAGTATATACTGAAGATAGAATAAAATATATTGCAGGGAGGACTAAAAATAATCTATTAGACTATTACAATTATAGCATTGACATTAACCAATGCATCAAGTGCTCGAGCCCCTCAACTATAAGCCCCTCCAATAACGCATCAAACAAATTCAAAATTCCAAAACCCAATTGCTTAATTTTTTGACTCTATAACCTCTAACATCTTCTTTCAATTGGTGAAAAATGACAATACAAGACCTGGGTTTTCTCCGAAATGTGTTCAAGTGAAAATTAACTTTAGAATTTACTAGAGATAATACATACATACACACACACATGGTGCGGTTTCGGTTTTATGCGGTTTGGTTTTGGCTAAGAACCAAATCGGGCAATCAGAATTTGGTTATTCAACCCACCTAAAACCAATCACATACGTAACTGCCGTTGTTGCGATTTTAATTGGTGCGGTTCTTGCGATTTTTGGTGCGATTTCGGTTCTAATTTGAATACTTGCTCAGCCCTAATTATACCCTCTAAAATATAAGCACAATAGAACTAATATGATTTTCTATTATATACTAGTTAGATTTTCCTTTCACTCTGATTTTTAGTATTATTCCAGTCTATGCTAAATTCTTGCTTATAAGAGCAAATTCAATGGTAATGTCAAAATGACTATAGTTATTGTTGTATTTTGGCACCAAAAAGTGCTTTTTAGTGCTAAAATAGAATTCAGTCTCCAGTGATCGGTTCTATTTTAACACCAAATTATTTCAAATTTAACTAACTTTCCTTCCATCTCATGGTTAATTACTATTATTATTATTACTATTATAGTTATAATAATAATAATTACTATTATAATTATTATTACTATTATAATAATAATTATTATAATTATTATTATTGTTATTATTTTTGTTATTAATATTAATATTATTATAATTACTATTATTGTATTATTATTATTATTATTATTATTATTATTATAACTATTGTAATAAATTATTATTATTATTATTATTATTATTATCATTACTATTATAATTATAATTATTATTAGTATTATTATTATTTTTATTTTTATTACTACTACTATTATTATAATAATAATTATTATTATTATTATTATTATAATTATTGTAATAAATTATTATTATTAAAATTATTACTATTATTATTATTATTATTATCATTACTATTATAATTATAATTATTATTAGTGTTATTATTATTTTTATTTTTATTACTACTACTATTATTATAATTACTATTATTATTATTATTATTATCATCATAATTATTGTTATAGGATGACTATAGTCATCCTTGGTTCTATATTTAGACAAGTATAGCATTTTGCTATTTTAGAACTAATTATAGAAGTGGATTGGATTTGAGTTTTTGGTATTTAGTGCTATAATTTGACTATAGAACCAATTATAGCACCCCAATTGGATTTGCTCTAAAACAGGCTGTTTGGAATAGCATTGGTCTTTCGCCTGGTTAGTTCAACTCAAAAAAGAAACCCCTAACTACTGGCATTGTTTGCCGTTGGCTCTTTATTATATCTTTCTTTAACCCAATTATTATGCATTTGGTTATTCAGTTTTTTTTTATATCTATTTATAAGAAGACTCCTTCAAGGGAGGCAAGTCATGAAATTCCGGCAAGCGACAAAAAAGCATGAGAGCCGGTTAGAAGGTGGAGAAAGTGACCCAAAATTTCTTTCTATTATTATATTATGATTTATTAGAAATTATATTTATATATATATATAAAATTATATGTATATACACAACTGTGTATTACACAGTAGGACTATGACGACGGATTTTTTGGGCAATGACGACAGTTACTTGTCGCCATAGCCCATAATAACTATGTCGACGGGTGAAACCGTCATTATATAGCTTCAAAATACCGTCATCATAATCATCGTGTAATATATGATGTATATATATTTTTTCTCATATATATATATATATATATATGGAATTCCATCCACAAAGAACCTAGTTGTTTGTGGAGCCCTTTTTGACCTCATGAATTTTTTTTTTGTTCCAAATTAAAATTTCACAGGCCAAAAAAGGGTTTGCTCAAGAACCGGCTTCTCGTGGATGGAACCCCTATATATATATATATATCACTCCTTTATTAAAACTACGTCGTTTTAGAGTGACTTAAAATAGAGTGGTCCAACTTGTTTTCTTTTTATTTATAAAAATGTCACCCGCGGCCACTCCAAAACGACGTAGTTTTAATAAAGGAGTGTTATTTAAGGAGTAATGCTATTTAAGAGGAATGCTCTTGATCCTTAGCAAAGGATCAAGAACATTTCACTTATTTAACATTCCTCCTTAAATAACATTATTTTATTAAAACTATGTCGTTTTAGATATTTTTAAAAGAGAGTTGTCCTACTTGTTTTTCTTTTATTTATAAAAATGCCACCCGCAGCCCCACTTACTTTTTTAAAAGAAACTCCAAAACGACGTATTTTAATAAAAGAGTGCTATTTAAGGAGGAATGCTAGATAAGGAGAATTGCATGACACTATTTAGCAATCAAAAGACAATAGTGTATCTTATTAATTACTCTAAATAAATAAAAATAACAATAATAATAATTATTATTATAATGACAAAAATAATATTAATAATAATAATAACAATAATTATAATAATTATTATAATGACAAAAATAATACTAATACTAATAATAATAATAACAATAATTATAATAATTATTATTATAATGACAAAAATAATACTAATACTAATAATAATAATAATAATAACAATAATAATAAAAAGAAAAATAACATTTTCAAATAAAAATAATACTAATAATAATACTTGTGGAAATATCAAATTCTTAAAATAATATTTTTATTATTAAGAAAAATAATATTATTAAAATTATTGTTATTATTGTTATTTTTATTTATTTAGAGTAATTAATAAGATATACTATTGTCTTATAGTGTAGTACTGCCGCTAGCATGTGTTCAATTGTTAGGGGGGTAGTAATGTAATAAGCTAACTTGAGAATAAAGGAGAGTATCGCCATTCTGTACTGTAGCTACAGCGGGGGAAATTAAATTATCTGAGCCATTAAATGTATGGATCAACGTATGTAAGCTTGGTTCTTTGAACAATGCATATATGCAAAACCGCTTGCATTACGGATTAAATCCATATATATATATATATTCGAATCAGTAGGATCTCACTTTCTTAAAATGAGGACTTTTTTTTTGCTTTTTTTAAAATAACTAAAAAAAAGTTAATATTTATGGAATCTGATTTTTTTCATAATCTGATTGTTTTGGGTGTGATTTAGATACGTATAACAAAAACATGTATGTACATCTGTGACTATTTTTTGGTATAGGTATTCAAAACACGCCCAAAACATTGTATTATGGAAAATTTCAGCCCATAAAATATTAAACTTTTTTTTAGTTGTTTTAAAAAAACAAAAAAAAAAAAGTCCTCATTTTAAGAAAGTAAGGGATCCCTTACTTGATCATATATATATATATATATATATATATATATATATATATATATATATAGCTCTTCTCTTCAATAATCGAGAGAAGCAAACTAAGAGCTTAACCGACTATAGAGCGACAGAAAAAATCGTCGTTATAGCCGGTTCGTTCTTTGTTCGCTCCTTTCAATTCGCTGGAAAAGCGGACTATATATATATTTTTTTCCTTTTTGTTAACAGTTACGTTAGACACAATTACACATAAATTATATAAAAAATAGAAAGTAAAGAACATACATGTCTGATTTATTCAGATCAATTGATATGTCTTACACACTCTATCATGATTCATACATCAAACAACGGTTATATAGCAACTAAAAAATCATAACTGGTATAACACGAGCTCAAACAAACATGAGACAAATCTAAGACCAGGCTGCTAATAAACCACTGTGCCCAAGTATACATGACGCTTGACTTTCCTGTCGTAGTATTTATTGTTCGGATCGGCTGAAGTGTGAGTCGATTCCAATATAATTAATATATTTTGCGATTGTAATTCGACAAAAAAAACTCTCCTACTACGTAACATGACTCTTATATTATTATTCTTTCACCCCAGACTCCTTATTTTGGCTACAGAATATATATAATCATGGTGGTTTGTTTTATGATCAAGTCCATTGCTTTCATAGTGAACTGAATCAGACAAACGCTTCCCAATAGTTAAGACAGTAACTATACTGCTTCTTGCTTTTGACATTAAAGGCAGCCCCCAGGAATCTAACAGTCCCTCTCTATTATACTGTCCAAACTAAGCTTCCATTTTCATCATTCTTTTTCCCTACTTAAATCATTACTCATTTACTATAACAATTACTCCACACAGTAGTAGCAGCCAGCACTCTTTTTCTTTTTAGTTAAATGAATCACTCAGACACAAACACTCTCCACCCCAGACAATAAAAAGGTCAAAATAAAATAAAGGAATTTGACTTGGTTTCTGTCTCTCCAACCTTGTTAGAGTAACAAGAAGCTTTCATTCCTTGTACCCATATCTTTCTTGAAAGAGAGATTAAAATATACACACTCATATATAGATAAATATTAAGGGTGATTCATAATAAATAATACTTGCTCTTATATTACGTTATTAATATCTTTTAAATAAAAATTTGAACTGCCCATTTTTCCTATAGATGACATGTGCTTGACCGACTACTCTCGTAGCTATTAGTATTTACTTATGTATCACTCCCACATACACATATATACACTCAAATATATATATATATATATATATATATATATATATATATATATATGTGTGTGTGTGTGTGTGTGTGTGTGTGTGTGTGTGTGTACAGTATATGAAGATTTATATGTTAGGATAAAAATCTTGATTCTGCATTATAGTTTGTAGATTTTTTTGGATTAATTTTCATTCATTTTTACCCTAGTTTTTTTTTTCCTTTTCCTGTTCCTGAGAATCATGAGAAATTGTGAATTGACTTCTCATGTTCCTTATCCACAAAAACAGAGATATTTTCAGTGTTTCAACCTAACAAAGAGAGGGATGGAGGACAAGAGAGAGGAAAAGATAGAACAAAATAGACAGAAAATGAAAAGTACAACCACCCCAACTACTGATTCATCTACTTAGTTGTAATATATATATATTCTTTTTCTTTTTCTGGCCATACTATCTTAATCTCTCTTTAAAGAATAAGGCTTGTCCAGACACACATTGTTTGCGAGTTATACAGTACAAGTCATTAGATAAAAATTGTCTAGTTTAAGTCTTTCTCCCTACCTACCTGAGACTGCAAAAGTCTAAAAGCTTCTTCCTCCCTTCAACAATTTCATCAAAGAAATCATCAAGCTGCCCAATAATATTATCAGCTCCAGATCTCAAAACCCCAAAGCACCCTTTTAAATTCTCCACCCTTTCTCTCATCCCAACTTCAGATTCCCAATCCACCACCACTCCCTGTGAACACCTCCTCTCCAACTCCACCCTTAGCTCATCCATGGCCATTTTCGATCTCCGGAACTCGTATAACATAATCCCCGGCCGGCCGTTCATCTGACTGATCTCCGCCGCCACCCTCTGCTGCAGCCTCCCTGTGGAAATCATGAAGGCCGATCCGAAAAACAAGCAACCCTCATAGCCTCCTTGAAGGAAATTTGATTGTGGATAACAATACACTAACCCACATAGCAAGATCATTAATAGGAGTGAACTAACATTTCTCATAGCATAAAGAACTCCTCTAAATCCACTGAATCCGTTAAGCTTCGATTCAATGGATACTTTTTCGTCAAATCGGAGGGAAAGAGGCTCAATTCTAGTTTCCATTAATGATCTGTTCTCTTCCTCCAATCCAACAGCTTCTCTTCTACATCCCGAAATTGCCCGAATCACCTACATAAATAAACATAAATTCTTGTCAAACTAAAATTACCCTTTGAGTTTAAGTCGTACGGCGTGCTGGTTTATACACGAGATCATACCTGACGCGACAGTTGGGGGCTAAAAAGGCGATGATTTTCGAAAGAAGAAGTGATATTAAAGCCAGAGGAGTAATAATTCTCCATATTTGATATGCCAGACTTGAGTACATGACAGACTTCCCATAGCTTGGAGCTCTCATCCATGTATTCATCAAGCCATTTTTCGCCACCGGGCAAGTGAAGTTTTTGAACAAGGAGGGTCAACTGCGTGTGGAAGGATCGGAGAAGCGACAAAGTTCTTTGAAGGAATTGAATTGACATGAAATTAGTGGATAAAAAGACCATTTCAAGATCATCTATTCCTCTGGTTAAAAAGGAGTAGAAGCCATTGACAGAATTGGTGGAAGAAGGATCCATCATAAGAAAAAGGGGATTGAGAGAATAAAAGGAAAAGGGTATAAAAAGGAGGGGGATATTTAAATGGTGGGAAACAGAGGAAGAAGGAGAATGAGGAAAAGGGAATGAATGGAAGGAGGGAATATCTTAGAAGCTCAGGTTTCTAAGGTTGAAAAGGATTGTTGGGAGCAATGATGGGTGTTTCCTATAGAGGGGAAAGGATGATTGGTAATCTGCCATTTTCATTGTTTATGGGCAGAAAGAAAAAAAAAAAAAGAGATGGGAGAAAATACCCCAAGGGCAGAGAACAAGTGAAAGCAGGAAAACCCAAAAGACATGAAATCCTCGAGCTCTCTTCCGATTCCTCCCTTTTTTCCTTCTATATTTCCTTTGTCCTACACCACTTTGCTTTTAGACACTATTTATATTGTAAAAAAAAGAAAGATAAGGTTTAGTAGTGGTAACAAAAGATCGAGACAGTATGGATATGTTATGTTACTTAGGCCCATTATATTTTTCCCCCTATTATATCTATTATTATAGTTTGAGTTTTAGTACTTTTTTTTTTACTTTTTCAATATTTGTTGTAATTTTTTTTATTTGGACTTTTTATGTAAATCTTGTGCTAATTTTCTTAGTTGATTTATATATCTTATAGAGAAAAAGGGTAAGTGCCAACTGCCAAGTGGTATTGTTGTAGTAAATCTTTTTGGGCATTGCTGTATGGTGTTAGATTGAGGTTATTGGTGTTGTAAAAAGTCTAACTAGATTGACTGAAATTCTGCTTATTCTTCTACTACTCCACTAAATTCTTCCATTTGGGTATGAGTGATTTGAGTGCTCTTTGGCTTCTTGTTTCCTCTTTTTCTTCCTCGAGCAACTGACTTTGCTCCTTTACCTCCCCTCTTTTCTATTGAAATTTGTGGGGTTTGTTTCTCCTAGATAATTATTCTCTTAATATTTGTTTTTGTGCTTCTTAATGAGATATGAAATGATGGGATTCTTTGCATTTGGCTTTTTACACTTTTCTACATATCTTTAAATCTCTAAATTTATATTTTCTTACCAAACCTCTTGTCATATTGGTAGTTATAATTAGCAAGCCTACATGATTTTAATTACTTATGATTTGCCATTTTTCTCGGTTCATAAATCATAATTTACTAGTTGCGCTCCATTGTATAATAAAATTTGCTCCATTTTAAGGACCATATATATATACTAGATGTGTTCCGTGCGTACTACGTATACGGTGAGATTTATTTCAAACTTTGGACGGCTCAGATAATTTATTAGGGTGAGTGGGAAATTTAAAATGAGTTGTATTTTGTTAGATAGATACAACTGTGTATTAAACAGTATGGTCATAACTCAAAAAACCGTCATTATAAATTTTACTATATAATACACAATCAGTATATACATACATTTTTTTCATATATATATATATATATATATATATATATTCTTTATAGATCAGTCATAAGATATATCTTTACTATTACGTGCTACACCTTTTTTAGGCGACAGTTATTAATTATACATGTCAGCTGTTGCCTATACTTTTAACGACGGACAACATATAAATCGTTAAAGTATGTATTTACGGTTGTATATTAATCGAAACCGTCACTTAAAAGGTAAGACGCAAAGAAGATAAAGATAAGTGATACACTGATCCCATCAGATATATCCTTTATGCTCCTAGTGAGCATCCAATATTTTCTCATTTTGTAATATCTCTATGTATTTTTATATATAATGTGTCTCTTTTTCGAGCTGGGAAAAGAGGGGACCAAGAAATCTTAAATGTTTTTGGGGGGTTGATGTTGTGTTTATGTAATTGTTTGTCTACGAGGGGGTGCTCGTGGGTTTTTGGAGAATGTTTGGGAGGATGTTGGTCTTTTGGGAAAGCGAATTTAGAACTATAAGGTCCATTATTTAAGGGCATTGATTCGGGCGCCCTTTATCTTTTTACTAAATATCACAATCACCCAAGTTCACAAAATTTATCGTTTACCACGATTTCGAATTGAATTCGAATAGTTTTAATTTTTCGAACGAATATGATCTGAGTATCAATAAAAAATTATAATTTGATGAGATTCGAGTAATTTATCAAACTTTAAAATTTGTTCATATTTGAATCATTTATATTTCGAGTCGAGGTCGAATCAAACTTTTAGTCGAACGAATGCGAATCGAACCCTAACTATTTGCTCATTTTACAGCCTTACCTAATAGCCACATCTGCATTTTTTCATTAATTCATAAACAAGTTTTCCCCTCTCCTTTAAAAACGATGATAGGATTTATTCAACTGAGTTGGTCAGATCACAAACATATTCGAGTCATATTCTTTGTAGTCATTTTTGTAATAAATTCATGGGGTTATTTGAATCGGATTATTTTCGTAATAAATTCACATAATTAATTCGAGCGATCAACAAGCTCGACATGCAATGTCAATATAGTTGTAATTGATATCTATATGCAAAAAAAAAAATATTTTTGATAAACACAAAGAGTTGGTTCAAGTGGTTCTCAAGCTTAAAGTGATAATAACCGAATGAATGAGACAAATATATTTTCTTAATAAATTTATAAAAAATGATATATATTGCGACTTTACATATCGATTATTTTATTGTGAGGTAGGTGGATAACTCTAGTTAATAATATTTTTACGATGCATTGAATATAGTGGACTAATTTTTTAATTCTACCCAATTTCATGTACTGATATACTTCGCAATCGTAATTGGCAGAATATTTCGCAACATATAGTATAACTCTAAATTTATAGATCTAGTTTAAAGAAAGCAAATAAAAAAATTAAGTTTGATGATCTAGTTATATATTAGCAAAATTTTATTTCTCTTGATTTATTTATTTATGTTAATAAATGCTATTGGCATAATTAGGTAACCCATTGGTTTTTACCTTTCATTTAGACGTGCTAAGTGATTTGGTGAAATCATAATTTTGAATACGAATCACAACCACAAACCCTTCATCCACACTACTATCTTATTTTTGTAATCATTTACAAATTTCTAACTTCCTTGTTTATCTATTTATTTTGGAAAAGAAAATTCTTACAGCTAGAATTCATAAGGATAGCTTAGAGCATTTCCAACGGCCTTTTCAACTTTATTCTCTCTTTAGAACTCGTAAGTTAATTTTGTCTCTTCAAAATATTCATTTTGTTTTGGAAGAATCAAAATCATATGAAAAATGTTTAAAATATTTATTTTGCTTGATATGTTTGATGTACAACTTATTTTAAAATTTAATATCATTCCTTTTTATTTATTTATTTATTATATTGGATAAAATATCATATAAAATATTTTGGATGGGAATTTAGTTTTAATTAAATATTAATTTTAAATATAATTTATTTTCCAGAATGTTATCTTTTAAAAATGAATGTTATTAATTATTTTTAATGTTATCAATTATTATTGTTTTAAGTCAAATCTGCATTAATTGAATTGAAAAGACTGATAGCGTATAAAATATTAAAGTAGAAAATAATATTCTTTAAATTATCACGTAAATCAACAAACTTTAATTTAAAGAATTTTTTTTGTTAATACTGTTGGACACGCTCTTATATCAACTAAGAGTCAAAAACTCTATATCAATCTTTTATATCTTTTCTCTCTGCTCAAGAACCCTAGATTCGGGATGGGCTCTCCCCTTAGAGATGTCCTCCTTTAAATATATTTTATTTTAATCTAATAAATTATTCTTTTTTGTAAAGTATATTTTACCCTTTTGTGAGGAAAATTTTTGTGCTGACATGATAAAGCATAGTTTGGATGAAACTTTGCAGTAACGGATTTGTAATAGAAATATAAAATATTATTGCAGTTTTTGAATTGTTTTTTATTATTATTTCTTTTTAAAAAAAACTTCCTTGTTTTATTAATTTATTTTGGAAGAAAGAACCCGTGATTGATATTGGCAACAAACAAGCTTGACCAATTTTTGACTCCATTCAGGTCAATTATATTACCCAACATTCCATTAGCGCACGTGTACTCATCGAAATATTTGACCAAGAAAAATAATTTATACATACACATATTTTAGGACGAAATTGTATTGCGATTAATGTAAAATTTTACGCCATAAGGAAAAATAAATTAGCATGAGATTGTTCTTAATTCATTCTATGTATCTCATGTAGACAATTTTCTATGTGGATGACTTTAACGACGATGAATAAAATCGCCTCTAAACTCATTGTCATACGATCCGAACTGTCATTATAAAATTTCACTTTTTATTTTATTCGTTAAGCTATTCAGATGCGGATCACTTTTCTCATAAGATATGGCCTGCTATCTTATATATATATATATATATATATATATATATATATTATAGTATTTACTGTCGACATAAATTTGATTATCATAATTAGCAAAAAAAAATTGACCAAAAATGATCTCTATTAAAGTTTTATGTTGTTTAAAATTCAAATTTAATAATCATGAAAGAATGCAGTGGATCTTTACTGCCATCTTTTAATCTTTTTTCTTGTCATTTCAAGAGTGAAGTTGAACTTTTAGCTCAATCTCTAGTTTACATGATCAAATTATGGGTAATAAATACACCATTTCTTCAATATTTAACCAAATATGCCAATGAGAGTTATGCTGTAGGATTTTTGAGCTCTGTGTGTGATTGTATTATTATTTTTGATTAATGAATTATCTTTTGATGTGAAAAAAAATAAAAAATAAAAAATCATGAGTATCTCTTACTCCAATTCAAAGAGAGCTTAAAGTTGGAGTACTACAAGTAATAAATATTTCAAATTATTACTTTTAATCCATTATGATTGACACTTCATGATTTATTCTAAATGATTTGGTGATAAATCAAATTAATTTAATTATCAAAATATTCTTAAATTTTTCTAGTATTTTTTTTTGAAAACACAGTCACAAAATTTGTGACTTTTCATTTTAGATGTTGGCCAGTACCACAAACTTAAATTACAAAATAATAAAGGAAATACTCTATGCATTTCAAAATTAGACATATATTTACTTAAAAAATTGAAACACATTTCTAATTTTGAAAGTGAGGGTTAGTATATAATTAAATGGTATCACATTATGGTTATGGTGGGGGTGGGGTGGGGGGTGGGGGTGGGGGTGGGGTTGGGGGTGCCTCTACTTTTGGAGATCCCCTATCATTGATCTCTCTTATTTTGATCTAATAAATTATTCTCTCTTTTTGGGGATTTTATTTTTTCTTTTTGTGAGACTTATTTTCTCTATGAGATGACTGCTTTCTTTCTAATTCATGAGACAATTTTATTATCATCTCTTGAAAGATTTTACTTTCTTCGTTTGAGATATTTTTTTGAGGCTTTTTCTAGTGCATTGATTTGGATGTGGCACTATCTTGGTGACTTGTTCTTCCACTGCCCGTATTGAATAATAGTCCAAATCTACATATTCTATTATTATTTTGGAGATATGACGCTAAAATTGACCCTTTTTTCTAATTATTTGTTTTTTTTTGTTTAAAAGAATTGTCATTTCAGTTCTTTTATTATAATCATTTCATCTTTTATAATAAATTACAGTTTTAATATATTTTAGTTTTTTGAATTGTTTGATAAAAAAAATGGTACTACCACATTTTTATACGATACTTTCTACTTGTTTATACAGGTGAGTATCTTATTACATACAACTATCATTTGGAATTCTTATTTCAAAATTTTAGTCCTACAGTCATATATACTTATGTAAAAGTTTATTTTATAACCATACATTCTATCATTACTTCATATTGATATTTATTAATCTGGGCTTCCTAAAGTTAGTTAATTATAAGCAAAAAGTATAAATACTTGGTTAATACGGAAGTGGTTAGTATGAAATTTATTTTGGGAAAGTTGATCGATTAATGTAATACTAACACGCAGCATGCTGGCGAGGTTATGTATGTAAGATTCTATCGGCCAATCGATTCAACTTACCAAAAAAAAAATAACTTCATACTAGCCGGATCCGATTAATACTATTAGGATTATTAAAGGCTAAACTGATTTATTAGCACTAGGTAGTGTCTGTCTTTGGTTTTGAATTTGATAAAGTTGATTCAACTTTATTGCAACTTTCTTAAAAGAAATAAAAGCAAGAAAGTTCAATCAACTTCTTTAATGCTGATGAGTGATGAGATCTGTATGTGACATTTAGATCCAAAAAATAGAAAGAGAACAATATTGCGTATATCATCAAATCAAGTTTTGCACTAGTTTTGACTTGTGGAAGTTTAGATATAATAAAAATAAGAAACATATAGAAAATTGTCGCTACAGATTTTATAGCGACAGTTTTCACTATAGCAACATTTTTCATGTGAAAATATCAAAAAATATTATGAAAATATCAATGTCCATAAAAATATTAGTATAAAAGTAAATGGTGGATTACGCAATTAAAGGCTAAAAATATTTATTACGCTTGATGAGTTTGATGTACAACTCATTGAATTGAAGAGACTGATGAGACACAAATTATGAACTTAGCAAATAATGTTCTTCAAATTGCCATGCACGTAGGTCAACAAACTTCAATTTGAAGAGTTTTTTTTTGCTACTACTCTTGGAGATGTTCTAACTCTTTTGTGGCTATAGACCAAGGTTGCATTGAAGGACTGGAGTTGCCATGGGTGGCCTGGCCACACCCACCATCCTTTTCATTAATTCTATTTCTACCTGTCCTGTGATACTTAAATACCCTAAAATTTTAATTCAGCAAAGAATGTTTCATTTTCTTCTTAATGATTATAGATGGATACAACTGGATGCGTGGGACATATATATACAGTTTCTTCACTCATTCATTCATAAATGAAAAAGGATAGTAGTAGTATGTATATATGAAGCCAGGAAATTAAAGCAAAGAAATTGGAAAAAGGCTAGCTAGCTGGATAAAGAAATAATTAAAGATGGCTTGGCTGGTTTGAAATGCCTAGTCTTATCGAGTTGGTTTACTATATTGATTGTGAATAAGAACTAGTAGTAGTTTAATTTCTAGCTATGGACCACCCCCTGATTCTCTGTCTTTTCATTTCTCTTATAGGAGGAGGTCTGAATGCATATTTAATGATGATTATGGATTTAAATCAAAGGCTATACTTTAATTGTACTCATATTTTATACTCCAGATAAGTGAATGATGGCTCCTCTCCTCTGCTTAATTATTATTGGGGCACCAACATTAATTTAGAATAGGGTTAGGAATGAATTAATTATACTACTAGTAGTAGTAGATTAAAATACGAAACTGAAATTCACACACAAACACACACAGAGACAAATATATACTCTCTCCGTCCCTAATTATTTGATGTTTTAGAGTTTTTTTTATTTATCCTTAATTATTTTGACGTTTGTTCAAATCTAGGAGAATTAATAACAATTTTTCCAAAATTACCCCTCATTATTCTACTTATTTTTAATATTTTAAACTCTTTCTCTCTCCTTATCCCAACAAAACTCTTCTTATCACAACAAAAGATTTAAGGGTATTATAGACAATTGAGTACTATATTTAATATTTTCCAATCATTATCTTAATTCTTGTGTCCACCTCTAAAACGTCGAATAATTAAGAATGAAGGGAGTAATAATTAGGGACGGAGGGAGTATATAGGAAAAAAAAAGTGTCTATTATTATGTGTATCTCAAATTTCATGTACTTCTCTTTAGCTCTAGAATTTTTTTGAAGGTTTAAAAATGATATAAATTTTTGTTAAGGATTTATATAGTAAAAGGAATTTTTTTTCTTTTTTATCCTGGAAAACATTTTATAGAAAAATTAATTGATGAGAGAGATGCAAGTTAATAATTGATGAAATTATCATTCTTATAACCAATATTATTGATGTGCAAGTAATTTTGGCCATCAGCTGATATTATTTTTCACAAACATAATTCTCAAACATTTTTATCAAAAAAAAAAATGAACATACAATTCTCAACCATGCCTTTTAATTAAATTCCAAAGTAAAGCGGAGGGATAAGTTTTGTTTAGTAATCCCACCTGTTACCTCAGTAATTTAAGGGAAAATTTGAGATCAGTCGTAAATTCGGAGGTCTCGAGTTCGACTCTCACTCGAAACACTATAAGGGTCACATACCGTAAGTTTAGGCATGTTTCGAAAGTCTTGTTCGGATAAGAGAAACTAATTGATGGCAAGGTCAGAAACTCCTCTAAGCAACCAAAATAAAAGTAAATAAATAAAATAAGTATTGTTTAGATATATAACGAGCCTTCCTTTTACAATTGGAGTTTAAGGCGTGTTAAACTCTCAAATACTAACAAACATGCTTTTAGCATTTAAGTTAAGGGATGTATAGCGAACCAAGTTTAGAATATTTGGTTAACATATTCCCTTCACGACACTATGTGGATGTTTGATAAAAATTGAATGAATCTAAATCTGAATCTGAATGAGTTGAATCTAAATAAAAAAAATTATTTATTAACTGATTCGTTTGAAATAACTGAATAACAATATTTTTTATTTTAACCTTTTGAATTATTTAAAAAAATACTTTTGAGACACTTTTGAAGACAAAAATTGACAATCAAAATTGATAATAAAAAAAACTTATTTGTCTCATATTTTTACCAATACAAATCCATAAACAAGAAGGGTAATTAATTTAATTCCAAAACATACATATATTACATAATTATACAGTATTAATACGTTGGCCACTTTTAAAGGGATACTATAACTACTTGCACAAATGACAAAATTATTGCTCAAAAGCCGCACCAAAATTCATTTACACAAAGATCCAATTGTGGAGATATAGAGAGATCGGAAAAAGAATTCTTGCTTCGGATCGGAAACGGAAAAAAAACTATTATTCAAGACTTTTTCTACTGCTTCGGATTGGAACTATTCCAGTCAGTCTTTTTCTCTCTTACACACAATTTCGTTTTTGTGCTTTATGTGTTTGTTTTTGATGAATGTGTTTGTTTATTGACTATGATAATCGAATTAATGGTTTTGGTCAATTTGGTGCAAGTTAAGTGTAGATATGGAGTTTTAATGGATTAGAATGTATTCAAATTCTGTACAACTTCGACGGGATTGAGCTCAATCACGATCTTGTTGGTTTTCTGAGTTGTGGGGTTGGGGGCAACATCCGTAAAAATCCATTCAGACAACTAGCTTGTTTATTTAATTAGCCGAAAAATTGTGGCTTATTCAGTCAGAAGAAATTGGACCATTCAGATCTTAAAAAATGATAATCAAACAATCTGAATGGCTGAATCGCTTAGATTCAGTGTCATTCAGCCTTATTCAGATGAAAACAAATAGGGCCTATGTTAGTCTTTTACTAATAACGTGTATGAATATACTCTCTAGTTTCACATTTAATTTAATATGACACGAATTTTAAGACGTGCACAAAATATATTTTAACACGTTCTAAATTTTATGTATACATACTAAAATAATTATTTTAAATAATTTGGGATGGATGGAGTATAAATAAGTATATAACCATTTTGCCAAGCATAAAATTATTTATGAATGCTTGATTAAAATACAAAAATGAAATGCTTTACTTTATTTCCATAAATTATGTGGTCACTCCTTTAGAAAGTATTACTTTTGAATACATTTCATATTTGTAGGAAACATGAGAAAGAAAGGTAAAGTACCTACTTATCATTATTTTAGCTCATGTATACTTTGTTATTTAAATCAAAAATCTATATTCTAAAAAAAAGAGGAACGTACTCAACTAATGATAATTTTTTTTTTGTCAATGATCTTGTATCTTATACATTAATAATTGTATCTTGCAAATTAAATCTAATAATTGATACATTAAGTACAAGAGATGATAAGCTAGTGGTAAATCTGCAATGTCACAAGTCTTTCTTAGAGTCGACAATGACTTAAATGGCTTAAAGTTAAAATATAAATTAACATATATGTTATTTTAAGTTATAACTTATAAGTAAAAGAGTTTAACATTAATTTAATTTATAAATTAAAAATTAAATTAAAATAAATTATAACAATTAATTTATAAATTAATTTGACCAACTTACGAATATGATTATATCTCGCAAATATTCTATAAGTCATTTCAATTTATTTATTTTTTAATTTTTTTTTCGTTCCCCCTTTTCACTAGTATTGATAATGAAAGGTTCCAAAACAAGGGTAACCCTTTTCATGGCCCACTTTAAAGATTCCATTTTTTTTCCGCTATATATGTGTGTGTGTGTGTGCGCCCCCAAAAAGAGGGATTTACCAAAATTATGTAGATACATTTTTAACAAGCAATAGAGAATTATAGTACCCCTGCCCCACAAGTGGTTGTAGGCTTTAACAAGATTTTCTAAGAGAGACTTCTTGAATGGTTGCATGGAATTTGCAATTGTGGTTAAGTTTTATGGGATTACATCACCACATGCGTAAGCCTAAAATGCCACGTGTTGCAATGTTGATGGATAGCCATATCAAGATTGACAGCTAACGGTTGTTGATCTTGATTGGGAAAGCTTTAAGACAACTCAACCACACCCCAAACCCTTGATTAATTGTTCTTGTCAATTCTCTAGCTAGTGAAATTGTGACTTACTACTACTATCTTGAAAGTAAATTCCTCCTAAAAGGTTTAACTTTTAACAAAATCAATGATAATAATTGAAGAATCTACATCTTAAGCTCACCTCTTATTCAACTCATCCGAATCTCATTTTTTAGCGACAATGATTTTTCTACGATTTGCCTTTCATTATACAACCGCCTTTCTATACTTTTAATGACGCTTATATGTTGTCCATCACTAAAAGTATAGTATTTACGGTTGATGACCGAACTGTCACGCCATCAAGGCTTAAAGGGGGAGTGAACTCGGATGAGTTAGATAAGGGGTGAGCTTAAGATCCGGACCGAATAATCGAAACCTAAAATAATATAGTAAATTTTTAGGTGCCAATTTTTAAAGTATATATATGTATCCTTCCTTAACTATGAGAAATTTTACACATTAATTTTAAGATGTTTTTTTGTAACACTCCAGTCCCACATCGAATGATACAAAAAAAATTCATTTGCATGTATTTAAAAAATTAATTTACAACCAATAGTACCTCAAGACATGACATTTTAGGTAAGGCTCTGGTGAACTAAAAAAATACTATTGGAGCGACTCCAAATTTGTACCATTATATCTAATCGCTATAAAAATTATAGTATTATTTTGTTGTAAGGTATAAAATGACTCTTTTTCTTTTGTGCCCTTTTTTTAAGTATCATGTATAGTTAAGGGGGTGTTTGATAAAAACTGAATGAATCTGAATTTGAATGAAAAAAATTATTTGATAATTGACATGTTTGAAACATCTCAATAACAAATTTTTATTATTTTATCCCTCTAAACAAATCAACTTTATTGTAAATTTATTTAATATTACTCAATATAATAATTAATATTGTAAAAAAAAAACTTCATTCAACCTTCATTCAGTCCATTCAGCGAAAAAAATGATACTAAATCATTCAACCCAAATTATTTAAATGGTTGATCGATTCAGCTATTCAAAGTATTTTTTTTTAAAATAAATATATTGAATGACTGACGAATTCAACTATTTAATCATAAACGAACAGTAGTAGCAGGAGACCGTATATTCATGTAAAAATTCTTGTACTAGTGAATTGATTAAAAAGCAGATAAAGTAGTTAACAATGGGTAGGCCTACCAGCCGGCAGCCACCCTATAGACTATATAATAATGTTTTTTTCTAATATATTTTTTGTAATGCAAAAGAATGTTTGAATGCTTCAAAAGAAGGTGTGCGGGTGACTGCGTTGAGTTAAATAATAGGAGTAAATGGTGGTTTCAATTTATTAAGGTAAAAGCTGGGGCAGGCAGACACCCTGGCCCAAAGGGAGGATCTTTCATTCAGCCGAAATTTTAATCAAATTTTGGACCTACCTAATTACTACAAAAAATAATTAAAAAAAAAGAAGAAGCAAAACAATGATTATGAAAGTTTTGGAATGTGTTTTTTCTTTTTTCTTTTTTTTTTTGTATTACAGTCTGTTTCATAATTAAAAATATTTTTTTTATTTTAGACTATTTCAATATTAAAATACATTTATACTTTTAGATGGTATGAAAATTTTAATGTATTAATACCATATGGCCAATACTATATTTTAAATAATTTTAAGGATTTGCTTTAGAAAATACCATATCACCAAATATTGTATTTTAAACTAATTTTAACGATTTGTTTAGAAAAATAATTTTTTTAAAATGGTTGTTGAGAATACTAAAATGATATTTATGTTGTCAGTACAAATATACATTTAATAATATTTTTATATTTATTTTAACAATATTTAAATTTTTAACGATATTTATTGTTATGTAACTTTTAAAACCTCCTTCTATCTTAATATATAGGTGATCAATTATTGGGTAGGCTTTTTAGGCCCAAATGCATTGCTGCCTATTAGTATACATTATTATTAGTATATTGCGGCTCGTACCAAAGCTGCATTGTTTTCTTCTTTTCTTCCTTTATTCATGGTTGGGCATAATTGCAGCATGCTCAAAGCTGCCGCCTAAATGAATTGCCTTCATTTTGAGGAAAGGTGTCACTTCCTCAATAGAGGGAAGTACATACATATTTAAGTGCAGACAACTAGATAGTTAGACTAGTTAGTAGTAATTGATTAGGAATAAGTAATCCATATTCAAGGATCCCATTCATTATACTTTGCATTTAATTTTTAAATATATATTTTTAGCAACACAAATAATATTTTTAATGAAGGTACCAATAACACAATTATTGTGACAGTGTAATACTTTTATCGCTGAATATGTATTGATAAAAATTTGGTCAATATAGTGCTGACACGCAGACAGAGAGATCACCTCCCGGCCTGCGTGTCGATATTGTATTGGTCAATTAACTAAAATTAACTTCATGCTAATCATTCCCTATTAATGTATATGACACAGTTTTAACATATATTATTAGCATAGTCTCATAAGGCCGAGTGCATGAAGTCTTTAGATTTATTCTTGTCAAAGATAAGAATGTTAAATTTTAATCGAATATAGAAAAATAAAATAAAAAATGTGGCTCGGTGGCAGTCAATAAAGAGGCAAGGTCCGGCCTAAATGATTTCTTATGATTATTCCATATGTAAAGTCTAAAAAAGGCCTGGTGAGTGGCCCATTTCAATTGAAAATTTTGATTACTTCATAGGATGAATTACATATTTTATTACATTTTTAAAAATAATTACAACAATAGTGTCCTCATAAAATTTTTACACAACTAATACACTTTTATATTTATTTACAATACTAGTACAATTAGGATTCCTTAATTTAGAAAATTAGTATTCAATTCGAATTCCTTAATTTAGGGATTAGTTATACACATGATATGATATGAAGAACCGTGAATCTAACCTACGCTCAAATCCAACGAAAGAGAAACCCGACTATACATTATAAACCATGCACATTACTACCATCCAATCCCCTATCTAATCATCATCAGTATCATCTCTTGTTCGCTCGAGTCCAAATCTCTCTACTCTCTCGCTAATGGGGCTTTAAGAAAAGTCAAACTAGTGCTTCTCTTGTTTATAAAGTAGCAGCTTCTAGGCCAAGGAAAATACTAGTAAGGTACAACTCCAAATCCATGGACGCTATTATTATTCGGAAAGATTATCTCTAGTAATTGGCTCTAAGATCAAGGAAGACACTAAGATGAATATTGTCCTTATATATATATATATATATATATATATATATATATATATATATATATATATAAGAAGGTATCTTAAGCCAATTAATAGGTTGGGGTTTTGCGTTGAATTTTATGAGTCAACCAATCAGATATATCTCCAAAGAGTTTCAGAAGACCTCAAATTATTAATAAATGAAATTTATTTTCCTCTATTTATTATTTTGAAATAGTAAGGATTGATTTGATTAATGTGATAGTTATGGGTAAAATATGCAAATATTTCAAAATAAGCAAGTGGTTATAAAATATTCATTGTTGTTTGGGAATATTCATTCGGTCGTGGAATATTCTTGTTGTTTGGGAATATTCGCATTTACCAGCCAGCAGTTTTTAGTGGGCCCCATAACTGAAAGCGATCGGATGAGGAAAACGATAAATATAAGTTGTTTAAAATAACTGGCGTAGTTGTTACCAAGTATCATTAAAATACCCTGAAGTGGTTAAAACACAATAATACGCGTTGTTGCACAAGAAGACACTACCAGATATGCACCAATTATTGATTCTTACGTAAGAAGGCACTACTCAATAATTGTTACAGTAGTAGCTACCGCTCAAAGATTTTATTTTATCGATTCAATAATTGTCATATTGATATTTTATATTACTCGTTATTTCAATAATTGTCACTATACAATATTTTTCATTATCGGCTAATAATTCATATTATCCGAATAATATTATTAGATAACATTATTGGCAATGTCTAAAAGTTCGTTCAAGGAGAGAGATTTGGTCACCTAATTGCGTGCCAAGAAGTGAAAAATTCTTATTGAAAACCCCTTTCCTGAACCGCCTGGTTGTCACAATATTGTGATTCTCAGTAATATTATTTGTGAATAATTAATTATTGATTCATATGATGAGGAAAATATTGATTTTATGTGGATATAGATGGAGAAAATTTTTAATGTGACAATTGTTAAAAATTGAAATTTTATCTTTTCTCGATAAAATAATTTATTTAAATATATTATTATATTTTAATAATATAATAATGATGATATTTTTTATGATGAATGTGGGATATATGAGTATATGTGAGGAGGAGTATTTTTGTTACCAAAATGTTTAAAACATGTTAAACATGCTCATGATCCCATTTATCGATCGAAATTTGATTATAAATGTAAAAATCGCTCTGCTTATGGATTTCTACTAATTTTTGTTTGGAATTTGAAAAATTTTCTTCCTCAGAAAGTTGTAGAGAATTGAATTTTAAAAAAAAAGTCATGTGATTCAATTTTTCCGACAAAAAGGGCTATTTGTTGTGAATTATCAAGTTCCAAAACTCAAATAATTGATTTTTGGAAGTTTAAAATATTTTAATTATGGAAAACGTTTTTGGTGAGTTAAGGGTCTAGCATTTGTTATTGATTGCTGAAATCGATCTCCAAAAGTGGACGATATGGAATTTTAACAAATAATAATATTATTTTAATAAATTTTCTAACTTTGGTGTTCTAAGCATTTTCCTATAAATAGGGTGCTTAGGTTAAATTGAAAATTACACCGAAAACTCAAGTTTTCTATATTTTCTCTCTATATATCGAGTATTCTTGTGAGGATTTTGATACTTTGAGTATTGTTATACGGTCAAGTTCCTTTCAAAGACTATACCAAGTATTCTAAATTTTGAGGTACTAATCTTTCAAGGTAAGGGATATTTTTTTTTCAGAATGATATTATTTCTTCAATATCATTATGTCAAATATTGATCTCAAGTTTTTATCAAATTTGGAACTTTTGGTGTCTGAGTTACTATTCACGATACGACACTTATTAACGATACTTGACATTATTCACGAATATTTATTAATTATTCATCAAAAATGAAAATTTTCATTTTCGTCTAAAATATCTATTGTGGATACTAGCTTTTGATTGTATCCATGTTTTGATCATTTTTGAATTTTACACCACTATGATTATTTTTGAGGTATTTTTGGACATGGATAAAACAAAGTACTTAATCTTTAATCCTTAATCCTCACTATTTTGTTTCACCAATTCGCTTTAAAATATTTTCATCATCCTCGCCTTAAATGATGATATTATTGAATATCTTTGGCTCAGAAGTGTGCAAAGATGAATGATTTCGATGAATATCTTTTGGCCCGTAGTAAAAGATGAAATACGTGTTTAGATGAATACGACTTAATCGATGAATATCTTCGGCTCAGAAGGCAAAGATGAATATTTGATTCCGTATATATATTGATTGATGTTACAGGATAAAAGATAGACGATGAACTTTTAAATTCATACATGTAAGATAGTAGATTTCATCCTCTACTTAACTCTTCTAATGAATTATTATTTTCCATCATGCGAATATTGATTTAAAACTTGTCATTTCTATTGTATTCTATTAGATTTTTCCCGTTGAGAGAGTAACGATAATTTGTTGTATATTATCTTAGTCATAATATTCTTTATCGGGCTACTTGAGCTCACCATTTTCCTTTTTGTTCCATTTTTCTTCTCGTGAGGAGATAATGTAAATGAAAGTATTTGTAGCTGGGGATGTAATGATGGTACTAGAGAGAGTTGTTTAGTAGTCCTCACCATTTTGTAAAATAATGTATCAATAATTATGATGAGGATTTATTTGTATGTGGATATTGTCTAGATGGCAATATCTCAGATTTAAACTCATAGTTTTACCGTTGTAATAATAAAGTTGTAGTTGCTTTCGCACTATGTATCGACAACTCGTAATGGGTGGTGTATACCTATTTTGGGGGCGCCACAGCTTGGTATCGTAGCTAGGATATGATCTCCATGCGAGATCGGGAATGTAACTAGAGAGGGAGAGACGAGTAAATCCTTCGCTAAAGTGTGTCCTACCTAAGCTTATTTGTTAATTGGTCAAGATATAGGATATTATGAGATATATTGATTTCTTTAATTAGCCCTTGTTTTATGACAAAGATTTGAGAATGTCGAATCGAGAATATTAATGATGGAAATGAGACCGTGGAGATGCCTCGTACTTACTAACGAGGAGAACGCAGCAACAGTCGGGCAATGTTCCTCCCCGTGAACAATACCAATCGAAAGCGATGATGAATGAGGGATGTTTAGAAGCTTTTTGCAGCTTCATGCAAAATCGCATTTAGGAGACTCGTGGTTCAAAATACAGTGAGGAAATGATAGCAATTCACCAAGTTGTTACAAACCAAGTAGTTCAAAGAGTCGGGACCACCGTAATCAAGGGAAAGCCGGATCCGATCATGGCGGAAACATGGGTCAAGCAAATTACCAAGATATTCGATGTCTTGGGATGCACGGAGAACAGAAGGTTCCATTCGCCACCTTTATCTTCCGTGGCGAAGGCGATTCATCGGTGGGAGTCTGTGAAGCGCACTCCATCCAACCGCACTCAAAGATGTCTTGGGAGACGCTTTCAGAACTATTTAATGACAAATACTTTCCTGAAAGTGTTCGGCTATATGAAGGAAGTGGAGTTCATCGATTAGAATGTAACAACAACACGACGGTGTCTTAAAGACGAGGCAAAGTTTGCAGAGTTATCCGTGTTCAGACCTCATTCAGTGGAGAATGAGGAACGTATTTACACGACAGTTTCGAGAGGTTCAAAACCCAAAGATACGACAATATCTCATTTCTCATAAATTTTCTCTATTCAGATGTTGTAAAATAAGGCTCAATTATTAGAGCGAGATAACGAGTACTGGCCAACCGAGGTACCACAATCAGATCATACCGAGATAAGAACAACAAAACAACAATAACCAAAGTGGAGAAAGAAAAAGGCGACAAAATGGTAACCACTCGTGGTAATCATGGCCATGAAAATAGAAGAAGCGAGTCAGAGGAGATTTTAAAAAGAGGAGATTCAACAACGACTATGTGAAGATGATAAAGTACAAAGAAAGAATCGGTTCCAAGGGAGGAGAACGACCACCGGCCATTATACGCTATAAATGCGGAAAGAGGGACATATCACCAAACCGCCTCAACAGCCTGTATGCTATAATTGTGGAAAGGAAGGACATATCGCCGAGATCGCACGTTAGCTAAACCTAGTTCAATGGGGATGGTGACTCAAAAGATCGTCCCTGTAAAAGTCAAAGTCAACTGCCTCGGAAGAGCGCTTTGTCAGTGATCGGTCAAAATGCGAGGAACCTAAACGAGGTGATCACGTAAGCTATTTATAAATTCTTGTGAAGTTTATACTTTACTAGACATCGGTGCTACCCATTCATTTATCTCTCCCCGCTTGTGCTCAACGCTTAAACTCGACTCCGTGAGAAATTAGACTTCGACCTATCTGTGGAAACTCCGCTAGAGACACTTTCATCACATCTACCGCTTATAAATCTTGTCTAATCCAAGTTGGCACCCTTTATCTTACCCGCTGACCTTTATCTCTTTAAAGATACTTGCTTTTGATGTGATTTTAGGGATTGATTGTTAACTACTCATCATGCCAAAATTGATTGTTTTCGTAAGGTTGTCATAGCTTTCATATTCCTAAACAACCTCGTTGTATTTAATTCAAGAAACTAAACCATTAAAATCAATCATCGCCATATCTAATCATAAAGCTATTCGCTTATTAAAAAACTGGATGTCAAGCTTTCTTAGCCCATGTTATGGATTTGAATAAAGACACGCCAAAATTGAATAATATTCCCGTTGTTATTAACTTTCCAGACGATTTCTCGTTAACTTCCCTGCCTACCCCGTAACGTGAAGTTGAATTCTTTATCGACCTTCAACCTCGCACAAAGCCCATTTCTAAAACCCCATATCGAATGGCTCCTATTGAACTTCAGAGTTAAAGGTCCAACTACAGAATTGTTGACATCGGCTTTCATTGGCCCTAAGACATCTCCTCGGGGTGCTCTATGTTTTATTCAGAAAGAAGAAAGATGAGAGATGCGACTTTGTATTGACTATCGAGAATCGAACCATGTCACCATCAAGAATAGGTATCATCTACCTCAGATTGATGACCGCTTTTGACCAACAGCAAGGAGCACAATTCTTTTCAAAATAGATCTTCGCTCGGATATCATCAAATTTAAAATTAGAATCGAGAATATTCCAAAGACCGCCTTTAAACTCCTGGTATGGGCATTATGAATTTTAGTTATGTCTTTTCGGATTGACTAATGCTCTCGCGGCTTTCATGGATATGATGAATCGAGTATTCAAGGAATATTTGGATCAATTCGTTGTCATGTTTTATCGATGACATTCTCATATATTCCAAAAGCCGTGAAGATCATGAAAGCACCATTCGTTCGGTACTCCAAAGGCTTCGTGAAAACAAGCTTTATGCCAAGTCAAGAAATGCGAATTCGCCTGAGGAAGTAGCATTCCTTGGGCACGTGGTGTCGAAACATGGAGTATCTGCTGATCCGGCCAAGATCAAGCAATACAAAGTCGGGAGCAACCAAGCTCTGTGATCAAGACGAGCTTTTTGGGCTTAGTTGGTTATTATCGGAGATTCGTGGAAGGGTTTTCTTCGAATCGCTACTCCATTAACTCAAATTTCGGTGACTTTGAAAGATATAAAATTCGTATGGAGCGAGGGAACGCGAGAAGAGTTTCCAAGAGCTTAAGAGAGACTTATTTCTAAGACTGCTTTCTAACAATACCATCCGTTCGGATGGATTTGTTATCTACAAATGATGCTTCTGCAAAGGGTTAGATGTGTTCTCATGCAACGTGGAAAAGTCATAGCCTATGCCTCATGACAAACTTAAAAAGTATGAGAGGAATTATCCTACTCATGATCTAGAATTGGCGCAAAGCAAGCTGCGTTGCTAAAGTTATGGAGGCACTATCTATATGGGGAGAAAGTGGAGATATATTCGCACCATAAAAGCCTTAAATATTTCTTCACACAAAAGGAACTCAACACGCGGCAACGACGTTGGCTTGAGTTGTTGAAAGACTACGATCACACTATTCAATACCATCCCGAAAAGCGAACGTAGAAATTGACGCCATTGAGTAGGAAGATCATATGCAGGAACGAATGCGATGATGTCAAGTATACGACAGAGCCAACTTTAATAGAAAAAGTTAAGGTTGCTCAAGCCACCGATCCCGAGCCGATGCGTATGGGAAGAAGAAAGCACAAGAAGGTGCTATTCCTAAGCGAGAATCGATGAAGAAGGAATACCGAGTCCACTCTGCACTTTGTGGTTCCTAACGACTGATTTGAAGTACAAGATTATGATGGAGGCACACAATACACCATTTGCAATCCATCCTCGAAGTACTAAAATGTATCGTGATCTTCTACATACATTTTGGTGGAACAATACGAAGAGAGAGATTGCAAAGTTTATCTCAACATGTTTAACTTGTCAACGTAAAGGCGAGCATCAAGTGCCAAAGGGTCCATCAGAACCACTTGAGATTCCGAAATGGAAGTGGGAACACATTACCATGGATTTCACGACGGGTCTTCCTACGGCTTTATCAAGGCATCAATGCTATTTGGGTTATTGTTGATAGATTAACCAAGTCCGCTTCATTTCTTGCCGACACGGAGACTTATTCCTCGAACGCCTTGCTTTTCAAATGTACGTAAATGAGATTGTGAGATTGCATAAGATGCCAAGATCCATAGTTTCGATCGTGACCCAAGATTCACTTCAAGATTTTGGGTTAGCTTGCAAAAAGCTATGGGCACGGATTTATTTATTCGATTCATACCATCCTCAAACCAGACGGACAATCGTAGAGGACTATTCAAACTCTCAAGATCTATTAAGACTCGTGGTCCTGACTTCAAAGGTAGTTGGGATAAGTATTTACCATTGGTGGAATTCTCCTACAACAACAGTTATCAGGCAAGTATAGGAGAAATAACTACCATAATTAATAATTCAAATTCAAATATCTTAGATCTAACAAACAAAACAAATTCAAATTCAAAAATAATAATTAAAATTCAAATATTCAAAGTTTGGCAACATCATCTTCCTCCTCCCCTTCGCCATGGACGCCGGCCATCTTCCTCCGCTTCACCATGAATGCCGCCGCTTCAACACCATGGACCTCAGCCACAGCTGCCATTATGACGAAGGTTGATTTAGTCCAAAAATTAAAAGGAGAAAAAGATAAATGTTAGTGCAGTTGGTATCCAAATATTTATACAAAGGTAACCATTTTAGTTTTTGTGGGTAACCAATAGAAATTTCAGTGCAGTTGGTAACCAAAACTTTTAAAGGTAACAATTTTAGTTTTTGTTGGTTACATTTGTATTAAGGTTTGGCTACCAACTGCACTATGAAAAAAAAATCTATAATAGATTTTTTACAATTAATTGGTAACCCAATAAAACTGAATTGGTTACCTTTATATTAAGGTTTGTCTACCAACTGCATTATAAAAAAAAACTACAATAATTTTTTTTTAATTAATTGGTAACCCAATAAAACTGAATTGGTAATATTTGTATAAAGTTTTAGCTACCAATCAAGATTTATTAAATAAAAAAAATCTATAATAGATTTTTTAAAAATAAATTAAAAACCTAATAACACCGAATCGTTACCTTGGTATGAATGTTTGGCTACCAACTCGCATTTATAAAAAAAATCGCAAAGAATCGTATTTATGAAAAAATCGCAGGTGTAGATGCGGAGGATGACGTTAATGGTGTGGATAAACATCATCTCCAATCGGATCACCGAAGAATTATTACTTAAACTTCTCGATCATCTCCACCGGAAAATTCCTCCGTAATATTGTACTGCAAGACGGGCACGGCACTACCATCAAGATCAATGGAGTCCCCATCGAGGTAATTCAAATGAATCCTCCGCCACAAGGCCTTCGAACTCTATTCTTGCTATTGGGTCGCCACACACCTCCCGTGATCACTCCACTTTCAAGTTTCAAGTTTTCGCCACAGGATACGAGAATCCGAAATAAAGGCTACAAGGACATGATAAATGGATTACTCCACTTTCAAGTTTCAATATGCAAAATGATACTGACAAAACTAATACTCCCTAAATGAATTATTACTTCATATATACGCCACTTTGATTTTTTTTAATATGTAGAGATATTAATTACTTAATTTAATAAGTAAATCAATATTAATCCTCTAAATTAAAGAATTCTAATTGCATACTAATTCCCTAAATTAAGGAATTCTAATTGCACTAATATTGTAAATAAAACTTTAAATGCATTAATTGTGTAAAAATTTTATGAGTGCACTATTGTTGTAATTATTTTAAAATGTGTAATAGAATATGTAATTGATCCAAAATAATACTCCCTCCGTCGATAAAAGTTCTTATTACTCCCTCCGTCCCAAATTAATTGCTCAGTTTTGACTTTTTAAAGTCAAATTGACCATTTTTAAAACTAATCTTTTTACTATTTTTGCTAAAATATAGGTGAAGAGATTATAACCAAAAGAAAGTATATACAATTTATTACTAATCCTAATTTTTATAATTTTAGAAATATATTTATAAATGCTTAATTATTAATTCTAAAAATAGTCAATTTGACTAAAAAAAGTCAAAAGTGAGCAGTTAATTTGGGATGGAGGGAGTACTATTTTGGGTAGTCCCAGGTTAAATGTCCATTTTCCATTAATAACCAAACTTTTATACATATTTTTCTATTATACCCGTAGCATTAAATATCTTATATTTTTCTTATTCTAATTCTCTCTCTATATTTAATGACATTACTATGGATAATTTTGTCATTTTATTCATCCGTGAAAAGTCCACCAGGACTTTTATTAATAAAGTAATTTTTATTGTGTTAAGAATAATTAAATTGATTTTAACACAATCAAAACTCTTGATTTTCTCTAAAAAAATTATTCTCAAATGAAAAGATGCTATTAACCCCACAATAAGGCTTTGTAATATTGGAAATAGAGTATGTATTACAATTGATGATATATAGTAGCTAAATATCTATGATATGATATGGCATTGCTCTACAAATGTAGTTTTGATTTTGTTGAGCCTAGCCACAATATCTTCCATGGTGATCCTCTCAATAGGCACATTTCTTGAACAATCCATGGCCAAACCAAATATTGACAATGCACATTGCTCTTTCACATAGAGAAGCTTATCCTCTTCTCCTATCAAACTGGCGTCCAAAACTTGAATCACCGAACCATGCAACCCTTCTTCCACCCAATCCTTGAAGCTCTTTTCGGCCGAAAACATTTCATCTGTGGCCTTTTTCCTTGTGAATGTTTCCATCAACATATAACCATAGCTGTATACGTCGCCTCTTGTAGATACTATTCCTTCACTTCCATATTCTATGAATGACATTAACAGATTTACAACTTAATTAGTGCTTGCATAATATGTAGGACTATATAGAAAAGAAACAACAAAAAGTGAATGTGTTAGAATGAATATTACCTGGTGCCATATACCCGATTGTTCCCAAGGTCTTAGTTCTTGCCATAAATTCCTCCTCGCCTAGGATTTTGGCAATACCAAAATCACAAACATGTGCAATCATATCTTTATCAAGCAGGACATTGCTGGGCTTCAAATCACAATGCACAATTGGTGTTGGATGGCCATGGTGTAGGTAATTCAGAGCGGATGCAACATCTATCATTATGTTCAACCGCTCTAACATATCCAAACAATAGTTTTGAGAGTACAAACACTTTTCAAGGCACCCATTAGGCATCCACTCTAGCACCAAGGCTTTAAAATCCAAGTTGGTGCAACTACTGATGAGTTTTGTAAGGTTTCTATGGCGAACATTGCGCATTACTTCACATTCAGCATCAAAACTTTTCGAAGCTCCTTCAAGCTGCAAATGGAGCACCTTTACTGCTACAATCATCCCATCTGAAAGTGTTCCTTTATATACGGATCCAAAACCTCCCATGCCAAGCAGGTTGGTTTCACTAAATCCATCTGTGGCTCGAGAAAGTTCAATGTAAGAAACTCGTCTCCAAGCATGAGGTAATGAATCCTCTTGTGTCAATAATATATTCTGCTTAAGGCATTTTCTTAACACAAATATAAGAACCACCAAGAGAATTACTGCTGCAATAGGGGGTAGAATATATTTTACAGAAATGTTTCTTGAGCCTGATTGATGGGGAGTTCTGTTTTGGCATAGCTGGACTAATAGTCTAGGTGCACCACATAATGCATAATTTTGCATATATGATTGAGCTGTAAAGTTTACAAAAATACCTCCTGTTGGAATTTCTCCTTCCAGTTTATTAAAAGAGACGTTGAAATAATGTAGATACCGAAGTGCCTCCAAGGATTTTGGGATCTTTCCGGACAAATTGTTATTCGAAAGATCCAAGAATTCCAAGCCTAACAAGCTGCCCAACGATTGAGAAATAGACCCTTGTAGTTTATTATGAGCCAAGGACAAATAATTCAGTGACTGAGCACCTCCAATGCTGGCAGGTACATTGCCAGATAACTGATTCCAAGACAAGTCCATTTGTGTTGTCATCTTCAACTTTCCGATCTCTGATGCTAAATCTCCGGACAGCAAATTTGTTGACAGGTTTAGTTCCACGAGATCTACACGTGTCCACAAGGACGATGGTATTTTGGAACTAAATTTGTTCGAGTCCAAGTACAACCTTCTCAATGATCTAAGCTCTCCCAAGCATGCTGGAATGGAGCCATTGAGCTGGTTATGGCTGAAATACAAGTCTCCCATCCTATCTAACAAACAAAGTTCATTTGGGATGGAACCTTGAAGTCTATTATGTTCAAGATAAATGCGCTCCATATTTTTCAACATTCCGATAGTACTTGGAATGTGGCCTGTCAACTCATTATTATCAAGAATCATTGCATCTAAACTGCTCAAGTTTCCAATACCAATGGGAATCTCACCCTTAATTTTGCTTCCAAATGCTGAAAGGAATTTTAGGTTAGTAGATAGATTCCCAAATGCAGCTGGTAGCACACCATTTAGCTGATTTAGTGAAATAACCAGCACCTCCAAATCTCTGCAATTTGTTAAAGAAGACAGAAACCTCAGTTCTGTAGTTGAAGATTCCCTTGTCAAGTTGTTTTCCCCAACGTAAAGGCGTTGCAAGAATCTTAAATTACCAAGATTATTAGGCAAAGGGCCACTGAATGAGTTGCTGCTCATCTCAAGGATGATAAGCTTAGAAGCATTGGAAATAGAGCTTGGAATCAATCCAGTGAATTTATTGCTGCCTATATAAAACCCTACAAGATTCGGAAGCCAAATCCCAAAGTCTGATGGAAGATGGCCTGAGAATTGATTTTCTTGCAAGGTCATGACGCTCATTGTCGAGATATTGAACACTTCTGATGGGATTGTGCCTGTTAGCCTGTTGAAATGGACAAAAAGTTGCCCCAGCTTAAGATTGCCAATCTCACTAGGTAATTTACCTGCCACAATAAGAACATACTTTTACCACTTATGAATCCTTGAAGTTATGCAAAAATTCAAGGCAGAGGACTGTCTATACAACAAATATTTCACCAAAATTAAATGGCAGTAAAATTTGGGAGGTACCTGTGAAGTTGTTATAACCAAGTTTTAAATCTCTGAGCAAAGTAAGGTTCCCAATATTCTTAGAAATACTCACTGTAAAATTATTGTCTTCCAAAGTCAACCTTTGGAGTCCTTTGCATTCCCATAAGGCCACCGGAATCTGGCCAGTCAAGAAATTGTTAGAAAGATAGAGCAATTTAAGAGCTGGGACGTTATAATGAATCTCCATTGGAAGGCTTCCTGAAAGTCTATTCATCTGTAAATCAAGCATTTCCAGAGAGGAAATGTTGAAGATAGAAGATGGTATAGGCCCTATTAGAGAGCCATTTTGTATGCTCAGTTGCTCAAGAAGTTTAAGATTACCTATCTCCTGTGGAATTACACCTGCAAAAAAAAATCTGTAAGTATTTTTTCCTGCAAAAATGTTGAAGGCGTGACAAGAATTCTCCCAATGTTATACATAAATTACAGACATGTAAACTCCGACGAATCTTGGAGACTTGATTTTATTTAACTTGTTTCCTTCTATACTAGACTGTATTGATGAAGGACTAATTGCATAGAAAGTTAGGTAGCACGCGGATGAGATAATTTACACCGACATTTGGATATTAAGAGAACTTAAAATGATGCCTAACGATTACATTTTGGTTTTTAGGAATTAGGAACGAGCAGCTAACTTCATTTTGAAACACATAATTGGAATTTAAAGCACATTTGCAGTTCTATAGAATTGAAATTTAGTTAAAATTTGGCGCTCAATACCAATTCCAAGGCTTGTAATTGAGTAGCCAAACATAGCTTCTACTGCTTTAACATAATACTGTGACTGTCACTAGCAATCTGACTACATATAATGGTTGCACTTCCACATGTAAAGATTCAATTTTTTTTTTCACAGGAAAAAAGCCTTATAAAGGTTCTGATTCACGAAAATGCTTATGTAAATTGCTTAAAAAGAAGTCATGAAAAATGAAATCATACCTTTGAAATTATTTGTGTCAAGATTTAACTGCTTCAGATTTGTCAAGTTTCCGATTTCTCTAGCCAGGCTGCCACTGAATTTGTTGTTAGCCAATGACAAATACTGTAGCTCCTTGCACTTGTATAAACTAGCTGGAATTTGCCCATGAAGCGCATTTGATGACAGATAGAGTCCTTCCAGCTTAGAAAAATTACTGCACATACCAAACGGGAGAATATCCGACAAACTATTGCTTGACAGATCAATAACTCTCAGTGCAGGCATGTTGAAAATAACAGCAGGTACTAAACCCGAAATCTGGTTAAATTTCAAGTCCAACAACCTCAACTCCAAAAGCTTACCAATCTCTTTCGGAATCTTTCCACCAATAAAATTGTTCCCCAAATTCAAAGTCTCCAGCTTCGAAATGTTAAACATAGAGCTTGGGATTGTACCATTTAAGCTATTATTCAACAAGACAAAACGACGAAGATTGTGTAACATCCCCAACTCTTTGGGTAAAACCCCATGAAAATTATTGAAACTAAGGTCTAGTGATGTGAGAAATGTGAGATTTCCGAGATGTGGAGCAATAGTTCCACCAAGACTCATCTTAGTGAGATTCAAGGCAGTGACTCTTTCGGTGTTGGCATCACAAGAGACGCCAATCCAGGTGCAAATGGAAGTGTTTGAACTGCTAGACCAGTTTTTTGCTAGGATTTCAAAAGGGTCATAAGTTATATAAACTTTTAAGGCTAAAAGGGCAGGCTGATCTGTGGCCAAGCAAGGAATGAAACAGCTAAAAAACGCCGCAACCGCGAAAATTAAACAAGTTTTCGCCATTAAAATAAACTTCCAAGAAAGCTAGGCTCATTTGGTACATACTAGATTAGGATGAAAGATTTATACACAGCAAGCTGTATTTGTCAGCTGCCGAATGAGACCTGTGTAAACGGTTTACGCTAACAAATTGATGTTCTTAGCAGTCAGAGCCCCCCTCCCCCATCACTGCCCTAACCTTTTCCCATTGTAATAATAAATTTAAAACCAGCTTGTCATGAAGCCCACTTGCAACTAAAGAACACATGCATATGGATTTATTATCATGTAAAACCAAAACACGGGTCACTAGTTTATGTCAAACAGAAGATCTTCTCAATATATAATGATATATATATATATATATATATATGTGTGTGTGTGTGTGTGTGTGTGTGTGTGTGTGTGTGTGTCAGTGCATGGATTAAAATCAAAATATATTATGCCTTTTGACTTCTGAAATCTCTTAAAACAATAATTCAGCCAAGTCCACAGCAGATAAACAAATAACGGAAAAGATTTATATTACGACATAGTGACTAAAATAGTGCATGCTTTCCGACATTATAGATACAATTTAATTTTTGAGCATATACTAAATTTAAAAATTATTATAACTTTAAAAAGTTTAAAAAGAAATAAATTTTTTGATTAATAATTTTTATTATATACTTTATAATTATATCAATTAAAATTAAATAAATTTACATCGATTTAAAATTTAGAATGTCGTCGTTTGAATTCATAATTCAAATTGTATCTCTAATTTAAAAGAGAAGAAAGAAAGTAGTCTATAGACTATTCCATTATACATATTTTTGTTACAATGTATAAAAGGATAATAATCTAAACGAATAACTGACTTAAATTAAAGAGAGATTTATCTCTCATGAGCTAATGAGATAATAATAGAGTATTTGTTATAATAATGATTCTCTCAAGATAAGGGAACGACTTCTCTCTCTTATGCTTTCTTGTTCCTCACTCCGTGATCTCTCTCCTTTTTCCCTCATTCTCCTACTCTCTCTCCTCATCCTCCTCTCCTTTATTCTCTATATAAAGGAAGGAAATACAGAAAGAAAGACACACAGAATTCTCTGAAGAATTTTCTCTTTTTTTTCTCTTGTTTATTCTCTCTAAATTTATACAGTAATTATAAGAATTTATTTCTATACTTTCTTAAAGTTTTATAACAGTATTTTCTTTTTCTTCCCTTTCTCGGGTGGTCAAACGGAAGGCGACAAGAACGTGCAAGTTACCTCATGCTATTACTAAGAATAGATATAAGAGGATAAGATGATACCTCTCATCTAGATTGACTTTAATAAACTTTAAAAAATAAATAATAATGAAAAATAGAGTACGTGTTCATTATAAATAGAGTAACGTGAATAATAATAATAATAATAATAATAACTTTAAAAACGTTTTGTTTCCCTCCCTTTAGAACTCTTAGGCCATATTTGATGATTATAATTTCAGAATTATATTTTTATAAATTTATATTCGAAGATTATTGAGTCACGTATTTATTTTGAATGAGATTATTTACGAAATAATTTAAAATAATTTAATTTTATTTTATATTTGTTTAGTCCGTGATATTTAAACAATTGGATAACAACTTATGATTTGAAATACTATACTGTCAGTAATAACAAAAAAATCATATCCTCAGTAGGATAGAATAAGATACATCAATCATTTTAAGCAAATATAATAATTAATTTTGTCCACAAATGAGAAATTATAATAAACATATTATTATCCCAAGTCAAATCACAAAACTATTAGAAGTCCTTCCTGGATCATTTATAATTAAGCAAACTACAAGATAAATAGTTTTGTATGCATTTAAATTTATAATTAAAAATATTTAAAATACCTACGATAACTGGTGTTGTACGATAGAAATGAAATCACATAAATTCATTACAATTTCAAATTCCAAAATGTCAGCACAATAAATTACATCTTTTTGGCTTTCCCCATTTTCAGTACAAAAATTCAGTCCACCCAAGGGCCAAGATCATGCAAGTTACACTACATGACCATCACAATTCAAAAATTCACAGTAATAACTCTTGAACAAGATAATCCTGCTATGTACTGCCCGAATTACGATTGCGAAACTTATCGAAATCTTATAAAAAAAAAATCTCACTTATTACACATCTTTCCAAAAAAGTTACCATGAAAAACCCGCAATCAAAAAATACACAAACATTCGCAACATATATCATTTTTATTGAGATTATTTTAATGCCGCAACAAAGTTTCGCATAAGCAGAGCATTATATGAAAACTGTTAACAGACTAGCCATCTGATCTACTGAGTTTAACCACAATACAAAAGCATAAAAGTTTTTAAAGAAAGACTTGCTTCACATAAGAACACAGCTATTCATAAGAAAACATGCTTCAACAGCTGAGCCTGTTTGGCATTGAACATCAGTCCGTCCATGAGAGTTTTGTACACAAGTCGGTGAAAGAACAATCAAGTTGTCCACAACTTCTCTTTTTTGTACACGTCGGTGCTTGAAATCACCTTCAACGGGCTTATTTCATATGGATTATCTTACCAAATAACTGGAATGAAGTAATACCAACTTCAGGAGAAGCGTTGCAGTCTCTTTTTCTGATGAGCTCATTGCCAAAGAAATGCAGACCATTCTGACTACCAGGTGATGAGTTGTCCAACTGTGAATTACCAATGTTCAGCTCAGTAGACACAGTTTCCACCACTGGTGACATGTTGCCACTCAAACACTCGCTGCACACTTCATGTGTATTTTTATGAATGAAGTTGGATACACCGGAAACACAAATTTCATCTTGCCTGGCTCCCTCTATGCATGCACGAAAACACTTCAATTTCATGAAACGGTTCAATTGTCCAACCATTGATTTAGTTAATCCTTTTATAGGAACGAATTGTTCTCCTTCTCCATCTGCATCAGGAAGTAAACCCAGATCCGGAGAAACTCTACATTTCTTTGTAGGGGGGAATTCTGAATGAGGTGATGGTTTTGGCACAACATACTCCACTTGCCAAGGACTCACCCTTTTCATGTTCGGAAGAACATCAGGTTCATCCCATGTAACCTGTGGCAAAGAAATATGAGAACTCCAGACAAATTTAAAAGGGATCACTGGGAAATTATCGGAAGGCTCGAGTTTTAGAGCTTCACTTCAATATTTCTTCTTCCTAAAGTTAACCTAGATGAGGAATACAACCCACATCATCTCTACTTGAAGAAAGTAATTTATCATTGCCCCCTTTAACCTTAACATAGAAAACCATTGGTACTGCCATACCTTTCCAAGGTACGTAATGGGGCTAGTGTCAAGAAGATGCATTTTCTCTCTTACTTAAAATTGTAGATAATATAAGCATAAAATTTTCCCATTGCTAGTGTCCAGTAGTTTATATGTATCTATACAAACCAAAACCATGCACTAATCCAGTGAAGAAATAAGTAATGCAAGTGCATAGGGGCCGATGCAATGCAGCTAGACACGAATTTCCTTCAGTTGCTTATACTCCGTATTTCTCAGAATCAACAGTACAGCAGGCAATATAACATCAGCCACTAAAAGAATCATTCCTACCGTAAGGCCATTAAAAGTTTTATTTCAATAGTGCAAAAGGGCAACTGAATCAAATATCTAATATATAATACTATTAGATATTAGATTTATTTTTAGATTAAATATTTTAGATAAAAAAAATTGTTTCTGATTTCAAATGATATTTGAAATTCTTTTTATTACACATATATATGGAATTATTTGTAATAGAAACAAGTATATTTTTTCAAAGAAGACTTCCAGAGTTCCAGTATAGACCTTTGACGATTAATAGTAAGTTTGACTTCGAGCTTATGAGGGTGGAAATTATGACCAGTTTCCATTACAACCCTTCAGTAAAAATGAAGTTTAAACTAAAAAATAAATTAATTTTTTTACGTACTGAAATGGAATACCATCACAATCAATAGAAACCCAACCTATGAAGCAAGGAAACAATGGCAAAGTCGCATACCTCAATTCGGTGACCTTTCGGACACAGAAACCATCAGAAACAATGGTGAAACGTCCCCAAATTGATAAATTTTGCTTCCCTTTTACTTTTCTAAATTTGGGGTCTGGAGAAGACCGGGGGACAGGGGTACATCGTGGGTATGATTAGGAAACGATTGCCCTTTTACTTTTCTAAATTTGGGGTCTGGAAAAGACCGGGGGACGGGGTACATCGTGGGTATGATTAGGAAACGATTGAGGTGTAAATATATATGCGCACACACATATATATATACATGTATACACACACACATATATAGTACAACAGTATCTAATAATTAATGTTTCCCAATATGTTTCCACCTTTCCAAATTGTTTCATACCTATTCCCCCTTTTCTTCTCCGTGCTTATCCAGCCTACATTATTTATGTTTAATTAATGAAAGCAATAAATTCCAAGCGCAGATGAGTAGGAGAATTCTGGAAGAAAAAAAAAACTTGAATCATTGGGGATCATACCAGGTTCATGCCTAAATTGCAAATAACAAAATCTTTAGAAGCATCATGAGCTAAGAATTTCCAATACCAATTTTGGCATTAACGGAACATTAGATTGAAAGTCAAAGTAAAGCACCAAGCCACCAACAAACTTTACCTGAAGAAGACGTGCATCAAAAATTCAAATTCAAACTAAACCAAAATTTGATCATGCAGCAGTTCTAAAGGGAAGCAACATTATATTCCAAGTTTCATCTCCTTAATGTTAACATAATCAACATCACTCCACCCTATATTAGCAAACTAGTGACAAGCTACCATTCTTTCAGTTGGATGTCAGAACTTTGACTTATAATGGATTTGCCTTTGTAGTTTAGAGCAAGAACGATGATGAATCTATATCTTCTACCATTCATACTTACCGTTGAGTACTAGAATCTAACAAGAGTTCCAAATCTTTAAGACAATAAAATAAGTCTGTAAACTATGCAATTATCCAAGAGGATAAGGCTCCAAGAGGATAAGGCTCGTTATAATACCAAGTTAGACTTCCTAGTGTTTCGTACTGTTTACATGTCACTTTGGGTGTTTGACAATCTAACTACTACCCTAGGATTGGAGTTGCATTGAATAAGACACTAACATGGACATTAGTACAAAATATAACAATTTTGCACATTTGCATGAACGACTACAAAATTGGTGAGATCATCATGATGCGGTACGGAAGAAGAAATTCAATAAGTTTATTATTAATTTTGTATTTTTATTCAGAGATAAATGTGTTATTAATGAAATTATTTAGTAGGATATTATAGTAATAGTTTTTCATTAGGAGAGTTTTAATTGTAGTAGTAGATTTCATTTAAAAGAGTTTATTATAGTAGTAGATTTAAGTTAGGAGTTTGTTTCCTTTTTAAATTAGAGTTTTTACTTAATCCTCAAGTATTTGGGTTTTGTATTTAAGCATTGAAATACTTTATTATTTTGGGAGATTATTGAATATATTGATTTGAGATTAAAGTTGTGTGCTTTTGTGTGTGTTTCTTTACCGATTCTCTGTAGAGATAGGTACTCGTATTCCTTCTTCCTACCTCGTCTTTACATCATAATGGTATCAAAGCCAAAATTCATGATATGATTTAACCCAAATCCTTCCTACCCTATTTTCTCCATGAAATTGTCGAAGTTCGCTAGAGAATCGACAACAATTTTTCGAAACGAAAGCACGATTTGCAGCGGGAATCGTCGTCTCCGTAATCTCAATCTATATATTCTAAAAAAAAATATTCAGTGTTATTGTTCATCGCTACAGTGCGCGACTGTTCATTAAATTTCTGACGTTCTGCCAAATTACAGCTTGGTACCCCAAAGTTTCTGAAACTTTCAATTCAGACCATTGAGTTTTCAATTTAACCCCCAAATTTTTTAAAATCTTCAATTCAGCCCCTCTACATATATACAATGTCTTCCAGGTTTAACAATCCAGACTTTCTTTGGGCCAACATAAAGCAACTTGAGCATCGAACTTTGGTTATATGCGAGCAACTTAAATGGTCTTGTGTTCCGTATAGTGCCAAGTATTGGAAATTATGTGATGAGCTTGCACTTTCTGAAACAAGTCTTGCAAATTTACAAGCACGTTACGAGTACATAACCACATGTTTTATTCGTCCATGTTTTGTTCAAGCACAAAAAAATGTTCATCATAATCGTGTTTGTTCAACTAAAGCGACGCCTTCACAAGAGGAGACCTACAACGTAAATTCTTACAAGACAATTGATGATTGTCTCACAATACTTAAACATCTCAATAACAAATATAAAATTGGTGAGGATAAAGAAGAGCAAATACTCTCACATATTGATGCTGGTGAGAAACATGAAGTGGTATAAAGTGTGTTGAAAAATTTGTAGATTCAGAGATGGTTTGCAGTGAGGAAATTGAAATTAAGTTTGACCTCAAATGCGAAAACATCAAGGAAGATAAAGTTGAGGTCAACAATGTTGATTTTCTCTTTCCGCTTAATACAGTTGAGTCCCCAGCTACTTCAAAATTTTATATTATGTCATTGTTATTCCCAAAAATTGTGCTAATGACATTAAAACATCGGATGCGAATGTTTTGTTGGAAAAAATTTCTCGGGCCGTGGTTTAATATTCTACAATATTTCAAAACTTGGGAATGAGTTTTTTTCAAAGGCGAGGAGAATGATGAGGTACGGAAGAAGAAATTCAATAAGTTTATTATTAATTTTGTATTTTTATTTAGAGATAAATGTGTTATTAATGAAATTATTTAGTAGGATATTATAGTAATAGCTTTTCATTATGAGGGTTTTAATTGTAGTAGTAACTTTCAGTTAGGAGAGTTTATTATAGTAGTATATTTTAGTTAGGAGATTGTTTCCTTTCTAAATTAGAGTTTTTACTTATTTCCCAATTATTGGGTTTTGTATTTAAGCATTGTAATACTTTATTATTTTGGAAAATTATTGAATATATTGATTCAAGATTAAAGATGTGTGCTTTTGTGTGTGTTTTTTTACCGATTCTTTGTGGAGATAGGTACTTTTATTCTTTCTTCGTACCCCGTCCTACATCACATCAGCAAAAGAAGACAAGCGGCTCTAACAACGACAGAGTCAAAATAGCCTATAGCAAGGAATAGAAAGGATTGTCCCTTGCAATTTGCAAAAACAGATTACAAAATGGTGATATCGTCAGCAACGAGGACAAAGAGACAGCCAATTCAGCAGCCAGATTCACTTGAACGTCAACAGATACTAATTTGATTAGAACTTTTGTACTGAATTTCTTTTTCAATTAGCATTATTAATATTATGCCTTGAAGGGGAGTCGAACCTCCATGCTCTTTAGCACGAGATGTTAAGTCTCACGTGTCTACCATTTCCACACCAAGGCATGTTGAGAGCGTATCTTTCGACAATTATCATTTGCACACCCATGTCTCGGCAAGGAACCAAATCAAGAAAAAAACAAAAAGAAGCGAGCACGAGACAAACTTCAAGATTTCATTACAAGTAAAAGCAGCGTTCTAAAAATCAGACCTAGGCGTCGGTGCCAGCCCAACCTTGCCAACTAGGGCTAGGCGGTGCCTACGACCCAACATCAAATTTCCAAGAAGAAAAGCAGAAAAGAGGAAAGAAAAAGAAGATGATGACTGGTGTTCGAAGAGAGAGAATGGAAAGAAGAAAAAGACTATTGCAGATCACATAAGGGGAGAAATCACCTTAGGTGCTCAAAGCAAGGCCTAGGAGCCACCTAGTCGCCTACAAGGCCTAGGTGCTACTCAAGCACTCACTCAGTTACCTAGGTCCGCCTAGTGTTTTCTAGAACATTAAGACACAATTCCTTCCTGTAGGTCAAAACAGAAAAATAGACCACTACTCTATCAAGCACAAATTCAAGACAGATCATAATTCTTAATAATGCTTTAAGACGAAGGATCACAATTGTAGAAAGAGAGATTCTTGAAAACAACAAAGCCAAAGTTCAAAACAGCACGAAATAACAAAGAGTTCAGTCATTATTTATAAGTTGTCTGCTTATATTTTCACAAAAAAAAAAAATTTGAAGGGTGGGACTCCACCACTCACATGTGAAAGCACAGTGCTCCCACGTATAACTAACTTAACCGGAGATGTTTAATCCCAGACTCACAATTATTAATCAAGAAACTATTCAATGTCTTCATCACAAAAAATATTGTCACCCTCTGGCAAAGATAGCCCCCTCTGTTTTAGAGGTTTTCAAATTTAAACACATATTTAAAGATGTGTAGATACATTGTTACAGATTATATTTGGGAATTTTTAATTTAGTTGAAATAACAATATACAAACACTGTAAGTATTGAAAGTACAACGTATATAAATGTTTTCTTCTAATAAGAATAAGATATGTAAAATATAATTTAAAACACCTTTAAATCCAGGCTGAATATACCATAAAACAAAGCGGCGTATCTTTGCTAGACAAAGGGGGGGCATTTAGGTACTCTGCAAAAGCTCAAAATAATTTTTTTAAAGGAATTAAACCATTCCAAATCTTACAACATTCCATGACAACATCCTCAATTTTAACACTCGTCAACAAAACATTAAAATAATTTATTTAAAAAAAAAAAACTATTGATTCAATTATTTTAACTTTTAAAAAAAATCTACATCGAAGAAACGGGAGAAAAGTATCATTAATTCTATCATTTGATAATTTTCCCTGATTCTGATTTCTAAAATTTAGTAATATATATTCCATAATAATAGTCTATCCTGAAAGGGTCATGTGTTGCTCAATTAGAACAAATATCTTAATATATACAAAACCAAGCAGGACAATAAACACAAATCAATCAATCAGTCTCTCTCCCCTACCCCCCTTGGCGGCAGCCACTGCCGCCGACAAAAAAATATAGAAAAAAAAATTCAAAGGAAGACCCTTAGGGTGTCTTGTAGTCATTGTGGGTTTCAGAGATGATGTTCACCACGTGGGGCATACCAAATGGGAACCCCAAGCACACCAACTTTCAATGCTTTCCTATAAGTTGACGTACAATAAAAGTTAATAGATAACTTTATCAGCAAGGAAGCGACAATGGTGTAATGTCAACAGTATCACATTCTCATGCAATGACAAAATGATGACAAACAATAGCCCTACTGGTTAGACGCACACTATTTCAGGGGTATTATTGCTTTCAACACATTTATTTTTGTATAGAAGTAGGCGTAGTAGAGCATATATACAAATTAACAGGTCCTATATCCTGGAGTTATGATGTGCAGCGAGCAAATACCAAGCACAACCCAAGTCCACCAAATTTCATCCCTTCCTAAGTCGTCACTCAACATTATTTATCATGTCGATATCCAACTTCATCAGCCTTATATAAACAAGAATGATGAATAACATAACATGCCCTTTGTATCTTACTGTGCTACAGTTATGCCTAAGATGATGACAAACCATATTCCCACAAATCAGAAAAATACAACTCAAGACATATTTTGTCTTCAACGCATTCCTTCAACATAACAGAAAGATAGAAATTACCTAGTCCTAGCACTACGTCTCCTTCAAAAGTTTCCACTTCAGTATAATACATCTTAGTTACAAAATGAATCTATAAAATATATATGGAGTGGAGTAGAAGGTAAATCTACTTACTATATAGACGGCCACAAACTATAACGTAGATTTTACCAAAAACCACATAAACACTACAATGACAATCATGTATAGTTAATCAATGGCGTTAAGACTTAAGACTCCAAAATAATGTACTCCCTCTGTCCTGAAAAAATGTCCAAAGTACATATTTCACACAAATTAAGAAAATAAAAGTACAGAAAAGATAATAAAATAAGTACCACTTTTATCCATAGTGGACCCTATGTAATTATACTAATGAATTTTGTCTCTTCTAAACTTAGTGATCCCCATTTAAGTATACTTTTGAGGGAAAACTAGTCTTTATACCTATTTTATATTTGATCTGTCTACCTTTAGACTTCCTCTTGTGGGCAAAAAAATTATACTATTTGAAATTATGCTCTGGAGGACAGAGGGAGTAGTAGTACATAAAATAATATGGCAATCCTATTAGTAAAAACAAGTTGACTACACTAACTAACAAACATATATTAAATGAAATGTCTCTCATTTTGTAAACAATGTTTGGTGATATGTGATATTAACATTTTTTAACAATTAATTACCAGAATCCACATAATAAAGCGTTCAATTGAAAGCATGTCATTACCGAGCAATAAGTATATTAAGTTATACCTGAAGCATCCGCCATGGAGAGCCTCTCCAGGGCCCATTATCAGGCGTAGCAGATGAAACAGTCCCCTGAAACCAAGTCATTCTTGACGAGTCCTCGGTCTCCATTGCCATTTTCACCCTCGACCCCACTGTCCAGGACAAACCAAACGACTCCTTCACCTTCTCCTCCTCCACCACAAAATCAGCAGAACCCGGCCTGGGATAATACTCCACCTCAAAACTTAACCCTTTCGCCGCCAGCCTGGCAGCTTCCTCCACGGCCTCTGCCGGAATCCTACCCCTCACATCCCTAGAAAACCCCTCCCTCTCTCCTCTCTCCTCCTCAAAATAATTCCACCTCCAGTTGCTACAAGCATTAACCCTCACATCCCTCCTAATCCCTATAAAATTCTCGCCGCTCCGGCAGCTCCTCATGAACACCACGGAATCGCCGGCAACCAGCTTCTTATAGTTCACGAACTTGTTCCATCCCGTTGTCAGCAAATGTCTCCGCGGCGTCCCTCGATAGATATGGCGGAACTCAAAAACAACGCCGTGCACATCCTTCACAGTTAGGGTCTGCACCGGAGGGTCCGCCCCAAAATCCAGGGGCGGGAAAATCAATTCGGCACAATACCTCGGCACGGAGAACCCTCCACCATTATTCGCGTCCGACGGAGTCAAAACCTTCGCAAACGACACAATTTCCTTCTCCTCATCATCCTTCCGTCCAGCCACCGGGCGATCAAGTTGGGAAAGCACCGGAACAAGCTGGATCTTAGCAAAAACCTCGTCTGTCTCCGGACTGGCAAGTAAATTGACGGCCAAAACTCGGCAGAGAGTGAAGGGGCGGGACTTGACGAGAGGAGAAAAACGAGGGGAGGGCGATTGCTCAGCGTGGCCTTGAGGGAAATAGCAAACTCTAGAGCCGACGGTCGGAATTTGTACGGAGGAGCCAGCACATGCTCGCCAAATTGAGGGGTCTACCGGTCGGAGCTGCTGGTCGGTGGCCATTTTTTCTAGAGAGAAGGGAGGTGCAGTAAGGTTTTGGATTTTAGGGTTTGATTAGGGAGTGATGGGTTATCTTTCTGTCACTGTATAATGCATACATTTTGGTTTTATAGAGATAGAAAGTGAGGAGAGAGAGTGAGGTGTCTGTAGTATTGCGTGGCACAGAGAGGGAGAGGTGGCGTCAAGAGGTCGGAGAAGATGCAAGGAATCGAAATTACATTACTATCCACGACCATATAAGGACGTGTGTCACTTTATTGAGTTGGAATTATCGTGTCAACTGTCAAGGAGATAGAAAATTAGTATAATTATATTTGTGTGTACAGTATATATATAAAATTAAAAAAATACAATTGATTTTGAATTTCCCGCACACCATAATAAAAGATCAGAATTGTTTGAAGTTTGGGATAAATATTTCCGTCCATTATATCATCTTTAACTTCAAAGGATAAAAAATTATTCTCTGACACTCTCAGATCCTTCTCCATTCTTCCTCCTCCCGAGCTCGCCCTCTGTCTCTTCTATTTTCTAGCGCCGACAATCTCTCATCTTCTTCGTACGTAGTGTCGGAGGCACGGATAGTACGACTAGTATATATATATATATAATGCGAATGATTCATAACATGTATTTATTACATATTAAAAATGAATATATACTGTTTTTATCGTTTAATATTGAATTAACGGTTGAGATTAAAATACGTCACAATATATAGTTGTGAACGACGAGTAATGTCTGTTATTAATAATAGCTGATGACGGATGTCGTTCGTTATTAATAACAACAAATGTGACTGAAAATAATATTATCATCGACTACTAATAATAGTGACGGGTCGTTAATTTCTATGTTGAACTAGAACAAACGAAAGAACTACATAAAGTGTAATTTATGAATTTCGAATATCAAAAGGAATCAAACCCCCTTATATTGGTTGGAGCTATAAAATTGATATAAAATCACTCCAAATATCTTACAAAAATTGTCACAATTGTTAATACAAAGATTACAACTCCAAAAAAATTTATTTACATATCCTTCACTTATATATTTTTTGTAGTACACATTCAAAGTTCATTTTTTCTTATCTAAATGACTAAATAGGTCCGGTAATAAAATATGACTTCAACTTATAGCACGAGTAGCAAAATGAGCCATACAAGGCTACAATACTCGTTAGCAAGTGCAGCAAGTAATGAATGTTGTTTTACTATACTATGAAATATATTTATACTAGATGGTCCTGTGCTTCCGATACTGTATGGACGGTAGAATTTATCTCAAATTTTGAATGATTCAGATGATTTATTAAGTGAGCAGAAAATTCAAAATTGTGACGCCCCCAAATTAGGTATACAACACCCATTCTGAGTCGCCAAATACATGGTACAGAAAGCAAATTACAACTTCAATAATACAATTGTCGTGCCAAATATGACAACACATATTGTGAGTTTAAATACAAATATTGTCTTCTAGACAATATCCACACTCAAATAAGTCCTCATTACAATTATTCAAACACTATTTTACGAAATAAATAAGGAGGACTCTGCTAAAACATCTTTCTAGAACCATCACTCCATACCCCGACTAGATCTTTGCTATGTTCTCACCTCCCGAGAAGAAAAATGGAACAAAAGGAAAAGGGTGAGCTCAACTAACCTAATAAAAATATTATGACTAAGATAATATACAACAAATTATCATTAGTCTTCAACAGAAAAATCGATAAAATATAATGAGCAACAAGTTTTAGATCAACAACTGCAGCGGGAAACAACAATCCATTAGAAAAGTCAAGTAGAGAAAGAATTCTACTATCTTCTAAGATTTAAAAGTCCATCATCAATATTTTATCCCCTCGTAACAACAATCAATATACATATTTAATCAAATATTCATCTTTGCCCCTATAGCCAAAGATATTCATTTTATATCACCAATGGTTATGTTCATCTCAACACTGCTCATCTTCGCACTATGGGCCAAAGATATTCATTAGGTAATCATTCATCTTTTGCACTACAAAAGCTAAAAATATTCATCGGTTAATCATTCATCTTTGCACTACAGGCCAAAGATATTCAGTAATATCATCATTTAGGACTGAGGATGGTGAAAAATATATTAAAGAACACGAATCCAATGAAACAAAATAACAAATATTAGAGATTCGTATTACAGTTTATCCAAGATCAATAATACTCCATAATAACCAATTTCGAAGCAAAATTTAAGAATAAAGATCAAAACATGGATACAATCAAAGATAGTAACCATAACAGACATCTTGGACAAAAAGGAGAAAAATTTATTTTTGGTGAATAGTCATCGATTCGTGAATAATGTCGATAGATATCGTGAATAGTCTTAGTATCGTGAATAAGTAACCCCGACACAAAAAGTTTTAAATTTGATAAAAAGTTCAGATCAATACTTCGGTATAATGATATTGAAGAAATAATATCATATATGAAGAAAATAACATCCTTACCTCAAAAAGACAAGATTTCCGATTGGAATCTTTGGATATAGTCTTCAAGGAACTTGCACTCAGATATAGCAACACTCAAAGTATCAAAATACTCACAAGATTACGCTCGATAATATATAGAGAGAAAGAGAGAGAGCTTATGTTTCTGGTGTGATTTTTAATTCTAACTTAGCTCTCTATTTATAGAAAAAATGTTAAGACGCAAAGCCGTACTTGACACAGTAACTTTGATGGCTTTACCTGCTACTATTGTCACCCACCACATTTGAAATAAAATTCAGCACATTTTTTCACCAACCAAAAGTGGGGCCCACCAATTCTAGAATTTTCCACCAAAATGATAAATTCTGAAAATTCAACAATTTCTGAACCAGTCACTTCTTAAAATTCATAACAAATCATATGTTCATTTTTAACGGTTCAAAATTTGTGTACATATACTCAACTTATATATGTATAACATATCCAAAAATCACAACGATCCAACGGTCAGATTAAAAATTATAACTCACACAATAAAGTTGTAAGAACACTGATTTGATCTTTTAATACCTCCAATCCGACAAAATACTGATAAAATACCTCAACATTAATTTCTTCATTTATAACCATATAAATAAATCCATCATTTATATCCACATCAAATAAATATTTTCTTATCATATAAATCAATACTTAATTATTCATAAATAATATTACAGAATCACAATAATGACAACCAGGCAGTTCCCAGGAAAGAGGGGGCTTTCCGATAAGGATTTCTCCTTATTGGCGCGTAATTAGGTGACCAAACCTCTCCTTGACAGAACTTTCTAGACATTGCCAATAATGCTATCTAATAATATTATTCAAATAATATGAATTATTGATCTGATAATGGAGATATCGTGCGATGATAATTATTGAAACAACAATAATATAAAATATCAACGCAAAGGCAATTATTGAGCCAATAAAATAAAATATTGAACAATAATTATCAGAATAATTATTGAGTAGTGCCTTTCACGTAAGGATCAATAATTCAACAATCTTGCATAATACCGCGTGTGCTTCTTGTAAACCACGCCAGACATCGTATTTTAACCACCAGGTATTCCAACAATGTTAACAGTAACAATTACGCCGTTATTTGTAAAAATTCAAACTTTGTCATTTTTTCATCCGACAGCTTATCCGTTATGGGGCCCACAAAATGGTCATACTGGCCGTCATTTAATATTCCCTACGGAAAAAGAATATTCCACGACCAAACGAATATTGAATATTCTCCGACACAATGAATATTTTATAACCACTTGTTTATTTTGCAAATTTTGCACATTTCACCCATAACCAAAGTATTATATCAAATTATCACCTTATTATTCACAATAATAAATAGAGGAAATTCGATTTTTATTTATAAAAAGCTGGGGTCTTACAACCTCTCCTCCTTATGAAATTTCATCCTCGAAATTGACATACGTACCTGGTGTTTCGAAAAGGTGCCTCGCTTTCATTTCCGATTCCAACACCCAAGTCATTTCTTCAATCGCATGGTTCTTCCACAAAACCTTAACTTATGGTATAACCTTTGTGCGTATGACATGCTCTTTTCTATCCAAGATCTTGACAGGTACCTCCTCGTACGTTAAATCTTCGGCTATCTCGTCTGGTTCTAACGCAATAATATGATTTGGGTCGTCCACATATTTACGTAACATCGATACGTGAAAAACGTTATGAACACGCGACATACTTAGTGTTAAGGCGAGTCTATAGGCCACAGTTCCTATTCGGTCGAGGATTTTAAATAAATCGAAGGCTTGAGCTTTCTTCTCTTCATCAACTCTTACTTCTAGAATAACGTATTCTTGCACCTTCTTCTTTATATTCATCACCCGATGTGTGTGTAGCTTGAGCGGTTTTAACTTTATCAATTAAAGTCGATTCTACTCGTATATTCGTTATCTTCACGTGGGTCCCTAGAGTCTTTAACTCTACCTTCATCATTTGTAAGTTATACGAAATGGGTTTTTGTGTTAACAACGTCGCACTCGTAAACGCATATGATCTTCTACTCAACGCGTCAGCTACCACGTTCACTTTCCCACGATGGTATTGAATGGTACGATCGTAATCTTTAACAGCTCGAGCCAACGTCTTTGGCGCATTATACATTCGTTTTGGTTGAAGAAATATTTAAGGGTTTTAGAAATGGGTTTTGTACTGGGGTCAATACAAAATTCGATTTCACGCTCTAGGGGTAGGCTAAGAAGTCCTTCAGGAATACGTCAGGAAATTCACTAACAACAAAAATATCATTCAAATCTGACGTATTTTTATTTAAATCCATGAAATGGGCTAAGAAAGCTTGACATCCGTTTTTCAATAAACGAATGGCTTAATGGCTTGATATGAAAGTGTTTGACTTCAATGGTTTGGTTGCTTGAATTCGCATAACAGGTTGGTTAGGAATATGAAAACTAACAACCTTACGAAAATAATCAATTTTGGCATGATGAGTGGTTAACCAATCAATCCCTAAAATCACATCAAAAGCAAATATCTTTAAAGAGATAAGATCAACAGGTAATGTGATTGTGCCCACTTGGATCAAACAAGATTTATAAATAGTGGATATGATAAAAGTTTCTCCTAACGGAGTTTTCACAAATAAGTCAAAGTCTAATTTCTCTAGAGTCAAGTTTAATTGTTGAGCACAAACAGGAGAAATAAAAGAGTGGGTAGAACCTGTGACGCCCCCAAAATAGGTATACATCACCTATTCTGAGTCGTTAAATACATGGTACAGAATACAAATACAACTTAATTATACAACTGTCGTGTAAAGTACGACAAAACATAAGCTATGAGTTTTAATACAAATATTATCGTCTAGACAATATTCAAACTCAAATTCAATATTATTACATTTATTTTCTACTATTTCACCGAATAGTGAGGACTACTAATGCTATCATCCGTCCGCTACTCCGCTCCCAGACTAGTCCTTACTACGCTCTCATTTCCTCAAGAGAACAATAAAAGTAAAAGGGTGAGCTCAACTAGCCCAAAGAGGGAAATATTATGACTAAGATAATGCGTAATATATTATCGTTAGCCTTCAACAATGTTAAACCGATACAATATAACAACCATCAAGTTTAATCTGCAATGAACAAGCAATCCATTAAAAGAGTCAAGAGAGAATAAAATCTACTATCTTTTATGATTTAAAAGGTTTTTCATCACTTTTATCGGGACTCACTCACTTTAATAAATAATCCACATCATCAATCACCCCTCGCACTACTACCAAGGATATTCTTTAGTATCACGACCACAATTATCCATGCACTACGGGCCAAGAATATTTGTGTATTCAATAATGGTCATAATCATGCCAACAACTGTCCATCAATGCACTACGGGTCAATGAGGACTTTTACCACATCATTTGTAACATTACGGTCATGATTATACCGAATAATCCTCGGTCATAATCATACCAAGTCCATCTATGCACTATAGGCCATGTATGACTTTCAACAAAATATATAAACATGAGGATGATGACAATTATATAAAGAATTCAATAAAACAAGTTCAAGAATTATTTTATCCGGGAACTAATAACGCCCAAATTGTCAACATGATACTTTGCTTTGTAGAGTAAAAATTCAAGAATGCTCGTAAGAATATTTCCATGAAAAGATATCGGATAAAGCGCAAATATCAAGGATATTCCACTAATTTCATGGATTATGTAAGTCAAAACTTTAACCAACCGAGTATAATAAAGAATGGAATAACAAAAGAAATCACCATAAATGCGATAGATCAGACAGTGAAAAGTTATTCCAATGTAATAATAAATAACGAAATCGGTCCTACAGAAAATGCACAAACAAGATATTCCAATGTAATAATAAATACGGAATCGGTCCCACAGAAACGCATGCATGTGATATTCCAAATGTAATAATAAAGATTTTAACCAGTCCGCGAGAAAACGCATGAATGTGATATTCTAACGAATAATAAAAGATGGAATCGGTCCCATGTAGAACGCACAAACAGGATGTTCCAATGTAATGATAAAGAATGGAACAATGTAAGAATTTCACCAAGTATAGGGTAGCTCACAGATATAGGTTATTCCAACAGTAATAATAAAGAATGGAATAATGTAAGTTCTCTTCATGGATAAGAAAGAAATAATACTCCCTACCTTTAGAAAAACCGGATCTTGGAATAGTGAAGTAGAGACTTCTCTTCTTCTTTCTATAATTTCTCTATAATAATCGCTCTAAAGCTTTTGTGAATTGGTGAGAAATGAAAGAAGAATGAGCTTATTTATAGAAAAATATAGTTTCGATAATTGCACGCTTTGGGGCTCAAAAATTACAAAGACAATACCTCCAACTTTTCCTTTATTTTTAATTTAGTCATGGAAGTATTATCAAACTTGCACCACCTCCCCTAATAGTAAATAATGTGATTTAATAGTAAATTATGTGAATCAATAGTTCTATACATATGAAAATACGAATTACAGTATAGTACCTCCATCTATACCTCCATTTTTAACTTAGTCATGCAAGTATTATCAATCTTGCACCAACTCCCCTAATAATAACAAGAATGTGAAATAATAGTATATACATGTGAACAAATAGTTATAATCATGTGAAATAATAGCAATCAATTGCTCATTTATCCGGTTAAATACCTGATTGGTCAATATAACCTCCAATACAATGAAACCATTTTTATCAAAAATATAAATTTTGAAATTTCGAAGTTTGACTTTTCCCGAAAAAGTCAACTGTTGACTTTTTGACCAAATAGTGAATTCCAGAAAAATTTGTGTTTATAGACTATTCTTACTAATTTCATCGTTCCGGACTCAATTATCACGTCCGCGTTTCCAAATTCAACTCCGAACACAACTTCAATTTTAATAACATTCATCATTAATATTATAACTCACAATATTTATCAACCAGGTCGTTCCTAGGAAAGAGGGGGCTTTCCAATAAGGATTTCTCCCTATTGGCGCGCAATTAGGTGACCAAACCTCTCCTTGATAGAACTTCTAAACATTGTAAATATTGCAATTTAATAATATGAATAACTTTGTCGTCTCACTTATTGATTTAATAAAATAACATATTATGCAGATGATACTATGACAATAATCGAATCAATAATATGAGAGATATGATGCAACAATTACTGTAGTAATAATTGAGTATAACTGAGTGACTTCTCACGTAAGCATCAATAATCAATACCGTGTACTACTATGCAACCACACGTATTACTGTACTTTTACTACCGGGTAATTCAACAGTTAACGGTAAAACTTCCGCCGTTATTTTCATAAAGTATTTTTGTCATTTTCTTAATCCGATAATAATTCCGTTGTGGGGGTCCACCAATGATTGTCCCATTGTACGAATATTTCCTGTTAAAACGAATATTCCCCGACTAATCGAATATTATATAACAACTCATGCGTTTTTGAAAAAATTTGTAAATATTACCCACAACTATAACATTATATCACATCCACACCATAATATTCAAAAATATATTTCGAGAAAATTTAATCTTTATTCAAAAAGTTGGGGTCTTACAACCTCCCCTTCTTATGAAATTTCGTCCTCGAAATTAAGGTGCGTACCTAGTATGTCGAAGAGGTAAGGATATCTTGATTTCATCTCAGATTCTAACTCCCAGGTCATTTCTTCCATATCGTGGTTTCTCCATAAAACTTTGACTTGAGATATAACCTTGGAAAGTAGAATATGATCCTTTTATCCAAGATTTTAACAGTAACTCTTCATACGTTAAATCTTCTTCTATCTCGTGCGGTTCTAATTCAATAATGTGGTTCGGGTCTTTCACATATTTACGTAACATAGATATGTGAAAAATGTTATGAATATTGAGACATACATGGCGTGAAAAGCGAGTCTATACGCCTACGCCTCTACTCGATCGAGGATTAAAATGGGCCATGAATCAAGGTTAAGCTTTCCTCTCTTTCCAAATCTTGTAACTCCTTTCCATGGAGCAACACGTAACAACACATGATCTCCAATATCGAATTCTACGCCCTTTCGATGAAGATCAAGATAACTCTTTTTGTCGATCTTGTGAGGTTTTTATACGTTGTCGGATCGTTTGAATCTTTTCCATAGTCATACGTACCAACTCCGGTCCCAACAACGTTGCTTCACCCACCTCATCCCAGCATACTGGAGAACGACACTTTCTTCCATACAACGCCTCAAATGGAGCCATGCCAATACTTGTTTGATAATTGTTGTTGTAGGAAAACTCCACCAATGGTAGGAACTTATCCCAACTTCCTTTGAAGTAAAGGACACAGAGTCTTAATAGATCTTCAAGAATTTGTATGGTCCTCTCCGATTGCCCGTCCGTTTGAGGATGATATGCCGAGCTAAATCGTAAATCCGTGCCCATAGCTTTTTGCAAACTAACCCAAAATCTTAAAGTGAATCTTGGGTCTCGATCAGAAACTATGGATACTGGCATACCATGAAGTCTTATAATCTCGTTTATGTACATACGAGCAAGACATTCAAGTGTATAAGTTTCTTGTATAGGTAGAAAATGAGCAGACTTGGTCAATCTATCAACAATGACCCAAATTGCATCTATGCCTTGAGAAACCTTGGGAAGACCAATAACAAAATCCATAGTAATGTGTTCCCACTTCCATTCTGGAATTTCAAGTGGTTGCAATGGACCTTTTGGTACTTGATGCTCTGCCTTGACTCGTTGACAAGTTAAACACCTTGAGATAAACTCTAGAATTTGTTGTTGTTATTGGTGCTGGTGCTGCTGCTGATGTCTTCCCGTCATTGTTAAATCTCCTCTTTCTGAAATTTCCACTTGACTCACCTCTACTATTATCATGGCCACAATGACCACCCGAGTGGTTACCGCCTTTGTTTGTATTTTTCCCTCCTCGTTGGTTATCATCGCTCACGATGATCATTGCCACCCAGTATGTCCCCGGTTGTGGTCCCTCTATTGCATATACTCATTATCTAGCTCTAATAATTGAGTCTTGTTTACAACATCCAATATAAAGAAAATTTATGAGATATAAGATATTGTCAATCTCTAGCTTTAGACCTCTCGAAACATCCTTGTCATTCGCTCCTTATTTTCACCAAATGAGGTTCAAACTTTGGATAACTCGCAAAACTTACGCCTCGTCTTTGGGACACCGCCATGTTATTTTGTTCCACCGATAAACTCCACCTCCTTCCTATATGACGAATACTTTCGTGAAAGTACTTGTCATTGAATAGTTTCTGAAATGTTTCTCAAGACATGTCTTTGAGTCTTGGTGGTGGGTACACTTCACAGACTCCCACCAAGATGATCTCGCCTCACCGCGAACATAAAGGTGGCGAATGGAACCTTATGTTCCTCCGTGCATCCCAAGACATCGAATATATTGGTAATTTGCTTGACCCACATTTCCGCCATGATCGGATCCGGTTTTCCCTTAAATTCTGGTGGTCCCAACTCTTTGAACTGCTTGGCTGTGACAAGCCGCACATTGCTAGCATTTCCACCCGTATTCTGTGCACGAGTTTCCCTCGTCTGGTTTTGCATAAACTGAAAAAAACTTCTGAACACCCCGTCATTCATCATTTGTTCGGTAGTGTTGTTTACATGAGGATTATTGCCTTCACTTGCTGCATCGCCTCTGGTTTGTAACTAAAGGTTGTTCCACGCCTCATACACTCCATTGTTAACGTTCTCGTGACCATTCTTAAATCGCCATAAAACAAGGGTTAATTAAACAAATTAACATATCACATAATATCCCTATATTATGATCGACTCAATAAATAAGCTTAGATAGACACACTAAATGGAGGATTTACTCATCTCTCCCCTCCTAGTTTTATTCCTCGATCTCCGCCAAAGACCATATCCCTAAGCTTTGATACCAACTGTGGCGCCCCCAAAATAGGTATACAACACCCATTCTGAGTCGCCAAATACATGGTACAGAAAGCAAACTACAACTTCAATAATACAATTGTCGTGAAAATACGACAACACATACTGTGAGTTTAAATACAAATATTGTCTTCTGAGACAATATCCACACTCAAATAAATCCTCATTACAATTATTCAAACACTATTTTTTACAAAAATAGTGAGGATCGCTAAAACAACTTTCTAGAACCATCACTCCGCACCTCGACTAGTTTCCCGCTATGTTCTCACCTCCCAAGAAAAATAGAACAAAAAGGAAAAGGGTGAGCTCAACTAGCCCGAAGAAAGAATATTATGACTAAGATAATATACAACAAATTATCGTTAGTCTTCAATGAGAAAAATCGATAAAATATAATAGATAACAAGTTTTAGATCAACAACTGCAATGAAAACAACAATCCATTAGAAGAGTCAAGTAGAGAATGAGTTCTACTATCTTCTAAGATTTAAAAGTCCATCATCAATTTTATCCTCAGAAAAACAATCAATATACATCTTTAATCAATATTCATCTTTGCACTACAGGCCAAAGATATTCATTTGTATCACCAGTTGGTCATGTTCATCTCAACACCTGTTCATCTTCGCACTACGGGCCAAAGATATTCATCAGTTAATCATTCATCTTGGCACTACAGGCCAAAGATATTCAGTAATATCATCATTTATGACTGAGGATGATAAAAAAATATTTTAAAGAAAACGAATCTAGTGAGATAGAAGGACAAATAGTAAGGATTCGTATAACAGTTTATCCAAGATCAATAATACTCCATAATAACCAATTTTGAAGCAAAATTCAAGAATAAAGATCAAAACATGGATACAATCAAAGATAGTAACCATAATAGACATCTTGGACAAAAAGAAGAAAATTTTATTTTTCTATGAATAATTAATAAATGATTCGTGAATGAGCAGTCTTATATATCGTGAATAGTCTTGATATCGTGAATAAGAACCCCCACACACAAAGTTCTAAATTTGATAAAAGTTCATACCAACATTTCGGTATAATGATATTGAAAAAATATCATTTTAAGAAGAATATAACACCCTTACCTCAAAATATCAAGATATTACGATCGGAATATCCGGTGTAAAAAATTTGAAGGAAGGAAACTTGCACTAATGAACAGAAACTCACAAATTATCTAAATACTCATAAAATACACTCAATAATCTAGAGAGAGAAAGAGAGAAAGCTTATGTTTCTGGTGTGATTTTCAATTCTAACTTAGCCCTCTATTTATAGAAAAATGTTAGCAGACTTGACCTGCAACCTGATGGCTTTACCTACTACTATTCCCACCCACCACATTTGAAATAAAATTCAGCACATTTCTTCACCAACCAAAAGTGGGGCCCACTCAATTCTAGAATTTTCCACCAAAATGCTAAATTCAGATACTTCAATAATTTCTGAACCAGTCACCTCTTAAAATTTATAACAAATCATACGTTCATTTTTAACGGTTCAAAATTTGTGTACATATACTCAACTTATATATGTATAACATATCCAAAAATTACAACGATCCAAAGGTCAGATTAAAAATTATAACTCACACAATAAAGCTGTAAAAACACTGATTTGATCTTTTAATACCTCCAATCCGACAAAATACTGATAAAATACCTCAACATTAATTTCTTCATTTATAACCACATAAATAAATCCATCATTTATATCCACATCAAATAAATATTTCCTTATCATATAAATCAAAAATTAATTATTCATAAATAATATTACAAAATCACAATAATGACAACCAGGCAGTTCCTAGGAAAGAGGGGGCTTTCCGATAAGGATTTCTCCTTAGTGGCGCGCAATTAGGTGACCAAACCTCTCATTGACTGAACTTTCTAGACATTGCCAATAATGTTATCTAATAATATTATTCAAATAATATGAATTATTGATCCGATAATGGAGATCTTATCACGATGATAATTATTGAAACAACAATAATATAAAATATCAACGCAAAGAATTATTGAACCAATAAAATAAAATATTGAGCGATAATTACCGTAACAATTATTGAGTAGTGACTTCTACGTAAAGATCAATAATTCAACAATACATGCAATCTGCTGGTGTCTTCGCTTGTAACCACGCCAGACATATTCTTATTTTAACCACCGTATTATTCAACAATTGTTATCAGTAACAATTACTGCCGTTATTTGTAAAAACTCAAACTTTGTCATTTTTTTCATCCGGCAGTTATCCGTTATGGGGCCCACAAATAGCTGCGCCGTCGTACGAATATTCCCCGACAGAAAGAATATTCCACGACCAAACGAATATTCCCTGACACAATGAATATTTTATAACCTGTAAGGCCCTAACTTTTTATAAATGAAGATTTAATTTCCTCTAATTATTATTTTGAAATAGTAAGGGGTTGATTTGATTAATGTGGTTAGTTATGGGTAAAATGCGCAAATATTTCAAATAAGCAAGTGGTTATAAAATACTCATTCTTGTCGGAGATTTTGGTCGTGGAATATTCTTTGCTTGTCGGAATATTCGTGATGACGGCAAGCAACCTTTTATGCGGCCCCCATAATGAAAAAGGACCGGATGAAGAAAGCGACAAGTATAAGTTGTTTATAAATAACGGCGTAGTTGTTACCAATTAATATCGTTGAATACCCGATGGTTAAAACACAAGAATACGCGTTGTTGACAAGAAGACACAAAGATTGCACCAATTATTGATTCTTACGTAAGAAGGCACTACTCAATAATTGTTACAGTAATTATTGTTCAGTATTTTATTGATTCAATAATTGCTACGTTGATATTTTATATTACTGTTGTTTCAATAATTATCACTACACAGTATTTTCCATTATCGAAGCAATAATTCATATTATCTGAATAATATTATTAGATAACATTATTGGTAATGTCTACAAAGTTCTGTCTAAGAAGAGAGGTTGGTCACCTAATCATGCTACCAAGTAGTGAGAGATCCTTATCGAAAGCCCTCTTCCCTGAAACTACACTGTCACAAGATCGCCGATTCTCGTAATATTATTTGTGAATAATTAATTATTGATTTATATGATGAGGAAAATATTGATTTTATGTGGATATAGATGGAGAAAATTTTTAAAGTGACAATTGTTAAAAAATGATATTTTATCTTTTACGATAAAATAATTTATTATTATATTTTAATAATATAATAATGATGATAGTTTTACAATGAATATGGGATATATGAGTATATGAGGAGGAAGAGTATTTTTGTTACATTAAATGATTAACACATGTTTTGTGTGTGCTGGTGGACCCCATTTCTTGACCGAAATTTGATTATAGCACAAAAATCGCTTGCTTTATGGATTTTGGTCAATTTTTGTTTGGAATTTGGAAAAACTTTCTTACGCAAAGTTGTAGAATTGAATTTCCTATAAAAAAAGCGAGATTCAATTTTCCGATAAAAGGGCTATTTATTATAAATTATTGAAGTTCAAATAATTGATTTTGGAAGTTTTATTTATGTTTTAAAAGAAAAAACGTTTTTAAATGTTTGTGGACATCTTTAACATGTCTTAGATGGTCAAATCGATTTCAAAGCGGCGTGTAGAATTTGTTTTATATATAATATTATTATATTTAATTTTACTGCTTTGGTGTTCTAAGCATTTTCCTATAAATAGGGTGCTTAGGTTAGAATTGAAAATCACACCAGAAACACAAGTTTTCTCTCTCTATATATCGAGCGTATTTTTGTGAGTATTTTAGTACTTTGAGTATTCTATATCTGATTGCAAGTTCTTTCAAAGACTATATCCAGATTCCAATCGTAAGATTATTCTTTATGAGGTAAGTGATTGTAAGGGGTGTTATTTTCTTCATAAATGATATTATTTCTTCAATATCATTATGCCGAAATATTGGTTGGAATTTTTATCAAATTTAGAACTTTTTAAATCGGAGTTACTATTCATGAGTTACTATTCACGAGTTACTATTCATGAGTTACTATTCACGAGTTACTATTTACGAGTATTATTCACGAAGCGTGATGATGTTTTTGTGAAATTTCTATCTTTTAGTGTCGGAGTTACTATTCACGTATACGACACTATTCACGAATACAACACTATTCACCAAAAAATAAAATTTTCTTCTTTTTGTCCAAAATATCTATTCTGGATACTAGCTTTGATTGTATCCATGTTTTGATCATTCTTGAATCTTTGGCCCGTAGTGCAAAGATGAACAAGTGTTTAGATGAACATGACCAACTGATGAATATCTTTGGCCCGTAGTGCAAAGATGAACATGTGTTGAGATGAACATGACCAACTGATGAATATCTTTGGCCTGTAGTGCAAAGATGACTATTTGATTCAAGATGTATATTGATTGATGTTACAGGGATAAAATATCGAGGATGGACTTTTAAATTCATAGATGATAGTAGATTTCATTCTCTACTTAACTCTTCTAATGATTTATTGTTTCCACTGCAGTTGTTAATCTAAAACTTGTTGTCTATTGTATTCTATCAGATTTTTTCCTGTTGAAGACTAAGGATAATTTGTTATACATTATCTTAGTCATAAAGTTCTTTACTAGGCTAGTTGAGCTCACCCTTTTCTTTTTTGTTCCATTTTTCTTCTTAGGAGGCGAGAATGTAGCGAGTACTAGTCGGGGTGTGGAATGATGGTTCTAGAAGTGGTTCTAGTAGTGTATTAATAATTGTAATGAGGACTTATTTGAGTGTGGATATTGTCTAAATGACAATATTTGTATTTAAACTCACAGTTTATGTGGTCGTATTTTGCACGACAATTGTATTAATGAAGTTATAGTTATTTCTGTACCATATATTTGGCGACTCAGAATGGGTGATGTATACCTATTTTGGGGGCGTCACATAACCACTTGCTTATTTTGCAAAATTTGCACATTTCACCCATAACCAAAGTATTATATCAAATTATCACCTTATTATTCACAATAATAAATAGAGAAAATTCAATTTTTATTTATAAAAAGTTGGGGTCTTACAAAAATCATTTGTATTTTATTATATATATATATATATATATCCAATCAAAATTATTTTTGGAAAATATTTGGTTGGGAATATTAAGGGGAGATTTTTAGTATTTTTAAAAAAATAATATAAATTTTATTTTGTTGGAAGTGAGATCATCCTCACTAGGATTGAGGGAAAAACCATGAATCTATTAAGATAAAAAGCATAAGAAATACTAGTATCTTATAGCAGACACACGCTATGTGTTTAAATTATGTGAAAATAAAATAAAAAATATTTTTAAATTAAATTATGCGTATTTAATTTATTGGTGAATTTATTTCACCAATAAATTAAATATACTTAATTTATTATTATTAAATTAATATAGGAGTATTATGTAATTTGTTAATTTGTTAAATTAACCCTTGTTTTATGGCAGTATTTGAGAATGTCGACTGAGAATGTTAACAGTGGAGTAAATGAGACCGTGGAGACACATTTGCTCACCAACGAGGAGAAACGTCTAACAGTCGGGCAATGTTCCTCCCGTGAACAACACCACACCAGAAAGCGATGATGAACGATGGTATGTTTAGGAACTTTCTAGAATTCATGCAAAACCAAAAGAGAAAGACTATCGCTCAAAATGCGTGGAAACACCGGCAACTCACGGATGGTCACCGCTAAGCGCGTTCAAGGAGTTAGGATCATAGAAGTTTTTGGGAAAGCCAGAACCACTTACTACAGCGAGACGTGGATAAAGCAGATCACTAAGATATTTGATGTCTTGGGATGCTCAGAGGAGCAAAAGGTTCCTTTCACCACTTTCATGTTACGAGGAGAGGCAGATTATTGGTGGGAATCCGTAAAGCGTACTCAGCCTACCGCACTGAAGATGTCTTGGGAGAAGTTCCAAGAATTTTTCAACGACAAGTAGTTTTCCGAAATTATTCGTCACATGAAGGAGGTAGAGTTCATCAAGCTGGAGCAAAACAATATGAACGTGTCGCAGTACGAAGCTAAGTTTGCCGAGTTGTCTCGATTTGCATCACATTTGGTTGATAATGAGGAGAGAATGACGCGAATGTTTCTGCGAGGTTTGAAACCCAAAATACGTCAATACCTCATTTCTCACAAAATTTATTTATATTCAGATGTTGTGAATAGGGCTCAGTTATTCGCGATAATGAGTCGACTTAACTGAAGAATAATGACCAACAACTCGATGATAATCGTACCGGTGGTAACAGTCATCGGAACAATAATAACTATCGTAGAGGAAATTATCATGCCAGAAATGATAACCACTTCGGTGGTAATCATGGCCAAGATAATAGAAGAAATAAATCAAGTGAAAATTTCAAGAAGAAAGATTTAACGATGACCTGGAAGATGCTCAAAGAAGACCAAAGACCAAAGAACGAATTTTAGAGGAGGAGAAAGACCGCCAGTTAGATGCTACGAGATGCACGGAGAAGAGGACACATAAGTCCAAACTGCTCACAACCTTCCAAGGTATGTTATAATTGTGGAAAAAGAAGGTCATATCGCTTCGAGATTTTAAGGTAAATAAACCCAAATCCGTGGGGGATGGTGACTCAAAAAGTCAGTCTCCGGACAAAGTCAAAGTCAATGGTTCTGGAAGAAGCGTTTGTCGTGGATCGTCAAAATCGAGAACCCGAACGAAGTTTAGCATGGGTTAGTTAATTATAAATTCTTATGAAGTTTATACCTTATTAGAATCTGGGTTCTACCCATTCATTTATCTCTCCTGCTTATACTCAACGTTTAAACTTGACTCTGGAGAAAATTAGACTTTGACTTATCTGTTAAAACTCCGTTATGAGAAACTTTCGTTACATCCACTATTTATAAATCTTGTTTGATCCAAGTTAGCACCATCACATTACCTGTTGACCTTATTTCTTTAAAGATACTTACTTTTGATGTGATTTTAGGGATTGATTGATTAACTACTCATCATGCCAAAATTGATTGTTTTCGTAAGGTTGTTAGTTTTCATATTCCTAAGCAACCTGTTATTCGAATTCAAGCAACCAAACCACTAAAGTCAATCATTGTCATATCAAGCCATAAAGCCATTCGTTTATTGAAAAATAGATGTCAAGCTTTCTTACCCATGTCATGGACTTTAATACGTCATATTTGAATAATATTTTGTTTCCTGACGTATTTCCTAAAGAATTTCTTAGCTTACTCCCAAAGTGTGATATTGAATTTTGTATCGACTTTGAACCCGGTACAAAACCCATTTCTAAAATCTCATGGCTCCTATTGAACTTCAGGAGTTAAAAATTCAACAATAGAATTTGGTACCCGAGCCTCTATCTGGTGACTTCCTTTGTGGAATACACCGAAGCCAGACTCTCTGTAAGGGACGCCATATTTGTGTGGTAGTAAACTGATAGGTGTCATTGTGACGTGTTATCCAAGATTGGGATATGAGTCACAGTTGAGAGCAACCTAAGTCAGTAATCGAAATACGTAGCTTTCTATGCTTAGTTGGTTATTATTGAAGATTTTGTGGAAAGATTTTCTCAAATCGTTACTCTATTAACTCAGCTGACTAGAAAAGATACAAAATTCGAATGGAGCAAGGAATGTAGAACTCAACATGCGGTAACGACGTTGGCTCGAGCTGTTGAAAGATTACGGCCATACCATTCAATACCATCCTGGAAAAAAAGAACGTGGTAGCTGACGTGTTGAGTAGAAAATCGTATGTGGTTACGAGTGCGATATTGTTAACACAAAGACCCATTTCGTATGACTTTCATGTAAGATGGAGATAGAGTTAAAGATTCCAAGAATCAGTGAAGATAACGAATATACTGACAGAACCGACTTTAATCGATAAAATTAAAACCGCCAAGCTTGCACAATCGGAGTCGATGAATATAAAGAAGAAGGTGAAAGAAGGCGTTATTCTAGAAGTAAGAGTTGATGAAGAGAAGAAATCTCAACCTTTGATTTATTAGTCCATTTGAAATCCTCGATTGAATAGAACTATGGCCTATAGACTCGCTTTACAACCAAGTATGACGCGTGTTCATAACATTTTTTCGCGTATCGATGTTACGTAAATATGTGGACGACCCAAACCACATTATTGAGTTAGAACCAGACGAGATAGCAGAAGATTTAACGTACGAGGAGGTACCAGTCAAGAACTTGGATGGGAAGGAGCATGTCCTACGCATGTCAATTTTGAGGATGAAATTTCATAAAGAGGGGGGGTTGTAAGGCCCCAAATTTTTATAAATGAAGATTTAATTTCCTCTAATTATTATTTTGAAATAGTAAGGGGTTGATTTGATTAATGTGGTTAGTTATGGGTAAAATGCGCAAATATTTCAAATAAGCAAGTGGTTATAAAATACTCATTCTTATCGGAGATTTTGGTCGTGGAATATTCTTCATTGTTTGGGAATATTCGTATTTATGACAAGAAATTATGTGGGCCCCATAATGTAAAGGGACCGGATGAAGAAAACGACAAGTATAGTTGTTTATAAATAACGACGTAGTTGTTACTAAGAATTATCTTTGTTGGAATACCCGTGGTTAAAACACGATGTCTGGCGTTGTTACAAGATGACACGTGGTATTGCACCAATTATTGATTCTTACGTAAAGAAGACACTACTCAATAATTGTTAAAGTAATTATTGCTCGATATTTTATTGATTCAATAATTGCTAAGTTGATATTTTATATTATTTGTTGTTTCAATAATTGTCACTTTACGATATTTTCCATTATCGAAGCAATAATTCATATTATCCGAATAATATTATTAGATAACATTATTGGCAATGTCTAGAAAGTTCGTTCAAGGAGAGGTTTGGTCACCTAATTGCGGCGCAAGAAGGAGAGATCCTTATTGAAAGCCCTCTTTCTTTCATGGAACTACACGTTGCCATCATCATGATTCTCATAATATTATTTGTGAATAATTAATTATTGATTTATATGATGACGAAAATATTGATTTTATGTGGATATAGATGGAGAAAATTTTAAAGTGACAATTGTTAAAAATGATATTTTATCTTTTCTCGATAAAATAATTTATTATTATATTTTAATAATATAATAATGGTGATAGTTTTACAATGAATGTGGGATATATGAGTATATGAGGAGGAAGAGTATTTTTGTTGCATTAAATGATTAACACATGTGTTGTGTGTGGTGGACCCCATTTCTTGATTGAAATTTGATTATAGCACAAAAAATCGCTTGGCTTTATGGATTTTGGTCAATTTCGCTTGGAATTTGGAAAAACTTTCTTCCGCAAAGTTGTAGAGATTGAATTTTTATAAAAAGAGCGAGATTCAATTTTCCGATAAAAGGGCTATTTATTATAAATTATTGAAGTTCCGAAATAATTGATTTTTGGAAGTTTTATTTATGTTTTAAAAGAAAAACGTTTTTTAAATGTTTGTGGACATCTTTAACATGTCTTTAGATGGTCAAAATCAGATTTCAAAGTGGGCATAGGAATTTGTTTTATATATAATATTATTATATTCAATTTTCTGCTTTGGTGTTCTAAGCATTTTCCTATAAATAGGGTGCTTAGGTTAGAATTAAAAATCACACCAGAAACACAAGTTTTCTCTCTCTATATATCGAGCGTATTTTTGTGAGTATTTTTGTGACGCCCCCAAAATAGGTATACATCACCCATTCTGAGTTGTCAATACATGGTACAGAAATAACTACAACTTTATTATTACAACAATAAAACTGTGAGTTTGAATACAAATATTATCTTCTAGACAATATCTATACCCAAATAAATCCTCATCACATTTATTGATACATTATTTTACAAAAATGGTGAGGACTACTAAACAACTCTCTCTAGAACCTTCATTCCATACCCAATTGCATCTCTTCGCTATTCTCGCCTCCCGAGAAGAAAAATAGAACAAAAAGAAAAAGGGTGAGCTCAACTAGCCCAAGAAGAATATTATGACTAAGATAATATACAACAAATTATCGTTAGTCTCCAACAGGAAAAATCTAATAGAATACAATACACAACAAGTTTTAAATCAATATTCGCAATGAAAATAATAATTCATTAGAAGAGTTAAGTAGAGAATGCAACCTACTTATCTTCTATATATGAATTTAAAATTCATCGCTCATCTTTTATCCCCCGTAACATCAATCAATATATATCTCGAATCAAATATTCATCTTTTGCACTACAGCCAAAGATATTCATCGACTGGTCATGTTCATCTAAACACTGTTCATCTCTTGCACTACGGCCAAAGATATTCATCGAAATCATTCATCTTTGCACTACAGAAGCCAAAGATATTCAATAATATCATCATTTAAGACTGAGGATGATGAAAAATATTTTTAAAGAAACGAATTCAATGAAACAAAATGACAAGGATTAAGGATTAAGGATTCGTACTTTGTTTTATCCACGTCCAAAAATATCTCAAAAATAATCATAGTGGTGTAAAATTCAAGAATGATCAAAACATGGATACAATCAAAGCTAGTATCCAGAATAGATATTTTGGACGAAAAGAAAATTTTCATTTTTCATGAATAATTAATAAATGATTCGTGAATAATACAGATATCGTGAATAGTCAGATACGTGAAATTTGATTAAAAAGTTCAAATCAATACTTCGGCATAATGATATTGAAGAAATACTATCATTACGAAAAAAATAATATCCCTTACCTCGAAAGACAGTACTTCTAGTTGAAACACCGGATATAGGTAATGAGTTGAACTTGCACCGTATAGCAATACTCAAAGTATACTCAAAATACTCACAAGAATACGCTTGATAATATAGAGAGAAAACTTCAGTTTCTGGTGTGATTTTCAATTCTAACCTAAGCACTCTATTTATAGGAAATTGCTTAGAACACCAAACCAGAAAATTTAATAAAATATTAATAAATTTATATAAATCATACGCAAACTTGGAAATTCTCGATTTCAAAGATATTTTGCAACACATGTGCCCACCAACCAACCACAAAAACGTTTTTTTTTAAAACAAATTTAAAACTTTTAAAAATAATTATTTCTAACTTGAACTTCAATAATTCATAATAAATAGCCCTTTTATTAGAAAATTCGAATCTCGCAACTTTTTATAGAAAATTCAATTCTCTACAACTTTGCAGAAGAAATTTTTTCCAAATTCCAAACAAAAATTGAATCAAAATCCTCAAACCAAGCGATTTTACAAAGCTATAATCAAATTTCGAGTCCAAGAAATGGGGTCCACCGACATGTTTAACATGTTTTAAACATTTATTACAACAAAAATACTCTTTTCTCCTCAGATACTCATATATCACACATTCATTGTAAAAATATCACCATTATTATATTATTAAAAATATAATAATATATTTAAATGAATTACTTTATCGAAAAAGATAAAATTTTAATTTTCAACAATTATCACATTAAAAAATTTCTCCATCTATATCCACATAAAATCAATATTTTCCTCATCATATAAATCAATAATTAATTATTTATAAATAATATTACGTAATCACAATATTGACAAACCGCATGTAGCCTCCTTCAAAGCAGGGGCTTTCCAATAAGAATTTCTCCTTCTTGGGCGCATGATTAGGTGACCAAACCTCTCCTTAGATGTAACTTTCTAGACATTGTCAATAATATTATCTAATAATATTATTCAGATAATATGAATTATTACTTCGATAATGAAAAATACTCGTAAAATGACAATTATCAAAACAACAACAATATAAAATATCAACGCAAAATTATTAAATCAATAAAATATCGAATGAGCGTAATTACAGTAACCATTATTGAGTAGTGCCTTCTTACGTAAGAATCAATAATTGCAATCAATACCGCATGTCTTCTTCGCATCAACGCCAGACATCGCGTGTTTTAACCACCGGTATTCCAACAATTAAAAATCCAGAATAACTACGCCGTTATTTTTAAACAACTTATATTTGTCGCTTTCTTCATCCAATCGCTTTCCGTTATGGGGCCCACACATGGTCACATTTGTCGCATCGCGAATATTCCCCGACAGTACGTATTCCACGACCAAACGAATATTCTTCGACAATAATGAATATTTTATAACCATTTGCTTATTTTGAAATACTTGCGTATTTTACCCATAACTATCCACATTAATCAAATCAACCCTTACTATTTCAAAATAATAATTAGAGAAAATTAAATTTTATTTATTAATTATTTGGGGTCTTACAATTTTAGTACTTTGAGTATTGCTATACGGTGCAAGTTCTTTCAGCACTATATCCAGTATTCCAGTCAGAAGTACTATTCTTTCTGAGGTAAGGGATTGTAAGGGGTGTTATTTTCTTCATAAATGATATTATTTCTTCAATATCATTATGCCGAAATATTAGTTGGAATTTTTATCAAATTTGGAACTTTTTATGTCGGAGTTACTATTCATGAGTTACTATTCACAAGTTACTATTTACGAGTTACTATTTATGAGTTACTATTCACGAGTTACTATTCACGAGTACTATTCACGAAGCGTGATGATGTTTTTGTGAAATTGCTATCTTTTGGTGTCGGAGTTACTATTCACGTATACGACACTATTCATCGAAAAATGAAATTTTCTTCTTTTTGTCCAAAATATCTATTCTGGATACTAGCTTTGATTGTATCCATATTTTGATCATTCTTGAATTTTACACCACTCTGATTATTTATGAAGTATTTTTGAACTTGGATTGTGTAAAGTACGAATCCTTAATATTTGTTCTTTTGTTTCAATTGGATTCGCTTTTCTTTAAAATATTTTCATCATCCTCAGTCCTAAATGATGATATAACTGAATATCTTTGGCATGTAGTGCAAAGATGAATGATTTTATAATGAATATCTTTGGCCCGTAGTGCAAAGATGAACAAGTGTTTAGATGAACATGACCAACTGATGAATATCTTTGGCCCGTAGTGCAAAGATGAACATGTGTTGAGATGAACATGACCAACTGATAAATATCTTTGGCCTATAGTGCAAAGATGACTATTTGATTCAAGATGTATATTGATTGATGTTAAAGGGATAAAATATCGAGGATGGACTTTTAAATTCATATATGATAGTAGATTTCATTCTCTACTTAACTCTTCTAATGAATTGTTATTTCCGCTGCAGTTGTTGATCTAAAACTTGTTGTCTATTGTATTCTATCAGATTTTTTCCTGTTGAAGACTAAGGATAATTTGTTGTACATTATCTTAGTTATAAAGTTCTTTACTGGGCTAGTTGAGCTCACCCTTTTCCTTTTTGTTCTATTTTTCTTCTCTGAGGCGCAGAATGTAGCATGAAGTACTTAGTCGGGGTGTGGAATGATGGTTCTAGAAGTGGTTCTAGTAGTCCTCACTATTCTATAAAATAGTGTATTAATAATTGTAATGAGGACTTATTTGAGTGTGGATATTGTCTAGATGACAATATTTGTATTTAAACTCACAGTTTATGTGTTGTCGTATTTTGCACGACAATTGTATTAATGAAGTTGTAGTTATTTCTGTACCATGTATTTGGCGACTCAGAATGGGTGATGTATACCTATTTTGGGGGCGTCACATAACCACTTGTTTATTTTGCAAAATTTGCACATTTCACCCATAACCAAAGTATTATATCAAATTATCACCTTATTATTCACAATAATAAATAGAGGAAATTTAATTTTTATTTATAAAAAGCTGGGGTCTTACAAAAATCATTTGTATTTTATTATATATATATATATCCAATCAAAATTATTTTTCGAAAAATATTTGGTTGGGAATATTAAGGGGAGATTTTTTAGTATTTTTAAAAAATAACATAAATTTTATTTTGTTGGAAGTGAGAGCATCCTCACTAGGATTGAGGGAAAAAAACCATAAATCTATTCGGTATAGGCAAGCATAAGAAATACTAGTATCTTATAGCACACACCTTGCGTGTTTAAATTATGTGAAAATAAAATAAAAAATATTTTTAAATTAAATTATGCGTATTTAATTTATTTCACCAATAAATTAAATATACTTAATTTATTATTATTAAATTAATTACTTTTAAAATTATATTTCTGGTGTAACTCTTTAGGTTCAATATTAATCTGATAGTAGAATAAATAAATTAGAATCATTCTAATATTATTTATAATGAATTAAACTCATTTAATTAAAATATAAATAAATAATATTTATTCTACATTATTAGTGATACCTCACATCAGTATATCATGACTATCTGGATAATATGAAATGTAACACCCTCTTCCCAAAAAGGAAAGGGAGGTCACGTGCAAAGCACAACAAACCTCAAAATAAGGAAACAGAGCACTAATAACCTCAAAATATTAATAGTGGTAATCCATTAATAGCGTACTAAATACAATTCTCCAAATAGAGTCAAAATAATCAAAACTTAAAATTCGAAAATAACCTAGATGGTCAAAGACAACTCTGTCATCACACTAGCCCTAAATCACCCTTCTAAAACCTCTGGGAAGAAAAATACAAAGATGAGCCAATTGCTCAAAGACGGATCACGGATATACAAAAGATATACAATCGATATAATGAAAACAATCGAGACAAAATATCGACGAAAATATAATCTCCAAAGATCTCGAATGAAATATATCTCAATCAACAATTAGACGTAAACCAATAGTATTTAATAAAGAAATAACGAATCAAGTAACTAACTCAATGAATTGAACTGAACAGAAGCCAACAACAAATACAATAAAATAATAGGCTGAAATAAATGGTTGGGGTTATTTCATACCGATTGAGCTCAGAAGTATACCTTGCCACATAGGCAAGTCAAAACAATGCCACACAGGCAAGTCAAAATAATGTCACACAGGTAAGTCAAAAATAATGCCACACATGCAAGTTAAATGATGCCACACAGGCAAATCACACATTGGACCGCGAATCCAAATGTATACAAATCGGATAGGTGTGTTTGGCACAACATCACCAATCCGCAGAACAGAAAACTAGGGTTAACCCATACGCCTCCCACAACAAAACACCGAATGACCCACTTCCTCCGGAGCCCAAAACAGAGACGCCGTGGACTAATCACACCGCCACGGAGAGTGTCATGTCTCTCGTGCCAAGACGACATGCCTGTGGTACCCCCACAGGTGGTTATAGCTCAAGTATACCCTACGATATATTTTAACAAAAATACCATGTCACAACACATGCGACATAATACCAACAAAATGGTTCTATATGTACATGTTGAACCAAATCAAATTATGGTCACAAGGTCTGAAAAAAAAGGTAACAACATGTACTGCTCTACAATTATCAAAAATAAATATTAAACATGATAATCTAATTCAAAGAGTACAAATACGAGTCATATGTATCAACTCCAAAATGAAACTAATATATTTATTTCACAGGAAACAATTATGTGAAATAATAACGAAATTTGAACAAGCGACAAAATGAACAAATCAAATTTAACAAGAGTATCGCAGAAAGAGTACTTTTAATCAGATGCGATACTTCCAAACCATTTATAAAGACACTCCACCAAATCTTATCCTCAAATACCAACGATATCAAATACGAAACGTCATTCGCAACCTAAACATATTCACCTCAATTTAAAATAATCCAAACTAATAATCCCCAAAATAATTCATAATCTATTTAATATGCCTTTAATCATCGCCTTTTATCAATTACTAATACTCCAAAATTTATATTCCAATTATAACTCTTTAAATCCCCTTCGTTCGAACTAATTACACAAATTAACAAAAATTAATTAATATCTATAAGTTAAATTACGAATTACAAATTTACCCATTAACAACACAATACTGTTAAATTTATTATCAAGTAAATTTTATAATTTTAACAACAAGATTAACAAGTTTAAAATTAATATACAAAATTTTCTATTCAATTTGGTAATTCAGTTGAAAGCTTCATAATCAAATATTAATTAAAAAATAATATATATATATATATATATATATATATATATATATATATATATATATATATATATATATATATATATATATATATATGACAAAACTCTCATGCATCACTGTAGGTAACCAACGTGATTTATAAATATATATATATAATTTGAAATCAACTTGGTACATATATATATACGAAGTCCTTGCTACATAACAGTTGTCTTCCATTGAATTATTATAACGATTTTTTTTATTTTTTTTTATTTTTTGAAAAAGAAATCATCAATTTCTATACATATCAATTCACGTGATATATTATATGAATCATATATATGTATACTCCTATACCTTACTTGCAATCACAAGCTACAAACCAATAATTTGATTTCTCCTTCTCTTTTTGCGTGTCATCACTGCTCTTCTTCTTTTCCCCCAATTTGTATCAGACGTGATATTAAGTAAATTAGGTTTTAGACATTTATACACTTAAAACAAATTTTATTAATTAATATAATATATTTATTAACTCTCCAAATTTTAATAAGATTTTAAAAATTACACAATTCTAAATTAGACCCACTAAGTTTAAAGCCCAAATAAATTTTAAGGCCCAAATTGTACTAAATTAATTTACCCATCACTTATTAATACTTATTAGCCCACACAAATTAAATAACTAGTTTGACCCAAATAAAAATAAAGTCCAATTAATATGTTTTAAAATTAATTTATTTTTATTTATTTTTTCGGGTATTACATGAAATTAACATTTAATCACAAAGAGCCTATTCCGTGAATAGTTACCGTACAATTCAATCCTTTTACCATACAATATCTTAATCAAATATAAGATATGAAATTACGGACAAGTCTTATTTATTTGATCATATGTATTTCGATTCTAAAATGCACAACTATGATTAATATAAATTAGAAACTCCTTTCTAATTTTCATTCATGTTGGCCAATGATTTCTAAGTTGTCATTCATCGAATTGCATATGACATTTTCTTCCTTTACTGAAAATAGTTGATCATTCACCTACCTCCATGTACACTTTATTATACCCGAATATATCTTATTATACTCCCAAATAGTATTAAGGAATATAACAAAGAATAATTCAGAATTCATAAGATACTATGATGATCTCAAGTGCAAAGATCACTTGTATTACTATTACTATAAAAATTCCTATTGTCAAACAAATAAACTTCATTAGTGTTCCTTAAGCGAGTCATGTTCAGTAAACTTATTCTCCAATAAGCACCTACATATTCGTGATCAATCATCTTCTTCAACCAAGCAAGCACAATATGCACTAATCTATCTGAAATCAGTAACCCCACATTAGTGATCCAACAAATATGAACATTTTAATTTTGAGTTATCTTAAATTTAGATCTCATTACCATGATCAATATCGTGATTCTAAAAATATTGCTCGAAAATTATGAGTTTATCATATTTATTTAATTCAACCAATTAAACAAAGATAAAGGATGTCTTTTATTAAATGAATTCTTTTATTAATAAATGAACAAGATTACAAATTAAATGTTTATCACATCCACTGTGATTGGCTTGAGGGCATACTACTTTTATAAATATCATATGAATTTCAGTTATTTAATTCATTCAATTCTTCGTCATTTCTTCGGTCATATTCGCAGTAAATTTGAGAGAGTTCAACTCAGAGCATTTTCATTTGAATTATGTATGTTATTTGTAGTACTGATATAACAAACGTTATCATTGTATCATTTATCATTGTATCATGGGAGACAAATGCTGATAACTCTATTAAAAATGCATAATTGTCTTAAAGGCATAGTAACAAGTATTAACCTTGACATACTATTTTTCTACATTTACAATTCTGGTTTACAACAAATAATTTTATATATATATATTCATTCTCTATCAGATTACTAAAAACTTGTGAGTAACTGGATTCTTAAACCTTACACAAACACCTTCAAAATTGAAGTTTTTTATAGTCAAAAGGATTCATAATTCAAGGGGAGAACAAACTTCAACCCAAAAAAGATTACGAGAAATTGGAGTCTCTGTCTCACAAACCATACAATCGAAAGAGCCAATTTCAACCCATTAAAGAAAGAAATAAAATTAAAGGGATTTGGATATTTCAAGTTTCAACCCCACAAAACACCTTTGAAATCAAACTTTCAAACAACGAAGATTTGAAAAAGCAGCATCAACCCAAAATGGAAAAATAAGTCTCAAATTTACATCAATGACAAGAATGGCAGAATTATGGGGAAGGATCGAACGTATGTAGATGTTCATTGCCTTCACGCCTTTGATATGAGGTGAGGGGATTACATAATATAATGAGAATGTATATAACTCTATTCTATTCCGTTCCGAAATGAAAGTAGCTAGAAGAGAAACCCAACTGCTCAATATTTTTATCAAAAATAAACCCACCAAATGTAACTTATAAACCATAATAATTAAAGATAATACAACTTATAAACCATAATTTATGATAATGCCATAAGATAAGTTTATTATTTTTAACTTTATAAACCAGAGGCAAAAGTTAAGATTATGCTATAATAAACACTGGAAAAAATAGAGAACCTGATACTTTCTGCTTGCCATATGAATAAACAAACATATCTGAAGTACAATGAGAATGGATCGGATTATCATGAAGTTAATTTGTTAGTCAATTGCTGACATGCAGAATCAATTGACCAAGTTAACTTCATGCGAGCTTTTCTTCAGAAAGTCTCCAAAAGATGGGAGTTAATTTCCTAGATCCCAAATTTAGGGGTGGTATAAAAACATCTCCAAACTGCTGATTATTAGTACAAGGCAGGCAAAAGCAGATATTCAACATTGTAAGGTTAATTGTCATTTCCAAATTCAAAAGCAGATTAAAACCCCACAAAAAATTCAAATTAATTAATCTATAAAACTGAAATGCGGAGGTGGATTACTATATCAAATAATATATTAATAATAATTTATCAAAAGACGCTGAGCCTGAACCAACAACAGACTTTAGTCCTCAACTACACGGGCATATCCAGTTTTAGTAACAAAGGAAAAGAAGAAAATAAGTTCTTGACCAGGAGTTCTACGTGCTTAAACAGTAGATGACAGACCACACACATGACGCAACACGAAAAATGTAAACACAAGCAGAGCAAGAAAGTCGCAGAAACAACCAGACAGTAAGAATTTGAACTCATTCATCTTCAGTCTCCGAATCAGCACTCTGAAGCCACTCCACAAATGGCTTGACATTCTTCCAGATGGGGGAGCTTTTATTATCGCCAGCCAGCCCATTCTTGTACCACTCCACAATAAACTCTTCTTCGAGCACATCGTTGTCATACAGCACTTTCAGAACCAAGGCCACCTCTTTAACCGCATCAGGGCTAGCTTTCCCACAGAAGGCCTCAAATGCATGAAGTAGGACAAGCTGTGACCCTTCCTCTTGAGTAGCAGCTGCCAGGTAACTCTTCTTCTTAGTCACCTCCTTTGAAAAGCCTTTTCCAGCACCATCAAACAGGGCTTCAAACATGGCTTCCATGACCTGCTGGGAATTGCAGGAAAGAGTGGATAAAAAAGACTTGAGCAGGCTTGCAGGAGAACCTTTTTTCAGATAATCCTTAATTTCACAGACAATACTCTCATGAGGAGTTACAGATTTAACAGCACCATTAGAGTGTCCATTGACCTTGGGTTTCTCTTCACGTGTTGGGGAGTTTTTTCCCGACTTAGGTTTCTCCTCGGTGGTAGAAAGCATAACCATGCCTGCAGTAACGGTACTAAGCTGTTCCTGGATCCGTTGTCTAGCTGCCTCAGCCGAAGTATCAGTCTGCCACTGGACATCATCATCATCTTCGTTGCCGGCCACTGCTTCATTCTCATCTGCCTGGCTTCCGGTAGGTGAGTTGTCCTCATCAGAGCCATTTGTTTTCTTCTTGCTTGATGCTTTGGAGGAGGATGCATCCTTTAAAACACCACTGGTGCCTTTTTGCTTTACAGCTTCTTTTTTCAGTTTCTTCTGCTCCTCATCCACAGCCTCACCTGCCTTCAACCGCTCTTTCTCAGCTCTCCTCATTGCCTTTTTGTCTTTTGCCCCCTTCTTCTCAGGAGGGTTCTTGATGATGAAGGTTGTGAGCTTGTCCCTCATATCAACATCTGACAGAAAACCACATGCAGCACATTTTAAGGTAACCATCTGTGTCTTGGTGATTATTATCTCAGTTTCGGGATTCCCACATCCATAGCACTGAACATATTTCTTGATGAAGTTTTCAAGTAGGCCAGCAAGCTTTGCAGTGTCATGGGCACCATTAACATGTGATGATCCACTCTTTTCATCAAATTTGGATTGGGCTCCAAGCTCACAACCAAAATACTTTGTAGTATAAGCAGCAGGTCTACCCAAGGCCTTGGCAATATCAACCATGTTAACAACATTAGTCTTAATGCCATTTCCTCGTCCTTCAACTTTTGTTATCATACGGGGCATTTTATACCTATAAAAGGCATCATCCTTGTTCCCCACACCAATATTTTGTAAAGCCATCTTAGGTCAACCTGATTTGCTTCTCAGATACAAATATATCGGAGAAGGTAAAAGGTGTCAACTTCAGAAAGGGTCTCCCCTTTAAGGGGACAAATTCCTAAGAAAAGGCCGCTTAAACTGGCAACCCTCACAGTGTCTGTTATATCCCTCAAGTGCCTCAAGATGCATGCAGCCAACTTTATCCTTGTCTCTTGATAAAGGACAATACTCACCAAGCAACCCAAATGATGAAAAATACAGGGAGGCCCGTTCAGACATAAAAGAATTTTCTAACTTACAAACCTACACTTTTGCTGACTGCAAATGTTGTAGATGACCTGACAAAATCCTGGAAACCAATAATGATATAAGAATCGGGCTTAACTATCAAATGATTGCTTAAAAGCAGATATCAGTATATATATTTGTCCAAAAACAACTATAAAATATACCATCCAAATATCGAACAAGCATGTAGATGACAAATTCTCATTCAATAACTGGAATATTTAACCACTGACAACACCTCTTACAAGGCTAGTGTTAATTATGTTACAATTGTTGAAGGTTACTTTTACATGGAACACAATTAGACAAACAATATCTGCATGAAGCAAACGAAAAGAAATCTCAGCGAAACAAGTACATAAAAAACACTCAGCTACCTCTAATAGATACATAGGCTATTCAAAACATAAGTCCTAACAAATTTCATACTCGTACTACAAAAGAAACTAAGTTGAACATATAATCATGCAGCCCAACTATTTGCTATCACATCAAAAACCAACAACAAATGACTTGATTAAATCCTCGTCCATATATCTAAATTTACAACTATTGACGACCAACACAATAAAAGTAAGGAATAAATCCCAAATTTCATAATGTAAATGTTTCTAGTTTGCAGCTCCAACTAAATTTACATTGTCAATCCTTTAATGAAATTTAACAACAATATATTACACAAGCAGCTGAACATAGTTGAAAAGATGTATGCTACGGCAAGACACCTAACTAAAAACAAAAAAAAAACTATTTCAGCCATAAATATTCAGTGTCTATATTAAGAATAGAAATGAAAGGGTAATATAGAAAACTGATTTAAAAATATTATATACCGAGGACAGGAATGTATACATAGTCACAATATTCACCTTTTTCAACCTCATTGTTTGATTTTTATTTCTCATTGATAACTGAAAGTTTTAAAGACTTAAATAAATAAAAAAATCAGAAGTTACCTGGAAACTCCTAGTACTAGACCAAATATCTGAATTAACATTTGAACGAAGTAATAACAAATGCCATCAAAACCCAAATATAAATTCTAGTATCCACAACTATGAGGATTGTAAAAACCATAGCAGTCTGATACAAAATACAACTAATCAATTATAGCACTTATATCCTGAGATGGAATCAACTAAATTGGAAATCAGTTACTAAAACTATCAAAACCGTTAAAAAATCGTCACTTCCGTTCTTTTCTTAATAATCAACTTTAATTCTTCTCAAATTAGAGAGACATAAGCTTCATTCAAATCTTATTTTAATTTTTGGATCAACTCTCCCAACAAAACACAATAGGTCCAAAAACAGAGAAGTCTAGTACAGCTAACATTATCCCAAAAAAGAGCATCACCAACAAAACAAAAACTGAAAAATCCAAATCGATCAAATTGAAATATTTTAATAAAAAGAAGAAAACCAATTAGATCTATAAACGATTTCGTACATAAAACACAGAAACTAAAATCAAATCAATACATCATAAATTTATCAAACAAAACAGATTCATATAAACATAGAACTAAAACTGAAACATTTACACACAAAAAAATTATTTGAAAAGAGATAAAAGAGATTAGGTTAGATATACACCTGAGTGATAAGGGTTGGGGAGAGAGAGAGATATAGAGAGAATGAATATATATAATATAAGTTATGTATATGGAGAAAATAAGAGATCCCCGAGGATGATTTATATATAGTGAAGGATTAGGGCAAACTCACCCACTTCTGATAGAAAACTATTAATAGTATTATTATTATTTAAATATATATAAAAAATAATCATTATTTTTTAATTAAAATTAAATAAATTTTAATTTTAATCAATTCTAAAAATAATACTATTTCAATGACTTTTGAATGTGAATTAATGAGCTTGTAATTTGGAGGTGACGGAATATTATAGTTAATAAATAAAATAACATCTATGTGTTACATTATATAATTTATTTAGAAAATTCTGTTTACATAATTTTTTGATATTTTTATATTAAAATTATCGTTATATATTCTAGGAAATTATTAAATCCATAATAATAATTGTTATTTTCACAACAAAAGTGTCGCTATAGATCTTATAGCGACGGTTTTCCGTCGTTATACACCTATAGCGACATTTTTATTGTGAAAATAACAAAAAATATTGTGAATTTAACAATTTCTTAGATTCTATAGTGATAATTTTTACCGTTGTTAGACATCTATAAGACTATAACAACACTATTCATTTGAAAATATCAAAAAATCATATAAAAATATCAAATTTTTTTATTTAGAGCATTACATGTAACGATGTAATTTAAGTTAATGAGTGATATATTTATAAATATTTTTATTTAATTTTATATTCGTTAGTGTCACCGTATTTATATATGTACTCATTAGTCTAAATTATACTATTTTGTGTGTCGTATTATATGTTATATTTTCTTGTTAATATTACTAGCGTACTAGCCTTTAGATTTTATGTAAAATCCTAATTTTTTGAATAAAGATGAATTTTTTATAAATATTATTTTTGAATATTATAAAGTAAAATTGATATAATAGTTATGAGTAATATTTATAAATTTTGCAAAGTACGCAAGTTGTTATATACTATTCGATTGGTCGGGGAATATTCGTTTTAACAGGAATATTCGTAATAACTAAGACAATCATTGGTGGACCCTACAATGTAATTATTGTTTGATTGAGAAAACGAGAAAATACTTTATGAAAATAATAATGGAAGTTTTACCGTTAATCTGTTGAAACACCCGGTGTTAAAAATACGATGTCTGCCGTAATTGCATTGCGATGGCACACGGTATTGATTATTGATGCTTACGTGAGGAGTCACTCAGTTTTGCTTATTTTATGGACTCCTATTTCTCCATTTTTTCAAAATAATCGGTAGAAGTTAATTTTTAAGGGGGGCCTGTAGCGCCCCCGAATTCGGGTCCCAAATCATCGCGGATCCGGTTCAATCATTCTACTACTATTGCGGAAGATATAAACATAAATTGTTTATACATTAAACATTATACACTATCCCCAAGGTCGAGTAACCATAACTTATACACATTTCATAAATTATCTCGACACACATATTATCATCATACAAGACTATTACAAATCTAATCACAAGATATTAACTCTAAGTTTGGAACTGCCATCTTTAACTTTCCTCAGATCCTAACGCATTCACCTTAATCGCAATGTTTTATCATGATATAGTAAGGGGTGAGCATGAAAATTTGCCAAAGAAGTTTAAATACAATTTAAGGATATATCATGATTGAAAGAGTCTAAATAATAAAGCGGGCTATAATTCACAATATAGTTGTGAATTAGCATGAACAAACTTTGACCGAACAAGTATTACATGAACAATATATATCTGGACCAACTGGTAATGAAGGTGATCTACTTTTTCATACCGACTTATACATACAAGATGTACAGAGTACAATTATATATAAGAATCGATGAACGATTAACCATAAGCATATCCGAATGAAACACTCTTATTAGAGTTAATAAAATAAACTTGCTCGCACTGCTGATTATCGTTATTTAAATATAACTTAGCTTTATCCGAAGACCTAATATAGATAATCTGAGATCTTCAAATATTAGAATAATATCATCACAGTATAAAATAACCTAAACACATTATCACATAATCCTATAAGTCTATACAACACATAAGACTTAACATCAAATCAGACTATTTAAGTCTGAGTTAAAACAAACACAATTCAATCATCCCGACGATCTAATCGGACAAATATCAAGTTTAAGTTCAATTACACTCGGCCTAAACAATTAACAATAATCTTAGATAATTATATTATCACTCAAAACAATTTTCAAAGACTTGCAATAATTTTCAAATAATTAATATCATTTATCAACATTTTTCGAATCATTTATATCGATTTAAATGAATTAGATACCACATAATTCTTTAATCATTAATATTTATTTAATACCAAATATCAATGAAAATCATAACATAATATTATAATATATTCATAATATATTAAAGAATTTTAATACCTTAAAATCATATTTCTATGATTTTTAAACAATCAAATCCATTATCCGATAATTGCTATAAATATTAAAATATTAATATTTTCATAACAAAATATCAAAATTATATTTTATAACTCAAAATATTTTTATAACGCATAAATCATTTTTATATGATTTTAAACCATAAATTCTATTTTTCCATAATTTATCTAATATATTCATTAAATATATTAACTACCATTAATAATAAATATTAATGAATTTCATCACAAAATATCTAAATTCATCAAAAATAACTTAAAATATTTTCTAACACCATAATATAATTTTTCATGATTTTTCATGAATTAAAACTATTTTTAAATAATTTATTTAATATTAATATTAAATAAATAAATACCATTTATATATCAAAATATTAAATATTTTTGAAATATACTCAAATTAATTAAAAACTATTTTTCGGACTTTAAAATAATTTTTTAGAATTTAATATTAATTTTTAATAATTAAAACTATTTATTTCTATTTTTAATTAATTTCCGTAAATGTCGCTATAGGTGTTCTTGAGCTCCAAACCCGTAAATCTAACGATTAAAAGCGGGTATGAGGTTTGACCAAGTCTAAATCATTAATCACAATGGTTCGGTCAATCTAAGACATCTATCAGTAAATTTGACATGCAACACTTCAGCTTATCAATTTTGTGTAGTTCAAACAACACTTAAACAAAGAGATCTGTGACCTTAAACTTTCTCGACAAAGTCGTTTCTTCAAAATTCGGGTTGATCGAGTTGAGGTACCTACTTTGGTTGCTTCTAGTTTTAGCTTACGTGTATTGTTTCGATCTAAATGTTCCAACATGTAATGAACATGACGTGGTCCAATATGTTATCACTAGATCCATCTAACAACATAACATGAACAAGATCTGTCTGGCCAAACTTGAGGTCAACCATCGTTTTAAGAAATCTGGTTTTCCCAGATTTCGTCCCCAGTGAGGGTGGTCAACGGTGGTTCACCATGATTCTTTACTATCTTATTACGGATCCGGGTGATGTAAAGATTTTAGTATGTACACAACATGTCAGCCTACAAGGATCAATCAGCAACATGGCCAAAACATGCACAGAAAGCAAGATACAAGGCCTCAAAATCATTGTTAGACGATCTGGGTTTCTGAGTTTGCCCAGAAATCTAGAAATCGTGATCGGTCAATGCACTTTGACCGCTTATATCTTTTTCTCTAGACCTGATATGACTCTAATTCAAGTTGAAAATGAAAGCCCGCATAGCATAGAACAGATCTATAACATCACATACACAAAAAATCAAACACACACAGATCTAGGGCCTCTGACATTCGACTGTCAGGCACAAATTTTCAAGTTTTCCAGATTTTTTTTAAAACTTCATTTTCGTGTACTTTGATGTTATGGATCCATATTATTACAACCCAGATCAATCAATAGCATCATAATACACAACTTTAAACAATCAATTGCAACAAATAACATAAAATCAAAGGATTTCTAAAATTAGGGTTTATACCTCATAAATGCTCAATTTTTGAATCTGATCTTTGGTGTTTGTTCTTGGCAAGCTAACACATGATCTTGGCTTAGATTTTTAGTCACTCTCTGTAAGACCCCGAATTTTATGAAATAAAAGTATTTAATTTTTCTTATAATTACTATTCATGAGTTACTATTCACGAGTTACTATTCACGAGTTCTTATTCACGAGTTACTATTCACGAGTACTATTCAGGAATTCTTATTCAGCATGATAAAAATTATTAAGTAAGAAGGCATTACTCAATAATTTTTACGATAATTCTTTCAATATTTTATTTTATTGATTCAATAATTGCTACGTTGATATTTTATATTATTGTTGTTTCAATAATTGTCACAACTGATGTTCCCATTATCGGATCAATAATTCATATTATTTGGATAATATTATTAGATAGCATTATTGGCAATGTCTAGAAAGTTCACATCGAGAGGTTTGGTCATCTAATTACTTGGCGCCCGATGAGGAGAAATCCTTATTGAAAGCCCTCTTTCGGGAGGAGCGGCACAAGACGCGATCTTATGATTCTGTAATATTATTTGTGAATAATTAATTATTGATTTATATGATGAGAAAATATTAATTTTATGTGGATATGGAAAAAAAATTTAAAGTGACAATTGTTGAAAATTGATATTTTATCTTTTTCTGATAAAATAATTCATTTAAATATATTATTATATTTTAATAATATAATAATGGTGATATTTTTACAATGAATGTGGGATATATGAGTATACGAGGAAAAAGAGTATTTTTGTTGCAATAAATATTAAAAACAAGTTTTGTGTGTCGGTAGACCTATTTCTTGACTGAAAATTTATTATAGCCTGTAAAATCGCCCGTTTATGGATTCCGGTCAATTTTTGTTTGGAATTTGGAAAAACTTCCTTCTGCAAAGTTGTAGATAATGGAATTTCCTATGGAAAATCTTGAATTTTGAATTTTTCTGATAAAAGGGCTATTTATTATGAATTATTGAAGTTTTGGAGTTCCGAAATAATTGATTTTTGGAGTTTAAAATGTTTTTTATAAGAAAAACGTTTTTTTGTTGAAATTGAGTGGCTCACATGTGTTTTTAATGATCTGAAATCAGTTGGTAAAAGTGGGCTTGACAATTATATATATATAATATTTTTATTAAATTTTACGCTTTGGTGTTCTAAGCATTTTTTACTATAAATAGGTGCTTAGGTTAGAATTGAAAATCACACGAGCTGAAGTTTTCTCTCTATTTCTCTCTCTATATTATCGAGTGTATTCTTGTGAGTATTTTGATATCTTGAGTGTTGCTATACTCTGATTATGCAAGTTCAAATAGCGTTATTCCAGGTCGGAAATCTTCTTCTTTTTTGAGGTAAGGGATAGTAAGGGATTTTAAGGGTGATTATGTTTTTCAGTTTTGTATTTTTTTCGGACATTCAAAAATTCTGAAAAAATTTGAAATGATATTTTGATGAGTTTTGTAGATTGTGTCCAAAAATGATGATTTTTGGATATATAGATTAGGAGTTATGGATTTTATGAGAAAAGACTATTTTAAAAGTAACCGCTTATAACTCCTTGTGGTTAACTCTAAAATTGATGAAATTTTTATTGGGAGTACATCTATATAATATCAGTATACCGTATTAATTTCGGAATTTTTGGACAAAATTACAATTTATGATAAATGTCTAAATATTCGGTAGTTTTGGCCATATGGAAAATAGTAAATGAATTTTAAAAATTCTGAGAAAATATATATTCAATATGGAACTATATTCTTCTAAATCCCAGAAAATAAATATTTTTGGAACTGATTTGGTATTTTCATGAAAATGTTCTAGTTATGAGTAAATGAATTAAATATGTTATGTGAAGTAAGAAAATTGGAAAATATGATTTATTGGCTTGAGAATCATATATGAGGTATATGCAGATTTTTTATGAGGGTTTTGGTTAATGATGATGAAATCTTATGAGTTTGGCATTTTAGATGATTAAATGCATTAATTATTAAAGTGTAAATAATTGGATTAAATTATTTATAAGTTTAAGAAATGATTAAAATATTATTGTAATATTAATAATATTAGATTATGAGATTTCTAAGTGATTTATAACATTTGGATTAAGGTGTTATAAATATGGATATGAATTTTATTATGAAACTTTATCTTTTTAGTGTCGAGGTTACTTATGCACGACGTATTATACTATGTCATGTATGCGAATCACGGTCTTATTCACGACAAATTGGTTTCTTCTCTCGACCAAATTATCGTTGATTTATGAATCTTACTCTTGAAATTAAAACTATGTTTTGATTATATTATTTTATATAACATTCTTATAACCCTAATGATGATATTTCTCTTTGACTTGAGTGTAAAGATGGGTAAATTATTGGTATGATCGTGACTATAGGTTCTCTTTGGCGATGGTGCAAAAGTTGAATTGTTGATAGGTATGATCATGACCATTGAATTTACAATTGAATATTTTAGCTTAAGTGCAAAGGTGAATTGATCAACATGGTTATAATTATTGTTATATAACTTCTGAAATGATTATGTATTTCTTTGATATATGAATATCTTTGGCTCGTAGTACAAAGATGACTTGTTGATGAATATCTTAGACTGCAGTGCAAAGATGAATTATTGATGAATATCTTTTGCTCGTAATGCAAAGATGACCTGTTGTTGAATATCTTTAGCCTGTAGTGCAAAGATGAATTATTGATGAATATCTTTGGCCCGTAGTGCAAAGATGAATGATTTCTGATGAATATTTTTGGCATGTAGTGCAAAGATGGTCTGTTGATGAATATCTTTGGCCCGTAGTGCAAAGATGAATTTATTAGTATGATTATGAACATGAACTGTGATTTGGTATAACCATGATCTTTGATGTTTCAGGTGATGAAAATTATCTTTGTCCTGGATGAGGAAAAGAATTTAGAACAACAATTAGGATTATGAGTTATACACGTGATTGTGGACAGGAATTGTTGATTGATATTACAGGGATAAAACATTGTTGGTGGACTTTTAACATAGAGAAGATAATAGATTTTATGGTCTATTTGACTTTTCTAATGGATTGCTCGTTCCGCTGCAACTATGGTTGAAAAGTTTTATCATCTACCATATGTTCTAAATCTCTGATTTATTACTGTTGAAGGCTATTGATAATTTATTTATCTTTAGTCATGATATTCTTTCTTGAATTAGTTGTGCTCACCCTTTTGCTTTACAATTCCTTTCGGGTAATAAAAGTGTAAATTTGGGTCGGCGCGGGGAATAAGAAGGGAATAGAACGGTGGTCTATAGATGTTGAGGTGAGGTGAATTTAACTTGGAAGAGTGTTTTGCCACTATCATACAAGATGTCTAATGACATACAACCTCGTGTCATCATAAGAGCGAGTTGTGCTTTCATCCACTTCTTTGAGTATATCTACCAAAGACTACCTATATAATCTTGGAGTCTATTTGAAATTTAACTCTCAATTAGAGAGCAGAGAGATAATGATATGTCAAGAGAAAACTCACCATTGGGAAGAATATGATAGTAATCTTCTCATTTTTCTTTGGGGTCTATTAGGTCAACCAAGGATAATTACGTGGCCATATGATATCTATCATAACCTAGAAGCATGGCCTCCCATATACGAAGGTTTCTTGAGCACTTCCCAAAGATTCTAATTTCTAAAACAATTTTTAACTATACCTTTATGTAAGGTGTCATTATGAGGTCTTTGTCCACGGTTGGGACATGAGTCACAGTTGATATATATTTGTATCCAAATTCATAGCATATGTGTTGTTGTATTTTGCACGACAATTGTTGTAATAAAATTGTAGTTGTTTTCTGTACCATGTATTTGACAACTCAGAATGGGTCGGATGGAATGGACCTATTTTGGGGTCGTTACACTCTCACTCTACAATTTCGGATGGAAGAGAGAAAATGGACTTGGCTCAAATGAAAAATAAAGTAAGCTTTGTCCTACTTTTAAAGCTCTTAGATTTTTAATCTATGGTCACAATTGATGCTAAGTGGCAATGAGATCTGATTTTTGAGAGATATAGGCACATGGCTAGCTTGGGGTTGGTTACCAACCATTTACTAGGGCTAGATCTACACTCCATCTCAATATAATATTAGAAAGGGTAGTTTGGTCTTTTGGCTCATAAAGTGCAAGGCAACTTGGTAATTTTCCATAATCATTAGGTTTCAACCCTTGTGGTTTGACCACTTTAGGGTTTAGGGTTTAACCCTTTAGGTTTTGACAAATTGATTTCTAATAATTCCAATTTAGGTTTCAAAAATAGAAATTTAATATTTTCTAAATTGCAATTAGGATTCTATAATTATAACAAGATTTCCAAATCACGTAAATTCAATCTTGCTATTGAGGATTATTATCTTTTAATTAAAATTGTTAATTTAGCAATTAGGGTCAAAATTGGTCACTGTAGTTTATAACCCACTAATTAGGATTTTACATAGAAAATAATCTTTCTAATTTAGAAATAAGGTTTCCTAATTTAGATTAGGGTTTCTTAATTACAGTAAAGCTTACTAATCTCATTCAAGCTTGCTAATTAGGGTTAAAGCTTCCTAATTAACATTACACTCTATAAGCTAATAATTAGGTTTTCTCTAATTGCATGTTAGGGTTTTCTACATTAGAAATTAGGGCTTTCCAAATAAATCAATTAGGTTTATCCCTAATTACACTTATAATTAATAACATAGAAATTCTATACTTATCTTCAAGCTTACCACTTAGGGTTTTAACTTCCCGAATTAGGGTTACGGATTCTCGAACTGTAATTAGGGTTTCCCTAGCCGGTAATGGGGTTTTCTAGTAAGCACTTAGGGTTTCAAGTAATTCATTAGGGTTTCCCTAATGAATTTATAGTTAATGACATTTGACCTTATACATTTGCATTCCCGATCTAGGATTTTCAATATCCGAATTAGGGTTTCGGATTCCCGGAACTGAAACTAGGGTTTCCAGAACCGATTCTAGGATTATTTTTTTTATCAGACGTTAGGGTTTTCTAACATAACGTTATCGTTCTTTAATATATACCTAGGATTCGATGATATAGTTTTATCTCGTCAACCATCAATTCCATAACCACATTATGAACACATACATAACCATATACAATTTAACATATCCACATACACGTATATTCTTAACACTCAGAAACCTTTACCAAAAGTTTTAAAATTCACAAAATTCATTCCTAAAATGTTAAATACGTATACTTATTTTCCTGCTCAGTCTAATATTTGACCTTAAATCAATCATTTAAGATTTTAATAAATTGTCTAAATTCTCAAGGTTGTCACATTCACCCTCCTTATAAGAATTTAGTCCCCTCAAATTCACCTTACACCTTACATCGTATACCTTACACCGTTCACACATATCACATGCTACCCAATACACCACTCACAAGAGCAAAAGTTTTCAAATTATGCTGAGGGGTCATATAGACCATGAACTACTGAGGTTTATATGTATTACTACCCGCTACCTATTTCAATTAAGAACAAGGTAATCTACCCCTTTAAAAAGGTTAACAGTATGTTTACAATCACGAAGAAGGTAAACTACCGATGCTAGTACTTTAGGTAATTAGCCTATCGTACTCTTACGTCATGCATAACGTATTAATCATTTTTAGCGAATATTTACTCTACTAGATTGGATTATTTGTCCAACAACATTGTTCACCTCAGTCTTATCATAGGATTCCGCACCAAAACAATTTGATTCGGGAAATTTCGTTCAATGAACACTTAGAGTTTTTCAGTAAACATTAGTCTAAATTGATTCAATAAAGATAGACTCATATCGATAATTCAGTCAATCAATTATTTAGGTGTAGCCAAACCAGTTGGCAAATCAAACTTTTAAAAACATTTTCGAGAATAACGCCATGATGCTTGCATCAGATTAATAATCCGTTTGAGGATTCCTTCACCGTATGACTTTTGTCATAACACATCATACAATAATGGAACAAATGACTTCAGTCAAATTCATACTAAGTATTCTCATATTTACAACTCCATCACATTTTTATCATCTTTGCACCAAAGTTACATAGGTACATGAGTGATAATTAAAACAAATTTTGATATTTCAAATCATTTGCGTCTAAATTTGAAATAAGTAGCATAGATCGTACTTTTAAACCGCTTTCAAAAATGGTTACGAGTTTACATTTTTTTTTTAAAAGGCACATAGTGCGTATTTAGCTTGATGTCAAAAATTTGAAGTTTAGTATAGCTAGGAGTTTAGGAAAACCTAATGCCTCCACTAACAATCATTTGCTTAAACATTCTATCTGTTCCTAAAATCCTTAACACTCCATTCACACAAACTATACTCAGTTCATAAAACCACACTTATGAGTTCATTAATTGCCACAATCATATGAGTTTAAGACCTTACCCTAGTCGGGACCTTTCAAGGCCCATTCACGAGAGGGTTCATAAATATTTCATATAACTATGAGTCAAGAATGTCACATAAGTATGAGTTTTAAGAACTCGTATTTAACCTTATATTCTCTACTCATGACCTATCTATTTGTTATACACACGAGAAAGGAATCACCCTCTTAACATGCATATAAAGAAATAATAAGAACACAAGATTTCATGATTATCAATGTCGAAACTAAGTGGTTTTTACACCAAGTACAATTCCCGCCCATAACAAGGAATCAAACAACTCAACTACTAACATGAGTCCTCAATTGAAATCCCCACCTAATCTTAACTCCCATTCACAATAATGAATTTCATTTAATCCGTATTCATAATTCATAACTCTTTCATGAGTTTTCATAGTACAATTTCATAAAGACAACTTACACACAACATCTTGCCGTAAATTTCCAATCATCGATTTGATTCTTCTCCATACTATAACCTTATCGATCACGGGTGACCTCATCGTATATATTACGATTCATTTCTATATCTTGATCGCTTTTGTTTTACGATCTCCTATCCCTGTACTTTCAGTCTTTTAGACTCTATCTATTCATCAATACTGTTCACCTTTATTACAAGAGTTAGGGAACTCCGTATCTTTATAACCTGCCAAGATTTTTCTTTGAATCTTACCGACCAACTAACTCTATTTGAGTTAGATCTTATCCTATCACTGCGGTTATTAGTCTAAGGTAACTCTACCCTAAGTTTATAACCAACAGCTTTGATACCAAATGTAGCGCCCCCGAATCCGGGTCCCAAATCACCGCGGATCCGGTTCAATCATTCTACTACTATTGCGGAAGATATAAACATAAATTGTTTATACATTAAACATTATACACTATCCCCAAGGTCGAGTAACCATAACTTATACACATTTCATAAATTATCTGACACATGATATTATCATCATACAAGACTATTACAAATCTAATCGCAAGATATTAACTCTAAGTTTGAACCTGCGTCTTTAACTTTCCTTGTATCCAACGCATTCACCTTAATCGCAATGTTTTATCATGATATAGCAAGGGTGAGCATGAAAGTTGCCCGACAAGTTTAAATACAATTTAAGGATATATCATGATTGAAAGAGTCTGAATAATAAAATTTGGCTATAATTCACAATGTAGTTGTGAATTAGCATGAAACAAACTTTTGATCGAACAAGTATTACATAAACAATATATATCTGGACCAACTGGTAATGAAGGTGATCAGCCTTTCATACCTGACTTATACATACAAGATGTACAGAGTATAATTCTACATGGTAATCAAGAACGATTAACCATAAGCATATCTCGAATGAAACACTCTTAGTAGAGTTAAGAAAAACAAACTTGCTTCAGACTGATTGATTATCGTTATTTAAATATAACTTAGCTTTTATCCAGAAGACCTAATATAGATAATACAGATCTCCAAATATTAGAATAATATCATCACAAGATAAAATAACCTAAACACATTATCACATAATCCTATCATTATACAACACATAAGACTTAACATCAAATCGATTATTTAAAGTCGAGTTGAAACCGACACAATTCAATCATCGACTAATCCTAATCGGACAAATATCAAGTTTAAGTTCAATTACACTCTTCTAAACAATTAACAATAATCTTAGATAATTATATTATCACGCAAAACAATTTTCAAAGACTTGCAATAATTTTCAAATAATTAATATCATTTATCAACATTTTCAATCATTTATATCAGTATTTAAATGAATTAGATACCACATAATTCTTTAATCATTAATATTTATTTAATACCAAATATCAATGAAAATCATAACATAATATTATAATATATTCATAATATATTAAAGAATTTTAATACCTTAAAATCATATTTCTATGATTTTTAAACAATCAAATCCATTATCCGATAATTGCTATAAATATTAAAATATTAATATTTTCATAACAAAATATCAAAAGTTATATTTTATAACTCAAAATATTTTTATAACACATAAATCATTTTATATGATTTTTAAACCATAAATTCTATTTTTCCATAATTTATCTAATATATTCATTAAATATATTAACTACCATTAATAATAAATATTAATGAATTTCATCACAAAATATCAAAAGTCATCAAAAATAACTTAAAATATTTTCTAACACCATAAAATAATTTTTCATGATTTTTCATGAATTAAAAATATTTTTAAATAATTTATTTAATATTAATATTAAATAAATAAATACCATTTATATACCAAAATATTAAATATTTTCGAAATATACTCAAATTAATTAAAAACTATTTTTCAGACTTTAAAATAATTTTTCAGAATTTAATATTAATTTTTAATAATTAAACACCATTTATTTCTATTTTTAATTAATTTCCGGAAATCAGAAATTAAAAAAAATAATAAACCGTCGCTAAAGGACCCTATAGCGACAGAACCGTCGCTATAGGTTTTCTTGAGCTCCAAACCCAGAAATCTAACAGTGTGCGAGGTATGAGGTTTGACCAAGTCTAAATCATTAATCACAATGGTTCTGGTCAATCTAAGACATCTATTGTGTAGCTGACATGCAACACTACAGTTATCAATTTTTGTGTAGTTCAAACAACACTTAAACAAAGAGATCTGTGACCTTAAACTTTCTGACAACGCTGTTCTTCAAAATTCTGGGTTGATCAGAGTTGAGGTACATCTTTTTGGTTCTTACAGTTTTAGTTTACGCTATGTATTGTTTCTGTGATCTAAATGTTCCAACATGTAATGAACATGACAGGGTCCAATATGTTATCACTAGATCCATCTAACAACATAACATGAACAAGATCTGTCCGGTCAAACTTGAGGTCAACCACTGTTCTTAAGAAATCTGGGTTTTCCCAAATTTCGTCCCCAGGATGGTGGTCAACGGTGGTTTGACCATGATTCTTTACTATCTTATTACAGATATGGGTGATGTAAAGGTTTTAGTATGTACACAACATGTCAGCCTACAAGGATCAATCAGCAACATGGCCAAAACATGCACAGAAAGCAAGATACAAGGCCTCGAAATCATTGTTAGACGATCTGGGTTTCTGGGTTTGCCCAGAAATCCAGAAATCGTGATCGGTCAATGCACTTTGACCGCTTATATCTTTTTCTCTAGACCTGATATGACTCTGATTCAAGTTGAAAATGAAAGCCCACATGGCATAGAATAGATCTATAACATCACATACACAAAAAATCAAACACACACAGATCTAGGGCCTCTGACATTCAACTGTTAGGCACAAATTTTCAAGTTTTCCAGATTTTTTTTTAAAACTTCATTTTCGTGTACTTTGATGTTATGGATCCATATTATTACAACCCAGATCACTCAATAGCATCATAATACACAACTTTAAACAATCAATTGCAACAAATAACATAAAATCAAAGGATTTCTAAAATTAGGGTTTATACCTCATAAATGCTCAATTTTTGAATCTGATCTTTGGTGTTTGTTCTTGGCAAGCTAACACATGATCTTGGCTTAGATTATTAGTCACTCTCACTCTACAATTTCGGATGGAAGAGAGAAAATGGACTTGGCTCAAATGAAAAATAAAGTAAGCTTTGTCCTACTTTTAAAGCTCTTAGATTTTTAATCTATGGTCACAATTGATGCTAAGTGGCAATGAGATCTGATTTTTGAGAGATATAGGCATATGGCTAGCTTGGGGTTGGTTACCAACCATTTACTAGGGCTAGATCTACACTCCATCTCAATATAATATTAGAAAGGGTAGTTTGGTCTTTTGGCTCATAAAGTGCAAGGCAACTTGGTAATTTTCCATAATCATTAGGTTTCAACCCTTAGGGTTTGACCCTTAGGGTTTAGGGTTTAACCCTTTAGGTTTTGACAAATTGATTTCTAATAATTCCAATTTAGGTTTCAAAAATAGAAATTTAATATTTTCTAAATTGCAATTAGGATTCTATAATTATAACAAGATTTCCAAATCACGAAATTCAATCTTGCTATTGAGGATTATTATCTTTTAATTAAAATTGTTAATTTAGCAATTAGGGTCAAAATTGGTCACTAGAGTTTATAACCCACTAATTAGGATTTTACATAGAAAATAATCTTTCTAATTTAGAAATAAGGTTTCCTAATTTAGATTAGGGTTTCTAAATACAAGAAAAGCTTACTAATCTCATTCAAGCTTGCTAATTAGGGTTAAAGCTTCCTAATTAACATTACACTCTATAAAGCTAATAATTAGGTTTTCTCTAATTGCATGTTAGGGTTTCCTACATTAGAAATTAGGGCTTTCCAAATAAATCAATTAGGTTTATCCCTAATTACACTTATAATTAATAACATAGAAATTTATACTTATCTTCAAGCTTACCACTTGGGGTTTTAACTTCCCTAATTAGGGTTACTGATTCTCGAACTGCGTAATTAGGGTTTCCTAAATTTGATAATGGGGTTTTCTAGTAAGACTTTGGGTTTCAAGTAATTCATTAGGTATTTTCCCTAATGAATTTATAGTTAATGACATTTGACCTTATACATTTGCATTCCCGATCTAGGATTTTCAATATCCGAATTAGGGTTTTGATTCTTTAACCTAAACTAGGGTTTCCAGAACCGATTCTAGGATTATTTTTTTTATCAGACGTTAGGGTTTTCTAACATAACGTTATCGTTCTTTAATATATACCTAGGATTTGTGCGGTGATAAGTTTTATCTCGTCAACCATTGACCATAACCACATTATGAACACATACATAACCATATACACCGAACATATCCACATACACAGATATTCTTAACATTGTAAACCTTTACCAAAAGTTTTAAAATTCACAAAATTCATTCCTAAAATGTTAAATACGTACACTTATTTTCTGTCTAGGTCTAATATTTGACCTTAAATCAATCATTTAAGATTTTAATAAATTGTCTAAATTCTCGGGTTGTCACATTCACCCTCTCTTATAAGAATTTCGTCCCTAAATTCACCTTACACCTTTACATCGTATACCTTACACCGCTTCACACATATCACATGCTACCCAATACACCACTCACAAGAGCAAAAGTTTTCAAATTATGCTGAGGGGTCATATAGACCATGAACTACTGAGGTTTATATGTATTACTACCCGCTACCTATTTCAATTAAGAACAAGGTAATCTACCCCTTTAAAAAGGTTAACGGTATGATGTTTACAATCACGAAGAAGGTAAACTACCGATGCTAGTACTTTAGGTAATTAACTTTATCGTATCTTCACGTCTACGCATAACGATTAATCATTTTTAGCGAATATTTACTCTACTAGATTGGATTATTTGTCCAACAACATTGTTCACCTCGATCTTATCATAGGATTCCGCACAAAAACAATTTGATTCGGAAATTTCGTTCAATGAACACTTAGAGTTTTTCGTAAACATTAGTCTAGTGATTCAATAAAGCATAGACTCATATCGATAATTCAGTCAATCGAATTATTTAGGTGTAGCCAAACCCCGCTTGGCAAATCAAACTTTTTAAAAACATTTTCGAGAATAACGCCATGATGCCGCTTCAGACAATAATCCGTTTGAGGATTCCTTCACTGTATGACTTTGTCATAACACATCATACAATAATGGAACAGCGACTTCAGGTCAAATTCATACTAAGTATTCTGTATTTACAACTCCATCACATTTTTATCATCTTTGCACCAAAGTTATACGGTACATGAGTGATAATTAAAACAAATTTTGATATTTCAAATCATTTGCGTCTAAAATTGAAATAAGTAGCATAGATCGTTTCTTTAAACCGCTTTCAAAAATGGTTACGAGTTTACATTTTTTTTAAAAGGCACATAGTGCGTATTTAGCTTGATGTCAAAATTTGAAGTTTAGTATAGCTAGGAGTTTAGGAAAACCTAATGCCTCCACTAACAATCATTTGCTTAAACATTCTATCTGCTCCTAAAATCCTTAACACTCCATTCACACAAACTATACTCAGTTCATAAAACCACACTTATGAGTTCATTAATTGCCACAATCATATGAGTTTAAGAACTTACCCTAGTCAGAACTTTGGCGTCCATTCGCTGAGGGGTTCATAAATATTTCATATAACTATGAGTCAAGAATGTCACATAAGTATGAGTTTTAAGAACTCGTACTTAACCTTATATTCTCTACCTATGACCTATCTATTTGTTATACACATGAGAAAGGAATCACCCTCTTAACATGCATATAGCAAATAGCGCAACACAAGATTTCATGATTATCAATGTCAGAAACTAAGTGGTTTTTACACCAAGTACAATTCCCCGCCCATAACAAGGAATCATACAACTCAACTACTAACACGAGTCCTCAATTGAAATCCCCACCTAATCTTAACCCCCATTCACAATACGAATTTCATTTAATCCGTATTCATAATTCATAACTCTTTCATGAGTTTTCATAGTACAATTTCATAGTACAACTTACACACAACATCTTGCTGTAACTTTCCAATCATCAGATTGATTCTTCTCCATACTATAACCTTATCAGATCACGGGGTGACCTCATCGTATATATTACGATTCATTTCTATATCTTGATCGTTTTATTTTACGATCTCCTATCCCTGTACTTTCAGTCTTTTAGACTCTATCTATTCATCAATACTGTTCACCTTTATTACAAGAGTTAGGGAACTCCGTATCTTTATAACCTGCCAAGATTTTTCTTTGAATCTTACCGACCAACTAACTCTATGTGAGTTAGATCTTATCCTATCACTGCGGTTATTAGTCTAAGGTAACTCTACCCTAAGTTTATAACCAACAGCTTTGATACCAAATGTAGCGCCCCCGAATCCGGGTCCCAAATCCCCGCGGATCCGGTTCAATCATTCTACTACTATTGCGGAAGATATAAACATAAATTGTTTATACATTAAACATTATACACTATCCCCAAGGTCGAGTAACCATAACTTATACACATTTCATAAATTATCTGACACATGATATTATCATCATACAAGACTATTACAAATCTAATCGCGCATATTAACTCTAAGTCGGGGCTGCCTTTTAACTTTCCTCAGATCCGAACGCATTCACCTTTAATCTGCAATGTTTTATCATGATATATGCAGGGTGAGCATGAAAGTTGCCCAAATAAGTTTAAATACAATTTAAGGATATATCATGATTGAAAGAGTCTGAATAATAAGCTGGCTATAATTCACAATGTAGTTGTGAATTAGCATGAACAAACTTTTGACTGAACAAGTATTACATAAACAATATATATCTGGACCAACTGGTAATGAAGGTGATCAGCCTTTCATACCTGACTTATACATACAAGATGTACAGAGTATAATTCTACATGGTAATCAGTAACGATTAACCATAAGCATATCTGAATGAAACACTCTTAGTAGAGTTAAGAAAAACAAACTTGCCTGCACCGTTGATTATCGTTACGAAATATAACTTAGCTTTATCCGAAGACCTAATATAGATAATACAGATCTCCAAATATTAGAATAATATCATCACAGTATAAAATAACCTAAACACATTATCACATAATCCTATCAGTCTATACAACACATAAGACTTAACATCAAATCAGACTATTTAAGTCTGAGTTGAAACCGACACAATTCAATCATCGACGGTCTAATCGGACAAATATCAAGTTTAAGTTCAATTACACTCTGCCTAAACAATTAACAATAATCTTAGATAATTATATTATCACGCAAAACAATTTTCAAAGACTTGCAATAATTTTCAAATAATTAATATCATTTATCAACATTTTTCAATCATTTATATCGTATTTAAATGAATTAGATACCACATAATTCTTTAATCATTAATATTTATTTAATACCAAATATCAATGAAAATCATAACATAATATTATAATATATTCATAATATATTAAAGAATTTTTAATACCTTAAAATCATATTTCTATGATTTTTAAACAATCAAATCCATTATCCGATAATTGCTATAAATATTAAAATATTAATATTTTCATAACAAAATATCAAAAGTTATATTTTATAACTCAAAATATTTTTATAACACATAAATCATTTTTATATGATTTTTAAACCATAAATTCTATTTTTCCATAATTTATCTAATATATTCATTAAATATATTAACTACCATTAATAATAAATATTAATGAATTTCATCACAAAATATCAAAAGTCATCAAAATAACTTAAAATATTTTCTAACACCATAAAATAATTTTTCATGATTTTTCAATGAATTAAAAATATTTTTAAATAATTTATTTAATATTAATATTAAATAAATAAATACCATTTATATACCAAAATATTAAATATTTTCAAATATACTCAAATTAATTAAAAACTATTTTTCGGACTTTAAAATAATTTTTCGTAATTTAATATTAATTTTAATAATTAAACACCATTTATTTCTATTTTTAATTAATTTAGAAATCGTAAATTAAAAAAATAATAAACTGTCAAAAAGGACCCTATAAATGGCAGTAACTGTCGCTATAGGTTTTCTTGAGCTCCAAACCCGAAATCTAACGATTAATGCGAGGTATGAGGTTCACCAAGTCTAAATCATTAATCACAATGGTTCCGGTCAATCTAAGACATCTATTGTGTAGGTGACATGCAACACTACGCTTATCAATTTTGTGTAGTTCAAACAACACTTAAACAAAGAGATCTGTGACCTTAAACTTTCTCGACAACGCCGTTTCTTCAAAATTCAGGTTGATCGAGTTGAGGTACATACTTTGTCAGTTTTCTAGTTTTAGCTTACGTGTATTGTTTCTGTGATCTAAATGTTCCAACATGTAATGAACATGACAGGGTCCAATATGTTATCACTAGATCCATCTAACAACATAACATGAACAAGATCTGTCCGGTCAAACTTGAGGTCAACCACTGTTCTTAAGAAATCTGGGTTTTCCCAAATTTCGTCCCCAGGATGGTGGTCAACGGTGGTTTGACCATGATTCTTTACTATCTTATTACAGATATGGGTGATGTAAAGGTTTTAGTATGTACACAACATGTCAGCCTACAAGGATCAATCAGCAACATGGCCAAAACATGCACGTAAAGCAAGAGATCTGAGGCCTCGAAATCATTGTTAGACGATCCGGGTTTACGGGTTTGCCCGTAAATCCAGAAATCGTGATCTACCAATGCACTTTGACCGCTTATATATCTTTTCTCTGCACTGATATGACTCGATTCAAGTTGAAAATGAAAGCCCACATGGCATAGAATAGATCTATAACATCACATACACAAAAAATCAAACACACACAGATCTAGGGCCTCTGACATTCAACTGTTAGGCACAAATTTTCAAGTTTTCCAGTTTTTTTAAAACTTCATTTTCGTGTACTTTGATGTTATGGATCCATATTATTACAACCCAGATCACTCAATAGCATCATAATACACAACTTTAAACAATCAATTGCAACAAATAACATAAAATCAAAGGATTTCTAAAATTAGGGGTTTATACCTTCATAAATGCTCAATTTTTTGAATCGATCTTTAGTGTTTGTTCTTGGCAAAGCTAACACATGATCTTGGCTTAGATTATTAGTCACTCTCACTCTACAATTTCGGATGGAAGAGAGAGAAAATGGACTTGGCTCAAATGAAAAATAAAGTAAGCTTTGTCCTACTTTTAAAGCTCTTAGATTTTTAATCTATGGTCACAATTGATGCTAAGTGGCAATGAGATCTGATTTTTGAGAGATATAGGCATATGGCTAGCTTGGGGTTGGTTACCAACCATTTACTAGGGCTAGATCTATACTCCATCTCAATATAATATTAGAAAGGTAGTTTGGTCTTTTTGGCTCATAAAGTGCAAAAGCAACTTGGTAATTTTCCATAATCATTAGGTTTTCAACCCTTGGGTTTGACCCTTAGGGTTTAGGGTTTAACCCTTTAGGTTTTGACAAATTGATTTCTAATAATTCCAATTTAGGTTTCAAAAATAGAAATTTAATATTTTCTAAATTGCAATTAGGATTCTATAATTATAACAAGATTTCCAAATCACGAAAATTCAATCTTGCTATTTGAGGATTATTATCTTTTAATTAAAATTGTTAATTTAGCAATTAGGGTCAAAATTGGTCACTAGAGTTTATAACCCACTAATTAGGATTTTACATGAAAATAATCTTTCTAATTTAGAAATAAGGTTTCTAATTTAGATTAGGGTTTCCTAATTACAGTAAAGCTTACTAATCTCATTCAAGCTTGCTAATTAGGGTTAAAGCTTCCTAATTAACATTACACTCTATAAGCTAATAATTAGGTTTTCTCTAATTGCATGTTAGGGTTTCCTACATTAGAAATTAGGGCTTTCCAAATAAATCAATTAGGTTTATCCCTAATTACACTTATAATTAATAACATAGAAATTCTATACTTATCTTCAAGCTTACCACTTGGGGTTTTAACTTCCTAATTAGGGTTACTGATTCTCGAACCTGTAATTAGGGTTTCTCAAATTTGGCCAATAATGGGGTTTTCTAGTAAGCACTTAGGGTTTCAAGTAATTCATTAGGTTTTCCCTAATGAATTTATAGTTAATGACATTTGACCTTATACATTTGCATTCCCGATCTAGGATTTTCAATATCCGAATTAGGGTTTCGGATTCCCGGAACTGAAACTAGGGTTTCCAGAACCGATTCTAGGATTATTTTTTTTATCAGACGTTAGGGTTTTCTAACATAACGTTATCGTTCTTTAATATATACCTAGGATTTGACAGTGATAAGTTTTATCTGGTAAACCATTGACCCTTAACCACATTATGAACACATACATAACCATATACACCGAACATATCCACATACACAGATATTCTTAACACTGTAAACCTTTACCAAAAGTTTTAAAATTCACAAAATTCATTCCTAAAATGTTAAATACGTACACTTATTTTCTGTCTAGGTCTAATATTTGACCTTAAATCAATCATTTAAGATTTTAATAAATTGTCTAAATTCTCGGGTTGTCACATTCACCCCTCCTTATAAGAATTTCGTCCCCGAAATTCACCTTACACCTTACATCGTATACCTTACACCGTTCACACATATCACATGCTACCCAATACACCACTCACAAGAGCAAAAGTTTTCAAATTATGCTGAGGGGTCATATAGACCATGAACTACTGAGGTTTATATGTATTACTACCCGCTTACCTATTTCAATTAAGAACAAGGTAATCTACCCTTTAAAAGGTTAACAAAGATGTTTACAATCACGAAGAAGGTAAACTACGATGCTAAGTACTTTAGGTAATTAGCTTTATCGTATTTTACGTCATGCATAACGTATTAATCATTTTTAGCGAATATTTACTCTACTAGATTGGATTATTTGTCCAACAACATTGTTCACCTCAGTCTTATCATAGGATTCCGCACCAAAACAATTTGATTCGGGAAATTTCGTTCAATGAACACTTAGAGTTTTTCGTAAACATTAGTCTAGCTGATTCGAATAGCATAGACTCATATCGATAATTCAGGTCAATCGAATTATTTAGGTGTAGCCAAACCCCGTTGGCAAATCAAACTTTTTAAAAACATTTTCGAGAATAACGTCATGATGTCGTACTGTATTAACAATCCGTTTGAGGATTCCTTCACTGTATGACTTTGTCATAACACATCATACAATAATGGAACAGCGACTTCAGGTCAAATTCATTCTAAGTATTCCTGTATTTACAACTCCATCACATTTTTATCATCTCTGCACCAGGTTACATGGTACATGAGTGATAATTAAAAACAAATTTTGATATTTCAAATCATTTAAGTCTAGTTTGAAATAAGTAGCATAGGTGTATTTTTAAACCGTTTCAAAAATGGTTACGAGTTTACATTTTTTTTTAAAAGGCACATAGTGCGTATTTAGCTTGATGTCAAAAATTTGAAGTTTAGTATAGCTAGGAGTTTAGGAAAACCTAATGCCTCCACTAACAATCATTTGCTTAAACATTCTATCTGTTCCTAAAATCCTTAACACTCCATTCACACAAACTATACTCAGTTCATAAAACCACACTTATGAGTTCATTAATTGCCACAATCATATGAGTTTAAGAACTTACCCTAGTCAGAACTTTGGCGTCCCATTCACGAGAGGGGTTCATAAATATTTCATATAACTATGAGTCAAGAATGTCACATAAGTATGAGTTTTAAGAACTCGTACTTAACCTTATATTCTCTACCTATGACCTATCTATTTGTTATACACATGAGAAAGGAATCACCCTCTTAACATGCATATAGCAAATAAGCGAACACAAGATTTCATGATTATCAATGTCGAAAACTAAGTGGTTTTACACCAAGTACAATTCCCGCCCATAACAAGGAATCATACAACTCAACTACTAACACGAGTCCTCAATTGAAATCCCCACCTAATCTTAACCCCCATTCACAATACGAATTTCATTTAATCCGTATTCATAATTCATAACTCTTTCATGAGTTTTCATAGTACAATTTCATAAGTACAACTTACACACAACATCTTGCTGTAACTTTCCAATCATCAGATTGATTCTTCTCCATACTATAACCTTATCAGATCACGGGGTGACCTCATCGTATATATTACGATTCATTTCTATATCTTGATCGTTTTATTTTACGATCTCCTATCCCTGTACTTTCATCTTTTAGACTCTATCTATTCATCAATTACTGTTCACCTTTATTACAAGAGTTAGGGAACTCAGTATCTTTATAACTTTGCCAAGATTTTTCTTTGAATCTTACCACCAACTAACTCTCTATGTGAGTTAGATCTTATCCTATCATCAAGTAAGTTATTAGTCTAAGGTAACTCTACCCTAAGTTTATAACCAAATGACTTTGATACCAAATGTAAGCGCCCAATCCGGGTCCCAAATCCCCATGATCCGGCTCAATCATTCTACTACTATTATGGAAGATATAAACATAAATTGTTTATACATTAAACATTATACACTATCCCCAAGGTCGAGTAACCATAACTTATACACATTTCATAAATTATCTGACACATGATATTATCATCATACAAGACTATTACAAATCTAATCGCACATATTAACTCTAAGCTGGAACTGTCTTTAACTTTCCTTGTATCCGAACGCATTCACCTTAATCTATGAATGTTTTATCATGATATAGCAGGGTGAGCATGAAAGTTGCCCAAAAGTTTAAATACAATTTAAGGATATATCATGATTGAAAGAGTCTCGAATAATAAAGTGGCTATAATTCACAATGTAGTTGTGAATTAGCATGAACAAACTTTTTGGTGAACAAGTATTACATAAACAATATATATCTGGACCAACTGGTAATGAAGGTGATCACTTTTCATACACGACTTATACATACAAGATGTCACAGAGTATAATTCTACATGGTAATCAAGAACGATTAACCATAAGCATATCTCGAATGAAACACTCTTAGTAGAGTTAAGAAAAACAAACTTGCTCACGACTGTTGATTATCGTTACGAAATATAACTTAGCTTTATCCAAGACCTAATATAGATAATACTGATCTCCAAATATTAGAATAATATCATCACAATATAAAATAACCTAAACACATTATCACATAATTCTATCAGTCTATACAACACATAAGACTTAACATCAAATCAGACTATTTAAGTCTGAGTTGAAACCGACACAATTCAATCATCTTGACGGTCTAATCGGACAAATATCAAGTTTAAGTTCAATTACACTCTGCCTAAACAATTAACAATAATCTTAGATAATTATATTATCACGCAAAACAATTTTCAAAGACTTGCAATAATTTTCAAATAATTAATATCATTTATCAACATTTTTCAATCATTTATATCGTATTTAAATGAATTAGATACCACATAATTCTTTAATCATTAATATTTATTTAATACCAAATATCAATGAAAATCATAACATAATATTATAATATATTCATAATATATTAAAGAATTTTAATACCTTAAAATCATATTTCTATGATTTTTAAACAATCAAATCCATTATCCGATAATTGCTATAAATATTAAAATATTAATATTTTCATAACAAAATATCAAAAGTTATATTTTATAACTCAAAATATTTTTATAACACATAAATCATTTTTATATGATTTTTAAACCATAAATTCTATTTTTCCATAATTTATCTAATATATTCATTAAATATATTAACTACCATTAATAATAAATATTAATGAATTTCATCACAAAATATCAAAAGTCATCAAAAATAACTTAAAATATTTTCTAACACCATAAAATAATTTTTCATGATTTTTCATTTAATTAAAATATTTTTAAATAATTTATTTAATATTAATATTAAATAAATAAATACCATTTATATACCAAAATATTAAATATTTTCTAATATACTCAAATTAATTAAAACTATTTTTCGGACTTTAAAATAATTTTTCGAAATTTAATATTAATTTTTAATAATTAAACACCATTTATTTCTATTTTTAATTAATTTAGGAAATCGAAATTAAAAAAAATAATAAACCGTCGCTAAAGGACCCTATAGCGACAGAACCGTAAAATCATTATAGGTTTTCTTGAGCTCCAAACCCGTAAATCTAACGATTAATGCGAGGTATGAGGTTTGACCAAGTCTAAATCATTAATCACAATGGTTACGGTCAATCTAAGACATCTATTGTGTAGGCGACATGCAACACTACAAGTTATCAATTTTGTGTAGTTCAAACAACACTTAAACAAAGAGATCTGTGACCTTAAACTTTCGACAACGCCGTTTTTTCAAAATTGCGGGTTGATCGTAGTTGAGGTACATACTTTGTCAGCTTCTAGTTTTAGATTACGTGTATTGTTTACGTGATCTAAATGTTCCAACATGTAATGAACATGACGGGTCCAATATGTTATCACTAGATCCATCTAACAACATAACATGAACAAGATCTCATCCTGGTCAAACTTGAGGTCAACCATCGTTTCTTAAGAAATGCAGGTTTTCCCAAATTTCGTCCCGGGATGGTGGTCAACGGTGGTTTGACCATGATTCTTTACTATCTTATTACAGATCTGGGTGATGTAAAGGTTTTAGTATGTACACAACATGTCAGCCTACAAGGATCAATCAGCAACATGGCCAAAACATGCACAGAAAGCAAGATACAAGGCCTCGAAATCATTGTTAGACGATCTGGGTTTCTGGGTTTGCCCAGAAATCCAGAAATCGTGATCGGTCAATGCACTTTGACCGCTTATATCTTTTTCTCTAGACCTGATATGACTCTGATTCAAGTTGAAAATGAAAGCCCACATGGCATAGAATAGATCTATAACATCACATACACAAAAAATCAAACACACAGATCTAGGGCCTCTGACATTCAACTGTCAGGCACAAATTTTCAAGTTTTCCAGATTTTTTTTAAAACTTCATTTTCGTGTACTTTGATGTTATGGATCCATATTATTACAACCCAGATCACTCAATAGCATCATAATACACAACTTTAAACAATCAATTGCAACAAATAACATAAAATCAAAGGATTTCTAAAATTAGGGTTTATACCTCATAAATGCTCAATTTTTGAATCTGATCTTTGGTGTTTGTTCTTGGCAAGCTAACACATGATCTTGGCTTAGATTATTAGTCACTCTCACTCTACAATTTCGGATGGAAGAGAGAAAATGGACTTGGCTCAAATGAAAAATAAAGTAAGCTTTGTCCTACTTTTAAAGCTCTTAGATTTTTAATCTATGGTCACAATTGATGCTAAGTGGCAATGAGATCTGATTTTTGAGAGATATAGGCACATGGCTAGCTTGGGGTTGGTTACCAACCATTTACTAGGGCTAGATCTACACTCCATCTCAATATAATATTAGAAAGGGTAGTTTGGTCTTTTGGCTCATAAAGTGCAAGGCAACTTGGTAATTTTCCATAATCATTAGGTTTCAACCCTTAGGGTTTGACCCTTAGGGTTTAGGGTTTAACCCTTTAGGTTTTGACAAATTGATTTCTAATAATTCCAATTTAGGTTTCAAAAATAGAAATTTAATATTTTCTAAATTGCAATTAGGATTCTATAATTATAACAAGATTTCCAAATCACGAAATTCAATCTTGCTATTGAGGATTATTATCTTTTAATTAAAATTGTTAATTTAGCAATTAGGGTCAAAATTGGTCACTAGAGTTTATAACCCACTAATTAGGATTTTACATAGAAAATAATCTTTCTAATTTAGAAATAAGGTTTCCTAATTTAGATTAGGGTTTCCTAATTACAGTAAAGCTTACTAATCTCATTCAAGCTTGCTAATTAGGGTTAAAGCTTCCTAATTAACATTACACTCTATAAGCTAATAATTAGATTTTCTCTAATTGCATGTTAGGGTTTCCTACATTAGAAATTAGGGCTTTCCAAATAAATCAATTAGGTTTATCCCTAATTACACTTATAATTAATAACATAGAAATTCTATACTTATCTTCAAGCTTACCACTTAGGGTTTTAACTTCCCGAATTAGGGTTACGGATTCTCAAAATGTAATTAGGGTTTCCCTAGCCGGTAATGGGGTTTTCTAGTAAGCACTTAGGGTTTCAAGTAATTCATTAGGTTTTCCCTAATGAATTTATAGTTAATGACAATTGACCTTATACATTTGCATTCCCGATCTAGGGTTTTCAATATCCGAATTAGGGTTTTGGACTCTCGGAACTGAAACTAGGGTTTCCAGAACCGATTCTAGGACTTTTTTTTATCAGACGTTAGGGTTTTCTAACATAACGTTATCGTTCTTTAATATATACCTAGGATTTGACAGTGATAAGTTTTATCTGGTAAACCATTGACCCTTAACCACATTATAAACACATACATAACCATATACACCGAACATATCCACATACACAGATATTCTTAACACTGTAAACCTTTACCAAAAGTTTTTAAATTCACAAAATTCATTCCTAAAATGTTAAATACATACACTTATTTTCTGTCTAGGTCTAATATTTTACCTTAAATCAATCATTTAAGATTTTAATAAATTGTCTAAATTCTCGGGTTGTCACAGGGCCCACGGGTGGGGCCCACTTGTGGAAGAAAGTCTTGGAGTGGGGGTTTTATGTTTGTCACGGGTTGAGGAAAGAAAAAGGATGGCAGGAATGAGGTATATATATATATATATATATATATATATATATATATAATAGAATAATATGTGATATTATATATATATTAAAAATGGTCTACAGCAAGTGGGGGTGAAAGATTTTGGGGTATCAATATATATATATTATATATATATATATATATATATATATATGAATTGATTTAGAAAGTTTGGCGGGAAGTACAATTATTATGATTATTATATTTATTTATATGTAATAAGTTTGAAAAACTTGGCGTGGCAGTATCAATTAATTGATGGGATTTTCACACGTGATTTTTGTTCCATGCTGATTATATATATAATATATATAATATTATATTTTATTTAAAAGATTTTGCTTTAAATATGGATCGTCCAATTAAAAGTAAATCAATCTCGATAGCATTTCGTGAGTTAGTTCTTATGCATTCCATTTTTACATAAATGAAGCTCATTCATTCATTATTTTCTTTTACGAATTCAATTGAAACTCTAGAGATAAACTATAGAGAGAAAGAAGAAAGTATTCGCTACTTCACTACTTATATATCCAAAGACTCTTCTTCTTAAGGTAGGGAATATTATTTGTTGTACTAAGTAAGGGATGTTATTCTTTCTTATTCATGAAGAGAATTGTTGTTATTCCATTTCTTATTATTCTATTGGAATAACTTTTGTATCGCTGGTCTACCCTATACTTGGTGACATTCTTCTATTATTCATTGGAACATCACATGCATGTGTTTTACACCGGACTGGTTAAAATCTTTATTATTATTCATTGGAACATCCTCATGCATCATGTTTTTTTACACCGGACACCGTTCCGCTCTTTATTATTCTGTTGAAACATCCGATCGGTGCAAATTTTGCACGACTTTGTTTCGTTATTATTATTACATTTGGAATAACATGTATACATCTTATCGCATGCATGGTGATTTCTTTTGTTATTCCATTCTTTATTATACTCAGTTGGTTAAAGTTTTGACTTCTATACTCTATGAAATTAGTAGAATATCCTTGATATTTGTGTTTCATCCAGTATCTTTTCATGGAAATATTCTTCTGATCATTCTTGAATTTTACTCTACAAACAGTATCATGTTGACAATTTGGACGTTAATAATTCCTGGATAAAATAATTCTTGAACTTGTTTTATTGAATTCTTATATCATGGTCATCATCCTCATGTTTATATTATGTTGAAAGTCATCTGTGGCCTGTAGTGCATAGATGGACTTGGTATGATTATGATCAGGGATTACTCGGTGTAATCATGACCGTAATGTTATAAATGATGTGGTAAAAGTCCTCATTGGCCCGTAGTGCATTGATGGACAATTGTTGGCATGATCATGACCATTAATGAATACACAAATATTCTTGGCCCGTGGTGCATGGATAATTGTGGTCGTGATACTAAATAATATCCTCGCCATAGATGCGGGGTGATTCGATGATGTGAAATATTTATTAAAATTTGAGTCTCGGCGATAATGATGATGAAAAACCTTTTAAATCATAAAAGATAGTAGATTTTATTTTCTACTTGACTCTTTTAATGGATTGCTTGTCCTTCTTGAGCTTAAACTTGATGTCTATTATATTTTATCGGTTTAATATTGTTGGAGACTAATGATAATTTATTCTCGCATTATCTTAGTCATAATATTTCTTCTTGGGCTAGTTGAGCTCACCCTTTCTTTCACTGCTTCTCTTGAAATGAGAATATAAATTTGGGACAAGTCGGGGAGCGGAGTGATGGTCCGCAGGATAGCATTAATAGTCCTCACTATTCGTGAAATAGTGTGATAATAATTGTAATGAGGACTCCTTTTGAGTTTGTATAATCTCTAGTAGATAATATTTGTATTCAAACTCAAAGTTTATGTTTGTCGTATTATACCCATACAGTTTGTATTAATAAGTTGTATTTGAATTACATACCATGTATCGGACGACCCAAGATGGGTGATGTATACCTAATTTTGGGGCCACAACAATATAAGAGCTTAGGATATGATCCTGGCTAAGATGTGAGACTAGAACTAGGAGGGAGAGACGGAGAATTCTTTTCGCTAGTAGGACTCTTTAAATTTATTTGTATTTAAATTGGTTGGTCGAGTTTAGAGATATTATGTTACATGTCAATTAAACTTTGTTTTGTGGCAATATCTCAAAATGTTGATAATAGCAATGGAGCCTGAGAGAGACCGTTGAGTCTCCACATATCAATAATCGTGAGAATGTGCATCGGAAGGTGACAATCCTCATGCAAAAAACAACAACGACCAAATGATGAATGATAGATTGTTCGGAGGCTTTATGCAATTCATGCAACAAAGAAAGAAAGCTGCTCTCTGTCCAAAATGTAGGTGGAAATCTTGGAAACTCTCGGGCGGTCACCGCTAAATGATTCGAGCTGGGACCACCGGAGTTTAAGGAGAGCCAAAACCACTTATAAGCGGAAGCATGGATAAAGCGTATCACAAGATATTTGATGTTTTGGGATGCTCCGAGGAGCAAAAGGTTCCTTCTTGCCGCTTTTATGTTGCGCGAGTGGCGACATTGGTGGGAATCGGTAAAACGTACTCAACTGCCAGATCTTGAAGATGTCTTGGGAGAAGTTCCAAGAGTCGCTTCAATGATAAATACTTTTCCGAAAGTATTCATCACACGAAGGAGGTGGAGTTTATCAAATTGAGCAAAACAATATGACCGTGTCGCAATATCGAGGCAAAATTTACGAGTTATCCGGTTTGCATCCCACTTGGTGGATAATGAAGAGAATGGCGGCGCGAATGTTTTAAGAGGTTTGAAGCGGAGATACGTCGATATCTTATTTCTCATAAACCGTGTTTGTATTCGGATGTTGTAAATAGGGCTCGGTTTGGTGGAGTAGCGATAATGAGTCAACGCAACCAAAAGAGAAGCGATCGGCAAAAATGATAATACCGGTGAGAGCAATCATCGAGGCGGTGACAACAAGCGTGGAGAAATCAACGGGCGAAATGGTAACCACTTCGTGGTAATCGTACCAAAACAATAAGAATAAACATTTCAAGAAGAGAGATTCAACAATGATGAAAATACGTCGGACCAAAGACCCATTGTTAAGGAAGGAGAAAGACCACCATCATATGCTTTAAATGCGGAGGGAGGGACACATCGGTTCAAATTAGCGATGTCGTCCAAAGCATGTTATAATTGTGGAAGAAAAGGTCACTTAGCCCGATTTTGTCGTTCACCAAGACAAATTCACTAGGATGGAGGCACCAAAGGTCATCCCGGAAAAGTCAAAGCCAGAGTGTAAGGAGGCGTTTGTTGTGACCTCCCAGAGAAGCAAGGAACCCGAATGAGGTCATCACGGGTAAGCTTATCATAAACTCTAGCGAAGTCTACACTTTATTTGATACCGGTTCTACCCATTCTTTTATTTCTCCTACTTGCGCTCAACGATTAAATTTGACTCCGGAGAAATTAGACTTTGACTTATCTGTGAAAACTCCGTTGGGAGAAACCTTCATTACATCCACGGTTTATAAGTCTTGTTTGGTTCAAGTTGGTACCCACACATTACCTGTCGATCTTATTGCATTAAAAATACTTGCATTTGATGTAATTCTAGGGATTGATTGGTTAACTACTCATCATGCAAAATTGATTGTTTTCGTAAGAAATTAGACTTTGACTTATCTGTGAAAACTCCGTTGGGAGAAACCTTCATTACATCCACGGTTTATAAGTCTTGTTTGGTTCAAGTTGGTACCCACACATTACCTGTCGATCTTATTGCATTAAAAATACTTGCATTTGATGTAATTCTAGGGATTGATTGGTTAACTACTCATCATGCAAAATTGATTGTTTTCGTAAGGTTGTTAGCTTTCATATTCCTAATCGACCTATTATGCGAATTCAAGCAACCAAACCATTAAAATCAATCACCGTCATCTCGAAGCCATAAAGCTATTCGTTTATTGAAAAGCGGATGTCAAGCTTTCTTAGCTCATGTCACAGATCTAAACAAAAATACGTCGCTTTTGAATAATATTTCTATTGTTAATGAATTTCGGCGTATTCCACACGAAGAACTTCTGCCTACCCCGGGCGTGAAATTGAATTTTGTATCGACCTTAAACCCGGTACAAAATCCATTTCCAAAGCCCCATATCGAATGGCTCCTATTGAACTTCAGGAGTTAAAAACTCAACTGCAAGAATTGTTAGACATTGGCTTTATTCGTCCCTAGTATTCTCCTCGGGGTACTCTCTTTCTATTCGTGAAGAAGAAAGATGGGAGTATGCGACTTTGTATTGATTATCGGGAGTTGAATCATGTCACCATCAAAAATAGGTACCCATTACCACGTATTGATGACCTGTTTGACCAGTTGCAAGGAGCCAAATTCTTTTCAAAGATTGATCTTCGTTCCGGATATCACCAATTGAAGATTAGAACCGATGATATTCCAAAGACGGCTTTCAGAACTCGGTACGGGCATTATGAATTCCTAGTCATGTCCTTTGGATTGACTAATGCTCCTGTTGCCTTCATGGATATGATGAACCGAGTATTCAAGGAATATTTGGATCATTTTGTGGTCGTCTTTATTGATGACATCCTCATATATTCTAAAAGTCGTGAAGATCATGAGGAACACTTGAGGCTGATACTCCAAAAGCTTCGTGAATACAAGCTTTATGTCAAGTTGAAGAAATGCGAGTTCGGGCTTGAGGAAGTAGCATTCCTTGGGCACGTGGTATCAAGTCATGGAATATCTATTGACCCAGCAAAGATTGAAGCTATTCAAAGCTGGGAGAAACCTAAATCGATGATCCAAGATTAGCTTTCTCGGCTTATTTGGTTATTATCGGAGATTCGTAGAAGGGTTTTCTCGAATCGCTACTCCACTAAATCACCGACTCGAGAAAGATACAAAGTTCGGTTGGAAGCGAGGAATGTGAGAAGAGTTTTCAAGAACTCAAGAGGAGACTCATTTCAAAGACTGCTTACGACAATACCATCTGGTTCGGAGGGATTTGTCATCTGATGATGATGCTTCGGCAAAGGGTTAGGATGTGTTCTCATGCAACATGGGAAAGTCATAGCTTTATGCCTCACGACAACTCAAAGAATATGAGAGGAATTATTCTACTCATGACCTAGAGTTAGCAAATGGTTGTCTTCGCACTTAAAATTTGGAGGCATTACTTGTATGGGGAGAAAGTGGAGATCTTTACGGATCATAAAAGCCTCAAATATTTCTTCACTCAAAAGGAACTCAACATGCGACAACGACGTTGGCTTGAACTGTTGAAAGATTATGATCATACCATCCTGGAAAAGCGAACGTGGTAGCTGACGCATTAAGTAGAAGATCATATCGCGCATGCAAAGCGATATTATTGTCAACGCAAAGGCCCATTTTATATGACTTGCAAAGGATGGAGATAGAGATAAAGACTCCTGGGACCCACGTGATGATGGCAAATATACGAGTAGAACCGACTTTAATTGATAAAATTAAAGTTTGCTCAAATTACGATCCGGGAGCCGATGCGTATGAGGAAGAAAGTGCAAGAAGGTGCGATCTTTGGAAGCAAGAATCGATGAAGAAGGAATACTTGAGTCAACTCCGGACTTTGTGTTCCTAACGACCACGATTTAAAGTATAAAATCATGATGGAGCGCACAACACACCGCTTTGCAATCCATCTCAGGAGTACCAAAATGTATCATGATCTTCTACATACATTTTGGTGGGGCAATATGAAGAGAGATATAATACTGCTTTATCTCAAGGTGTCTAACATGTCAACGAGTCAAGCCGGAGCATCAAGTACCAAAAGGTCCATTGCAACCACTTGAAATTCCAGAATGGAAGTGGGAACACATTACCATGAATTTCGTTACTAGTCTTCCCAAAGTTTCTCAAGGCATAGATGCAATTTGGGTCATTGTTGATAGATTGACCAAGTCTGCTTATTTCTTACCGATACGAGAAACTTATACACTTGAACGTCTTGCTCGTATGTACATAAACGAGGTTGTAAGATTGCATGGTATGCCAGTATCCATAGTTTCTGATCGAGACCCAAGATTCATTTCGCGATTTTGGGTTAGTTTACAAAAAGCTATGGGCATAGATTTACGATTTAGCTCGGTATATCATCCTCAGACGGACGGACAGTCGAAGAGGACTATTCAAACTCTTGAAGATCTATTAAGACTCTGTGTCTTTGATTTCAAGGGAAGTTGGGACAAGTTCTTACCATTGGTGGAGTTTTCCTACAACAACAGTTATCAAACAAGTATTGGCATGGCTCCATTCGAAGCGTTGTATGGAAGAAAATGTCGTTCTCCAGTATGTTGGGATGAGGTGGGTGAAGCAACGTTGTTGGGACCGGAGTTGGTACGTATGACTACGGAAAAGATTCAAACGATCCGGCAACGTATAAAAACCTCACAAGATCGACAAAAGAGTTATGCTGATTTTCATCGAAAGGACGTGGAATTCGATATAGGAGATCATGTGTTGTTACGTGTTGCTCCATGGAAAGGAGTTACGAGATTTGGAAAGAGAGAAAAGCTCAATCCTCGATTCATTGGCCCATTTTAATCCTTGATCGAGTAGGAATCGTGGCCTATAGACTTCGCTTTACCACCAAGTATGTCTCGTGTTCATAACATTTTCACATATCCATGTTACGTAAATATGTGGAAGACCCAACCACATTATTGAGTTGGAACCGAACGAAATAATGGAAGATTTGGCGTATGAAGAGGTTCTGTTCAAATCTTGGATAAGAAGGAACATATTCTACGCACCAAGGTTATACCTCAAGTCAAAGTTTTGTGGAGAAACCACGATGTTGAGAAAATGACTTGAGAGTTAGAATCAAATGAAATCAAGGTATCCTTACCTCTTCGACATACCGTGTACGTACCACTAATTTCGAGGCAAAATTTCATAAGAAGGGGAAATTGTAAAACCCCAACTTTTTGAATAAAGATGAATTTTCTATAAATATTATTTTTGAATATTATGGAGTGAAATTGATATAATAGTTGTGAGTAATATTTATAAATTTTGCAAAATACTGCAAGTTGTTATATAATATTCGATTGGTGGGGAATATTCGTTTTAACGGGAATATTCGCATAATGGCAGACAATCATTGGTGGACCCTACAATGTAATTATTAGGATTGAAAAATGACAAAAATACTTTATGAAAATAACGGCGGAAGTTTTACTTAGTTAACTATTGAAACACCGGTGTTAAAAATACGATGTCTGGCGTAGTTGCACAACAAGACACCAGTATTGATTATTGATGCTTACGTGAGAGTCACTCAATTTTGCTTATTTTATGGACTCCTATTAGTCCATTTTTTTTAAAATAATCGGTAGAAGTTATTTTTTAAGGGGGGCCCACGGGTGGGGTCCACTTGTGGAGGAAAGTCTTGGAGTGGGGGTTTTATGTTTGTCACGGGTTGAGGAAAGAAAAAGGATAGCAGGAATGAGGTATATATATATATATATATATATATATATATATATATATATATATATATATATGTAATAGAATAATATGTGATATTATATATATATTGTTAAAATGGTCTGGCAAGTGGGGGTGAAAGATTTTGGGGTATCAATATATATGTATTATATATATATATATATATATATGAATTGATTTAGAAAGTTTGGCAGGAAGTACAATTATTATGATTATTATATTTATTTATATGTAATAAGTTTGAAAAACTTGGCAGCAGGTATCAATTAATTGATGGGATTTTCACACGTGATTTTTGTCTGCACAGATTATATATATAATATATATAATATTATATTTTATTTAAAAGATTATGCTTTAAATATGGATCGTCCAATTAAAAGTAAATCAATCTCAATTTAGCTTCATGAGTTAATTACTATATGCATTCCATTTTTCTATAAATAAAGCTCATTCATTCATTATTTTCTTTTAATTCAATGAAACTCTAGAGAGATAAACTATAGAGAGAAAGAAGAAAGTATTCTGCTTTCTTCACTACTTATATATCCGATCTTTCTTCTTCTTAAGGTAGGGAATATTATTTGTTGTACTTTCGTAAGGGATGTTATTCTTTCTTATTCATGAAGAGAATTGTTGTTATTCCATTTCTTATTATTCTATTGGAATAACTCAGATATCTGTGATCTACCCTATACTTGGTGACATTCTTCTATTATTCTCATTGGAACATCCTCATGCATGTGTTTTACACCGGACTGGTTCCGCCTTTATTATTATTACATTTGGAACATCCTGTCTGCAGTGTGTTTTACACCTGGACTGGGTTCCGCTTTTATTATTCTGTTGAAACATCCAAATCGGTGCAAATTTTGCACGACACGGTTCCGTTATTATTATTACTGTTGAATAACATGTCTATCTGATCACCGCATGCATGGTGATTTCTTTTGTTATTCCATTCTTTATTATACTCGGTTGGTTAAAGTTTTGACTTCTATACTCTATGAAATTAGTAGAATATCCTTGATATTTGCGTTTCATCCAAAGATCTTTTCATGGAAATATTCTTCCGATCATTCTTGAATTTTACTCTACAAGCAAATGATCATGTTGACAATTTGGGCGTTAATAATTCCCGGATAAAATAATTCTTGAACTTGTTTTATTGAATTCTTATATCATTGTCATCATCCTCATGTTTATATTATGTTGAAAGTCATCTGTGGCTCAGAAGTGCGTATGATGGACTTGGTATGATTATGATCGAGGATTATTCGATTGTAATCATGACCGTGATATTACAAATGATGTGGTAAAAAAGTCCTCATAGGCCCGTAGTGCATTGATGGGCAGATTGTTGCATGATGATCATGACCATTAATGAATACACAAATATTCTTGGCCCGTGAGTGCATGGATAATTGTGGTCGTGATACTAAAGAATATCCTTGGCCATAAAGTCAAGGGTGATTCGATGATGTGGAATATTTATTAGAAATTTGAGTCTCAAATATAATAAAGTGGTGAAAACCTTTTAAATCATAAAAGATAGTAGATTTTATTTTTACTTGACTCTTTTTAATGGATTGCTTGTTCATTGCAGCTTAAACTTGATGTCTATTATATTTTATCGGTTTAACATTGTTGGAGACTAATGATAATTTATTCTCGCATTATCTTAGTCATAATATTTCTTCTTGGGCTAGTTGAGCTCACCCTTTCTTTCACCGTTTCTCTTTAAGAAATGAGAATATAAATTTGGGACTAGCTCGGGGAACGGAGTGATGGTCCAAAGGATAAGATTAGTAGTCCCTCACTATTCTCGTGAAATAGTGTGATAATAATTGTAATGAGGACTCCTTTTGAGTTTGTATAATCTCTAGTAGATAATATTTGTATTCAAACTCACAGTTTATGTTTGTCGTATTGTACACGACAGTTGTATTTGAATTCTGTACCATGTATCTGACGACCCAAGATGGGTGATGTATACCTAATTTTGGGGGCGTCACATTTTATTTGTCTTTCTTCTATTTTCAGCCTTGATTTGTTTTAATTTATTTTTAGCAATTTTCTTTATATATAATATTAGTGGTTGGAAAATTATAGAAATTATTTATGGAAAGTTGATAAATTATTCATCCTACAAATATTATCAAAAAAATAGTCCATAATGTGAAATATAATCCCCCTCTCCTAGTTGTTATATAGTCCATCATTTAAAGGACCTAAGTATTAAAAAAAATTAGAACTAAAATATTTTAATTTACCTATCTCACATATCGATGTTCTGTCGCAGTTAACCAAAATTAAAATTTTACTGCAAAAAATATTTATTTTATGTATTAGTGCAAGAAATAATCGATTCCACGGAGAATGATTAGTCCAATTCTTATACTTTGTAAATTAAATTGGACAATTTTAGATATCAATTACTAAACTAAATAATTACTACTGATAAATTTAACGAAATAAATTAGAATAACGCACGTTAAGTTAACATTCATCGTCAAAAATTTATACTGATCATTGATGCAAGCATAAACCGATTATTATTTTGAATATTCACTTGGAATTAATTTTTTATCTCTCTTTAATTGTACTTAATTATAAACAAGCGATATAAATAACCCTAATTACTAAACAACCTCAGGTGCGCGCTAAAGATTTAATTTAGTATCAACTTTAAGTAATAGAAAGTTTGATGAAGCGAAATAATACAAGCACAAACGGTTGTATTTAATTTAGTTGAGTATTCTTCCTAAAATATAATAATATTTTGATTTGCAATAAATTATTAATCTTAGTTTCTTCACAAATTAGAGTGATCAAATAATTACGAATTTAATATCCAATTCATAAGTAGATTGTAACGAATAAATAACTAGTGTGCACCCTAGCAATTAAACGAATTAATCATAAGAATTAAGCACATAACAATTATTAATTCTCAAAATATAAATTAAATAATTAAAATTAATTAAATCTCACCGTGTAAGAATTGTGAGGCTTCAGTTCTCTTAAACCAAGAATAAGAATTTAGCTACATATGATCATGAAAACATCAAAGAATTAAAGAGAGAAGTTTGTAGACGAATCTCCCCAAACCTCTCTTGGTGATCATCTATTTATAGGCATAAGACGTTAATTCTTTTCCATGTAGGTTTCAACTTCCTGGTGACACCTTATTCCTTCCATGAATAGGATCATTAAATTTTGTTTGATCACTTTATTATAATAAAATATTACTAAATTCTTGGACTCGTGTAATTACAACTTTGTCCTTCCTTTTACTTTAAGTCTAAATAATGCTCAATTTGTCTCCCAAAACACTTCTAAATTAAGTCACAAAATCATTTAAATGCACTTTAAATAAAAATATAAGAATAATGAGTGTATTTAAACATAAAATAAATCGAAAAAATTAAACATTAAAAGATAAAAATAAAACATATTTTATTCTCATCGCATATAGTTTACTTTTAACAAACACATGACTATACTTTTAAAAGGATAAAATAGTAATAAGATTACTAATTCAAGGACAATAGAATCCCTATCTTCCAAACAAATATAACCTAAGTATCAATTATTTAATTTTTAAGGGTTTTTTTAGTTGTTGTTTAGAGTTGGATTATTATTTTTCATTGTGATGAATGATGATTGTGGATGATAGATATTTTTATATTTAGATATAATGTCATCGCAATAACTTTTATTTCGTTCAATACAATTGTTTAAATATGTTTATTATAGAATTTAATTTAAGTTTATGTATTTTTAATATTCACTAATTATTATTACGATTAACCTTGTTCTTGATTTGATATATGTAAGTTGTTGGAAAGACTTTTCATTTATGTTTTATTACCGTAGTAATTTTTCCATTATTGTAACATGTTATAGTTTCAATATATTTTAATCATTTAGTCTATTTAAAAAAACAATTAAATTATGATAGGAATAATTTATATATTATTTAAAAATATTATTCATAAATAAAAAGCATGGTTGTAATATCCATCATAAAAAGAGGTGAACTTGAAAAATAACATATTATTTAATATGAAAAATAAATTAATTATATACATGTATTTGTAAGAACAAAAATATATAATTTAACCCAAAAGATAATAAAGAAAAAGAAATTAAAAAGGGAGAAGAGTTCCATTGTGTGTGAGAGAGAATTTTGACACTACCAAAACCAATGAAGAAATTACTCCAAGCACCACACACTATATTTTGTGATTACTCCAAAAACAATGAGCAAATTACGTCCTAACCCTTCAATGTTTATTAAATATGAAAAAATTATTTAAAATAATATTTTTTTAATTGCACATAAGTATTAATTGGCTTAGTCAGTAGGTACTTCATCAGCAGATCATCTGTCCCCTTGTGTCCCCACCTAAATTTTGACACCTAATCTCTTATTTAATTTTAAAATTAATTAATATTAAGTAAGAGACTAAGTGTCAAACATTTAAGTACGGGACATGAAAAATGAGCTCTCGTCCCTTGAGACCCATCCTGTGGAGTGTGGACCAAGTGGCAGTAGAGATAATATCATAGTTAATCTGTTACATAATTAAAGGTATATTTTTAATTTTTAGAAATTAATTAAAATCTCTACAAATCGTTGACAATTTAAGAGATTTTTAAATTCAAAACTGATATATATTTTTTTAATTTTAATATTATAAATTATTTAAAAATATTACTCACTGTAAATTTTACATCTCAATTTTGAATTTAAAAATGTCTTAAATTGATTTTTAAAAAGTCAATACTAATCATATAATTTGAAACAGAGAGAGTACTAATTATTATATTATCAATTTTAAATTTTAAATGCATTCATAACACTTTTTATATAAAGATTTTAAATTTTAATTTTAAATTTTTTTTTCCAATGTAAATGACAGAAAAATATAACTGTGTCACCCTAGCCAAACTCTTATTTAAGCATAAGAGATAAACATAACATGTCTCACTTTGTAAAATCAATAGGATATTTTACCTTTAGGCAAAGTTGTTACTTCAAAACACAGTCCACAATACCACAAGAAACATTTAACACTTCTTGAGATGAAAATAAGTGTTTTTTTAAGAACAAGAAACTAAGCAATATTTTAAACCTCCAATACCCACCCACCCACCAGCACAAGAGAGAAAAGATGAAAAACTTGAATATATGAAAATTTCCAGTTCAAAATGTACACAATCTACAGATAATATTAACGGATTGAAACTTCAAAAAGTTGTGTACATCTATAGCATATTTGCATCAAAATCAGCTGTTTTCAGACTAATACATGATTACATACATTCACAAGGCATACAAAATTCCTTTGGACATGAACTTGCTACTTTCAGCAGGAGCGAGGCAAAAGAAAACTCTATTCAACCATAAAATACATCGGCGTTGGTTGTGCATTATCCCAGTTAACATATCAGGCTTTTCTTAAATTCTTCTGCCTCTTTACTCGTGTTTTAGTTAGAAACTTGCATATAGTCCCGGGAAGAGCTAAGGTCATGATTTCTCATCAAGCAGCTATAATTTTCGATACAAGTATGCTATTGCCAGCGACTGACTAAAACAAAGACCACATTTAACTGGCAGAGATGCATATTTACATGCCCTTGGATGAGAGGTTAGCAGAGGATTTGAAGTTCAGATCACACTGGGGCTAGATCGAGCAATTCTCTGAGCTTCTTCAAGGTCCCTCAGAAACCTACACATGCCCACAGCCAAAATAAAAGTTTTATGGGGATTTTTGGGGGATAGATTAAAGTAAAATAAATAAAACTTTAAATTATGGTAGGAATATAATCTTCCCAACACTAGTAAATATATCAACGAACCTCTTAGAATTAAGAACCACGGAACCACCAAGTATGAAACGAATCCCAGAATTGGTGGCATTTTGTAGAGCAACTGAACGTGATTCCTCATATGTTGTTCCACCAATAATGAAAATCACCACCTCCTGTGGCCTGCCAGCAAAGACAAATGTGACTGAATACAAATACCAGGAATATTTTTTGTGTTGTGTATATTATATAATGCACTGTTGAACAAACCAAGGATACAAGTTGTTGTAAGAATTAACATGGTTTCAACATACAACATTTTGTTGTAATAGAATGGGCTAGAACCATGGAGATAAACCTGAAAAACTAGGAAGGAGAAGATGATACATAGACAGGATCCATCAGATGCAGCACAAGAGAGCACGGAAAATAACATTGCAGAAAGAAAAAAGACAAGGATACACTAGCTTGGATTACAAACTCTACCCCCAGGCAATTGAGCACAAGTTTTATTCGAAAAGTAATAAGTTCTATGCATGAAACTGGATGAGATTGCAATGACTGAATACAAAACCTAACATCACAAAGAATTAGACACTAAATTAGGATGTAATTCCACAGCCTAAACCAACTTAAGACTAGACAACTAAATAATCATGAATACCTAAATAATGTAGACACTTAATAATCCCCAATGCCCCAAAATTCCATCAAGGAGATGCAAATTAATGCCAACTCTATAACATAAAATCTTTGCTAATGGGTCCTGTACCATTCTCCGAACTGTTTGAGAAAAACCCTCATCTATTGGAAAAAATAATGAGAAACCATTTTTTTCTGGCTTAAATCCATGGAAGCATTAAGGCTAATATGACTGATACACAACTTTTCTCTCATATCATTAAGGCTATGTTTGTTTCAAGGAAGACATTTCCAAAAATGCTTTTACATATTTTCAAGCATTTTGGTACGATAGTGAAAATTAGTAATTAAAAGAAATCATTTTAAGGGTGAAAACCAACCCTATTTCTCAGAAAATGACTTGCTAACTTCAGAAAATTGATATAGGATTTAGATCTAGTGGGGTTGAAGTTCATGCATTGTATATATGTTAAATAAACAATGACAACTACCAATGAGGTCTTAGCTTGATGGTTAAGACTAGTCTGTGGGACGGTCCCAAGTTCGATTTTCACCAGTGTGTGAGCTTGCATTCCTCCTTGTTGTGAGGTTAGTTGTTCTTGTGATATTCTTACCCATAGAGTGTAAGTTTAGTGGTTTACAGATATTGTGATTGAGAGATTATTGATGTCGATTTTGAAATTCACATGTATCCCACCATAACGACACATTCAAAAAGTACATAAACAAACAATGACGACAACAATGGTGGTTTGGTAATTATATGCAAGTCAGAAGCAAAAAATTATAGAGACAAACTTTAATCATTTTTATGAGGAACAAACCCTAAATTTTGTTTTCTAATACAATTCTTAGTTTGAACGTGAACAGACATGGTTTGAATGATAAAGCTTTCTAATTTGATAAATATAATATCTACTAGCATATATATTGAGTCCTTAGGAAACTTAAAAACATCTTGTAGAAATAAGTCAAAAGGCTTTTGAAAGTTTCTTAACAAATATATAAACACAATACACTTGTGGCTGTGACCTCCTGCCCTACTGTAGATCTTCACTGGAACCTTACCAGCCTCGTTATGGCGACATCATATGATGCACAGAGCATAATTAAGGTGAACTGCACCTGACCGGCCATCTGCAGAGCGTATATATTTTCATCCAATTCTTTTATATTATAAGTAGAATATTTGCAACATTGTCAATATTTGTTTAAGGAAGACCATGCTAGACACCATTCAATTGCACTTTTGAATAGGTTATTTTCATAATTGAATATTACAGATAACCATAGCTATTATTTTGCTGTTATCATAATCATACTAAAATAAAGACTAGAATCACAGAATATTGCATAACTGTATGGATGCAAACAGTTGAGAATACTAAAAATTAAAAATTAAAAATTAAAAATGATTGACTTGAAAATGCAACCAGGGGATTAATTTCAAAACACAGACCTGGCCTGCTGAAAGTGATTTCCAACAAGAGGGTAGTCCACATCTCTCAACCTTCCCTTGGTAATGCTTTCCATAATTTGGAGTAGAAGAGGCTGGTGTTGGGTGTACACATTCTCAATCCCCTGCAATTAGTAAGGGAAACTATTTTTTAACACCTAGGAGAAGTGTTGCCAAGGAAAAAATTAGTACCTCAAAGTTACAAGACAAACCTTGATCCCACGAGCCATGTTACGAGCAATATTCAGAAGATCCCGATTCCCATAAAGATCTCCAGTTCGCTTATCAGCACCCGCTTGCTTTAAAAGGAATTGCACGAGCTGCCATTTCATTGTGGTCAATTTAGTATAATAAGTAAGACTTTACAACCAGAGCAGTAAATCTCACAATCCATTTGAGCCACTAAGTAATGGTAAATCCTCAAAATGTGCATATGTTAGCAGTCTAGTAGAGAAAACCAGAGCATCCTTCAGAAGAAAAAACGAATAACAGAAGTTGGAACTGTTGTATTATATAAGAAAATCTAGGTCAATTTATTAATACTCCCTCCATCCCTATTTTACTGAGCTGATTTGACAAGCAGATAGTTAGAATTAGTGTAATGAGTGCTTTACTTTCTCTACAACCACTGGACAGAAAGATTACAATTATTGGATAGAGAGAAGAATGGTTAACTTAGTTCCAGAAATCCCAGATAGAAAGGAGAGGAGCTAACTTAAACTAGAAAGAGAATTATTGCTAACGTGACTAAATATAACTTAAAACTCCTTAACTTTTTTTATTTTCTCATAATCTTATATTCAACACAAGTGAACGGACCATAACAACAAATGTGCACATACAAAGGATAATACAGAAGATGCAAGGCACTTCGAATACAAGATGTAAATTTTAAGTCTTAGCTCTATTACCCCAGGCTTATATTTGGGAGATCGAGAAGCCAATTTGTTGAACAGCTGCATCAGCTGAACAGGGCTCTCCTTCTCATAACGCAAAGCATATAACATGACAAGGCGTAGACGGTCAATATCAGATACACTTTCATTGTTCAAAAGATTCGTCACAGCCTGTACAGAAGCACATGTAACAAATGAGGTCATGAGGATACTCTCTATCCATTAATCCACAGCATTTCAATATTACTGATTATAAATATAAAACATGCTATAATGGATGACATCCAATAACAAATCATTGAAAATATAAACAAATATGTCATAAAGAGCAAACATATTTGAGGTCTTCCTGCTTTTTGGTACTCCGTTTTGGGTATGGGTAGCACCCCCTTGGTGCCTCATTGGTTAATATATTTTTACTTATCAAATATAAAAATAAAAATCATGTATTCTGAAGGGTACTAGTTATTAACATATTTCATTCTTCCAAAATCATCCCTGTGAAGAATACCAAAAAGACAATGATCAAATGGATAAAATTACAACATGAAGCGATAAAATTTGAAGCATTCTTTAAATAAAACTTAAAATTATATAACTTTTTAATCCAAGTCCCATCATCCATGTCAAAAGACAATAATCACCAGAGAGCACTATGCTGGTACCCAAACTCCGGTTCATTTCAAATAACGAATGAGCAACAAATTCGAAAAAGTATCATCACAAAAACAAGGCCTTCTCAGCTAAATCTATTTCCAAAACATAAATAAACTGGGACTCATGTGAGAACCTGGAAAAGAAAATCTCATCCGCTCGAACTTTATTTTAAGCAAAAGATGAAAAGTAAACATCAACTTCATCAACCAATAGTTTAAACCATAATATGCTCCTCTAGTATGGACATTGACCAGCCCATCTTTTGTATTTTTATCTTTCATTAACTTTACATGATACAGGAAAAGCATGGAGACATAATCATAATAAAATTTGTACGAAGGGCTTAATTATATTTTCTCATGGATTTTTGTGGGAAAAAAGTTAAGAAGAAAATAGGCATTTGTGAGTTATAATAGATCTAAGAAAGGTCAGGTAAGGTTTGAGTATTTATTTGATACCAAAAAGGGGAAGCTTTAAGACTGTTATAAGTGATTTAAACTGTTCCAAAGTACAGTAACTCAAGTTCCTTTGAGCTCTGGGTTGAAGGGTTTGCTGTAAGATCAACTGGGCTTGTTTAATAGAGTTAAAAACAATGAGTTCAACTTCTAATCATGGTGACAGTTGGAAAAATATATAGATGTCAATCATAGATTAAAAACAAAAAAGGGTATATCTGGAAAATTAGATAAAGAACCTAACAACCTCAAATGCTGCCACTTGGCCACCATTGCAAGCCAATTCTTGTTCTGTTTGCGAAACTAACATGAGTTTTCGCTCTTCAACTATCTTGCTCATTTCTGTAACCAGGGTTACGTGCTTTGAAACATTTCCGTGCATTTTTCTATATTCTGGATAGTTGTCAACAAATTTAGCCATGTCTTCTGCAGAACTCAAAGAGTTAACGATTAAACAATGTCCACATTCCACAAATGCACTGCTTATACAAGATTGATATATGAACAAATAAACAATAGAGATCTTTAGGTACAAACCTATTGTCTGGATATTCTGGTTACTTTTTGCAACTTGCTGAAAATCATCCACCATCCTCTTTATATTCATTCCAATATCTCCAAAATTATCATACATATTAGCCTTAAAAAAGGCATCTTGTTCTGATGACAGCACTACCTCCTGTAAGCATGAATACCAATAAAAGGATTCATCATTCATGGAACATATAGATAGTGCAAGGATTCCCTTTTTAATTTTTTTTGGTAGTAAGTAACAAGGAGAGTAAAACTTAACCTGTTGATCCTTCGAAAATTTTCCAATGTTTCCTAGATCTGCCTTATTGTCTTGAATGCCTATCAACTCGTGAACCATTGCCTATCGAAAATTAATATAACTAATGAGCTGGCATTTCCTTTAAATTTCAATCATTAGTTAAGCTTCAAAACAATGCTCCAGATATGTAGCAATGACGATACGAGCAGCAAATTTACGGTCACAAGGATCCCAAAAGTACCTGATATGTCCACTGATTCAGCAGTGGAGTTACGGGTCGCCTAGCCTATCAATCACTAGCAACATAGGAGAAATTTCTGTGCGTCTGAAATCAAATAGGCCACTTTCCTGCTCGTACATCAGCTTCTGTGTATCCAAGAGTGGAAAAATTCAATTTCTAACTTATGTTAACACCCACAAAAGAAAGAGCACCCACTCATACTAATTCATATGAACAAGATAATAACCATGTAAATAAAATAAATCAAGTTCTTCAGAAATCAAACTAATGAAGTAGAAAGTTTTCTAACCTTTGGAGGAAGAGCATAGCCAAAGCGTATTTAAGAAATATAAACAAAATTGCAAGTAAAATCATTGTGCCTACTCACCCCTGCTTCCTGTGCAATCCTTTTAGCAATATCAGATGTACGTGAATACCGAATAACAGGTCGTCGTTTTAATGCCAAGAAGATAGCAGCTAGTCCATCGACCACTCGATCACAGAAATACTGCAAATTTGAAGGATCTACGACTGCTGGGAGCATATACATGTGATTTGATGCAATATTCAGATTGAAATGGTAAGGGTCAACTGCAACAAAATCTGCATAGAACTCCTGTAGAAACAAGATAATTATCATGCTTAATGTTAACTCTTTCTTATGAGTATTCAACTACAGAAATGAGAATCAGGCAGATAAACAGATCACACTAGAATGACCTTAGCATGATAAGAGGCAAAACTACATTAATTTCTGCAACTACAATTAATCCACGCAAGTTTAGTTTCAATTTGAATAAAATAGTAAACTCTCTTTCAGAAATATTGGTTGTTAGGTAGATAGCCAGTACTCAAACAAGTTGAACAACAAAGTGTCTGGACATATAATATATGGTTACAAGAAGGATTCAACTACAATTAATTGAAACAAATTTGGTTTCAATTTGAGCATAGCTGTTAATTATTATAGAAGTATTCAGTATAGAGATGAACAACTAATGGTCTGGTCAAAGTAATAAGTGGTTAGAAGAAGGAACTTACCTGAACTTGTTGGACAACTTCGTGTTCATCCGAATCAGCTAGAATATGCAGCTGAGTATTATTCAATATGTTGGAGAAAACTGTAAATAGGAATATTGCTTTTATCAATATAGCATATTAGTTCTGAAAATTACTGCTGCATTTTGTTAAGCATTTAGAGAGTAAAATGATAAGTTGATAACAACTTTTGCTCTTAATATCATGTACTAGAGGCATGAATCAGTGCTTGGGAATACTTTCTTAGTGTTTCAAGAAAATTAGTGTATGCGCATTTCTCTCACAGTTATACTATAAAACTTACAAAGATGATACTCTCCAAATCGAGGATTGGCCAACTGTCGCTTCATATGCTGAATATTCCCTGATGTAGGTCGCAGGAAGTATACCGCCTTGAGATGCGAGATTGGTTCTTTTGACTTGGATATGGAATCAACAAGTTCTACCAAAAATACTTCTTTCTGAAGAAGTTCTGACTGAGAATACACAACACTCACAATACTAACCTGCAAATCATTATGAACTTCAATATACCCATCAAAGATAATTTATTAAAATACAACCACTCAGTAAAAATATAGTGCGCTATTATATTCTCATATTATAAAATCAAAAGAATCACACTAGGGGGGTTATAACTTATATGCAAGCATGTGGCACACATAAATCAACCCGTTTTCCCTTTAGGAAGTTTTTCTTTTTCCCACTGTTTTTCTATCAGTTATTTTTGTTGTTACTTACCACAAGATGATGTATCAAGAAAGTGAGGCATTCATTGCTACCAGACTATTAGTATCTTTCTTCACCTTATTGAAACAAATATTGACTTTCTTCCTTTTCCCTACTAAGCTAAACTGTTAATCATTTACTCTTCTTCCTTCTTACCAACCTAAACAGACTGTTAGATTAGTTGGAAAAGTTGATATCTCAGGAGTAATTTACCAACTTCACAAGGTTGATAGGAAACCAACCAAATACCCCCCCCCCCCCCCGACACATATTTACTATCTTAGAAAATGATGAGAATCAGGCAGATGACCCAATACCCAGCCTCTTTTAAAATGCCATAAGCTACTATGCTTTTTGCAGTGCTTCTTTCAACTAGTTAACAAGTCCAAAAAAACAACTTCTTCAAAACCACATTTATCTTATAATAATAAGCTCGTAAAATCCAACTATGCATACTAAAAAGTTTGAACCAGTATTCATACCATAAATTTATACATGTTTATACAGTACAAAAAACTGAAACTGCATATCATATACTCATATGAACCAAAAGAGAGAATTTTATTCATATAACTTATATAAGCAACAGCTAAGGGGTAAAAATCTCACCTAAATACCACGTTATTTAACTAACACCTTAATTTATAGTAGAAATATCTTGGGACATCTTAAAAAGGAAATAAGAACTCTTTCTTCAAAGTGGACTCCTTTTTGGGACATCACAAATAAGAAAAGTACACTAATAATCTGGGAATAAGAGAAATACAACAACTTTTTATTCTGTAACTCACTGAAAAAAAAAAATACAACTCAAAATACTGATTAAATAACATCACTACAAAACACACAAAACCCCAGTTCCAATCGATCCAAATTCATTTTAAAATTCTCTTATTAAACCCAATTAGCTTCTTCAACAATTTTCACAAAGCCTAATTACAAAATCGTTAGATGCTAACTACAGATACTTAAATTGCAAGAACTGAATCTCGTTATCAATAATATAACATAAAAAACCTAATATTTTGCGGGATAGATTACACAATTTAGAAACAGTACAGCAGTATAAATTTGATAAATTAGCTAAAAAATGAATATATATATATATATATATATATATATATATATATGAGATGGGTACCGTTTGGGAATCGAGAATGAGGACCTTCATGCCTGAAATATCTTGTAACATTCGATTTACATATTCTTTTACGGCCGATACCAGCACCATTTTTCTTTTCTTCGATCAACACCTTCGGATTCTTCTTATTTTGATCGATTACGCCTTCAACTCCTTCTCATCCACGATCTGTAACTGTAAGTTTGGAGGGAATAAAACGGTGGAGTATAAATACTTTGAAGTTGTTAAAATCTGGAATTTACGATCCGGAGCTGGACTAGATTTCTTTTATTCTAATCTATTTATTGATTATTTGATTTCAAACCATTAGACTTAGAATTAACTCTCAGATGACCACATGACATTTGGACGGTTTCTCACTTAACCACTTATAGTATGTAAAGCTTTAGATATTTGATTTTTTGAGTTGAAGTAAAAAAGTGTTTTCTGTCTTAATTCCGTTACTTTATTTGGCAAAAGATTTAATTACCCTTCATAAATTTGTATTGTAACATAAACCGATGGTATTATTTCTCCCAGTCTTTTTCTTCATTTTATTCACCACTTTGCTTCAATTTTAATCCTCACCTGTTTCTAACCCACTTCACCAAATCACTCCGGCACAAACTTCTCCAACACAATCGACAAACCCCCAATCTCCGTCCAATTACTTGCCAATTTTTGGAAAGAAAAGAGAACAAAACTGCTTACGAGTTGTATATTATCACAGTAGAACAACTCCATCCAATTAAATGTAGCCTAAAGGAAACAACCAAAGATATAGAAGTCCACAAAGTTAGATCACAAACCAACCTCAATGTAAGACGCGACAACTTCTGAGTGCTTCTCATTAGTTCTAGCAATAAATATATCTACATTTCCTCTAAAGTTGCATCAACTTTGCGGAAATTCTTCTCATTGCAATAGGCTTCAACGAAGCAGGTATAAGAAATCACATCAGGACAAAATCCATATTTCCCCATCTCTTCTATAATTTTTTTCAAATTTTCTAATTGCCTAGCTTTTGCACCAACCATGTAATAATATATTAAAAGTACGCAAATTTGGAGCTATTTGACTCTTGAACTCTGTATACACATTTTGAGCATGCTCAACCTTTTCGTCCTTTACTAATGTATCGATCTATTCTTCTAACTGCCTCTATTGCCTCTTCATGCCTAAAAGTTGTCGATTCAAACTGGTCCTTCAGAATTCTACTTATCTTATCAACATCATGACTATCAACCCAATGTGACACTGACGGAAGCACAAAATCATCCTTTGGATCTGTAGTATCAATACCACTCTCTCGCAAATTTAACCCAATTCTAAGTTCAGTTGACTCACTCAAGTCAGTTGAATCATCTACTTCAAGTGACACAGTTATGTTGCAAAATGAATTGCATAAGAAATTATACATTCCATTCACAGGGTGAACATCACCTCTGTATATCTTCAAGTGTATTTGAGACCTAAAACGCCAAAAAGCCCTAATCTTGTTATCATGGGAACTCTTCCCCTAATGTCATCATCTGCATCAATTTCTTCAAAACCCATGAGCATATCTGCATCAAAATCATCCATATCATTTCAGATAAATGAATTCACATATAAACATGACCTATATTTAACAAAAACAGATTTTAGGGCTTGGTGAGAGAAAAGAGAAGAAGAAATTCGAGATTTGGTATAGCAAGAGATAAGAGTGAGAATTAATTGGGAGGCTACTTTGATTTGAGAAGAAAATTGAAAAGGCGATTTTGTGCCGCCTCACTCTCTCTCATGGATTACGAATTGGTGCAGAGATTGGAGCAGGTCGTGAAGCAGCTCGCGTGGAGGAATCGAAGTGAAGGAACCCAGTTGAAGAACCCAGAGATTGGTGCAGAGATTGGATTACTGGTGAACGAACCCAAATGAAGAAATCGAAGGCTCATGGTGGGTTTGAAGGTTCAAATAAGAGGAGAAGAGAGGAAGAAGAGGGTATTTCAGACATTTCTCATATTTTTAAAAACTGTTATAGCCCTTTTCACGCGTTTTTTGTGCTTGATATACACGCACAGTTAAGTTGGATGGAAAAAGTGACGTTTTCACTTCAACTCAAAAAGTCGAGTGTGACGCCCCCAAAATAGGTCCATTCCACCCAATCCATTCTGAGTCGCCAAATACATGGTACAGAAATAACTACAATAATACAAATGTCGTGTGAAATACGACAATACATACTTGTGAGAGTTTAAATACGAGATATTGCCTGCATAATATCCACACGCAAATAAATCCCCATCATAATTATTGATACATTATTTTAAAAATGGTGAGGACTACTAAACAACTCTCTCTAACCTTCATTCCATACCCCGACTGATCCTCGCTATGTTCTCACCTCCCGAGAAGAAAATGGAACAACAAGGAAAAGGGTGAGCTTAACTAGCCCAAGAAAGAATATTATGACTAAGATAATATACAACAAATTATCGTTAGTCTTCAACAGGAAAAATCTAACATAATACAATAGACAACAAGTTTTAGATCAACAAATGCAATGAAGCAAGAATCCATTAGAAGAGTCACGTAGAAAAGAATTCTACCGTCTTCTAAGGTTTAAAAGTCCATCATCAATAGTTTATCCTCGTAATAACAATCAATATTCATCTTTTACACTACAGTGCCAAAGATATTCATTTAAATCACCAAATTGGTCATGTTCATCTCAACACTGCTCATCTTTGCACTACAAAGCAAAAGATATTCATCGATTAATCGTTCATCTTTGCACTACGTGCCAAAGATATTCATCAAGATCACCATTAAGGACCGAGGATGATGAAAAATATTTTTAAGAACGAATCCAAAGAGATAGAAGGACAAATATTAGGGATTCGTACAACAGTTTATCCAAGATCGATAATACTTCATAATAAACGATTTTGAAGCGAACTCAAAAATAACGATCAAAACATGGATACAATCAAAGATAGTAGCCAAAATAGACATCTTGGACAAAAAGAAAAATTTTCATTTTTCTATTGAATAGTGCTTGAAATGATTCGTGAATAGTGTCAGATATCGTGAATAGTCTTGATACGTGAATAAGAACTCCCACACAAAAAAAAGATAGAAATTTCACAAAAAAATATATTCACGCTTCGTGAATAAGACTCGTGAATAAGAATCTCATGAATAAGAACTTATACATGAAAAGGTTCCAAATTTGATAAAAAGTTCAACCAATATTTTGGCATAATGATATTGAAGAAAATAATATCATTTATGAAAGAAATAACATCCCTTACCTCAAAATAACTGTATTTCTCATTTGATTTTCTTTCAGATATAGTCTTGTGAAAACTCGCATCGATATAGAACACTCAAAGTATACTCACAAGAATACGCTTCGATAATATAGAGAGAAAAGAGAGAAAACTTTGTTTCGTGTGATTTTCAATTCTAACTTAACCTCTATTTACAGAAAATGTTAGAACGCCAAAAGAGACTAAATTAATAAAATATATTATTATTTATTCAAAATTCTTACCCACATGTTTTAAAAACTCTAGCATGCCTTCTTTGGTCAAAACATCAGCCACCCATGTGCCAACAACCACAAAAAACGTTTTTCTTATATAAAATAATTAAAACTTCCAAAATCAATTATTTCTAACTCCTAACTTCAATAATTCATGATAAATAGCCCTTTTGTCGGAAAAATTCAATCTTCATGCGACTTTTTATAGGAAATTCAATTCTCTACAACTTTACGTAAGGAAGATTTTCCAAATTCCAAATGTAAATTATCCAAATCCATAAATGAGCGATTTTACGATACTATAATCAATTTTTTGTCAAGAATTGTGTCCACCGGCACACAAAAACATATGTTAAACATTTAATGCCACAAAATACTCTACCTCCTCATATACTCATATATCCCACATTCATTATAAAATATCACCGTTAATATATTATTAAAATAATATATTTAAATGAATTATTTTATCGAAAAAGATAAAATATTAATTTTCAACAATTGTCACATTAAAAATTTTCTCCATCTATATCCACATAAAATCAATATCATATAAATCAATAATTAATTATTCACAAATAATATTATAGAATCACATTACTAACAACCAGCAGCCTCCTGAGGAAAGAGGGCTTTCCAATAAGGATTTCTCCTTACCTGGCGCATGATTAGGTGACCAAACCTCTCCTTGAGCGTAACTTTCTAGACATTGCCAATAATGTTATCTCGATAATATTATTCAAATAATATGAATTATTGATTTGATAATGGAAAATATTGTGTAATGACAATTATCAAAACAACAAAGATACCAAATATCAACGCAAAGAATTATTGAATCAATATAATATTGAACAAGAATTCACCGTAATAATTATTGAGTAGTAGGCCTTCTTACGTAAGGATCAATAATTCAACAATACTTGTGGTAATACCGTAAAGCCATCGTGCAACCACGCATATTAATCGTATTTTAACCAACCGTATTCCAACAAAGTAAATGGTAACAACTACGCCGATATTTTTAAACAACTTATATTTGTCGCTTTCTTCCTCCAATCGCTTTCCGCATGGGGCCCACACATGGTCATACTTCGGCATTTAATATTCCCCGACAACATCGAATATTCCACGACCAAACGAATATTCCCCGACAACAATGAATATTTTATAACCACTTGCTTATTTTGTAAAATTTGCGCATTTTACCCATAACTAATCACATTAATCAAATCAACCCTTACTATTTCAAAATAATAAATAAAAGAAATTCCATTTTATTTATAAAAAAAAAATTCGGGGTTTTACATCGAATGTCTAAATGTAGCTTTACTGACTATAGGTGGTTAAGTGGAAAACCGCCCAAACCCCAGGTGGTCATCTGAACTTAACCCTATAATAAATATGGAAATAAGTAGTACTATAACTGTTTTTTATTAAAATCAAATAAAATTTTTATATTTTTTTAATAAATTGATTTAAAAACTCATATCTAATTTTAAAATGTATAGAATATTATTAATCTATCAATTTATCATTACTTGTCAAAATTTAAAGTAATAAAAGGTATTCACATGCTAGTAGGGTAGCTATATATTTCCATGTTGTTCCCAAATGCACAAAGTATGATATAAAATGAAAATTCAACTATTTTATTTTATATTCGAAATTATTGAAATCTCACAAGATTTAAAGTAAAAGTACAAAAATATTTATTGAAAAAATTGCTACTAAATATTTAATGAATTTACCTAAGTAAATCTATAAAATTAGTATCAAAACAAGATAAAAGTAATAGTCTAGTGGTAAATATTATTCCAAAAGTTTTTATTACTATTTTGGGTAGTTCCATGTTAAATGTTCTTTTTTTTTAATAACCAAATTTTTATACATATTTTCCTATTATATCCGTAGCATTAAATATCTCATACTTTTCTTATTCTAATTCTCTGACATTATTATGAATAATTTTGTTATTTTATTCATCTTCTTAATATGTATAAAAAATTCATTGAAACTTTTATCTTGAGACGGAGGGAGTACTATTTTATGGGTTTATATATTTTTTAGATTCCCCTACCGACTCATTTTTCTTTTTTCTTGTTTTTTGTGAAAACGGACTCGTTTCCCAAACTCCCGACCCCAAGTTTAAAAAAAATATTCATAGTTTTGCATTATATATGTATTAATAAATAGTAATTGTCCAAATTAATAATAATGAATTTGAATTGTCCATTGTGTTTTTTCGCTCAAAATAATTAGAATGAATTTGAATAATTTTTTGTATTTTCTCGCCCAAATTTAAAATGGTTCTATCTTATTAATATATATATATATATATATATATATATATATATTAGATTCTAAAAAATTTGTCAAAAAAAACAAATCATTAAAAAATGAAATTGAATAATATAAAAATATATCCCTATTATTTTTTGAGAAATTAGTTTGCATGGTTAAATTTAAAAAATAAAAGTTTTTAAGAGAGATCATATATGGCCCCAAAGCCACGTATACATTGTTTTTTCCACCTCTATTTTGGTCTCTCCCTCTAAGCTCAGCTGGTTGTCCACTGGTCCGTCGATCTGCTCTGAGCTTCTTCTATGTCCGCCGGCGGCGAGACATGGAGAACACAGACGTTTTCGGCTCGTCGACGGCCCCACTAACATGGCACGACTTCTTGGAGCGCATGCGTCAACCCTCCGCTGCCGATTTCGTCAAAGCTATCAAAAGGTATATATATATATATATATACATACATATATTCGTGATTCATATACGCAATCTCTTACTTGATCTTACTTACTTTTACCTACCATAGATTAGGCTGTTTAAGTAACATTTAATGGTAATGACTGTTATAATCTTGCCCATGTATAAACATACTTACCCCTGATATGTGTGTAATATAGTGAAATAATGCTGGAGTACTATTTTGCACAAATTTACTTCCAAGTCGAATCAGTCTAGTCAAAAAAATAAAAATAAAAATTGACATTACCCTGTTTGTAAGCTAATTAAATGCTCAATTTGTACAAGAATTTTGGACATTATTCACTCTGTTGTCCGAAGTTATATTATGACTTGTTTAGTTGTTTAGATAACACTAAAAGTTATTTTTGGTACTTGAGAAAACTTTTACACCAATGACCAATTTTTTTTTTTAAAGTGCTAGAATTCTCAGTTGGGACAAGTAATTTGGGATGGAAGGAGAACAAAAATTTCCATATTCCAGTTTTATGTGTTTCTTTAAATTCTTATTGGCAAAGAGAGTACTAATTTATAATTCTAAACTTGGCAGTTTCATTGTCTCATTTCTTAACAATGCACCGGATCCAGAACGGGACAGTGAAGCTGTACAGGATTTTCTTAGCAACATGGAAGCGGCTTTTAGGGGTCATTCTCTTTGGGCAGGTTGTTCCGAGGAAGAGTTGGATAGTGCTGGTGAAGTGTGCAAAGCTTTACCCTCGCTTGAATTTCTTTAATTAGTTGACAACTTGACACGGCGTGGAATCAAGAATGTAGAGTCTTTTTGAGAAAACAATGACTCTTTTTTTCTGGATCAGTTGCATGTTAGTTGTTATAGGTTGAAAATTAGGTAATGCACAAATGTGGACACATATATGATACGGATATTCCACCTTGTTTGAAGTATCCATGCCTCATAGTTATTTATTAATTCAATTCACTGACCGACAGACTTATTATGTTGGAATTGGGATGTTTATCATTTTTCTTGCTGGAATTTATGATTTATATCTCCCATGCTCGCTGCTATGTTAATTTAATCTTTAGAAAAATATCTTGAAAATAATTCCAAATGATTAGTACATGTACAGTATTCTTAACCAACTTGGTAGACATACTTGATTTGCATTAAGATATAAAGGAGCATAACATCTGTGAGTATCCTTTTATATCTGCACAAGCATAGTGCCCGTGCAAGGTATGGGCAAGTTTACGAAATAATTAGTAAAATGATATGAATTCATTTATTAATAATTTGAAATATAATTTAACTATCAACTTCATTCACCACGATTCAAAAGTCATTTTAACCAAATAAAAAATCCAATAAAATAAATTGACAATAAGGGTTTTACTGTTAATAAATTAATGGTACAATAAAAGACAAAAGACAAGTTAAATACATACATTGATATATATATATATATATATATATATATATATATATACACACACACACATATAAAGAGGGTGATAAAAGAGTTTTGAATTAACCTCAATTTGAGTAAAAAAAAATTTTAAGTCCTTGGTCCTAAAGAAGTCAACAACATCATTATGAACTTTACTAGTGGTGACCATCGATCCAATATTGAGATCTCACATAATTTGTTCATCTTTTTATCTTTATATAACTGGTTTTTTCTTTTTTCCTCTTTCTCTCCTCTTCACATATAATAGAGCTGATTGTATCTCTCTCTATATAGCTATATATATTAGGATTTTGGTAATTATGGTGGAGGAATTTAGGGCTTGAGAATGCATAGGAATCCACATAGGACTTTTAGTGGAGGACATTTAGTTCAACTTTTTTGTTTCTTCAATTCAAATTGGAGTATGACTCGTAGGAATGAAATCAACTCGTTTGTATTTTTACATATGAAAACTTAAGGCCAAACCCAATTTAGTTTATTTTTATCTATAACTTGATAAAAATAACTTGGTACGAACGAAATTGACTATTAATTGATTAACAGTCGCTCAAATTGGGATTGCCTTACAACTTGCTATATATTAGTATCGATTAGTGTATGAACATATACATGTACTTTGCTATGTTTCTTGAGCATAACACACATGATTAATATTATGATCATAGTTGTTACTGCATACACAATGTAGTCATGGTATGATGAGCTTAATTGTCTGGACGCTTAAAGACAAAAGTCGTTTACAATGTCAATTTATATATTATTTATTTTACTTAACAAGTATATTGGCAATAAAATTTTATATACATTAAAACTCAAAACATAACACTATGGAATAACATTAAAGGCATAATTATGTAAATACTTATCAATAACAATCCAAAAACAACACATTTGATATTAAAAATTAGTAAAAGAAATGAAGAATTCATCAAACACCACATAGAAAATAAAGTTGCAACCAACCATCACAAATATGTAGTCTAATAACTAATAAAACACCACCATAGCAAGCCAAAATAATGTTTAGACTCTCTACACTAGTCTAGACTCTAGAAACATCATTCAATCAAAATCATCATAGAAAAGGTCATCTCCATCTCTTCCACGAGAACTACTCTCATTCAAAGGCGTAGGTGGTGGTCTTTCTCCAAAATCATCATCCACATCTTCATCATCATTTGGAATTCTCTCTTCATCAACTTCATTATCGGAGTCGGAATCTATCAACCTTGATTCCCTTGAAGTTGAACCACCACCACGTCGAGAGTATGTCATTAGATTATTATTAGTATTAAAGACGAGCACTCCTTGAAAGATTACGACCCTCAAGCGTGTTGGATGCACCCCGGTTGCTCGATCCACATCATTCCATGTAAGATCCCCGGGATGAACAACATCGGCATCATTATCGATCCATTCATTACCCCATTCAAAGTCATCAATGACTAATGGATCAAAATTATTGTCAAGTTCACGCTTCTTTTGAACCTCGAAATCGATCTTTCGATTGTATTGGACATACACCAAGTCACTCAATCGTTTGTGTTCCAATCTATTCCTCTTCTTCGTATGAATCTAAAATAAATAGAACAAAAAATAATAATATTAATGATAAAATTTTAATAATAGTGAATGATTTATTACTTTTGAAATTTGAACTAACAATAGAAAGTACTTACAAACTCAAATGTACTCCAATTGCGCTCGCAACCGGAAGAAGAACAACAGAGGCCTAGAATTCTTTTTGCAAATGAGGATAGCTCAATAGCTCGCACTCCAAAAACATTCCACCAATCAACTAGCAAACATTTAAAAGAAATATAAATATTTTTAAAGGGAGGAAATGAAGAATATATATAAATTATAATCATAATATATCTTTATATATATTTTAATATACGTACGCGAATTCTTTATTTTTCGTTGCCTAATCACCATTTCTCTTGCAAAAGTATCGCGAGAAGCATCATAGTTGTCGGCTAGATTGCTTATCTTGTCTAGCAAATCTAACTCGAGCACCATCTTTGCAAGAACGTCATTGAAGTCAATTCGTAAAGCATTAGCAAACAACCGACGTTCCTCTTTGATATCAAAATACTTGCATGGATTGAGCTTTTCTTTTAGGGTCCTTCGTTATATCATAATTGTCGGCCCCCGAACTTTCCGCCATTTTAATATCTACACAATACAATCAAATAAAAAAATTTAAGACAAACATATAATATAATATTTATATAGAATTCACAATCTCATAATGCACCCACAAATATCTCTGATGCTGGCATTAGTAATATTTAATACTATATAATATATATATATATATATATATAGTGATATCAAATAACTAATAATAGTTCAAAATAACAGTAGTAATAACTAATAATAGTTCAAAATAATAGTACTTAAGGTCAAAATTATTACTAACAGTCATGCATTATTGCATTATAATTAATAGTAGTACTAATTTACATATAATTAATAGTAGTACTAACAGTCATGCATTATAATTATTATGTACTTGCAAAAACTAAAAAAAAGGATATGATATAATTAATAGAAATGAATGATATGAAAAAAAAATAAAGCCAAACAGAAAACATAACAAGTTAAGAACCAGTCTGCCAGTGGGTACTCAACATAAATGAATGATTAGAAAGAAAAAAAAATCCAAACAAGTATAATAATTATACATATATAAATATATATATATATGGGGTTCCATCCACAAAGAATTTGGTTTTTGTGGAGCAATCCTTTTTGGGCTCAATTGAATTTTTTTTTTTTTTTTGCTCTAGCCGAAATTTTAACAGGCCAAAAAAGGGGTTGCTCCACAGCAACCGGTTGCTATGGATGGAACCCCTATATATATATATATATTTATATATGTATAATTATAATATTACAGACAACAAATATTATATATATGTATAACTATAATATATATAGAGAGAGACTGAACAGAATAGGCTAGCATAAAAGCTTTAAAAAAAACAACCCAACGCGTATGTTGTCTGTAAAAGCATAAAAGCTTAAAAAAACGAAAAAGGAAAGAGGAAAGAAGATCGAAAAAGGCGACTTACCTGTTGACTGCCGACCAACTCGCTTCCTCGCTGCTGTTGTCTTGTTGATTCGCTCGCTCGCTATTCGGTAAGCAGTCTCTGTCTTAGCTCTCGCCTCTCGATCAGTCGGTCGATGTTCTGACTTCTAATCGATCGATCGATCAACTTTTCTAGGACTTGTTTTATCATTTATGTTCCTTTTCCTCCACGACGTCGTTTTTTATTTTAAGACCCAGTTCAGATTTTGCCATTTGGGTCGACCCATAGAGGCCAAGTCATCGCCGTTCTGTCCAAGTCGACGAAGTCGTCGCCTTTCGGTCCAAGGCGACGCCTTTTTTCTCTAGGCGCTCGCCTTTCCGTCATCTCACCTTACCTGTTCACTACCAACTTGTCGACTAGGCGTCGCCTAGGCGACGACTTAACAACTATATTTATGATTCAAGTTACATTTATTAAAATTTACTTATCATAAGAAATACATAAATATCTATCAGTTCACTTGTCCTCTACTTTGAGAGGATTTGTCTTATTTGGCCGGTAATTGTTGTGTTTTACCTGTGTTACGCCTCCTTGTCTCTATTTCATTGTTTTGTTGGCTTCCGACTTCTAACCTTTATCTCTTATTTCGATTGCCGTCTTTCGCCTATCTTATGTAGTTTATCTGGTGCACCACCCCTCTCTTTTTTTTCTAAAGCCCTCCCACCCCCTTTGCATCGTTGCTCCCATAATTTGTACTGTTATGGATGATCTTTCTTATATATGATAGTTCTTACATGTTTACATATGACGTGCATCTATTTCTCAAATACAGGGATTGGAGAAGTATGTCATGACAAAATTATTTACCCGTGTATATGCTTCACTCCCAGATGAGGTGAATGTAGATAAAAAACTTCACCAAAAGGTGGCTCTGATACAACAATATATCCGCCCAGAAAATTTGGATATTCTGCCGACTTATCAAAATGAAACTTCATGGTTGGTGAGTTTTGTAATACTTTTATGAAGTTCCTTTTTAACCCTTAGTATGTAATCTCCTGGGCTAGTAGGGAAAGTCTTTGATGTCACACCGGCATCAAGACATGATGCCACCAGTTTGGTCAAGTTGCAAGTCCATTCTTATAGATTTAAAGAATGGACAATTTACCTCCTGATTTGTACTTTCATTTTTGCCAGCTTGCGCAGAAAGAATTACAGAAAATCAATATGTACAAGGCACCAAGAGACAAACTTGTCTGTATCCTCAACTGTTGCAAGGTTATCAATAACTTGCTGCTTAACTCTTCCATTGCTTCAAATGAGAATCCTCCTGGAGCTGATGAATTTCTTCCTGTTCTTATATATGTTACCATAAAGGTAAATTCTGTTTTCTTTTGCATGTTTAAAGTGATGGACTTTTTAATTACTTTTCAGTTGACAGCATGCATCTTAGTTTATAATGCCGTTAATACTTCAACTTAGTTAAAAATGCAAATGATAAAGAAAACATCAAGAATAATTGTTACATTCGCACTATAACACTTGGGAAATCATGGGGAGCATTCTTCCTGGACCAACCAGCACTAGAAAAAATACCCATGGCATGTTTGGCCACTGCATACACAATTGTATTGCACAAACATAATAATACTTGTGGGGATGCTAGAAGATAGGTGTCCGCATCAGATATATCAATTGGCTATAATATCTATCGTCTTGTGACCTTTAATCATGCCATACTTTCTTTGCATTTCCCTTCATTACCATATTTCTGTATCCCACCACTTTAATCACGTATATCCTTCAATAACAGAATCAGTTAACTTATCAGATAGCATCCACCCACCCTAGGCTGTTGTTCATACTCTTACATCATCAAAATTAATACTGATGATTATACTGCAGGCAAACCCTCCACAACTGCACTCAAATCTGTTGTATATACAACGCTACAGGCGTCAGTCCCGCTTAGTTTCAGAAGCAGCCTATTTCTTCACAAACATGCTTTCTGCAGAGTCCTTCATTATGAACATTAATGCAAAATCACTCTCAATGGAACAAACTGAGTTTGAAAAGAACATGGAATTTGCTCAAGCACTTCTTTTTAGCCCTTCTTCGGACTCAGATGATACGCCTAGTCAAAGTGATCAAAGCGTTGGACCAAAACAAGAATCTATAAATTATAAGGAGCATCAGGGCACTGCAGTGCATACTCAGGTGTCGCCTCAATCGTCCGAAACTAAGTCAAGAAATGACAAACCCCATTCAAAAGACCCATATTCTTTGAATAAAATTCAGACAATCTCAGATCTCGAGAATAGAGGAGTAACTATGCTTTTGAAGGATGAAAATGCAAACCGGGTCTTTCAGGATTTCCCCTACTTATATGCCCAGGCTGGTGATTTAACAATTAATGACGTAGAGGAGCTGCTAAACAACTATAAGCAACTCGCATTCAAGTATGTTTGTCTTTCTAAAGGAGTGGGTGTTTCAATTACACCTCCTTCATCGTCCCATGTTGAAACTTTGAATGAGCCTGAAGATACCAGAGCAGTGGAGTCTAGTGAGGAGAAACACGAAGACTTTAGGACGGATGATAGCTCAGACGGAGCTTCAAAGTTTGGGGTAGAAAACTCGGAATCCAAGTCAACTCAAGATGAAGATGTTGCTGCATTGATGATGATAATTCCCAGAGGTAATGCTCAACTCACTAGTGCATAGAATTCTATATCGGTTCAACGTAGAGCATTACAATGGATCTTTTGATAACCTTGTGATAAATTGTTAAAAATTGTGTCTGTATGTAGGGTAGCAGTTAGCTTTTTTTTATAACAATAATATATGGGAGATTTCTTTACTAATTTGTTAACATTTAGATTTAACATACTTTGAATTTTTTGTTTAGCAAAGGAAATTTATATTTAAGTAATATATACTAGACTAACTTCAATATAAGAATAGTGGTGTTTGATTACATCTTAATGTATTCATCTCTTAATGCATTTTAATAGTTCAGATCTTTGTATCTAGATCGTCTCTAAATAGTTAAGATAGAGACAGTTCAGATATAAATATGAATTTAAATTATTTAGACTAATAAATGAAGCAGTTGCCCTCATGATCAGTTTGCCCCTTTGAAGACAGACGTACGTACATACGGAAAAGTCAAAATTGAAAGCCGCATACATACCCAAAAGTCAAGATTTATAGCTCAAGAATAAATGAGTCAGGGTGGGCGGACCGATAGATGTCAGATACACCTGGCAGTCACTATTTTTTTCCCTTTTAAATTCTCATTTTATTTCAGTTTTATGCCAACGCTTGACCCCTTTACAACTAAGAGAATAAATTATGGGAAGTGATATTTTTATATTATTTTTTAATATTTTCATACGGTAAATAAAAATTTGATAAATTAGTTAATATGTAAGCCCTATGTGTAGTGAAAAATATTTATGTACGTAAAATTTTAAGAGAAAATCAAAAAAATTGGAATGAATTAACAAATTTTGTAATTATTATTTATCATAATAAAATTAATTAATTAATAATAATAAATTTTAAATCCCTTGATTTCTTCTTAATTTTTTTTGTGTGACGTGTTGTTATTGAATACTCCCTTCGTTCCTAAAAGATTATCGTTTTAGAAGAAAAAATTTGTTCTAAAAAATTTGTCGTTTACAACTTTCAAGGAGAATAAATTATTTACTTTTCTATATTACCCCTACCTTCTCTCATTGTCCCAAGAAATTCTCTGTCTTGTACTCCCTCCATCCCATTATATCTGTCGTTCTAGGGTATTTTTTTCCCCCAAAATATTTGACGTTCTACATTATCAAGAATATTTTGCCTATTTATTTTCCTTCTCTACCCTTCCTTCTCCACCGCCATTAATAGCTATTCTCTATTTTCAAAAGACAGCAAGTTTTAATCGCAACCTGTTCCACTCTTTACGTCATCTCCCCTTCGTCCCTCGGTCCTGCGGTGATCTCTACATTTCTTCTTGGGTCTTCGACGAGTCCGATTCACTACTACAGATCCGGGTATCACTACTACAGATTCGGCGAGTCCGATTCACTACTACAGATCCGACGAGTCCGATTCAATTGCTTGTTGAGTCGGTGCCTGTGTCTCCGTGAGTCCGATTCACTAATCTGAGATCCGTATCACTACTACGGTTTATGAGTCAGATTCACTTCTACTACAGATCCGTGAGTCCGATTCAATTACTTTCGACGAGTTAGTGCCCCTCTGTCTCCGATGAGTCCGATTCAGTCCCTTTTCTTCTCTCTCTCAGATCCGGCGAGTCCGATTCAGTCCGATTCTCTCCCTTCTTTTCTCCTTCTCAGACGCCACCAAAGGAACCTTCAAATTCAGAGCTAAGTCCGACGTCGAAGAATCAAAAGGCGTTACAAGTTTTGCCGCTTGACGAGTTTTGAGAATGTTAAAAACTAATGGGATGAAGGGTAAAATAGTAAAATTATATGTATTCTTAATCTATGTGAAAATCTCTAGAACGTCAGATATAATGGGATGGAGGGAGTATTAATAGTTTTTAACTTTTCATAAAAGGGTAGTGATAGAATTTCAAACAAATTTTACTTGATAGTAAAAGATACTTTCTTAATTCATGTGTCAAAATCTTAAATAACAATCTTTTAGAAACGGAGATAGTATAAATGTATAATTTATTCTCTTACAACTAATCATTTGTATCCAAATTCAAGGCCTATTAATTATATATAGATTTTTCTGCCTTATGGCAAACAAAGTACATCATGATTTACTCTTTTTGTAGGAAAAATACACTTATTTTGTAGTGTAGAAAATTATTAAATTTAAATATTATTGAGTAAATGTTTTCCTTTATGTAAACAAGTTTTAATTTGTTAAGACCGAGACTTAAAATGAATCAAACAGTTCCCCCTCAATTCATACCCTCTCGATTAAAAGTTCGATTCGAGTTCTACTCAAAATATAAATGATTTAAGTATTAGTAAATTTAAAGTTTAATAAATTATTCAAACCTCTTCAAATTGTAATTTTCTATTGATACTTGGATCATATTCGTTCGAAAAGTTCAAACTGTTCGGGCTCGATTCGAGATTTTGTTCGACTCGGTGGATAAACGAACTTCAATCAAAATTTATTTCATACTTAATAAATTTTGTGAATTAAATTTGAGTAACTCAATACTCAACTCGATTCATTTGTACAAGAGTATGTTTGAGAGCACATATATACGTGCATTGCATGTAGAAAAAATAAATATTGAAATATAGAGAGTATTGTAAACAATTAAGCCGACACATCATATGCATGGCCATTAGCATGTGGGAGGCTCGTGAAATTTTAGCTTTTGGGACCCTATTATATATCCAGCTAGTCACGCCCCCTTGTTACTTTCAATTAAGACAGTAAAATAAATAAATTGTTCGGGTTGGATTTGTATTTGTTCGATTAAAAGTTTGATTTGAGTTCAATTTGAAATAAAAATGAGTCAAATATGAACAAATTTTAAAGTTCGATTAATTACTCAAACTTTTTTAAATTATAATTTTCTATTGATACTCGGATCATATTCGTTCAAAAATGTCAAACTGCTCGGGCTCGATTTAGAATCGTGCTCGACTCGGTAGCTAAATGAGCCTCAATTAAACCTTATTTTATATTCGATAAATGTTGTGAATCAATTCTGAGCAACTCAATACTCGACTCGACTCGATTCGTTTACACCCTCATTTTCAATGGTGAATAAATTTATGGGCAGTAATATTTAACCAGTACAATAATTCATATTTAGTATTTCAAAAAACAAAATCACAATTAATAAAAGATGATATTATTGAAATTTTTGTACCATTCTCACATGTACATTGTATACCTTCGACCCCCTTATTTTTCAAAAATAAATTTTACGGTGTAACATTTTAATTTCATTTTATGAACTCCTAGTATAAAGATTTTCTAAAGTCGTCAATTATATATAAAAAAAGAGAGTTTAAGAACGATATTTCTTATGTTTATTTAATAATATTATTGTGATTGTTTCATACTTTTGAGAGTCTGATTAATAACTGTTCGAGCGTGTCTTACCGACCCTCATGATGACTACCGACCTAGGTAGGAACCGAAGAGGATAGGCCTATATGTCCTGAGCCCATTATGCCGGGATCTGGTGGAGTCTGGAGAGGTCGAGGTCAAGTCCTCGCGTCCTTTGGGCCGGGGTCCAGACCGGTGCTGAAACTGACTGAGGGGTTGGGCTTGTGTAGTTGAGCAGCCCACATACAAAGTTGGGAGTGATGAGGGGCGTACGTGGTTAAGGGGCCTAACCCTAATCATATGTCAACAAGGCAACTCCAAAGGTAGTGTTGGAAAGGGATTCCACTTGTACCTTTTAAGGAGATTGTGTTGGACCCAAATATGGGTAACTACCATATTTAGGAATTCTATTCCAACTTGGAGAAGGAGGCTAAGGCAGTGAGAGTACTATAAATACCAGGCCAAGGTTACAATTAAGAGGTAATACCTACTTTAAGCACTAAACACTTAAGCCTCCATTGTTAAACCTCGTGAACGACCTGTACTTATTCTCACATCGGAGCTATCCCCATGACAAGACGGTCGCTTTCTCCTGACGATCTGTTATTGTGCGGGTTTCAAAGCGTGGATTCTGTGATTGGATCGCATTTAAACTTAGGCGTTAACATTGGCGCTAGAAGGAGGGCCTAGTGCTTTCTTGCAATCACCACCCACTTTTCCGGCAGGAGATTATGGCGAGTAAGGAAAATAATGTCTCTGCCCAGGAAAAGGCAAAGCCCCAGCAGTCACACCAGACCACATAGGTGAGGGGGTCAGTGAAGGACCGCCTGAGGTCCAGGATTCCGGATTTGGAAGAGGTATTGCCTCCTCCTCTTCAACGAAAACTCTTCCACGGTAGCCAACATACGCCCCACCAAGCGAGTCAGGCCGACGAAAGTCACTCTCGAGCCCTCGTGAGGCAGGAAAGAGGGAGAGGTAGTTGAGACCAGCGAGAGTTTCTCCTGAGGAAAAAAATGGAACAGAACAAAGATGCCATGTTGACACTTCAGCTGCAGCAGGAAGAACTCGAGAGACAGATGAACAACATGGCCGGGGACCAGGAAGCTTGTTCTAAGAGGCGTAGGAATCGGAGCCGATCCCGGTCACCTCGACGGGGAGAGGCTGGAAGAGAAAGGAGCGAGCACGTAAGTCGCTCTCTGGGACCAAGAAGGGCGAAAAAAAGCCTTTACCGAGTGGCCGATCGAACACCTGGCGGGTCAAGACCAAAGCGAAAAGAGACGCGTCCTGATTACAGGAGGGATAGACCCCGATCGTCCCCCCGTAAAGAAGGATCCGACCCCTCGCTCGAAGAGTGGCAGAACTGGAAAAATTTTTGGGGGCAAAGAACTCAGTGGGGACATCTTCGGTCTGCCTAGGATCCCCCTTTTCGCTTGAAATCAATCAGGTGACGGCCGATCCGAAAAAGAAGATGCCCCCGATGGAGACATATGACGGACTAGGAGACCCTTATGACCATTCGGATGGATATGACTGTCTGATGTCTTACTACGGACATTCGGATGTAGCAAAATGTCACATGTTCGCTACAATGTTAAAAAAAAGTGCCAGGGAGTGGATGAGGACTTTGGCAGCAGGATCGATCGGGTCGTGGAATGACCTTCGGGAAAAGTTCCATGCTCAGTTCAGGAGAAATCGTAGACGAGGAAAGAGCACAGCATCCCTCATGCAGGTCTGACAAAAGTCAGATGAGACCCTAGGCCAATACGTAAAAAGATTTCGGGAGGCGGTGGGATCGGTAGCAGAGTTGAATTCGCCACAAGCCCTGGGATTCTTCACAACGGGTCTGGACATCGGGAGGTCGAAAAAGCTGGGGAAAGACTTGGTGATCAATCCTCCGGCAGATCTGACCGAGGCCTTCCATCGGGCAGAAGGGTTTATTGCGATAGAGGAAGCCTTGGGCAATTTTAAACCACACTCTCAATCTTATGAGAAATCCAAAGACCGAGATAAACCAAGTTACCAGCGTTCGGACAACAATCAGTGGAGATCGGACAATCTGGGTAAGAAAAGTTACAATGGAGGAGGGTCAGGAAGTAACCGACCTCCACTGCCCAATCGTAACGTCAGCAAGGTCTACACCCCTCTTACTGCGGATTGGTCAAAAATTTTGGAGGAGATGAAGAATCAACCCTTCTACGAGCCATGCACAAGACGAACCAAACCTGGAAGGAGGGGTCGAGACAAGTATTGTGAATACCATCAGAGTACCGGGCACTCGACTGAAGCATGCACCCACCTGATGGACATGATAGAGAAGAATGTTCAGAATGGACAGTTGATACAGTATGTGGCCAGTCGGGGTAACGCAATGGCACCTAGAGAAGAAAGCAGAGCTCCAGTTCAGGATATCCAGCCTCCACAGAGCCCCCCAGCCCGAGGCGTGGTTGATGTTATCTCAGGAGGTTCTGTCGGACGGGTAACGGGAAAAAAGAGAAGTGGGCATTTAGAGGCAGTGTTATCAGTGACGGGGTCAACTACTAGAAAGAATCGGGCATATCCTGGAACGTCTATCTAATTCTCAGACGAGGATTACCCGATAGACCTCATCGAGCCACATGACGGCGCACTGGTGATAACGGCTCAGGTCGGGATAGTAGATATGAAGCGGATGATGATAGACAACAGATCCTCGGTCGACATTCTATATACTCATGCCTACCAAAGGCTAGACCTGCAAGGGAAAAAGATGGATTTGGGAGGTGAAGGACCCTTATATGGTTTTAGCGGAGAGCCGGTGTATGTGTCTGGTACCATCGAATTGCCTGTCAAGTTCGGCACAACACCAAATCAGGCCAAAATAATGGTCAGATTTTTTGTCGTCCAGGTAGATTCGGCATACAACGCGATCCTCGGGAGACCAACCCTGGTAGCCTTGCAAGCAGTAACTTCCATACCCCACTTCAAAATCAAGTTTCCAACACCGAACGGGATCGGGGAGGTAAAAGGAGATTTAGATATAGCCCGAAGGTGCTATCAGAACAACTTGATTTCTTCAGGAGTCGGGGTCAGTAGGCAGAAGCAGACAATGGCCATTGAAATAGAGCCATTCACTGAGGGCAGTACGAAACCGCTTGCCCTACCTGCCGAAGAAACCGAGGACATAGAACTAGTGCCAGGCAACAAAGAGAAAATGATCAAAATCGGGTCGGGGTTGGCAAAACCATTCAGAACAAGATTGATTACGCCGATATCTTTGAATGGGAGCCGAGTGATATGCCAGGAGTAAGTGAATCGGTGGCCATACATCGACTGCATGTGGACCCGAGCAAGAAACCAGTCATACAGAAGGGAAGAGTTTTCACCCCAGAAAGACAAAAAATTATCGATGAAGAGATTGCCAAACTTCTGGAGGCCGAGTTCATCTTCGAGATTGATTACCCGGAGTGGTTGGCCAATGTGGTCTTGGTCCAAAAGCAGAACGGGAAGTGGAGATTATGCATCAACTACACGGATTTGAACAGGGCGTGTCCGAAAGATTTCTACCCCTTGCCCAACATAGATCAGTTGATTGACGCCACTTCGGGATACGGTATGCTGAGTTTCATGGATGCATTCTCAGGGTACCATCAGATTTCAATGAGTAAGGAAGATATCCCAAAAACCAGTTTCATCACACATCGGGCGATATACGCGTACAAGAAAATGACCTTCTGGCTATTGAATGCCGGGGCGACTTATCAGCGAATGATGAACTTCGTGTTCACGAAGCAGCTAGGGAGGAGTATGGAGGTCTACGTAGACGACATGATCGTTAAAAGCATGTCAGTCCGTGACCACCTTCAAGATCTAGAAAACTGCTTTGAGACAGTCAGAAGGCGCAAACTGAGGTTGAACCCGACTAAGTGCACGTTTGGATTGGGATCGGGGAAGTTCCTGGGGTATCTGGTCAACAAAAGGGGAATCGAAGCAAACCCAGAGAAGATTCAAGCGGTCCTAGATATGAGATCCCTGAAGTCTTATAAGGATGTGCAGAGACTGACAGGTCGGATTGCGGCCCTCAGGAGGTTCATCTCCAAATCATCAGAAAGGTGCCTACCATTTTTTGACACCTTGAAAGGGCCCAAGAACGAGAAAAACTTTCAATAGACTCGGAGTGCGAAGACGCGTTCCAAGGAATCAAACAATATCTATCTTCAAAGACTACTCACGATGAAACCAATCCTTCTAAACCTTTGTATCTCAGACCGGCGGCGAGTTCGATGGCGGTAGAAGCGGCGATTAGTTCGGGGACAAAGGGGAAATCGGTTCCAAAGATACTACGTCGACCATGTGCTTGAGATGCAGAATTACATTACGAACTCGAAAAAAATTCGCCTATGCTCTGATCATTGCAAGTAGGAAGCTTCGGCATTATTTCCAGGGTCGGGTGGTGGTGGTATACACGGATCAGCCGTTGAAGAAAATTCTACACCGACCAGAGGTATCGGGAAGACTGGCAGTATGGGCAATGGAATTAACACAGTTTGCATTAGAGTATCTACCCCGGACAACAATCAAAGGACAAGCACTGGCCGACTTCGTCGTGGAATGTTCATTCTCAGAACCGAATATGGGGTCAGTGACCGAAACACAACACGTGAGGACTTCATGGACACTATATGTTGATGGCTCATCAACCTCGGACGTCAGTGGTGCCGGGGTCATACTGACGAGTCCCAAAGGGTTTAAAGTCCAACAAGCGATTCGATTCCAGTTCAAAGCGACCAACAACGAAGCAGAATACGAGGCCATTCTGGCCGGGCTGAAGTTAGCCCGAAGCCTAGAGGTACAAAACTTGGTCATCTATAGTGATTCACAGTTGGTCATCAAACAGATATCGGGGGAGTATGAAGCTCGGGGGGCAAGAATGATGAGGTATCTAGCCGAAACGAAGAGTAAATTAGCATACTTCAGTACGATTAGCTGTCAAGGAGTGGACCGATCCGACAACACAGTGGCAGATGCCTTGGCTCGACTGGTAATGACAGAAGTAAGCTCCTTCGACGGCTCGGTATATCTAGAAGTATTGGAGCAGCCAAGTGTTCCGAAAGAGGAGGTACTATGTGTCGATCGGCTGGACTGTTGGCTTACGCCTTATATCTTCTACTTGGCCGATGGGGTATTGCCTTCGGATCGCATGTTAGCAAGGAAAATCAAGCACCGAAGTTCAAACTTTGTACTTATCGATGGAGATCTGTATTAAAGGGCTTTTAGTTCCCCATTGCTCAAGTGCTTAACACCGTCAGAAGCAAACTATACACTTCGAGAAGTACACGAAGGGATTTATGGAGATCACATGGGGGCCAAGTCACTGACATACAAGATTTTGAGGCAGGGGTATTACTGGCCGACTATCTATACATGGGCCAAGGAATTCGTCAGAAGGTGTCCCAAGTGTCAGCTGAATAGTAACATCCCATATCAACCCCCCGAAGAGCTTTACTAGGTCTTATCCCCGATTCCCTTTGCTGTATGGGGAATCGACATCTTAGGGTCTCTGCCGAAGGCAAAAGGGCAAGTCAGCTTTGTAATCGTGGCTATTGACTATATGACGAAATGGGTTGAAGCCAAACCCCTACAGAAGATCACCGAACAAGAATGCTTGAAGTTTTTAAAAGAAGGAGTCGTCTATCGTTTCGGCATTCCTAGGGCAGTGGTCTCTGATAATGACAGACAGTTTGTGGGGTCAAAGTTCAAGAGTTTTCTGAAAGAGTTAGGAATTCAACACCGTAAGACTTCCGTTGCTCACCCTCAATCGAACGGTCAAGTAGAAGTAACCAACCAAACCCTATTCAACGGAATAAAAAGGAGGTTTGATGAGTTAAAGGGTCGGTGGCCCGAAGAACTACGCAGCGTTCTATGGGCATATCGGACTACTCCGAGAACAACAATGGGAGATTCTCTATTTCGACTGGCATACAGGACCGATGCACTCATACCAGTCGAGATCGGGTCCCCCACTCTTTGGGTCAGTCAATACAAAGAACTATACAATGACGAAGGCCTGAAAACAAATTTGGATCTGCTGGATGAAGCTCGGGACTCTGCCACGTTGAGGTTGGCTATTTATCAGCAGAGAACAGCCCGCCACTACAATCAGAAGGTGAAGTTGAGGAGGTTTGAGGTAGGAGATTTGGTACTTCGAGAGTCGGAAGTATCAACCCCCCAGAACACAAGCAAACTGATGCCTAACTGGGAGGGGCCTTACGAGGTAGTGGATGTTCCGAAGCCAGGAATTTACCGGCTTCGAGCAATGGATGGGTCTGAGGTAAAGAATACATGGCATGCTGGAAGACTTAGAAAATATTGCCAGCAAATGCATGTCTATTATCCCCTTCATTTATGTAATTTATGCAATTTATCAATGGAATAAAAACTTTTCTTCGAGAAATACTTGTACTTCATTTGAATTTGCACTGCTTTACCAATAAAACACGCTTCGGGCATAGACTGATCAGACAGTCCGGAGGGACCTAACTGATCAGAAAAGGTCACAAGTATAACTGATTGACAAAGTTACACATCCGATCAGATAAGCTTCGAGCATAAAATGATCAGACAGTCCAAAAGAACTTAACTGATTGGTAAACGCCCCAAGTATAACTGATCGATAAAGTTATAAATCCGATCCTGTAAGCTTCAGACATAAATTGACCAAACAGTCAGAAATGACCTAACTGTTCGATGAAAGTCAAACAAAACTAATCGAGATAACAAATTAGAACAATTTTTTACTATTCATATCAAACATGTTTTATAATTATCGATCAGACAGGCTTCGGATACATATACCATCAGCCTAACAGATCTAGCGAATGACAAAACTAAGAAAAAAAAAATTACAAGTATGAAAAACAGATACTAAGGTGGACCATCATCAGCTTCGGCCTCGGATTCCTCATCGGAGGAGTCAAGGATCGAGGCGTCCAGTCCGGCATCAACAAGCTTTGCTCGGGTCTTCTCCCGATAAGCTTCGACACCCTCGGCAAACTGGGCCATGATCTTATCAGTCAAGGCAGGCGAATCTTCGTATTCTTTGATAGCTTCCTGCTTGATGACGACCTGCTCTTCTAACAAAGCATTGTTCGACCGGATCAGCGTCCTCAGCTGGTCCTGCATTGTGCCGAATTGGTCCTCGATGTTGTGAAGATTTCCCACCAAGACCTTATTCTCCTCGGCCAGAAGCTCTTTGTCCTGCACAACTTTCTTGGCATGACCATCGAGACTGACAAACTCCTGTTGTAGTAGAGCGTGTTGTTTTTCGAGTTCGGGGATCCGACGATCAGCTTTGGTTACCTTATTATGAGTGTCGGCATGTAGATCTCTCTCTCTCTTCAATTCAGAATCCTGACCTCGCAGCTCGACCTCGAGAAGCGACACGTCATGTCTCAGCTGCATCTCCTTTTTTGTAGATCGGGCCAAAGAAGGGATATCCCGAGCAAGGATGGCATTGGCCTAAATACAAAAAATACATCGGTCAGACAAAACACAACCTAGCAGTAAAGGATAGAAACTCTAAAACTGATCGAGAATACCTGAGTCTGAGCTCTGATATAAGTAACCAAAAACTCCTCGGATGAATAGCTCTTGAACCGCTCGTCGTCGCCAGAGAGCTTGAAGTGGTCGAGCAGATGGAAAGGGAATTTGTCCGAAGGACTCTTCGGCCAACAGGTAGTCGGCGATCCTTGCGAAGAACTAGCTTTGGAGGTAGGGGTCGATCCAGGGATCGGGCCATCCACCACATCAACTGGAGTAGGGCCTTTGATTAGACGAGGTTTCTTCAGTGGAGGTTCGAGGAGCCGATCCTCTGTTTCCTCCGAATCCTCGACCACCGTTACTATGGTAGGAGGCGGGGAAGCTGGTTTTGGCTGGATCGCAGAAATTGCCTTGGAAGGGGCTCGGGCAGAAGAAGGCTTCTTTGATTTTTTCAGCAAGGCCAACTTGTCAGCCCCTTTCATCTTCAACACATTTTTTGTGGAAGTGTCAGCTTTGGAAGATACGGGAAGAGGCCCTGTTGATGAACCGACATACAGTTCGGTAATAAGAATAGCCTCATCCTCGGGAGAATCATTCGCAGCAGGTGGATGGATGGGTTCGGCAACGATTGACAGAGGGGTCAAAGCTACATCGGCCTCATCGGGCTTGAAGATAGTCACTACTATAGAAGATAAAGAGGTTAATAAAAACGAAGTAGGAGGTCAAGAGTGTAAGTAAAAGAGATCGGGTGTGACGCCCCCAAAATAGGTCCATTCCACCCAACCCATTCTGAGTCGCCAAATACATGGTACAGAAATAACTACAACTTTATTATTACAACAGTAAAACTGTGAGTTTGAATACAAATATTATCTTCTAGACAATATCTATACCCAAATAAATCCTCATCACATTTATTGATACATTATTTTACAAAAATGGTGAGGACTACTAAACAACTCTCTCTAGAACCTTCATTCCATACCCCGACTAGTACTCGCTACATTCTCGCCTCCTGAGAGGAAAAATGGAACAAAAGGAAAGGGTGAGCTCAACTAGCCCAGTAAAGAATTTTATGAAAAAAATAATATACAACAAATTATCGTTAGTCTTCAACAGGGAAAAATCTGATAGAATCTGATGTAGGCAACAAGTTTCGGATCAATATTCGCAATGAAATAATAATTCATAGAAAGAGTTACGTAGAGAATGAAATCTACTATAATCTATGAATTTAACAAATTCATCATCAATATTTTATCCCCCAGAAACATCAATCAATATTCATCTCAAATCAAATATTCATCTTTGCACTACTGAGCCAAAGATATTCATCGATCGGTCATGTTCATCTCAACACTGCTCATCTTTGCACTAAAGGCCAAAGATATTCATCGATCAATCGTATGTTTATCTCAACACTGCTCATCTTTGCACTACGGGCCAAAGATATTCATAAGAAAATCAACCATCTTTGCACTAAAAGCTAAAGATATTCAAAGAACATCATCATTTAGACTCCAGGATGATGAAAATAATTTTAAAAGAAAACGAATCCAAAGGAAACAAAAGAACAAGTATTATGGATTCGCACTTTAAACAATCTGAGTTCAAAAATACTTCATAAATAATCATAATCAAGTAAAATTCAAGAATGATCAAAACATGGATACAATCAAAGCTAGTATCCAGAATAGATATTTTGGACAAAAAGAAGAATTTAATTTTTTGTGAATAGTATCGTATTCGTGAATAGTGTCGATATCGTGAATAATGTCGTATACGTGAATAAGTAACTCAAACACCAAAAGATAGAAATTTCACAAAAACATCATCATCATGCTTACGTGAATAGTACTTTAAGTGAATAGTAATTAAATGAATAGTAATTAAGTGAATAGTAACTCATGAATAGTAACTCATGAATAGTAACCCCGACATGAAAAAGTTCCAAATTTGATAAAAGATTCCAACCAATATTTCAGCATAATGATATTGAAGAAATAATATTACTTGAGAAGAAAATAACATCCCTTACAGGTTATGACTTGAACTTTCACCGTATATCAACACTCAAAGTATACTCACAAGAATACGCTCAAAATATCGAGAGAGAAATAGAGAGAAAACTTCAGTTTCTGGTGTGATTTTTAATTCTAACCTAAGCTCCCTATTTATAGGAAAATGCTTAGAACACCAAAGTAGAAAATTGAATATAATAATATTATTTATAAACAAAATTCCTTAGCCCACCTTTGAAATCTGATTTCAGCCATAGCACATGTTAAATGAGGTTCACAAACTCACCAAAAACGTTTTTCTCAAAATAATTAATTAAAACTCCCAAAAATCAATTATTTCGTAACTCTGAAACTTCAATAATTCGTAATAAATAGTCCTTTTATCTAAAAATTCGAATCTCGTGAGTTTTTATAGGAAATTCAATTCTCTACAACTTTGCAGAAGAAAATTTTTGCAAATTCCAAACAGAAATTGACCGAAATCCACAAACGGACGATTTTATAGGCTATAATCAAATTTCGATCAATAATTGTGTCCACCAACACACAAAACATGTGTTAAACATTTAATGCCACAAAAATACTCTTCCTCCTCATATACTCATATATCCCACATTCATTATAAAAATATCATCGTTAATATATTATTAAAATAATATATTTAAAAGAATTATTTTATCAGAAAAAGATAAAATATTAATTTTCAAGAATTTTCACATTAAAAATTTTCTCCATCTATATCCTAATAAAATCAATATTTTTCTCATCATATAAATCAATAATTAATTATTCATAAATAATATTACAGAATCACATTACTAACAACTGCATAGGTTCGAAGAAAGGGGCTTTCCAATAAGGATCTCTCCTTACTCTGCCAAGAATTAGATGATCAAACCTCTCCTTAGACAAAACTTTCTAGACATTGTCAATAATGTTATCTAATAATATTATTCAAATAATATGAATTATTGTCTGATATAATAGAAAATCAAAGTTGATAATTATTAAAACAACAATAATATAAAATATCAACACATCAATTATTAAATCAATAAAATAAAATCTTTGAACAATAATTCTCAGAACAATTATTGAGTAGGCCTTCTACGTAAGAATCAATAATTGGTGCAATACTGGTGTGCTTCTTGTGTTTTAACCACCGGCATTCTAACAACGATAATACTTGAATAACTACTACCGTTATTTATAAACAACTTATTCTTGTCGTTTTCTTCCTCCAATCGCTTTCCGCTATGGGGCCCACACAAGGTCTGCTACTTCGTCATTTAATATTCCTCGACAAAGATTTAATATTCCATGACCAAACGAATATTCCCTGACAACAATGAATATTTTATCACCACTTGCTTATTTAAAATATTTGCACATTTTACCCATAACTAACCACATTAATCAAATCAACCCTTACTATTTCAAAATGATAATTAGAGAAATTAAATCTTTATTTATAAAAAGTTGGGGTCTTACATCGGGATTGTTACTTACAGCCATGTTCATAGAGCCAGGACTCGTTGGACACCATCCCTAAACCCCAACTGGTTTGCTTCAGCAGCGAGTAGAACTTCTTGAAGGCGACAGAATGACCCTTCGGAAACTTAGTTACCTTCAACGGGGAATCCTCAGGACAGGCCCAATCTGGTAAGAGGGTGAGGTCGGTTCCCTTCATGAAGAACCATTGGGAATGCCACCGTTTGTTGCTGGAAGGGGTCTTCACGAAGGTGGCTCGGCCAGCACGCTGCTTCGAGATGGAGTAAGTAGGTTCCTTCAATTGAATCGAAGCGAAAAATAGACAAAGAAGAAGTCCAAACCCGGAGTGATGTCGGCTTCTTGACACAGGGCAATGAAGCTGATCAGCTGGATATTGGAATTCGGAGCCAGTTGCGAGAACCCGATCCTGACTAGACAGAGGAAGGAGGAAATAAATTCGTGGAGGGGGAACCGAACCCCATACTTCAAGGCATAGAGATGGACGGCCGTCCAATCCTCTTTGGGACGCCAGAACATCCTCTCATTCGGCTCAGCCACCCGAAGTTTGTACTCTTGAGGGATATTGAATACGGTTCGAATGTCGGACAACTGGGATTGGATGATGGATGACTCGGTGTTGATAACGGCATAATCAGTCTCGGAGGCATAGAGACGGCGAATTTGAGTATCGACACTCTCAATAGGATGATGTCACGGAGATGTTTGGTAACTCGACTGGACCAGTCATCACGGAGAGTGAGTAGTGCGCCTCGGTTAAAGTGGCCACCACGGGAGGAGTAGTGCTAGAATCAGCCATTTGGTGTGATTCGAAAGGGAATGAGGCACAGAGGTGAGTTTTTAGAAAGAAAACGGCAGGAAATGAAGGAATTTGGAGAAATAGGTATCTCGCCGGAAATCGCCATTGCCGGAAAAGTTTCAGAGAGATTTAAAATGTTGAAGGCTCAAAAAAGTGACAGTGAGGGACTAAGGGGGGTTTATGTAGCAGGTCGAACACAGTTTTCAAAGGCGGCTATTTATGTCGAATGGGGTCCAGCCTTAGGGAAACGTGTACCAGTTCGTTAATCAAGAAGAAACCGCTTGGGTTCCCAAGACAGCTCATCATTATGGCGTGACTATCCAAATTCATGTCCTTTCAAGTCTCATGTCATAAATATCTTATAGCAAGAGACTGGGGGGCAATGTTCGGGTGTGTCTTAACCACCCTCATGATGACTACCGACCTGGGTAGGAACCGAAGAGGATAGGCCTATTTGTCCCGAGCCCATTATGCCGGGATCTGGTGGAGTCTGGAGAGGTCGAGGTCAGGTCCTCGCGTCCTTTGGGCCGGGGTCCAGACCGGTGCTGAAACTGACTTAGGGGTTGGACTTGTGCAGTTGAGCAGCCCACATACAAAGTTGGGAGTGATGAGGGGCGTACGTGGTTAAGGGCCCTAACCCTAATCATATGTCAACAAGACAACTCCAAAGGTAGTGTTGGAAAGGGATTCCACTTACACCTTTTAAGGAGATTGTGTTGGACCCAAATATGGGTAACTACCATATTTAGGAATCCTATTCCAACTTGGAGAAGGAGGCTAAGGCAGTGAGAGTACTATAAATACCAGGCCAATGTTACAATTAAGAGGTAATACCTACTTTAAGCATTAAACACTTAAGCCTCCATTGTTAAACCTTGTGAACGGCCTGTACTTATTCTCACACCGGAGCTATCTCTCAAGCGGACGCATTGTAAGACCCGAATTTTATGAAATAAAAGTATTCAATTTTTCTTATAATTACAATTCAAAGAAATGATTAAATTGTTAAAAGTTTAAAGTTAAGGGTGAGATATGAATTTTTTTCAAAATACGCAAGTGGTTATAAAATATTCAATTGTTTGAATATTCGTTTGGTTAGTAGAATATTCTTTTACGTTTTAAAATATTAAATGCAACGACGTATGAACCATTTTGTGGGCCCCATAACGGATAAGCTGCTCGGATGAATAAAATGACAAATTTGAGTTTTTATAAATAATTGCGTAGTAATGGTTACTGATTAAACCTTTGTTGGAATACCCGGTGGTTAAAATATAAGTAATCTGGCGTTATTGCACAAAGAAAGACACCAGTATTGCACGGTATTTTTGAAATTATTGATTCTTACGTGAAGACACTACTCAATAATTGTTACGATGAATTCTTTATTCAATATTTTATTTTATTGGCTCAATAATTGCTGCGTTGATAGTTTATATTATTGTTGTTTTAGTAATTGTCACTACACAGTATCTCCATTATCAGATCAATAGTTCATATTATTTGAATAATATTATTAGATAGCATTATTGCAAATGTCTAGAAAGTTCATCAAGGAGAGGTTTGGTCACCTAATTGCTTGTGCCAGATGAGAGAAATCCTTATCGAAAACCCCTCTTTCCTGAACCGCTCTTTGGTTGTCATTATTGTGATTCTCGTAATATTATTTGTGAATAATTAATTATTGATTTATATGATAATGAAATATTTATTTGATGTGGATATAAATGATGGATTTATTTATGTGATTATAAATGAAGGAATTAATGTTGAGGTGTTTTATCAGTATTTTGTCGGATTGGAGGTATTAAAAGATCAAATCGGTGTTCTTAAAGCTCTATTGCTTGAGTTATAATTTTTAATCCGACTGTTGGATCGTTGTGATTTTGGGATATGTTAGACATATATAAGTTGAGTATATATCCACAAATTTTGAACCGTAAAAAATGAACGTATAATTTGTAATGAATTTTAAGAGGTGACTGATTCGGAAATTAGGTTTATAAATGATTTTGGTAGAAAATTCTAGAATTGAGTGGGCCCCACTTGTGGTTGGTGAAGAAATGTGCTGAATTTTATTTCATATGTGGTTGGTGGTAATAGTAGCAGGTAAAGCCATCAAGTAGCAGGTCAAGTCTGCTTCGGCGTGCTAACATTTTCATATAAATAGAGGGCTAAGTTAGAATTAAAAATAACACCAGAAACATAAGCTTTCTCTCTTTTTCTCTCTAGATTATCGAGTGTATTTTGTGAGTATTTAGATACTTGGTGAGTTGCTATTCATCAGTGCAAGTTTCCTTCAGCGTCATATCCGATATCCAGTCAGAAGTGTTGCTCTTTTGAGGTAAAGGATAGTAAGGTATAATAAGGGATGTTATTTTCTTTCTAATGATGTTATTTTTTCAATATCATTATACTGAAATATTGGTATAGATTTTATTGTGGAATTTCTACCTTTTTGAGTCGGGGTTACTATTCACGTATATAATACTATTCACGTATACGACACTATTCATGTATATGGAACTATTTGCGTATATGACATTATTTACGTATACGATATTATGTACGAATACAGAGTACTATTCACGAGTTACTATTCATGAGTTACTATTCATGAGTTACTATTCACGAGTTACTATTTACGAGTTACTATTCATGACAAAATTGGTTTCTTTTTCTAATCAAATTATAGTTGATTTATGAATATTACTCTTGAAATTAAATCTAGATGTTTTGATGATATTGATTTTACTATCATATATAACATTTTTATAATCATGGTGAAGAAATTTCTCTTTAACTTGAGTGTAAAGATGGGTAGATTATTAGTATGATCATGACTATGGGTTCTCTTTGGCCAGTAGTGCAAAGTTGAATTGTTGACTGGTATGATCATGTCCATTGAATTTACAATTGAATATTTTTAGCTTAAGTGCAAAGGTGAATTGATCAACATGGTTATAATTATGGTTTATATAGATTTTGAAATGATTATATATTTCTTTGAGATATGAATATCTTTGGCCCGTAGTGCAAAGATGAATTATTGTTGAATATCTTTCGCCTGTAGTGCAAAGATGAATTATTGTTGAATATCTTTGGCCCGTAGTGCAAAGATGACCTGTTGAATATCTTTGGCCCGTAGTGCAAAGATTACCTGTTGTTGAATATCTTTGGCCTGTAGTGCAAAGATGACTTGTTGATGAATATCTTTGGCCCGTAGTGCAAAGATGAATTTATTAGTATGATTATGAACAGGAACTGTGATTTGGTATAACCATGATCTTTGATGTTTCAGGTAAAGACAAGTGATGAAAATTATCTTTGTCCTGGGTGCGAAGAGGAATTTAGAATCACAATTATGATTATGAGTTATTCATATGATTATGAAAAGGAACTGTTGATTGATGTTACAGGGATAAAACATTGTTGGTGGACTTTTAACATGGAGAAGATAATAGATTTTATGGTCTATTTGACTCTTCTAATGGATTGCTCGTTCCGCTGCAACTATGGTTGAAAAGTTTTATCATCTACCATATGTTCTAAATCTCTTATTTATTATTGATGAAGGCTATTGATAATTTAATTATCTTTAGTCATGATATTCTTTATTGAAAGCTAGTTGTGCTCACCCTTTTTTTCACAATTCCTTTTAGGTAATAAAAGTGTAGGTTTGGAATCGACGAGGGGATAACAGGGGAATAGAATCGGTGGTCTATAGTCATTTGAGGTTCTCCTAAATAGTATGAAAATAATTTTATTGAGACTTTAGATAAGTGTGTCGTATTATATACGTCATTTGATATTTAATTTTGGTGAACCGAATAGGATGAGGTGAACTCAACTTTGGAAGGGTGTTTTGCCACTATCATACAAGATGTCTAATGACATACAAACTCGTGTTATCATAACACAGGGTTGTGCACATCCACTTGCTGAGTATATCTACGTGCACTACCTCTATAATCTTGGAGTTTGGTTGGAGTATAATTCTCAATTAGAGATAATTATATGTCAAGAGAAGACTCACCATTGGAAAGAAGATGATAGTAATCTTCTCGTTTTTCTTTGGGGTCTATTAGGTCAACCAAGGATAATTCTGTGGGCATATGATATCTATCATAACCTAGACGCATGGCCTTCCATGTACGAAGGTTTCCTTGAGCACTTTTCAAAGATTCTAATTTCTAAAATAGTTTTTGATTGTACCTTTATGTAAGGTGTCACTGTGACGTGCTATCCAAGGTTGGGACATGAGTCACAGTTGGTATATATTTGTATCAAAACTCACAGCATTTATGTTGTTGTATTTTGCACGACAATTGTTGTAATAAAGTTGTAGTTGTTTTCTGTACCATGTATTTGGCGACTCAGAATGGGTTGGATGGAATAGACCTATTTTGGGGTCGTCACAACGGCCGTCAAGCTTCTGTGTGATCTGTTATTGTGCAGGTTTCAGCGTGTGGATTACGTGATTGGGCGCCACAGATTTAAACTTAAGCGTTAATAATAACCACTACTGACAGAGTCGTGTTCGGGGTTCTCGCTCAAGCATAATATGTTACCAACAATTTAAGTGAAATAGTTTTAATTACAAATAAAACTATAATTAAAATGTATTGTATTAAAAAAAGGATAATTAAACAAATATATATATATATATATTATTTAGTAATTAAAATTTGATAAAATACAAGGGTAAATATGTAACTTTATCTATTTAGTCAACCCTAAAAACTTGCAGGGGTATTAACTGTTACTTAAGAAACTAGACGGGAAGTGAGTGTTATTATGATTATCTAAAGGGGATGTCACTGTATTTTACTCTTTTACTAATGCATTGAGCCTCATGTGTTTAAACCCAAGATATAGTTACTATATAAACTTTGTTTGGTGTGTGAATTATTATAGAGCGTGTTAGACATCTAACGAATACACCTGACTAACCAAACTGATAAATCTGAATATATTGTGTCTTCTATTTTTGTGTCTTCTTTAATTTCTTGTAATTGTATGCTATATTTTGGTCTTAAATTCTAAGGAATTTAGTAGTACATAGTAATAAGAGTGTCTTAATTAATCTTGTAATTAATGAGCTAGCTAGGTTAAATTAATTAAATGAAAGAAGTAATATAATTAATGACATTGTAATTTAGATGTTAAACATGTCAAACGAGTTTCAAGCTAAGGCACTCTTACTATGTTGAAAAACAGGTTTACTAGAGTTCTAATTTACTTGGCCAAAACGTTATCAAACAAAAAATAATCAACATAAAACTATCCATCCTATTCTAGATATCCAAAACACAACAACAAGAAACATCACATCCATTCATATCCTTCCAAATCCAATTCCAAATCTATATCACAGCAACAAGAAACATCAAATTCCATAATACACACCTTTAATTATTTTTAGTAACATGCAAACAGAAAATCAAACATTTCAAAATCAAATAAATCCAATTCCAAATCAAATACAACACATCCTATTTCAAATCAGTAACACAAATATATCTTGTACATAATTTCAAATCAAATACATCTTAATTCCAAATCAAACATTCCAAATCAAATACATAATGCACATAATTCTAGTTCCTATTCTAAGTCAAATACATCATATTCTAAGTAAACATAAAAAAATTAATTTAACTACAGAACACAATTATATTATACAAACCTAATATATTAGGAGATAGATTGTGTTGCATACTTAATAAATTTTTTTCCCTACCAAGGTAATTAAAATATTATAGCCACCTTCAATTGACATCAAAGAAGAAAACTACACAATTAATCAAGCAAGTCTTCGCACCTTCGTGGTAATTAAAAGTTTTGAATTATGGCTGAAGATATGTTTAATTATAGTTCTTCAAATTCTTCTCATGATAATATTGACATGTATAATATTGGTGTTCATAACATGAACCAATAGCATATTAACAATTCAAAAAGTCCATACGAGGGTAAGATTTTTTCTACTATCTAAGAGGCAGAATTTTTTTTATAGAACTTATGCACGTAGTACTGGATTTGAAATAAAAATTGGATTGAAGGTAGTAAGGTCAAAAGAAAAATGCATTCAATAGGTCACACGATGTGCAAAGCTAGAATGTCTGTGAAGCCCCCAAAACAGGTATACATCACCTATTCTGAGTCGCCAAATACATGGTTCAGAATACAAATACAACTTAATTATACAACTGTCGTGCAAAGTACGACAAAACATAAGCTATGAGTTTTAATAAAAATATTGTCGTCTAGACAATATACAAACTCAAATTCAATACTATTACATTTATTTTCCCACTATTTCACGGAATAATGAGGACTACTAATGCTATCATCTGGTTCGTCACTCCGTTCCCCGACTAGTCACTGCTACATTCTCATTTCCTGAAGAGAACAATGAAAGTACAAGGGTGAGCTCAACTAGCCCAGTAGGAAATATTATGACTAAGATAATGCAGAATATATTATCGTTAGCCTTAAATAGTGTTAAACTGATACAATATAACAAACATCAAGTTTAATCTGCTTGATGAACAAGCGATCCATTAAAAGAGTCAAATAGAATAAAATCTACTATCTTTTATGATTTAAAAGGTTTTTCATCACTTTTATTGTTGGGACTCGACTTTTAATAAATAATCCACATCATCGAATCACCCCGCACTACTACTGACCAAGGATATTCTTTAGTATCACGACCACAATTATCCATGCACTACGAGCCAAGAATATTTGTGTATTCATTAATGGTCATGATCATGCCAACAATCATCCCATCAATGCACTACGGACCAATGAGGACTTTTACCACATCATTTGTAACATTACGGTCGAGGATTACAATCCAATAATCCCCGGTCATAATCATACCAAGTCCATCTATGCACTTATAGGCCACGAGATGACTTTCAAAAAAATATAAACATGAGGATGATGACAATGATATAAGAATTCAATAAAACAAGTTCAAGAATTAATTTATACAGGAACTAATAATGTCCAAATTGTCAACATGATACTGTTTTGTAGAGTAAACTTCAAAAATACTCAGAAGAATATTTCAATGAAAAGATATTGGATGAAGCGCAAATATCAATGATATTCCACTAATTTCATGGAGTATAGAAGTCAAAACTTTAACCAACTGAGTATAACAAAGAATGGAATAACAAAATAAATCACCAGGCATGCGATAGACCACACAGCCAAAGTTATTCCAATGTAATAATAAATAACGAAATCGTGTCCTAAGGCGTAAACGCATGCATGTGATATTCAACAATGAATAATAAAGACGGAATCAGTCCCATGAAAAGCGCCTGATGTGATATTCCAACATAATAATAAAGACGGAACCAGGTCCGGCGTAGAACGCACAGACAGGATGTTCCAACAGAATGATAAATAATGGAACCAGAATCCTAAAGAAATGCACATACTGAGATGTTCCAACAGAATGATAAAGAATGAAATAACGAAGAATTTTGCCAAGTATAGGGTAGCAGGCATGATCTGAGTTATTCTAATAGAATAATAAAGAATGGAATAACGAAGTTCTCTTCATGGATAAGAAAGAAATAATACTCCTTACCTTGGAAAAAGCGGATATCGGAATAAAGAGGTAATGGACTTCTCTTCTTCTTTCTCTACTATAATTTCTCTCTATAATAATTGCTCTAAAGCTTTTGTGAATTGGTGAGAAATGAAGGAAGAATGAGCTTCTATTTATAGGAAAATATAGTTTCGATAATTGCACGTTTTGGAGCTCGAAAAATTACAGTACAATACCTCCAACTTTTCTTTCATTTTTAATTTAGTCCTGCAAGTATTATCAAACTTGCACCACCTCTCTCCTAATAGTAAATAATGTGAATCAATAGTTCAATCATTTGAATCAATAGTATAATCATGTGAAAATACGAATTCATCAGATAGTACCTCCATCTATACCTCTATTTTTAACTTAGTCATGCAAGTATTATCAATCTTGCACTCTCTTGATAGATAAAATAATGTGATTCAATAGTACACACATGTGAACAAATAGTTATATAAGTATGTGAATTAGTAGCAATTAATTACTCATTTATCCGATAAATTACCCGATTTATCAATATAACCCCTAGACATTAATTATCATCGAAATAGATGTCGATTTTCACTAACACTAATAATCCCAACACAATTGAACTATCAAAATTCATTTTTAATCAACACAACTTATTCATCATTAATATTATAACTCACAATATTTAACAACCAGGTCGTTCCCAGGAAAGAGGGGGCTTTCCGATAAGGATTTCTCTTTATTGGCGCGCAATTAGGTGACCAAACCTCTCCTTGTGTAACTTCTAGAAATTGTCAATATTGCAAATAATAATATTAATAACTTTATCGTCTCAATTATTGATTTAATATAAAATATTATGCAAATGATACTGTGACAATAATTGAATCAATAATATGAGAGATATGATGCGACAATTCTCGTAGCAATAATTGAGTATAATCGAGTGACTTCTCACGTAAGCATCAATAATCAATACTGTACTACTATGCAACCACGCCATTCATCGTACTTTTTAACACCGGGTGTTTCAACGAGCTTAACTGTAAAACTTTCGCCGTTATTTTCATAAAAAATATTTTTGTCGTTTTCTCGATCCGGCAATAATTCCGTTAATGAGGTCCACCAATGATTGTCTTGGTTATACGAATATTCCTCGTTAAAACGAATATTCTCCGACCAATCGAATATTATATAACAACTTGCGTACTTTGCAAAATTTGTAAATATTACCCAAAACTATAACATTATATCAAATCCACACCATAATATTCAAATATATATTTCAAAAAATTTAATCTTTATTCAAAAAGTTGGGGTCTTACAATGTCTGTCATTCATTTAAAAAAAGAAGATACGTGAAAAGTTTTTAAAATTGAGTTGACTAATTACATTCATGATTTGGTGACTCCGAGCAAGAAAATTTTTATTTAAACAAGAAAAAATATAACTCATGTTGCTCGAACTTTAATTGAAACTTTAAACAATGCTGGAGTTGGGCCAAGTAAAATGTTGAATGTTTTAAGTGAAATAGGAGGAGGGGTGAAAAGCGTCACATCCATTCATTAGGTTAGCAAATCTCAAGAATAATCTAGGAACAATAAAATAATTTATATTTTTATGTCACTGAAATAAGCTTTTAAGTCCAATTAATTTGGTAGTAAACGTTTCATTAATTAACAGTTATTCAAAATAGCTAACTAACACATGTATTATAACACATCTTTGAATGCATTATCATATATACTCTTTTTGAATGTACGTATCAAGTATAGTGTGCTCTAGTAAATAAAAACATACCTGATGATTATTACAATTCTTCTGTCTATGTGTGTTTAATTTCAAGTAATAAATGTAGGGGTGAAGCCTTGCCGAAATCAATATAGAAAATGGAAGGAAAGCTGAGGAAGAAAAAATACTTGGCAAAAGAAAATATCAGATGCCCTATATCCATCACAATATCAATTTCCTAAAAAGCATCAAAAGAAAATACCAGGAAATCAAGGTAAAAAGACTCATATTCTTAAAGAAGAATCCATCATCCCTAAAAACCTACTTGATGCTACAAATAAAATTTCTCCAAAATAAACCTTATAATTCGTAAAGCTCACCGATTAAATGTTGTTTAATTTGATGTATAACACAAATCTTCCACTCTTGAGTACGAATTTTGTTCTTTTGTTGCCAATTGAAGGGTTTTCTAGAGGAACTGAGGAATCGTTGATGAAGAACAACAATCGTCGCTGCGATTGAAAGCTTAGGGCTGTAGTTTTGCCCTAATTGTTTAACAGAAGAAGTGAGAATTCGTCCGCTAATACTTCTGGCGGATGTGGTTATTCTTTTACGTTTGACCTCATTGGATTTGGCCTAGTGGGGGCAAATTCGTCCAAAATTCGTCATAACCACATCTGCTAGAAGTATTAGGGGACGGCGTGACGTCTTTTTCAATCGCAACCATTCATTTTTCAAATGGAAGGTATAGATGATATATGCCACTTTTTGATTCATAGCAAATAGATGTTATGGATCATTCTCCTATATATATAATTGATATTTTCACAAGTAAATTTGATAATTCTACAAGTTTCTCCTCACATGAATAGTAAGTGGGGACAATCTCATGTGAGAGAAGATATTGTGAAACTATCAAATTTACTTATGAAAATATTAATTCTCTATATATTTAATTCCTAAGTTTTTTCTTTTTTGTTCTTGGATGTCAAATGCATTTGTCGTAGGTGTTGTTTGATAAAACTGAGTAATTAAGAACTGAATGATTAATATATCTTAAAAAATTAGATCTTTTGAGTGAAATAACATCTGAACTTTAAAAGCTATTTGGTAACTAAAAATTATAAACATCTGAATGACTTTTAAATTTAAAAATATGACTTTTCAAAAATCAATAATAATCTTAAAAGTTGAAATAGATGGAGTACATTTCATAAATTTAAATTTTTCGATAAAAAGCAACTCTTATTGATTTAAATTTATATATTCCCTTTATCGATTAAGAGACGATAAAAAATAAATAAATTTTTATCAAATAATATTAACTTCTTAATCGGATTCGGTTAGCATGAAGTTTATCTTTTAGTAAGTTGATCAATTGGCCAATAAAATGTTAGCACACATAGAGTTTCGCCTGCGTGTCAGTACACTATTGACCAATTGATCGACTTACCCAAAAATGAACTTCATACTAACCACTTCCTAATCTTTTACCTAATTAGATGTAAAGATATTAAGAGGTATTTATAGATAAATAAATACTAGTGTAAGCTTAAATGATTAATGGGGTCACATAACTAAATACGTTTTAAGTCTTGTCATAGACTCATAGTATAACCATAGTCAGTCAGGCAGATTTTGAAATCCTCGTTCAACCTTGTCATTAGTTCACTACGGTTTCTCAATTAAAAAAAATGTAATTATATTTAATCTCATGTCCAATTAGATATTATAATTTTTATTATTTGAGATTAAAAATTTGTGGATAAAAATAATCTTTAATTTTTTTTAAAAAGACTGATGTATCTTATCTATCTATACTTAAACTAATGAAAATATGATATAGTATTTGTTATAAGTAGTAAGGGTATGATAGTCCAAAGGGTAAATTTTTATTTAATCTTTTAAATAGTCATGGACAAAAAAAACATAATATGAGATTATTTTAAGTTATCCCATAAATAATCTTATAAAAAATAAATATGCGATTAAAACTATTTAATCTTAAAATTATAAGCTATAAAAATATAATTCCGAAATTATAATTTTTACAAACAAATATAGCCTTTACAAAAATTAGCCACACAATACACAGTGAGCTTTTGAAAGAGCATATATTAAAAAAATACGAGAACAGATCCTCTGTTCCCAATTTTGTTGTCCCCTTGTGTTCCCCCACTTATATTTTGACACCTAATCTCTTACTTAATGTTAACGCCAAGATCTTTCCCCACGTCCCAATCACCAAGACGCGTCCGATATCCTTCACAGTTCAACAAGTCAACACCAAAAGTTTGACGGCTTGACCGTCGGGGGATAGCTCCGGCGTGAGAGTCAATATCGGCGATCACAAGGTTAACAGTGGAGGATAATAATTGTCTAGTGTATTGAGAGAGATAATAATTCTCAGTTGTGTGTGTATGTGAACGTGAATGTTAACGTACCTCTTTGTGAAGACTTCCTTGCTAGGTTATACTCTCTTTTCCGGATTACTGTGCCACCCACTACTATCTGACACAACCCCCTGATCTGATGGGTTCTGCCGACTGCATGCAGTATATCCATTACTTTTGGTCACTGTTTTCTACCGCCGACCGGCTATGATCCCATCCACATTAATGCATGGCAGTTACAGTAGTCAACTATCATGCTTTTTCATCATTACAAGTCAAAGTAATAGATATTAAAATATCTAATGGGTTAGTCTAATAAACCGACCCGGTCTCATAAGGTTTTAATAGAAATAATATGATGACTAGGCCCAAACGATGGAAATATCCCATGTGACCGGTTTTAACCGAAAGGACCCAATGGAATAGTTAAATATCTGGGCCCAAATCATTCGGTCCAACAGGACAAAAGTAACATAACCCAAGGGAGGAGCCCATTAAGTCTGGCCCAATAAGGGAAAGTATCATGGCCTAACATTGCCCCCCAGTCTTTTATTAAACAGGGGGTTTAATGGAAGACTGCAAATAATATAGGTCCAGGATATAATGAATTATTATGATCCACAAGGAGTCCAAAATGAAACTCGCCAAGGCCCAACTGAGTCAATCCAAATTGATATAAAAGACAGAAATTGGAGGCCCAATAGACATAGGTCCACTCCGGTTAAGATATTTAGACCCAAAACCGGACGCTATCTCTTCCAATTCACCATCATTGCTGTGAATTAAATGTGCTGCCCTCGATTACTGTGTAATCGTCAATATAAAAGGTAAACTTTACCAAATTTGACAGTTTTACCTGCCAATTTGAATTTCAAACTTTTGAGCTTTCTTACTATCTCCCGAGCTCTTGTTCCCTTGTCTATAAATCGTTAACAATGGCCTCGCAAGATTCTAAGCAAGGACGTCCTCTTTTAGTGACATCGATCACCGCCGTTCCTCCAAGTCTAAACCCAAACAAAAACGCTTCAAGCTCTGATCCAGCCGCTGCAACCACTAAGAAGAAAACGATTACGAAGCCTCCTCCCAATCTTTCTGCATTCTATAGGAGTAAGGAACAATATTTCCATGCCAATACTCTTTTGAAAGTTACAGAGCTTGATTTGAAGAAGCTTCGAACTCGCTGCCACATTCCGGATACCCATTTGGTGAGAGTTCCGAGGTCTGAAGAACGGATGTATCAACGTCCTGAAGGGTGGATGGTTGTTACAATGACTATCTTGGAGAAAGGGGTTCGATTCCCTCTTCATGCTTTTATAGTAACTCTCTTAGGGTTTATGGGTGTTGGGTTCGCCCAATTGATGTCGAACTCTTACATTCACATTCTAGCATTCATAGCCTTATGCCACGAACTGGGTGTCGAGCCCACCCTTGACTTCTTCTTTACCGTGTACAAGGCCGGCCAGTCCAGAGAGAAAGGACTTAAGACCATAAGTAAACATTTAACGAAGACAGGAGAGAAGTTCGAGAAGCAGTCATTGGTGAATACTCCTTCGAGCAACAGAGGATGGCACGAGAAGTGGTTTTTTGTTAAAGGACCCGAAATCACCTCTTTGTCGGACTGGACCACCGATGAGAAGACTTCTACTGACTTCGGGGACATATCTGAAGAACGTGAGGTCGAGATGATGGATCTTTTTGACAATTTCCCGAGGGAGGAATGGAACTATAGGCTGCTTTCCAAACAAGCGTGGTCATACGACCACAAACGTAAGTATAGGTTCATTTTATGAATATTTGGAAATTTTATGTGATATGGATTCTGATGTAGGACTGTTAATCTTCTGCAGTAACTTTGATTAAACCGTCGTCTTCGGAGGTGAAAGACTTAGAGGATTTGCTAACTGGAAAATTGGTTGAAGCCACCGCCGATTCTTCTCAACAGGAAATCCCATCCGAAGGTAACGTAGCTAGAAAATCTGCAGATGTCGATGCTGAACCTTCACAACCGGAGGCCTCTTCCAAATTCAATCCACCTACTGAAACACCAACTGCTGAACCTCAAACCCATGCACTCGAAGATGATGAACCCCTTCTCTCGGAAAGAGTCCTCCAACATCGTCGAAAGAAAAGAGCCACCCGAAGGCCTCGACTAATTTCCATCCCATCAGACTCCGAAGCTCTTTCTGAATCTGAACCAACTGACAACCCTATACCCCCAACTATTGATCCAACGCCGCCAACTGTTGACCCACCACCACCAACGGTTGTCGACCCAACACTGCCAATCACCAATCCAACACCATCAATCGTCGCTTGGCAAGATAAAGGCACTTTAGGAACGGGACCCCCCTTTGACTGCCGAGCTCGGGGCAAGGAAAAGCTGACTACAGCTCAATTGGACCCAGCCCTTCTTGATTCTGAGAATGAAGGGGCAGCCTAAATCTGATGTTTTTTCGTTTTAATTTATAGGATGTCTTGTAAAAAGGAACTTTGCTTTTTTATCGTTGTTGTAACCAATAATATATGAACGTAATACGAATTTTATTCTATATAACTTCGGTGTAATTACTTCTTGTCAATATTTAATATTAATGACTTTGAAAAATGTACAAGCTCTTCGTGAACTTAACTTAAACTGTTAATCAACAACTGGGCACATCGTATAACAGATAAAATGAAGTTTAAAGAATGAGGCATTCTGAACCCAACACTTGGAAAAAATCTAGGTAATAAAGTAAAGGAATACTTATTCATTACTGAAGTGTGAGGCAGATCTGCTTCGTATGGAATTTGTTTACCACGAAGGGCCTAACAAACCCATAGGATGACATTTGCCTACCATGAAGGGCCTGACAAAGTCTAAAGGATGACATTTGCCTACCGTGAAGGGCCTGACAAAGTCTAAAGGTCGACGATTACCTACCACGCAGGGCCTGACAACGTCTTAAGGAGAACACTTGTCTACCACGAAGGGCCTGATAAGGTATAAAGGTCGACAATTGCCTACCACGCAGGGCCTGACAACGTCTTAAGGAGGTCGTTTGCTTACCGCGCAGGGCCTGACAAACCCATAAGGTCCACCTGTCATTAAGGCTACCATCGAATGGTCAGCGAGTCCTCCCGAACCTCCTTACACCCCTGAACTGAGCAGGAACGAAGATAAAATTTGTTTGAGGAAAAAGGTAACTTTTATTGATGATGATGAGAATATTTACAGACTTCTGATGTAATGCCATTGTATTTACTGAAAGTACTTCCTAAGCCTACCGGCATGCCAAGTATTTTTAATTGCTGACCCATCCAATGCCTTCAACCGATAAGTCCCCGGCTTCGGCACTTCAGTGACTTCATACGGTCCTTCCCAGTTCGGCATCAGCTTTCCCAAATTCTGAGGTGTAGATGCTTCGACTTCCCTGAGAACAAAATCTCCCACTTTAAATCACAAGTTTTACCCCTTGTTGTAATGCTTGGCTACTCTCGCTTGATAAATCGCTAGTTTAACCAGAGCTATTTCTCTGACTTCGTCAAGCAAATCGAGATTGGCTTTCAGTCCTTCTTCATTGTAGATCTCTTTGAATTGACTAACTCGGAGACTTGGAGATCTAATTTCCAATAGGACTAAGGCATCAGTACCATAGGCCAGTCTGAAAGGCAAATCCCTCGTTGTAGTCCTCGGAGTAGTCCGATAGGCCCATAATACGCTGAGCAGCTCTTCTGGCCATCTTCCCTTGGCTTCGTCCAATCTGCGCTTGATCCCATTCAGCAACGTTCTATTGGTCACTTCGACTTGTCCGTTTGACTGAGGATGTGCCATCAAGTCTTTTTACATCTTTGGATCCCGATTCATCAAAAATGCTTCAAATTTCGATCCCACAAACTGACGCCCATTGTTCGATATTACCACCTTAGGAATTCCGAAACGAAATACTACTGATTCTTTCAAAAATTTCAAGCATTCCTGTTCCGTTATTAACCTAAGTGGCTTTGCTTCTACCCATTTGGTCATATAGTCGATGGCAACAATAACAAAACTGACTTGACCTTTTGCTTTCGGTAGTTGACCCAATATATCACCCCCCAAATAGCGAAGGGTATAAGAGATAAGATCGAGTATAGTTCTTCTGGTGGCTGATGTGGGATCGGACTGTTAAGTTGACATTTTTCACACTTCTTGACGTATTCAGTCGCTTCCTTGAAGATGGTAGGCCAGTAGTACCCCTGACGAAGTACTTTGTAGGCTAATGACTTAGCGGCCATATGGTCGCCACAGATGCCTTCATATACCTCTCTTGAGATATATTCAAATTTCTTGGATGGAGTCAAACATTTCGATGAGTAGAGAGGCGAAAGCCCTTGAATAGATCCCCATTAATCGTAACAAAATTAGCACTCTTATACTTGATTTTCTTGGCTAACATCCTATCCGAAGGTAAGACGCCATCTGCCAAATACTCCAGATCTGAGTCAACCAAAGATTGGTTCGGTCACGCCTTTATTCTGGATTCATGATGAATACTAGGATGTTACAAAATTTCTAAGTAAACCGATCCATCAAAGACGTTAACATCCGTAGTGGCTAATTTGGAGAGTGCATCAGCAATGAAATTGTTATTACGCTCGACTCCCTAAAACTCGTAGGATTGGAAATACTGAAGCCGTTCTTTCAACTCTGTCAAATACTTGATCATTCTTGGACCTCGAGCTTCGTACTCCCCAGAAAGCTGCTTAACGACTAATTGAGAATCACTGAAGATGACTATTCTCTGCACTTCAAGACTCTTCGCTAGTCGTAACCCTGCGAGTACCGCCTCATACTCAGCTTCGTTGTTTGTTGCTTTGAACTGAAATCTGATGGCCTGTTGTACTTTGAATCCCTCTGGACTCGTCAGAATAATCCCTGCTCCACTGATATCCGTAGTAGAAGACTCGTCTACATATAGCGTCCATGAACTTCTTCGTCATGGCGAAGGATCGCAAGAATCGCTTCTATCGAGATCCTTGACTACATCCGTATACTTTCATCGACGAGAAAATGAACATTCAACTACAAAATCAGCCAAAGCCTACCCCTTGATGGCGGTACGGGGATGATATTCAATGAAAAATTGGGACAACTCCATCGTCCATGCAGCTAACCTCCCCGATACCTCAGGTCTACCCATAATCTTTTTCAACGGCTGATCTGTGTATACTATTAGCAATCTACCCTGGAAGTATTGCCTAAGCTTTCGACTAGCAATTATTAAAGCAAAAGCAAACTTTTCAATGTTTGGGTACCTTGTTTCAGCATCCCGAAGGACATGGCTTACATAATAAACCGGGTGCTGCTTACCCCCAACTTCACGCACCAAAACCGCTCCCCACCGCCAAACTAACTAGTGCTAAGTACAAATATAGAGGCTCGGCAGGAGCGGGCTTCACCAACAAAGGCGCCGAAGATAAGTAGGACTTGATGCTCTGAAAGGCGTCTTCACACTCCGAAGTCCATTGGAACGTCTTTGCATTCTTCGGCCCTTTCAATGTGTCAAAAAATGGCAAACATCTTTCTGTCGACTTGGACATGAACCTCCTCAAAGCTGCAATCCTTCCAGTCAGACGTTTAACATCTTTAAATGACTGAGGAGTCTTCATGTTCAGGATTGCTTGAATCTTTTCTGGATTGGCTTCAATTCCTCTTTGGCTGACAAGATAACCCAAAAACTTGCCAGCCCCTAATCCGAAGGTACACTTAGCAGGATTCAGTCTCAATTTGTGGTGGCGAACCGTCTGAAAGCATTCTTCCAAATCATCCAGATGTTTATGCACCAACATGCTTTTGACAATCATGTCATCCACGTACACCTCCATATTCTTGCCCAGCTGATATTTGAAGATATAGTTCATCATCCTCTGGTATGTGGCTCCGGCATTGATGAGGCCGAAGGTCATTTTCTTGTAGGCATATACCGAACGATGCGTAATGAACGCCGTCTTCGGTATATCCTCTTTGCACATGGAAATCTAATGATATCCAGAGAATGCGTCCATGAAACTTAACAAAGCATACCCCAAAGTGGCATCGATGAGCTGATCGATGTGGGGCAGCGGGTAAAAATCCTTTGGACAGGCTTTGTTCAGATCGGTATAGTCGATGCAGACTCGCCATTTCCCGTTCTGCTTCTGGACCACCACCACATTTGCCATCCACTGCGGGTAGTCGATCTTAAAGATGAAGTCAGTTGCCAACAGTTTTGCAACCTCTTCATCGATGATCCCGCTTGGCAAAACAGTCGAAGATCCTCCTCTTTTATCGAGAATCGGCTTCTTTGACGGGTCCACTTCCAACCGATGCTCAAAGAATATCCCCGCCACTCCGGATATCCTCGAGGTTCTCATGCGAAGATGTAAACATAACATCGCAGGAGCTCCATGAGGTTCGTCCGGAGAGGTTCCGGCAGACCCGAACCTATTTTCACTGTCTTGTTCGCCTTGCCCAGGATGAGCTCTATCTCCTCTGTTTCTTCAGCTGGCATGACCAATGGTTCAGAACTACTCTCGGTGAAGGGTTCGATCTCTATAGCCATGGCCTGCTTTTGCTTCGATACCCCCACTCCCGAAGTGATCGCAGCATTTCTATAACATCTTCTGGCCAGATCCAAATCTCCTTTCACCCCACCGACCCCATGAATCGTGGGAAATTTGATTTTGAAATGAGAGATTGAGGTTACAGCTTGTAAAGCAATTAAAGTAGGCCTCCCCAAAATAGCATTATAAGCAGAATCTATATGTACAACATAAAATTTGCAAATAATCTCTACCTGCTGAGGGGTCGTTCCGAAGATGACCGGTAGTTCAATGGTTCCAGCCACCTTGACCGGATCGTTACTAAAACCGTACAAAAGAGCCTCCTGCCCTATCTCCATCTTCCGCCCGTCTAGATGCATCCTCTGATAAGCGTGGGCATACAGAATATCTACAGAAGACCCATTATCTACCATCATTCGCTTCATATCCATCGAACCCACTTGCGCAGTCAGCACCAATGATCCCTCATGCGGTTCGATGGTTTCCGAAGGGTAATCTTCAATAGTAAAGGAGATTACCATATTCGGATAAGGTCTATCAGTCTTCGAGAGGGTACCCGCCATTGACATGACCGAATCCAAGTGACTTCGACGCTTCTTCCCAACAAGTTTACCAGAAGTACCCCCAGTGATGACATCTATCACATGCCTTACAGGCTGTCCCGGAGCTGGCAACGCTTGCTGAACTGGTTGAGCTGCCGGAACAGGTCCTCTATCCTCCGTCAGAGATTCGCTTCGGCGACCACATACCTTGAACTAAAGCCCCACCAGTACCTTTCTTTCAATGAAATCTTTCAAACTAGCACAGTCGTTCGTATCGTGACCCGAGGCTTGATGGTAATCACAATACTTACGAGGATTCCCTTTTTCGGGCTTAATGTTATCTCGAGGTGGCTCGAAGATAGGTTGATTTTTAATCTGATCCAATATAACAGCCCTATCAGTGTTAAGTGTTGTGTAAGTCCTATTTACTCTCTGGGTGGGAGCGGACGAACGTCCTCCACCCTGTCTCCAATTGTTGTATTTCTTCGACCCGCCTTCATAGCGGTCTTTATTCCCTTCATTCTTCTTCTGGTCCCCATTGGTTTTGTCCCGATCTGTCTCCTTAAGTCGGTCTGAAGAAGGACGTTTGAGGTTGTTCATGGCTTCCTCCCCACAATATAGCCTTCAGCTTTGTCGAAGGCTTCAGCGAGACTCTTCGGGTGGTGAAACATTAATTTCTTCACCAACTTTTCTGATTTGACCAAATCTAACCCATTCTGAAATAGTCCCACAGCTTGTAGATCGTTCAGAATTACATCACTTGGCCGATCGCTTCACTAACCGCTTCACATATTGGCCCAAAGACTCATTCAAAAATCACAACCTAAGCCAACGAACCAGTTGGTTTTCCCCTCCTTTGTTTCTCCCGGGCGAAGCATGAAACTTATCGCATACGTCCGCCAAGATGAAATTGAATCCAAGGGCAAAGTCCCCATCCATTGCTTGGCATCCTTTCTGAGTGTCGTGACAAAAGTATGACACTTAGCAGCATCGCTAAAGTCATAATAATCCATCAGTCGGTCGAACGCCTGACTGTGGTCGTAGGGATCCCCCGATCCATCATAACTTTCAATGTGGGGCAACTTCTTGGTGGGATCAGCTTTCTCTTTTAGAATCTCCACGGAAAAAGGGGATGCCTTCTTTCCCGAAGTATCTTTCGTTTTCTGCACTTCGGCAAGCTGCTTCTGAAGTTCCTTTAATTCTTTAACCAGATATTCCACACCTTTTGGTTGAGATGATGCTTCTTTTTTCGGTGACTCCTTCTTATTCTGAGTGGACCGGTTTCTTACAACAGAAACTCCAACTTTAGAGGGACTTTTCCGATGACGAGAGTCCACAGGGTGGTGTACCCTCAGTAGACTCTCGGGAGTATGACCTCTGGATATACTTCATCTCTGAACTCAGGCGCTATGGTGAGAATGTGCAACAACGAGCGCCTTCTTTGTATTCTCAGGAGTGCGATCTCGAGATCGACCTCTTTGTTCGCTTCGACCCTGCTCCTTAAAATCGACAAAGTGATGTGCCCTATTCGATCTTTGAGGAGTAGGGCTTCGGGATCTTCTTCTTTCTCTAGGTTGGCCACGAGACTCACGTCCTGAATGAGCAGGTTCCTTCCCACTCCGATGTCTTCGTTCTTCGGATTGAACATAACTGGACTCTTCATTCCTCAACTCCGCCATTCGAGCCATCTGCTCAACTATATCTTGTCGCTGCTTCACAAGTACCTCCATGGCCCTATCTGCTTCATCTGCCATCTTAGCTTGATCATGAGGCCTTTTCATCTTGGTCATCTCTCTTATCGAGTTCTAGGCGAGTGCCTTCTACTCATTTCCGTAGTGGCGGACTGCTTTCTCCGTCGTGAAAACTAGCTTTTCGCTTAACGTTGCCCATAGCCTCCTGCCGAGAATCTTCATGTGATCGTTTGACGCCGTCTTTGACATGAACACTTATCGCAGTCCCAAACGGTCCTCGGCAGACACTCGTGGTGTTGTTGATTCACCGACACCCATAGTCGTCGCCTTTTCGGTGTAGGTGTTCTACTTATTCACCATGAATATCGACGTAGAAACAAACCACAGTTTGTGATTGAAAATACTCGTGACACTAGAACTCAAACTCCTTCTAGCGCGATGTTAACGCCAAGATCTTTCCCCACGTCCCCAATCACCAAGACGCGTCCGATATCCTGCGCGATTCTCAATAAGTCAACACCAAAAGCTTGCGACTTGGCCGACCGTCGAGGATAACTCGGCGAGAGTCAATATCGGCGATCACAAGGTTAACGATGGAGGATAATAATTGTCTAGTGTATTGAGAGAGATAATAATTCTCAGTTATGTGTGTGTGAACGTGAATGTTAACGTACCTCTTTGTGAAGACTTCCTTGCTAGGTTATACTCTCTTTTCTCGGATTACTGTGCCACCCACTACTATCTAACACAACCCCCGATCGATGGGTTACATTAATTGCATCGAAGATATCCACTACTTTTGGTCATCAAGTTTTCTCCGCTTTCATCGGTGGCTATGATCCCATCCACATTAATGCATAGCGCCATTCTGATGATCAACTATCATGCTTTTTCATCATTACAAGTCAAAGTAATAGATATTAAAATATCTAATGGGTTAGTCTAATGAACCGACCCGGTCTCATAAGGTTTTAATAGAAATAATATGATGACTAGGCCCAAACGATGGAAATATCCCATGTGACCGGTTTTAACCGATAGGACCCAATGGAATAGTTAAATATCTGGGCCCAAATCATTCGGTTTAACAGGACAAAAGTAACATAACCCAAGGGAGGAGCCCATTAAGTCTGGCCCAATAAGGGAAAGTATCATGGCCTAACACTTAACATCAATTTATTTTAAAATTAAATAAAAAAATAAGTGTCAAAATATAAGTGAAAGAACATAAAAAAACAAGAGAATTGGGAACAGATGATCTTCTAAAAAAAAAAAAAAAAAAAAATACTAGCTCTATGTGCTTGTTAGGCTGTTAGCATGTCTGGTTATGTGGAGACATAACAAGTGATACGACATCAGATCCACGATAAATATTAATCACCCCTTCAAGACATTTGTGTTTTTGCAGGTTGTCTTGCATAATTTTATTTCTTCAGATCCCAATGCATATATATATATATATATATATATATATATATATATATATATATATGGTCTGTAAAATTCAAACTTTTTCTAGATTTGATGAAGACATTAGTGATCAAAGAAAAGTGTCTACAAAGAAACTATTACTAGCAAATTATAGTCTTACATGACAATTTATTTTTAAGTTTTAATGCCTACTGGACAATTAGTGCCCTCTGTCTTCGACCTATAAATAATACTACTACTAATTATTCTCTCCCTACCTTAATATAAGTCATTTTAAAAAAATATTATCCTTTAATATACAAAAATACTAGGGGGATCGGATTTTGCTGACAGAGATAGTGACCGGGGAAGTTTTTTTTTTTTTTTTTTTAATGACTCCCAAATAATTTATAAGATTTATTGAAATTGAAATTTTTACAGAATCTAATGATTTGGGTGTCATTTGAATATATGTAAGATTTGGGTTGTACAGTCTGTACAACCATATTTTTATCTGTATTCAAATAACACCCAAATCACTAGATTCGGTAAAAATTTTAATTCTAATAAATCTTATAAATTATTTGAGTCATTAAAAAAAATAAAAATTGCCCGGTCACTACCCATGTCGCCCAGCCCCTGTGGCCCCAGAAGGATTGTTAATATATGTTGTTTGAGAATTTCAAGTAAGCATTAATTGCTTAATTTTTAATATTACCCCAAGTATTAAATATAATTTTGGTTCTCTCGTTATTTTTTGCCCAATAAATAACAGTCTTTTTTTCAATACAAGGACAATATAGATAATTAATATTATATTTAATGTTATACAATTATTTTTAATTCAAAAATAACTTATATTAAGGGAAGGATAAAATAATTAATAAACATGCATGCATGCATGCTTAATTATATATTACTACGTTCCTAATTTTTTTCCTACAAAATGATGAGTGAGTCAGATATACGCTCATTAAATTCCAAAAGCATATTATAAATTATATTTTTATAAATATGTTAATGGTATATGTATGAATATGTCACATTATACTTTTTCATATTCAAAATTTCAAATTATAACATCTAACCCATTTATATAAATTATAATCAATGAACTTTATTAGCATCCATATAAAATTTGCAGAATTGTCTCTATCCACTTTTAAATGGAGCCATGCATAATTAGAGCTCTCTCTCTCTCTCTCTCTCTCTCTCTCTCTCTATATATATATATATATATATATATATATATATATGGTCAGGATCAGGTAAGGACTTCCTTATTTTGTTAAAATGCGAATTTTTTTTTTTTTTGGTTTTTTTTTTTAAATAACTAAAAAAAAGTTTAATATTTTATGGAATTGAAATTTTTTCATAATACAATGTTTTGGATGTGATTTGGATACATATAACAAAACAGGTCTGAACAGACTATACCATCATTTTTTGGTATAGGTATTCAAATCACGCCCAATACATTATATTATGGAAAAATATCAGTTCCATAAAATATTAAATATTTTTTTTTAGTTATTTTAAAAAAAACAAAAAAAAAATATTCGTATTTTAACAAAGTAAGAGAGTCCTCACCTGATCGGTTATATATATATATATATATATATATATATATATATATATGATTCTATTCAAAGTCTTTGATTTGATCTTTTCTTCACGATTCAATAATTAGGAGTACCAATCACTCAATTATTCTTTCATGTGACCAATATTTGACTGATCGACTGCTTTAGGTTTGAAATTTTTATGCTATTGGTGTTGCCAAATGAATTATGGAAAGAGGAAAAATTAAATACAAACTAAATGCATTTTAATCAATTACTAAACTCCATGACAATATATAATTGCACCTTTTGAGCTTTTGAGTGTGGTAAGAGTATAAACATATCACAATATGCATGTATACAAACTTTTTAAAAAAATAATCTAAAGGACTAAAATATATTAAAATTTTAATTTGTTAAAAAATTCAAATAATAATCCTTTCAAATAAATATCAAATTTTAGATTAAAAAATATTAGAATCATTAACAAATTTTAAATTAAAAAGAGAGAGTTAATTGTAACAATAGTTAATAGTTGACACATCCTACAAAATTAATAGAACATGCATACACTTCTTCAACACGAAGAATAATAAGTTGTTGTGATAATCTTAAACCCAAATTTAAATTTAATAATTTAGAAAATTAATTACTTAGAATAAGTTTTTTTTGTAAGAATTATAATATCGGAATTATATAATTCATGAGATTATAATTCCAACACTATTACTCATAGGATTATAATTATAATTTCAAGACTATTAAGTCATTTTATAATTCCAAGACTAATAGTCTCAAGTCTAAATTTGAAAACAAATAAGACACGTGAGATTAATATTTTTATCCCAAGTATAATTCTTATAAAATACTCATTCCGTCCCAGGATAAAAGTCATGGTGGATTTTTTACGCATATTAAGAAGATGAATAAAATGACAAAATTATCCATAATAATATCATTAAATATGGAGATAGAATTAGAATAAGAAAAGTATGAGATATTTAATTCTACGGGTATAATAGGAAAATATGTGTAAAAGTTTAGTTATTAAAGAAAAATGAACATTTAACATGTGACTACCTAAAATAATAATAAGGACTTTTATCATTGGACGGAGGGAGTATATTTTTGGGTATATATGTAATTTTACAGTATATGTAGATGGTGATATATTACAAATTACCATATATCCAAAAAGGGAAATTAAACCAGGTAGGCATCATGGTAGAACATACTCGAGTAATTAAAGGCATTTTGCTCATCCCTTGAAGAAAAAGAAACTGTAACATGCATTAACTTTTATCGAGTAGATAGGGAGTGAAATTATTTGGAATAATTTCTTCTTCAAGCAATAACCCTTATTTTTTTTTCCTTTTTTACCCTTTTCAAAAATGTATACACTCATCCACCAATGGTATATTATACTCACTGCCTAGTTATATTAATCCTTTCTTTATTAGGGTCAATAACGACCTCCATCTCAAATAAATATATGAGTTGTAATAAATTTATACCGACTTATAATTGCAAAACTTATTAATAATACATGATATTGGTATAAATTATAAGAGGGCCCCGCTTATTACACTTTTCTCCACAAAAATTATTACTTATATTTATCTAGGTAACTAACAATCAAATATTCACAATATATATTATTATCCTAAATATATTAGACATAATTTTTATACTCAACCCCCAAAAATTAAAATAACCAAACTCGGTAATTTTTAAATTATTTATTATATTAACCAGTGACACTCTTTAGATTTGAATAAATTTTTGTAAGCTATACTTATATATTCTTAAATCAAAAAATAGTTTATGAAAATATATACTCACCTTCGAAAATGAATAATTTGAACTTGATAAGATTAGATGAGTTAATCGTTTCAAACTCAATAAATTAAAACCTACAATAAGTTCAAAAATTCATTACTGAATCAAATAATTTAACTCGATTACATCTCTAATTATGAATCATCAGGGGCGGATATGTCAAGGGCAACATAGGCAGTTGTCATTGTTGGATTTTTTTTTTTATAGGTATAAGGGTAGGGAAAGATATGTAAATTAAAAAATTCAAGTGGGCAGATTAATGCAAGAGTTAAACATGAAGGGAACAAGAAAAAAATATTTGATACAGTGAACCAATTTTATATTAATTCTATCAAATTTTATATATCGATATACGTCATAATCGTGATTCGGATAAAATCTTTTGCAATATATAACTTGACTCTTTTTTAAAAAAAACTTGTAATTTACAAAAGTACTCTCTTGTTCACAAAAGAATTTAGTGGGTTGTTTGCATGGTGACAAAATAATAATTTAGGAAACTGACATTTTCACAACAGAAATTATATTTCTATATGAAAAGTGTCGCTATAGATCTTATGGCGACGATTTTTTCCGTCGCTATACATCTATAGCGACACATTTTATGAACAAATATTAAAAAATATTGTAAAAATATCAATTTCTATAATTTAAACTTATGGTTTTCATTTTGGTGGGATTTCTTTAGCTAATTGAACGTGAGATTTATAATTATTGTTGCATTGGTATCTTACGCAAGCTTTTAACTTGAATTGGTACAAGTCATTATAAGTTTCTCTTTCTTTCCCATTTTGGTCTTAATTTTATCTCCCGGACGAGGCTTTTCTTAGAACAGGCTTACGCACACGGTCCATGACTCCTATACTCGATGTCAGTGGAAATCGAACTCAAAATTTCCGAATTTACAACTTATCCCGTGTTCTTTTTTGAACTATTGAGTCGAGCGGTAGGGTTCTTAATATGTTATTCCCTTTCAACATTTTCTATTTTTTTTTCTTGAAATACTCAAAGTTAAGAAAAATTAAAATTTGGAGTTTTGAATTAGAGCGGGAAATTAAGTCGTGACCTAATGAATTTATCGATCTGTATTAATTCTTTAAATATCAAATACAAGAGTAAACTCGAATAATAATTAATTAATGCTGCTACTATCACTCACAATCCGACGTCATCCATACATACAAGCAAATTCCATGGCTTCAACATTTTCTATTAATGCTGCAAAACATGTTTTTATTAAAAGTGATGACTTTCATGGATATAAAATTACTTAGTATGGAAGTCACAACCCATTAAAAACTACCAAATTATATTATGCTCCAAAGATCCGGTTATCATAAAATTAAGTTTATGATAAGTTGATCAATTGATTAATACAGTACTAACACGCAGAGAGATCACCTCCTAACCTGTGTATCCACACTGTATTAATCAATTGACCAAAATTAATTTCATATTAAACACTTCCCAACTCCAAAACATACAGTCTATTTTAAGCTTATATTTATTTATTTTAAGCTTATTAATAAGCTTATATTTATTTTAAGCTTATTAATTTGCATGTTATTTAATTTTTATATTGTCTATTTTGATTCTCTCATACGGACTAATGTGTTTTATTTTTAATTGTATCAACAGGGTGACGATACTATCGATGATGATGACGAGCAGGATTTTCGGACACCCGAACAGTATCGTCGACCCCCGCCAGATAACTCTGATCCTACTGGTGGTAGTTATAATACTCGAGAATTTCCACATCTTATTAAATGAATATATTAATAGAATAAATATTTATTGAATATAAATGTTAATGTTTTGTAAGTTGAGTAATTAAATTGATTCGCATTGGATTAGTACGAATTAAGAAGTTGGAAATGTGATGAACATTTGTGAAGTGCCTTGTGTGGCATAATGTGAAGCGAGGAAATTCACTAAGCAAGTTAAAAGAGAACTAGGAAGATTATTTGTATATGATTATGTGATTCCATATAAGGAGTGAATACACTCTTAAATTAGTAATATCACTCATTTGGAAGTTAATTCAGTCGTGTAAAACTAGTATGGCGATGGAGGTTGATACTGGCTTGAAGCTAAACTAGTTTGACATCTGTTGTAGGTAGTCTATGCCTTGCGCCTCCCTCAAGAAGATAAATCGCACAACAAGGCCAGTGGTCAGTTGGAGAAACTTGATTTTCTTCTATAAAATGAAATGGAACACTAATGTGATATGTGTAACATTAATAAATCATAGGATAAAATTAAGTACGTTATGTTGATATTAATCAACGAAAGAATTATTAAATGAACGATTAATTTATATTAATTGTTATAGAGATTAATAATTACGTTAATCAATGAGAAATGGATTAATTAAAATTATTGTTAATTAATTAATAAATAATTTATCTATTTGACATAAAATAAATAAGTAAGTTATTAATTTAATAAGAGTATATTAACTGTTATATGCAGGTGTGCAATAATTAAATATATTATATATATGGAACGCAACTGCATTATATAGTGTAGTAAGACACTTATGTAACTATACTATATATAGTAACCATATATTAAGATTTAATGAAACTATAAAAATACATCATGAAATGTGTATGTGACAATATGTATGTGGATATATAGTAAAATTATATACCATGAGCATATTGTAAACTAGTATTTTAATAAAATATACTGGTGTGATAAAATGTACATGGATTATATGTATATATGTTACATTTTCATATCACATCTACTACTTTGAAAAATTAATTATGTAAATCATATTGTGACATTATGTTATAACCCATGTATGGATGATATGTGTAAACAATATAACATAAGAATAGGGTTTGTGTATAAGTGTATAACTTATGTTTTGCAAGATTGCTGAGATTTTTCTCTCTTATCTCAAATTGAGTTTCACAAAGTACATGAATAGTGACTTGAAGCTAAAACACATATTTTCTAAAAGGTTATGGAATATCTGATGATTGCAAAGCCAATGGCTGGTGGTGGGTTGTTAAACCACTCTTGATTAACCAATGTATTGTTCCATTACACCATGAACCCAATCTTAGTGTAATGCCAATGTCTAGTCCAAGCTTCTTCTATAAATATAAGCTCCATTTTCAGTTTTGTGATTGCTAGAAGTTGTTTGATAGTCTAATTGGAGAGTATAAGTTGTTGAGCTACTATAGAAGCATACTCAGAGTGTAGGAAGTCCAATTCAAGCTCAAGAAAGTATAAATTCTAATTATGTTCTTGAAATGGGTCTAGTTTAGTTCTTAAAATTTCTTGAATTCATATGTCAATTGATATGAATTAACATGTTATAACGTGTTTAAGAAGTTTACTAACATGTATGAACTCTTTAATAATGGTTTGGAACATGTTTGAATCGTTGGAAATCAAGTTAGTAGTTACTCTGCAAAATAGAGTACACTTATTGCTTCTGAACTCGGCGTGGTACAACTGCTCCCTGTTTGTACTAGGGTTCAGCACAGTTGCACCGTACCTCAGAACCAGTTGATGGATTCTGTCATGCTAGGTTGTTGTTAATATAGTATTATGACTTGTATATACATGAGAAATAGGTATGGCATGTGTTATAAAGTTTCCTTATGTAGTATGAAGTGTCCAACATGATTTGGTAGAAGACAAGGACTTTAAGTTTTGAAAACAAACTTTGTTAAAGTTTATGTTCTGTAGATTTTGAGCTTAGTAGTCTACACATATGACTGATTTCACACATAAATGAGCATGATATATGATTCATAGTTTATTTGTTCATGACCACCTTATTAGGCTTTATGTTAGAGAAGTTTTTTTAAGAAAAAGCTTAGTATAGTAAGCTAACATGCATGACTACTACATGATTTACATTCTGATCTTACAAGCATGTTAACATGACTTGACTACATATGATTAGAGCCTTAAAGTTTCCTTGTATGTGTTAAATAGCATTGTTCAAGTTTAAAATGGTTTAAAAAGTAAACTTGAACATATTTTCAAAATATAGTTGCATCACACGAATATCTAGATTCTAAAGGGTTAAGATGTCATATGTCTATAATATCCCTATACATGATCCATATGTGTTGAACATGATGATAACTAAACCAAACATGAGTTTAAAGCATGATTCGAAGTGTTAAACAGTGATAATTGTGAATAAGCAATACGAATACTATAAGCATGTGTATTAACAGAATGTATGACATCATTATGTAGACATATGGCCAAAGTTATAAAGTGTAGTACGTGGTTGTATGACCTATTAAGCTTTAATTCCATAGAAAGTCATAAACTAAGAACTTGTAAAGATGAACACAAGAATGGTCATATGATATTTGAAAGCTTCTAACGTGCATGTATGATAAAGTATAAGTGTAGTGATATGTTAGAGTGGGACTGAAAACAGGAAATGTAAAGCTCAACCTTGGTCTGGCCAGGGGACAGTGCAGCTACGCCGTTCTACAGTCTTGAATAGTTTCTGTTTTTGATATGAAGTTCAAGGCACGCTTATATAATCACTTTAACTTGTAATATATGACCAATATGCTATGTAATGTGTTAAGAATCATGCTATGTGATAGAGATAAAGGTTAATCATGACTTTTGTGAGACCCCAGATTTTTTTTAAATAAAGATTAAATTTTCTCGAAATAATTTTTTTAAATATTATGGTGTGGATTTGATATAATGTTATAGTTGTGGGTAATATTTACAAATTTTGAAAAGTATGCAAGTTGTTATATAATATTCGATTGGTCGGGAATATTAGGTTTTAACGAAATATTCGTGACAACCAAGACAATCATTGGTGGACCCCCCACAACGTCTTTAATTATTATCGGATTGAGAAACGACAAAAAATACTTTTTATGAAAATAACGGCGAAAGTTTCTACAATTATTTGTTGAAACACTCGGTGTTAAAAAGTAAAGTAATACTGCGTGGTTGCATAGTAGCACACTGGTATTGATTATTGATGCTTACGTGAGAAGTCCCTCGCTTATACTCAATTATTGCTACTGATAATTCTTGCGATGCGTCATATCTCTCGTATAATTGATTCGATTATTGTCACAGATCATCATGCGATAAAATATTTTTTATTAAATCAATACTTGAGACGACAAAGTTATTCATATTATAAATTGTAATATTTACAATGTCTAGAAGTTCATAAGGAGAGGTTTGGTCACCTAATCATACGGCCAATAAGGGAGAAATCCTTATTGAAAGCCCTCTTCACAGGAACGACTTTGGTTGATAAATATTGTGAGTTATAATATTAATAATGAATGTTGTTCGGAGTTGAATTTGGAGACGCAGACGTGATATTTGAGTCCGGAACGATGGAATTAGTAAAAATAGTCTATAAACACAAAATTTTTCGGGATTCACTATTTGGTCAAAAAGTCGACAATTGACTTTTTTGGGAAAAGTCAAACTTCGAAATTTCAAAATTTATATTTTTTGATAAAAATAGTTTCATTATGTTTGAATTATTTGTGTTAGTGAAAATCGACATTTATTCCGATGATAATTGATGTCTAGGGGTTATATTGATAAATCGGGTAATTTATCGGATAAATGAGCAATTAATTGCTACTAATTCACATGCTTATATAACTATTTGTTCACATATGTATACTATTGAATCACGTTATTTACTATTAGGGGAGTTCGTGCAAGATTGATAATACTTGCATGACTAAATTAAAAATAGAGGTATAGATGGAGGTACTATACTGAAATTCGTACTTTTCACATGATTATACTATTGATTCACATGATTGAACTATTGATTCACATTATTTACTATTAGGGAGTTGGTGCAAGATTGATAATACTTGCGGACTAAATTAAAAATGAAAGAAAAGTTGGAGGTATTGTCTTTATAATTTTCGAGCCCCAAAACGTGCAATTATCGAAACTATATTTTTCTATAAATAGAAGCTCATTCTTCCTTCATTTCTCACCAATTCACTAAAGCTATAGAGCAATTATTATAAAGAGAAACTATAGAGAGAAAGAAGAAAAGTATTCTGCTACTTCACTACTCCTATATCCAGTTTTCTTCTAAGGTAGGGAATATTATTTGTTGTACCCGTAAGGGGTATTATTTTTTTTGTATTCATGAAGAGAACTTCTGTTATTCCATTCTTTATTATTCTGCTGGAATAACCAGTATACGCGAACTACCCTATACTTGGTGAAATTCTTCCGTTGTTCCATTCTTTATCATTCTGTTGGAACATCCTGTCTATGCGTTCTACGCAGGACCTGGTTTCGTCTTTATTATTCTGTTGGAATATCCTCGTGCATGCGCTTTCTGCCGGACCTAATTCCGCCTCTTTATTGTTCTGCATTGGAATATCCTCGTGCATGCGTTTTTACTGCGGGACTGATTCCGTTATTTATTATTCTGTTGGAATAACCTGCCTGTGCGGTCTATCGCATGCATGGTGATTTCTTTTGTTATTCCATTCTTTGTTATATTCAGTTGGTTAAAGTTTTGACTTCTATACTCCATGAAATCAGTGGAATATCCTAGATATTTGCGTTTCATCCAGTATCTTTTCATGAAAATATTCTTCTGAGCATTCTTGAATTTTACTCTACAAAGCAGTATCATGTTGACAATTTGGACGTTATTAGTTCCTGGATAAATTAATTCTTGAACTTGTTTTATTGAATTCTTATATCATTGTCATCATCCTCATGTTTATATTTTGTTGAAAGTCATCTGTGGCCTATAGTGCATAGATGGACTTGGTATGATTATGACGAGAATTATTCTTTGTAATCATGACCGTAATGTTACAAATGATGTGGTAAAAGTCCTCATTGGCCCGTAGTGCATTGATGGACAGTTGTTGGCATGATCATGATCATTATTGAATACACAAATATTCTTGGCCCGTAGTGCATGGATAGTTGTGGTCGTGATACTAAAGAATATCCTTGGCCGTAGTGCAGGGGTGATTCGATGATGTGGATTATTTATTAAGCTGAGTCACAGCGATAAAAGTGATGAAAAACCTTTTAAATCATAAAAGATAGTAGATTTTATTCTCTACTTGACTCTTTTAATGGATTGCTTGTTCATTGCGAGCTTAAACTTGATGGTTGTTATATTGTATCGCTTTAACATCACAAGGCTAACGATAATATATTCTCGCATTATCTTAGTCATAATATTTTCTCTTGAGCTAGTTGAGCTCACCCTTTTACTTTTATTGTTCTCTTCAGAAATGAGAACGTAGCGAGGACTAGTCGGGGAGCGGAGTGACGGACGAGATAATATAAGATTAGTAGTCCTCACTATTCGGCGAAATAGTGTAATAATAATTGTAATAAGGACTCCTTTTGAGTTTGTATAATCTCTAGTAGACAATATTTGTATTCAAACTCATAGTTTATGTTTTGTCGTATTGTACATGACAGTTGTATTATTAAGTTGTATTTGAATTTATGTACCATGTAAGTGGCGACCCAAGATGGGTGACGTATACCTAATTTTGGGGGCGTCACAACTTTCGAATGTTTAGTCCAAAAGAATGTTTACATGATATCAAGCATGCAATGATACGTGGTTTGAATTTTTGATGTCTTACAAACTGATTTGTGCTATGAAAATATAGGATATGTGATGTGTATGAAGTTATAACTAAGTTAGACGTTTATGTGTACGTTTGAACTTACCTATAAGAGTTTATATAACTAATGGACATCCTATACATATAATACACTATAATTAATAGGATTCGAAAGTGTTGATTTCTTAACGTGGATAAACTACGCTTAAGGCAAGTATCATAAACCCTTGCATTACGTTATTCGACGGATATCGTAAGCAAACCTTATCTCTTTGAATGCAAGTTATCTTACTTTCTCATTCAATTGAGCTAGTATGTTAAACTCTTGAGAAAATTATTATTCATGTTGAACTTGATATTGTTCTTGAATATTGTGAAAGTGTCTATGCCATTTGATTCGGCTAGACTATATGCATGTTTATAAAACTATCCAAACCAATTGACTGGTGCGAAAATCTTGAAAACTGAGTTGAACAACCCTTATGGTAAGAGGAGTGTTTATTGTTGGAATCCCCAACACACGCGTGAATATTACTGTGTAGGTATGCATAACTTAGAGTGTTGTAGACTGATCATCTATCATACTTGATTCTTTGGGTTATCAGTTTAATATTGGTAATTCTAGTAGATGTTCAATATTCCTTAGTGACTGCTCAGTATAAATTGTTTATCCAGTTGGATACATTGATAGCTTTTGAATTTATATATATCTGTTGATTTATAATGAATTATCATTCTTATTCCAAGGATTTGATTCAAGAATTGTTGATATTCATTATTCATGATATTATTCTGACACCCTGAACTATCTTCGAGATGATACTTCGATATTTCAAATTCGTAATATAGAACTCTTTACCCTTATTGTATATTATTTGCTGGGCAATTTGTGCTCATCATTGCTTATTTAAAACCTTTCAGTTAAGGCGGAACAGGAAAGTGTTTCGGGAAAAGACAATGGCAAGGGCAAGGCTACTGACTAACTTGTTCCTTTATGTTTAAGACTATTACGTTGTATTAAGATTATGTTTAAGCTTAAGTAGGATTATGTAATAAGTCTTTATTCGATATTATTATGTAATCTATTAAGTACTGTAAGTTGCGAGACTTGGGGGAATAATTATAATAAATCATTGTATATTATTCTATATTGGATTTTTCGCTGTGAATATGTAATTCTAGTTATTATGGTATTTTCATAAGCACGTGATGAACCGAATTCGAGTGACCAAGTGGGGGTCCAAATTTGGGAGCGTCATAATAGTACTAGTTTAGGTTGATATATATATATATATATATATATATATATATATATATATATAGTGTCTATCATATATCTATCTAGATATTTTGTGAAACATTGTATATAGGCACGTAGTGATAATTCGACGCCATTTCATTATTCGTTTTAGTTTATAAGTTATACTATATTTAAAGTACACTATATATATAAACATTATTGTTATGTGTACAGGATCATTGTTTATATTTTTGTAGTTTTACGTCCGAACTTCTGATGGAATATTCTGTCGAAAATATGGTGTTTTCAACGGAATAAGCTTATTTTCGACTAAATATTCTGTCGGAATTAATTAACCGTTTTTCTTGTAGTGAGTGGCCCCTACCCCTACCCCTACCCCTACCCCTACCCCTACCCCATATTCAAGGAAATAGTCTTCGATCAACAAACTCAATAAACTCAAGTAATCCCTCTATTCAAGGAAATAGCCTTCAACAATCTCAATTATTAATTTTAGGAATTAATATTTTAATTCTTATTTAATTAGGATAATTAAGGGTATGGAAAATACAGAGAGAGGTGTCACCAAGAATTAACAAATCGCGAGATATGATGAAGCAAAAATCATTCTTCAAATCAAAGGGCTAATTTAATATTCGCACATGACTCATGGTGCAAGGTTTTATAAATATTTTAACACTTATTTTCAAGTTTTAATAGTAATTAAAGAGCTATGGATGGGTGTCTTATTTTCACGTTTTAATAAGTAAAATTAATGAAGCATGTATGTTAATTTTTAATGCATTTCTTTTACCCCGACTTTGATACCACTACTCTAATTCATTTAACCTATGGCCGGCCAGCTATATTAATAATTGTTTTTATCTTTATGCATGCTACATAATTTAGTATAGTCGAAATAAAATTAATTTATACTATTTTCTCCGTTCTAAAATATAAAATCAACAGTCGTTTTCAAAAATCAAAATAAATATAATTTATTTAAATTTTAAAAATAATTTATAATTTCATAATTGTATTATTTAAAATTAACTCATAATTGTATCTATAGAGAGTACTCTTATTCTTACCCAAATGGTTTGAACTTTGAAGAACACCTTTCGGCTTTCAGGCTCCTTGTTTTTTGGTAAAAACTATCTGCCACAAATACACGATGAAAATGGGATAAACAAGTTAAGTTGAGTTTTGATTTGATTTGTCTACCTCAAGTTCATTTAAAATTTAATTAAGCTCAGTTAAGTCGGGTTTAAACGAGTTTAGGATTTAATATACAAACTTAACCGCTTAGTAAACGAGTCGAGTACCCTATTTCTTTAACTTTTTTGTTATAAAAGTTTGAATATGAATGAGCTGAATCTGAATCTGAATGAAAAAAGTTGTTTGATAATTGACATGTCTGAAATATCTGAATAACAAAATTTTATTATTTTATCCCTCTAAAAAAATTCAAAATTATTGTAAACTTATTTAATATTACTTAATATAATAGTTAATATTTTTTTTAATTTTTTAATTTTTTTTTTACTTCATTCAGCCATTCAGCTAAACAAATATGAATTAGTCATTCAAATTTCGCTCTATCTTACCGATTCAAATTTATTCGACCAAAAACAAACGCATTGACCGATTCAAATTCATTCAGATTCAAATTTGAACATTCAACTCTAAACAAGCAAACTCCTTTACTCGACAAAGACAAACTTAAACCAGTCTTGAGTTGGACACCCCATTATTTGAGTTCAATTCATTTAGGTAATTGATATTTTCACACGATCCCTTTTATATAAATAGTGGGTGGATCTCATTTCTATGTTAGAAATTCGTGTGTAAATATCATTTTAACATATGAAAGTATCATAACTAAATTGATAAAAGAGATTGTTCAAGTTTAAGTCAGATTTAATCGAGTTGAATCGAACTTGGGTACACTTGAAATTATTTACAGATCTAGATAGAACAAGAAATAAGAAAATAGTTAGAATTGTAGATCTGAATTCTTCCTTGGGGTCCCTACTCCCTAGTATAAACTTTAACTGCCCAAAACAAATAATTACTACTGCTATTTCTAAATTACTACTACCTCCTTCTACTGTCCCTTCTTATCTTATTTAAGTTCTTCCACACATTTCACTTAATTAACTTTCTCTCTCTGTCTCTCTTCATGCTTATATGCTTATGTGCTTAGTATAACTATACTAAACAAAGTTACTTCTCACAGAGCTCAAACCCCCTTTCTCTCTCCTAAAACACATTGTTAGAAGGTGGCACATTAATCAGCCAGATCAGGAGAGAGAAATTAAGAGATCAATCTATAACTAGAAATATGGGAAATGGATCATACGACCGTCATCCTCACCATCAGAATTTCCGCCATAGAAATCCGAATTCTACCATTAATCCTACCACCACTTTCCTCCCAATGTTATGCAGAGTTTCAATCAAAGATGCAGTAAATCACCCCAGAAGAATTTGTCCCAAAAAAGATGACCCTTCTTCCCCAAAAGTCAGCTGCATAGGCCAAGTCAAAAAACGCCACAACACCACCACCAACAACAAACTCATTAATCCCTTCCCAACCCCATTCACCGCCGCCGTCTCCGCCACCAAATCCGCCGCAACCGCCAAACATTCCAAGCTCAGGAAGATATTCTCCGGAAAAAACCTCCTCACCACCGCCGCCGCCGCCAATTCTACTAGCTGTAGAATTAGTACTAGTAAAGAAATTATTGATAGAAGAAGGCCGTCTAACTATATTATTACTAGTAACGATACTCATCAACGTGGTCATGACAATTCTGCTGCTGTTGTTCCCCTGAATTTGAACTTGGCGGAGTTGGATCCGCCGTTGCCGGTGATCAAGAGGGTGGCGCAACCGTGCGGTGCCGGCGGCGAAGAAGAAATGAGCCTATGGAAGAGAAGATCTGGTGGGGCTGGATTAAAAGGCTTACAGATTCAATCATTTCAGTTACAGTTACAGAACAACAACAGTAATACTACTAGTCACTTTCTTTCACCCACCACTGTTTAATTGATTCTGATTTGAGTGATTATTTATCTCATTTGAGGTAAAATTTTCAAGAAAAATGTTGTAAATAGTTTGTCTGCATTAATGAGGTTTTCAAATTAGAGATATATTTTAATTTTTAATTTTTTTTAAATGAGATATATATTGCGAAAAGATTTTATTATTTGCATAGATGTAGGTTTCATTTATTATTAATGTGAGAATAAATTTGAGAAATTATCAAATTATCTTGAAAAAATATCAATTTCCTATATATTTTTTATTTCTTATTTTAACGTAAAACTTTAAGCGATAAGTCATAATAAATTAGAATATAATTATTATTAATTTTTTTTTCTATTTCGTGTATATGTTGATATCTATAATCGACATAAATTTGTTATTATATATTTTTAGTATCACATAACTATTTTTTTTACTAGTAATTAAAATGTACGTTTAAGAATATATAAAAGTATATTTAATAATTGTCATTTTAAATTAATACTCCCCCCATTCTTAAATAAGTGACGTTTTGGAAGAAAAAATTTGTTCCAAATTATCTGCTATTTATAACTTTCTAGGAGAATAAATTATTTACTTTCCTATATCATTTTTACCTTCTCTCATTGTCCCAAGAAATTCTCACCCTTAGTATTAATAGTTTTTAACTTCTCATAAAGGGGTAGTAATGAAATTTCACACATATTTTATTTTATTAAAGGATAGTATTAAATGACTTTTTTAATCCATGTGTAAAAACCTTAACGCTCTGTTTCCGAGTTTTAAAATGGACGGAAAATTTAAGTTTTCTTTCTGATTCTTATGTTTCTGAGTTTTTTACTAAACGGAAAAGAAAAGAAATGGATAGAAAACTTGGCCATTTTTCTGCCAAAGTTTTTCGTCCAAAATTGGCATGATTTGGACGGAAAAGAAATTATAATAAGTAATATTTTTATAATTCTCATATTATCCTCAACTTTTAATATAATAAATTTTAAATTACAACTCATGTCCTCAATTTTAAATTTTCTATCATTTTCCATTAAAAACTCAGAAACAACACAAAGTAAAACTTTAATAAGTTTTCTATTCTTTTCTGTTCTAATTTAAGTTTTCTATTCTTTTCTTTTCTGTTCAAAACTCAGAAACAGAGTATAAACGATAATTATTTAGGAATAGAGAGAGTATTTTTTTAACATTAGAAGTGAGGAAGAATTGTAGTTTTTTCTTTTTTGTTTAATTTTTTTCAATGTCATTTTGAATTCTTGTATTCCCACATTTTTTTTATGGTGGTAAACTAAACTGGTAATCAATACAAATAGCACACCAATAAAGACTAATAATTCTAAATTCTCTCTCTAACTATATATCTTTCTCTCTCTACACTTTGAACATATAATGTGATGGAGGTCCCAAAAGGGGCTAAGATTTCAAAATAGATTGTAAAATAAGTCAATGCTCTGTTTTACAAACAAGTATTATACTTGAAAATTTTAAATTAATATTATCCTTGAAATAATTTATAATTTAGGACAGGTAAGAGGTGGATAAACTTTTTTCCCAATTTAAATTGAAGTTAAAATTATATATTATTAAAATAAAAATATTAATATTCAACAATTAACATCAATACTTAATTAATAAAATATCATAATCTTAACATCACTAATATAATTATTTCAGCTGTGTGTTCCGTAAAGGTTTTTGTAATCGCTTTACTGTTAAGCTTGACTAATTTTGTTTGTAAAAGTTAAGAATGAAATAAAATTATTTGTACTAATTTAAGGCACCATAAGAGACTCACTTTTTCACTTAATATCATTAACCATCATCAAATAACCTTAAAAATGACAACATATTCCATGAATTATATAAATAATTAATTATAAGATAAAATAGTTTATTGTTATATTAAATTAATAAAAATAATCTTATCTCACCTATCACTTCTGCAAATAAACATAGCTCGAGGAGTAGTGAAGTATTATAGAATTAGTCTCCTCCCTCCCTCCTCCTCCCTCCCTCCTACCTATTGGACAATGTAATGAAACACTAGGACAAGGCAACAGAACATTAACAACTAATGCAATACTCTAATCTCATCTTGTTAGAATTTGAACCAAATTTGTAGTGAATTTTATTAATTATTTGAAATAAATTTACATATTAATGTGTTTTACTTTATATGTTATTAAAATTAAGTATGTAGAAATTCAAATTTATAGGATAATGAATGAGAAATTAATTCTCAAATATTACTTTTGAAAAAGATAATAAATATTTGTGAAAAGTCCCACATCGGTTAAAAACTAAAGTTTAAATAAATTTATATACAATTAATTTGCTCGTAGTAAAATTTGAATAAGTTTATATACAATTACTTGCTCTTGGGTTTGGGCCTCAAGGGACACCCTACATTTGTGGAAGGGAGATGACTTAGCCAAGAACTTGGTTTAAATCCGTACGTCGCCGCCGACACCGGACTCGGAGGTCTGGATTAATGTATATAATTTTTTTAGACAAAATTTATTAAAAATTTTATTTTGCTTAGTTCAAAATTTATTTATTATCAAGTGACTGAAAACCTGCGTCGTTTTTTGACAAAACGGACGCGCCCATTCTACCATGCCCAAAATTATATCGCTTTTGCATGAATTGACGCATCCCATACCTTTTCTTCAAGAGGTTGTCTCACATCTGATGGGTCATTAAACCCTCATAGAATAGGCTAGGAGGCAGCCAGTTCATCCATTCAAATCCAAGCATTTAAACATTGCATTCAAATCCAAGCATTTAAACATTGCTAATCATTCGAGTGTTCTTCATTTTCACAAGTCAAAGTTCTTTTTGAGAGAGTTCAGAATAATTCTTTAGTTCGTTGTGTGTTATTTGTTGTGCTACTATAACACACGTTGTCATTATTCACAAATAAGTGCCGCTAACTCTAGAAGCGTCTCTGATTCAGTTAGACAAAATTTGTTTGGTAATTTTTTTTTGCCTCCTAATCAGTTAGACACAAAATTAATTCTAAACCGTCGTCTATACTTTTAACCATCGCCGGATCCGTCGCTAAAAGAAGGTGAACTCGGGTGAGTTGGATAATGGGTGAACCCTTGTCCATTCAATTTTCCTAACGCATGTATCATACAAATCTAAATTTCATTACAAACAAGTTGATCAGATTTTGTTCTACACCTACGACAGGTTATAAACACGCCACTCTTGCAATCCAACAGAGATCTAAACTTCTGTTTTGATTTTCTATATTAAAATTTCTACTTGTACAGGTAGGGATAAAGTCCAGAGTTAAGGTAGACAGACATTAGTCCTCAAGTTTATCACCGTCAACCTTGTTCTTTGTAAGGAGTCCATATCAATTTACTAACATCAACCTCAAGCCCACCACGTCCTGCTGCTTTCAGATGACGATCCAACACCTTTGGATCTGCACAAATAACATGCTGTCCTTTCCGGTACTGAATCAATTCTAAGCTTTGAAGGGTGGTCAGAATGTCCTCTGCCTTAATGGCCGTCATATCACTAAGCTCCTGCATTCAAGAAATCCCAAGCAACAGAATAATTTATCACCAATTTAGAACTTCAACTCCTAATAAACTGAATTTATTCAAAATAAATTGCTAATTAACAAATGAAATAACGTACAAGAAACAGAAAGACAAGACCACATCTAAAGCTTGGATAACTCTATTACATACCTTTATAGAGATGTTGCCCTTGTGCTTTTTCAGAATATCCAAAAGAACACGAGTCCAGTATCCCCGGTAACTTAACAGTCCCAAGTCAGAAAGGGGTCGTTCAGGTGTGCCAACTTTCCCTTCTTTCTTGGAAAGCTCATAGGCTGCATCAAGTCCATAATGAGATTAGCAATAATATAAACTCGCTAAAAAGATTGATGGATGTTTATAATTAGTATTTTATCTAACTGTTAAGAATGCTCCTATTTTGACATGAAGTGTTCTCATAATTGAAAATTTAACGTGACTTTAGATATGTTTCATTACTTCCTTTTTTGTTTGATAAAAGATAGAATATATATGTATATATGTATGAGAGAGAACAGGAAAAGTTACAAGAGGCAAGGAGAGCGAGACATCCCCAAAACAAAACTAAAAGTAAAAAGTCCAAGTGATGTAACCAGATATTAAGAGATGAGAAAACAAAGAATAGAAGGAATGAAGAAAATAGAAAATAGAAAATTGGCTCAGAAGGCGAACCGACTGAAAGCTGGATTCACATCAAACATCTTCTGAACAGACCTTCAAACAAGATCAAATTCGAAAAACTTAACCATCATAGGTGATGAGGATCACGAGTCAAGATCAAAGCAAAGAATTTTTATATTTACTATATAGAGTTTTTATTATGTTTAATGCAAGAGTAATTGAAGTAATTTTATTTATTAGAAGGAATTTAGGATATTAATAAGTGATTAGGAATTATTCATAAGGTTATTTAGTCGTTTAGTACTTTTATTATTTCCCGAATAATATTAGAGTTTTGACTCATTAGTCTTTTAGAATACAGACTATTGATATTGAAGTTGATTATTATCATTCATACCGTAGAGGTATTTTATCCATCTTAGTGTTGATTCATGGAGTTGATACACTTGAGAAGCCCTAGTGATTTAAATGAGTTTAAATCTTAGTTTATTTTCCATTAATTCTTTATCTTAAATATGTCCTACATCAATAGGCTAGTAACCTCTTTTATTCTTGAAATGTAAGCAAAACCACTAGAAGCTACAAAAAGGGGAATCAATATCCTTAAAAAGCCTTCTTATAGATCTTACAACCTACTAGACCTAGATAATTAATCCAGACCTTGGAACTAACTTTGACTGAAGACTACATATAATGACTACCTTGACATTCAAAAAGACTCCGGAATTCTAAGACTCAAATTACTTAACTTTCAATTATTAAAAGACTCTTGGACAATTCTAGAAACTTAACTTTAAACACAAAAATACTGAAAATCCTAGGACCCTAAAAACAGATTCCAAGTAAAGTAAACTCAGAAAATAAATCCCGACAAATCCTTTCATTTTACTCCCATAGACTTGTAATTTGCACTAAGAAAAGTCTAAGCCTACTTTTAAAACCCATATTATCTCCTCAACCGCCCCACCCCCTCGCCCACCCACCCCGGGAGGGGGTGAGTCATTTCTGTTTCTTTCGTCCAACTAATCACAATTCTAAGTTAATTGTTATCTAAAGATGATTACTAGCATCCAGTGGCACACGCGCCAAGTGTAAATTATGTGGGGTAAAATTAAAACTAAATATAAAGATAAAAAAGATTAAATTAAAAAGGATAAAATAGTAATATATCTAAAGTTGTAGGGGCAAAAGAGGAAAGAAAGAGAAAAAAAAGGCAAGCATGACACAGTTACACCAAAAGCGCCATGGGCACTTTATAATATAGATAGATAATTAATATAGATAGATAATTGACGTCGAGAACAAAAGGATAAGCAAATCTTACAAAACGCAATTAGGAACTTCCCATAGCCCTTTCTCTGATAGGGAGGAAGTGTGAGAATGCATGCTAAATTATAAGACTCCTCTGAATGCTTTTCCTGCATCATCAGAACATTATACAGTTAGTGCATTTAATTTCCTTGGTTTTTCCTACTGATATCACCACTACAACCTCAAAAGTTATCAAATATTCAAAAGTACTTAGATATTTTAATACTAACAAAATGAACCCGGCTACAGTAAGAAAGTGAACCAGGCTACAGTAAGAAATTTACACAATTATAAAATTCACATATTTTGTGAGTAAGATGTTCGTTTAACAAAAAGGATGATATTTTACCAAAAATAAAGATGCACATATAGGTGAAAGTTTGAAGAAAAATAGCAGCCAGATCCCAAATTTGTGTAGCTTTAACTGAAAGGCTCCATATACAGAAACGATACATGGCGCGAAAACATTTTTAAAATGTTTAAAAAGATTCCAAGGACAATTAGTATGAATAAAAATGACACAACCTAAGTGTAAGTGCACATATTACAGATATATAGAAGGTGATGTGGGGGGGGGGGGGGGGTGTTTGGGACAAATGATAAATATCACACAAATAATCTTTCACAAAACTCAAATCAATTCTAATTATTCAATGTATCAAAATAATGAAGTACATCACTATTTATAATACTCCTAGACAACTTTCCTACTCTAATAAGACAACTACAAAAGTACAAATCAAATAGCATAACTGAAAATAAAAGAAACTAATTAAAATACAACTTTTATTCCATACTTCCAAAGCCTCTTATATTGTTCCAACCAACTTCAATGGCCTCGTTCTACATCAGTTCCAATGAGAAAAACTCGACCCCGTCGAGTTAAAAACATCAACACAAGAATAAGCACGCCGAATCACCAAGGAATTCTTTACAAGCTCGAAATTCGGCATGTCGATAGCACAAGTAAGAGTGAACTTGGTATTGCCTTTGATAATCGAATAAATATTAACACGAGCATCATGTTGTGCATGACGATCCCATAGCCATGTACGCCCTAAGATAATGTGACAAGTAGAACATCACACATAACAGTATCCTTAAGATTGTTAACGGAAAATGTAACTTTGAGTAATACGCAACTTTGTATTGGAAACCCATGCAACATCATACGGTTTCGGGTGAGGCTAAACTTTTAACCCAAGTTTCTTAACTACTTCCTCATAGATAACATCCGTACAACTCCCAGTATCAATCACAAGAAAGCACACTTATCCCGCACATATGACTCGTCTGAAAAATTCGCCCACGATGGATTTTAGGACTATCATTATGTTTCTGGACAACAAGTAAAGGTCGAATAACACCTAAACATCCTTCCAAATGAGCATCAACTCTTTCTAAATCTTGCTCATCGACCTCATATTCTTCGTCTATTGGCTTGTAAACCTCTTCGTTTAAGTCGGCTTTCCCGCACGCTTTGTCAACAATAACAAGCTGCCCGGAGGGAGAAGATGCAATATTCATCTTCGAGAAATGACACTCGAAAAATATGTGACCAAAACCACGACAGTTATAGCACCTAGACGTATAGTTGTTGCTAGCATTAGAAAAACATGTGGTACGATTAGTAGGAGTGATCATTCGGTTATAACCGAACCGAATAAGCTATTCGGTTATAACCGAAAACCGAATTAATGCTAATTTTACTATCCGAACTAATAACCGAAATTTCAAAATAACCGAATTACCGAATACCAAATTACCGAATTGTAATTTGGTGAATTCGGTAAAACCGAACTCGTGAAATGCTTAGCTGAAATGCCCATTTTATCACTCACTTACAAATACTTAGCCGGATAAAGTAGTTGGAAGAAGGCAAACAAAAGAAATTCGCAAGTTTGAACATGATCTTCAGTGAATAATGCTATATAATAATGCCAAGACATAATTGATAATTCAGATGCAAGTCAAAATCAAACCATAAAAAGCAATACCCATTTTGCCCAAATTAGAGAAGAAATAGGTTATCAGATTACAAAATTTCGTCAAATACTTGATTCAACAGTTCAAAGATTTTGTACTCAGAGAGCAGCAAAATGCAACTAGACGAAAAGGAATAAAGCAATAGAAGTGAAGCCCAAATCAAAATGAACTGGAACGAAAAGGAATCAGATGAAACGCATCTAACCCACAGTCAGACACATCCAAATCAGAGCATAAAAGATAAGCAAAGAAAATCATAACACCCAGATCGGAAAATGCACAGAAAATTATAAGCTCAACCGCGCAGACAAGATCACCGGAACTCAGTTGCCGGTAAGATCATATAAATAACCAGATCTGAAAACCCCTAACCATAAGAACTCCACATTAGATCATAACCCCCAAAGTCTAAAATCAAGATCAGAGCCCCCACTGATCTCAAGGTCGGAAGAGGAAGGAGGATGGTGGGTCGAACTTGAAGAGAGAGGGAAGAGGCGAGATCTGCTAGGGCAAAGAAGAAAACAAAACATAGTGATAGAGTACAGTGATAGAGATAGTTATAAATAATATTATAAAATTAATTTTTTTAAGTTCGGTTATTCGGGTATCCGAATAACCTGTTTTTTGAAAACCGGAACCGAAACCGAATACCGAGTAATAATTCGGATATAACCGAAATTATAAAAAAAAACCGAAAAACTGAAATAATTCGGTTAAAATAATTCGGTTCGGTTCGGTAATTCGGTTTTATCCGTTTTTTGCTCACTCCTAACGATTAGGCCTACTAATAGCTGAAGGGCTTGTTGACAATCTTTTCATTGACCTATTTAAAACAAGCTCCATAAAAGTACGCTCTCTCCGAGTTTGGACTTGTATTAGAGGCCTAACAGAATTCCTTTTTAAATTATCATCTACTTAGGTGACAACTCGAACAGCATCATCCAAGAGCAAGAGTTTACCTGTACCTACACCACCTGTAATCTCCAGATTCAATCATCGACGGTACATGGAGATTAAAACTTCTTAAACCCAAGGAAATTCAGACCATGTAACCAAACTGTAAAACATTGAAGTATACTCGGCTACAGATTTACTTTCTTGTACCAACTCTACTGCAAATATGCTCATTGCTTATAATCCAACGGTACAAAATGTCGTGTCAGTGCAGCTTTCATATCTTCCCATCTTCTCGCAGTTGTATACAAATTTCGTTGATGTTGATCCCACCAAATACGAGTTGTTCCTTTCAACTTCGCTTCAACAAAGAAAAGTTTCATTTCATTAGATAATTCATACCAACGAAAGAAACACTCCAACCTATGAATTAAATCTAAGAATGTTTCGGGACCATTATTGCCATTGAAATCTCCAACATCTAATTTTGCTCCTCTATCCACTGCATTCATCCTAAGATCTAGAACACGAGGATTAACTCGTGGATTAGGATCATGTTGTTGTAGTCTCATATAATTAAGATCTGAAATGTGGTCTTCAAAATTCTTATGAACATCTTCTTGTTCATTATTTACGCGTTCCGTGAGTACATCAACTTTTACTCTCAAGTGTTGTAATAGAAGCCTGAACATTTTGCAACAAGTGCTTTTTGAGATGCTCATCTTGTTGTAACATATAAGTATGAAGCTTGGCGTTGATTTCTTCGGCATTTACCATAGTTCTATAATTTTCCAGTGGATCTCTTTCACGGGTTCTTCATTTTTTGTCTTTTCTCTGCTTCACTTTTCATGCAGCATCAAACTTAAATGGTGGTGGTGGGACGTCGCGGCGGCTGTAGTGACAAAGGATGGCGACAAGAAGCGGCGATGGTGGCACTGCTATTTTTTTCCTCTTTCCTTTTTTTTTGTAAAATATTGATCCACCGGGGATGTGCTGATTCCGGTTGGTGTTGGTCGGGAGTTGATACTGGTGACTTTAGATAACAAGGAAGATGGAATAGTGAAGGTGAAGTTTTTGGTTGTACTTGGTTATATTAAGGGATTGTTTGGCGGGAATTTTGTGAAAATGGTTTTGAGAGGCTGTTTAGAAGTGGATTTGGATTAGGTTCAGTTTGTTTAGTAGAGGCTTGGGGTTACGGAATGATGGTTTGGGTCGCGGCTGAGGTTACGGGAGATTGATTGAAAGTGGGCAAAATTTGGAACAGGATTAAGATGTGGCTCTGATACCAAAAATGATGGGGAGGGGTTTTGGGGAGAAATGATAAATATCACACGGATAATCTTTTACAAAACACAATCAATTCTAATTATTCAATGTATCAAAATAATGAAGTACATCATTATTTATAATACTCCTATACAACTTTCCTAACTTAACTTGGACTCTAATAAGATAACTACAAATCAAATAACATAGCTACAAATAAAATAAACTAATTAAAATACAACTTCTATTCCATTAGTTTCCAAAGTCTCTTATATTGTTCCAACCGACTTTCACGGCCTCGTTCTACATCAGAAGCAGCTGAAATTTCCCCCAAAAAAGAAAGATCCATAAACACAATACTTTTTCCTAGCGACCGGTAGGATATGCTCAGATGGCCACCATATACCAACATCAACATGCACTAAATCACGACAAATATTAGAATTTTCAAGTACGAAAGAAAAAACAAATCAAGGCCAGTGATAATATTATGCGAGCCAATCAACAGCAATCAGCATAAAATAGCATCATTCATAGAGAAGCAATTCTAAATTCTTAGCTGTAGAAAAAAGTGAAAAAGAACACACAAAACGATATGATCAAAAAGAAAGCACAACCCATGATAAAATAATAAGTCATTCAGTAGATTTATCAATAGATGAATGAATCGTCCATTGAGAACACAGCAGGGAAAAATGCAACCAAAAAGTATCTAAAGAACATACTGCTTTCAAATAATAAGAAAATTCAAAAACCTAGCTAAGACAACAACAAAAAAGGAAGTAGATATGAACTGTAAAGTAAGAAAGAATACCTTGGAAAAGTAACCAACCATGTGGCATCCTCGATCATCACACTCACACAGCACGTAGAACAGAAACAAGTCAACATCATAGTAAAGTGTCTTGTGATCAAGAAACAATTTTGCCAGATAACAAAGATTTTGCCCATACACCTTATTCTTTTTCCCATCAACCTATTTCAAAAAGTAAAATTTCAGAAAGTTAAATGAACCGAGGATAAAGCAAAAAACAAAGCATACATGACAGTAAAACAATTTAATTATGCAGTAACATCTACAATTAAAATAAAATATAAAAAAATGAAGTCAGAACTAGTGAACTACATGAGATATCTTCATCAATTTTAATGCAAAATGAAAATTGAGGAAAATTTATGTCCCGAGAAAATTAATGAGATTTTTGAAAATCTGATAGTTGTGACACCGTTTAGTAAGGAATAAAGGAGGATCGGAGAGGGAATCAACTAAGAGTTGGTATCACCTGATCCCAACTGATATGAGATCATGATCACATAAATATAAACAGAAAACAACAAATAAATGAAATTGAAGAACATGAAAACATACCTCAAACATTGATAGTGTGCCACTGCGATATATCTCATCACCAGGGGGATGTTTGAGATCACATTTCCTCTATAAATATTAGATAAAGATTAGATAATGCTCCATCACATAATTTCTTACTCATTTATAAGTTCAAGAATAAAATCAAAGGTTTAGAATGAAAAGGAAGGAAATTACCAAACTAGAAGGACAAAAGAAATCCAGAAGGACAAACGAAATGTTCACATTTAGTTAACATATCAGTACAAAGAAAATTGTCAACCTATGTTACATGGACTGTTCAGTTGAGTGTGAAGTAACCGCATTGACATGGGTATTAGTGTGGCAGCTGGATGCTCCAAATTAGTAAGAAATAGTGAAAATGTTCTAAACCATAGGAGAGTCCAGTGTCGGACACTTCCTACAGCCAACAAGGATCCCAAGTCCATGTAACATAGCCACTAAATCCTATAAATACACTGCAGATTAGTGTGCCCAAGGTAACATTTTTCTAGGATCATTACCAAGATTAACATAAAGACCCAATGGCTAACTGACAAGATAGATCAGTGAATAGAAATCAAGCATAGGAGAAACAATCTAATTTCAAAAAGCAACGTAAACTGAAGAATTTGAGGCAAAGCTCACCATATGTCTCTGAAGCTGTTCTTGTCGCTTCATGAAATTGAGGCAAAACTCACAAAAGTACAGCTTCAAAGAGTCATTATATTCTGGTGGAAACGGGGAGAAGTACCATGTCTCAATCTCATATCTTCCTAGTTCAATAGTTGCTATATTTTTAACTTTCGTGAATTCTTCATGCTCACGCAAACTGGCAGCATCAAGCTCCTCATGACCCTAAATATTTTAAAAACATCTTTAGGCTATAATACAGAAAATCCAACAAACCTTCAAAGCCAAGTATAGAAATAAGAAAGATAACACATAACACTAAGAATTCAATCTAATATTCTGATGATCAATATAGCGCAGAGGATGTTGCCAGATACTACTCAAATCATTGCAACATATCAGACTTGATCCACAATGAGAGAACTATGAATGTGTACTAGAGAGAGAGAGAGAGAGAGAGAGAGAGAGAGAGAGAGAGAGAAATAGAGAGAGATTAGAAGCATATGATGACCAAGAAAAGAAATAATAACAAGAAGCCTAAGTCTTATGGTTGAAAGTTATTTAATCTATTCGCAAGTCTTATTGTTAAAACTTAAAATTGCAAAATCCATAAATTTATATCGTGAACTACTTTTACATCTAAACTAGATGTAAAATTTTGGTATTTATCGATTTAGAGCAGCATCTAATTTATTCCACATGCATGTATAACATATGCACTCATAAATAGCCATAACAACATAATATCCTCCATTACTCCCCTAGCAATGCATCTAAAGTTTAAATTTCCCATGACTATAGGAAATAGATTAAACAATACTTTTACAACACTACAGGCATCGTGGCATGCACTCAAATCTGGTACTTGCACTTGAGTTTAATTTAATATTTATGAAGTATGATTCTCCAATATGGGGCATCATTCATGGAAATACAATTGATACTTCCCTGAAAACTAAAAAAGTATTGTAAATTTATCTTATTAGTACAAAAAATAAAAAATTAGAAACAATAAAAAAAAAAATGTGTAGTTAATTCTAATTATAAAAATATATGAATTGAAATTATAATTAGAGGTGAGCTGGCAATATGCTATCCATTCAGCATAGTCGAGTCTTAATTATGAGGTAAAATAACAGAAAATTTAGGCACACACCAATAAGAAGGTTGACTATATTTAAGGGTAAAGTGAGGTTAGTAATCCTTATTCCTTAATAAGGAGTGGACATGTGAGGATATAAGTATGTCAGAGCATCTTTACATGTGAAGACCGACCTCTAAACGTGCAGATAGACAAAAGCATACACAATTTTGTCGTCCTTGAGAAGTCTTTGTAGGTAGACTATGTATATTATCATTTATGGTAAATAAGTTATGCACTGAATATAGGATAACGTGGTGAATTACATTTATTTGATAAATGATTTTGTGGTATTTTTTATGTTGTCGTGTATCACAACATATAAGATAATGTTGGAAAAAAGAAAGTATACTCCATATTTAATTTATAAATACTTCGGTAGGATTTTTCATGCCATACCTTAATTATCATTTAGTCCCTACTCCTTACCCACATATTGCTTCAATTAACACTATATCATATTTTTTTAGAATGATAAGAGCAAGTAATATACATGAACGTTAACATTTTTTCTTCCCCAACAAAGCGTGGTATGGGAGGAACTGTATCCTTCCTAGGGATAGGGGTGCCTTTTACAGTCTCTGATTCCTTTCATTCCTAAATCACTCACACTAAAGAGAACACCTGATCCACTTGCATTATTTTTTATCACAATTTCAGCATTCAATTTGTGCAAGGGTATTACATTGGCCAAATTATACAATGCTAGGAAGAACAATAAATAATAATTTAAGTCCTCAAACTTTTAATCTTTGTTCCCTATCCGTTGCTCACCCTGAATCAGCATTTAACCTTTAAACTGAAAGACACTTGTGTTACTCGGACTCTTCACTTTGCCCTGAAGTACCCGTGTCCGACACCGTATCCAAAAATTGGATACTTCACTTGGATACTTCACTTTAGTGTAAAAAATTGACAAAATTGAGAAGTACCCGTGTCGGATACCGTGTCCAACCGGACACTCCATCCGTGTCCGAGTAACACAGAAAGACACAATATTTTATCTATTTTTCATAAGATTGAATTACACTATATTACTGTCACTCAGCAACAATTACACACTGGGAAAAGAGCAAAAACAAAACGTGAAATCTTGTTTGATCATGGTCACAGGCTCACAGCAATGATAATGACAATATTGGAAAATCAAATAATACAAAACCAACAGCAATGCCGATAATAAAATATAACAGCATCTAGCAATCAAAAAGCTCAGTAACACACCTCCACATGTGTCTCATCAATCTTACGTTTCTGGTGGCGCGTCATTTTTAAGGACGTTACCTGAAAACCACATGGACGGGATATCCAATCAGTGAGCCAAAAAACTAGAAGTTTCAAGAGAAAAAGTTAGCATGTATACAGAATTACCTTATCCTCCACCTTTTCATCTACAACAGTCTCTACTGAATTAAGATCAAGCTGCTCAAGCTTAACCCATTCGTCAAGCCTCCTATTGACTGTAAAGGAAACAAACGAATACATGATAATGGCAAGTGTTGACAACAGAAAATCAAGATAGTATCAAAACCCAAGGACAAGTACTCTAATCCCTTAACATTTTGTATCTTAAACTCTTAACTAATTATGAGAATAACGAGCTAATTATCCCAACATATTACAAGCAAAACCTCAAAATAAACCCAAATATAAGCATGGAACATATCAAACACGCTAATTAATTAAAAATTGACCACGCATAATTCAGTGAAGAAAATGAAAACAAACCCTAACCATCTAAATAGAGAACGAGAGGGAGATTCTCACATTCGGTGTAGTGAACATAGTACTCGTAATCATTGGGGCCACCACAGTGCAATCTACGGCGTTCTATGACCTTGACGGGGTGATACTTTGCGTCCCTCCAACGGCACATGACGCGAGTACCGACCTCAAGCGGTAGCAAACTCTCTTTCCTCTTCCTATACGTCTCATTTTCTGGCTGAGCTATGACGAAATCAGGTGCAGGCGGAGATTCGCCGTTGCCGGAGAGATGGTGGTGGTGGTGGCCGTCGTGGGCCGGAGTTGAGTCGTCCTCTGTGCTCTTCGGTGGATCTATCGACCCCATTATCGGATGCAAAGTTGGACAAGTGAATGTACGCGTATATGAAGTTTTTAACCGTACAACGATTTTATTTGTTTTCAAATAAACAATATTTTTACTTGGGTTAACTGCATATCTAATCCCAAAAGGGATAAATAACGTTTTAGTCACTCTACTGGGTCCGATTTTTATTGTGGTTATTAAAAATTTTTTTGTTACAATCGAATAATTGTACTTTCAAAAACTTATAAAATGGTCATTCCGTTCGATTTTCGTCCAAAAAACGGACGGAATGCTGACTGTGTAAGTTGACTCTATTTTTTTCTGCAAGTTGACTCCACGCAAGCATTACCGAAGCGTTTCTTAATAATAAAAAAACGGAGTATAGGCCAAGTCATTAAGAATAATAATAATAATATTAAAATAATAATAATTTCAAAATAATAATAATAACAACAATAATAATAATTTTTAATTAATAAAAATAATAATAATTATAAAATAATAATAATAATTTCACAATAATAATTTTCTATCTGTCTATTTCACAATATTATTATTACAATTACTATTATTTTATATCATTTGGAATCCAAGGGTCACTGCAGTTTTAGTTTTCGGATATAAAAATATTTTATCAGATTCTGAAGAAGTTTTATTTTATTTTATTCTCCATTAAAATAAAATAAAAAGAAATTATTATTATTATTTAAAAATATAAAAATTTTAGTACACAGTGTTATTTTATATTAATATTAACATAAATTAAACTCCTTTTTTTGTAAAAATGATATAAAATATTTTTATCTAATAATAAAATATTTTTTAAATTTATATAATTGTAATAATGATGCTAGTTAGATTTATTATTATTATTATTTTAATTATTATTATTTTTATTCTCTTCTACATTAATTATGTGTTAAAAGTATCAATATTTTTTTCATTCCAAAGTCCCATGCACATGTCTCCTGCAGAAACTTGCCATGTACCCTCTTGTTAGTGTAGTAATATAATGGAACAAAGTTCGCGATTAAAATAATTAAAACTTACAAACTTTGGATCCATAAATTAATGTTACTGTTTCTACATTTTTAGGCAAAAAAACAAAAAAAAACTGCAGTTTAAAAAACAAAAAACAACGGAAAAAAAAAACCAAACATAAAAAACAACGCAAAAAACAAAAAAAAACTGCATAAAAAAACTGCGTTTTTGTAATAATAAAATGCAGTTTTTTTATTTTTATTAAAAAAAATGCGTTTTTTATAAATAAAAAAAAAACAAACACAAAAAAAAAACTGCAAATTACAAAAAACTGCATTTTTATTTTATTCTAAACAAAAATAAAAACTACAAATTACATAAAAGCTGCGTTTTTTATGTTTTTTTGCGTTGTTGCTTTTTGTTTTTTTTTTGCGTTTTTTTTGCGTGTGTTTTTTTTTTTGCGTTGTTTTTGTTTTTTTTTTATAATTACAAAAAAATTGCGTTTTTTTTTTACAAAAAATTGTGTAGTTTAGGATAGTAAATTATATTTAAATCTTATTATTATTATTATTATTGAAATACTACAGTGTATTATCCCTTTTTGGTCACTGTATTATTACAATAATTATTATTATTATTACAGTTATTACAATTATTATTATTATTACAATTCCTAGAAACGATGCTACTTAGTTTAAATATTAGTATTACATAAATTTAAGCATGGTAGATAGTTGGCACAATGGTTTTTGTTGGAATATAATGTTTCTAATTTGAAGAGGTCAAGTGTTCGAGACTTGTGAGTAACATTTTCATTAAGAAAAAATTTAACCTCCACAATCAGCAAAAATAATAATCAGCCACGTCGAAGAAAAAAATGGAGTCAATTTGCAGATCGACAAGATTCCGTCTGCTTTTGGGCTGAAAATTGAATGGAATGACCATTTTGTAAGTTTTTGAAAGTACAGTTATTCGATTGTAACAAAAAAAGTTTCGGTAACCACAATGAAAACCGAACCCCAATACAGTGATCAAAATGTTATTTATCCCAATCCCAAAATATACACCGTTATACACTTTGAATCCTAAAGTTTAATTTCTCACGATACGCGTCTCAAAGTAACAATATTCTCCCAATATGCACTCTGGTGAAAAAAGTCCCTGAAATGGTCACATTAATATTAATGTGCTCCGGGCTGGCCACATTAATATAAATACGATTAAAAGACAGTTTGCATCCCAAAATTTGTAGTATTATTGAGGTTTGTACCCTAATATTTAAAATGTATCTAAGTGCACACTAGACTTCTTTTTCATTAAACAAATGAACCCTCCGTACATTTAATCGGTCAAAATTGACCGGTTGTACATGTACTCCAAATTTTGAAGGGATAATTTTAATAAGAAAATTGTTAAATCCACAACAGAAAATGTTATTTCCACAACAAAAGTGTCGCTATAGATCCTATAGCGACAACGACACTTTTGTTGTAGAAATAACAAAAAGTGTTGTGGATTTTACAATTCCCTTCTAATAAAACATGTTTAAGAAATAAAAAAAATATTAAAATATACCACAACCTCACTGCATTTCTCCCATCAATAACTCCAACACTAAACCCTATCCCTATCTCGGAAGCGGCAACATCTTAGTCTCCGACACTTTCTACACCCGCTCATCTTTAGTCTCCGAGGTCTCCAAAACCACCGTCAATCGCCTCAGAGTAGACACACAATCTTCTTCCCCGAAAATCCATAAATTCGATCCACATTCACCGTCAACTCCACCATTGTTGAAATGCTGCAAAGGAAAATAGGAGGCCAACAATCTCATCCAATCTCAAGATGGTCCGACTGCGATTGCCACACTTGCAATTCTTGGACTGCTTCTACCAAAGACGCTCTTTTTCTCAAAGTCGAAGGCCTTATAGGTAAAAATTAAATACTTCAATTGGAAACTCGTCCTCTTCTTTTTTTCTTAATTAGCTAATATATATATATATATATATATATATACACACACACACACACTACCTTGATGTGTACATATTGGCCAGCAGATAATGTTGAATAAAAGGTGTTCTTTATTCATGGACTCATTTATTCCTCTGCATTTTGGACAGAGACTATGTTTCCCAACTTTTCAAAATCTGCAAAATATATACGATTTTTCACTACAAATAAAAGGGAGAACTTATTTTGTTTTTGTGATTTTGATTTTAGATTGTTGCAACAATGGAGTATGAGATGAAGATAATGAATGATTACATTTGGGATTGGATGATGATAGCTAGAATTTGAAAATTAAAAATGATAAATAAATGATTTGGGGATTAGGGTTAGGGTTAGGGTTTCGTTTATATTTGGGGAAGTGATTTATTGTTTTTTTATAATGTTTTTAATTTTCTTAAACATGATTTACCGATTTTGCCTTTTACAAAATGAGTTTACAATAATATCCCGCCATTTTTGACCGGTTAAATGTACGGAGGGTGTATTTTGTTAAACGAAAAAAAAGTTTAGGATGCACTTAGATACGTTTTAAATATTATGGTGCAAACCTCAACAATACTACAAACTTTGGGGTGCAAAATGTCTTTTAGCCTATAAATATGGTTTCACCGTGTATTTTTAAGTTTGTCTGCATAAAAATATTTAAATTACAAATATAATACAAATCAATATTTAAAGAAATCAACTATCAACTATTATTATTATTATTATTATTATTATTATTATTATTATTATTATTATTATATACAAAGAGACGTAAAAATTGGTGACATAAGACCATCCTTTAAATTGAAAATAATTAAGTCGATTCATTTTCCTCTCCGGCTCGCTTTTCCTATCATTTCCCTTGATCCCTATAAATACCGTATATGTCGGATTGCCCATCTCTTTAGACCTGTTCGGGAACTCCTTATTTTAAATTACTTATAAGTTAAAATATAAGTTGGCTTATAAGTTATTTTAAGTTGACTTATAAGTAAAGTGTTCAGTATCAATTTAATTTATAAGTCAAAAATTAAGTTAAAACAAGTTATGAAGGTGTTCGTCTCAAAATCACTTATAAGTTAAAATAATGTAATGATTACTAAAAAGGACATTAATAAAAAGAGGGACAAAATCGAAGAAGGGCAAAATAGACATTACATTTAGTCAAACTAACTTATTTTAAAATGATTTATAAGTCAGTTTAAAATAAGTCACAAATAATTACTTTTTTTAACTTAAAAACCAACTTATAAATTAAAAAATAAGTAACTCCCAGAAACTCAAATAGTGGCAAATGACTGATAAGTTAGGTGGTGTTTGATAAAATTAAATATTAAAATCTGAACAGTTTATACATCTGAATAATATAGAGTATCTGAATAAAATTGCATCTGAATGAAAAAATGTTGTTTGATAATTAATTTTTTCAAAATGTCTTAATAACAATATTTTACTAGTATTACCACTTGAACTCTTTTTTTTCTTTCTCATCTGCATATGAAAGCGATTTCAATAATTACAAATGTTTTAAAAGTCACGCTTTTTTTTTCTCTCTCTCAAATTGGGGCAAAAAACGGAGCAGAGAGATAGAGTCATAAAGATAGGGTTTTGATGATATATATCCAAATTCTTTTCATTTCACCTTCAATTTCAAGATCAACACTATCTGTGACGCCCCCAAAACAGGTATACATCACCCATCTTGAGTCGCCAGATACATGGTACAGAAACAAATACAACTTCAGTAATATAATTGCCGTGCAAAATACAACAACATATATACTGTGAGTTTGAATACAAATATTGTATACTAGAGAGTATACAAACTCAAAAGGAGTCCTCATTACAATTATTGATACACTATTTTACAAAAATAGTGAGAACTGCTAAACAACTATCTTGAATCATCACTCCATACCCCGGCTAGTTCCTGCTAAATTCTCTCATCCTAAGAAGAACAATGGAACAAAAAGGAAAAGGGTGAGCTCAACTATCCCAGTAAAGAATATTATGACTAAAATAATATCCAACAAATTATCATTAGTCTTCAACAGGAAAATCGATAAAATATAATAGATAACAAGTTTTAGATCAACAACTGCAAATGAAAACAACAATCTATTAGAAAAGTCAAGTAGAAAAGAATTCTACTATCTTCTAAGATTTAAAAGTCCATCATCAATATTTTATCCTGTAACATCAATCAATATACATCTTGAATCAAATATTCATCTTTGCACTTCAGTGCCAAAGATATTCATTTTGTATCACCAGGTTGGTCATGTTCATCTCAACACCCGCTTCATCTTTGCACTACGGGCCAAAGATATTCATTAGGTAATCATTCATCTTTTGCACTACAGCCAAAGATATTCACCAATTAGTCATGATCATCTCAACACTGCTCATCTTTAGACTACGGGCCAAAGATATTCATCGATTAGTCATTCATCTTTTGCACTACTGGCCAAAGATATTCAAGAATATCATCATTTAGGGTGAGGATGATGACAAATATTTTAAGAAAAACGAATCCAAAGGAGACGGTAAGGACAAATAGTAGGGATTAATATAACAGTTTATCCAAAATCAATAATACCCCATAATAACCAATTTTGTAATGAATTCAAAAATAAAGATCAAAACATGGAAACAATCAAAGATAGTAACCATAATAGACATCTTGGACAAAAAGAAGAAAATTTCATTTTTCTATGAATAATGTCGTGATAAGTGAATAATTAATAATTATCGTGAATAATCACCAAGTATCGTGAATAAGTAATCCCGACACAAAAAGTTCCAAATTTGATAAAAAGTTTAAACCAATATTTTGGCATAATGATATCGAAAGAAATAATATCATTTATGAAGAAAACAACATCCTTTACCTCAAAATAACGCTACTTCTGACTGAATTTCGGATATAGTGCTGACAAAAACTTGCACTGAATAGCAATTCTCAAATTATCTAAATACTTACTAAAATACGCTCGACAATATAGAGAGAAATAAAACTTGTTTCTTGTGTGATTTTCAATTCTAACTTAAGCGTCTATTTATAGGAAAAATGCTAGAACGCCATAGGAGACTAAATAATAAAATAATATTATTTCTTATATCAATCCTACGCACCAACCAAGACCAAGACTAGCATGCCACTTCTAAAAAAAATCCTAGCAGCCCACATGTTAAAACAAAAGTGGGTCCCACCCATAATTTAATAAAAATTATTTTATTTTCCGAAACTTCAGTAATTCATAGAAAATAGCTCTTTTATCAGAAAAATTCAAAACTCGCGTGTTTCCATAGGAAATTTAATTTTCTAAAACTTTTAAAGTTTAAGTTTTTCCAAATTCCAAACGAAAAATGCCCGAAATCCACATACGGACGATTTTTAATACCTCCACACCGACAAAATACTGATAAAACACCTCAGCATTAATTCCTTCATTTTTATCCACATAAAATAAATATATCCATCATTTATATCCACAAAAATAAATATTTCTTTATCATATGAATCAATAATTAATTATTTATAAATAATATTACGAATCACATTTATGAATGACCAGTAGTTCCTGGGAAAGGGGTTTTTCAATAAGGATTTCTCCTCTTCGCGCGCAATTTAGTGACCAAATCTCTCCTTGATGTAACTTTCTAGACATTGCCTATAATGCTATCTAATAATATTATTCAAATAATATGAATTATTGATCGATAATGGAGATGATGTGCGAGAAAAAATTATTGAGCAACAATAATATAAAATATCAACGCAATGAATTATTGAATCAATAAAATAAAATATTGAGCAATTAATTACTTGTAAAAATTATTGAGTAGTGCCTTCTTACGTAAGAATCAATAATTCAACAATCTTGCATGTAATCTGGTATCTTCTTTATGCAACCACGCGTATTCATCAGTATTTTAACCACCGGGTATTCCAATAGTGTTAATTCAGAATAACTACGCTACCGTTATTCAATTTTGTCATTTTCTTCATCCTAACGTTATCCATTATGGGGCCACAAATGGTTGCGGTAAAATCGTCATTTAATATTCTCCTCCGAAAGAATATTCCACGACCAAACGAATATTCCCCGACAAATGAATATTTTATAACCACTTGCTTATTTTGAAAATTTTGCACATTTCACCCATAACCAAAGTATTATATCAAATTATTACCTTATTATTCACAATAATAATTAGAGAAAATTTGATTTTATTCATTAATAAGTTGGGGTCTTACAATATCTATGCCCTCCACATCGTTGTTGCTCCTTTTCCTTTCCTTCCCTTTATATCTCTCTGTATATATGTTAACATGTCTGTGTATCTATAACTTTTCCCATTTTGTATGTTTGAAGTTTTTATCCCTTACAAAATTGAGTTCTTGAACTATTAATTTCAAAAAAGTAGCTTCTTTTTATGGGTTTTCGTCTTTGTAAAGCTAATTGCATTTTCCTTCCCCAAAATTGTATGGGTTCCTTCCCCATAATTTCATAGGTTCTTTTTATGAGTTTTCGTTTTTCTTTCTGATTCATGCATGTATAATAATCACATACATAAATATGTATATTTACATGTACATATTGAGAGAGAAATTGGAAAATTATAGTCATGGTGGAAGAGCAGAGAGATTGTATTTTGACGAGTTGAAGAGGAAAAATAGGGAAGGAGAAGAGGTTATTTTTGTCCATAAAAAATATAAGCTCGTTCAGACATGGGTCTGAATGGTTTAGAATTAGATTTGAATCTTACCGATTGAGAGGCCTTGAGAGGTACAAAATTTTTTACCAAACAAGTTCAGCCTCTGACCGAATCAGAGGCACTCCTATTAAGAGCCACTCAGACCTAATCAAACACAGCCTTAAGTCTGACAAACTTATAAGCCACTCTAAATCTCATTTCTTCATCTCTTGATCACTAATAAATCAATTGGTTTGATCTCCTCCTCCTCTTCCTCTATAAATTCCCTCAAATCGTCTCTCGATCTCATCTCAATCTCATCATCAGACCAATGGATATTGTAGACAACAATCAATCTACACTACTTAAAGGTATGTATGACTCTTTCGTTTCCAATTCATCTTCTCGCTTATCTATGTTACCCACTCCTCTCCCATATCTCTCTCGCTTTAGGGTTTTTATTCTCCTTTGTATTACCCACTCTTTCTGCAGTTATTGAGGATGTTGGTCTCAGTAAGTTAAGGGAACGAAAGTTAGGGTTTCGGCCTCTTAAGATATCGATTGTTGAGAAGTTGAAGCTTAAGCAAAAGGTGAGGTTTTATTTAATGTTTGAGTTGTTCTTATTTGAACTTAGTTAAGGTCATATTTGATGTATCAATTTTAGTTTTATTTTGTCAATTACTTAATTGGTTACACTGATTTCACGATGATAAAATTATTCCAATATTTGTAGAACTTGGTTTTGTGTCGGGTAATGTAGAACTGATCGCTTGAATATTTTGTTTGGATAAATATGGAGTATTACAGAGTAGCATTGGTAAGATTATGTTTCAAAATGAATGTTGTTGTGTTAGAGTTAATATTTAGTCTTGCAACCAAATGGCAAATTAAAGAAATTTTATATTTTTTCTGGATACATGTGCAATATCAATCTATAAATGAACTAATCATGGTGTGCAATTCATTTTCACAATAGAATTGGACACGCTTTTTACAAGTAACCGATTGGATCGATGTGAAGTTATATGTTTTCCTTTTCTTAATTTTGGCTTTAATTGGATCATTTCTGATGTTAGAGCAACTCCAGGAGGTCGGAGGTGAACAAATCCTAGACTATATTTAGTCTAAGATGCAGATTTGGCTCCAGCAATAAGACTAAATATAGCCTATTGAGATTTTCTGGTGAACAAAGAGACCAAATCAAGGGACCAAATCAAGGAACCAAATCTAGTGGACTATAATTTCGACTATAATTTTAAATATATTTAAATGAGAGAGATGACAAAAAGAACATACTGAAGAAGAAATTGAAGGCAAGAAGAAGATACTGAAAAAGAAGTTGAAGGCAAGAAGAAAATACCAAATTTCCTTGTTTGGGTAAGAACAAAATTTAAACTTCATTTTATTATGAAATTAGATAAAATTTAATGTTTAAACATAGTTATCCAAATGTGTTGTTAAAGTGAAATAATTAAAATGAATGAAACAGAAATGATTATTATTTTAAATATGGTCATTGGAGTTTTTTTGAATTCATTTATTATTTTAATCTTTTTATATTATAGTCTATGAGATAGTCCACGGGATAATCCATTTGCCGGAAGGATTGAAGATTAAATGACATCTGCTGATGTCATATGGATTAAATATAGTCCATCGGATAATCCATCTGCTTAAGATGCTCTTATACTTTTGTGAAATTGTATGCGATATTATTTTCTTCCCGGTTATCCTCTTTAGAATATTGTTTCTTAATGAAATTCATATTACGTTGCAGGTATTTTCTGGGATTCAATACATAAAAGGCGTGCCATTGGAGGCAAGAAGAAGCGAAAGTAAGCTTCATTTCTCATAATCAGTTTTAGAGGAGTTTTTGGTTATATTCTTAGTCATGTCATCTTAAATGTCTTTGTTGGGATGGTTTATTATATCTTCTTGGATTTGGCATGATCCAATTTAACACACCTTTTTTTGTTATGTATAACTTTAAGAATTACCAGTTTGTGAAATGATATTGAGAAGTCTATTTTTCACTTAATTAGTGGCATAGTATAGTGCATCTTAAGTGTTTGATGAAATGAGACTCATAATATTTTTGCATTTTTGTTTTTCAACACGTTACCCATAATTTTTTTGTCATCAAATGCAAGTTATGAAGAATATAGGACTGACCTGAGTAATGCATTTTGATTGTGTATAGCAGGTTCACCGATAGATGAAGCATTTTGTATATACCAACCAATTTTTGGGATATATTTTCCATAATATTTTAGCCTTTTACAAAAAATAAAAAGTTTTTCAATATATCACCCATTAAAATATAATGATCAATAGCCTACTTAATACAATATATTTAATATAAAATTTTAATTATAATTTAAAAATTATCAATCTCAATCCATATATGAGTCTCATTATGGCAAAACTAAGAATTTAGCCACTATAGTTGGCAAGTTTTACTTATTTTACAACTGAACTTTTACTTTTTTGAATTACCCCATTAAACTAATTAAAATTTTATAATTGGGTCAGTTTGTTAACTCAAGCTCACTTCTGCTAAATTGAACGTGAGTTTTTTCTTACGTGACTTTTTAACAGAAAAGGAAAAATGACAGCTTTGAACCAAACAAAATAACTCAGCTTGTCATTATAAACTAACGCATTTGGGTTTTTACAAACAAGGGTTGTAGTTGAACACACCCAACTTGATGATCAATTCGCCCAAAATCAACAAGAGAAATTAGGGTCAGTTATGCATTTTAATCCAGAAACCTGATATGTATAGGATTTCAAAGGCCAAATCAAATATTTGCTTCTTTTTTTCCTCTACACCCTCTTCCTCTCCCTCTTTTCTCTGCATCCCATCCACGTTGCCTCAAAGTTGCCATAGACACACACCATCCGTCATTCCTCCTACTCTCACTCCCACTCCCCACATGCCTGCTTCTCTGTAACTAGCTCGCTGATTCGAGAAGTCAAGAAAATTTCCTAAAAAGAAGACCTGAAAAGGCGTGGCTGCGTGAATTGCAGATAGAGAGATCTGGAATAAATTCTCAACTCTCTCTTGCCTATTGGAGTTGGGTTTCGTGGTTTCCATTTTGTTTCAGATAAATGTTTTTGGGTGAGTTATTAGAGTTGTCATTGTCTACGATTTTGGGTTAATTTGGTAATGTATATTCTATGAACATATGAGATCTTACTCGATTACTTATGGAAGTTTGATAGAGATGTGAAGATATGATTCTTTGTTTAATGTTTGGTTCTTTTGTGAAAATTGATTTTTTAAGGTAATAATTAGGCTGCGTTTGATTACCTCTTAATGCCTCTTAATGGGCATGTCTCTAATTCGTTCAGAGGCAAAACGTGTTTGATAAAAAAATCTGCCTCTTAATACATCTTAATTGGTTAGACACAAAATTATTTCTAAACCATCCAGAGGTATGTCTGAACGAAATTAGTTAATTTTGGACAAAAATAACCTGTTTAATATTAAAAAATTCCTTTTATATCCCCTATCTCTCTTTCTCTTCGATTTCCATATGCCTGAATTGTTCATAACCCTTTCTCCTCATTTTCTTCCCCGCACAGAAGCATGGAAAATTGGCCTAATGAAAAGTCAGTTGTTAGTATTACAATAAGCCTGAGCTAAACGGCCTCCACGAAGCTCATATTTTTCTTCTTCTGCGGATAAAAACACATACATGATATATGTCATCTCATTCTCTCTCTTCTAAATTCTTTGATTAAACAAATTAATCCTCAATCTAACATGTGACACCCCTAAAATAGGTATACATAACTCATTTTGAGTCGTCAAATACATGGTACATAATACAAATACAAATTTAATTATACAACTGTTGTGTAACATAAACTGAGAGTTTTAACATGAATATTGTCTTCTAGAAAATATCCAAACTCAAATGGAGTTCTCATTACAATTATCGCACTATTTTATAAAATAGTGAGGACTACTACAACCATCATCTCGGACCGTAACTCCATTCCCCGACAAGTCCCGGCTACGTTCTCATTTACTGAAGAGAAGAATGAAAGCTAAAGGGTGAGCTCAACTAGCCCAGTAAGAAATATTATGACTAAGATAATTCAGAATAAATTACCGTTAGCCTTCAACAATGTTAAACTGATATAATACAATAAACAACAAGTTTAATTGCAGCGGAACAAGCAATCCATTAGAAGAGTCAAGTAGAGCATGATATCTACTATTTTCTATGATTTAAAAGTTTGTCATAAATTTTATCGCTGAGACTATATATAAACACTATGCATAATAAAATATAATATATTCTATTTTTTCTAAAAAACAAAACTTATTATAATATATATATAATCATAATAGTACTCCCCTCGTGATTCCTTTCACCCCCCTGACAACTAACATATATATATATATATAATACTAATATATATATAAAACAAAACCGAGATAACTTTCTACCGACAGTTTTGAAAAATGGGTAAGTGGGGGTCATATATAATAAGCAAAATTTACAACAAATACTTCATAAAAATCCCCTCTATTTATATCAACTCACTTAGCTTTACAAAACACATTTTTAACAACATTCATCATTAATATTATAACTCATAATATTAACAACCAGATCATTTTCAGGAAAAATGGGCTTTTCGATAAGGATTTTTCCTTATTGGCGCGCAATTAGGTGACCAAACCTCTTTCTAGACATCGTCAATAATGCAAATAATAATATGAATAACTTTGTCACCTCGATCAATTATTGATTTAATAATATAAAATATTGTAAAAATAATTGAATCAATAACGTGAGATATTATGCATCAATTATTGTGGCAATAATTGAATAAAACTTAGTGACTACTCATGTAAATATCAATAATTGAAAATACCGCATACAATCGCAGCTATTTTATTATGCCAGACATCGCATATTCTTTTACTTTACCATAGGGTATTTCAATAGTTAACGGTAAAACTTTCGCCATTATTTTTATAAAAAGATATTTATGTCATTTTCTAACTCCGACAATAATTCTGTTGTGGGGTCCACCAATGATTGTGTCGTCGTACAAATATTCCCTGTTAAAATGAATATTCTCCTACCAATCGAATATTTTATAACAACTTGTTTAATTTACAAAATTTATAAATATTACCCACAACTATAGCATTATATCAAATCCACACTATAATATTCAAAAAGATATTTAGAGAAAATTAATCTTTATTCATAAAAGTTAGGGTCTTACATAACATTTCTAGTTTGAAACCTAAAAGACAAAAAATTAGTTCATGCATTGAATTTTAAGATTCTAATTTCAAATTCTAATTCCATCTACAATGATGTGGTTGTTATTAAAAAACAATGGCTTAATTTGCTTAACAGTCGATTTCAATGATTCATCAAGGAAACTGCTGGGGTTTAGGTCCATCGTTTACAGTTGCAGGCGGTTGTATTGCCTCGGTTCCTGTGGTAGGAGTTCTTTGGAGATTCGAATCCAAAATCACCGCCATGAGTTCTATAGTAGGCAAAGGCAAGGGTATGGTTGGGGAATAGGCAAATCCAAAGGTACAAAGTCAGATCTCTTTCGAGACATATTCTGTTGGTTTGGGGAGGAGAGATAATGCAAGAAGATAGAGAAGAGTTTTTTTTTTTGTTGAATTTAAATATAGTGGATGGAAGGTTAAAATAGTGTTATTTAGACTATTTAAAAGAATTAATTATCAAATAATATTTTTTTTCATTCAGATACAATTATAAACAAATACTTTATATTATTTAAATGTCTAAACTGTTCAGATCTTAATATTTAATTTTATCAAACACCACCTTAGTCTACAACTCCCTAGTGCAAAACTGAGTCATTTTTCCTTTTATGTTAAAAAGCCACGTAGGAAAAAACTCACATTTAATTTAACAGGAGTGAGCTTGAGTTAACAGACTGACCCAATTGTAAAATTTTAATTAGTTTAATGGGATAATTCAAAAAATTAAAAGTTCAATTGTGAAATAAGTAAAACTTGTCAGCAGCCGGCCTTGGCCCAGGGCTACAGCCCTAGGCCCAAAGCTAAAGGGGGCCCAAAATTTTTTAATTTATAAGCTTATACCCATTACCCACAGCCCACATAGAAATTGCCAATTAATTTTCTCGGTTTTTCCTCAAAAGTCAAAATCGAGCGATCCAGAACACTAAAGGTTTCGAACTTGATTGCCACCGCTAGAATCATGTCGACAAATAGCAAAAATTGTCTTGCAACCCATCAAATAGATCTCTTCTACCGTCAAGTTGACAAGTTCTAAGTGGCTTTCAAATCTGATTCTGCTTCTTGCTGCACTCTCTGAGGTATGTTTTGTAGATTGTGTATTTGGGTGTCAATATTATGTGGGTTTTTGGTTTTTTATGGTAGAATTGAGAATGAAATATGGTGTATATATTTATGATTTCCAAATTATAATTTGGGGAATGTATCATTTATAATTTAGGGTGATTAATTTGAAACGAGGTCTTCTTTTAGTAAATTAATTGCATTATTTTTATGTTTCATGGTGTTAGTCTGAAGATAGTGACTTGTAGATTGTGTATTTGTGTGTTAATATTATGTGGGTTTTGGGTTTTTTATTGTAGAATTGAGAATGAAATATGGTGTATATATTTATGATTGTCAAATTAGAATTTGGGGAATGTATCATTTATAATTTAAGGTGATTAATTTGAAACGAGGTCTTCTTTTAGTAAATTAACTGCATTATTTTTATGTTTCATGGTGTTTGTCTGAAGATAGTGAGACATACCCACAACCCACAGGTCATTCATGATTCATTTTTGGTTGAATTTAAGTAAATTGGAATTATGAAATGTTCGTGGTAATGAAAGAATTGAAACAGTGAGGGTTTCAATTGTTTTTTATTATTGTTTATTTTCTCTTATTTTGTAAATTGTAATACATATAACATATTTGTGTTAACTTTTTCTTATTTATTATTTAATTCAACAGAAACTTGGATGGGATTCTTGTTCTTTATAATTTGAAGTTTCAAGTGGAAGAAAATATACTTAAAATCCAGGTTTTATTGTTCTTTGTTAATTAAATTTATTGTTTTTTATTGTGTTGTGTTTATTATAAAAATTAAAAATGCTTCGTAAGAAACAACTTTTCGAAAATCTCAAGAGACAAATAAAGAAAAAAGAAGAAGAAATTGCTCAAAGTTTAAGACGATCTTTGAATAAATATTTTGTTAAACAAACCAATGCTTCACTTGAAAATTTAGATGAAGATTTACCAAAAGAATATGAACAACCAATTCAATTGGAAGAATTAGTAGAAAATGAGAATGATGTGAATGATCAAATTGATAATCTAGATAAAAATGAAAATAGTGATGAACCTTTCCTTGATGAAAATGAAAATATTGATGAACCTTGCCATGAAAATGAATGTCTCGAAACAAGATTTGATTTGAACATTTATGATCCACGAGTTTGGGATAATCTTGATACAAAAATGAGAGATTTACTTGTAGAAAAAGGTCCCCTAAGAGAAACTAATCTCAAATTCCCCATGGACGAACACAATAGACGTTTGTCTTTAAATTATTATCTTCGTACGTTACCGAATGGGGAAACTAAGGATCAAAAATGGCTAGTGTACTCAAAGGAGTTGGATAAAGTGTTTTGTTTCTGTTGTAAGTTGTTTAAAACAATGAATTCTAGAAGTCAGTTAATTAGTGAAGGAATTAGAGATTAGAAACATCTTGGTGAGAAGCTTAAACAACATGAAAGCAGTATTGAACACCTCACTAACTTGAGGTCTTATGTTGAATTGCAAATCAGATTGAAAACAAATCAAACAATTGATACAAAATTACAAGAGCTAATCAAGAAAGATACACTACACTGGAAAACTGTTATTGTCAGAATCATCGCTATTGTGAAATGTCTTGCTATACATAATTTGGCTTTTCATGGAACAAATGAAAAAAATTATGAAGATGGTAATGGTAACTTTTTAGGCATACTTGAAATGATTGCAGAGTTTATGAGAAATAAGATATTGACGTATCTCCGGTTTCAAACCTCTTAAAAACATCCGCGTCATTCTCTCCTCATTATCAACCAAGTGGGACGCAAACCGGGATAACTCCGCAAATTTAGCCTCGTACTGTGATACGGTCATATTGTTTTGCTCCAACTTGATAACTCCACCTCTTTCATGTGACGAATACTTTCGGGAAAGTACTTATCGTTGAATAGTTCTTGAAACTTCTCCCAAGACATCTTCGGTCACGGTAGGTTGAGTCACGCTTTCTGGATTCCCACCATGTCTGCCTCTCTCGCATGATATAAAAGTGGCAAAGGGAACCTTTTGCTCCTCGGAGCATCCCAAGACATCAAATATCTTGGTGATCTGCTTTATTCACGCTTCCGCTTTAAGTGGTTTTGGCTCCCTAATAAACTCCGGTGGTCCCAACTCCATGAACTGTTTAGCGGTGACCGTCCGAGAGTTTCCAGTGTTTCCACCTACATTTTGGACAGGAGTCGCTCTCGTCTGATGTTGCATGTATTGAATAAAGCCTCTGAACATTCCATCGTTCATCATTTGGTCAGTGTTATTATTTGCATGAGGATTGTCGCCTTCTTGATGCACATTATCCTGATTATTGATCTGTGGAGACTCAACGGTCTCTTGTGCTCCATTGCTATTCTCAATATTCTCGGATGTTATTTTCAAATACTGCCACAAAACAAGGGTTAATTGACATACAACATATTATCCATATACTCTGACCGACCAATTAAATACCAAATAAACTTAGGTAGGTCATACTAGCGAAAGAATTCCCCGTTTCTCCCCTCCTAGTTCTAGTCTCACATCTTAGCTAGGAATCATATCCCTAAGCTTTGATACCAACTGTGACACCCCCAAAATAGGTATACATCACCCATCTTGAGTCGCCAAATACATGGTACAAAATTCAAATACAACTTAATTATACAACAGTCGTGTAAAATACGACAAAATATAATCTAAGAGTTTTTAATAAGAACATTGTCATCTAGACAATATACAAACTCAATGGACTCCTCATTACATTTATTGTTACACTATTTAACAGAATAGTGAGGACTACTAATGCTATCACCTGGACCGTCACTCCGTTCCTCGATTAGTCCATTCTCACGCTTCTCATTTCTGAAGAGAACAGGTGAAAGAAAGGGTGAGCTCAACTAGCCCAAAGAAGAAATATTATGACTAAGATAATGCATAATAATTTATCATTAGCCTTCAACAAATGTTAAAACCGATAAAATATAACAAACATCAAGTTTAACTGCAGCGGAACAAGCAATCCATTGGAAGAGTCAATTAGAGAATAAAATCTACTATCTTCTATGATTTAAAAGATTTTTCATCACTTTAATCATTTGAGACTCGACTTAATAAATAAACCACATTATCTCTTAGACTACTACGATGATATTCATTAGTATCACGACCACAAATTCTCCATGCACTACGGGCCAAGAATATTCGTGTATTCATCAATGGTCATGATCATGCCAACATTTGTCCATCAATGCATTACGGGCCAATGAGGACTTTTACCACATCATTTGTAACATTATCGGTCGTGATTATACTTAGAATAATCCACGATCATAATCATACCAAGTCCATCTATGCACTACTACGAATACAGATGACTTTCAACATAATATAAACATGAGGATGATGACAATGATATAAGAATTCAATAAAACAAGTTCAAGAATTAATTTATCCAAGAACCAATAACGTCCAAATTGTCAACATGATACTACTTTGTAGAGTAAAATTAAAGAATGCTCAGAAGAATATTTTCATGAAAAGATACTGGATGAAGCGCAAATATCAAGGATATTCCATTAATTTCATGGAGTATATAAGTCAAAACTTTAACCAACTGAGTATAATAAAGAATGGAATAACAAAAGAAATCACAATGCATGCGATAGACCGCACAAATAGGTTATTCCAACAGAATAATAAATAACGGAACCAGGTCATGCGTAAACGCATAGACAGGATGTTCTAACAGAATAATAAATAACGGAACCAGGTCATGCATAAAGCACCGACAGGTTGTTCCAACATAATAATAAATAACGAAACCAGGTCATGCATAAAGTACAGACAAGATGTTCCAACAGAATAATAAAGAATAGAATAACAGGAAAATTTCACCATGTATGCGGTACTTCGCATAGACAGGTTATTCCAACATAATAAAGAATGGAATATCAGAAGTTCTCTTCATGAAGACGAAAGAAAGAAATAATACCCCCTACCTTAGAAAAACTAGATACTTGAATAGTGAGGTAGCAGACTTCTCTTCTTCTTTCTCTCTATAATTTCTCTCTATAATAATTGCTCTAAAGCTTTTGTGAATTGGTGAGAAATAAAGAAAAATGAGCTTCTATTTATAAAAAAATATAGTTACGATAATTGCACGTTTTGGGGCTCGAAATATTACTGTACAATACCTCCAACTTTTCTTTCATTTTTAATTTAGTCCTGCAAGTATTATCAAACTTGCACCACCTCCCCTAATAGTAAATAATGTGAATCAATAGTTCAATCATGTGAATCAATAGTATAATCATGTGAAAAATACGAATTACAGTATATTACCTCTATCTATACCTCCATTTTAACTTAGTCATACAAGTATTATCAATCTTGCACCAACTCCCCTAATAGTACATGAATGTGATTCAATAGTACACACATGTGAACAAATAGTTATATAAGCATGTGAATTAGTAACAATTAATTGCTCATTTATCCCAGATAAATTACCCGATTTATCAATATAACCCCAGGACATCAATTATCATCGGAATAGTATATGATTTCCACTAACATTAATAATCCTAACACAATGGAATTATCAAATTCATCTTTAATCAACACGAACTTATTCATCATTAATATTATAACTCACAATATTTAACAACCAGATCGTTCCCAGGAAAGAAGGGGCTTTCCAGATAAGGATTTCTCCTTATTAGGCATGATTAGGTGATCAAACCTCTCCTTGATGAACTTACAGACATTGTAAATATTGCAATTTAATAATATGAATAACTTTGTCGTCTCAATTATTGATTTAATAATATATCATATAATGCGGGTGATCTTGTGTGAATAATCGAATCAATAATATGAAAGATATGATCAAAGAATTCTTTGTAACAATAATTGAGTATAAGCGAGTGACTTCTCACGTAAGCATCAATAATCAATCTGGTGTCTACTTATTCGTGAATAGTCTTTGTATCGTGAATAATAGTCCGTATCGTGAATAATAGTAACCCCAACACAAAAGATAGAAATTTCACAAAAAACATCTTCACGCTTAAGTGAATAGTACTAAATGAATAAGAACTCGTGAATAGTAACTCATGAATAGTAACCCCGACATGAAAAAGTTCCAAATTTGATAAAAAGTTCAATCAATATTTTGGCATAATGATATTGAAGAAAATAATATCATTTCATTTGAAAAATAACATCCATCCACCTCAAAATAACCGTATTACTTACATTTGTATTTTCGATATAGTCTTGTGAAACTTCATGACCGTATAGCAACACTCAAAGTATACTCACAAGAATACGCTTCGATAATATAGAGAGAAAGAGAAAAACTTAGTTTACGGTGTGATTTTCAATTCTAACTTAGCCCTCTATTTATAGAAAAATGTTAGAACGCCAAAGGAGACTAAATTAATAAAATATATTATTATTTATTCAAAATTCCTACCCACATGTTTTGAAAACTCTAGCATGCCTTCTTTGGTCAAAAACATCAGCCACCCATGTGCCAACAACCACAAAAACGTTTTTCTTATATAAAATAATTAAAACTTCCAAAAATCAATTATTTCGGAACTCCGGAACTTCAATAATTCATGATAAATAGCCCTTTTGTCAGAAAATTTGAATCTCGCTTTTTTTTATAGGAAATTCAATTCTCTACAACTTTGCGTAAGGAAGTTTTTCCAAATTCCAAGCGAAATTATCCAAAATCCATAAACAGACGATTTTACGATTACATATAATCAATTTTCGATCGAGAATTGTGTCCACATGACACACACAAAACATATATTAAACATTTAATGCCACAAAAATACTCTTCCTCTCATATACTCATATATCCCACATTCATTGTAAAAATATCACCGTTAATATATTATTAAAATAATATATTTAAATAAATTATTTTATCGGAAAAAGATAAAATATTAATTTTCAACAATTGTCAAATTAAAATTTTCTCCATCTATATCCACATAAAATAAATATTTTTTTATCATAATAATCAATAATTAATTATTTAAAAATAATATTGCGAGAATCACATCTTCGATAACTAAGTAGTTCCGAGGAAGAGGGGCTTTCCAATAAGAATTTCTCCTTCTTGGGTAGCGCGATTAGGTGACCAAACCTTTCCTTAGAAGCGAACTTTCTAGACATTGCCAATAATGTTATCTAATAATATTATTCGGATAATATGAATTATTGCTTCGATAATGAAAAATCTTCGTGTAATGACAATTATTGAAACAACAACAATATAAAATATCAATCGTGAATTATTGAATCAATATAATATTGAACAATAACTCTGTAACAATTATTGAGTAGTGCCTTCTACGTCTGAATCAATAATTCAACAATATTTATATACCTGTAATCTTCTTTGTGTAACCAATGATATTACTGTATTTTAACCACAGGTAATCCAACAGTGTTAACGGTAACAACTACGTCGTTATTTATAAAAATACATACTTGTCGTTTTCCTCGTCAAGCGCTTATTACATTATGGGGCCCATGAATGATCTGCTACTGTCGTGCGGATATTCCCGACAATGAAAGAATATTCCACGACCAAACGAATATTCCAGACAAAAATAAATATTTTAATAACCACTTTTTATTTTGCAAAAATTGCACATTTCACCCATAACTAAAGCATTATATCAAATTACCACCTTATTAATCAAGAATAATAATTAGAGGAATTCGATTTTTATTTATAAAAATTTGGGGTCTTCTGACCTCCCTCCTTATGAATTTTCGTCCTCTCGAAATTGACGTCGTGCATTCTGTGTATCGAAAAGATGAAGATACCTCGCTTTCAAATCAGTTTCCAACTCCCGGGTCATTTCCTCAATAGCATGGTTTCTCCACAAAACTTTAACTTGTGGTATGACCTTCTTACGTAGCTTATACGCTTCTTCCTATCCAAAATCTTGTGAGTACCTCCTCATCGTATGTTAAGTCTTCTATTATCTCGTGCTGTTTCTAACTCAATAATGTGGTTCGGTCGTCCCACATATTTACGTAACATCGACACGTGAAAAGCGTTATGAACACGCGTCATACTTGGCGGTAAAAGCGAGTCTATAGGCCACAGTCCTACTCGATCGAGGATTTCAAATAAACTAATAAATCGAAGGTTTGAGCTTTCCTCACATCGCCAATTCTCGCTTTTGGAATAACAACTTCTTGCACCTCCTTCTTCATATTCATCGACTCGGTTGTGTAGCTGAGCGATTTTAACTTTATCGATAAAAAGTCGATTATACTCAGATATCATCACGTGGGTACTTAGAGTCTTTAACTCTATCTTCATCATTTATAAGTTATACGAGATGAGTCTTTGACAATATCGTTACTTTCGTCTTTCGTATCGATCTTTTACTCAACACGTCATTTACCACGTTCGCTTTTCCGGGATGGTATGGTCAGAACATGTGCCGAAATGAGTCTCTTCTTAAGTTCTTCGAAGCTCTTCCCACATTCCGTGCTCCATTCGAATTTTGTATCTCTACGAGTCAGCTGCGTTAATGGAATAGCGATTCGAGAATATCCTTGAACGAATCTCGATAATAACCAACTAAGCTAGAAAGCTACGTATTTTATTATTCTGAAACTTAGGTTGTTCTCAACCGTGACTCATATCACAACCTTGGATAACATGTTACAATAGCACTGTCGGTTTACTATCGCATACGAATATGGCGTCCCCTACGGAGAGTTTGGCTTCGGTGCATTCCACAAAGGAGTCATAAGATGAGGCTCGTGAATCAACTTCTATAGTTGGGTTTTAACTCCGAAGTTCAATAGGATCCATTCGATATGAGATTTTAGAAATGAGTTTTGTCTGGGATTTAAAGTCGATACAATTGAATATCGAGGCTTTGGGAGTAAGCCAAGAAATTCCTCGAAATACGTCGGAAATTCACTAACAACAAAATATCATTCAAATCGGCGTATTAGTCCATAACATGGCTAAGAAAACTTGATTCTGTGTTTTTCAATAAACAAATAGCTTTGTGGTTTGATATGGCGGTGTTTGACTTCAATGGTTTGGTTGCTTAAATTGAATAACGTGTTTGCTTAGGAATATGAAAACTAACAACCTTACAAAAAAAATCAATTTAGCATGATGAGTAGTTAACCAATCAATCCCTAAAATCACATCAAAAGCAAGTATCTTTAAAGAAATAAGGTCAACAAGTAATGTGATGGTGCCAACTTTGAATCAAGCAAGATTTCTAAACAACGGATGTAATGAAAGTTTCTCCTAACTGAGTCTCCATAAATAGGTCAAAGTCTAATTTCTCCGTGAGTCAAGTTCAAACGGCAATGAAGCAAAGAGATAAAAGAATGGGTAGAATCCCAGATCTAGTAAGGTATAAACTTAGCAAGAATTTATAATTAACTAACCGTCTTAACTTCGTTCGGGTTCTCGCATTTTAACAAGTCACGACAAACGCTCTTCCAAGAACCGCCGATTTCGACTTATCCGGACGACCACTTGGAATCACCACTTCCGCTAAACTTGGTTTCATTATAAATGCACAATCTCGGCGATGTGGCCTTCCTTTCCACGGTTGTAACATACCTTGGAATGTTGTGGACGGTTTGAAGTGATATGTCCCTCCTTCCGCATTTTTATAGCATCTGAGCGGTGGTCTTTCTCCTCCCTTGGAACCAGATTCTTCTTGGTACGACGTCTTCACATGGTCGTTGTTGAATCTCCTCTTTTAAAATCTCCTCCCAGACTCGCTTCTTCTATATTTTCATGGCCACGATTACCACCAGTGGTTACTGCTTTTGTCCAGTATTCTTTCCTCCTCGTTTGGTTATCATCGTTACGATGACTACCACAGTTGTGGTCCCTCGATTGAGTATACTCACTATCTCTCTCTAATAACTCGAGCCACATGACAACATCTCGAATACGAGAGAAAACTTATGAGAGATAAGGTATTGACGAATCTCGGGTTTTAGACCTCTCGGAAACATACGCGTCATTCGTTCCTCATTCTCCACCAAATGAGGTGCAAACCCGGATAACTTCTGCTAACTTTGCCGCGTCTTTGAGACACCGTCGTCATGTTGTTCTGTTAAGTCTAATAAACTCCACTTCCTTCATATAACGAATACTTTACGGAAAGTACTTGTCATTGAAAAGTTCTGAAATCTTTCCCAAGACATGTTGAGTGCATCTGGTGGAGTACGCTTCACGATTCCCACCAAGAATCTAACTTCACCACTTAAACATAAAGGTGGCGAATGGAACCTTCGTTCTCCGTGCATCCCAAGACATCAAATATCTTGGTAATTTGCTTGACCCACATTTACGCCTTGATCGGATCCGGCTTTCCATGGAAATCTGGTGGTCCCAACTCCTTGAATCGCTTGGTTTGTGATGAATGCAGCCGCGTCCATCATTTCACACCAGTATTTTGTACACGAGTCTCCTCGTGCGATTTTGCATGAATGCAAAAAGCTTCTAAACATCCGTCGTTCATCACCGCTTTGCGGTTGGCGTTGTTCACGGGAGGAACATTGTCGACTGTTGACGTTTCTCCTCGTTGGTGAAATGCAAAGGCGTCTCCACGATCTCATTTACTCCATCATTAATATTCTCGATTCGACATTCTCAAATCTTTCATATAAAACAAGGGTTAATTAAACAAATTAACATGTCACATAATATCCTATATTATGACTCTAACCAACAAATAAGCTTAGGTAGGACACCTTGAGTGAAGGATTTACTCGTCTCTCCCTCCTAGTTACTATTCCCCGATCTCCGCCAGAGATCATATCCCTAAGCTCGATACCAACCGTGGCGCCCCAAAATAGGTCCATTCCACCCAACCCATTCTGAGTAGCCAAATGCATGGTATGCGAAAATAACTACAACTTCAATAATACAAATGTCGGTGTGAAATACTGACAATACATATCTGTGAGTTTAAATACGAGATATTGCTGATGCAGACAATATCCACACGCAAATAAATCCCCATCATAATTATTGATACATTATTTTACAAAATGGTGAGGACTACTAAACAACTCTCTCTGTAACCTTCATTCCATACCCAGACTTCGATCCCTATGTATGCACACCTCCTCCGAGAAGAAAATGGAACAACAAGGAAAAGGGTGAAGCACAACTAGCCCAAGAAAGAATATTATGACTAAGATAATATACAACAAATTATCGTTAGTCTTCCACGAGGAAAAATCTAATAGAATACAATAGAAACAAGTTTTAGATCAACAAATGCAATGGAAAGCTTGATCCATTAGAAGAGTCACGTAGAGAAAGAATTCTACTTGTCTTCTAAGGTTTAAAAGTTCATCATCAATATTTTATCCTCATGAATAACAATCAATATTCATCTTTGCACTACGAGGCCAAAGATATTCATTTAAATCACCAGATTGGTCATGTTCATCTCAACACTGCTCATCTTTGCACTACTACAGGCCAAAGATATTCATCGATTAATCGTTCATCTTTTGCACTACTGGCCAAAGATATTCATCAAGTATCACCATTAAGACCGAGGATGATGAAAAATATTTTTAAGAACGAATCCAAGAGATAGAAGGACAAATATTAGGGATTAGTTTAACGGTTTATCCAAGATCGATAATACTTCAAAATAAACGATTTTGAAGCGAGAACTCAAAAATAACGATCAAAACATGGATACAATCAAAGATAGTAGCCAAAATAGACATCTTGGACAAAAAGAAAAATTTTCATTTTTTGATTGAATAGTCTTGTGATTAAGTTCGTGAATAGTGTCGTATATCGTGAATAGTCTTGAGTATCGTGAATAAGAACCCCCCCACAAAAAGATAGAAATTTCACAAAAAAATATATTCACGCTTCGTGAATAAGACTCGTGAATAATAATCTAATGAATAGTAACCCCATAACATGAAAAGGTTCCAAATTTGATAAAAAGTTCAACCAATATTTTGGCATAATGATATTGAAGAAAATAATATCATTTCATGAAAGAAATAACATCCCTTACTCTCAAAATAACCGCTTACGATTGTATTTTCGATATAGTCTTGTGAAAACTTCGCACCAGTATAAAGAACACTCAAAGTATACTCACAAGAATACGCTCGATAATATAGAGAGAAAAGAGAAAAAACTTGTTTTACGGTGTGATTTTCAATTCTAACTTAACCCTCTATTTACGGGAAAATGTTAGAGCCTGAAGGAGACTAAATTAATAAAATATATTATTATTTATTCAAAATTCTTACCCACATGTTTTAAAAACTCTAGCATGCCTTCTTTGGTCAAAAACATCACCACCCATGTGCCAACAACCACAAAAACGTTTTTCTTATATAAAATAATTAAAACTTCCAAAATCAATTATTTTAACTCCTAACTTCAATAATTCATGATAAATAGCCCTTTTGTCGAAAAATTCGAATCTTACGACTTTTTATAGGAAATTCAATTCTCTACAACTTTACGAAGGAAGATTTTCCAAATTCCAAATGCAAAATTATCCGAAATCCATAAATGAAGCGATTTTACGATTACATAATCAATTTTTTTGGTCGAGAATTGTGTCCACCGACACACAAAAAACATATGTTAAACATTTAATGCCACAAAATACTCTACCTCCTCATATACTCATATATCCCACATTCATTGTAAAAATATCACCGTTAATATATTATTAAAATAATATATTTAAATAAATTATTTTATCGTAAAAAGATAAAATATTAATTTTCAACAATTGTCACATTAAAAATTTTCTCCATCTATATCCACATAAAATAAATATTTTCTTTATCATAATAATCAATAATTAATTATTTAAAAATAATATTGCGAGAATCACATCTTGTCGATAACCGTAGTTCCTCGGGAAAGGGGGCTTTCCAATAAGAATTTCTCACTTCTTGGCAAAATTAGGTGACCAAACCTTTCCTTAGACGAACTTTCTAGACATTGCCAATAATGTTATCTAATAATATTATTCAGATAATATGAATTATTGCTTCGATAATGAAAAATAATGTAAATGACAATTATTGAAACAACAACAATATAAAATATCAATGCAAAGAATTATTGAATCAATATAATATTGAGCAAGAACTATCATAACAATTATTGAGTAGTGCCTTCTTCTACGTTTAATCAATAATTCAACAATACTGTCGGTAATACTGGTAATCTATTCTTGTCAACCACGTATTCATCGTATTTTAACCACCGGGTAATCCAACAAATGTTACCAGTAATAACTACGTCGTTATTTATAAAAACACATACTTGTCGTTTTCCTCATCCGAAGCTTATTCTACATTATGGGGCCCATGAATGATCACAACTAGTCGTGCGGATATTCCCGAAGCGTGAAGAATATTCCACGACTCAAACGAATATTCCCAAGCAAAATAAATATTTTAATAACCACTTGTTTATTTTGCAAAAATTGCACATTTCACCCATAACCAAAGCATTATATCAAATTACCACCTTATTAATCAAGAATAATAATTAGAGGAAATTCTATTTTAATTATAAAATTTGGGGTCTTCTAACGCGTATTATTGTACTTTTTTTACTACTGGGTAGTTCAATGATTTTAACGAAGAATAACACTTTCCCCTTATTTTTATAAAAAAAAGATAATTCACTGCTTTCTAACTACGATAATACTTACATTGTGTGGGGTCCACCAATGATTGTGTAATCGCATTTAATATTCTCTCTTAAAAAACGAATATTCCCCACCAATCGAATATTATATAACCACTTGCTTTACTTTGAAAAATTTGTAAATATTACCCACAACTATAACATTATATCAAATCCACACCATAATATTCAAAAATATATTTTTAGAAAATTATTCTTTATTCATAAAAGTTGGGGTCTTACAACAAGGTTATGATAATGGCTCTAATATGAAAGGGAAAAATCTAGGTGTACAAAAAAGATTACTTGATATAAATCCTAGAGCATTTTACATGCCATGTGGTTCTCATTGTCTCAACTTAATAGTTTGTAATATGGTCAAGTCATGTGTTAAAGTAAATTCTTTTTTTGGAGCATGTCAATGCATATATACAGTATTCTCTAATTCAACAAAGTGATGGAATATGTTACTTGATTACATAGATGGTTTGACTTTGAAATCATTGTCAACTACACGTTGGGAAAGTCGCATTGAAAGTGTCAAAGCAATAAAATCTCAAGCTTCCCAAATCAGAGAAGCTTTATTTAATTTAACAGAAATTAGTGACGATGCCAAATTGAGTAGGGATGCTCAAAGTTTAGCATTAGGAGAGCTTTCAAGTTTTGACTTTATATTAAGTTGGTTATTTTGCATGACATTTTGCGTAAGATTCACTTAGTTAGTAAAAAGTTACAATCTGAAGACATGCATCTTGATGCTGCTGTACGACAATTAGAAGGACTTGTTTTATTTTTTGAAAACTATAGAATAAATGGGGTTGTTTCTTCCATGATTGATGCTAAAGAAATTTCCCTTGATATGAGAATTGAGCTTGTATTTCCAAAAAAGCGTCAAAATTGTAGAAAAAGACATTTTGATGAGGTTTCCAATAATGATAGGGAACAACAATCAGCTGAAGAATCATTTAGAACTGATTATTTTCTTGTTATAGTGGATATTGCTCTTGGTGAATTGAAGAGTAGGTTTGAACAATTGCATTGTTTTGAATCAATTTTTGGGTTCTTATTTGATGCTGTAAAGTTGACTCCGTTTGATGATAATGAATTAAAAAGTTCTTGTGTGAATCTTGAAAATGCTTTAAAATACGGTGTTGTTTTTGATGTTGATGCAATAGACTTATTTTCAGAATTACAGGTGTTGCAGTGATGTTACCAAAAGAAGCGTATAAACGGATAAACCATGGACATCCATTAAAATTCTTGAGTTTGTAAAGAGTGTGGATATGTTTCTAATGTAATGGTTCTTTATAGGGTATTATTATTATATCATTATCGCTGTGGCATCTCTTTGAAAGAAGTTTTTCTAAATTAAAATTATTGAAATCTTACTCATGGACCACCACGACTCAAAATAGACTAAATGGATTAGCGATATTATGCATTGAAAATGATATGTTAGAAAACATTAAATATGATAGTATAATTGATGATTTTGCATCTAAAAGTGCAACAAGAAGACATTTTAAATGATATTTTGTGGTTCAGAATTCATTGCTATTTTTTTGTAGGTACATGTGATGATTCTTTGCTTCGATTAATTGTGGAGGATGAAAAGAAGATTGATCAAATCAAGAAATGCTTATGGAGATTCGGGAGGAAGCATGTAAACTCAAATATGTAGTTTTTCGTTTTTTTAATGCAATGTTTACCATCCGGGGTACTCTTTTTCCTTCGTTTGGGGTTTTGTCCAATTGAATTTTCCCCAAACAAAGTTTTAATGAGGCTCCAAAGTGTTCTTCCTTATCTTTTGTAAATTCTTATAATTTTAATAAAATAATTAGCTGATAATTTATTTATTTTTTTATTTAATTTGTATAAAGGGGCACACTTGAGAACCGACTCTATTTGTCAGCTATAATGGCTAAATCCTTAATTTTACAGTCTCATTTTTATAATCTTCTTATACAACAACCAAATTCCGAATTTATCAAACAATCATGTTATGCACGGGCTACCAACCTAGTAAAACGTTAACTTTCTTTATTTTATAACAAGAAATCCAAATATACATAATTTTTTTTTACTCAATCTTGGTGTACCATCTCCACCAACTTCCACCGTCATAATAGAACAACGACAACACCGACTCCATTACCATAAGTCCATAACTCATTAGTAAATTCTAAATTTCAAAAAACCCAAATCTAATATTTCTTCTGTGCCATGATAAAAGTCTTTATTATTATTTTGGATAGTCCCACGTTAAATATCTACTTTTCTTTAATAACCAAAATTTTACACATTATTATGGACAATTTTGTCATTTCATTCCTCTTCTTAATATGCGTGAAAAGTCCACAACGACTTTTATCCTGGGACGGAGATAATATCAAATTTTGATCTGAAACTTGTTAAAAAAAAACATAAATTCAAAATTTTCCTAGTAATGGTAGTAAACTAAAGCCAGAAAAAATAATAGCATGCAGGCCTTTGCAAGACAAATTTTTTTATTCCTTATTTAATTATCTTTTTCAATAAATTTTTTATACCATTTATGATATATAAAATTAATTAACAATTTATATAACACAATATTATAATTATCATTTATAATATATAGAATTAATTAACAATTTATAATAACATAACATTGTATTATTATGTATTTTGAAAATTAGTATATATGCATTTGTCACAAACCTATCAACAATTTAATGTCATACTTATAATTTGAATTTTATTCATTTGATATTTTTCTCTTATTAGTATTTGTTATCGCATAGAAAATGTATGTCTAGGAACGTTTATTCGTGGACCAGCAACTATTTTGGACTCTTTTTTTGGTATATTATTTTCTAGAGGTGGATTCCTTCGTTTTTTTTTGCATAACTAATAAGATGTTGTTTGTTTACATCTGATTGTCTCTTAATAGACTGTCTCTTATTCGCTAAGAGGCATAATACTGTTTGTTTGATTTTTTGTTACCTCTGAATGCCTCTTAATCGGTAAGACAGAAAATAAAATCTTAATACTTAAGAGGTACCTCTTAATGATTTTTTTTGATAATTTTTTTATGTAAATATATTCAACAATATTATGCACTCATTTTTATTAAATTGAATATTTAAAATTATTAAATAAATTTTTACCCTTTAAAATGGTAAAATAGTGTCATTAAGAGACAACTTAATTTTAAGTTATCAAACAATTTTTCAGATTCAGACCTTATAAAAATTCAGATGATCTAATATATTAAGACATTATAATTATTCAGATCTTAATTCTCAGGTTTATCAAACACAACCTAAACCATTCATAGATAATTAATTATTTTGTAATCTTGTAATATCAATTAACAATTTGTTCCAAGCTAAAATTATTTTGTAATAATTATATGTTTGTAGAAACAAATGGAGAAGATTGAATAAAGATAATATTTCATTTGCAAATAATTGTTTTTCTTATATGTGAGCTTACTTTATATACATATCTCTTAGGTATATATATCTACACACACACACACACACACACACACACACACACACACACACACACATATATATATATATATATATATATATATATATATATATATATATATATTTGTAAGTTAGATAGTATCTTTATTAAATTCTATTTTTAACTACACTTATTATGTAAGACCCCAACTTATTATAAATAAAATTGAATTTATCTATTTATTATTTTGAAATAGTAAAGGTTGAATTGATTAATGTGGTTAGTTATGGGTAAAATGCGCAAATATTTCAAATAAGCAAGTGATTATAAAATATTCATTGTTGACGGGGAATATTCGTTTAGTCGTGGAATATTCTTCCTGTCAGGGAATATTCATACGACGACGCAGTATTTTGTGGGCCCCATAACGGAAAGTGATTGGATGAAGAAAATGACAAGTATAAGTTGTTTATAAATAACAGGCGTAGTTGTTACCATTAATCTTGTTGGAATACCTTTGGTTAAAACACGTGATGTCTGGCGTTGTCAGACAAGATGACATTGCCGGTATTGCACCAATTATTGATTCTTACGTAAAAGGCACTACTCAATAATTATTACGAATAATTCTTCAATATTTTATTTTATTGATTCAATAATTGCTACGTTGATATTTTATATTACTGTTGTTTCAATAATTGTCACTACACAGTATTTTCCATTATCGGAGCAATAATTCATATTATCTGAATAATATTATTAGATAACATTATTGGCAATATCTAGAAAGTTCTGTCTAAGGAGAGGTTTGGTGTAAGACCCCAAATTTTTTTAATGAATAAAATCGAATTTTCTCTAATTATTATTGTGAATAAGAAGGTGATAATTTGATATAATACTTTGGTTATGGGTGAAATGTGCAAATTTTGTAAAATAAACAAGTTTATAAAATATTCATTGTAATAAAATGGAATATTCGTTTGTCGTGGAATATTCTTTACGTTCTGGGAATATTCGTAATGCAACAAGGCGCAACCATTTGTGGGGCCCATAACGGATAACTGTCGGATGAAGAAAACGATAAAGTTTGGGTTGTTATAAATAATGGCGTAGTTGTTAGCGTTAAGACTGTTGGAATACCCGGTGGTTAAAATACGATGTCTGGCGTGGTTCTTGCGACTCAGACGGTGTTACACAATATTGTTGAATTATTGATCCTTACGTAAGAAAGGCACTTCTACTCAATAATTTTTACATGAATTCTTCGCTCAATATTTTATTTTATTGATTCAATAATTCTTTGCGTTGATATTTTATATTATTGTTGTTCAATAATTATCAACTGCACAATATCTCCATTATCGGATCAATAATTCATATTATTTGAATAATATTATTAGATAACATTATTGGCAATGTCTAGAAAGTTCACAAGTAGAGGTTTGGTCACCTAATTGCATGCACCAAGAAGGAGAAATCCTTATCTGGAAAGCCCTCTTTCTCGGGAATGTACTTCGTTGTCATAAATGTGATTATGTAATATTATTTGTGAATAATTAATTATTGATTCATATGATAAGGAAATATTTATGTTATGTGGATATAAATGATGGATTTATTTATGTGGTTGTTAATGAAAGAATTAATGCTGAGATATTTTATCAGTATTTTGTCGGATTAGAAGTATTTAAAATCATCCGTTTGTGGATTTTGGGTATTTTTTTTGTTTGAAATTTGGAAAAACTCAAAGCTACAAAGTTGTAGAGAATTCGATTTCGTGTGGAATGGACATAAAATTCTTATTTTTCTGATAAACGGGCTATTTTTTATGAATTATTAAAGTTTCTGATTATTGTTTAAATGATAAAACATTTTGGAAAATTCTAGAATTGGTTGGTGAGAAATGTGCTCAATTGAATTTCAAATATGGTGGGTGACAATAGTATACGAGTAAAAGCCATCGGTGTGAGTTAGTCTTACATGGCGTTTCTAAGCATTTTCCTATAAATAGGTGCTTAGTTAGAATTGAAAATCACACCGAATTCATAAGTTTTCTCTCTTTCTCTCTCTATATTATCGAGTGTATTCTTGTGAGTATTTTGATATTTTGAGTGTTGCTATACGGTGCAAGTTCCTTCAAGCATTATATCCAGTATTCTAGCTAGAAGTATTATCTTTTTGAGGTAAGGGATGTTATTTTCTTCGTAAGTGATATTATTTCTTCAATATCATTATGCCGAAATATTGGTTAGAACTTTTATCAAATTTAGAACTTTTCATGTCAGGGTTACTATTCATGAGTTAATATTCACGAGTTACTATTCATAAGTTACTATTCACGAGTTACTATTCACGAGTACTATTCACGAAGCATGATGATTTTTCTTGTGGAATTTCTATCTTTTGGTGTCGGAGTTACTATTCACGTATACGATACTATTCACGTATACAACACTATTCACGAATCGGCGACTATTCAATCGAAAAATGAAATTTTCTTCTTTTTATCCAAGGTGTCTATTATGGTTACTATCTTTGATTGTATCCATGTTTTGATCTTTATTTTGAATTTTGCTTCAAAATTGGTTATTATGGAGTATTATTGATCTTGGATAAACTGTTATACGAATCCTTACTATTTGATCTTTTATCTCACTTGGATTCGTTTTTCTTTAAGATATGTTTCATCATCCTCGACCCTAAATGATGATATTATTTGAATATCTTTGGCACAGTAGTGCAAGATGAATGATTAACGATGAATATCTTTGGCTTCAGTAGTCTGAAACGATGAATGATTAATCGATGAATATCTTTGGCTGTAGTGCAAGATGAATGATTACCTAATAAATATCTTTGGCCGTAGTGCGAAGATGAATGTGTTGAGATGAACATGACCCACCTGGTGATACTGAATGAATATCTTTGGCTATAGTGCAAAGATGAATATTTGATTAAAGATGTATATTGATTGTTGTTACAAGGATAAAATATTGATGATGAACTTTTAAATCTTAGAAGATAGTAGAATTCTTTCTCTACTTGACTCTTCTAATGGATTGCTTATTCCATTGCAGTTGTTGATTTAAAACTTGTTGTCTATTATATTTTATCGATTTTTTCTGTTGAAGACAAATGATAATTTGTTGTATATTATCTTAGTCATAATATTTTCTTCTTCGGGCTAGTTGAGCTCACCCTTTCTTTCACCGTCTTGAGTGAATGAGAATATAAATTGGGACTAGTCGGGGAATGGATTGACTATCCAGATGGTTGCATTAGTAGTACTCACTATTCGTGAAATAAGCGTATCAATAATTGTAATGAGGACCCTTTTGAGTTTTACACCGCTTTATATTAGACAATAGTTGTATTTAAACTCCCAATTATATGTGTTATCGTATTTTGCATGACAATTGTATTCTTGAAGTTGTATTTGTTTTTGTACCATGTATTTGGCGACTTCGAGAATGGGTTGGATGGAATGGACCTATTTTGGGGTCGTCACATTTGAATCACAATTGCGCTGCAGTAAGGAGGAATCCTTATTGAAAGCCCCTTTCCTGAGGAGCGGCACAGTTCTTTAGTATTGTGATTACGTAATATTATTTGTGAATAATTAATTATTGATTTATATGATGAGAAAAATATTGATTTTATGTGGATATAGATGGAGAAAATTTTTTAATGTGACAATTGTTGAAAATTAATATTTTATCTTTTTTTGATAAAATAATTCATTTAAATATATTATTATATTTTAATAATATAATAATGGTGATATTTTTATAATGAATGTGGGATATATGAGTATATGATGAGAAAGAGTATTTTTATTGCATTAAATGATTAACACATGTCTTGTGTGTCGGTGGACCTCATTTCTTGACTGAAATTTGATTATAGCCTGTAAAATCGCCCGTTTATGAATTTCAGTCAATTTCTGTTTAGAATTTGAAAAAACTTTCTTCTGCAAAGTTGTAGATAATGAAATTTCCTTTAAAAAGGACATAAGGTTTGAATTTTTCTGATAACAAGGCTATTTATTATGAATTATTGAAGTTCTGAAGTTTCGAAATAATTATTTTTAAAAAGTTTTAAATTTGTTTTAAAAGAAAAACGTTTTTGATATGTTTGGTGGGCTTATTTGTTGTCAAACATGGCTGTATTCAGATCTTAGAATGTGTGCGTAGGAATTTATATATAATATATTAATATTATATTAAATTTTTTGCTTTGGTGTTCTAAGCATTTTCCTATAAATAGAGTGCTTAGGTTAGAATTGAAAATCACACCAAAAATTGAAATCTTCTCTCTCTTTCTCTCTCGATATATTGAGCGTATTCTTGTGAGTATTTTGATACTTTGAGTGTTGTTATACGGTGCAAGTTCCTTCAAAGACTATATTCAAGATTCCACCAAGTCTTATTCTTTCGAGGTAAGGGATTTTATTTTCTTCTTAAATGATGTTATTTTCTTCAATATCATTATGCCAAAATATTGGCCTGAACTTTTTATCAAATTTGAAACTTTTTATGCCGGGGTTACTGTAAGACCTCAACTTATTATAAATAAAATTGAATTTTTCTTTATTCATTATTCTAAATTAATAAGGGTTAATTTGATATAATTCTTTGGTTATGGGTGAAATGTGCAAAATTTACAAAATAAGCAAGTGGTTATAAAATATATTATTATTGTGGGAATATTAGTTTGGTCGTGGAATATTCTTTTTATGAAATCTCCGTCTCCGCACGCCATGATCATTAGTGGGTCCCATAACTTGAAAAGCGGTTGAATGAAGGAAAAGCGACAAAGATTAAGTTTTATAAATAACGACGTAAATTGTTACTGATTAACAACTTTGTTGGGTTACTTGGTGGTTAAAATACGATGTACACGTGGTTGCACAATACAAGCGCACGGTATTTGCAGATATTATTGAATTATTGATCCTTACGTAAGAAGCCACTTCTCGATAATTATTCTGATGAATTCTTTATTCAATATTATATTTTATTGATTCAATAATTCTTTGCGTTGATATTTTGTATTCTTTGTTGTTTGAATAATTGTCATTACACGGTATTTTCCATTGTCAAATCAATAATTCATATTATTTGAATAATATTATCGGATAACATTATTGGCAATGTCTAGAAAGTTATGTCTAAGGAGAGGTTTGGTCACCTAATTGCTTGTGCAAGAAGGAGGAATCCTTATTGAAAGCCCTCTTCACTGAGAACGGCACGGTTGTCGATCTCATGATTCTCAGAATATTATTTTTAAATAAGTAATTATTGATTATTATGATAAAGAAAATATTTATTTTATGTGGATATAGATGGAGAAATTTTTTAATGTAACAATTGTTGAAAATTAATATTTTATCTTTTTCGATAAAATAATTCATTTAAATATATTATTTTAATAATATATTAACGTGATATTTTATATAATGAATGTGGGATATATGAGTATATGAGGAGGTAGAGTATTTTGTGGCATTAAATGTTTAACATTCTTGTATCAAAATTGATTATAGGCGTAAAATCGCTTGGTTTATGGATTTCTTGGCAATTTCATTTGGAATTTGGAAAAATTTTCTTCTCAGAAAGTTTTAGAGAATGGAATTTCCCATGGAAAGAAGCGAGTTTAATTTTTTCTCGATAAACGAACTATTTTCTACTTAATTATTGAAGTTTCTAAAGATAAAATAATTTTTATTAAATAATGGGTGGGACCCACTCTTGTTTGAACATGTGTAATTTCTTGGAAATTGGGTCAAGGTTGGTTTGGTGGTGAAGTGTTCAAATGGCATGCGTAGAAATATAATTTTAAATAATAATAATTTATTAATTTAGTCTCCTTTTAGCGTTAACATTTTCCTATAAATAGAGGCTAAGTTAGAATTGAAAATCACACCGTAAACAAAGTTTTCTCTCTTTCTCTCTAAATTATCGGCGTATTCTTGTGAGTATACTTTGAGTGTTCTTTACTGGTCATGGTTTTTACAAGACTATATCTAAAATTCGATCGAAGATTTGGTTATTTTGAGGTAAGGGGTATTATTTTCTTCTTAAATGATATTTTTTCTTCAATATCATTATGCTCAAGTATTATTGTGAACTTTTTTATCAAATTTAGAACTTGTTGTGTCGAGGTTTCTTATTCACGTATACGGCCTTTATTCACGTATACTGACCTTATTCACGAATCTGAAGACTATTCAATAGAAAATAAAAATTTTTCTTTTTGTCCAAAATATCTATTCGGATACTAGCTTTGATTGTATCCATGTTTTGATCATTCTTGAATTTTACACCAATATGATTATTTTCAAGTATTTTTTGGACGTGGGTAAAACAAAGTACGAATCCTTAATCCTTAATCCTTGTCATTTTGTTTCAATCGATTCGCTTCTTTAAAATGTTTTTCATTATCCTCAATCCTAAATGGTGATATAAATGAATATCTTTGGCACGTAGTGCAAAGATGAGCGATTAATCGATGAATATCTTTGGCACAGTAGTCTGAAGATGAGCAGTGTTGAGATGAACATGACCAACCGGTGATATGAATGAATATCTTTGGCACAGTAGGCGCAAGATGATTAAAGATGTATATTGATTGTTATTACGAGGATAAACTATTGATGATGGACTTTTAAACCTTAGAAGACAGTGTAGAATTCTTTCTCTACGTGACTCTTCTAATAGATTCTTATTTTTTATTTGCATTTGTTGATCTAAAACTTGTTGTCTATTGTATTCTATTAGATTTTTCCTGTTGAAGACTAACGATAATTTGTTGTATATTATCTTAGTCATAATATTCTTCTTCGGGCTAGTTGAATTTCACCCTTTTTCTTTTTGTTCCATTTTTCTTCTCGGGAGGTGAGAATATAGCAGGATCGAGTCGGGGTATGGAGTGATGGTTCTAGGAAGATGTTTTATTTGTCCTCCTCACTATTTACGTAAAATAGTGTATGAATAATTAATGAGGACTTATTTGGGTGTGTATATTGTCTGTAAGATAATATTTGTATTCAAACTCACAGATTGTATTGTCGTATTCTACACGACATCCAGTATTGTCAAAGTTGTAGTTTGCTTTACATACCATGTATTTTGGCGACTCGTAATGGGTGTTGTATACCTATTTTGGGGGCGTCGCGATTCTTATTCACGATACTAAGACCTTTGTTCACGTGATACTGACCTTATTCATGAATACTGGCCTTTATTCAATAGAAAATGAAATTTTCTTCTTTTTGTCCAAGATGTCTATTATGATTACTATCTTTGATTGTATCTATGTTTTGATCTTTATTTTTGAATTCTGCTTCAAAATTTGTTATTATGGAGTATTATTGAACTTGGATAAAATTGTAATACGAATCCCTAATATTTGTTCTTTTGCTTCACTGGATTCGTTTTTTAAAAAATATTTTTCATCATCTTCAGTCCTAAATGATGATATTACTGAATATCTTTGGCCTGTAGTGTAAAGATGAAAGATTTCTGATGAATATATTTGGGACGTAGTGCAAAGATGAATAGGTGTTTAGATGAACATGACCAACTGATGAATATCTTTGGCCTGTAGTGCAAAGATGAAAGATTTCTGATGAATAACTTTGGGCCGTAGTGCAAAGATGAATATGTGTTGAGATGAACATGACCAACTGATGAATATCTTTGGCCTGTAGTGCAAAGATGAATATTTGATTCTAGATATATATTGATTGATTTTACAGGGATAAATATCGACGATGAACTTTTAAATTCATATATAGAAGATAGTAGATTTCATTCTCTATTTAACTCTTCTAATGAATTATTATTTTCGCTGCGAATATTGATTTTAAACTGGTTGTCTATTGTATTCTATTAGATTTTTCCTTGTTGAGGACTAACGATAATTTGTTCTATGTTATCTTAGTCATAATGTTCTTTACTGGGCTAGTTGAGCTCACCCTTTTCCTTTTTGTTCCATTTTTCTTCTCAGGAGGCGAGAATGTAGCTAGTACTAGTCGGGGTGTGGAATGATGGTTCTAGAAGTTATTTTAGTAGTCCTCACTATTTTGTAAAATAGTGTATCAATAATTGTAATGAGAACTTATTTGAGTTTGGATATTGTCTAGATGACAATATTTGTATTTAAACTCACAGTTTAAGTGTTATCAGTATTTTGCTTCGACAAAGTATTAATAAAATTGTAGTTGTTTACATACCATATATTTGGCGACTTCGGAATGGGTGTTGTATACCTATTTTGGGGCGTCACATATTAATATTAAATATATAAGTTACATATAGTAATATAATAAGTTAGTGGATAATTGTAATTTAAATAGTCCCAATATTTATTCTTTTCTTCAAAATAAAATAGACTATACTCCTTATACTTATAACTACTAATATTTTTCTATTAAATGAGACTAAAAAAATTTAAATTTTTCTAAACAATTTTGCACCTTACCAAATATCTCACTATATACACAAATCAAATGAAGTTCCCTTTTATTCACCATATTTAGGGAAATAAATTACACATTTATATTTACTTAAACTATGTCTATAAATGAGTTTTATTAACCTTAAATTTGACATCATTAAGCCTACAAAATATAAAATATGGTGTAATTTATAACAATTCTTCGCTTGTTTGAAAAAACTATTTTTCATTTAAACAACTTTTTGTCATACAACTTTACGGCATATGTGCATAAAATAAAGTGTCACAAAAATTAAATATTTATCAAGTGCAAACAACTCAAAGTAGCATCAAAATTGACGGTGCCTATAAGACTTGTACTCCTATACGATATGATCGGAATTGTCACACACAAAATCCTCATATCACAGTGAGTATTTTCATCATTTGGTGCAATACCCTGTTTCACGAACTCCCAAAATAATAGACCAAAACTCTTTATAAGAAACGGTTCTACTTCTAGTTCATGTAGTCAAAGTGTTTTCCAAGCGTTGCTTTTACCAAGAACGTAAACAACTTTGTTAAAAGAGTTAACATAGGTCAACCTCAGTCGTGCAACAGACGTTACTATCTTAGACTAAATATGAAAGATTGGAAGGCGATACTCGATAGTAACACAATCAACAACTGTGACTTATTTTTTCTATTAAACCTATAAACTAATAATAGGTCGGGTTCCGTCATCCCGGACTCAAAATGGTTTAAGTTCCATATTATAAATAGTCAAATTTACTAAACTTTCGTCAGAGTCTTAGCAGCAAGATAAACCGAGTCGTGAATTGAGACAAACATTATGATAGGTTTATGTATCAATTGTTTCACAAAAATTATGTCAAGACTTATCATTAAAGATAATCTCATATAATAATACAATAAATAATTTCATTATCTAAATATAATAAACTAAGTAATTTTTGAAGGGATCACAATTTAAGATCAACTATATCTATTGTCGGAGAAGTATCATTAATTATTCTACTTTTTATTCTTAAAAATTATAATTAAGTTGACCAACTTATCCTATCGAAATAAAGATCAACTAGAAGTAACATTAATTATTTTACTTTTTTATTCTTATTTTGCGAGTGGGAAAAAATTAATTACACTTTATTTATCATTAATTAATAAAGGATATTTAAAAAAAACAAAAACAAAAGGAATATATACCAACACGTAAAGGTATTAATTAGTGTACAAATTCATGCCACGAACGCAAAAAGTCAAAACGGTTTTGTTGTTTTAATAGTGGAGTAATATTTTTCAGATCTGTGTATTACGTCACCGGTCACTCATACACAAACTATAACCTCCCCACTGCCCGAACAAAATATCAATCCTCTGCCCGTAAACAGCGCGAATTTCTCTCTCCATTGTCTATTCTCCCTTTTCTCGAAATCCAACAGCAGACAAAAAAATAAGCCCCACCGATTAAAAAAAAAAGAAAAAAAAACAAAGAAAAAACGGATCTAGAACACCACAGAAAAAACCCTAACCCTAGCCGCGAAAATCCCACTTTCGAACTCCCTTCTTTCTCCAGATTTCAGTTTCTGTTTAGACATAGATACATATACGTACGTGTATACATCTCGTAGGATTGAGATTAGGGTTAGGGTTACGGGTAGGATTAGGATTAGGTTTTGTGATGGAATGCTGGAGGGGGGGTGGTGGTTGGTTGGGGCAATGACTGGTGGCCGATGTCAGCGGCGGAGGAACAAGGAAGGAGGTTGCGGCGCAGAAAACCTAATTTATAGGGCACCGACGGAGTTTTTGCTGGAGAAGAGTGTAAATTTGGATACTGGGAAAAAGGCGCCACTTTATGTAGATATTGATTTGTATACGCAGGCTCGGAAGGCACTCAGCGAGCGGTCTCCGTTTGATTTAGAGGATGGTCAGGATTGTAATTCGGTTAATCTCCCTAGGGAGTTGGCTAATTTGTTGTCCAAGCATTCTGATGGGCGGAAGAGGCATAAGAAGTTGCATTCGGGTGCTGAAGCAAAGTCTTCAAGGCTGGAGAAGAGTCGTGGGCCCAACATTTGGGTGGAAACTGAAGAGTATTTCAGGGGATTGAGTGTTGAGGATGTTGAGAAGTTGGATGAGGCATCTTCTTTAAGGTTTTCGCGTAGGCAAAATTGTTTTTTAATACCATGTCCGGAAAAGGTTAAGCTGTGTAATGGTGATATTAATGGAAATGCTAGTGATTTTAATGTTGAGTTTGTTGTTAAAGAAGAAGTGAAGGAGGAAAAGGAGCAGCAGTACATGGAAGTCGATAGTGCGGGAGGTACTGAATTGCCTCTAGTAGAGAAGGATTGTTTTTTATCTAAGCAGGTTAGTGGTTTAGAGTGGCTTTTAGGTTCTAGGAGTAAGGTGCATTTGACTTCAGAACGCCCTTCTAAGAAACGGAAGCTTTTGGGTGGGGATGCAGGTCTGGAGAAACTTTTTGTTGCTTCTGCTGTTGAAGGGTCATCTTCATTGTGCCATTATTGTAGTTTGGGTGATACTGGCAACCAGTTGAATCGATTGATTGTCTGTAGTATGTGTAATGTGGCAGTTCACCAAAGATGTTATGGCGTGCAGGAAGATGTATCTGAGTCTTGGTTGTGTTCTTGGTGTAAGAAGAGGAATCAAACTGAAAAATCAGAAAGATCTTGTCTACTCTGCCCAAAACAGGGCGGTGCTTTAAAACTTGTGTGGAAGAGAGGCCATGGAAGTGATAATGGCGAATGTGCAGAATTTGCACACTTGTTTTGTTGCCAGTGGATGCCTGAGGTCTACATAGAGGACACTAGGACAATGGAGCCGATCATGAATGTTGAGGGAATTAGGGAAACTCGGCTGAAGTTAATTTGTCATTTATGCAAGATGAGGTGTGGAGCTTGTATACGATGCAGCAATGGTATGTTTTGTTGCTTTATTTCTTTTTACACCACCCTGTACTTCTTTGTTGGATGGTCTAGTTTATTGGTGATTAGGTATGCGGTTTACTTGTGTGTATTCTTGTCTTCTAGATAAAATTTGGCTCCTGTTATGTTGAACCATACTTGTAACTACAAAATGACCTGACTAAATGAAATAAACAGTTTTGATGTTTTCGGTTTCCTACCTCCCTCTTTTCTCAATATCTCTCAATTTTCTTTAGCTCTCTTTTAAATAAATTGTGGCCTATTTATCTCCTGTGTATCTATTTGTTAATTAAATGATTCAGATCATCAACTTGTCTCATTCCTGACATAATCTGCAACTTTTAAAAATTTGATAGGTCCTTTTGGTTGGAAATTTGGCTGTATAAGATGAGACAGGGAAGACTGGACGGAAGGATAAATGTATAGCACATGTGAAAAAAAATATTTTATTACTGGTCCATAGCATGCATCAGTTGTTCGTATGTTGACAGCTTATAATATCTTTTAATTTCTAATTTCTAATTTGCTTACAGGATTCCAATTCCTTTGGCATTTTTTAAAACCACTTTGTTTCGGTATTGTTCTTACCAATATAACTTTCAGAGAAAACTACAATATGTTGGGTTGCAACCAAATGGAGTTTAAAATAAGCATAATATGGAGTTTAGCTTTTCCTATATTGTGCAACCAGTTCGATCCTCTGTTTAAGTTGGTCAACTTCACTCTAAAACTAATGCAGAGCAGTTAAATAGTTTTTAAGACTCACAGTTTCCTTGCCCCTCTCTCTTTATATGTATATCTATATATCTATCTCGCTCTCTCTCACTTTTATATATGTAAAGCCGTATAATATGCTCGAGATGAGATCACTGGAAGAAGTTCTCAATATTGTTAACTGCATGCTGAAGCTAAGATGTAGATTGCTTCTGTTCTCTTGCCCCTCAAGGAATCTGCTGGATCAAGAGTAGTTGCGTTAATAAAAGATTTAAGTCACCGAAGTGACTAAATGCGTTATGTAAGCCCTTCGTTATTTAACCATCGTTCTGGGGTTCCATTAGTGTAACGGTATATTGGTGTTGTGAGTATTCTTTACAGCTTTGCTGCCTTTTAACCTTAAGAGCCTTCTCTTGTCATCCGTGTGATCTTAGTTTCTAGAACATGGTTCTATGTTGTCAGCCATTGGCTTGAGCTGTATGAAGGTCCATGTTCCAATCTCTTAGGATGATTGTTGTTAATACAGTCTGTTTGATAATATCTCTGATGTACTTCATGTTATCTGGTATAGAATATTACAAATGAAATAATTTAAAGAATAATTGGACTTGCTCAACATCTTGATTAAGTGAAATTTAGAAGGTTCAGGGAGCTAACATTGATGCAATAAACACAAAATGTGCTTGGCTTTTGTCATTAATCTGCCCAGAAAAACTTGAAAGAATGAAGAAGCTATTTTCAAGATACCTTGAAGTCCAAACTGTTGCAAGCTACAACTTTAATATTAATTTCGCTGCTAATACTTGGTCTTCAAGTAAGAGAAGTTGGTTGTTTCATTGTTGTCGTGGAGAGCTATTGGAGATTGCTTTTACAATTAGGGATTTCAAGTGCCATCTTTGACTCAATGTAGTTGACAACTTGACATTGATACCATGCTAGTTAACAGTATATTGTGAAGTTTTCGTTTGATATGGAAGGTAGATTCAAATATTTTCCAAGTAGCGACGTTGATAATATGCTAGTTAATAGTATATTGTGATGATTTCGATTTATGTAAAAGTAGATTTGAATAGGTGCCAAGTAATTTTTTTAGTACTTCCAGCTAAATGAGAACATGAAATTTGGATTGCAGTCTTATTCAAGTTCAATTTGTTCTCAAATCTATTGAAGACTTACTTTAGTTCCCTGATTTTAAGATCGAAGGGGAATCTTTATCTTTATCATCTGGGTTGGAGGACCAATGGGTGGAGTGGGATGGGGGATATGTAAATGTAGAATTACCAATTATCAAAAATATTGATAAACAGAGATAAAATGCTTGTTGGTCCATGTTGAAACAGTATGGGGTGGACAATGTTGTTTGTGATTTTAGAAACCTTATTGAGTGACATATGGATTTTAATTTTCGGTATAGTTTGGCTAGTGCTACTGGCTTGTAAGTGAATTGCTTCATAAGAAAGGACTGAACAAATGAATCTTCTGGAGCAATGGTTATGGGTACACCTTGACCCCTCGCTTATATTGAAGCAGTAACTTTGGTACAATTAATGGTTGATGTATGGTAGAAGACGCCACAAACACTTACAATCAATGCCTGACAAGTCGGATTTTTCACTATGGACACACCGATAAGATTAAGAGTTCTTGAAAATAACAAAGAATACTCTCAAGTAATCTAAAAAGAAGAAGTATTATTAAATCAATCAGTACCAAAACCCTTGGCGTTGAGGACTATTTATACTAGTACAAGGACTTAATTATGGTAAAAAAAGCCCTAAAAATGTTACCCTACTTTTACCCTAGTAGAAGTCTCTAGAATTGCAATCAAAATAAATCATAACCCCTCCTACCTAAAACAAAAGGAAACAAAGTACAATATAATCTATCTAATATTTTAAGAAATAAAATCTTCTTTAATTCTTGAATTGGGCATGTATCAAACTGATCCAAATTTGTGTCTCATGCTCCTTAGCCTCTTTCTTGGGTCTCTTTGAGTTAGCTTCAACCCAAACATATTCTTGGATCAATCCATTAAGGCCTTGCTTGAACTTTTTAGTTCTAATATTTGTAATTGGTTCAACTCACACTTGAATTGGATTAGCCAAAATTTTATGCCCTTGATTCCCATCCACGTCTGAGCTAAGCATGCCTGCATCATTCCTCTCTTCTTGAAAAAGATTTGTCTATGTGACCCTAATCAGGATTGTTTCAGTCCCCTCCTCTTGAATAGGATTTGTCCTCAAATCTTTCCCTTCATCGAAACGAACTAAGTTAGCAACTTTAGCAACAACGCAATCATAATTCTTACCTGGTAACATTAACATGTATGCATTATCAGTAACGCAAGTATGGATATGAAAAGTTCCATATCTTCCTAGATCAAATATCAATCTTTGAAACTTTTCATGTCGCACATGCAAACACAAAAAACAAAACCAAACAACATGTATTTTTTGTGTAATCACCATGAAATCAAAATACACAAGTTTTAATGCATAATTTCCTAGATAAAAAATTAAGATACTTCCCTTTAGACTTTCAATGCATTGTTCTGATTGGTTTGCACAATGATCCATGCTTTTCTCATTTATCTTGAATTTGCACAACATAATCAACCTTTTCCCTTTCAACTTCATTCAAATAATGGAATTAAAAGGTCACATTCAACTTCACAAGGTGAAAACTCTAATGGAAAGACATGATCACAACTATTGTCAAATAATGACAATTTATGCACTGATTGAACAGTATGAAAATAAGAACATTGAAAACGAGCATAAACAATATGATCATAAACTAACTCAACATGTATCAAACATCCTTCATAAAACAAATTTATCAATGGAAGCATGTTTTCATGTATTAATAAACTTTAAAAATACTATATACATTAGTTAATCTAACTGAAATAGCTAACCACTTATACAAATCACATGTTAATGCAACTTTCCATCTAACACATTCTCTCATGCTAATTTGATGATGACTACTAATCAAATCAAATTTAGACAAAACACAAGTACTATGCAATTCATCTAGCATATTATCTTAAGCAAAGAAAAGAATATCGATACTTGTTTACCAATTGAAATTCAACGAACATGCTCGACGTCCTATACTTCTTAGGTACTATGATCTCATGAACGACACACGAACTCGTGTTTACTTTCACGATACCCCTCTCCATCATCCCTCCAACATGCCTTTGTAACTCCGTCTTCTCCTCGAGAATGTTATAGGCCGATTGATATGGAATAATAACATTGGGTATGTTATCAACCCGAAATAGAGAAATAACAGAACTAGACAAAAAAAAGTTAAATGGGTTGGTATTCAAAAGCGCCTCTTTGTTCGAACGTACAATCATTGGCCGTTTATAATACAATACTCCTTCCCACTCTTTTTTATAATCACCTATTTCCCTCTTTTCTTTTTACTCAATTTTTCTCTCAACTATTTCATTCTCTTTTATTTTCGATCCCACTTTTCTCAATCTCTCTATTCTTTTCATCCTCACTCTTTTCAATCTCTCTTTTGTTTAAAACCTCACTTTTATTTGCTTTCTCTTTTTCATTCTCAATTTTTTGATCATTCTCTTTCTTTTGTTCACTCTTGCTTTTGATCACGATCTTTTTGTAAGTGCATTAGATCTTCATGGAATTGCTCGGGTGTCATAGGACAAAGAGTGACTGATCTTTGATTATGCACAAACAAATGAGTACTGATTCGTTAAGCTGTCATGCTTCACGCGCCTGTCAAACTGCCATGGTCTCCCAAGTAATAAAGGGCAAGTATGCGTTGGAATTACATCGCATGGTATTTCATCTTCATATATGCTAATGCTAAAAGAAACTGACACTTGTCTATTCACATCTACCTCTTCACAATCATTGATCCCTTGGAACTTGTAAGTTTGAGGATATCTACCTCTTCACAATCATTGATCCCTTGCAACTTGTAAGTTTGAGGATGTGCAACTGTAGACATACCTAGCTTCTCCACCATTGTAATGCTAGCAATGTTAGTACAAATATCACAATTAATTTTTTCACTACACATCTTGTTTTGGACTAGAAACCTAGTATAAAAGATGTCCTTTTGCTGCATTGTATCTTCCTCTTTAACTTGCACACTTGTAGCTTTTCTCGTCACCAATAACTTCTCACGGGTAGTATGATGTTCTTCAACTATTACCTCCCTCGGCTGAACTCGGTCCATATGTTCCTTAGGAGTGTTTTGTGGCTGTAACCAACATGCCTCCAACCCTTTACGAGCCGCCTCCATGATGTCCTCCTTTACCTACTTAGGCTGTACTTGCTCCATAGGCTTTTGAGGATGCTCCCTACGTCCATGATAAAATCTATTACGATGCCTCTCATACTTCTCCTCCCATGTTCTTTTCCATTCATCCATGAAAGAATCCATACGAACTCTTGATTTCATTTCAACGACTCCTTATAGCCAAACATGTTTGTTGCAAAACAAGGGTTAAAAAATAATAATTCCTCACACTCCTTTGCGTGTTTTGCTCAAACAATAAATCACTCAATTATGCTCGTGTATACACTCAATGTTGGCTTTTACCCTCTTTTGAGCTCACCTTTCTTGCCTTTTTCCCCCTCAAGTATTCTTTTTTATGTTCTTTTCTTAAACTAATTACTAATCAATGTAATCTATTACAACCAATTCAGAGTTTATCCAGAACAATCTAAATTGAAAGTATTTAGGCGACCTTGATGCACACGGTCTGGAACACCTTTTCTCAGATTAATTGTTTCGGTTGGGCTTAGTAGTTTATTGTTGATTTTGGACTGGCTTACTTCTTGTATGCCTTTAAATTTCGGGAAAGCTTGTTAGGCTTGCGGGATTTATGGCTTTGCTTGTTTGAAATTGATGATGTATTCAGATGGTTGATAGCTGCGTATTTGAAACAATGATTGACGTTGTGAATTTGTGTTGGCACAAAACAATAATATGCAGATTTTTTTTTTAATAATATGCAACAAGAACAATAAAAGGATAAGTGGCTAGAAACTTGACTTTGATACCAAGTGATACTCCACGACATGCTTGCGCTAGGTGGTCGTTGCCCAGACTGTTCTAGCAATATTATGGGTGGAACATCAATGACTTATATTGAAGCAGGAATTTTAGTACAATCAACGGTTGATGTATGATAGGAGACGCTACAAACACCTATGGATCGATTCTTGATAAGTTGGATTGATCGCTACAGGCTACGGACACACCGATAAGATCAAGTGTTCTTGAAAAGAACAAAATAGAATACTCTCAAGTAATCTAAAAAGTAGAAGTATTATTAAATCAATCGGTACCAAAATCCTTGGTCTTGAGGCCTATTTATGCTAGTACAAGGACTTAATTATGGTAATTAAAACCCTAAAAGTGTTACCCTAGTTTTACCCTAGTAGAAGTCTAGAATTGCAATCAAAATAAATCATAACCCTTCCTAGAATCATGCTAAATTACCTAAAATAGAAGGAAACAAAATACAATATAATCTGCCTAATATTTTAGGAAACAAAATCTTCTCTAATTCTTGAATTGGGCTTGTATCAAACTGATCCAAACTTGTGTCTTATACTCCTTAGCCTCCTCCTTGGGTCTCCTTGAGTTAGCTTCAGCCCAAACATCTTGGATCAATCCATTGAGGCCTTGCTTGAACCTTTTAGTTCTAGCCTTTGTAATTGGTCCAACTGACTCTTGAATTGGATCAACCCAAATTTTATCTACTTGATTCCCATCCACGTTCAAGCTAAGCATACCCTCATCATTCCTCTTCTCTTGAAAAGGATTTGTCTCATCATTTGATTTGTCCCTAATCAGGATCGTGTCAACAAGTATAGTTGTATAGTCTTTTGGCATGGTATGATTTTAAAGCTTGAGCTACTTAAAAGTTTTAGTTCAAGGCAGTGGAAGTAGTGGTGGTCAGATAAAATTGAAGGTTCAAATGTTAAATGGAGTAAAAGTATTATACAAGGCAAAGCTCAATTGAGTTCAATGTTTTATTTCAATTTAGATGTTAGATTTCTTGTCTACTTGCAATGAAACATGGGAATAGTAACTAGGAAGTAGTCGTGGTCAGTTAAAATTGAAGGTTCAAATGTTAAATGGAGTAAAAGTATTATACAAGGCAAAACTCAATTGAGTTCAATGTTTTATTTCAATTTAGACGTTAGATTTCTTGTCTACTTGCAACAAAACACGGGAATAGTAACTGCACTAGGAATGTAAGGTTACGACATAGACAAGTCAACATTGAAAATCATGACATGACAATGACATGTTAATGAAGAAGATAATATTTTTCTGGTGGACTATGTATACTCTCTTCTACTAAAATCTCTCGTATTTTTTAAATCTTGAAATTTTGGAAGAAACAAATTATGTAATTAATATATTGCATGCATAATATTAAAAATTGAAACTTTGAAATTCAAAGGTTTATAATCACTCATAATCTGTAAACAATAATAATATTTAAATATTTATGCATTTCTTATCCTAAAATATAGTAAAATACTACTTATCAGTAAAAAAGGGTCCAAGTATATGGGTATATAATAATGCATATACGTACAACTTATCAAAAAAATATACATTTTCTGCACATTAAAGAAATCTCTATCTTGAAGTACAAGGTTTATTGATCATGTTTTTCCAAGAGGTATAGAACGCATTTGCAAATTTAAAATTTTAAAATCCAAGTTTTAGATATGTCAAGAAGTGGACATAGAAGAGATTTTGAGGATGTAGAAATGTGTTCTCTTATTGACATCTTTGCACTTTTGGTTAGAGTTAACTTTTTGATACGTGTGACTTTCTCTTTCATTTGTACATGTGGATTCTCCCTTCCCTCTTTTGGTCTTTCAGTATACTTTCTTTATTCAAAAGTTGTGTGCACATGGCTGAGCATGTCGGTGAAGTGTTAGTTTTTGATGCTTGTCCAACAAAGGCGCACAATCTCTTCAAGTAGTCCTTGCCATAGTTGTCATAGTTGTCGTGGCGTCGCCATGGCGTCTAGGCATTAAAGAAGGGTAAGGCAACAGCTTGGATGCCGAGCTGCTAAGGCTCATGTATTGTTAGTTGGCCCAAGTTAAGTGATTAAGTCATTTTTTACCATGACTTATCATAACCCATGGACATTACCCATTACCCATTACCCATTACCCATTACCCATTACCCATTACCCAATCTATGACCCTACTCCTTTGAATGAGAGTAATGCTCATGAGGGACATGGAAATGACTTTGCTTGAGCTATGATGAGTTATGACTCGTGTTAGTTGTTAGGTTTTGGATTTTAATGTATATAAAATTTTATTGTGCAATATACTTTTTTGAAGTAAATAAATAATGTATAAATTGTGTATTGTTAACGGCTTATTGCCATACGGACGCCATGACGGATGCCTTATTACTTAAAGTGACGTTTTAGATTCTGCGCTATACAATCTGGTATTATGCGGTACACTATATAGTTAAAAAAACGCGATACATTTAGGGTATCTTTATATAAATTCTTACTGTTAGGAATTCTCTTAAACCTAAATTTTATAAAAGATTTTTAGTTGAATCAATAAGTTGATTGTTTTATAAATATTTTAATACTAATGTAATGTTTGAGCATCTAATACTAAGTTATAGTATTGATATTTGTGCAATTATAATTAAACAACAAAGCAATTTTTCAGTACTCTAAATTTAGAGTATTGGTACGTAAGAGTGCCTTGTTTGGGTACGTAAGTACCAATATGCGGTTCATTAGGTTCAGGAATATTTCCTAGTAGGGGCGGATTTTCACTACAAGGAAAAGGGCTGACAATGAAGGACAAATGTGAAATAGTATATTAAGAGATTTATTGTAAAGAAAACTTTTCTTGGCACAATTCCACATACTAGAGCTCCTCGCTAAAAGTATCTTTCTCTAAGTTAGTGACTAAATATTTTTTGTGATGGATATATTGTGAAGAATATGTTCTTCACAAATTATATATTGTAAACAATGTTCTAAAAGGCGCTAGGCGGGAGGCCGAGGGGGGCCTAGCGCCTAGGGGGCCTAGGCGGGATTTTTTATTTTTTAGCCAATTTTAATATTTTATCTTACATTTATCCAAACAAAACAATAATATAAAGCAAAATAATCTATAATAAAGATAATAAAGGCTTTTGCTTAAAGCTCAAACACATATCCATATTGCTAATGTCAAAGGTCAAACACAAACATGCAATTGTTCAAAGTTCAAACATATTTTTAACGTATTAGTTTTATTCATAAATAAGATTGCTATTAAATAATAAATTTTAAAATTTCAATAATTTAATTCAATATTAAAACTTAAGAAACTAAAAATAAATTTAAGAATTATATTGAATTAAACTAAACATTACAAATGTATCATCATTTATATAATTTGAAGTTGGTACAAGTTCAAAAAATTACAACTATAATAAAATTATCCATTTTGACTTGATATTGTTCACTTCTTATTGTGATTTGATATATTACAACCTGTATTATGAATATGGTAAATCATTAGAAAAAAAAATATATCACGATCTGGGTTGGGTAGTTATTAAAATAGAAAAACTCTCCGCCTAGGCCTCGTCTAATTTTCTGGAGGAATCTTTTTGCCGCCTTGGGCTTAGGTGAGGTGCCAGGGGGGCCTAGCGCCTAGGCGGGGCCTAGGCAGACCTAGGCGGGGATTTTTAGAACACTGATTGTAAAAGATTATTTTTGTTTGGCGAGGAAATGATTTCCTCACAATTAACATTTTGAAATAACTAGTCAAAATGTTTCTTTCATAAATAACAATTTGTGAAGAAAATATTTACTTTAGAAAGGTTACATTTCCTTCACTAATTACATATTGTGATTTTTTTTAATTTATCGAGAAGAAATTTCTTCGACAATGCTGCTATTAAATAATCAAATCACTGCAAATTAAAAATATTTATTAATTTGTAATCAACATCAAATAAAACATTATATTGTATAAGTAACCAATTGTATAATCCACAACTAAATATGTAATAATCAAGTAACAAAACGTACAAAACTTGTAATCGAAACAAATGTAGGTGGCCCGAAGGTCATAGTACCTAAAATATTTAATCATTAATACAAGTAAAGAGGTAAGAAAAACAAGCTATAAAAATTTTGTAGCTTTGTCATGTTAAGTCCTCTTCATTGTCATATTTTTCTTCAACGCAAGGTTGGTCTTGTAAAATTCAGTATGCCAAAGAAAAAAAAACACCAAAATTTAACTTAAAATATTTGAATGAAAAGTATATGACAAAAGATTAAACTGACAAAAAAATTAAGAAGCGATTCCACAAGTAAAAGTTATAGTTCCACAAGATCTCTGTCTCACATGAATAGTAAATGTGCCCCTCTTATCTGTGAGAAGAAACTTGTGAAAATATAAAATTTTACTTGTTCGTGCAAATATCAATTCCCTAATTAAATGAGAAACATTATTAAAACGATAAAAGATGAGAGCGTTATACCTATATATATACATTTATAACCATGTAAACAAATAAATGTGCAACAAAATATAATTATAAGTTATCACTATGCCTTTTAGGAAGCTTGGTACTTATGTATATATAATTTTTTTTGTCCTCCTAAGTTTAACTCTTCCATTAATCTGTCCCATTGAGTTTATTAATTTACATATTTGTCTCTACCCTTGTATCTATATATAAAAATAAAAATAAAAACAGCACCCCTGGTTAGATCCGCCCCTGGTTAGGTTTATGAGAGTATCTGGGTAACTCTAGTCTTGGCGGTCAACTACCCACCTTGGCACCTTGGCAACTATGGTCCTGGCATTGTATCTTACTTTAACTTTGAAGCTGCAATGGGAGTTCTGGAAATCTATTTAGAGCAGCTTCTAGGATCTAGTTAACTGCTATCAGCCTTAAATGTGTAATTAGCTGTTGGATTTTGAGATGTTGTCATTGATAGAACATGAGCTGATAGCAGAAAGTATCTTAATGATCTATATATGTGTTTATACTATGGGAAATTTTACTTGTTTGATCTTTTACCAACTAGTTAGTTTGGAACATGTGCCAGAAGTACATTTGTTTGCTCTTTCATGTATTCCCTTTTCTTTTTAAATAAATTGTGCCTGCAATTTCTGATGGATTCCTTTTTGGCTATTCTTTTTGTGCTAGTTTTGACAAATGAAAATCGATATTCAAGCTAATTTTTCGTATTGAATTTTCACTATACTTATATTGATGCGACTGTTTGTTCTCCTGGTATGTGAATGTGTATCCTATTGATGTCTGTTTAATGTGTTCTGGTAATTCATGTTTTGCATGTCTAGATTTTGTAGTTCGAAGCATCCAACAGCCTATTGATCCTTTTGTACTTCTGCTGGAAAACTTTCAGTTGTTTAGGTTTGAATATGTTTTAAAGTCTTGTGAACCTATTTGGAGCTTACCTATGTGATTATGAATACTCTAATATTATGGAAAATAGTAAGAAACAGAAAGCCTGTTTAGCCCAGTAAGTAAGAATACATTTGAAATATCTTTGGAAAATACTTATATAAAGAATGACCGAGGAAGATAAACAAGCAAGTAATCACATAGTATTGTTTTTACTTTGTTTCTGTTTCTCAGAATTCTGACAACGAAAACTTTTGTGAATATTCTGTTTGTTCGTTTAAAGTGCATTTACCTATTCTTTTGTAAATAGCTATGTTCATGAATGAAGCGTTTATTTCTCCTAATGTAGGTCTAAATTTTAATGATTAGGTACTTTCCAATAGTCTGTTTTGATTTCCTCCATGTGTGGGTCATATTTTGAATAGTGAAAATAGAATCATGTCTAGCTTTTGATTAAATTTTTTGTTTCTGCTAAACATAAACATACAGTGCTGATTTTGTTGTTGCCTAGATGGGTACTAACCTGGTAATCTTCTCCAATTGATGGTCAAAGTATGCTTATATCTGTTTCTGTAGAATCTTCTGATCTGTTACATCTTAACTGTGTTGCTGTGGTAGAAGAGAGTATATTTTCTGTGACAATTTACTCTTCTAATTATATGGGTTTCTATTGTCTTCCTCTGGTCTACTGTGCATTATTGACATATCTTTTTGTATTGTTGCCTGTTTAGGAGCTTGTAGAGCTTCTTTTCATCCTATATGTGCAAGGGAGGCGAGACACAGAATGGAGATATGGGGCAAATTTGGCTGTGATGATGTAAGTTTTATCTGTTTAATTATCTGGTTCTCCTGTGGGGTACTTCTTTACGGGTGTCTAACTGTCTATATTGGAATTTCTTTGTTGGTAGTATGTGCTATTTTGCTGGTGTAATTTCGGCTGTTCTGTTATACCCTTTTTACCCTTATATATAATACAAAAGCTTGCTGAGTAAAGTGATAAATCAATTTTCTTTTTCTTTTCGAACTTTGTAGGTTGAGTTGCGCGCATTTTGCTTGAAGCACTCAGAAGTCCAGAATAATAGTATTACCCAACAAGTAGGAGACCAGTCTGGACCAGTTGGTCCTGATTCCAACATTATTGAACATCAACCAATGTCATCTACAGCGATCAAACCACATAAGATAAAAATTGGCAGAAGAAATGGAGATAAAACGGCATTCCATCTTGAAACAGCAGATATGGATTTGGACAGGGTGGATGGTAGTGTATCTCATGAGATTGGGTTGTCGGATGCCATACTGAATCCAACTTGTCAGTCAGATTGTGGTGGTACTCAGCTACCCGTTAATGCAGATATATTAGATAAGAGAAGTGGTGAAGATATCAACACAAATGACTCTTTGAGCTTTACCTTGATCCTAAAGAAGGTACTATAAGATATTCATATTTATGAGAGTTCAATGCAATTTTCCTGTATTGGTTTTCGAAAAAATAATTTCTTTAACAATTTTGTGTTTATACTTCATTATAGCTGATTGATGGAGGAAAAGTCAACGTGAATGATGTAGCCTCAGAGATCGGTGTTTCTCCTGAGTCATTGGTGTCAAATCTTGTAGGAATACTTAATTCCATGATTTTTTCCTATCTATAGTGTCTGATCAGAATAGTTGCTGCTACATGTACACATACTCATATATAGCTGCTGGGTGCCTATCCCTCTCCTTTTTTTTGTCTGTGTGTGAATACCCTTTCCTGCCTGCAGGATGATCGTTCGGTCCCGGAATTGCAATGCAAAATAGTTGAATGGCTTAAAAACAATGCTTATATTGGTACTTTACAGAGAAATCTGAAAGTAAGATTTAAATCAACAAATGTGTCCAAGGTTGAGAAACTTGTCGCTGATGATACAAATGTTACAGTAGCAGAATCTCATGTTCCTGATGTTGTTCCTGTTACGTCAATACCACCACGAAGACGAACTAAAAGCAACGTTAAGATTCTGAAGGATAACAAAGTTGTATGCTCGTCTAGGGCAAGTTCTAATGATGATGAGGTAGCAATGGATGATAAAAGTGGCCATCTTGTCAGAGATGAGCCTGCTTGTCAAAGTAAAGAATCTCTTCCTGACGCCACCCAGAAGGTTGTCCTTACTCCATGATTACTAGCCAATCATAATTTATTGTTCATTGTTTGATCCTATGAATGCATTATTGAACAAGTAAAGCAACAGTTGTTTTCTTCTTGAACTTTCTTTATGATAAACTGTCTTCGTACGTCATAAACAATAAATAAATAAGCTTTTACACACTTTAATTGCGAAATAGGAAACAGTTAAATTGATAAGCAAATGTGGGTTAATTTATAATCATCCTAGTTTTGTTTGCTAGCAGGAGATTCTTGTGGGATATGACTAGGGTACATATAGTTCCTCTAAACTAGTAAACTGATCTCTCGGCTAGTAATACCTGTGGACCTCAGGCGTTTAAGATTGTGTAGGTTTGCTTCTGGGTACAGTTAATATATCTCCAATTTAAAAATTATGTTCTTGTGATTTGTTTTCTGCTTTCATGGTACACACATTTGAATAATTGGTTTAAGGGTTTGTTAATTCCAGAAGAGAGAATTACTGGAGATAATACGGAATACTAGCAGTAGTTGTATGCTTCTTTCGACATTTTTAGTGTTTTGTTCTCAGTTTACTTGTTTCTTTGTACTTCTTTGGGTACTTGAATCACTATGAGCTCCACTACCTGGTTTCCAAAAGTAAGCGAGCATAACTAATGACCTCAAGCTCTCATCACATTGTCGTCCATACTTCATATCTTTCAGTCATCTTCTACCTGTTAGAGGAAGTCTGATGAACTCCTTGGAATGTTTTAATCTTTGGGAAACTCCATTCTCCACCCTGCCTCCAAGAATGTCTTTGTCACTTGGATGTTGTATATCATGAATGCCAAATTCTGTTGATAATTTTGCTGCCTTTTTATTTTTCACATTCTTCAGCAGGGCTCATAGCCTGCTTCTATACAGTGTACTCTGTCATCTGCTATTCGAACCATATTGTGTGATTAGTGTGAAATATATTCTGTTACATTTTGTCAGGCTTGAACAGAAGAAAATGTTGAACCTTATACTGCAGTTTTACTGTGTATTAACAACTTCATCTTAACCCTTAATACCGCCTCTGCCAAACATTTTTGATGCCCAACGCTGCTAGCACCATTATCGTCAACAATTTACTTCTTAAATAACATGTCTTTCTTCTTATTTGTTGGTTTTTGATTATACCAACTCAAAAACTATATTATAATCAGCTATTTTTTTGGCGTGTGCAGATTTTGCTTGAGCCTGGTGGCTCTCATGATATTTTGGCAAGAAATTCTTCTAAGATTGAAGGTTTGCTTTACATAGTAGTTTAATGGTTTCTACCAACTTGTGCGCTTGTTGTTGAAGCCTTTTGCAATATATATATGCTATCTGATAATGATCAATGCAATATAAGCGCTTGAAAGCATGGTGAAACCCATGTACACATGTTCATACAAATTCTGATGACTATATTTAAACTTGTATTCGGTTCCTATAATAAATCGTAAAAGGACGAAATGAGGCTTTTATAGGGCTCCTTAAGGCAAAAGACATAATTAACTTTTTGTTATTTGCAGTAATTATGGTCTTTTCAACAGTTATTGGCATGTTGGATGAATATGCTAGTCTTTTTCTAGATGTCTGCAAGACTGCAACTATTGGAGATATAAAAAAATGTAACAAGGACTAGTCTAACTGTAATTTAATTATTGAGATTGCATTTGCGTTGATATGATTGTTTTCATATTTATACCATATCTTGTACAGGTGATCCAGCCAAGCCTTTAAATTGCACTGTTTTTGACAATGGTCAGGCAGAGGAGGCTACTATCTCTGACAAGAATGCTATTGTGGATTTCAGTATTGCAAATCCTATTTCTGTTGTTGCTATGAATCACATCCCTGACCTCATGTAAGCATTAGAAACAGATTATTTTGTTCACTGTATTATCTAAAGAGGGGGCTATTTGATCTACGCTGGATCTTTCTTTACTTCTTATCAATGGAATTATGCGGATTTGGCCCGAATTTTTACAATATCTACATTTGTGAATTGCAGTAAAGTGGAAGCTTTTTCTAGCTCTTACATTCACTCATCCATACAGAAGACTTTGGCACAAATGCCGAGCGGGGTGGTTACAAAGCTGATGATTTCCGAGTATGATGGTAAAAGTCTCATCTGGCGCTTTTTTTTTTGTCTTTCTCAGTCTCTCGTTAGAGTCATGTAGTTACTTGGTTCTCATTGCAGGTTTGAGGGACAAAGAAGTTTCTGCACCAGAGTCATATTCCAGTTCTAGCATTTGTTGTAATCATCAGAGTCCAAACCCAACTTCTGCTGACTTGACTTCCAAATTTGGAGTAAATCTGGAACAACTGGCCAAGGCTAGGAATATGGGCATTTTAGAACAGTCTCCTGTAGATGAAGTGGAAGGAGAACTCATCTTTTTTCAGCAGCGGCTACTCCAGAATGCAGTTTCAAGAAAGCGGTTTAGTGGTCTCTTCTTTTTCCTTTTGACATTTTTGGCATTCTTCTGGTCATTCATTTATAAATGTCAGTTGCTTTGAAAACATTGTACTTGAGATTTTGCAGTGCGCAGAATTTTCTTTTTAGATGTAATCTATCTCATGGATTCGCGCAAAACTTTTTGTGCAGATGATTTGATTTGTAAGGTTCTGAAGAGTCTTCCACAGGAGATTGATGCCTTAGGAAAACAAAAATGGGATGCCGTAATAGTTAATAAGTATCTTTGTGAGGTTAGAGAAGTGAAAAAGCAGGGAAGAAAAGAAAGGCGCCACAAGGAAGCTCAGGCTGTACTTGCTGCTGCAACTGCTGCTGCTGCAGCTTCATCTAGGATTTCTTCATTTAGGAAAGATCCTCTGGATGAATCTGCACACCAGGACATAGTAAGTTATCTTCATTCAGAAAACATTATTTTTCACTCATGAAGATGGATTTAGCAAAAACTCAGTCTTGTAACCTATATTTTCGGCATCTTTGTTGTGCCATTATTGTTGTTTTACTTGCTTTGCAGAACCCATTGAAAGTGAATCCTTATAGTGGAAGGGCTACGCCTTACTCTCAGCAGATGCCGCGAGCAAAGGAGACGCTTTCAAGGTTGGCTATAACAATGGTTTCATCAGAAAAGAATTCTGATGCTGTCCAGTCAAGTTTGGATTATTCTAAAGAACATCCAAGAACTTGTGAAATCTGCAGACGGTCTGAGACAATTTTGAATCCAATCTTAGTCTGTTCGAGTTGCAAGGTTCATAACCTTTGAGACAATTACACTTGATAATATAGATACGTAGTTGTGTTTTAACTTTGTTTATGCTACCAGGTTGCAGTTCACTTGGATTGCTATCGTAGTGTGAAAGATTCAACTGGACCGTGGTACTGTGAATTATGTGAGGATTTGTCTTCATCTAGAAGCTTTGGAGCTCCAGTTGTTAATTCTTGGGAGAAGCCTTATTTTGTAGCAGAATGTGCTTTATGTGGTGGTACTGCGGGTGCCTTTAGAAAGTCGAGTGATGGTCAATGGATTCATGCATTCTGTGCTGAAGTAATATTTTTTGTTCATTAGCTCTTCCCATTGGCCAACCCGTGGATAATTGGTTTTTATTTTCTACTTAAATGAATTTAATTTTGAACTTTTATTTCCTGTCGCAGTGGGTTCTAGACTCAACATTCAAAAGGGGCCAAACAAATTCTATTCAGGGAATGGTATGTCCATCTACCAAATGGTTGATCTGGAAATAGTTGTAAACTTTCTTCAATTCATTTAAACCTACTAGAGATAATTTAAATTGCAACTGTTTGCATGAATTTGAATTCTTGACTTATATCTGTGGAGAATATCTAGTTTTTTTAATAGATATTTGTTACTGTTTGCATGAGAAGTAGAATGTAGCATACGTGGTGAGACGTGTATTTGCTGGTTTTGCTAGGTTTAGAGATATGCTTTGAGAGTATCTAATTTTTGTTATTATCGTTGCGTGTGTAACAATGCCAGGAGACAGTATCCAAGGGGAGTGACATGTGTCATATCTGCAGGCGCAAACAAGGTGTCTGTATAAAGGTGACTATTTCATTTGCTTTCCAATTCTCTGGTTTGAGTCTAGATTATTGATCTAGTTTTGGAAGAATTAATCGAATGATATGCAATTTCATTATCGACAGTGCAACTATGGTCATTGTCAGAGCTCTTTTCATCCCTCTTGTGCTAGAAGTTCTGGTTATTACATGAATTTGAAGACTAGTGGTGGCAAGTTGCAGCACAAGGCATATTGCGAAAAGCATAGCCGGGTAGAGAGAGCAAAGGTGAATTCCTCTTTTGGTACAGTATGGCAAATGATTATTGTTTTGTTATTTATAACTTCTCATCTTGCCTTGATGCATTTATGCAGGCTGAGACCCAAAAGCATGGAATTGAAGAGCTGAAGAGTCTTAAACCGGTTAGGGTAAGAAGACACTTTCCAATTAAGTTTTTTGTGTGTTGCTTGGGTTGCATGGTAGATATAATTTTTGTTCTAGTTTCCAGACTTCCAGTCATTGTTCAATACAATTTTGGTTCTCTAGCATAATGAGACCAAGTTAAATGTTCCTAGTCAACCTTTACTATATTTACACATCCAATTCTTGTGTCATTCAGTTCGATAAATGTTAATCTTTAGCGGCAACTGAATGGTGGAGTTCATGGTTCACCAGTCTGGTTTAAAAATGTTTAACTTATGTTCCTTAAGTAGTTGGGTCCTAAGCTTTTTGGGGTTGAATGATTCTACAAATACAAGTGATGCATGGCAAGGTTTTCGGGTGTACAAGGGTTCCCCCCTTTTTTTGGCGCTCATAATGAATTTTATTTACTAATGAAAGAAAGTGAACTGTAAAGAAGGGTCCATGAAGAGTAAAGGAAGTGAAAGAAGGGGGCAATAGGGAAAAAAAAGGGTGCCTGGATGCTGCAATGGCACAAGGCCTTGATCTCAAATCAAGGTATTAACTCTGAATTCCAGTGATGGGATTACATCAGTTTAATAGAACATAACTCCCTAATTATTAGATACTAAGGAAAGTCCCCCCCCCTGTATTTAAGAAAGAAAACTATTATACTTAGGAAACTTAGATACAAAATAATCTACCTACTATGACTAAAATATATAATTCAGTTACACCTAAATACCTGATTTTTTATAAATAATAATATAAAAAGGTTTTAGCACCGGTGTATCCTAAATGTACTCCATTTTATTCGAACTATCCCAATGGTGCTATTGTTTGGTTAAAGACAATCCATGAGCTACGGGTAGGAGCTACCCCGAGACATGAATATTCTTTTCTATCATTATATCAAAATACTTCAATCGGTACACACAAGAAATATGCCAATTCGGCAGCTTTTTGTTTTAATTTAACTCTTGCAATTTCCATGAGCTTTCTTCCCCGTTCCTCGTCATTCATTTTTCTTTAAAGCCCTGAATTTTGGTTTGTTTAGGGATTGTTTTGGGGATGGGTACTCTTGGTTTTGTGATGGAAATGGGGTTGACTGAATATTTTGCAGGGTTAATTTGATTTTGGGCGGCTATAGAATGAGCAAAAATGTTTGGGCAGTAGGTTTTGATGGAAGGATTATAGGTCTTGATGAAGGGTAGAGTTGGGGTAAAAGCAAATGCTATCATAAAAGTATGTGATTCCCCATCCCAAACCTTTAAGGAGATCAAAGGAAGGAAAAAACTCAATCCTTTGAAAAATAAATATCCAAGGGCTAGCTTGAAATGACAACATTATGAGTAGGATTCACATCCCATGTTTGTTTTTATCCACTGGCGAAGTTACATATGAGATTGTGGGGTCAATTGACCCCACTGGAAAAAAATAATTGCTTTATAATGTAGGGTAAATTTTATAAATTTTAAGTATTATACATAAATTGTTCCCACTAAAAATTTATAAATTTTCTACTATACGGGGGTCAAATTGAAAATTTATAACTTTATCAATCAAATTTTAACCACATATGACTCGTATCCTCTCAATATATGTATCTCTCTCTATAATATTTTAAACTAAATAAAAATCTAATTTATATTATTTTAAAAAAAATTAATAAATTAATTTCTTATGAACAGTTGTGATTAAAAAAATATATTATGAGTCAATATAGTGTATATATATATTATTACTTATTTTATTGTCATTGTAATATAGTATATATATATATGCGACCAAAAAGTACAAAAGTATTAAAAAAAAATTGGCGAGAGGGCACTGCCCCCGAATTCCCGCCAAATTATTTATAGCTCAGTAATAATTTTGACCCCACTGGAAAGAATTTCTGGCTTCGCCACTGCTTTTAGCGGATTCGGCCCAAAGAGAATCCCCACAACCATTTACCCTGAAGGGAATGATTTTTCTACACAAAAATTTCCTCCTTAAACCTCCTTTATAGGGCTACAAGCAGTTGGGGGTGATCCTTCCTTTCCTTCATTGGTATCGCTTAAAAGAGACCAATGCACAATACCCTCTAAGAGATCCCAACAGGTAGCTTTAGAAGTGCCGTATTGTATATTGGAATGTTTGGAACAAGTCTGTAGTCTATACAAGCGTGCTTGTGAAGGTCTTGCCATGTTGCAGTTGTAACATATCTGTTTTTGTCGTCTGGAATTTTAGTGTTCTGCATATGACTATAACTTGTATCTACATTTGTTTTTTTGTATGCTGGTCACAGATATTCTTGATTAAAAATGTGATGCTTTGAATTATGTTTTGTTTCTTTCCCCAGCCTTTTTTGTGTTTCAATTTATGATAAACCTTTTTATCTTTTCCTTGCACAGGTTGAATTGGAGAAGTTACGACTTCTTTGTGAGAGAATTATCAAACGAGAGAAACTAAAGGTATGCTTTTTTATTTGTCTTGTTTTCTCTTTGATGGAATGTTCACTTATCTTATGACCACTCTCTTATCCCCCTATTTTCCAATTTCTGTCTTGTATAGGTGCTTTTTTTCCTCTCCACTATTGGGAGATGAGGAAATTTTTTTTAAGGTTTTTTTTTTTTTTTTTGGGGGGGGGCAGAGGTTTAGGGTTATGCTGAAATAAAATATATTTATCTTTGTATGTAGAAGAAGGGTTGATTTTATCTGGCATTTGCTTGTTTGGATATGGTCACTTGTAGTTACTTTTGGTACTGGTTTTTAGCTGTGTTGTCAGCTTTGCATGATGTTTACTGATTTAATCTTGAAGTAGGCAATTTCGGGACTAGCTTTATAACTGAGGCTTCTTTTGAAAGTTACCAATTTATTTTTTTCTAGTTTTTGTAATAGGTTTCAGGCTTTTACTCTCGTGATGCATATATACTCTTGTGCATAACTGTTTGGTTACAGTTAAGATGCCCTGTCAAACTTTACGTGCTATATTCTTGTGCCGCTTATGTGTGTGGTATTCATAATCTAGCACTCCTGAGTTCAGTTTTCATCTTTTCTATTCTTCTTTCTGTAGTTTAATTATATTATTAGTTTTAGCATTAGGTTTGTATCCTTATTATCATATTTGAATTATGGTAGGAGGTAGTTTTACTTGGCCTTCCAAGTTTATTTGGTCTCCCAGTCTTAAGTTTTCTATATAGGTATTTTAATCCCACAAGTTTAATAGAATTGAATCGTTATTGATTTGATATTAAAGCTTTGAACCTTTTATTTTAATAGAATTGAATTAATGATTTGAGATTAAAGCTTTTAGCTTTTCTGGTAGTTGTTGATGAATCTTTTATATTATTGACAATTAATCTAAAATTGCTTTCTCTCTCTTCAAAGTGATCTCTAACTTAGTATTAGAAAGCAGTCTTGTTGCACTTTCGTCAAACGAGTTATCAATAAAAGCATAACTTGTTTCTTAAGAGAAATTATTAAGTTACTGAGGTTTGCCGAATTACCATTTTAGCTTTATCCTAGGAAATGATGTAGTGTTGTTTTTGGAAAAGAAATAGAAGCTTTTTGGGACAATTTAGTTCCCCTTTACTATTCTGTTATATTTAATTTAATTTTTTTTTAAAAATTACAACACATTGTATCCTTTCATTCTTTCTCTATAAAGTGATGATTCCCAGCCATCATAGTTCTTATGTGGAATGGCTGTATGTTTCCATGACTGAGGTTGTCATAAGTGTTATATCCACATCTATATTATAAAGGAAGAGGGGGAGCAGTTATCTTCTGGGAAAGCTCTGTAATTGCTTATAGTTAAGAAAAGTTAATTACCATGTTTAGTACCCAAAAACAGATCCCCCATCCCTATTTTCTGTCTTCATTTTATGTTTTTATTAGTTTTTGAAATTTAAATTTCAAACATATTTATCATTTGGTGAAATTATCACGCATGTGCATGCAGACTAGTTAATATTATCCCTTTTGGTTTGTATGATCTACTTTGGGAGTTTCATTGTGCTTCCTTTTCATTTTATTCACAATTTTTTTGAATCCTTTTTTGGCTGGAATAATTAGCTTTCCCATTTGAAGGGAAAGATTATGGTGGTATTTTTACTATCTACTCATGTTTGTGGGGCTGCCGGTTTTTTTCTGTCTTGGTTTTCTGTATGTATTTATGTTATGCTATTCTTCTTGTGCTATTTGTTACCATTTTATTGGGCTCGTATCTGCCGAGGAAAAGGAAAATTATTTGTCTAGTATATGATCTTGTCTTATTCTTTGTTTCTTGATGTTGCAGCGTGAATTGGTTCTTTGCTCACATGACATACTTGCTTCAAATAGAGACGCTGTTGCTTTGTCAGCGGTTGCCTGTAGTTCTTTCTTCCCACCTGAAGTTAGCTCTGAATCTGCTACGACCTCACTGAAAGGTTATACAGATGGTTACAAGTCAGGCTGTGAAGCAATACAAAGATCAGATGACATAACAGTAGATAGCACAGTTGCTGGTAAGCGTCGTATTAAGTTTCCCGTGCCAATGGACAATGACCAAAAGACAGATGATAGCTCTACATCCCAACAACTTTTCACGACAAAACCTTCAGATAGGGCATCATTTTCTGGGAAGCAGATTCCGCATAGACCTTCATCTGTAGCATCATGGAGCTATTCAGGTGATGGAGAAAAGCAGTCGAAGTATAGAAAGGTAAGTAAGTTCTTTACATCATTGATTAGTTCATTCTTTTTTAGTTGATTCTTTTCAGATCCATTTCTTTTAATTTAAGAGTTGACCGATCCTTGTAAATAACAGCATACTGAAACCTTTGAAAAGGAGCTGGTAATGACGTCAGATCAAGCATCTATGAGGAACCAGCGATTACCTAAAGGATTTGTTTATGTTCCTATACGCTGCCTTTCGAACGAGAAGGAAACAGTCCCTGATTCTTGTTCTCAGGAACAACTGAAACGTGATGGGTAGACTACATATGCTTCTGAGATTTATATTACCCTGTTGGAGGCCGACAACTTTGGATACATGTTTCTGCCTAAGCACTGCCACATTTTACTGATTACAAAAGAAATGGCATCATTAATTCCTAGATAGGTCTGAGCTTCTGCATTCTCACTAGAGGTCAATGTTCGAAAGAAGTTTTGGCATCGTTGTTGTATATTCCCTGTGAGAGCGAACTGTACATTGGGTTAGGTTTTGTTCCCATTGCATGTATCTCAGGTGGCTCAAATTGCTTTTCTTGGTTCATTTTCTTTTCCCCTTTTTGGTAAAAGGCAAAACAGAAGCTCTGCTTCTTATTAATTGTATACGAGAGTTAGAAGGTATTGCCTACTGTGCGGGCTCTGTAAATTTGATGTATATATATCCTTACAGTGTCGACATTCAAAGCAATTGGCCCCACATCTGATTGATAAAAAGATCATTTTAAGTTATTTGTCAATTGATTGCTCTTTACAGTTTTCTGATGCTATTTAATCTACCAGGTAAGTTCTTCTAATTATTATTTTTGTTTTTCCTCTGGTTATGATTAATGTGTTCCTTTTCTTTGTGTTGGATTTTTATTCGATGGCATCTTGCTTTAATTGGTCTGCAGAATTCTCTCTTTTTACTTTTTTTTTTAATTTCAAAAAATATAGTTTTAAGAGGCTTGCTCGGACATTTTGCTTGATTATAATTATTTTGTTTGTATTTCTTTTATTCTACTGAGATGTGTTTTTTTTTTGCGCTGAAGCTTTATTATTTTTAGGATATCGTCTTGCAAGTAAACAAAGGTTTTCGGTAGACTAATGCCAGCCTCTCCCTCCCTCCCTCCCTCCCTCCCTCCCTCCCCATCTTTTTTTTTTGCCTTTATTTCTCATGCTGGGAAAATAAGAGCTTCTGGTATCACGTGCTTGTTGACGGACTGCAGCAGCTTGTTTTTCTGGACAACCTGGTATTCTTATGGATGTACCGTAGGTATGGCCTCTAATCTCTAGTATCTGCTGCACATTTCATTTTTCAGAAAAATAGAAGCAAAGCTAAATTGTTTGGTTGTGCTTGTTAGTGTTAGTTTCTTCTTCTTCGTGGAATGGTTGTGGCTGGTGTATTTAAACATTTAGCCTTTTTGTTAGTGTGCTTTTTGCAGTTGCCTTCAACACATCAACATTTGAAGTTATCTCCAAAAACCATAGTGCTCTGTTTGATGGAAATTCTGCAGTTCTCAGTTCATTTGTTGGATCTCACGAGGTAGTTAAATATGTTCTTTATGACCATTTGAATACAAAGGATTTCTTGTGAGTTTAGTTTTATGACATTGAACTGAATTTGAGCGTTGTCAATTGATTTGTCAGGCTCCAGACATATCCCATCCAAAACCCCCCCTTCACATTTCCCTTTATCACTTGTGTTGATTTTGGCTGATTCTTAGTTGTCAAAGAAACATTATCGCCACCACTGATTCGATTTTTTAGTCTCCAACTCCAGATGCCATAGCAACAACATCTCAGGTGGTATATCCAAACTGAAATTGATGGGCTAAAATAAAAAGAAAAGGAAAAAGATGGCTAATGAAACGGGCCATGGAATGAAAATAAAAGTAAATTTTTTTAAAAAAAGAAGGAACAAATATTAAAAAACGAAAGCAAAAATAGAACAAGAAGAAGAAAGAGGGAGTACAATATTAAAAAATTTAAACAAGATAATAAATTGAGATCAACAATCATCATTATAAGCATCATCCCCTAGTCCCTTTGGAGGTAGCGAACTAAGAACAAACCGGCTATAACGACGATTTTTTTCGTCGCTATAGCATAGAAAGCCGGTTTTTATACTATAGCGACGGAAAAAACCGTCACTATAGCCGGTTCGTTTTTAGTTTGCTCCCTCCAGTTCGCTGAAGAAAGATATATATATATATATATATATATATATATATATATATTTATATGATTAAATATTATATTATATCACTACACATTCTACATATTTTTGTTCAAAAACTCAATTTAGTTAAATTTTTAGACGAAATACTTCATCCGTTCTAAAATTAGAGATACAATTTGACTTTTGAAGTCAAACGAAAACCTATTAAACTTCAAATTGATGTGAATTTATCTAGTTTTAATTGATACAATAATTATAATGGTATAATATATAACAAAAACTATTATTCGCAAAATTTATTTTATTATATTAATCGCAAAATTTATTTATTATAAACTTTTATGAGTCATCAATTTTGAAATTTAATATACCGTCGTTTGACCTTAAAAGTCAAATTGTATCTTTAATTTTAGAACGGAGGTAGTATTAGCTCGGGTTCTTTTTCCACAACTTATACATCTTGAAAAGAGAAGTTTGCCAAAAATAAAGTTTCAGGGACGAATTTATAAACAAATTATAAACCTAAGGATACTTCTGCATTTAAGTAGTAACTCGTAACAGCGGTACTTATTAGCTTAAGTTCTCCTCAAACTCACAATTCCATAATCCCTTGATTAAAGCACAAGATACTTATACCCGATTCATACGTTCGCCAGTAAAGAATTTAAGAAGTACGATCTCATTGAATTCAGTAGAAACAGATATGGAATTAGCTGAATTGTGGGCAATTTTTGGACCTGGAGTTGCCGGCGCCGTGTTCGGTGCTGGCTGGTGGTTTTGGGTCGACGCCGTCGTTTGCAGCTCCGTTAAGGTCTCCTTCCTCCATTACCTTCCTGGTAAACCCCTCTTTCATCTTCTCTCCTCTTCCGATATGAGGTTGGATCTGATATTGAGTTATGATTTTTTAATTATTTTTTTTCAGACATATTTTTAACATTTGCTAGAATTGCAGTAGTAGTGGCATGATTGTACTAAATGTTCCTAAAATATACTATTGGCATGTTAGTAATATAAGAATAGAAATGTATCTGTAGTTTTTGAATGTACTAAAAAGCAAAATGTATTTCAATTTTGGAACGGAAGGAGTGATTAGAACTGATGATTGGTGGTGTTTTGTGTAGGTATATTTGCATCTTTAGCAGCTATGATGTTTAATTGCGTTAGAAGAGAGGACATTGACTATTCTCCCTAGGAGGAAGGCGAGTGGAGGTCAGTCTGTATTTTCCACTATTTCACTTCACACATTAGGGTTTAACATTTTCCCACTTAACCGCCTGTTGTTTAAAAACGTACACTTAAACACCTTAGGTTTTGAGGTGAAGTTTACGCCGTGACTTTAAATGGCTAAAGACATTTTCCCTTCGTATATAAATTGAAAAAGACATAAATGAGGCTCAGTTGTGTCGTGGGACCCTAGAAATTAGGATATTTCATGACGATTTTGGGTTTCCATCAAATCTTCTTCAAGTTTGAGTGAATTACATGGTGATTTAGGGGCTCTTGGGGTTTTAGACTCGATCCAGTGAGTTCGTGGTAAAAATTGGTTCTTAAAGCTGAGTAGTTGGTACGAGGAGCTTTTTGTTTTCAGCCTATGTCAAGCTTACAGCCTACCAAAACTAACATCAAGAACAAACAAGCCTCGAAGAAGTTAATATCCAAGGGCAGATTAGTTTCATTCAAAAAGACAGGAAGGGGGATTAAGGTTTTGATTTTGCCTAGGGTCATTTATGGCTTTTGATAGTTTAGTGTTATCTAAATATTGACTACTATTACATTTGATATTTTTGGTATAGTTGCTATTTTTTGGTATAGTTTGATATGGCCAGATAAATAGTTTTGGTACAGTTTTATATGATCAATTTAGTATTTTGGGTACAGTTTGATATGGCCAAATATTTAAATATAATCTTTCTTCTATTACAGTTGCGTATTTTTGACCAAACATTTGATAACGTAAAGTATTGTGACCAAACTTTGGTTAATTGAATGAAATTCCATGTTTTTGTTGTCAATGATATCTTCTTTATTTTTAGAAACTGGATGTTGTTTATTTGCCTAAGTCAGTTCTTAATCATTTTCACTTGTGCACATGTTGAAAATTGAAAGATATAGAATAACAGAAAATAGGATTCCATTGTAGTGCTTTTTCACAAAACAAGCTAACACAAATCATATGACTATGTAATGACTCAAAATTGACTTAGATCGTAAAGTAATGACTTAACGATCGTAGAGTCGTGACTTAGATTGTATAGTAATGACTTAACGAATATAGAGTAATGACTTAACGATCGTAGATTCTTTACTTAGATTGTAGAGTGTAGAGTGACTTCAGCCTTTACTATAGCAGAGCTACTCTACTATCGTAGAACTACTCTACTATCGCAGAGTTACTCTACTATTGTAGCACTTATTATTTTATTTTATAAATTTGTATACTCTAATATTTTATTTTCAATGTTTAAATAAATATTTTTAACAAAAATCATTTAGGGAAATAGAGTTAATATAAGAACATATTAGTAATTATGTCCACAGTAGACACTAAATATTACTAAACTTTCAGAAAGTATGTCAGGCTTGAGAAGCTTTTAGGCTGGTCTAAATTGATGTTCACAATAATTAAATTTCATTTCATAAACATTATAATCACAATTTATATGTTTACAAGGGGCATACCCCAGGTAATTGAAAAAAAATTATCTTCATACAATAGCTTAATAGCTCAAACAATTACAAATAAGACAATTTTTGTGTAGAAAATTACAAGTGGCATACCCCAGGTAATGAAAAAAATATATGTTTCTTAATAACTCAACCAACTACAAATAAAATATTATTTCAGTTTTCTATGTAGAAAAACCTTCACCATATGGCTTCGGCACAAACAATTAACAAATATTGAATAAAACAATACCTGAAGGTTCACAAACGGCTGAATATTTATTCTAGAAGGGCTTATTTGATCTAATCGGACCACGTAATCCTTAAAAAGCGTTCTGAGTGAGTTATTTCAGCTCCACGCTTTCTTTCCTTTGAATCAAAATTCAATTAAAGAGTATTAAGTTCCCAGAGAATTTGGAGGGGGAGGGGGAGTAGATAGGTCTTAATCAGCAACGGAAGATATTCATTTAAATATTTGTGTTTGTCCGAATCTCATTAACAACGAATCAAGTTACATATGTAATCGAAGTTTTTTTGACCTTTTTAGGTATTTCGTGTTTGGCTCTAATGAATAATTGTAAATCTATGTAACGATTGATACGGGGTGATTCATATATTTTAGTTACTTTATGCCAAAGATTGCTGAAAGATTACTTAATTTCAGGTTAAAAAATAAAAATACATATAAAATGAGGAAATGTCGAACCGGGTTCCGACCAAATAGAGTGTGGAGCCAATGAGTTCAGTTGAACAACGTAACGAGTCTAAGGGCGAGATTAAGCATAAAAGGAATGGACAGGTGTAGGCTTAATAGTGAAGGCAGATCAATGACTTAAAAGAAAAGAAAGATGTCGAGAGAAACTGTAAAATCAACCCCAACTCCAATTACTCAACTTTAATTTTCTCTAGCCACAAACCATACGCCAAAGTAACCAGCTATTTTCAGAGATGCAACGATTTAATTTTAGGACGTCCCAAGCAATAAAACTGCTCTAGTTGAAGAAATTGGGGAATACAATTTGGGTCCCTTACATTTTCCCTCATTGTGTTCATTCCTTCATTGTGTTCATTAATGTCAATCATTTTCCCACTTGAGGTTGTTCTAGAAGGCAAGCACCATGCCCAAAAGTCACAGTTATCACATACAAAATACAAGTTGCCCTTTATAGATGCCTTCTTTCCACATCTACATAGCCTAGGTATGTAGCGAAAGTCACCATTATTCCATCCTACATTATTTCTTGATGAAGACATAACTCCTAATTCACATAAATAGGAGAAAGACGGGATGAAACATTTTAACAAACACCTTGTGAACAATTTTTAAATTGAATAACAACAATAAATTTATGAAAATAAAGTAAAGCTAGAGAAGAAATTAGTTTATCTACATACCTTGTGAATATGATGAATTAATATCCTTGATCAAAGCTAAAGAGAAACTACAAATGTTCTAAATGGTAGAAAAGAGCTGCTAAGTGTGAACAAATATAAGGAAGTTGGTGTTTTATAGCCAATGTATATGGTGGGGGCATATTGGACAAATTCCAGCCTTATTTTACCGTTAGAACCATGCATCACGCTCTTTAGGCGAGTTACCTGCACACAGTTAGTTTAGAAGGAAAATGTAACTTTTTCACTTCACTTCAAAACCTCATGTGTTTAAGTGTAGCTTTCTAGACAACATGTGGTTAAGTGAGAAAATGGTAAACCCTCAGGTGGTGAAGTGAAATTTACCCAACTAATAAGTACATAGAGAAGGATCCCTTAATTAAAGCACAAGATACTTGTACCCGATTCATACGTTCGCCAGTAAAGAACTTAAGAAGTACGATCTCATTGAATTCAGTAGAAACATATATGGAATTTGTGGGCAATTTTCGGACCTGGAGTTGTCGGCGCCGTGTTCGGCTCTGACTGGTGGTTTTGGGTCGAGACTGTCGTTTGCAGCTCCGTTAAGGTCTCCTTCCTCCATTACCTTCCTAGTAAACCACTCTTTCATCTTCTCTCCTCTTCCGATATAAGGTTGGATCTGATATTGAGTTATGATTTTTTTTTCGAATTTATTTTTTCAGACATTTTTAACATTTGCTAGAATTGCATTAGTAATAGCATGATTGTACTAAATCTACCTAAAAAATACTATATAATTGGCATGTTAGTAACTATATGTAACTTTATATAGTATAAAAATAGAAATGTATCTGTAGTTTTTGAATGGACAAAAAAGAAAATATATTTCTAATTTTGAAACGGAAGGAGTGGTTAGAATTGATGATTGGTAATGTTTTTGTTTTGTGTAGGTATATTTGCATCTTTAGCAGCTTTGATGTTTAATTGTGTTAGAAGAGAGGACATTGACTATTCTCCCTATGAGGAAGGCGAGTGGAGGTCAGTCTGTATTTCCACTATTTTAGGGAGCTGAATAGCTGATATTTCCAGAGCAAATATTATATTGAACACACAATTGTACTGTTTGTACTGATATTTCTTCTCGCTGGATGAGGAAAATTTGCTCTGGAATTATGGTTTTTTGTGCTTATATAGATGAAGCTGGGTTTATTTATGTTGAGTTAAAAAGTTTTCATTTTGATTGCTTAATTGGGATGTTGAATTGACATTGTTCTTTATACGATCAAGGGTTTTGATCTTCCTCAACACTTGCAGTTTGTGTTTGTCTGTATAACTACCTCTGTCCCATAATAGCAGTCTGTTTCAAAAGTCTCAGTTTTTGAGAAATAATTGACTTTTAACTTAACCAAGATAAAGAAAACAACTTGCTCAAAAATGATGAGATTTGTACATTAGTTTCGATTCTCATATTGAGAAGTCTGGCAACTCTCTCACTTCGGGACGGAGTTAGTCCATAGTTTTGAAATTTACTGAATGCCCGAGTGAAGACCCCTATTATTATTCTTTTCTTTTTTCTCTTTTACAATTTTCCCTTTCATCTCTTACTTTTAAATATTGGTAGCCTATTGGCGCTGTCCTTCATTTCATCATTAACAAAATGGGGGAAGGTATTCAACTGTAGTTGCAATTTGTTACCTCTTTTTTTTGCTGTTAAATTTTGCTTGGAGGACTTTGTTCTAATTGTTCTTCTAGTTTTTGTGTTGTTTTGGAGTCCTGATTACTAGAGATGCTGAGGTCGTGGTTTATGCAGTGCTCATGAACTATAAACCATAGTATATATATATATATATATATATATATATATATATATAGAGAGAGAGAGAGAGAGAGAGAGAGTCTATTCTTTGTATATGTTGGAGAGTTGACATTGTTCCTGATTTGGTATATAAAAATGATGAATACTTGAAATTGAAATACTGGTAGAAACTCTTGGCTTTTTTTGTGATTTATCTGTTAAATGATTCAATTGTAAGTGTAGATATAATAGCTAATATTTGTTCTTATGTCATATTGGGGTCTCAAATATATTTTTATATATTTGTATGCTGTCCAGTTCTTGTAGTGATTGTGTCCTACTATTGCAGAAATTTTTATGTTGGTGACTTTGCGTGGTCTTGGCCATCTTTGTCCCCGGGTTTCATGTTTTTTGTTTTATCCACACAATAATTGTTTTTTTCTTTTCCATTTTTAAGACCTGAAACACATAATGTATTAGATTTTGTATGTTATTTTGTGATCTGCATAACACTTGGACCTTGGTTGTTGGCTGGCTTCACAATTGAATGGTGCCGTACTCTCAATTGAAGTTTCATTCTTAATGGTGTGTGTTTATGTTGGGAACTTTTGACCCATGAGACACTTAGTTGATTGTAGAATTCACAATTCAATGGCGTCAAACTTTTAATTGAAGATTCACACAGAGTTACTTTACCAGTTTGTTTAAGCATTGTCACGCTAGTAGGCTCACCTCAAAGGTCATAATTAAATATACTATTAATAGTTGTTTGGAACCATAAAGTTTTGATGTCCACGTCAAGCTCGAACACATAGTCAGACATAGCCCATAGTCTTTGCCTCTCTAGCCATTGTGGTACAATATCAGCGGCCTTTGTGTCCTCATCTCCGGTCCTCTATGTATTGTGGTATAATACCATCCATCTTCGTATTCTCACATCCGACAACCAAATCGGATGATCCGTTTTGAGCTTTCGAGAGTTGGCTCTGAATTTATATGTAACAACCCGGGTCAAATATCTAGTCCGAATCAAATCTTAACTTACCAAGATCCAAATCTATTGTCTAAATAGTTTTTTGGGCCATGTTAGCGTAACACAGGCTCACCCAAAAGGTAATGACTGAAAGTACTATTAGTGGTAGTTTCAAATTTATAAACATATCAAATTATCCCTCATGTTTCGATGTGGGACTGGGATGTTACACTTGCATCATCTTTTAGCAACGTGTCTATAGTGCTTTATCAGAGAATCCACTTAGTGGCGTTTTTTACCCTTTTCCCGTACATCGAGGAATTACTTATATGCTCACGTATGTTTCCACGTGTCATGCTCTGACTAGCTGATGGTGTTGTCCCACTGTTCTACTAGCCAAACCAACTAATTGTTCAGGCTTCAGCTCTGCTCATCTAGGAATAATCGAAAGTTGAGGCTTGGGTTCGGCTCATACACTAAATTAATGAGCTTATGTAAGTAAACCGATCCATCAAGCTTCAACCGGAGGCTTGTAGTGTCTTCCATTTTTCAAATGATGAAAGAGCTTATTTTTTAGAAGACTGAGAGTGTATTGTTGGCATTCATCTTCTTTCTATCTATGTTAAGCATTTATCTCCCTCTATCATTCCCTTAGAGAAAATTAAGAATGCTCTCAACCATTTCTACCATGTCATCCGAGGACCATCTCTATGTAATTTCAGCAGTCAGACCATCACCGATTTACTGTAAATCCGTCCCTAAAAGCTATAGAATTGCCTTTACTAGCCACCTTTGATTTCTGCCACTCATTCATTTTCCTTTTCCTTTTCTTCCCTCCTCTATCCTTCCATAGCAATGAGCCCTCTCTAAGTATCCTTGTGTTTCATTTCATCAAAAATGAAAACTAATGCCATTTGTTGTTGGCAAAGGTTTTAGAATGTACCGCGTGCTTTATGTTCACTTGGGCTCTTTTTGGTGGTATACAGGTGCAGAGACATGTACTGGATCCAGTTACTAGAAGAGATGTGTATGGTCATGCATATGCTACTCCTTTGCTTGTTATGTATTGAAATGCTCCATATGTTTGAAATAATTTAGTCGCCCAAGTCATATGAGTTACGAGTTTAAATGACGCTTTGTATTGTTGTGCATGGATTGTTATGCATCTTCCTGCATTGTAGGTTGAAACTTTGGCTTTTCCTTGCTTATGTTGTTTCATTCATCTCTTTGGCGACTTCTGTGGGCCTATTGATACAAGATGCACTTGTGGAATCAGGCCCATCAGCATGGACAGGAACTGCTGGTGTTTTCCAATGTGTGTTTGTGCTGATAAGGTAGGTTTTCTTATCGTTAGAGATCGTCATGTCTGTTTGCCTTAACATTTCAGAAATATACATACTTATCTTTGCCTTTGGTTAATCGTCATATTCATACTTTGTCCTCCATCCTCGTTCAACCTCGCTTTTTTCTTGCCCTCCCTTGTCCCTCCATGAAACACAGACGCACACATTATGCATATTTGGGTCATGCTTCCCCTCACAATCTATTTCTCTCGTGTACACACATTCAAGCACGCACGCGCGCACACAGAGGCACAAACACCACTCACTATGCACGCCCAAATCCACCCGCTCTCTTCACATAGTAAGTACCCATGTCACGTTGTATAATGTTACATTAACTAAAATTTTGTTTCCTGCAGTGGGCTGTTTTATTGGACTTCTCATTCAGAGTAAGTTGATAACGAATCAAGATTTCAATCCATTGGAGGAGCTGAAAATTCTCTACTTGAGAAAGTCTTTTGTGCTTGCATCAATTTTACTCGGTTAAACCAATGGGATGCAAAATAGTAGTGCCTTGTAAATGTCATCTTTAAATGCAAACATTTGAGCATTTACATTAGTTCCAAGTAAATGAGACTCGAGATATTAAGATGGAAATCCTTAATCTGAGTATGTAAGGACTGAATTAAAATGCATTGATTTCTAATACTACATTTGGTGAGATTTCTCAGTCTGCAGCTTTTAACATATGAAGAGGGAAAGCATAAATAAATTTTAATGCAGTAATTTTGATTTTTTTTTATTTTATTTGTTGGCGTGGGCTCAAATGTTCAGATATAATACCAGGATCGAGGTTGTTTAAATTGTTTACAAATAAGCCTTTGTGAACATCTATTATTGTGAAAACAATCTTTTATATATATTCATCACATGCTATTAAATAGCAAATGCCTCTATGTTTGGATGAGAGGAATAAAGTTGGGAACTTATGTTTGATTGTTCTATTAAAATGGAATGAATTATTTTTATTCTTGTCAAATTTATAAATTTTATTTTTTAGTAAAGGATATGGACCGACTCATTTTTGTCAAGAATAGAATTAATTATTCTACTCACCGTTTCATTCTCTTCTATTCTATTCATTTTTCAATTTCACCACTTCAATCCAAACGAATATATATATATATATATATATATATATATATAGGTCGAGATCGAATAAGGACTCACTTCTTTGTTAAAATCACGGACTCTTTTTTTTTTTTTTTTTAAATAACTAAAAAAAAAAGTTTAATATTATGGAATTGAAATTTTTTCATAATACAATGTTTTGGATGTGATTTGAATACGTATAACAAAAGCGGTATGTACGATGCAATGCGATTATCCACCATTTTTGGTATAGGTATTCAAATCACGCCTAAAACATTATATTATGAAAAAATATCAGTTCCATAAAATATTAAATATTTTTTTTTAGTTGTTTTAAAAAAAAAATAAAAAAAAATCCGCATTTTAACAAAGTAAGAGAGTCATCACCTAATCGATTCTATATATATATATATATATATATATATATATATAGTCTAACTTCGTATGAATATATATGCTTCATGTTAATTTGAATAGGACAAATTACTCTAGTTGAACTGAGTACCTCTGCAGTTGAATAAAATTTTAGGATTAAATATATTTTTTCTATTCTATTCGACTAAAGTTTATAAATAAATTATTGAATTGAAATTTTTTTACAATCGAGTCAGTGAACTACAAATATTTATCAAATTATTACAAATTTCGTTAAATGAATTGACTTTTAACATAAACCTGTGACATCAGATATGACCTACTCCACATCTAATTACACATCATTTATTTCACGTGGGCATGTGGGTTAGTCCTAGTCATGGCCACGGTAAAAACTCAGTGGTTAAAACTAATTTGGTTGACTAAAGGCCAGACAAAGACAGAACGAAAAAGCGCGTGAATGAGAGGAGAGAGAGAGAGAGATTGAGGTGCGAACTTGTCATTTTGCTGGCGAATCTTGTTCTTTGATGTGAATCTTGCTCTTGGATATGAATCTACTAGTGCGAATCTTCTGTGATGTATGCTAGATTTCTTTAATTTAGCGTTTGTGGACATGTGTAAGATCCTGAATTTTGTGAATAAAGATTAATTTTCTCAAAATATTTTTTAAGTATTATGGTGTGGATTTGATATAATGTTATAGTTGTGGGTAGTATTTATAAATTTTGCAAAGTATGTAAGTTGTCATAAAATATTCGATTGGTCGAGGAATATTCGTTTTAACATGGAATATTAAATGCGACGACCAATCATTAGTGGACCCTAGCGGAATTATTGTCGGAATGAGAAAGCGAGCGAAATATCTTTTTATAAAAATAACGACGGAAGTTTCTTTGTTAAACTGTTGAAATACCCGATGGTAAAAAATGCGATGTCTGGCGTGGTTCTTCTGATAATTGATGCGTAGTAGCACACATTATTGATTATTGATGCTTTACGTGAGAAGTCACTCGGTTTTGTTCAATTATTGCTCTGATGGTTGATGCATAGTATCTCGCTTTATTTGATTCAATTATTGTCAATATTTTTATATATTATTAAATTAATAATTGAGACGATACATTTATTCATATTATTATTTGCAATATTGACGATGTCTAAAAAGTTCTATCAATGAGAGGTTTGGTCACCTAATTGCGCGCCAATAGGGAGAAATCCTTATCGGAAAGCCCCATCTTTCCTGGGAACGATCTGGTTGTTAATATTGCGTGTTGTAATAATAATGAATAAATGTTGTTAAAAATATTGAGGGGATTTTTATGAAGTTTTTGTTGTAAATGTTGCTTATTTTATGGACCTCCATTTACCCATTTTTTAAAATAATCGGTAGAAAATTATTTAATATAATAAAGGTGGAGCCACATGTGGGGCCCACGAAAGAAAAAATGTTGCCTGGGAAGGGGGGGAGGATTTTGTTCACGGGGGGAGTATATTTTGTATTATATATATATATATTATAATAAGTTTTATTTTTATGAAAAATAAAATATATTATATTTTATTATGCATAGTATTTGTATAGTGTCTGCATAGTATTTGCATAGTAACTCAGAAAATTAAAATTTTCAGCCGTGAATTCGCCCGTGACTCCTTGTCTACTGTGCATTCAAATAGTATCCCTTCCATTCTCCTATAAATAGGATGTTTAGTTAGAATTGAAAATCATACCAGAATCAGAGAATTATTCTTCTATAATATTGAGCGTATTTCTTTCGAGTTTTAAAAAGCTTTGAGCGTAGAAAATAGTAAAAGTTTTCTTCAAGAATATCCCTGCTATACCAGTTAGAATACTCTTCTTTTAAAGGTAAGGGTATTATTTATTTCATATTCTAAAGAGATATTATTTTTCGTATTCGTATGAATATTATTTCGTTCAATATTCGCAAGAAATATTATTTTCATTTAATATTCGTAAGAAATATTATATTCGTTCATTATTCGTAAGGGATGTTATTTTTGTTCAATATTCGTATGAAATAATATTTTCTTCCATACTACGTAGTATGTAAGTAATATTATTTAGTTTGATTTCAATTCTATACTCATTTTGTTAAAGTTTTGGCTTCATACTCCATGAAATTAGTAGAATATCCTTGATATTTGCACTTCATCGATATCTTTTCATAGAAATATTATTACGAGCATTCTTGATAAGTTTTAACTTTTTCATGCCGGAGTCTTATTCACGGGTTTATTATTCCCGAAGTTCTTATTCACGAGTCTATTCACTCGATTCTTATTCACCAGAAGTCTTATTCATGATAAAATTGATTTCTTTTCGGTCCAAATTATTTTTGATACAATATTTGTGGCGCTTTCAAAACAGTATACATCACTTATTTTGAGTCGTCAAATACATGGTACGTAATACAAATCTAACTTAATTATACAAGCGTAAATGCAAAATGCAATGACAAAATATAAGTTAATGAGTTTTAATACAAATATTGTCGTCTAGACAATATACAAACTCAAATTCAATATTATTACATTTATTTTCCACTATTTCACGGAATAGTGAGGACTACTAATCTTTATCATACGGTAAATTCACTCCCCGTTCCCGATTAGTCCTGCTTTACGTTTTCATTTCTGAAGAGAACAATGAAAGTAAAAGGGTGAGCTCAACTAGCCCGATAAAAATATTATGACTAAGATAATGCGAGAATATATTATCGTTAGCCTTGAACAGTGTTAAAACCGATATAATATAACAACCATCAAGTTTAAGCTGCAGGTGAACAATGATCCATTAAAAAAAGTCAGTAGAGAATAAAATCTACTATCTTTTATGATTTAAAGGTTTTTTCAACACTTTTATCGGCTTTGGGACTCGACAATAAATAATCCACATCACCAATCACCCCCTCAGTAATATATACGGCCAAGGATATTCTTTAGTATCATGACCACAATTATCTATACTACGGGCGAGAATATTTGTGTATTCATTAATGGTCATGAACATGCCAACAAGCTGTCCATCAATGCACTACGGGACGATGAGGACTTTTACCACATCATTTGTAACATTACGGTTATGATTACAAGAATAATCTCTCGTCATAATCATACCAAGTCCATCTATGCACTACTGACCCACGAGATGACTTTCAACAAAATATAAACATGAGGATGATGACAATGATATAAGAATTCAATAAAACAAGTTCAAGAATTATTTTATCCGAGGAATCAATAACGTCTAAATTGTCAACATGATCTTTGCTTTGTGGAGTAAAATTCAAGAATGCTCGGAAGAATATTTCAATGAAAAGATCTTTGGATGAGCGCAAAATATCGAGGATATTCCACTAATTTCATGGAGTATAGAAGTCAAAACTTTAACCAATTTGAGTATAACAAGGAATGGAATAACAAAAGAAATCACCGAGCATGCGATAGGCCGCACAGACGGTTATTCCAAAAGAATAATAAATAACGGAATCGGTCCGTAAAAAGCGCATGCAGACGGGATATTCCAATGAGAATAATAAAGGCGGAATCAAGTCGTAAAACGCATTGCACGTGATATTATTCAACGAGAATAATAAAAGGCGAAACGGTCCGTGTAGAACGCATGCAGACGAGGATGTTCCAACGAGAATGATAAATAATAGAACCCGGTCCGTCAAAGCGCATGCAGACGGATGTTCCAACGAATGATAAAGAATGAAATAACGGAAGAATTTCACCAAGTATAGGGTAACTCAGCGTATCTGAGTTATTCCAATAGAATAATAAAGAATGGAATAACGAAGTTCTCTTCATGGATAAGAAAGAAATAATACTCCCTACCTTGGAAAAAGCTGGATCTTTGGAATAGTGAGGTATGAGACTTTCTTCTTTCTTTCTCTCTATAATTTCTCTCTATAATAATCGCTCTAAAGCTTTTGTGAATTGGTGAGAAATGAAGGAAGAATGAGCTTATTTATAGAAAAATATAGTTTCGATAATTGCGTTTTGGGGCTCAAAAATTACAATCTGATACCTCCAACTTTTCTTTCATTTTTAATTTAGTCCTGCAAGTATTATCAAACTTGCACCACCTCCCCTAATAGTAAATAATGTGAATCAATAGTTCAATCATGTGAATCAATAGTATAATCATGTGAAAAATACGAATTACAGTATAGTACCTCCATCTATACCTCCATTTTTAACTTAGTCATGCAAGTATTATCAATCTTACACCAACTCCCCTAATAGTAAATAATGTGATTCAATAGTACACATATGTGAATAAATAGTTATATAAGTATGTGAATTAGTAGTAATTAATTGCTCATTTATCCGATAAATTACCCAATTTATCAATATAACCCCTAGACATCAATTATCATCGGAATAGATGTCGATTTCCACTAACACTAATAATTCTAACACAATGGAACTATCAAAATTCATTTTTAATCAACATAACTTATTCATCATTAATATTATAACTCACAATATTTAACAACCAATTAGCTTTCCGAAAAGAGGGGGCTTTAGATAAAAATTTCTCCTTATTGGTAGCATTGATTAGGTGACCAAACCTTTTTTGTGTGAACTTACAGACATTGTTAATATTGTAAATAATAATATGAATAACTTTGTCGTCTCAATTATTGATTTAATAATATAAAATATTATGCAAATGATCTTTGTGACAATAATTGAATCAATAATATTAGAGATATGATCAAAATTCTTGTAGCAATAATTGAGTATAAGCGAGTGACTTCTCACGTAAGCATCAATAATCAATACCGTAATGCTACTACGCGACCCACGCAGCGTATTCTTATTTTTTAACACCGGGTGTTTCAACAGTTAACGGTAAAACTTCCGCCGTTATTTTTATAAAAAAGTATTTTTGTCGTTTTCTCGATCAAATGATAATTTACATTGTGGGGGCCCACCAATGATTGTCTTGGTTGTCTGAATATTCCTGTTAAAACGAATATTCTCAAACCAATCGAATATTATATAACAACTTGCGTACTTTGCAAAATTTATAAATATTACCTGTTATATAACATTATATCAAATCCATACCATAATATTCAAAATATATATTTAGAAAATTTAATCTTTATTCAAAAAGTTGGGGTCTTACAATATTATTCTTGAATTTTACTCCACAAAATAGTATCATGTTGACAATTTGGATATTATTAAATTCTGGATAAATTAAATTGTTAAAGTCTTTAAAATTTATCATTGATCTCGTTTGATTGAATTATTATATCATTGTCATCATCCTCATGCTTATATTGTTATGAAAGTCATCTTTGGCCCGTAGTGCATAGATGGACTTGGTATGATTATGACCAGGGATTATTCGGTATAATCATGATCGTAATATTACAAATGATGTGGTAAAAGTCCTCGTTGGCGTAGTGCATTGATGGACAGTTTTTGGTATGATCATGACCATGGGTTCTCTTCGGCCAAGGGTGCAAAGATGAATTATTTTATGGCATGATCATGACCATTGATGAAAACACAAATATCATTGGCCCGTAGTGCATGGATAATTTGTGGCCGTGATACTAATGAATATCATTGGCCGTAGTGTAGGGGTGATTCGATGATGCGGATTATTTATTAAGCCGAGTCTCAGCAATAAAATTGATGATAAACTTTTAAAATCATAGAAGATGGTAGATATTATGCTCTACTTGACTCTTCTAATGGATTGCTTATTCTGCTGCAGTTGTTGATCTAAAACTTGTTGTCTATTATATTCTATCAGTTGTTAGACTGTTGAAGGCTAAAGATAATTTATTCTGCATTATCTTAGTCATAATATTTTTTACTAGGCTAGTTGAGCTCACCCTTTCTTTCATTGTTCTCTTTAGGAAATGAGAACATAGCCGAGACTAGTCGGGGAACGGAGTGACGATCCAAATGTTTGGATATTGTCTAGAAGACAATATTCGTGTTGAAACTCCCAGCTTATATTTTGTCGTACTTTACACGACAGTTGTATAATTAAGTTGTATTTGAATTCTGTACCATGTATTTGACAACTCAGAATGGGTGATGTATACCTATTTTGGGGGCGTCACAACATGGGCTGGTTAGGAATGAGTACGATTAAATTAGGGGTTTTTAATCTGTTGTAGCCATGTTGTTTGTCTTTATATTTTCTCCATCTTTCTTGACTTTATATATTCGACATGTGGTCCATGGGGTTTTATTTTTGCCATTGTTGTCTTCTTCGGTCCCCACGTGTACCGTAAATAATAATTTTTAATTGTTTTTGTATTTTTTCGTTTTCCCAAAATGAGTGGGATTTGTCAGTTGCATGTTCACTATGGGAGAAAATTTGTTCATCAACCTAAAAAGGAGTACAAGGGAGGTAAGGTTGAAATTTATCCCCGCGTTGATGTTGATTTCATCTGCTGACTGCAATTAATTCATTTGTTGAAGCTTTAAATTATGATAGCAATGCTAAGGTTTATTTTAAGAATAATGGTCAAACTAGTGAAAATGGTTATAGATTGGTGCACGATGATGTCAGTATTAGAGACATAGTAAAAGTGTGTCTCCCTTTTGGTGTGATTGAATTTTTTGTTGATCATGTACTTGTGAATGAAGAAGGAGTTGTGATTGAACCACCTGATGTGAATGAACAAGTTGCAACTACTATTACTGAACCCCCAATACAAAAGATAATAACAAGGGGAGTACTAGTGCAAATGCTAATCTTCAGAAGTCAAATAGGACTAAGAAAAGGGAAGGTATGAATAGTAAGAGCAATCAGAAGGATAGTAAAAATACTAAGAGGAGTAGGAAGAAATAGACTATGAATAATTAGAGGAGAAAGAGTAATAGAATTAAAATGAATCAAAAATCAAATAAAAAGAATGATGATACACCAATTTTGATTGGGGACTCAGAAAGTAGTGATGCACAAAGTGATAATGAAATATTAAGTAATGATGAAGAATTATTAGATGCTAGGAGGAGGTGTTGGGAGTACAAAGTAGAGATGGCTAGAGTTAAAATCGAGGTAGGTGATGAAACTAACTTTGTTAATGGGGAAGTAGATGATGGTAATACTGAGGGTGTTGAAGGTGATATAGTTGAGGGTACTGTTGAAGGTGATGTAGCTGAGGGTGATGTTAAGGGGGCAGGTCAGGGTGAAGAGGCTGATGAAATTGGGAATGAAGGAGATGATGAAGGGGCAGAAGTTGTTGAGGCTGAGAGTGATAAAGGTGCAGCAGATGGTGATAGGTTAGTGAATGAGGTTACTGAAGAGGTTGATATAAATAGTGAGGGAGATAATGCTAGTGACTCTGATGATGATAGTGATTGGCACAATGAGTATGAGGATAGTGATGTATTAAGGTCCCCATCAGAGAGCAGTGAAGATGAGAACCTTGGTTTTGTGGGTCCCCTGTAAAAAATGATAAAAACATTTACATTGTGATGTTTTTAACCCAAAAATAAAGAGAAAGCACATAAAGTTTGCATACTATCAAATTTTATTAATTTTAATGAATTCAAGACTGCCATTAGAGGCTATTCAACTGTTAATGGCAGGAAGTTGTGGTCCAAGGTAAATGACAAGGAAAAAGTGCAGGTTAGGTGTGATAAAGGCTGCCCTTGGAAACTATGGGTCAGTTATATTCAAGGGACTAAATGTGCAAATAAAGTCAATAGTGGACACACATAATTGTGTCTACAGTTTTAAAAATAAGTTGGCAAACACCAAGTTTTTGGCAGAGTTTTATGAAAATAGGATAAGGAAAAATCCAAACTGGAGGTTGAAAAACATGCAAGAAGAAATTAAAATCAAGTTGAAATTGGTTGTAACACTTGTGAAGTGTATGAGGGTGAGGAATTTAGCTTTGGCAAGTATACATACAGTTATGAAGGAACATTATTCAAGAGTCTGGGATTTTAGGGTTGAGAGTAAGAGAAGTAACAAAATGAATATAGTCAACATCAAACCCACTAGGCTTAATCCTGAATATGAGGTCAGGCTCAAGAGATATTATGTTTACTATGACAACTTGAAGAAAGCTTGGAAAGAGGGTTGTAGGCCAATTCTTGGATTAGATGGTTGTTTCTTGAAAATTGTATGTGGTGGTCAATTATTATCTGTAGTGGGAAGGGATGGGAACAATCATATGTTTCTTGTAGCTATGACTGTTGTAGAAACTGAAAATGGAGACAGTTAGAGATGGTTCTTGGAGTTGTTGGCTGATAACCTTAACCTTGGTGAAGGTTATGGATTTACTATAATCAGTGACCAACAAAAGGTATATATTTAATATAAATTCCTCTGTTTTACTAAATGTCTCTGTTTTACTAATTGCATATGTTTTACTAACTAAGTTTGTGTTGTGCAGGGTATATTTTGAAGTGGATGATTAGATTATTATATGGAATGTTTGAACCGAATAATTATTAATATGGAATATATTTTTTGGATGATTAAATTATGGTTCTGTGTTTTACTTTGTATTTTTACAGTTGGTGAATACATTTTGGTTCTATAATGCTAGACAATGCATTTTGGTACATGTGTTGGTTACTATGTATTCTTACATAGATTGAATGTTTGGAATATGTAATGTTTTGTAATGAGTTGTTATGGTTCATGACAATTGACAAGGTACTTGTGAACATATGTTACTAATTTGGTTAATGCATTTTGGTTTTGTAAATGCTCTGTAATATATATGAACTGCTTTGTAATCAGGGGTGTTTATGGTTCATACTCTATTTCTATATTTTCCTAGTTGACTTAATAACTTGTTAAGTGCATAGGTTGGTGTCAAATTCATTATGAGTCTGTTGCATTCATTTCTTGTTGCCACATTAAACATAAAGTCATAATAAATCAAACATCAATTCAATGCTCTGCTTCAGTTTTGCCAAATAAGCATTCAATTCAATACTAAGCATACATTCACATTTTAAGCCAAATCAACATTCAATACATACTTTAAACATTTACTACATCCAAATATACATATCTACACATTTGGTTCCAATACAATGAAAAACAAAATCCAAGAAACTACTAAACTAATTCATAATTTCTTCTCCATCGAACTGTTTGTCAATTTTCTTCCTCAACTGCTGCCCTTATTTTTGCAGCACCAAAACCTCTTCTTCTTCATTTCTTTCATCATTGTTATCTCACATTTGCTCATCAATGTGTTCCCAGTTCCCATCTTCTTTATTACTTCCATCAAACCTTCAATTTTTTCATTGCTTCTTTCTATCTTTTGCCTTTAGCAACAATATCACTTCCCTTGATCTCTCTGTAAATGAAGAATCACACCATTTAAAGAACCTACAACACAACATATTATCATGCAACCAATTACACACAAATCCAACCTTTTGTACCACTTATGGTAGTAAATGTGTACCCTAAAATTTGGTTAGGGCCATAGCAAGTCATATAGTTTTTCGATACCAATACAATTTTAAAAATCAAATCAAACCAAGTCAATTTCTGCACGTGTCACAGGAATTATGTTTCTTGGGTGTTTCCCTTTATCAATCTTATTAAATTATGCCTTTTCTGTACAACTTTTTAAGTATAATTTGTGAAAATAGAATTAATTTTTTGATATTGTTTTAAAAACTTCTTAAAATTGCACTCGAAAGTGTACACCAAATTTCATTATTGAGAATCCTTGAAACAAAAATATTGGCTATTTCTACTTGTAGTACATACACTTGCACTTCCCAAACAATTAAAGACTTATTAGGGAGATTATATTCTGTCTACTTTGCTAGTATAGGATCAAGAGTAACAGAGATTTAAAGTCATGAATATTAGCTCATTTCTCTCTTTAAAGATTGATTTGATTATACACAGCCTCAAAGAAAGATTAACTTTAACTGCATACGTCCTATTACCTTTCTAATTCATGTGAGATTAGTGCGATGATCAATCCAAGAACAATGCACCATAAACATCAAATAAATAGAAAGGAAAGATATCGACACGAAATAAAGCTAAAGGCAATGTTAAATTTCAGTCGAATACAACCAAAAAAAAAAAAAAAAAAAGAAGCTAAAATATAAATATGTAAAAACTAAAAAGAACTTTCAGATTTCATTTTTCCCAAAAATTAACCAAAATATCAGAAGTTTCTCTTTTTTACCCTTTAAAATGACCTCTTGAAAGAAAAGAGGAAAAAGGACAAAATATACCAAAAGAAGCAACATTTAAAGCATCATCCACTGCAGACCATTGTCTTCCAGCAAACCTTGAAACCCAAAAACTGATTTGGGCCAGCAGAACTGAAGTACCAGAAATTTATTCTATTTCCAAACTGCAGACATTCAACTATACCATCCTCTTCTTTCATGCAACGCGCATCAACTTTCCTCGAAAAATGAAAGACAGGAGAAAAAGGAAATGAACCATGAGCCAACAAAATTGAACTTCCCAGATCCTTTGTGTGAGAAGATATTAAGCTTCGAATCAGACTTGAGACGAGCTCAATTCAGATAAACCTCTCCTCTAGTTTGAACCATAAGATTCAGACAGCTTCGAAAATTTTGGCTGTGCACCTCGACAAACTTTCAAGGATGGCCTCAATTTCATATACTGCAAAAAAACCAAAGGAAAAAGAGAAATCAAAAAACTGTCTCAAAAATTACCAGAAGGCGGTTTAGTGCCAGCAACCAAAACAAGGAAGGTTATGTGCAATTACCCCTAAAACCTAAACTAAAGCAATGCTAGAGTGTAATTACCTCCTGATAAAAAGCATTGATCTCCTCTTCTGTAAGGCCTTCATCCTCTCCAGCATTTTCTTCCCAACCAAGAGAACGAAGAAATGCAGCCTCTTCTTCGTCTGGATAAACTGCTCCGTTAAGGCACAAATTCTTCTCTATGTTGTTAGAAAATCTGTGGGCCTCCTCATGATTATCACCGTTGCTAGTTATCTTGCAACCATTTTCGGTAACACAAGGACTTACAGGAGCATTACCAACCTCCTCTTTGATCATTCCAAAAGAATTCTTCATGGTGGGAGATAAAACAGCAGGACTAGAATCTGTAACAACAGCAGAGGAGTTCACTGAGGTTTTTTTCCTCATGAGATTGAAGAAATCACTCCTGCTCTGAGCTTGTGACAAGGAAGCTCTCTTCTCTGCAATGGATCTGGGATTCAATGCCAACACAGCTGGCTTGCGTTCGACAGTGGAATGATTTGGGTATTTTGGGCTCGACAAAGGAGCCAATGGAGCAACTGTTACTTGGCTATTTGCTACTCTAGGGATGGAATTATTAGTTGTACTGGAAACATCCTTTGCAGTAGAGGAGACACCATTCTCCCATACCGGTTTGAGTACGAGAAACTTCCCACTATGTGATGTCTTTGGAGCATCAGATCTGACTTGCCCACCACGAAGAGATTGACTAGTAGATTGTGATGAATAGGGCTGCTGCTGAGCACTCTTTGCAGCCACAATCGTATCACTGGCCCTAACTGTTGTTTTCAACTGCTTCAATTTGTCAGAAGAATTGAGAACCTGAATTGAAAAGATAAAAGTTTCATTTTCATCCCCCAACTTTTCTTTACAGCTAATGATATATTACATCAGCTAGACACAAAAATATGATGTATTAACTGACTAACATAATACAAATACAGAAAAAAAAAGTCAAGAGCATTGGTTCACATCTGTGAGGGAGTAATAAAAAACAGAAGAGTTAATCCTATATTACTCAGGCTATTATATTTATCAAGCAAGTTCCAGTAAACAATCAACACAAAAGTCGCTGTCTTAAAAAACAGATGGGTTAATCCTATATTACTCAGGCTATTATATTTATCAAGTAAATTCCAGTAAACAATCAACACAAAAGTTGCCGTCTTAATAACTCTGTGAATTCAATTAATAAATTATATACAAATCAGCCAATGCCTAGTTGAAAACAATGAACTCAATTTTTATACATATATATCCTTTAAAACGCCTGGGTGGGCAGCCTAGGCACCACATCTATTGTCTAGTGATTTTTAGAACACCACATATCCACCATATTTCTTATAAGACTTCTAACATGCACGATTTCATATTCCACACTTATCAGCACTTCAGGAATACTGTGCTTCTTAATCCAGTAGATAAAAATGTGTGGAGCTTTAGTTCAACGAATTCCTTCAATCTAATAGATCTCCCTTTCATGGTGGAAAAATAACAGTATAAGGAGTGGATTAAAGGGGAAACGTAGATGACTGAAAGGCCCAGCAATAAACCAGGACAAAAAGAAAGAATGGGTACGAATTTGGATACCCGTACCATAATTCCCAAAGCACACATACAAGTGTGCGCACATGTTCGCACACAACAAAGGCAAGAGAGAGAGAGAACTCCCAATATGGCAATATTACATTGGTTTAGAAAGTCGCGAAAACAAACATATATTAAAAAAATATTCTCTAACGGAAGAAATTAGGTGTTGTTAAATGACTAAAATCTTAAACTGGACCAACTAATGAGGAAAAAATTGATTTACAACTCAGGTCAAATGTTATCATTTATTACATTCATAACTGCAACTAGCATTTAGTTCCCAAAACAAGCCAAACAAGTTCCAGGCAAAACATAGACTTGAATCGTAGAAATAACAGCACAGACAACCATACAAAAAATCATAGTAGTCTAAATCATACAGAATAATAGGAAAACATAACCACTTTTCTGAAACACTCTTCAACGAGGGTCAATATAATAATTTCTAAATTCATGACACCTCATCTCAAATTAAAAGAGACACATAAAAAATCATGCAGGAAACACATATCAGTAGCCTAAGCTCTGTGATAAGAGTTTCCAATTATTGATGATAAATCCACTTATCTCAATTAAAAAAATACTGATCGTAATAAACATGCTACAAATATTATATCAAATAAAGCTCATAAGAACACATATAATCTTACCAAGGGTTTAGGCGTTGAAGGTGTCATAGGTATCAATTGCCTAGATTGCTTTACAGCCAATTCCTCAAGCCTTTGGGTCTTGTCAGGCAGCTGCAAATAAGAAAGAAACATCAACTCATTAGACATCCCATTTAGTAAAAATATGAGTAGCAAAAGGTGAATGTTAGTTACCCGAGGAGTCGTACGCACACGTGATGGAGCCTGTGACAAGGCCTCAGCTATATTAAGACCAACCATAGAACTTGAAACCCCAGATGAAAGACTGGCAACAGCAGTCTGTTGAATAGATGTGGTCCCCGTGATACTGCTGCCAAGTGTTGCGGGCACCTCAGCCAGAGCGGAGGTCCAACCCTCACCACCCATCAACCCTGAGTTGCCAATAGGCAAGCTTTGAGCAGCTGTACTCAAGCCAGGAGATGACACTCTCCCGATATCAGACACCCCTTGCTTCTCTTCAATTCCGAGGGATGGGAAATCCTTATCAAAGGAAACTTTCTGCATGCCTCTTACAGCACTGCCACTAGAAACCACTCCATTGTTACAACTTTTGCTTAAGCTGCCACTATCCTTTGGTTCTCCTGCCCTTCGAGATAATGTCTCACCAGGTTTCCTGGACACCATTGATTGAGAACGCCTCAATGTATTCTCAACCCTGTTACTTAAAATACTTGTCAATGGATCAGAATTGTCATGATCCCAAAGGTTCCTAATAGCTGATCTCTCTTTCTCTTTGTCACGGTTTTTATCACGATGACTTCGAGTGAAACTACTGTACGGATGCTTAGTAGATCCATTACTGCTTGAACTACGTCTGGAATTAGAAGAACTGCTTCGATCCAGAAAAGAAGAATGCGGGCTATCCTTATCATTAATACTCATAAATGCTCTATTCCTCACGGAGAGCGTGGAGGAAGGAACATCTACAACCATTTAATTACTAATTAGGAAAAAACAATATACATATAATCAATGGTGTATGATCCACAGCTGAAAACTTTGAAGGAAAAAAATATTACCTGAAGATAATGCAATATGGTGGGCTGAAGAGCCACCACCAGTAACACTTCCCGAACATCTCAACCATTCTGGAACTAATGCAGGTTCACTTCTTTCCATAAGTACCGAACATGATCAGGTTATCAGATATAATCTCAACTGACCTTGCCTTTCTCCCCCACCACTTCCCAGCAAAATTTGTTATCCTAACTACTAAAAATTACCAACCCCACACCTATGCTAATTTTTTTCACCCAAAGAGTCGATCCATCTTCACTTCTCCCCTTCAATTGAAACTAATAACACCTCTTAAACCAAATATTGTATGCGTCCAAAATGCTCATTAACACTTAAAAGTTAAAACTGTGAGTCTTGTGTAAACAATAGGCATTACTGAATTATCAAGACACTGAAGAGGAAGCTTCAATATACCTCCATCTTTGGGTAAAAGATGGGAATACAAATAAACTCACATACTAAAATAACCCTCAGCTCTACCAAAAACTGATCTAAATGGAAAACAAAAATAATAATAAATAAAAACGTATCCCAACACTAAGGATGGGAAAAACACAATTTGCTCTATCAAAAAAAAAACAAAAACAAAAATCTAACGGAAAAAACAGAATCAGAAGCAGATAGCCATGACAATGTTGAACAATGAAAACCCTAGATTACAAGTTTCACAGCCTAGGGTTCGAAACAGAACAAAATATGTATCACTCGAAACATATGAAATTCCAGAAAAAGAGAACTAACTCTACCTCCCTCCTGTAATTGATGAATACCCAGAACACGTAAGGATCAAAAAAACCCTAACCGTCCGTATAACCGCCAAGACACATATATTTTGTATGCACGAAAATATGCATGTATATATGATATATATTTATCCAATGGAGAACGATGCGTTTAATACTGAGATAAAGCAAAGGTTTTGACGGCGAAAGAGGTATAGATAAATCAATGGAGGGTGAAATTAGGGCTGAAGACAGAAGAGAAATGGGTATAAATTTTTCTGTTAGGTTTTGGAGTGAGAAACAATAACGTATGGAGAACCAGGGCTCTCTTTGTTAAGGAAATGAATTTTCTAGTTTCTATTTAAATATTTAATTAAGTAATATTTTAGTATATAAGTATTTGAATTCTGTTTCCTTTTATTTTCTTGGTTGCCAAATAAATTCCTATATGTAACCAACTTGTCTCTTGAAATCTTTATATTTTTACCCTTTTTGTATGTTATAGTGGGACTTGGCTTATTTGGAAACTTGGATACTCACTTGGCAAAGTTGGGAAAATTATTGAGGTGACAAAAACTAAGGGATACCTTTTTAATTTCCACTTTTTTTGTTTAAATATAATAAAAGGTTTATAATATTTGTATTATTTATGTTTTTAACTTTGAAATATATATCCATCTTCCCTCAAAAGGACGACTCAATGTACAATTTTCATTGTTCTCAAAAAAATAGTCTAAGGTACAAAAAGTAAGGGGTAAATATGTCATTTAGTATAATTCATTAGTATCTAATAAAATATAACTGATTTTGAATTTTCCGCTCACCCTAATAAATTATCTGGGCCGTCTAAAGTTTGGGATAAATCTCACCGTTCATGTAGTGCCGGAGGTACGGGACACAACTAGTAAGGATACACTACTAGTTTATGTAATTTTGTAGGACTACTAAAGTTAAATTTGAAATTTTTTTTAGGAAACTGATTTTCACATGTTAAAATGATATTTCTACATGAGTCTCTTTCACATGGAAATAGGACTCACTCACTATTCATTTGAGAGGGATTATGTCGAAATATCAATTTTATGTGAAAATATCAGTTACCTTTTTTTACTTACTTTTCTTAATTTGTAAGTATGAAAAGTATTCATAGGTCATTCTTTTCTTAATTTGTAAATATGAAAAATATGGAAAATTGATATTTTTGCATGTGTTTTTTATATCTTTACATAGTCCTCTCACATCAGAATAAAAGTGAGTCTCATTTTCATGTGAGAATAAACTATGTGAAAATATCAAAAACTCATGGAAATAACGCTCCCCAAAATATACTTAGGTCTTCAAAGGGATTATTTAAGTACAATTTTTTTTGTACTCAAAAGAATGGCCTAAAGTACAAAAAATAAGGAATAAATATGTCATTTAGTGGGATCTATTAATATAAAAAATAAATTACTTTATGTAATTTTGTAGAGCAACTAAGGTTTCATTTGGTATTTTTTTTACTCTCTTTTCTTAATCTTACTTTTTTTAATGTATAAAAAATATATTTAAGTCATTCTTTTGTGGAGGGAGATATTAACAACCAACAAATAAGCAAAAATAATGGTATTAAAGGATTAAAATGTAAAAAATTCCTTCTTTCTGACCCGACCCAATCCGACCCGATAATTGTATATCAATACAACCAATATAAAGAACTCAAGTATCTGAATAACTGTAAACCCTTTTTCACTTTTTAAATAAATGATCATGCACTTTGGCAAACTTCATTTCCTGATTTAATTATCTACTACAGACCTTATCTTTCAACAGCTGCAATGGTGTTTTGGTCTCTTTGGCAAGCTTGAAACGATGTGGTCCGGAATCAAAAACAAGGATCTGCCCAGTCTGTTCTACTTGTTGCTGCGACAGTCCACACCCAATGGCAAGCTCCCTTTTCAGCTGCTACACTTCATCGAGTGAATTCTAATTAGGTTCGTAATCTTAATTGGTGCAAGTCTTCGTCTGAATTTGTTAAGTGTAATTTTGATGCGACTCTTTTCCCTAGTCATAATAAGGTGGATTTTGGTTGGATTATTAAGGATGAGTTTGGGTTATTTGTTGCAGCTAAGAATGGTTTATTAAATTGTACTCAAGATCCAGCTCTTGCTCTTAAGGCTCGTCATTTTTCCAAAGTTGTGATGAAAACTGATTGTCAGGTTTTTCAACAAGCTGTAGCCCATCCAACTACGGATTTCTCTTTGTTTGGTTTGATTACTCGAGATTGTATTGTTCTTATGCTCTTTCGGCTTTGAATAATAGTTGTAAGACCCCAACTTTTTATAAATAAAATCGAATTTCCTCTAATTATTATTCTTGATTAATAAGGTGGTAATTTGATATAATGCTTTAGTTATGGGTGAAATGTGCAAAGTTTACAAAATAAGCAAGTGGTTATAAAATATTCATTATTATTTGGAGAATATTAGTTTGGTCGTGGAATATTCTTTTGTCGAGAATCTCCATTTACTGACGGCCTTGATCGTTTATTGGGCCCCATAACGAAAAAAAGTATGGATGAAAGAAAAGCATAAAGATTGAGTTTTATAAATAGCAGGCGTAAATTGTTACCGCTTAACATTGTTGGGTTACACGGTGGTTAAAATACGATAATATCGTGGTTGCACAAAGAAATGGCACCGGTATTGCACGCATATTGTTGAATTATTGATCCTTACGTGAAGAAGGCACTTTACTCAATAATTGTCACGGTGAATTCTTTATTCAATATTTTATTTTATTGATTCAATAATTGCTGCGTTGATATTTTATATTATTGTTGTTCAATAATTGTCACTGCACAGTATCTCCATTATCAGATCAATAATTCATATTATTTGAATAATATTATTAGATAACATTATTGGCAATGTCTAGAAAGTTCTGTCAAGGAGAGGTTTGGTCACCTAATTGCGCGCCAGTAAGGAGAAATCCTTATTGGAAAGCCCCCTCTGTCCTGGGAACTGCCTGGTTGTCAATAATGTGATTCTGTAATATTATTTGTGAATAATTAATTATTGATTTATATGATGAGGAAAATATTGATTTTTATGTGGATATAAATAAAGAAAATTTTTAATGTGACAATTGTTGAAAATTAATATTTTATCTTTTTCTGATAAAATAATTTATTTAAATATATTATTTTAATAATATATTAATGGTGATATTTTTTACAATGAATGTGGGATATATGAATAAATGAGGAGGAAGAGTATTTTTGTTGGATTAAATGTTTAACACATGTTTTGTGTGTCGGTGGACACAATTCTTGACGAAAATTTATTATAGACGTAAAATCGGCCGTTTGTGGATTTTGGTCAATTTTTATTTGGAATTTGGGAAAACTTCCTTCCGCAAAGTTGTAGATAATGGATTTCCTATGAAAATTCATGAGAGTTTCAATTTTCTGATAACCAAAGCTATTTTTATGAATTATTGAAGTTTGAGAGAATAAAATGATTTTTATTAATTTATGGGTGGGACCCACTTTTTGGTTGGTGTAGAATACACATGTGGGCTGCTATTTTTGTTCAAAGATGGTGATGGCTTTCAAAATTGGTTGGTGAAGGTTGGTGTGGAATAAGAAAAGAAAATGATATTTTATTATTTTAGTCTCTCTTTTGGCGTTCTAGCATTTTTTCTATAAATAGAGGCTAAGTTAGAATTGAAAATCACACGAAAACAAAGTTTTCTCTCTTCTCTCTCTATATTATCGAGCGTATTCTTGTGAGTATACTTTGAGTGTTGTTATACTCTGGTGCGAGTTTCACGAGACTATCTGAAAATTCAATCGAAGACGGTTATTTTGAGGTAAGGGATGTTGTTTCTTCTTAAATGATATTATCTTCTTCAATATCATTATGCCGAAATATTGTTCTGAACTTTTTATCAATTTGGAACTTTTTCATGTCGGAGTTACTATTCATGAGTTATTATTCAAGAGTTACTATTCATGAGTTACTATTCAAGAGTTACTATTCACGAAGCGTGATGATGTTTTTGTGAAATTTCTATCTTTTGGTGTCGGGGTTACTATTCACGTATACGGCACTATTCACGTATACGGCACTATTCACGAATACGGCACTATTCACCGAAAAATGAAAATTTTTCTTTTTGTCCAAGATGTCTATTTTGGCTACTATCTTTGATTGTATCCATGTTTTGATCGTTATTTTTGAGTTCTGCTTCAAAATCGTTTATTATAAAGTATTATCGATCTTGGATAAACTGTTAAACGAATCCCTAATATTTGTCCTTCTATCTCACTGGATTCGTTCTTAAAAATGTTTTTCATCATCCTCAGTCCTTAATGGTGATACTTGATGAATATCTTTGGCCTGTAGTGCAAAGATGAATGATTAAACTGATGAATCTCTTTTGCCGTAGTGCAAAGAAGATGAATAGAGTGTTGAGATGAACATGACCAACCGGTGATATGAAATGAATATCTTTGGCTCATGTAGTGCAAAAGATGATTAAAGATTTATATTGATTGTTGTTACATGGATGAAATATTGATGATGGACTTTTAAATCTTAGAAGACGGTAGAATTCATTCTCTGCGTGACTCTTCTAATGGATTCTTTCAAGTTTCATTGCATTTGTTGATCTAAAACTTCTTTGCCTATTATATTTTATCGATTTTTTCCTCACTGAAGACTAACGATAATTTGTTGTATATTATCTTAGTCATAATATTCTTTATTGGGCTAGTTGAGCTCACCCTTTTCCTTGTTGTTCCATTTTTCTTCTCGGGAGGCGAGAATGTAGCGAAGTCTTAGTCGGGGGTATGGAATGAAGGTTCTAGAGAGAGTTGTTTAGTAGTCTTCACCATTTTTGTAAAATAATGTATCAATAATTATGATGGAGATTTATTTGCGTGTGGATATTATGCAGGCGGCAATATCTCGTATTTAAACTCACAGTTTATATGTTGTAATAATAAAGTTGTAGTTACTTCTGTACCATGTATTTGGCGACTCAGAATGGGTTGGGTGGAATGGACCTATTTTGGGGGCGTCACAATAGTAGTATTTATTTTGCTAAACGATCAGCTAACCAAGCAGCGCATTTGTTAGCTAAAGCTACTGGTTCACAGCCTGGTCCGGAGGAGTGGGGTTCTGTCCCTCCTCCGTTTATCTTCGATGTTCTCGTTTTCGATTTAATATAATTGGTTCCTCTTTGTTTCAAAGAAATAAAATAAAAGATCATGCACTTGTTAAGTTACGGTGGTAGAAAAATCCCATTACGCAAATTCTAACTCTTGCACAAGAAATTTCTCTACTTTAATCGATAGTATTAAAATTCATCTCATTATTATTCTATATCTCTGTTTTTTCCTCAATATTACTCTATTCATCTTTTAATATAAGTCGTTTTAAAATTGTGCACAAATATTTAGGAAATAATTGTATAACATTAAATATAAGGCTTAAATATATATTATTATTACCCCAAATTATTGATCTCTTTCTATTTCAGTGATTTTGACATTTCAATTTTTTCAATCAGTTCATTAAACTATCAATTTTTTCAATCAGTTCATTAAATTAAAAGGTCAATCATCGAAGTAAAAATAAATCAATAGTTTGATGTAGTAATTTATATTTAAGTCTTAAATTAATAACAATTTGAGTACCCATCAACTTTTACATACCACGCGTTCAAGTTACGTCAATTGAACCAAACTAAAAAAATTGATAGTTTAATAATCTGATTGAAAAAATTGAAAGGTCAATTATCAAAGTGGAAAAAGGTCAAAAGATTATGATAATAATTTATATTTAAGCCTAAATGTTATGACAAACTATACCAAACACAATAAATCAAGGGAATTGTTAAATCCACAATAGAAATTATTATTTTCACAATAAAAGTGTCTTTATAGATCTTATAGCGACGATTTTCACCGTCGCTATACATCTACAACAACACTTTTATTGTAGAAATAACAAAAAATGTTGTGAATTTAACAATTACCTAAATCAACGCAGAAAGATAAAGGCAATAACACAAGGTTTTACGTGAAAAACTCAAATCGAAAAAAAATCACAGAGAAGACCGAAGAAATCCACTAAATACATATTTGAAAAGTACAAGATAAAGAGAGAGAATTATAAAAATTCTTAGTGTATCTGAATATATCTTCTCTAAAATTCTAACACATATATTTATAAGTCATAAAAAAATTCATAACCAAATAATTTAAATAGGTCAAAAAAAATTCCTTTTTGCAGTGTCTTAAAAATATATTAAGTTTCTAGTTAATATGAGACTAATATTTTCATTTTTAAACTCAAGTCGTGAGTTTCATGACAAACATGCTTTAAGCAAACAACATATTGCATTAGAAAAGCATACAAGCGAGTGCATTTTTTGAATAAGGTTTGATCTTACAAATATTCTCTCTGTTCTAAAATTAAAAATATAATTTGATTTTTTAAGTTAAATAATGATATATTTAATTTTAGCTGATACAATTATTAAATTATAAAGTATATAATAAAAACTATTAATTACAAAATTTATTTATTATAAACTTTTATGAGTCATTAATTTTAAAGTTTAATATGCCGTTGTTTGACCTCAAAAGACAAATTATATTTTTAATTTTAAAACGAAGGGAGTAATTCATTTCTTTTCTATCATGTAACATTATTCATGGCTCTTTGATTCTCACCTTACTAGTATGTTCAAAGGCTTGTAAATTAATTAAGCGAGCTTGATAATTGAATACACACGTTTTTGTTCTATATTTACTACACTAAATTTTTAAAAGAATTAAGTTTGAATTTTGAATTTTTAAGTGGATTGAATTAATTGAGTAACCAAGAATTTGAATGTTATTAAGTGACGGACCAGGCCACCCATGCGCCATAATGATTTGGACCAGGCCAAATTAGGCTGGGTCAAACCCCCCGAATTTTATTATGAGTTGATTGGATTGGCTCACAGCTTTTGCCAAGTGTAATATAAAACTTCACAATCTCTTGTCAATAGTCATGATTTCAGTACTAAATTAAATTCTTTTAAAGGGTTTAAAAATAAATATATCCTTAAAATTTATAAATTTTTTAAATAAAATTATTTATTTATGATGAATGAGCGTATCTTTAAATAAATTTTGAGAATTGTTATCTCCACATATTTTCAGAGGCGGAACCGGGGGCACTTGACCCTAGTATTTGGGCGACTCCTCCTAGTGTACCCTGCATATTGCAGGACCCCGCTGCCGCCTCACGCTTTTCAAATCTCAGTCTCTGTGGCTCTGGCGCTCTGCTATCCTTTCCCTTCCAGTTTTTGATTAATTTGCTCCTCATTTTCCCAATCAATTCCACAAAACTGATATGGCCCCAACTGGACTCTCCTGGGTGACTCTTGTGACGCCCCCAAATCCGGGTATCTTCCAACCCGACAGATGGTGCTACACGGTACTACAGTTCACATAAATATTCAATTGAAAAGCCTCAAAAGAACTGTAAAACCCCAATTTTTTTAATAAAAATGAATTTTCTATTAATTTTGAATATTATGGAGTGAAATTGATATAATAGTTGTGGGTAATATTTATAGATTTTACAAAGTACACAAGTTGTTATATAATATTCGATTGGTTAGGAATATTCGTTTTAACGGGAATATTAGTACAATGGCACAATCATTAGTGGACCCTATTAACGGAATTATTATCGGATTGAGAAACGACAAAAATACTTTATGAAAATAACGGCGGAAGTTTTACTGTTAATCTGTTGAAACACCCGGTGTTAAAAACATGCGATGTCGCTTGGTTGCGTAGTAGCACGGTATTGATTATTGATCTTTACGTGATAAGTCACTTAGTTTTGTTGGTATTATTAATGTAATAATACATAAAATCTTTTATATAAAAACAGGATACTTTTATAAAGTTCTTCATAAATAGAATATATTATATTCTATTATGCGTAGTGTTAAGTAGTGTATGCGTAGTGTTTTTGCATAGTAAAAACTTTTTATATAAAACAAAATACTTTTATAAAGCTATCTGTTTTATTAGACAATAATAAGAATATATTATATTTTATTATGCATAGTGTTTGCATAGTAAAATCTTTTATAAAGTTATTCGTTTTATTAGATTATAAATAGAATATATTATATTTTATTTAAAAGATTTTGCTTTAAATATGAACCGTCAGATTAAAGTAAATCAATCTGGACCGTTCATGGATTAGTTACTATGCATTCCATTTTCCTATAAATAGAAGTTCATTCCTTCATTATTTTCTTACGAATTCACTGAACTCTAGAGAGAGAGACAATAGAGAGATAGAAGAAAAGTATTCTCTTACTTAACTACTTTTGTATTCGGTTTCTTTTACGGTAAGGGGTGTGTTATTCTTTCTTATTCATGAAGAGAAATCTGTTGTTATTCCGTTGCTTATTATTACATTGGAATAACATGTATACGCTGTGATCTACCCTATACTGGGTGACATTCTTCTATTATTCCGCCTTTTACTATTCTCATTTGGAATATCATATATGCATGCGTTTTACGCGGGATCCGATTCCGTCTTTATTATTCTCATTGGAATATCACATGCTGCATGCATTTCTGGCGGGACCGGTTACATCTTTATTATTATTACATTGGAATATCCTGTTTGTGCGCGTTTCTGCGGGACCGATTCCGCCCTTATTAGTATTACATTGGAATAACTTTACATCGCGAAGTACTGCGTGCATGGTGATTTCATTGTTATTCCATTCTTTATTATTACATTTGGAACATCCCATCTTGTGCAATTTTCTTTGACACAGTTCCGTTATTTAGTATTCTGTTGGAATAACTTTTCTGCAAGAATCTGCATGCATGATGATTTCTTTTGTTATTCTATTCTTTATTATACTCGGTTGGTTAAAGTTTTGACTTATACTCCATGAAATTAGTGGAATATCCTTGATATTTACGCTTCATCCATATCTTTTTCATGGAAATATTCTTCCGAGCATTCTTGAATTTTACTCTACAGCGATGATCATGTTGACAATTTGGGCGTTATTAGTTCCTAGATAAATTAATTCTTGAACTTGTTTTATTGAATTCTTATATCATTGTCATCATCCTCATGTTTATATTTTTGAAAGTCATCCGTGGTCCAGAGTGCGTAGATGGACTTAGTATGATTATGACCGAGGATTATTCTTGCCGTAATCATGGCCCGTAATGTTATAATTGATGTGGTAAAAGTCATCATTGGCCGTGAGTGCATTGATGGACGATTGTTGGCATGATCATGACCATTAATGAATACACAAATATTCTTGGCCCGTGAGTGGCATGGATAATTGTGGTCGTGATACTAAAGAATATCCTTGGTGGTAAATAGTGCAGGGGTGATTCGATGATGTGGAATATTTATTAAAAATTTGAGTCTCAAATATACAATAACGATGATGAAAACTTTTTAATCATAAAAGATAGTAGATTTTATTTTCTACTTGACTCTTTTAATGGATTGCTTGTTCATTGCGCAGTTAAACTTGATGTCTATTATATTTTATCGGTTTAACATTGTTGGAGACTAATGATAATTTATTACGCATTATCTTAGACATAATATTTCTTCTTGGGCTAGTTGAGCTCACCCTTTCTTTTTACCGTTGTTCTCTTGTGAAATGAGAATATAAATGGGGACGAGTCGAGGAACGGAGTGATGATCCGAGAGGATAGCATTAGTAGTCCTCACTATTCTGTGAAATAGTATGATAATAATTGTAATGAGGACTCCTTTTGAGTTTGTATAATCTCTAGTAGATAATATTTGTATTCAAACTCACAGTTTATGTTTTGTCGTATTGTACACGACAATTGTATTAGTAAGTTGTATTTGAATTCTGTACCATGTATCTGGCGACCTAAGATGGGTGATGTATACCTAATTTTGGGGGCGCCACAAGAACGGATATGTCTTATATATATATCAAGAGAATATTTACATACCCCAGGTTCTTTACAATCAATACATTGTCTTTGTCATAATATCAATATATTACAAAATATCCTCCCATACTATTACATAGTTATGCTTTCTGGGTTCATCTTCGCCTTTTACTCGAGACTTACATGCGCTCGATCTTAGTTGTGTTCATATGGTTCAAGCAAGAATGAGCATGACTAGCTCAGCAAGTACTACAATTCTAATAAATAACATGCTTGAAACATAGAACTCATATATCTTTAATAATCGAATAATAGTTCACAAGTACTATCGATAAATCAAAATAGCACTTCTTTTTTCTTCAAAACGTTTTACACAACCATACTTAAGGGAATAATAATTATGACTCAAGTATATGAGCATTCATAAGTTCTTTTTGAAAAGGATAACCCGACACTAAGTCCGTAAGTCAAAATGTATAGCTTACGAGCACTTCGAGTGATCATTCATAGTACTTCTATGTTGATCAACACTACATTCATTAAACGATATATCGTTTAAGTTGTGGCGACCTCACGTGCTTCGCTGCTTTGACGACAAATAATTTGAGCATACACAATCTACCTTTGAAAACCACAACAATATTAGTTCGGTAAATCCTTATCAACACTTGATAGAATAACATAACATATGTCTAGCCAAAAGGATTGGCTTTGACATTCCTCAAATACTAACTCATGTAAAGAATACATGAATCACAAAGACTTGCCCAGATCGAACTGGAACAAGGGTTAGAGTACTTGTCTTTAGCGTCTGCTACAAATTATAACACATGCAATGTACATCTTTAAGGTCTCTACATTAAATGATAGCATAACATAGAACATTAGGTCATGAATGATCATACATGGTTCCTAATGAATCTTACCCTACTTCTCAATCTAATTACATATTAGATTTGTTATTATCGTTTCCGACTTTCCATAAGATCATTCTTTCATTCATTTGCAATTGAGTTAACTAAACCCTAAGTGTTCATACTTAAGGCTTAATATGTCTTAACAATGTTTCATTATAATCCTTGTCCAATTGGTTATTAATTACTAACCATGTTCTATATATAAATCTTTACTATTGTCTTGGTCTTGAGAATTTGGTATTGCGCATTCATTACATTCAGACTTAGTCTTGCATGCTTCTTGCCATCCTTATTCCTCAAAAATTCGGACTCGGCGTCATGGCAGTCTCTCTATGTTCTTGGTCGTATTGCGGCTAACTCTTCGCAGAGTGCTTTCATTCTGATTCCGCGGCATGTACATGCAATCATTTTTGTTTAGGGTTGGCCATGCACTGAACTCAAATCTTATAAAATAATTTCGCTTTGAAATTTTGTGAACTTCCTGACGCATAACTTTTTCGTTATAAGTCCGAATTGGCTCGTTCAAAAGCCTACGGTTCACAAATTACGTAATCTACATGATTTATTTAAGAATTTTATCTATTTGACTTCGTTTGCTAAAAATTCACCTATTGGTTCATTTTTAACGAAAACGATAAACGTTAAATGAACGTTCAACGCCGTTCTTCGTTTTAAGTCTAATCCGGTCATTTTCGAGTCCGCAACTCTATAATGACTAAAATGACTTGTTTCCATTGAAAACCAACATTTTCGACTTGAATACAAAATCTGAGTTCCATTCCGAGAATTTCAAGAATTAAACGGTGAATCGATCAATCGCAAATCCTAAGAACTCTTTATTATTAAGCGTTCTTAATGGATTTTAATCAACATAAGATCATTACAAATTATTTGCTTACTCCAACTTATAATCAAAGTAGGTCTTGACTTATTCTCATAAGTTATTAACTTATTTAGCTTAAGAGTTAGAAATCTTCATATTCATGACTTATTATTAACTTAAGTCCTTCAATCAAAATTCTCATGCTATATTCCACATACTAAACATCATAAGATAGGTTCTTCATGGTTCTAAAGAACTTATTAATGTTCAAGTTGCTTTTTCTTTCAACTTATTCGACAAGTTCATTCTTTAGTAACTTATTACATCTTATCATCCAACCTCTCCCCTACTCTATCAATCCTATTATAGAAGAGATGAAGATATAAGAGAGAGTCTTACCCTCAAGACTTCTTTTTGCTTTGGAAAACTATCAATGGTTGAAGTGGCTTATAAGTGCTTAAGTGACTTATTCTCCCAACCAATAAGTAGCTTTATGTTTGAGAGAAAAGTTGGATGAAAATGATCAACCAACACAAGAAATGAGCTTGGTATTTATAGGCTTGGCAAAGTGAGGGCATTTTAGACATTAAACCTCCCACCTCCTCATTTCCACCTCCTTACTATTCTTTACTTAACCTTCAAGTCTTCTTGCTAGCTACATAAAGTTCTTGGGCATCACACAAAATCCTTGCCCATCAAGTCTACCCATGGATCATTATTAGCTAATGGATCATAGTTTGGGCTCAATACTAATTCAATTAACTTATCCTTTAGGCTTGCTAATAATAATAGCTTATTTCTTTGTTGGGCTTGCATTAATCAAGTTGGGCTTTATTAACCAATTACTTGAGCTTGATAATTAATCCCACATAAGTTTACACCTTATACAAATTACCTCAATTCTTCCATTAGGTTTTAATACCTATAATCCCAAATTAAGTCCGCATGCGATTTATTGCGTTTTCCATACTTAGATTTATTATTACATAATCTATCTCGCCTCGATATTCTAACGTTACATATTTCTCGGAAGTTCAAAAATAATTCCCGAGCGATAAACGATGAATAGTGATTTTCGTAAACTTTCTCGAAAAATATTTATTTTCGTCTTGAAAATTCAAACACTTTAATTCATCCACGTAGTTAAAATACTACGACGTTCCGACGTTTCTAGGTTATAGAACAACATTCATCTTCTCAATACACAATAATAATAAATAATATTATTTTATTCATTATTAAAAAAAATTACAAAATATTCGATTTTTTTCCGGAGCGTTACAACTCTCCTGATTCTTGGGGCTATCTCCTTGTTTCATGAACGTGTACCTTCTCTTTCCCTTTCCCTTTTCTGTCTGGTCTAATTATATATCCACTGATTTGGGTTTGTTAACAGTTGATCCGCTGCCGTTCTTATTCACTTGTGCATCTCTATTCTTGCCTTTTCACACTATTTTCTCACTTCTTTATTTACCCAAATAAGATAAACAACTGATATGCTTGATACCTTGGTGATTTCTTATGTTTAACTAATTAAAAAAGAGTCATTACAATCCAAGTCCAATAAACTAAGGAGATTGCATGGTGGTGTAACAAAGGAGATTACATGGTAGTACTTCCTTGAAGCATAAAATATGAAAGTGGTTAGTATAAAATTTATTTTGAGATAATTTGGTCAATTGACCAATAGAATACTGACACGCAGACGAAGTTGTATGTGTGTCAGTATTTTATTGATTAATTGACCAACTTACCAAAATAATAACTTCATGCTAACCAAATCCATAAAAATATTGTGTGTAGCTAAATGCAGTGTTATTAAACTTAGATTAGTCTATCGGTTCAACTGGTAAAAATTAGAATCGGTCGACTCTTCGATTCAGTTCAACTCGATTTTATTGATTTAATCAAAAATTAGTTGACCACCGGTCCAACCGGTAGTCCAACCAATAAAATCGGTTAATTGTACCAAAAAAGTATTAAAATTAAAATTAATCACTTTTAGTAATATTGTAACTCAACTTTATTTAAAATTTTATTAATTACTAATAATATATATTTTTATATATTAATGACGTCACTGCGTCAATAACGGATCGACCACTAGTTAGACCAATAACTCATCCACCCGGTACCTTTTTCGATTCGATAACCGATTTAACTAATTAAATATGAACAAAAAGTGCCTTTAATTGAATAATTATCTTTTATTAATAAATGAATAAGATTACAAAGTAAATACTTATCCAATCAAATGTGATTGACGCATACTACTTTCAAATTTATCCTTCCATATTGAGTCAAGTCGAGTCAAACAATATCTTCTCAAATTATATTTGAAACTTTTTAAAGGTGGTCGGATTTGTACTCGAATTTGAATACAATTTTGCAATCTTTGCTCATATATTCAAACTCAATTCGTTTTATAGTACTTGAGTTCGACTCGACTCATCTTTTAGTCGAGCTATTGCGATCATTTGAAATATACACAAATCAAAACTGAATCATGTATATTATGCTAATGCAGATAAAATTAACTTAGTCAACTATTTTAAATAATTTAAATTTAAACTTTTGAAACCAGATCTTGAATATTGTAAAAAATTAATGAGATTATATCACCACTCTTGAATTAATTGACAGATATGTACAAAAAACAAGCATTCTCGATACTATATACGAATAAATATCAACGAACTTGAATCGAGTAAAAATAAATGATGTATAAAAAATTTGATACTTTAAACAAATGAATAGTATTCGTCGCATAAATATTCGAGTATTAAAATAGATTCGAATTTGACTAATTTAAATATTTAATCCGAGTATCACTTGAATTTTTTTTGTGAGTTGATCTCAAATTGAGTTTTGAAGTACTCAAGTTTATTTTTGTCTCTATGAGGTGGAATCATCTGTTTATTAAATATTGAACCCATGATATACTCCACTTAAGCCAATTATCTATAGGTTCATTAATTTAAGAGTCCTTCTAGGAGAATATTTTTTTGTTGACATTTTAGCGATATTATTTTTTTATTTTATTTTTTTTGATTTTTTTTTGTAGTACCTCTCAAAAAATCAAAAAATATATAGTATTTATTCCAACTAAATTTTTTATAAAAAACAGTATTTTAGGTGTAATTTGGATATATACAAAAAATAAGATTTGTACAGTCTGTATGTCGCTATAATGTCAGCAAAAAAATATCCCTCTAAAATTATTCTTAATTTAAAGCACCAGTTACACATGCTTGACTACGAGTCTAGATAACATTAATAAAAAATTAATTGAAAATGCATTTTGCTTTATTTATAATAATAGAAGTTTATTTTAACTTATCCCATTATGTAATAGGGAGAAGAAAAAAGAAACGACCCCTAAATATCGGAACCTCACCATTCTTTGAAAATTGAAATGGCTGCACCAGGATATAATACTAGTAATAGTAGTAATTGACTTTAGGGGAAAAATTTTATTTTATTTATCGTTTATAATTTTTTAAAAGAATAAATTATTTAATTTTTTATATTACTTCTAACTTTTCTATTTGTCCCAAAAAAATTTATCTTTTGTATTAATACTTTTTAATTTTCTATAAAAGAGTAGTGATGAAATTTCATACAAATTTTAATTATTAAATGATAATATTAAATGCTTTTCTTAATTCATGTGTATGGAGCTAAAACTAGGGAATTGATATTTTCATATAAGATTGTAAAATGAATGAATGATTGAAACCGATTAAATTAAATCATCATTTCATTAAAAGTTCGATTTAAAATATAAATGAGTTAAATATGAACAAATTTTAAAGTTAGATAAATTACTCAACCCTCCTCAAATTGTAATTTTCTATTAATACTAGGATCATATTCGTTCGAAAAGTTTAAACTGTTCGGCCTCGATTCAGAATTGTGTTTGATTCGGTAGTTAAATAAGCCTCAATTAAACTTTATTTTATATTTTATAAATTTTATGATCCAAATTTAAATAACTCAATACTCGAATCGACTTAATTCATTTACACTTTTATTTTTACAAGCCAAAATATTAGTTCCATAATATTCTCTCATGAGAATCGTATAAAATTAATATTTTTAGTTGTGAAAATATCAATCGGTTAAAACTACGGTTGTGTAATGAAGGCAGTACTAAGTAAGCAAGTGTTTTTTTAGTGATATGTGACGTAATTTCGGCATTTCTGCATAGACTCGGTGACGACAGTTTTTTACCGGCGAGTGAGATGTGAGTACGACATGTAGGTCCCGCGTTACTTTGGCACCGCGTTTTCTTTTTCCTGCTCCTTTCGTCGGCGTTTACCCCTCTTCTACAAGTCTACCCTCTCCCTCCTGTTCCAAGTTGCATTATCTCTCACCTCATTTTCCTGATAAGATCTCTTTATATTTCTGTAGAGAGAGAAAGAATCCCTTGAGAAAAATCCACCAACTTCGAACTCCCGGAGTAAAAAATTCGCAGTTTTAATTTGATTTTGCTGGGTTTTGGAACTTTGATGGGTCGAGCTCATAATGCATCACATACCTCGATTCTTCAATCATAGCGGGAAGCAAAAATTGATGGACTCGAAGCACAAAAAGGGAAGAAAACCGAAGCTCGAGCGTCGAAATGCACAGAAGAATATAGATTACGAAGCGACAACTCCTTCCTCGTCGAATTCTGATGAGTATGGTCTTCGAACTCGATCGCTTGATATCCCGCCTTTCAGCGATCGGACGAGCTTTCGAGTTGAGGGAACTGAAGGCGAAATCTATGTGATTTGCGAGAGATTAGGGCTTTCGGGGCCGGATGATTTTGGGATTCCGGTGGCGGCGTGGGAGGCCAGGAAAATGCGGTCCACTTCGGATATTCTTCCGAGATCTAGGTTAAATAAGTTGGATTATAATACTAGGGCTGGTGAATTGGCTGATAAGTTTAGTGAAACTGTTAGGGTTAGTGATGCAGGTGAAGAGAAAGTTGAGCCTGTTATGTTAATTAATCCTTTGACAACTGCTGGTGGTGGTGGAAGAGGAATTAAAGGTGTTCGGCCGCCCGTTCTAACGCCTCCGCCCGTTATTTCAATGCCAATTATTGATAATGATCGCTCAACTTGGGATATTTTGAGATCATTTGCTCCAGATGGCGATATAGGCTCCCGTTTTGTATATGAAGGAGGTTTTAGTTCTGACAATGATGAAGGATTTAATGGAGAGGGTGGTGAGAGAGAGAGTGCTGTTCTTTCAGAGTCTTGTTCATTTACCACTTCAAATGATGATGATTCTTCTAGTACTACCACTGAGCCTCCGTCCAATATTTCGCCACAAGGAAGATTCAGACGCTTTATCTCTTCTTGGGATAATTGGGAGAAGGGCAAGCTTCTGGGACGTGGCTCATTTGGATCAGTATATGAAGGAATCACCAAGTAAGCTACTAATCATATTATTCTTGGTTTATACTGCTTTAATAGTCTTACACCCTGTTTTCTATTTTATTAATTTCTATCTCTAGATGTTCTTCTATATTGTACAATGAAGACACTTGCACAGAATAGTTATCATATCCCAAAAAGTTGGAGTTGGATAAGAATAGCTGCAAAGGAACTCACACCTTTATTTTGGTTGCATCTAATTTTAAAAGAATATTTTAGATATTGGAACTAGCTAAAATTGCATTATTTGTGATAACAAAGGGAATTCACCCAATATATTTAATCTAGAAGAAGAAAAAGTTCTTTCCGTTTGAGATTTTAAGTGATTGAGGAGATTTAAAGGCCTTTTAGGATTGACAAAATTCTACAACATTCGCATAAGCTGACGAACAATAGGATAGGCGCAACTTGTTTCTTTTCTAATGAATACCCTATATATGTAACATTAAATATTAATTTGCTAAATGTATCATCATCTCATATAAGGACTATAAATCATTGAAAAAAATTGTAGTAATTTGCCCATGTGAGAGTAAGTATATGGATATATTATAAATAAGGAGTATAGAGATATATAATAAATAAAATAAATGTATATTATATGCAAACAGTTGTGATGATAGCTATCCTCTTGCTTGCCTGTTATTTTGATAGTTTCCTGCTGTCTCAATTCATTATGATTTTATTTTCTTGTAACAATTTTACTTCTTTCCCATATAATATGAATTAATTTTATTTATATTTGGAAAGAAATTATTTTGTTATTATATTATTATTATATTTGTTATTCAATAGTAGGGATTTAGGATATTTACATTGATTAGGAATTTAATTAATTGATTAGGGTATTTTGGTCATTGAGTACTTCTCTTATTCCCCAAGTAAAATTAAGATATTATTCTCTTTAAACAGCGATGTAATTCCATTGACTCTAGACTATAGACTAGCGAATTATTGAAATTTGAGTGAGTAATGTTATCTCTCTTTTGTCCGTGGACGCAAGTGATCTCTGTGGAGTGACCTCAAAGCAAAGGGATAGGCAAAAATTTATATTTTTCATTATTTTTTATCTTTCAATTTGTTGTCCTGCTTCGAGAGGAGTCTAGGGTCCAAACTTGTTTATCAGGGGGAGTGGAAACCTTTATTGAATTCAACAATTCAAGTATTGATACCAATTCAATGGCTTTGGATGAGATCCTCACACAGACTATCCTTCCAGAGAGTGCTTCAGTTGTGACTTGTGAGTAGGGGTGTCTTTTGCTGTTACAAGAAAGAGACATTTGAACAATTGGTTCTGCATTTTGAGGCGGCAAGGACCTTGTGGACTATTGTTTCCCTGCCTTTTCTTTATGTGCTATTTCTTAGTTGATGCCAAGGAAAGTCTGTGAGATGCTTTTGGGGGGGGGGTTGCCACAGTCTTTGGTGCACTCTTTGGAAAGAGAGAACAAAAAATATTTTGAAGGCTCGGAGAAACCCTCGGTCTGAGCCTTCTTTCTTTTGCCTTCATTAGGCATTTCCAAGTTCGATTGTGCATTTTGTGGACTTATTTGAGTGTTTGTTTTAGGAGTCTACTATTAGTAATTTAGTAACAGTGTAGGTAACACTTTTTTTGGAGGCTCACTTGTATATGGACGGGTTTTGTTTCTCTTGGTCTTGGTTCTTAGGTGTGCCTCCCCCCAAACATGCTTTATGTAATGCGGGTGTACTTGGGTCAGCCCCCTTTTGGCGCCTATATTAGATTTACTCATTTATTTAATAATACATATTTTTTCCTGAGGGAACATTTGGCTATTAAATATTAGAAGCTTGAGGGAAATGACGCACTCACCACCCATTAAGAAGTTCTGAATTTGGAGGCCATTACCTTGCCAAGAAAATTGACCACTTATATGTTCTTTTGAATTATCCTATGCTTTTACTTTAAATCCTTATTAAAAATAAGGATCTTTTTCATGATTTCTAGCAATCTTTGTTTAAGTATTTATTTCATGTGTGTATATATATCCCCCTCTCCCCCCCAAAAAAAAAAAGAAAAAAGAAAAAAGAAAATAGATGAAACTGATGTTTGACAGTCTTGTGGTTGTTTGTATTTTTATTTTTTATTTTTTGGTTCTGTTGCAGTGATGGCTTCTTTTTCGCTGTGAAGGAAGTTTCTTTGCTTGATCAAGGGGACCAGGGAAGGCAAAGTATTTACCAACTCGAACAGGTAAGTAGCCCAAGTCTTGTTCGGAATGTGATATTTATATGTGTACTTGTGATTCTCTAATAAGTCATTTTTACTTCTGTCTCCTGCTGAGGCTCCCTTTGTCATCCTTTTTATTAATTTCTTAAAATTTTATTTATGTGCAGGAGATCTCTCTTCTCAGTAAGTTTGAGCATGAGAACATAGTTCAATATTATGACACAAAAAAGGTACTGTTTCTTGCTTTTCATGTGGCCGTTGATTGATGCTTTCTTAAATTCTCTTGTAATAGGATTATCATTGGAATGAATTATTTTCACCCAAAGAAGAAAGAAGAAAAAGAGCGAATAGGAGATGATGTAGAGTGGATTTAGCGAACACTTTATATAGAGAAAGCTTTATATATTTGGCTACAATTTTTTTCCTTTTTATTTTTTGGTGTAGTGGCTTGCGGTTGAGGAAAGGTTTTAGGGTTATTTTTAATGAGATAGAAAAAGGTTATAGGTTTTGGGGATGGATATTTGTTATTTTTAGTGTGAAGTAGACTGATACATGCAGTTGAACAATCATTTTCATTTATATTATCTTCTTCTGTATGGTATTCTCACACAAGACATCTTGTCTGTGTCCCTGTCTCTTGACCAGGGGGATTGATTGTGTTCAGTATAGTTATTAGGTTTGCCACATAGTTATCGTCACAAGGAGTAAGGAAGTTCAGTGAAACCTAGCTGTGTCCATTGCTTGATGTTTATCCTGGCTGTTGCTACGGTGAAATCCTTTTGTAATCAAATTTTTATCAGTTACAGTGCCAGTGTTACTTTCTAGATGTTAACATTTTTTAGTAAATCTTTGTTTATGAGTATTTATCTTGAAGATTCCAAAAAAGTATGGTCTTTTGTATTTCCTCTCAACAATTGGATTGTGAATTTCTAAGTTATAGTTTCTTTCCCATGGTCTTCGCAGAATGAATCAACTCTCTATATTTTTCTCGAATTGGCAAGCAAAGGTTCTCTTTTGAGTCTCTATCAGCAGTATAATCTTCGAGATTCCCAAGCCTCTGTATACACGCGGCAGATTTTGCAAGGTTTGAAGTATCTGCATGACCGAAATGTGATACACAGGTGGTTATTAACAAATCAATATGTGATTGTTTACTTTTTATGTAATTAAATATTATGTGATTGTTTGCTACATATGTACCTGTATGTGATCTTTAGGTTTTCTTTAATTTGATTGTCTTGATTTTATCTGCATCATCTTCATTATTCCTCCCAGCCTACCATTTTCTATAACAATTTATATCTGATTAAGTTGTGGGCTGGAAAGTTTAAAACGATGAGCTTATTACTCAGACACTCATTTGTAAGAGAGATTCTCTAAATATTTTCATGTAACATGCTTCGTAACTTCAACTGGGTTATCCTTGTCTCAACTTCAAGGGGATGTTACTTGAGTACCTCTATTATAGGTTCACTCTGTCCAGGGTATAATTCATGCAAAACTGCTGATAATTATTTTCGCAAGCATAACCTTGGTTGTGGTATTTGATGTTATTAACTAATCATTAGATCTCTATTTTTATTGGTGCTGTCATATGAACTTGCAAATGATCTATGCTTCAAAATTCTGTAGACAGACCTGCGGGGTTGGAGGAAGTGCATATATTATCTATTGCATCGTGTTATAGTTGTCAAGTTGTTAACTCGAATGATGGCCAACCACTTAAGTGACTAGTCGACTAGTAGCCCAACTAGTCGTCCATAAAGCGATAAATTCTTTATAATGTATTTTATATATTAATATATATATAATTTTACAATTTAAAATTATATTAAATACATAAAACATTATTCTATATTATTAGATATCATTTCTCAACTAAATATTAAAACATTTGACAACAAGTAGCCAAGCACATCATGACACATATAGGTTACTTCACTCATCATGACAAAATAACAATAATACTAAAACACATAGTATACTTTTTACAATATTATTAATTATATTTAATTTTTTTTCCAAAACAAAAATGGAAACTCAACAAATTTTTAATCCATCAGTTTTACAAAAAAAATAAAATTCGTCGACTTTATTTACTACACTAAAGGAAGCAAATTAACTATCACTTAATTTGTGAGACATCTGTGCAATAATTAGCATATAAAATATTTAGAATATTTTTAGACAATTGAAATCTGTTGAAAAAAACTTTTCATATATAAACTAAATTTAAGCAAGAATATATTGGGAAAATCTAAGTTGGTCATAAGCTTATAATGTTGTTTGTTCAAATAAAGCCCAACTACAACTCTGCAAAATAAAGATAGTAGGCCAATAGTGGTCATAATAGAAAGAGCAAGATGGGATTAGGGTTTTAATCTAACTGCCGTTGCATCAAGGAGACGAGAAAGGAGAAAACAGATGCAAGGAGAAGAGGAGAAGAAGAGAGCTCGTAAAAGTCGTGTCGGGCAAATGTGCTCTGTACCTAACATCTTCCTTCTCCATTTCAATTCCTCTCTTTTGGCGCACGACTTGAAAGGAGGTATGTGGTCTCTAAGTCGAGCAACATGGAGGAAGTCGGCCAAGTTGTCAACTAGTCGACGAAGGCGGCGACTTTCCTTCCAAGTCGAGCGACTTTAGAGACATTAACCAAGTCATGCCCTCGACTTGGCCCTTATGGAGCGACTGGACGACTAATCGACGACTTAACAACTATGCATTGTGCCATTGATGTAAATGTTTTTATATGAAAATCATTTTACATCCGAAAATATTTAAAATAGAAAATAAGAAAGCGTTTTCTTTATTATTCATTATGTTTGCTCAATAATGTTTTCTAAAAAGTATCTTGAAACAAGTGAACTAATGACAAAAACATCATTGAAAATCTACTAATAATAGAAACTATGAACCGATTTTATAGTTCCAGGCATATTTGAATATTTTTTAAATATCTAAAGGCTAAAATACATGGAACTGTAAAAGCTTATCCACTTCAACTACCTTGCTAGTTGTTACATATAGTTTATCATAATAATTTTGACAAACAATTGTGTTGCAGCTTGTGATTGGACAAAATGAAGACCTTAAACAACTGTCATCCCACCATTTGCACATGAGACGTCAACTCACACCCAAATTTGTCATGCGCCAGTCATTTTATTAAATTATACATGTATACATATATACAAGAATTCTTACAACCACAATTTTGATCACTGTAATGGTTCCAGGTTGTGTATGGGCATAGTCCCATGTCATTTAGTATGGGATACTTGATGTGGTTTATATAGGGATTGGGGCACCCTCACCCTATGAGCTAGCTTTTGACGATGAGTTCTAGTCGGGTAGGTTACAATTGGTATAAAAGCTATCACCACCCTTCTTATCTGAGCTGCAGAAGGGGTGACCTATGGAAAGGGTACCTCTAGATAAAGAAGTGAAGCAAGAAGTAAAAGAGCCTTCATAGAGTGGGCTAATGTGGGCGTCTGTGCCTACATGTGGTGGTTGTAATGGTTCGAGGTTGTGTAAACATTTTTAATGGCATTGGTCTTCATTAAACCTATGACAGGTCTCTATTTTCTCATAATGTTTCTTGTAGCAACTGGTATGTTGCGTGGCGTTAGGGCTGAAAAGGTGGTGGATGGTGTGGGAGGTGAATGTGAGGATTGTGAATATTGAAATATTTTGATCTTTCCATTGGTCAGATCGTCCATTGAGAAGAATGGGATATTTTGATCTGTCGAATATGAAGATTGAGATATTTTTATCTTTCCATTGATCGGATAATCTTTGTAGAAGTGTATAAAATCTTTTCAAATATAAGGAAACTCATGTAAGAGGAACAGGACCACGCCAACAATTTGCAATGGAAGTTGGCACCAGTGGATGAGAGGAAGTGATCAACTATTCTGGTGGTTAATAATAATTCAAGTGGCAATTTAGAAAATTTTAGATAGTAACCCGTTTTTTTATATTCTTGGCTTGGTGTTCATATTTTAGGCCTTCTCAAATTATTTTAACTTCAAAACAGCTTTCCTTAAACTTTTACAAGAAAAAATAAATGAAAAGAAGACAACAACACAAAATATTGATTGATTTGATTAGATATTTTTGAAATGCTAAACACGGCATGGACTTGGAGTCTCCAGAGAAGAATATGGAGAAGTATGTACTGTTTTAGGATAGATATTGATTTTTGTTGTTTTCCCTACTGAACAACTTTGTTGGCAGTTGCCAGTTGGCACTAACTTGGTTAATAGTTTAGGTTGGCCTTTAGTTTTTCTCTCTCTTTGGTGAAGTGAATCTTATTCAGTTTTAGTGAAAGCAGTTCTTAGTTTTAGCTTATTAGTAATTTAATAAACATTAGTTGAGGGATGTTTATAAAGTCTCACCTTGCCTTGCTTGGCTTTCAGGGATATCAAATGTGCAAATATATTGGTTGATACTAATGGAACAGTGAAACTTGCAGACTTTGGTTTGGCAAAGGTTCAACTCCTGCTCTTCTTATTTTTTTGGATGTTTGATTTCTTTTTCTATTACACCTCAAATTTATTTTTACTTTATATTTTTTCCTCCCTAATATGCTGTCTGATCCATTGTACAGGCCACAAAGTTGAATGATGTACAATCATGCAAGGGGACTGCTTTTTGGATGGCACCTGAGGTAAGTCTCAACCCTAATATCCTTAAAGTGAATTACTGGTTATAATTTTGTATATATTTAAAGCAGGTGGTTCTAATTGTATTGTACACATCTAAAGAGCACATATGACACGTCAGAAAAACGGTTTTAGTCAACAACTTAAGTAATGTGCATCAGCTGCTATGCAAATGCACTTAAAAGGATTTTTTTAATATAATAATCTGTGAGAGTGAGACCTAGTGGCCAGAGGGCCTGCCTAGCGCCTAAGCGGGGATTAAGTGGACCCGCATTTTCTAGAACAAGTGATTCCAGAGGTTCTCATAATTTGACACCTTTGAAGGCCATAGTTCCACAATAGGGCCCACATGTGCTTTTATCTTTTTCTTCCACTACCAAGCATATGCCTGAAGGTCTAGTTCCTATCAAACCATAAACATTGGAAAACATTCATCAAGTGTTGACAATCGCAGCGTAAGACGTCTATTGGTATTCTTGTTAAAAATAAAATAAAAAAAGATGATGTCTAATTGACCTCTTCTGAAGAAGCAAAGTTAACGACATGAATGAGTCTTCCTTGCTTTGGTTGTTGGTTCAACAGGGAATGGTTCAGGTCTCTGTAGTGGGATCGTTCAAACAAATTTTGTATCTTATATATGAAACACTATTAATTTTGGTAGATTTAATTAATGTCTTGGGTTTGTGGTTGCCATCTCCCCTCTCTTTGGGAGGTGGAAGGCAGGGGCAGTTTAAACAATATGAACTTATATATACATGTACATGTATTTATATGGATGTATATGTGTATATATAAATATTACCCCCCTAAATAAATGTGTGTTTATGTGTAGTATGTTGTGTTCTAATGCCAAATGAGTTTTATTTTCTGAGTATCAAGCTTCTGTATGCAGGTTGTTCAGAGGAGTCAGGGGTATGGGCTTGCAGCAGATATATGGAGTCTTGGGTGCACTGTTCTGGAGATGTTGACCGGTCAACTTCCATATTTCCCTTTGGAATGTGTATGTAACATCTGTTAAAGTTAATCTTTTCTCTCTTATTTTCTCCTGCTTTTATGGTGCTCTTTGACCCCTATTCGCTGATAAATCCTGCAAAAATTTGATGATTATTGTGGGTCCTGTGGGAGTACATAAACGAAGAGATATTGACGCAGAGTGGAGAGAAAATATATTTACTTATACATAGCGGTAAAGAGAGAGAGAGAAATAGATATTCAATTATCCCATCAGCCCATCAAAATTAACAACCCGGAGAATCTACCACTGAGATAGATATAGCCATATAGGACAGAGCTTCTCGGTTCGAGAAATCAAAATAAGAGGTTGACGCAGAAATGCAATTGCCAACATGTTATTAGTGAGAGAAATTGAGAGTTCAAAGAAATATGGGAAAGAGATGGAGAGAGAAACAAAGAGTTTGAAAGAGAAACAAAGAGTTTAGAGAGAAAGAGAGAAAGAGAAACACAAATCATAATAAAGACCGGTGAAGAGAAGGTATATTTGTCTTTTCAACATGGTTCAGAACTGCAGTTGGTGTTTATTGTTTGCAGTTTCAGGAGTAGATATGGGGATTTTGTTGAAGGATGGGAAGGTTTGATGTTCATGTTTTGCCATTCCATGGGGTCTAGGGACATAGAGAAATGCGATGATTGTTAGTGTTTAGTTGATGAGTTTCCAAAGCTTTAGATATAGTTTAATTCTTTGCTTCACTTGGAGCATCTGCACTTGGGGTTTTTACATGGCCTCCATTTACGTGATTTGCATAGAGATTGGAGGAGGCTTTGCTCACCGCGTCTTGTAACTTTCCAGTTTCCACTTTCAATTGCAATAAAATATTCTTATATTTATCTATTAAAAAAAAGAACATTTAGATAATATGGCTTTTTCTTGTTTCTATAACATAGACACTACAGAATGCCAAGATATTTTAAATTAATTTTTCAATTCCACTTATTGAGAGATAGGGCTCATTTCTTGCTTAATTGTGGGGCTACAGTAATAAGTGTATATTCTTCTTCCCACCCCTCCTGCCTGCTGCTACCTTCTCCACTTTGCCTCTTAGAAGCAAATATTGTTGTATAGCTGATTAGCTTCATCAAGGTAATGTTTTTAAGCTTTTAGAATTTAACTTTACCCTGCTTGTGTCTACCGACACTTGGTACCATTTCATAAACATACATCTCGGATAATGTTCTGTCATACTTGATAAAACACTATTGTTTTTTAATCACCAGTTGCATCAAATTGTAGTCATGTATAGCCTTGGGTTGCTACGTCATACTTGATAAAAACACTTTTTTTTTATCACCAGTTGCATCAAATTGTAGTCATGTATAGCCTTGGGCTGCTTTGTTAGCCACTATATTTGATAAAATTCTTGGGTTTCATTGGTTTTACATGCAATTAGCATTAGTAATACCATTTAAACTTGCATCAGTTTTACTATTGGTCTGCTGCAAGTTAGCGATACTGTCCCTTTATTTATTAACTGTTCCCAGTTGACCTGATAAATTATTGCGACTTTTATAAGAGATTAAGGTAAATAGATAAATCCAGTTTAGGTGCCTCTGAGGTGGCAAAAACTGTATAGATGGAAGAGATTTCAGATTATAGGAGAAATCAAAGAATTCCACGTTTTCTTTTATATTTTATAACATAAAGTTTTATTCGAGGAACCTAAAATTTATATCCTAGGTGTCTAGGGGGAACATTGGGAGGAAAACTAGGGAGGAACCTAGGGAGAACTTTGGGAGGAACCTAGGGAAAACTTACCTTTGTTATGAAGGTCATGTGCCGACTTCTGATGGGGATAGAGTCGAACTTATGACCATGCACAATAAAAGAAGAGGCCTTGTCACTGCACCATCACCTTTGCTATTAATCGCAAACTAATTATAATAGATAGAAATCATTTTAATGTCAAGAAACACAAGAATGGATGGTGACCCATAAAAGCTCGGTCCTCAATTGAGAAACTAAAAGCAATGTGGTAGAATAACTTATCCACATTGTATGCATGCCAATAATTTCTTGTAATTTGTTTTTTCTTCACAAGATCAGTAATTAGTAATTTGATTGATCATATTACCCTAGTTATCATGCAATTTTAGCACCACTTGCTCATTGGTTGGGAGTTTAACAATATCATATTTCTATGTCAACAGATGCAGGCTGTATATAGGATTGGAAATTGTATTCCACCACCTGTTCCTGATTCCCTCTCCAAAGATGCTCGAAATTTCATACTTCAGTGCCTACAAGTTAACCCAAGTTCTCGTCCCACAGCTGCTCAGCTATTAGATAATCCCTTTGTTAAGAGACCATTAGTATCAGCGTCTCCTCAAAATCCTCGCAGGCACTTGTAAAGATCGCATCAATTTTGAAGAGCAAATGATTATGAGGTAAATTCTGATTTTCACTCTAGAATCATAATATGCCCTATGGAACAACTTAGTGTTACAGACAATTGTTCTAATTGTAATCATGTGATGCTCCACAACTTGAAGAGACTTGAAATGATTCTACAGGTGCAATGTGTACTCAATGGACCTCGGTAATACCTGTTTGACATGTTTAAGTAATGCTACGTGTAAGAATTTCAAATTGCCATTAATCTCTGAGTTGTGTAAAAAGAGATTTCTTATGCTAAATGTATGAAAGAAACTTGGCAAAAGTCCTTTTTAGCTTAGAATGGTTCTTCTAATATCCTATATCTGTGCACTCTCTCCAACTACATTATATATTTGATTGGATCATTCTCTCATTGACAGTTTTTTTTTTGTTTTTTTTGAAGGCAACTGCCATCAGGATTGTTTATTCTTGCTAGATCCAAAGTTGGGTAGTTATTTCCAGGAAATGCAGTTTTGACCCTAGTACAAGAAATAACTGAAAATGTAACTTCGCTTCCATAGAAACTACCATAACCTTGATGCTGGGCCCTGTTCAGAGTTTTCTACGACGATGATGGACTGGTTAAATTAGGGGAATACTATTTTTACACATGTTTTTGATATTTCTACACGGTGCTTTCTCACATGAGGGTGTGGTAGGTCTCACCCTATGACCTTAAATGTGAGGAGGACATGTATAAATATCAAAAATATTTGTAGAAGTTATATTATTAAAATTATTTCTCTTTGGGAAATATTTAAATTATGTGTTCCCAATTTTTTGTTCTTTGGCCTTTTTCTACAAGTTCGAAAGGTGGGGATGAGATTTGTGATTTAGCAATGGTTGTAAAGATGGTCAATTAGACATTGTAAATATCTACATTTTCGGAGAAGTCTACTAGTCTGGTAGATTTTGTTTGCATTTAGTGAAGTTCTAGTTTTTGTTTCAATGGTTGGTTGAGATTTTTTTTTTATTTGACTTCTTGCCTTCCTACTTATTTCGCATGGATGTTTGCTAGTATTATAAACTTATAATTACATTCTCATAAATCATAAATTATAATCTCATGATTACTAATCTTAATATTAAATAGATTATTTTATATTTATTTTTAAAAAAAATATTTAAAAAATTGGATAAAAAATTTAACTTTTGACCTATTATACCCGTTGGCGGGCTTATACAAGGGCAGTGGGGAGGGATCAAGTTGGAGTTTTCATTTAAAGGTTCAGAATTAAAATTAGGGTCCTTAACACTAATATATAACAATTAGAAAATAATTACAAAAATAAAACACACAAAACATAATTACAAAAATAAAATAACACAACAATAAAGTTGGTAACATCACGCTTACGTCGATTACTAAATATGTCTATCTAACACTAACTTGGCTCCTAAATTCAAACAAATAGAACAACATACAACTTTAATATCGATAAATCCAAATCTTTTGCGGCGATTGCCTTTCAACTCACCTCACGAGATCGCGACAAACATCTAAGATCGGAGAAGACGAAATAGTATACAAAATCATCATCTACTTCAAGTTCAGTAACCAAAAAAAATTACAGCAACATCAACATGCAACTTTGATATCGGAGAAAGCCAAATCTTACATAGGCGATTGCCTTTCGACTCAACTCTGCTTGCGACAAACATCTAAGATCGGAGAAAGGCGAACTAGTATACAAAATCAACATCTACTTCAAGTTTAGTAACCAAAAACAATATCACGGCAACTTCGATACAAATCTAAACTCTGAGGTATGTGAGTTTAAAGTTCATATGCATATAGTTACCTTTACTGAATTTTTATATTAATGGTTACTCATCATAAACATTGGTTCTTGTCTTATCTGTTGTTGATTCTTTATCTATTGTTGTTTTAGTTCTTGTATATTATTATATTGTTCGATCTTTGTCTTGGTTCTTGTCTAATGATATCTTAGTTCTTGTGTGACAATATATTGAGTTCTTGTCTAATCTTATCTTAGTTACTTTGTAACATTATAATGTCTAATGTTGTCTTGAGTTCTTGTATGAAGCTATGTTGGTTACTGTCTAGTAATGTTTTGGTTACTTTGTAACATTATAATATCTAATAATAAGCTAGTTATTGTCTAATGCTTCATAGGTTACTATGTAACAATATATTGATTCTTGATTCATGATGATTTGATTCTTTGGGTAACTTTATTGTAGTTCTTTGCATATTCTTTGATTTGGTTCTTTATTTAAAATTATAATGTTTCTTTGTATAATATTCTTTGAACAATCTTTGAATTGGTTAATGAAAAATGATGAATTAATTCTTGACTAATGTTGACTTTGATATATTGGTTGCTTTAACTAATTTTGATTTGGTTACTATATAAAACTATAACGGATACTCGATAGTCTTGACTTTGATTCTTGTGTAAGATTATAAATTTATATTCTTTTATAATTGAGGTTACTCATTGACTACATTGTATTGATTCTTTGTCTAATATTGAGGTGTATCGATTATAAAAATTATATGTATATATTTACATATAGTTACTACAAATTCCTATGGTTATATATGGTTATAGAACAATTAAATGTATATAGTTACCTATGTATATGTATATATATATATTTCTTGACTAATCTTTGAGTTAGTTCTTTATTTAACATTATATTGAGTTCTTGAATAATCTTGATTTGGATACTATGTAAAAATATAATGGATACTCATTAATCTTTGAGCGTAATTTGCATTAATCTAATTATACTTATACTTATATTTTTATATTAATGGTTACTTGTTAACTACATTGGTTATATTAATGTTTACTTGTTAACTACATTGGTTACAACAATTATTTTTAAGCGCCCACAAACCCTCTATCTTTGGTTGTTTTCACTTATAACAATTAAATGGATGATGTTTTTATCTTATAGTTCTAACTAAACATGTGTTTGTTCTTTATCTACATTGGATTTTGTTATTCTTGTATAATGTTGTTATGATTCTTTGTGCAATATTTGATTAATTTATATTGGTTTGTTTTATTATGATGGAAACTAATTGGCTACATTGGTTACCTTTTTACAACTATCATAATTTAATTGCTAACAAATAAAATTAAAGCGATTGTTTCCATTGTAAAATGAATGTACTAATGTGTTTCATTCTCTCGATTACTAACATTATATAATTTGAGTTCTTTGGTTAACATTGATTTGGTTACTTTACAAGACTTATTACATTTTTCGAACAATGGAGATGATTCTGTTGTGCTTTATTTCAATTCAGTACATGGGTGATAGTAACTAATACACCAACTTTGAAGTTCTGGCATATTAGTTCCATCAACTTGTTAGTTTCGGAGAAATGCAAAACATGATATGCATTGCATTATAGATGAACACAAACAAAACAACATTGTCGATTAAATTTCACATTAGACTCAACATTCCACCGATCTCATATATCGGATGAAGCAACCTTGAGATTCTTTATTGAAGTCGGTAGAAAATCGATGAACAAGGAAAATTCCCACCGATTATAGATATTGAAAAAAAGCGCGTATGACAACAATCTTGCATAACTTGACAAATATAGAAGAATCATTTGTTCAAGATGTAATGCCAATCGGATCAACACAAGGAATTGACACTTAGTTCCACTAGCAACACAAGATTGCCAAATTGGAGCCTTGATATCTTTGATCGACTTTGCAATGGAAATTATGGAACAACAACGAGACGAGATGACATGACAAATCATACACGGAAGGACGATATGATGATGTAATAACGGATCCGAATGAGCGTGAAGTAAAATTACATCAAACCTACAAAGACAAAAAAATCCTATCACAATCAATGAAGTTTGCATTCAATCAAGAAAAGCAGAATGACAACACAAAGTTCAACGAGCAGGTTATAGAGACTTTGTCTTTGGTGTGCGTAGATGATGAAAATTGCAAATGGAAGATGAGAGCATCAAGTATTGAAAAATCGATCTGTTCAAGGTGAGGGAATTCAATGACATTCACGTGTGTTCGATCAGGCGTATTCTTTGGGAGACCACGAGACAAGCAAATAGTGAGTTGGTAAAGAAATGCATAATGCGTAAATTAACAAATTTGAAGAAAATATACACACCAACCGAATATTGTTGAGGACATGATGATGAGAATATAATGTATCTATCTCTTACCAAAAAGCATGGAGATCGAAGGAGAAAGCGTTAGAAAAGGTAAGAGAAAATACACCACGACTACTCATTGATCCCATCATGGTTACACATCTTTGCGAAAAATAAATCCGGTAACAATTTAAAACACATTATTATTTTTCATGATTAGTTGATTACTCAATTCAACCGATTTGGTTCTTATAATGTGCATTGGTTACCTACCTCATATTTATAATTTTAAATGAGTTCTCTTGATTTTTTATATTAATGTTTACTCGTAAATACATTGGTTCTTTGTCTAATGAAAGCTGTTTGTTAATTTCTAATGATATCTTTATTCTTGTATATCAATATGTTGTTTCTTTGTATAATCTTTGTCTTGGTTCCTTTAAAACAATATATTGGTTTCTTTGTTTAATCTTACCTTAGTTCTTTATCTGCTGCTGTAATTGTTAGTTCTTTAAAAAATGATATCTTAGTAATCAGATATAGTCTTATCTTTGTTTCTTGTATAATCTTTGTCTTGATTCTTTGAAACATTATACTATCTAATCTTTGTATTAGTTCTTTGTAAGCAAATATGTTGGTTCTTGTCTAATCTATCTTGGTTTCTTTGTAACATTATCTTGTCTAAAGTTTTATTAGTTCTTGACTAATCTTTGTATTAATTCTTTGTGTAACAATATATTGATTCTTGATTGTGTAACAATATATTGGTTATTGATTAATTCTTGTATAACAATATATTCCTTCTTTGTTTTAGTTCTTTGCCTAATGTTTGGATAATTGGTTCTTGTCGACTAATGTTGTCTTGAATCTTGACATTAAGTACATTAGTTCTTTATCTACTCTTTGTCTTGTTCTTGTATAAAATTATATTGTCCAATCTTTGTCTTGAATTCTTTGTATGACAATAATTTGGTTCTTATCTAATCTTGTCTTGGTTACTTTGTAGCATTATACTACTTATAATTCTATTGATAATGTTGATGTTTCATAACAGGTTCCTTCACAGCTCTTGAGTTGGAATCAAATGCTAGTTTCAAATATTTATTCTTTGCCATTGGAGCATCCATTCAAGCATGGCATCATTGCTTTCCAATTATTGTAATCGATGGCACATTCATACAATCAACTTACGGGGACACTATCGATATAGCAAGCACACAAGATCTGGCCAAAACATTGTTCCGATTGCTTTTGCGATGGTTGACAATGAAAATGAATTATCATGGAGATGGTTTTCATGAATTTAAGAACCGCTTGTGGAGTAAGGGAAGACCCGATGCATTGTTTGAGATAGACATGAAGCCATAATACAAGAATCGAATTATGTGTTTCGGATGTCATGCATCTTCTTCTGCATACATACCATATCTTGAAAAATATAAAAATAGATTCAAAAAGAGAGAAAGAACTTAAATGGGTCTTACAACGGGGCATGTAGAGCATCTGACATTGAACAATTCAACAAACACATGGCTTTGAACTTGATGCCATTGATCCTCGAATAAGGATATATTTGGAGGAAGATGTCAAGTTGGAAAAGTGCACCGAGCTCCATGGGATTTATGCGAGATACTCAACAATGACTTCAAACACCGCCGAGAATCTATTAACAACGCAATTAAGATGATTAGGGATCTTCCAGTTTGCATCAATGATTGAATGCCTCGTTATGCGGTTCAAAGATGGTATTTCACAAACAAACAAGCGACCTATCGACATTCACAACACTTTCCACAACAATGAAGAAAGATTGCAATCTAATATCATTAAATCAAGGAAACTTAAGGTAACAAATACAAATTATAATTTATTGCATTAATTTTTATATTGTATTTATTCTTGATAATGATGTCTTGATTCTTTGCATAATATTACTAATTAATGTTGAATTATTTCTTGACTACTGGTGACTTAATTCTTGTGTTAAACTATAATGTTCTTGACTAATCTTGACTTGTTTCTTGATTAATAATAACTTGGTTACTATGTAATATTATATTGGTTCTTAACAATACCTAATTGCTTATTGCAAAACATTATAATGGTTAATTGACCTTTGCTAAGTTTATTCTTGTGTATCATTGTCTTTGGTTACTTATTAATCTTTTGTTTTCTTCTTTGCAAAATATTACTAATTAGTGTTGAATTGTTTCTTTGTCTAATCTTTGATTTAGTTCTTGTGCTTTCACTATAATATTTACTAACTAATAATAACTTGTGTCTTTGTTAATGGTAACTTGGTTACTATGAAATATTATATGTATTGGTTGTCAATTAATACTTAATTGATTAATGCATATCATTACAATGGTTCTGCAAATCTCTTTGCTAAGTTGGTTACTTTGTATCATTATATTGGTTACTAAGTGATACTTGTTTGGTTACTCTTAATAATTAAAATATTCTTTCTTTGAGTTGGTTATTGATAGTATCATTATATTGGTTCTTAAGCGATGTTTATTTGGTTACTCTGTATAATTATAATATTCTTTGCTAAGTTGATTCTTTGCTTGAGTTACTTGTTTTGTAATTATAACATTGAGTTGTTTACTTTAATCGTATTCTTTTTTCGGATAATGAAAATGATTCCGGTTATCTTGTATTCTAACAACAGTTAATTTGTGATGTAGGTTGAGACATCAAACTTAGTGATTTTTCTTTATTTACGATGTCGTCAAACAATATATTGTGGACATCGACAAAAGGACATACACGTGTGGAAAATTTCGATTACCATGAGATGCCATGTCCGCATCTTTTCTTCTTTATTATGAAATGACGAAATTTGAAATTTGAGTCATATGATTTTGCTCAAAAAATATATATAAAACAACTTTGGTCAACACGTATTGACTTTCATTATGCCGTTAGATGACAAAGAAAAGCTGGGATGTACGGAAGAAGTAAGAAACATGGTTGTAAAACCACCAAACACAAGAAGACCAATTTGGAAGACCAAAAGTAGGGAGAATACAAACACGGATCTAAAATCAAAATTCAAAACAAATCAAAGAAAGTGCGAGAGAAAGGACCTGACAGAAAAAAACTGCAATAATCCACCGGTTTTAAGACCAAAAAAACCACGATATAATGCATTTATATTAAGAGTGTAGATACATGTATATATAATTGTTTACTATCATTAACCATAAACCACATAGATGGTAGCATTTTTAATTTTGTCTGATAACCAACATTTTATTGATTAAAGCATTTGATTTTTTGAATTCATTATGAGTTGCCAATACAAATGGGAACCCACAAAAGTGCCTTTATTCACTTGACAAATATTCCAAATATAAATTGTAAATTATTTGGTTACTAACATAAAAAGTCAAATGGTTACTCTTATATAACAATTTGGATACTAACTTGCACATCTCAAAAATATATTTAACAACGATTATATATCACGAAACAATATTGTACATCTACATTATATGTCACGAAACAACATATTATATGTCATGATACATTTCACAATGATTATATGTCACTGAAACAATATTGTACATCTCTGTTTTACTATCAAAACATTAAATTTGGTTACCCTTTTTTATATATATTTGGTTACCAATCAGTACATTTCAAAATAATGTAGCAAACACAACCTAAAAGCGAATCAAATGGGAACCCACAAAAGTACCTTTATTCACTTGACAAATATTCCAAATATAAATTGTAAATTATTTGGTTACTAACATAAAGTTAAATGGTTACTCTTATATAACAATTTGGATACTAACTGCACATCTCAAAAATATATTTAACAACAGTTATATGTCACAAAACAATATTGTACATCTCATTTACTATCAAACATTATTAGCGGTTTACCCTTTTATATATATTTGGTTACCAATTGTACATTTCAAAATAATGTAGCAAACCTGACTTAAAAACGAATCAAATACCAACAACACACAAAATTAATTCCAAAAATCGATATTATAATAACATATGAAATCCCATCTATATAAGATTCAAAGAATCATCCTTAATGAACCATACAAAATTGTTGTGTATATTAAAAATAAAATACATAACATAATTCATCATGACAACACAACAATATCTGAACTAATCAAAATCTGGAACAAATCTTCACGAAAATTCTCTGTCAGTCTCATATCCCTCCAATTGTTTGTTCCTTGCGTGCGTATATAGGTTTTATACATAACTTCTTTCGATATTGCATGCACGGGGGATGGGAATAGAATTTCATCAATCTTCCGATGAATGACATGCTCGACAAAACAAATTGTGAACAACCCGCAATCAACGTACAAATGCACAAAAGATAACCAAAATCAATACTAGAATCAACTTTATATATAACACATATCGGTTTATCTGATAACCAAACATTTACAACATAGTAACCAAAAGCAGTTAGATGGCGATAACCAAAATAATTAAATATAATAATTCAAAAATTGTAAACAATGCAACCCTTACCCCTCCACTTGTTGAGAGACCGACTCTGCAAATTCTAACTCAATTATGCCATCTTCCTCCTTATTGCGATATGGTTCATTGCTAAAAAGTCAATATCACTCCTATCTCTCCAAAATCCAACTTGCCTAATAAAGTGGAAAGAATAAATATATACGGTTCACAAACATCCATGATTTTTTGTTTGCATGGATTTCCTTTTGGGCTGCAGAGAATTATAAACAGTTAGACGTCTATGATGCACATCAAATGTTAACAAAAACCAATGGTCCGGTGATGACATATGTATGGGAAACAAAACATAGTCAACATTTTTCCATGGTGTGCTGACATCCATAAACAGTCCATGAATGTACTCAGCAACATCACCCTCCCCAAACAATACACTCTTATCTGAATTTTTTCTTGTATACTCTTCAAAAAGAGAGGTCATCTTGGCATGGAACCAACAATCCGTAGTCGTTGCCCTTATATGCACAGTATCAGAATGTCTGGCCAATTTACGGAAGTAATATAATGCAACATTGATATGCTGAACAAAAAAAATATATATATATATTAATAGTGTTGAAAAATAACATTATGTAATCAATGTAACCAACACTGTTAACGCTAGTTACTTAAACAACTAAATAATGTAACCATAATTATAAAAATATAATTTGAAGAAAAAAAACATAAAACATGTATGATGCTAACCAACACACACACATATATATATATATATATGATAGTAACCAAACAATTATATAATAGTAACCAAACAGTTGTAACATAGTAACCAAACAGTAATATGATAGTAACAAAAGTTATATAGCGATAACAAAAGCAGTTATATGACAAAGAACCAACCACTTTTATCATAGTAACCAAAACATGTTTATATATCAACATATCAGTTTATATGATGGTAACAAAAACATATATATAACATATATGATAGTAACCAAACAATTATATAATAGTAACCAAACAGTTGTAACATAGTAACCAAACGAAAGAATATAATAGTAACAAAAATAGTTATATAGCGGATATAAAAAAGGTTATATAGCGACAAAGTAACCACCCACTTATATCATAGTAACTAAAAACATGTTTATATATCAACATATCAACATATATGATGGTAACAAAACAATTATATAATATTAACCAAAAAGTTGTACTATATATAAACAAAAGCAGTAATATGATAGTAACAAAAGCAGTATATGACAATAATAAAAGCAGGTTATATGACAAAGAACCAACCACTTATATCATAAAGAACCAAAACATGTTTAAATAGTAACATATCAATTTATATGTTGGTAACCAAAACATATATAAAACATATATCATAGTAACGGAACAACTATATAATAGTAACCAAATAGTTGTATACTAGTAACCAAACATAATATAATAATAACAAAAGATATATAACAAGTAACCAACCACTTATATCATAGCAAACCAAAACATGTTTAAATAATAACATATCAATTTATATGTTGGTAACCAAAACATATATAAAACATATATCATAGTAACCGGAATTATATATAATAGTAACCAAATAGTTGTATACCAAAGAACCAAACATAATATAATAGTAATAAAACGGATATATAACAAAAACATGAACCAACCACTTATATCATAAAGAATAAAAACATGTTTAAATAATAACATATCAATTTATATGTTGGTAACCAAAACATATATAAAACATATATCATAGTAACTGCAAACAACTATATAATAAGAACCAAATAGTTGTATACCAAACCAAACATAATAATAATAATAACAAAAAATGGATATATAACAATAACCAACCACTTATATCATAAAGAACCAAAACATGTTTAAATAAGAACATATCAATTTATATGTTGGTAACAAAACATATATAAAACATATATCATAGTAACTGACAACTATATAATAGTAACCAAATAGTTGTATACTAGTAACCAAACATAATATAATAATAACAAAAGCAGGATATATAACGATAACCAACCACTTATATCATAAAGCAACCAAAACATGTTTAAATAATAACATATCAATTTATATATTGGTAACAAAACATATATAAAACATATATCATAGTAACCCGATCAATTATATAATAGTAACCAAATAGTTGTATACGATGAACTGAAACGGTAATATAATAGTAACAAAGCAATTAATATAGCAAAGTAAAAAAAGCAGATATATGACATTAACTTGAACACTTTATTAAAGCTATTTACTTAAACAAATAAATAATGTAACCATAAATATACAAACATAATTTTAAAAAAAAATAACTCACATCATCGCTCAACCATTGACGAGAGTCTTTAATTTATAAAACCACATTTTAGATGAAATTGGAATAGACCCAAATTCAAATCTGAGGTTCGATAATGTCATTCTTCCCGGAAATTTGTCCGTCCTTCAATATAAAAACATATTAGTATACATGTTGACATTAACAATCACCATGTTAATATACACACTTTACCCAAAAGCAAATTTATTTGTTTCATAAAAAAACTATAGCATTGTTAACGATAAAAAAACAAACCTTTTCACATTGTTAAGTCCTATTTTAAACCACTTTGTTCAAACAATGCCCCTTCAAATATGGATGGCATCTCCATGCAAACCTTGGGAAATGTAAAAATAACAGCAACTCTTTGACTAGGAACCGATGCATTAGATGATAACCCAGCCGATCCAAATGTTACTGTATATGGAGGCCGTAGAAACAACAGACTTTTTAAATGTTCACGCACAGTGCGCCACTTACTCTATCGACGCTTTCTTCTCGGTTCATCACAATGGATTATATCCTGGGTAGTCAAAACCATCTCATCCAATCTGATTTGCTTTCCGCCTCAAACTTTTTCCTTTTTACAAATGATGGAAAAATGTAACGAAAACAATTATATTTTCACATAAAAATTTGATGTTGTATTGTTTCTTTGTCTAATGCAAGATAATGGTTACCATAAAAATTATACTTATTCTTAACTAATTATGTATTGGTAACATTATCTTTGTCTAATGCTATATTAGTTATTTTGTCAATGCATTATTAGTTCTTATGAAACATTATACTTATTACTTAACTAATCTCTTGTTTTGGTTACTATAAAAATTGTAATGGTTACTTATATATTTATGAGTTGGATACTGAGTAAAATTAAAACAGTAAACAAAACCTTAAGCATGTAATGGTATAACAGTAACCAAAATCTAAAGCATGTAAAAAAAAAAGGTTGGCATGTAGTTATAACACTAACCTCAACAGCAACATAAACAACAATTTCTTTCCCCCGTACATTGGCTTAAAATGTCAAAAGTTGGCATGTCAACATCATTCTTAACAGTCTGTTCAAAATACAAAACAATCAATTGATCATTAAAAAAATGAAAAAAAAGACATCTAACACAAAACAAAACAAACAAAAAAAGTCTAACCTTAACAATTTCTTGAACAACATTACTTATTATTTCATGATGTTCTTCAACCATACCATCAAGTTCAACTTCATTACCATACTCAGATTCATTATCATCCTTCTTCCTTAACAAAATCGACACATCACCAACATCCTCAACAACATCTTCAACAAAATGACGGGCTTGAACCATAACATCCTCAACAACCTCCTCAACAACATCCTCAACAACATGACGGTTTTCATCCATAACATCCTTAACATCATCAACAACATGACGGTCTTCAAGCATAACATCATCACCTTCATTTCCAGCTTCATTTACAAATTCATCATTCTTCTCATCATCTTTCAAACCATCATCACCAACCTCATCAGCTTTCAAACCATCATCACCAACCTCACCAGCATGCTCATCAACAACATCATCAGCTTCATCAGAATCATCGGCTTCATCAGCATCATCAGCATCACCACCCTCATCAGAATCAGACTCTTCATCAGAATCACTGTCAACTTCTTTGACCCCACCATCTTTTATCCCCCACCATCTTTTATCCCCCGTAACTCATCTCTTATAATTAATCTAAAGTCTCTGCATAATTTGAACATGTAAAATCTTCATATCATTGCATGCGCAGTTTACAACGTCTTTCTTTAATTTCAAAAACTTTTTTCTCCAACTGGTAGTAACTTGGTTTATCAATTGCATCTTTAATGACCGATATATCACTTCCAATGTTGTCATCCTTCGACTTCTTTTCAACATTCTTGTGAGCATCCCTCCCAATGAAAAAGCTGAAACACCTTAAATCAAGACGTTCATTCTCATCGTCAGTGGGAATCAAACTTTTACCCTCAAATTTGAAAAACAATAAGTACACTTTAGTATAACATCCTCGACAAACATTATACAATTACAATAACAAAAAGATAAAATAAATAAACAAAAATATATATCTTGTTAATCAAATATATATAAATCATTAACCAACTAAATACATAAAGGTAACCAAACTGTGTATATTCTAGTAACCAACTACTATGTTAAGAGTAAACTTCACATGAATAATCGATAACCAAATAATTAATTAAAGGTAACAAATTGCATTCTTAATAGTAAAGCTGCATACACTGTCGAGCATGAATACTAGCTCATTCAACTTGTTATTTGAAGGGACTTCACTAGCTCCTTCCATCTACATAAAAGCGGACATCCAAGCGGATGCTCGTGCGTTGCATATCTGCTTGAGTTTTGAAAGTTGAAATTGTTTCAAACATAAACACTTGAAATACATATGGAAGACCATTCAACTTATACAATTTAATATAATGGTCCTGTAGAAATTATATGTTGAACCACCACTCCTTCCTTTCTTTATATGCCCTTGATGCATTTGACAAAGAATACTTTGTCATTTCAAACGCAACTTTCCCCAAGGAAAACTACTAACATCATCATAACATATAAAATTTACCATTGCAACATCAACAAAATTTTCGAAAACTGTTGAAAGAATACAATTAAACACCAAAAAAATCGGTGACATCCTAATAGCCTCGTCATCATCATCAAAAACGCGCTTAGGAATACCCTACCTATACTACTACGAGTAACAACTTACGCTTTAAAATATTTTTCAATAATCGATTTTGCATGCACTTATATGCACTTATATCATCATTGCCTTGCCATCTCAACCCGTAAATCGAGACAAAACTCAGGCATTGAAACCTAACCCTTTTCTCCCCAAACAAAAACCACATCTCACCATCATCCCTTTGGTGAACCTCCTTACAAGAGCATGGTGAATAATCATGAAATACATTTGATGCTCACCAAACTCAAAAAATTTCCAAAGTTGCCTAAACTTCTCCAACCGACTTTCATTCAATTTCTTGGCAATAATTATGGGGACTTCCATATGTCACACCAATATATTACTTTTCCAGTGAATCTTCTGTTGCATTCCTCATAGTAAAGATCCCATAACTGTAAATACACAAAACCAGAATTGAACAGTTATTAATAACCAAATATAACAAAATTTATACAAAAAATTTGGTTATACACTAAATCGATAACCAAATACATACTAACAAGTAACGAAATAATTCTATGATGGTAACCAAACCATTTTAATGGTAACCAATACATAAACAACCTATACACTAAACTCAATTTATTAAAACATGTATACTAGGCAAAAAAATTTAGGATTAACTAAGCATAAACAATACAAAATAGTAACCAAACTGTAGTAAAAATACGATGAACAAAATCGATATAACATAACAAACTATAAAATCACAGTAACAAAAAAAAAACTAATAAGTAACCAAAACATTAAAAGTTTACAATAACCAAATACATACAAATAAGTAACCAAATAATTATTATTTTACAATAACCAAATACATACAAATAAAAATTCACAGTAACTAACTACATACTAATAAGTAACCAACCCATAAAAGTAACACAATAATATAAAACATATATCATAGTAACGGAACAACTATATAATAGTAACCAAATAGTTGTATACCAATAACCAAACATAATATAATAGTAACAAAAGCAGATATATATAACGATGAACCAACCAACATATCATAGCAACCAAAAACATGTTTAAATAGTAACATATCAATTTATATGTTTAGTAACCAAAACATATATAAAACATATATCATAGTAACGGAACAACTATATAATAGTAACCAAATAGTTGTATACTAGTAACCAAACATAATATAATAATAACAAAAAGCGGATATATAACAATAACCAACCACTTATATCATAAAGAACCAAAACATGTTTAAATAATAACAGCATATCAATTTATATGTTGGTAACCAAAACATATATAAAACATATATCATAGTAACCAGTCAATTATATAATAGTAACCAAATAGTTGTATACCATTACCAAATACATACTAATAAGTAACCAAATCATTAAAAGTTTACCAGTACCCAAATACATACTAATAAGTAACCAAATAATTATATAATGGTAACCATATGAAAATTAAAAATAACACACCTTTAAATTTCTCTGTGTTGGAATTATATTATGGATAAGCACTTGACCTTTGGCCTTAACTACAGGAACGTCAAGCTCAGAATCTAACTGCACTTCAGAATGCTTGATATCACTTGTATCACCAAACTTTTTCATTCTTACTCGATTTCCAGACATACATCCTTTTCCTTCCCTTCATATCCACGAGAAAACTTCTTCACTTCCTCGAGCGAGAATCACGCTCCAATATTCTCTTCCTCTTACCATCCTTCTTCTTTAGTATCAACCATTCTATACAAAACATAAAAATAACACAAACCCACACAACAATCAATACTACATTCGTGATAAACAACATTAATATATATATAATACGTTAAATTGTTTCAAAATAACTAACCTAAAAATATACACGACCGAATCGATCTGAAGAATAATAAACCAAACGCAACAATTGTGTAATCACGAAAGCAAGTCTGACGATGGTGACGAACAAAAGCGAAAACCAAAAGCGAAATGGCTATGAACTTGATAACAAACAATGGAGAATCTTTGAAGCGATGGTGGCGAGAACGATCTGGAGATTGAGATTGTTGAAACACGAAGGAGAGAGAAAAAGGGTTTTAAGCGTATAAATGGTAATATACAAAAAGCGAAGAGTACATGCTTTGCGGTTATCAAGCATTTTAAAAAACATGTCCCATTAGTACCATTAATTCCTTAAATTAAGGACTCATAATTATAGTAATATTGTAAATAAAATTAAAAAAATATAATATTTTTGTAATTATTTTATAGGTGTTTTGTTTTTGTAATTATTTTTTAAAAAGTACTAATATATGTAATTAATCCTTAAAATTATTAGATCTAAGGTTTAGAAATTATCATCTCATTTAAACGCTATTAACTTAACTAACTAAAATATCTCATTTAAAAGTTATTAACTTAATTCTAGTAACTTCATTTAAAAGTCACTAATCTAACTCTAACCATTAATTTAATAAAACACTATTATTATTATTATTATTATTATTATTATTATTATTATTATTATTATTATTATTATTATTACATACACTCTGATTTCTTAAATAACATATATTTATTAAAACTACATATAAAATTCTTTTAAAAAACAAAATAATATTAAAAAATAGTGGTCTTATTTGCTTTTCTTTAATTTACAAAAATGTCACCCTGTGACCCCACTTGTTTTCTAAAATAATCTTCAAAATAACGTAATTTTAAATTTTTAATAAATATATGTTATTTAAGAGATCAATACTTGGCTCGACTCGGTTCATTTACACACTTACTTATAGTTTAAGTCAAAAATTTGATTTATTCCCCTTAATTTTTTTCAATTAAAATAATCTATACTTCAAGTGACTAAACAATTTTCACATTCCAACGTATCGTATCGTATCGAAATAATTTGCACTAATCTTCGGAGAAATTACAAATATTAGTATTTTAATTTAATTTAATTTAAAATATTTTAATTTAATAGGAAAATTAATTTTAAAATTTTAGTTTTTTTTTTATAATTCCGAACAAGGCTTTCGAAACAGACTTACCGGGATCCTAATATTATTTTAAATGAGAGTCGAATTGAATACCTCCGGATTAAAGTTGAATCAGAGTTATCAACCGGCGGGGTTAGTATTGAATTTAAAATGTAGTCAATTTTGGACTAGTCCTGTCACCAATCCATTAAAGTGGGCCAAAATGGGAAAAATTTGAAAACAGTGCAGCCGCCTACTCGTAGACGCTACGCAACCTTCGCCCAACCCAACAACGTGGGGAGACCGAAAACATCGCCATTCATCTCCTTTCTTCTCGGTACCCTTCGATACCACCCTCTCTCTGTATATAATATCTACATTCAATCGATCAACCTTATTAAAATTTTCTTTTTTTCTCTCATCAATCGCAACAGTTCCAGGTACATTTGATTCCGATCTGCTTTTACTTTTCCAGGGTTTTGATTCTATCTCCTTTATAATACTATTATTTATGGTTTTTGAATTGTGAAATTGAATGATCACGAACGTGCGAGGGATTTGCATGATTCAAGTTTGGATTTTTTTAAAAAAATTTGTTCCTCTGTGGTTGCATAATTTTGGAAGAAAATGTTTATCTCGTTTTCATTGAAGAATATATGGACATGTTATATGATGCAATTTCATTTTTAAAGTTGTTTTTTTTAAATATATTTTTATTCTATTAATTTTGACATTAGGTAAAGAAGCTAACGCTTACGAAACTCTTGTTAAATAAATAGCCTTAAGCTTGAAGCTACTTTTTCATTTGTTTGATGTGCACAATTTATGATCCTTAAGGAGGTAACTACATATGTTTGGAAGTTTGTAATTTTTATTATTGTTGGGTATCACTTTGTCTCTCTCTGTTTGATAAAAATGACATTCAATACAATTTATGTGCACAATTGTTATTAGAGACATGTTAGTACTGTTGGCTCAAGTTGATGAACTGAGATAATTAGTTGAAAACTCACAAAAGAGAATTGGTGAGTTTTGATAACTATAAAATTCATGAGCTATACATGTGGGGATAGATTGAGAATTTGAGAGGGTTTAATGTGACGCCATTCCATTTACAATTATCTGAAACGATATCTAAACATACAATCTCTTACTCCTCCTACATGTGTTTTTCTTGCTGAAAGAAATTTCATTATTTATTTTAAGTTGATAGGTTGTAATAATCTTTTAATTTCCTGTTCTTTTTTATTCAGTATTATGAAGTCTACTAATACAATATCTACATTCTGTTATTGTTGAAAACAAAAAATAGCATCCGCTGTTCCAAAATATAAGACTGTTATTGACATTTTGGAAATTTCACATTTCGGACATCTATAACCCACTTTTGTCTGTTTACTTATACTTGACAGCTGCGTTTGTGTTTGTGTTTGAGTTTTCTGATCTGTGTCTATATGAATTGTCTTCCCTTATTGTCCTTGCTTTTATTATTTAATGTGTATCAGGTGCTATTTATTAATGGCAAAAGTTAACAAGGGAGGGCGAAAATCTGATTCCCTACGTCACAGGGTCACCCCATATCCATTGGGGTCTTGCTGTTCGAAGGGGTTGAAAGATGTCCACAAGAAAAAGAAGCAAACTAGTGCATCAGAGAAGAAGGAGTGGGAAGATGCAATTTGCTCGATTTGCTTGGAGTACCCTCACAATGCAGTTCTCCTCCTTTGCTCCTCTTACCACAATGGTTGTCGCCCTTATATGTGTGCAACTAGCTATCGTTTTTCCAATTGTCTTGATCAGTACAAGAAAGCCTATACTAAAGTCAATTCAACCGATAGTCAATTTCCGTGGGATGGGTCAATGGATTATTCAGATTTGAATTTAGGGCTAGAATGGTCTGGTGAGAAGATGGAAGTATCTGAGCTTTTGTGCCCACTTTGTCGGGGGGAGGTGAAAGGTTGGACTGTCTTTGAACCAGCTCGCAAATATCTGAATAAGAAAAAAAGGAACTGCATGCAAGATAAATGCTCATTTGTTGGAACTTACAAACAACTCAGGAAGCATGTAAGGGCAGAGCACCCATGGGCACGACCCCGAGAAGTGGACCCTTCACTTGCAGAGAAGTGGAAAAAGCTCGAGACCGAGAGAGAGCAAAATGATGTGATGAGCACAATCAGATCAACCATGCCTGGTGCAGTTATTATGGGGGATTACGTAATCGAGGGTAATTATCGTGGTTTTTCTAGAAACTACAATGGGAATGACTATCTGGATCTGAGTGATGTTCTCTTCGCGCTGGAAGCATATCGCGGAGGCCAGAATGATGATTCATATCCACATGAAATCTTTGAGACAGGTTATCAGTCATTGGATGAGGAGGAAGATGCTGGGATATACAGTTATGATTCCGTGGCTACATCTGAACGCATTGATAATTATATTTCTGGTGTTGCTCGCCGCCCTGGCAGAATGTTGACAGCGAGTTCGAGGCGGCAGCGAAGGCGTAGAGTTGGTAATGAACACCGGTAGTTTACACAAGGCATTAGATATCTGAAAGAAAGGAAAGGTAGATTAGTGATGGTACATCTGGTTTCTTGCCATTATTGACTGTTGAAACAGTTGGGATAAATTTTTAAAGTGCCTTCCACATATTTGTCTTTCCCTTTTCTGTAAGTATTCCCCCTTGTATTTATCATGATTCTGAAATAAAATTCTTCATGTACAGCTTGAACTAGATTCTGTAAATTATTCTTTTTGCAGTTGTACAATACTAGAGTGCAACTCTTACTTTTGTTACCAGCTACCACCCTATTTTTCAAATGTAATGTACTTTATATCCCCCAGTGACACTTCAAATTTATGGAGTAATTTTTCACATGTAATTAATAGAATCATATAAACTAAACAAAGAATTATTATTTGCAAGCATTTTCTCATGATACACACAAAAAAACGCATATTTTGAAGTTCTGATCAATCACAAATTGAATTCTTAATAAACATGATGTTATATAAAATAAATTTCCCATTTACTAGTTAAAACTTTTTGTGGAAAACAATAATGTGTAGACATTATTACTTTGTTCGTCTAGAGTTTCATTAACAATTAGGTAATTTTTTTCTTTCTATTTTTCATATTATTCCACACGTTCCCAAATAATCTTAAATAAATAACCAACAAAGATCCGACGGTTTTTTCGTCATTATAAGCATGCAAAAGTCGATTTACATAGCTATGACGATGATTTTATAACCGGTTCGTTTTTGATGTTCCATTTAAAATTCGCTTGAGCATGAGACTATATATATATATATATATATATATATATATATATATATATATATATATATATATATATATATATATAATATCTCGTGAAGTTATAAGGTGACTATTTGTTACTTGTTAGAGCAACTAAACTGAGAAAAATGATGGGTTGATACCGTTTTCAATATCTAACGATCCAAAATGAATGGATCAGAAATTAATTAAAAACTCCAAGTCCAATACATGTATCATCAGAGATTAAAATTAAACCACCACTAATTTTCTAATAACCAAAGATTAATTTTCACCATCATCCCCTCCACTTTTGCATTTCCACAAGTCTTTCAGAAATTCCCCTAATCTCCCCTGCATAAATAATGGGCAAAAATAAAATATTTCCAAATACGGATAAATTGAATACAAAGATGAAAATATAACTTACACAAAACTTTATGCCATTGGTTTTTAACTTGTTTTTTCTCTCTCTCTTAATCCCTTCATGGCCGTAAAATCCATCGGAAACAACACGCTCGTACCTCCATCGCCTTTTTGTCCGATCAAACAACCGGCAAAGAAATTGCCTAAGCCTGGCCGGAGAAGGTGACCATCTCCTCTTCTGCTCAAGGATTTGATTAATAAAATACTTGATTAGCATGCATGCATTCTTTGAGAGGGAAGAACTTAAATACCTTGGTTTTGGGCCATAAATTCTTAATAGACCACTCCGGTTGTTGGGAATTTGGATGCCTTAATTGTTGAGCATGGGCCAAGAGCTGTGCCCTACGATCATATCCATGAGTCCGAGACTTTTTGGAAAATGGGCTTCGCTTCATTCTTTTGATTTGATATTTAATTCTGCTGTGAAAGGTTGATGATTCAACGTAGGTAGTGATGATCACCCCATGCTTGTTCTTCCTTTCACATTCTTCTGCCATTTATAGATAGGTAAATGTGGTCGGTTACAATGCCAAATGGTTAGTCTATATTCTACTTACGCTTAATGTATATATATATTAAATAATAAAAGTGAATAATAGTCATACACAATTGTATATATTTTATTTGTGTATATTCTGTCAAAATTAGGTCGTATTTAGAAAGAGATAAGCTGTTTTTTTAATAAAAAAATTACCAAAATAATATAATTTTGACCACAAATAAAATATACACAGTGTATGATTATATTGCCCGTAATAAAATTTGATTCCTTAATCATTGAAAATATCTTATAATATTTAATTATACACGTGGCATCATATGATATGCAGGAACATCTGACACTAAATGCTTTGGTACTTCCCACTCCCTCCCCCAGTCCCCCGTTCTTAGCCGGCCGTTTGCTACAAAAAGACTAATATGCCATAACTTTGGGCTTGGTAAAAGGTTTTAGCCTACTTGGATTTGCCTTATTACTCATTTCACATCTGAACTAGTGTAGTCCAATAGTAATTGGGTTAAATTTGGACCTTGGGCTTGGGCTTACAAAACTTTGTTCCTGCACAATAAAGTTAAGGAACCCACCACCCTAAAAGACTCTTTTATGATTCTTTCACCTTTTGAAGCTTCATTTTAATGTTAAATTCAATTAATGAAATCCACTAACAGACTGACTTTTCTTTTGAATGTCCCAACCTGTTACAATAATTTATCCTAACCTAAGGGAAGGGTTTAGGTTAGAGAGTTACTCCCTTCAATGTATCGTTTAAAATTTTTACACATAAATTAAGGAAGTTATGAATATGAGTAAAAAGTTATTATATAAGATTAAAATACATTTATTTAATAAATATTAGACCTGACAAACGGGCTGTACCGCCCAAACGGGGCAGGCGAGTGGAGGGTCATTTGAAAACACGATTTTTTTTGGCCAAAAATCAGATCCCAAAGTTCAAATTCATGGCGAGACCAATTTTATAACTATTCTATGTTTTTTTTGGATTTAGCCCAGACGGGTCGGGTCGATGACGGGCCGGGCCAAAAATGGGTGGGTCAAATAGGCCAAAATTTTACTTTGACTAAAAATTACAGAAATTTCAAAGTTCAAGATACTACGTGATGACTACCTCGGCCATGGCCTCTTTTTTGCCAGGTCTAATAAATATTCTCTCTCCTCTCTCATAACTCTTCCATATCTTACTTTTATGTTCAGCCTGTTGAAAATGGAAGGGTATTGGGAAGGAAATGGTATTGGTTGCCACTGTTATGAATATGTATTGGGAATAAAAGGAATATGAAAAGGTAGCCTACAACTAATCTAATTCAGTTAAAAATTGAAAAAACTAATTATTGTGTGCATTAATTACACATTTATTGGAAAACAAGGATAATAATAAATTTGGAAGAAAAAATATTAATTATGCTTTGATTTCATTAAATGTCAAATATTTTGAAATAACTCAAATAATGTAAAACGTCAGTTACATTAGAATGGAGGGAGTAATAAATAATATGGTCTATGTTAAGCTATATGTTCAACATTCCAATTTAGTGGGAAGGGGTGGAAATTTTCTATGGATAAAATGATGACATTTTGATTTTTCAAAATCTTACTATTCTAAAGTGCTCAATAAACTAAAAGGTTAAAAGTCCAAGTTTCTTTTTTTGTGTGATTTCACATTATATTATATTTTTTTTGTAGGGAACTGATATTTTCATATCATCCCTTTCATATAAATAGTGAACGGGTCTCATCTTCACGTAAAAGACTCATATAAAAATATTATTTTAACATATAAAAATATTAATTTCCTTTTTGCGTATTTGCATTGCATATAATCAAATAAGAATCTTTCTTTTGTAAATTAGATCTATATACAACTAACAAATTGCTTTTTATGTAGAGACGAGATTACTTTCCTTTCTCCTTGTCAACAATGCCCTTGTCTAGGCCTCAAAATTCTTGAATTAATAGTCAGACACTAAAAATATAGTAACCATCTTTTCATCATATCATTTCTTCATGAAGTCATGAGCATACATTTTTTGTAAAGTGCTCAGTGTTCCCTGAGCATCTCCAGCAGTGCCGGCTTACACAAATTTTAGACTATATTTAGTTTAGGAACACAGATCTTGCTCCAGCAGATGGACTAAATATAGTCTATCGAATTTTCCGACGAGACACAAAGACTATATCATGGAACAAGAGTTGCTGGACTATAATTGTGACTATAAATTTTAATACATTTAAATGGGAGAGATGACTAAAGAAGAAGGAAAATGAGATTTTTTGAATTTATTGATTATTTTATTATAGTCCACAAGATAATCCATCTGCTAGAATGATCGAAGACTAAATAATATTTATTGATGTCATATGGACTAAATATAGTCCACGAGATAATTCATCTGCTAAAAATGCTCTTATAGCTTGGAACATAACAGTACTAAGTTACTTCGAGTCCGTTAGACAATGATCACGAATAGCAATTACTTGTGAACTATTTAGTTATGGAATAAAAATTTAATAGAGTTGTATTATTCTACGTAATGTAATAGAGTTATAATATAATGGTAATAAATTGTTATGAAAATTTATTTGATTTGTTTTTGGTATATATATAGTAATTATAATGTTTAAAATTATGTTTGGTTGACTAAATATTTGATTATACTAGTGAAGTTATTACATTAATTTTACATTGTGAAGTTATTATATTAATTTTACACGAACTAAACTTTACCTTTGTTGTATATAAGGATCACATAAAAACCAATACATAAGTCTGAATAGTCTTAACTCCAATTGTAACGGGGTTGGTATGAATTTTTCTCTAATTCTTTTCAAGCCCAATTTTCTCTTCCTCAATAAAAAATCGGTTCAAAGGTCATAAATTGGAACAATCAACTCCCACATTGAGAAAAATTTATTTGTATATAAAGAATTAAGTTATTATCAATAGTACCGGTTAGTTTAGATGATCCAAAAAAATACTATTAAGTCAATAATTTAAGACAATAAAAAATATTTTCCAATTTAATTACGACAATCAATTAAATATTTGATTTAATAATAAGACATGTTGAAATGATCAACAAAAATAGTATCCCGTGAATAAGATTTGAAATAGTACCTGACACAAAAAAGTGTTCCAAATAATTTTGTGAAGAATACTAGAGTGAATAGTAATCGGGTGAATAAAGAACCCGTGAATAGTAACTCGTGAATAAGACTCCGTCTGAGGGTGATTCAGTAGTGCATGGATAATTGTGGTCGTGATACTAAAGAATATCCTTACAGTAGTGCGGGTGATTCGATGATGTGGAATATTTATTAAAAATGAGTCTCGGCGATAATGATGATGAAAAACCTTTTAATCATAAAAGATAGTAGATTTTATTTTCTACTTGACTCTTTTAATGGATTGCTTGTTCACCGCAGCTTAAACTTGATGTCTATTATATTTTATCGGTTTAACATTGTTGGAGACTAATGATAATTTATTCGCATTATCTTAGTCATAATATTTCTTATCTGGCTAGTTGAGCTCACCCTTCCTTTCACCGTTTCTCTCGTGAAATGAGAATATAACCTGAGGACGAGTCGAGGGAACAGAGTGATGGTCCGGATGATGATAGCATTAGTAGTCCTCACTATTATGTGAAATAGTGTGATAATAATTGTAATGAGGACTCCTTTTGAGTTTGTATAATCTCTAGTAGATCATATTTGTATTCAAACTCACAGTTTATGTTTTGTCGTATTGTACACGGATTTGTATTAGTAAACAGTATTTGAATTACATACTACGATATCTGGCGACCCAAGATGGGTGATGTATACCTAATTTTGGGGGCGTCACAAAAATGGTTGAAAACAGTTACTTGTACAAAATGGGTGTAAAAACTTAAAAATTGTAAAAAAGAAAAAAATATTTTTTTAAAAAAGCATTAATTTCGACGGATTAAGTTAATTTTGATGAATTTTTGTCAAAAATATTTTTTCTAGAATTAATTTAAAATCAACACATGGCAAGATTTTTTTGACGGAAATTTTCATCAGAATTACATTCCGTTGAAACCTACATTAATGTCAACGAAAAACGGAATTTTCGACAGACTTATCCCAACTGAGTTATATTTGACTGAATATTCAATTAGAAATAAGCTTTTTTTCATGTAATGAGTCTTTTCCTAATTATTGAGTTTGGTTGAGTTGGGGAGTTGTGGTTCAATTAATGCTTGTTTTTAGTCTCAGTATCTAAGATTTCTAGTGTTATCTTGTTATGGTTAAAGTCACCATTTTTGGGTTTTTTGTGTTTATCCCAAATCATCAATCTTGGTGCTTATCATGGGTAAAAATGGAGCATGTTAAGTTCATCAATATTAGCCCATTAATTAATTTCCTTATCTTTTAGCAGTAATTCCACATAAACGGGATCCCATCAGTGCAGTTCAGAAGGAAATCATTGTGTGAGGAGTACATGGCTTTTATTTGGAGAATTCAGTTTAAGTCGGAGGAGTTATTTGATAAAAATTGAATGAATTTGAATGTAAATGAAAAAATTTGTTTGATAATTAATATATGTGAAATATCTGAATGACAAAATTTTATTATTTCACCTATCTGAAAAAATTTAAATTTGTTGTAAATTTATTTAATATTACTTAATATAATAGTTAATATATTTTTTTAATCTTTTAATTTTTTTTATTTTATTCAGCTGCTCATTCAGCTAAAAAAATCCGACTTAACCATTCAGCTTAATCATCTGTTCGATTTAACAATTGAGACGATTTTTTCCAAAATAAACGTACTTAATGACTGACGGATTTAATAATCTTAAACAAACAGTCCCAGAGTAAGATTTCAGATAGCACATTTCATCAGCATGATGCTTTTGTAAGAGAGGTTTTTTCAGCCAGCAAATTTTATTCATTCCAAATCAGATGGAGAAGATGTATTTTATTTTGATGTTTTTTTCAGATTGTAATTTATCACAATCCAAGCCTTTTGGAGTATCATTCGTTTTTTTTTATTTCATTTTTTCAATTCAAACACCGTAATATTTCACAGGATTTTTGGGATTTTTAAGTCAAATATATTCTTTCCATCCCAAAATTATCTCTATAATTTGACCTTTTATATTAATTTTTAAATTGTAAAACTCAAAGACGATCCGAGTTTATTTAATTTTAACACAAACAATTATAGCACTTATAAATTAAACTAACTAAAAATATAACTTATACTATATTTATTATTTTTAAAATTTAAATTAATTTATATCAATTTTAAATTTTAACATTTAACGAATTGACTTATAAAGTCAAAAACATATCTCTAATTTTAAATAAAAAATAATAGTACTAGTCTTTGATATAATATTATTTTATTTATTTCTATCTTTTCTTTGCAAAGATACCCATATCCACTAGCTTGAATGCTTGCCATACAAATTTTAACGTGGAAAAAGTGAACAAAATTTTTACGTGGATATACAAATTGGATACGAGTGTATTTGAATTTCATTTATTTGTATTTTGATCCCCAATGAGAGTAAACTCTATTTTTATATATGTATCCAAATTACACTTAAAATACTATATTTTGTAAAAATTCATGTTGGAATAAATACTATACATTTTTTGAGAGTCACAATTTTTTTTTTGAAAATGTTCAATAAACATGTCCATGTAGAAGGACTCAAATAAATAATATAGGCTTTTTGTACTAAAAGTTTGACACAGTGAGACAACGAAAGACATGTAAAAAAAAAATTAAAAACCAAGCCACTATAGCTTGTAGCGGTTAATATATATATAAAAAATTCTTTTTTTATCTTTTTACCTGACAATATGGGACAACGAAAGATATGTAAAAAATAAATAAATTTAAAGACCAAGCCACTACAGTTTGTAGCGGTTGGTATATAAAAAAATATTCTTTTTTTATTTTTCTATCTGACAAAGTGGGCCAACGTTAATAAGTTAATTTGATCATTATTAAAATAGAAACCAATACATATAAATAGTTCAATCGCTACATGTTAGAGCGGCTAGCCAAATTTTCATTTTAATCTCAACTTTTTATGTAATTAATCAACGGCTAACATGTTGATTGTTGAAATAGTAATTTCAGTAACCGATTATGATGGATCTACCCAGCTAGCTAGGTGACTCCATGTACTACCTAAAGGCCAATGTTATTTTCGATCTCATGTGGTGGTGCGTGCATGCAGTACACTACTACTATTACTACTAGATGAACTCTATATATATGCCCCAACCTTTTGATAATTGGCCATTGGGAACTCCCATGCGCCGCTTCACAAGTACATATATTGTCTTTCTGCCTTCCACCACTCTTTTTTTTTGACTGAAAATGTCTGATCAGCACCCCACCCCACCCCACCCCACCCCACCCTTATAATTTTTGACCACTTTCTTGCAACTTGTCCCATTTGCTCCAAAATTCTCAACTGCTTAATTATTTACTTAATCAGGAATCTAACCATATTTTAATATATATAGTTTTACTTGAAAAAGCATGAGATTCCCAGCAGTTTACATCTAATTATGGAATTATTTATATTAAATATTCAAAAACAAGTTTCATTTTAATAAAGATAATAAACTAATGCGCGTAGTGGGGATAAATGGAGATAATTTGGGTAGAATATATAAATTAAAAATGATCGAAGACTAAATCCAATTCAAGTACAAAATAGGAGGCGTCATAGTACTAAAAGGAATTATATATTTTTTTTTAACTTGACAAGATATTTCTCACGTAACAGAGATCCGCTAAGATTAATACTAATATTTTTGTAATTCTCTATTAGGAATTTAGGATATATAGGAGTATTAAAGTGAAATAATCCCTCTTTATAATTCGGCATCAGTTGAGATTTTTTACTTCACATGAATTATTTTATCTGTTATAAAATTAGAGATATATTTTGCTTTTATTGAGTCAATTTGCGAAATTCTAAAATTTAAAATAAATATTACATTTTTTAGTTTTAATACAAATAAATATAACAATTGTAAATTAACTATAAAATACTACTCCCTCCTATTCAGATTAAATGACGTTTTAGGGAGTTTAATTTTATTTTATATAAGTGTATGCAATATTGCACTATTTTTTCCTAATTTACCCATCTATTTAATATGCTTAGTAAATGCAATTGTGGAGAGAGAAATAATTAATTAGGGACAATTGTGGAGAATGACAAGAGATAATTGTGGAGAGAGAAATAATTAATTAGGGACAAAAGATATTTTGTGTTATTTATTAATAAATGTGCTTAACTCTAAAATGACATTTAATCTAAATAGAAAAGAGTACTAATTATCATATTTGTAGTTTCCAAAACTTGAACGAAATTATATCAATTTTTAGTTTTACAATTTCACAAATTTACTTTATTCCAATCCACACTATGATTTGCCACATATACTACATCCGTTTCAAAATTAAAGATACAATTTGATTTTTGAAGTTCACATATTAAACTTTAAAATAAATATGACTCATAAAAGTTAATTAGAATGAAAGAAATTTTGTAATTAATAATTTTTATCATTCACTGATACACTATACAATTATAATAATTGTATCAACTAAAATTAAATAAATTCACATTAAGTTAAAATTTAATATGTCATCGTTTGATCTTAAAAATCAAATTATATCTCTAATTTTAAAACAAATAAATATATCTTTTGGTTAATGATTTATTTTTGCTGGAAAAAAAAAAGTACTCAACTTTGGAAATTGGGCATCCTATATATGGAATCGCTGAGCCAGCCTCAAGGAGATTTGATCCGACTTTCGAATTTTCGTTTCGGGTTGTAATATCAATGAATAATTTTAGGGGACATTTTTTTGCTGATATTCTAACGACATTCTAGTACATACAAGAAATAGAATTGTACAGACTGTACAAACTCTGTTTCTTGTATGTATTCAAATTACACCTAAAACACTATTTTTTATAAAAATTTCAATTGAAATAAATACTATATATTTTTTGAGAGATACTACAAAAATAAAAAATAAAAAAATAATATCGCTAGAATGTCAGCAAAAAAATCCCTCCAGAAGGACTCAATATCAAGTGATATGATGATAGAGTCTTTTATGACTTTAATTGGTTTCCATCTAAAACAACATATAAACATGGTATAATTTTCAATATTTAATGCAATTAAAAACTACCAGATATGTATGGAAAATCTTGGAAACCATAATTCAGATCACTAATTTAAGTGTTTATTCAAGGGAGAGAGAAGAGTAGCTGTATGAATCTAAATGAGCTTGATATTTCTGTCACTTACTGTACATATGAGTATTAATTAATTGGTCATTGATATATATATAGAGAGAGAGGTACGCTCTTTGCGGTTTTTTTAGTCGCAATAATATAAAAATTAATTTTTAATATTATAATAACAAAAAAAATCGTCATTATAATCGGTTCGTTCTTAATCCAATTATGTTGGCTAAAAAAAAGGACTATATGTGTGTGTCGCTAGCTATAAATCATAAACCATGTCCCAACAATTGTCAGTCGGCCCTAGCTAGTTGCCGAAACTTATCTAAATTCACAAATATTCTGTGCCATACATCTTATAACTATGAAATTATATATATATATATATATAAACCACCCTTATTTTCCATTTTAATTTGTTTTATTTATTTCTTTATGTGAAGGCACCAGTACTTTTCGTTATATTTCAATGTGTACGGGATAAATTACATGAGCATGACATTGGTGGCACTGAGAATATATACGACTTTGATAGAGGTGAGTGAACAAAAAGGCTAAAATTATGTTTGATAAAATTGAATATTAAGATTTGAATAATTTAGACATATGAATAATATAAAATATTTGTCTAAAATTGTATATGAATAAAGAAATGTTATTTGATAAGTAATTTTTTTTAAATGTCTGACTAACAATACTTTACTATTTTAACCCTCTCCTACTTCTTGTCTCCTCCATAACCAAAAGTTCCGATCCAAAACGTCCTCACCAAAACAGAGCAAAGTACACACAGAATCTATCCACGGCTGCAACTACCTTTTCTCCCCATCCTAACAATATGCAGCAAAATCCATCTCTCTTTCTATTTCACAGGCTCAGCATTTCAAAATAATGGAAAAGACAATCATAAAAATGGCTTATCAAACTCAGATCTCTAAACCCATTTCGTAATATTTTGATTTCAAATTGCATACCCATCATTTTCCATTTCATACATGAACCCATAAATAGAGAGATAACACTTTGATGGGTTATCTTTTGCAGAAGCGCCTTTAATGGTTATACAATTCCCTTCTCGGCCGGATTTGTGCTTGTATGATTTTTATTATTATTTTTTAAAATTTATTCATGATGAAATTGTAGATCTTTTTTTTGGTACATAAAATTATACCTCCGACGATTCTAATGTTTCAATCCGCAGAGATGATTCTAATGTTTCACATCAGATGGTTTCAATTGGCAGGGATAAAGAAATTTTATAATATTGTAGAGGTTATTTTTGTTCAAAAATAGTCAATTTCGTTCAGACCCACCTCTGGATTATTTAGAATTAGATTTGAATATTACCGATTAAGTGACATTAATAGATAAAAAAAATTATCAAACAAGTTTAGTCTCGGACTGAATAAGAGATTAAGCCATTTAAAACTATTAAGAGCTAAACAAACAAAGCCTAAGCCTCAATATATATGGCTCAATTGCAACCAAGCGCCGTGCACGACCAAGCCTCGATCGGCTAGCTTGCGTCTATTTTGTTCTAAAGAACACAAACAGTGATGTCGCTGATTATTAAAATGAAGGGCGCCTATTATTAGGGTTGATGCGTATAGAGAGCCCCACAACATCTCTCTATAAAAGTCCCCTAAGCACCCTCTCATTTTTTCTCACTCAAACAATCAAACAAAAAAGGTAAAAATTGAGAGAAGAAAGAAAAACTAAGAGTTAACCGTCCAATTCGATCGGGTTCCACCACCTCTTCACCTAGTCTACAATGGCGGCCTCGGTCGAAAACCGGCAGTTCCATCGCCTTGAGCCGGGCTTAAACGGTGTTATCCGCACCTTCAAGCCCGGTGTGAACCACCGCTCCAACTCCCCGGTTCGTGGCTGCAATTTTCCACCAAGCCAAGAATTCACACGTCCCAAAAAGGCTGTCGTCGTCGTGGAGGACACGTGTAGTGAAGATGAATATTCTGATACCGATGATTATCGAGATACCATAAAGAAGGGAAACGCGGAGTTGGAGCCATCGGTGTTGGATTCCAGAGATGAAGGGACTGCAGATAACTGGATTGAACGGAATGCGTCCATGATTCGACTCACTGGGAAGCATCCGTTCAACTGCGAGGCACCCTTGGCACGTCTTATGCACCACGGATTCATAACCCCGGTGCCACTCCACTATGTCCGTAACCATGGTCCAGTCCCCAAGGCTAGCTGGGACAACTGGACCGTGGAAATATGTGGACTTGTGAAACGGCCTAGCCGATTCACTATGGACCAACTGGTCAATGAGTTTCCCAGCAGAGAATTCCCAGTGACCCTGGTCTGTGCAGGAAACCGCAGGAAAGAACAAAACATGGTCAAACAAACAATTGGGTTCAACTGGGGCGCCGCAGGCATTTCCACCTCAGTATGGCGGGGCGTGCCGCTCTGCCACATCCTGAAACGGTGCGGCATTTACAGCCGCAAAAAGGGTGCCCTCAACGTGTGTTTTGAAGGTGCCGAGGACCTACCTGGCGGCGGTGGGTCCAAGTATGGCACCAGCATTAAAAAGGAGTTTGCTATGGATCAAGCAAGAGACATCATTTTGGCTTACATGCAAAACGGGGAACGTTTGTGCCCGGATCATGGATTTCCGGTCAGGATTATTATTCCGGGTTTCATCGGCGGCCGGATGGTGAAATGGCTGAAGCGTATAGTTGTGACAACCCAAGAATCAGACAATTATTACCATTACAAGGATAATAGGGTACTTCCGGCCCATGTGGACGCTGAGCTAGCTAATGCTGAAGGTATACTACTAGTCCTCTATATCTCTTTTTCTCTCTCACACACAGTGCGTCACATAACTGTTCTTTTTTTAATTATGGATACTTATGATCTAAATTAATGAGGCATTGTGATTTTTGATTTATGCAGCTTGGTGGTATAAGCCGGAGTACATCATAAATGAGCTCAACATAAACTCGGTGATTACGACACCGTGTCATGAAGAAATCTTGGCCATTAACTCGTGGACAACTCAGAGGCCATACACTTTGAGGGGTTATGCTTATTCCGGTGAGTTCTACCTTCCACACACACACACACACACACACACACACACACACACATATATATTTATATATAGTTATAGTTATATTTTTTAGATACCATACTTTTTGGAAAATATTTTACTTTCAAACCAAGGAGGGCCACGAGATATTACGTTGGAAAGTGAGTACTCGGTTGTGGAATTCTTAATACATGGGATTCTTTGTTAAATTATATTTTTTGATAATTTATGTGTGGGTAATTTTATGTGCACAAATTTTATTATTTTATTATTATTGAATAGCACGTAATATATATAAATTTAAATAAATTATATTAATAATTTAAATAATTAATAGAACTCGTATACAATTTTTTTCTCATTATTTCTGCATAATTTGTGCACATAAATATACTCTAAATATATATGATCGGAAAAGAAATGGTTCTTTCTTTGTTTAGGTGTTCCACAAAACAACAAATAGGAGACATTTGCTTTGTGGTTGCAATAGGGTGAAAACGTTTCCTACGTGCGAAGGGTCGTTAACTATATAAAGCAACCCATTAGTTTTTACTATTTTACATTGTTATTTTTACTGTATATCATATATACATATTTTTGTCGGTGTATAATTTGTTCACAACTATTTTTGTAGTTTATACACATAAAATTATTTTATTAAATTCTTTGAATATTCTTTCCCACTAATTAAATAAAAAGCTAAAACGAGTATATTCTAATTAAGTAGTTGGGAACAGTAAGTATGACATGTTGAGAATGCATGTAGGTGGTGGAAAGAAAGTGACACGTGTGGAGGTGACATTGGACGGAGGTGAGAGCTGGCATGTGGCCACGCTGGACCACCAAGAGAATCCCAACAAGTATGGCAAATACTGGTGTTGGTGCTTCTGGTCAGTTGAGGTGGAGGTTCTGGACCTGCTTGGTGCCAAGGAGATTGCGGTTCGGGCGTGGGACGAGACTCTCAACACGCAACCCGAGAAGCTCATCTGGAACGTTATGGTACGTACATAATTACTGTATTATATATATATATATATATATATATATATATATATATATATATATATATATATATATATATATAATACAAGTAATTACTATGTCTTTATTTTATAATTAATTTATAAAATAAAATTAATTACTACGTCTTTATTTAAATTTAAGTAATTGATTTATTTATGGTTTATGAACAAAATGTAGGGCATGATGAACAACTGCTGGTTCCGGGTCAAGACCAACGTGTGCAAACGCTACAAGGGTGAGATCGGTATCATGTTCGAGCACCCGACCCAACCAGGAAACCAGTCGGGCGGGTGGATGGCTAGAGAAAGACACCTCGAAAAATCATCCGAAACACACCCGACCCTAAAGAAGAGCGTCTCAACACCTTTCATGAATACCTCCTCCAAGACTTTCTCAATGTCCGATGTCAAAAAACACAACTCGGCCGACTCGGCGTGGATCATCGTCCATGGCCACATCTACGACTGCACCCGATTCCTAAAGGACCACCCGGGCGGCACGGACAGCATCCTCATCAATGCCGGGACGGACTGCACCGAGGAATTCGAGGCAATTCACTCCAATAAGGCGAAAAAGCTTTTGGAGGACTATCGAATCGGAGAGTTGATAATGAGGGGTTATACATCCGATTCGCCTAATAATTCCATGCATGGCGCAGCAAATATGATACCAAGTTTAGCCCCAATAAAGGAAATAGTACCTGCAAGGAGTGTAGCTCTTGTGCCACGTGAAAAAATCCCAAGCAAACTCATATCAAAAACATCGATTTCTCATGATGTGCGAATGTTCCGATTTGCCCTTCCGTTAGAAGATCAAGTACTCGGATTACCCGTCGGGAAACATATTTTTCTATGTGCTACAATTGATGATAAGTTATGCATGAGAGCCTATACCCCTAGTAGCCCGATTGATGAAGTTGGTTATTTTGAGCTAGTGGTAAAAATATATTTCAAAGGGGTAGTTACGAGATTTCCGAATGGCGGACTAATGTCCCAATATTTGGACTCACTTCCACTAGGGTCTACGTTGGACGTGAAAGGTCCATTAGGCCACATTGAGTATACCGGTAAGGGAAACTTTTTGGTCAGTGGCAAGCACAAGTTTGCCAAGAAACTAGCCATGCTTTCCGGTGGGACCGGAATTACGCCGATTTATCAAGTCATGCAGGCTATTTTGAAGGATCCGGAGGATGATACGGAGATGAATGTAGTGTACGCAAATCGGACTGAGGACGATATATTGCTGAAGGATGAACTTGATGCATGGGCGGAAAAGTATAAGGATAGGGTTAGGGTTTGGTATGTGATAGAAAAGCCGATAAGGGAAGGATGGAAATACAGTGTGGGGTTTATTACTGAGGCTATTTTGAGGGAGCATATTCCGGTTGGGTCCGACGGCGATGTGCTGGCGCTGGCCTGTGGTCCGCCGCCGATGATTCAGTTTGCGGTGAATCCGAATTTGGAGAAAATGGGGTATAATATTAAGGACTCTTTGTTGCTGTTTTGAAGTTGGTAGGTACGTACGTACGTAGCATGCATGCAAGAGGGGAATAATTAAGAAGCTATAGAATAAAGTTGTACAGTATATTTAATTTGTTCTCCTTGTATTTGTTTATGATATGTGCATAATTTTTTTTAATTTTTTTTATGATTTTAGATTATTTCATCTGAGGCAGCGGGGTTATATATAGTTGTTCTGTAATACATCACGTGTAACAGATGCTTTGTAATTACTTCATGTTTATTTAATAAAAATTAGAAATTTCATTTATATCATTCAGTAACTTGCATGGCGCGCACATCTTAATTATATATAATACTTGCATTTAATTTCCTTTTTGTGGAATATATTTGATTTAATTTAATCAAAAAGAAAATGAAACTTAATTGAGACCAGGAGAAAATTAGTAAAAATTTTAAACTTGTGTTTTCATGTTTTGGTGCTTTATTTGTAGAAGTACGTAGGCAAGGCGCCTTACATGCATGTAGAAGGAAACGTAATTCTCAAGTTTCGAAATCTTACTGGTTTCTAGTGAATACACTAATAAATAAAATACTCTTTAAGAAAATGGCTGGCTTTCTAAAGGAAGAGAAGAGAAATACGCAACTCTTTCTTTTAGTGGAACTTTGTTTGATTGTACGTACGTACTGCTCCTTGCTATCCTCTTCCTTTCTTATAATGTTACCTTTAGATTCAAAGAATAAAATAAAATAAAAATAATATATTTAATAATCATTTTAGAGAATAAATTATTTTAATAAAATAAAAATTCATGACATTCATTTGTTTTTTTTATTTAATGGAAGTGGAGGTGAAATACAATTTATTTTAATGGAATTGAGATATGATAATTTTGTCATTCTTCTCTGAGCTTACTTTATCTCTCCTTATTTATTATTCTCTTCATTGCATATATAATATAAATGCTCGATCTCTCATATATATATATATATATATATATATATATATATATACTAGCTAACTGTGTCCGGGTGGCGCTACCAACTCCTCTTTCATCCAAATATTACTACTACAAGAGAACAAATTAATCAAGAGAGTTAATTCAAGTTCGTTTTTTCCTTCCAGTAGTACTTATTATTCTATCCGTCCTTATTTAAATGACGTTTTAGAGATAGACATAAGGATTAAAATAATGATTAAAAAGCATTAACAATAGTATTCAATTGTCTATAATACCTTTAAATCATTAATTTATCATAGCACAAGAGTTTAAACTACCAAAAAATAGGTAGAGTAATCAGGGGCGAGGCGGGGGGTCCACGGCCCCCCTGTTGCGAGAAATTTTTTTATGTACTAAGGAAGGTCCAGCTTAAAATTCGGGAAGTCCGGGAAGTCCGAGGTGCGCTGAGAAGAAGAAGAAAGGGGAAGAAAAAAAATAATTTTTTTATAACTTAGGATTGGGTTGTTTGACTTGTTTGAATCCAGCCCACACAAAAAAAAATATTTCTCATGTAGTCATGTTCGTATGTATTTTTTTCTAAAAGTCATGATGGCCCATTAAGTCACTAAAGTCAACATATTACATATGTGATATTACCAAATAACAAAACTGCCACCACAAGTCCATATTGAAATGACAAAAGCAGAGCTACCCACGACACGGAGGAATTGTTCATTCTTGCAGTCTTTCACTTTGGAGAGTGGGCCGAGCCGCCGCCATGCTACACAGGCGCTCTTCTTTGTCTGCTGCAGTCTTGCATGAGCCAATCGACTCCATCACTTCAACTTCTAAGGTTAGGTTTCAATATTTTTTTGTTTGATTTTTGTTCCTTAATTTCTGACTAAAAAATAGGGATTTTCTTTGATTTATAAACCAAAATTGATATATTTTCGTTAATTCTAAGTGGGTTTTGTTACCAAATTTGGTTGCATTCATTCTAACTTCTAAGTGGGTTTCACTTATTTGAATTTAGGGTTTCAATTGCTAATTTTGTGTTTCAATTTGTAATTGATTTTTTTTGTTTCAATTGAATTTGAGGAACTAATTGAAATGTTGAATTGCTTATGATTTATAATTATGATTTTGTTGAATGTTGAATTACTTGTGAGGTGGGATATCACACTACTTTTCATTTAGTATATCTTCTTATCAAGTTGGCTTTAGTTTTGCCTGTTGCGACTGCTATTGTGAAACGAGTATTTTCTGTGATGAATATTGTTAAGACAAATTTATGCACAAGATGGGAGATGACTTTCTCACCATCGTTTGGTGTCTTATGTCGAGAGAGATATTTTAGCGGCGCATTGATAATGAAGTGATTATCCAACATTTTCAGAATATGAGAACTCGCAGGTTGGATTTACCGCCTTTACGGTCCGAACTCCGAAGAGAGACTCAAAATGTTTCTAATCACATTCTTGGTTCAACAATCAACAATGTGTTTCAATTTGTAATTGATTTTTTTTGTTTCAATTGAATTTGAGTAACTAATTGAAATGTTGAATTACTTGTGATTTAGGATTATGATTTTGTTGAATGTTGAATTATTTGTGATTTAGGAATATGAAAAAAAAAAATCAACGAACTAAGAGGCCGTTGAAAAAAAAATTACATGCATAATCCGGACCCCTCTGTTGAAATCCTCTGGCTCTGCCACTGAGAGTAATGAAGAGTAATTTTAGAAAAATTATCATTAATTTTCTTAGATTTAAATAAACATTAATTAATTAAAGATAATAAAAAAATTTAAAACATAATTTAAATAGAGACGGAAGGAGTATTACTTTAGAATTAATAGCCGAAGCACAGTGCATGAATACCACACAGAACCTCCTACCCTGGCCAGTACTTCCGTCCATAGAAATTAAGATTTGGGTTTAGGGTCAAAATACCAGCAAGAATCAGATCTGTTGTGACAATGACAATGGGACAAAATGTGCTTTCAGCACAGTGTACGTGACAGAGAAATTAAAACAAATAATACTGCACACGTGTGGGACCCATTCGATTATCCACGTAACCACAAGTAGAACCATTGGCCACTGCAGACCCGAAGAGGCCCGGACCATATATGTTTAGTTGGCCTCCCCTCCCCCTACCCACTCCTCCGTCCCTCTCTCCCTCGCTCCCTCCCTCTCTCCTATTTACTTTTTGGTGAATGGAAAAGCCATTCTATCTCTATATTTACTTACTTGTTTCCGCATGCAGCTCAATGGCTTGACCCCTAACCCTTTTTTTCTTTGTTTTGTCCTCATTATATATATATATATATAATATATTATATATATATATATATATATATATATATATATATATATATATATATATATATATATATACAACAATTGTCAGTCGTATCTTTATAACGACGACTTTTCTACATTCTATAAATATGGTTATTCAGATTATCGTCATAATCGATTTGTTAACAAATCACCCATTAGAGACTAGCTGAAATATATATATATATATATATATATATATATATATATATATATAAAATTAATAATATAAAATCCATAAGATTCATCCCATGTTGTTCCCCACCCGGGTTCTAAATTTTCTAATACCTCTTTAATTTCGGACTTTAATTAAAAACAATTTCTATCCAACTAGAAGAATCTTGTCATGATATATATGTTGGTGATTTTCGATTTCTTTTTTAATTTTATAAATAAAAAAGGTAGCTAGGTTAAAATGTTTGAATTAAAGTTGACAATGAAGTCCTAATATTTGACCAGATCGATTAAATGGTTGGTTGGTTCTTTTTAAATTTCAAAACAATGTCCTAATCAATCCAGCTTCAGTTCGGCAAGATGGGAAAATAAAACAAACAATAGGTTTAGTGTTAATTAAATATAAATAGTTACACCCAAAACCGGTGGAATGACTAAACATCCTTAAAGATTAATGTTAATGTTTACTGTCTAAAATACATTTATCATTATTATATTAGTTGCATTATTTATATAAAATTCAAGGTACTTAGAGCTATAAGTGAACCAGTCAGGCTCTCATCAAACCGACTCGGCTCCAACTTACTTAATTATTAAATAAGCTAATTAAGTTTGTTTATCAAACCTCAATCTTGTTTAAAGTTCCTCCATCAACAAATTTCTATGCGGACAGGTAAATTGGATAGAAAATTTGAATCGGAAGAATAAACAAATTTGTTCCAACGAATAATTGAACAGTACAATTCAAAATAAATTATTTTTCTTCTTTCACTCCAATTTATCTGTCCGCGTAGAGTTATTTATATATATAAACGAAGGATATGAAACGTGTACGGCATCTGATATATGCTTGGTCCAACCAAAGATCAGTATTAAATGTTAACACCAACTGTGATGTTTAATTAATTTAATAAGTACTCCCTCAGTCCCATAAGTGATTTTATTTGTCATAAATTATTGACGTTATAAAAAATTTAGGAAAATTAATTACAATCATTCCAAAATTATCTCTCATTAAAAAATATTACAAATGAAAAAGAGTAGGAGATAAATATGGTAATAAATGAGATTTTAAAAGTATTATAGACAATTGAAATTATATTTAATACTTTCTAATCATTTACTTAATTCATGTACACAATTTTAAAATATTATATATTATGGGACGGGACAGAGGGTGTATAGTTTAATTAAACATATACACGTGATCAGGTAGCATGTTAGCTGGTAGGGTTTCTAATTAATTGTCCACACACCTTGGAAGTTTGTGCTTCCAAAAACATAGGGTTGGGGAGCCTCCACAACGTATTACCGCTGGTACTTCACGTTAATTGTTAAATTCATAATATTTTTTGTTATTTTCATAATAAAAATATCGTTGTAGATGTATAGCGACGGTAAAAATTATCGCTATATGATCTATAACGACACTTTTATTGTGAAAATAATATTTTCCGTTGTGAATTTAACAATTCCCTTTATTTTATGCAAGTATAGTTTTTATGTACCAATAGAGAAAGTATAGTAGTAAATGTGGAGAAATTAAGCCAATTTTTAAAATTTAACATAAAAAAATATAAAAGTAATTTAATTACAGCTCACAAAAGATTATACTCCTATTATCAAATTAATCCCTTTGTCCCGTTTTACCTTACGTGGTTTGACTTTTATTATCAAATTAATTAATAATTTATGATTTGTAATTATACGAAAAAAGATTATGATCATAGTTAATTATATATATACTTTTTATTGTTAGATAAATATTTTTGTTATTAAACTCAAAAATAATTAATTTAACGATAAAAGTCAAATTAAGATAATTAGAGTGGGGACGGAGAGAGTACAACTTGATAGCCATTAAAATTTAAATTATGTAAAGACAGAATTAAGAGTTTAAATAGTCACGCTAGCAAGGAATATCGATCTTTTCTAGGACTGCGAAAGCATCAATTCATCTTAATTGATTATTATGTTGAAAATGAAATATATTAATTTTTATTAAGTTCATCAATAGTGTTTGTTTCTTCAACAAATTAGGAGTAATTGTTTCATCTTACACGCAATACAAATTAATCACATAAATGTTGAATTAGAATAATGTGTCCTTGGTTATGGATCAGTCATTTTATACATCTACAAATTAATATAATATATAAAATAATTATTTTTAAATATATTTAAAATGGTTAATATATGTTTTTGAGCGTTTTTTTTTGTTTGAACGGTAAGACATTCTTAGGTAAGTTTATGCGTCAATTGAGACCTAAATTCTCTCGAGCAATTTTAAATACACACCCCCAAATCGATCTGGTAAGTGAACAAAAACTCGAGTCATTTTTAAAAACAATCACGATCAAGCAGTAGTATATTTCTCTCCATTATTAGTTTTGGGGTAGAACTCGATGATCGGATAATATAATTCCTTCCCATCCCTTCCCCTTCTATACTTTCTCATCTCATCCCTTCAAACTCACAAACGTAGTATTATTGGGCTCTTGGCTAAGAAAACGATCCCTTAATTATTCATCCAAATATTGTAATATATATATATATATATATATATATATATATATATATATATATATATATATATAGGAAGAATATAAAAGCAAATGCTTTAAGACACCTTGTTTAATTTTCTCTTAATTATTTACTCAGTTTAACCTATTTGTCATGGACCACTATAAACTCATCAACATCTAAATGAATGGTAATAGAATAATTACCTCTTTTGAAGTCGATTAGTGAATTCTTAAAATTTAGAATTAAATATATTCACGTAAGTTTTGAAAATAACAAAATCCGAATGTAGTAGTATTTTTTTTAAAAATAATTTACAATAGTTACTATTGTGTTAACTAAAATTAAAAGAATTTATACTAATTTTAAAATTTGAAATTTCACAATTTGATTTTAAAAGTTAAAAATGAGAGTCTTAGTTATTGGGGCCATCTTGTTACATGGCTTCAAGTCTACTACATTGCTAGCCCACTATTTTGGATTAGTTTGCGCTAGCCCGCCCATAATGAAGTTAAAGGTAGAATATTTAGGCATTTTAGGGCTGGCCCAAATAAAACGTAACTAATGAGGCCCTTCCATAAAATGAGGCCCAATAAATTTTTATCCATTTAATTTGTGAAATCTTAACATTCATTTATTTGATTGGTAAATTATAAGATCATTATTGACTTTTGTAAATCAATTTCAAAATATTTTCATACTCGAAATTGATACGATTCATTAGCAAATACGAAACACAAAATCTTACAATTAGTAGTAGCTTATTTTAGATAGTTTATAATATTTACTATTTTATCAACTAAAATTAAGTGAATTTATGTCAATATTGAGTTTAAAATGTCCTAAATTAACGTCAAAAAGTCAATAATGATATTATATTTCGGAACGGTAGGAGTATTACTTAATACAACATTGTTCTTTTAAAATTAAGATAGATTCAATCACAATAAAAAATTTAAATTTCGTAATTGATCATTGAAGCAAACTCAAATGAGATAAAATTTTAGATGATTTTATTTTTATTTAAATTATTTGATGTTTTATATAATTTAAGAGAATTAATCACAATTTTTCCAAAATTACTTCTCATAGAAAAATATTACAGATGAGAGAGAGTGAGATAAATATATGATAAATGGTAATTAATATTATATTAATGTTATACAATTATTTTTTTAATTCTTGTATACAATTCTAAAATATTATATATTATGGGAGGGAGGGAGTAGCTATTTAGTTGTACATTAGTTAGTCGCACTCTGACAAAAATAATATCAGTAATCTTGTATTTGGTGTTGGTACAAAAATACAAAAAGCAATACAACCATCGATATGCATGAAATACGAATATATAATATCCCTATTATTTATCCAAATGAATGTAAAATATATATAAAAAAGAAAAAGAACTGATACTGCTAGATAATTCTTTAAGAAGAATCCTACTTATCAAAAAATAATCTTTACGAAGAATCTGATACTGGCCACATTGGCCATGATTTAAAGTGTTTGTCAAGAATAATTTGATAGCTATATATTGCATGGACTGCCAATATAAAGAATCTTGCTTTACAAGTTAATGAAGAAACTGAAGTTTAAAACTTAAAACTGTATTTTCATTTGCTTATGAACAACCACTGATATCATATAAACTAGGAAACTGATATAAATATTTCTACGTGTTAAAATGACATTTGAATATGAGTCTATTTCTCATATGAAAGTATGACTCATTCACTATTCATGTGAGTGAGAGAGATAATGTAGAAATATCAATTCTCATAAACTAATTAAATTAACCGAGGCTACACCAAAATAAATGTTATCAAAATTGTCCCAATCAGAATATAATGCAGTACTCCATCCCATTACCCATATATAATCGGTGGATAAAATGAATAATTAATATATCTATCTCAAAGCATATATATAACCTTTTGATCCATCAACTTTATATATATTCCATAAATTAAAGTAACCCTTGGAACCGAAAAAAAGAAAAAGAAAAGGGAATCCTGGCCTCTGTTTCTTCTATAAAATGGAGATTATGAGCACATACTAATTTAAGCACAAGCTCGAAAACATATAGTACTGATCCACTCCAATAAATAATTCTAAAATATATATATATATATATACTTGAAGAGAATGGCTCAATCTAGCTCCCTCTCTGCAGAAATTGAGACACTCAGTCACGTCCTACGCCTGGTTGAGGCCTTTCGAGCTTTCGATTCAGACAACGACGGCGCAATAACCGCAGCCGAGCTCGGGGGAATAATGGGGTCACTTGGATACAATCCAAGTGAGCAAGAAATAAGGACAATGATGCAGCAAGGAGACAAGAATGGAGACGGGGTTTTGAGCGTGGAGGAGTTTTTGGATTTGAACACAAAGGAGTTGGAATTAGGTGAGTTGGCAAATTCTCTAAAGAGTGCTTTTGAGAGTTTGGATTTCGAGGGAGATGAGTTTGTGACAGGAGAGGAGTTGTTTGATGTTATGGGAAATGTGGGATCAGTTGGTGGATTAGGATTAGGGTTGGAGGAATGCCAAGCTATTATTGCTTCAATGGATGGGGATGGAGACGGGGCTATAAGTTTTGAGGACTTTAAACTTATTGTTACCTCCCTCATCTAGATGATTTTTCATCTATTATTTATGGCCTTACTAATCTTATGCATGCTTAATTTGTACTCTTTAGTTTCCTAAATAATGATCCATGTTATCTTTTTTGGACTCCATAAGAATTAAGATAATTAATGATCGGAAAATATTAAATATAATACTTAATTGTCTATAATACTCTTAAATTAATCACCATCTTATCATAATTATCTCACACACTAATTTCTCATAATTCTCTTCTAAAAAAACTCATTAGTCTCATTTACTCTTTGGTCTCTCTCCGATCCATCCCCGTATGGACAATTGTAAATAAAGATCAAAAAATTAGGCAGAGTAATAATGACGGGTAATTTTGAAAAAATTATGACCAATTCTTCTAGATTAAAACAAATGTCAAATAATTAGAGACAAATGAAAAACTCTAAAACGTCGAAAGTATATAATAGTTTAACAATCCTATTATTTGTCGCACTAGCTCTATGTGCGTGTAATTCAAATAAATAAATTTTAAATAAAAATTATTAAAATATACATGTGTGCAGTTTAAATAAATAAATACTCTTTCAATTCTCTCCTTAAATTTAAATTTAAGGATGATTAAAGTTACAACTAACCTTACCTCCTCAAATGAATTTGTACAACTATAACTATTTTAATATTGTAAATTAATTGTTAATAATTAAATATCATATCTGTTGTTTTGAAAATTTAAAATGACTTTATTATACCAAATTTAAAATTTCACAAATCAGTTTAAAATATATCTATGATTTTAGAACAAAATGAGTATAATTTAATAATTACACTCCAAATTAACATATATTTCCAATATTATCACTAGCACAGCCCATGATCCAGCAATCATCACCCAGTAATCTCTCGGAGTCGGATCCAAATTCATCGTCTCTATGAGAAACTCAGAATTCAAACGGATAAGAGATTAGAAATCCTTTAGTATTTCATCTTCACTCTGAAGCAATTCAATTGACTTCAATGGCGCAAGCAGTGGCCACACCAGTAACACCCTCACTCTCTCTCATCTGCAACACCTCAATCACCAAAACCCCCCACTCCAATTCTATCTCCTTCCCCATTTCAACCCCCACTAAGGTAATCTAACCATTACAAACTCCATTACTATTTCTCAATTTTTCTTCAATTTTTTCCTCATCAATCAAACAAACAGACGGATAAATTATGGGTTTTTGTCGATATTTCTTAATTTGATTTGTCAATTGTTATTTATTTGCAGTTTGGTGGTTTGAGCATCAAATGTGCTCGTGTTGGAGGCGTTGAGATTCCCAATGCCAAGCGGGTTCAGTATTCATTGCAGTATATCCATGGAATTGGGCGTACCCGATCACTACAAATTCTGAATGACTTGAAAATGGAGAACAAAATCACCAAAGATTTGTCTGAAGAAGAGCTCATCACTCTCCGTGATGAAGTCTCCAAGTACATGATTGAAGGCGACCTAGTAATCCTCTCCCTCTTAGATACATATTTCTATTTTTTTAATTATAAAATGACATCAAGTCCTTGCACATTAAATTTGTTCCTAGCTGATTTATTATTATTGTGCTACAGCTACTATATTTCTTGCTAATGTTAGAGATTAGCTTGTAATTTATTTTTTTTTAAATTATTCCTAAAAATCGTTGGTTTACAAATGTATGTCTAATTTTTGGAACAGACCGAGTACATATGTACATTTTACCCTCATTTTCTTGGTGGTTAGTGCTTTGTGGTTGGGGGCTTTTATATTGATATATGTTTCTGTATATATACGCTTGTATAATATATTCTATCTCAATATGGGGACCTATCCATGCCCTGTGGCATGCCTTAGCTATGCACCCATGTATAGCCAACCCATCCTACTCTGTTGTATTTTAAAAATAGGAGGATGGGATGTGGTACAAAATATTTAGGGTTTGTCCATGAAACTGTTCTATGGACGGTATTAAACTGTGCTGGTCTTTTTAAGTGTTTAATACCTATGCTGAAATAGTTCTCCAGGGACGGTTTTTAAGTGTTTAACACCTTCCGTGAAACATTTTAACAGCGTCAGCAATTTGAACTTTTTTAAATCGCAGTCTTTGGTGGCTATATTCCAACAAGAGAAGATGTATTGGGTATAAAAAGGTCCATAGACAACGCTGGCTATGGATTGGTATCCTCTAAATATATGCGTAAATAAACTTGTATCTAAATGTGGACGCTGTTTTGTTTTTCTCTAGGTCATGAGAAAATCTCGGTTGATTTTGGTTTTCAAGTATTTTTAGTGGCCATTCCAAGAATCAACTCAAAATGTACACAATATCCATTAAACAATGACTAATACTAACAACTTGTAATCGTTGAAGCTCCAGTTCAAACTTTTTATCCAATTGCAAACACTTAATTTCGTTCATCATATGAGGTATAGATTTTTGACTATGCTTTACTTTAGTTTCTGTCTCTAAAATTGTGTTGGGTTTTTGGGTGTTTGTACTTTGTAGAGGCGATTCAATGCACTAAATATCAGGAGGTTGAAGGAGATTCAATGCTACAGAGGGGTACGACATATTCAAGGGTTGCCGTGCAGAGGGCAGCGGACAAAGAACAATTGTCGGACATTGAAGGGAAAGAAGGTTGCAATTGCTGGGAAGAAGAAGGCTCCTCGTTAAGTAAAATAACGGGTTTGTTACTCTTTCTTTTGATTGCATTATGCAGAAATTCTACTACATTGAATCAATGTTGTCAAATTTGCAGTTCTTCAATATGTTTCTTAGTCTGTAATTGAAACAATAATTATGTATCCGTATTTCACTCATGTTTTGTTGATTAATATTGGCTAATTCTGTATTTCTTCATCGACTCATGGCAACTTACTACACCAAATTGTGCCGTTTGCATTTGGCAGCCATAAAACCACACCTACCTTTTTAAATGTAAGGTCTTATTCTTTCCCTCTAATTCTCAATGGATTCCATGCTCTGAAAAACTTAATTTCTGTCTTTTATCCATAGTTTTCTGGTAGGATATCTTCTTTAAAGTTTTTTAGGGCGTATAAAGTTACAAGAAGTGAATTTATGCTTCAACATATCTTCATATGTTGATCTCTCTCTCTCTAGAAAAATAAGGGGAGGTAACATTTTGAAACCTTGTGGTATCCTCAAATGCTATGTATAGGCCTGCCTGTTGCTGCGCTCTTGCGGGCTGGTTCGTGTTGGTTGATGGATTAGTTGGATGCTCTAAGAGGACCGAAATCCACCTTGATTCCATAAAATAAAACTAGAAAGAATTGAGGAAAAAATTCTACTTAATGTTATTGTCCTGCCTCTTCAAATGCAGTTACTGTTTTAGTTACTATTAGGGTTAAATCTAGTGGTTATGCAGCTTTAGAAATTGTATAGAAAATGCCTTACTGACTGTATTTTCTTTTTGTTGTGTTGAGAGTGAATATTCCTTTTTTAGAGTTACCCAGCATTTTTAAGTTTTTCATCATAATTTCATTGGGATATATGTATATAGACAGCTGTGTATTACACAGTAGGACTATGACGACGGATTTTTTGGGCTATCGCGACGGTTCACCTATCGCTATAGCCTAGAATAGCTATGGCGACGAGTGAAACCGTCGCTATAGCCAAAACAACCGTCGCCATTACCGACTTTGTAATACACAGCTGCGTACATAAATTTTTCCCAATTTCATTATGCCTAAAATATGGAATTATCCAAGTTTACACCCTTTCGCGGAGTGGTCCTCCATGTTTCAAAAGTAACAAATTCTTTCCTCTACGTACCAATTTTTGTAATGTTGTCCATTTCGTACTTTTCCGCAATTTTCTCACATAATATCAAATCCTCACTACGTATCTGAATAAATTGCATATAAAAACTATTCAAGTTTAAAACAACTAAAAAATTAACACAAATTTTATTAATATTTGATAAAAAAGCACTCTATAATTTAGGATGCAATCTATAATTTACGATGCAAATTGTTTAAGTGCTCAAACTTTAGGGTATTTTTAATGAAAAATAAAATTTATGAGTGTATTTATTACTAGCATTTAGTATAATATATCTGCCATAAATAGATTAATTATGACTTTTTCATTCACAAAAAGGCAGGGAGGGTGATTAATTATAATACTACTATATATTAAATCTGCTAAAATTTTCTTCATCTTTTCTTAACTTGAAAAGATTGAGAAAAGATGAATACTATGAAAATTATGATATCGTGTATCAATAGTTTTTTCGACTTTGCTTGGTATTGTAATTTCTTTTTAATTTTTATCTATTTATATATCATGCATCTTATGACATATTCGAGACTACCTCTCAGTAAAAAATCAGAATTCAATATATTCGAGATTATGGGTGTAACGCCCCCAAAATAGGTATACATCACCTATTCTGAGTCGTTAAATTCATGATACAGAATACAAATACAATTTTTAATATACAACAAGAGAGTTGTGAGTTTCAATACAAATACTGTCTTCTATATAATATTCACTCTCAGAATAAGTCCTCATTATATTTATTGTCACACTATTTAACATAATAGTGAGGACTACTAATACTATCATCTAGTTCATCACTCCGTTCCCCGACTTGTCCAAATTTATGTTCTCATTTTCCGAAGAGAGAATGTGAAAGAAAAAGGTGAGCTCAACTAGCCTAGTAAGAAATATTATGACTAAAATAATGCGAAATAAATTATCATTAGCCTTCAAATATTGTTAAACTGATAAAATATAACAAACATCAAGTTTAATCTGCAATGAACAAGCAATCCATTAGAAGAGTCAAGTAGAGAATAAAATCTAGTATCTTCTTCATGATTTAAAAGATTTTCATGACTTTTATCATTTGGACTCACTTTTAATAAATAATTCACATCATCAAATCACCCCGCACTACTTGGCCGAGGATATTCTTTAGTATCACGACCATAATTATTCATGCACTACGAGCCAAAAATATTTGTGTATTCATTAATGGTCATGATCATGCCAACAACTATCCATCAATGCACTACGGGCCAATGAAGACTTTTTCCACATCATTTATAACATTACGATAATGATTATACCGAATAATCCCTTGTCATAATCATACCAAGTCCATCTATGCACTACAGGCCACAGATGACTTTCAACATAATATAAACATGAGGATGATGATAATGATATAAGAATTCAATAAAAACAAGTTCAAGAATTAATTTATCCATGAACCAATAACGTCCAAATTGTCAACACGACATCGCTTTTAGAGTAAAAATTCAAGAATGCTCGGAAGAATATTTTCATGAAAAGATCTTCGGATGAAGAGCAAATATCAAGGATATTCCACTAATTTCATGGAGTATAAGTCAAAATTTTAACTTAACCGAGTATAATAACGAATGGAATAACAAAAGAAATCACCACGCATGCGGTGATTGCATAGACATATTATTCCAACAGATTAATAAATAATCTGAACCAAAAGTCGGTGAAATTCGCACCGGCCGGGATGGAAACAGAATAATAAAGATTTTAACCAGGTGTCCCGTAAGAACGCACGTATTGTGATATTCCAATGAGAATAATAATAAAGACGAAACCCGTCCCACAGTACGCGTGCACAAGATATTCCAAATGAATAATAATAAAGATTTTAATATTAGAAGAATGTCACCAAGTATAGGGTAGTCACAGATATCTTGGTTATTCCAATGAGAATAATAAAGAATGGAATAATGTAAGTTCTCTTCATGAATACAAAAGAAATAATATCCTCACGAGTGAACAAATAATATCCCTTACAGTAAAAGCTGAATATAAGAGTAGGGAAGGAGCGAGAATACTTTTCTATACCTTCTCTATAATTTCTCTCTCTAGAGTTTCGATTGAATTCGTAAGTAAGTAATAATAAATGAATGAGCTTATATTTATAGAAAAATGGATACATAAGAATTAACTCATGAGCAATTAGAGATTGATTTATTTTAATCGATGGTCCATATTTAAAGCAAAATCTTTTAAATAAAATATAATATATTCTATTTATAATCTAATAAAACGAATAACTTTATAAAAGATTTTACTATGCAAATACTATGTAGGCACTTATGCAAATACTATGCATAATAAAATATAATATATTCTAATTATTGTCTAATAAAGCATGATAATTTTATAAAAATATTACATTTTATATAAAAAGATTTACTATTAGCCTAATAAAATGAATAATTTTATAAAAGTATTCTGTTTTATATAAAAAACTTTTGTATTTTATTACATTAATAATACCAATAAAACAAAACTGAGTGAATCACATAAGCATCAATAATCAATACCGTGTGTTACTATGCAACCAATGCGTATTCTTTATTTAACACCGGGTGTTTCAAATGCTTAATTTGTAAAATTTACCGCCGTTATTTTCATAAAGTATTTTTGTCGTTTTCTCAATCCGACAATAATTTCGTTGTGGGGTCCATCAATGATTGTGTCGTTGTACGAATATTTCATGTTAAAACGAATATTCTCCGACCAATTGAATATTATATAACAACTTGCGTACTTTGCAAAATTTATAAATATTACCCACAACTATAACATTATATCAAATTTACTCCATAATATTCAAAAATGATATTTATAGAAAATTCATCTTTATTTATAAAAGTTGGGGTCTTACAACGGGAGTGTTTGTTTAGAGCTGAATGACTGAAGGATTGAATGGTTGAATCGGTCAGTGCGTTTGTTTTGATCTAAATGGTTGAATCGGTAAGATGGACGAGTTGAATGACTAAGTCAAATTTTTGTAGCTGAATGAAGTATAAAAAAAATTAAAAATAAAAAATATAAAAAAATATTAACTATTATATTAAGTAATATTAAATAAATTTACAACAATTTTGAATTTTTTTCAGAGAGGTAAAATAATAAAGTTTTGTCATTCAGATGTTCAGACATGTCAATTATCAAACATCTTTTTTCATTCAGATTCAGATTCATTCAATTTTTATCAAACACTCCTGTAGAAAATCAGAATTCTATAGACATAACAAGAGTACCTTTCAGTAAGAATTTAGAATTTTAATAGACATTACACAAGATTAAAGGGGTAAAAATTGAATTGTAATATAGGTTCTAAAAATTCTACGTAAATATTATTGTTTTTCTATATATAAATTTTATTATAAAATGTGTATTGAAAAAATTGGGTGAAAAAAGTGTTTAGTCATAATAAAGTATTATGATGTGTTTGTATGTATAATAAGTTTCTTAAGACAATATAATTGTTTTTCTAGCGTTAGCATATAAAGCAAATTTTGCTTGAAGACACTCCACTAGTAAAGTTGGAGTGCATTTAGCATTTATCTTAACACTTCCTTCAATTCAAATTATAATTAATTTTTATTGTTTTTTTTAAAATTAATTTCAAATATTTTTAAATTTAAAATTAGCATAAATTTATTTAATTTAAATTAATACAATTATAAATATCATGAACTATCTCAAAAAATATTACTAATTACTTCCTCCATCGAAGTTTACTTGTTCTAATTTTCTCTTTAATTTGTGCAAATCTATTTGTCTTCTTTCTTTTTTAATACTATTTGTGACCTTAGTTTTCCTATAATACTCTCATTTAACTTTAAATTTTTTTATTGAAAATAACATGACATACATTAAAAAAAAGTAGTACTATTAACTTTAACATTGGAAGTATAACCCCACTCTTTTTTCTTTCTCTCTCTCATCTATCTTATTGTTCTAAGAAAGAGGTAGGATATTAAATAGAACAAAAAATGTAATAAAATAGTTAAAATAGATAATGTGGATTTAAAAATAAATTATTAATAGGTGTGTACAATATTCAAATTAAGACGAATAAATTTGGACGGAAGTATAAATCATTGTTTACAAAATTTAAATAAATTGTTTTAATTTTAAATTTAAAAATATTTTAAATTGACTTTTAAAAATTAATATTAATCTTATAATTCAAAATGGTAAAATTATTATACATAATATATTGTCTACAAATTGATAGTTATATTTAGCAAAATATATTTAGTACTCATATTTATTTTCTTTCTAACTTTTCTATCAAAATTTTCAAGTTCCCAATATTGCCCAAATAGAAGTTTTCAATCCCCCACCTCACCCCTCTAATTCAAATATTTTTAAAAAAAAAAAAAAAAAAAACTCTTCCACAAGTAAATAAAAATATTCCTCTCCCAAGTGGAGGCTCCATTTTCTTTTCGATTTAAAATGAGGCCCCTTGTCAAAAAGTGATTGATCAAAATTTTCAGTCAATAATAACAATACAATTCAAAATGAGTTAATAATTAAAAGAGATTATAAATTATTTCTTAGCCTCTAGTTCTTTACTAAGATTAGTGAAGCAATATATATATATATATATGGGAGTGATCCATTGCAAGTACTTGTTATGAGTACTATATCAGTAAGCGCATCTTACACTGTTAATAAAATGACTCAAACGAGAACTGGCAGCAACTCTTAGTAGCGGTGAGAATTTTTTTTATTTTTTTTGCAGGTCGCTACTAAGAGTTGCAGCCACACTAATTTTTTGGGATATTTACATTTTCTAGTATATTTTAAAAAAAAATTATAACAAAAATGCATCCAGAAAATATTTACAAAATTAATACATTTTTAATATTTTATTTACAAAATTAGTATTCATCTTCATTACTCTCCCCGCAACTCTGCTGCAATTGAGAAGAATACGATCCCATCTTTCACTTTTTCTTTCCCAACTGAATCTCTCTTATCCATCTAACACAAATGTCTTTCACATCACCTCTGTTGTAACTCCTTTTATCCCAATTCAAATTCCACAAGCTCATCCCTCCATTCCTCCATGGCTCCTCACCAATGACCCTCCTCCTCGCGAACTCCTCCTCCTCCTCCTCCAAAACCCCCAACTAGTGCTAACTTTCCTTCCTCCAATTCAAGTCATGAAATCCCTTTAAGGTCGAGTTGGTCGTGCAACTCATCTATCTATGCATCTTGTCGAGGCGTGTCGGTGTTTGCCTTTGCCGCTGTTGTCCATTGCTTGCTCAAATCGTAGAAGCGATTGGTAGCCAACGCCTTCATACAAAGGTAACCAATTCAGTTTTATTGGATTACCAATTAATTATAAAAAAGTTAAGAACAATTTTTAAGTGTTATCTGGATTTGTTTTCTCCAATATGTGCAATCATGAACAGTTTTTTTGGGTTCTACAATTGTCGTCGTCGGTACTTTTTTTTTCTCATAGTGCAGTTGGTAGCCTAACCTTCATACAAATTAAAGGTAACCAAATTAGTTTTATTAGGTTACCAATTAATTATAAAAAAGTTAAGAACGGTTTCTAAGTGTTATCTGTATTTATTTTCTTCAACATATGTAATCATAAACAGTTTTATTGGATTCTGCAATGGTCGCTATCGGTACTTATTTTTTATAGTGCAATTGGTAGCCAAGCATTTATACAAAAGTAACAATTCAATTTTATTAAGTTACCAATCGGCGGAAGGCAACAACAAAGAAGATAAAGAGACGGGTGGTTGTGTAGTAGTGAGATTGGAGGTAAAAATGAGAGGAGGACTGGGAATCAAAGAAGAAAATGAAAGAGAATAAGAATATTATGAGTAGAATGAAGAGAGAGAAAGTGAAGGAGTACTCTCTCTCTCTAAAGCGATTGTCCACTGAAATCGCCATTGTCATTGTTATTGGTGCTCTGTAAATTGTAGAGAGAGAAACAGAGATAGAAGAGAATGGTAGAGAATTAGTAGTAGTAGTAGGTGATAATGGTATGTGAAGTCATTGTTGTTGGTGCTCTGTAAATTGTAGAGAGAGAAACAGAGGGTAAAAGAGACTGATAGAGAATTAGTAGTAGGTGATGATGGTATGTGATTTCGTTCAATCAATTATAGCGAAAAGGACTGAGAAAAGTTTGAAATATTATTATTGTGTTGCACTTTTTTTGTAATTATTTTGTGGATACACTAATTTTGTAATTACTTTCTAATTATTGTATAATAGTGTAAAGAACCCTAATTTTTTCACTGACCACAATTAGGACATGTGGTCAGGAGAAAAGTCTAAAACACCCTCGCCTTAATTAAATTTAAATAGTTTCAATGTATAAAATATTTGTATAAATAATTTATTAAGTAATAAAATTTAACACATTGTTAACTATATATAATATATTTATTTTTATAAATAATTTCTTAATTAACAAATTTTAAAATTGTGAAATATATTCAATGTATTTATTTGTATGAATGCTTTTTAAAGTAATAAAATTTATCATTGTCAACTATATAATGTATTTATTTTTATAAAATATTTGTATAAATAATTTCATATGTAATATAATTTAACATTGTCAATTATTGTGAAAATTTGATTGTTTAAAATTTAAACTCCATATTGTAATACAACTTATAATTACCTTATAAATATTTTATACATTAAAACTATTTAAATTCAACTAAGGGTATGTTTGTTTTGAATTTGAATAGAATTTGAATGAACCAAGAATCGAAAGCAAATCGGTCATTAAAATTTGTTTGTTTACAAGTTTTGAAATCTGAATAGAGCTTAATGGATCTGAGCGATTCTTTAGAAAAAGTTGGCTGAATCGACTGAACATATCTGAATAATGTTTTTTTACCCAAATAGCCATGACTTCTCTCCACCTAAGGCTGTAAACGAGCGAACACAGTTCGGGCTCGATTCGAGCTCGGATCGAAAAAATACGAGCGAGACTCGGATTCGTTAATAATATGATCCAAATCTGAGCATTAAAAATAGTTCGAATAAAAATATAAGTAGAATCTGAACAAGGTTATACTCGACTCGTTTAAGATTCAAACTACTCGGATTTTTTATTGTGATTTGATACATACTCAGTTAATACATATTCGATTAGATGTTCGAGACATTATCTTATAATATATACAAATTTAAATCAAATTAAGATAATTAGTTATTATTTTTAATTTTAATTGTGCTTTTATATTTGTAAAGTGTAATATTAAATATATTTTCTCATTTTTTAAATAAAATAACAAATTCAATTTATAATTATATTTATTATAAAACTAGTTATTATGTGAAGACTCGAATTCGAGCTTGAATTTGAAGCTCGCGAGTAGTTTGAATAAATATTTGAGTCGAGTCGGATTGAATTTGAGTAATAAATATTCGAGTCGAGTCGAATATAAGTAGGATTTTTCAAATATAATTCGAATTCGAGCCGAATTCGAGTACGAATTTATTATTTTTAGTCGAATTCGAGTAGCTCTCTGTTTGCTTCGATTCGACTCGTTTACACCCTTATCTCCACCACCGCTCTCTCTTCTTCGTTTACTAGCAGCAAAGGTTGAATCTGAGAAAACTGAAGCTATCAAAATAGTTTTAGTTGACGCAAATTCCAAAAAGATAAAGAACATCTGGACCGTTGTCATCAATAAAAATAGAAATTGTTGCTCTTGATGGTGATTTTATTGATGGCGTAAAGGATTTAACCCTTTCTTTTTCTGGTGTTTCTGCTGTTGCTGCTAATATGTTGATATATGAAAGGCTATGACGATAAATGTTTGTAGGAATTTCTTGAGCAAATCAGGGGACAACAAATCATATGGTATATCAGATGCAACTGTTGTTGTTGCAGTCATGGCCTACACCCTTTGTCCTCCCTTCCAAGTAAAATTTTATTTTTAATTATAATGACAAAAAGGACTATGGCTTTTAATAGATTTAGCAAAGGTTTTTGCTTTTCATTCTTTGTATTTATTTTTTTTATCAATAAATATTATATTTAATTTTTTTAATATGCTCAGATAAAATTTTATACTTGAACCAAGGGGTAAAATAATAAAAAAATTGTTATTCAGATGTTTCAGACATATCAATTATCAAATAATTTTTTTCATTCAGATTCAGATTCATTCAGTTTTTATCAAACAGCGCCTAAGATGGGGGGAGTGTTTTTAGACTTTTCTCCTTATTAATGGCCACTAAAAAAAATCTCTCATCGCTATTAAAAGTTGCGGCCAAATTGGTCGCTTGCTATGCATCTCTCACCATATATATGCATCAACAAAGCAAACCTAGCTGCATTCTCATTTTCAGCAAACAAGCATTATAAAAAATAGTTGTTAGGTGCAAAACAAGAAAATGTTTGTGTATATGTTGGGGTGTAATTATTTGAGTCTAAACAATGTGTAGCTCAATTTATTTAATGAATTTAATTTGGTGTTGATTATTTAGACAGCTTACTCAAATAGTGGGAGAGTTATTATTAAAATAAGATTGTGTTTCATTATTTGGGGATCAGGTTAACATGAAGTTATTTTTTTGATAAGTTAGTCAATTGGCTAATAGAATACTGACAAACATACAACCTCGCCTGCGTGTCAGTATTCTATTGGTCAATTGACCAACTTACCGCAAAATAAACTTCATACTAACCAGTTCCATTATTTGGTAGGATAAGGAGATCTAACTTGAAAAGAAAACAATCAATCATTTATTGCAATTACAAAGTGATTCTGAAAAAAACTTCTACTTCTAATTGGATTCGGGTGGACATAACTTCAATAAATAGAACAAGGGAGGAAACACAATTACATATAGCACAAATAAACAATTTGTACTCTTCATACTATTCTAGTGGATTTCTCATCCCTCTCGGTAATTTTTTTCCAATTGAATTTCTACGTACGTAAATTCTTGTATCCATATTTTATCTCTTATAATAATATATGTGTCTATCTATGTGTATTTCGTAAGTTTAATTTTATAACAATACAATCAACTACTCTATCAACCGTTATCCGTTGTTTTGGCTTTGACGATTTTGTCAAGCATACAAAATCAGGCGTTAAGAGTACATATCAACACCACCTTTTTTTGGCATTTTGATAAAGGGTAATAAATTATTAATTATAATCATTTCTTTATAGAACTACATCTATTATAGTGAAATGATTTAAGCACTTTAAAAGTAATATTTTAAATTTAGATATGAACAGCAGCAACATTCAGACAAGAACAAGAATCCCATCTCAATATAACAAAGAGAAACATAAAAAAGAGTTCATTCCACCCATAAGAACAACAGAACATTTAATACTTCTTCCTCCTCCTTCTGGACCCATGTTTCCAATTCACCCCAGATTTCCAACACAGCCAAACATGCCACTAGTAGAAACTTCCTATACCCGGGGAGAGAATGAAAACACAGGTCACAAGGCAAAATGAGACTTTAATTAAACCTAACCTTGGTGCACTCATTGCTCATTTTAGTCATGCCCTATATAACCCTACGCACACATCCCAACACGAGAAAGAAAGAAAGAAAAAAGCTTCACTCTATTGCTCACCAAACCCTAGATTTTCCTAATCATGATATACAACAACTCCCAAGTCTTAAACTTTCCAAACCACACAGCCCAAGAAACATAATAGAGTGCGCAAAAGATTTAGGCAGATCCCCAATAGGTACCAACAGTGGTCAAGGTTGAGACCAATCCTGAACCTTTGCTGGGAGGGTTGAGTTCAACAGGGAGATATTCCTCCCTGTAGCAAGGAAAGTTGGACTTCTTGAAGTGCCGAACAAGCCCGTCCTTCCCCTGTATAGATAATATGTTCACATCACCAAACAACAAATATGGAAATTTTAGGAATGGAAATATGATAACAAGACCATATATATATATATATATATGAAAACCCAAAAAAATATATGATATTTTACCTGAATTTTGGCCCAAGTGATTTCACAAATTTTGTTGGATTTGAAACATCCCTTCTTCAGTACAAACCGACCCCATTTGTAGCCATTGAGAAGCTCTTGAAACTTAATGGCATCATTTGGCATTGTGAAATTGACAAAGGCATAGCCCTTGTTGTTATGCCTCCTGACATATAATAATATATTTAGCTTTTAGTATAACAGGATCCTTTTTTTTAATCCAAAAATGGAAATATGAGAAAATGATTATTATGTTGAATTTTTTACTTGAAGTCCATAGGCAAGTAGGCAAAATCATACTCCATGTTGTGCTCCTTGCAGTACTTGTCAAGGAAATCCAGCAGCTCATTCCTACTGGAAAATCATTATCACCAAGATAATGTTAAAAAGTACTATTGCATTCAAGGCCCAATGCATCATAAATATAGACCAGATATCTCCTCAATCATAATGTATGTAGTATTTGGAAAGGGAAGAAATGTTCAAATCATAAACATTAAATGAGTAGTAGCATATAAATGATGCATCATAATCCATATGTAGATCAGTAATAAATGGGTGCATGCATGAGATGGAGATAGATATTTAACAAAGTGACTCTTAATCTATTTGACAGATTTCTCTTTCGCACTTGTAAAATGGAAAAAAGTGACAGAAAGTGAAATAACAAGAGCTGCAGCCTACTGCCTGCCTACATGTACACCAAAAAAACCACACAACTTCCACTTTCATGCCTTTTCAGCAGCCAACACAAAACTCCTATTAGATGGAAATGCTCAGAGGAGAGAGAAAGACTGTTCCACTCTCCCAAAAAACATAAACCCCCCAAATCTCCACCCTTTTAAAAAAACTCAAGAATCACTAAAAAATGGAAACCCATAAACTCGAGAATCAACCTAATCAAGCCACTAACACAACAGAAGATTAGGCATGCAAAAGACCAGACGAATCAATACGAAAAAGGGAAAAACACGGTATTTCACAAATGCATAACAAAACCCTAAACAAGAATAATGTAAAACCATTAATAGAAAAAGCACCTGTACTGATTAGGGATATTCCTGATCATAACACTAGTTTTCTTGCGTTTGATACCATCATCATCAGAATGGCAAGGAGTTGGTGGTGAAGATGAAGGGCCAAGCCCAACAACCCCTAAACCGTCTTCAGAATTTGCCTTCTTGGGTCTCCATTGAAGCCCACAAACATTTCCCCTGATTATTTGCTCCTCAGTACTGTTCTGCGATTTGTTTAAATTACTGAACCTTGACCTTGGTGGAACAAACCTGCGGCTCATTTTCCCATTATGATAACCCCCCTTTCCTCCTGTCAAACCTCCCATTCTATTGGGTACAAGTTTATACCCATTTTGCCCCATTTTTCTTCCATAGACGAGTTCGGGTACACAGTCGGGTCCATAATAAGTCTCCAAACTACTAGGCTGGTAATACTGATATGGGTTATAAAAGCAGAGTGCCGGAGCGGGAAATGGGTATCCATGCATTAAGTGTGCTGCCGGAGCCGGAAATTTTGGGACACACATTTGATGAGGAAACTTGATTCCACCATTGGGACTATAAGAGTTCGCTTTGGGGGGGAAAAACTTTTCGGCTTTTGGGTTTAGAGGTTTTGGGGCTTTAGTGGGGGCAGAAACAACTCTAGTTGGGTTGTGGCACATTTTGTTGCTAGATAGCTAGTAGAGTTGTAGAACATGCAAGAGGAAAGATAAAGAGTCGATAGGGAGAAAAAGAGCTAGCTTTGATAGAGAGATAACGGCTTGAAATCAAGTTTGGCCCATATATGTGTTGTTTGTATGTGTGTATGTACGTATATATATGGTTGTGTGTATGTATATTTGTTGCTAAAGTGCTACTTACAGACTTGTATAAACCTCCGAAGCTGAAAGTTTTATATGATATGGAGAAACAGAGAGTACGTACAGCACTTTCAGATAAAAAAGAAAAGGAAAGGAAAGGTTATAAAAATACGGTTCAGGTTAAAGTTAACTTTGGTTAATTAACAGGTGAGCTCCGAGGTATATGTAATGTGAATTTACACTATGGTACTCAGTTTTAATGAGGCAAAAAAGAAAAATTAGAAAATTTTAAGGTCTGTATAATTCTTTTGTTTTTGAACTTCGGGTTAAATGCTTTCTAAGTCACTCTACTATAGATCGATTTATAAATTGATCACTGAATTTTTTTTTTTACAGTCAACTCACTGAATTTTAATTTACTAATAAAAAGTTTAATATTCCGTTAAAGATATTGAATTTGGACGGAATTTGCCACGTAAGCTGCTGACGTGACAATTTTTTTTGATGTGGCACAGATTTGTCCTATGTGGCTTTCATGATGTGAAAATGGAGGAGAATTTACAAATGTAATAATATAAATGTACATAAAACGTAATTTTTTTAATAAAAAAATTTTAAAACGCAGTTTTTTTATAATAAAAATAAAAAAAAACGCAGTTTTTTTAATAAAAAAAATAATTATTTTTATTTAAAAAAAAAACCAAATAACGCTCTCTCTCTCTCTCCTTCTCCGTCACAACAACGCAGTTTGGTTTTTAAAAAATAAAATACAGTTTTTTTAATAAAAACAATTATTTTAATATAAAAAAAACACAAATTTTTTAATAAAAATAATTATGTTTAATAAAAATAAAAAAAGCACAGTTTTTTTTAATAAAACGCATTTTTAATAAAAATATAAAAAAAGCACAGTTTTTTTAAATAAAATATAAAAATAAAACTGTTTTTTAAATTAAAAAAAACTCAGTTTTTATAATAAAAAATAAAATGCAGTTTTTTTAATTAAAAAATAAAATGCAGTTTTTTAATTAAAAAATACAGTTTTTTTTTAATTAAAAAAAACGCAGTTTTTAAATAAAAATAGAATAAAACTATTTTTTTTTTAAAAACACAGTTTTAAAATAAAATAAAAACAAAATGCAGTTTTTTTTAATAAAAAAATTAATTTTAATTAAAAAGCGCAGTTTTTTAAATAAAAAATAAAATAAAACTGTTTTTTTTAATAAAGATAAAAAAAACACAGTTTTTTATAAAAAAAATAAATAAAATGCAGTTTTTTAATAAAAAAACAGTTTTATTTAATAAAAAAACAGTTTTATTTTAAAAAATGTGTTTTATTATCTTTTATTAAAAAAACTGTAATTTTTTTTATTTTTATTAAAAAAACTCCATTTTTTTTAATTTTATTAAACATAATTATTTTTATTAAAAGCAATTGTGTTTTTTTTATATTAAAAATAATTATTTTTATTAAAAAAGTGTGTTTTATTTTTAAAACCAAATCGTTGTTGTGTGACGGAAAAGGAGAGAGAGAGCGTTGTTTGGTTTTTTTTTTTTAAATAAAAATTATTATTATTATTTTTATTAAAAAAAAGTTCATTTTTTTTAATTTTTATTACAAAAAAAACTGCGTTTTTTAAAAAAATTTATTAAAAAAATTGCGTTTTATGTATATTTATATTATTATATTTGTAAATTCTCCTCCATTTCCACATCATGAAAGCCACATGGGACAAATCTGTGCCACATCAAAAAAAATTGCCACGTCGGTAGCTTATGTGGCAATTTCCGTCCAAACTCAACATCGTTAATGGAATATTAAACTTTTTGTTAATAAACTAAAGTTCAGTGAGTTGACTGTAAGAAAAAAAAGTTCAATGACTCATTTGTAAGTCGACCTATAGTACAGTGACTTAGAAAACATTTAACCCTTTGAACTTCTTAATGAACACACACACACACACACACACATATATATATATATAATGGGTCCGGATATTAAGCTCACCCCTTATCCAATTTACCCGAGCTCACCCCTTTAGCAACGGACCCGACGACGGTTCAATCATACAATCGCCGTCTATGCTTTTAGCGACGGAAAACATATAGCGTCACTAAAAGTATAGACGACGGTTGTATGACCGAACCGTCGCCGGATCCGTCACAAAAGGAGGGGTTGAGCTCGTGTGAATGAATAAAGATGAAATGTAAGATCCGGGCCAATATATATATAATATGTGACCATTTTTTTGGCAAACAATTTCCTTTCTAATAGATAAATTTAGATGAAAAATTAATTATTTTCACAAGTTTTATTATGCTAAATGACATATTTATCTTTTATTATTTTTTTAAGACAATTTTTTTTTATACTTTAGACTATTTTTTAAAGAACGAAAAGATATTAACTAAACACTGAATAAATTTAGAAAATAAAATATATTCTTTGCGAATGAAAAAGAAAACACAACATTTTACTCTCTTTTGTATTATTTATTTATTGTAATTAAAGTTTATCACTATTTCCCAAATACAGTGTTATAGATAAGTGTAAGAAAGTTGTAGATAATATACATCCAACTGTGTAAGTGAATATGTACGTATACATGTGGATGTGGAGGGTGGGTGTAGGGGTGGGAGTGGGAGTGGGGGTTTGGTAATACTAATGCATTACGATGGAAGGAAAGAAGGATGGCTCATAAGTCTATAAACTGCTACTACCAGAATAGAATAGAATAGAATAGGCGTAGGCGTGCTTTAGGTAGTAGGGGTATGGCTGTTCGGATCATACTAATATTTGTTACACATTTGCGGATATAAAATCTCTGGCGATGATGAAAATTGGAATCGGAGATATGTACTACTAACACACAATTGGATTAGTGTCACAGTCCCATTTAATGCTTGGTTCTACAACAATACAAAATGGAGCTTATGTGGCGGCGGATTTAGGAGACAAAACTCCTCTGTACGCTCTGATTCGTTTTGCTACTACTAGTAGTCTAGCTACTACTCTACACCCTCTTCATTATCCTAACCTATGCTTATGTTTTTGGTGGGACCGGTTAGTATGAAATTTGATTAATATTTATAGAACTTGGATTTTTCTATAATACAATTTTTTGGGTGTGATTTGGATACATATAACAAAATAGATCTGTACAAACTGTATTATGGAAAAATTAGTTTCATAAAATATTAAACTTTTTTTTATAGTTGTTTTATAAAAAAAAATCCGTATTTTAACAAAATTCGGGAGTCCGGACCTGATCTGGACTATATATATATATATATATATATATACCCGATTCTTCCAAAATGAACCTGAGGGAAGAATTAAAGATGAATCCATTAGAATGACGATTTTTTTCATCGTTATAGCATAAAAAATTGGCTTTCTATATTATAACGACGATTTTAAAAACGTCACTATAAATTGGGATTCATTCGTAGTTCACTTCTTCCGGTTCGCTGAGAAGCAGACTATATATATATACTCTCTCGTCCCTTAATATAAGTCTTTTTAGAGTTGTATATACGTATTAAAGAAATAATTGTATAACATTAAATATAATATCAATTGATTATATTGTCCTTGTATTGAAAAAAAAGTATTATTTGTTGGATAAAAGTTCATTTTCCTTTAATAACCAAATTTTTACATATTTTTTTATATTATACCCATAGCATTAAATATCTCATACTTTTCTTATTCTAATTCTCTCTCCATATTTAATAACTATAATTAGTTATGTATTAAAAATATTTTGAATTGAAAAGTTAGAAAGTCACTCTCTCACCTACATTGAAAATAATTAATAACATTATTATGTGTAATTTTGTTATTTCATTACTTTTTTTAATATGTGTGAAAAATTCATCAAAATTTTTATCATGAGACGAAGGGAGTAGTATTAAATACTTATAATAATATTAAAAATTAAATAATTAATTCTTATTTAAAATTCAAAAACGATTTATATGGAGGAAAAGAATACTAATACTTCAAGTTCCAACAGTTTCCAATGTGTAGTTTGAGCTTTAATTATTTATCATTCTCGGCATTCCAATCATTATAATCACCCGACCCTTCAAAGCTCCACTAATCAGCAGAGTAATAGTATAAATTATGTAAAAGGTTGTCAGTTTTATTATCTCCGTCTTTAAAACAAATGTCATTTAAAGTTTTTGCATATAAATTAAAAAATTTATTTAATATTATTATTTAACAAATAAAATTTATTTGAAATTATATCACTATTCTTTTATGGGAAGTTGAAAACTATTAATACAAGGGAGAACATTTCTTAAGACAACGAGAGAAGGTAGGGGTGATATAGAAAAGTAAATAATTTATTCTCTTAGAAAGTTATAAACGACAAATAAATTGAAACACATTTTTTCTTCTAAAACGATAATTTTTTAAGAACAAATGGAGTAATTTTTAATTAAGGATCCAATTATCATGAAGTTAACTTCATGATAAGTTGGTCAATTGACCAATACAGTGCTGACACTTAGAAAGAGACCACCTCTCGACCTATGTATCGACACTGTATTGATCAATTGACTAAAGTTAACTTTATACTAACTCCTTTCAATTTTTAACGAGTCATTTTAATTTTAATTTAAAAATTAACAATAATCAAATAATATGGAACCGAGAAAGTACTATATTTAACATTATTTTTTTAATAGTATCCTTATTTATTAAATTTTTTTATTGATAATAACTTGACACATATTGAAAAAAATAATATCATTAATTTTGAAATTGAAAGTATAACCACACTTTTTTCCCTCTCTTTTAGTCTACTCTCATTCCCATAATATAGGACGTTTTAGAGTTGTCCACAATAATTAAAAAATAAATATATAGCATTAAATATAATATCAATTGTTTATAATACCCTTAAATTCTCATAATTATATAAAATAATAATTAATTATGATATAAAATAACTTATCTCATAATTAATTTTCCTAAATTATATAAAATAACAAATAATTTGAAAAAAATAAAATCCTCTAAAATGTCATATATTTTAGGATGAAGACAATATTATTTTAAAAAGAGTTATTAAAATAACAAAAAATGCTAGTTAATATGGATAATTTGAAGATAAAAAAAATGTTATTAAGCATGTCATAATTTAAAAACTTTCCCATTGGAAAATTTATATTTACGGATGCAAAATGTTGACTATCATTTTTGAATCAAAAGTGGAGGGAGTACGACCTTTGATCCGGCAAAACACAAAACTACAAAAATAGTCAATTGGAAAGCAAGAGTTATATTTTTTTAATCCCAAGTTATCAACAAATAAAATATATATATATATATACAGCAGATCAGGTCCGATCTCCCGGACCTGATTAAAATACGGACCCTATTTTCTATTTATTTTTTTACTTTTTTTTAAAACAACTAAAAATAAAATTTAATATTTTATGAAACTGGAATTTTTTCATAATACTGATGTTTTGGGTGTGATTTGGATACATATAACAAAATATGTATATATATACAGATGCATGCATATTTATTATATGTATATAAATCACACCCAAAAACTCAGATATGATGAAAAAATTTAATTCCATAAAATATTAAATTTTTTTTTTATTGTTTAAAAAAAAATCTAAATTCAGATTAAAATCTGGAGTCCTGACTTGGAACTGGACTATATATATATATATATATATATATATATATATATATATATATATATATATATATATATATATATATATGGAGATTATGTGGTGGTTGGAACAAAGACATATCGTTAGCGTTCATCCCGAACCGAGGATCAAACTCTCCATGAGATTCATAATTGTGTGACTTATAGTTTACTTGTTCGTAGACAAAGCGGATTCTGAATTGTCAAATATAAATTATTGTGATTTGTAAGTTACTTAAAAATTGAAAAAATGGATTATTGTGAAACAAAAGTTTTGAAGAATAGATGTGAGACCCCAAATTTTATGAATACAGATTTAAAATTTTCGAAATATTTTTTTTAATATTATGGTGTGGGTAATAATTTTAAATTTTACAAAGTATGCAAGTTGTTGTATAATATTCAATTGGTCAGGGAATATTTTTTTTATCGGAGAATATCCGTACGACTGTACAATCATTGGTGGATCCCACAACGAAATTATTGTCGGATTGAGAAAACGACAAAAATATTTTTATAAAATAACGGTGAAAGTGTTACCGTTAAAACTGTTGAACTACTCGGTAGTAAAAGTCCAGTAATATGCGTGGTTGCATAGTAGCACACGGTATTGATTATTGATGCTTACGTAAAAGTCACTCAGGTTATACTCAATTCATCGCTACGATAATTCTTTGCATCATATCTCTCATATTATTGATTCAATTATTGTCACAATATCATTTGCATAATATGATATATTATTAAATCAATAATTGAGACGGCAAAGTTATTCATATTATTATTTGCAATATTGACAATGTCTAGAAGTTTTGTCAAGGAGAGGGTAGGTCACCTAATTGCGCGCCAATAAGGAGAACTCCTTATCGGAAAGCCCCCTCTTTCCTGGGAACGACCTTGTAAGACCCCGAATTTTATGAAATAAAAGTATTCAATTTTCCTATTTAGTAAATGGTTAAATTGATAAAAGGTTAAAGTTAAGGGTGATATATGAATTTTTTCAAAATACGCAAGTGGTTATAAAATATTCATTGTTGTTGGGGAATATTCGTTTAGTCGTAGAATATTCTTTACAATCGGGAATATTAAATGCGACGACGCGCATCATTTGTGTGCCCATATAATGAATAACTCGCTTTCGGATGAAGAAAACGACAAATTTGAGTTTTTATAAATAACAGGCGTAATGGTTACACTGAATTAACAACTTTGTTGGAATACCCAATGGTTTAAAATACTGATGTCTGCTGGGTTTCACAAAGAAAGACACTGGTATTGCACAATATTTTTTTTAATTATTGATTCTTACGTGAGATCACCCATCTCGAGTCGCCAAATACATGGTACAGAATACAAATACAATCTTAAATAAACAACATGAGCTGTGAGTTTTAATACAAATATTGTCATCTAGACAATATCCACACTCAATGGAGTCCTCATTACATTTATTATTACACTATTTCACAGAATAGTGAGGACTACTAATGCACCATCTAGGACCATCACTTTGTTCCCCGACTAGTCCAAGCTACGTTCTCATTTCTTGAAGAGAACAATGAAAGAAAGGGTAAGCTCAACTAGTCCAGTAAGAAATATTATGACTAAGATAATGCAGAATAAATTATTGTTAGCCTTCAACAGTGTTAAACTGATAAAATATAACAAACATCAAGTTTAACTACAGCGGAACAAGCAATCCATTAGAAGAGTCAAGTAGAGAATAAAATCTACTATCTTCTATGATTTAAAAGGTTTTTCATCATTTTTATCACTGAGACTCAGCTTAATAAATAATCCACATTGTTAGTTCCCAGAGGACACAATAGATCTAGAAGGGGGGGTTGAATAGATCCTTTTTATTTCAAATACTTTTTTGGTTTATGTTGTAGTGTTCATATTTAAGTATATGACAAACATAAGAATCTTTTTAAGCACATCGGAATAAGTAAAAGATTCTCCTTCATTGATATATTCGTAATCATGCATACATTGTTCGTTGGGTTAGTTTAGTTGTAAGCAGTTAGAACATACATAGCAGTTATAGACATAATGTAAATGACATAATGTAAAAGACACAAGGGGTTTTAAGTGGTTCAGAGGCTCAAGCTCCTAATCCACTCTTCTGCTTTCAACTAGTATGATTTCCACTAAGGAAGGCGGCACCACCGAATCTCTACGATTCCTTCAAGGCCAGCAGCCTTGGGACTTCAGTTCTCTAAGAAATCTTCAAGGCCAGTAGGCTTGGGACTCCAGTTCACTAAGAATTCTTCAAGGCCAGCAGCCTTGGAACTTCGTTTAGTCCCTCTGGACAAGGACCCTTTGGCCCTGCTTTGTTTAGTCCCTCCGAACAAGGACCCTCTTGGCCCTGCTTCATTTAGTCCTTCTGGACAAGGACCCTCGAATACCACAGCCGTTGAGTTGTTTGTTTGTTGTTGTTGTTGGAGTCGGTGCTGAGCTGCTAAAATGTGTTCATGCTCTGAACATCTTCTATCCTTAGCAGCTGGGCTTGATCATCCTTGAAGACCAGTTGAGTATTACATGATGCTCAGCTTCTTAGGTTGCTCAACTACTCTGGATGACCCCTTGATGAACTGCCTTGAAGATCATTCTTCTTGGATGACTGTAAGCTCTTCTGTTAGGTACTTAGAAACTTTCTCATGCTTGTCACCAAGATGGCTTTTGTGATCTCCCTTCTTACTCCTCGATGTCTTCCCATGATGGACTTGCTAAGCTGACTATAGGCTCTTCTCTATTGTACTTAGAGTCTTCCCATGATGGACATCCATATGGCATGATGCTCTTCTTTCTCTCGGCAGTTCAGAACACTTTTCATGTAGTAGAACTCACACATCTACTTCTTGCTTGATCTGACTTCTGAGTGTTCTTGGTGGATCGTAGAGTGAGCCTTTGGACTCACTATCACTTGATTAGATCAGTCCACCTTCTCTCCAAAACTCACAACTCCAAAGAACCTTTGATCTTTGAAGCTCTTCTACATTTATACACCTTCCCAATCCTTCCGTTGGAAAGTAGCCGGAATTGAAACTATTCAAATGTCTTCACAGATCTCAAGTTACTTGAGGTAGACTGCTTGATGTGACATGACATACTTTTTCTGACTCTGCAGTCTACTATTTCACCTACCTTGTCAGATGTATCACTTTACTATCTTGGGCAGGTTGAAGACTTTATTTCTTCTGATTTTTTGATCAGAGGTTGTTCTTTTGCATCGATGCTCTTAATAAGCACTTGTCCGAATATTACCCTTCAGATTGAACCGTTGTCAATGCTTCAGTCTTCAGGTATCCGAACTCTACGATTCTGATGCACGTCTTCAGGGACCTGATCGTAGTGTCTTGCTGAGTGTTGCTCGTTGACTTAGTAGAGTTAACACTACGATCCTGAAGAGTGTTGATTGGATCTTCAATGTAGAACACCTCTTCCTTGTATTATGTAGTGCTTCAATACTTCTGTTTACTTCGACTGTTCTCAGATACTGATGGCCTATTTCCTTGCTCTGGTCCCCTTCTGAATATCAAGACACTTCAGATTTGTGGCGCGTCCGACTTTGCTTTCTCCCCGTTGATCTTCCGCTCACTTATCATCAATGAATCGGACCCAAGACTTAATCACTTTAGCCTTGCTTCTTGGTCGACCAAAGATCTCGGTTCACCTTCCATCGCTTCTTTCTTTGTCGACAAACATCTGCGATCCTCGTTGCTTCCAAGATCGTTGTCTTCTGCTCTCTTGACAAGAATCGCATTAGTGACTTTTCCTTAGTCATTCCAATGAAGTCTTCTTTGAATCATCTTGTGGAAGACTTCATCACGAATGGCCTTTCAACTCAATCTTGATGCTGATTGGATTGGTGCTTACTTCTTCTGCTAGCCTGCATGCCATTCGTTGAGTACTCTTTGGTTCCCTTAGAATGGATTGCATCTTTGCAGTGCCAACCAGAGGCTTCGTACCTTTGGATATTCTGGGAGTGCTCATTCTTTGAGAACCGTATCTGCTCTACGATTCTAACTTGACATTGTGAGCACTTCTGTTGGAGTCGTAGTTCTGCACTCTACGATTCAGCTTTGGCTGTGCCGATACTACGATCCTGAGATCAGATCTTAACACTCTACGATTTCTGCCTTGTGCTTGTTGTCTTCATCTGATCTTGCCCGACTACGATCTCTGTATGCACTCAATGGACTCTACGAACTCAGAGTGTAGTCTATGACCCTTGACTTGGCTTCGGCATCACTAGGCTCTACGACTCTAAGTGTAGTCTACGTTTCGGACTTGCCTTTGGCAGATGATCGTTCGGCTCTTAGGCAGGCTGTCTCTACGATTCTGAACATGACTTCCTCAGCACACTATGATCCTGAGGAAGCACTTCTCGATACACTACGATCCTTCTTCGTTTCCCCTGGTAGTCTACGAACTCCGAGATCTGCTATCTTGCAAACTCCTATTCTGCCTCGATAGCTCCCGAGTTAACCTTGACTCACCGGCGGATCACGACTTCAGTGCGCAAAAAGGTTCGACGATCGACTAACCTTATCTATTACATCATAAGATCAACCTAACAAGCTTGATCTTTCTATATTTATAGTCCTTGTACATCATTTCTTTTTAAGGACTTTACAAAGCTGTTTTGCTTATGTAGGATCAACCTAACATATTTGATCAAATCATTCTAAGTCATTGTACATATATTTCTATTATCTATCAAAGGACTTTACAACTTTTATTCATACAAGCATACTTGCATATTCATTCATTTATATATATCATAATCAAATCATATATTAAATAGGAATATCATTCACATGTTTATTCCTGACACACATCATTAAATCATTCATGCACTACAGGCCAAGGATATTCTTTAGTATCACGACCACGAATTATCCATGCTCTACAGGCCAAAGATAATCGTGTTTTCATCAACGGTCCTGATCATGCCATAAAACAATTCATTTTGCACCCTTGGTCAAGAGAATCCATAGCCATAATCATACCAAAAACCTGCATCCATCAATGCACTACGGCCAACGATGAGGACTTTTTCCACATCATTTGTAACATTACGGTCATGATTATACCGAATAATCCCTAGTCATAATTATACCAAGTCCATCTATGCACTACAGGCCATAGATGACTTTCAACATAATATAAACATGAGGATGATGACAATGATATAAGAATTCAATAAAAACAAGTTCAAGAATTAATTTATCCAGGAACTAATAATGTCCAAATTGTCAACATGATACTGTTTTGTAGTGTAAAATTTAAGAATGCTCAGAAGAATATTTCCATGAAAAGATACTGGATGAAGCGCAAATATCAAGGATATTCCACTAATTTCATGGAGTATAGAAGTTAAAACTTTAACCAACTGAGTATAATAAAGAATGGAATAACAAAAGAAATCATCATGCATGCAGACTTAGCATAGATAGGTTATTCCAAAATAGAATACTAAATAACGAAACCGGTCGGCGAAATTACGCTTGCACCGGCGGGATGTTCCAATGAATAATAAAGAATGGAATAACAACGAAATCACCATACATGCGGTATCAAGCATAGACATATTATTCCAATGTAATACTAATAAGATTTTAAATCAGTCCCAAGTAAAACGCATGATGTGATATTTTTAAAAAGATAATAAAGACGGAATAATAGAAGAATGTCACCAAGTATAGGGTAGATCACAGATACAAAGAGTTATTCCAATGTAATAATAAGAAATGGAATAACAACAGTTCACTTCATGAATAAGAAAGAATAACACCCCTTACCGTAAAAGAAACTGGATATAAGAGTAGGGAAGTAGCGAGAATACTTTTCTATAGTTTCTCTATAATTTCTCTCTCTAGAGTTTCAGTGAATTCGTAAGAAATAATGAAGGAATGAGCTTCTATTTATAGAAGAATGAAAAGGCACTGTGTTAAGAATAAATAATTATGCAAATTTACGGATGATAATTTTGATAACTCAAGATGCAAATTTTTCAATCAACCATCCAATAAAAACAAAACAAAACAAATAAAATATAATATATATATATATATATATATATATATATATATATATATAAAACACATGCTTTCAAATTATATATATCAATATTATATATACACCACTTGATTTTTATTCCCCCATAACCAACATCAATCCCCCAAAATCAAAAATCACTTTCATCATATATATTATATATACCAATTATATATCTATATTCACACACAATTTTCACTTTCCCACCCACACATCACTTTCACTACACTCTTACACACACACACACACCATACACCTTTCACTATCACACACACACACACACATATCTTACACCCATCACTTTCATACTATCACTTTTTCACCGTTTTCCACTCACACACACATTATATTTACCCACATCATATACATATATATATATATAAATTCCCTCCCCTTTACGTATACTCTTCCCCCCCATTTCCAAAAATTAGATTTTCAACACATATGGGCCCCACATGTGGCCCCCACATGTGGGCTCCACCTTTAAATAATTTATACCGATTATTTTGAAAAATAGGTAAATGGGGGTCTATAAAATAAGCAAAATCGAGTAACTTCTCACATAAGCATCAATAATCAATACCGTGCTACTACTGCAACCACGCCAGACATCGTACTTTTACTACCGAGTAGTTCAACAGTATTAACAGTAAAACTTCCGCCGTTATTTTCAATAAAAATATTTTTGTCGTTTTCTCAATCCTACAATAATTCCGCTGTGGGGTCCACCAATGATTGCGCCGTTGTACGAATATTCTCTGCTAAAACGAATATTCTCCGACCAATCGAATATAATACCACAACTTACATACTTTGCAAAAATTATAAATACTACCCACAACTATAACATTATATCAAATCCACACCATAATATTCAAAAAAATATTTCAAGAAATTTAAATCTTTATTTATAAAATCTGGGGTCTCACAATCTCCCCTCCTTATGAAATTTTGCCCTCGAAATTTACGTACGTTCCTGGTATGCCGAACAGGTGAGGATACCTTGACTTCACTTCAAATTCTAACTCTTGAGGTATTACCTTTGAGCGTCGAATATGATCCTTCTTATCCAAGATTTTAACACGTATCTCCTCATACGTTAAATCTTCTGCTATCTCGTCCGGTTCTAAATTAATAATGTGGTTCGGGTTGTCCACATTTTTACGTGACATCGATACGTTAAAAATGTTATGAACACGCGACATACTTGGCGGTAAAGCGAGTCTATAGGCCACGCTTCTACTTTCGATCGAGGATTTTAAATGGGTCAATTAAATCGAGGGTTGAGATTTCCACTCTTCAAAGAACTCTTGCTTTTAAAATAACGCCTCTTGAACCTTCTTCTTCACATTCATCACCTCCGATTGTGTAGCTTGAAATGACTTCTAACTTTATCGATTAAAGTCGATTCTACTCAGATATTCGTTATCTTCACGTGGGTTCGTATATTCGCACTTATTTCATTGTAAGTTAACAACGATCTGATCTTCTTCTCAACACGTCAGCTATCACGTTCATTTTCCCACGATGGTATTGAATGGTACGATCGTAATCTTCAACAGCTTGAACCAACGTCTTTGGCGCATGATACGTTCATTTTAGTTGAAGAAATATTTAAGGGTTTAAGAAATGGGTTTTGTACTGGGGTCAATACAAAATTTGATTTCACGCTCTAGGGGTAGGCTAGGAAGTCTTCATGAATACGTCAGGAAATTTATTAACGATAGAAATATCATTCAAAACTGTGACTCTCATCCAAGACTTGGATAGTACGTCACATTGATACCTATATCAACTTGTCATCGTCATTCACGACGTCGCCTACAAAAAGTCTGGCTTCGGTGCATTCCACATAAGGAGGTCATCAGCAAAAGGCTCGGGGCTCTTTACTTATGGCTTGATATGACAGTGATTGACTTTAGTGGTTTGGTTGCTTGAATTCGTATAACAGGTTGGTTAGAGTATAAAAGCTAACAACCTTACAAAAAGCATGATGAGTAGTTAACCACTCGATTCCTAAAAAATCACATCAAAGACAAGTATTTTCAAAGAGATACGATCGACAGGTAACGTGAAAGTGTTGATTTGAACAAGATTTATAAATTGTGGATGTAACGAAGGTTTCTCCCAACAGATATATCAAAGTCTAACTTCTCCAGAGTTAACTTCAAACATTGAACACAACTAGGTGAAATAAAAGAGTGAGTAGAACCCAGATTCAACACTCGGATAGACTTCGCAAGAGTTTATGACTAACATACCCGATAATTTTATTCGTGTTCCTCGTCACGAAAAAAAAAACGCTCTCTCTTAAACTACTGGCTTTGGCTTGTCTGGGACATCCTTTGGCATCACTATCCCAGCTGGAATTGACTTCACCATACGATAAAATCGAGCTAGGTGACCTTCTCTTCCGCAATTAAAACACGCTTAGATTGTCACAGATAGTTTGACGGATGTGTCCCTCCCGTCTGCATTTGAAACATACTGACCGGTGGTCGCTTCTTCTTCCTTTGAAATGGGTGTCGTGTGTCGACGCCTTCACGCCATTGTTGAACCTTCTCTTCTTGAAATGTCCATTCTTATTGTTTTGACCATGATTACCACCGGCGGTTACCATTTCGCACGTTGATTCCTCCATGCTTATTGTCACAAATGACTTTGATGATCAAGTATCACCCCAGATTATAAATTTTTCTACCGCTTCTCTTTTGTCATGCGTGACTCGTTATCGCTACTTCACCAATCGAGCCCTATTTACAACATCCGAATACAAACACGCTTTATGAGAAATAAGATATTGACGTATCTTTGGCTTCAAACCTCTTAGAAACATTCGCGTCATTCTCTCCTCATTATCAACCAAATGGGACGCAAATCGGGACAATTCGGCAAACTTTGCTTCGTACTGCGACACGGTCATGTTGTTTTTCTCCAACTTGATAAACTCCACCTCCTTCATGTGACGAATACTTTCGGGAAAGTACTTATCATTGAACAGCTCTTAGAATTTCTCCCAAGACATCTAAAGTGCGTCAGGCTGGGTACGTTTTACAGATTCCCACCAGTGATCTGCCTCTTCACACAACATAAAGGTGGCAAAGGGAACCTTTTGCTCCTCGGAGCATCCCAAGACATCAAATATCTTGGTGATCTGCTTTAACCACGTCTCCACCTTAAGTGGTTCTGGCTTTTCTAAAAACTCCGGTGGTCCCAGCTCCTTGAATTGCTTAGCGGTGACCAACCGTGGGTTGCCATTGTTTCCTCCTCGCATTATGAATGAGGAGCCGCTTCGCACCGATGTTGCATGAATTCTAAAAGCTCCTAAACGCATCGGCTGCTCATCAATTGATCATTGTTGTTGTTTATAGGAGGATTATCGCCATCCTGTTGCACATTGTCCTGATTATTGATCTGTGGAGATTCAACGGTCTCCTGTGCTCCATTGCTATTCTCAATATTCTCGGATGTCATTTTTAGATACTGCCACAAAACAAAGGTTAATCGACATGTAACATATTATCCCTATATTCTGACCGACCAATTAAATACCAAATAAACTTAGGTAGGTCATACTAGCGAAGGAATTCCCCGTCTCTCCCCTCCTAGTTCTATTCTCACATCTTAGCCAGGGATCATATCCCTAAGCTTTGATACCAACTGTGACACCCCCAAAACAGGTATACATCACCCATCTCGAGTCGCCAAATACATGGTACAGAATACAAATACAATCTTAAATAAACAACATGAGCTGTGAGTTTTAATACAAATATTGTCATCTAGACAATATCCACACTCAATGGAGTCCTCATTACATTTATTATTACACTATTTCACAGAATAGTGAGGACTACTAATGCACTATCTAGGACCATCACTTTGTTTCCCGACTAGTCCCAGCTATGTTCTCATTTCCTGAAGAGAACAATGAAAGAAAGGGTGAGCTCAACTAGCCAGTAAGAAATATTATGACTAAGATAATGCAGAATAAATTATCGTTAGCCTTCAACAGTGTTAAACTGATAAAATATAACAAACATCAAGTTTAACTACAGCGGAACAAGCAATCCATTAGAAGAGTCAAGTAGAGAATAAAATCTACTATCTTCTATGATTTAAAAGGTTTTTCATCATTTTTATCGTTGAGACTCAGCTTAATAAATAATCCACATCATTAAATCATTCCTGCACTACAGGCCAAGGATATTCTTTAGTATCACGACCACGAATTATCCATGCTCTACAGGCCAAAGATAATCGTGTTTTCATCAACTATTCCCGATCATGCCATAAAATAATTCATCTTTGCACCTCTCGTCAAGAGAATCCATAGCCATAATCATACCAAAACTCATCCATCAATGCACTACGGGCCAATGAGGACTTTTTTCACATCATTTGTAATATTACTACTTGGCCATGATTATACCGAATAATCCCTAGTCATAATCATACCAAGTCCATCTATGCACTACAAAAGCACGTGATGACTTTCAACATAATATAAATATGAGGATGATGACAATGATATAAGAATTCAATAAAACAAGTTCAAGAATTAATTTATCCAGAAACTAATAATATCCAAATTGTCAACATGATAACGCTTAGAGAGTAAAATTCAAGAATGCTCGTAAGATTATTTCCATGAAAAGATATCGATGAAGCGCAAATATCAAGAATATTCCACTAATTTCATGGAGTATAGAAGTCAAAACTTTAACCAACCGAGTATAATAAAGAATGAAATAACAAAAGAAATCACCACGTATGCAGATTTTGATGTATTGTGTTATTCCAACATAATAATAAAAATAATCGTAGTAAATTGTGTCGGTAAATTCGCATCGACGGTCCATGTTCCAACAGAATAATAAAGAATGAAATAACAACAGTGTCTAATCACCATGCATGCGATATTCCATGTATAAGATTATTCCAATGAGATATTCCACTAATAATAATATGATTTAATCGGTCCCACAGAAAAGCGCATGCATGTGATATTCCAATGTAATAATAATAAAGACGGAATAATAGAAGAATGTCACCAAGTATAGGTAGACCACATATCAAAGTTATTCCAATGTAATAATAAGAAATGGAATAACAATAGTTCTTCATGAATAAGAAAGAATAACACCCCTTACCGTAAAAGAAACTGGATATAAGAGTAGGGAAGTAGCAGAATACTTTTCTATAATTTTTCTATAATTTCTCTATCTGGGGTTTCAGTGAATTTGTAAGAAATAATGAAGGAATGAACTTCTATTTATAGAAGAATGGAAAGGCACTGTGTTAGAAATCAATAATTATGAAAATTTACGGATGATAATTTTGATAACTCAAGATGCAAATTTTTCAATCAACCATCCAATAAAAACAAAACAAAAAAAAATAAATATAATATATATATATATATATATAAACACATGCTTTCAAATTATATATATCAATATTATATATACACCACTTGATTTTTATACCCCCCATAACCAACATCAATCCCCCACCCCCTAAAATCACTTTCATCATATATACTTATATACCAATTATATATCTATATTCACACACAATTTTCACTTTCCCACCCACACATCACTTTCACTACACTTACACACACACACACATCATATACCTTTCACTATCACACACACACACATATCTTACACCCATCACTTTCATACTATCACTTTTTCACCATTTTCTACCATTTTTCACTCACACACACATTATATATATACCCACATAATATACATATATATATAAATTCCCTCCCCTTTACGTATACTCTTCGCCCCCATTTTCAAAAATTAGATTTTCAACACATATGGGCCCCACATGTGGGTCCCACCTTCCCCATAACAGAATAACTGTCGGATGAAGAATCTGGACCGTTCATGAATTAGTTACTATTCAGTCCATTCTCCTATAAATAGAAGCTCATTCTTTCATTATTTCTTACAAATTCAATGAAACTCTAGAGAGAGAAACTATAAAGAGAGTAGAAGAAAAATATTCTCGCTTCTTCACTACTTCAATATCCAGCTTTTCTAAGGTAGGGGATATTATTTGTTGTACTCGTAAGGGGTATTATTTCTTCGTATTCATGAAGAGAACTTCATTATTCCATTCTTTATTATTCTCATTGGAATAACCTCGTCTGTCTGCTATCGTCGCGTGCACAGTGAATTCTGTTGTTATTCCATTCTTATTATTCTATTGAATAACTTTGTTTATCTAAGCATCTGCATACATGGTAAAATTCTTCTAATATTACGTTCTTTATTATTCTGCTTAATATCCATGCTTATGCTGCGTTACGCTTGGACTGGTTCCATTATTTAATATTCTGTTTAATATCATGTGCATCGCGTTCTACGCTGGGACCTTGTTCCATTATTTATTATTATGTTGGGATAACCTATTTATGCGAAGTACCGCATACATGGTGAAATTCTTCAGTTATTCCATTCTTTATTATTCTATTGGAATAACTCCGTCTGCATCTTGATCTATCGCATGCCTGATAAATTCTGTTGTTATTCTATTCCTTATTATTATGTTGAATAACTCGTTTATCTGCAGTACCGCATACATGGTGAAATTCTTCATTATTCCATTCTTTATTATTCTCATTGGAATAACCCGTCTGTGCGGTCTATCGCATGCTTGGGGATTTTTGTTGTTATTCCATTCTTATTATTCTGTTGGAATAACTTGTTTATGCGAAGTACCGCATACATGGTAAAATTCTTCTAATATTACGTTCTTTATTATTCTCGTCGAAATATCACGTCACGTATGCGTTTACGTCGGACTGGTTCCATTATTTAATATTCTCGCCGAATATCGCTATGCGCAAGGCGTTCTGACCTAGTTCCATTATTTATTATTATGTTGGGATAACTCGCTTTATCAAGTAATCTGCATACATGGTGAAATTCTTCTTCATTATTCCATTCTTTATTATTCTATTGGAATAACCTGTCTGTGCGGTCTATCGCATGCCTGATAAATTCTGTTGTTATTCTATTCCTTATTATTATGTTGAATAACTTTGTTTGCCAAGTACCGCATACATGGTGAAATTCTTCTTCATTATTCCATTCTTTATTATTCTGTTGGAATAACTCGTCTGCAAGGCTCTATCATCGCATGCACGGGATTTTGTTGTTATTCCATTCTTATTATTCTGTTGGAATAACTTGTTTATGCGAAGTACCGCATACATGGTAAAATTCTTCTAATATTCCGTTCTTTATTATTCTCGGAATATCCTCGTCATGCGTTTTAATTCTGGTTCCATTATTTATTATTCGCTGAAATATCCTGCTCATGCATGCGTTTGTACGGTTCCATTATTTATTATTATTCGCCGGAATATCCTCGCCTATGCGCCACGCCGGACCGGTTTCATTATTTATTATTCATTGAGAATAACCTCGTCTGCATGCGCTTTATCGCATTTATTTGATGAATCTTTTCATTATTCCATTCTTTATTATTCATTGGAATAATGCATCATGTGGAATAATCTTTATTATTCCATTCGTTTGGTCGTGAAATATTCGCAAATCTTTTCGGGAATATTCGTGCGATGGTGCCGCAAAAATTGCGTGGGCCCCATAATGCGGAAAAGCGATTGGATGAAGAAAAACGACAAAAATAAGTTGGTTATAAATAACTGGCGTAGTTATTACCAAGCATCATCGCTTAATACCCGGTGGTTAAAATACGATGAATGCCGTTGTTGCACAAGAAGACACTTGCAGTATGCACCAATTATTGATTCTTTCGTAAGAAGGCACTACTCAATAATTGTTATAGTAATTACTTCAAAGATTTTATTTTATTGATTTAATAATTGTTGTGTTGATATTTTATATTACTGTTATTTTAATAATTGTCACTGCACAGTATTTTCTATTATCGGAGCAATAATTTATATTATCTGAATAATATTATTAGATAACATTATTGGCAATGTCTAGAAAGTTCTATCTAATGAGAGATTTGGTCATCTAATCAAGCGCCAAGAAGTGAGAGATCCTTATCGAAAGCCCTCTTCCTTGAACCTCCTGCACAGTTGTCGATTGTGATTCTGTAATATTATTTGTGAATAATTAATTATTGATTTATATGATGAGAAAAATATTAATTTTATGAGGATATAGATGGAGAAAATTTTTAATGTGACAATTGTTGAAAATTAATATTTTATCTTTTTCTGATAAAATAATTCATTTAAATATATTATTTTAATAATATAATAATGGTGATATTTTTATAATGACTGTGGGATATATGAATATATGAGGAGGAAGAGTATTTTTGTGGCATTAAATGATTAACACATGTTTTGTGTGTCGTTGGACCACAATTCTTGACCGAAATTTGATTATAGCCTGTAAAATCGTCCGTTTGTGAATTTCGGTCAATTTCTGTTTAGAATTTGGAAAAAATTTCTTCTGTAAAGTTGTAGATAATGGAATTTCCTATGGAAAGTCGCAAGTTTCGAATTTTTCTGATAAAAGGGCTATTTATTGTGAATTATTAAAGTTTCGGTATATCGGGTCTGAATTGATTTTTGGAGTTTTAAGTACTTTTTGTTATAAAAATGTTTTTGTTGCTTTTGGCACATGTGTGGCTGATTTCTTTGGTCAAAATGGTGGGCTAAGGAAAATTATATAAATATATTAATATTATATTCAATTTTCTGCTTTGGTGTTCTAAGCATTTTCCTATAAATAGGGTGCTTAGGTTAGAATTGAAAATCACACCAGAAACTGAAGTTTTCTCTCTATTTCTCTCTCTATATATCAAGTGCATTCTTGTGAGTATACTTTGAGTGTTGCTATACGGTGCAAGTTCTCTTTAGCACTATATCCAGTATTCCAGTCAGAAGTACAGTCTTTCCGAGGTAAGGGATGTTATTTTTTTAAAATGATATTATTTCTTTCAATATCATTATGTCAGATTATTGGTAAGATTTTTCTTGTGAAATTTTGATCTTTTCACGTCAGAGTTACTATGCACGAGTTACTATTCATGAGTACTATTCACGAAGTATAATAATTTTTCTTGTGAAATTCTTGTCTTTTAGTGTTGGGATTACTATTCACGTATACGACACTATTCACGAATACGACACTATTCACAGAAAAATTAAATTTTCTTTTCTGTGTCCAATATATCTATTATGGATACTAGCTTTGATTGTATCCATGTTTTGATCATTCTTTAATTTTACTTCACTATGATTATTAAGAAGTATTTTTGAACTCGGTTGATTAAAGTACGAATCCTTAATATTTGTTCTTTTATTTCACTGGATTCGTTTTCTTTAAAATATTTTTCATCATCCTCAGTCCTAAATGATGACATTACTGAATATCTTTGGCCTGTAGTGCAAAGATGGTTGATTTTCTTATGAATATCTTTGGCCCGTAATGCAAAGATGAACATGTGTTGAGATAAACATGACTAATTGATGAATATCTTTGGCCTGTAGTGCAAAGATGGTTGATTTTCTTATGAGTATCTTTGGCCTGTAGTGCAAAGATGAACAGGTGTTGAGATAAACATGACCAATTGATGAATATCTTTTGGCCGTGGTCTGCAAAGATGAGCAGTGTGTCGAGATGATGACCGACTAATGAATATCTTTGGCTCAGAAAGCGAAGATGAATATTTGATTTGAGATATATATTGATTGATGTTACAGGGGATAAAATATTGATGATGGACTTTTAAATTCATAGATGTTAGTAGATTTCATTCCCTACTTAACTCCTCTAATGAATTATTGTTTCACTGCAGCTTGTTGATCTAAAATTTGTTGTCTATTGTATTCTATCGATTTTTCCTGTTGAAGACTAAGGATAATTTGTTGTACATTATCTTAGTCATAATATTCTTTACTGGGCTAGTTGAGCTCACTTTTTCCTTTTTGTTCCATTTTTCTTCTCAGGAGACGAGAATATAGCGAAAACTAGTTAGGGTGTGGAGTGATGGTTCAAGACAGTTGTTTTAGTAGTCCTCACTATTTTGTAAAATAGTGTATCAATAATTATAACGAGCACTTATTTGAGTGTGGATATTGTCTAGAAGACAATATTTGTATTTAAACTCAAAGTTTATGTGTTGTCGTATTTTGCACGACAATTGTATTAATGAATTTGTAATTGTTTCTGTACCATGTTTTTGGCGACTTAGAATAGGTTGGTTGGATTGGACCTATTTTGGGGGCGTCACATCCAATAGGTACTGTAGCTGGTATTCTTGTGATTAGTTTAATAAATATTTTTTTTATGTTTCATATCCCCAAGAGTTACCGTCTTACAGAGTTTGAAAATATGATAAATCAAAATATGGATCACCCTATATAGGGGTGCTCATCGGTAAAATAATCGAATCGGTACCAAAAATACCGAACCGATACCGATCCAAAAATATCGGAAAAACAAGAACCGAAACCGGTACCGAATTATCGGTTTCGGTACCGATTCGGTACAAAATCGGTACCAATTTTTTTGGTTCGATTTTCGATTATACCGCATGGTAATATATATAATTATTAATAATAATTAAATAATTTTGTTTATATTAATAATTTTTTTAAAAACTAAAAAATCATTAACTATTAATATATAAAATAAAACTACAAAACATTATTAATATTTATAAAAATATAATAAAACCTACAATTGTATAGAAATTATTAATATATAAAAAAATTATTTAATATATAAAATTACAAAACATTAATTATTAAATTTCGATATTTTCGATATTTCGGTATTTATTGAATTCAAAAAAGTCATTACCGCTACTGGTACTGAAAAGTGTTAAAATACCAAAAAATCGATACCGAAAAAATCGGTACCGCCGATACTGATAAAAAATTAAAAAAATCAAAAATTTTGAGCACCCCTAACCCTATATCCCCATTTTGACCTTTTTCAGCAAAAAAATATTTGGGTTAGAGTCGCTCACAATATACTTTTTTTTTTTTGGGGCGGGGGTGGCGTGGGAGTTGTTTAATTTGAGCAAAAAAACAATAATATTAGAATGAGGATCTCACACAAATTAAAACCAGTTTTAATTATGTACCGAAGAATTTTCTTGCTGTCTTGTTATTGAAAGTGGTTAACATGAAGTTTATTTTTGAATAAGTTGGTCAATTATCCAATAGAGTACTGACACGCTGACGAATTTTTATGTGTGTCAAAATTCTATTAGTCAATTGACCAACTCACTAAAAAATAATTTTTATGTTAACTGGATATAAGGCTGTAAAATGAGCAAACAGTTCGGGTTTGATTCGTACTCGTTCGACTAAAAGTTCGATTCGAACTCGACTCGAAATATAAACGAATCAAATATGAGCATATTTTAAAGTTTGATAAATTACTCGAATTTTCTCAAATTATAATCGTATCATATTCGTTGGAAAAGTTCAAACTGTTCGGACTCGATTCGGAATCGTGCTCAACTCGGTAGCTAAATGAGCCTCAATCAAATCTTATTTTATACTCGATAAATTTTATAAACTAAATCTGAATAACTCAATATTCGGATCGACACGATTCGTTTGTCAATATCTTATTAATTAATTGACCAACTTAATAAAAAATAAATTTTATGCTAACTGGATTCTTTGTTATTTGTTAATGAAATGGGATACAACAAACAGAGAAATGCAGAAGCATTAAATGAGTGATACAGCAATTGACTTGACATTTCGTATTTAAATTAATTGGGAGGAAGGAAATTTGACGCCATTTTTGTGCTTCAAAGTACCCCCCAAGAAATTAAATATTGCAGCAAGGACTGATTTACTTCCAAAATTTTCAAATTTGTTTAGTCCAAAACCAAACATGCTGCAGTTCATTCTTCATATTCTCCACCATCCCCCTTTTGTCATACTCCTCCTAAAAACTACTCACTCTCTTACAATTTTCTACTTTATACATTCTCTCTCTTCTTTCTATATCATCTTTCTGTCACCTGCTCCACTTGTCATATCATTTTTCCAAAAACTTTATTTGTAGCCTGTAAAAATTACATTTAAAAAAAAAACATTATTCCATCAGTTTTAACTTTAAAACTACATTTTTCTAGTTTTTTTTATAGAATCAAAATATGTTTTTAATTATTAATCATAAAGGAACATAAAATTTTTAGGATATCTTTACTTATATAACTAATTGGATTGAAAATCATCATAACCAACTTATAAGTTGGTTTAACTTATTCCCGAACAGAACTTATTTATGTTAGGTTTACGCTTGAAAAAAATAATAATATTATCATTAAAATTAAACACTTCAAAAATATATTTAAAATTTAAGAACAAATAAATTTTATTTTTACTAAGAATAAGGAAGTACGGGAGTGGGCACGGTACACATTTGTTGATTCAAGTACGCGCTCTTATATGCAGACACATGATAATTAAACGTTAAATTAAAATTGGGTACGAGTGTTTTATAATTTTATTTATTTATATTTTTATCTTTAATTAGGGATCAAAATACAAATAGATATATTATAAAACATTCATGTCTAATTTTTATGTTCAATTTTCATGCCCGAACATAATTTTTCTTCAAGTACTAAAGACATGTATTACCATTTAACATTATTATTAATAAACTACGTTAAGGATTAATTTTCACACACTTCTCATAGTCTATACCTACTATATATAGTAATTCAATTACTCTACTAAAATAATTGAAATAATATGTAAATAAATAAAAATATATACAAGATTGACAAAAAAAACAATAGGGTAAACAAAAAAAATATAAGAGTTGACCTAATTTTGGCTTTATAATTAGGTTCTGATTTTTTTTCGCATGAAAAAGCATAAGTGATATATATATATATATATATATATATATATAACCAAAACAAATCTACTGTTTGTGGCTTAAGGTTCAAACGTTGTTGAGTCTATTTCTTGAGTTCAGCTGAATAAAGCAAACAAACAAAACTAGAAATTAAACTTATGAAAACTGATCTTTCTCGTTCCTTCTTTTCTGTGAGCTCCCCCATGCATCCCTTTTGGCTTAATCCGTATAACAAAACACAGACATGCAGGCTGCATATTCTGACCCTAACCAAGTAAAAGTCTGGTCAGCTAGCTTCAATATATCTTTCACCATTAATTTCTACTCCTTTTTAGTTTTGCTTAATTTAGACTTGGTAGTGATCCATATATATATATATATATATATATATATATATATAGTGTTTGGTCTTTGTTTTTGATATATGTTTTCCTATTATTACTCCATCTATTACTATTAGGCAGAAAGGTAACCCATGTCCTGCGCGCAGGTACTGTTTGGTTGTTTATCTAATACTCCAAAATAAAACAAGTTTCATGATTTAAGAGTTGGTCACTTGCTCTTCTAGAGGTGAATAAAGTTGGTTATACTTTAGGCTATTTACAATCAAGGCAAACAGTGATTAAAGTTTCGAAGTTGATTCTTACTTTTTCTTTTCTTTTTCTAAGTTGAACATATTTGCTTTAATTATTTTCTAATGATTTACTAAATTAGAGTGTTACAAAATTTTAGTCATCTTAAAAAGAAAAATAATGTTATTTAATTAGAAGTTTAATAATGCTAAATGCACTCCATAAGTTTACATAGTCCAATCTTTACCAGTTACTCTATTACTAGGATTTGTTGGGACATTTTCCCTTGGGATCCGGCTCTTCTTCATTTAAAAAAATTTAGATTTAAAATTATTGAATTTAAGGCTTAGAAGTTGGGAATTTATTTAAAAATTAATAGTTTAATCATCTAATTGACAAAATTGAAATGTGGATCAACGAAGTGAAATATGACCTATAATTTAGTTTACTAATTCATATTTAAGCCTAAAAATTAGTACTAAACTAATTTTAACCACCTCATTTAAAAGTCACCAATCTAACTCTAAGTCACCTCATTTATTATTATTATTATTATTATTATTATTATTATTATTATTATTATTATTATTATTATTATTATGAGCACTTTGTTATGTCTCTCTTTGTTTTTTAATAATTATTAATTTATTATTATTATTAATATTATTTTGTATTTTTTCTCTTTTTTTTTGTCACGAAAGTTATGTATCTATTTTGTCTAAATATTTATTGAGTGGAGCTTTGTGATAAACATTTTATCATGTTAAAATTATGAAGGACAAAATAAGAACAATAAAATAGAAATTATAACCTGTAATTAATTTACTCAAATTATTTTACTTGACTACATGTAATCCTAACTTATACATGACAAACTAAAATTTTGAGTTAAACTATATATAAAATAATATTAATATTTTATTTGCTACGTTCATTAATTAAATGTCTGGTAAAAACTAATTTTCTTTTAAGTTATTTCATACATATTAAGATTTGTTAAAAAATATTTTAAAATCCATGTAATTTTTTAATAGAATAAACGGCATTTAAAGAACATGTAAATTTATGTAGCATAATTTTTTGTCCTTCATAACCTTAACATGATAAAGTGCTCACCATAAACATCCCCTCAATAAATATTTAAACAAAATAGGTACATAACTTTTGCACAAAACAAAAAACAAAAAACATAATACAAAATAATAATAATTAAAAAAAACGAGGGACATAACAAAGTGCTAATAATAATAATAATAATAATAATAATATATTAGTGTTATACTACCTCCGTTCCTAAAAGAATATTGTCATTTAAGGTTTTTGCACATGGATTAAAAAAATCATTTAATACTATCATTTAACAATTAAAATTTATTTGAAATTTCATCACTACCCTTTTGTGAGAAGTTACAAACTATTAATACTACAAGGGAGAAAATTTTTTGGGACAATGAGAGAAGATAGGAGTGGTATAAAATAATAAATAATTTATTCTCCTATAAAATTATAAACGATAAATAAATTGGAACAATTTTTTTCCTTCTAAAACGACCATCTTTTAGGAACGTAGAGAGTTTTTAGGAACGTAGAGAGTATTAAGTTAATGGCTAGAGTTAGGTTAGTAACTTTTAATTAATGAGGTGGCTAGAGTTACGTAAGTGATTTTTAAATGAGATGATTAGAGTTAGGATAATGACTTTTAAATGAGATGACAGATTTTAGATCTTAGATCTAATAATTTTAAATTTGAATATTTAAATGAAGACTATCCATTTCAAATTGAAAGAGAGAATCTGGATCCTTATTATTTTTTTTGTAGTATATAAAAAGTTGTCACTTCATTTATTGTCTTCTATGGCAATAAGTCTTGGTGGACAGGTTTGTCCGATTGGAATATTGGATATTTTTAATTTTTTTTGTAATTTTCTAAAAAAGTATAGTATTTATTCTAACTGAAATTTTTACAGAATATAATATTTTTGTTGTAATTTGAATACATATACAAGAATACAATTATACATTACATTTTTTGAAAATCATAAGAACAAAATAATAAAAAATGTTCAATATTCCGGTAAAAATAAAAAGTCAATGTAGAAGGACTCCTTCTAGGGTGAGGCTTTTTTTTTGAAAGAAAATGTTTTCCCAAATCTGCAAACTGTGGAAATGGATACTAATTTGATGTCTACTATCCTCCCATTTTCCTATTCCATCCTATTTCTCTGTTCAACGGGACTATATTGTTACGTTTGGATTAAAATAATAAAAATGAGAATAGAATGATTCATTCTTATAAAATAAAAAATTTATATTTGGTTGTGATTGAAATGGATTGAACCATTAATTTATTATTTTTTTTTACTATTTTCGACTGAAATTTAACATTCTTGCCCAAGATTTTATGCCCAAAGTCTTATGAATAGTTTTTTTTATCATTGAGCCATGAGGGTCTCGGGGAGGGAGAACATGAAATAACTCATTCCAACTAGAAAGTAATGAATCATTCCAATCTCCATTCTATTTTTTCAATCCAAACACAACATAAACGATTTAAATAAATAAAAATTTTAAAATTCGATAAATTATTCAAAAGTCTTTAAATTATAATTTTTTATGAATATTCGAATTATATTTCTCAAAAAGTTTAAATTGTTTGGGCTCAATTTAAGATTGGACTTGACTTGATAACTAAACAAGTCTCAATTAAATTTTATTTTATACCTAATAAATTTTATAAACTATATTTAAATAATTTAATATTCGGCTTATAGAGGAATGATAGAAGTTGCATATTTTGACTTTGAATTGTTTCTACAAGGTCTTTGCCGGGCCTTTATTACCCTAACAATATGGTACGCCCTTTTTGAAAATCTTTCTCTTTTCCCTTTTTAAATACCCCTCCAATCTTATCACCCTGGTTATTGCGGGATTTTTATTTTATTTTACTGGTTCAAAAGAAACCAAAAGAACAACTCACCCCATTTTAATTTAGTTGGATATCTTGATTTGATTCTTAAATGCTTTAAATCAGTGACGGAACTGGAATAAAATTTAAGGGGAATAAAATTTGAGGGGGGTCAAAATTGGAGTGCGGTTACCGGAAATCCAGAACAGCAACGTGTAGGTTGTAGCGGCGAGGGAGCGAAGTTAAGGTCTTTGGGTTTGATTTTGACCCAGATTGAAAAAAATAGAAACCTCTTACTTGGTGTATGTAAACCTCCAAAACCCCAATGAACCCTTTTGAGTTCCCTACTAATACTTCTTCAATCTGGCCATTCCGAGATAAATTGTCAAATTTCTGAGCTGTTGAATCAGACTTGGGTTCCAGAGGGTTTGAAGCAATAGAGGAATTTGACAACATTATTCCTTGATGCAGAATTTTGATAATAAAGACGATATAAGTTCACAAACTAAGAGGAAGAACTGGGCCTTGAAAAAAGAGTTTGCTATAGAATAACAATTACTTTGACTTAAACTAACAGAATAATATTTCAGAAACCCAAGCAATTTTGGAAAAAACCCAAAAGTAAAGCAAATCAAATCAAATCCCTGAGCTTAGCACTTTTACTCGAGCAGAATTGAAAAGCTCAAAATTGGAGACAAATGAAAGAAGAGAAAATCAAAACCCTAAAAAGTTAGCACTTACCCAGCCAGAATTGAAGAGCAAATTGTATCTTTTCTAACTCCAAAGGTCAAACCTGAATATTGTTATTGTAAAACTGACAAACTAAGCAGCAATTGAGGACTCTATGTTTTCTTCTGTTATTCATCAATAGTTAGTTCGGTGTAAATGTAATATTTGGCAATCTGCACTCCGAAGTTCAAATATTTTGAATGTAGTTTTCTAAATTTCAATCTGCACTTAATTATTTCAATATTTCAATCTCTAACACAATAACACCATATTTTCATTTCAATATTTTTAGTTATATTTTCATTAGATTCAATTTCATATGAACTGATGAACACTTAGACAAGACAACATGCGCACATTGATAACAAAAACACTATTCTCCAAAAAAACAATAGTAACACACTAAAACTTAATAATCAACTGAAGAATTACTTATAAATTACCTATAAAAAAAAACTTACCAATTGACTAGCCGAGGAAAGAGAAAGCGACAGAGCAGACTAGCAGGAGGAGCCGCAGGAGGAGAGAGCAGAGGTGAGGCGGAAGACTGAAGATTGAAAGAGAGAGAGAGAGTTAAAATCCCTAATTCCTAAATGCATTTAGATATTTTTTTAATTTTTTTTAATAAAACGACGTCGTTTCATGTTTTAAAAAATATAAAAACAAAACCTGCAGCGGAGAAGAAGACTAAAGCGGCGGCAGACTGCAGAAGCTCTATGGTTTGTGGTGGCGCTTTGATTGGGCCCCGCCCCTTCGCTTGGACCGATCACGATCTGCCAGTCGAGATCTCCCCACCGCCCCCTAGTTCCGCCTCTGCTTTAAATAACTCATAACTCGGCATAACAATAATATAAAACACAAATGGTAGATAAAGCTAAATTAGGTTTATTAGTCAATTATATTCCGACGGAATTTCCTTCGACAATAATTCCATCAGGATTAATGTAATTCTTACAGAAATTCACTTAAACATAACTTTCATTTCGTCGAAGTTAAATTTTGCGCTAGCAGAAAATTTTGCGTCAAAAAGGGCCTTATACTTTCGACGGAATTTTGTCTGGATTAGATTATTTTTGAGGAACTTATCTTCGACGGTTTATTCCGTCGAAAATATATTAGTGTCGACAGAATGTCGTCCGTCGAGGTTAATTCCGTCGGACTCAACTCTTTTTCTTGTATTGAGAGACGCTTGTGCTTATGGTTTTGGATGTGATTTATGGTTTAGATTCCGACTATTACATAGTTCAAAGAATTTTTCTTACTATATATTTAGCGTCACAAATATTATATTTAGTAAAATAATAAAATTTGATACAAATAATTGTGTTTTTTATGTTTTCGCTAAAAATAATTGTGTTGTTAAATATATATATATATATATATATATATATATATATATTTAAAATGGATGAAAGATGTAATTGAAAGGAAAGATTTATAACCAAATGGATTCCAAACTCAACTAATTTTAGGTCTAAATCTTATATTATGTTACTTTAGTTTAATTTCCTAAGATAATAAGTTCAAGCTTAAGATAAACAAGTCTATCTCGAATAGACTATTCAAATCTCCTCCATAATATCTATCCAACAATTTTCTCCGATACATATTAGTGATATAAATATTAATTTTAACCACGATCGTTAGAGCATTTATAATAATTTTTTTTTTAAAATTTTTATCCTTATTTTGTAGTGTCATTGGGTAATTATGCAAGATAAATATTCAATTTTTTCACTATGTACCCAATAGGTTTCTTATATTGATTCCTTAAATAATAAAATTTGAAATTTAAAAGTTAAAATTTAAAAGTTCCAACAATCAAAGCATGTTTTGATTGTTGTAACTATTTGACATTTGTATTGGCTTTATGCGTTAAAGCTTATGATATATGTAATATATTACAACCTCTTGTTTTTAATTATAAAATCGATATTAATTTATTAATCTTTTTTGAAGTAAGTATGTGATTTTTTAAATTTAAATTTAATATATATTTAATCAATATATTGTAAATTATTTAGAAAAAAATACTATTACTTATAAAAAATTTCAATTCTTAACAAAATTATTAAGTTTGAGAAAGCATCAAATTGACTTATAAAAATTAATAATAATCTTATAATTTATAAAAGAGAGTATAATTTATCAATTGTATTCCACTGTAAAAAAATTTTTAAGTAATTTATGAAGTGAGTATTGAATGAATTGTAGCTGCAAATGTACATAAGATCAATATTGATTTTTAAAAAGTTAATTTGTGATATTTTTAAATTTTAAACTAATATGATTCATTTAATTTAAATTTTGAAATAATAAATTTTATAATTAATACTCCCTCCGTCCCAGGATAAAAATTTTGATGGACTTTTCACGCATATTAAGAAGAGGAATAAAATGATAAAATTGCCCATAATAATGTCATTAAATATGGAGAGAGAATTAGAATAAGAAAAGTATGAGATATTTAATGCTACGGGCATAATAGAAAAAATGTGTAAAAATTTTAGTTATTAAAAGAAAGTGGACATTTAACATGTGACAATCCAAAATAGTAATAAAGACTTTTATCCTGGGACGGATGGAGTAATACTTTTATACTCCCCCATCCTAGGATAAATGTCATGCTGGTCTTTTCACTCATATTAAGAAGATGAATAAAATGACAAAATTGCCCATAATAATATGTCATTAATTATATATTTTCAATATAAGTGAGAGAGTGACTTTCTAGCTATTCAATTTAAAATATTCTTTCTCTATACATAAATATGGAGAGAGAATTAGAATAAAAAAATTATTAGATATTTAATGCTACGGGTATAATAGAAAAAAAATGTGTAAAAATTTGGTTATTAAAAAAAAATAGACATTTAACGTGGGAGTACCCAAAATAATAAGAATAACTTTTATCATGGGACGAAGGGAGTAATATTTATAATTATATGGACATAAACTAAATAAATTTATATCAATTTTAAATTTGAATACGTTTAAAATTAATTTTTAAAAAATAAGTCAATATTAATTTTATAATTTGAAAATGAAGTAGTAAAAAAGTCACATGACAATAATGTCACGATGTGTATGATTGATGAATTGTCCGCTTAAATGAAAGTGTGAAATGTCATTTTATATATAGAGAGAACTGCATTTTGACTCCCTCACTCTAGGGAATAAAATCCTATATAGAGATTAAAATAGAGAGTTAAATAAGGATAAGAAAATTGTTGGATAATAATTTGTTGATATATTTTTCAAAGTTGGGGATAGAAAGTTTATTATCCTACGTTTGGATTGAAGGAATGGAATGCAGAATGGAATGATTAATTCTATTATAGTTGGAATGGATTATTCCATACTCTTCCTTCACAAAGAATAAAATTCATACATTTGGGATGAATAAGAACCATTTCAATTGCAACCAAATACAATTTTTTTCATTTAATAAGAATGAGTCATTCCATTTCCATCTTCATTACCCCAATTCAAATGCAACATTAAAAAAACTGTTGTGAAAGCTCTAATGACATTTATTTGCAACAAATTATACTAATCGAACTACAAGGCAATAAATTTATTTTAAATGAATTCTCCAAACTATATATGTAAGACCCCAATTTTTATAAATAAAGATGAATTTTTTATAAATATTATTTTTGAATATTATGGAGTAAATTTGATATAATGTTATAGTTGTGGGTATATTTATAAATTTTGCAAAGTAAGCAAGTTGTTATAAAATATTTGTTTGGTCGGAGAATATTCTTTTTGTCGGGGAATATTAAGATGCAAGCAAGACAATCATTAATTGGACCCCATGACGAAATTATTATCGGATTGAGAAAACGCAAAAAAGTATTTTTATAAAATAACGGCGGAAGTTTTACTGAATTATCTTTGTTGAACTACTCGGTAATAAAATAAATCGATGTCTGGCGTGGTTGCATAGTAGCACACACCAGTATTGATTATTGATGCTTACGTGAGAAGTCACTCGGTTTTGTTTAATTATTAAATCGATAATTGTTGCATAGTATCTCATGTTATTTGATTCAATTATTATGCGATATTTTATATATTATTAAATCAATAATTGAAATGACAGAGTTATTAATATTATAATTTGTAATATTAACGATGTGTAGAAGTTCTACCAAGGAGAGGTTTGGTCACCAATTGCGGCATAATAGGAGAAATCCTTATTGAAAGCCCCTCTTTTACGAACGACACGATCGATTAATATTGTGAATTATAATAATGATGATAAATATTGTTAAAAATATTGAGGGGATTTTATGAAGTATTTGATGTAAATTTTGCTTATTATTTGGACCCCCCACTTTCCATTTTTAAAATTGTCGGTAGAAGTTATCTTATTTTTGTTTTACATATATATATAATATTGTGGGTGGGTGGGTGGGTGGGTGGGTGGGGGGGGGGAAATTAAATGGACGGAAGGAGTTTTATTATAGATATTATATATAGATAAGTTTGAAAAAAATGGGTAGAAGGTGCATTATTATAAATATTATATATATATAGGTAAGTTGAAATAAATGGACGGAAGGAGTATTATTATGGATTATATATATATAATATATTATATTTTATTTAAAAAAAATTTGCTTTAAGTATGGACCGTCCGATTAAAGTAAATTAATCTGGACCGTTCATGAATTAGTTACTATGCATTTCATTCTTCTATAAATAGAAGTTCATTCCTTCATTATTTCTTACGAATTCATTGAAACTCTAGAGAGAGAAACTATAGAGAGAAAGAAGAAAAGTATTCTGCTACTTAACTACTTCTTTATTTCAGTTCTTCTTTAAACGATAAGGGATATTAGTCTTTTGTATTCATGAAGAGATCTTACATTATTCCATTCCTTATTATTCTGTTGAAATAACTCAGATAATGTGGAATACCCTATACTTGGTGACATTCTTCTATTATTACGTTGGAACATCCTGTCATGCATGTGTTTTATACCGGGATCTGGTTTCGTCTTTATTATTCTGTTGTAACATCACATGCATGTGTTTTACAGGACACAGTTCCGCTTTTATTATTACATTGGAATATCACCGCTTTGCAAATTTTGCACGACACGGTTAGTTATTATTATTATTCATTGGAATAACTCGCATACATCGCAATCTGCATGCGTGGTGATTTTTTTGTTATTCCATTCTTTATTATACTCGGTTGATTAAAGTTTTGACTTCTATATTTCATGAAATTAGTAGAATATCCTTGATATTTCAAGGCTTCATCCAAAGATATCTTTTTATGAAAATATTCTTCGATCATTCTTGAATTTTACTCTACTGGCGAAGATCATGTTGACAATTTGGACATTATTAGTTCATTGATAAATTAATTCTTGAACTTGTTTTATTGAATTCTTATATCATTGCCATCATCCTCATGTTTATATTATGTTGAAAGTCATCATGACACATGTAGTGCATAGATTGACTTGGTATGATTATGACCGAGAGATTATTCTATTGTAATCATGGCCGTAATATTACAAATGATGTGGTAAAAGTTATCATTGGCCCGTAGTGCATTGATGGACAGTTGTTGGCATGATCATGACCATTAATGAATACACGAATGTCCTGGCTGTAGTGCATGGATAATTTGTGGTCGTGATACTAAAGAATATCCTTGGCCGTAGTGCATGGGTGGTTCGATTATGTGGAATATTTATTAAGCTGAGTCACAGCGAATAAAAGTCATGAAAAACCTTTTAAATCATAAAAGATAGTAGATTTTATTCTCTACTTGACTCTTTTAATGGATTACTTGTTCTGCTGCAGTTAAACTTGATGTTGTTATATTTTATCAATTTAACACTGTTGAAGGCTAACGATAATTTATTCTGCATTATCTTAGTCATAATATTTCTTACTGGGCTAGTTGAGCTCACCCTTTCTTTCACTGTTCTCTTCAGAAAATGAGAACATAGCAGGGACTAGTCGGGGAACGGAGTGACGGTCCAGAGGATAGCATTTGTAGTTCTCACTATTCTGTGAAATAGTATGTTAATAATTGTAATGAAGACTCTTTTTGAGTTTGTATAATCTCTAGTAGACAATAATTGTATTCAAACTCACAGTTATGTTTTGTCGTATTGTACACGACAGTTGTATTTGAATTTTGTTCCATGTATCTGACGACCCAAGATGGGTGATGTATACCTAATTTTGGGGGCGTCACAATATATACATACGAATAATATATTTAATAGTTTGCAACATCATTCTTTAGTATAGATATTCAAATCACTCCCAAAACATTGTATTATGAAAAAATTTCAGTTCCATAAAATATTAATTATTTTTTTTTAGTTATTTTAAAAAAAGCAAAAAAAAAAAAAAAAAAAATTGGTCCGTCTTTTACTCCAGTCCGGACGTCCGGACTGAATCCGTTGTGTGTGTATATATATATATATATATATATATATATATATATATACCAAGTTTCCTTCTTTCCTATTCATCATATGCATGCATGCTGACTTGTTAATTCCATGCAATTTATAATTTATCTCGTCATTTCTTGTTCCACATCTGGTGGTGTAAATTGATACACTGCCGCTGCTCGCATATGCATGTCCATATTTCCATTCCATCCTATAATAATTAATTATTTTTCAAACAGGAAAATAATCAATTAAAATAAAATAAAAATACATATTAATATTTACACCGAATACATTTAGACATTATTTTTAAAAATATAACATGGATGTGGTTTTGTGACGGCGTAGGCATACCTTTAATGATAATTATATCAGTTTATCAAAACTACTACAAATGTTTTGAATTAATTAATATTTATAACTTGTAAATAAATTAAAAGATAAAGAAAATAAAATTAGTATACCAAGGGGTACTTCCAATCCACGATGCCCAAGCTTACGAAATTCTTGGGACATGGCGCAATACTGGCAAAAGGCATGAGCAGCAGTCTGATAACAACAGCCGATGAAGGAAAGTGTAAGGGAATGACGCATTGCAGATGAATCCAAATCCCAATATCCAACCCGGTAACGCTAACAACAAATATGTTAACCCGGTTTCGTACCAAGCTGAAATTAACACAAATTATATAAATTCACAATATCATATTATACATATATAATTAAATTGGGAATGAACTCTTGCATATATATATATATATATATGATCATACTCCCTTCTTCCCTTCCATTTTATGCCGCGTTGAAATCCGCGTCAAAAATACTGATATAAAATGGGACGGAGGTTGTATATAATAAAAGTAGGAAATTGTTAAAATCATAATAAAAGTGTCGCTGTAGATGTATAAAGACGATAAAAACCGTTGTTATAAGATTTATAACGACAATTTTGTTGTAAAAATAACATAATCTATTGTTACGTGTACATTTTTTTTTTACAAAAATTACTATCAAAATTAATAATGTGTGTCAATACATAATTAATTGTTAATTCATCATATATATATATATATATATATATATATAGGCGAATGTATTTATATTTTATAAGTCATCAAAATATTATTGACATTTAACTTACGTGTTCTTCCTTCGTTTATGATCTCCGCAATATGGCCAAAAGTCAGGCATGGACAAACGCATGTCATGCAACCTATATAACAATACCAACTTTACGTAAATTAATCATATATATCATATATATATATATATATATCTTGGGACAAAAAGTCAAACTAATTATAAATTAAGCAATAAGTCTAAGCCGACCGTTTTCCTCCGACCGAGTTAGTGACCGGTCGGAATTTTTATTTTATTTTTAATTTTTTTTTTGCTTTTGACTACTAAATAATTAATGTGATTTATTGGAACTGAAATTTTTATAAAATACAGTGATTTAAGTGTCATTTGGATACATATAAAAAATAGAGTTGTACAATCTGTGCAACCTTATTTTTTACATGTATCCAAATGATACCTAAATCACTGTATTTTATAAAAATTTCAGTCTCAATAAATCACATTAATTATTTAGTAGTCAAAAGCAAAAAAAAAAATTTTAAAAAAATAATAATTTCCGACCGGTTATTAATCCGGTCGGTAAACAACGGTCCGCGTAGAAGAACTCTAAATTAATTAAGCTTTGAGCAAGGAATATTTACAGTTGTCGAGGTCCGATAAACATTGCTAAAAGCATGCCATGGTGGTATTGTGGTGGTGACGAAGATGGCGAAGGTGGTGGTGTTGGTAGCAATTCTGGTTCCGGAGTTGACATACCTAAGCTAAATGGTTTGTGTTGAAAGGCTTGGCGACTAGAATTAAGTTTATGAGGTATATGTTTTCGAAACCAGAAGAAGCCCTAGCTTAATTGATTCTGCATGATATTACATATATGTAGGTGAATAAATATAGTATGCCAAGGCAATATTGCATGATTTAGTTCCATCAACATTTTCCTATTGTTAGTTTAATTAATTTCCAAGTTTAAGAGATGCTTTAAATAGGATTTTATTATTACTGTGTTTGTCGAAAATGCGCAAAAGAAAATTGTAATTTAGGAGGGTATATAGAAATACCTACAAACAAACAATCTAATTTAAGGAATACTAAATAAAAGGTCATATATATATATATATATATATATATATATATATATATATATATATATATATATATATATATATATATATATGTTTGTGGTCGTATGAAGTCGGAAAATTTATTCATTAGAAAAAAATATTATGATGTTATAAATAATTTGCATGGCGGGCATTTGGGGGCAACGCCTCCGAGCCAATTTTTTAGATAATTTTGTGTATTTTGGCCGCTTACATATGTAAAACATATATTTAGTTATAATATTGTTAATATAACAAGTAATAACATTATATATACACACACCCCTTATTTATTTTAAAAATATTAGTGGAAGATACATACATCGATCAAGGTGCTGAAGTAATATAAAAAATTCAATTTGAATTTGTATATTAAAAAATTTATAAAATTTCAGTGAAGTTAATTTATTCATTACATTTAAATTTCTTCTAAATTTATCATATATTATAAAATAAAATAAAAATTCAATGGGGTCAATTGACCCCACACCCTCTAATGTGGCTTCGCGACTACTAGTGGTGTCTGATTTTATTTAGATCAAGATAACTTCAAACGAGTATTTTTTTTTATTCTTTTGGATCATCTTTGAAATAGTATTGTTATATGAAACTATTTTTTTAGGGGGGCGTATATGGAACATACCATACATCTAGGGCACTAATATTTTAATTTTTAATATCTATACATAGTTCTCTCATATGAGTATATAATGACTTCATTTCAATGTAAAAAATAATCATATAAATTTTTTAAAAATACACATACAATAGTGTTCCTCGTATATAGTAAAGAGTAGCAAGGGATATATATATATATATATATATAGGAGTTTCCTTCCATAGCAATAAGATTCTTTGTGTTGTCATCTGTAACCCTTTTTGGATAGTTGATAAATTGATCGCATGAGTGAGATGAGTCTTAATATTTTGATAAACCAAGCACGACTTGTATGCAACTTTTATTTTAATATAAACACCTACATGGTCAACATCTTGTCGATTACATTTAAAAGAAACGAATTTTATTATTAAAAAACACCGGTAAACACTTATTAAATTTTGTTTTTTTTTAACTCCTATATATATATATATATATATATATATATTCTTCTTGTGTTTACTAATTTGTTAAAAAAAAAAATATTCCAAACCTAAGCACAACCTCTTACTACTTGTACAAAAAAAAAAAAAATCCAAATCCTAAGACAACCTGACCTCTTACGACTTGTACAAAAATAAAATAAAAAATAAAAAAATCCAATAGCTAAGACAACCTCTTACTACATAAAAAAAAAAAAAAAAAAAATCCAAACCAAGCACAACCTCTTACGACATACAAAAAAAAAAAAAAAAAATCAATCCAAGCACAACAACTTCTTACGGCTTGTACAAAAGTTCTTTACTTGCTATTCTAAATAAAATATTTGTTATTTTTATAACTCTTTCATTTAATAACAAATAAAGAATTATAATTCAAATAAAAATAATATCCTATTTTAAAAAAATATATTTTATAGTTTTTTATTTGCTATTTTATAAAAATATTTTATAAAAATAAAGAATACAAAATATTTTATAACAAATAAAGAATATAAAATATTTGCTATTTTTATTTGCTATTTGTTATAAAATAATTTATAACAAATAAAGAATATAAAAATATTTTATAAATATTTTATAAAATATTTTTATAACAAATAGCAAATATAAAATATAGCAAATATAAAAATATTTTATATTTGCTATTTGTTATAAAAATAGATTTGCTATATTTTATATTTGCTATTTGTTATAAAAATATTTTATAAAATATTTATAAAATATTTTATATTCTTTATTTGTTATAAAATATTTTTATAACAAATAGCAAATAAAAATAACAAATATTTTATATTCTTTATTTGTTATAAAATATTTTGTATTCTTTATTTTTTATAAAATATTTTTATAAAAATAGCAAATAAAAAATTATAAAATATATTTTTTAAAATAGGATATTATTTTTTATTTGAATTATAATTCTTTATTTGTTATTAAATGAAAGAGTTATAAAAATAACAAATATTTTATTTAGAATAGTAAGTAAAGAACTTTTATGCAAGTAAGTAAGAAGTTGTCTTAATTAGATTCTTTTTTTTTTTTTTTTTTTTTGTATTTTTTTTTTTTTGTACAAACCGTAAGAGGTTGTGCCGGTTTGAATTTTTTTTTTTTTTTTAACATTAGTAAAAGACATAAGATATATATATATATATATATATATATATATATATATATATATATATATATATATATATATATATATATATAGGAGTTAAAAAAAAAACACAACGGCATAAGTCAGTGCATAAATGTGTTTTTTTTAATAATAAAAATTCGTTTCTTTTAAATGTACTGACAAGATGTTGACCATGTAGGGTGTTTATATTAAAATAAAAGCCGGTACAAGCTGTGCCGGCTTATCAAATATTAAGACTCATCTCAGTCATGCGATCAATTTATCAACGGTCCAAAAAGGAGTTGTTGCGCTTCTCACACAGAACCTATTACTATGGAAGGGCTCCCATATATATATATATATATATATATATATATATATATATATTAACCAATGGGTTAAAACCTGAAAAGGAAGGGGTCAATTTGGAAAACCCAAGTCTGGGCAGCTTTAAGGTAGACATATATGTGGGTGTGGGGTTGACATGTCAGAATAGATATTACTAATTATGAGAGATCTAAATTATATGAATTTAGCCAAAATGACAAAAGGAATGGTAGAGTTCAGTGAAAGAGGGAGTGAGAGCGTGAGTTTTTAGTTCATCCTGACTTAGTCGTTTGTCTGGTTTGGCTCAGGATAAAATTTTACCTCACCGTTTTGGTTGAGTTGTAAGTATTTAACTATTTTACTTTTAAAAAATATAATTGGCCTACTTTACTTTTTAAAAATTTTTAATCACGCTATTTTGTCCAATTTTGCGCACCAGCGTTAAAAAATCAAGTCTATTTTTCTACATGACTTCTAAAAACAAAGCAAAACGTGTTTTTACTGATGTGTGCATTAAGGCCAATCAATTTAACATGCGTGGAATGGACGGAAAGAAGATTATAAGCAGTTGGGAGGACTACTTTTTGAGTTTGAATACTGTCTTTTAGACAATATTCGTATAAACTCTCAGCTACATTTTGTCATATTGTATAAGAGAAGTTTGTATTTGATTTATGTACCATGTATTTGACGACTCAAGATGAGTGATGTATACATATTTTGGGAGAGTCGCATTATTCCTATATATAACTGGCCCAAATTGGGACCAATTTTTTTTATAATATTGTAAAGGTTATTCTTATATAGAATATTCCTAAATATGGGTTTTACTGTATATCTTCTCGTCTTTCCTTCTGTTGTAAAGAGTTGAAACTATATACATATAGGGCAATAATGCATAGTATTTATTTGTTATGGATCAAAAATAAGTAAATAACATCCTAACCTTTTATTACAAAAAGCAAGGGATGTAATTAATTAAATAAGGGTTAAGTTCAGATGACCACCTGGGGTTTGGGCGGTTTTCCACTTAACCACCTGTAGTCAGTAAAGCTACATTTAAACTCCCGACTTTTTGAGTTGAAGTAAAAAAATGCTTTTCGTCTTAACTCCATTAAATGATTTGGCTAAAGACTTAATTACCTTCTATAACTTCATATGCCAATAATCAAACCCACTACGGAGACCCAATTCGTTTTTGACAATTTTCATGAAGAAAACCCCATAAAATCTCAGAGGAACCGAATCAAAACAGTCTAAAAGTTAAAATCCAATTATTTCAACTATGAAATTTTAGAATTCACAACCAATTATATATGGTTTGATCCATATTTTTCATCCTTATAACTCCGAACAACAACTAAGCTCCATTCTGCAAATTCATGGATACCTTAAATACAATTTACCCAAATTTGCACATAAACTACATAAATCAACCTATTTATATATAAATCTTCATGAAACTTACACATGCCTTCTATTTCGCTACAAATTGCCAATTCAATGATGTTATAGTGCCTTTGATCTCAGAATTAGTTCCAAATTTCTCTACACATGCAGTCCTCTTAAGCTCCTTCCTCTTTAACTGAACCCACCAAATTTTAGAAAATTTAGGAATTTGATCTTTGGTTCGGGTGGAGTGGGTATGATCAATAGTTAAAGGAAGAGAAGAAACAAGAAATGGAATGGAGGTAATGGGCAGCCTCCCCTGCTCCATATTCAGCTCAAGCTTTTCATGAGGTTAGTAAGTCATCAATTGCTCTCATGAATGCCACCTCCTTCTTGCCACTAATATGACTTACAAACCCACTAACTCTCTCTCCATTACTTAAGTTCTATTACTCATAACAGTAACATAAAATACCTCTAAAATTTTGGCCCCAAAAGAGTAGCCTTGGATCATCTTCTTCCTCATCAAACTCATCACCATATCCGAATTCGGCATCTCCTCTATACCCGGGTTCACTTCCATACCCAGATTCATTCCCTTGACCATCAAAATTTCCAATTTGCCCATACCCACCACTCAAAATCTCTCTCCCATTCCCACCACACTCCTCTCCTTCCTCACAACATTCCTCATAGCTTCACTCACATCCGACGCCTGATTCGCATCCCCACCATTCACAAAAAACTCCTGCTCGAATCCGTCCCAAATGACCCACCGAAAATCCGAACAAGTCGCGTCGCCGCCGAGGCCCCAACAGAGAAACACCTCGCCTCGTCCGCTTCGATCACTACTCCGATTGGACACCGATCGGGGAGCCACGGCGTCGCCTTTCTTCCATGTGATCCAATTTGAGACTCTGTGACATCTTGTGGACATCTACCGTTATCTTCGTTATTATCGAAAAGAGTGAGCTTGGATATCACTTGGCGATGCTTAACTTCCATGATTTTGACACGGAACGCCTTTTGTTTTTTTGCTTTATTCTCATCATCACTTCTTGGAGACGATCTATAATTTCTTGGTCGACGAAATAGAGGTAAGAAGGAGCGAGACCTCCGCCTTCTCTGGTTCAGATCGACATTTTTGGGTCTTCTTAGATCTGCACAAAAGGTTGAAGGGAGAAGAAGGAATATCTTTTAAAAGTCAAGAGGAAAAAGAAGTGGGTATTTTAGTCATTTTTAATCGTTAAAGCCCCATTTCACGCGCTTTTGGCGTCTGACATACACGCACAGTTAAATTAGATGAAAAATATGACGTTTTCACTTCAACTCAAAAGGTCGGGAATTTAAATGTAGTTTTACTGACTACAGGTGGTTAAGTGAAAAACCGCCCAAACCCCAGGTGGTCATCTGAACTTAACCCATTAAATAATGACCACACTATCTTCTAAAAATTCTAGCGAACCAGTTTAAAATTAATTTTGGACAATTATGCCCCCAATTCAAGCCTAAGACAAAGAAGCAAAATAAGGAAACACATGACATTACATCTTTAATCTACTAATACATCGTTTCCTGGATGAGAAAACTTGGGCTACGTGCCTACGTTTACAAGTATTATACTTGACATATAACTATTAATCCCAAGTGTCTTATTTGTTTTCAAATTTAGTCTCGACAATGTTAGTCTCGAGATTATAAAATGACTTAATAGTCTTGACATTATAATTATAATCCCGGATTATAATCCTAGAATTAATAGTCTTGAAATTATAATTCATTATAATCTCGTGGATTATAATCACCAGATTATAATCCTTACAAACAAACATAGCGTTAGATTATAATCTTTGCTATACATGCAAAGGTTGCCTACACTTTGAAGAATTTTAATTCTAACAACTAATATTAATTCAAAACAAGCTCTAATAATATGCATGTCATTCCATGAATCTCCTCTTAACATGAAGTTGCAAACCGGAGAAATTATACTATAGACAAGCTACACAAGTCATACTTGACTGTAGATCAATTTCAACGATAACATTAAGCAAGAAAAAAGGGTCAGTGAGTATACAATTTCTGATAGCATAAAGCAAACCTAACCTAAAAAAAGTGATCTTACAGTTTCCAAGATCAATATATGCATTAGAAAATAACAAATAACATCATTAAGGGTGTGTGATGCATAGAAATCTAAAAAAGATTGTTCATGTGCATGCGCAGGGAGTTGCTATTAGCACATGGGACAGACAACTGAACCCCTTGATTTTTTTGAATGCTAAAAGACAATCCTTTATATGAGCTCCCATATATGAAAGAAAAGCATAGAAAGAAAAAAAACAGTACAATCCAAACACAAACTATAGTACAGATCATGGCTGCAAAAAATCACAACTCAATAACTTGTGCAGAAACTGAAACTGATCAAATTGAACTGAACCATAGCAATACAACAGCTTTGTGACAATGAAAACCATACACAAGAAAAAAAATGAATTAGCCATGATAAGAAACCAGAAAAAAATTATAGAAAAATATTATGCCAAGTTGCAAGAACCTGACCTGCTGGCGTTTTGCTTGAAGGAACAGATGCTGCAGGTTTTTCAGGTTCCTAATAATCAAGGGGAGGAGCAAAGTCCACCTCACAGTCAGTCTCAATGATACTTATGGCATTAGAAGGCTTTGATTCAATGATATCTATGTAATACTGTTTTTTGTTGTAGGCCACCATATTAATACTATCCCCTATATATGGTTAAGCATGAAAAGTTCCTCAGTGTTGTCTCCAAGCTGCACGAGAAAATAAATATAACATCAAATTGATCTCTCTCTGAACAGTGGATGGCGTAGGCACGTGCTCATTTTTTCAATCTTACATCATCAGGTACTGACTTTACAAAAGGAAAATGAACCAAATTACATAGCAAAACATATTTGGATATTTGACATCAGATGACTTGCATTGCTTTTGGATTGGAAATGTCCAGAAAGTTCTTAGTGTGGGGTTGAAGTTTTATGTACATACCCTTTGGAAGAGTAACATTTTTCACTCTCATGATGTCTCCTTGTAGTAGAAAATTCTCCATCATCTACAGGAAAGAAATTCAAAACAAATCAACAAACCAAGACGGTCAAGGGCAGAAGGAGGCATTATAACTGGAACAAATTCAAAAGGAAAATTAGATATTCACACTGCATTTTATTAACAGAATACCAAAAAAAAAAGTAAAAAAGATTTTGCGGCTACAGGAACTGAAATGTAAGGTAGTATTAGAATCATAAAAAGACAACTGAACATGAAATTCTACATATATATTCAGGTATTCAGAAATGCTTTAGAGAAGCATATTGCTTCTAAATAGTGCATTCATTTTCTAAAGAGACAGGTAAAAGCAGGGAAAGAACAAAATTTTCTTCTGAAACCATATATGCAGCAAATTAGTAGTGTAATAAAACAAGGTAAGTAAACTCCCAACCTTATCAATAAAGGATGCAGGGTAACGTCTATAAGTTTGCTCAAATGACGATCCATGATATCCATGACCATCAAAAAACTGCAGTGTCAAAAATCAGCAATGTGGATAATAACAATGACAACAGATGAACATATTAGTTTCAAAAATATGCCTGTAAATGTCTCATTAAAACAATCCTCTACAAAGCATCCTCTGCAATTTCAGTCCTGTAATCATCTACACTATCAAATTCCAGCTTTAAACTCTCATGTTCATCATGAGTAGAACCATTTTTCAGCCTCCTATGTTTCAAAATAATTGGAGATTCTTTCACCAAACCAATATATTTGTTCCTCACGTTTGCGAGAGGATGGGCCTTTATAACCAAATTATCACAGTAAGCTTCTTTAAGTATTGCTGTGCATGTCTTATTCCTCAACGATAAATAAAATATATATGGATGCCTCTCAAATGCCTTATGAACCTTCTGTGGGAATCCAAGATACTTTCTTAGACATAAAAGCTTTTTCCTTTCAGCAGCATGCTCAACAAATAAACTAAGCAACTCATGAAGAACGCCCACAATCCGTTTCTCTGACACATCACTATCGGTTTCCAACCCCGAATAGTCCTCATATGGCGAAATATATGGAACCTTTTGAAACTCATCAAACCAATTAGCAATCTTCCTCTTCAACCTCAAACCCTTGGAAGGGAAAAGCGGAAACCCAATCACCTCCATTGGTTCCCCATTATACCCACCCCTCTTCACCACGTTTCTCTGAATTACAGACAAAACCCTTTCCCCACCCTCAACAGCTAAACCCTTTAACCCATCTTCCATATGCACAATCCTAAAACACCCATCAAGATTCCCTTCCGGGTCTTGCAAATAGTCATCTGGTAAACCCAAATACCACTGCATTCCCTGAATTATCTTCAATGGCAACCTATTCTCACTACTCATAAGTATAAACCTCATTAACCTCCCCTGAATATCATCCCTAAAATCCCTATAAACCTCGCGCTCTTCTCTATCAAGCTCAATCGCTTTCTGGGTCAGCTTAAACCATGGCAGATTGTAATTTGGACCGGTAAACTCCTCAAAAACAGATGGGTATAATCTAAGGAACCTAGCAACTTTAATGTTAACCCCCAATTGAAGTCCTCTTTTCGAAACAGCTGAAATTGGAATACAGCCGTCCGGTGAGGCTGCAATACAGTTTTTGAGAGAGATTATGGGTTTGAGCTCAATTGATTTGTGGATGGACTCTATTGAATCAAAATATGAGTCTTTCTTCCATTTCATATATACATCGACATAGTTGTGTTTCTGGGTGTATTTACAAGGAGGAGGAGGGAGTTGTTTCCGTAAAAGGGTAAAAAATGATGACTCGAAGAACATGACGACTTCTGTTGGTTTCTGAGGATGGTGATGAAGAGAGCCAAGGTTTAATGATTTTTGTAAGGGTAGCAACTACAATCAAGCTCCCATAAACTGTTGAAGCTGTTTGGAGATATCGAAGTCTCCTCGGACGAATCAAACGACATATTCAAGATCGAAATCAACAAAGAATTTGCTCGCCGTTACGAGCACAACAAGAAACGCGAGGATTTTCAGCGATTAGACGAGCTCAAGAAGAAAGGGGTTATCGACGATTCCGAAGATTCCGACAGCGAAGAATCATCGGATGAATTCTCGAAAGACGATGGTAAGAAAGATTTGGAGTTCTTCAATGCGTTGCTTATAACTGGAACAAATTCAAAAGAAAAATTAGATATTCACACTGCATTTTATAAAGGATGCAGGGTAGCATCTATAAGTTTGCCTAAATGACGATCCATGATATCCATGACCATCAAAAAAATGTAGTGTCAAAAACCAACAGTGTGGATAATAACAATGACAACAGATGAACATAATTACTAACATTTTGAGCATATGAGAATAAAATTTGAAACTATTCAAACAAAAAGCAATACAAAGTTTTTAATAGAACTCAATACACTAGCATTAGACATAAAAATAATCACATGAACTACAAGTAAAAATGTTAATGGACAAATTCATCCAAAATTCTACAATTAAAATTTGATGATCTATTACCAAGCAACTAAATTTGAGCAACAATTATAGGACACTATATGGTCCTCAATTAACAAATTCACTGTGCAATTCATAATTAGAGACATAAGAAGTTAAAGTTTCAATTGCATGTCCAATTCTCAATAAAGTTATCCTGACATTACTTATCAGTACAACTTCTATTTATCACCCTTCTATTCACAACCTTAACGAAGTACTGAACAGTCAGAACAGTAGTTATATTAAATAAAGTACTTGATCCATAAAGTGTTCACCAAATATTTATAATCGATAACACTTGTCAAAAAAAATATTAAAGGAAAAAAAGAACGCAAAATCGCTAACAAATTGGAAACAAATTCATACGTAAACAATTATTTAACTAAAATTTACAGGGAGAACAGACGTGCTACACAGAGCAATATAGAGAACAAGAAGCGACAAAACAGAACAAAGACACCTGTTCCAAACACCATCTACTTAGTACACTGAGCGAAGCTCAAGACTGTTCTAGAATTTTGTTTTTCATTTAACTTAATTTTTATCACAATTTGACATATATTTTAATTTATCAACAACTTGAGGGAAAAAAGGGGAGCAACTTCAAAGATTAACAGTCTGTCAAAAGTGATACTGAGTTCAGCAAAAATTAGATTTTGCAAACCAGATATAACAAAGTTTGGTTTAAATAATCTGAATGCAAAAATTGTTACATACATATACTTAATTGTTTCTACAATAACATGAAGAAAAATTATTACATTCCAATATCAGGAACATACTAATAAGCAGAAACAACAAGCAGTACTAAGCCAATCTTTTACCCTAAACTTGAGCTACATTCAACAATAAATAGTTCCTAAAAATGTAATGTTGCTACTATAATTAAGAATCAAACACAAATGAAACAAACATGCCAGTACTTCAACAATACTTAAAACACCAAGAAAACTAAAAGCCAAAATAAAAATAAGGTATATATATAAGACGATGGATTAATTTTGTCGTATACCAATCAGAATAGTAATACCCATATATGATAAAAACTAATCTAATGGGTATGGTAAATTCTAAAAACATATCGAGTAAAGAACTTACCGAATAAATGCTGATTAGGTTGATGTAGAATACAAATTTTGGTCAAACGATATCAAATTTGCACAATTTGTTGCCGATCTGCCTTCAATTGCGAAATATGGTTGTTCTGAAAATCGCAGCAACAGCTTTGGGAAATCAGATTACTAGTACTTTTGCCCCAATTTGATTTCACAACTTCAATTAGCTACAAAAAAGCAATCAAAAAAGTTGAGGCATGCAATGCTCTGGTACTGAATTTTGGGGGATAATTTTTGTACACTCGGAGTGAATTAAGGTTCTTTTACATTACACTACATAAATAGAATATTGTATAATGTATTATATATGTATGATTTTCTATGATAATGAGATTAACATGACGTCAATCATACGGTAACCTAACCTTTGGACTAATCAAGTAAACCTTTGTTTCTAATGGAAGTCGTTATCATGAAATTTATTTTTGACTAAGTTGGTCAATTGGTCAATAGAGTGCTGACACGCAAGCAAGGTTCTATGTGTATCAACATTCTATTAGTCAATTGACCAATTTATCAAAAAATAAATTTCATACTAACTGGATCCGTTTCTAATTGTTTGAATATTTTTTCTTTGAAATTATTTTCTCTTAATTTTAACACTTAAGATGGTTTATTCTTAATTTTAAAAGATTTAAAAAAATACCTTGTTGTAGATTTTAAGGATTGTAATTTGCTATATAGAAATTTAAAATGGTTAAATATAATTCCTAATTTGATATAATGTCGACCCCAATTTCAAAATCCGACCTTGGTCGGAATACTCAACCCGTCCAAGAACTTGATCGGGCCTTAAGTATTTAATAGGGCTAAATACATTTCTGTTACATTAAGTACCATCAAATTCATAATTCGGCCCCCAAAGTATTCATATTGACTTTGAAAATACGGTTTGACTGTATTCATATATTGAACTTCATTAAAAAATTACAATACTTCTAAATACAATTAACTACAAATTAAAATATTCTAAGTACAATTAGTTCCAAATTAAAAAATTTATAAATATAATTAACTCCCAAAATTAAAATAATTCTAAAGTCTGTTCACCCAAAATAATATTGACTTTGAAAATATTAAACTAAAAATTATACCACATAATGTTCAACAAAAAAATAAAGAAGAATTAAGACTCTTTTTAATAATTAAAAATTCATACAAATGTAATAAAGCAATACATTTTATGGGATTTGAAGATTTTTTTTTCATGATTTTTTGTGTTGCTCTATGCTTTATGTGTATACCAATTTTTATTCCAAAATGATGAACAACAATATTAACATTCAATTTTTTCAAAACAAAATGAAAAAAGGAGCAAATTTTCTTCCAAAATGATGAACACCAATATTAGCATTCAATTTTTACAAAACAGAAATTAAAAATAATATTTTTCACTTCCATAACTTCTTCCCTCTAGCACAACAATATCGCGGCATGAAGTTTGGGAAAAAAAACAATCGGCCAACTGAGTTGCTTCGAATCAGACGATTGGTACCCAATTGTGGTGTATTAGGAGAAAGCTCCGCATACGATTGTCATCGAAGTTGTGGTGATAGTGAGCAAATCCAGATCTTAATTGGTGGAGTAATCGATGATGAAGAAAGATTGCTGAAATTTGAAATTTGATTGTCTCAATTTTAGATGTATGATTAAATTTTATTTTTGATTTTCTATTTTAATATATATATATATATATATATATATGTGTGTGTGTGTGTGTGTGTGTGTGTGTAATATATGTAAGACCTCGAATTTTATGAAATAAAAGTATTCAATTTTTCTTATAATTACTATTCAGTAAATGGTTAAATTGATAAAAGTTAAAGTTAAGGGTTATATATGAATTTTTTTCAAAATACACAAGTAGTTATAAAATATTCATTGTTGTTTGAGAATATTCGTTTGGTCGTGGAATATTCTTTCATTCGGGAATATTCGTATGCGACGGCAGCGTGACCATTTGTGGGCCCCATAACGTAATAATAAGCTTCGATGAAGAAAACAACAAAATTAAGTTTTTATAAATAACGACGTAATCGTTACTGCTTAACACTTTGTTGGAATACCGGTGGTTAAAATACGATGTCTGGCGCTGTTTGCACGCGATGGCACACGATTTTACATACGATTTTTGAATTATTGATCCTTACATAAGAAGGCACTTACTCAATAATTGTTACGATAATTCTTCGCTCAATATTTTATTTTATTGATTCAATAATTGCATGCGTTGATATTTTATATTATTATTGTTTCAATAATTATCACTGCACAATATTTCTCATTATCAGATCAATAATTCATATTATTTGAATAATATTATTAGATAACATTATTGGCAATGTCTAGAAAGTTATGTCAAGGAGATGTTTGGTCACCTAATTGCGCGCCAGTAAGGAGAAATTCTTATTGGAAAGCCCCCTCTTTCCTAGGAACGGCACCGGTTGTCATAATTATGATTACGTAATATTATTTGTGAATAATTAATTATTGATTTATATGATAAGGAAATATTTATTTGATGTGGATATAAATGATGGATTTATTTATGTGGTTATAAATGAAAGAATTAATGTTGAGGTATTTTATCGATTTTTTGTTTTAATGAAGGTATTAAAATTAAACCAAAGATTTTTGAGATATATTATGTGACATATAATTTTTAATCCGATAGTTGGATCGTTGTAATTTTTGGATATGTTATATATATATAAGTTGAGTATATGTCCACAAATTTTGAACCGTTAAAATGAACGTATGATTTGTTATAAATTTTAAGAGGTGAATGATTCGAAAATTGTTGAAGTATCCGAATTTAGCATTTTGGTGGAAAATTCTAGAATTGAGTGGGCCCCACTTGTGGTTGGTGAAGAAATGTGCTGAATTTTATTTCAAATGTGGTGGGTGGGAATAGTAGCGGTAAAGTCATCGGAGTTGCAGTCAAGTCTCTGCTAAAATTTTCCTATAAATAGAGGCTAAGTTAGAATTGAAAATCACACCGTAAACAAGTTTTCTTTCTCATTTAATATCAAGCATATTTTTGAGAGTATTTAGATACTTTGAGAGTTGCTATTTAGTAGAAGTTTCCTTCGGTTTTTATTCGATATTCCATCGTAATCTTTCTTTTTTTTGAGGTAAAGGATTTTAAGGGTTATTATGTTTTTCGATTCGTATTTCTTCTAACCTTGAAAAATTTTGGAAAAATTTGAAATGATATGTTGATGAGTTTTATTGATTGTGTCCAAAAAGGTGATTTTTGGATGTATAGATTAAGAGTTATGAATTTTATGAGAAAAGACTATTTTAAAAGTAACAAACTTATAACTCCTTATGGTTAACTCCAAAATTGATGAAATTGTTATTGGAAGTACATCTATATAATATCGATGTACTCTGTGAATTTTGAAATTTTTGGATAAAAATACAATTTATGATAAATGTCTAAATATTCTACAGTTTTGGCCATATAAAAATAGTAAATGAATTTTAAAAATTCTAAAAAATATATATGTTCAATATGGGACTATATTACGCTAAATCGGAAAAGAAATATTTTTGGGCCGATTTGGTATTTTTCATGAAAATGGACTAGTTATGAATAAATGAGTTAAATATATTATGTGAAGGAAGAAAATTGGAAAATATGATTTTATGGCTTGAGAATCATATATGTGGTATATCTGATTTTTGATGAGGGTTTTGGTTATTGGTGATGAAATCTTATAAGTTTGGCATTTTATGATGATTAAATGCATTATTTAGTAAAGTGTAAACAATTAAAATAAATTGTTTATAAGTTTAAGAAATGTTATTCTTTCAATATCATTATACCGAAATATTGGTATGGATTTTATTGTGGAATTTCTATCTTTTTGTGTCAGGGTTACTATTCACGAGTTACTATTCATGAGTTACTATTCACTACAAAATTGGTTTCTTTTTCTAACCAAATTATAGTTGATTTATGAATATTACTCTGGAGCTTAAAACTATATATTGATTATATTGATTTTATTATCATATATAATATTTTTATAACCTTGATGTTGAAATTCTCTTTCACTGGAGTGTAAAGATGAATAAATTATTGGTATGATCATTACTAGGGTTCTCCTTGGCCAGTAGTGAAAAGTTGAATTGTGACTGGTATGATCATGACTATTGAATTTATAATTGAATATCTTTAGCTTAAGTGCAAAGGTGAATTGATCAACATGGTTATAATTATTGTTTATATAAATTCTGAAATGATTATATATTTCTTTGATGTAAGACCCCAAATAATTAATAAATAAAATTTAATTTCCTCTAATTATTATTTTGAAATAGTAAGGGTTGATTTGATTAATGTGGATAGTTATGGGTAAAATACGTAAATATTTCGAAATAAGCAAGTGGTTATAAAATATTCATTGTTGTCAGGGAATATTCATTTGGTCGTGGAATATTCGTATTGTCGGAGAATATTATTTATAACTGCCAAGCAAATGACATGTGTGGGCCCCATAACGGAAAGCGATTGGAGGAAGAAAACGACAAATATAATTTGTTTAAAAATAACGGCGTAATTGTTCTGATTTTTACTATTGTTGGAATACCCGGTGGTTAAAACACACGATGTCTGGCGTTGTTACAATGAAGACACGATATTGCACCAATTATTGACTTTTTACGTGAAGGCACTACTCAATAATGGTTACAAGAATTATTTATTCAATATTTTATTGGTTCAATAATTGTTGCGTTGATATTTTATATTCTTTGTTGTTTGATAATTGTCATTACACAAGATTTTTCATTATCGGCAATAATTCATATTATCCTAATAATATTATTAGATAAAATTATTGGCAATGTCTAGAAAGTTCTATCTAAGGAGAGGTTTGGTCACCTAATTGCTGGCGCCAAGAAGGAGAAATTCTTATTGAAAGCCCTCTTTCTCGAACCGCACAGTTGTCAATATTGTGATTCTCGTAATATTATTTATGAATAATTAATTATTGATTCATATGATGAGAAAATATTAATTTTATGTGGATATAGATGGAGAAAATTTTTTAATGTGACAATTGTTGAAAATTGAAATTTTATCTTTTTCGATAAAATAATTCATTTAAATATATATTATTATATTTTAATAATATAATAATGGTGATATTTTTACAACGAATGTGGGATATATGAGTATACGAGGAGGAAGAGTATTTTTGTTGCAATAAATGTTTAAAACATGTTAAACATGTTTCATGGACCCCATTTATTGACCGAAATTTGATTATAGCCTCTAAAATCGTCTGCTTATAGATTTCGATCAATTTACATTTGGAATTTGGAAAAACTTTCTTCTCGCAAAGTTGTAAAGAATTGAATTTCCTATAAAAACTCCCGAGATTCAATTTTCCGATAAAAGAGCTATTTATTATGAATTATTGAAGTTTTAAAGCTCCGAAATAATTAATTTTTGGAAGTTTAAAATAATTTTAATTACAAAAAAATGTTTTTTAATTGTTGGAACTCATTTAACATGTGTTAGGATGGTGAATTCAGATTTCTAGTATGCGTGGGAAGATGTGAAATTAATATTATTAATTTATTAAATTTTACCGCTTTGGTGTTCTAAGCATTTTCCTATAAGGTGCTTAGGTTAGAATTGAAAATCACACCGAAACTCAAGTTTTCTCTCTATATTATCGAAAAAGTATTCTTGTGAGTATTTTGAGTATACTTTGAGTATTGCTATACGGTGAAAGTTCAAGTTATAAATTTATATCCAGATATTCCGGTTAAATCTTTATCTTTTCTAAGGTAAGGGATATTTTTTTTTGTAATGATATTATTTCTTCAATATCATTATCTTTGAAATATTGATCTGAAGTTTTTATCAAATTTGAAACTTTTGGTGTTCTGAGTTACTATTCACGATATCGGACTATTCACGATATCTCTGATGACTATTCACGAATACAACACTATTCATCGAAAAATGAAAAATTTTCTTTTCGTCTAAAATATCTATTACGGATACTAGCTTTGATTGTATCCATGTTTTGATCATTCTTGAATTTTACACCACTATGATTATTTTTGAGGTATTTTTGGACGTGGATAAAACAAAGTACGAATCCTTAATCCTTAATCTTTGTCATTTTGATTCACTAGATTCGTTTCATTAAAAAATATTTTTCATCATCCTCAGTCTTAAATGATGATATTATGAATATCTTTGGCCTGTAGTGCAAAGATGAATGATTTCTGATGAATATCTTTGGCCTGTAGTGCAAAGATGAATGATTTCTGATGAATATCTTTGGCCCGTAGTGCAAAGATGAACATGTGTTTAGATAAACATGACCAACTGGTGAATGTCCTTGGCCTGTAGTGCAAGGATGAATATATGATTCCGAATATATATTGATTGATGTTACAGGGATAAAAATATTGATGATGAACTGTTAAATTCATAGATATTAGTAGATTTCATCCTCTACGTAACTCTTCTATGAATTAATATTTTCCGCTGTGAGTATTGATTTAAAACTTGTTGTCTATTGTATTCTATTAAATTTTTCCTGTTGAAGACTAACGATAATTTGTTGTATATTATCTTAGTCATAATATTCTTTTTGAAATTGAGTTGAGCTCACCCTTTTCCTTTTTGTTCCATTTTTCTTCTCGGAGGCGAGAATGTAGCGAAGTGCAGTCGGGGTATGGAATGATGGTTTTAGAGAGTTGTTTAGTAGTCCTCGCCATTTTTGTAAAATAATGTATCAATAATTATGATGAGGATTTATTTGTATGTGGATATTGTTTAGATGGCAATATCTCGTATTTAAACTCACAGCTTTCTTGTTGTAATAATAAAGTTGTAGTTGTTTTACGCATCTGCAGTATTGACAACTCGTAATGGGTGATGTATACCTATTTTGGGGTGTCACAGGTTGGTATCGAGCTTAGGGGATATGATCTCCGGCCGAGATCGGGGAATAGAACTAGGAGGGAGAGCAGAGTAAATCCTTTCTTTAGTGTGTCCTACCTAAGCTTATTTGATTGTTGGTCGATATATAGGGATATTATGTGTATATTGATTTCCTTAATTAACCCTTGTTTTATGACGATGATTTGAGAATGTCGAATGAGAATATTAACAATGGAAATGAGACCAGTGGAGACGCTTTGTACTCACCAACGAGGAGAAACGTCTGTGGTGGCAATGTTCCTCCCGTGAACAACACCACCGATCGGATGATGAACGACTTGAATGTTTAGAAGCTTTTTGCGCTTCATGCAAAATCGACGAGGATACTCGTGTTCAAAAATAGGAGGAAATGATAGCGATTCACGGGTTGTCACAATGAGCGAGCTCAAAGAGTTGGGACCACCATAATTTAAGGGAAAGCCGGATCCGATCATGGCGAAACATGGGTCAAGCAAATTACCAAGATATTCGATGTCTTGGGATGCACAGAGGAAGGAGTAGAAGGTTCCATTCGCCACCTTTATGTTCCGTGGTGAGCGAGACTCTCGGGTGGGAGTGCGTGAAGCGTACTCCATCCAAATTGCACTCGGCATGTCTTGGGAGACATTTCAGAAACTATTTAATGACAAATACTTTCCTGAAAGTGTTCAATATATATGAAGGAAGTGGAGTTTATTAGACCTGAGCGCGAAACAACATGGCGGTTGTCTCAAGATGAGGCGAAGTTTGCGAGTTATCCGTGTTCAGCACCTCATTTGGTGGAGAATGAGGAACGATGACGCGGATGTTTCGAGAGGTTTGAAACCCAAAGATACGCCAAGATCTCATCTCTCATAAATTTTCTCTCTATTCGGATGTTGTTAATGTGGCTTAATTGTTAGAGCGAGATAACGAGTACGGCCAACCGAGGTACCACAATCGAGGATCATACCCAGATAGCGGTCAACAAAACAACAATAACCAAAGGAGAAAGAAAAAGACGGACAAAAATGGTAACCACTTTGGTGGTAATCATGGCCATGAAAATAGAAGAAGCGAGTCAGGAGGAGATTTTAAAAAGAGGAGATTCAACAACGACCATGTGAAGACGATAGTGCAAAGAAAGAATCGGTTCCAAGGGAGGAGAAGGACCACCGGTCATATGTTATAAATGCGGGAAAGAGGGACATATCAGTCCAAACTGCCCACAACAGTTCGAGGTATGCTATAATTGTGGAAAGGAAGGACATATTGCTCGAGATTGCACAGTGGCGAAACATAGTTCAATGGGGATGGTGACTCAAAAGATCCCGAGAAAAAGTCAAAGTCAATCGGTTCTGGAAGAGCGTTTGTTGTGATTGGTCAAAATGCGAGGAACCCAAACGAGGTGATCACGGGTAAGCTATTTATAAATTCTTGTGAAGTTTATACTTTACTAGATACTGGGTCTTTACCCATCCATTTATCTCTCCTCGCTTGTGCTCAACGTTTAAACTTGACTCAGGAGAAATTAAACTTTGACTATCTGTGGAAACTCCGTTAGGAGAAACTTTCATCACATCCACCGCTTATAAATCTTGTTTGATTCAAGTTGGCACCATCACCTTACCTCGTTGACCTTATCTCTTTAAAGATACTTGCTTTTGATGTGATTCTAGGGATTGATTGGTTAACTACTCATCATGCCAAAATTGATTGTTTTCGTAAGGTTGTTAGCTTTCATATTCCTAAACAACCCGTTGTTATGCAATTCAAGCACTAAACCATTAAAATCAATCAACGTCATATCTAATCATAAAGCTATTCGCTTATTAAAAAACGGATGTCAAGCTTTCTTAGCCCATGTTATGGATTTGAATAAAGACACGTCAAATTTGAATAATATTTCGTTGTTATTGACTTTCCCGACGTATTTCTGAAGAACTTCTCATTACACCCCTAGAACGTGAAGTTGAATTCTTTATTGACCTTGAACCCGTACAAAGCCCATTTCTAAAATCCCATATCGAATGGCTCTATTGAACTTCAGAGTTAAAGGTCCAACTACGAGGAGTTGTTGGACATCGGTTTCATTAGCCCTAAGACATCTCCTTGGGGTGCTCCTGCTTTATTCGTAAAGAAGAAAGACGGAGAGTATGCGACTTTTGTATTGACTATCGAATTGAACCATGTCACTATCAAGAATAGGTATCCTCACCTCGTATAGATGACTTGTTTGACCAATTCTGAAGAGAACACAATTATTTTCAAAAATTGATCTTAGCTCGGATATCATCAATGAAGATTAGAACTGAGGATATTCCAAAGACTGCCTTTAGAACTCGGTACGGGCATTATGAATTCCTAGTCATGTCTTTTGGATTGACTAATGCCCCTGCGGCTTTCATGGATATGATGAACCGAGTATTCAAGAAATATTTGGATCAATTCGTTGTTGTCTTTATTGATGACATCCTCATATATTCCAAAAGTCATGAAGATCATGAGCACCATTTGAAGCTGGTACTACAAAGGCTTCGTGAAAATAAGTTATATGCCAAGTTAAAGAAATGCGAGTTCTGGCTTGAGGAAGTAGCATTTCTTGGGCACGTGGTGTCAAAACATGGAGTATCTGTTGACCCGGCGAAGATTGAAGCAATACAAAGTTAGAAGCAACCAAGTTCGGTGGTCAAGACGTAGCTTTTTGGGTTTAGCTGGTTATTATCAGAGATTCGTGGAGGGGTTTTCTCGAATCGCTACTACGTTAACTCATCTGACTTGAAAGGATACAAAATTCGTTTGGAGTGAAGAATGAGAGAAGAGTTTCCAAGAGCTTAAGAGGAGACTTATTTCGGCACCTGTTCTAACAATACCATCTGGTTCGGATGGATTTTTTATCTACAGCGATGCTTCGGGCAAAGGGTTAGGATGTGTTCTCATGCAACATGGGAAAGTCATAGCCTATGCCATGACAACTTAAAGAATATGAGAGGAATTATCCTACTCATGATCTAGAGTTAGCGGCAATCGTTTCGCTTAAAGATCCTGGAGGCACTATCTTTATGGGGAGAAAGTGGAGATATATTCGGACCATAAAAGCCTTAAATATTTCTTCACTCAAAAAGAACTTAACATGCGGCAAATGACGTTGGCTCGAGCTATTGAAAGACTACGACCACACTATTCAATACCATCCTGGAAAAGCGAACGTGGTAGGCGACGCGTTGAGTAGAAGATCATATCACGAGGAACGAGTGCGATGATGTCAAGTATGCGACAGAGCCAACTTTAATAGAAAAAGTTAAGGTTGCTCAAGCCACCGAATTCCGAGTGATGCATATGAAGAAGAAAAAAGTACAAGAAAGTGCTATTCCTAAGCGAGAATTGATGAAGAAGGAATACTTGAGTCCACCTGCACTTTGTGTTCCTAACGATTCTAATTTGAAGTACAAGATCATGATGGAGGCACACAATACACCATTTGCAATCCATCCTGGAAGTACTAAAATGTATCGTGATCTTCGACATACATTTTGGTGGAACAATATGAAGAGAGAGATTGCAAAGTTTATCTCAACATGTTTCACTTGTCAACGTGTAAAGGCGGAGCATCAAGTGCCTAAGGGACCATTGCAACCACTTGAGATTCTGAAATGGAAGTGAGAACACATTACCATGGATTTCGTTACGGGTCTTCCCACGATTTCTCAAGGCATAAATGATATTTGGGTTATTGTTGATAGATTAACCAAGTCTGCACATTTCTTGCCGATACGGGAGACTTATTCTCTTGAACGTCTTGTTAGTATGTATGTAAATGAGATTGTGAGGTTGCATGACATGCCAGTATCTATAGTTTCGGATCGTGACCCAAGATTCACTTCAAGATTTTGGGTTAGCTTGCAAAAAGCTATGGGTACGGATTTCTACGATTGATTCGACATACCATCCTCAAACAGACGGACAATCGAGAGAGACTATTCAAACTCTTGAAGATTTATTAAGACTCGTGTCCTAGACTTCAAGGGCGATTGGGATAAGTATTTACCATTGGTGGAATTCTCCTACAATAACAGATTATCGAGCAAGTATAGGTGTGGCCCCATTCAAGCATTATATGGACGAAAATGTCGCTTCTCGAAATGATGTTGGGACGAGGTGGGTGAAGCAACATTATTGGGACCCGAAGTTGATACGTATGACCACGAGAAAAGATCCAAATGATTAGACAACGATACAAACGCATGACAGGGATCGACAAAAGAGTTATGCGGATCTTCATCGAAAGGACGTGGAGTTTAGTATAGGGGATCATGTATTGTTGCGTGTTGCCCATGGAAGGGAGTTATAAGATTTGGGAAGAGAGGAAAGCTCAATCCACGATTTATTGGTCCATTTCAAATTCTTGACCGAGTAGGAAATGTAGCCTATAGACTCGCTTTACCTCCAAGTATGTCTCATGTTCATAATGTGTTTCACATATCTGTACTTCGTAAATATGTGAAAGACCCGAACCACGTTATTGAGTTAGAACCGGACGAGATAGTTGAAGACTTAACGTATGAGGAGGTACCTGTCAAGATCTTGGATAGGAAGGAGCATGTCCTACGCACGAAGGTCATACCACAAGTTAAAGTCTTGTGGAGGAACCATGCTTATAGAAGAAATGACACAGGGAATTGGAAACGGAAATGAAATCGAGGTATCCTCATCTTTTCGAAACACCAGGTACGTATGTCAATTTCGAGGACGAAATTTCATAAGGAGGGGAGGTTGTAAGACCCCAAATAATTAATAAATAAAATTTAATTTCCTCTAATTATTATTTTGAAATAGTAAGTGTTGATTTGATTAATGTGGATAGTTATGGGTAAAATACGTAAATATTTCGAAATAAGCAAGTGGTTATAAAATATTCATTGTTGTCGGGGAATATTCGTTTGGTCGTGGAATATTCAGATTGGTTTGGGAATATTAGGTATAACTGGTAGCAAATGTGTGTGGGCCCCATAACTGAAAGCGATTGGAGGAAGAAAACGACAAATATAAGTTGTTTAAAAATAACTACAGTAATTGTTACCGCTTTACCTTTGTTGGAATACCCGGTGGTTAAAACACGATGTCTGGCGTTGTTGCAGACAAGAAGATACTTGCAGTATTGCACCAATTATTGACTCTTACGTAAAGAAGGCACTACTCAATAATGGTTACGATAATTCTTGCTCAATTATTTTATTGGTTCAATAATTGTTGCGTTGATATTTTATATTCTTTGTTGTTTCAATAATTGTCATTACACAAGATTTTTCATTATCGAAGCAATAATTCATATTATCTGAATAATATTATTAGATAAAATTATTGACAATGTCTAGAAAGTTACATCTAAGGAGAGGTTTGGTCACCTAATTGCGCGCCAAGAAGGAGAAATTCTTATTGAAAGCCCCTCTTTTCTCGAACCGCTATGCGTCATTCATATTGTGATTCTGTAATATTATTTGTGAATAATTAATTATTGATTCATATGATGAGGAAAATATTAATTTTATGTGGATATAGATGGAGAAAATTTTTAATGTGACAATTGTTGAAAATTAAAATTTTATCTTTTTCTGATAAAATAATTCATTTAAATATATATATATTATTATATTTTAATAATATAATAATGGTGATATTTTTACAACGAATGTGGGATATATGAGTATACGAGGAGGAAGAGTATTTTTGTTGCAATAAATGTTTAAAACATGTTAAACATGTCGGTGGACCCCATTTATTGACTGAAATTTGATTATAGCCTCTAAAATCGTCCGTTTGTAGATTTCGGTCAATTTCTATTTGGAATTTGGAAAAACTTTCTTCTGCAAAGTTGTAGAGAATTGAATTTTCTATAAAAACTCGTGAGATTCGAATTTTATGATAAAAAGGCTATTTATTATGAATTATTGAAGTTTCAAAGCTCCGAAATAATTAATTTTTGGAAGTTTAAAATAATTTTAATTATAAAAACGTTTTTTTCATTGTTGGGACTCATTTAACATGTGTTAGGATGGCTGAATTCAGATTTCTAGTATGCGTAGGAAGATGTGGAAATTAATATTATTAATTTATTAAATTTTCTGCTTTGGTGTTCTAAGCATTTTCCTATAAATAGGTGCTTAGGTTAGAATTGAAAATCACACCAGAAACTGAAGTTTTCTCTCTCTATATTATCGAGCGTATTCTTGTGAGTATTTTGAGTATACTTTGAGTATTGCTATACGGTGAAAGTTCAAGTTATAGCTTTATATCCAAGATTCCAGGTTAAATCTTGTCTTTCCGAGGTAAGGGATATTTTTTTTTCGTAATGATATTATTTCTTCAATATTATTATCTTTGAAATATTGATCTGAAGTTTTTATCAAATTTGGAACTTTTGGTGTCTGATTACTATTCACGATACAAAGACTATTCACGATACTAGTCTTATTCACGAATCTACCAAGACTATTCATCGAAAAATAAAAAAATTTCTTTTCGTCCAAAATATCTATTCTGGATACTAGCTTTGATTGTATCCATGTTTTGATCATTCTTGAATTTTACACCACTATGATTATTTTTGAGGTATTTTTGGACGTGGATAAAACAAAGTACGAATCCTTAATCCTTAATCCTTGTCATTTTGATTCACTAGATTCGTTTCATTAAAAAATATTTTTCATCATCCTCAGTCTTAAATGATGATATTATGAATATCTTTGGCCTGTAGTGCAAAGATGAATGATTTCTGATGAATATCTTTGGCCCAGTAGTCAAAGATGAATGATTTCTCGATGAATATCTTTGGCCGTAGTATGCAAGATGAACAGTGTTTAGATAAACATGACCAATCGGTGAATGTCCTTGGCTCAGAAGTGCAAGGATGAATATATGATTCCATATATATATTGATTGATGTTACTGGGGATAAAAATATTGATGATGGATCATTAAATTCATAGATATTAATAGATTTCATCCTCTACGTAACTCTTCTATGAATTAATATTTTCCATTGCGAGTATTGATTTAAAACTTGTTGTCTATTGTATTCTATTAAATTTTTCCTCGTTGAAGACTAACGATAATTTGTTGTATATTATCTTAGTCATAATATTCTTCTTCGGGCTAGTTGAGCTCACCTTTTCTTTTTTGTTCCATTTTTCTTCTCGGAGGCGAGAATGTAGCGAGTACGAGTCGGGGTATGGAATGATGGTTTTAGAGAGTTGTTTAGTAGTCATCACCATTTTTGTTAAATAATGTATCAATAATTATGATGAGAATTTATTTGTATGTGAATATTGTTTAGATGACAATATCTGTATTTAAACTCACAGTTTTACTGTTGTAATAATAAAGTTGTAGTTGTTTCTGTACCGTGTATTGACAACTCAGAATGGGTGATGTATACTTATTTTGGGGGTGTCACATTTGAGATATTAATATATTTGGCCTGTAATGCAAATATGAACTATTGATGAATATATTTGGCTTGTAGTGCAAATATGAACTGTTGAGGAATATCTTTGGCCTGTAGTGCAAAGATGAATTATTGATGAATATCTTTGGCCAGTAGTGCAAAGATGAACTGTTAATGAATATCTTTGGCCCGTAGTGCAAAGATGACTTTTATTGTTGAATATCTTTGCCGATTAGTGCGAAGATGAATCGTGGATGAATATCTTTGGCCCGTAGTGCAAAGATGAATTTATTAGTATGATTATGAGCAGAACTGTGATTTGATATAACCATGATCTTTGATGTTTCGGTAAAGACATGTGATGAAAATTATATTCGCCACAGATGCGAAGAGAATTTAGAATCACAATTATGATTATGAGATATTCATATAATTGTGGAAAGGCTGTTGATTGATGTTACGGGGATAAAACATTGTTGGTGGACTTTTAACATGGAGAAGATAATAGAATCGTATTGTCTATTTGACTCTTCTAATGGATTCGCTTTCGTTCACCGCAACTATGGTTGAAATTTTTATCATCTACCATATGTTCTAAATCTACGATTTGTTATTGATGAAGGCTATTGATAATTTAATTATCTTTAGTCATGATATTCTTTTATCGAAGTAGTTGTCTTTCACCCTTTGCTTCACAATTCCTTTCGGGTAATAAAAGTGTACTTTGGGTCGGCCGGGGGTAACAAGGAATATAACCGTGGTCTCTACTGGCATGGAGTTCTCCCTAAACAAAGATAGATGTGTGTTGTATACATCTTTTAGTAGTTATATTTGGTGAATCATATAAGGAGGCGAACCCAACGTTGGAAGGGTGTTTTGCCATTATCATACAAGATGTCTAATGACATACAACCTTGTGTCATCATAAGACAGAGGTTGTCTTCATCCACTTCTTTGAGTATATTTACGAGCACTACCTATATAATCTTGGTGTTTGTTTGAAGTATAATTCTCAATTTGAGACAGTGGAGATAATGATAAGTCGAGAAAGACTCACCATCGGAAGAATATGATAGTAATCTTCTCGTTTTTCTTTGAGGTCTATTGGGTCAACCAAGGATAATTCGCGGGCCATATGATATCTATCATAACCTGAAGCATGGCCTCCCATGCACGAAGAAGGTTTCTCTGAAAGACTTCCCAAAGATTCTAATTTTTAAAACAGTTTTGACTATACATTTATGTAAGGTGTCATTGTGACGTCTTATCCAAGGTTGGGATAAGAGTCACGCTTGGTATATATATTTGTATCCAAACTCACAAAGATATGTGTTGTTGTATTTTGCACGACAATTGTTGTAATAAAGTTGTAGTTGTTTTCTGTACCATGTATTTGGCGACTCAGAATGGGTTGGATGGAATGGACCTATTTTGGGGTTGTCACAATATATCTATTGTGTTGTGATTGTGAAGTTTAAGATAAGATTGGAGTTTAGGGAAGAAAATGGTGCTTGATCGATGATGGTGATGGAGGAGTTTATGGAAGAAATAATGAGATTTTTTTATTTGTTTTCACATTATTAAGTATTTAACTTAGTTATTATAGAAATAATTTTTTAAATTAATTTAGGGCTACATTGTATGCAATTAGACACTTTATGTAGTAAATTGTAAGTCAAATTATATTTTATTACGGTCAAACAATATAATAATATTTGTCTTGCTGGCAATTGTGGTATTCCATCCAATTTTGTTGGGAATCTGAATTTGGGGCTGCATTGTATATATGTAATTAGACATTTTATATAGTAAATTGTAAATTCAAATTTTTTTTTAAGGGAATATGGTGGTACTTGATATATATAAGGGAAATATATTTATCCCAATTTAAAAATTTATCCTTTAATTATCCTTAAAAGATTTTTCATGATTTTTGACTTTTGTGTGGACCAGCAAAAGTGAAAAAGATGATATCGAAGCTTTTTTTGAGCCACGTTTTGTCCATTATTTTCCTGCCATGCATCCACTAACAGTTGAACCATAACTTTTTGAGCTTTTGAATGGAAAAATATTTATGGAGTTGAAATTAATTTGAATAGAGAAGCATGTATGATGTATGTATGTATGTAGTTGATAAGGGACTTCACAAGTGTGTGTATAGTAGTGGGGAACAAGTGCCAGCCCACTTTGCAACCTTCTTTTGTAACAAGTCAAAAAAGTTAATTAACAAAGTGTAGAAAAAATGAAGTCCACACCCAGCATTTTACTCATATCACATTTCCTCTACAACCCACCCAAAAAGCCTTATTTCACCATGCACGCTGGCTAGCTACCTGATCATTCTTCCCCCCATTTACTAGTGTGTCTTTGTGTGTGTGTATATATATATATATATATATATATATAATTCACCACCCATATATGATCATAATTTAATTGCTATATCTTCATAAGTAATTAAAAATCTACCATATATTATTCCCAAGTCTTTTCTCTCTCTCCGATCTCTTTGCATCCATAAATACATATATATACATATGTATGTATCTATCTATCTATCTATCTATCTATCTATCTTTCTATCTATCTATCGATGGGTTCCGAGAGGTCATGTTGCAGAGACAATTTGGCATTCTGTTCACCTCCATCAATGTAGGTTTCATGTAGAGTTTGGAGGTGGCCAGCATGTCAAATTGTTTCTTTAAATGTTTCTCTCAGAAACCCTAATGACAGACCAATTATATATATCTTCTTAGTTGGAGAAAACTACCCTTCATCTCCAATACAAAATGATGGCTAGTTTTTTTTATATCTTTTAATTTTATAATATATTTTTCCCCTTCTATCTCTCTATATATAGATGTCAATTTGCATGCGTGTGAGGTAATTTTATTTTACTACTCAAAACACATATTTGTTTATTATATTGAATTCTATTATTTCAGACAAAGTCTCATTTCCTCTTTTTAGTGATAGTTTACATTCTTAAGTTATAGCCATATCTTTATTATTATGCATCATCGTACGTTATACTAACAATTCAATATAATTTAGGGATAAGTATGTAATAAAAATTCTTTTTGTGTGGAATGAATAATATTTGTAATTTATCCTCAAAGCTGTCACTATGTTACTGAATTTTGAATGGAAAATAAAAGAATAAAAAAACTTTAAATAATTAGAATAGAAAAAAAAAACTTTCTTGTTACTGAGTTTATTAAGGAAAGAAAATAAAACATAAGTTTTACCCATAGATTATTATTTTATCCTTATATTAGTTTTGTTGTGTTTGTAATGTACGTAAAATTACATAGAGATCAGAAAAGATTTACTTATATTATTTAGGTTTTCATCAATTTTCGTCGATATTTAGACGAAAAACTTTGACAATTAAAATGGCCCATTTTTTTTCTTTTTCATTCATTAAAAAAATTCAATAACAAAAGATTTGGACAAACAACCTGAGTTTTCCATCATTTTTATGTTCATTTTAAAACTTTAAACACAAAAGTGTGAATATTTAATTAATCCTTCCGTTTCAGGATAAAAGTCCGGGTGAACTTTTCACGTATATTAAGAAGAGAAATGAAATGTGTAACGCCCCCAAAATAGGTCTATTCCATCCAACCCATTCTGAGTCGTCAAAATACATGATGCGAAAAATAACTACAACTTTATTACAACAATTATCTTGCAAAATACAACAACACATATGCTGTGAGTTTGGATACAAATATATACCAATCAGAAGACGTCACAATAACACCTTACATAAAGGTATAGTCGAAAACCTGCTTTTAGAAATTAGAATCTTTGGGAAGTGCTCAAGAAACCTTCGTACGTGGAGGCCATGCTTCTAGGTTATGATAGATATCATATGGCCACGAATTATCCTTGGTTGAATCAATAGACCCCGAAAGAAAAAACGAGAAGATTACTATCATATTCTTCCCAATGGTTCGCTTTCTCTTGACATATCATTATCTCTCATGCTCTAATTGAGAGTTAAATTTCAAATAGACTCAAGATCATATAGGTAGTCTTTGGTAGATATACTTAGCAAGTGGATGAAAGACAATCTCATTATATGATAACACGAGGTTGTAGACAGTCATTAGACATCTTGTATGATAAAGTGGCAAAACACCTTCCAAGTTAAATTCACCTCACCCTCAACATCTATAGACCACCATTCTATTCCCTTATTATTCTCCGCGCCAACCCAAATGCACACTTTTATTACACGAAATGAATTGTGAAGCAAAATGGTGAAAGACAACTAGCTCAAGAAAATATCATGACTAAAGATAATTAAATTATCAATAGCCTTCATCAATAATAAATCGTAGATTAAGAACATATGGTAGATGATAAAAAATTTCAACCATAGTTGCGGTAACGAAGCGATCCATTAGAAGAGTCAAATAGACTATAAAGTCTATTATCTTCTCCATGTTAAAAGTACACCAACAATGTTTTATCCCTATAACATCAATCAACAATTCCCATCCCACAATCACACGTATAACTCATAATCGTAATTGTTGTTCTAAATTCCTTTTCTCATTCGGGATTGAAGATAATTTTCATCACTTGTCTTTACACGAAATATCAAAGATCATGGTTATACCAAATCACAGCCCTGCTCATAATCATATTAATAAATTCATCTTTGCACTCTGTGCCAAAGATATTCAATAATAGTCATCTTTAGACTACGACCCAAAGATATTCATCCACAATTCATCTTTGCACTACTGAGCCAAAGATATTCCTCAACATTCATATTTGCATTATAGGCCAAATATATTAATATCTCAAAGAAATATATAATCATTTGAAATTTATATAAACAATAATTATAACCATGTTGATCAATTCACCTTTTGACTTAAGCTAAAGATATTCAATTATAAATTCAATGGTCATGATCATACCAAATACAATTCAACTTTTCACCATCGGCCAAAAGAGAACCCTAGTCATGATCATACCAATAATCTACCCATCTTTACACTCCAATGAAAGGAATTTCAACATCGGGGTTATAAAAATGTTATATATGATAATAAAATCAATATAATCAATATATAGTTTTAATCTCGAGTAATATTCATAAATCAACTATAATTTGGTTAGAAAAAAAAAAACAATTTTGTCATGAATAGAACTCATGAATAGTAACTTCGTGAATAAGTAACTCATGAATAGTAACTCGTGAATAGTATCTCATGAATAGTAAACCCGACTCAAAAAAGGTAGAAATTCCACAATAAAATCCATACCAATATTTCGGTATAATGATATTGAAAGAATAATATTTTTTTAAGCTTATAAACAATTTATTTTAATTGTTTACACTTTACTAAATAATGCATTTAATCATTCTAAAATGCCAAACTCATAAGATTTCATCACCAATAACCAAAATCCTCATCAAAAATCTTCATATACCTCATGTAAGATTCTCAAACCATAAAATCTTATTTTCTAATTTTCTTACTTCACATAACATATTTAATTCATTTACTCATAACTAGTCCATTTTCATGAAAAATAACAAATCAGTTCCAAAAATATTTCTTTTGTGGAATTTAGCAGAATATAGTCCTATATTGAACATATATTTTTCTCAGAATTTTTAAAAGTCATTTACTATTTTTCACATGGCCAAAACCACCGAATATTTAAATATTTATCATAAATTGTACTTTTATCCAAAAATTTTGAAATTTACACGATATACTGATATTATATAGATGTACTCCCAATAAAAATTTCATCAATTTTGGAATTAACTACAAGGAGTTATAAGGCTTTTCTTTTAAAATAGTCTTTCCTCATAAAATTCATAACTCTTAATCTATACATCCAAAAATCGCCATTTTTGGACACAATTAACAAAACTCATCAAATTATCATTTCAAATTTTTCCAGAATTTTTGAAGGTTCAGAAGAATTTTGAAATAATAACCCTTAAAATCCCTTATTATCCCTTACCTCAAAAGAGCAGTACTTCTGACTGGAATAACGTTGAACGAACTTGCACCATATAGAAATACTCAAAGTATACTCAAAATACTCACAAGAATACGCTCGATAATATAGAGAGAGAAAACTTCAGTTTCTGGTGTGATTTTCAATTATAACCTAAGCATCCTATTTATAGGAAATTCTTTAAACACCAAAGCGAAAATTTATTAAAATAATAATATTATATTTTTTTCCAAGACTTCATACGTATGCTCTCAACATCGAACTCATTTCTAACACATGTTAAATGAGGGAAACAAAATGTAAAAAACATTTTTGTTATTTAAATTATTTTAAACTTCCAAAATCAATTATTTGAAGCTTGAAACTTCAATAATTCATAATAAATATCCCTTTTACCATAAAATTCAAATCTATTAGTTTTATAGGAAATTCAATTTTCTAAAACTTTGCGAAAGAAAGTTTTTCAAATTCCAAACAAAAGTGACCAAAAATCCATAAACAGACGATTTTACAAAAATTTAATCAAATTTCGGTCAAGAAATGGGGTCCACAAACACATAAAACATGCTTTAAATATTTTTGGTAACAAAATACTCCTCCTCCACATATACTCATATATCTCACATTCATCGTAAAAATATCATCATTAATATATTATTAAAATAATATATTTAATTGAATTATTTTATCAGAAAAAGTTAAAATATTAATTTTCAACAATTGTCACATTAAAAATTTTCTCCATCTATATCCTCATAAAATTAATATTTTCCTCATCATATAAATCAATAATTAATTATTCATAAATAATATTACAGAAACACATTATTGACAACCAGCAAGGTTCAGGAAAGAGGGGCTTTCGAATAAGAATTTCTCCTTACTGGCGCGCAATTAGATGACCAAACCTCTCCTTAGACAAAACTTTCTAGACATTGCCAATAATGCTATCTAATAATATTATTCAAATAATATAAATTATTGATCCGATAATTAATGAAAAATACTTTGTGTAGTAATGATTATAAAATATCAACGCAAAGAATTATTGAATCAAAATAAAATATTGAATAATAATTACCAGTAACAATTATTGAGTAGTGCCTTCTTATGTAAGAATCAATAATTGGTGCAATCTGGTATCTCTCTTGTGCAACAATAGCGTATTACTTTACTTTACCCAAATTATTCCAACAAGATATTGACGATAACAACTACGCCAATTATTTATAAACAACTTATTCTTGTCATTTTCTTCCTCCAATCGCTTTTTACATTATGGGGCCCATAAAAATCAAGGCCGTCGTCTTTAATATTCCCCAACAGTACAAATATTCCACGACCAAACGAATATTCTCCGACAACAATGAATATTTTATAACCACTTGCGTATTTTTGAAAAAAATTTCATATATCACCCTTAACTTTAACTTTTTATCAATTTAACCATTTACTGAATTGTAATTATAAGAAAAATTGAATACTTTTATTTCATAAAATTGGGGTCTTAAAATCTCCCTCCTTATGAAATTTCGTCCCCGAAATTTACGTACACTGTATTTTTCAAAAGTTGAGAATACCTTGCTTTCATTTCAGATTTTATCTCCCGGGTCATCATGATTTCTCCATTGCTCATCTCCCGTGATAACTTCATTTGGGTTCCTCACTTGTTGGGAAGTCATGACAACCGCTATCCCTCGAACTACCCGGTTTTGACTTGTTTGGGGCGAAGATTTGGCATCATCACTACTGCTTGGAACATACTTTTCTATAGGCATATTCCTCCTCAATTGCTTCTTAGTACTCTCGATTCATGATCTGAATCATCAATCTTCGATCCATATCAAATTCAGTTGACCGCTCATGCAGGTAATTCAAAACTTCGATGTTGAGTTCTCCCAATTGCTTTTCAAAAAGAGAAATTCATATCATCTATTTTAGCCTTCTTAGATCGGACATCTCTTTCCACAATATCCACGGGTCGTGTGGCTTTTACCCAAGCATCACTTATTCTCACTCGTTCAGCTTTTTTCTTCTTTCAAATTTCAGATTCCATCTTTATCATCTTATACTCTGCCAAAGAATGCTTCTGTTCAAGCATCACATATCGGGTAACACAAGCTTGAATTGTTGTATCATTTTGCTCCATGACTGCCTGCAATTCTACATTTTGATCATAAAATACCTCTAATAAATTCTCCTCGTAATTCTTCTTCTTCCTTTCTTCTTCACTCTCTAAATTGTTACCTCTGCGACTATCTCTAAAAATTGCAACTATCAACTCTTCACTCACCACATGGATATCTCTAATTCCTTCTTCTTTGACATCACATTATCCCGGTTTGGCGATTAGAGGTATCCCAACAGATCTCATTCACTCCATTGTTAGCATTCTCACTTTCCATTCTCAAATATCTCGCCATAAAACAAGGGTTAATTAAGCAAATTAACATATCACATAATATCCAGTATATTATGATCGACCAACAATTAAGCTTAGGTAGGACACACTTGAAAGATTTACTCATTCTCTCCCTCTTAGTTCTAATCCCGATCTCCGCCAGAGATCATATCCCTAAGCTCTGATACCAAATGTAACTTTAGACACCAACTTGTGTCAGCACCTCACATTGATACCTATCAGTTTGCCACCGCAGAATCCAAGGCCCCCTACGAGAGTCCGGCTTGGTGCATTCCCCATCAACAGATGTCACCAATGAGAGGCTCCTGGGCTCTTTACTTATAGCTCGATACCAAATGTAACGCCCCCAAAATAGGTCCATTCCATCCAACCCATTCTGAGTCGTCAAAATACATGATGCGAAAAATAACTACAACTTTATTACAACAATTGTCATGCAAAATACAATAACACATATGTCATGTGAGTTTGATACAAATATATATCAATCAGAAGACGTCACAATGACACCTTACATAAAGGTATAGTCGAAAAAGCTGCTTTAGAAATTAGAATCTTTGGGAAGTGCTCAAGGAAACCTTCGTACATGGGAGGCCATGCTTCTAGGTTATGATAGATATCATATGGCCACAGAATTATCCTTAGTTGACCCAATAGACCCCAAAGAAAAACGAGAAGATTACTATCATATTCTTCCCAATGGTTCGTTTTTTCTTGACATATCATTATCTCTACTGTCTCTAATTGAGAGTTAAATTTCAAATAGACTCCAAGATCATATAGGTAGTGCTGGTAGATATACTTAGCAAGTGGATGAGCACAATCCTGTCTTATGATAACACGAGGTTGTATGTCATTAGACATCTTGTATGATAGTGGCAAAACACCTTCCAAGTTAAATTCACCTCACCTCAACATCTATAGACCACCATTCTATTCCTTTGTTATTCCCCGCTCGACCCAAACTACACTTTTATTACACTCAAATGAATTGTGAAGCAAAATGGTGAAACCAACTAGCTTTCAATAAAAATATCATGACTAAAGATAATTAAATTATCAATAGCCTTCATCAATAATAAATCGTAGATTTAGAACATATGATAGATGATAAAAAATTTCAACCATAGTTGCAAATGAACGAGCAATCCATTAGAAGAGTCATATAGTATAAAAGTCTATTATCTTCTCCATGTTAAAAGTCCACCAACAATGTTTTATCCTATAACATCAATCAACAATTCTCATCCACAATCACATGTATAACTCATAATCGTAATTGTTGTTCTAAATTCCTTTTCTCATTCAGGACGAAGATAATTTTCATCACTTGTCTTTACCTGAAATATCAAAGATCATGGTTATACCAAATCACAGTTCCTGTTCATAATCATACTAATAAATTCATCTTTGCACTACAGACCAAAGATATTCAATAATAGATCATCTTTGCACTACGACCCAAAAATATTCATCCACAATTCATCTTTGCACTACAGGCCAAAGATATTCCTCAACAGTTCATATTTGCATTATAGGCCAAATATATTAATATCTCAAAGAAATATATAATCATTTCAGAATTTATATAAACAATAATTATAATCATGTTGATCAATTCACCTTTGCACTTAAGCTAAAGATATTCAATTATAAATTCAATGGTCATGATCATACCAGTCACAATTCAACTTTTCACTACTGGCCAAAGAGAACCCTAGTCATGATCATACCAATAATCTACCCATCTTTATACTCCAATGAAAGAGAATTTCAACATCACGGTTATAAAAATGTTATATATGATAATAAAATCAATATAATCAATATATAGTTTTAATCTCCAAAGTAATATTCATAAATCAACTATAATTTGGTTAGAAAAAAAAACAATTTTATTGCTTGAATAAGAATCTTCATGAATAGTAACTTTCGTGAATAGTATCTCATGAATAGTAAACCCGACTCAAAAAGGTAGAAATTCCACAATAAAATCCATATCAATATTTCGGTATAATGATATTGAAAGAATAATATTTTTTTAAGCTTATAAATAATTTATTTTAATTGTTTACACTTTACTAAATAATGCATTTAATCATTCTAAAATGCCAAACTCATAATATTTCATCACCAATAACCAAAATCCTCATCAAAAATCTGCATATACCTCATGTAAGATTTTCAAACCATAAAATCTTATTTTCTAATTTTCTTACTTCACATAACATATTTAATTCATTTACTCATAACTAGTCCATTTTCATGAAAAATAACAAATCAGTTCCAAAAATATTTCTTTTATGGAATTTAGCAGAATATAGTCCTATATTGAACATATATTTTTCTCAGAATTTTTAAAAGTCATTTACTATTTTTCACATGGCCAAAACCACCGAATATTTAAACATTTATCATAAATTGTACTTTTATCCAAAAATTTTGAAATTTACAAGATATACTGATATTATATAGATGTACTTCTAATAAAAATTTTATCAATTTTGGAATTAACCACAAGGAGTTATAAGGGTTTTCTTTTAAAATAGTCTTTCCTCATAAAATTCATAACTCTTAATCTATACATCCAAAAATCGCTATTTTTGGACACAATCAACAAAACTCATCAAATTATCATTTCCAATTTTTCCAGAATTTTTGAAGGTTCAGAAGAATTTCGAAATAATAACCCTTAAAATCCCTTATTATCCCTTACTTCAAAAGAAAGTTAAGATTTCGACCGAATAACGTTGAACGAACTTGCACCGTATAGAAATACTCAAAGTATACTCAAAATACTCACAAGAATACACTCGATAATATAGAGAGAGAAAACTTCAGATTTACGTGTGATTTTCAATTATAACCTAAGCACCTATTTATAGGAAATTCTTTAACACCAAAGCAGAAAATTTATTAAAATAATAATATTATATATTTTTTTCCAAGACTTCATACGTATGCTCTCAACATCATAACTCAGCCCCTAACACATGTTAAATGAGGGAAACAAAATGTAAAAAATGTTTTTGTTATTTAAATTATTTTAAACTTCCAAAAATCAATTATTTCAGAGCTTCGGAACTTCAATAATTCATAATAAATAGCCCTTTTGCCAGAAAATTCGAATCTCGCTAGTTTTTATAGGAAATTCAATTTTCTACAACTTTGCAGAAGAAAGTTTTTCCAAATTCCAAACAAATATTGACCGAAATCCATAAACAGACGATTTTACAAAATTAATCAAATTTCAAATCCAGAAATGGGGTCCACCGACACATAAAACATGCTTTAAATATTTTTGGTAACAAAATACTCCTCCTCCACATATACTCATATATCCCACATTCATCGTAAAAAATATCATCATTAATATATTATTAAAATAATATATTTAATTAAATTATTTTATCGTAAAAAGATAAAATATTAATTTTCAACAATTGTCACATTAAAAATTTTCTCCATCTATATCCTCATAAAATCAATATTTTTTCTCTCATCATATAAATCAATAATTAATTATTCACAAATAATAATACGAAAACACATTATTGACAACCAAGCAGCTTCAGGAAAGGAGAGAATTTCCAATAAGAATTTCTCCTCATCCAAGCGCATAATTAGGTGACCAAACCTCTCCTTAGATGTAACTTTCTAGACATTGCCAATAATGCTATCTAATAATATTATTCAAATAATATAAATTATTGATCAAATAATTAATGAAAAATACCGTAGAAGTACAATTATAAAATATCAATGCAAAGAATTATTGAATCAAAATAAAATATTGAATAAAGAATTATGTAACAATTATTGAGTAGTGCCTTCTTACGTAAGAATCAATAATTGGTGCAATCTGCGTAATCTCTCTCGTGCAACAACGCCAGACATTTTTTACTTTACCCACCGTATTCCAACAAGATATTGACGATAACAACTACTACCGTTATTTATAAACAACTTATTCTTGTCGCTTACTTCCTTCAATCGCTTTTCGCTTATGGGGCCCATAAAAGATCAAGCAATATCAGCATTTAATATTCTCCGACAAAGACGAATATTCCACGACCAAATGAATATTCTCTGACAACAATGAATATTTTATAACCACTTGCGTATTTTTGAAAAAAATTTCATATATCACCCTTAACTTTAACTTTTTATCAATTTAACCATTTACTGAATTGTAATTATAAGAAAAATTGAATACTTTTATTTCATAAAATTCGGGGTCTTACAAAATGACAAAATTGTCCATAATAATATTTCATTAATCATTTCCAATGTAGGTGAGAGAGTGACTTATTAAACTTATTAAATATGGAGAGAGAATTAGAATAAGGAAAATATAAGATATTTAATGTTAAGGATATAATAGAAAAAATTGTGTAAAAGTTTGGTTATTAAAAGAAAATGTACATTTAACATGAGACTATCTAAAATAGTACTCCCTCCATTCCTATATGTAGGTTGTTTTAGATTTTTTTTTATTCTTAATTATTTGTCGTTTGTGGTTATCTAGGAGAATTGATTACTATTTTTCCTAAATTGCCCCTTATTACTCCACCTAATTTTTTGATCCATATTTATGAGATAAGTGAGGTGAAGGGTATTATAGACAATTAATAATATAGTTAATGCTTTTCAATCATTTCTTTAATTCTTGTGCACATGTCTAAAACGATCTATATTAAGGAACAGAGAGAGTAATAAGGACGTTTATCTTGAAACGGAGGGAGTATATTAGATGTGACTAGAATTATTTTGGTCTAACGGGCTATGTGGATATAAAGTTGTTGGTTGACTCTAGTTTATTTGCATACAAATAATTTTTTTGAAAGAATAATCATTTATTGGATTTAGTGATTTTGAAGAGCAAAAATTGTCTTTTATTTAAAAATACAATAAATCTAGGACGACATGGGTTTAGTGACATTTCTGGCGACCGGGTGATGTGGCTCTGCCAAATCAGTATGAGAGATGAAGAGAAATAAAAAAATTACTCAAACCCAAACAAACAAAAACTCATCTGACTTTGCCAAACACAAGCCAAACTCTCTCTCTCTCTCTCTCTTTCACGCCTCTCTCACTGCCGAACTCCCTGTTTCTCTCGTACCAAGCTTCCTCCTACAGCACAGTGAGAATCAAAATCATCCAGCTTTCAAGGTATCTTCTTCCCAATACCTTGGGAACAATGGCTGAGCAGTATCAGAATAGGCTAACTTGGTATACCTTCTTTTATTATTATTTTTTTAATTTTTTATTAATAATACTTTTTAGTCGGATGATTTTGATTCTCACTTTGTTGTAGAAGGAAGCTTGGTATGAGAGAAGCAGGGAGTTCGGCAGTGAGAGGGGCGTGAAAGAGAGAGAGAGAGGGAGAGTTTGGCTTGTGTTTGGCAAAGTCAGATGGGTTTTTGTTTGTTTGGGTTTGAGTAATTTTTTTTATTTCTCTTCTTCTCTCATACTCATGTGGCAGAGCCACATTACCTGGTCGCCAGAAATGTCACTAAACCCATGTCGCCCCAGAATTATTGTTAAAAATAATCAATTTTTAATTTGTGTGATCATTTAATTTAGTAATAAAGATAATAAAATAAAGAAGCAAAGATAATAATCAACTCCGAACGTATATAACAAAGGGATAATATATATATATATATATATATATATATATATATATATCTCCCCTATCAGTTGATATCTATTTCAAAAATATAAAATTGATGGTGAATTTGAATATAGAAATGTTTTAAATCTATTTTATAAAAGTTAATATTAACCCCAAGATGTCTTAAAAAATATACTGTCAGGATGAGTTAATTATTTAGTTCTTCTATGTAAATCCTGAAATGTCCATCACAACATCTTAAGGTCATACATCAATAAACCTCAATTTGTTGTGTTGGCACTTCCATGGTTTGCATAGAAAAACTAAATAATTGACCTATTTTGGCTATACATTGTGGGCATACAGTACGCAGTTTAATATTGTGGATGCTAGTTCAAGGATTTAAACAACGTTGTACAGTATCAACACTCATGAAAGGTCTCGTACACAGTTTAATATTGCGGACGTTAGAATATTGATGGGACAGTCGGACGACGTCGTTTTCAATAATGGGATACGGTACCATTTTTAGTTCAAACATAATTGGATACGGTGCCATTTTTAATTCAAACATAACTGGATATGGTGTATTAAAAAACGACGCCGCTGAAGGTATTAATCATCCGCAGTTTAATATTACGGACGCTAGGTATACAAAATATATGATACCTTGCATCCAAACAAAATTTTAAGTTGTTCCATCTTGTCCATCTGATATTGTTCAAAGCAATCAAACAACTTAAGCTACAATAGTTACAGTGAATTTGAGACGAAAGCAACAAATAAAAAGGAGTTCGGCAAATCCTCCAACATATATGTATGGTTGTTTATTAGTCAAATTTGAAGTTTATTTTAAAAAAAAAAATCTATGTTGAACACTTTAAGAGTAGATGGATTTTATTTTGTTAATTTTGTTCACTTCTCCAAAAATATGTGTTGCTTACTTTAAGAGTTAATGGTGTTTTATCTATGTTGTTTTTATATTGTTTGTGTTGTTTGATAAATCTTTATTTTGGTTGTGTTAGTTACAGAAATGGAATTCAATCCCGGACCCATTGTCAACACTTTGTTGTGGGATCAACCAAATCACATTTCAACAGATGTATGGGACAATCCCCATTACATTATATCATTAAGAACCGATGAGAGTGAACGTTCATTGGAAGTGTGGGTTTTAAGTGACACCCAAAAAGAATTATTACGCGACTGAGGTTTTAGGGTATTTATAAATACTAATGTCTGTAACCAATTACACGCTTCGTTGATAGAAGTATTAATGGAGCATTGGCGTAGTGAGACCAATACTTTTCACTTCCCGACTGGTGAAATGATAGTCACCCTTGAAGATGTACATTTTATTTTAGGATTACCGGTTATATGGCATCCTATTACATGTACATTACTCCATAACCCTAAACAATACTTTATTAATAGCAAATTTAGTCAATATATTATGGGGGATGAGAAAGTGTATACTCGAGGGGGAATTATGTTGTCGTGGTTGGGCAGTAGATTTTTCCAAGTTCCGGTAGATGCTGATTGGGAAACAGTGGTGACTTACACCAAGGCATACATACTGTTTATATTGGGGAAGGTATTATTTGCATCGGCAAACCGCGACGTCATACATGCGATGTATCTTTTATTTTTAGAGGATATTAATAAAGTAAGTGATTATGCATAGGGAGCTGAGGTGTTGACTTGTTTGTTCTGCATCTTACATAAAACAACCTGCCTTGATTCTGAAAGCTTTTCCGGGTGTTTAACCCTTTTTTAGATATTATATTGTCTCTATACCTTCATGTTTATTTAAATTGATATTAATGACATACTGTATGACGGTGTTTTAACTTCAAATCTTATGACACATGTGTGGGCCTACTAACGTCTGTCAATCGGTAGGCCTAATTATGCAAGACGAGTCGATCATTTATTGCCCTACTCAAAAGCATGGGCCTATAGAAGAAAAATGCATACTCTGAAAAGGGCAAGAAGACCATATCCCCATCACAACCAAATCTTTTACCGGGGGATTTGATGGGATGACAAATGCTATGGTACACTGGATGCCGTATTCACATTTCGATCATCTTGTGGCACAAGAGTATCAGACAGCTTGGTATAGTGAGGCCTCACGTATTCCCCTCATTTGGCTTGAAGTGGTTGAATTCCAAATGTCAGATCGTGTATTAAGACTGTGAGAACCCGAATTTTATGAAATAAAAGTATTCATTTTTTTTTTATTTTGGTAAATAGTTAAATTGATAAAAGTTTAAAGTTAAGGGTAATATGTGAATTTTTATTTTTTTTTTGCAAAGTACGTAAGTTGTTATATAATATTCGATTGGTCGGGGAATATTCATTTTAACAGGGAATATTCGCATAACCAAGACAATCATTGGTGGACCCTACAATGAAATTATTATTTGATTGAGAAAATGATAAAATACTTTATGAAAATAACGGCGGAAGTTTTACCCTTAACTGTTTGAAACACAAGGTTAAAAGAAATACGATGTCTGGCGTGAATTGCACAAAGAAGTAGCACGGTATTGATTATTGATGCTTACGTGAAGAAGTCACTCAGCTTTTGTTTTATTAGTATTATTAATGTAATAAAATGTAAAAGCTTTTATATAAAATGTAATACTTTTATAAAGTTATTCGCTTTTATTAGGCTAATAAGTAAAATCTTTTTATATAAAATGTAATACTTTTGTAAAGTTATTTATTTTATTAGACAATAATTAGAATATATTATATTTTATTATGCATAGTGTTTTGCATAGTAAAATCTTTTTATATAAAATGAATACTTTTATAAAGTTATTCATTTTATTAGATTATAAATATAATATATTATATTTTATTTAAAAGATTTTGCTTTAAATATGGACCGTCCATTATTAAAAGTAAATCAATCTGGACCATTCATGAATTAGTTACTATACGCATCATTCTTACATAAATGAAGCTCATTCCTTCATTATTTCTTACTTAATTCAATTTGAAACTCTAGAGAGAGAAACTATAAAGAGAGTTCTTCTTCTATAATCTTTGTGACGCCCCAAAATAGGTATACAACACCCATTCTGAGTCGCCAAATACATGGTACATAAATAACTACAACTTTATTAATACAACATAAAAACTGTGAGTTTAAATACAAATATTGTCATCTAGACAATATCCACACTCAAATAAGTCCTCATTACAATTATTAATACACTATTTTACAGAATAGTGAGGACTACTAGAACAACTTCTAGAACCATCATTCCATACCCCGACTAGTACTCGCTACATTCTCGCCTCCTGAGAAGAAAAATGGAACAACAAGGAAAAGGGTGAGCTCAACTAGCCCAGTAAAGAACATTATGACTAAGATAATATAGAACAAATTATCGTTAGTCCTCAACAGGAAAAAATCTAATAGAATACAATAGACAACCAATTTTAAATCAATCTTCGCAGCGGAAATAATAATTCATTAGAAGAGTTAAGTAGAGAATCAAATCTACTATCATCTATGAATTTAAAAGTCCATTATCGATATTTTATCCCTGCAACATCAATCAATATACATCTTGAATCAAATAGTCATCTTTGCACTACAGGCCAAAGATATTCATCTGTTGGTCATGTTCATCTCAACACCTGTTCATCTTTGCACTACGGGCCAAAGATATTCATCGATTAGTCATGTTCATCTAAACACTGCTTATCTTTTTTTACGGACCAAAGATATTCATCGAAAATCATTCATCTTTGCACTACTGGGCCAAAGATATTCAATAATATCATCATTTAGGACCGAGGATGATGAAAATATATTTTAAAGGAAACGAATCCAAAGGAAACAAAAGAACAAATATTAAGGATTAAGTACTTTACACAATCCAAGTTCAAAAATACTTCATAAATAATCAGAGTGGGGTAAAATTCAAGAATGATCAAAACATAGATCTAATCAAAGATAGGAATCATAACAGACAATCTTGGACACATAAAAGAAAATTTAATTTTTCTGTGAATAGTGTCGTATTCGTGAATAGTGCCGTATACGTGAATAGTATCGTATACGTAAATAGTAACTCCGACACCAAAAGATAGAAATTTCACCAAAAAACATCATCATGCTTCGTGAATAGTACTCGTGAATAGTAACTTATGAATAGTAACTTGTGACGCCCCCAAAATTAGGTATACATCACCCATCTTGGGTCGCCAGATACATGGTAAAAAATTCAAATACAACTTACTAATACAACTGTCGTGTACAATACGACAAAACATAAACTGTTAGTTTGAATACAATTATTGTCTACTAGAGATTATACAAACTCAAAAGGAGTCCTCATTACAATTATTATCACACTATTTCACAAAATAGTGAGGACTACTAATGCTATCCTCTGGACCATCACTCCGTTCCCCAAACTCGTCACGGTATATTCTTATTTCAAGAAGAATAAAGGTGAAAGAAAGGGTGAGCTCAACTAGCCCAATGAAATATTATAACTAAGATAATGCAAAATAAATTATCATTAGCCTCCAACAATGTTAAAACCCGATAAAATACAATAGACATCAAGTTTAATCTGCGGTGAACAAGCAATCCATTAAAAGAGTCAAGTAGAGAATAGAATCTACTATCTTTTATGATTTAAAAAGTTTTCATCACTTTTATCATTGAGACTCATTTCAATAAATAATCCACATCATTAAATCATCCCCACTTACTGAAAGCCAAGGATATTCTTTAAGTATCACGACCACGAATTATCCACGACCTTCGACCAAAGATAATCGTATTTTCATCAACGGTCCCGATCATGCCATAAAACAATTCATCTTTACTCCTTGGCAAGAGAATCCATAGCCATAATCATACCAAAAGCGTCCCATCAATGCACTACGGGCCAATGAGGACTTTTAATTTTACATCATTTGTAACATTACGGTCATGATTATCTGAATAATCCCTCGGTCATAATCATACCAAGTCCATCTATGCACTATAGGCCACATATGACTTTCAACATAACATAAACATGAGGATGATGACAATGATATAATAATTCAATTAAACAAGTTCAAGAATTAATTTGTCCAGGAACCAATAACGCCCAAATTGTCAACATGATACGCTTTGTAGAGTAAAATTCAAGAATGCTCGGAAGAATATTTCCATGGAAAGATCTTTGGATGAAGCGCAAATATCAAGGATATTCCACTAATTTCATGGAGTATAGAAGTCAAAATTTTAATCAATCGAGTATAATACCGAATGGAATAACAAAAGATATCACCATCCTGTGTCGATTGTGAATTTCACCCGACACAGTTCCGATATTATTATTCGTTGAATAACCGCCTATCGCCAAGTACCGCATGCATGGTGATATCTTTTGTTATTCCATTCAATATTATACTCGATTGATTAAAAGGAACCAGTCGTGAAATTCACACCGGCGGATGTTCCAACAAAAAATAAATGCGGAATAATAAATGATGGAACCAGTCCTAGATAAGACGAATGAGAATAATAAAGACGGAATAATAAAAATGGAACCAGTCCTACAGATATAGACAGAATGTGGGATATTATTCGAATAATAAAGATGAATAATAGAAGAATGTCACCAAGTATAGGGTAGCTCAGCGTGATCTGAGTTATTCAATGAACAATAAAGAAATGGAATAACGAAGTTCTCTTCTTGAATACAAAAGAATAATATCCTTATCGTAAAATAATACTTGATATAAGAGTAGTGAAGTAGTAGAAAACTTTTCTTCTATCTCTCTATAGTCTCTCTCTATAGTTTCTCTCTCTAGAGTTCAAATTGAATTAAATAAGAAAATAATGAAGGAATGAACTTCTATTTATAAGAAAATGGAATGCATAAGAATTAATCCATGAACGGTCCAGTTGATTTACTTTAATCGACGGTCCATATTTAAAGAAAAATCTTTTAAATAAAATATAATATATTCTATTTATATAAAAAGATTTTTACTTATACAAACACTATCTTGAGCACTATGCAAACACTATACATAATAAAATATAATATATTCTATTTATAGAATAACTTTAATAAAGTATTACATTTTATATAAAAAGATTTTACTATGCAAAATATTATGCATAATAGAATATAATATATTCTATTTATAGAATAACTTTAATAAAGTATTACATTTTATATAAAAGATGTTTCTATTTTATTACGTTAATAATACGAATAAAACAAAACTTCTAAATCAACAATAATTGAATCAAATAATGTGAGATACTTGTCAAAGAACTATTGTAGCAATAATTGAACAAAACCGAGTGACTTCTCACATAAATATCAATAATCAATACCGTAATACTCTTATGCAATAACGCGTATTCAGTACTTTTACTACAGTAGTTTCAACAAAGATCAATCAGTAAAACTTCCGCCGTTATTTTCAATAAAATATTTTCGCTCGTTTCTCAATCCGACAATAATTCCGTTGTGGGGTCCACCAATGATTGTGCCGTCGTACGAATATTTTCTGTTTAAAATGAATATTCCCCGACCAATCGAATATAATATGACAACTTGCATACTTTACAAAATTTATAAATATTACCCACAACTATAACATTATCTCAAATTCACACCATAATATAAAAAAAATTATTTCGAGAAAATTAATTCTTTATTCATAAAATCTGGAGTTTCACAATCTCCCTCTTTATGGAATTTATTTCGAAATTTATATGCGATACGTACAGTATCTTTGAATGGTGAGGATACCTTGACTTCACTTCAAATTCTAACTCTTGAGGTATAACCTTTGTGCGTTTAATATGATCCTTCTTATCCAAGATGTTAACACGTATCTCTCTCATACGTTAAATCTTCCGCTATCTCGTCTTGGTTCTAAATTAATAATGTGGTTGAATCGTCCACATATTTACGTAACATTGATACGTTAAAAACGTTATGAACACACGCAACATATTTGGCGGTAAAACGAGTCTATAAGCCACAACTCCTACTTAATCGAGGATTTTAAATGGGCCAATTAAATCGAGGGTTGAGATTTTCTTTCTTCGTCGATTCTTGCTTCAGAATAACGCCTCTTGAACCTTCTTCTTCACATTCATCGCCTTCCGAGTATGTAGCTTGGCTATTTTAACTTTATCGATTAAAGTCGATTCTACTCGTATATTCGTTATCTTCACTTGGGTTCCTAGAGTCTTTAACTCTATCTTCATCATTTGTAAGTCGTATTTAAATGGGCCTTTGTGTTAACAACATCGCACTCGTAAACGCATACGATCTTCTACTCAACGCGTCAGCTACCACGTTCGCTTTCCCACGATGGTATTGAATGGTACGATCGTAATCTTCAACAGCTTGAGCCAACATATTTGGTGCATGTTACGTTCGTTTTAAGTAAAGAAATATTTTGAGGGTTTAAGAAATGGGTTTTGTACCGGGGTCAATACAAAATTCAATTTCATGCTCTAGGGGTAGGCTAAGAAGTCTTCAGGAATACGTCAAGAGATTTATTAATGATAGAAATATCATTCAAAACTGTTACTCTCATCCAAGACTTGGATAGTACGTCACATTGATACCAACTGTGACTTCTATCCCTTAACCTAGATAGCACCTCACAATGATACCTATCAACTTGTCATCGTCATTAATATATATAATAAATCTTCTACGCCATCCTACCAGCTGATCTCAAACACCTAACACATGTCCATAAACAACAAAAAAGTTTTTCTAAATAAAAATAATTAAAACTTCCAAAAATCAATTATTTCGGAACTTCGGAACTTCAATAATTCATAATAAATAGCCCTTTTTTCAGAAAATTCGAATCTCGCGACTTCTTATAGAAAATTCAATTCTCTACAACTTTACAGAAGAAAATTTTTCCTAATTCCAAACAGAAATTGACCGAAATCCACAAACGGACGATTTTACAGGCTATAATCAAATTTCAGTCAAGAAATGGGGTCCACCGACACACAAAACATGTGTTAATCATTTAATGCAACAAAAATACTCTTCCTCCTCATATACTCATATATCCCACATTCATTGTAAAAATATCATCATTAATATATTATTAAAATAATATATTTAAATGAATTATTTTATCGAGAAAAGATAAAATATTAATTTTTAACAATTGTCACATTAAAATTTTCTCCATCTATATTCACATAAAATCAATATTTTCCTCATCATATAAATAATAATTAATTATTCACAAATAATATTACAGATCACAAAGATCTTGCAACCAGTGCCGCTTCCCGAAAAGAGGGGGCTTCCCAATAAGAATTTCTCCTTCTTGGCGCAAGTATTAGGTGACCAAACCTCTCCTTAGATGAACTTTCTAGACATTGCCAATAATATTTTCAAATAATATTATTCAGATAACATGAATTATTGCTTCGGTAATGGAAAATACTGTGTAGTGACAATTTATTGAAACAACAGTAATATAAAAAAATCAACGCAACAATTATTGAATCAATAAAATAAAATCTTCGAATGCGATTGCCTTTCTTACGTAAGAATCAATAATTGGTACAATACCGGTGTCTTCTTGTGCAACAACGCCAGACATCGTGTTTTAACCACCGGGTATTCCAACAGTATTAATGGTAAAAACTATGCCGTTATTTATAAACAACTCATACTTGTCTTTTTCTTCATCCAATCGCTTTCCGTTATGGGGACCACAAAAGACTGCGCCGTCGTACGAATATTCCACGACCAAACGAATATTCCCCGACAACAATGAATATTTTAAAACCACCTGTTTATTTTAAAATATTCGCGCATTTTACTCATAACTAACCACATTAATCAAATCAACCCTTACTATTTCAAAATAATAATTAGAGAAATTAAATCTTTATTTATAAAAAGTTGGGGTCTTACAACCTCCCCTCCTTATGAAATTTCGTCCTCGAAATTGGCGTATATACAGTGTTTCAAAAGATGAGGATACCTCGCTTTCATTTCCGCTTTCAACTCCCGTGTCATTTCCTCAATAAAGATGGTTTCTCCACAAAACTTTAACTTGTGGTATGACCTTCAGTCGTAGGACATGCTCCTTCCTATCCAAAATCTTGGCAGTACATCTTCATACGTTAAGTCTTGGCTATCTCGTCCCTGTTCTAACTCAATAACATGGTTCGGTCGTCCACATATTTACGTAACATCGATACGTAAAAACGCTATATGAACACGCCGATATACTTGGCGGTAAAACGAGTCTATAGGCCATAGTTCCTATTCGATCTAGGATTTCAAATGGACTAATAAATTGAAGGTTTGAGCTTTCCTCACCTCGCCAATTCTCGCTTTTGGAATAACAACTTCTTGTTCCTCCTTCTTCATATTCATCAGCTCCGGTGTGTAGCTTGAACGTTTTTAACTTTATCGATTAAAGTCGGTTCTACTTGTATATCATCACGTGAGTCCCTAGAGTCTTTAACTCTTTATCTATCATTTGTAAGTTATATGAAATGGGTCTTTGACAATATCGCATTCGTACTCGTATACAATCTTTTACTCAACACGTCAGCTACCACATTCGCTTTTCCAGGATGGTATGGTCAGAACATGTGCCGAAATGAGTCTCCTCTTGAGTTCTTTGAAGCTCTTCCCACATTCCTTGCTCCATTCGAATTTTGTATCTCTACGAGTCAACTGAGTTAATGGAGTAGCGATTCGAGAAAATCTTTCCACGAATCTCTGATAATAACCAACTAAGCCTAGAAAGCTACGTATTTCAATTACCGACTTAGGTTGTTCTCAAATGTGACTCATATCCCAACCTTGGATAGCACATCACAATGACACCTATCAGTTTACTATCACACAAATATGGCGTCCCCTACGAAGAGTCTGGCTTCGGTGCATTCCACAAAGGAAGTCACCAGATAAAGGCTCGGGTACAAACTTCTACAGTTGAATTTTTAACTCCTGAAGTTCAATAGGAGCCATGAGATTTTAGAAATGGGTTTTGTACCGGGTTCAAATTCGATACAAAATTCAATATCACACTTCAGGAAAAACATCAGGAAATTTACTAACAATAGAAATATCATTTAAATCTGACGTATTTTTGTTTAAGTCCATAACATGGGCTAAGAAAACTTGACATCCGTTTTTCAATAAACGAATGACTTTATGGCTTGATATGAAAGTGTTTGACTTCAATGGTTTGGTTGCTTGAATTGAATAACGAAGTTACTTAGGAATATGAAAACTAACAACCTTACGAAAAGCAATAAATTTTGTCATGATGAGTAGTTAATCAATCAATCCCAAAATCACATCGTAAGCAAGTATCTTTAAAGAAATAAGGTCAACGGTAATGCGATGGTGCCAACTTGGATCAAACAAGATTTATAAACGATGGATGTGATGAAAGTTTCTCTAACTGAGTTTCCACAGATAGGTCAAAGTCTAATTTCTCCTGAGTCAAGTTTAAACATTGAGCACAAGCGGAGAGATAAATGAATGGGTAGCACCCAGATTCAGTAATGTATAAACTTCGCATGAATTTATGATTAGCTTACCGTGATCACCTCGTTTGGGTTCCTCACATGTTGACGATCCACGACAAACGCTATTCCGAACTGCCGACTTTGACTTTTCTAGGGCGACCTTTTGAGTCACCATCCCCACTAGGCTTGGTTTCGCTACTGCATAACTCGAAAGCGATATGTCCTTCCTTTCCACAATTATAGCACACCTTGAATTTGTGTGGATGGTTTGGGTGATGTGTCCTCTTTTCCACATTTATAAAGATACAACCGGTGGTCGTTTCTCCTCCCTTAAAACCGATTCTTCTTTGGTGCCGACGCTTCTTCGCATGTCATTGTTGAATCTCCTCTTTTAAAATCTCCCCAGGCTCGCTTCTTCTATTTTCATGGCCACGATTACCACCAGAGTGGTTGTCGCTCTTGTCCGTATTTTTCTTTCTCCGCTGGTTATCGTTGTTCGATGATCGCTAGCATCACCGAGTATGATCCTCAGTTGCGGTCCTCTTGGTTGAACGTACTCGCTTATCTCGCCTAATAATTGAGCCCATTGACAACATCCCGAATATAAAGAAAATTATGAGAGATAAGATATTCGCCGAATCTCGGGTTTAAACCTCTCGAAATATCCTTGTCATTCGCTTCTCATTCTCTACCAAATGAGGTGCAAACTCGATAACTCGCGAACTTCGCCTCGTGTTGGGACACCGTCATGTTGTTTTGTTCTAGTCTAATAAACTCTACCTCTTTCATATGGCGAATACTTTCAGGAAAGTATTTTTCGTTGAAAAGTTTTTGAAACGTTTCCCAAGACATGCAGAAGTCGGCGTGGTAATGCGTTTCACGAGACTCCACACCAAAGAATGCCTCTCGCCACGGAACATAAAGGTGGCGAATGGAACCTTCTGTTCCTCCGTGCATCCCAAGACATCGAATATCTTGGTAATTTGCTTGACCCATGTTTTCGCCATGATCGGATCCGGCTTTCCCTTAAATTCTAGTGGTCCCAACTCTTTGAAATGCTTGTCCGTGATAAGCCGCGCGTTGCTATCATTTCCACCCGTATTCTGTACACGAGTCTCCCTCGTCTGGTTTTGCATGAACTACAAAAAGCTCCTAAACACCCCGTCGTTCATCGTCAGCTCAGTGGTGTTGTTTACAGGAGGAATATTGCCTTCCTGTTGCACGTTTCCCTGGGTGGTGATTAAAGGTGTTTCCACGGTCTCATTAACTCCACCGCTAATATTCTCAAATTTGCCATTCTTAAATCTTATAAAAAAACAAGGGTTAATTAAACAAATTAACATATCACATATTAACCATATAGTTCGATGACCAACAAATAAGCTTAGGTATGACATACTAAATAAGGATTACTCGTCTCTCCCCTCCTAGTACTATTCCCCGATCTCCGCCAGAGACCATATCCCTAAGCTCTGATACCAACTGTGATGCCCCCAAAATAGGTATACAACACCCATTCCGAGTCGTCAAATACATGGTATGTAAAACAACTACAACTTTATTAATACAACATAAAAATCATGAGTTTAAATACAAATATTGTCATCTGTACAATATCCACACTCAAATAAGTCCTCATTACAATTATTAATACACTATTTTACAGAATAGTGAGGACTACTAGAACAACTTCTAGAACCATCATTCCACACCCCGACTAGTACTCGTTATATTCTCGCCTCCTGAGAAGAAAAATGGAACAACAAGGAAAAGGGTGAGCTCAACTAGCCCAGTAAAGAACATTATGACTAAGATAATATAGAACAAATTATCGTTAGTCCTCAACAGGAAAAAATCTAATAGAATACAATAGACAACCAGTTTTAAATCAATCTTCGCAGCGGAAATAATAATTCATTAGAAGAGTTAAGTAGAGAATCAAATCTACTATCATCTATGAATTTAAAAGTCCATCATCGATATTTTATCCCTGTAACATCAATCAATATACATCTTGAATCAAATAGTCATCTTTGCACTACAGGCCAAAGATGTTCATCTGTTGGTCATGTTCATCTCAACACCTGTTCATCTTTGCACTACGGGCCAAAGATATTCATCAGTTGGTCATGTTCATCTAAGCACCTGTTTATCTTTGCATTACGGGCCAAAGATATTCATCAAAAAATCATTCATCTTTGCACTACATGCCAAAGATATTCAGTAATATCATCATTTAGGATCGAGAATGATGAAAAATATTTTAAAGGAAACGAATCCAGTGAAACAAAAGAACAAATATTAAGGATTCGTACTTTACACAATCCAAGTTCAAAATACTTCATAAATAATCGAGTGGAGTAAAATTCAAGAATGATCAAAACATAGATCCAATCAAAGATAGAATCATAACAGACAATCTTGGACACGAAAAAAGAAAATTTAATTTTTACGTGAATAAGTGTCGATTCGTGAATAATTATCGATATCGTGAATAAGTAATCTCAAATCGAAAGATAGAAATTTCACCAAAAACATCATCATGCTTCATGAATAGTACTCGTAAATAGTAACTCATGAATAGTAACTCATGAATAGTAACTCATGAATTGTAACTCGTGAATAGTTACTCATGAATAGTAACTCATGAATAGTAACCCCGACATGAAAAAGTTCTAAATTTGAAAAAAATTTCAAACCAATATTTCGGCATAATGATATTGAAGAAATAATATCATTTTCGAATAAAATAACATCCCTTACCTCCAAAAAGACAAGATTGACCGAAATCTCGGATATAGTCTTTGAAAGAACTTGCACCATATTATCCCGATCAGTTGTACCCGATACTTTTACTGATCAAGTCCGTCATTTTGAACTTTCGAATTGGCTTGAGTCTGAAGTTTATCTGATCGGGTATGTGAAATTATATGAATATAAATGAAGTACAAACGTTTCCGAAGAAAGATCTCATTTATTTTATTGATAAATAAAATGATTACACAAGCGAAAGAAAAGAATAACATAACTTTTCTTGGTAAAATTTTTAAGTCTCCCAACGTGCCATGTATTCTTTACTTCGAATCATCCATTGCTTGAAGTCAGATGTACTGCTTCGACTTCTACCACTTCATAAGGTCCCTCCCAATTAGGCATCAGCTTGCCGGTGTTCTGGGGGGTTGATGCCTCCGACTCCCGAAGGACTAAATCTCCAACCTCAAATCTCCTCTGCTTCACCTTCTGATTGTAGTGTCGGGCTGTTCTCTTTTGGTAAATTGCTAACCTTATCAGAGCTGAGTCCCGAACTTCTTCCAAAAGATCCAAATTTAACCGTAGTCCTCGGTCATTGTAACTCCTTATATTGGTGACCAAGAGTGGGAGATCCGATCTCAATAGGTATGAGTGCATCGGTCCCATATGCCAATCGAAACGGTGAATCCCCAGTTGTTGTTCTTGGAGTAGTACGATAGGCCCACAAAACACTGAGTAATTCCTCTGGCCACCGACCCTTTATTTTGTCAAGTCATTTTTTGATTCTGTTAAGCAGGGTTCGGTTAGTAACTTCCACTTGGCCGTTGGACTGAGGGTGGGCCACCGAAGTCTTTCGGTGCTGAATCCCCAATTATTTTAGAAAAGCTTCAAATTTTGACCCTACAAATTGCCTGCCATTGTCTGAAACCACTGCCATTGGGATACCGAAATGATAAACAACTCCTTCTTTAAAAAACTTCAAACATTCTTGTTCGGTGATCTTCTGCAGCGGCTTAGCTTCAACCCACTTCGTCATGTAGTCAATGGCCACAATCACAAAACTGACCTGTCCCTTGGCCTTCGACAGAGGCCCTAGGATGTCGATTCCCCATATGGAAAATGGAATCGGGGACAAGACCGAAAACAATTCTTCGGGAGGCTGATGAGGGATGGTGTTGTTCAGCTGGCATTTCGGACACTTTTTGACAAAATATTTGGCTTCCTGGTAGATGGTCGGCCAATAGTATCCATGCCTCATAATCTTATATACCAATGACTTGGCCCCCAGTCTCCACAAATTCCTTCGTGCACCTCCCGAAGTGTGTAATCTGCCTCTGAGGGTGTTAAGCATTTGAACAGTGGAGAACTAAACGCCTTTCGATATAGCTCTCCATCAATAAGAATAAAATTCGAACTCTTGTGCTTGATCTTTCTCGCCAATATGCGATTCAAAGCCAACACCCCATCAGCCAAATACGATATATATGGTGTGAGTCAGCAGTCGAGCCGATCCCGGGCCATCACATCCACCTTCAGTATGCTGGGTTGTTCTAACAGCTCTAAGTATACTGACCCCGTTGAACGAACTAGCTTTAGTAGTCACCAATTTGGCCAGAGCATCTGCTACTGTATTGTCTGCCCGATCGATTCCCTGATAACTATGTGTGCTGAAGTACGTGAGTTTATCTTTCACTTCGACCAGATATTTCGACATTCTTGCCCCTCGGGCCTCATACTCCCCTGATATCTGTTTGACCACCAGCTGGGAATCGTTGTAGATGACTAGATTTTGTACTTCCAAGCTTCGGGCCAACCGAAGTCCAGCTAGTATGGCCTCATATTCTGCTTCGTTGTTTGTAGCTTTGAACTGGAACTTAAAATTATATTTCATGCTAACTAATTAGAGTTGGAATTGGATTCCATAATAACTAATTGGAGTTGAAATTGGATTCCATGTTTCCTTAAATAAAAGAGTTTATTTAGATATGAAATAAGATTTCGTATTATTCAAAATAAAAGAGTTTATTTGTGAATAGGAAAGAGAATCCTAATTTCCTTAAATAAAGGAGTTTATTTAGATATGGAATAAGATTTCATATTATTCAAAATAAAGGAGTTTATTTGTGAATAGGAAAGAGAATCTGTGTTTCTTTTAATAAAGGAGTTTTTTTTACTTGGAATTGGATTCCATTATTAATTAAAATAAATGAGAATTGCATTACAAGTTCTATTCTACCCTTTTTTCATGTTCCATCATCCCTTGTTCCTATTGATGTTCCTGATAATTCTACACAGGGGGAGTTACAGAATGAACCTGAGTTGAGAACCTATGTTCGAAGAGGCAAGCATAAGGTCACCATTTTTGCACCACTACTCCAACCCTGCTCAAAACCTAATCTTGATAATGCTAATGGTGAGAATCCTAATCCTACTTGTTCATCTGATGATATTGATATTCTTATTGCTCTTAGAAAAGGGGTTAGAACTTGTACTCAACATCTTATCTCTAATTTCTTAGCCTATAATAAATTGTCTGCATCCTATCTCTCTTTTATTTTTTTCTTATCTTCAATATATGTTCCTCAGGGATGGAAAGAAGAAATGAGTGATGAGAATTAGAAACAGGTTATGATAGAGGAGATGAATGCCTTGAAAAAGAATGATACATGGGTACTAGTCTCACTTCCTTACGGAAAATGATCAGTTGGTTAAAAATGGGTATATACAGTTAAACAGAAACCAGATGGGATAGTTAAGTGATTCAAAGCCAGATTAGTTGCAAAAGGGTACACTCAAACTCATGGGATTGATTACAAGGAGACATTTTTTCCTGTGGTAAAGATGAACTCTGTTCGTACCATAATCTCATGTGTAGCAAACTTCGGCTGGGATATTCAACAATTGGATGTGAAAAATGTATTCCTTCATGGTGACTTAGAGGAGAAAGTATATATGGAAATACCCTCTGGTTTTACTTCATTTACCACCAAGGATAAGGTTTATAAACTGCGAAAGGCTGGTTGAAGCAATCTCTCAAAGCTTGGTTTGGTAGATTCCATAAAGCAATGATAAGATTTGGGTACAAGCAGAGTAGAGCAGATCATACCCTATTTGTCAAACATATAAACGATAAGACTACCATTCTTATTGTTTATGTTGATGACATTGTGGTGACAGGGGATAATAAAGAAGAGATGATGAATCTTAAAGCAAGTTTGGCCAAAGAATTTGAGATCAAAGATCTTGGTCCTTTGAAATATTTTCTTGGTATTGAAGTTGCAATATCTACCAGTGGGATTTTTTTATCTCAAAGAAAGTATGTCCTTGATCTTTAACAGAAATTGGCATGATGGAATGTAAGCCTGCTAATTCTCCTATTGAAGTTAATCATCATATAGTAGGTGGCACAGGACCTACGGTTGATAAAGAAAGATATCAAGGTTTGGTGGGAAGATTGATATATCTTTCTCATACTAGACCTAATATATCTTATGTTGTGAGAATAGTGAGTCAGGATATGCATGATCCTCGACATTGTCATATGGAAATTGTTTATAGAATTACGAGGTATCTCAAGTATTCTCCTAAAAAAGGGTTATTGTTTGCATCACATGGTCATATGAGAGTTGAAACTTTTTCCCGACTCAAATTGGGTAAGCTCTAAAGAGGATCATCGTTCTATATCGAAGTTCTGCTTATTTGTTGGAGGTAATCTTGTTACTTGGCATAGTAAGAAACAATCTGTGGTAGCAAAATCTAGTGTTGAAGCAGAATATCGAGATATTGCCTTGGGTATATGTGAACTAATGTGGCTTCAACCTTGTTAGAAGATTTGGGTGTTACAACTAATAGGCATATCACGGTTATTTTGTGATAATAAGGCAACCATTAGTATTGCGAATGACCCAGTACAACACGATATAATGAAACACATTGAGATTGATGGACACTTCATTAAAGAAAAGTTAACTAGTGGTCTTATTTGCTTACCTTTTTGTCAAAAGCAGTAAAATCGAACGGCGATATTTTGACAAAGGTCTTAGTAGTAAGATGTTTCATCCGCCATATTTCAAGTTGGGTATGCAAGACATTTATACATCAACTTGAGGGGGAGTGTTAGAAGATATGACAGTGTTAGAAGATATAATAGGATAAAATACTCACAAAATACGCTCGATATTATAGAGAGAGAAATCTTTAGTTTCTGGTGTCATTTTCAATTCTAACCTAAGCACCCTATTTATAGAAAAATGCTTAGAACACCAAAGCAGAAAATTTAATATAATATTAATATATATAATAATTCTTCTACGCCATCCTACCAGCTGATCTCAAACACCTAACACATGTCCATAAACAACAAAAAAGTTTTTCTAAATAAAAATAATTAAAACTTCCAAAAATCAATTATTTCGGAACTTCGGAACTTCAATAATTCATAATAAATAGCCCTTTTTCAGAAAATTCGAATCTCGCGGCTTTTTATAGTAAATTCAATTCTCTACAACTTTGCAGAAAAAAGTTTTTCCAAATTCCAAACAGAAATTGACCGAAATCCATAAACAGACAATTTTACAGGCTATAATCAAATTTCAGTCAAGAAATGGGATCCACCGACACACAAAACATGTGTTAATCATTTAATACAACAAGAATACTCTTCCTCCTCATATAGTCATATATCCCACATTCATTGTAAAAATATCATCATTAATATATTATTAAAATAATATATTTAAATGAATTATTTTATCAAAAAAAGATAAAATATTAATTTTTAACAATTGTCACATTAAAAATTTTCTCCATCTATATTCACATAAAATCAATATTTTCCTCATCAAATAAAACAATAATTAATTATTCATAAATAATATTACGTAATCACAAGATCGCCAACTGGCCGCTAGTTCCGGAAAGAGGAGGAGCTTTCAATAAGAATTTCTCTTTCTTGTCACAGCGATTATTAGGTGACCAAACCTCTCCTAGATGTAACTTTCTAGACATTGCCAATAATGTTTTCTAATAATATTATTCAGATAACATGAATTATTGCTTCGATAATGGAAAATACTGTGTAGTGACAATTATTGAAACAACAGTAATATAAAAAAAATCAACGCAACAATTATTGATTCAATAAAATAAAATACTGAATAGTAATTACTGTAACAATTATTGAGTAGTGCCTTCTTACGTAAGAATCAATAATTGGTGCAATACTGCAGTGTCTTCTTTGTGCAACAACGCCATTCATCGTGTTTTAACCACCGGGTATTCCAACAAGATAATTGGAATAACTACTGCAGTTATTTATAAATAACTCATACTTGTCTTTTTCTCCATCCAATCGCTTTCCGTTATTGGGACCACAAAGATCATAGCAAATCGTCATTTAATATTCCCCGACAGTAAGAATATTCCACGACCAAACGAATATTCCCCGACAACAATGAATATTTTATAACCACCTGTTTATTTTAAAATATTCGCGCATTTTACTCATAACTAACCACATTAATCAATTCAACCCTTACTATTTCAAAATAATAATTAGAGAAATTAAATCTTTATTTATAAAAAGTTGGGGTCTTACAATCTTGAGCGTATTTCTTTAGAGTTTAAGAAAGCTTTGAGCGTAGTGCAAGTTTTCTTCAAGTATATTCCCTTCTCTACCATTTTAATACTTTTCTTTTTAAGGTAGGGGATATTATTTGTTGTAATCGTATGGGATATAATTGTCGTACTCGTAAAGGATATTATTATTATTATTATAGTAAGTGGTATTATTTCGTTCGTATTCATGAAGAGAACTTCTATTATTCCATTCTTTATTATTATGTTGGAATAACATGTCTATGCGAAGTACTGCATACATGGTGAAATTCTTCTATTATTTCATTCTTTATTATTATGTTGGAATAACCTATCTATGCGAAGTACTACATACATGGTGAAATTCTTCTATTATTCTATTCTTTATTATTCTCGTTTAATATCATATCTGTGCGCGCTACGCATGACCGTTCCATTATTTATTATTCGTTGAATAACTCATGCTGCGCGGCCTATCGCATGCCTGGTGAATTCTTCTGTTATTCCATTATTTATTATTTTATTGGAATATCCTGTCTGTGCGTTTACGCGTGACCTGGTTCAATTATTTATTATTCTGTTGAAATAACACGTCTATGTAGATTACCGCATGCATAATAAATGATCATTCATATTTATACGAATAGTATTTTCATAAAAAAGGGGTTTCTGCCAGGGGCAGATTCATAATTTTTCTGACCCTCAAAAAATTCTGAAAAAAATTTGAAATAATAATTTGATGAGTTTTCTAGATTGTGTCCAAAAATGGCGATTTTTGGATGTATAGATTAAGAGTTATAGATTTTATGGGAAAAGACTATTTTAAAAGTAAACCCTTATAACTCCTTGTGGTTAACTCCAAAATTGGTGAAATTTTTATTGGAAATACATGTATATAACAGGAGTATACCCTGTAAATTTTGGAATTTTTGGACAAAATTATAATTTATGATAAATGTCTAAATATTCGGCAGTTTTAGCCATATGAAAAATAGTAAATGAATTTTAAAAATTCTGAGAAAAATATATGTTCAAGATGGGACTATATTCTGTTAAATTCCAGAAAATAAATATTTTTGGTACTAATTTGGTATTTTTCATGAAAATGAATTAGTTATGAGTAAATGAATTAAATATGTTATGTGAAGTAATAAAATTGGAAAATATGATTTTATGGCTTGGGAATCCTATATAGGGTATATGCAGATTTTTTATGAGGGATTTGATCATTGATGATGAAATCTTATGAGTATGGCATTTTTGAATGATTAAATGTATTATTTGATAAAGTGTAAACAATTGAAATAAATTATTTATAAGTTTAAGAAATGATTAAAATATTGTTATTATATTAATGATATTAGATTATGAGATTATTAAGTGATTGATAATATTTGGTTATTATTGAACACTGGATAAATTGTATTATAAATGTTTAATATTTATCCTTTATCTCATTTGATTGATTCTTATATCATTGTCATCATCCTCATGCTTATATTGTGTTGAAAGTCATCTTTGGCAGTAGTGCATAGATGGATTTGGTATGATTATGACCATGGATTATTCGGTATAATCATGACCGTAATGTTATAAATGATGTGAAAAAAGTCCTCATTGGCCCGTAGTGCATTGATGGACAGTTTTTGGTATGATTATGGCTATGGATTCTCTTCGCCAAGGGTGCAAAGATGAATTATTTTATGGCATGATCATGATCAATTGATGAAAACACGATTATCTTTAGCCCGTAGTGCATGGATAATTCGTGGTCGTGATATTAACGAATATCCTTAGCCGTAGTGCATGGATAATTCAGTGATGTGGATTGATTATCGAGCTAAGTCTCAGCGATAAAATATAAATTCATGGATGTGATATTAACGAATATCCTTGGTCATAGTGCAGGGGTGATTCGATGATGTGGATTATTTATTAAGCTGAGTCTCAGCGATAAAATATTTATTATACACTTTTAATTCATAGAAGATAGTAGATATCATGCTCTACTTGACTCTTCTAAAAATACAGTTGTATGTCTTTGGCATGTAGTGCAAAGATGAATTGTTAATGAATATCTTTGGCCGTAGTGCAAAGATGAATTTATTAGTATGATTATGAGTAGGAATTCTGATTTGGTATACCATGATTTTTGATGTTTCAGGTGAAGATAGGTGATGAAAATTATCTCCGTCCTGGTTGTGAAGAGGAATTTAGAACCACAATTATGATTATGAGTTATTCATATGATTGTTAACAGGAACTGTTGATTTATTTTACATGGATAAAACATTATTGGTGGACTTTTAACATAGAGAAGATAATAGACCTTATGGTCTATTTGACTCTTCTAATGGATTGCTTCGTTCACCGCAACTATAGTTGAAAAGTTTTATCATCTACCATATGTTCTAAATCTCCGATTTATTATTGATGAAAGCTATTGATAATTTAATTATCTTTAGTCATGATATTCTTTACTGGGCTAGTTGTGCTCACCCTTTCTGCTTCATAATTCTTTTCAGGTAATAAGAGTGTTGCCGTAAGAGTGTTCTTGGTCGAGCGGGGATAACAGGAATATAACTGTGGTCTCTAGCTGTGGAGGTTCTCCCTAAACAGTATAGAAAAGTGTGTTGTATTCTATACATCATTTAGTAGTTATATTTGGTGAATCAAATAGGGTGAAGAGAACCCAACTTTGGAAGGGTGTTTTGCCACTATCATACAAGATGTCTAATGACATACAACCTCGTGTTATCATAAGACAGGATTGTGCGCATCCACTTGCTGAGTATATCTACGGGCACTACCTATATGATCTTGGAATTTATTTAAAATATAATATTCACTTGGAGACAGTGGAGATAGTTATATGTCAAGAGAAGACTCACCATTGGAAAGAAGATGATAGTAATCTTCTCGTTTTTCTTTGGGGTCTATTGGGTCAACCAAGGATAATTCTGTGGAAATATGATATCTATTATAACCTAGACGCATGGCCTCCCATGTACGATGGTTTCCTTGAGCACTTTCCAAAGATTTTAATTTCTAAAACAGTTTTTGACTATACTTTTATATAAAGTACCATTGTAAGGTTGTGGTCGAGGCACCATGAAAGTTAAATACATTTGTATTAAAATTCACAGTTAACTGTGGTCGTATTCTATACGATAGTTCAATAGTTGTATAAAAAAAGTTATATTTGAATTTTGTATCATGTATCTAGCGATTCATAATGGGTGATGTATACCTAATTTTGGGGGCGTCATATTTGGTATGAGAGCTTAGGGATATGGTCATTTGGCGAGATAAGAGTCTAGAACTAGGAGGGAGAGACGAAGTTATATATACTTCATTAGTGTGTGACTTACCTAAGTTTCGAAATTGTTTACTTGATAAGTTGACAAATTGTGATATGTCAATTAACCTTTGTTTTAAAGATATATTCTAGAATGATATCTGAAATACAGGAGATGAGCAATGGAAAAATTATGATACAGAGGATATAACCGTGAAGGTACAATCCGAAAAGAAAGCAAGGTATTCTCATCTCTTCAAATATCAGGTACGTATGTAAATTTTGAGGGCAAAATTTCATAAGGAGGGGAAATTGTGAGAACCCGAATTTTATGAAATAAAAGTATTCAAATTTTTTTCTATTTTGGTAAATAGTTAAATTGATAAAAGTTTAAAGTTAAGGGTAATATGTGAATTTTTTTTTTGCAAAGTCAAGTTTTTATATATAATATTCGATTGGTCGAAGAATATTCATTTTAACAGGGAATATTCGTACAACGGCACAATCATTGGTGGACTCCACAACGGAATTATTGTTTGATTGAGAAAACTACAAAAATACTTTTTTATGAAAATAACGACGGAAGTTTTACCGTTAATCTGCTGAAACACCTATTAGTTAAAAGTACAAAGAATACGCCGTAGTTGCATAAGAAGACACCAGTATTGATTATTGATGCTTACGTGAGAAGTCACTCGCTTTTGTTTTATTAGTATTATTAATGTAATAAAATAGAAAAGCTTTTTATATAAAACAAAATACTTTTATAAAGTTATTCGCTTTTATTAGGCTAATAGTAAAATCTTTTATATAAAATAGAATACTTTTATAAAGTTATCTGCTTTATTAGACAATAATTAGAATATATTATATTTTATTATGCATAGTATTTGTATAAAGTGTCTCGTATAGTATTTTGTATAGTAAAATTTTTTATATATAAAATGTAATACTTTTATAAAGTTATTCGTTTTATTAGATTATAAATATAATATATTATATTATATTTAAAAGATTTTGCTTTAAATATGGACCGTCCGATTAAAAGTAAATCAATCTGGACTGTTCATGAATTAGTTACTATGCAGTTCATTCTTCTATAAATAGAAGCTCATTCATTCATTATTTCTTACGAATTCACTGAAATTCTAGAGAGAGAAACTATAGAGAGAGTTCTTCTTCTATAATCTTGAGCGTATTTCTTTAGAGTTTAAGAAAGCTTTGAGCGAAAAGCAAGTTTTCTTCAAGATATTCCTCGCCTACCAAATAAATACTTTTCTTTTTTAAGGTAGGGATATTATTTGTTGTAATCGTAGGGGATATAATTGTCGTACTCGTAAAGAATATTATTATTATTATTATTATTATTATAGTAAGGGGTATTATTTCGTTCGTATTCATGAAGAGAACTTTTATTATTCTATTCTTTATTATTATGTTGAATAACTTTATATTATGCCAAATATCGCCGTATATATGGTGAAATTCTTCTATTATTCCATTCTTTATTATTATGTTGAATAACTCCGTCTATGCTAAGCATCGCATACATGGTGAAATTCTTCTATTATTCCATTCTTTATTATTCGTCGAATATCCTCGTATGTATGCTTACGCATGACCGTTCTATTATTTATTATTCTCGTTGGAATAACTCGTCTCTGCGCGGCCTATCGCATGCCCGTGAATTCTTCTCGTTATTCCATTATTTATTATTCTCATTGAATATCTTGTCTCGCATGCGCTTACGCATGACCTCGTTCCATTATTTATTATTTTGTTGAAATAACATGTCTATGTTGATTATCGCATACATGGTAAATGATCATTCGTATTCATACGAATAATATTTTCATTAAAAAGGGTTTTTGCTGTAAGCGATTCATAATTTTTCTGACCTCAAAAATTTTGAAAAAATTTGAAATGATAATTTGATGAGTTTTCTAGATTGTGTCCAAAAATGGCGATTTTTGGATGTATAGATTAAGAGTTATAGATTTTATGGAAAAAGACTATTTTAAAAGTAAACCCTTATAACTCCTTGTGGTTAACTCCAAAATTGGTGAAATTTTTATTGGAAATACATGTATATAACAGGAGTATACCCTGTAAATTTCGGAATTTTTGGACAAAAGTACAATTTATGATAAATGTCTAAATATTCGAAAGTTTTAGCCATATGAAAAATAGTAAATGAATTTTAAAAATTCTGAGAAAAATATATGTTCAAGATAGGACTATATTCTGCTAAATTCCAGCAAAGAAATATTTTTGGGACTAATTTCGTATTTTTCATGAAAATGAACTAGTTATGAGTAAATAAATTAAATATGTTATGTGAAGTAATAAAATTGAAAAATAGGATTTTATGGCTTGGGAATCCTATATAGGGTATATGCAGATTTTTTATGAGGGATTTGATCATTGATGATGAAATCTTATGAGTATGACATTTTTGAATGATTAAATGTATTATTTGATAAAGTGTAAACAATTGAAATAAATTATTTATAAGTTTAAGAAATGATTAAAATATTGTTATAATATTAATAATATTAGATTATGAGATTATTAAGTGATTGATAATATTTGGTTATTATTGAACACTGGATAAATTGTATTATAAATGTTTAATATTTATCATTTATCTCATTTGATTGATTCTTATATCATTGTCATCATCCTCATGCTTATATTGTGTTGAAAGTCATCTTTGTCGTTAGTGCATAGATGGATTTGGTATGATTATGACCATGGATTATTCTTAGATAATCATGACCGTAATGTATAAATGATGTGAAAAAAGTCCTCATCGGCCCGTAGTAGTATTGATGGACGCTTTTGGTATGATTATGGCTATGGATTCTCTTCTACCAAGGGTGCAAAGATGAATTGTTTTATGGCATGATCATGACTGTTGATGAAAACACGATTATCTTTAGCCCGTAGTGCATGGATAATTCGTGGTCGTGATATTAACGAATATCCTTAGTCAGTAGTGCATGGATAATTCAAAGATATGGATTGATTATCGAGTTGAGTCTCAAATGATGAAATATAATTTCATGGATGTGATATTAACGAATATCCTCGCCAGAGTGCGGGGTGATTCGATGATGTGGATTATTTATTGTCGAGTCTCAAATATGAAATATTTATTATACACTTTTAATTGTAGAAGATATAGTAGATATCATGCTCTACTCGACTCTTCTAAAATACAACTTGTATGTCTTTGGCATGTAGTGCAAAGATGAATTGTTAATGAATATCTTTGGCCGTAGTGCAAAGATGAATTTATTAGTATGATTATGAGCAGGAATTCTGATTTGGTATAACCATGATTTTTAATGTTTCAGGTGAAGATAGGTGATGAAAATTATCTTCGTCCTGGTTGCGAAGAGGAATTTAGAACCACAATTATGATTATGAGTTATTCATATGATTGTGGACAGGAACTATTGATTTATTTTATATGGACAAAATATTATTGGTGGACTTTTAACATAGAGAAGATAATAGACCTTATGGTCTATTTGACTCTTCTAATGGATTGCTCGTTCCGCTGCAACTATGGTTGAAAAGTTTTATCATCTACCATATGTTCTAAATCTCTGATTTATTATTGATGAAAGCTATTGATAATTTAATTATCTTTAGTCATGATATTCTTTACTGGGCTAGTTGTGCTCACCCTTTCTACTTCACATTTCTTTTCAGGTAATAAGAGTGTTGCCGTAAGAGTGTTCCCGGGTCGAGCGGGGATAACAGGAATAGAATCTATGGTCTCTAGTCATGGAGGTTCTCCCTAAACAAAGATAAAAAAGTGTGTTGTATTTTATACATCATTTAGTAGTTATATTTGGTGAATCAAATAGGGTGAAGCGAACCCAACTTTGGAATGGTGTTTTGTCACTATCATACAAGATGTCTAATGACATACAACCTCGTGTTATCATAAGACAAGGTTGTGCGCATCCACTTGCTGAGTATATCTACTAACTACCTATATGATCTTGGAGTTTATTTGAAATATAATATTCACTTGGAGACAAAGGGAGATAGTTATATGTCAAGAGAAGACTCACCATTGGAAAGAAGATGATAGTAATCTTCTCGCTTTTCTTTGGGGTCTATTGGGTCAACCAAGGATAATTCTGTGGACATATGATATCTATTATAACCTGACGCATGGCCTCCCATGTCCGGTTGGTTTCTTGAGCACTTCCCAAATATTTTAATTTCTAAAATAGCTTTTGACTATACTTTTATATAAAGTACCATTGTAAGGTTGTGGTCGAGGCACCACCACGAGAGTTAAATACATTTGTATTAAAACTCACAATTAATCGTGGTCGATTCTATACGACGCTTCAACAATTAGTATAAATGAAGTTATATTTGAATTTTGTACCATGTATCTGGCGACTCATAATGGGTGATGTATACCTAATTTTGGGGGCGTCACAAAGATAATTTGGGAAAGTGCAGGATATTCTGCCCGACCCGATATGTATGATCGATTTGCGCCGAGAGCGGGAAGAGATCCGCTCAGTTGATTATATTGAGTTGTGGAGCGAATACATCGTCACGTGGTATGCATGGGAAGATATTGTATTAGTTTGTGTGGTCGCTACAAGGCAGGAGATTTGTCTTGTCGACTACCGGTATAGGCAGATGACTCGTCTGAGAATAAGCCGCCCACAAATTCAACCAGACGATACATATACACCGCGTGCCTTCTTTAGTCAATACGAAGCTGCCGACCTCGTAAGTTTCTTTGTAATATTTTGTATGTATCTTAGTCATTAAGAGTGTTCAAATTCAAGAGTCAAAAAAATGTGTAAAAAACCTAGTGTAATTGATCCGCCCCCATATAAATATATATAACTAAATTTTTACACATTTTTTTGACTCTTGATTTTGAACATTTTTAATGGCTAAGATTAAAGCTGATTTTTAATTTATAACTAAATAAAAAAATAAACAAAGATTATGGTAACATACTAGAGATAAGTGAGTGTTGGATGATATATCTTGGGCTTCCTCCATCATGGTGACAGTTTGACATCTCCAGGTTGAAGTTTTAGACGTGAAAAAGATGAAGATGAAAAGCTCTGAGTTTTGTTTTTATTTTTATTTAATTATAAATTAAAAATCAGCTTTAATCTTAGTCATTAAGAGTGTTCAAATTCAAGAGTCAAAGAATTATCTAAAAAATTATATAAAAAATTTAGTGACATTGATCCTCCCCCTATATATATATAGATATCACGTCAGAGTATATATATATTAACTCTAATTCAATATGTTCCGCTGCCGCGCCACACGATTGTAACAAGAGCAAAAGAGAATATTTAATGATTAAATATTCTTGCTTAAGAATTGAATTAAAGGAAGTGGTTAGCATGAAGTTTATTTTTGAGTAAGTTGATCAATTGGTCAATAGAGTACTGATTGGCCAATAGAATACTGACACGCATGCGAGACTCTATGTGTGTCAACATTTTACTGAACAATTGACCAAATTATCAAAAAATTAACTTGATACTGACAGGATCCTGAATTAAGAGAGAGTATATATAATTAAAAGGGATCTGGATTGTCACAAGGGAAGGGAAGGGAAGGGAAGGGAAGGGAAGGACGACGTGAGTGGGGGAACTAGGGTAGGGGTGGGGTGGGGTGGGGTGGGGTGGGGTGGGACCCGTTAAAGGAAAGAGAAAAATTATATTTTTAGAAATCGAGAGTTATAATAATTAAAAATAAAATTATCACATTATTTATTTTGAAATGTTATTCTTTGTAATATAAAATATTTCATTTTTCCGTCTCTCCAAATCCTCTTACTTTTGAGGGAGAAATTTTGAGCAAAAAATAAAATCAATTTTACCTCTAAATCCATTCCCTTCCTAAAAAAACTCGCAAAATTTAGTAAAATTTTAATTAATTTTTCTTCCTTTCCCCTCAAATAAAAACTTAAAAACACAGTATTATGTCCAATTAGAAATTTTTCATAAAAAACTTACAAAAATCCTCAAGCTTTTATAATAAGAAATAATTTTGACTACATTTTTGACTATTTTAATTACACTATCATATCAACAACTCTTTTTGGAAAGATATTTTCTGGAGATGTTTAGTGATATAAATTTGACTTTTATTTATTTATAACAAAAGAGTTATAAAATTTTAAATCCAAACAAGACATACAAAATATGTACATTTAGATTGAAAGAACAGAATTGAAAAGGAAATAGAACAATACAATACCGACACACACACACAGAGAGATCACATTCCAGCCTATATGTCAATACTGTAGAGTTCTTCTACGCCAACCGCTTTCTACCGACCGGATTAGTGACCGGTCGGAAATTTTATTTTTTTTTAATTTTATTTTTTGCTTTTGACTACTAAATAATTAATGTGATTTATTGGAACTAATTTTTTTATAAAATACAGTGATTTAGGTATCATTTGGATACATATAAAAAACAGAGTTGCATAGACTGTACAACTCTGTTTTTTACATGTATCCAAATGACACTTAAATCACTGCATTTTGTAAAAAATTTAATTCCAATAAATCACATTAATTATTTTATAGTCAAAAAGCAAAAAAAAAAAATTAAAAATTCCGACCGGTCACTAACCCGGTCGGAAGAAAGCGGTCGGCGTAGACTTATTACGATACTGTATTAATCAATTGACCAAAATTAACTTCATACTAATCACTCCCTCTCAAATTTATATTTAGTCGTTGGTGATAGGTGTTGTCCTGTGGTAAAATGTCAAAATTATGACATATATCCACTCCCACGTAAAATGAAAATCAAGTGAATACCAAATACACTATTTCCTACTTTGTCTTAAATCTTCTAAATGGTACATATACATGAATTAAGAGCAAGGGTCTGTTATGAGCCTTCTGACGGTTAAATTTTAGAGACGGAATATATAAACACAGACTACTACTGTACGTTCTGTACAGTGCCTAGCGCGTCGTGTTTCTTGGTAACCACCTAAAATTTTCTATTTCACGACGGTGAGTACTTACTTTTACACAGACGAGAGTCGTGGGAGGGAATTCAGGGATAAGCCCGTTTACCACCGACATATGTTGCTGCAACAGACACAACAGATCCACGTGCCGCAAAGTCATCCCATGAATTGGTCGTTAACACAACAAAATCTGCCAATTTTCCAGCAGTTAATGATCCCACATCCTTGTCAAGAAAGCATGCTTGAGCAGCTGATATAGTGTACCTGCCATTATGGGAAGTACACAAGTTCAAACATATTTAAATGCATGCAAACATTTATGAGCAACAATGTGATAATAGGGTATTGGAATATGTACAAACAAACACAAATTTATAGAGCAAGGGTCTGGTGGAGCCTATACACCCCAATGAAGTTTCCCCAAAAATATTTTTAGTGTAGGTGTGCAAGTGAAAATCATTAAAAAAATCTAGAGTAAAATTATAAATATTTTTAGTGTAGGTGTGCAAGTGAAAATCTTTAAAAACTTTAGAGTAAAAACTGCAATAAATCTAACTTCTGGGGATAAACTTATAATAACTTCAATTATGAATTTCGATTGTAACATTCTTTAAGTCCTATAATATGATTTTTATTTACTCTTAATGCTGCATATAGATCAAAGATAATTGGAAGACAAGATACTAAACTGATCTTGGACTATTTTTTTCTTTTGTTTTTTGTTGCTTTTGTAGTTTAGAAACATATCTTGTCAGTATGCAAACCGTTGTTGCGTTAGAAAATAAAAACATTAAAAGTTGGGAAACATTTAACATTTATATAATTTTTTACTATACTTTATTTTCTTGATTATTTTTTTAAAATTATTGATATATGAAGCCTCCACTAAAAATCAGCTTCTGCCACTGGCTGCAGTAATACTGAGACTGTAAATTAGTATAGGCTACGGAAGAGACCAGTCTCATCTCTCCTGAAAATCATAGGTGATCAAGAACAGAAATTTTTCAAAAACTTCAAGACATCACTGCGACTTTGAAAAGAAATAACCCGATGTAAATGTGAGTTTCTATGTTCATCTTATAAAAGGGGAAGCTTGACATCACTAAACATGTGCCACGTGTTCTGTTTTGGGAACTATTTCCTATTTATATTGCACAACTAATATATACATTGATGAACAGACATGAAGTATGAAAAGTAACAGATAAGACAGATAAGTACTCTTACGCATTTAATGCATCAGTCAGCTTAATGCACTCTGATGAAATCCAAGCATTTTCCCAACCAGGAGGTATTCTTTTCATTGCTGTATTTATGCTAACCAAAGGATTAATATCTGCTACCTGGACAATGAAACCAGTAAAGTAAATATGCATAACTGCATTTTATAGCTATTCTAATAACACTATGTATTTTGATAAACAAAAACAAGTATCCACATGAAAGAAAAAAGTGATGCAAAAATTTTCACCGGCCAATCAGAACCAAACGCCAAAAGTGCACCACTAGAAAGGAGTGACTTAAACATATATGATCCTTTTTGAGCTCTGTCCAGTCCGAGTTTCTTGATTGCAGAATCAGCATCATCCAGTAAATGATCTGGCTGTCAAAAAATTAATCCTCATATGAAGTCCTAATTAATATATAGCTTTTGACAATATAAATCATGCAGTAGCAGACTCGCCAATTGTATTCACACTATTATATAACTAAACCAAGCTGTAAGTTCATGGGCCTCGTAATTGAAAAGGAGCTAACTGCATAGAACTATGAACCAAAATAAAGACCTTTCATCCAAGAAAACTCACCCAGATGAAAGGAAATTTGAAAAACAAAACAAAACAAAAAATTAAGTAAATAACACAACAAAAACAAAAAAGGAAACCAGAAATTGTTATTCAAAATGAAGTGTAGAAACGACGACTATAAAACCTAGTTGATGCCGTGCAAAGACTTTGGTTTCCAAGTTATTTTCTCAAGGATTTGGGTTTTCGTATAGCATTTCAAAACAACTTGTATCGACGCTACTCTAGTACAGCATGCAAAATCAGGAGCGAGCAACATTTACTGTTAAATTTAAACTGAAAGAGAGTCTCAAAAGCCAACCTCAACTTAGCACAAATATATATGGAGCATAAACCATACTCTGAAGCAGTTTATAAAGACAATGATGTATACTTGAAAATTAACAAGTGAATATAATAAATGATCTTGAAAAACCTGCACCGAAGCTGCAATGCCTAGTTGACCAAATTGGGCTGCAGTGCCAGGGGCCAAATGCTGAGCATGCTCAATCTACAAATAAGTGTTTGTTCCAGCCAGAGAATAGAACATTAGTAATGCTGGAGAAAAGAATTTTTTTTTAAAGAAAATCTTATAACTGAATCTTGAGTAAGGCAATCTGCATTTTCATTAAAACCTCAATCTCTTGTTACAAAAATGTACCCTAAATCTTCGATCCCTCTTTCCATTTGTTGCAACCACTAACTTGTACATATCTAAGATCAAGCCATTTGCCCTGTCACCTATGGCATGAATGGCAACCTAAGAAATATCAAAAGGAAAGCTATCAATTATTTTGTACTTACAATTTTAGATACAAATAAACATCTCATACCAAGAAAAACAATCACCTGAAGGCCAGATTTGTCTGATGAGACGGTCCTGTTGAATAAAGTATCAATATTTGTCACTTGTAGACCATAGTTGTGAGGCTCGTCAGCATATGCCTACAGAAACATATAAACAACATTTCTAATAAAAAAATTTAATGACCGAAAAACAAGTTAGTCTATGTATACGCCGTATAAGGTACAAAGAGGTTTTAAGCTTGTCCTAAAGTAAATTTCAATAGGCAGTCATCTCTGAAATAAAAATGTGGTGATTTACTAAAACATGCTTTTAAGTCGTTGTCCAAAAACAAAACAGAACAAACTTGGTAAGGCCACAAATAAAGTTCAGTAGCTGACTTGCTGTGCACCTGAGATTCTGACAACATAAGTTAAGGCTCATAGCAGCATAAGTTAAGGTCATAGGTCAAAGAAATGTACCACGATACTGGTGTTTGTTTAATGGATATACTTATCTAATAAATAAATTGGTTGTCTGATGGATATTCATATAAAAAAAATGAAAAAAGAAATACAGAGATGAACTTGAAAAGCTTGACAAGAATTATAACTAAAGTAGAAAATGTGGAAAATCATCTCCATTTCACTCAATCTGTCTTCTATTTGTTGTACTTATTAGTGTTCTACATGAAAACTTTACACTGAAGAACTATGGCCTAGAATTAAAACAACTCTGAGAAGACCAGAAAGAGTAAATGAAAGTGCCCATCACTTTTTTCCAAACCTATGTTCCCTGCATCTTAAAAAAGGTGCAAATAAACCAAAATATTGATGTTCTCACCTCATAGAAGAGTGCACTATTAGATCCCAAGGATCCATCAGCAAAAGCCTTAACACCTCCTAGGTAAAGCCATTCACTCAGCTTGTCTATAAAAGATCCTACACAAGAAAAAAGACCTTATCAAGAGAAAACATGGAATATTTTGATGTACTCAATTGAAAAGGCCAGAGCTTATTAAAAGGGAAAAAAGGAAATAATATATGAAAGAGCATATAATGCACATAAATTTAAAGAAACGCTCGAGGGTCAGCATATTATTTTAAACAAAGATCCGTATTCTCAAGATTGAGAACTAGGGAAAGCCAAATTTTCATTTGGAGGTGGGGGTGAATGGCACCTTTAGAAGCACAAATCTGCTGATTGCAAAAAAAAAACATTTTGTGGATCAAAATAAGGTGAATTGAATAGGTTTGGACCAAAATTACCACAAAATCAAATTATATATAGCTTCTTTTTTTTTTTTTTTGGGGGGTTGAATTGTTTTTCTTATAAGGATAAGTCTGACTTCACAAGCATTGTGCATTCTGATAGTGAAGCAGCCATCCTACCATAATTTAATACAGTACTATTTTAAAAATTGTACATGTGGGTATTTCTTAATTAGACACAAAAAGCTAGGTAAAAATAATACAAATCCTACTTAATGTTCTAATCTCTAGTTGAAAAATATTGATCAAGTACTCTGTGTATTATAATTAGATAATAAATGGATCCAATTGTTTACTTATGGCATGTAAAGTACAGCCCTATAAGATTCCACTTATGTCTTTCAGTACCCTAAAGTCTCCTCTATTTCATTTCCTCTTTTCTTGCATCCTTCATGTAAAATTGGCACTAAATTAATATAAATATCATTGATTATTAAATCAATGATAAAGCATGCATGTATAAATCCTAATTCACTCGTAAACTTCGTCAATTCCAGTCAAGGGTCATTAGGTAAGATCACAATTAAATTTTAATTGAAAATGTTTTCGAAACAGAAGTGCCTTCAGGAGAAGCAAATAACTCTTAGCAAGGAGTTTATACTTTGAGCACACATTGCCTAGTTTGAGGTGTACAGATTGCCACCAAAGTAAAGTTGAAGTGATTTTCTATTGATCCTAGAGGACAAAAAAACATGCCAGTACGCATTTATACTCTGACAAAATATATTACGCAGATAAAGTGGCAGTCTCATTAAGTAGCGAAAATAAAAAGTCATACAAGCAGACGTGACCACGTCTTCATTGGAAAAAATAAGCAGACCCTGATCATCATTTTTCCAGATAAATCAGCCCATCTGTACACATCTGCAATTATCAAAAAAATTGTAGACTTGAGTTATTTTAGTAACTCATTTAGTTACAATCTCTTGTTTAAGGTACACAGAGAAGTATTAAAGTAGAATTTGATAGCACAAACATATAACTGAGTCTGTTGTGCTCTTCTTTGCATTTAAAGAAGTGTATTTTTTTCATGTTGAAATTACTAATTTTCAACTCCAATGTTATCATGGCAATATTCATGAGGCCTGTTCCCTTGAGCTGAATGCTCATTCATCAAAACGTTCCACACAGTCTTTTCATTACGTGAAAGATCGAAACATTCATGAAAGTTTGCAAGTGAAACCTGTAAAATCTTCCCATGAAAGCTCCACCGATGCTCCAGGAAAATATCTTCCAAAATCAACAACTGTGGTCACACCCCTCATTAAGGCAAGCTTGCTAGCTCTATTCAAAGCTTCCCTTCTTTCGTCTTTAGAGACCTCTGGGATGCTGGAGAGCACAAGTTTCATTGCAGAATCTATTAGCAATCCTGTTGGTTCTGCATAAGAAGATCAGAAGATAATCAAAATTTCCATGAAGATTCTTTTTTCTTTTGATTCTGGACCATGAAATGCTGTTTTGATGTGGTTAGATCCCTATTCTTTCCACGAGTGGCAGCTTATTTAACGACCAAATTCAGATGGGTTTTGCTGGCTAATCAGTATAAGTATTAATAATCTGACAAGATAATTAAAATCTGTTAAAGCATGATAACAATGCAGGTCACATTCTTCAATACAAGTTTAGAATAATTGGTAACTTGACATGATAACAAAAATTGTCTGTGCATTATGTTAGGTTAGTGTTCTCCACCATACATTAGGTTCCTCCACTATGTTAGTGTAGTTTCACTCTATTTAGTTTCTGCAATATGATGCATTTGGATTTTGTCTCTCCTACGATTTTACTTCATACACATTGCTCGCCCTACTCTCTTACAGCTTAAGCTTTTCAGAGTTATGGTAAAAGAAACATCTATACACATATAGGAGAACAGGAAACTTAGTCCACACTAGTAGTCAATAGCTAGAAGTTCAGATTAATAAACACAAATTAAGAACCCATGTACGGTAACTTATTAATAGTCAAATCTTGTTAATTAATGGCACGGCATGAGGTATCTACTCGATAGAAACAGCCATAGAAAAATGCCTCAAAGTTTAATGCCTGCAAGGTCAGTGTTCCATTGGTAAAGCATCTAGAATATATATATTCAATGACATAAATCTTCTGTTTAGAAGTTCTAAACACTTAGAGTGCACTACATTATAATGGTATATAATTACATCTATTTAATATACATAATATCCATGCAATTGACAATATATTTCAGATCTTTTCATAATTCTATTATAATTAGAATTCTTTTAGATAGATTTGATTCTAGATTGCTTGATCATTAATAATTCTATTCCTTATACGAATTAAGGTTTGATTTCCATAGTTTTGGTTATTCCAGGTAGGATTAGGATTTCTTATTATTAGTATAAATAAAGGGCATGGTCATTGTATTTGACACATTATTCAGATTTTTAATAAACTTGTGAGTTTATTCTCTACTTTTGGTTCTTTGAAGAATTCCTAAGTTAATTTTTTAGTTTTTTTTTTGAGATTCAACTTCGACTTATCATACAACAATATAGAGTTGTGTGTGGCGTCTTCTACCGCATCAATCGTTGATTGTACCGAAATTACCGCTTCAATATAAGCGAGGGGTCAATGTGTCGTTGGTATCCATTCAACACAGATTTCCGAACACGAGCAATTGTACCAAGATTACCGTCTACATATAGGCGAAGGGTTAAGGTGTTGCGAGCAATTCACCATACAACTACAATCCGGGCGACGACCACCTCACGCAAGTGTGCCATGAAGTCTATCATTTGATATCAAAACTAAGTATTCTAGCGAGTTATCTATTCTTAATTTTTCTGTTTGAATTGTTGAGTAAAAAAAACAGAGAAATTTTAATTTTTTGTCGATTGCATGCTATCATTGAGAGTCATACCTTCTATAATTTGTTTCGTGATAAGTTATTTTTTTGATTTAATTAGTAAAACTGTGATTTTTTCTTGATGAGTTCAAAAAGAACTTAATAGATAGAATATTTAGAGGTAAAAGGCACGAGTAGTGAGTCTAATTGAGGGTAAAAGTCAAGTGAGTGCATACACGAGTAAAACATTAATTTGAGCGAAACACGTAAGGGAGTGGTGAGGAAATTGTTTTCTACTAACCCTTGTTTTTGCAGAAAAGTATGTCTAGCTCCAAGGATAAAAGAACTTCCGAAGAACCCTTTGCAACGTTTGATGTTTAGTTTATGATGGAGGCCATGAATAAAGAATGGAACAGAAAATGGGAGTTGTTGAATGAACATTTTGATCATTTAAGTGAGACCCAAGGAGAATCGTCTCGAAATATATTCATGGGGCACATAAAAAGGGGAGAACACGACAAAATGATGCTAGAAGGAAAGAAACTTACGGCGATGGTGGGTTTAATGAAGAGGAAGATCATGAGTCTGATTTCAGCCATAAAAGGCAAAGAGGTGCTAGGGAGGGAGGAGGTCAGAATAGAGAAGATGGTAACTTGGATATCATTAAAATGAAAATTCCAATTTTCCAAGGAGTGATCCTGATGCATACTTAGAATGGGAGAAGAAGATGGAATGGATTTTTGACTGTCACAACTATTCGAAACTTAAGAAAGTCAAACTTGCCGCCACAAAATTTTCCGATTGTGCAGTTACTTGGTGTGATCAGTTGACTACCAACAAGAGAAGGTGCGGGCAACGTCCGATTGACACGTGGGAGGAGATGATGGCTATAATGAAGAAGAGGTTTGTGTCAGACTACTACCACCATGAGTTAGTTCGCAGTTTGCAAAGTCTAAAACAAGGTAGTCGGAGCGTAGAGGACTACTTCAAAGAGATGGAAATGTTGATAGCCAAGACTAGTTTAGTCGAGGATAGTGAAGTGATGATGGCTAGGTTTTCGGCAGGTTTGAATTGAGAGATATCGTATTTAGTTGAACGACAACATTATATGGAGTTAGAGGACATCGAACATATGGCTATTAAGATCGAGAAGCAACTCAAGAGGAGAGTTGGTCAACGATCAAATCCTACTGCTAGTTCATCATGGAAGTCCAATGTTGTAAAGCGGGAGGAAAAGCCAGCCGTGATCAAACCAAAAATGGAGCAAGGAACGACTAATCGCGGAGTGCAAGGTAAAATTGAACAACCTTCTTTTAGTCATAATCGAGATATTGTATGCTTCAAATTTCAAGGCAGAGGACATATTTCTAGTCAATATCCAAATCAATGAACTATGTTGTTGCTTGACATTGGAGAGGTGGAAACCGAGGGAGAAGGTAGTGACACTGATTTTATGCCACCATTATAGGAGGTAGATGATAGGGAGGTTGCTATGCATGGTGAGATGTTAGTCACGAGAAGGGCACTTAGTACACAGGTGAAAGGGGAAGGTAGTGAACAACGGGAAAATCTTTTCCATACTAGATGTCTTGTGAATGAAAATATTTATTGTGTTGTGATAGATGGAGGTAGCTGTACTAATGTGACAAGTACTACCATGGTGGAAAAATTGGGATTGTCTACATCAAAGCATCCACAACAACATCATTTACAGTGGCTCAATGACAGTGCAGATATCAAAGTGACCAAGCAAGTACTAGTCCCATTTACTATTGGTCGTTATATGGATGAGATATCAAAGTGACCAAGCAAGTACGAGTCCGACAAATGTGAGTCAAGTGCGAAGCTTCCATGGACTCGCGAGTTTTTATCCACGATTTGTAAGAAACTTCAGCGACATCACAACACCATTGACGAAAGTAATCAAAAAGAGCGTGAGTTTTAAATGGGAAGATTAGCAAGAGAAAGCATTTCAATTGATCAAGAATAAGTTGACTAATGCTTCTTTACTTGTTTTACCTAATTTTACTAAAACCTTTGAAATTGAATGTGATGCTTCAGGTTTAGGAATTGGAGTTGTTTTGATGCAAGAAGGAAAACCGGTGGCGTACTTAAGTGAGAAATTGAGTGGGACAACTTTAAACTATCCTACCTATGACAAAGAATAGTACGCATTGGTTCAGGCGTTGGAAACGTGGCAACACTACCTTTGGCCTAAAGAGTTCGTCATACACACCGATCATGAATCATTGAAGTACTTGAAAGGTCAGCACAAATTGAATAAGAGATGCACGATGGATGGAGTTTATCGAGACATTCCCATATGTCATTTGATACAAACAATTTAAAAAGAACATTGTTGAAGATGCTCTATCTCGAAGGTATGTGTTATTGAATACTCTTGACACAAATTTGCTTGGTTTTGAACGAATCAAAGAGTTATATATTGATGTCCATGATTTCTGTGAAGAATTTAAAACATGTGAAAATTGTGGGTAAATACTTTAAAGTTGATGGATTTTTGTTCGTGAAAATAAACTGTGTATACCTACATGGGGGAGATTTAATGGGTCATTTTGGTGTTCATAAAACTTTTGTTGTTTTGAGAGAATATTTTTATTGGCCTCATATGAAACGAGATGTGGAAAGAATTTGTGATAAATGTATTATTTGTCGTCAGGCTAAATTGCATGTTCAACCCCATGGATTGTATACACCATTGCCTATTCCTAATAAACCTTGGATTGATTTGTCTATGGATTTTGTGTTGGGTTTACCTAGAACTAAGCATGGTCATGATTCGATATTTGTAGTTGTGGATAGATTTTCAAAAATAGCACATTTTATTCCATGTCACATAACTGATGATGCCTCCCATGTAACTGATTTGTTCTTTTGGGAGATTGTGCGTTTGCATAGTATGCCAAAAACTATTGTTTCTGATAGAGATGAAAAGTTGTTAAGTTACTTTTGGAAGACCTTGTGGAGTAAATTAAGTACTAAACTGTTAATTTCAACTACTTGTCATCCACAAACTGATGGTCAAACTGAGGTAGTTAATAGAACTTTATTTGCATTGTTAAGGACTATCATTAAGAAGAATATCAAACATTGGGAAGAATGTTTACCACATGTTGAGTTTGCATATAATAGATCTGTTCATTCTGCTTCTAAGTTTACGCCATTTGAAATTGTTTATGGTTTTAATCCGTCAACTTTGTTGGATTTATCATCATTGTCTGTTTCTGAGTATACTGACATGGATGGAAAGACAAAAGCTGAATTTGTTAAAGAGATATATGAGAAGGCGAGACTCAACATTGAACGAAGGATGGAGCAATATGCAAAACAGACCAACAAAGGTTGACGTCGAGTTATCTTTGAATCGGTAGATTGGGTGTGGTTACATATGCGAAAGAAAAGATTCCCAGCTCTAAGACGGTCGAAATTGCTTCCAAGAGAAAATGGTTCATTTCAAGTTCTTGAGCGCATTAATGACAATGCCTACAAGTTGGATTTATTTGGTAAGTATAATGTTAGTGTCACCTTCAATGTTACTGATTTAAGTCTGTTTGATATAGGTGATGATTTGAGGATAAATCCTTTTCAAGAGGAGATGAATGATGAGGACATCCTCAGCTCAGGAATAGTTGGCAATCGTGGAGCAAATCCGGTACGAGTTCTAGTTGGACCTGTGATGAGAGCTCGGACTAAACGTTTCAAGGAAAGGCTTATTGGATTGATTCACGAAAGTTGGATTGAGTTCAGAGGTTGTTGAGTTAAAATCCAAGCTTATGAAGCTCATGAATTTGTTGCAAGCGGACGTGCAGAACCAGAAGAAAAAAGGAGAAATTTCATTTTCTGGGTCAGGCGCGACCGCACCCTAATCTAGAACAGCCTTCTACAGACAAAAATTTGCTCTCTGGATTTCAAGCGCGGCCAATGCGGCCGCGCCGTAGGGGAAAATCAGTTGACGCGTTTTTGGCAATTTTGGACGCGGGATTATTTCATTAGTTACTATATTTTCATAATTCTATTATAATTAGGATTCTTTTAGATAGATTTGATTCTAGATTGCTTGATCATTAATAATTCTATTCCTTATAGGAATTAAGGTTTGATTTCCATAGTTTTGGTTATTCCATATAAGATTAGGATTTCTTATTATTAGTATAAATAAAGGGCATGGTCATTGTATTTGATACATTATTCAGATTATTAATATAATTGTGAGTTTGTTCTCTACTTTTGGGTCTTTGAAGAATTTCTAAGATATTTTCTTTGATATTCAACTTCGACTTATCATACAACAATACATAGTTGTGTGTAGCGTCTTCTACCGCATCAATCGTCGATTGTACCAAGATTACCGCTTCAATATAAGTGAGGGGTCAAAGTGTCGTCGGTGTCCATTCAACGCAGATTTCCGAACGCGAGCAATTGTACCAATATTACCGTCAACGAGGTAGGGTGTTGTAAGCAATTCACCATACAACTTTGCTAGAAACGATCCGTACGACGACCACCTCATGCAAGCGTGCCGTAGAGTCTATCACAATACCCATAAACCTAAATTAATACCAACAGAATATTAACATGGCCAACTTTTCTTCATGAATATTTATTTTATATTTCATATATTTGATTTGTAGTTCGTATGAAGCACAAAGCCATAACTTGGAATCTATTATAACTTATAAGGTGATGCGGTTTAAGGATACACCTGTTCCCAAACTGATACCAATTCATATGGCATCAGAAATGGAATTAAAAGTCTTGGTTTGACTGTCAAAATGCCCACTAGTTAACAAGCATAGTGATATGTAATGATGACAGTGAGATTACCTCCACTGGCGTTTCTAACAATAGTTCCGCCATTTGGATCTTCTGTTTTATTAGTAATCCCAACAATTTTTAGTGCCAATGAGTTTGCCAATCCCATGTGACCATCCATCCTTGATAACCACACCTGCATATGAAGACATTGAAATAGGCAATTGCAAATGCAGTCAGAAGTTGAAAAGGCAACGAGCCTAGCATTCTTACAGGGTTCTGATCTGTAATATCATCAATCCAAGAAGCCATTGGCAATTCTCCTCCCCAAATATCATTGTTCCATCCACCACCCAATATCCAAGAACCATGCTTCATATCTAAATATTTGGTTCCATTGTAACAGTGACAAAAAGAAATGTTACCTTTTATTATATATGAATGGAAAAAAATTGCATATATAAAACTCAAAACATTTTTGTGGGAAAAAAAAGAGCTAATATTTCATCAGTTATGGTCCTGGTCTAGACATTTAAGTCACGTAATTTGCACGGGAAAAGTACTTACTTGTTGCTGCTGCTTTGACTTTTTCAACAAACTTTTCTTTTGTATTAATGCCTCGGAGTTCAACCCGCACCATCTGTATTCATCCTCTTAATCAAATCCATAGATCTAGGACCAATTAAAGAAAAATCAATATTATAGAACCCCACCCCCCTCTTCCTCTCCCAACTACTAAAATCACTAGTTCTAAGAGAACAAAATATCCGGGGAAAATAAGCAATTTACTATTAAGCTAATCCAGAACACTCTTGCTTTTTGTCTCAAAGTGTTTTGTCATGTTATCATTCCACTAGCATGTTTACATTGTAATTCTTCTTCCCAAATAAAACTAGCAACCACTCTCTCTATCTGCCCACCACCATCCACACACAAAACAAAAAATATCGAGGGCCAGGGCATGATTCCACCTTTCTAGTAGTTAAAAAGAAAAATGGCACAGGGAATAACAATTAGCCTAATTAAGTTCATAGTACAGTTCACTCCTAGTGTGATGTGTCTGGAGAGGTCAACTTGTGCTCACATTATTCATGAAGAGCTGTAGTGAAAAGAGGGTTTGATGGGCTAGTCCAATGTTATCTTACATTTATTCAAACAAAATAATAATATAAAGTAAAACAATCTATAATAAAGATTTGCTTTTGCTTAAAATTCTAAGACATATCCATATTGTCAATGTCAATGTTCAAACACAAACATACAATTGTTCAAAGTTCAAACATATCTTTAACGTATTAGTTTTATTCATAAACAAGATTGCTATTAAATAATAAAATTTAAAATTTCAAGAATTCAATTCAATATTAAAACTTAAGAAACTAAACATAAATTTAAGAATTATATTGAATTAAACTAAATATTACAAATGTATCATCATTTATATAATTTGAAGTTAGTACAAATTCAAAAAATTACAACTATAATAAAACTATTCATTTTGACTTGATATTGTTCACTTCTTATTGTGATTTGATATACTACAACCTGCATTACGAATATGGTAAATCATTAGAAAAATAAATATATCAAGATCTGGTTTGGTTTGGGTAGATATTAAAAAAAAAAAATTTAAAAATCTTCGCCTAGACCCCGCCTAGCCCACCTAATTTCCTGGAGGGATTTTTTTGCCACCTTGGGCCTAGGTGAGGCGCCAGGGGGCCTAGCGCCTAGGTGGATCTAGGCGGGGATTTTTAGAATACTGGCTAGTCTCAACTGCAATTATAAAAATAATGTTATGTTGCAGTCCCTTTGTCATATAAAAAACGAGTACTACTTTATTTGTTGACTTTTTGAATATTAGATTTTATATTGGAAATGCTTGCATATTATTTTTTCGATGATTTCTTTTTCAATATTAAACGTCAAAGACTAAAATATTATTGTTAGAAGAAAACAGATTATGTACAAGCGCATACTAAACAAACCTGGAAAAAAGAAATTAGAAAAGTCATCAAGTCAACAAAAAAAAAGTACTGTTTTTTAAGGTGGTGTAGTTCTTGTCAATTAGCGAAGGAAAAAGAACATGGGCATTGTCCTCCACGCCATCTCTCAGTTCCTTGTGATGAGTAAAGAAACCTATATACGGACTTTTGCCTCAAATTTGAAAACAAAAAGCCAATCAAACATAGGAGTAGAAGCAACACTCCTAGAAGAAGTCGAACAAATTATGGACTCCAAAGCTGTCGTAGCGGGATTGGAACTCTGAGCCAATAGAAGACTTTTAGACTCGAAATTTGTAAACAATATAAAAAATTACATTGTAATGTTACAAAATGTGAATAATTGAAATCGTGAGTTATAAGTATTAGTCCCAAGTAGGTTTAATAAATTTTCTAGTAGGTTTATTCATACCCAACTAGATACCAGTGGGAACTCATCAATCAGCTGGTCGTGCCAGCATAAAATGTTTCTCTTTGTTCCCACTTCCAAGTATCCACAGTAAGGTGTTGGATCCCATGATCGTTCCTCCAGCTACATCTTTTCTACAACCAGAGATCCACATAACTGTCACATGAATGACATAATCAAAAGTTTTTTGCTTTTGTTTTTTTTTCCCTTTCTCCCCCATTTGTTCTTCATTTGTAGTTATCTATTTTTCAGTTTCTCCACAAATCTGAGAACATCAGTTCGTTAGGAGGTATGAAAGGTTTGATCTTAGTGGAGCTTAAAGCCCCGCACAAGTTATATAGGATCATGAATAGTCGAATACCACTTCTCTACAAGACAAGTAATATAATGAAGTTTCTTATCAGTTAATCCTTTGAGCCACCAAAATGTTTAATATATTACAGGAAGCATTAGATGTATATCTTTTGAAGGTATGAAATTATTAAATACTATTTATCTATTCATTTCACCATATATAGGGGGGCAAAACAATACTATACAAAAACAAAGGTGATTGAACACTAGATATTTTAACATAAAATTTAAAGCCATTAGTAGTTAATAACTATAATAAAATAAAAAATAACAATAGTAATAATATAGTCTGAAAAAGAATAAGCATTAGGTTTTCACTACAACAGTACCTGCTAAATCCAAAAATATATATCACATTTTGGGTCAATCCAAGGAAGAAAAGAAAAGAAAAAAAGATGATAAACAGCACATTTGGTTGGTGGGAATTATAATAAATAGACGTCAGGTTAGCAGTAAAACCTGCAGTCCTCCAAAGAGCAAGTGCACATGGGAGTCGATAAATCCAGGAACAATAAGTTTTCCTTCTAGATTCAAATGTTCAGTCCTGTATCCAGCAAGACCCTGCATTCACAATTAAACTACTTGAGATTTCTCAAGCTTACAGGTGCCCATGTTGCTAATAGATCATGAGCAATGAGTCTAGTTTCACTTTTTAGCATCATCATTTAGAGAATATAAAAGCAGGAAAGATACAAGTACGGGAAATATTAAATAACTTTAAGGAAAGGATTATGTAAGAAAATGAGAAGCTAATAATTTGCTTGGAGGTTAGCGGTGAGATATAGGGAGAAGAGGAACGATCTTCACATGATTTTCATCGACCTAGAGAAGGTTTATGATCAGGTAACTCGATGAGTGGGGGGTACTTGAGAAAAAGGGTGCACCTACCAAATATGTCGATATATTTAAGGATACGTATGAGGGAGCGATAACTAGTATGAGGACTGTACATGGAACTTCCATGAAATTTCTTATCACGATAGGACTGCATCAAGGGTCAGCATGAAGCCCATACCTATTACATTGACCATAGATGAGCTTGGAAAGAGCACACAAGACCTAGTACCATGGTATATGCTCTTTGTCGACGATAATGTGCTCATAGACGAGACTAATACAAAGCTTAATGCTAAATTAGTCGTGGCGAAATACTTTAGAATTAAAATGCTTTAGAATTACTAGAATCGAGACAATGTATATGGAATGTGCATTTAGCCAAAATAAGAGGGAAGCGAGAAACTTGTTATGGATGGGCGGAGGTGCCCAAAAAAAGAACATTCTGGTATCTTGGTTCTATTATTATGGAGAGGGAGAGACTAACAAAGATGTTAACCATATGATTAAAGCGGATGACTAATATGGAAAGGTGCCTCGGGGTTGTTGTGCAATAGACAAATCCCCAAATTGAAGGCGAAATTTATAGAACCGCAGTGAGGCTATGCTCTGTGATTCAGAGTGTTTGGCTGTAAAGAAACAACAGCGAAAATGCACATTCTAAGATGGATGTGCGACCACACAAGAAGGGACAGAATACGCAACAAAGATATTTGTAGGAAGATAGAGGTGGCATCGATCGAAGAGAAAATGAGGGAGAATAGGATGAGATTTGTTGGACACATTGAGAGTAGACCTATGGATGCACCGGTGATGAAGAGTGATTTGCTACCATTAGATGGACCAAGAAGAAGGAAAGGGAGATGAAGACTCATTTGAGTCGAGTAAAATTGATATCAATTCATTTAATTTAATACACCTACCGAATATAATTTTAGATTACCTGTAAATTATCTAAAAGTATAGCTAATTAGCAGATTCAATTTTGACAATTTAAGTTACTCGTCTCACTTTTAAATTTAAAATGTCTCAAATTGACTACAAAAACTCAAAATTTCTCTCATATTTTGGAACTGAGGGAGTGTGAACTATATCTTTCTTTAATTTAAAATTAAAGATAAGAGAATGAGTATATATGACCTGAACAGAAGAACAATCGCCAATTCGGAGAATTCGACCATTGAGAACAGCCATGGAATCTGCAAATGGAAGTTGGGAATCGCTTGTGTATATTCTGCCATTACTCACTAACAAATCTGCTACTACTGGAGTCGATGACCATGGTCTCCAATTAGGTAAATCTGAACCCAAAATCAAAAAAAAAAATTAAAATTAATAGCCATACACACATACATACGTATACGATATTAAAATGCTTCAGTGATATTGATGGAATATGACTTACTGGGATTGTTGAGAAAAGGAAGTGAGAGTATGGAGAGGAAAAGAACGAAAGAAGCTGCCAAGATTATGTTGAGATTCTTCATGCTTGTGAGATTCATGCTCGATATATATATATATATATATATATATATATATATATATATATATATATATATAATTTGTTAAAATTATTAAAAACGTGATAATATATTTGTAATTATAAAAGTTTCATGTCATGTCATCGTACTTAAAACATATTAATCTTTCTTCTTCTTTTGACTACCAATAAAAATGAATTAACGTTACACTCTCGTCATAATATAATTTTATTTATTTATTATGTAATGTATTATTTTGATTTAGAATAAATAAGTAAGATAAATTTTGGAAGATCCTAACACCCTTCAAATCCTCTTCCTTCTTCTCTATCATTAAACTCCGGCCCCTCAATCAAATGCTTCGCCGTCACATTTTTCAAATACATTGGCTTCTTTTTCTTCTTACGCTTTTTCTCCATTTCCCCAATCTCATCCTCAGAATCAGACTCAAATAACTTAGCTTCTTTGTTTTTCAAAACCGGGTCTTTATTTTTTACCTACCATCGTCTTCCGAGAATTCATCCGATGATTCTTCGCTGTCGGAATCTTCGGAATCGTCGATAGCCCCTTTCTTCTTGAGCTCGTCTAATCGCTGAAAATCCTCGCGTTTCTTGTTGTGCTCGTAACGGCGAGCAAATTCTTTGTTGATTTCGATCTTGAATATGTCGTTTGATTCATCCGAGGAGCCTTCGATATCGCCAAACAGCTTCAACACCATAGTAGAGTTTATGGGAGCTTGATTGTAGTTGCTACCCTTACGAAAATCATTAAACCTTGGCTCTCTTCATCACCATCCTCAGAAACCATGTTCTTCGAGTCATCATTTTTTACCCTTTTACGGAAACAACTCCCTCCTCCTCCTTGTATATACACCCAGAAACACAACTATGTCGATGTATACATGAAATGGAAGAAAGACTCATATTTTGATTCAATAGAGTCCATCCACAAATCAATTGAGCTCAAACCCATAATCTCTCTCAAAAACTGTATTGCAGCCTCACCGGAAGGCTGTATTCCAATTTCAGCTGTTTCGAAAAGGGGACTTCAATTGGGGGTTAACATTAAAGTTTCTAGGCTCCTTAGATTATATCCATCTGTTTTTGAGGAGTTTACCGGTCCAAATTACAATCTGCCATGGTTTAAGCTGACCCAGAAAGCGATTGAGCTTGATAGAGAAGAGCGCGAGGTTTATAGGGATTTTATGGATGATATTCATGGGAGGTTAAAGAGGTTTATACTTATGAGTAGTGAGAATAGGTTGCCATTGAAGATAATTCAGGGAATGCAGTGGTATTTGGGTTTACCAGATGACTATTTGCAAGACCCGGAAGGGAATCTTGATGGGTGTTTTAGGATTGTGCATATGGAAGATGGGTTAAAGGGTTTAGCTGTTGAGGATGGGGAAAGGGTTTTGTCTGTAATTCAGAGAAATGTGGTGAAGAGGGGTGGGTATAATGGGGAACCAATGGAGGTGATTGGGTTTCCGCTTTTCCCTTCCAAGGGTTTGAGGTTGAAGAGGAAGATTGCTAATTGGTTTGATGAGTTTCAAAAGGTTCCATATATTTCGCCATATGAGGACTATTCGGGGTTGGAAACCGATAGTGATGTGTCAGAGAAACGGATTGTGGGCGTTCTTCATGAGTTGCTTAGTTTATTTGTTGAGCATGCTGCTGAAAGGAAGAAGCTTTTATGTCTAAGAAAGTATCTTGGATTCCCACAGAAGGTTCATAAGGCATTTGAGAGGCATCCATATATATTTTATTTATCGTTGAGGAATAAGACATGCACAGCAATACTTAAAGAAGCTTACTGTGATAATTTGGCTATAAAGGCCCATCCTCTCGCAAACGTGAGGAACAAATATATTGGTTTGGTGAAAGACTCTCCAATTATTTTGAAACATAGGAGGCTGAAAAATGGTTCTACTCATGATGAACATGAGAGTTTAAAGCTGGAATTGGATAGTGTAGATGATTACAGGACTGAAATTGCAGAGGATGCTTTGTAGAGGATTGTTTTAATGAGACATTTACAGGCATATCAGGTCGAGAAAAGATGTGGGTGCATGAACTTCTCAGAGTGGCACTTTTTGTGAAGAATTTAATTCTTTTGGTTGATGATTCTTAGTCTGAGCAAAAGAAAACCAGATGGATGGTAACTAATGTTAGCATTCATGGATCTTATGCTATAGGATGCACCTGTGCAGCTGTGCTCTAGAATTCTTCCTCGAATAGATGTTATAGATCTTTCTGGATACATCACTCCTGGAAACTGCAAGTGAACACTGTTATCACTACACCATTTTACAACACAGGTGACTATCTAAAGTAATGTCCAATTGTATTTGATAGATAATTGTAATACCATGATTACGTCTGGCTAATATGTATTTTGGAATCTATTTATTGCATTTGTTTTGGAGTTATCATGCATACACTTACAACACATCTTGTGCAAGTTTGCCACTATAAACTAAGGCCAATGCATCTTTTTACAGAATCTATTGTTATGTATCTAGTGTCTTTTAGGCTGGAGTTTGTTCATAATGTTAGATCTGTAGAGTAATACTATTTGAATTTAGTTTTAAGTTGAGATCTTGTTGTTCAGTTTTAGTGGAGGGGGTGATGGAGTCCGTTAATGAGTAAGACCAAAGGAGATGGGGGAATTTTAAAAGCAGAGTCTACTTGAAAGTTATACGTATACTCGAGTCTGATTGTCTTATTTCAAGATGTTTGTTGAAAATGCTTATATCATTGACTTTTTCATCAACCCATAAATGATGTAGTTTGTTTTGTCAAACAAAGGCTATACTAGCTTGAAGAAAAACTTGTGTGCAGATTGTATGCAAATTGGATATGTAGTACAAATATTCAAGGAATAGCCTTGATTTAAGGAAAGATGTCTCCTCCATTTTTACTATAAACAGGTTTCTCGGTTGAGCAAGAAGGATGCACCAAAGCTTTGTAGCAATTGAGAGAGTGAGAGTATACAGAGAAATTAATCAGTTGGTTTATTTCTCAACTTTTGTATTCTCCATATTATTTTTCATTAATTGATTTATGAGATCTTTCTCCGTGATTTTTCCCAGTTAGATTTTTCACGTAAAATTCTTATGTCATTACTTTAAACCTCATACAGTAGTGCGTGTGTTTTTATCTTAGTGTGCGTGTGTTTTTATCTTAGTGTGTTTGTGTGAGCTTGATTTCTCAACTATGTTCTTACATTAATGTTCATCTGTATTTTTTATGTTCAGAATATTTTTAAATTAGTTTTTTGATTATATAGAAAATATCATATCAATGTGTTTTATACATGCCTTAAAGTTTGTCCAAATTCCCTAAAATAGAATGACGGCTATATCAAGGCAGAGGTATTAGTTTTATTTGTATATACATATATGTGAAACTGTACATCTCATTTCGTCTTCTAATTTGTAGTAGCTTGCTGAGTTGGTATCAAACCTTTTTTATCGTTCATTCATCTAGTGAAGCCAGAATTTTGGAATTTATTTGGGAATGTGGTTCTTAGAGAAATTTGTATACTGGATTTTTGCCAAATCTTTCTCATTATTGTTAATTAATACTTGAAACTTCATTCCAAGGTAGACTACTTAATGAGTTTGATCATAACGTTACTATAGTAGAAAGATTTGAAGAGTAAGATGAAGGAAATGAGAAAGGTGGTAGGTACCATGTTACTCATGCTAGTCTTGAAAATTCATTTGCCAAGGTTGTCTCTTTTTGTCCTCATTTGAGATATATGAGGTTGGGTAGGGCATTGTCTACTGCAATGGCTTTGAGCTTTGCATCTGCCTAGGTTGCTCGGCATAGGTTAGAACATGGCATTTTGGACCATTGTACTACTGGGTGACATGATGTGTGTACTGTCTGGATATATCTTTCTTTCTCCTTGTTTTTATTTCTAGTAACATTATGACCATAGTTGTCGAGGCGACAAGTCGAGTAAGGCGTCCGACTAAATCGTGCACAAGACGACAAGTCGTTAACAATGTAGAATTTATATAATTCTAAGTGTATTGTATTTCTGAAATACATTAAACTTAGGAACATTACAGGCATTAAAACTTGAAATAATAGGTATACTATATATATACATGTATATACACACACACACACATATATATATATACATATACAAGTCAAGATTTTTTTTATTTACTTTAAAAGGGGTTAAAACTGCAAAGAACGAAAGCTCGAGGGTGTGTAGTAAAAGAATGTCAAACTTCTATGATATTTTTGAATATACAAGATAATTATTTGGTATATTTAAGTGGTAACTTAAATGTCAGTTTAACATATAAATAGACATGAAAGTTAAAACATTTTAATTTAAAGTTGCAACTTGGAGTTAACTATGTGCAAGTTTTTGAAACCAAAAGTATCTATTTAATGGGAGACATATGGACCCACATAAACATTACTTTTAACCAGCAGTAGCAAAGGCTTATTTGGATAAGATCTTACTGACCCATATACCATATAATGTGTAAAAAGAATTTATAAAACAGAACTCAAAAAAGAAAAAAAAAAAAGCATCAGCAATTCAGTAACACTAACAGCACCAGCACAGGCTCAGAAAGAAAAAAAAAACAGTGTGAATGCTTATAGAAGCTATACTAAAACATAAAGAAAAAAAACAGTGTGCGAAATTGTGAATGCTTCGAACATCTCAACTATTCTTCTTCTCCCTCTCTAATTCTAAGGAATGGTGAAACCTAAAAGAGAAGGAGAAGCTAGAAGAACTGAAGAAGAAGAAGAGTAGAAGAAGAAAAGGAAGCATATCGGACTACCGGAGTCGACGCCTCGACAAGTGAGTCCCTCTGCTGCTCTCTCCCCTTTCTTCCTCTCTGCTCTTGCGACTCATTTCTCCTTCTCTGCTCTTGCGATTCGCGATCGATTGATTAGGTTTCAGTCGAACTTTACCTTTTTTTTCCTTTTTTTTAACCTTGTTAAGCTTCAAGTTGAACCACACCTGCTATGTTCAAGTCGATCGTTTAGTCATTTGGTCGTCCAAGTCGTCCTCTAGGCGTTCGCCTTTCTCCTCTCCCACCAAGTCGCCCGCTTTCTCAATATTCACCGACTGGACGCCTAAGTGTCGCCTAGGCGACGACTTGATAACCATGATTATGACTCCTATGGATGCTCATGGAACATGGTCAATGACGTGGAATGTCAAATAAATTTAGCAGCGACATCTATTTGTTAGGAAAGAATGAAGAACAAGAAGTGAACCAAATTTAGGAAATTAATATGTTAAGGCTAGTACTAAGTATTATGTCATTAAGACAATTATGTCCTGTTTATTGGTGATTAGAGTTAACGACACTTGTCTCTCAAGATATAATGACAACATGTGTTATAGCAGCATTACAAATAACACACAACGAAACAAAGAAATGCTTTTTACTCCCTCAAAATAAACTATGAATGACTTAATAAATTAAGACTCGAATGACTTGAGAATACTTAGATGCTTGGATGAAACAAATGGCTGACTTCACCATGTATTTATAGGGTGAACTTAACGACCCTTCAGATTGGTCATGACCCTCTGAAATGGTTTGGATGCAAATGAAGAGGCATGGCTGAATAGGGGTGAAACAAATCAGGCAGAGGCAATCAACTTATTTCCATGTTACCGCTCCTCCACTTATTGTAAAAAAAAGCCACTTATTGATTTAGAGTCTTTCGTATCTGATATCCAATTTGCATTACAGTATCCTTCAAGTATTGTTGGGTAGTGCAATCCAAAATTTTGAGTGTATTTTAAATACCTTAAAACTCTTATGACCGCTTTCCTGTGATCTTGTCTTGAATTGCTTCTAAATCTACTCAATATGTTATGTCAAAATGTGTACAGTTCATTACGTACATATGACTTTCAATTATTTGTGCATACTCAGGTTGTGATATACTTTCTCCTTTATTTTTAGACAAATGTAGATTTATATCTATCGGTGTTCCCACATGATTACAAACGTATTGATTGAATTTCCATTCGATGTTTTATAAATTTTAATTCCTAAAATTACATCGGCAACACCCATATCTTTCATGTCAAATATATTATTTAACATTCTCTTGGTAGTTTTAATGATTTCATTATTACTTCCCATAAGCATATCATCTACATAAAGATAAATGATGACAAACTCTTTCTCAGTGTCTTTGACATAGATACATTTGTCACGCTCATTTATCTTGAAACCATTTGACACTATTGTATTGTTAAATTTTTCATGTCATTGTTTAGGTGCTTGTTTTAATCCATAAAGAGATTTCACAATCCGACAGACTTTCTTTTCTTGTCTTGGAACAATAAACCCATCTGATTGTTCCATGTATATTTCTTCTTCTAAATCACCATTCAAGAAAGTTGTTTTCACATTCATTTGATGCATCTCTAAATTGTATATAGCTACAATGACTATTAACATTTTAATTGAGGATATTCTTGTCACAGGAGAATAGGTATCAAAATAATTCAAATCCTCATTTTGCTTCTATCCTTTGATTAGCAGTCTTGCTTTATATTTATTTATAGATTCATATGCTTTCATTTTCTTCTTGAATATCCACTTATATCCATGAGGTTTAGAGCATGGTGGAGAGATCCATTAATTCCCATGTATAATTGTGCAGTATGAATTTTACTTCACTATTTATAGTCTCTTTCCAGTATGGAGTTTCGGGACTCGATATTGCTTCTCTATAAGTTTGAGGTTCATTTTCTAACAAATAAGTTAGAAAATTTGGACCAAAAGATTTTGATATTCTAACACGTTTACTACGTCTAGGCTCATCAATATCTTCTAAACGATGATCACTGTCACTAACAATGTCATAAGTTATTTTATTTGAACTTATTTCTTGTTCATTAAAACTCGACTCTTGTTCCTTTTTTATTAGAAAATTTTGTTTCAAAAAATTCAGCAGCTTTTGGCTCGATAATAATATTTTCATATATTTCTTCTATTTTTGTTTTATTAACAAAAAATCTATATGCATTGTTATTATTAGCATAACCAATGAATATACAATTTATTATTTTTTGTCCCATTTTTGTCTTTTTGGGTGGAGGAACCATCACTTTTACTAAGCACCCCCACACTTTTAAGTGTTTATAAGACGTTTGTCGTTCTTTTCATAATTCATAAGGTGATGCATTAGACTTTTTTTGAGGTATTAAGTTGAGAATATAATTTCTTCGAAAGATTTGTTCCCCCCCCCCCCCCCCCCCACCACCACCCACCCACCCACTCCACACACACACACACACAAATTATGAGATAGCCCAGAATTTAATAACAATGCATTCATCATTTCTTTTATAGTTCTATTCTTTCTTTCACTAACATCATTTTGTTGTGGTGAATTAGGTGCAGTTGTTTGGTGTATTATATCATGTTGCGAACAAATTTCAGCAAAAGAAAATTCATATTCCCCACCTCTATCACTTCTAATTATCTTGATTTTTTTATCAAGTTGATTCTCAACCTCATTTTTGTAATATATAAACATTTTCAAAGTCTCATTTTTACTTCTCAATAAGTAAACATAACAATATCTTGTACAATCATCTATAAAAGGGCAAAACTATGTTTTTCACCACTATACTTGGCACGTTTTACTTAATACACCACTGAAATTTTAATTTTTTGGATTATCCCATTAAATTAATTAAAAAAATTTAATTGGGTCATTCGGTCCAAAATAGTTGACAGACGTTAAAGTGGCACTGACGTGGCGCTAACATGGCGTTGATGTGGCAAAAAAATAAAAAAAGTTGCTTATGAGGCAAGAAAAATCAAAAACAGATTTAAAAAAAAAATTAACATTTTAAAGTTTTAAAAATAACAAAAACATAATAAAATATAACAAAAAATAAAATAAATTTTTTTTTACAAAAACAGATTTTTTTTAAAAATAGATTTTTTAAAAACGGTTTTTTTATATATTTTAAACAATATAATTCTATAAAAATATATTTTTTTTGAAAAACATATTCTTTTTTGAAAATAGAATTCTAAAAAAAATGAATTTTTTTTAAAACAGTTTTTTAAAAAATAAACAGAATTTTTGAAAAAACAGATTTAAAAAAATAGAATTCAAAAAAAAAAGTATACTTTTTTAAAAAAAACATATATTTTTAAAAAATAGATTTTTTAAAAAAACAGATTTTTAAAAGAGAATTTTTAAAAAAACAGATTTTTTTAAAATGGAACTTTTGAAAAACACAGATTTTCAAAAAGTATAACTTTTTAAAAATTTGATTTTTTTAAAAAATAGCTTTTTAAAAAATAAGCCTTTTTAAAAAAACAGTTTTTTTGAAAAAACTGTTTTTAAAAAAGTATATTTTTATAAAATTCTATTTTTAAAAACTGTTTTTAAAAAAATTCTATTTTTTAAAAAAACTGTTTTAAAAAATTCTATTTTAAAAAAAATAAATTTTAAAAAACTTTTTTAAAAAAATCTATTTTTTAAAAATCTGCTTTTTAAAAAAGTCCTGCTTTTTACAAATTCATTTTTTAAAAATCTGTTTTTTAAAAAAAAATTAATTTTTTTTTAAAATATGTTTTTTAAAAAAAAAATTAATTCTATTTTTTTAAAAATCTGTTTTTAAAAAAAATCTATTTTTTAAAAAATCGCTTTTAAAAAAAATCATTTTTAAAGAATTCTATTTTTTTTAAAAATCTGCTTTTAAAATATATATTTTTTATAGAATTCTATTTTTTTAAAAAATCTGCATTTCAAAAAAATATATTTTAAAAACAAATCTGTTTTTTAACATTTTTTTATTTTTTTGTTGTATTTTATTATGTTTTTGTTATTTTTAAAACTTTAAAATATTAATTATTTTTTTTAAAATCATTTTTGATTTTTTTTTTCCACGTATAATTTTTTTTTTGCCATCAATGCTATGTCAAGACTACACGTCAGTATACTTTTAACGCTCATCACCTATTTTGACTTGAATGACCCAATTAAAATTTTTTAATTAATTTAATGGGTTAATTCAAAAAAATAAAAGTTCAGTGGTATATTAAGTAAAACGTGCCAAGTATAGTGGTGAAAAACATAGTTTTGCCTCTATAAAAGTAAGAAAATATTTCTTACCCCCTATTATTTGTATATACTTTAAATCAAAAATATCAGTATGTACTAATTTAATAGGTTCTGTACTTATTTCAATTGATTTAAAATAAGATTTTCAAAATATTGCCCCAATGCAAACTTCACATTTATGATTGGGGTCAATATCACATTTTGGTAGACATTCCAGATTAATTAATCTACGTATAGTATTATAATTAATATGTCCTAATCTACCATGCCATAAATTAGATGACTCAATCATATAAGAATGTGTATTTTTATTAATATTGGGAGGCACAATTGTCAATACATTTATTTTAAAGAGCCCATCGCTCATATATCCATTCCCAACATACATCTTATTTTTTGTTAGGACAAATTTGTCCGATACAAAGACCAATTTAAATCTCTTTTGACTAAGAAAAGATGATGACCCTGAATTCTTCTAAATATAAGGTACATGGAGCACATTGTTGAGGTTGAGTTTCTTACTAGATGTTATTTTTAGAACCATATTTACATGTCCAACAATTTTGGATGTGGAAGAATTCCTCATATATAATTGTTATCCATTTTCAATTTCTTGATATATGGAGAACATCTTCCTGTCAAAACACACATGGCGGGTTGCTCCAGTATCCACCAACCATTCCTTGGGATTTCCAACCATGTTTACTTCAGAAACCATCGCTGATAAGTTCATTTCATCTTCAAGAAGATCATCCACTTCTTTTACATTAGCTTGTATGAACTTCTTTTTCATATATTTGCATTTATGGCAATCCTTTGCCCTATGTTCGGGCTTGTCACAAATATAACACTTGCCTTGGAACTTTTTATTCGTTTCATGTTAAGGCCCATTACCAGAGTGTTTTTTCTTTTTAGTCTTTTGACCTTGTTCCACCACGTTGGCTTTGAATTCCATAAAGGTTTTTTCTGCCTTCTTTTCAGAAGCACAGTTGTCATCATTTATCCTTAATCTCACTATTAAGTCTTTAAGTTTCATCTCTTTGCGTTTATGCTTGAGATAATTCTTAAAATCTTTTCACATTAGTGATAGTTTTCAATAATCGTTGCAACTTGGAAAGATTCACTCAAGGACATTCCTTCTATATGTATTTCATGCAGGATTACTTGAAGTTCTTGGACTTGATTGATGACAGCTTTGGAATCTACCATCTTTGTAAGACCCCAACTTATTATAAATGAAATTTAATTTCCTCTATTTATTATTTTGAAATAGTAAGGGTTGATTTGATTAATGTGGATAGTTATGGGTAAAATACGCAAATATTTCAAATAAGCAAGTGGTTATAGAATATTCGTTTGGTCGTGGAATATTCGTATTGTCGGAGAATATTCGTACGACGGCACAACCATGTGTGGGCCCCATAACGGAAAGCGATTGTATGAAGAAAACGACAAATATAAGTTGTTTAAAAATAACGGCGTAGTTGTTACCAAGTAATCATCGTTAAAATACTTGGTGGTTAAAACACAATAAGACACTCAGATTGCACCAATTATTGATTCTTACATAGCAAGGCACTACTCAATAATGGTTACATGAATTATCGCTCAAAGATTTTATTTTATTGATTTAATAATTGTCGCGTTGATATTTTATATTGTTGTTTTTTCAATAATTGTCATTACACAAGATTTTCATTATCGGCAATAATTCATATTATCTCAATAATATTATTAGATAACATTATTGGCAATGTCTAGAAAGTTCTCGCCTAAGGAGAGGTTTGGTCACCTAATCATGCTACCAAGAAGGAGAAATTCTTATTGAAAGCCCTCTTCCTGAACCGCCTCGTCACAATATTGTGATTCTCAGAATATTATTTGTGAATAATTAATTATTGATTCATATGATGAAGAAAATATTGATTTTATGTGGATATAGATGGAGAAATTTTTAATGTGACAATTGTTGAAAATTGAAATTTTATCTTTTTCTCGATAAAATAATTCATTTAAATATATTATTATATTTTAATAATATAATAATGATGATATTTTTACGATGAATGTGGGATATATGAGTATATGTGGAGGAGGAGTATTTTTGTTACCAAAAATATTTAAAGCATGTTTTATGTGTTTGGTGGACCCCATTTCTTGATCGAAATTTGATTATAGCACAGTAAAATCGTCGTCTTTGTGGATTTCGCAAATTTCGCTTTGGAATTTGGAAAAACTTTCTTCCGTAGTTGTAGAGAATTGAATTTCCTATAAAAACTTGTGAGATTCAAATTTTCCGATAAAAGGACTATTTATTATGAATTATTAAAGTTCAAGTCAAAATAATTAATTTTTGGAAGTTTAAAATATTTTAAGTAACAAAAATGTTTTTTTTTTTTTTGTGTGTTTCACATGTGTCCGGAAGGAGCTGAATTCAGATTCTTGGTGCGTAGGAAGTTGTGGAAAAAAATAATAATATTATTAAATTAAATTTTCTGCTTTGGTGTTCTAAGCATTTTTCCATAAATAGGTGCTTAGGTTAGAATTGAAAATCACACCGTAAATCAAGTTTTCTCTCTATATTATCGAGCGATTCTTGTGAGTATTTTGAGTATATTTTGAGTATTGCTATACTTGCAAGTTCAAGTCATAGCCTATATCCTGTTTTTTATAAAAGTACCGATCTTTCGAGGTAAGGGATATTTTTTTTTTTCAGAATGATATTATTTCTTCAATATCATTATGTCAAATATTGATCTGAAGTTTTTATCAAATTTGGAACTTTTGGTGTCTGAGTTACTATTCACGATACTAAGACTATCCACGTATAATACGACATTATTCACGAATCAATACTAAGACTATTCATTAAAAAATTAAAATTTTCCTTTTTGTCTAAAATATCTATTGTGGATACTAGCTTTGATTGTATCAATGTTTTGATCATTCTTGAATTTTACACCACTATGATTATTTTGAGGTATTTTTGGACATGGATAAAACAAAGTACGAATCCTTAATCCTTAATCCTCACATTTTGTTTCACCGGATTCGCTTTTTTAAAAATATTTTTCATCATCCTCGCCTTTAAATGATGATATTATTGAATATCTTTGGCCCAGTAGTGCAAAGATGAATGATTTCGATGAATATCTTTGGCCCGTAGTGCAAAGATGAACAGTGTTTAGATGAACATGACCAATCGATGAATATCTTTGGCCGTAGTAAAAGATGAATATTTGATTCCTGATATATATTGATTGATGTTAAAGGGATAAAAGATAGACGATGAACTTTTAAATTCATACATGAAGATAGTAGTTTGCATTCTCTACTTAACTCTTCTAATGAATTATTATTTTCATGCGAATATTGATTTAAAACTTGTTGTCTATTGTATTCTATTAGATTTTTTCCATGTTGAAGACTAATGATAATTTGTTGTATATTATCTTAGTCATAATATTCTTCTTTCGGGCTAGTTGAGCTCACCCTTTTCCTTTTTGTTTCATTTTTTTTCTTAGAAGGCGATAATATAAATGAGAATGATTTAGCCTGGGGTATGGAATGAAGGTTCTAGAGAGAGTTGTTTAGTAGTCCTCACCATTTTTGTAAAATAATGTATCAATAAATGTGATGAGGATTTATTTGAGTATAGATATTATCTAAAGATAATATTTGTATTCAAACTCACGCTTTACTTGTTGTAATAATAAAGTTGTAGTTGTTTCTCGCACCATGTATTGACAACTCGTAATGGGTGATATATACCTATTTTGGGGTCGTCACGGTTGGTATCGTAGCTTAGGATATGATCTCCAAGCGAGATCGGGGAATAGAACTAGAGGGAGAGACGAGTAAATCCTTCGCTAAGGTGTGTCTACCTAAGCTTATTTGTTAGTTGGTCAAGATATAGGGATATTATGTGATATATTGATTTCCTTAATTAACCCTTATTTTATGACGATGATTTGAGAATGTCGATCGAGAATATTAATAAAGGGAGTAAATGAAACCGTGGAGACGCTGTACTCACCAACGAGGAGAACGTGCAACAGGTTGGCAATGTTCCTTCTGTGAACAACACCACCGGTAAGATGATGAACGAGGGATGTTTAGAAGCTTTTTGCGCTTCATGCAAAATCAAACGAGGGAGACTCGTGTTCAAAATACAGGAGGAGAAATGATAGCAATTCACGGGTTGTCACAACAAGCAAGCTTCAAAGAGTTGGGACCACCAGAATTTAAGGAAAGCCCGATCCGATCATGGCGGAAACATGGGTCAAGCAAATTACCAAGATATTCGATGTCTTGGGATGCACGGAGAATGAAGGTTCCATTCGCCACCTTTATGTTTTGTGATGAGGCGCGACTTTGGGAGAGTGCGTGAAGCGTACTCCATCCAAACCGCACTCAAGATGTCTTGGGAGACGCTTTGAAACTATTTAATGACAAATACATTCCTCAAACTGTTCATTATACGAAGGAAGTGGAGTTCATCGATTAGAACAAAACAACATGACGGTGTCTCAAAGACGAGGCAAAGTTTGCGAGTTATCCAGTTTGCACCTCATTTGGTGGAGAATGAGGAACGATGACTCGGATGTTTCGAGAGGTTTGAAACCCTAAGATACGACAATATCTCATTTCTCATAAATTTTCTCTCTATTCGGATGTTGTAAATGGGCTCAATTATTAGAAATGAGATAACGAGTACGGCCAACCGAGGGACCACAATCAGGATCATACCGAGATAAGAACAACAAAACAACGATAACCAAATGGAGAAAGAAAAAGACGGACAAAATGGTAACCACTCCGGTGGTAATCATGGCCATGAAAATAGAAGAAGCGAGTCAGAGGAGATTTTAAAAGAGGAGATTTAACAACGACCATGTGAAGACGATAAAGTCTTAAGAAAGAATCGGTTCTAAGGAAGGAGAACGACCACCGGCCATATGCTATAAACGCGGAAAGAGGGACATATCACCAAACTTCCCACAACAGCTTCAAGGTATGCTATAATTGTAGAAAGAAAGGACATATCGCCGAGATTGTACGCAGAATAAACCTAGTTCAATGGGGACAATGACTCAAAAGATCGTCCCGAAAAAAGTCAAAGTCAATCTTCTCGAAGAGCGTTTGTTGTGGATCGTCAAAATGCGAGAACCCAAACGAGGTGATCACGGTAAGCTATTTATAAATTCTTGCAAAGTTTATACCTTACTTGATACCGGCTACCCATTCATTTATCTCTCCGCCAGTGCTCAACGCTTAAACTTGACTCAGGAGAAATTAGACTTTGACCTATCTCGTGGAAACTCCGTTAGAGAAACTTTCATCACATCCACTCGCTTATAAATCTTGTTTGATTCAAGTTGGCACCATCACCTTACCCGTTGACCTTATCTCTTTAAAGATACTTGCTTTTGATGTGATTTTAGGGATTGATTGGTTAACTACTCATCATGCCAAAATTGATTGTTTTCGTAAGGTTGTTAGTTTTCATATTCCTAACCAACCCGTTGTATTTAATTCAAGCAACTAAACCATTAAAATCAATCACCGTCATATCTAATCATAAAGCTATTCGCTTATTGAAAAACGGATGTCAAGCTTTCTTAGCCCATGTTATGGATTTGAATAAAGACACGCCAAATTTGAATAATATTCCTATTGTTATTGACTTTCCCGACGATTTCAAGAACTTCCCGGCTACCCCGTAACGTGAAGTTGAATTCTTTATTGATCTTGAACCCGGTACAAAGCCCATTTCTAAAACCCCATATCGAATGGCTCCTATTGAACTTCGTGAGTTAAAGGTCCAACTACGGGAGTTGTTGGACATCCGCTTTCATCTGGCCCAAGTACATCTCCTCGGGTGCTCTGCTTTATTCAGAAAGAAGAAAGACGGAGTATGCGACTTTGTATTGACTATCGAAATTGAACCATGTCACTATCAAGAATAGGTATCCTCTACCTCGTATTGATGACTTGTTTGACCAAATTCTAAGGGCACAATTTTTTCAAAGATCGATCTTCGCTCGGATATCATCACCAAGATTAGAACCGAGATATTCCAAAGACCGCTTTAGAACTCTGAGACGGGCATTATGAATTCTTAGTCATGTCTTTCTGATTGACTAATGCTCCTCGCGGCTTTCATGGTTATGATGAATCGAGTATTCAAGGAATATTTGGATCAATTCGTTGTTGTCTTTATTGATGACATCCTCATATATTCCAAAAGTCGTGAAGATCATGAGCACCATTTGAAGTCGGTACTCCAAAGGCTTCGTGAAAACAAGCTTTATGCCAAGTTGAAGAAATGCGAGTTCGGCGAGGAAGTAGCATTCCTTGGGCACGTGGTGTCGAAACATGGAGTATCTGCTGATCCGGCCAAGATTGAAGCAATACAAAGTTGGGAGAAACCGGTCTGATCAAGACGAAGCTTTTTGGGCTTAAATTGGTTATTATCGAGATTCGTGGAAGGGTTTTCTCGAATCGCTACTCCATTAACCCAAATTAACTCCGGAAGGATACAAAATTCGTTTGAAGCGAAGAATGCGAGAAGAGTTTCCAAGAGCTCAAGAGAGACTCATTTCTAAGACTGTTTCTAACAATACCATCCGGTACGGATGGATTTGTTATCTACAACCGATGCTTCGTGCAAAGGGTTAGGATGTGTTCTCATGCAACGTGAGAAAGTCATAGCCTATGCCTCGCGACAACTTAAAGAGTATGAGAGAATTATCCTACTCATGATCTAGAGTCAAGCAGCCGTGATTTTCTATTAAAGATATGAAGGCACTATCTATATGGGGAGAAAGTGGAGATATATTCGCACCATAAAAGCCTTAAATATTTCTTCACTCAAAAGAACTCAACATGCGGCAAACGACGCTGGCTCGAGCTATTGAAAGACTACGACCACACTATTCAATACCATCCCGAAAAGCGAACGTGTAAATGACGCTACCGAGTAGAAGATCATATGCAGGAATGAGTGCGATGATGTCAAGTATACGACAGAGCCAACTTTAATAGAAAAAGTTAAGGTTGCTCGCGAGCCATCGAATCTTGAGTCGATGCGTATGAAGAAGAAAGTACAAGAAAGTGTTATTCCGAAGCGAGAATCGATGAAGAAGGAATACTTGAGTCCACCTGCACTTTGTGTTCCTAACGACTCGATTTGAAGTACAAGATTATGATAGAGGCACACAATACACCATTTACAATCCATCCTGGAAGTACTAAAATGTATCGTGATCTTCGACATACATTTTGGTGGAACAATATGAAGAGAGAGATTGTAAAGTTTATCTCGATGTATTTAACTTGTCAACGTGTAAAGGCGGAACATCTAGTACCTAAGGGTCCGTTGCAACCACTTGAGATTCCGAAATGGAAGTGGGAACACATTACCATGGATTTCGTTACGGGTCTTCCTACGGTTTCTCAAGACATCAATGCCATTTGGGTTATTGTTGATAGATTAACCAAGTCTGCTCATTTCTTGCCGATACGAGAGACTTATTCCCTTGAACGTCTTGCTAGTATATATGTAGATGAGATTGTGAGGTTGCATGGCATGCCAAGATCCATAGTTTCGGATCGTGACCCAAGATTCACTTCAAGATTTTGGGTTAGCTTGCAAAAAAAGCTATGGGCACGGATTTATTTATCTGGCCAAGATACCATCCTCAAACCAGACGGACAATTAGAGAGGACGATTCAAACTCTTGAAGATTTATTAAGACTCGTGTCCTGAACTTCAAGGGCGCTTGGGATAAGTATTTACCATTGGTGGAATTCTCCTACAACAACAAGTTATTAGCAAGTATAGGTGTGGCTCCATTTGAAGCATTATATGGACGAAAGTGTCGCTTCTCAATATGTTGGGACGAGGTGGGTGAAGCAACATTTTGGGACCCGAAGTTAAGACGTATGACTACCAAAAAAGATCCAAATAATTCGACAACGTATACAAACGGCACAAGATCGACAAAAGAGTTATGCGGATCTTCATCGAAAGGACGGGAATTTAGTATAGGGATCATGTATTGTTGCGAGTTGCTCCATGGAAGGGAGTTACAAGATTTGGGAAGAGAGGAAAGCTCAATCCACGATTTATTGGTCCATTTCAAATTCTTGACCGAGTAGGAAATGTAGCCTATAGACTCGCTTACCTCCGAGTATGTCTCTGTGTTCATAATGTGTTTCACATATCTGCATTTCATAAATATGTGAAAGACCCGAACCACGTTATAGAGTTAGAACCGGACGAGATAGCCAAGACTTAACGTCTTTAAGAGGTACCACCAAGATCTTGGATAGAATGAGCATGTCCCTACGCACGAAGGTCATACCATAAGTTAAAGTTTTGTGGAGGAACCATGCTATTGAAGAAATGACCTGGGAGTTGGAAACGGAAATAAAAGCGAGGTATCCTCACATTTTCGAAACACCATGTACGTACGTCAATTTCGAGGACGAAATTTCATAAGGAGGGGAGGTTGTAAGACCCCAACTTATTATAAATGAAATTTAATTTCCTCTATTTATTATTTTGAAATAGTAAGGGTTGATTTGATTAATGTGGATAGTTATGGGTAAAATACGCAAATATTTCAAATAAGCAAGTGGTTATAGAATATTCGTTTGGTCGTGAAATATTCGTACTGTCGGGGAATATTCGTACGATGGCGCAACCATGTGTGGGCCCCATAACAGAAAATGATTAGATGAAGAAAACGACAAATATAAGTTGTTTAAAAATAACAAACGTAGTTATTATCAAGTATTAATCTTGTTAAAATACTCGATTGGTTAAAACACAATAAAGATACCTGTATTGCACCAATTATTGATTCTTACGTAAGAAGGCACTACTCAATAATGGTTACGTGAATTACTTGCTCAAAGATTTTATTTTATTGATTTAATAATTGTCATGCGTTGATATTTTATATTCTTTGTTGTTTCAATAATTGTCATTACACAAGATTTTCATTATCGAAGCAATAATTCATATTATCCTAATAATATTATTAGATAACATTATTGGCAATGTCTAGAAAGTTCTGCCTAAGAAGAGGTTTGGTCACCTAATTGCACGCCAAAGAAGGAGAAATTCTTATTGAAAGCCCCTTTCTTCCAGGAAACCGCCTCAGTTGTCAATATTGTGATTCTCAATATTATTATCTGTGAATAATTAATTATTGATTCATATGATGAGGAAAATATTGATTTTATGTGGATATAGATGGAGAAAATTTTTAATGTGACAATTATTGAAAATTGAAATTTTATCTTTTTCTGATAAAATAATTCATTTAAATATATTATTATATTTTAATAATATAATAATGATGATATTTTTACGATGAATGTGGGATATATGAGTATATGTGGAGGAGGAGTATTTTTGTTACCAAAAATATTTAAAGCATGTTTTATGTGTTTGTGGACCCCATTTCTTGACTGAAATTTGATTATAGCCTGTAAAATCGTCCGTTTATGGATTTCGGGCAATTTCTGTTTGGAATTTAGAAAAACTTTCTACTGTAAAGTTGTAGAGAATTGAATTTCCTATAAAAACTCGCGAGATTCGAATTTTTTGATAAAAGGACTATTTATTATGAATTATTGAAGTTCCGAAGCTCCGAAATAATTAATTTTTGGAAGTTTAAAATATTTTAAGTAACAAAAATGTTTTTTTTTATTTTGGTGTGTTTCACATGTGTGTGGAAGGAGCTGAATTCAGATTCTTGGTGCGTAAGAAGTTGTGGAAAAAAATAATAATATTATTAAATTAAATTTTCTGCTTTGGTGTTCTAAGCATTTTTCCATAAATAGGTGCTTAGGTTAAATTAAAAATCACACCGTAAATCAAGTTTTCTCTCTATATTATCGAGCGTATTCTTGTGAGTATTTGAGTATATTTTGAGTATTGCTATACTCTGATGCAAGTTCAAGTCATAGCCTATATCCGGTGTTTTAGCTAAAAGTACTGATCTTTCGAGGTAAGGGATATTATTTTTTTTTCAGAATGATATTATTTCTTCAATATCATTATCTCAAATATTGATCCGAAGTTTTTATCAAATTTAGAACTTTTAGTGTCGAGTTACTATTCACGATACTATACGACCTTTATTCACGAATCTGGCCTTATTCATCGAAAAATAAAATTTCCATTTTTCGCCTAAAATATCTATTGTGGATACTAGCTTTGATTGTATCCATGTTTTGATCATTCTTAAATTTTACACCACTATGATTATTTTTTGAGGTATTTTTGGACATGGATAAAACAAAGTACGAATCCTTAATCCTTAATCCTTGTCATTTTGTTTCACTGGATTCGTTTCTTTAAAAATATTTTTCATCATCCTCAGTCTTAAATGATGATATTATTGAATATCTTTGGCCTGTAGTGCAAAGATGAATGATTTCTGATGAATATCTTTGGCCCGTAGTGCAAAGATGAACAAGTGTTTAGATGAACATGACCAACTGATGAATATCTTTGGCCTGTAGTGCAAAGATGAATATTTGATTCCAGATATATATTGATTGATGTTACAGGGATAAAAGATAGACGATGAACTTTTAAATTCATACATAGAAGATAATAGTTTGCATTCTCTACTTAACTCTTCTAATGAATTATTATTTCCGCTGCGAATATTGATTTAAAACTTGTTGTCTATTGTATTCTATTAGATTTTTTCCTGTTGAAGACTAATGATAATTTGTTGTATATTATATTAGTCATAATATTCTTTACTGGGCTAGTTGAGCTCACCCTTTTCCTTTTTGTTCCATTTTTTTTCTCGGAGAGCGAGAATATACGAAGACGCAGTCGGGGTATGGAATGAAGGTGTTCTAGAGAGAGTTGTTTAGTAGTCCTCACCATTTTTGTAAAATAATGTATCAATAAATGTGATGAGGATTTATTTGAGTATAGATATTGTCTAGAAGATAATATTTGTATTCAAATTCACAGTTTTACTGTTGTAATAATAAAGTTGTAGTTGTTTCTGTACCATGTATTGACAACTCAGAATGGGTGATGTATACCTATTTTGGGGGTGTCACAATCTTATAGTAAAAAAACTTGCCAACTACGAACTTCTTCGTGCCAACTTCTGTTTTATACTTCTTATCCAAACAAACACATAGTTCTTTTGCCGTTTTGAAAGAACTATACACATTGTATAATGTGTTGTCCAATTCATTGAGGATGTAATTTTAGCACAAAAAATCAACATGTTTTCATTCATCTATTGCGACAATCTGTATTATTCTCACTAAGCACATGGTGATCTTCATGAAGAAACCTTGTCAAGTTGAGCGTAGTGAGATAAAACATCTTTTGTTTCCATCTTTTGAATTATGTTCCATTGAATTTTTTTGATTTTTCTCCATAGTTCACAGACACCTTTGATATTATTGGAGTAGAAGAAGAACCGACTATAGTTATAGGTTCGGTAGCCATATATATATATATATATATATATATATATATATATATATATATATATATATATATATATCGAGATCAAGAAGCATTCTCCTTAAATAGCATTCCACTTAAATAGCATTCTTTTATTAAAACTACGTGCGTTTTGGAGAGAAGCGGTGGCATTTTTTAAATACAATGCCACCGTGTATTTAAAAAATGCCACCGCGTCCCTCCAAAACGGCGTAGTTTTAATAAAAGAATGCTATTTAAGAGAATGCTCTTGATCTCTGCAGATATATATATATATATATATATATATATATATATATATATATATATTAAAGTGAACCAAATGCAGGAAATTAATATGTCAAGGCTAATACCAAGTATTATGTCTGTAAGACAATTATGTCATCTTTATTGGTGCTTACAGTTAACGACACTTGTCTCCCAAGATACAATGACAACGTGTATTGTAGCAACACACAAATAACACATACAACGAATCAAAGAAATGCTCTTTACTTTCTCTCAAAATAAACTATGAATGACTTTATAAAATAATACTCGAATGACTTGAGAATACTTGGATGATTCGATGAAACAAATGGCTAACTTTACCATGTATTTATAGAGTGAACTTAATGGCCCTTCAGATTGGTCATGTCTCTTTGAAATGATTTGGATGCAAATAAAGAGGCATGACTGATGGCTGAATAGGGGTAAAGCTAATTAGGTGAAGGCAAGCAACTCATCAGGCGTGTGCGCCTTGGTTCGTCGCGGCTTTAGTTCTTAGCGCCGCGGCCCTGACCCGTGTGCCCCGACGCTTGACCTCTTGACTTCGTTTTTTGCTTTTTGCTTCAAATGTTAATAAATAAAAATTAAACAACACAAAATTATAAATAAATTTTCTCAAAAAAAAAGAGTATATACAATAACCCAGACTCACGAGCCCGGCCAATCGGCGACGATGCGCGTGGTCAAACCAAATCAAGCCTTAACTGGGTCATCTCCCTTTCACAAAAATGGGGTGCCCTTGGGGTCGAAACCCAAGAGCCATGTAATTGTATATATACTCGCTTAATGTTTAGTTTGTACTCGATGTGAGACTTAATTTCCTATAAGTATTTATTAACATTTTCAAGGGTGATCTTTGGGAGTTAATTTCTCATTCATTACCCCATTGATTTAAGCTTCTAAATACTTGATTTTAATATACTCATAAAATAGATCACATATTTATGTGGATTCATCTCAAATAGTTAATGAAACACACTTCAATTTAGCTCAAATTCTAACACTATTTTGTACATGTGCAGGTAGATGCTGGCATATAGTTTACAACAACTGATCGTGGCCTTAGAAAGCCTTATTTTAATAGTAAGGCCCACTGTGTAAGTTTTTTCCACATTTGTACTGAATCAAATTGCAGTGCGTTGAATGCAGTGTGGACTTGGCACTCTGCTTCCTAAAGACACTCAACAAGCTTCCTATATGGCTTAGGGCACTTCTTACCCCTTTGAGGCCAACTATCAAAAGTCTAGAAATGGATCTATATATGGTGATCAGATGATTGGGAAAGGATGAAGATGGATGATGGTCAGATGATTATGAAAGGAAGTGGTAATTTTGTTGGAAATGGGATTTGAATGAGAAAATTGACTCGGGTCGGATCGTGGTCGTGACGGGCGGGTTCGTGATATATATTTTTATCATCACAATACTACGTCGTTTTGACGACGGTTAAATGCGAATTTTTCCTATAAATAAACGGTGTGGGAAAGCATTTGGAAAAGAAAAATTTTTTCCTCCCGTTCTGAAAATTTCAGTCCCGTTCCGTTCTGCAGAAAATTCCCGTTTCCCGTTCTGTCAGTAAATTCCCGTTCCGTTTCTGCATATTCCCGTTCCCGTTCTGTCATTCTCCGTTTCCCGTTCAAACTGAATATCCCGTTATCTGCAAAGTGTTGCAGTAAGTTTTGTTTTTTCTAGTTTTCTTCATGCAAACATTATTAACATTCATTTAAGTTCAGTACATAAATATTGAATTTGGTTCGATGAATTCTTAATTTTGTAATGCTACTAATTAAGAATTGAAATCCGTTTTATCTTGGGAAGCAATTATTCAATTAACCCTTAACATCTGTGGGGGAATAAATTTGTTTTAAGGAGACTTTGTGAATTCAAAGGACTCGGATTTATTATTAATAATTTCTGTGTTATATATATATAGATATATAAAATCATGTTTTGTTTTATCATATTTATATATATTAAATAATACTATATATTACAGATAACAACTTTCTTGTACTAAATGGGTTATTTGCCTCACTCTCTTGCAAAGATGCTGTAATTTAGGGGGTCAAATGTGAAAAGCAACTAACGGTATGCTAAATATAGGAAATTGATATTTCTATATGTATTTTTGATATTTTCACATGGTACTCTTTCACGTGAGTATACAGTGGGTCTCACCTTCACCTTTATATGAGAATGAACCATATAAAAATATCAAAAACTTGTGTAAAAATAGTGTTCCATTAAATATAAGCCTCCAAATACTGTGTTGTTTTATTCATGATGTGGCAAGCCACATATTCACTGTTCCCATGTATAATGTACATAATTTTGAAAAATTATAATCACAAAGTGTGATAAGTTGGAAATGATAACTTCAACCCCTGGAATGATGAAATATCTTGCATAAATTAACACTTTCTTGTAAAATGGAAAAGGATCTGCAGTTCAAAGTTAGCCTCCAAAGGAGGGATTTTGATAATCTGGCATGTTATGAAATTCTACCTGGAAAGCAACCTTTCTCTTATTCCTCTGATTCTCATTCTCTTTGTTCTTTCTTTTTCTATCCTTTCTATTTCTTCTTTTATTATTCTCTAATGCCCTTTCTCTTCTTGTATTTCTTTCTTTCATATTAAATTTTACAACATTGTTAATATAATGACTTTTTACCAAAACAAACATATATCCCATTACTTCAAGCTGCATTTAGTTCTTCCATTAGCCAGTAAAAAGTAAATATATACACATCAACCTAAGGTTGGTAAAGAGTTAAAGAACATGACTTAAAAGTTACAGTAAAAACATCAATCTTACCGTAAATAAGAAATTTTTACACGTCTAAACTTACCCATTGTAACTTGGTTTATTCTCCGGCCATTTGTAAAAGTTAGAACTTGTAGAGTAACTTGTCCTTGGAGGTTTCTTTTGTCGATTCTTGTTCCACCAGTAAAATTTCTTTAACTGTCAAGAAAAGAGATAAAAGCTTATGATTACAGAAGAAATCTAGAACTCCAGATCACAGGAAACTCAAATCAAAGGTTAAAGTGCCCAGACCATGTCCATGATGCACTTTTCACTACACAACTTACTGCAGTAAGATTCACGTAGGGATATGAACATATAAATGATATATATCACTCATGGATACAATGTTCAGGATTTTTTTTAAAAAACAAAATAGCTAAAATAATGTTCAGCAAAGATTGAGCATTCAAGGGGGATATATATAAAGTACTTGCGTAAAGACAGCCAAAAAGCCATGCAATGGCTCCACTCGCTGCATAGCATTTCTAAAATATGAACAGCTTTCTAACATGACTTCTAATTTAACAGCTACCGAGGCGGGTGCTTTGACTGCAAGTGTTTTGATCCCATGCCGTGCAATACCATAGGTCCTACATCAGTGTGATCCTGTGAAAAAGTAGAAACAACTTTTATGAACGCAACATGTAAATGACTCGAATGAAGTAGCAAGTAGGAATCATGCAAATACCATATCTTGCAAACCCTGCTGCATATCAAAAGAACCCTGCATGGTTTGTGGCCTGAAATGCAGTTGCCCCTACAAGCATGTATTCAAAATATAACCAGTTAACTGTACAGTCCAAATGAAAATTAGTTACCAGGAGGATTTGTATAATCAAGGTGATAACCTACTTCTGAAAGTTTAATAGGAGTCAACAAGAGAAAATAATGACATACTCTCTCAATCCCATTTTGCTTGGTTGTGGCAAGTATTTTAAGACGGCAACGCATTATTATTATACTTTATATATAAATAGTACTCATTAAACAATTATATTTTAATAAAATTTAGACTAGTCAAAAATATAATATATATATATATGTGTGTGTGTGTGTGTGTGTGTGTATAGTAACTATAAAACTATATCAAAAATATTGCGCGCGCACACTAATAATTTCAATTTACAAATATGCCATTGGTGTCTTTTAAAATTAGTGACACAAAATTAAATTGGTGAGACAACTAAAATGGAACAGATGGACTAGTACTTCGGTAAATTTCTTTTCTAACCCAACAATCAAACCCTACTAAATAACATGGGAACATGTCCCTTTGCAAACATGTATCAGTTATTCATACCAGCCCATGCAATCTCTGTTGAGACAGGAAATGACCATCATGGAGTGGTGCTATTGAATTCAACTGTCCCTACAAGAAATGCACAGCCCTATTTAAGCATTGTGGATTAAATAAGATAATTATAAAAATTCAAAACAATGAAATAATATGGTGTAGAAACACATTGTTTTTAAATAATAATTCACATTACCAGCCCCTGCATGCTTTGTTGATTGCTATAATAATCATCACGGTTCGAAGCCATTGGATTTAATTCTCCCTATATTAATAAAAAGGAGGCATTTCATAATAAACTATTGGACATAAATATGCAGAGTATAGTGCATAGGGTTATAACCTGAATATTTCATACCATTCCTTGAACAAGTTGATTTCCAAAATAGCCATCAAGGGATGGAACTCGTGCGTTTAGTTGTTCCTAAACAATTATAAAACTGTGGATGTAAGATATGGCAATCAAGTTGAACAACATTTAGAGCAGTTTGACACTACAATATTTCCTTTGTAATATTTTATGACCAGTGTTATAATACACCATATCATCCCTTGTTGCTCTCTTGCAATTCATAAGGACGATCAAGGGTTAGTTCTCAAAAACTAAAAATGTGCCTAAAAGTATGGAACCCAAATTCAATTAAAGCCTCATATCAAGTATCATATCTTGTATATGTTCCAAAAATAAGAGTAGCAGATAAAACAGCAAGATGTAAAAACAAACCATTTGTTGCCAGCCCTCATGCATGCTTATTAACTCCGGCTCTGGCTGTACCTAGAATATGCACAAAAAAACTACTCAGCTTAGTGACATTTCTAAGAATTTGTGAACACTTTCATACGCATGAGAGCCACGCAAAAAAAAAATTAAAAATACATAAAAAGTCTGAACATACATTTCCCTTTCTGGATACAGAGTTATCCTTAGTTTTCTTGTTTGTACAGTTGCCTTGGGTCACTTCTTCGAAATCATGAAGACTGTGAATTGACGAAGAGCTAGGCTCTAACACACTTTGAATGGAATTATTCACACTCTCACACTTTCTCAAAGCTTCTTCCAGAGCTTTGAATGCAATATTATAGCTCTCTTGAGATAAAGACCCTTCATCACCCAGCTTAAAGGCTCGTTGACAAAGATTGCTGTACCGCTGATTCCTTGACTCAACCACTTCCACTTGTCCCATTGTTTGCCTACTCTTTGCATCTTTTGTCCAGCGTTTTAGAATATATTGAGATGGGATATTATGGACACCACACATTTGCATAACAATCATCACATGTCTACAAAGGAAGCCATTGTACTCGAACAAATGGCAAGAACAATAAATATCAGATGTCATTTTGTTCCACACCATTATAAAATCTTGATTCTCTTCAAAATCTTGAACTTTATACGTTTTGGACACACCATCTTCACTTTCTTGCTTTGGATGACAAGCAACCACTCCCAAAACCTCAACTTGAAACTTCTTGAAAATGGCATGTGTGTACATCGTTGCCATTTGTTTTCCAAACGGCGAGGGAGATATCAATCCAGGCTGTTTATGCCATGTCTCAAAATCAGCTTTTGCTTCCTCCTCACACTTCTCCTGTAGAATTTTTTTGTATTGGTCTAAGAAATCTTTTATTGTGGTTTTCCGTTGCATGAATTTAGCAAAGAAAGTGTTTATACTCTCCAACCGTTGTGATGTAGAAATCCCAGCCAAGAAAATGTCTGTCATGTATGTTGGAACCCATTGTTTGCGATCTTCATGTAATGATTGAAGCCATGAGTCATTTCTTAAGTTAAATCTATCAACCAATTTCCACCATCTCCTTTCAAACTGTTCTTCGGCTCCCGATTTCATGACACATTTGTTAAATTTAGCAATAAAGTTTTCATGCTGTCTCATAACATAACCAAGCTTTTCCTGAATCTTGCTCAAAATATGCCATAAACAAAAACAATGGCGAGAATCTGGAAAAACTTCGGCAACAGCCTCTTTCAATGCTTTGTCTTGATCTGTCAGAATCACTTTTGGAGCTTGTCCACCCATTGCTCTGAGCCATGCCCGCATTTCCCAAACAAAAGTAGATCTACTCTCATCTACAATCAGTGCACAACCAAGCAGCAGGAACTGAGAGTGATGGTTTACCCCAATAAAGGGAGCAAATGGCAATTTATACTCATTCTTGATATATGTAGTGTCAAAGAACACTACATCACAAAAGCTTTCATAATCAAGCCTCCCTTTAGCATCTACCCAAAAAACATTTCTCAAACGCTGTTCTGGATTTAAATCTATTGCATAGAAAAAGTTGGGATTTTCTTCTTGCATGCAGACAAAATGTTCAAGCATAACTTGTGCATCTCCCTCCTCTAAAGCCAAATGATGTCCACTAGCATCTATGATGTTACTTTTTTTATTCTCAACTTTCTTCATCGTACCAGATTGTCTAGACATTGACACATAAACCTTTTTTGTCCTTGCCCGGATAGCATGCAAAGCGTCGACATTATTATTACCTAAATCTATGTTCCAATGACCACGGAAATAATAAGCCTGATCTGGAAAAATTTCATGGTTATGCTCCTTTATAAAACTACGAACAATCCATCTTCCATCTTGCCTTCTCTGAACATGCATGCAAGCTTTGCAGTCTGTTTTTGACCAAGATCGATTTGTTCTACCTCGTTTTCGCTTGACAGGAATGCTTCCCATGCCATTTGCATCTAACACAGGTTCTGGATTTTCAGATGTGCCAGACTCTCGCTTTTTCCCATATCTGGTACAAACAAATTTTGCATCGATAAACTTTCCAGATATTCTTGATCGACGACTTGCCTTAGTTATGGTGGCAAATCCAACAGACTTTGCATATTCTTTGTAAAATGAAAAAGCATCGTCTTTTGAATCAAATTCCATACCATCACGGGGATCCAAGTCTTTATGAGAATTCACATCTACTTTATCTCCAGAGGGCTTTTTGTGTTTAATGTTTGATGTGCCTCCGCTCAAAGTTTGTTCAGTATACTCTTCATCATGTTCAGCAAGCCGCTGAGAACTAACAATTGCTCCATCTCCATTGTGAACTTCACCTCCAGAATCCTCGACAATTGCGCTAAAACGTGGTCTACTATCTTCCATATCCTTTTGATGATCTTCTGACGGCAGTTCAAGGTCTATTAACATTGAGGTATTTGTCTATATTCTTTTCCCAAGAAAATCAATTACAGGGAACCTAGAAAAAGGCTTAAAGTACAGATAAAATTTGAAGTTATTACTTGTAATTATATACAAGTTAATAGCAGTGAAAGGTATTCCAGTTAATGAATCTTAAGTAATCTATAAATTAGTCGTGTGAAGAGAAATATGCAATACATATGTAAAATGTATTCCTGCTTCTTGTGAATATACACCAGAAAGATTGTGAGAGACTACTTTTTGACCTGCTGGAATACATTATGGATGCTGCTTAGATATTGGGTTGACATGGAAGGATGTGGGAATGGTAAGATTGATGGATGTAGTTGATTTTTATGTGGGCTTAATCATGATGTCGAAACTAAAATGATTTAATAGTAAATAATACAAATTGAACCACAAAAACAAATCAGAGCGTCAAGTTAGAGCTTTGGATTCACTCTCTATATATGATCTTAATTTTCTTCATCTCACTTTGGAACTTGGGGCTTTGTCAATTTAAGATGAATCTTTTGCTGTTAAAGTGATTTCATATTTTGTTAATTCTTTTTGTAGTGTTACTGTCGGCAACACTGTTACAGTCCCACAAATTCTTCTTTTCCATCCCCAAAAATCCATCTAACAAACTCCAGGCTTCTTCACCATCTATATCTTTATTTATTATTTGAAATTTTCTCTAAAGGGCTTTTAGATGAAATTTTATACATTAAAATTCCCTTAAAACATAAAGTGAACCCACACAATAATTAAAGCTTAAAGAATCATAGCAACCCACCACCGGGGGGGAGAGAAAGAAAGAGGGAGAGGGGAGAGAGAGAGAGAGAGAGAGAGAGAGAGAGAGAGAGAGAGAGAGAGAGAGAGAGAGAGAATTTAACAGCCAAGAGCTGGGCCTAGCTGCAGCATAAAATCCTAGATGGCTTCAGAGGTTAGAGGTTTAGGCCAGGTGAATGGTATTTAGTTAATTTAGGGACGAGGTTTGACGAGCAGGTCATACTCATTAAATCATGACTAGAAATTTGAATAAAAATAAAGAAAGTAATAACTTAATAAATGTTGCCCAGCTAATGGTCCTGTAATAATATGCAGTATTCTATTCCATCATGTAAAACTAAAATAACCATCATTTGCAAAGAATAAATTAACTAGATAAGCACAATAAACCACATGATGAAACCAATTTTTTTAAATCAGATTATTAAGAAAGGTAAAACTATATGTATACACTTTCCTTCAGGGAAGATCCTGAAAAGGGGTGGGGGAGAAAAACTAAGTGACGTAGTTAAGTCATTGCAAAATGGAATACTAGTTAAGGTTAAGTACTCACAAAACATTAGAAACATTGTTCCTTAAGTTATGAATTACACTGAACAATATAGTTGTTTTTTCATAGACAGTATACAAGAAATCCAAATTGGACATCAAATTGCACCACATTTTCAAACAGCACTAAATGTCTAAAGTGACGACTGCCATCATATATGATTAAGAACAAAGAACGGTGAAGTATAATGTGATCCATACATAACCTCAGACAAGAAACAAAGCTACACTATTTCCTTTTCTTCTTGATAAGTAGCCAAAGCTACACTATTTCAATAATAAGGACTACTAAGTAACCTCAGTTAGAGGACCAAAAATTATCGGATATGGAAGTTTCCGTACACCTAATGAGGAAGGCAAATGCCACAACTGTTACAGCAGAAGGCAGTGCAGCCTATCAGTGTCTAAAGCCTAAACCAACACCACCATATATTCTAGAAAAACAAAGTTTCTGATCAATCTCAGTCTCATAAAGAATTGAAGTAACATCCATTCATATGACACCCATATGTATACCACTTCCAGTCGAAATGACTTAATTTATTGAACAAAACATGCAGAATTACAACCCAACTGACTACCAATACTTGCATAATAATAAACTTGTGAAACAACTTCAAGCAAGTGACTTCATTTAATAACACCCATGTTGAAGTATAATTCACATCATGATCCACACTACCTTACACTGAATTCAAGAAAAACAACAATTGTATACAATCTAACGAAATGGCTTGATACTAAAGAAAATGCTGAATTTTGTAGCCACATTATAAGAAATACCATAAAGTAGAATGATTGCAATAACTATAAATATCAAAATTTCACAAAATTATACCATTATATGAGCTTTTTGGGGTTTAGTACTTGTTACTAACCATAACTGCAGTATATAAAAAGTAAAGAAAAACAAGTGAAATATAAACCGAGATAATTATGAAATAGATAAACATTAATTCATTACACTTAAACACTCAAGCAATCTATGAATTATCAAAATATTGAAAATGGAAGACAGAGAGTATAATTACGTGAAGTAAAGAAGTTCTTGAGAAATTGAAGATCGTAGTAGACTAGAGAAAAGTGAGCAAGTGGGGTGATGGGCGAGTATGAACTTCCTCGTCTCCAATTTAGCAGTTAGGGCTCGAGAAGAAATCTGTACTCGCATCTCGCCCTTCTGTAACTCGCCTGTACTCGCAAAGTAAGGTGGGCTGATATATGGGCCGGTCTATGAATGAAGCTAAATTGGACCATCTTTCTGTTCGATCCAAATCTCCTATTGAATTTTTTTTAATCTGAAAAGAATTTAATTAAAAGAAACTTTGCTATTTACAATTTTAAATTGTAAAAATAAATGATCTGTTTATTATGTCAAAAGGGGTCAATTATTTCTAAAAGAAAACTATTATATAGTTACACAAAATTCGTCACCTGAAAATAGGTATTATATAAAAAATAATATTGTTAAAGTAATTTAAATGTGTATAACAAAATGAAAGGCGCGAGAAATCCTTTCGGCCACTGAATATAAAGACTTCATCAAGAATGAAATAAAGAAACGTAAAAAAGCTAAATGAAATGGTTCGAACTTTATTCAGATTTCGCTCGATTTTAAATATAAATTATTTAAATATGAGTAAATTTTAAAGTTCGATAAATTACTCGAACAACATCAAATTGTAATTTTCTATTGATACTCGAATCAGAGTTCAAACTACTACTCGGGCTCAATTCGAGACCATGCTCGACTCGTAGTTAAACGAGCTTCAATCAAACTTATTTGTGAATCAAATACGAGCAACGCAATGCTCGCCTCGACTTGATTCACTTATTCCTTTAATCTTGAGCTCCCCTTAAGTTTAATTTCACGTCTCATAATTTCAACACGCCCAGGCGAGCAGGCAACAGAGAACTCATTACTTGTCCGGTGAAAACTAACCGAACAGGCAAGAGAGACAGGAGAGTTGGAAGTGGGAACATATATGCCCACACCACTACACTATACTTCCATCATTTTATGTTCAAATATATGCTTGGACCACCTTCATGCAAATTGATACAAATGGGTATCAATTCTATTTTCTCTCTCCATCTCCATCCACACTAAACGTTTATAGTCAACAATTGGTCGGATGATTTTTTTTATGCTGTCTATCTTATTATTTGACATAGTTTCTATAATGTCGCACAACTATTTCGTGAACCGTTAAATAACAAACTTGTTAATTAATCTTTTTTTTTATGTCCGAAAAGGCACTCAACTTATTTTTCTCTAACGTGTATTGTTAACTTAACTACGAAATAGGACAATACGATATCGCGTTCCTGATCACACCTTTTACGGGTTAGATTTTAGGTGGGTGGCCGAAGCTTCCAATGCGATCTCATCTAATGGGGAAAACGATGTATCCAAATTAAGCTGAAAATGATACTTGCACATCAGCACATGCAACAGAATAGAGAGATCATAGATCCTTCAAATTTGGAGTGGGGAAAATTTTGTTTGCGTCCACATAAACCACATGGATATGGTGCCACAGCCCCCACACAACTGATTTTAACAAGTCGGCACACAAATGTTATATAAATGTTTCAACCATTTGGGCAAGTTTTGTTGAGTCATTGATATTTCAGTTTACTCCTCCTAAGACCCTACTTAAATAACCCAACCCACTTCTCAAGCCCAATAAAACAAAATCAACTATTTCTCAGTAATGGGCTTAGTGGGCCTTGATTTATCACAGCTCAAAACTAGTATTTTTAAGTTTATTATCGCAATTTCATTATTATGTCATTATTACGTATTAAATTAAGACTGACTTCCATACTTCAGTCTATTTTTCCGGATAAATAAAATAATTAATATTCATCAAAATATATAACATGACTTTTAATTTGGGACAAAAAAGTAGTGTTGTCGAGGGGGGACAAGGATCCTCTCCATTTCAAATAAATAAAAACTCTCCATTTTATAGTTCAAATTTACAATGTGTGAGACATCATACTGACAAAAAAGAGATAATTTTAAATCTGAATCATGAAATAGAGAGAATCCTAATCGGTTGAGAGGTCGCCAATCAAAAAACGGTATCCTTTGCCGGTCCTTAAGTTGTCAATTCTCTTAAAATGTTCCACAAGAGTTTGACCTTCTTCCTAGTGTCCAAACCAAGTCGCACCACAAACTCATAAGCTTGAATTTTAAGGCGGATCATTTTATGGAATATAATTGCCGAAAGGGCAGGTGGTCACATGATATAATATTGATATGTCATTTTATAAGACTTTTCATCAACTACTAGGATTTATGCCATACACCCACGTACTTTTCAAGCATTTGTATAATTTCTCTACTTTTTCTAATTTTAATTTTGACATGAAAATAACTATACCTCCTACAAACTATTTTCGAAGGTTACTGAGCTTATGCCCATGGCCAAATAAGTGCAATAAAAGTTATTTTAGATACTTATATGTGTGTTTTTTAGGCGGATCAGGTTAGTAAAAAGTTTATTTTTTTGATAAGTTAGTCAATTAACTAATAAAATACCGACACACATAAAACCTCTTCTGCGTGTTAGCCAATATAGCCAGTCATATAGGTAAAATTTCATCCACACAAGTAGAAATAAGAAATACTTTTATAAATGGATAAGGCTAGAAGCTCCTACATAATTAGGTTTGGTATTTTAAAGGACACTATAATTAGGTTTTGTATTTACTTTTCTTTGCAAATAAGATCTTTGACAGGTAGCTGCTAAATCATTATAGCAGTGGTTGAAGATCATGTGAATCATCTGATAGTATATTTTATTTATATATATATATATATATATATATATATATATATATATATATATAATAGCTCCATTAAGAAACATCCAAGACACCATAATTGTAGCATTTCCATTAATTACTTTTATCGTACAAGCTACATGAATAATTATTGCACTTAAAAGTATATATTCAAGTATAAGGATGAAGTTTGTCCCCTCTTGAGCTAACCTTGTATTAAGATAGGTGGGACTTTTAGCAAATTAGCTAGGGCTACATTATATATTTTAATATTTAGTGGTCCTTATATATTAAGTGATGGGGCCGGTAGTTCATTAGTATGACTAAATACGTCCATTACAAAAGGGAATTTAATAAAAATATAAGAGCAAAAAAAAAGAGGGAAAGAAGAAAAAAAAGGTATTTATATAGTGTTTAAATTAAGCATTTAGTGATTTTAAAACTTTAAATTTATTTAAAAATCTTATTATTTATATGAAAAACACGCTTATTTAATTTAAAAACATAAAATTTATGGCTTTAATTAAATGTAACACACACAAAATAATAATATACATTTGAAGGTGATCATCAAGCATACAAACATTACTACCGCAAATGCTAGTAACCAAATTAAATAAACTCTATATAAAAATAGGAGTCCTTAATTAGGGTTAAGGTTAATTACATCTTGAATTAAAATCTTTATTCCATAATAATATGCTAACTTCATGTTGGATTACTATTCGATTTTGGACCCCTCTTCGGCCTGATTGTGATAATTAATTAGGCCTACAGTTTTATGCTTGACTAAATAAGGCCATGCAAATTAATTACTTAAGCTGGATAAATTATATCCCAACACCCATACTTACATTCAACTTGAATACTAGTAGTATGGAGTATTTTTAAGTGCACTAAATACTAATAATTATGCTGTCTTAATTAGAGGTTTCAAATGGAGCTAATTAATTATAATATCTATCACATGAGATATCCTCGACTAGGGTTTAGTGTCCTTAAATAATTAAGATAACAAACTGCTTAATGCTTATAATGTGCTTAAATAATGTGGTTAATTCGTTTTCACTCTTTAGGAGCTTATAAAAGAACATCATTACAATTAAGCTCACTTGTCTTAACTTGTCTAATCTTTCTCACGGAGTTCGAAGATTCTTTTTATATATATATATATATATAAATTTTCTCCAAATGAATTGGAGGGAATGAATCACTATAAATGATGATTTTTTTTCGTCATTATTACATAAAAAACCACCAATTTTATATCTTATAATGATTTAAAAAAAAAAACCGTCATGATAAATTTTTGATTCTTAGTTATTTCCTCCTTCATTTGGAGAAAGCGGACTAAATATATATATATATATATATATATATATATATATATAGAGAGAGAGAGAGAGAGAGAGAGAGAGGTTTCCCATAGGAAATTACCTAAGAGGAAAGATGAACAGGACAAATAGAAATTTGGACCTCGTGCTAGTAATATATTAAAAATAAATATATAGTCGATAAATTAACAAACTTGGGCTGTTGGGCAAGAAGTCACAGAAAATTGTTAGGTTTTACTTTAGGTTCCCCACCTCAATGTGACATGTCATCCTACTTCTTAATCCTATATATATGTGCCTAATTTAGTATATTAATTAATTATATACGCTTAAATTTCTCTCTTTTCCTACTAAAAAAGTAGGCCTAGTGGTAAAAAAAAGTCCATGTCCATTGAAATTTGAAAGAGAAAGTAATTAATGGTTTAGATTAAGTGGAATTTGTGATTATGTATGTTTCTAACAAGTAGTAAGCTTAATCAACTATTAAGTTGAATTTTCAAACTTATGTGTGACTTTACATCTCAATAATGATAACTTTATTCTCTCTTTTAAGTTCTCACTTCAAAGTTAATCCATTAAAAGTGTAAATTGTGTGTCCGTGGTTATACATCATTGGCAAAAATTAGCAACCACTAAAGTTTGACATTATTTCATTTTCTCGCTTGCTAGCTAGCTAGCTAGCTCCCCTTTTAATATAATTAAATTCTTACCAAATCATGGTCCATTTATCGAGAGCATTTGGTTTAGTGGTACACTAGGTTTCGTCCTAAACAAGAGGTCTTAAGTTTAATATTTGACATTAGTCAATATAAAATGTGGGTTTAAATTCAGTTTAAATTATCAAAAAAATAAATTATGGTCCACCACATTAATTAATTGATTACCAATGTTTAATATATCTTGACAATTAACCTTTGTATGGGTTAAAGAATTTAATTCTTCTTTAAGATTTTATCGTCTTAAAGAAGAATTGTAGCTAGTTAATACTCCTTCCAATAAAAAAGACTCCTATATACTTTTATTCATACAATTTTTCTCAAAAATAATACTTTTTATAAGACTAGAGAAAAAAATAGCAAGCAAACTCTTATTTATACACGATACCCCATCCGTTCTGAAATATAGAATTATATTTAACTTTGTAAAATACAAAGAAAAGTGATATCTTTATATATGTTCAAGTCACAACCACATTCTAGAATCTTAATTTAGATCCCTACTGCATACGCAAGGCTCCCAAGTTAGTAGTATGTGTAACCGTGTATAAAGACACCAACAACATTAATTTTAGACAGCTGGTCTCATCTCTCATTGTTATGCATGCACATGCAGGCATGCAGCTAGCTCCCTATACTTGTATACACCTTAATTAGCCCATAATGTGTCAAATTTTCAGCCGCATGCCTCTTCCCCTTTGGTGGAAATAATATAAAGAGCTACAGCAATATTAATCACCTCTCTGGCCATCGATCTCTTTCATTGAACTGCGTGTACATATACACACACACATAAAATTAAGTTCAGACAATATTAATTGGTGGAACAACTAGGAGTTTGGATAGTTTGTTAATTTCTTTGGGATCATTTTCATTGGGGGGGCCATAAAGTGTAGGGAAATTAAGAATCAAGCATGTTATGATCACACAGTAGGCTAAATGTAGAGGTCGGTTATATGTTTCTGAGAAAGGTTTAAGGATGGAAAAACATGGGCATAACTTATAAGGTCTTATCTATCCTTAAATATTTGAGGAGAGAGATGAGTAAGGATGTATGATACAGGGAACCGATACTTTCACAATATTTTTTGATATTTTTGTATATATGAGTTTCATATTGGAATTGATATTTTCACAATAATTTTTAATATTTTCGCATGTGAATCACATTTTTTAGTCAAATTATGGTTAAATGGTGGATCTCGCATGTAAAAATATTAAAAAATATCGTGGAAGTATTAGTTCCCATGATATATTGAAGATGCATGTTATCTGAAAATTTATGTGATGCTTCAGATATATATTAGATCCATCGATCTTCTGTTAAATTATTTTTTGTTACTTATACTTTTTAAGAATGGATTCTTAAATATTGTATTCTGAAATTTGAACAATTGTCCATTTTATTTTTGTTATTTATTATTCAAATTAAACATATAGCATGAAGCCAAATTAGTTATTATGAATCCAAGGTGCCAACACTTCTCCGCTGGAGGCTGTCGAAAAGTAAAAAAAAAGAAGAAGAAAAAAAGGTCATGCATGCAATGCCATTATAAAATGCATGGTGACTATTTTGGAACTACATACATTATATATATAGTTATAAAGAACTTTCTTGTTAATTAGTTTTTTTTTTATAAAAAAATATCTCTATATATAAAAGGATATTTTTTATTTTTTTATTTGTCAATAGTCTAATTAGGTTAAAAGACAGGAAAGCATGAAGAAAAGGAAGAAATAGTTGGGCAATTGTCTCCTCAACCGAGACCAGATCAGTTTGTGACTGATATTGACCTTGTTTAATACTACTACTACAATTGTGGGAACTGAAGCCTGGCCAATAAAGTACAAATTACATTCATTTCAAAAGTGTTAGGTTTTTGGGGTTCCTACCACATTATGTCAAAATTACCTTTTGCCTTCCAAAAAAAAAATAAAAATAAAAAATCTACCACAGTATGTCTTTTTCCCCTAGTTCAATTATTGTAGTAAGTGATATGAATCTGTTTCTGATTGATTCATTTCATGGTTAATGACAAAAAAAAAAATCATTTGTTTTACCCTAATGGCAAAAGTTATATGGATGTGGAGTGGTTGGTATGAAGTTAATTTTGGTCAATTGATCAATACAATGTCAACACGTAGACGAGAGGTAATCTCTCTCTTTGTGTTATCACTGTATTGATCAATTAACCAACTTATTATAAAGTTAAATTCATGTTAATCAGAACCATGTGTGGTACGCAAATAGGCAGATAACTCCCATGTATTTTGAAATTTGAAGTAGTTGTACTGATATGCAATAATGGTTAACATTTCGATAACGTTATTAGTAATATAACTATTTTTATATCCGTTTAATTAATTTTTAACATGTTTAATTTAAATTTAGCTTGTTTTTTTTTAAATATAATATTTAGCTGCGGTTTTATCCTCCAAAGTATAATGGCTAGTTACTTTTCATATTCCTAATTAACTGAAAGTCAATAAAAATATTAGCACTTTCAATTGCGAAATAAACCACGTCATAAATTTTAATTTATTATTGAGAGTGGCTCATATTTAAGTGAGTTCGACCAATAGCCACTACAATATATAAGATAGTCAAGAATTTGGCTTTTTGGTGAGTGAGCAATTTCGACGAAGCCAAGTGTAATGTGTATTTGGACTAGAATTTATTAGTAACTCGATTTTAAATTTGACTAATTAATGTTAATTTGGTGAACATGGATACATTATGTGTCATTTAATTTTTTCGCTCCTTTAATTTTTATGAGATTGTTTGGAATAATTTGAATCTTAAATCTAACATCTACGGTGACATCTTCAAATTTATTTATTTTTTTGAAAGCCCCACATTTTAGAAAATGCAATATAGTTTTATAACCAAATATAGTATCAAGAACTAATCAAATCTCATCAAAAATAAATAAATACTGTGAGACCCCAGATTTTATGAATAAATATTTAATTTTCTCGAAATAATTTTTTTGAATATTATGGTATGGATTTAGTATAATGTTATAGTTGTGGGTAATATTTATAAATTTTGCAAAAGTACGCAAGTTGTTATATAATATTCGATTGGTTTAATATTCGCTTTAACGGGGAATATTAGTATAACAAAGACACAATCATTGGTGGACCCCTATAACGGAATTATTGTCGGATTGAGAAAACGACAAAAATACTTTATGAAAATAACGGTGGAAGTTTTACCGTTAACTGTTGAAACACCCGGTGTTAAAAGTACAGTAATATGCGTGGTTGCATAGTAGCAAACGGTATTGATTATTGATGCTTACGTGATAAGTCACTTAATTTTATTTTATTGGTATTATTAATGTAATAAAACAGAATACTTTTATAAAGTTATTCTATAAATAGTATATTATATTCTATTATGCATAGTATTGCATAGTGTTTTGCATAGTAAAATCTTTTTATATAAAACAAAATACTTTTATAAAGTTATTCTATAAATAGAATATATTATATTTTATTATGCATAGTGTTGCATAAGTGTCTCTGCATAAGTGTTTTTGCATAGTAAAATCTTTTTATATAAAAAATGAATACTTTTATAAAGTTATCTGCTTTTATTAGACAATAATTAGAATATATTATATTTTATTATGCATAGTGTTTGCATAGTGCTTTGCGTAGTGTTTGCATAGTATTTTATTATTATTACATTTGGAATAACTTTATCATGCCAATTACCGCATGCACGGTGATTTCTTTTGTTATTCCATTCTTTATTATACTCAATTGGTTAAAGTTTTGACTTCTATACTCCATGAAATTAGTGGAATATCCTTGATATATATTTGCGTTTCATCCAGTATCTTTTCATTGAAATATTCTTCTGAGCATTCTTGAATTTTACTCTACAAAGCAGTATCATGTTGACAATTTGGACGTAATCAGTTCCTAGATAAATTAATTCTTGAACTTGTTTTATTGAATTCTTATATCATTGTCATCATCCTCATGTTTATTTTTTTGAAAGTCATCTGTGGCACAGTAGGTGTATAGATGGACTTGGTATGATTATGACCGTGGATTATTCGGTATAATCATAACCGTAATGTTATAAATGATATGAAAAAAGTCCTCGTTGGCGTGTAGTGCATTGATGGGACGAGCTTTTGGTATGATTATGGCTATGGATTTTCTTTGGTAGTAGTCAAAGATGAATTATTTTATGGCATGATCGGGACCATTGATGAAAACAAGATTATCTTTAGTAGTAGTATGGATAATTCGTGGTCGTGTTACTTAAAGAATATCCTCGGCCGTAGTAGTGCGAGGGTGATTCGATGATGTGGATTATTTATTAAAAGTCTCAGTCTCGATAAAAGTGATTAAAACCTTTTAAATCATAAAAGATAGTAGATTTTATTCTCTACTTGACTCTTTTAATGGATTGCTTGTTCAATTCTTGATTAAACTTGATGTTTGTTATATTGTATCGGTTTAACATTTGCTTAAGGCTAATGATAATTTATTCTGCATTATCTTAGTCATAATATTTCTTCTTTGGGCTAGTTGAGCTCACCCTTTCTTTCACCGTTTCTCTTGAGAAAATGAGAATATAAATTTGACGACGAGTCGTGTGAGACCCTGTTTTATGAATAAAGATTTTATTTTCTCGAAATAGTTTTTTGAATATTATGGTGTGAATTTGATATAATGTTATAGTTATGGGTAGTATTTATAAATTTTGCAAAAGTACGCAAGTTATTATATAATATTCGATTGGTTCCGAAATATTCTTTTTTTTTGGGAATATCCGTATTTATTTTAACAATCATTAGTGGACCCATGAACGGAATTATTGTCGAATTGAAAAAATGACAAAAATACTTTTATGAAAATAACTACGGAAGTTTTAACGTTAATCGTTGAAACACCCGATGTTAAAAGACTGAAGAATACACGGCGTGGTTGCATAAAAAGACACAAGATTAATTATTAATGCTTACGTGATAAGTCACTCAGTTTTGTTGGTATTATTAATGTAATAATACGAGAAAATCTTTTATATAAAAATGTAATACTTTTATAAAGTTATTCTATAAATAGAATATATTATATTCTATTATGCGTAGTGTTATATAATTATCTGCATAGTATTTTGCATAGTAAAATCTTTTTATATAAAAAATGTAATACTTTTATAAAGTTATACTGCTTTTATTAGACAATAATTAGAATATATTATATTTTATTATGCATAGTGTTTGCATAAGGTGCTTGCGATAGTGTTTGCATAGTAAAATCTTTTATAAAGTTATTCGTTTTATTAGATTATAAATAGAATATATTATATTTTATTTAAAAGATTTTTCTTTAAATATGGATGAGTCAGATTAAAGTAAATCAATCTAGACCATTCATGAGTTAGTTACTATGCACCATTTTTCTATAAATAGAATCTTATTCCTTCATTATTTCTTACTTAATTCACCAAACTCTGTAGAGATAAACTATAGAGAGAAAGAAAAAAAGTATTCTGCTACTTCACTACGTATATATCCAGTACTCTTCTTCTTAAGGTAGGGAATATTATTTGTTGTACTCATTAGGGGTACTTTTTCTTTCTTATTTATGAAGAGAACTTCTGTTATTCCATTCTTTATTATTCTGTTGGAATAACCTGTATACGCGGGCTACCCTATACTTGGTGAAATTCTTTTGTTATTCCATTCTTTATTATTATATTGGAATAACATGTCTATGCAAAGTACTGCATACATGGTGAAATTCTTCTAATATTCCATTCTTTATTATTCATTGGAATATCTTTTACATGCATTTTTTTCTTGGGACCGGTTCCGTTATTTATTATTCTGTTAGAATATCCCATCGTAGGCTTTTTACGCTTGGACTGGTTCCGCCTTTATTATTATTACATTTGGAATATCCCGTCTGTATGCGTTTCTGTGGGACTGATTTCGCCCTTATTATTATTCTCGCTGAATAACTTTGTATATCATCAAGTACCGCATGCATGGTGATTTCTTTTATTATTCCATTCTTTATTATTCTCGCTGGAACATCCTCGCTTGGTGTGATTTTCTTTGACCGTTCCGTTATTTATTATTCTGCTGGAATATCCCGTCTGCAAGCGCTTTTACTGCCAAACTCAGGTTTCGTTATTTATTATTCTGTTGAATATCCGCTTGTGCAATTTCACCCGACTGGTTCCGTTATTATTATTCTATTGGAATAACTTTGTCTATCTGCAATACCGCAGACATGGTGATTTCTTTTGTTATTCCATTCTTTATTATTCTCATTTGGAACATCCTTTCTGCATGATTTTACTTTGACCGTTCCGTTAATTATTATTATTATTACATTGGAATAAGCTATCGAGCACGCGCATGAATGGTGATTTCTTTTGTTATTCCATTCTTTATTATACTCAGTTGGTTAAAATTTTGACTTCTATACTCCATGAAATAAGTGCAATATCCTTGATATATATTTGCGCTTCATCCAGTATCTTTTCATGGAAATATTCTTCTGAGTATTCTTGAATTTTACTCTACAAAGAAGTATCATGTTGACAATTTGGACGTTATTAGTTCCTGAATAAATTAATTCTTGAACTTGTTTTATTGAATTATTATGTCATTATCATCATCCTCATGTTTATATTATGTTGAAAGTCATCTGTGGCCTGTAGTGCATAGATGGACTTGGTATGATTATGACCAAGGATTATTCGGTATAATCATGACCGTAATATTACAAATGATGTGGTAAAAGTCCTCATTGGCCCGTAGTGCATTGATGGACAGTTGTTGGCATGATCATGACCATTAATGAATATACAAATATTCTTGGCCCGTAGTGCATGGATAATTGTGGTCGTGATACTAAAGAATATCCTTGGTCGTAGTGCAGGGGTGATTCGATGATGTGAATTATTTATTAAGCTGAGTCCCAAATAAAAGTGATGAAAAACCTTTTAAATCATAAAAGATAGTAGATTTTATTCTCTACTTGACTCTTTTAATGGATTGTTTGTTCCATTGCAGATTAAACTTGATGTTTGATATATTGTATCGGTTTAACATTTGCTAAGGCTAATGATAATTTATTCTCGCATTATCTTAGTCATAATATTTCTTCTTGGGATAGTTGAGTTCACCCTTTCTTTCACCTTTTCTCTCGTGAAATGAGAATATAAATTTGGACGAGAGTGGGGAACGGAGTGATGGTCCTAGATGGTGCATTAGTAGTCCTCATTATTCTCGTGAAATAGCGTAATAATAATTGTAATAAGGACTCCTTTTGAATTTGTATACTCTCCAGAGAGACAATATTTGTATTCAAACTCACAGCTTTATGTTTTGTCGATTGTACACAACAACAGTATAATCAAGTTGTATTTGAATTACGTACCACGATCTGGCGACTCAAGATGGGTGATGTATACCTAATTTTGGGGAGTCATTGTGGTATCAAAGCTTAGGGATATGATCCACTAGGATGTGAGAATAGAACTAGGAGGGAGAGACGGGAATTTCTTCGCTAGTATGACCTACCTAAGTTTATTTGATATTTAATTGGTCGGTCAGAGTATAGAGATAATATGTGATATGTTAATTAACCCTTGTTTTGTGTTAGTATTTAAAAATGGCATCTGAAAATGTTGAGATAAGCAATGGAGCACAGGAGAATGTTGATTCTCCACAGATCAATAATCAGGACAATGTGCAACAGGATGATGATAATCCTCCTATAAACAACAACACTGATCAATTAACGAACGACGGTACGTTTAAGAGCTTTTTAGAATTCACGCAACATCAGGCGAAGGCGGCTCCTGTTCATAATGTAGGAGGAAACAATGGCAACCCACGGTTGGTCACCGCTAAGCAATTCAAGTAGCTGGGACCACCAGAGTTTTTGGGAAAACCAGAACCACTTAAGGCGGAGACGTGGTTAAAGCAGATCACCAAGATATTTGATGTCTTGAGATGCTCCGAGGAGCACAAGGTTCCCTTTGTCACCTTTATGTTGCGTGAAGAGGCATTCTTCGGTGGGAATCAGAAACGTACTCAACTGACGCTTTCTCAAGATGTCTTGGGAGAAGTTCCAAGAGTTGTTCAATGACAAGTACTTTCCCGAAAGCATTCATCACATGAAAGAAGTGGAGTTTATCAAATTGTAACAAAACAATATGACCGTGTCGCAATACGAGGCTAAATTTACGGAGTTATCCCGGTTTGCATCCCATTTGGTCGATAATGAGGAGCGAATGACGCGAATGTTTTTTAGAGGTTTGAAACCGGAGATACGTCAATATCTTATTTGTCAAAAACTGTGTTTGTACTCAGATGTTGTAAATAGGGCCCAGTTATTGGAGCGCGGTAACGAGTCAACGCAACCAAAAGAGAGCGGTAAACAAAATGATAATACGGTGATGATAATGATCATCAAAACGGTGACGATAAAGCATGGAGGAATCAACATGTCGAAAATGGTAACCACTTTGATGGGTAATCATGGCCAAAACAATAAGAATGGACATTTCAAGAAGAGAAAGTTCAACAATGACATAAAGACGCGTCGGCATCAAGACCCATTTTCAAGGAAGAAGAACGACCACCGGTCAGATATGTTTCAAATGCTTGACGGAGGGACACATCCATCCAAACCCAGACGCAGACATTCCAAAACGATTTTAATTGCGGAAGAGAAGGTCACTTAGCTCGATTTTGTCGTATGGTGAAGTCAATTCCAAATTTGGGATAGTGATGACAAAGGATGTCCCGCATGTCCAAAGCCGGTAGTTTAAGAGAGAGCGTTTTTTTTTCGTGACGAGGAACCTGAATAAAATTATCACGGGTATGTTAGTCATAAACTCTTGCGAAGTCTATACCGTGTTAGATACCGGTTCTACTCCCTCTTATATTTCACCTAGTTGTGTTCAATGTTTGAAGTTAACTCCGGAGAAGTTAGACTTTGATATATCTGTTTAAACTCAGTTTGGAGAAACCTTCGTTACCTCCACTATTTATAAATCTTGTTCAAATCTACACTTTCACGTTACGTGTTGATCTTGTCTCTTTGAAAATACTTGCCTTTGATACGATTTTAGGAATCAATTGGTTAACTACTCATCATGCTTTTCGTAAGGTTGTTAGTTTTCATATTCCTAACCAACTTTGTTATGCTAATTCAAGCAACCAAACCACTAAAGTCAATCATTGTCATATCATGCCATGTAAATGAACCACCGGTCCTTTTTTCTTGTTGACTTCGCTTGTGTGGAATGACCGCCGCAGACTTTCAGAAAGGCGATGTCGCGAATGACGATGGCAAGTTGATAGGTATCGATGTGACGTCTTATCCAAGTCTTGGATGAGGTCACGATTTTGAATGATAATTCTATCGTTAATAAATTTCTAGACGTATTCTTGAAGACTTCTTAGCCTACCCTTAGAGCGTGAAGTCGAATTTTGTATTGACCCCAGTACAAAACCCATTTCTAAAACCCTCAAATATTTCTTCAACTAAAACGAACGTATAACGTGCCAAAGACGTTGACTCGAGCTGTTGAAGATTACGATCGTACCATTCAATACCATTGTGGGAAAGCGAATGTGGTAGCTGACGTGTTGAGTAGAAGATCGGATGCGTTTACGAAAAGCGATGTTGTTAACATTAAAGACTCATTTCAGATAACTTACACGTGATGAAGATAGAGAGCTAAAGACTCTAGGGACCCACGTGAAGATAACGAATATACGAGTAGAATCGACTTTAATCGATAAAGTTAAAATCGCTTCAAGCTACACACAATCTTGAGGTCGATGAATGTGAAGAAGAAGGTTCAAGAGCGTTTATTCTAGAAGCAAGAATCGACGAAGAGAGAAAATCTCAACCCTCGATTTAATTGGCCCATTTGAAATCCTCGATAAAGTAGGAATTGTGGCCTATAGACTCATTTTACCGCCAAGTATGTTGCGTGTTCATAACATTTTTAACGTATCGATGTTACGTAAATATGCGGACAACCTGAACCACATTATTAAATTAGAACTAAACGATATAGCAGAAGATTTAACGTATGAGGAGATACATGTTAAAATCTTGGATAAGAAGGATCGTATTCAACACTCAAAGGTTATACCTCAAGAATTAGAATCTGAAATGAATTCAAGGGATCCTCACCTCTTGACATACCAGTGCGTCGTTTAAATTTCGATGACGAAATTTCATAAGGAGGGGAGATTGTGAGACCCCAGATTTTATGAATAAAGATTTTATTTTCTCGAAATAATTTTTTTGAATATTATGGTGTGAATTTGATATAATGTTATACTTATGAGTAGTATTTATAAATTTTGCAAAGTACGCAAGTTGTTATATAATATTCGATTGGTCGGGAAATATTCTTTTTGTCGGGGAATATCCGTGATGCGACCAGTACATTCATTGGTGGACCCATGAACGGAATTATTGTCGATTGAAAAATAACAAAATACTTTATGAAAATAACATCGGAAGTTTTACCGTTAATCGTTGAAACACCCTTGTTAAAAGAAATGCGATGTCGTGTGGTTGCATAGTAGCACAAGAAGTGACTAATTAATTATCGACGCTTACGTGATAAGTCACTCAGCTTTTGTTGGTATTATTAATGTAATAATACGTAAAATCTTTTTATATAAAAATGTAATACTTTTATAAAGTTATTCTATAAATAGAATATATTATATTTTATTATGCATAGTGTTGCATAAAGGTTCTGATAGTATTTTGCATAGTAAAATCTTTTTTATATAAAATGAATACTTTTATAAAGTTATCTGCTTTATTAGACAATAATTAGAATATATTATATTTTATTATGCATAGTATTTTCATAGTGCTGCATGATAGTGTTTGTATAGTAAAATCTTTTATAAAGTTATTCATTTTATTAGATTATAAATAGAATATATTATATTTTATTTAAAAGATTTTTCTTTAAATATGGACCGTCAGATTAAAGTAAATCAATCTGGATCGCTCATGAATTAGTTACTATGCACCCATTTTTCTATAAATAAAGTTCATTCCTTCATTATTTCTTACAATTCAATTCAAAAACTCTGAGAGATAAACTATAGAGAGAAAGAAGAAAAGTATTCTCGCTACTTTACTACTTATATATCCAAAGATTTTCTTCTTAAGGTAGGGAATATTATTTGTTGTACTCGTAAGGGGTACTCTTTCTTTCTTTATTTATGAAGAGAACTTCATTATTCCATTCTTTATTATTCATTGAATAACTCAGATATCGCTGGCTACCCTATACTTGGTGAAATTCTTCATTATTCCATTCTTTATTATTATGTTGGAATAACTTGTCTATGCAAAGTCTTTTGCATACATGGTGAAATTCTTCTAATATTACATTCTTTATTATTCGCTTGAATATCTTTTCTCGTGCGCTTTTACGTGGGACCGGTTCCGTTATTTATTATTCTCATTAGAATATCCATGTCATGCGTTTTACGCCTGACCGGGTTCCGCCTTTTATTATTATTCGCTGAATATCCTGCATGCATGCGCTTTCACGCCGGGACCGATTCCGCCCTTATTATTATTCATTGGAATAACCTGCATCTATGCAAAGTACCGCATGCATGGTGATTTCTTTTGTTATTCCATTCTTTATTATTCTGTTGGAACATCCCGCTTGCAGATTTTCACCGACTTCGGTTCCGTTAATTATTATTCTGTTGAATAACTCGCCTACGCCAAGCAATCTGCATGCATGGTGATTTCTTTTGTTATTCCATTCTTTATTATACTCAGTTGGTTAAAGTTTTGACTTCTATACTCCATGAAATTAGTGGAATATCCTTGATATATATTTGCGCTTCATCCAGTATCTTTTCATGGAAATATTCTTCTAAGAATTCTTGAATTTTACTCTACAAAGAAGTATCATGTTGACAATTTGGACGTTATTAGTTCCTGAATAACTTAATTCTTGAACTTGTTTTATTGAATTATTATGTCATTGTCATCATCCTCATGTTTATATTATGTTGAAAGTCATCTGTGGCCTGTAGTGCATAGATGGACTTGGTATGATTATGACCAGGGATTATTCGATTTAATCATGACTGTAATGTTACAAATGATGTGGTAAAAGTCCTCATTGACCCGTAGTGCATTGATGGACAGTTGTTGGCATGATCATGACCATTAATGAATACACAAATATTATTGGCCCATAGTTCATGGATAATTGTGGTCTTGATACTAAAGAATATCCTTGGCCGTAGTGCAAGGGTGATTTGATGATGTGGATTATTTATTAAGCTGAGTCTCAGCGATAAAAGTGATGAAAAACCTTTTAAATCATAAAAGATAGTAGATTACTTGACTCTTTTAATGGATTGTTTGTTCCGCTGCAGTTAAACTTGATGTTTGATATATTGTATCAGTTTAACACTGTTTAAGGCTAATGATAATTTATTCTGCATTATCTTAGTCATAATATTTCTTACTGGGCTAGTTGAGTAGGACTGATCATTCGGTTAAAACCGAACCGAATAGGCTATTCGGTTATAACCGAAAACCAAAATATAACTATTTTCAATATCCGAACTAATAATCGAATTTTAGTAATAACGGAATACCGAATTACCGAGTTATAAATTCGGTAATTCGGGTAATAACCGAACTATCAAAAATAACACCCAAAATTAAGATTCCACAAAATGCATTATCAAGTATTCAAGTTTGAGTCTAGGGTTGAGAGCAGTCGGTCAAATCTTGCAAGACCAACAAGGCGGAGTTTTTCTTGAGGCTGTCAAAAGTAATGACCCCTTTATCACCGTCCATTAATAACTGAAACCCATTGCAAAGCGCCCCCCAAGATTTTCGGTCATGATGGGCAAGTAATCTTCGAATTGAGACTGGTTGTTATTTGACGCCATTATAGAGAGAAAACGAAGGAAAGATTTGAAGATTGTAATAATGATAGATAGATAGATATGGGATTGATGTGAATATGGGGATGGGGAAGATATCAATATATACAAGAGGTGAGAGAAAGAGGATTTGTGATTGGGGTTTCGTAGAATGAGGTATTGCATGTCATGAGACAACTCGTAAACGGTTGGTTAATTATTTGCCTTTTGCTTTCCAAGAAGCTCTCTCTCTCTCTCTCTCTCTCTCTCTCGAGTATGGAGGTATAAACGTCCGCTTACGAGGAGGTCGCTTTTGACACTTCCTCTCAATCGATGGAATTTTGTGTTCTCAAGTAATAGCAGCAGATCCGAGGGTTGAGAACAGATCCGAGAGTCAGTGGACAACACCGCCGATCTTGATGACTCACCACCGCCGATCCGAGGGTCGAGGGTCGAGATCCTGACTTCATCATCATCGATATGGTCAGGTTGAAATTGGGGATATTATGTTCGTGGAGCACAAGTGCTTGTGAATCATTATGTGGAGAGAAAAACGGGAGGAAGAGAAGGAAGGTGCAAAGTGAGAAATAGATTTGTTTGCTCATCTCTCCAAAGGCGGTTATATGAGATCTTTTAAGAATTATTTCGGTTATTCGGTTTAACCGAACAACAAAAATCTAAAACCAAACCCGAACCCGAAAAGTTAAAATAAAATCGAATATAACCGAATAACCGAAAAAATTCGGTTAAAATAATTCGGTTCAGTTCGATTTTTCGATTTTACCCGTTTTTTGCTCAGCCCTATAGTTGAGCTCACCCTTTCTTTCACTGTTCTGTTCAGGAAATGAGAATATAGCTGGGACGAGTCGGGGAACGGAGTGATGGTATTAAATGGTGCATTAGTAGTCTTCACTATTCTGTGAAATAGTGTGACAATAATTGTAATAAGGACTCATTTTGAGTTTGTATACTCTCTAGTAAACAATATTTGTATTCAAACTCACAGTTTATGTTTTATCGTATTGTACACGACAGTTGTATTATCAAGTTGTATTTGAATTCTGTACCATGTATCTGGTGACTCAAGATGGGTGATGTATACCTAATTTTGGGGGCGTCACAAGTCGGGGAACGGAGTGATGGTCCTAGATGGGGCATTAGTAGTCCTCACTATTCTGTGAAATAGTGTGATAATAATTGTAATGAGGACTCCTTTTGAGTTTGTATACTCTCTAATAGACAATATTTGTATTCAAACTCACAGTTTATGTTTTGTCGATTGCATACACATATACATGTATTTGAATTTCATACAATGTATCCAAGTATCCAAGATGGGTGATGTATACCTGTTTTGGAGGTGTCACAAATACACAAACAAACCTCAGATCATAAGCAGCAAACAAATTTTGCATAATGGAAATATCAGTTGAACCACTTGATTACAAAATCAAAATGACAGGTATCAAAGAGGAAAAAATAGTATAGGTTGGGGTAATAATATTTAATTAAATAAACACCATTGTTATATAGTATTTGTGTTTTTTGTGTAGAAAATTAATTACTGAAATTAAACATGTTTATAAATATAACCCATGTTGAAACAAAAGAAGAAGAAAGAACATAACCAAGCGTGCACTTGCATTTCATAATATTATTTTGATCAAACGAGTTGAGGTTTTCCAATTGATGCGTATTTTAGAAGTGAATTTCTCTCGTTGATGGGGATCTGGAGAAAAAATGAAGAGAAAAACATATCAATCAATCGGGACCACGACCCCATTATAAAGAAAAATCGCCTTGTGAAGAAACTGCTAAATGGCAGTTATTATTTTTTAGTATTTTTAAATTGGCCCCTCATCAATTTAAAAATACAAGTCCGATCTCTACACATTAATTCCATGACAAACATACCCTTAAGCCTACTTAAAACTTAATTAGATCACTTAAATTTAGGCTTATACATGATAACACACATTAATAATATACATGTGTGGTCCCAATTAAAATTAATAAAAAATTAATTCAACAATCTTCTACTGGACCACATAAGTATTTTAAAAAATGTGTTGACTTTAATGAGCTCCTGAAATTTGTTTTCATGTTTTGAAGGGTATTCAAACAATCTCGTATATATACAAATACAAATTATGAGGGTTACTGCAACTAGTTTAACTGATTTTCATGAGTGAACTGTTTCAAAAGATTGATGAAAATGTGAGCATAATAATAAGCGTTTGTTGGATAAAAATTAAACCAAAGATAACATAATGAGGGTACTCTGATTTTGAGCTTAGTTAGAGGTAATGATTAAAGAAGAAGCTACTAGTAGTAGACTTATTTAAAAGCAAGATTACGTACGGTTGAATTTCGAACGGAATAAACAACAAATTTAAATGCACGTTTTATTCAATCTACTTGGAAGTTTCAATGTGCAAGATCAGGAAATTAAAAGGTATCCCCATGCCCATGCATGGAATGGATTTTAAATTAATACGTAGTATTTGGATATAGGTGATCTGGGGATTTTTAATACCCTACTATACTTACTATATATATATATATATATATATATATATATATATATATATATATATCCGTGTTAGATAGTACTTCCTCTATTTTATTATATCTGACGTTTTAGGCTCTTTTTTTCTTTCCAAAATATTTGACGTTCTACCATCCCAAAAATATTTTGACATTTATTTTCCCTCTTTACCTTTCCTTCTCCAAACAGAGTATCGATAATTCCCTTTCTTCTACTTCTTTGAGATCCGGCAACAGAGTATCGATAATTCCCTTTCTATTCCCTTTCTTCTACTTCTTTGAAATTTTCTTCTACTTCTTTGAGATCCGGCAACAATAAGGATGAACACGACATATCCGGCGATGGTTCAGTTTACTACTTCATCACTGATAGATCTGATAACTACTTCACGATGATAACGCATATCCGACGATGGGCATATTACTACTATTACACGGCATATCACCGGCGATAGTTCAGTTTATCAGATCTATCAAATCTATTCGTTCAACGATGGTTGAGGGTCCAGTTCAAGGCAGCACCCGTGGCGGCGATGGCGGCGGTGGAATGAGTGTCGGTCGTGGAGGGGGTTATAACGGGGCGGTAGTGGCGGAAGGAGTGACGGTCGTGGTGGCGGCAGGGGAGGTGGCTGAAGAGATGAATAAGAAGAAGATATAGCGCAGGTTGAATAGAGGAAGAAGAAGATAGAAAATAGTATTAACTAATGATAAAATAGTAAAATTATATCTATTCTTAATTTATGTGAAAAGTTGTAGAACGTCAGATATAATGGGATGAAGGGAGTAACATTTTTTCCTGATTTAGTGGGGAGCTAATTAATCGTGCTTATAATAATCCTTTATATATATATGTGTGTGTGTGTGTGTGTGTGACCTGTGGGTGGTATTATGTTTATGTATGCATGTACATTCATATATGAATGTCACTATAAAATTGGCTGTATTTATCACCTCAAATTAATCATGTCCCCATTTAATTTGTGTAGCCAACAACAACACACTTATTTGGACAAGTAATTTGGCGTATCAACCATTGTCGTCACTCTCACCTATATGTAAAATATCACGTCATTTGCACGTCAGTATGTATGTGAAATCGTATAGCACAATATAATTATTTAGTTGATATTAATTATAAGGACAAAAGAAGTATAGACATAAAAGTAATTGTTCTGCTTCAATAAATTTACTTAATAATAACAAGTGTTATTACAATAATATATCTTTAACAAGGGCGGATCTAGAAATTTTTTCAGTAAGACTGAATTTTAACTAAAATTTTTCAAGTCTACGAGCCATATTTTGAAGAATTAGATTATAATGAAATTTTTTCCTTTCGTCCCACTAAGTTTAACTTTTTTATTAATCTATCCCCTTGAGTTTACCAACTTATATAAATTATGTCCCTTGAATTTACCTATAAAAAAAAGAGTGAACATAGACAAGTGTGAAATGTCTATGCTGCCCTCTATATACCTCCGTCCGCCCCTCCTGATCATGAGTTCAAAATTTTATCATCAAGGCATTTTGTGTTGGTTATGTGGTTCCTAAATCCCGATACATAATAATTGCTTAAAAGAAAGTAGTGACTACGAAAATAAAATTATTAAGAAATGTTCACCAAAAATATTATATTTAAAAAAAAGGTTGGTGGAAAGTAATTCTAAATTGCTTATGGATATAGGATTTTCTGAGTTACCAATTGTTAGTAGAGATGCTTTAAAGCTCATTGGCCAACTATTTCTTTTTCTTTTTCTTTATTGCTATTGTTGGTTCAAGAATTGATTGTTTTCAAAAAAAAACATACTGTATGTATTTATTATCAGCCTACTTAACCCCAGTAGAGGGAAACAATATCAAAAGGAACATACAGTAGCCAGTAGCCACCTAAATGAAAAAAATCCAGCATTTAGATATGGAAACCTGTAAGCACATGATGTTTATAAACAAGCTCCTAAATGCAGAGGATTTAGTGCAGATTTTGGAAGCATATTTATGTTTTCTGATGAGTGAATAACTAAATGGCAGTCAGTATATGTTGAATGAAAATGGCAGTTTTGAATGCTTCTTTGAATGTTCATAGCTGCATAAAATTAAAATTGGTCCACCACATTGGTGATAATATCATAGTAACAAGCTTTTAGAGTAATAATTAAGACAGACAATATATAGGTGACAGAGTCATGGTAATTAAAGATCAACAAATTCATAAACCTTTTCTCTCTCTCTCTCTCTCTCTCTCTCTCTCTCTCTCTCTCTCTCTCTCTCTATATATATATATATATATATATATATATATATATATATATCATCTTCCCCGTATTCTCCTAAGATTATGGGCTGATGTAATTTATCCCAAACTTTGAATGGTCCAGATGATTTATTAGGATGAGCGAAAAATTCAAAATCATTTGTATTTTGTTATATATCTACACACACATATATATGTATTTGTATTATTTTGTTTGATTGCTTTAATATATATCGTTTTTAAGTTATACACAAAAATTAAAAAAAATGATTAGATATATAACATTCAATATAATATCAATTGTCTATAATACCCTTAAATTTTCATAATTACCATATTTATTTCATACCCTATCTCTCATCTGTAATATTTTCCTATGAAATGTAATTTTAGAAATCTCTCTCATCCGTAATATTTTCCTATGAGATGTAATTTTAGAAAGATTAAAATTAATTCTCTTAAATTATATAAAAGAATAAATAATTAGGATAATTCTTTTGGTTATAATTTTTTCCAAATTATCTTAAAATAAATTATCTACAATTATATAGATGAATAAACAAACGAAAGAGTATTTTGAACATTTAATAACATATTTAATTAATAGTAATTAGATTTCTTCATATATGTGCTCAATTCTAAATCGTCAGATAAAAAAAAACTGAAGGAGTATATATTAAGGGGTAGAGGGAATATCGGTTAAGTGCACAATTATTAGTGCGCATAAAAGTAGTCAATTTTAAGAACATCCCTTAAGTGATTATGTGGCAAATTCTCAACCTCTGCTAGATTTGTGAACAAAAGAAGTACAACAATCACCTCTGTGACAATCTCTTTCATTGAGTTATATATATATATATATATATATATATATATATATATATATATATATATATATATAGAAGATCAAGAAGATTTTCTTTAAATAACATTTCTTTTTAATAATATTAACTTTTAAAAAAGCTACGTCGTTTTTAGGAGGCTGATGGTGATATTTTTTGTAAATACGCGGTAGTATTGTATTTACAAAATGCCAACGCGTCCATCCAAAAACGATTTAGCTTTTAATAAAGTTAATACTATTTAAGGCTTAATATTATTTAAGAAGAATGCTCTTGATCCTAACCGAATATATATATATATATATATATATATATACACTTCATTTAGTTTCGTGTTTCATTTGTATATAAACACAAAAGATATCAGACAAATTGGTGGGAACAAATAGGAGTTTTATTGTATTCTTTCACTGTTTGCCATGAGATCACTCTCATTGCCGACCAACACATACATAACTTGCTGTTTACAGTTATACAACAAATTTAAGAGCAAAAATATTTCGACTCAAGGTGCAATTTCTATTAATAATATTTTTTTAAGTCATATTAACTCATCAAGCGTTAGGAAAATAGAATGGACAATTTCAACCTATCTGTTGTACGTATACCAAAGTTAATATGCTAATTAATAATTGGTATTATGTCCTTATATTTTCTTTACGGTACTCAGAGTTAATAACATTTATCTTTTATGATACAATGATAACGTGTGTTATAGCAGTACTACAAATAACATACTTAGTGAACTAAATTAAAATGCTCAGAACTCTCTCTCAAAATAAACCATGAATAATGAATATATATATATATATATTGAAAGGTTTTGAACAGTACAGTTTGGTAATTAAATAGACAAGAAGGTGTGAAGAAAAGATTATGAAATGAAGGTAGAAATAGTTGGGCATTGGTTCCCTCTTTTGGAACCTTATGTAGGCTTTGACATAGACCCTTTTAAAGGCAAGGCCAATGGCCAATCGGACACAATCTTTCAAACACAAGCAGCCTGGCCAAGAAAGTACAAACAACCTTCCCTTCCCAAGGGGGTCGATTAGTTCAGAAATGTTAGGTTATTGATTAATTTCCAACCAGAATGTACGTGCCATGTCTTACTATTTCCAAAATTTTAGCATGGTATGTTTTTGGTCAAAATTATTAAATATAATACACATTAATTCCAAGTAAAAGAAAAGGAAATGGAGGATATTTTGTTTGTTATCGATTTCTAAATCAATGCATTTACTTCTGTGGGGGTAATAGAGAAGTGTGCTACAAAATGCACAGTGGATGGAATTCTTTTTCTGATTTGAAACCAGCTAGAAGAAATGATTAAACGAGAAGAAGAACAGGTAGTCGAGGTAGACTAGCTTGTTCCAAGATTATGTTTTGGTATTGGATAAGAATAAACTTAAATTATATATTGATGTGCACGTTTTGCCTGTCTATGTCCAGTTTACCTACTTCAAACCATCAGCAAGAGGAATAAGCATATCCCCATGCATGAATATATATACTAATTTGGATTTAGCTTTACGTCATTCCTAATTATTTAAAGATCGATTAGCAAATATTAAGTGCCAATCACGTCTTATGAGGTGCAAATCACGTCTTGCACCATAAGACAACTTAATATTTGTACACCAAGGAATTCCAAAGATTAATTAATTATACCATTCACTTTAATAATAAGTAAATAAAAATTATAATACCCTTTATCCCAATAAACGAGCTAGTAATACTTTCTTTGTACTTGCGATTTAATTTTTTGCATTTAGGTTTTGAGTTTACTAAATTACTTCACAATCAATCATTGTGAGGAAATTAAAGCATCCGCTTTAGTTTGTTTTTTTTTTATTTCAAAAAGGGTGTGACACTATAATGAGAATTTTTTCCATTTACTACTTTTTGCTCTTGCACCATTAAAAAAAGAAGTTTGAAGTTATCATTCTTTTTGTAGGATATATATACATATATATTTTACACAACTATATATAGATATATACAGAATACTAAACTAATATGGCAGTATTTTGATGACCATGAAAACGACACCATGATTAGCAATTCCATTTATTTTCTTGCACAATCTTCATCAGGTGCTTGAACTATTATTATTGCATTACCTGTGTTGTGCATTATTATTATTATTATTATTATTATTATTATTATTATTATAGAGAGAGGGGGGAGGGGGGGGCCTTGTCCCCCTTTGAACAAACCTAGTGTTGGAAATTGATTGGACTTTTGCCCTACACACACAAATATTAGTAGTAGTAGTATGCATGGCCGCACTTACATTTATTAGTACTCCACTACTTAACTACTACTAGTAGTAGTAGTAGTAGTTGTTGTTGGAATCCTTAATTAAAATTAAACTGATGGGTGGCTCATCAACTAACTAGATCTGCTGCATATATATGTAGTCCAACTTATGGAAAGGAAATGGTCTGTCGAATGAGCATGTATATATGCATAGGTAGGTAGGTAGGTAGGTAGGTAGGTGTCACTTTAAAATTTGCTGGATTTATTGCATAAATGTCATGTTTCGTGCTGGACAATTAATAACAACATACATTGGTCATTGCTGAACTTAATTCTACTCATGTAATTATAAACATCAACATGATTCCACACATTATATTGTTCACAACTTGTTTGGTCCCGACTTGCCATTATTCTACGTACCGCTTTGTTATGGGACGACGACTTTGTCAAATTAAATACTACTCTTTTCGTTCTTAATTATTTGATGTTTTAAAATTTTTTATTTATTTTTAATAATTTGATATTTGTTCAAATTTAAGAGAATTAATGATAATTTTTTTAAAATTACCCCTTATCTTCTGTAAATTATGAGGGAGAGAGAGTGTAGGAGTAATTTTTAAAGAATTGGATACGTTTTTTATGGGGATGGATGGAGGGAGATCAATGAGTAAATGAAGCATGAAAGTTATTTTAGGAGATAATTATGAAAAAACGTGTTAGACAGAGTATGAATAACTATGATAAATGATGATTTAAGGATATTATAGGCAATTGAGTACTATATTTAATGTTTTCCAATCATTATTTTAATTAATTCTTGTGTCCACCTCTAAAACGTCAAATAATTAGGGACAGAGGGAGTACATCCGTTTCTAAAAGATTGTCGTTTAAGATTTTTGAAATCATTTAATACTACTCCCTCCGTCCCAGGATAAAAGTCTTAGTGGACTTTTCACGCATATTAAGAAAATGAATGAAATGACAAAATTATCCATAATAATGTCATTAAATATGGAGAGAGAATTAGAATAAGAAAAGTATGAGATATTTAATATTACGGGTATAATAGGAATATATGTGCAAAAGTTTAGTTATTAAAGAAAAATGGACATTTAACATGGGACTACCCAAAATAGTAATAAGGACTTTTATCATGGGACGGATGGAGTATCATTTACTCCCTCCGTTCCTAAAAGATTGTCATTTTAGGAGAAAAAATTTGTTCCAAAAAATTTGTCGTTTACAACTTCGAGGAGAATAAATTATTTACTTTCCTATATTACCCTTACCTTCTCTCATTGTCCCAAGAAATTCTCTCTATTGTATTAATAGTTTTCAATTTTCCATAAAGGGGTAGTGATGGAATTTTAAACAAATTTTACTTGGTAAATGACACTTCCTTAATCCATGTGCTAAAACCTTAAACGACAATCTTTTAGGAACGGAGGGAGTAACAATTAAAATTTGTTTGAAATTCCATCACTAGCCCTTTATAGAAAGTTGAAAACTATTAATACAAGTGAGAGAATTTTTTGGGACAATGAGAGAAGGTAGGGGTGATATAAAAAAGTAAATAATTTATTCTCTTAAAAATTACGTTGTAAACGACAAATAAATTGAAACAATTTTTTTTTTTTAAAACGATAATCTTTTAAGAACAGAGGAAGAATAATATTAGCATCGTAAAAATAATATCATATGTCTGAATAAATATATATTTAGCGATATTTATTATTTTCACAGCAAAACAAAATATAATGTGTGCACTTGTTCATGTATGCGAAACCAAGTTAAAGTGATTAATTTTTTATATGTTATCCTCTTCGTTCTCTAAATAAAATTTTATTTTTTAAAACTTATTCTTAATATTAGCTGGAAATGTATTAGCCGTGGAAGATATTCCTCAATCAACTAAGAATAAAAGTAATGACATATTAAATTTTTTATTATAGTTTAAAAAAATAAAAATATATTTCTAATTTTGGGTGGGACGAAAAAAAAAAGTGTATCTATAATTTTGGAAACTTTGCTATTGGGAATATTACAGTTCCCTCCTCTTAATTTTGTTTTGGCCATGGGTTTTGATCTTCATATTTTTTTTATAAAAAAAAATAAGAAACGGAAATTAAACACTTCAATATTAGTAAAATCTTTAATTTCTAGAAGTGCATATATGAACGGTTGGTACATGAGTGGTTTAGCATGAAGTTAATTGACCATCACAAATTACAACACGCATAGGAGGTGATGATCTCTTTTCTCGTACGTTAGAATCAGACATTAAGCAATGATAAACTTATCATAAAATTAACTTCATAGTAATTGAATTCAGTTGGTACATATTTGTGTGTGAAGTACAAGTAGTTGAGATCCTACTCCATATCGTCTAGGCTTTCCAATAAAAGCCAGTCATATATCCACTTCTGATGGATGTTGATTTATGAGGTAAAACAATTATTAATAATAAAATAAAAATAGTGGGGGAGCAATAGAGTATCAATTGAATTGAAATCATCCACTACATATAATTTTTTTTTGGGTGAAAAAAAATGAGATATCGTTAAAGCATGACAGTATTGCGCCTATAATAACTACGTACACATTTGAAGGAATCTTTACTGTACCAATGTCGAGGTCGAGGTTGAGACTCAAAAATCCGTAAATATTGTGTAGGACGTAGAATTATCACCAGCCATCTATCGAATCCAAAGATTAAACAAGAAAATTCGACGCACTGACCACTAAACTAACAATGATTGGCCACTACATACAATTGGATAGAAGGATGAAACACTTTTAATTGAATTACTATAACAAACACATGTACCAATTATAATATAATAAGTTAATGAATATCTTCCTTATAAGATTAAATTTGACTTTTAAAAATTAATATAAATATTTTTAATTTGAAAATCGAAAATATTATAATTAACAATATTTTCATATAGTTTGTTGTTTCACAATTTTATTGTCTTAAATTAATTTATATCAATTTAAAAATATTTTAAATTGATTTCAAAATATAAATATTCAACTTATAATTTAAAACGGAGTGAGTATATGAATACTTTTACACAGTTATTATTATCAGATTTCAAGTCAATATAAATATACTTTATAAAATTAAATTTTTTACAGTATAAGTACTCTCTCATTTTTAGATTTATTTATTAATTACTCAAAATAAATAAATAAAGATGTTTATTTTATTAATGATGTTTTTATTATGTAGTAATAATGATGTTTTTATTATTTCACTATTTTATCAAGCAAAATAACGTCATATCATGAACTGTTCTATTGAGAAAATTCTATTTGAAGAAAAAATAGATGGGGAGAAAACAAAACCAAAAAAGAAAAACAATGCGAAAAGTTAAAATTAAAAGGAATTTCATGAAATTTTCTATGTGGGCCCCTATAGAGTCAATAAAGTTCAAAATTACGTTCACACTTGGAAAGTAGAAGAACTAACCATCAATTTAATAATGTCTCTCAGTTTTCACTTTACACTCTATAGTTTTAAAATTAACGTTTAACACCCATAGTTTTAAATACTTGACACTTTGCATACCGTTAAGTGAATTTCTGTCAAGAAGGGTAAACTTTTTTAAAGGATAAAAGAGTCTCCACAACTTTGCCAATTATCAATTAATCATATTAATATTTATCATGTTTATTTGATGATCGTATTGACCGAGGTAGGTCGCTATTCTACATGAGCTCATTTTTACCTCCAAAAATTGATTTGAAAATATTGGCGCTATTTTTGCTTGTTTTACGACCACTATATAACAAATGACGCATTCTATCATGCGGATACTTCCACATCATTTAAAATCAGCGACCGCAATAAACCAGTTTAATTAGTAGATTATGAAACTAATTAAAAAACATTCATCTGAATAATTAGCAAGTATATAATCCTAATTTAGGTTTTAAAATTCAAAAAGTAGAGTGATAGAACCACCAAATTAATATACCTTATACGTGGTTAGTTTAATTTCTTTAATGACACAAACTAATTATAGAGATTAGGGCAAAAAAACTTGTTAATAATTAAAAAACATATATATATTTAGGGTTATATGTATATACACAAATTGTATAGTAGATATCAAATGCCTACTATAATGACGGTTTTTTTTAATATATAATGACGGTTTGTATACATATATATTTTTCTCATATATATATATATATATATATATATAGTAATTTTAAAAGCAGAATTATTGTTCTCAAGCTCAGGATATGTGTGCAAATCTCCAGTAAAATAGTATGAATTTTGTAATTAATAAATAAATAGGTAATAGATGAAGACGGTTGACTAAATAAATAATTAAGGAAGTGCTTAGCATTTTACGAGGTACTTTTAGGATATGATTATTTTAGTGTTTCATTGATAGGTTTATTAACTTATTTCTTTATATATATATATATATATATATATATATATCTTTATTTAATATTCGGTGCAATTTAAATATCGAAAATGCCATACTTTGGACAGACATGGGTGGATGTAATCATTATTTGGGTTGACCCAATTTAATTTTCATGTTGGATATTTCCTCTTCAATAATTAAAATTCGAATAATAAGAATACTTTTGAAATTATATTTATAGATCCAAATAAACTGAATGCTTCATGTATACAATTTCACAACAAAAAGAATGTTCATATTTTAATAAATAACCAAAAAAATTAGGTGAAAAAAAGGTGACATGTCGTTCACGCGTTCAATCATCAAATTACGAGTCTAATTCTGCACATAAACGAAATCACATGTCGAAAATTTGACGTGTGATTAACAATAGACACTTAAAACTTTAGTGGTCAATGAAACATTACCTTAAATTATAGTGTAGCCTTGTATTTATAGTGATCACACATCCGTATAACGTCGTCCCCGAATCGGAATAGGATTCCTTATCATAGTAGTTATCATACTAGGATGAAAGTCACTCTTCTTATGGATGGGAAGTTGGATCCAATTCTGAAAGTTTCCACAAAAATAAGAAATAAAATAGAATTAGGATTGAGATTCGTTAAAAAAAAACTCTCAATTAAAATATCCTCCTACGTTAGAAAATTCCTCTACGCGGAATGGGCCCCACCGAATCATTCACGCATTGAAAATCAGGGAAGTGGTTAGCATGAAATTTATTTTTTGGTAAGTTGATCAATTGGCCAATAGAGTACTGACACGCAAGGGAGATTCTATGTGTGTCAGCATTCTACTGTCCAATTGACCAACTTACCAAATAATAAACTTCATGTTAACCGGATCTAAAAATCAGGTCCCAACACACATAAATCTCATATCGGAAAAATTCAAGGGAATAAATGTATAATAAGTATGATGGAATTTGAACCTAATAACTAATAAATTAGTAATACTTTAGGTAAGAAGATGATCCAACATATTTATTAAACTGATGGATTGATATGAGATGAATTGTTTAATTCCGCTCTCACTACATAATTAATTACTAAAAGCAATTTATTAAAATGAAAGCAAAATTTACTTTTTCTAGGTAAAACCAAGCATTAGGGCTAAGTTCAAGATTTTCCCCACAGGAAGGGTAACCCTAGTCAGAACAAAATCCACCGTGAGATTGGAATCCAGTAAGCACTTATTATAAGCCTCAATAAGTTATGAATTCAATTAATGCAAAGCTGAGTCAGCATTTTGGAAGCATATTTTTGTTTTCTAAGAGTAAATGGGCAGTAGATGTTCAAAAGTACTTGTACAGAAAATTATAACAGTCTGTTTTTTTATACTTAAGAAATAAGCATGCTAGCTAGCTAGTGGCAGGACTATGCTTTTTTTAACAGTTGTAACGGCAACCAGCTTAATATATGCTTAATTCCTACCAGTTTTTAAGGCTTCTTTCAATACTCATTACTGCATAAAGGCAATTTTACTCTTAAATTAACACTTATACCTTTATCATTCTGAATTCTATACCAAGTAGATGACTGTTCTCATAACTGAAATCCCAACATGCTTAGGCTGCCGGACAATTTAAATTAAATAATACTTCCTCACTTCCTTAATATAAGTCATTTTAGAGTTGTGCACAAATATTTAAGAAAATAATTATATAGCATTAAATGTAATATCAATTGTCTATATTATCCTTGTATTAAAAAAAGAAAGTGTTATTTATTGAGCAAAAAATAGTGAGAAAACCGAAGTTATATTTATTACTTGGGGTAATATTAGAAACTAAGCAATCAATGCTTACTTGAAAATCTCAAACGACTTATATTAAGGAACAAAAACAATTATAATAAGTAACGAAGGGAGTACAGTTTTTGTTGTACAAAAAATATTTCATTCATTAAATTTGTTATCACGGGATAGTTTACTAAAAAAATTCGTTAATTCACGAGGTTAGGTAACTGTTAATAAATTATTTTTTAAGTTTTACTGGAGTTATAATTACCCAATACAAGACATGTGAAAATATCAAAATAACATGGTCTTAAATTTAATGTGAAGGGGGTAATGTATTGTGCGATTAGGTCATTTTCTCGTAATCATAAAGTTAGGGTGATATTGTACAAGTAATTAGATTCGAATAAGTCTACTATCACATACAACCCCCTAACATTTCCAATGAATATATATGCAACTTCTTGTTATTAATAATTGTAAAGGGGACAAGATCAAGTAACCCATCCCCACATGATGATACTGGTTGTCAAGATCATGAATTCAGCAAATTTCTTATTCTGAACAAACGTGTCTTTGGATCCTTTTTTTACTAAATCTTTGGTAGATCAGCCAATTTTTTGCAGTATCACAAATGGATCACTAGCTTTGTTGTCATATAGATAGGAGTAGTATTTTATATCTTTAACTTCTGGCAAAAACATGCATAAATAAATAAATATTACTACTACTGTTTTTGTTTAGCATTTTATTGGCCTCCAATTATTTATTTAATGAATAAACAAAATATGAATATTATTTTCCACATATATAATACTCCCTCGGTCCCATGATAAAAGTCATTATTACTATTTTGGGTAGTCTCATGTTAAATGTCCACTTTCCTTTAAAAATCAAACTTTTACACATTTTTTTCTATTATGCCCGTAGCATTAAATGTCTCATATTTTTCTTATTCTAATCCTCTCCATATTTAATAGGTATGGAGAAAGAATATTTTGAATTGAATAGCTAGAAAGTCACTCTCTCACCTATATTGAAAATAATTAATGACATATTATTATGGGCAATTTTGTCATTTCATTCATCTTTTTAATATGCGTGAAAAGTCCACCCGGATTTTTATCCTGAGACGGAGGGAGTATATAAGAAATGCATTTATTTGTTAGAGGAGAACGAGTGATTTTTAATCCGTTCATGAATTTTATGATCGTTTATATTGATGATGTTCTAGTATTCTCAAAGGATATAGCTTAGCACTGGAAACATTTAAACATGTTTAAAACAGTAGTTAAAGAGAGAAAGTCTTGTGATTTCGGCTTAAGAAGATGCAATTGTTTACTTGTATTGTATTCCGATCGAGTAAAATTATATCACAACTACTACATTTATAGACCAAATGTGTATCTTAGTGGTAAGACTTGTCTTTCTATCTTGTAACCTGAGCAAGATCATAATCGAACGCATGTAGATAAATATCTACTAGATTTCCTCTCATTTCCCTTTGTCGGTTTTTTAGATTTCTCCTTGGGCTAAACAAAAGAAATTAATATTTTCACGACTAAATTTGATACTACTACAAGTTTTTTTTTGCGTGAATAGTAAGTGGGGTCCACCTCATGTGAGAGAATACCTTGTGAAACTAACAATTTTACTTGTACAAATATCAATTCTCCAAAAAAAACACTACTCCCTCTGTTCCAAAGTTGAAGATTCATTTGTCTTTTTAATCCGTTCCAAAATTAAAAATACATTTTTAATTTAGAATTATAAAGTGACATTATGTTCTTAATTTATTTTTATTTTTTTTACTAGTATTTTTGAATTTTTAGCTATTGACAACTAAATTCCTAACTAATATTAAAATTATGTGAAAATATCAATTTTTTATACGAGGTAACTGTTATACTCTTTTCCATTACTATTTCTTGGTGCATTTTACTCATTCGTGTGTCCCACCATTTTTACGGTTTTACCCATCAAATTGAATGACCATTCAAATTTATTTACTAGCGAAAGAAGACTCAAATCCAAAGTAAGAGTTAGGGGGGAGGGAATAGGGAATAGGGAATAGGGAATAGGGAATAGGTTTCTGTGCATCTATGTTAAGGCTATGGAAACCCCCATTAACAGAACAAAAGAGAGTGACAATGGCTAGTGCTTTTGCTTGAGCTATCGGACACAAAGAAACTCCTAAACATAGAAAAAAAGGTCAAAGGTGGAAACCCTCTTGCCCTACATTACAACAAGAGGCTCTACCCACCCAACCCTACTCTACCCTACCCCACCCTACCCTACCCCACCCCCACCCCCACCCCCACCCCACTCCACTCCAAGTGGGACTACGCCAAGGACTTTGACCCCTACAGTAATATAAACCCATTCTTTACACGATTCCCACTGCAAAAGATAATGTCAATAATACCCTTCCAACTTCTTTGGAATTACAATAATTAACCATTTATCACTAGGGTATAAATGATGGATGGGGGGACCTTCAATGGTCAAAAAATCTGTTTTGGGCAATATGTAGTTGTCTTTGAAAGAAATAGAAGAAAACAAAGAATTTGTTTCAAAAATAAAACACACACAATAATAGTACTGTAAAAAGGGAGGGAAGAGTGAGCAAAAACTAGAAACACCAGCGCATCTTTCTCTTTGCTTTCTCTACTTTTCATGTGGTTATTAAGCTGGTCCTCTGCCCCAAATAACCCCCCCTTTCACTGCATCAAAAGCCAAAGCAAATGAACCCCCCCCCCTCCCCCCCCCCTCCCCCCCCCACACTTCCTTCCCCAATATTTTCATGTACTATAACATATAAATAAATAAGAGAGAGAAAGAGGTGAGAGAGAGAGTTTCTCATGGGCCCATACTACTTTTGGAAAAAATATCCCACAAAAAAATCATAATTCCATAATCTATCCAACTTTTTCTTTTCTATAAGCTGTACATTTCCCTTATTCTCAAATCCCCTCTTTCTCATTGTTGAATCTTCTTTCTGGGAAACATTTACTCTTTTCCCAATACCCTACTATCCTTTCAAATCTTCACATTCCTTGGTTAACACAAAAATTTAAAGAAATAAAAAAAGAACTCATAATCCAATTTCCCCCCCTTCCCCTTAAATATACATAGTACTTTCCCATCCAAACACTCATGGCTATCCACAAAATTCAGCCATGAGCAACACCCAATTATCATTTGTTGCCAATCCAATCCTGATGATCCACAAGAAGTTTGAGTGCGTGCCCTTATCCTTTCTCCAATTAAATGGCATGGCACCGGTAGCTGCTGCATTATTCCCGGTCTATTGATAAACAGTGAGATTCTAGATTCAAAACATGAATCTTAATGATCCAGACTTGAATTTCAACTCATGTTTCCTGGTGTCACCGGTCCTCCACAAAGATTCTCCCGACGAAATCTCGAAACCTCTTGGAATATAGTTTTGGATCAACAGCTGAGATCGAGGTAGGGTCGGCTTGCAAAGATTTGTATGCATGCTCTAGCTTCTTGCTTATGTCGTAGTCTTGTAAAATGTCAATAATCCCAAAGTACAGGACCACTTCGTAGGTTTCACCACTGCCTGGACTATACTGATCAAAGTCACTCCTTCGAGCCACTCGCTCTGCCCTTGCAGGCATATTGGCCCCCAATCTGATCAGTGGTTTCCTGATAAAATATGTTCAAATTCAAGTTCAGTCTATCTGGCTCATCCATATTTACATGGATCAAAAAGTTAATAAAAATCAGAAAACTCAAAATCTAATTTGATATTTTATCATCCATATCCAGTTTTACCGCCCCAAATGTAGCAAGCATATATACTTGTTGATACAATAATGATTATATAATTCTACCCTTAATATTATCTAGTCAAATGCTGTAATTTGACTTTCACTGTTATAGTAAAAATCAAAGAACCCCTTATCAATAAAATCCTGAAGTGCTCAAAGACTGATTTCTTGGGTAAAAAATGATCAAAGCAAGCCTTGTTCTTATCAATAAAATCAATAACAAGACCATACCCTAGATATGCCCCACAACAACTCTTGCCTGCTGAACTACCTCAACAATATTGCCACAATAACACAATCCACTTTCAATTATTTCAACCACCAAAATCAAATTCAATGAAGGAATAATCATTGGCCAACTTAGAATTGTCTAAATTAAAGGCAAGGCTCAATCATAATCAAATTTCCCAACTGCTCGAATGAAAACTTTTAATGGGTGTTGGCAATGTGGATTATGACAGGGTGAGAAACATTTCTATGCAATTACTGGGATACTTTCAACAACTTTTATTCCAAATCCACTTAAAACTAACCAACAATCATCTCGAGCTATAGAGAAACATTGGGAAAAGAACATACCGGCCAGCTAGTATCCGGTCCATGTCCTGCAGTTCTGCCTCCAGGAAGCGACATCCACGCATAAACTTCTCGTTCTGATAAGAATCCTTCTTTCCTGAGAAGGCAAAACATTCATTTCAATATGCTTCTTCGTCCAGCATTTATCTAGCAATTAGTAAATCATGATGACGTGATAAATTACCGGTTCGCAATAGAAATGGAGACAACCCCATTTTCTCTCCAGTATTGTCATCACGGAAATGAAGACCAACTAAAAGACTGTAATCCATGATTTTCTCTGCTTCCAAGAACTCACAATCTCGATCAATTTGTCTGGAAAAAATATTTCAATCAGATTATAGGCAACACAACAAGGGTGAAATCGAGTGAAGTAAAGGGAATCATAAATACTTCAAACTTACTTGATCAGTTCTTGGAACCAGTTCCGTTGGAGGCGAAACACATAATTAAGGTCAAGGTCCTTAAGGGTGGTAGTTTCATCAATTTCTTCCTCAGGTTTATCGGTTGTGCGGCCATGGGATGATCCTTTCAGGTCAAATCGTCTATGGATTCGATACTCCGAGCAGAACAAATTGCCCATAACAATGAACCTCGTCTAATTTCCAATCATGTATAAGTAATTAGAAATAGGTATAAAAATCTGTAAATGAAAACCTACTATAACCAAGACTACAGAACGTTAAAACCCATCGCATACCTTGAGTCCACCCACAGGTTTGACACAATGAACACCAAAGAATTTTGTGACAAGGGAATTCTCATAGCGACAAACATGTTGGTAGTAACTTGGAAGCATCTTAATTAGAACCTGAAAAAAACAATACACGGAACTTCAATTTCTAATCACCGACAATGTTTGAAATAAGAAAATTCAGTAAAAGAAACAAAAAGATCAACTAAACCATTCCAAATATATATGGCATTGTCATCATCTATTGGTCTTCACTTTATAGAAATTAACATAAACAATTCAATGACATAGGCAACTAACCTTGACTTCTGATTTCTTCACTGTTTTTATCATAAATCTATCATCCTGTGTTAAATAAAAAAAGCTTCCACTCTTCCCGGGAGAAGAAAGTTCCCTAAGTGCATCATTTCCACATATAGCTAGCATGTAATCAGCCGGATCAACTTGAAATAATTCCCTTAATTGTCTGAATAACACAAATAACAATTAGCAATTAGCAACATACTCTTATATACCAAATCAACCAGGAATAAAAACTCAATCAAGCATATATTTCAAAATATCATTACCTGAACACCACGGGACAGTAATCTTTCCAGCGAAACTCAGCTGATGGATGGGGCGGTGTAATCTTTGATCCTTCTGTTGGAAACCTAGTCCAGAACTTCTCCCTAGGATCAAAATCACTAGGCTTAAGATCTCTAACTAAGGAAGCATGTTTCCCAACTGAATACCTACATCAACCCCAAAAATCCATTAAACACAGACCAACAAAAAAATCAATTAAAACACACAGATGATCAAAACAAGAATAGATCAACCATTACACAGACCAAATAATCAATTTACCTGATACCCAGTTGGAGATTAAGCATCAAATCATAATGTTTATGCCCTTTGGATATCATCTGGCCAGGTTTCTTCACTTCTCTATTAAAACAACAAGGATTCCTCCTAAACTTCCCAATATCATCCTGATCCATTAAATTAGCATCTCTATACAACATTGTAGCTTCAACATTATCGATTATATCACAAGTTATATCCCCTGCATCACCATCTGATTCCCAAATACAAATCCTCGGAAAATTTCTCTCCGTTAAGCTCCCCCTTCCCCCATCCACCGACGACCTCTTCCTAGCAATCACCATTCCACAACTACCATCATTTTCCCCATCACCCAACAACAAGGGAGCAGATAATTTATGATTAAAAGCAAACATATCCTCCTTCCAGTTACAATTTCCATTGGCACCATTTCCGGGATAAAAAGTACCATTCAAGACCTGCTGTTGGGTTCTTATTCCATCAACCATTGATTTGGAGTTTTCCTTGTTCCAGCTGCCGACGTAGCAGCTTCCGTCAGGCCAAGTGAAAACTCCGTGCCCTTTTGGTACTCCATTTTCCCAGTGGCCATCATATCGGTTTCCGTTTGCCCAAATCAAAACCCCTCTTCCATTAATCAAACCATTTTTCCACTCACCAACATATTCATTCCCATTTCTCCACACGTACTTCCCCTGCCCATCTTGCAAGTTCCTTTTCCAGGACCCTTCATAGTAATCGCCATTGCTGTACCTCTTCTGTCCATACCCGTGTTTCCGGTCGGAGGACCAAGCCCCACGATAAGTATCTCCGTCGGATCCAATGAAAGTACCAAACCCTTCCATCCGACCCGACTTGAATTCCCCCTCAAAGGTCGCACCAGACGGCCAGGAGAATTTACCTTTGCCGGAGGCTTTCCCTCTCTTCCACTCCCCCTCGTACATACACCCGTCTGTCCAAAGATACTTACCCGATCCCTGCGGCACGTTCCCCGAGAAGCTCCCGATGTACAGATCTCCGTTCGGAAGGTATTTCTCGGCGGAAGAATCACTGGAAGTAGTGGCTCCGGCACCGGCGGCAACGGCAGTAGTGGTGGTTAAAGTGGGTGTGACTCTGCGAGTGGTCGACTGAGATCGGCTCCGGCTAACGATGAGTGGCTTTTGCGGGTCTGTTTCTCTGTCTAGAACTCTATCTCTCTCTTCCTCTGATTTCTTCTTCTTAGTAATGGTAGTATTATCATCTGCATGTACTATTGTTGTTGAAATAACTGGCTCCGGCATATTTCTTTCTTCTGGGTCTCTCTCCTCTCTTTCAATCTTAACAACTCACCGGAAAATTAGCCGGCGTACCCAGCATTTCCGGCCATCTCTCTATAAAATTTGTATTGGGAAATTGTATCTCTAGCTCAATTTCTCTCTCTATCTATCTTTCTCCCCTTTTACTTGTATAGTGGTTTGTTGTCTTGGGTGAGAATAGGAAAGGCAAGGAATCCTACAAACAAACAGAAGAGTATAGAGAGAGAAAGTAAAAGGAAAGATGAGAGAGACTACAAAAACTGAAAAAGTATAAAGAGAAAAAAAAATTGAGGAGAGAGAAAAGGGTATCAGCAGTATTTTTTTTGTTCTTTATGGGATTTTGGGGTTTAATGAGCCGGCATTGCTTTGGGAAACACGGTGTTTAATACAAATGTTGATCTGTTATATACTTTATTATGACGTATATGCCCTTCGTACTACTCAAAATTTACGTCGTATCGCCTCCCCAACAGGAATATCTCTCTGGTTACATCGTGACGTGACGGAATCACCCAGGAAGTTAAGGGTATAACAGTCATTGGGTTTTCATAAACACCCTTTGTTTTTATTTTATTTACAGTACTGCCATTGTGAGAGTATGAATTGGTCCGGTCTAGGTGAACCGTCCGAGCTTCTGTAATCCAGTTAAAATAATGTAGGGGATTTTTTTTTTAATTTGACAAATAGAAATATAAAAAAAACTGACTGCCTTATTAAATTATGTTAGAATAATCTGGGGTTTACCATAATTAATTTGGTAAGTTCAAGATTATATTCGTCAAACTTGAGTTGTAAGAGAATCTTTTTAATTTATATTTTATATTATGTGGGTGATCTTTTATTATTGGTCTTAATTTTTTTTATACACAGATGAAATGAAATTCGGTGCATGAGATTAGATAATAATGGAAATTATTGAAAATAACAAATAATTGTGGAAGCATATAATATATTCCCTCCGTCTCTATTTAAATGACGTTTCAGAGATAGACATAAAAATTAAGATAATGATTGAAAATTATTAAATATAGTACTTATTGTCTATAATACCCTTAAATCATTAATTTATCATAGCACAAGAGTTTAAACTACCAAAAAAATAAGTAGAGTAATGAGGAATAATTTTGGAAAAAGTATCATTAATTCTCCTAGATTTGAATAAACGTCAATTAATTAAAGACAAATAAAAAACTCTAAAATATCATTTAAATAGAAACGGAGGGAGTACAACTCACAAATTTACTTAAAAAATTTATGATATTTATTTTGAAAAGATGATATATATTATAAATTTATGTATCATTTTTTAATACCAAGACGGTCAAACGATGAAGACAGTAAGTTATTCTTTTTTCCACCTATACCCCTTCTCTTAAGTTAGGATAAATTATTATGCAGTAGTCTCTCCGTTCTAAAATAAAAATTTTTATTATTATTTTGAATAGTCTCATATTAAATATCCGTTTTTTTTAATAACCAAATTTTTACACAATTTTTTCTATTATACTCTTAACATTAACTATTTCATATTTTTTCTATTATAATTCTCTCTCCATATTTAATAAGTATAATTAGTTATGTATTTAAAATATTTTGAATTGAAAAGCTAGAAAGTCACTCTCTCACCTACATTGGAAATGATTAATGACATATTATTATGGGTAATTTTGTCATTTTATTTCTCTTCTTAATATGCGTAAAAAATTCACCAGGACTTTTATCCTGGGACGGAGGGAGTAATAAATTAGGACATTTAAGTAAAATATTATTATTGTTCACTCTTATGATTATATATAATATCATGTATTAATATATTTAGTTATGAAAAGTGATATACATGTTGATAAATATCTGATAAAATTGGATTATGACTAACGTAAACATTTATAAAATTAAATGAACTAAATTAGGATAAGGTTAATTTTAATTCTAACTTATTTTATATATATAAATACGATGCAATTATAATTCGACAGAAGAATTTTGTAATACATAACATAACTATTTCACTATTATAATTTGAAATAAAAATCTTACAATGCATAACCAGGTTCATTTATTTTTTAGGTTGAGCTCCAAGAAAATCATAATGTTAATTCCATATCAATATGGAATATATAGTCAACGTGGGAATAATATGTTGTTGGGTTAATCTTAAGTCTACCAAATTATAATTGTACGTATAAATTAAGAAAATGGATCAAGAATTAGAAAGTTTTAAGCTTGTTTCCAAACAAAATTGCAAAAAAATTTACCTTTTTTACTTATTTAGTTATCCAAGCTTTGGAAATGGTGGTGCATGATGAATCATAAAGGCATTGGACCTAAGGGTGTGTCCCACATTAAGTGGGTTACCCTGTTGGAATCTATTGGCCATCATTACCAAGACAAGAAGATGATATTTTCGTAATTGTCAATTTTTAATTTGAAATTACCATGTTTATATAATGGATTCGGTTATCATGAAATTAATTTTATAATAAATAAATTAATTAATTAATACAGTACTGATACGCATAAAAAGAGATTATCTTTCGACCTGCATGTTGATACTGTATTAATCAATTGAACAAAATTAACTACATGCTAACCACTTTCTTATAGTATAATGTAGTATTACTAGTTGGGTCTCGTGCCTCCGGCACTGTATGAACAGTGTAATTTATCTCAAATTTTGAACGGCCCAGATAATTTATTGAATGAGCAAAAAATTCAAAATCATTTATATTTTATTAGATTTATTAGATAGATAGATTCTTGCCTTATAGGTTAATTTAGGCTCCTAAACATGTGCTCCCTAAGAAGATTATCCACATATTTAGGACCTAATTATCACATTCTAGCGACCCCGATTAGTTGTGTTTATTGTTATTGACTCATTGCACATATATCGTGTATAGAGTCTTTTTAGAGGGACATTTTTTTATTGACATTTTAGCGATATTATTTTTTGATTTTTTTTTAGTACCTCTCAAAAAATGTATAGTATTTATTCCAACTGAATTTTTTGTAAAAAACAGTATTTTAGGTGTAATTTGGATACATACAAAAAATAGGGTTTGTACAATCTGTACAACTCTGTTTCTTGTATGTACTAGAATGTCGTTAGAATATCAGCAAAAAAATATCCCCTAAAATTATTCATCGTGTATGTGGCAATAAGTTTAAAGTCAGAGGTTAAAATAATGAAATGTAGATGAGGTTAATTTAAATTTAATTTTGACAAGTACAATTAGAGTAATATTGAGTTATTTATTAAGCATTGTATTTGTCGATATTATTAAGTTATATATTAAGCGTTAAAATCTTAGTATAAATACAATTTAAGTCAAAAGTGTTAAATTGATTGATGGTGCAAGGCTTATATAACACTCACTTGTATATTTGTTAACATTAAAATCTAATCACTGAACTGGCCGAATCACTAAACAACGAACGTAAAACATGTACGGTAAACAAACGAATAAACTAAGGAGTCTGATGGCAGGGGCAGCCAGAAATAATTTCGGTGTGAGAATAAGTACATGTCAGAAACGTCAATAATAATGTATGTAATTGCTCTAATATGTAAAAATAAATAATGTGTGAGGTCTCTCGAACTTGAATTATGATTGTATATTTATAAATTATTAAATAAATTTAATTATTATTATACTTTAATCAGAAATTTAAGAAATACCAATATCTATTATTATATAGTACTTTATAAATCTTAGTATAAATACAATTTAAGAGAAAAGAATAAAGTCAAAGTGTTAAATTGATTGATGGTGCAAGACTTATATAACACTCACTTGTATATCGATATCATTATGCATTGATTATGGAATACAACATTACAAAATAATTATGTATTTTGTTGATATCTTACCAATAGCACCATTGATATCTATAATGTAAACAATATAGTGCCAATATTGGTTCATGGTGGTATGGTGTGTTTTTGAAAATTGATATCTTCACATTATTATTATCGATACAAATTCTATATTAATTATGTTATAATCATACACTACCGATAATGATATGTATCGGCATGTATTAACAAAATAAATAAATTTAAAGAAAAATATTTTCTGTTTGAGTTACATTTAAAATTTTCTAACACATCTAGAGTCTCAAGTTCGAACTTAGTTATAAAACTTGGAAATGTACTACTAGTTCTCTATTGTGTTCATTTACATGTTCATAAGTCATAACTTGAAAACTAATATGATAAATAGTAAGTACATGTGTGATGTGATGGCACAAATTTTCAATTATGAGACTCTAAGGGTGTGTTGGGCAATGACTTATAAATTGTTCACACTGATTTATAAGTCATTTGTTTCTGTTGAGGTGTTTGGTAATAATTTATTTTTTGATTTATAAATTAATTTATAAGTTAAAATAAATAAATAATAATTTGGTACTTATTTTAAAATAATTTACAAGTCATTCTTAATAAGTTGAATTGACCGAATGTAATGTCTATTTTACCTATCTTCTATCTAGCTAAATTACATCTCTATTTTTATTAGAAAATTGATATTTTTACATTAAAAGTGTCACTATAGATGTATTTTACTGTCGCTATAGGATTTATAGCAATGGTTTTTATGTGAAAATATCAAAAAATCATGTGAAAATATCAGTTTCCTTGCTATTAATATCATTTTTAGTAATTTTTACATTTGATTTTAACTTATAAGTCATTATTAACTAAATACCTTCATAAATTATTTTAACTTAATTTCTAATTTATAAGTCAAATTAATATCGAACGCTATAAATCAACTTAAAATTTAACTTTAAATCAAAATAATGCGGAACGAGCCCTTACCATCCTAATTTTTTCATTTCGTGAATGGTGAAAAAAATATAAAAAATTGGACATTTTGATATTTATCATTTCCATCATTATTTTCTAAAAATGAACCCTTATCCTATTTTATTTACAAAAAAGGGCCTATATTTAGGTTTTCTTTTGGAAGGAAAAAAAAAGAAAATTGCAGGCAAGTCCTGCCTCTTTAGAGCTTGGCAGTAATTGCTAACTTTTTCTGTCCTAAAACAGTAACCAAACAAAACTACACAAAGCTCTGTTCTTAACTAATGGTAACAATTAATTTATGTTACCAATAAAATAACACAATATTATCATGGAAACAATTATTAATTAATTAATTAATTCTAATACAAAGTACTTCCTCCCTTCTATATTATCAATATTTATTTATGAATTAATCACATTAATTTTGAATTTAAAAATATTAACAGAAATAGGAGTATTATTATGCATATCTAATTCAATGATTTTTTTTATATTAATGATTTCCATGATAAAAAAATGCCCTCTCAATTTTTTAATTTGTTTTCAGCTGTATATTTGCCAATTGGCCAAATATAGAGAATGTGGTGTCATTGTCAATAATTTGTAGATGCATGTAACTATTTAAATTAAATTATTAATAATTTGCATATGTAACTACTTAAAAGGTTGTGATTTCAAGCTTGACTTATCAATGAACTGATCAGTTAGAATTTAGTTGTATATGAGACTGAGCTCAATTCAAATTGTATTCTTGAAATCTCCACATTTGACTAGTTTATTACACAAATTTTTTGGCTATATTTATTTGCAAGGTTTATACTTGAGATATGACTATATATTAATCCCAAGTATCTTATTTATTTTCAAATTTAGAATTTAGAGATTATAAAATGATATAATAGTCTTCAGATTATAATTAGGCATTCATTTCTTGTAAATGAATTGTTATCCCAAATGATAGGATTCAAAACACCCCTTTGAAAAGGCACAATTTTATTTTAAAAAGATATAAACCAAACACACCCTTTAATTCTAAGGGTCACATCGATCGGTTCAAACTAGTGATCCAAATCGAACCATTACACCAATTCAATGTTACACCTGTTCAAACTAGCAACTGCAACGGTTCAAACTAGTGACTCGAGTTAAACCATTCTCACACATGTTCAAACTAGTAACCCAAAGTTCAAACTAGTAACCCAAGTTGAATCATTGCACCGGTTCAACGTACGTTACACCTATTCAAATTAGTAATCACACATTTATCATTAAACCAATATATCTGTTAGATATTAAAACAATATAATATATATGTATTAGTTAATTCATTTTCATGAAATAGTGTATTTTTGTTTTAAAGATTATAAAAAAAAGAAGAGAAAAATAGAGCTGACAATCCTCCCTGCATGCATGGAATGATACTAGTCGTAGTAGTGGTGGTATATATCATAGATTGTGTGGATTGACATAAGGATTACGTACATATAAATTGAATTGTTGGCCAAAGTTTTAATGTCCATCACGAGACCTATCAACCCCACCCTTTATTCTTCCCAATATTACAAATTTTGAATTAATGTCCAATCCACTGCCTACTGTCCCTATTGTGGGCTCTCAAATTTTAATTGGCTCACACCTTTCATCTAATAAATAAATAATTAAAAAATAACATTATTATTATTATTATTATTATTATTATTATTATTATTTTGTCAGCTCTTTGATGGCCATAATGTAAAACATGGGGCTGAGTTATGTTATTTATATATATATTAACTCCAACCACCTATTTGGGTGTTCATCAAATTATGTACATCCCAATTCCCAGCTCATCCCCTTGTTTGCTTCGGTCTATGAAAATGATATACTTTTAATACTCCAATGAGGATAAGCTTTGGGGGAGATGAAATTCTGGTAATATCCGTTTTTTACTGTATAAAATTATTTACAAGTCTTATTTATTAAAAAATATTTTAAAAAAAGAAAACCCTCCTATAATTTATATGAAAGTTTCGTAATTATAATTCGGTATAAATAAAAATTTGATACCAAATTTTATGAAACCCTAAAAGTTATTTTTTTTTTAGAAAAATCGTTTTGAGACACCACCACTTTTGAAATTACATTAAATGGTCTAATTTCTCTCTTAATTCAAGTTTTATAAAGATAGAAAATTTCAATTAAAAGAGAGAAAGTCAGAAGCATCTTGATATTATCGTTTCTTGTAGCAAAAACCTAAGGCCAAAGCCAAACACTTCCTATTTTATATTTGTCATAACTTCTTTGTATCCATCATCATGTAGTTAAATTCTTATTATTTAATTTATTCATCTCATTAATTCGAAATATCAAACAATAATAAGATACGATTGGGGCCTTTGATAGTTCATATATATAAATATTTATTTCCTAATATATAATTTATTATTTGAATCAATCAAACAATTCAGTTCCAATAAGTTATGCTGCTGCTGATGCAATACTCTTTTTATATATTATCTATAATATAATACCACATAATTCAAAAAATTGGAAATTTTAATTTTTTAAGAAATTAGTGTCACGTTTGTTTGTAATGATTACAATCTTGAAGACTAGATTCTCATGAATTATAATTCTAAAAATATTAATCATAAAATTAAATAGGTTTAGTCATATATTTGTTTTCGTGGGATAATTTAAAATAATCTCATGTTATGTTTGTTTCGTCCAGGATTTGTTTAAGGATTAGATAACAAATTATTATTTGAATTATTATACTCTTTACCATTAATAACAAATAAGTATATCATATTTCGAAGCGAGGATCAAGATACATACATATCTTACTTTCACAGTTTTACCCCTTTATTTATTTTTTATTATGATATAATCGTCGCTTATACTTTTTAGCGACGGACAACATATAAGCGTCATAAAAGTATAAAGCGACGATCAGTATGAATCAAACCGGCTGCCTAAAGGGGGGGTGAGTACTATGAGTAAGATAAGGGGTATGCACTTGATCCGGACCGATCATATTCTTATTAGTTTGAGTATAGATAGATAGTATACATCGGTCTTTTTAAATAAAATTAAATGTTAATTTTGTTAACAAAATTTTAGTTCCAAATGATAGAGATTATAATACAGTAAAACCTCTATTTAGGAATAGACTTGTGACCAAACTATAGTATTCTAATTGAGATGTTATTACTAAATAGAGGTATTGGTACAAAATATTTTCCGAACACCCAAAAATATCCACTTTAACAAAAATATCAATAAGAACTCCCTGATAATTATTATTCACAAAATATTTATGCAAAGTTAAAGAAAACATAAATTATTTAGATTTTCAAACTAGAAAAATGTAGTCTTTTTATAGAAAATGTAGTCTTTATAAAAAATATGATCTTTTATAAAAATGTAGTTCTTTATAGGAAATGTAGTCTTTTATAGAAAATATAGTCTTTTAAAATATAGTTCATATATATATATATATATATATATATATATATATATAGTAGATCAAATCATACATTTATATCTTTACTCCACGTCTCTCACCTCCTTTAAGGCGACGGTTTTCTTTCATCATACAATCACTGTCTATACTTTTAATTTACTGACAATATATATAGATCGCTAAAAAGTATAAATGATTTTATTGTATGGCCAAAACCAGTAAATCTAAAAGGGTGAGCACGAAGAGTGAGTAAGAGATAAGAAAGATGACTGATCCGAACTCAGATATATATATATATATATATATATATATATATATATATATGTGTGTGTGTGTGTGTGTGTGTGTGTGTGTGTGTGTGTGAAATTATTACTATATAGAGGTATATTGTTTCTTAATACGAGACTTAAAAAGTATATAACATATTACAACTTAGAGGTTATTTCTATTTATAACTGGCCCAAATTAGGACCAATTTTTTTTATAATATTATAGAGGTTATTCTTATATAGAGTATTCTTAAATATAGAGGTTTTATCAGTATTTAGTTGGACTTAGTGTTAAATAATCCCCCTTTTAAATTATTTTATTATCCCAAAATTAATATTTTAAGGTCTATTTTTAAAAATAAATATGAGATTTGGGATTAATAGTCTAATCCCAAATGTAATCTTTACAAACAAATATAGTCTAGGAAATAAAGAATTAAATAGAAAAGGTAGAGCCAAACAGTCCCTTTAGCAGATGGGCTGAGTTAGCACGTTGTGGGCCCAATTGGACCTTGCATTTAGTTGTCTGACTTTGGCCCACTCAAAAGTTGCTATCGGAGACTAGAATCGTGGGACGCCACCTGTCCCCTCTTAGCCGGTTCAAATGGAGACCAGCTCCTACAACTTCCACGTGTACCTTAATTCCTCATTGTTCTTACCACGTCAGAGATGAACCGATCAAACTGAAGCCCTGCCCTGCCCTGCCCAAATATAACAATAAAAAATATAACAAAAAAATATGAAAAATGATTTTTATGTGCATAAATTTTAAATTTCCATGACGAAATTAGATTATAATTATCGTAAAATTTTAAATAATAAAATACAATTAATTAGTGTGTATTTTTTTTTAAATTTTCTCATATTTCAGATACGTCGATATTATTATCAACAAAATTGTCGTCAAATATGACAAGACTTAAAAGATATTAAATAATAATAATAAAAATAAAATAAAATAAATAAGGAAGGATCAAATTTTATATTCATTAATTACATGAAAATGAGATCCGCTGTAAAAATATTATCGTTTCTATCCGGGTAAAAAAACACATATCTTATTATAATTTGTTTACAAAACATGAATTATTTTTATCTCTTTTTTTATGTTTTCCGGACAAGTGATATCATTTGAGGATTCTCATTAATGATTATTATAATAACAATATGTTAACTAAAAGTTGAGCATTATGAGTAATAAAATTTTTCATTTCATTTGTATTTATTTATATATGTAATTTGAGAAAAATATATTTACATAAACCGCAGAAGATCTTAATAACTATTATATTTACTAAAAATTGTCAATCCATAACTATTCTAAACTATGTCGACAGATGAACCGTCGCCCTAGAAAATCTAAAGATAAAACATGAAATAGTCACAATAATTAATTAATGGGCAGTCCGTCCAACAAACGTGTGATCCGTATCGACACTATATTATTCAATTAATTAAAATTATTTCGTGCTATAACCACTCACGTTTTCACCGTTGATTCATTTATTTTTTATTTTGTTTGAATTTCCTAATACTATCACGCTTTTTCTAGTTTTTTGGATATTACATGGACAGTCATTGCCGTACCAAACCGGGCAAGTATGTTGAAAACGCATTACCAATATGGCAATATGTATCTTGGCGATAATTGAGGCCAGAAAAATACATACTATACTTAGCCTACTAGGTGACTCAAGGCTATTTTTGAAAGAGTATGATGTTAATATTAAAAAGAGAATTACTAAATTTGATAGTTTCACCTCGTCTTATATGAATTTAAAAAATTATTTAATAATTAAAAAGTATAAAATATCTAAATAATATTATTTTATCATTTTAACCCTATGAGTTATTTCAAAATTTAATTTGAATAATCTTAAAATTTAAAATTAAAGGAGTATAATATTTATTGAGATTATTTTTGTTCATAAATTTTAAATAAACTATTAAGAAACATCTTTTAATAGGTAAGATTTGAGTTTCTATTTTAACGATGAAGAGACAATTTTTTTTTTTTTTTATCAAACAAAATTTATCTCTGAACGAATCAGATAAAATTAAATTAAAAGACATTCACATAAACAAACACCACTTAAATAAAACTATATCTATATAAATAAAATATTATAGAAATATTAAAATTCCCTTGTAAAAATAAGAATTCCCTATTAAAAACTAATGTTTCATACATAATATGAGGATATATGTGGCTTACACTTCAATTTTTTGTTAGAATTAAATTAAAATTAATAACTTAGAGAGCTAGTTAGTACAATAAAAAAATGATTTGTCACATCAGAAGCATTGAGCATAGGTATTGGGGTGCATGAATCCGCAAGTAAATTAACATCCCACATGGTGGACAATCATGAGCAAAAGAAAAGAAAACAATAATTTTACGCCGACCGGGAATAGCCGACCGGGACAGCGACCGGTCAAATTTTTATTTATTTATTTTTATTTATAATGTCTCTCAAATAATTTATGTGATTTATTGGAACTGGAATTTTTACAGAATAAAGTGATTTGGATGTCATTTAGATACATGTAAAAAATATACCTGTGCAGTCTGTCAAGACATATTTTTTACATGTATCTAAATGAGATCCAAATCACTTTATTCTGTAAAAATTTCAGTTTCAATAAATCACATAAATTATTTGAAAGACATTATAAAAAATAAAAAAAAAAATTTTTTTTTTTAGTCGATCGCTGCTCCGGTCGCCCAATCCCGGTCGGCGTAGAAGGACTCGAACTAAAATTTTCAAAGATACCATGATTTATTCTTTAATTCTTAGGAATAGTATTAGTACCGAAGTACGTACGCTCTTAATCTCTCCATTTAGTTACGGCAGGTCAGTTAAATTAAATAGAAATATATATATATATATATATAGTTGCATAATTTTATCAAAACGCAGCGTAGCTTTGATAAAGTCGATCAGTATTTTTATAAATACTGGCATTTGTATTTATAAAAAATACCACCGCTTCTTTCACGCCGCTTTGATAAAATTATGTAACTTAAAACATACGCAAACTTAAGAATTATCTGACTGATCCTTTCAAATATATATATATATATATATATATATATATATATATATATATATATATATATATATATATATATATATATATATATATGTGTGTGTGATTTGACGCTGAAGTCGTATAAAACAGTTTGCATACGTCCATCAAAAGTTCTGACCTACTTGAAAATAAAAAAGGAGACTAGTTAGTATCTTTAGCCGCGCTTTGTCAGAATATAAATCCTGTTGTTTGCGTCATCTGACCAAAAACAAATCGCCTAGAGCTCCACACCCACTTACTACTCACTCACTTACTCTCTCTTTTTTCCCCTCTCTCTCTCTCTCTCTATCTATCTATCTCTCTCTATCTATATATATATATATATAAAATACACAGCCGTATATGACAACTATTTTTTTTAAATTATAGCGGATGACTATTATGAATTTATGATATGACGGTTGAACCGTCATTATAATTTAAAAAATTTATCAACATAAACAATTATGTATTACACATCTGTGTATACATATAACCCCTCTCTCTCTCTATATATATATGAGTTTAGTGAAATTATAATTATAAGGTACATGAGATGAGATAGGTAGAAGTTAATTTTTTTTTTTAATTTAATTTAATTTAATTTACATGAGATGAGATATATAAGAATCAAGAAGTATTACGTACGGACACTCTTTCACGTAAAGGTCTTTTCGAAAGAGCAAGATGAAACTCCATCAGTCTCGGTTGGTATATGGGCATTATTATTATTATACTATCTATTATGTTGAATTTCCTCGAGACAGTCGAAATGTAGCAGTAACATTTCCTCACTTATTTCACCGGCATGCGAGTTGGTGCAAGTTCAATGGCATTGCCTGCCTCTGCCTGCCTGCCTGCCTTGTCAAAAATTTGAAAGAGTAGAAAACTGGTGGACGGACAAATCAGTTAATAACTTGGTAAAGATATGATTTTAACTACTCCATACACTCGGAAGCCCTAAAGTAACCATAATCTTATTTGTGCACTCCATCATCATTCTACACACACACTGAATATAATTAGTACGTATAGATTTGGTGATGAAAGATATCTATAACAGTAGTAGTTCCATTCTCATTTTAATTCTTGACATCTAAACATAAAAAGAATTACATAGACTACCTACTTACAAAAAGTGCTTTTATACTTTTGCCCCCACACAAAGAATTAAAAAAGTGCTTTCTACTTTAAGCTATGTATAAGAAATTTGGGTGGTAACTTTCCATTATTTAATACTAAAAGAGTTTGCTTACAAGATTAATAATACAATGAATTTGAATTCCAAGGTTTCTGTAAAATATGCAAAATAAAAAATTTAATTGGAATAAAATCAAAAGAATTAGCACAGGCTGCAACCATTGAAGGGTCACTTTGATTAAACATCATTATAAGCAGAGTATTATTTATCACAACAAAAATGGAAACCAGAGAAATAGTAATACTTTTATGTTACCTTCTAATACCTTCATTTCAGTTTGGTTACATGGGCATGGGCATATATGTTCTCCCTCCCTTTGCGGCTCATCATCTCAAATTTGACAGCCAAACTATCTGTACGCTGCGCTGATTAAAGGTGGAAAAAGGATAAAGATCCAGATATAGAGAGAGTCAAGCTTACTTAGTCTAACATCTGATCAGAAAATTGACCAAAGATATCAGGACATGAATCCCACTTTCCCTCTTCCCTAGCCTCCCAATACCCGCCAATATAGCGGTAGGTATCACTTCCTTTATCCTTGGCAAACCACTGTGGCTTCCAACCCCTCTCTTGCATCTTACGAGCCTAATAATTCCAAGGGAACAATTTTCTATCAGCCAGCATAAAAAACAACAACAAGTAACTTTCAAGACAAGATGCAAATGCAACTACTATCCCAAACAACACGATTATGCTACATGGTAAAATCATATTTCTTCCAAAGTAAAATCCTGGTTCCTTTACTTGCAACTCCTACATGAGTTCTATTCTTATGTAAAGTCCATGTGATATACTAATAATGCTAATCAAGAGGTTCAAAATGGATCGAGGGCTAGGCATGCTCTTGAAAAATCAATAAAACAACAATTACATGCTGCTCTAGATATATCTTCAAGTTGCGTTATCAACTCTAAAATTACCTGCCGCTGCCGCTGCTCTAGTCGCAGCTTTTCAGCATTTGCCTTTTCATATTCCCCGTTTTCCAGGCACCTCTGATCAGGTCTTAGCCTTGAATCTGTTGGCGGCAGCTGGTCCTGCAAAAGATTTGAGTAATTAGCATGAAAATTATTTGCATATTTTGACAGATTTTGGAAAGATGACTGCCGAATGCTACGTTAACAAAACATCTCAGCTAATTATTTTGGTACATGAATGATGGATGACCACAAGCTAATTTGAAAGTGAATAGTATGTCTACGTCCACGTGCATTTGAGGCATTTATACTTTCAAACATGAAATTGACATTACTAAGTTCATAAAAAATAAATTAACCACTTTGAAGATGGCATGAAGAATTACCTTCAATCCAGGGGTGAGCTCATTCAGTGTTATGGCAAAGCCTGTCAAATTATATCTAGTGGGAAACTTAGGAGGTTTGCTACGCTTCCAAAGCAAATGAGCATCTGACATATCAAACCCCTTTCCTTTGCCAGAGAAGTCTCCATCCACATAATGCATGCTCTCGTCCCACTTCCCAAACAAAGTTGCAACTGTCTTCCCATTACTATCTTGGACTATGCCTTGCACCTGTAAAATAATCAAAAATCATTTCAACCGATATTTCTAAATTTCTTCAACAGAAGCATTATCCTGGATTGCGTGGGCAGAAGCTCGATTACAACGTTACTATATTATTCAAAAATAAAGGGCATCCTCTTATATAGCACTTAGGACATATAACCAATGGCTAAAATCAAATCTAATGGAGGGATAGGATCAACTATCTAGAATCATCCTCAAAATATATCTAGGATATTAAGAAGCATAATTATCGCATGGGTAAATCTAGAACGCTATTAGAAACCTTAACATGTACAAGATGACTTAAGGGAAAACCAACCACACTAGCCAAAAGATGACTTGTGGGCGTCTAGTAAGCAATAACATGACATAGCCTCCATTAAAATGCACATATTGTTCGAAGGCCTCGGTCACATTTTTGATCCAATGGGGTTCACCTAGACTTCTTTAAAATTTTCAAGTAAGGTAATATAGTTAAAATACACATGAATAACTAAAATCAAACCACTAACTTCGGACATCCCTAATGGAACAGGCAGTTTTTTGTATTGTAAAGTTATTTAACAAATATAATGAATTTGAATATTGTTGAGGAAGTTAAACAGGTTCATGTGAAAGTAAAGAGAGAAAGAGATACCTGGTGAGGGTTTCGCTCTATAATAGATTGTTCCTTGAATTTCAGCTTACATGAATAGTTACTGCTTCCCTGTATACGCATTGTGCCATAGTGGTCACAATACAGCTTCCCCAAAATAAGATTATATATCGATGTCGTTACCTGACAGAAGAAAGTTGGTTAGTTAAGCAGAACCAAACAAAGAATGAGAACATTGCAATAATTTGACTAATACCTTACTCCATTGTAGAACTTCTCCATCATCAAATTCCAGTGTCAAAACACCAACAGGATCAAGCTGAATTGAGCGGCCCCAAAATTTGCTTTTCAAATTGCTATCTCCCCAAAACTTCCAGCTTGTACCCTCACAGTGGCATGCTACGATCATTGGGTGATGACTAACCTATTTGACAAGGAGTAAAGTAATTAAATAACATAAAATAAGACATTTTTAAGAAATCAGCAAGAGGAATATGTCCCTCCGACTCTCCTCAAAAAAAGAAAGCACGAAAACAGGATTTGGCCCTTCCTTTCTCTTTCTATGCCACTCGGGACTCATTATACATTCCTTGATTAATTTTTCGACATCTAATACTAATTTTTTAATTTTTTTCTGTCCTGGGATTCTACTACAATATGATAACCTCTTGAAGATACCAAAATAATGTCAATTGTTAAATAATAAACAAATATGTACATCTTGCAGAGTGTGCCAACTAAAATCCACATTAATTCAGCTATAAATTTGTACCTTCTCTGAGAAAAACCGGAGGCCTTTATCAGGAAAGTCAGCCTCATATGTCTCCCCAAGTAATGGATTAAATGGTTTGCAATTTCTTCCTTCAGTAGAAGCATATCCGGACACTGCAAATGCAGCTACATTCAGGATCCTCATAAGGCTATCACCCTGTAGAATTTTCAACAACAAGGATTAGAAGATAATAGGGTGGATAATTATACAACCTCACGATCAGAATGAACTTATTTACTTTTCAGATCAATAATCAAGTCTACTGCAGAACCAGGTGAAATGTCGTTTACAAACTTAAGGTCATTCAAGCAGTTAACATACTATGTGATTATCCACCATATAAACACAGACAAGAACAAATTTTACTTTCCATATGCTCAATCAGATAACAAATAATATCACCAATCACAAATTAGAATTGCAAAAGAAACTCACCAAAAACAAAGCAGCTAAAAAAAGGAAAATAAACCAGCACCTTAGATAATCAAACAAAGTGTTGTCTAAATAATCACCGAAACCAGTTTTAGTGATTAAGAATGAATAAACAGTCCTTTGTAAAACTCAATTTTAAAAATGAATGAGATTTAAAGTTTTTTATTACAAGAAATATGGGTAATGGATGTCACACAATCTATATTCTTATATAGCATGCAAAAAAGAAGAGGATAATTTCCATATATTCACATGGTGTGCACTCTTACCTTTCATCTTTAGTTTGTGATTATCAAGCCATTTTATCTGCTGAATTTGAGCAATAAGGTGATGGTACCTTTCAGTTAGAATATATTTTAAGTTAAAATCACGGAGTAGTTTCTTTATCTTAGATTGGTAATTCTTAAAATCCAGCACCGACCACTACAAATGAAAGGAAAATGGCGCTTCTTACTACATTCATTCATCTCATTCACTGCAGGTCTCTTTTCTAGGCCTTAATCCACTCCAAGAAGGTACCATGCAAGCTGATATCACCTTGGTATTGGCGATCCTTATTCCAAGCTTAGAATCATCACATGATCCTTCTAAGCTGTGAACTTGCTACTCGACTCTGCACCCCACCCTTTTACAGAATAAATAATTCTTTCCATGGGTCCCTCTCAAACAGCATCCAAATAGCTCACTAACACAAATCATCCCATAAAAACCTGTTTGAGCACATCCCCAAATTCTAGGACTGCAGCTCTGTCAGATCAATCCCTAATTAACTCTAGAAACTACTTTCATCACCATTTGGCATTCAACATGACACCCACATATAGACTGGTTGCTGTCCAGCATTTTAATGCTAAAACCCTGTTTGGAAGCATTCTTTTAAAAATTTTCTTTTTTATATGTATGTGCGCATGTGTATATATAGAGAGAATACGTTTTTCTTAGTTACCAAAGAAAAGATTACCTTTCTCCTACTTATAAAACAGTATATGATTTTATCGTGCATTTTATTCCTTTAATTTATCTGTTATTAAATAGATCTTTGTAATCATAAACTTTAATTTAGTACTTGGTAGTTTTCAAAATAAAATGTATTATTTTTATAGTATATATTATTGATTTTATAATATAAATATATTTTAGTTATTTAATAATAAAAATTTAGTTCCCCAGTTCAACTATATCTCAACTAATTTTAACTATATCTTTTTAGAAAGTTATTCTTAGCGTACCACATTCCGGATAAATTTATTTCGTACAAACTAAGCAATTTGAAGCATCCTACCTCTAATGTACTCCCTACGTCGAAAAGTGATGATTACCATACCCGATTTCATTCCACATACCGAATCAAACCACGACCTAGGTAACATTAGTCGAAACATCCAAAGAAACTATAAAACTATAAAAGCCATGCAGGTGTTTATGAATGAATAGTAGAATAGCAGACTACTAGCAGATATGTACTGCATAAATACAACAGCTATCCGAGAAGCACAAAAGGAAAACTTTCAAAGTCCTTGCAATGAACTTACCCTTTTCCCCCATTCATATGCCCGGTCAATAAGATATGAGTATTCCAGATCTTCATAACATTTTTGCAGAGAAGAGAGAGGTTCATTAAAGTACACTGGAAGGCAAACTTTTGTGAGATCTTTCCCAATGTTATCTTTAATCATTGACCAGAGACTTACTCCCTTTTCTTTTTCAACTGGATCAGGCAATTTCTTACGTCGCTTAACAGAAGGAAACTTAGTACCACCATATCTAATCGAAGGGTCAACGGCATCTCCCGAGTCCGAATAAATTTCATCATCTGATGAAAAAGATGATGTCCGGTAGTCGGACCCACTACTTCTGAAAGAACTAGATGAGAGAAAATCCCGAGTGTCATAGAAAGCATTATCATCTTCGTCAGTTTCTTCCTCCACAGTGTCGACTCTTTCATTATCATCTTCAGATTCACTTGCACTTGTTGCTTCTAATAAACAAAGGATTTAAGAAACATGAAGGTAAAAAATAAACAAGAAGGATTATCACGCGTGTACCAAATAAAACAATAATATTATTCATTCCTTTCCCACCCCTTTCATGTTAACAGTAACTATGCTTATATTCTTTTTTATCTTTCATGAGTTAACAAGCTGACAGTTAATCCATCTTAACCAGGCACTGAAAACTGGAGACGAATATAACAACAATTTTTCTAAGTTACGAATATACTGCAAAACTGATGCATAAGGCTAATACAGATTGGACATGCAGCCACAAGATGATATGAACCTATCCCTCAAAGTAAATGCAGTAAATTTTCTGGCTAAACCAAGTAGGAAAATGTAAAGCAATAGCTGCATTCCAAGAAAAAGGAACACAATGGTCAGTTCTAATTCAAAAGAATGGCCAAAATAATCACATTGAAGTAACCAAAAACTTTTGAGAACATAAGAAATTCATATAGCCAATCAGCTCTGTGAAGAGAATAAACTATTACAGGAACCAAAAGCATGAATGATTGATTAAAGGACATCTTATTTTCTTATCAATATTTGAAAGCTAAGTGTGACAGAACACCTAAAAAATTAAAAGGCATATACTAGATGATGAAATCCACATTGATGCATGACAAGCCCACTTAACTTGGTTGGACCAATACAAGAGGCTTTGGAAGCCTATACCAAGTAGTAGATTATTCTATAATTTTAATTATAGTACATTACTATTAGGATTTCATTTCCTTATTTTTTTTGGTTCGCTTAGTCTCCAAAAATTAGGTTTTATTATCTTGCTATATAAACTTATGTAATCCATCACTCCTCACTACATTGAGATTGATTATTTGATAATTAAAATTTTAAAGCTATATTGCTTAATTATCTCTTCTTTTTCTCTAAAATTCTTTTAAATTTTTTTCCATCTTTAAACCCTAATTCTAAACCTAACTCATTCTACATTACACATCACAAAAGAAGCCAATAAACTGAGATAACTATAATCAAAATTACGGTTTGTTCTTTGACCAGTAAAACACGTAGGATGAACCACAAACTAATAATAGTTAAAAAGGGGGAAATTGGAAATTTTAAGCATTTTTTGGAACCTTGTTCCTAGACTTCTAAATAGATTTTGGTCAGTTATTTTTTATTTCCTTACATTTGAGGAGCCAACGCTATACATTTTACTTCGCAATTTGCCCAGATCCTAGACTGTAACCATTCTCCATCAGACTTAGACTTGTTATGCTGTTGGGTTCATACGAGGACTTTATTAGGTATAGTCTAGTCCTTTAGAAGTAATTAAATTGTCTAACATGCTAGAATCAGGCTGACCTACACCCATAATAGAAGGGCTAACCCCCCATGATTCCTTTGACAAAAGGCAGTGTTGAGTCGAGTTTAACCTATGATAAAAGGGATCAAAGGTATTATAGGGAAAGACTTTGCCCATCTTTTAAAAAAAGGACAGTTTTCTATAGCTTTTTTATTTCTAGATTTTCTCAAGTGTATCCTTTATCTTTTGACAAATTTGAGGTACCAAGCAGGGAGAAAAGTTTTGTTCATGTTATACATTTGAACCCCCTTGATGATAAAAAAAAAAACAAACCTTGCAAGATCTAATAATCCGAAAGATAAGAGGATTGTGTGTATCTTAGCGCTACTAAAAGCCTTTTTTTAGGTCGTGCGGGTGGAGACATTTCTTTGGCCCCTTCAAAAGGAGCAATCTGAAAATAGAAGACGAGACTATGAAACAGTAAGTTCGATTCTAATCATTCTTTTCCTTACTAACTCAACATTTAACATTCTTATTTGGTAATTTTCTTGCTTAAGAGCCTAATTACATAACCCTGTTGCCCGCCCAATTTCTCATCGACTATTGTACCCCAATTCATTTTATTTAAAATTTCTAGTAACTAAAAGCAACTATCAAGCAGCCATAAGTACCCAAATAAAGCTAATTTCAATCCCCTTTCTTAACAAAACCTATAGCTGCTCTTCCACCTTGTTGAACCAGCAAACAGTAACCTCCACACACCAAATACCAAATGTAGCCTACACTATCTTAAGTTTTCTGAAGCTGCCAACCACAAGAATACCCATGGATAACATGCAAAGCGTTAAATGTTAGATAACATTAGATTAAGTGGACTATGATACATAACAAAATATGTTCAAAATTTCTAGCCAGTAGAATCGTTGACTAAAGAATTTTTAGGCCACATCAGAGCCTTTTTGACATTATTAAATATGATTAGATCAGTAGATCGTCATAAAGACGTCCAAGAAAAGCTTACAAAATAAGTCAAACCTATTCATTTGAATATCAATGATTATAGCTTGGATGCAACATCAGAAAATTGATGCTACCAGTGTGCATATATTGTTCCCAAAACTTAAATGTTGCACTTCATTATCTCAACATGCCTACACCATAGATAACTTTTCTCTCTAGTTTATATTTTATGCGTTAACTTTTAAGTTTAAACCATAAGGCTCACTTTGTACTCCAAAACTCAATTTTCCATCTTCTTTAGGCCCACCACAGTTACCTCCTGCTCTTGGTAATTCATGAAGAATGGGAAATAAGAAAGGAATAATGCTTTTGGCTCGTGTCTCGTCCTTCATTCCACCCAATAACCATAAAATAAACCACAGTTAAAAGCTAAGCAAAATCTCGGTTCAGTGGTTTATTTGACAAATTATATGGTATATTACACTCGACCTTTTTTAAAATTCCATATTGATTTGTGATAGCACAAAGGCTGTAAGCAAAGGAAAAAATAATGGCTCAATACATTGTACTGGTTACAGAATCAATTTTAATTCAATTGCAAAACTTACCGCTGTATTTTTCTTGGTTCGATCTAGAGGACTCCCCAACCTCTTTCAATTGTCTTTGGCTCTCGTCAACTACTGTATTCTCCAGATCAACTTTCTCAGTCTATACAACACAGCATAAATTAACAGCTATTCAGCGATCAGCACAACTTAGAAACATAATATAGCAAAATAATACATTACAACTACAATACATGCACATATAATGATTATCAAAGGTTTACAAGTGTAAGTCAAATGCCAAGGACTTGAGTTCTATATAGAACAAATACAGTTATTATCGGTGTCACTTAGACTAGGAATTTCACTCTTAGTTGCTGTGCCATTTTCTTTGCCAATGTTGCTAACCACAAACAGCCCAATTGCTCGAATCACTTGCAATTGTTACCATGAAAATGCAATTATTGTTGTGCTGCCAACACTGAAGCCCTACTGACCTTCCCTCCAAGATCACCACCACCAATGTCTTAACTGTATCTACCAAAGACGCCTCCACCACAACCTTACTATCACTACCAATGCTTGCAACACTGATGCATTTTACCAACCTCACCATCATTGCTTTTGTTGTCGCCACTAAAACGCCATTTTTGTTATATATCTCGCAAATAATTGATATATGAATAGGTTGTTCATCAGTTTTACTATCAAAAAGACACTTTTTTATTCTACTAGCACACATTGAAAAAACCGTATGTCAAAACAATCGGAGAATAAACAATTAAATACAAAATACTAAATTTGTAGTCTGTTCTCTTAGTCTTATATATTGGTTCATTCTCTATTTTTAATCTTTAAGATATTAAACCTTTACATTAACTTCAATAGTTTTAAGATTAACAAAAGTCAAAAAACTACGATTGCACTGAAGGGTCAGTTTAGAATTAAGATAACAAGCATACTTGATAGACCCAAGGTAAATTCAGTTAATTGACTCAATTCACCAAATAAAATTAAGATAACCAGAAAAGAGGAAAAACAAAGATATATATTTATATAGGCGAATGACCATAGCCAGTTGGATAGGAAGCCAACCTTCCACAACCCATGTAATAAGAATACTGAATTACCTCTTAAAGCTATTTGAAATAGTATCAGCATAACAGCTGTGTGAACATTTGTTTTGCTATCCAGACTGGTAGGTCAACTAAATTCCATAAACGCTGGCAAAACGACGGAACCTTAAAATTGACATTCATGACACATGAAGCTCCAAACCAAAAGTGTCCGGATCTGGGGAAGAACCAAATCAAGGACAGAATGCGTCTTGCTTTGTTTCAAGGTTGTGCGTCTTGTTTTGTTTCGCGTTGTTCCAATCGAGGAGTTTTGATCTCATTAGAAACATCTCTCACCTTATGGCTTATGTAAAAGAAGAACAAAAGGAAAAACCATAAAAAAAAAAAAATTATACCGTGTCAATAAGAGTCTCCAATCACAATATAAAATTCTGCGAATGGGTGTCTTTTTAAATCTGGGGTATTAAAGCCTTTCTACTATGTGGGTCTTCATCCACACAATTATTTGTACCATCCTCCAAACAATACTGCGGAGGAGATAAAATTTAAGCCACACGATCTGATATTGGACGGCTAAATTAAGGGTCTCAAGTTAACTCCACAACACCTTTTTTGGGTTTGGGGTATGCTAAAATGAATCCCATAGAAAAATTAAAACAGATAAAAATAAGAAAAAAATAACAAAAACAAAATAACAATAAAAGCATAGAAACAGATGGACATAAAAGTAAAATAAAACACCCACACATAGAAACATACATACACGCAGACACACACATATATAGCTGAAATGAAACAAGAGAAAAATGAACCAAAAATTGAGTGGAGGGAAAAGAGAGAAACCAAAAACAAGGATACACTCAAGCTTGAGCATATATTATTTATTGTAACTCAATCAACCTTATGCAGCATCCATATTCCAAATCCATTTATCTTACCAAAAGGCTAAATGACCTGCCTAAAAATTTCGCTCTCATAAAATGATGGTATAAACAAGGGGAATTTTGGGGATGTTTGATAAAAACTGAATAAATCTGAATCTGAATCTGAATCTGAATGAGTTGAATCTGAATAAAAAAAGTTGTTTGATAATTGACATGTCTGAAACATTTGAAAGACAAAACTTTATTATTTTATCTCCTCTAAAAAAATTCAAAATTGTTGTAAATTTATTTAATATTACTTAATATAATAGTTAATATTTTTTTTTAATTTTTAAATTTTAAATTTTTTTTACTTCATTCACTTACTCATTCAAATACATTCGGCTCAAAAAAATCTGACTTAGCCATTCAAATTTCGTTCTATCTTACCGATTCACCATTCGAGACCAAAACAAACGCGACCAATTAATTCAAATTGATTCAGATTCATTCATTCAAATAAATAAACACCCCCTTTGTCAAGTAATAAGTGGGGAGGATAGCTTTCTGCAGATATGTATATATAGATCAAGAGAAACACACACACAGAACGAAAGGAAAATGTCATAAATCAAGTCTCCAGCTAAGCTTTTTTTTAAAAAACAAAGTAAAAAAATCTTCTTCTTTGCTTCCTTCATATTTTTTTGTTGTTGACTACAACTGATATGTAGGAGTAGGATACTAAAAACTGACAAAATTAAAAACTATAAATCACAACAAAGTAGGTCATTTAACTCAAGAGACTACAGGCAAATCACGGGCCTTGTGACCAAGCAGATTCAGGAAGCACAAACTAGGACCCATGTAAAAGCTCAGAGCTCAAGCTCAGTCAAAGTTGTTTCTCACAAAATGCTCCAGTGAAATTCCACACAACACACAAAAATAAGATAAAAGTAAAACCAAACACAAGGAAATTTCAACCCTCAAGTAGTTTAAAGAGGAGAAGGCAATAAGATATGCTTTTACATTTTAAATTTTCTGACCCTTCAAGAACAGAAACTTTTGCCAGACAACGGTGGAAGATGTTTAATAACAATGTCCAACCATGTCTGCGTCTTTCCTATAGGATTCCCCCGGGTTCATCCATTTATATCAATTACTTAAGAAGAACATGTGAAGACAAAAAAGTATGGAAGAACGCCCTCTCCAACAAGGACACAATTTTTTTAGGAAGTCTAATTTCATATAGAGCTCTGTTCACTAATGGATGAAGATACATATGATACTAACAAATTCTTTAAAAAAATTCGATATTTCACAATTATTGGATAATAGAGGGTCTATGCACTAAATATTTTAAGAACAAACAGATCAAAAACACCAAACAACATGATAGCCAATGCTCAAAACTTCTGTATGACAAACCGAGAATATATTCAAGTTGATACTGCAACAATCGATGATTGGCAGGGATAATATTTTAACCACATGGTATCCTTAAATCTTTAATGGAGCAATAACTTCAGGCTATCATGAGATTCATACTCTGTCCGTCCAATAAAAGATTTCTTAAGTACACTTTGCGCACACAAATGAGAGTATAAATAAGTTTCTATTTTACCCACAATGGATCCACGCAAGTACGCTAAGATTCTTTCTTTTTCCTAAATGACGTGGACCATAGTTAAATACTTTTGAGGGTGAAAATTAGACTTTATATAACATTTTACATTTGAATTATGTACTTCACATATCTTTTTTGTTGGACAAAACTCTTATATCATCATTGTTCTTTTTAATTTTCTACGAAAGGGGATTCCACCTCAAACAAATAATTCAAGTTTTCCTCCTTAGCAAATGACCGAGCATACATTAGGGCATACATAATTATTCTGGAAAATTTTTAAGTCATCAAATTTCTTAGTTAGTTCTGGGAACTACAACTATTTGTAATTTTTAGAGGGTGGGGAGGATATTAGTTTTCTATGGATAAGGGGAGAAATATAAGAATAAGATAGTAACAAGTAAAGAGAGGCCATGTTATCCAAGAACTAAATTGATTTCATCCTAAAATATGTTTTAAAAATTTAGAAAACAGAAAATTTAACTGAACATTCCATGAAAGTTCATTAACTGACACTCATCTCACTTCACTAAATTGCTTAAAGAAAAATAAATTAAATATACATAGGTGTTCTTAAAGCAACAAAACACCCATTCCAAAAATCTATACAAAGAATTGGACAAAACCATTGAAGCTTACAAACACCCTACAGAGTACAAACCAAAAAGAAAATGTGAAGTGATCACAGCAATCCAGCTGCAAACTGAATTATTTCAGGGGATGAATAAGCAGTATGGTGTGTTGTATTCTGTTCAGAAGGTACTGAAGAAGTATTCCGAATCGATTAGCATGATTTTTTTCTAATAGTCATTGCGTGTACCTCTAAATTTCGCAGCGTGTCAATTAGAAGCCAATGCTTCTGCTGAACAAGAATAAGTTGATTCTGCAGTGATGCAAACTCAGTCCTCATTATTTGTTCGCTGTCCTGTATGGCTGCCTCACTGACACCCTCTTCCAACAACCGCTGCCGCAACTTTTCCGTTGACACAACAATATTGTCTATAGGTGCCATTAATTCGCTGTTGGAGATTCTAGGGAACATGCCCTTCACAGCCTGCAATGCTTCAAGCCATGCCAGCCTATCTTCTTGAGTATCTGCTCTCAAATGCATCCTCTTAGTTCCCGTAAAAATAGAAAACCTCTTATCATCCGATCTGCTTTCTCGTATTGATGAAACCTATAAAATAACATTCAAAAAAAAGAAAAAAAAATTAACTTTAAATATATAATCTTTTAAATGCAAATGTGCAATGAAAGTTTATATATATATCCTGGGTATATAAATATAATATTTTACCTACAGTGTCCCAAAAGAATTGAAAAAAAAAGTATAGTAATTAGATAAAGTTAAAATTGGAAATGCTAGAAAATATCAAATCATATTACAACATGTATTAGTTAGCATATGATATCTACAACAAAAAACAAACACAGAGCAAATTCACCAACTCTATCATTGTACATTTGAGAAATGAAAATGTAACATATTTGATTCAAAAGATGAATTTTAAATTTCCTATACCATTGCTAGAAAGACTAAAATAAATGTAATGAAACAGATAAACTGATCTGAAAATTAAATACCATACATAAATATAATCCTGTAAGCAAAAAAAAAAGAACAATAATTTCTCCATTTCCATTGCATGCAAAAGAAAAAAAATACATATATATATAGTAAAGAAAATTGAATTAGACCTTGAGATGAACTTCACCAACGGGCTTACGCCGGAGCTGAGAATTACTACTAGCAGAACCATTACTATGATTTTTGGAACGAGAAATTCGCCGCAGCAAATCATCACCTATAACTTTAAATCCTTTTACATCCTCTTGATTTATCACAATCTTATCAGGCCCATGAATCTTGTAATACGAAACGACGCCGTCGTCCAATACAAACCACCTCGGCCTCCATCCTTTCCCGTAATTCACCCACTTATGCAGAATTCCACATATCCCATTCCCTAATAACAAATCATTAATCTTCACATCCGAATGATTCGACTCCGATATATTATTGATATGGTTGTGCACCTGATTGATCGAACTTTTGATCGGGTCGGATCTGACGGGATTTGACGACGGCGGCATGGCGGTGATGCTCGGGAAGCTGGTTTGACTCCGTATCGTTGAACCGCAACAGAAAGAATGATGCATAATCAGACGACGGTGATCATTGGATTGCGTGCGGTGCTCGGCGGTGGAATTGGCGGAGGTGGGTTTTCATGTGTTTGGAGAGAGAAATTAATAAAAGGGGAAGAGAGATAAATGGAGATGGAGTGGTTTGGCGTTAATACAGGTAGAAGATGGTTGTGTGTTAATTGGATTGGATTGTATATAGATACAGATGTATAGATATAGAGAGAGAAAAAGAGTAGAGATAATTTCGGACTGGCCGGAGAGAAAAAGGAATTCCGGTGGTTAGGAGGCGTGTGATGCAGTTGGAAAAGGTTTAAATATGACAGCGGTTTGATTTCTCTCTCCTCTTTATTTTTTATTTTCTCTCTCTTAATTTAGAGAGACATAGAGGGGCGGTTTGTTTGTAACGCCGCCGGCCCAGTGAAAGCGTGACAGATGAATAGGAGAGAGATCCAAACAAATATTCCAGTGTCTCAATTTAATTGATACTACTACTACTATTTTGTTTTAAGGAAAATTGATATTTTTATATTATTTATTTATATTTTTATACATAGAATTGATATATTTATTAATGTGTCGAATTTTTATTAATTAATATATAAATTATATATATATAAATATCAAAAAAATAATATAAAAATATCAGTTTCTTTAATGATCTCAATTTAATTGGTACTATTTTGTTTTTATTACTCAAGTAAATGGTGATGATGTTTTGAAAAAAATAGTAAATGGTGAAGAGATTATGATATAATGTTGAAAATTTTGGTTGTTAAAGAGTACTAATTAAATTATGCTTATCCAAAATTTTGAATTTTCAAAATATAAGATAATAATCATGGTTGCATAAATTAAACAAAAATGGAATATGGTAGCATTTAATAATAAATAAAAATAATTTATATGTCCAATGTGAATCACAATTAACCTGGAAGTGTAATCGATGTAATAAAATATTAATAAGTGGGTCATTTCTTACACTTTTCTATCACATTTAAACCACATAGGTCAATATTTAACATCAATATAAATTTATAGAAAATGATATCTTACGATTTTATATGTCGATTTTTTTATTGCGAGTTACGTTGTTGGTAATATTTGTACGATGCATTTTATATATTGGGTCAAAATTATAATTTTATTCAATCACATTAATTGATATACGTTGTAATTATGATTCGATAATTTTTTTTTGCAATATATAACAGAATTTGTAAATGTATTTTCATATATAATAATATTCGTAATAAATCAAGTCTCAAATAATGGTAGAAATATTTTTATAATATAAATATATATATAAAAAACTTGCACATGAAAATCGAGGAAGTGGTTAGTATGAAATTTATTTTTGGGTAAGTTGATCAATTGATCAATAGAGTGCTGACACGTAGGCGAGACTCTATATGTATCAGTATTCTATTGGTCAATGAACCAATTTACCAAAATATAAACTTCATACTAACCGGATTCGAAAATCGAATATGAAATTTAAAGATCACATCATCCCAATCTTTCTTATACATCGTTGTCGGCAAGAGATTATTATTTTAATAGAGCATGGAATTGAAAAAGTGCTCCTTACTACATCATATGTCCTCCTCTAAAGAGGGGCATAATCCTTTTACATATTTTTTTATACATTATTGAAAAAAATAATATAAAATATATTTAAAAAGTATTATATATCTCTATATTAATATTATTACTTATTACCTATCTATTTTTTTTATAGGGTTAAAATTTTAAGAAGTCTCTTTTCTTCCTCCACTTCCCACTTTTTCTCACATTTTAATTAGACGGTTAATTCCAAAGTAATATTTATGTTGTTAAAATAAATAAATATATATATAGCGATATTTTTATATTTATATTGGTCCGAGTCTCCCACATAATTTAATTTTAGTTATTTGTTTTTATTTATAATATATTTTCATTATTTTATGTATGTGAAATAATGCTAAAATTTATAATTGAGTTAGTAAAAGCTAAATTAATTTAGACAAGTAGAAAAATAGCTAAAATAATATCGCCCCAAAAGGACTCATTTGGAATAAAGGAAAAGGAGAAAGGAGGTAAAAGTGAAAGGTTTATTTGTCCATTGGAGTCTTCAAAACTACCACTTGTGTGTCAAAAATGGACAAAAAAAGGAATAAAATAACTAGTCCTCCTTCTTTATGTAGTCATGAATGAATTGGCATACTGATTAAATTCATAATTAATACTCAAGCAAACAGTATGACTTTGATTTCCCAGTTTCATCCTCCTTTTTAATTATATCAAACTAAAAATAATGGTAATTAATCGTATTATTGACTAAATTAATTAGTTATTATAAAATTTTGACTATTTCATGTACATCGGCCCTTCTATAATTTAAGCATAAAGAAAGAAATGTTGTGCAACAAAATACGTGATTAGAAGGGTCTTTTGGTCTTTTTCTAATGTTGACATTGACTTATACGTTAATGAGTCTAACCAGTGGCCGCTACCATAAGGTAATTAGGGGTCTCACTCCCGATGCGGTAGCGGCCACCATGCTTGTTGGTTAGCGGGCAGGGGTTGTAGGGAGCAACGACCTCTGGAAGTCAAGCGATATGTGTATTTACTATCGGTCTGGTCTTAAATTTGACTAATAATTTAGCTTTCATGAGTTTAAATTCATGATATAACAGATAAGAATTTTTAGTTATCATAAAATATTGTTCGGTATGTGAACCATGGTGGAGTGTACGAGCATGGGCGGATCCAAAAATATTTTTCATTAGGGTTCACTACAAGAAAAAGGGCCGGCAATAAAGGACAAATTCTTCACAAAAAATAATATATTACTCACAAGAGATTTATTATGAAGAAAACTTTCCTTCGCATAATTACTCGCACTAGAGTTCCTCCTTAAAAGTATCATTCACTAAGTTAGTGACTAAATATTTTTTGTGATGGATATATTATGAAGAATATGTTCTTCACAAATTATATATTGTAAAATATTATTTTTGTTTGGGAAAGGAGATGATTTTCTCACAATTAACATTTTAAAGTAACTAATAAAAATATCTTCCTTCATAAATAACAATTTGCGAAAAACATATTTATTTTAGAGAGTGGATATTAAGCTCACCTCTTATCCAACTCACCCGAGCTCACACGTTTTAGCGACGGACCCGACGACGGTTCGGTCATACAACCGCCGTCTATACTTTTAGCGACAGACAACATATAACATCGCTAAAAGTATATAGGTATTTGCCATTGATAACCGAATCGTCACGTCCGTCATTAAAAAAGGGGTGAGCTCTCGTGAGTCGAATAAAGTGAGCTTAAGATCCTAATCGATATTTTAGAAATGTTAGATTTCCTTCACTAAATATATATTGTGATTTTTTTAATTTACCGAGAAGACATTTCTTCAACAATGCTACTATTAAATAATCAAATCATTGCAAATTAAAAATATTTTAAAAATTATTTATTAATTTGTAATCAACATCAAATAAAACATTATATTATATAAATAACCAATTGCATAATCCACAATTAAATATGTAATAATAAAGTAACAAAACGTACAAAACTTGTAATCAAAACAAATGTAGGTGCCCCGAAGGTCATAGTACATAAAATGTTTAATCATTAATACAAGTAAAGAGGTAAAAAAAATAAACTATAAAAACTTTGTAGCTTTATCATGTTAAGTCATCTCTTCATTGTCATCATTTTCTTCAACGCAATTTTGTAAACTTCAAAAAAACACCTAAACTTAACTTAAAATATTTGAATGAAAAGAATATGACAAAAGATTAAACTGACAAAAAAAATTAAGAAGTGGTTTCACAAGTAAATGTTATAGTTCCGCAAGATCTCTGTCTCACATGAATTGTAAATGTGCCCCACTTATGTGATAATAAATTTGTGAAAATATAAATTTTGCTTGTGCGTGCAAACATCATTGCCCTAATTAAATGAGAAGCATTATTAAAACGATAAAAGATGAGAACTTGATACTTATATATATTCATTTATAACCATGTATACAAATAAATATGCAACGAAATATAATTATAAGTTATCACTATGCCTTTTAGGAAGTTTGGTACCTATATATATATGTGTGTGTGTGTGTGTGTGTGTGTGTGTGTGTGTGTTTTGTTCTCTTCAAATTTAACTCTTCTATTAATTTATCCCCTTGAATTTATTAATTTATATATTTGTCCCAACCCTTATACCTATAAAAAAAATCTGTTGACTATATTATCTCCAGGTGTTGGGTTAGGTCCGATCTGCGTTAAATTAATGTAAAATTTAAGACCTTTTAACGTTGCTTGATTCCATTGCCTTCCCTATAGGCTATAAGCAAGTTTTAAATAAACTTTAATTATATTTTAATTTTAATTTTTGTAATGTAGTCCTTCAACTTTTATAAAATTCTTATTTTATCCTATATAATTTTCACTAAATACGTGTAGTTCAAATAAAGGATATGAGCAGTGGCGGAACTAGAACGATTTTATAAATTCAAAATTTTTAAACCAATGACACGAACAAATCACTGGTCGTCCCCATAGCCCATACCATGTTCCGCTGACCGGGCCTCCGTCTCGGGAATTGATGCGACGATCGAACAATCGTCACATTCCCCCCACCGCCCCAAATTGCTCGCCTTGACCACCTTTCCTCTCGGTCAACCGCCCTTACCGCCCCTAGTTCATACCCTTGGATATGAGAAATCTCACCTAAGACTTTTATTATTATTATTGGCAATTGATTTCAACTAATTTAGACTTATTTTTATTTATTTATTTAATTAATTCAGGACTAATAGTATCCATGTCGTGCCCACCTCAACATGTGAGTTGATTTAAAACAACTTTTTAATTTTGTAACCACCATTTCCAAACAACTTTTTATTTTTGGGGATAAATCACTTTTTGGTCACTGTACTGGGGTCTGATTTTCATTCTGGTTATCGAAACTTTTTTTGTTACAATCGAATAACTGTACTCTCACATATTACAAAATGGTCATTATTTTCAATTTTCGTCCGAAAAAAAAGCAGACGGAAAAGTCGATCGCACTTATTGTCCGTTATTTTTTTTGACGCGTAGCATAATGACATAGGCTACCATAATGACATTAGTATGACAAGAATATAATATATGCACAATACCAATATTATTGACATGGCATAATGACAATAATAATAATAAGAAGAATTTTAAATAATAATAATAAATTTCAAATAATTATTCTAATTTATTATTATTATTTAAATATTATTATTATTATTTTGAAGTTATTATTTGAAAAACAATTAAAACATATTATAAATAAAAATAAATTAAACTAATTAAATATCTCCACATACCATCTCCATCTACTACCACCATTACCATCTCCGCGAGCCACCATGATCACCACTTACCACCACCGTGCAGAACTGCTTTACTATCACCACTTTGTAGACCCATATCCTAACTTTATTTCTCAAATCCGAACTCCACTTGATTCCTAATCAATTGAAAAAATTATTTATCACATATTCACATCAAATGCGAGCAAAAATAAGAGAGAAAAGTATGAAACATAAATCGAACTTCATTTTTGTGCTTTAATTAACTTCTCAAACCATTTTCACAACTGCGGTGGAGGTAGCAGTTGGCCGAAAAAATGGGTATCAAAAGTGGAAGAGATCGAAAAGGTGGTGATTGAGGAGGCGGAGAAGGAGGACCGGAGAAAAGTTGTGCATTCAGTAAAAGTGGGTATAGCATTAACGATTGCGTCGTTCTTTGATCTCTGTTGGAGCCATTGTTTAATGGAATGGGTCGAATTCGATCTGGGCTATTCTTACTGTTATTCTTGTGCTCGAGTTCACTGTCGGTAAGAGTAATTTTTCTCAATAATTTAGGGTTTATGTATTGATGATTGATTAATCTTGTAACCATTTTTTGAGGAAGGGTTTCTTGTAATCATTTTTAGAATTACGAATATGTTTCTTGTAAAATTATGTATTGATGATTGATTAATCTTGTAACCATTTTTCTCAATAATTTAGGGTTTCTTGTAATCAATAAAGGTTTTTTTAAAATTCTTCATTACGAATAACATATATATTTTTATAAATTTTAAATAATTATTACGATTATTATTAATATTTTTATTATTATTATTCCTATTATTATTTTGAAATTATTATTATTATTATTATAATAATTATTATTAATATTTTATTATTAATTAAAAATAATAATTATTACTATTATTTTGAAATTATTTTTATTATTATTTAAAAATTATTATTATTATTACTATTATTATTTTGAAAATATTATTATTATTAATATTTATATTATTATTATTATTATTTTGAAAATATTATTATTAGTATTAGTTGTTGATTGATACGATTCTTCTTTAAATCATCCATGTACGGCAAAACTTGTCCACATCATCAAAAAAATAGAGTTTTATGCATAGTCAATTTTTTCGTCCGTTTTTTCGGACGAAAATTGAAAATAATGACCATTTTGTAATATGTGAGAGTACAGTTATTCGATTGTAACAAAAAAAATTCGGTAACCAGAATAAAAATCGGACCCAGTACAGTGACCAAAAAGTGATTTATCCCTTTATTTTTGTATTGATAGATGAAAGGAGATTAAAATTGAATTGATAAAATTTATTGTCATAAAAATGAGATAAGAGAAGTAATGAAACGTGTAATGGAGACATTTTTTTATCTTATATACTAGGGGACTGTTTATTTAAGACTGAATGCATCTGAATGGCTGAATTGGTCAGCCATTAAATGCGTTATTTTGGGAAAAAAATCGTCTGAATGGTTGAATATGTAAGATGATTGAATTGAATAGTTAGGTCAGATTAACTATTATATTAAGTAATATTAAATAAATTTACAACAACTTTGAATTTTTTCAAATGGGTAAAATAATAAAATTTTATCATTCAGATGTTTAAGACATGTTAATTATCAAACAACTTTTTTCATTCAGATTCATATTCATATTCATTCAATTTTTATCAAACACCCCTTATATCCGTTTTGTTCTGAAATTAGAGATACATTTATAAAACGACGACTTCTAAGAATAGTTTTATGTTCTCAAATATAGTTTTATTATATCTAGTAATTCGGTTGTGGTGATGTGTTATTGAAAATGATATTGAAAAAATTAATGACAAATTAAGAATATTATGTCACTTTAAAGTATTAAAATATAAATGCATCTCTCGTTTTGGAATGAACTATAGAGAAAGTTTTTGTGAGACCCCAGATTTTATGAATAAATATTTAATTTTCTCGAAATAATTTTTTAAATATTATGGTGTAGATTTGATATAATGTTATAGTTGTAAGTAATATTTATAAATTTTGTAAAGTACGCAAGTTGTTATTACCTCCGTCCCACAATAAGTGTTTTTTTAGGCATAATATTTTTTCCCAAAATAAGTGATGTGTTAGAACTCCAATACAATTTTTGCAATATTTTCTCATATATGCCCTTATGCATTCAATGGTATTTATTGCATCTTACCATCACTACAAATAAATGACACTCATTAACTCTTCAACTTCATAGAAAATATATTAAGAGTATTTTTGTCATTTTAGCTTGTGTATTGGTATGTGTGATTTATGTTAAAAAAGCATTTATTATGGGACGGAGGTAGTATACAATATTCGATTGGTCGGGAAATATTCTTTTTGTCGGAGAATATCTATACGACGGTACAATTATTGGTGGACCCCACAACGAAATTATTGTCGGATTGAGAAAATGATAAAAATATTTTTATGAAAATAACGGCAGAAGTTTTACTGTTAAAACTGTTGAACTACTCGGTAGTAAAAGTACAGTAATATGCGTGATTGCATAGTAGAACACGGTATTGATTATTGATGTTTATGTGATAAGTCACTCAATTTTGTTTTATTAGTATTATTAATGTAATAAAATGTAAAAGTTTTTATATAAAAAATGTAATACTTTTATAAAGTTATTCTATAAATAGAATATATTATATTCTATTATGCATAGTAAAATCTTTTTATATAAAACAGAATACTTTTATAAAGTTATTCTATAAATAGAATATATTATATTTTATTATGCATAGTGTTGCTGTGACGCCCCCAAATAGGTATACAACACCCATTTTGAGTCGCCAAATACATGGTACATAAACAACTACAACTTTATTAATACAATATAAAAACTGTGAGTTTAAATACAAATATTGTCATCTAGACAATATCCACACTCAAATAAGTTCTCATTACAATTATTAATACACTATTTTACGTATAATAGTGAGGACTACTAGAATCACTTCTAAAACCATCATTCCACAATTTGTAGTACTCCCTACATTCTCGCCTCACGAGAAGAAAAAATGGAACAACAAGGAAAATGGTGAGCTCAACTAGCCCAAGAAGAACATTATGACTAAGATAATATAAAACAAATTATCGTTAGTCCTCAACAGGAAAAATCTAATAGAATACAATAGACAATAAGTTTAAAATCAATATTCACAAATGAAAATAATAATTCATTAGAAGAGTTAAGTAGAAATGAAATCTACTATCTTCTATATATGAATTTAAAAGTTCATCGCTCTATCTTTTATCCTCAGAACATCAATCAATATATAACTCAAATCAAATATTCATCTTTGCACTACATGCCAAAGATATTCATCATTAATCATGTTCATCTAAACACTGTTCATCTTTGCACTACGAGCCAAAGATATTCATCGAAATCATTAATCTTTTTTACTACTGTGCCAAAGATATTCAATTATATCATCATTTAGGACGAAGGATGATGAAAATATTTTAAAAAAAAACGAATCCAAAGGAAACAAAAGAATAAATATTAAGAATTCAGATTTTACTATTCCATGTCCAAAAATACCTCATAAATAATCATAGTGGAGTAAAATTCAAGAATGATCAAAACATGGATACAATCAAAGCTAGTATCCATAATAGATATTTTGACGAAAAACGAAAATTTAATTTTTTCGTGAATAGTCTTTAGATATCGTGAATAATGTCGATATCGTGAATAGTAACTCTCACACTAAAAGATAAAAATTTCACAAAAAAAATCATCATGCTTCGTGAATAGTATACGTGAATAGTAACTCGTGAATAGTAACTCATGAATTGTAACCCCGACAAGAAAAAGTTCCAAATTTGATAAAAAGCTCTAACCAATATTTCGGCATAATGATATTGAAGAAATAATATCACTTACGAAGAAAATAACATCCCTTACCTCAAAAGGATAGTATTTCTGACTGGAATACTAAATATAGTGCTGAAAGAACTTGCATCGTATAACAATACTCAAAGTACTAAAATACTCACAAAAATACGCTCGATATATAGAGAGAGAGAGAAAGAGAGAAATCTTTAGTTTCTGGTGTGATTTTCAATTCTAACCTAAGCACCCTATTTATAGAAAAATGCTTAGAACACCAAAGCAGAAAATTTAATATAATATTAATATAATTTACTTAAACATCCTACGCCCACTTCTTTGGCAAAAACATCAGCCACACATGTGCCAAAACAACAAAAATGTTTTTCTTAAATAAAACAATTAAAACTTTCAAAAATCAATTATTCAGGAATTTTGGAACTTCAATAATTCATAATAAATAGCCCTTTTATCAGAAAAATTCGAACCACATATCTTTTTCATAGAAAATTTCATTATCTACAACTTTGCAGAAGAAAGGTTTTCCAAATTCCAAACAAAAATTGACCGAAATCCACAAACGGACGATTCTACAAGCTATAATCAAATTTCAGTCAAGAAATGGGCTCACAGATATGTTTAACATATTTTAAATAATTTTTGCAACAAAAATACTCTTCCTCCTCATATACTCATATATCCCACATTCACTGTAAAAAATATTATAATTATTATATTATAATAATATAATAAAATATTATTTTATCAAAAAAGATAAAATATCAATTTTCAACAATTGTCACTTTAAAAATTTTCTCCATCTATATCCACATAAAATGAATATTTTTCTTATCATATAAATTAATAATTTAATTATTCACAAATAATATTACAGAATCACAATATTGACAACCAGGCAGTTCCCAAGAAAGAGGGGGCTTTCCAATAAGGATTTCTCCTTACTGGCGCGCAATTAGGTGACCAAACCTCTCCTTAGATAGAACTTTCTAGACATTGCCAATGATGTTATCTAATAATATTTTCCAGATAATATGAATTATTGCTTCGATAATGGAAAATACTGTGTAGTGACAATTATTGAAATAATAGTAATATAAAATATCAACGTAGCAATTATTGAATCAATAAAATAAAATATTAAATCAGAATTCTTGTAACAATTATTGAGTAGTGTCTTCTTACGTAAGAATCAATAATTGGTGCGATATCGCGTCTTCTTTATCGCGCAACAACGCGTATTCGTGTGTTTTAACCACCGGGTATTCCAACAAGATAATTGAGAATAACTACGCCGTTATTTATAAACAACTTATACTTGTCGTTTTCTTCATCCAATCGCTTTCCATTATGGGGCCCACAAAAGATCTCTACTGGTCATTGCACTCAATATTCCCCAACAAAGCAAGAATATTCAATCGACTGAAACGAATATTCCTGCACCACAATGAATATTTTATAACCACCTGCTTATTTTAAAAAAATATTTGCGCATTTTACCCATAACTAACCACATTAATCAATTCAACCATTACTATTTCAAAATAATAAATTGAGGAAATTAAATTTCATTTATAAAAAGTTGGGGTCTTATAGTTGCATAGTGTTTTGCATAGTAAAATCTTTTTATATAAAACAAAATACTTTTATAAAATTATTCATTTTATTAGATTATAAATAGAATATATTATATTTTATTTAAAAGATTTTGCTTTTAAATATGGACCGTCCGATTAAAAGTAAATCAATCTGACCGTTCATGAATTAGTTCTTATCTTGATCCATTCTTCTATAAATAGAAGCTCATTCCTTCATTATTTCTTACGAATTCACTGAAACTCTAGAGAGAGAATTATTCTTTTATAATCTTGAGCGTATTTCTTTAGAGTTTTAAGAAACTTTGAGCGTAATGCAAGTTTTCTTTAAGTAAATCCCCGCCCTACCCTTTGGAGTACTCTTCTTTATAAGGTAAGGGATATTATTTGTTGTACTCGTAAGGGGTATTCTTTCTTTCTTATTCGTGAAGAGAACTTCTATTATTCCATTTTTTATTATTCTGTTAGAATAACCTGTATACGCGGGCTGCCCTATACTTGGTGAAATTCTTCTATTATTATATTCTTTATCATTATGTTGGAATAACCTGTTTATGCGAAGTACCGCATACATGGTGAAATTCTTCTGTTATGCCATTCTTTATTATTCCGTTGGAATATCCTGTTGGTGCGTATTACGCCTGATATAAAGCCCCTACTTTTTGAATAAAGATGAATTTTCTATAAATATTATTTTTGAATATTATGGAGTGAAATTGATATAATAGTTGTGGGTAATATTTATAAATTTTGCAAAGTACGCAAGTTGTTATATAATATTCGATTGGTCAGGGAATATTCGTTTTAACAGGGAATATTCGTACAACGGCACAATCATTGGTGGACCCCACAACGGAAATATTGTCGAATTGAGAAAAACGATAAAAATACTTTATGAAAATAACTACGGAGAGGTTTTACTGTTAATCGTTGAAACACCCTGTGTTAAAAATGCGAATACGTCTGTGGTTGCATAGTAGCACACGGTATTGATTATTGATGCTTACGTGAGAAGTCACTCAATTTTGCTTATTTTAACCCCCATTTACCCATTTTTCAAAATAGTCGGTAGAAAATTTTTAATATAATAAAGGTGGGGGCCCACGAGTGGGGCCCATGTGTGTTCCAAAGTCTTGGGAGATGAAAATTTTGGTTACGTGAATTGGGGGGATGAGTACAATTATTAGATATATATATATATATATATATATATTTATAACATATGTTTATATATATATTTATATTATAAATTTGTTACTTGAAGAAAAAAAAAAGAGTCAGTTGCCTGGTGGGAAAGGGGCAGTGATGGACGGGAGTAGTATTATGATATATATATATATATATATATATATATATATATATATATATATATATATAAATTTTGTTTTATTATATAATTATAAATAGAATATATTATATTTTATTTAAAAGATTTTGCTTTAAATATGGACCGTCGATTAAAGTAAATCAATCTCGATTGCTTCATGAGTTAGTTACTATGCATTCCATTTTTCTATAAATAGAAGCTCATTCATTCATTATTTTCTTACGAATTCACTGAAACTCTAGAGAGATAAACTATAGAGAGAAAGAATAAAGTATTCTGCTACTTCACTACTTATATATCCAGTACTCTTCTTCTTAAGGTAGGGAATATTATTTGTTGTACTCGTAAGGGGTGTTATTCTTTCTTATTCATGAAGAGAACTGTTGTTATTCCATTGTTTATTATTCATTGAATAACTTTTGTATCGCTTGATCTACCCTATACTTGGTGACATTCTTCATCATTCCGCCTTTTACTATTCTCATTGGAATATCACGTCATGCGCGTTTACGCCGACCTAATTCCGCTTTATTATTATTCATTGAAATATCCTGCATGCGTTTCTGCCGGGACCGGGTTCCGCTCTTTATTATTATTTTGTTGGAATATCCCATCAATGCGTTTTACTGGCGGGACTGATTCCGGCCCTTATTAGTATTCTATTGGAATAACTTCCGTTTGCGCGAAGTACCACATGCATGGTGATTTCTCATTGTTATTCCATTCTTTATTATTCTGTTGGAACATCCCGCTTGCAATTTATTTCACGACCGTTCCGTTATTTAGTATTCTGTTGGAATAACCTCGCTCATGCAAAATCTTTGCATGCATGGTGATTTCTTTTGTTATTCCATTTTTATTATACTCGACTTGGTTGAAGTTTTGACTTCTATACTCCATGAAATTAGTGGAATATCATTGATATTTGCGCTTCATCCAGTATCTTTTCATATAAATATTCTTCTGAGCATTCTTGAATTTTACTCTACAAAGCTGTAATACCCAGTAATAAATAAATAAATAAAAATTGATTAAAAAAAAATTGTTTTGTTTTAAAACATATTAATTGGACTTTGTTTTTATTTGGGTCAAATTGCATTCAATTTATGTGGACTATAATAAGTAAATGGATTATATTAATTAGGGCTTTTAAGTTACTTGGGTCTAATTGGTATTTGGCTAATTTTAAATCCTTTTAAAATTAAAAGAATTAATAATAATAATAAATAAATAAAAACTTGAAACCCTATTCATTGTACAGTGTTTTATTCTCTTGATAAAAAAGAGAGAGAGAGAAGTGGCGGCTTAGTGCAAAGAAGAAGCATTAGATCGAAATTTTGCTATCAAGTAAGTGGTTTTGTAAATTAACTAGATTTTAGTGGTTTGGTATTCAAACAAATTAAGTATTAAAAATTCCTACAGAAAAGTACTAGCATTGTATTAGAATTTAATAATTATATATCCATATGTTTCTATGTTATGAACTTTAGCTTTCAATTGTTAGGTTCTGAACCGAAAAAAAGAGAGTATAACTATGAATATATATAATCATTTCTGATAAGATTATGTTTGGACGGAAATTGGAGGATTTCAATTGATTTTTTTTAGTTTGCGTTCTGTCATTAATTTATACACATTTGTTTTAGACTAGCCAATGATAAATCTATGTATTTGATCAGTATCATACTAAAATAATAAATGTTTGAAAAAAAACAATAGTAATAGAAATAATAAAAATGAGCTAATTAACGGGTAGAAGATAAAACTAATAATTTTATAAGTTATTATTTTAATTAGTGGTCTCGTGTGATTTGGTAATTTATAATTGAATTATAATTATTTTTTTTAGATTGGACGGAGGAAATTTAAGAAGTATATTTGAAATATAAATTTTGGGTATTACATTGCTTAATCCAGGTACGGATTCCGTACTCCTTCCGCGATAATCCTTTAATTTTGATTTGTCATTTCGTTCTTCGTTTAGAAATTTGTTTTGTTTCACATGATTGTTCCTTCTTAAATTCGTGAGAATGTTTCATTTTGGCGTTAGTATTTGAAACTAGTATTTGTACTCTTTGGCTTAGTGTGTCATGGATAATATTTATTTCGCTCTTTGTAGAAAGTACATGTTAATATTTTTGGAGACTTTGTGTTGATATTTCGTTCCAGTTTAACATGTACATGTTAGAACCCCTTTGTTGTGTCATATGTGTTGTGACATTATATTTTGTTAGAATCTGGTAGGGTATACTTCTGAGCTATAACCACCGTGGGGGTACCACAGCATGTCCTCTCTTAACACCGAGGCATGACACCTTCCGGCGGTGTGATCGATCCACTGCGTCTCCGCTTTGTGCTCCGGTGGAGTTGGCCATTTGGTGTTTTGTTGTGGGAGGCGACCTAGTTTTCTGCATTTTACTTACGCTGAATGGTGATGTTTGTGCCAAACACGCCTTCCGATTTTGCATGCATCTGGATTGCGCAGTCCGATGTGTGATTGCATGTGTGGCATTCTTTGACTTGCTTGTGTGGCAAGGTATATTACTATTTTTTTTGAGCTCGGTATGAAATAACCCCCAGCCATTTGATTCAGCCTATCATTTTGTTGTGTTAGTTTATTCGTACAGTTCAGTTCATTTAATTGTGTTAGTTGTTTTGTTTCATCATTCTTTTATTCTATATCCGTACTGGGCATTTGGCTCATGCTGTGTTTTTTTTTCCGGCAGGTAATCAGGGGGATCAAGGGCAAGTGTGATGAGAGCTCCCTTCTATCCAATGGTTTATATATATTTTGTTAGGTTATGATACATTGATCTATTTAGAGTTGTAATAATTATTTCAGATTGTGGTTGGAGCCACTGTGGCATTTATTATGGTTTATCTTATGAGATTTAATTATTATGAGAATATTCTTTTGTGGCTTGAGCCTTGCTATTCAATTCATTAGTTTTGTTATGTTTTGTGCGTAACCTCTCTTTCTATTTCGAAAAGGGGGTGTTACAGAGTTGGTATCAAAGCTTAGGTTCTTTCTTGTAAAAAACCTATTTAGGTTTGACCTGTGAGTTATGGGTAGACTTCTGGGTTAGGTTTTTGTTCTCAGATGATTTTCCTGCTCATTTATCATATCGCCTATATTCAATTTGTCTCTAATCTGCTTTGTTTATATTCGTGATCTCTTTCTTAGATGGCTCGAAGATCAGCTAGAGTTGCTGGGAGGCGAGGTAACAATAGGGGAAAAGGTGAAGGTCGGTCCAATGAGCAACCTAATGACCAGATTAATGCTCAATTGGCTACCTTGGTGAATTAAAGTGAATCGTGGCATTACCTCGGTTGGTGGCACAGTTATACAGTAGTAATGCAAAGAAATTACCACCGTAAATTCCGAATGGAGAGAATCCAAGAAATAATGGTCCACAGGCAAATAAAGTGGAAGGGAATACGGATGGTCATGATCAGCAGGGGGTTGCGATGTATGTATGGCTGGAGAGGTTCCAGAAGCAGAAACCATAAGCATTCAGTTAAACTCCAACTCCAATTGATGCAGAGAATTGGATTGCCCACTTAAAGAAGATTTTTGATGTGCTGGGGTGTTCAGATAATCCGAAAGTGTTACTTGCTGCTTACAAGCTGGAAGGGGATGCACAAAGGTGGTGGAAGGTGATGAAAGTAACAAAGGGTGATGGATATGTTGGGACACTTAGTCAAGGTAATTTTGTGAGGTCTTTTATCGCCAGTGATTTTCCAAATTACCGATAAAGAGGCCTATGCCAGAGAGTATCTATCTATTCGGCAGAAAGATGATGAATCCATCACGAACTTATTATACTCAGTTATTCCATTCTTTATTATACTCAGTTGGTTAAAGTTTTGACTTCTATACTCCATGAAATTAGTGGAATATCCTTGATATTTGTGCTTCATCCAGTATCTTTTCATAGAAATATTCTTCTGATAATTCTTGAATTTTACTCTACAAAGCAGTATCATGTTGACAATTTGGACGTTATTGGTTCCTGGATAAATTAATTCTTGAACTTGTTTTATTGAATTCTTATATCATTGTCATCATCCTCATGTTTATATTTTTGAAAGTCATCTGTATTCAAACAGGTGCGTAGATGGACTTGGTATAATTATGACCGTGGATTATTCTTAAGTCAATCATGGTACCGTAATATTACAAATGATGTGGTAAAAGTCCTCATTGGCCCGTAGTGAATTGATGAACAATTGTTGGCATGATCATGACCATTAGTGAATACACAAATATTCTTGGCCCGTAGTGCATGGATAATTGTGGTCGTGATACTAAAGAATATCCTTGGCCGTAGTACAGGGGTGATTCGATGATGTGAAATATTTATTAAAATCGAGTCTCAAATGATAATAAAGGATGAAAAACCTTTTTAATCATAAAAGATAGTAGATTTTATTTTCTACTTGACTCTTTTAATGGATTGCTTGTTCCGCTACAGTTAAACTTGATGTCTATTATATTTTATCAGTTTAACATTGTTGGAGACTAATGATAATTTATTCTGTATTATCTTAGTCATAATATTTCTTACTGGGCTAGTTGAGCTCACCTTTTCTTTCACTGTTCTCTTTAGGAAATGAGAATATAGCTGGGACGAGTCGAGGAACGGAGTGATGGTCCAGATGATAGCATTAATAGTCCTCACTATTATGTGAAATAGTGTGATAATAATTATAATGAGGACTCTTTTTGAGTTTGTATAATCTCTAGTAGATAATATTTGTATTCGAACTCACAGCTTTATATTTTGTCGATTGTTGTACCTGACGGTTGTATTTGAATTACACCATGTATCTGGCGACCCAAGATGGGTTATGTATACCTAATTTTGGGGGCGTCCACAATTGGTATCAAAGCTTAGGGATATGATCCTGCTAAGATGTGAGACTAGAACTAGGAGGGAGAGACGGGGGAATTCCTTCGCTAGTATGACCTCTTAAATTTATTTTGTATTTAAATTGGTTGGTCGAGTTTAGAGATATTATGTTACATATCAATTAACCTTTGTTTTGTGGCAGTACTAAAAATGACATCCGAAAATGTTGAGAATAACAATGGAGCATAAGAGACCGTTGAGTCTCCACATATCAATAATTAGGAGAATGTGCATGAGGAAGGCGACAATCCTCATGCAAACAACAACACTGACCAAATGAAGAATGATGGATTCTTTAGAGGCTTTATGCAATTCATACAACAGCAGGCGAGAGCGGCTCCAGTCCAAAATGTAGGTGGAAAACACCGAAAACTCTCGGCGATCACCGCTATATCTGATTCAAGGAGCTGGGACCACCGGAGTTTAAGGGAGAGCCAAAACTACTTATGGCGGAAGCATGGATAAAGCAGATCACCAAGATATTTGATGTCTTGGGATGCTCCGAGGAGTAAAAGGTTCCTTTTGCCGCCTTTATGTTCATGCCAAGAGGCGACATCGGTGGGAATTCGGTAAAACGTCACTCAACTCTCGTCTTCAAGATGTCTTGGGAGAAGTTCCAAGAGTCGTTCAACGACAAATACTTTCCCAAAAGTATTCATCACACGAAGGAGGTGGAGTTTATCAAATTAGAGCAAAAAACAATATGACCGTCGCAATACAAGGCAAAATTTATGAGTTATCCCGATTCAAGGTTCCCCACTTGGTGGATAGTGAAGAGAATGATGACGCGAATGTTTTTAAGAGGTTCAAAGCGGGATATCGTCCAACATCTTATTTCTCATAAACCGTGTTTGTATTCGATGTTGTAAATAGGGCTCGATTGGTGGAGTATGATAACGCAGTCAACGCAACCAAAAGAGAGCGGTGACAAAATGATAATACTAGTGAGAAGCGATCATCGAAGCGGTGACAACAAGCGTGGAGGGAATCAACAGGCGTAAAATGGTAACCACTTGGTGGTAATCGGGGCCAAAATAATAAGAATGGACATTTCAAGAAGAGGAGATTCAACAATGATGGAAAGACGCGTCAAAGACCAAAGACCGTTGTTTTAAGGAAGGAGAAAGACCACCTATCATATGCTTCAAATGCGGAGGAGGACACACATCGGTCAAATTATGTGATGCCGCCAAAAGCATGTTATAATTGTGGAAGAGAATGTCACTTAGCCCGATTTTGTCGTTCACCAAAGACAAATTCAATTTAGGATGGAGGCACCAAAATTCGTCCCGAAAAAGTCAAAGCCGTGAAGTCTGAGGAGGCGTTTTGTTGTGACCTCCCGTAGAAGCAAGGAACCCGAATGAGGTCATCACGGGTAAGCTTATCATAAACTTCGAAATAAGTCTACACTTTATTTGATACCTGGGTCTACCCATTCTTTTATTTCTCCTACTTGCGCCAACGATTAAATTTGACTCGGAGAAATTAGACTTTGACTTATCTCATGGAAACTCAGATTGGGAGAAACCTTCATTACATTCACGGTTTATAAGTCTTGTTTGGTTCAAGTTGGTACCCACACATTACCTGTCGATCTTATTGCATTAAAAATACTTGCATTTGATGTAATTCTAGGGATTGATTGGTTAACTACTCATCATGCAAAAATTGATTGTTTTTGTAAGGTTGTTAGCTTTCATATTCCTAATCGACCTATTATGCGAATTTAAGCAACCAAACCATTAAAATCAATCATTGTCATCTCAAGCCATAAAGCTATTCGTTTATTAAAAAATGGATGTCAAGCTTTCTTAGCTCATGTCACGGATCTAAACAAAATACGCCGGTTTGAATGATATTTCTATTGTTAATGAATTTTCTGACGTATTCCCTGAAGAACTTCCTGGCCTACCCCCAGAGTTTGAAATTGAATTTTGTATCGACCTTGAACCCAGTACAAAACCCATTTCCAAAGCCCTATATCGAATGACTCCTATTGAACTTCAGGAGTTAAAGACCCAACTACAGGAATTGTTAGATATTGGCTTTATTCGTCCTAAGTACTTCTCCTTGGGGTGCTCTCTGTTTACAATTCGTGAAGAAGAAAGATGGGAGTATGCGACTTTGTATTGATTATCTGGAGTTGAATCATGTCACCATCAAAAATAGGTACCCATTGCCACGTATTGATGACTGTTTGGCGATTCGCAAGGAGCCAAATTCTTTTCAAAGATTGATCTTCGCTCCGAGATATCACCAATTGAAGATTAGAACCGATGACATTCCAAAGACGGCTTTCGGAACTCCGATGACGGCATTATGAATTCCTAGTCATGTCCTTTGGATTGACTAATGCTCCTCTTTGCCTTCATAGATATGATGAACCCGGTATTCAAGGAATATTTGGATCACTTTGTGGTCGTCTTTATTGATGACATCCTCATATATTCCAAAACCCGTGAAGATCATGAAGAACACTTGAGGTCGATACTCTAAAAGCTTCGTGAATATAAGCTTTATGCCAAGTTGAAGAAATGCAAGTTCGGGCGAGGAAGTAGCATTCCTTGGGTACGTGGTATCAAGTCATGGAATATCCGTTGACCCTTTAAAGATTGAAGCTATTCAAAGTTTCGAGCAACCTAAATCGATGATCGAAGTCGTAGCTTTCTCGAACTTAATTGGTTATTATCGAGATTCGTAGAAGAGTTTTCTCGAATCGCTACTCCACTAACTCAGCTGACTTGGAAAGATACAAAGTTCAGTTGGAGCGAGGAATGTGGGAAGAATTTTCAAGAACTCAAGAGAGACTCGTTTCAAAGACTGCTACGACAATACCATCCGGTTCGGAGGATTTGTCATCTACAGAGATGCTTCGGGCAAAGGGTTAGGATGTGTTCTCATGCAACATAGGAAAGTCATAGCCTATGCCTCACGACAACTCAAAGAATATGAGAGGAATTATCCTACTCATGATCTAGAGTTAGCAAATTGTTGTCTATCTTCATAAAGATTTGGAGGCATTACTTGTATGGGGAGAAAGTGGAGATCTTTACGGATCATAAAAGCCTCAAATATATCTTCACTCAAAAAGGAACTCAACACGCGACAACGACGTTGGCTTGAAATGTTGAAAGATTATGATAATACTTATCCAATACCATCCCGAAAAGCGAGCGTGGTAGTAACGCATTGAGTAGAAGATCATATGCGGGTACGAGTGCAATATTGTCAACGCAAAGGCCCATTTTGTATGACTTTTAAAGGATGGAGATAGAGATAAAGACTCCAGGGACCCACGTGATAATGGCAAATATACGAGTAGAACCGACTTTAATTGATAAAATTAAAAGCCGCTTTCGAATTCTGATCCGGGAAATGATGCGTATGAGGAAGAAAGTGCAAGAAGGTGCGATCTGTCGAGGAAACAAGAATCGATGAAGAAATACTTGATTCAACTCCGGACTTTGTGTTCCTAACGACCACGATTTAAAGTATAAAATCATGATGGAGGCGCATAACACACCGCTTTGCAATCCATCTCGGGAGTACCAAATGTATCGCGATCTTGACATACATTTTGGTGGGGCAATATGAAGAGAGAGATAAATACTGCTTATCTCAAGGTGTCTAACGTGTCAACGAGTCAAGGAAGCATCAAGTACCAAAAGGTCCATTACAACCACTTGAAATTCCAGAATGGAAGTGGGAGCACATTACCATGGATTTCGTTACTAGTCTTCCCAAAGTTTCTCAAGGCATAGATGCGATTTGGGTCATTGTTGATAGATTGACCAAGTCTGCTCATTTCTTATCGATATGAGAAACTTATACACTTGAACGTCTTGCTAGTATGTACATAAACGAGGTTATAAGATTTCATGGTATGCCAATATCCATAGTATCTGATCGAGACCCAAGATTCACTTCGCGATTTTGGGTTAGTTTGCAAAAAGCTATGGGCACAGATTTACGATTTAGCTCGGCATATCATCCTCAGACGGACGGATAGTCGGAGAGGACTATTCAAACTCTTGAAGATCTATTAAGACTCTGTGTCCTTGATTTCAAGGGAAGTTGGGACAAGTTCTTACCATTGGTGGAGTTTTCCCTACAACAACAGTTATCAAGCAAGTATTGGCATGGTTCCATTCAAGCGTTGTATGGAAGAAAGTGTCGTTCTCTAGTATCTTTGGGATGAGGTGGGTGAAGCAACATTGTTGGGACGAGTTGAATACGTGTGACTACGGAAAAGATTCAAACGATCCGACAAACGTATAAAAACCTCACAAGATCGATAAAAGAGTTATCTTTGATCTTCATCGAAAGGGCGTGGAATTCGATATAGGAGATCATGTGTTATTACGTGTTGCTTCCATGGAAAGGAGTTACGAGATTTGGAAAGAGAAAAAGCTCAATCCTCGATTCATCTACCCATTTTAATCCTTGATCGAGTAGGAACTGTGGCTTATAGACTCGCTTTCTGCATTAAGTATGTCTCGTGTTCATAACGCGTTTTCACATATCCATATTACGTAAATATATGGAAGACCCGAACCACATTATTAAGTTGGAACCGGACGAAATAGCGGAAGATTTGACGTATGAAGAGGTTCTGTTCAAATCTTGGATAAGAAGGAACATATTCTACGCATGCCAAGGTTATACCTCAAGTCAAAATTTTGTGGAGAAACCACGATGTTGAGGAAATGACTTGGGAGTTAGAATCAAATGAAATCAAGGTATCCTTACCTCATCGACATACCAGGTACGTACCCTAATTTCGAGGGCGAAATTTTATAAGAAGGGAGACCGTAAAACCCCAACTTTTGAATAAAGATGAATTTTCTATAAATATTATTTTTGAGTATTATGGAGTGAAATTGATATAATAGTTGTGGGTAATATTTATAAATTTTGCAAAAGTACGTGAAGTTGTTATATAATATTCGATTGGTCTGGGAATATTCGTTTTAACAAGGAATATTCGCATGCAACGACACAATCATTGGTGGACCCCACAACGAAATTATTGTCGGATTGAGAAAACAACAAAATACTTTATGAAAATAACGGGCGGAGGTTTTACAATTAATCGTGAAACACACAGTGTTAAAGAAAAGTCTGATGTCTGGCGTGGTCGCATAAGTAGTACACGGTATTGATTATTGATGCTTACGTGAGAAGTCACTCAATTTTGCTTATTTTATGGACCCCATTTACCCATTTTTCAAAATAGTCGGTGAAAATTTTTAATATAATAAAGGTGGGGACCACGGAATGAAGAACCATGTGTATTACAAAGTCTTGGGAGATGGAAATTTTGGTTACGTGAATTGGGGATGAGTACAATTATTAGATATATATATATATATATATATATATGTTTATAACATATGTTTATATATATATATATATATTATATATATAAATTTGTTACTTGAAGAAAAAAAAAGTCACTTGCACAGGTGGGAAAGGCGTTGATGGACGGGGAGGAGTATTATGATTTATATATATATATATATATATATATATATATATATATATATATATATATATAAATTTTGTTTTATTATATAATTATAAATAGAATATTATATTTTATTTAAAAGATTTTGCTTTAAATATGGACCGTCAGATTAAAGTAAATCAATCTCACTGCTCATTAGTTAGTTAATTCTTATGCATTCCATTTTTCTATAAATAGAAGCTCATTCATTCATTATTTTCTTTTACAGAATTCACTAAAAATCTGTAGAGATAAACTATAGAGAGAAGAATAAAGTATACGCTACTTCATTACTTATATATCTAGTACTTTCTTCTTAAGGTAGGGAATATTATTTGTTGTACTGTAAGGGGTGTTATTCTTTCTTATTCATGAAGAAATCATTGTTATTCTATTGTTTATTATTACATTGGAATAACTCAGTATACGCCGATCTATCCTATACTTGGTGACATTCTTCTATCATTCCGTCTTTCTTATTATTCTGGAATATCCTCGTCTGCATGCGCTTTTACCTAACCTAATTCCGTCTTTATTATTACATTGGAATATCTCACATGCATATGTTTTATGCTTTTACTGGTTCCGCCTTTATTATTATTCTATTGGAATATCACATGCATGCGTTTTCTGCCGGACTGATTCCGTCCCTTATTAGTATTCTCATTGGAATAACTCGCCTGTCTGCAATACCGCATGCATGGTGATTTACATTGTTATTCTATTCTTTATTATTCATTTGGAACATCCTCGCTTTGCGAATTTCGCTTTGACTGGTTCCGTTATTTAGTATTCATTTGAATAACCTATCATGTGAAGTACCGCATGCATGGTGATTTCTTTTGTTATTCCATTTTTATTATACTCATTGGTTAAAGTTTTGACTTCTATACTCCATGAAATTAGTGGAATATCCTTGATATTTGCGCTTCATCCAAAGATCTTTTCATAGAAATATTCTTCCGAGAATTCTTGAATTTTACTCTACAAAGCGATGATCGTGTTGACAATTTGGACGTTATTGGTTCTGGATAAATTAATTCTTGAACTTGTTTTATTGAATTCTTATATCATTGTCATCATCCTCATGTTTATATTTTTTGAAAGTCATCTGTGGCCTGTAGTGCATAGATGGACTTGGTATAATTATGACCAGGGATTATTCGGTGTAATCATGACCGTAATATTACAAATGATGTGGTAAAAGTCCTCATTGGCCCGTAGTGCATTGATGAACAGTTGTTGGCATGATCATGACCATTAGTGAATACACAAATATTCTTGGCCCGTAGTGCATGGATAATTGTGGTCGTGATACTAAATAATATCCTCGCCGTAGTAGTGCGAGGGTGATTCGATGATGTGGAATATTTATTGTTGAGTCTCAAATGATAATTGATGATGAAAAACCTTTTTAATCATAAAAGATAGTAGATTTTATTTTCTACTTGACTCTTTTAATAGATTGCTTGTTCCGTGCAGGTTAAACTTGATGTCTATTATATTTTATCGGTTTAACATTGTTGGAGACTAATGATAATTTATTCTGCATTATCTTAGTCATATATTTCTTCTTTGGGCTAGTTGAGTTCACCTTTTTCTTTCATTGTTCTCTTGAGAAAATGAGAATATATAGGGACTTAGCCTGGGGAACGTAGTGATGGTCCAGAGGATAACATTAGTAGTCCTCATTATTCTCGTGAAATAGTGTGATAATAATTGTAATGAGGACTCCTTTTGAGTTTGTATAATCTCTAGTAGATAATATTTGTATTCAACTCACGGTTTATGTTTTATTGTATTGTACGACAGTTGTATTAGTAAGTTGTATTTGAATTACATCCATGTATCTGGCGACCCAAGATGGGTGATGTATACCTAATTTTGGGGCGCCACACACCGACTCGGTTCCATTATTTATTATTTTGTTGAATATCATATACGTGCAAGTTTCTTACGCATGACGACCGTTCCGTTCTTTATCATTCTCATTGGAACATCCTGTCGTCTGCTTTTATGCATGACTTGGTTCCGTTATTTATTATTCTCATTAGAATAACTTTTATGCATGCGGCCTATCGCATGCACGGTGATTTCTTTTGTTATTCCATTCTTTATTATACTCAGTTGGTTAAAGTTTTGACTTCTATACTCTATGAAATTAGTGGAATATCCTTGATATTTGCGCTTCATCCATTATCTTTTCATGGAAATATTCTTCTGAGCATTCTTGAATTTTACTCTACAAAGAAGTATCATGTTGACAATTTGGACGTAATTGGTTCCTGGATAAATTAATTCTTGAACTTGTTTTATTGAATTATTATGTCATTCTCATCATCCTCATGTTTTATATTATGTTGAAAGTCATCCGTGGCACATGTAGTGCATAGGTGGACTTGGTATGATTATGACGAGGATTATTCGGTATAATCATCATGGCCGTAATGTTACAAATGATGTGGAAAAAGTTCTCATTGGCGGAAATATATTGATGGATGAGTTTTGGTATGATTATGGCTATGGATTCTCTTGACAAGGGTGCAAAGATGAATTGTTTTATGGCATGATCAGGGCCAGTTGATGAAAATACGATTATCTTTGGCCGTAGTGCATGGATAATTCGTGGTCATAATACTTAAAGAATATCCTTGGCTTGTAGTGCAGGGGATGATTTGATGATGTGGATTATTTATTGAAATGAGTCTCGTGATAAAAGTGATGAAAAACTTTTTAAATCATAGAAGATAGTAGATTTTATTCTCTACTTGACTCTTACAATGGATTGCTTTGTTCATTCACCGCAGATTAAACTTGATGTTTGTTATATTGTATCGGTTTAACATTTTTGTTGAAGGCTAACGATAATTTATTACGCATTATCTTAGTCATAATATTTATTCTTTGGCTAGTTGAGCTCACCTTTTTGCTTTTATTATTCTCTTCTTGAAATGAGAACGTGGCGAGGGACTAGTGGGAAACAGGTGATGGTCCTAGATGGTGCATTAGTAGTCCTCACTATTACGTGAAATAGTGTGATAATAAATGTAATGAGGACCCCATTGAGTTTGTATATTGTCTATATGACAATATTTGTATTAAAACTCACAGCATATGTTTAGTCGTATTTTACACGACTGTTGTATAATTAAGTTGTATTTGAATTTTGTACTATATATTTGGCGACTCAATATGGGTGATGTATACCTATTTTTGGGGGCGTCACAGTTTTAATCTTTTTTACCTGATATACCTACCATCAAGAAAAAAGCAGTGTGTTTAATTTCCAATGTCAGAAAATAAGTAATGCAATAATAAAATTCTTTTTTTTTAAAATGTATTCAAGGAAGCATTTTATTTTTCTTAATTGTTTTTAGGAAAATAATATATGTTGACAAATCTCATTACACATTTAGATTGCAACTAACGTGTAACTATAAACAATCAGATGGAATAATAATGTGCTTGACTTTTTCTAAGTTTTTCGTATATTATATACCCACGTACACTAACATAAATTTATTGTCATATGTAACATGATTTTTATTTTTATTAGCATAAACAAAGATATTAATTTTAAAATTTAAAATTTCACGAATTAACTTTTAAAGAACAAAATATATATCTAAATTTAGATCTAACAAGATATTACTTTTCCCTCATGATCATGAATAAAAGAGAATGTAAAGAAACATGAAAGGAAATCATACCTGAACACTTGCATGAATTGATGGTAGTAAGTTTGGCAAAATATGGTTATGAGTTGGTTTTGGTTTTCAAAATATGGTTATGGTTCTATTTAAGAACTAAAACCATATTAATTATTTTTAATATGAGTTATGTGGGTTGGAACCATATGGTTATGGTTAAAAACCATATTAACCATTTTAAGATATTTTGACTTTTAAATAAAATTTTTTAAAAATGAAATTAATATATACTATAGATATAGAGACGGATATAAGGGGTGGGGTGGGGTGGGGGTGGGGTGGGGAGGGGTGGGATGGGTGGGGGTAGGAGGGTGGGGTGGGGTAGGTGGGGGGGTGGGTGGGTGGGGGGGTAAGGGGTATACATAATCACATAATATTTTTTTGGTGGGAGTGGGGGTAGGGGTGGGGGCCATGGGGGTGAAGGGTGTATACATAATCACATAATATATTTTTTTTGGTGGGGGTGGGGGTGGGATGGGATGGGATGGGATGAGATGGGATGGGGTGGGGTGGGGTGGGGTGGGGTGGGGTGGGGTGGGGTGGGGTGGGATGGTTGAGCTTCTTGAATATGTAAATATGGGTGGAAAGAACTTTTGATTTGGAATAAAATATGGGTCGAAAAATGGTTAACCGGGTTAGAACTATATTTCTTTTTAAAAATATGGTTCCAAACTTTAACCAACCCAAATAAATAAAAATAGTTAACCAACCCATTTGGTTCCAGTTAATATGGGTTGACCCGACAGTTAACTAACTATAATGCCAGGTGCAGATGGTAGTAGTTGATAAAAGTATGAAAGTCCCAGACTAGAAATTTTACCGTAATAATTGAGTATCCGCAAAACTAATTAATTACCTATCGTAGTTGATATATTTTATTAATTATATTATTAAAATTTTAATTTTTAAATTATTTTAATAAATTAATTATTATTTAAAAATTAGGTCATTCTGTTAAAAAAAATAAATGGACATTAATTTGTTATGGCAAACTAATCAATAGATTATGTCATTCTGTTAAAAAAATTAAATGGACATTAATTTGTTATCGGCAAACTAATGAATTCAATTGTAGTTATCATTTTTTACTGATTACACTATTTAACTTTTAGTTTTTCAAATTATCTCAATAAACTAATTATTATTTTGAAATTGAGTCATTTTGTTTAGAAAAATTGAACAGATGTTAATTTTTTTTATCTATGTGGCTCTGAAAAAGGAATATAAAAATAAAAAATATTACTTATCTGAAAAAATATAATAAAAAACTTGAAAGTGCGAAAAAAAAAATCAAAATATTTTGGATACTTAAAGATCTCAAATGTTTATCAATAAAATAAAGTTACTCGCGAATGGAAAGTAATGCATCAACAACAGAAATAAAAGTGCGGTAATTGACAACAACCACTGTGACGCCCCTAAAATAGGTATATATCACTCATTCTGAGTCGCCAAATACATGGTACAGAAATTAAATACAAACTTCTTTTATACAATACGACAAAACATAGCTGAGAGTTTTTACACGAATATTGTCTAATAGACAGTATTCAAACTCAAATGGAGTCCTCATTACAATTATTATCACACTATTTTATAAAATAGTGAGACTACTACAGCCACCATCTCGGACCGTCACTCATTTTCCTGACTAGTCCCGGTTACGTTCTCATTTCCTGAAGAGAACAATGAAAACAAAAGGGTGAGCTCAACTAGCCAAGTAAGAAATATTATGACTAAGATAATGCAGAATAAATTATCGTTAGCCTTCAACAGTGTTAAATTGATAAAATACAATAAACATCAGGTTTAACTACAGCGGAACAAGCAATCCAATAGAAGAGTCAAGTAGAGCATGATATCTACTATCTTCTATGATTTAAGAGTTTATCATCAATTTTATCACTGAGACTCAGCTCAATAAATAGTATCACAACCATGAATTATCCATGTACTACGGGCCAAGGATATTCGTGTTTTCACCAATGGTAATGATCATACCAAATAATCCCTGGTCATAATCATACCAACAACTGTCCATCAATTCACTACGGGCCAATGATAACTTTTACCACATCATTTGTAATATTATGGGTCATGATTATACCGAATGATCCCTGGTCATAATCATACCAATCAACAGTCCATCTATGCACGTAAGCCAAAGATGACAATGATATAAGAATTCAATTAAATAAAAACAAATGATAAATTTTAAAGATTTATAATTTAATTTATCCAGAATTTAATAATATCTAAATTGTCAACATGATACTGCTTTGTGGAGTAAAATTCAAAAATAACATTGTATCAAAATTGATTTGGACTGAAAAGAAATTAATTTTTGTCATGAATAGTACTTCGTGAATAGTACTTTGTGAATAGTACCCCGCGAATAGTACTTTGTGAATAGTATCGTATAAATGAATAGTACTCATGGACAGTACTCCGGTATGAAAAGCTTAAAATTTAATAAGAATGTGCATAAAATATTCTTGTGAAACGATACTAGATAAAGCGCAAATTTCAAGGATATTCTACTAATTTCACAAAGTATAGAAACAATACTTTAACAAAATGAGGGTATAATCAAGAATACGAGACGAAATAATATTACTCACATACTACAGAGTATGGAAGAAAATATTATTCCTTATGAATACTGAACAAAAATAATATCCCTTACCTTAGAAGAAGACTAGATACTGGAATAGTAAAGTAGTGGAATACTCTTCTTATTTCTCTCTATAGTTTCTCTCTCTATAATTGCTCTTGTGAGTCTTAAAGAATTAGTGAGAATGAAAGAAGAACGAGCTTCTATTTATAGGAAAATATAGTTTCGATAATTGCACGTTTTGGGGCTCGAATTATTACAGTATAGTACATTCATCTATACCTCTATTTTTAATTTAGTCCTGCAAGTATTATCAATCTTGCACAACCTCCCCTAATAGTAATGCATGTGAACCAATAGTTTCATTCATGTGAGTAAATAGTTATATGTATGTGAACTAATAGCAATATATTAATTGCTCATTTATCCGATTAATTACCCGATTAGTCAATATTGTGACACCCCCAAAATAGGTATACATCACCCATTCTGAGTTGTCAATACACGGTACAGAAACAACTACAACTTTATTATTACAACAGTAAAACTGTGAGTTTAAATACAGATATTGCCATCTAAACAATATCCATATACAAATAAATCCTCATCATAATTATTGATACATTATTTTACAAAAATGGTGAGGACTACTAAACAACTCTCTAAAACCATCATTCCATACCCAGGCTTGCAGTGCTTCGCTACATTCTCGCCTCCCGAGAAGAAAAATGGAACAAAAAGGAAAAGGGTGAGCTCAACTAGCCCGATAAAGAATATTATGACTAAGATAATATACAACAAATTATCGTTAGTCTTCAAAAGGAAAAATTTAATAGAATACAACAATAGACAACAAGTTTTAAATCAATACTGCATGAAAAAAATTAATTAATTCATAGAAGAGTTACGTAGAGGATGAAATCTACTAATATCTATGAATTTAACAGTCCATCATCAATATTTTTATCCCTCAGAACATCAATTAATATATATACGAATCATATATTCATCCTTGCACTACTGAGCCCGAGGACATTCACCACCGGGTCAAGTTCATCTAAACACTTGTTCATCTTTGCACTACGGGCCAAAGATATTCATCAGAAATCATTCATCTTTACACTACAGGCCAAAGATATTCATCAGAAATCATTCATCTTTGCACTACAGGCCAAAGATATTCATAATATCATCATTTAAGACCGAGGATGATGAAAATATTTTTAAAAAACGAATCCAGTGAATCAAAATGACAAGGATTAAGGATTAAGGATTAGTACTTTGTTTTATCCACGTCCAAAAATACCTCAAAAATAATCATAGTGGTGTAAAATTCAAGAATGATCAAAACATGGATATAATCAAAGCTAGTATCCGTAATAGATATTTTGGACGAAAAAGAATTTTTTATTTTTTTAATGAATAGTCTTGCGTGATTCGTGAATAAGATCAGATATCGTGAATAATGTCAGATATCGTGAATAAGAACTCAGACACCAAAAAGTTCCAAATTTGATAAAAACTTCAGATCAATATTTCAAAGATAATGATATTGAAGAAATAATATCATTACGAAAAAAATAATATCCCTTACCTCGGAAAGAGGTACTTTTAACTGAATACGGATATAGACTATAACTTGAACTTTCACCGATAGCAATAGTCAAAGTATACTCAAAATACTCACAAGAATACGCTCGATAATATAGAGAGAAAAACTTCAGCCGTGTGTGATTTTCAATTCTAACCTAAAGACCTATTTATAGGAAATTGCTTAGAACACCAAAGCATAAAATTTAATATAATAATATATTTATAAAAAATTTCTATGCCATCCTTTGGGAATCTGAAATTAGCCACCTAAAGATGTGATTAATGAGGCTCACAACATATAAAAAACGTTTTTGTTATTTTAAACAATTAAAACTTCCAAAAATCAATTATTTGAACTCCTAACTTCAATAATTCACAATAAATAGCCCTTTGGAGAAGAAAGTTTTTCAAATTCCAAACAAAATTGGCCAAAAATCCATAAACCAAGCGATTTTACGAAAGCTATAATCAAATTTCATCGATAAATGGGGTCCACCGAGCATGTTTAACATGTTTTAAACATTTATTGCAACAAAAATACTCTTCCTCCTCGTATACTCATATATCCCACATTCGTTGTAAAAATATCACCATTATTATATTATTAAAATATAATATATATATATATATATATTTTAAATGAATTATTTTATCGTAAAAAGATAAAATTTCAATTTTCAACAATTGTCACATTAAAATTTTCTCCATCTATATCCACATAAAATCAATATTTTCCTCATCATATGAATCAATAATTAATTATTCACAAATAATATTACGAGAATCACAATATTGACAACGAGTGCGCTTTCAGAAAGAGGGGCTTTCCAATAAGAATTTCTCTTCTTGGGCGCAATTTAGGTGACCAAACCTCTCCTTGAGGTAATTTTCTAGACATTGCCAATAATTTTATCTAATAATATTATTCAGATAATATGAATTATTGCTTCGATAATGAAAAATCTTGTGTAATGACAATTATTGAAAAACGAGAATATAAAATATCAACACAACAATTATTGAACCAATAAAATATCTTTGAATTTAATTCACGTAGAACCATTATTGAGTAGTGCCTTCTTACGTAAGAGTCAATAATTGGTGCAATACCGTGTCTTCTTCGCTCAACAACGCCAGACATTCTTTGTATTTTAACCACCGGGTATTCCAACAAATAAAATCGGTAATAATTACGCCGTTATTTTTAAACAACTTATATTTGTCGTTTTTCTTCCTCCAATTGCTTTCCGTTATGGGGCCCACACATGGTTTGCTATTTATTGTACGAATATTCCCGACAATCACGAATATTCCACGACCAAACGAATATTCCCCGACAATAATGAATATTTTATAACCACTTGCTTATTTTGAAATATTTGCGTATTTTACCCATAAATATCCACATTAATCACATCAACCCTTACTATTTCAAAATAATAATTAGAGGAAATTAAATTTTATTTATTAATTATTTGGGGTCTTACAACCTCCCCTCCTTATGAAATTTCGTCCTCGAAATTGACATACGTACCTGGTGTTTCGAAAATATGAGGATACCTCGCTTTCATTTTCGTTTCCAATTCCCAGGTCATTTCTTCTATAGCATGGTTCCTCCACAAGACTTTAACTTGTGGTATGACCTTCGTGCGTAGGACATGCTCCTTCCTATCCAAGATCTTGACAGGTACCTCCTCATACGTTAAGTCTTCAGCTATCTCGTCCGGTTCTAACTCAATAACGTGGTTCGGGTCTTTCACATATTTACGAAGTACAGATATGTGAAACACATTATGAACACGAGATGTGACGCCCCCAAATCCAGGTTCTCTAACCTCAGATTCAGTGCTCACGATCCTATCATCATCATAAGCATTCTATAACTATTTCGAAATAATAAACATACATTGTTCATTATACAAAAGTCTCAAAACATGGTCCCAAGGTCTTTCTAACCTTAACTTTAAATACACCATTTATAATACAAATAGTTTACTCAAGAAACTCCATTAGATAATAACTAATTTAAAATTCATTCTAAAATTACTCCTGGATCTTTCCCTTGCCCTTGTCCTTCGCATTAGATCCTTGGGCTTAATCGAAAATAGAGGTCATGATATAGCAAGAGTAAGCAAACTAATTTGCTTCACAAGTTTATAAAGACAAAGGAGATATATCATGACTTAGAAAGAAATATTGCTTTCAATGTTCAACAATAATATAAGATTGTGTAGGAACATGAATTAATAATCAACAATTGAATATTCGATAATTGAATAACATGAATCGAGTGGTTTTGAATAACCATGAACATTTGCCAAGTCTGCTCGATGATTTAAACTGGACCTTTTAATAAGTTTTGGTATTCAAGGGGATCAACCTTTCATACCCCGTGATTTATGCATAAACACTTAATAATCCGACATTGATATCATGCCATAATCAAATTTGTCCATTTCTCAGTCAAGAGTTCTTACCATATCAATTACAGTCAATGACCGCTCCATGACTTAATAACCAATCCATCCCAAGGATTACATCAAACTCTCCAAGACGAATCGGTATCAAATCCACGTTAAGCTTAAAACCTCTTACATTAACACAACAGTTCCTATAGATGTAGTCTACAGGGATAATTTCTTTGTTTGCTACTTCTACATTCATTGGGTGTTCTAATAGTTCATGAGGTAAACTTAATCTTTGAGCAAATTCATCGAGATACAAAAAGAACATGAAGCTCTCGAATCGAATAACACATAGGCATTTATATCATTGATCGGAATTATACCGACACCACCTCCCCGGATGCCACGGCATCTTGCCTTTGTCATATTGAATGTCCGTCTTTGTTGGCTTGTTTAGGTCAATGGTCCTCCACCGGTTATCTTTGTGTTATTGCCCTAACGCCATTTCCTCCATCCATGCTTTTCTTCTTTGGGCAATCCTTGATCCGATGTCCCACTTCACCACAATTAAAACAACCTCCTTTCTTCACCTTAGTACAATTGGGTGAGGTATGCCCTTCTTGCCCACATGTATAACATATCATTTTTCCTTTCCAAAGACTCCCAAAGTGACCCTTTCCACAGCTTCCCACACACCGATTTCTTTTTGTTGCACGCTTCTCTTGCGCATCTCCAGATTACTACCCCCACTGCTCCATTTCCGCTTCTTATTATTACTACCGCCACTGCTGACATTTTGATTCCCACCTTCTGATTTCTTCTTATTCTTCTCCCGATTGTATCTTGAGACCGCTTCGCTTCCTCCTTCGCTATATAAGAGCTTTTTCCAACAGAGTTGAGAATGATGCGATTTGTAAAACCGCTACCTTACTATAAATCCACGGCTTTAGTCCATTCTCAAACCTTCTCGCTTTCTCCGCCTCTGTGTCCACACGATGTGGAGCGAATCGCCAATTCATTGAATTTAGCACATACTTCACATCTTGACATATTCTCTTGTTTCAGCCCAAGAACTTGATCTCCATTCTTGCTTGAACACTCTCGGGGAAGTAGTTCTCGAAGAACAACTTCTTGAATGCTTTCCAAGTCACGATTCCAGTTAAAACTTTGTTCGGTTGGCATCCCACCAATAGCTAGCCTCCCCCTTCATTAAGTAGGTAGCAAAAATTATCTTCCGTTCTTCTGCTACTCTAGCAATAACGAAGGCCTTCTCAATCTCCTTTACCCACATTTGGGCTTCTATCGGGTCTGTTGTTCCTCTGAACTCTGGCGGTCCTACTGCCTTGAAGTCCTTAAAGTTTACTATTTGGGTGCTCGCGATTTCCTGCGAGTTGAGCTTGATTCCTCATGGCTTCAACCATCATGTTAATAAAATCTTGCATTGGGTTTTGTTGAGATCCCATTGCATTATTAACGACTCTTCAATATCTTGGTTCTGAGTCGCGTCTGCGCCCATTATCTAGTGAAACAAAATTCTAACACGTTACTTTGATTTATTATCATATGATTACTTAAGTATGTAATACGCTATTTATTTAAACAATCGATGATCATTATGTGAGAGTTTTAAGTTACTGCGAGATTTGGAAGTCTTTCTCCCTTAGTGGGTTAAGTTTGTTTTTAAAGAACATTTTCCAAATCGGTCTCTTCAATTCACATAACATTAAATAGAAAATTTACTATTTAAAATTTTCTAACACATATCATAATAATCTGCATTTATATTCATACACCAATCTTGAAAGACTTACACGATTAATACAGGTATATTTTATAAATGCTACTATCCCATTTTAACACAAAAGATGGGATTAACTCATAATGATACCTCCCTACAAACACAATTAGGGAAAGTACATAACCATTTACTACCTCACACCTGTTTAGGTTTACATCAACATAAAACCTTATTACACAACAAGAAAAGTACTAATGCATCTATCTACAACTGGGCCATCACATCATCACCACTGGTGGATTTGCCAAGTCACCTGCACAGGCTACTAGGGAAGCAACTACTGCAGGACTCTACGTCGAACGGATCGACTAGACTCTCCTATCTCAGAGTGGACCCTCCTAGCCCCTCTGCGCTGGCCCTCATACGCTGCATCAAGGGCCAGTCCTAAAGTTTCTACTCTGACCTTTACGGCCTGCAGTTCGATCTTTAATTGGCCCACCAAATTCATTCGACTCATGGAGTGCCTCTTCCACCGCATCTTATCGGCAATTTCTCGTCAAACTCAAATGCATCTCCGGATGCTTCATGCTCAGCTCTCCAAACTTTGCCTTTTCATTCTCTAGTTTGTACCATCAAGATCCCAACTTGCAATCGGACTCATCAAATTTTTCCTTCGCTCGACTTTCTCCATCCGGGCTTGATGAGCCTCATCCTTGTATTGTTCTTGATGAAATTGGAGGTGTGGTTTTCTACTTCTAATTCCTCCACTCTGCCTTCTAATTGGTGATTCTCCTCAACAAGTCCCTATCGGAGGACCATGAGGGACATCTTGGGTGGCCTCATGCTCAATGGGTTCTTGCTCAACTCGAAGTAACTACCTTGGCGCCGTCGGACATCCTACAAACACCATAAAGTCAACGTCGGTTACCACAATAAAATATATTCATTGATGAAATGAAATAATATTTTATTAAGTACAACACAAACTTGATGAATTTCCATAATCCATCTCTAACATACTCCATAAGAGTTTTCTACTAAGGCTATAACCTAGGTTTCGCATTCCTAAAGTTTATAACCTCTGACTTTGATACCAACTTTGTGACGCCCCAAATCCGGGTTCTAACCTCGATTCAAAGGCTCACGATCCTATCATCATCATAAGCATTCTATAACTATTTCAAATAATAAACATACATTGTTCATTATACAAAAGTCTCAAAACATGGTCCCAAGGTCTCTAACCTTAACTTTAAATACACCATTTATAATACAAATAGTTTACTCAAAAACTCCATTAGATAATAACTAATTTAACATTCATTCTAAAATTACTCCCGGATCTTTCCTTGCCCTTGTCCTTCGCATTAGATCCTTCTAGGCTTAATCGAAAATAGAGGTCATGATATAGCAAGAGTAAGCAACTAATTTGCTTCACAAGTTTATAAAGACAAAGGAGATATATCATGACTTAGAAAGAAATATTGCTTTCAATGTTCAACAATAATATAAGATTGTGTAGGAACATGAATTAATAATCAACAATTGAATATTCGATAATTGAATAACATGAACCGAGTGGTTTTGAATAACCATGAACATTTGCCAAGGTGCTTTCGATGATTTAAATCGACCTTTTAATAAGTTTTGGTATTCAAGGATCAACCTTTCATACCCCGTGATTTATGCATAAACACTTAATAATCCGACATTGATATCATGCCATAATCAAATTTGTCCATTTCTCGATCAAGAGTTCTTACCATATCAATTAATAAGAATGTTATTTAAAATCCATTTGATTTAACAAATTTAGACATACGCTTGATCTAGGCGATACAATTAGCATAGATCTATCATAAACAGTTCATAAATGAAGAACTTTAATTTAATTCACAGTTCAATAACAGTAGAACATGAATTCAATTGCACAAAGTGTGAATTTCAATAATCAATAAAGGCGTGAATAATCATCAATAATTATTCACTAATATGCTTCGAAAATAATAACTCAAGTTGAGTTAGGAAACTTGCCTCGATCGTGGGTTACAACTACTGAAATAAATTTCTATCCACTATGTAGTTAAATTATCTTCCTTTGAGAGACCTATAATTAGTCTTTCAATTAGTCATTGATAACATCGATTATGTAATCACATAGATATCATACATTACAATAAGTTCTTATAAACATTATCATGTCTAGATAGTGTTATTAACGACTACCTTTAATTCACATAATATTATTAACTTAGATAATATTAATTCACCTTCTAGTATTATTGGTTCACTAATAATACTTTAAATCATTTACTAACATTTTATTCACTTACTAATATTATTAATCATTTAATAATATTTTATTTAATCTCGAATATTACTATTTAATAATAATACTCTAATCTAATATTTTATTTACATAACAACATCATATTATAATATTATTAGTATTTTAATAATATTCCAATGATTTATTAAATTAATAAACAATTTATTCTAATTGTTCATCCTTTAATAACCTCTTATTTAATATCCATAAAAGGTCATAAGTAATATTTATTATTATAAATTACCAAAATGCCCTAAGATAGTCATGATATAATATATTATGAGCATTCAAGCATAAAAATCATATTTTTCTCATTAAAGACATCATTTAACTATTTATTTCCTTTTATTCACAACCTAATCATTTTTAGGAAAAATAGAAAACTGATTCCAAAAATTCTCAGCTTCTGGATTTTAACAGAATATGAACCAACAATGATCCTCTAATTTTTCTAGAATTTTAGAAAATGATTTACTATTTTTAAAGTGCTCAAAACACTCAGATCTTGCTCTATTTTTAAAAATTGAGTTTTGCTCAGAAAAATCTGAAATTTTCAGGGTATGCTCTCTTAACATATATGAAGCTACTGTAAAAATTTTGGAATTTTCCAGTGTATACACAGTGATATATTCGTAGGATAATATTTATGGAGTCCTTTACGGAAATAGTCATTACGCACAATATATAACTCGAAACGTGTCCGTTCTTTTTCCTACGCGTAGATAACTTCATAAGGTACCTCTGTAATATTTTTCCAGATTTTTACAAGACAAGGAACTAGCCGAAACAGCCTCATGAAAAACAAGTCAGTAGCTGATTTTGGATTTCAAGGCTTTAGCATATAAAGTGGACTGTTTTTGTAAAAAAAAATCTCAAAGGTTTCAAAACATGCTATATTTGTGATCTACCACTTGGGTTTACTAGATAACTCATGTATCTAGCACCCCCTTCGACGGATCATAATTCCAAGTTGTAGAACTTGAGTTACACAAGATTTAGTGGAAGAAAAACAAGAGTTTTCACCCTTGGAGAACATATGCTCATTTTCTTCCTCTAAGTCTTTGATCTAACACTCAAGATACTTAGTTCCATGCATGATGGTATGTATAACTAGTGTATCTTGAGTAGTTGTACATAACCCCATCAAAACTCAAGCTATCAAAACAAGGTAAGAGAAGAAGATGAAGGTACATTATACCTTGACTTAGTGGCTACCTTCCTTGATTTTCCAAATTAACTAATAAACTTAGGGGCATAAACCACTAGAACTCCTATAATTCTTCTTCCTATGGCTGAAATTCTCTCTTTCTTTTCTCTCTTTGAAGTTGGCTAGCTTGGGAGCAAGAGGTAGAAGAAGAAGATGAAGAAGATGGAGAGAAAATGAGATGTTGGAAGAATGAGATGTGAATTCAAAATGTAATGGGCAATTCATTATTAATTCTCCCACAATCATTTTGTTGCCCATTAGGTAAAACACTTTGTTTATTACTTACCTTAGGTTAAACATGATTAAATGTGCATAATGGAGTGGCAACCAATGGGAGCCTTACAACATTGTCCTTATGTTTATTCATGTCTACTAATGGACAAGCTAGATTAATTATTCCACTTAGGATCCTCATAATATCCACCATTTAGCTTTTATTTTAAATGCCCAATTTTGATTAATCAAATGTCTAGAATACCCCCAATCAAGTGGGCTAAGTATTGGATTACATTTTATTTTCCTTGGGCTTTTCTTTTTAATTGATTTGGGCTAGATAAAACATAGTCCAACAATTTTAATAATGTTACCCAATTTGATAATTTAGGGCTTTCATCTCCAATCATATGAAGTTTAATTACTTATACATATGATTTTATCTCATAACCTAATTAGATTTACAAGAATTAGGTTTAAAATTATTAGTCACTTGAAATACTAAGTTTACCCACTTAAGTTAGTATACGATAAAATACTAACTTTTTCGTGTTACCATAACCCTTAGGTTATTTAATATCCTTACCTAATGTATAATTAGGTCACAAGGCTTTCATTTTAAATGAAATCCATAAATGTATGTATCCATATATAATACAAAGTTTTAAAAAAATGTACATACATACATGGTGACTTAAGATTCACTACTTATTACATCCTCCCCCCTTATAAGAATTCCGTCCCCCGAATTACATATAAAGGTTACTCAAAAAGGTGTGGATAATTTTCTCTATCCTTTCTTCAAGTTCCCACGTAGCTTCTTCAAAGATTGTGGTTCCTCCAAAGAACTTTTTACGAATGTATAACCTTATTTCGCAATTTCATTTCCTTTCTATCTAAAACTTATTTGAATTTCCTCGTCACGATAAATCTTTTTCGACTTCGAATTGGCTCGTGACGATATCACATGCTTGTAATCGCTTTATATGGTCGTAGAAGATCGACACATGAAACACATTATGAATATGTTCCATTCGGAGGTAGAGCTACCTCGTCACGCCACTTCGCTTATCTTCTTCAAGATCTCAAAAGGTCCAATAAATCTCTTGGACTCAAACACCTTTCTTTCCAAACCTTATCTTTCCTTTCCAAGGAGATACTTTCAAAAATGCATGGCTTCCCACCTCAAAATCTAAGCTTCAGCGATGTAAGTCTCAAGATACTTCTTCTTCAGCGATCTTGAATTGCTACCAATCGGGCTCTAATCACCTTAATGGTCTCTACTATCTGCTTGCATTCAGCTCGTCCCAATAGTTGACGTTCACCCACTTCATCCCAAAGATACTGAGCGTTCTACATTTCCTCCCATACAAGCTTCTTCGACGGCGGCATTCCGATGTTGGCGTGGTAGCTATTGTTGTATCTGAACTCTACCAATGGAAGATGATCCTCCCAACTACCCTTGAAGTCCATCACACAAGCTCGAACATGTCTTCAAGTGTTTGAATCGTTCTCTCACTTTGCCCATCGGCTCATGCGGATGATACGCGGTGCTCATCCGTAGTCAGCTTGCGTCCCCATTCTTTCTTGAAGACTCTTCCGGAAGTTTGACGTGAAACGCGGATCCCTATCCGACACAATAGATCTTGATACGCCATGTCTCGATATAATTTCTTTGATGTATAGTTTGGCTAATGGGTCCGGACTATACCGATCTTGATCGGCAAAAAGTGAGCCGACTTAGTAAGACGATCTACGATCACCCATATGGCATCGTGTCCCTTTTGCGTTCTTTGAAGTCCCACCACAAAATCCATCGTGATGTGCTCCCATTTCCACTGGAATCTCTAAAGGTCAGTAATAGTCCACTTTGGTCATTGATGATGTTCGCCTTGACTCTATGACAAGTTAGACATTTACTTGACACATTCTCGCAACATCTCTCTTCATGTTTGGCCACCAAAAGTGTTGACGTAAGTCTTGATACATTTTTGTGCTTCGGGTGTATCGAGTACCTCAGATTATGTGCTTCTTACGAATCTCTTCTCTTAGTTACGGTATTAATTGGTACCCAAATTCGTCCTTCAAATCTTAGCAAATCCAGAGGTGCCATCAATCTTGTATTTCAATTCATCCCTTCATTTACTTAATCTTTTGATGTTTGTCATAATCTTAAATCCTTCTCTTGAGCCTCTTTAACCTTATCTAATAAAGTAGGGCTCACGCCACGAAGAAATAATTTCTCATTGACCTCCGTCTTGTACTTTAACCTCTAAGTCAAGTCGTTTCAAATCCTTCACCAATTCCTCTTGAATGGTTAACTTCAATAACTTCTCTCTCGCTTTTTACGCTTTCAGGGCATCACCCACTACATTTGCTTTGCTCGGATGGTACAGAAATCTCACAATCATAATCCTTGATCAATTCTAGCCATCGGTGTTGCCTCATATTTAGCTCCTTCGGGTGAAGATATACTTTAGACTCTTATGATCCGTATATATATCTCACACTTCTCTCCATACAAATAGTGCTTCCAAATTTTCAAGGCAAAACTATCTGCTGCTAACTCCGTGTCATGAGTCTGGATAACCCTTCTCATAGTCCTTTAGGCGACGTGAAGCGTCGTGAATGACCTTGCCATGCCGCATTAGTACACGACCAAGACCCTTGTGTGACGATCACTATACACTACAAATCCTCCGTGTTGTCCCAGAAAAGCCAACACAGTGCTTGATCGAGCCTCTTCTTCAATTCCATGAAACTCTGTTCACATTTTTCCGTCCAAACGAACTTCACCGCTTTCTAGTAAGGTTGGTCAATGGCGATGCTACCTTTGAAAAATCTTGGATGAATCTTCGATAGTATCCTCGCTAATCCCAAGAAACTCCTAATTTCGTGTCTTGTCTTTTGGTCGTTCCCGATTGATAACCGCTTCTACTTTTCTTTGGATTTACCAAACACCATCTTTGTCGATAACGTGACCCAAAAATTGTACTCTCCGCAACCAAAATTCACACTTGGAGAACTTTGCATACAACTTCTCCCTCCTTAACGTGTCCAACACTTTCCTTAGATGTTCAGCGTGATCTTCCTCTGTCTCGGAATATACCAGAATGTCGTCGATGAACACGACAACAAACTTATCCAAATCTCGCTTAAACACTGCTCATCAAATCCATGAATGTCTTTGGTGCATTAGTTAACCCAAAAGACATTACCGAAAACTCAAAGTGTCCATACCGGAGTTCAATGCCGTCTTTGGAATATCCTCATGTCTCACCTTCATTTGGTGATAACCATCCTCAAGTCAATTTTTGAAAAGTATTTTTCCCCTTTCAACCGATCAAACAAATCGTCGATCCCGGGCAACGGCACTTGTTCTTAATGGTGACCTTGTTCAACTCCCTTGGTCGATACAAAGTCTTAATGACCCATCCTTCTTCTTTACTGAATAAGACCGGTGCTCCCATGATGATACGCTTGGTCGAATGTATCCCTTATCTAACAACTCTTGTAGTTGAACCATCAGTTCCTTCATTTCTCCGAGCCATGCGATACGGGTGCTTTGGATACCGGTGATGTCCCTAGTGCCAAATCGATAACTAACTCTATCTCTATCCGGTGGCAATCCCGAATTTCATCCGGGAAAACGCTCAACGAATTCCTTATAATAGGTATTTGACCCGGTTCACCCTCGATTCTGCGGGTATCCACAACGTGAGCCAAATAACCTATACAACCCTTCCTAAGCAACTTCCTTGCTTGCATCATCGTCAGACAACAAGATTGTCTTGGCAATTTACTGCCATAAAATACCACCTTTGACTAATTAGGAGTCATTAGGTGTACGCACTTTTTCTTACAGTCAATGACCGCTCCATGACTTAATAACCAATCCATCCCAAGGATTACATCAAACTCTCCAAGATTTAATCGGTATCAAATCCACGTTAAGCTTAAAACCTCTTACATTAGCACAACAGCTCCTATATAGATGTAGTCTACGGGATAATTTCTTTGTTTTGCTACTTCTACATTCATTGGGTGTTCTAATAGTTCATGAGGTAAACTTAATCTTTGAGCAAATTCATCGAGATACAAAAGAACATAAGCTCCGAATCGAATAACACATAGCATTTATATCATTGATCGAATTATACGACACCACCTCCCCTGGATGCCACAAAGATCTTGCACCGTCATATTGAATGTCCGTCTTTGTTGGCTTGTTTGGTTTGGTCAATGGTCCTCCATCGTTATCTTTGTGTTATCGCCCTACGCCATTTCCTCCATCCATGCTTTTCTTCTTTGGGCAATCCTTGATCCGATGTCCCACTTCACCACAATTAAAGCAACCTCCTTTCTTCACCTTAGTACAATTGGGTGAGGTATGCCCTTCTTGCCCACATGTATAACATATCATTTTTCCTTTCCAAAGACTTCCCCGAGTGACCCTTTCCACAGGCTTCCCACACACCGACTTCTTTTGTTGCACGCTTCCTTTGCACGATCTCCAGATTACTACCCCACCGCTCCATTTCCGCTTCTTATTGTTACTACCGCCATCAACGACATTTTGATTCCCACCTTCCGATTTCTTCTTATTCTTCTCCCGATTGTATCTTGAGACCGCTTCGCTTCCTCCTTCTGCTATAAGAGCTTTTTCCAACAGAGTTGAGAATGATGCGATTTGTAAAACCGCTACCTTACTATAAATCCACGGCTTTAGTCCATTCTCAAACCTTCTCGCTTTCCTCGCCTCTGTGTCCACCTGATGTGGAGCGAATCTGGCCAATTCATTGAATTTCGCAGCATACTCTGATACTGACATATTCTCTTGTTTCAGTTCCAAGAACTTGATCTCCATTCTTGCTTGAACACTCTCAGGGAAGTAGTTCTCGAAGAACAACTTCTTGAATGCTTTCAAGTCACGATTCCAGCTTCGGCTTTGTTACGTTGGCATCCCACCAATAGCTAGCCTCCCCTCCCCTTCATTAAGTAGGTAGCAAAATTATCTTCCGCTCTTACTCGCTACTCTAGCAATAACGAAGGCCTTCTCAATCTCCTTTACCCACATTTGGGCTTCTATCGGATCTGTTTGTTCCTCCGAACTCTGGCGGTCCCTTGCGCCTTGAAGTCCTTAAAGTTTACTATTTGGGTGCTCGCTCGATTTCCTGCAGTTGAGCTTGATTCTCATGGCTTCAACCATCATGTTAATAAAATCTTGCATTGGGTTTTGTTGAGATCCCACCGCATTATTAATCGACTCTTCAATATCTTGGTTCTGAGTCCGCGTCTGCAAGGCCATTATCTAGTGAAACAAAATTCTAACACGTTACTTTCGGATTTATTATCATATGATTACTTAGTATGTAATACGCTATTTATTTAAACAATCGATGATCATTATGTGAGAGTTTTAAGTTACCGAGATTTGGAAGTCTTTCTCCCTGCTTAGTGGGTTAAGTTTGTTTTTAAAGAACATTTTCCAAATCAGTCTACTGAATTCACATAACATTAAATAGAAAATTTACTATTTAAAATTTTCTAACACATATCATAATAATTCTTGCATTTATATTCATACACCAATCTTCAGTGACTTACACGATTAATACAGGTATATTTTATAAATGCTACTATCCCATTTTAACACAAAAGATGGGATTAACTCATAATGATACCTCCCTACAAACACAATTAGGGAAAGTACATAACCATTTACTACCTCACACACTGCTTAGGGTTTACATCAACATAAAACCTTATTACACAACAAGAAAAGTACTAATGCATCTATCTACAATCTGGCCATCACATCATCACCATCGGTGGATTTGCCAAGTCACTGCCGACATTGCTACTAGGGAAGCAACTTCATCGCAGGACTCTACGTCGAATCGGATCGACTAGACTCTCCTATCTCGAGTGGACCCTCCTAGCCCCTCTGCTACCGGCCCTCATATCAGATCAAGGGCCGGTCCTAAAGTTTCTACTCGACCTTTACTACCGCAGATTCGATCTTTAATTGGCCCACCACTCATTCGACTCATGGAGTGCCTCTTCCACCCGCATCTTATCGGCAATTTCTTTCGTCAAAAACTCAAATTTGCATCTCCGATGCTTCATGCTCAGCTCTCCAAACTTTGCCTTTTCATTCTCTAGCTGTACCATCAGTATCCCAACTTGCAACTGGGACTCATCAAATTTTTCCTTCTGTTCGACTTTCTCCATCTGGGCTTGATGAGCCTCATCCTTGTATTGTTCTTCAGTAAATTGGAGGGTGTGGTTTTCTACTTCTAATTCCTCCACTCTGCCTTCTAATTGACTGATTCTCCTCAACAAGTCCCCTATCGGAGGACCATGAGGGACATCTTGGGTGGCCTCATGCTCAATGGGTTCTTGCTCAACTGAGTAACTACCTTGGCGCTCGTCAGACATCCTACAAACACCATAAAGTCAACGTCAGTACCACAATAAAATATATTCATTGATGAAATGAAATAATATTTTATTAAGTACAACACAAACTTGATGAATTTCCATAATCCATCTCCTAACATACTCCATAAGAGTTTTCTACTAAGGCTATAACCTAGGTTTCGCATTCCTAAAGTTTATAACCTACAGCTTTGATACCAACCTGTGACGCCCCCAAATCCAGGTTCTCTAACCTCAGATTCAGTGCTCACGATCCTATCATCATCATAAGCATTCTATAACTATTTCGAAATAATAAACATACATTGTTCATTATACAAAAGTCTCAAAACATGGTCCCAAGGTCTCTAACCTTAACTTTAAATACACCATTTATAATACAAATAGTTTACTCAAGAAACTCCATTAGATAATAACTAATTTAACATTCATTCTAAAATTACTCCTGGATCTTTCCCTTGCCCTTGTCCTTCGCATTAGATCCTTCGGGCTTAACTGAAAATAGAGGTCATGATATAGCAAGAGTAAGCAACTAATTTGCTTCACAAGTTTATAAAGACAAAGGAGATATATCATGACTTAGAAAGAAATATTGCTTTCAATGTTCAACAATAATATAAGATTGTGTAGGAACATGAATTAATAATCAACAATTGAATATTCGATAATTGAATAACATGAACTGAGTGGTTTTGAATAACCATGAACATTTGCCAAGGTGCTCAGTGATTTAAACTGGACCTTTTAATAAGTTTTGGTATTCAAGGGGATCAACCTTTCATACCCCGTGATTTATGCATAAACACTTAATAATCCGACATTGATATCATGCCATAATCAAATTTGTCCATTTCTCGACCAAGAGTTCTTACCATATCAATTAATAAGAACGCTTATTTAAAATCCATTTGATTTAACAAATTTAGACATCTTTGATCTAAATGATACAATTAGCATAGATCTATCATAAACAGTTCATAAATGAAGAACTTTAATTTAATTCACGGTTCAATAACGAAGAGAACATGAATTCAATTGCACAAAGTGCTGCAATTTCAATAATCGATAAAGACGTGAATAATCATCAATAATTATTCACTAATATGCTTCAAAATAATAACTCAAGTTGAGTTAGGAAACTTGCCTCGATCGTAGGTTACAGACTCTGAAATAAATTTCTATCCACTATGTAGTTAAATTATCTTCCTTTGAGAGACCTATAATTAGTCTTTCAATTAGTCATTGCATAACATCGATTATGTAATCACATAGATATCATACATTACAATAAGTTCTTATAAACATTATCATGTCTAGATAGTGTTATTAATTCGACTACCTTTAATTCACATAATATTATTAACTTAGATAATATTAATTCACCTTCTAGTATTATTGGTTCACTAATAATACTTTAAATCATTTACTAACATTTTATTCACTTACTAATATTATTAATCATTTAATAATATTTTATTTAATCTCGAATATTACTATTTAATAATAATACTCTAATCTAATATTTTTATTTACATAACAACATCATATTATAATATTATTAGTATTTTAATAATATTCCAATGATTTATTAAATTAATAAACAATTTATTCTAATTGTTCATCCTTTAATAACCTCTTATTTAATATCCATAAAAGGTCATAAGTAATATTTATTATTATAAATTACCAAAATGCCCTAAGATAGTCATGATATAATATATTATGAGCATTCAAGCATAAAAATCATATTTTTCTCATTAAAGACATCATTTAACTATTTATTTCTTTTTATTCACAACCTAATCATTTTTAGGAAAAATAGAAAACTGATTCCAAAAATTCTCAGCTTCTGGATTTTAACAGAATATGAACCAACAATGATCCTCTAATTTTTCTAGAATTTTAGAAAATGATTTACTATTTTTAAAGTGCTCAAAACACTCAGATCTTGCTCTATTTTTAAAAAATTGAGTTTTGCTCAGAAAAATCTGAAATTTTCAGGGTATGCTCTCTTAACATATATGAAGCTACTGTAAAATTTTGGAATTTTCCAGTGTATACACAGTGATATATTCGTAGGATAATATTTATGGAGTCCTTTACGGAAATAGTCATTACGCACAATATATAACTCGAAACGTGTCCGTTCTTTTTCCTACGCGTAGATAACTTCATAAGGTACCTCTGTAATATTTTTCCAGATTTTTTACAAGACAAGGAACTAGCCGAAACAGCCTCATGAAAAACAAGTCAGTAGCTGATTTTGGATTTCAAGGCTTTAGCATATAAAGTGGACTGTTTTTGTAAAAAAAATCTCAAAGGTTTCAAAACATGCTATATTTGTGATCTACCACTTGGGTTTACTAGATAACTCATGTATCTAGCACCCCCCTTTGACGGATCATAATTCCAAGTTGTAGAACTTGAGTTACACAAGATTTAGTGGAAGAAAAACAAGAGTTTTCACCCTTGGAGAACATATGCTCATTTTCTTCCTCTAAGTCTTTGATCTAACACTCAAGATACTTAGTTCCATGCATGATGGTATGTATAACTAGTGTATCTTGAGTAGTTGTACATAACCCCATCAAAACTCAAGCTATCAAAACAAGGTAAGAGAAGAAGATGAAGGTACATTATACCTTGACTTAGTGGCTACCTTCCTTGATTTTCCAAATTAACTAATAAACTTAGGGGCATAAACCACTAGAACTCCTATAATTCTTCTTCCTATGGCTGAAATTCTCTCTTTCTTTTCTCTCTTTGAAGTTGGCTAGCTTGGGAGCAAGAGGTGAAGAAGAAGATGAAGAAGATGGAGAGAAAATGAGATGTTGGAAGAATGAGATGTGAATTCAAAATGTAATGGGCAATTCATTATTAATTCTCCCACAATCATTTTGTTGCCCATTAGGTAAAACACTTTGTTTATTACTTACCTTAGGTTAAACATGATTAAATGTGCATAATGGAGTGGCAACCAATGGGAGCCTTACAACATTGTCCTTATGTTTATTCATGTCTACTAATGGACAAGCTAGATTAATTATTCCACTTAGGATCCTCATAATATCCACCATTTAGCTTTTATTTTAAATGCCCAATTTTGATTAATCAAATGTCTAGAATACCCCCAATCAAGTGGGCTAAGTATTGGATTACATTTTATTTTCCTTGGGCTTTTCTTTTAATTGATTTGGGCTAGATAAAACATAGTCCAACAATTTTAATAATGTTACCCAATTTGATAATTTAGGGCTTTCATCTCCAATCATATGAAGTTTAATTACTTATACATATGATTTTATCTCATAACCTAATTAGATTTACAAGAATTAGGTTTAAAATTATTAGTCACTTGAAATACTAAGTTTACCCACTTAAGTTAGTATACGTATAAAATACTAACTTTTTCGTGTTACCATAACCCTTAGGTTATTTAATATCCTTACCTAATGTATAATTAGGTCACAAGGCTTTCATTTTAATGAAATCCATAAATGTATGTATCCATATATAATACAAAGTTTTAAAAAAATGTACATACATACATGGTGACTTAAGATTCACGGTTATTACATCCTCCCCCCTTATAAAATTCCGTCCCCTAATTACATATAAGGTTACTCAAAAGGTGTGGATAATTTTCTCTTATCCTTTCTTCAAGTTCCCACGTAGCTTCTTCAAACATTGTGGTTCCTCCAAAGAACTTTTTACGAGAATGTATAACCTTATTTCGCAATTTACGCTCCTTTCATCTAAAACTTCATTGGAATTTCCTCGTCGATAAATCTTTTTCGAATTGAATTGGCTCGTCACGATATCACATGCTTGTAATCAGCTTATATGGTCGTGAAGATCGACACATGAAACACATTATGAATATGTTCCAGTTCAGGAGGTAGAGCTACCTCGTACGCCACTTCGCCTATCTTCTTCAAGATCTCAAAAGGTCCAATAAATCTCGGACTCAGCTTACCTTTCTTTCCAAACCTTATCTTTCCTTTCCAAGGAGATACTTTCAAAAATGCATGGCTTCCCACCTCAAAATCTCGCTTCTGGCGATGTAAGTCTGCATACTTCTTCTAGCGATCTTGAGCTTACTACCAGTCGGGCTCTAATCACCTTAATGGTCTCTACGGTCTGCTGCACCAGTTCTGGTCCCAACAGTTGACGTTCACCCACTTCATCCCAGCATACGGGCGTTCTACATTTCCTCCCATACAGTGCTTCGTACGGCGGCATTCCGATGCTGGCGTGGTAGCTATTGTTGTATGCGAACTCTACCAATGGAAGATGATCCTCCCAACTACCCTTGAAGTCCATCACACAAGCTCTGAACATGTCTTCAAGTGTTTGAATCGTTCTCTCACTTTGCCCATCGATTCATGGATGATACGCGGTGCTCATCCGTAGTCAAGCGTCCCCATTCTTTCTTGAAGACTCTTCCGGAAGTTTGACGTGAAGCGCGGATCCCTATCCGACACAATAGATCTTGATGCGCCATGTCTCGATATAATTTCTTTGATGTATAGTTTGGCTAGTTGGTCCGGACTATACCTCGATCTTGATCGGCAAAAAGTGAGCCGACTTAAGAAGGCGATCTACGATCACCCATATGGCATCGTGTCCCTTTTGCGTTCTTTGGAAGTCCCACCACAAAATCCATCGTGATGTGCTCCCATTTCCACTCTAGAATCTCTAAAGGTCAGAATAGTCCACTTTCGGTCGTTGATGTTCGCCTTGACTCTCCGACAAGTTAGACATTCTTGACACACATTCTCGCAACATCTCTCTTCATGTTTGGCCACCAAAAGTGTTGGCGTAAGTCTTGATACATTTTGTGCTTCACAGGTGTATCGAGTACCTCGTATTATGTGCTTCTTGCGAGAATCTCTTCTCTTAGTTCGTATTAATACCCAAATTAAGTCCTTCAAATCTTAGCGATCGGTGCCATCAATCTTGTATTTCAATTCATCCCCTTGACTAACCGCTTCTTGATCTTTGTCGCCATCTTCTTCGCCCTTCTCTTGAGCCTCTTTAACCTTATCTAATAAAGTAGGGCTCACGCCACGATAAATAATTTCTCATTGACCTCAACTCGGTACTTAACCTCTAAGTCAAGTCGTTCGAAATCCTTCACCAATTCCTCTTGAATGGTTAACTTCAATAACTTCTCTCTGTTTTCTCGCTCAGGGCATCAGCCACTACATTTGCTTTGCCCTGGATGGTACAGAATCTCACAATCATAATCCTTGATCAATTCTAGCCATCGCCCGCCTTCATATTTAGCTCCTTCTGGGTGAAGATATACTTTAGACTCTTATGATCCGTATATATCTCACACTTCTCTCCATACAAATAGTGCCTCCAAATTTTCAAGGCAAAAACTACTGCTGCTAACTCCAGGTCATGAGTCGGATAACCCTTCTCATAGTCCTTTAGCTGACGTGAAGCGTACGCAATGACCTTGCCATGCTGCATCAGTACACAGCCAAGACCCTTGTGTGACGCATCACTATACACTACAAATCCTCCCGTGTTGTCCGGTAAAGCCAACACAGGTGCTTGACTGAGCCTCTTCTTCAATTCCATGAAACTCTGTTCACATTTTTCCGTCCAAACGAACTTCACTGCCTTTCTAGTAAGGTTGGTCAATGGCGATGCTACCTTTGAAAAATCTTGGATGAATCTTCGATAGTATCCTGCTAATCCCAAGAAACTCCTAATTTCTGTCGGTGTCTTTGGCTGTTCCCAGTTGATAACCGCTTCTACTTTTGCTGGATCTACCGAAACACCATCTTTGTCGATAACGTGACCCAAAAATTGTACTCTCCGCAACCAAAATTCACACTTGGAGAACTTTGCATACAACTTCTCCCTCCTTAACGTGTCCAACACTTTCCTTAGATGTTCAGCGTGATCTTCCTCTGTCTCGGAATATACCAGAATGTCGTCGATGAACACGACAACAAACTTATCCAAATCTTTGCTTAAACACTGCTTCATCAAATCCATGAATCTTTCTTTGGTGCATTAGTTAACCCAAAAGACATTACCGTAAACTCAAAGTGTCCATACCGAGTTTCGAATGCCGCCTTTTGGAATATCCTCATGTCTCACCTTCATTGGTGATAACCACCCTTAAGTCAATTTTTGAAAAGTATTTTTCCCCTTTCAACTGATCAAACAAATCGTCGATCCTGGGCAACGGGTACTTGTTCTTAATGGTGACCTTGTTCAACTCCCGGTAGTCGATACAAAGTCTTAATGACCCATCCTTCTTCTTTACGAATAAGACTGGTGCTCCCCATGGTGATACGCTTGGTCGAATGTATCCCTTATCTAACAACTCTTGTAGTTGAACCATCGGTTCCTTCATTTCTCTAGGAGCCATGCGATACGGTGCTTTGGATACCGGTGATGTCCTCGGTGCCAAATCGATAACAAACTCTATCTCTCTGTCTCGGTGGCAATCCGGAATTTCATCCAGGAAAACGTCAACGAATTCCCTTACAATAGGTATTTGACCCAGTTCACCCTCGATTCTGCGGGTATCCACAACGTGAGCCAAATAACCTATACAACCCTTCCTAAGCAACTCCCTTCCATGGGGCAACACGAAACAATACATGATCCCCTATACTAAACTCCACGTCCTTTCGATGAAGATCCGCATAACTCTTTTTATCGATCCTGCGCCGCTTTGTATCGTTGTCTAATCATTTGGATCTTTTACGTGGTCATACGTACCAACTCGGGTCCCAACAATGTTGCTTCACCCACCTCGTCCCAACATACTGGAGAGCGACACTTTCGTTCATATAATGCTTCATATGGAGCCACACCTATACTTGCACGATAAGCTTTGTTATTGTAGGAGAATTCCACCAATGGTAAATACTTATCCTAATCGCCCTTTGAAGTCTAGGACACGAGTCTTAATAAATCTTCAAGAGTTTGAATAGTCCTCTCCGATTGTCCGTCCGCTTAAGGATGGTATGCTGAATCAATCGTAAATCCGCACCCATAGCTTTTTGCAAGCTAACCCAAAATCTTGAAGTGAATCTTGGGTCACAATCCAAAACTATAGATCTTGGCATGCCATGCAACCTCACAATCTCATTTACATACATACTAGCAAGACGCGTTCAAGAGAATAAGTCTCCGTATCGACAAGAAATGTGCAAAAACTTGGTTAATCTATCAACAATAACCCAAATAGCATTTATGCCTTGAGAAACCGTGGGAAGACCCAGTAATGAAATCCATGGTAATGTGTTCCCACTTCCATTTCGGAATCTCAAGTGGTTGCAATGGTCCCTTAGGCACTTGATGCTCCGCTTTACACGTTGACAAATTAAACATGTTGAGATAAACTTTGCAATCTCTCTTTCATATTCTTCCACCAAAATGTATGTCAAGATCACGATACATTTTAGTACTTCCAGATGGATTGCAAATGGTGTATTGTGTGCCTCCATCATAATCTTGTACTTCAAATCGTAGTCGTTAGGAACACAAAGTCTAGAGTGGGCTCAAAGTATTCCTTCTTCATCGATTCTCGCTTCTGAATAGCACCTTAACTTGTACTTTCTTCTTCATATGCATCATTTCAAGATTGGGTGGCTTGAGCAACCTTAACTTTTTCTATTAAAGTTGGCTCTATCGCGTACTTGACATCATCGCACTCGTTCTCGCATATGATCTTCTACTCAACGCGTCGGCTACCACGTTCGCTTTTCGGGATGGTATTGAATAGTGTGGTCGTAGTCTTTCAATAGCTCGAGCCAACGTCATTGCTTGCGTGTTAAGTTCTTTTGAGTGAAGAAATATTTAAGGCTTTTATGGTATGAATATATCTCCACTTTCTCCCCATAAAGATAGTGCCTCCAGATCTTTAAGCGAAGACGCATTACCGCTAACTCTAGATCATGAGTAGGATAATTCCTCTCATATTCTTTAAGTTGTCATGAGGCATATAAAGCTATGACTTTCCCATGTTGCATGAGAACACATCCTAACCCTTTGCGAAGCATCGGCAGAGATAACAAATCCATCCGAACCGATGGTATTGTTAGAAACAGTCTTAAAATAAGTCTCTCTTAAGCTCTTTGGAAACTCTTCTCGCATTCTTCACTCCAAACGAATTTTGTATCCTTCCGAGTTAACGGAGTAGCGATTCGAGAAAGCCCTTCCACGAATCTCCGATAATAACCAACTAAGCCAAGAAAGTCACAGCGTACAACATCATCTTCTATCACAGAGATAATAATCTGCAGTGTCTTCTTGTCTGACGCAATATTCATCGTGTTTTAACCACCGGGTATTCCAACAGTGTAAACGGTAAAAATTACGCCGTTATTTTTAAACAACTTATATTTGTCATTTTCTTCCTCCAATCGCTTTCCGTTATGGGGCCCACACATGCATTTGCGCCATTAAATGCGAAATATTCCCAAGCGATGTCTGAATATTCCACGACCAAACGAATATTCCCTTAACAATAATGAATATTTTATAACCACTTGCTTATTTTGAAATATTTGCGTATTTTACCCATAACTATCCACATTAATCACATCAACCCTTACTATTTCAAAATAATAATTAGAGGAAATTAAATTTCATTTATTAATTATTTAGGGTCTTACAAATATAACCTCTAGAAATCAATTATTATCGAAATAAATGTTGATTTCCACTAACACAAATAATCCCAACACAATAGAAATATTAATTTTATCTTTAATCAACACGAACTTAATTAATCATCATTAATATTATAACTCACAATATTTAACAACCAGATCATTCTCAAGAAAAATGGGGCTTTCCGATAAGAATTTCTCCCTATTGGCGCGCAATTAAATGACCAAACCACTTTCCTCGACATCGTCAATATTGCAAATAATAATACAAAATATTATGTAGATGATACTGTGATAATAATTGAATCAATAATATGAAAGATATTATGATAGATAATTATTCAGTAGTAATAATTGAGTATAACCGAGTGACTTCTCACGTAAGCATCAATAATCAATACCGTGTGCTACTTATACAACCACGCCAGACATCTTTGTTCTTTTACTACCGGGGTAGTTCAACAGTTTAACGGTAAAACTTCCGCCGTTATTTTTATAAAAAGATATTTCTGTCATTTTCTAACTATGACAATATTTCCGTTGTGGGGTCCCCTAATGATTGTGTCGTCGTACGAATATTCCCCGACTAATCAAATATTTTAAAACCATTTGCTTACTTTGCAAAATATATAAATATTACCCACAACTATAACATTATATCAAATCCACACCATAATATTCAAAAATATATTTCGAGAAAAAATTAATCTTTATTCATAAAACTTGGGGTCTTACAACCACCTCTTGCATTTGCCTATAAATTCTCTCCACATCCACCCGTAAAAACTCAAGCTCCTATCAAATCATAAATACAATCCCAACAATATTAATTTAACCAAATATTACTACCACATGTGTGTGTGTGTGTATACACACACACACACACACATATATATATATAAAGAGAGATTGGAGAAGGGGTGAATCTTGTGGAGGAGATCGAGAGCGAAGGATAGGAGTTCGGAGACATAAGACTACTGAGATTCGTAAATGATAGAGATAAAACTTACTACAATACCATTTACTTCATCTGTTGTTATTATTGGAGATTCAGACTTCATTTGTTATATCTAATACTGAACTTTGAAGCTTAATTCAATGTTTTGGTCGTAAGGTTCTCGGACCGGGACCGGGACCAATCACTAAATTAGAAAATGTACCGGATGGATGGATCACTGGCCCAACCAATGGTCGAATCATTATTGACCGAAGGAGGCCATTAATATATATTATTAGTACTCAATTTTTTTTAAAAGATATCATTGTTTATGAACTAAAACATGATAAAGTAGAGTTACAATATTATTAAAAGTGGTTAATTTTAATATTAATTTTTTTTTTTATAAAAAAGGGTCATTGGGTCAATAACCGGTTTACCGGGATCAACTGTGTCAACCAGGTTTTGACAAAAATTGGATTTTTGGTTCAAATCAGACCAGAGTGCCACCAATTTCGATTTTTACCAGTCAAACCGACGGTCCGGTTTAATTTTTAAAACCATTATTTTTTGGTACTTGGATCTTGGAATTTTTATAAATTTTTGAGACAGAAAATACGCAGATCTATTTGATTTGGAAGAAAAGGTGATAAGAGAGAGATGAGAAGAAGGAAGAGAAAGAATAAATCAAATTTATTTATTTTCTTTTTTCTTTTCACGTCCACGTAGGATAAAAAGTGAAACAATTTAACAGTCGTGAGGTAGAGATAACAGAATGACCCAATTTTAAAATAATAATTATTTTATTAGAGTAGTTTAAAAAATAGAAATATAATAATATATATAATTAGTAAAACGTGTCAACTATAATTGATAATTCCTTAGTTTTTCCATCGAGTAACTCTTTAGAGTGTGTGTAATAATCCAACTTCAAAATTTGGAATTGAAATTTGAGCAAAAATACTAACTGAATATAAAATAACAAACATACTTTCAATTTTTGCATGTGATATTTTATTTTTAGTTTCTTTTATTAAATTTAAATATAGCAAAGAAGGAAAAAAATTTAATTATTAAGGGAAAAAGCCTATAATATTTTTTAAAAAATTTTTTAAGACAAAATTTAAATGAATACACACAACTTTATCACTGTTCTTGGTTATGGGGGGTCAGAAATAAATTTTCTTCAAACATAGAAAGTAGCAGCTTTAATTAATTAGTACTTGTTAGAAAACCTTAGCAAAGTGTATAAAATATACTCTTATAATTGCTGCATAAATTTAGAGAGAATAAGTAAGAGAGAAAGAAATTCTTCAGAGGAATTCTCTTCTTATGAATTCTGTGTATATATTTTCTTCAGGATCAATCCTTATTTATAGGAAAGGAGAGGAGGATGAGGACAAGAAGGGAGGGAACAAGTAGAGGGAATAAAGGAGGAAAGCAAGCTGGCAATCATGTACCCTCACGCGGAGGGAATCATGTTTATAACATTTTCCCTGATTTCCTCCGATAGAAGATTATGTCTCATTAAAAACCTTGTTAAAAAAACCCAGTGGGAAAAACTTAACGAAGGAAAAAAGAGTACATATCTTTTACATAAATATCTTAATTGACTGCCTCGTTAAAACCTTGTCAGGAAAAACCCATTGGGATAAAAACCGTGACTAAGAAAAAAGAGTACAGTCTTCCCCTCATAAGGAATTCATTACTTCTTGATGAAATATTGTCATAAGTCTTTCAGTCGACACATTCCGATCTTTTTTTGAAGTTTTACAAACGTTGCATTTGGTAGCGACTTTGTGAATAAATCGGCTAGATTATCACATGATCGAATTTGATGCACATATATATCATCATTCTTTTATAGCTTATGTGTGAAGAAGAATTTAGGTGAAATGTGCTTTGTTCTATCTCCCTTGATTGACCCTCCTCTAAGTTGAGCAATGCATGCAGCGTTATCCTCATATAGAATTGTAGGAATGTCTTTGATTGATGGTAATCCACATGATTTTTTGAATATGTTGAATAACTGATCTCAACCAAACACACTCTCTGCTTGCTTCATGTATAGCGAGAATCTCCGAGTGATTTGAAGATGTAGTCATTATCATGGTTTGCTTTCAGTGGATTTCCGTGATATAGCCGTGTCACAATATGTAAATACATAACCTCGCTTGTGATCTTCCATTGTGTGGATCGATAAATATCCTCAGATTCGGCATATCCAACCAATCGCGACGTTGAATCTCTTGTATAAAATAACCCAAGATCAATACTTCCACGGAGGTATCTCAAAATGTGTTTGATCCCATCCCAATGTCTCTTAGTCGGAGAAGAATTGTATCTTGATTCGCACAAGTTGACAACAAAATCGTGTCGCATATGCAGTTTGCAAGATACATAAGAGCACCTATTGCACTTAGGTATGGAACTTCAGGTCCAAGAACTTTTTCCATTTCACTTAGGCATAGAACTTCAGCATAGAACTTCAGGTTCAAGAACTTCTTCCATTGTACTTAGGCATGGAACTTCAGGTCCAAGAACTTCTTTTCTACGTTCTAGAGGCCGAAATGGATCTTTATCAATTTCTAAAGATCGAACAACCATCGGGGTAGTCAAAGGATGAGCTTTATCCATATGAAAACAACAGAGAATCTTTTCAGTATATGTGGATTTATGAACAAAAATTCCAAATGCTAAATGCTCCGCTTGTATTCCCAAATAGAATTTTGTCTTTCCAAGATCTTTCATTTCAAATTCATCTTTTAGATAAGTAGCAGTTCTTGTGAGTTCTTCAGGAGTACCTACAAAATTCAAATCATCCACATATACAACAATGATGGAAAAACCACTTTATGATATCTTAATAAAACACATGGACATACATGATCATTTATATATCCATCTTTTATTAAATAATAACTAAGTCGATTATACCACATATGACCGTACTATTTCAATCCATATAATGAAATTTGAAACTCGATTGAATATATGTGACGTGGGCTTTTATGATTCAAATGCATTTTCAATCCTTCGAGGATTCACATATAAATCTCACTTCAAGTGAGCCATATAGGTATATTGTTACAACATCCATCAGACGTTTTTCCAAACCTTCCATGGTTGTCATACCTATCAGAAAGCGAAAAGTGACTCCATCCATTACGTCTTCGAGAGTCTCAGATCCCGATAATCAATACCAGATTTTTGTGAAAACCCTTGAGCTACAAGTCGGGCTTTATATCTCACAATTTCATTTTTCTCATTTCGCTTTCGTACAAATACCCATTTGTTTCCAACCGGGATTACACCCAGCGGTGTTTGAACTACTGGTCCAAATATATACTTCTTTTCAATAGAGATTTTATTTCCAATCGGGATTACACCCAAATGGTGTTTGAACCATCGGTCCAAATACTTCTTTTTCAATAGAGATTGTAGCTCAGCTTGAATAAGATCTTTATATTTTGGCCAATCTTTTCTTTTTCGACATTCTTCCACGTTTTGTGGTTCAGGATCCGTGTCAGGAATCAAAGTAATATCTTATGCTATAAGAAAGCAAATATATCGTCAATCATGACTTTGCTTCAATCTCATATTTTCTCATCATGTACATAATTTATTGAGATCTCTTGGTGTTCATCTCTTATCCCTTTACTGAGATTTTGAACCTCTTTTGGGGCTATTCCCACTCTTGGAATATGTGCTTTTTCTGGAGCGATTTGTACCTCTTCTGGGGTTATTCTCACTCTTGGAATATGTACTGCTTCTGGAGCAGTTTGTACCTCTTCTGGGGTTATTCCCACTCTTAGAATACATGCTTCTTCTGGAGCGGGTATTCCTTATGGGATTCCCTTATTTGCTTTTGATTATCGTGGTACAGTGTCTTTTGCACCAACTTGTCTTTCCACGCTTCTGGTGTGGTTTAGATTCTTCTATTACCTTATTTGTTAATTCTTCAGGAATTGATTTTTCAATAGGTATTTCTATCTCTGTTGGAGTATTCGCTGCAGGTGTATATGACTTTATCATTTTTCTAGCATCATTAAATGCATCTGGCATTTGATTTGCAATATTTTATAAACAAATAATTCTTTGAACTTTAATTTCACATTGTCCTGTACGAGGATCAAGTGAATTTAATTCTGATGCATTCCATGATATGTCAGAGGATTTTTATTTAAAACTTTCCCTTCTCCTAATGGTGGAAATACAGATTCATCAAAAATAACAATCTACATAACATGTAGTAAAAACATATCCAGTTAAAGGCTCAAGAATCTGATAACAGAAGGAGAATCAAAACCAACATAAATACATATTTTTCGTTGGGCTCCCATTTTAGTTCTTTGTGGAGGTTCAATTAGAACATATACTGTACTTCCAAAAACTTGAAAGTGTGATATGTTGGGTATCTATCCAAGAATTAATTGTAGAGGAGAAAATTTATGAAGAGTCGTTGGTCTTACTTGAATGATGACTTCAACATGAAGACTTGCATGACCCCAAACTGAGGTAGGTAAGTTAGCCCTTGACATCAATGGGCGTGCAATTAGTTGAAGTATCTATTAAAACCATGAAATATCGAAATGGACCAGACAATGGGTGAATAGGCCACAAATGTCTCTTTGAATCCTCTCTAGGAATTTTGAGGCTTCTTTATAAAATTTTACTGGTGATGGTCGAACAATTAATTTTCCTCGAGAACATGCAGCACAAGGAAATTCACTACTAGGAAAAACCTTTTTATTTTCGAGAGGATGACCAGTAGAATTTTCAATAATACGACGCATCATAGAAGTACCTGGATGACCGAGTCTTTTGTGCCAAAGCATAAAGAGTTTGGGATCTATGATTTTTGGAATCATAAGAGTATGAGACTCAATTGCTCTAATTTTCATAGTATATAATCCAAAAGAAATTTAACGAAGTTTTTCTAGGATATTCTATTTTTCAGAAATAGTAGAACTGACGAGAAGATCTTCATTAAAAAATGGTCTGACACATGTAAAAACATAAATAAGAAATATTATTTATGAAAAACACATACCACGTATAGAACGAAAACTAATAATATTATACACATGCAGGTGTTTAATTAAAACAAAATTAAACGTTATCCCAAAAGATACTCTCGTAAGGTCCAAAGAATATCAACAACCTTTTCCTCATTGTTGGTCATCAGTGGATCATCAACAATATCTAATTGATGATTAACAAAGTTTGTTTCTACCTCCATTACTTTGTTCTTTTGAGACTCTGGAATAAATCAACCAGATGCCTCTGCTGCATTTACGTGTACGCGACCAATGCCCATTCATCACATACCTAAAACAAACATCTGGTTTGTTCTTTATCTGTGTTGCATTTTCTTTATTTTTACCTGACCCAGACACTTGCCACTTCTGGTGGCCTGAATTGTCGCGGTTCTAGAATTTGTTGTTATAATGGCCTTGTTTATTCTTTCGCCCCCAAGGCTTCTTATTATATGGCCATCTATAGTCACGTTTATTCGGCTAGAATGACGTGCTATTAATATCCGGCAATGGGGTATCACTCGTTGGCCGTACTTGATAGTTTTTCAACAACAATTCATTATTCTTTTCTGTAACAAGGAAGATAGGCAATAAGTCACTGAATTTTGTGAACTTATTCTGTCTATATTATTGTGACAGAATCATGTTGGTGGGATGAAAAGTTAAGAGCGTTTATTTTTTCTTCTAACATTTGGGTTTCAGAAACTGGATCTCCACATAAAGCCAAAATAGATGTTATTCTATAAACATTAGAACTATATTCCGTAATTGTCTTTTCTAACTCATTTGCACTAAGGTGCAATTCTGCATCAAGTGCCCAAGCCAAATAGTTGTCTCCAGATATTTTTAAAATAGAAAAATCTATTTTTATGAAGTTTGACATCTATTCTTGGTTAAAACACAATTTTATTATTTATTAAAACAATAAATAATTTGCATGTATGATAAAATGCAAATATAAATAATCTTATATTTATATTATTAGCATATTATTTTAGTAAAAAGAATATGCAATCGTTAATGTATATATACAATTATAAAAATATATATATATACAAAACTGCAAATGGATCTTCACCCGCCATGCGGTAATCCACGTAGACAGATCATTTTCATAATTTAATAAAGAATGAATATAAAGGATCATTCACCATGCATGTGGTAATCCATGAGACAAAGTTATTCCAATGTAAATAATAAATAATGGAATAACGTAAGAATTTCACCATGCATGCGATAGATCGATCAAGCATGCATGAGTTATTCCCAATGTAATAATAAATGCAAAATAATAAATAATGGAACCAAAGTCGTGAAATTCACATCGACGAGATATTCCCGACGTAATATTAAATGCGAATAATAAATGATGGAACCGTGTCGTGAAATTACACCGCAAAGATATTCTCGACGTAATATTAAATGCGAATAATAAATGGTAAAAAGGTTCCCACTTAGTCTTGTAAGATTAACAAGGATAGATGGTACCATTGTAAATAACGAAATTTAAATGCAATTATAAGAATAAAATTATATTATTGGTGGTATAACCCAACCAAGAAAGATAATAATAAATTGCAAGAATTTAATTTTACCGCCTCAATTGGTTAGAGCTTCGTGCTGATAACGTGTTAGAAAACCTTAGCAAAGTGTATAAAATATACTCTTATAATTGCTGCATAAATTTAGAAAGAATAAATAAGAGAGAAAGAAATTCTTTAGAGGAATTCTCTTCTTATGAATTTTGTGTATATATTTTTTTCAGGATCAATCCTTATTTATAGAAAAGAAGAGGAGGATGAGGACAAGAAGGAAGGGAACGAGTAGAGGGAATAAAGGAGGAAAGCAAGCTGGCAATCATGTACCCTCACGCGGAGGGAATCATAATTATAACAGTACTAGTATTAATGAACAAAGAGACAGATAGAATGGAGAGTTGATGCCTCCTGCATGAGCAGGAACATGTGTTGACAGGTCATTATCGGTGACAGAGTTAAGCAGGGGGAGGACCATACTGTGAAATGAAACTAGATACTACCGAGTAGTATTTTACTATCGTTAACGTGGACCACGCTGCAGAGAATAATCAATCAATTTCTGTCACCTAGTTTGACCCAAAATGTGAGTCAAACTGTTTGTACAACTCCTACTTATGGATTCACTAACACCGTAACACGTATTACCCAATCAATCCAAGTATTGAGTTACTTAGATTTGATTTATAAAATTTATCGAGTATTAAATAAAGTTTAATTGAGGCTCATTTAGTTACTGAGTCAAGTACGATTCTGAATTGACCACGAGCAGTTTGAACTTTTCGAACGAATAAAATCTTAGTATCAATAGAAAATTATAATTTGAAAAGGTTCGAGTAATTTATCGAATTTTAAAATTTACTCATATTTGACTCATTTATATTTCGAGTCGAGCTTGAATCGAACTTTTAATCGAGTGAGTACGAATCGAGTCTGAAATGTTTGCTCATTTTACAGTCTTAATCTTAACAGGTAGAAGTTAATATGAAATTATTTTTGATGAATTATATAAGTTGGGAGGTAATTTTTCTCTCTGCATGTTAGTACTGTATTAGACCTACTATAAAATTAATTTTATAGTAAACGAATCCATCTTACAATTTCCCCTATATCTTCATTTTCATTACTTTTATTTCCACAAAAATAATTTATATTCAATATAAAATAAAGAGAGGTGCAAAGATAAATAATAAAATTTTGAGTCCTACATAGACATGAATATTGGACATTTTTTAAAAAAATTTTTGCTTGTGACTTAAAAAATGTCACTACAACAAAAAGGGTTATTTCCGACAGAATGTTCCGTCGGTTATAAGGATATTCCGTCGAGGTTAACTTATTTCCGACGAAATATTCGGTCGTATATAAATTAAGTCCGTCGATCTTTCAGTCGGGGATAATTAACCTCGACGGACTTATTCTCGACAGAATATTCAGTCGGGGTTACTATATTTCCGACTGAAACTAGTCTGTCGAGGATATTTCGGTCGATGATAAGCATGCCATGTGGTAAGCTGACAAAAATGGTACAACCCTTAATCTCGACGGAAATCCGTCGAGATTACCACTGTTCCGTCGAGAATATATGTGCCACGTGGCCCATGATCAAAATGGTAAGGACTTAATTTTGACGAAAATCCGTCGAGAATAGTGTATTTTTTTTAATATTTTGTTTGTTTTTGCAATACCTGTATTGTGACGCCCCCAAAATTAGGTATACATCACCCATCTTGGGTCGTCAGATACATGGTACAGAATTCAAATACAACTTACTAATACAACTGTCGTATACAATACGACAAAACATAAACTGTGAGTTTGAATACAAATATTGTCTACTAGAGATTATACAAACTCAAAAGGAGTCCTTACTACAATTATTATCACACTATTTCACAGAATAGTGAGGACTACTAATGCTATCCTCTCGGACCATCACTCCGCTCCCTACTGTCGTCCCCAAATATATTCTCATTTCACAAGAGACGGTAAAGAAAGGGTGTGGCGACGCCCCAAAATAGGTCCAATCCAACCAACCTATTCTCGAGGCGCCAAATACATGGTACGTAAACAACTACAACTTCATTAATACAATTGTCGTACAAAATACGACAACACATAAACTCGAGTTTAAATACAAATATTGTCTTCTGACAATATCCACACTCAAATAAGTCCTCATTACAATTATTGATACACTTATTTTACAAAATAGTGAGGACTACTAAAACAACTGTCTTGAACCATCACTCCACATCCCGATTAGTTCCCGCTATATTCTCGCTCTCGAGAAGAAAAATGGAACAAAAGGAAAAGGGTGAGCTCAACTAGCCCAAGAAAGAATATTATGACTAAGATAATGTACAACAAATTATCCTTAGTCTTCAACAGGAAAAAATCGATAGAATACAATAGACAACAAGTTTTAGATCAACAACTCGCAGTGAAACAACAATTCATTAGAAGAGTTAAGTAGATAATGAAATCTACTATCATCTATGAATTTAAAAGTCCATCATCGATATTTTATCCTCAGTAACATCAATCAATATACATCATAAATCAAATATTCATCTTTGCACTACAAAGCCAAAGATATTCACCAAATTAATCATGTTCATCTAAACACATGTTCATCTTTGCACTACGGGCCAAAGATATTCATCATAAAAGCATTCATCTTTACACTACAGGCAAAAGATATTCAGTTATATCATCATTTAGGACTGAGGATGTTGAAAATATTTTAAAGAAAACGAATCCAGTGAAACAAAAGAACAAATATTAAGGATTCGTACTTTAAACAATCCAAGTTCAAAAATACTTCATAAATAACCAGAGTGGAGTAAAATTCAAGAATGAAGATCAAAACATAGATCCAATCAAAGATAGGAATCATAACAGACAATCTTGGACACAGAAAAGAAAATTTAATTTTTCTGTGAATAGTGTCATATTCGTGAATAAGTCTTGAGTATCGTGAATAATGTCGATATCGTGAATAGTAACTCAACCTCAAAAGATAGAAATTTCACAAAAAACATCATCACGCTTGAATGAATAGTACTCTCGTGAATAAGTAACTCATGAATAAGAATCTCGACATGAAAAAGTTCCAAATTTGATAAAAATTTCCAACCAATATTTCTAAGATAATGATATTGAAGAAATAATATCATTTTCGAATAAAATAACATCCTCTTACCTCGTAAAGAATAATACTTGATTGGAATATTGGATATAAGGTTTGAAAGAACTTGCAAATCAGATAATACTCAAAGTACTAAAATACTCACAAATACACTCAATATTATAGAGAGAGAAAGAGAGAGAAATTTTTAGTTTCTGGTATAATTTTCAATTCTAACCTAAGCACCCTATTTCTAGGAAAATGCTTAGAACACCAAAGCAAAAAATTTAATATAATATTAATATTTATATTATAAATTCTCTACGCACACTTAGCATCTGAAATCAGCCACCTAATCACATGTTAAATGAGTCCCAACAATGTAAAAAAATGTTTTTGTTAATATAATTATTTAAAACTTCCAAAAATCAATTATTTTGGAACCTCGGAACTTCAATAATTCATAATAAATAGCCCTTTTATCAGAAAATTCGAATCTTGCGACTTTTTATAGGAAATTCAATTCTCTACAACTTTGAAGAAGAAAGGTTTTCCAAATTCCAAACAGAAATTGACCGAAATCCATAAACGGGCGATTTTACAGGCTATAATCAAATTTCAGTCAAGAAATGAGCCCACGGACATGTTTAACATGTTTTAAACAACTTTTGCAAAAAAAATACTCTTCATCCTCGTATACTCATATATCCCACATTCATTGTAAAAATATCCCCATTATTATATTATAATAATATAATAAAATATTACTTTATCAGAAAAGATAAAATATCAATTTTTAACAATTGTCACTTTAAAAATTTTATCCATCTATATCCACATAAAATCAATATTTTTCTCATCATATAAATCAGTAATTAATTATTCATAAATAATATTACAGAATCACAGTATTGGCAACTAGGCCGTTCCCAGGAAAGAGGATGCTTTCCAATAAAGATTTCTCCTTACTGGCGCTCAATTAGGTGACCAAACCTCTCCTTAGACAGAACTTTCTAGACATTGCCAATAATGTGTTCTAATAATATTATTCAGATAGTATGAATTATTGCTCCGATAATGAAAAATACTGTGTAGTGACAATTATTGAAATAACAGTAATATATAAAAAAATCAACGCAAAAATTATTGAATCAATAAAATAAAATATTTGAATAAGAATTATCGTAATAATTATTGAGTAATGCCTTCTTACATAAGAATCAATAATTGGTGCAATACCGCATGCTATCTTGTCTCGCAACAACGTAGACATCGTGTTTTAACCACCGGTATTCCAACAATTATAAATCAGTAACAATTACGCCAAGTTATTTTTAAACAACTTATATTTGTCGCTTTCTTCCTCCAATCGCTTTCGTTATGAGGGCCCACATGAAGGTCGCTACGTACATTGCATTTAATATTCTCCTACAAAGCAAGAATATTCCACGACCAAACGAATATTCTCCAACAACAATGAGTATTTTATAACCACTTGCTTATTTAAAATATTTGCACACTTTACCCATAACTAACCACATTAATCAAATCAACCCTTACTATTTCAAAATGATAAATAGAGGAAATTAAATTTCATTTATTAATAATTTGGGGTCTTACAAAGGGTGAGCTCAACTAGCCCAGTAAAAAATATTATGACTAAGATAATGCAGAATAAATTATCATTAGTCTCCAACAATGTTAAACCGATAAAATATAATAGACATCAAGTTTAATCAAGAACGAACAAGCAATCCATTAAAAGAGTCAAGTAGAAAATAAAATCTACTATCTTTTATGATTTAAAAGTTTTTTCATCATCATTATCATTGAGAATCATCTTAATAAATCTTCCACATCATCGAATCACCCCGCACTACTACCAAGGATATTCTTTTTGTATCACCGACCACAATTATCCATGCACTACGGGCCAAGAATATTTGTGTATTCATTAATGGTCATGATCATGCCAACAACTGTCCATCAATGCACTACGGGCCAATGAGGACTTTTACCACATCATCTGTAATATTACGGTCATGATTACACCGAATAATCTCTGGTCATAATCATACCAAGTCCATCTATCCACTACAGGCCACATATGACTTTCAAAAAAAATATAAATACGAGGATGATGACAATGATATAAGAATTCAATAAAACAAGTTCAAGAATTAAGTTATTTAGGAACTAATAACGTCCAAATTGTCAACATGATACTGCTTTGTAGAGTAAAATTCAAGAATGCTCAGAAGAATATTTCCATGAAAAGATACTGGATGAAGCGCAAATATCAAGAATATTCCACTAATTTCATGGAGTATAGAAGTCTAAACTTTAACTAACTGAGTATAATAGAGAATGGAATAACAATATAAATCACCATGCATGCGGTATTGCGATGTAGGAAGTTATTCCAACAGAATAATAATAATCGGAACGTGTCGGTGAAATTAAACCGCACAAGCGGGAAGTTCCAATGAATAATAAAGAATGAAATAACAATAGAAATCACCATATATGCGGTACTTCACATAGAGAAGTTATTCCAACAAAATACTAATAAGGGATTTAAATTAGGTCCCACAGAAACGCATGCATGAGGTGATATTCCAATGTAATAATAAAGACTTAATCGGTCCCACAGTAAAAAGCATGAATAAGATATTCCAATGTAATAATAAAGATGGAATAATAGAAGAATGTCACCAAGTATAGGTAGATCACAGATATCTGAGTTATTCCAATGTAATAATAAGAAATGGAGTAACAACAGCTTCTCTTCATGAATAAGAAAAATAACACCCCTTCACCGTAAAAGAACCTGAATATAAGAGTAGTTAAGTAGCGAAAAACTTTTCTTCTTTCTCTCTATAATTTTCTCTCTCTAGAGTTTCAGTGAATTCGTAAGAAATAATGAAGGAATGAGCTTCTATTTATAGGAGAATAGAAGTTTACTGTTCATGAACGGATTATTTCTTCATTATATTATAAATTCTCTACGCAAACTTAGCATCTAAAATCAGCCACCTAATCACATGTTAAATGAGTCCCAACAGTGTAAAAAAACGTTTTTGTTAATATAATTATTTAAAACTTCCAAAAATCAATTATTCTGGAACCTCGGAACTTCAATAATTCATAATAAATAGCCCTTTTATCAGAAAATTCGAATCTCACGTATTTTTATAGGAAATTCTATTCTCTACAACTTTGCAGAAGAAAGTTTTTCCAAATTCCAAACAGAAATTGACCGAAATCCATAAACGGGCGATTTTACAGGCTATAATCAAATTTCAGTCAAGAAATGGGCCCACGGACATGTTTAACATGTTTTAAACAACTTTTGTAACAAAAATACTCCTCATCCTTATATACTTATATATCCCACATTCATTGTAAAAATATCTCCATTATTATATTATAATAATATAATAAAATATTACTTTATCAGAAAAAATAAAATATCAATTTTTAACAATTGTTACTTTAAAAATTTTCTCCATCTATATCCACATAAAATCAATATTTTCCTCATCATATAAATCAGTAATTAATTATTCATAAATAATATTACAGAATCACAGTATTGGCAACTAGGCCATTCCCAGGAAAGAGGATGTTTTCCAATAAAGATTTCTCCTTATTGGCGCGCAATTAGGTGACCAAACCTCTCCTTAGACAGAACTTTCTAAACATTGCCAATAATGTGTTCTAATAATATTATTCAGATAATATGAATTATTGCTCCGATAATGAAAAATACTGTGTAGTGACAATTATTGAAATAACAGTAATATATAAAAAAAATCAACGCAAAGAATTATTGAATCAATAAAATAAAATATTTTGAATAAGAATTATCATCGTAATAATTATTGAGTAATGCCTTCTTACGTAAGAATCAATAATTGGTGCAATACTGCAGCTTCTTGTCAGGCAACAACGCCAGACATCGTGTGTTTTAACCACCGGTATTCCAACAAGATAATCTGTAATAATCAAGTTGTTATTTGTAAACAACTTATACTTGTCGTTTTCTTCATCCAATCGCTTTTACATGGGGGGCCCACAGTCAATTTCTACTGTCAATCATTTAATATTCCCAACAATGAATAATATTCCACGACCAAACGAATATTCTCCCAACAACAATGAGTATTTTATAACCACTTGCTTATTTAAAATATTTGCACACTTTACCCATAACTAACCACATTAATCAAATCAACCCTTACTATTTCAAAATGATAAATAGAGGAAATTAAATTTCATTTATTAATAATTTGGGGTCTTACAAAGGGTGAGCTCAACTAGCCCAGTAAAAAATATTATGACTAAGATAATGCAGAATAAATTATCATTAGTCTCCAACAATGTTAAACTGATAAAATATAATAGACATCAAGTTTAATCATGGTAATGAACAAGCAATCCATTAAAAGAGTCAAGTAGAAAATAAAATCTACTATCTTTTATGATTTAAAAGGTTTTTCATCATCAAGTATCACGAGACTCGACTTTTAATAAATATTCCACATCATTGAATCACCCCGCACTACTACCAAGGATATTCTTTAGTATCACGACCACAATTATCCATGCACTACGGGCCAAGAATATTTGTGTATTCATTAATGGTCATGATCATGCCAATAATCGTCCCATCAATGCACTACGGGCCAATGAGGACTTTTACCACATCATTTGTAACATTACTACCATGATTACACCGAATAATCTCTGGTCATAATCATACCAAGTCCATCTATCCACTACAGGCCACATATGACTTTCAAAAAAAATATAAATACGAGGATGATGACAATGATATAAGAATTCAATAAAACAAGTTCAAGAATTAAGTTATTTAGGAACTAATAACGTCCAAATTGTCAACATGATACTGCTTTATAGAGTAAAATTCAAGAATGCTCAAAAGAATATTTCCATGAAAAGATACTGGATGAAGCGCAAATATCAAGAATATTCCACTAATTTCATGGAGTATAGAAGTCTAAACTTTAACCAACTGAGTATAATAGAGAATGGAATAACAACATAAATCACCATGCATGCGGTGATTGTGATGTACATGTTATTCCAATGAATAATAATAACGGAACCAAAGTGTCAGTGAAATTGCACCGGCTGTGTAGTTCCAACGTAATAATAAAGAATGAAATAACAATGTAAATCACCATGTATGCGGTATTTCACATAGAAGTTATTCCAACAAAATACTAATAAGATTTAAATTAGGTCCGTGAAAACGCACATGCATGGATATTCCAATGTAATAATAAAGATTTTAATCGAGTCCCACAGAAACGCATGCATGTGGATATTCCAAATGTAATAATAAAGACGAAATAATAGAAGAATGTCACCAAGTATAGGGTAGATCACAGCGTATCTGAGTTATTCCAATGTAATAATAAGAAATGGAGTAACAACGATTCTCTTCATGAATAAGAAAGAATATCACCCTTTACCGTAAAAAGAACCTGAATATAAGAGTAGTTAAGTAGCGTAAAACTTTTTCTTCTTTCTCTCTATAATTTTCTCTCTAGAGTTTCAAATGAATTAAATAAGAAATAATGAAGGAATGAGCTTCTATTTATAGGAGAATAGAAGTGTACTGTTCATGAACGAATTATTTCTGCAAAATCATTCTTTAATTAACTAACAATTAAGTCAAATAATTAACCAATAACATTACAACAAAAATTAAAAATATAATACATATATATAAACACATGTTTTCAACTTATATATATCATTATTATATATACACCACTTAATTTTTCTCCCCCATAACCAACATCAATTCCCCACCCACCCAATAATCAAATTAACTACACTTTTACACATCACTATCACTTTCACTCTTTCTTTTCCCCCACCATTTTCCACTCACCCATATAATATATATACACACATCATATACATATATATACCTCCATACGTATACTCTTCCATTTCCAAAATCATTTTCCAACACATATGGGCCCTACATGTGGCCCCCACATGTGGGCCCCACCTTTAAATAATTTTTTACCGATTATTTTGAAAAATGGGTAAAATAGGGATCCATAAAATAAGCAAAACTTCATAAAAATCACCTTAATAATTTGAACAACATTTATCATCTTTATTATAATTTACAATATTAATCGATCAGGTCGTTCCCAGGAAAGAGGGGGCTTTCCAATAAAGATTTCTCCCTATCAGCCGCAATTAGGTGACCAAAACCTCTCCTCGATGTAACTTCTAGACATCGTTAATATTGCAAATAATAATATTAATAATTTTGTCGTCTCAATTATTGATTTTAACAATATATAAAAAATATCGACAATAATTGAATCAAATAACGTGAGATACTATGCAACAATTACTATAGCAATAATTGAACAAAACTGAATGACTTCTCACGTAAGTATCAATAATCAATACCGTGTATTGCTACTATGCAACCACATGCAGACATCGCATTTCTTTTACTACCGAAAGTAGTTCAACAATGATCAACCAGAAAACTTCTGCCGTTATTTTCATAAAAATATTTTTATCATTTTCTCAATCCGACATAATTCTGTTGTGGAGTCCACCAATGATTGCGCCATTGTACGAATATTTCCTGCTAAAACGAATATTCCCCGACCAATCGAATATAATATAACCACTTGCATACTTTGCAGAATTTATAAATACTACCCACAATGTGACGCCCCCAAAATTAGGTATACATCACCCATCTTGGGTCGCCAGATACATGGTACAGAATTCAAATACAACTTACTAATACAACTGTCATATACAATACGACAAAACATAAACTGTGAGTTTGAATACAATTATTGTCTACTAGAGATTATACAAACTCAAAAGGAGTCCTCATTATAACTATTATCACACTATTTCACAGAATAGTGAGGACTACTAATGCAACATCTAGGACCATCACTCTGTTCCCCGACTAGTCCCAGCTACGTTCTCATTTCCTGAAGAGAATAGTGAAAGAAAGGGTGAGCTCAACTAGCCCAGTAAGAAATATTATGACTAATATAATGCAAAATAATTTATCGTTAGCCTTCAACAGTGTTAAACTGATAAAATATAATAACTATCAAGTTTAACTGCAGCGGAACAAGCAATCCATTAGAAGAGTCAAGTAGAGAATAAAATCTACTATCTTCTATAGTTTAAAAGGTTTTTCATCACTTATATCGTTGGGACTCAACTTAATAAATAATCCACATCATCGAATCACCCCTGCACTACGGCCAAGGATATTCTTTAGTATCACGACCATGAATTATCCATGCACTACTACTTAAGATAATCATGTTTTTCATCAATGATCCCCGATCATGCCATAAAGCAATTCATCTTTGCTACTACGACCAAAGAGAATCCATAGCCATAATCATACCAAAAACTCGTCCATCAATGCACTACGGGCCAATGAGGACTTTTTCCACATCATTTGTAACATTACTAAGCATGATTATACCGAATAATCCCAGTTATAATCATACCAAATCCATCTATGCACTACAGGCCACAGATGACTTTCAACATAATATAAACATGAGGATGATGACAATGATATAAGAATTCAATAAAACAAGTTCAAGAATTAATTTATCCAAGAACTGATAACGTTCAAATTGTCAACATGATACTACTTTGTAGAGTAAAATTCAAGAATGCTCAAAAGAATATTTCCATGAAAAGATACTGGATGAAGCGCAAATATCAATGATATTCCACTAATTTCATGGAGTATAGAAGTCAAAGTTTTAACCAACTGAGTATAATAAAGAATGAAATAACAAAAGAAATCACCATGCATGCGATAGACCGCACAGGCAGGTTATTTCAACAGAATAATAAAGGATGGAACCAGTCCGGTAAACGCACGATATAGGATATTACGGCGGATAATAATTAATGAAACCAGTCCGACGTAAACGCACGCATGTGATATTCCGACAAAATAATAAATAATGGAACCAGTCCCACAGAAATGCACGCATGTGATATTCCGACATAATAATAAAGAACGAAATATTAGAAGAATGTCACCATGTATAGGGTAGCCCGCGTATACAGGTTATTCCAACAGAATAATAAATAATGGAATAATAGAAGTTCTCTTCATGAGTACAACAAATAACATCCCTTACCTTTGAAAGAAGAGTACTCTGACTGGTAGAGCGGTGATACACTCGAAGAAAACTTGCACTACGCTCAAAGCTTTCTTAAACTCTAAAGAAATACACTCAAGATTATAGAAGAAGAATTCTCTCTATAGTTTCTCTCTCTATAGTTTCAAATGAATTAAGTAAGAAATAATAATGAAAGAATGAGCTTCATTTATAGAAGAATGGAATGAATAATAACCAACCCATGAATCAGTCCGTATTGATTTACTTTAATCGGACGATCCATATTTAAAGCAAAATCTTTTAAATAAAATATAATATATTTTATTTTATACAAAAAATTTTTTTTACTATGCAAACACTATGCATAATAAAATAAAATATATTCTATTTATAGAATAACTTTAATAAAATATTCATTTTATATAAAAAGATTTTACTATGAAAACTACTTACGCATAATAAAAATATAACATATTTTATTTATGAATAACTTTATAAAAGTATTACATTTTATATAAAAAGCTTTTCATTATAATTTCAACCAACGATTCTAAAAATTAAGACATCTCTTCATGGAATAATATTGTACCCAAAATGATTTGAATGAAAAAAATATATTTTTCAGAATAATACTCCGTGAATAAGACTTGAATCGCACTGTGAATAGTACCCAGAGCAAAAAAGTGTCCCAAATACCCGAGTGAACAATACTAGAGTGAATAGTAATCGGTGAATAGTAACCCGTGAATAGTAACTCGTGAATAGTACTGACACCTAAAAATGTGACACCCCAAAATAGGTATACATCACCCATTCCGAGTTGTCAATACACTGATGTAAAACAACTATAACTTTATTATTACAACAAAAAACTCGTGAGTTTAAATACAAATATTGCCATCTAAACAATATCCACATACAAATAAATCCTCATCATAATTATTGATACATTATTTTACAAAATGGTGAGGATCGCTAAACAACTCTCTAAAACCATCATTCCATACCCCAGACTAAGCACTCGCTACATTCTCGCCTCCCGAGAAGAAAAATGGAACAAAAAGGAAAAGGGTGAACTCAACTAGCCCAATAAAGAATATTATGACTAAGATAATATACAACAAATTATCGTTAGTCTTCAACAGAGAAAATTTAAATAGAATACAATGACAAACAAGTTTTAAATCAATACTCATAAGTTGGAAAATATTAATTCATGTAAGAGTTACGTAGAGGATGAAATCTACTAATATCTATGAATTTAACAATCCATCATCAATATTTTATCCTCGTAACATCAATTAATATATATCCGAATCATATATTCATCCTCGCACTACAAAAGCCAAGGACATTCACCACTGGGTCATGTTCATCTAAACACTGCTCATCTTTGCACTACGGCCAAAGATATTCATCGTAAATCATTCATCTTTTCACTCACAGCCAAAGATATTCATCGAAATCATTCATCTTTGCACAGGTGCCAAAGATATTCATAATATCATCATTTAAGACCGAGGATGATGAAAATATTTTTAAAGAAACGAATCCAAAGAATCAAAATGACAAGGATTAAGGATTAAGGATTCGTACTTTGTTTTATCCACGTCCAAAAATACCTCAAAAATAATCATAGTGGTGTAAAATTCAAGAATGATCAAAACATGGATACAATCAAAGCTAGTATCCGTAATAGATATTTTGACGAAAAAGAAATTTTTTATTTTTTAATGAATAAGGTTAGTATTCGTGAATAAGATCGATATCGTGAATAAAGTAGTATATGTGAATAAGAATCTCAGACACCAAAAGTTCCAAATTTGATAAAAACTTCAGATCAATATTTCAAAGATAATGATATTGAAGAAATAATATCATTACGAAAAAATAATATCCTTACCTCGAAAGATCAAGACTTACAATTTGGAATACCGGATATAAAGCTATAACTTGAACTTGCACCGTATAGCAATACTCAAAGTATACTCAAAATACTCACAAGAATACGCTCGATAATATAGAGAGAAAACTTCAATTTACGTGTGATTTTTAATTCTAACCCAAGACCCTATTTATAGAAATTGCTTAGAACACCAAAAGCGAAAATTTAATAAATTAATATTATATTTTTCTAAATATCTCTACGCACACTACCATCTGAATTCAGCCTTCTAACCACATGTTAAATGAGTTTCAAAAAAATGAAAAACGTTTTTGTAATTAAAAATATTTTAAACTTCCAAAATCAATTATTTCTAACTTGAACTTCAATAATTCATAATAAATAGCCCTTTTATCATAAAATTCAATCTCATGAGTGTTTATAGGAAATTCAATTCTCTACAACTTTGCGTAAGAAAGTTTTTTAAATTCCAAATGAAATTGAATCAAAATCCATAAACGGATGATTTTACAGTATAATCAAATTTCACCAATAAATGGGGTCCAATTTACATGTTTAACATGTTTTAAACATTTATTGCAACAAAAATACTCTTCCTCCTCAGATACTCATATATCCCACATTCGTTGTAAAAATATCACCATTATTATATTATTAAAATATAATACTATATATATTTAAATGAATTATTTTATCGTAAAAAAGATAAAATTTTAATTTTCAACAATTGTCACTATAAAAATTTTCTCCATCTATATCCACATTAAATCAATATTTTCCTCATCATATGAATCAAAAATTAATTATTCACAAATAATATTACGAGAATCACAATATTGACAACCGTGGCGCCTCAGGGAAAGAGGGGTTTTCCAATAAGAATTTCTCCTTCTTCAGCGCCAGCAATTAGGTGACCAAACCTCTCCTTAGATGTAACTTTCTAGACATTGCCAATAATGTTATCTAATAATATTATTCGGATAATATGAATTATTGCTTCGATAATGAAAAATACCGTAATGACAATTATCAAACAACAAAGAATATAAAATATCAACGTAACAATTATTGAACCAATAAAATAGTGAAATAGAATTCATCGTAACCATTATTGAGTAGTGTCTTCTTACGTAAGAGTCAATAATTGGTGCAATCTCGTGCTATCTTCGCAACAACAACGCCAGACATCGTTGTTTTAACCAACCCATTCCAACAATTATAAATCGGTAATAACTACGCCGCTATTTTTAAACAACTTATATTTGTCGCTTTCTTCTTCCAATCGCTTTTCAAGTTATGGGCCCACATATGGTCGCTGTAGTCGTCATTTAATATTCCCCACAATACGAATATTCCACGACCAAACGAATATTCCCCGACAACAATGAATATTTTATAACCACTTGCTTATTTTAAAATATTTGCGTATTTTACCCATAACTATCCACATTAATCACATCAACCCTTACTATTTCAAAATAATAATTAGAGAAAATTAAATTTCATTTATTAATTATTTGGGGTCTTACAAAAAATACCCCAAATACCCGAGTGAATAATATTCGGGTGAATAGTAATTTAGGTGAATAGTAACCTGTGAATAGTAACTCGTGAATAGTAACTCCGACACCAAAAGTGCCCCAAATACTCGAGTGAATAATACTAGAGTGAATAGTAACCGGGTATTTTATGACAACTTGTCCACTTTGAAAAATTTTCACATATCACCCTTAACTTTAAACTTTTATCAATTTAACTATTTACCAAAATATAAAAATTGAATACTTTTATTTCATAAAATTCGGGGTCTCACACACAACTATAACATTATATCAAATTTATTCCATAATATTCAAAAATGATAATTATAAAAAATTCATCTTTATTTATAAAAGTTGGGGTCTTACATGTATTCCCAACATCACATACACATACACAAGCTAACAATATGGCCAATAACATGAATTACAATTACCAAGATCGACAATATGTCAAAAACCAACTAAATGAGAAATAAAAAGGTCAAAAATATCTCATTAATCCAAATTAAACTATGTCAAACATCTCATTAAGCTAAATTAAACTAAATGTCAAACCTTAACAAAATCAAAGTAATGACAAGGTTTAAACTACAATACATCAAAAATAATATAAACTACAAAATAATGTAGTGTGTATAGTATTTATTTCAACTAAAATTTTTACAAATTATAGTGTTTTAGGTATAATTTAGATACATATACAAAAACAGGGTTATACAGACTGTATAACACTGTTCTTATATATGTATCTAAATTACAATTGAAATATTATATTTTATAAAAATTTCTATTGGAATAAATACTATACATTTTTTGAAAATCACAAGCAAAAAAAATAAAAAATATTGAAAATATCTAATTTTCCGATCTGCCAAGACTTATTGTAAAATTTTATATTAAAGAAGAGTCTTACTGTGTATCATGAAATAGATAATGACCATATTTTATTTTGATTTAACATTAGTCGCAATTTAATTTAATTATATATTTATTGATAATTATAAATTTTTTCTCCAAAAAAAGGAAGAAAATTATATTTACGAATTTATTTATATTTCAAATTAACGTATTTTTTTAAAAAAATAACTCTTATATGCTATAGTAGCTCCGTCCTTGACTTAAAATAAATAAATAAATAAATCTTAATATTCAAAATTCATGTAGAGCGAAGCCGACATACTCTACTCAATTTTTTTAAGTTTATCCATTTGAGATTAAATTATATATGGATGGCCGACAAATGTAAAGTTTTATCCCTCTAATAACAATATGTCATGTAAAAAAATTTAATTTAGAAAAAAAAAAGACATTTAAAATTCAATATAATTAATACAATAGTTTTACCATGATAAATTGTAAATATAAATATAAATATAAATATATATATATATATATATCAATGTAATTAAAATTTTTTACTTTTTTTCTTAAATTTCCTACATAACATGGTATTATTAAACTAATTTTATCGACCATCCGTATATAATTTATTCTTTATTTATTTACCGTTGTTGGTTATAAAATAAACCCCTAGAACCCCAAGACAAAGAGAAGAAAACTAAATTTTTTGTTTTGATTTTTTTTTTCAAGCAATTTTTTTAACTTTTTCCCACAGAAGTAATGTTGTAATTTTTTATGTAGCTGCACAAATACATAGGAAAATATTATACGATTGTCCAACTAATTTTACGGAATGGTGTAATTTATATATTTTAATTAGTTCAGTTGGTTAATTATATATATCTTTAAATTTTAGTGATGTAATGTGAAAAGGTTACAACTGCATTGGAGTAATGTGAATAAATTTATTTGATAATATTTTTACAATATATTTTCCAATCCAATCCAATCTAATCTTATATATATATATATAGAGCTATATGTATATACACAGCCTGTGAATTATACAGTCGGGTTATATCGACGAGTTTTTTGGGTTATGGTGACGGTTCACCCGTCGCCGTAGTCCAGAATATCTACGGTGACAGGTGAACCCGTCGCCATAGTCCAAAAAATTGTCGTCGTAAGTTAATCGCAGCATGTACATATATTTTTTCATATATATATATATATAATGGATCGTGTCCGGAGTCTCGGACTGATAAAAAACTGACCTTTTTTTTTGTTTTTTTAAAACTAAAAATATATTTAATATTTTATGGGCTCAAATTTTTCATAATACAATGTTTTGGGCGTGTTTTGAATACCTATACTAAAAATGGTGGTACGATCTGCGCATGCATCGTATATACATGTTTTGTTATATGTACCCAAATCATCAGATTATGAAAAATTTCAATTCCATAATTTGTTATTTATTTATTTTTAGTTGTTTTAAAAAAAAAAAAAAAAAAAAAAAGGGTCCAGATTTTGGTTCGATCCGAAAATCCGGACCTGATCCGGCCTCTCTCTCTATATATATATATTAATACACGTTGCAATCTTAATTCCATAAAAATGTTTGGCAATATTCCTGGAGTCACAACCACAAGTCTTCTTAACCAAACCAAGTCATGATAGACAAGCCTTGTGAAAGACTCCTTCAAAACAGGAGGGAAATCGTCAACTCCAAATTCATCTTAATCAACATAAAACGAAATTTCATTTTACGTGTTTCAAAAGTATATTAAAACTTCCAAATTCTAATAAGGCGTCTGCCATGAAACTTCACCATATATACCTACTTTCAATTCTACCCTTCCAAGATTAGAGGTATATCTGAAAAAAATTTAGATAATTTATTATTCTGGATCTGGTTAGCGTGAATTAAGTTTTGATCGATTGATCAATCTACGATTAATCGACACGCAGCATGAGAAAATAATCATCTTCTGCGTGTACAATCTTTGTATTGATCAACTGACCAACTTACTATTAATTAACTTCATACTTACCGCATATTATTATTCTTAATGCACTCTTAACATCATTAATTAAGTATTCTGGGAGTTCTTGTAAGGCATTGAGTGCCTTTGTTATCTTAGCTATGTCTTCCTCAATAATCTCTATTAATAAAGTCTCAATCTTTTAATAATCTTCTTTGGTCACGAAATAATCACATTAATTCTTGATTCTACTCCCACTAACCTTCTTATCTTTCTATATATTTTCTCTTTTCATTATTTTAAATTTTCTTATTTCTTATTTTTAATTATTAATATTAAAATAAATACGTGGGTGTGCCCAACAAACTACAAAAAAAATCCTTTCAAATATATAAAATCAGACAAATTAATGAGTCAATTAAGTTTTAACTCAGTTATTTTAATCCACTAAATTTGGACTTAAACAATTTAACTCAGTAAATACATTAGAGTAACCAAGATTATTCCCTTGGGTCAGATTGGTACGTATTTTTTGCTCTATTTATCATCACAACCATTTCCCATCACCGTTTGAACTTGAAAAATTACAAAGGAAAATTCAAATGGATCTTCAAAGAAGGCCGTGCGAACAGCTAGTATAGTTTTCTGGTATTGGACGATGGGAGATGAATTTAAAAAAAGGTAAAAATGTTAATTATTAAGTGGATCAGGTTCTGCATAACTGTTTGTTAGGCTTCTCATAACAGTTGTGTAGATTGCTCTTTCCTCAACTTTTGAATCAATGAATGGCTGGGAATACATTTTGATAGATAGAGACTCTCATCCAATTTTAGATGTCGATCACTCTCCATATATATATATATATGAGGATCAATCCATAGTTAACGATGTAAAAAAGAGTCTACTTGTACAACAAATTTTGATAGTCCATCTGAATATCTAACGATTAATATGACTCTCGTCCGCAGTTTAGTTTTCAGTATTCCGCAGTTTAATACTATGGACGAGACAAATGTTCAAAACACCCTTCTCCGCTAAGAGTTTTTAAATAAGTACCGTGTATTGGCCGAATTCAAAGTTTTTTTTTAATTTTTTAGGCTCCTCAGTGTGCGGATGCCAAAAATGACTTCAGCGCAAATGACTTCGGGATCGGGACGATTACTTCGGGAAGGATTCAACTATCAGAAATCCCTTCGGGAGTTCGAGTTTGAATTATTAGATCATAGTCTTGTTCTGTTTTAACTTTTTGCAGAGCCAGAGTACTTCCTCTAGTTAATTTCTCAATTGTTTCCAAAAAAAATGGAATAAACTCCCATATAATTGAGTCGCCTCAGTTGATCGAATCTTGGATGTTGCTGTAAAGGGTACGTAAGCTTAAGGAGGATATTACTATTATTTGAGAATGACATACATGGTTATAATAAGTGAGTGTATATAGAGAGATACTACTATTACTTGAGAATGATAGGAAGAAGGAATCGATGAAGGAAGTCTTTTGCAGAAGAGTCAGAATTGTTGATTGTAATTCAAAATTTTTAGTTTTGGCAAAGTCCCACATTGTCTATTTTGAGAACCTTTCATGTTTATATTAGTACTTTATAAGTTGGGCTTAGTAACATTGTTGAGGATAAGGGGATGGGCTCGCGCACATAAGGATGACTAAGGAATTGGGCTGGGCGCCGATGATCAATTATGTCTCACGAATGCACCCAAGTAGCCCATTGTTTTGCTAAAATTCTTAATGAATTTTTTATTATTTTCTTAAGTCTTAAACCTAGCCCAACGTTCCGAACTATTCCTTCCATTACATCATGTTCTGTTTTTCTCCAACGTTCTGCGTAACGTTAATTTCCTTCACGTTCACCACGTTCTCTCTCAACGTTCTTATTTTCTCCCAACGTTTTGTTCATCTTTTCTCCTATAAATACCAATCTGGTTCTTATGAGTTAACACACAGAAACATAAAATCATCTTCTCTATACACTATATACTCTGTTACTATTTTCTAGGCAATCCACAAAAACAAGTGCAAAGCCTTCTTCTGTGAGTACACGTAATTAAAGGCTTCGGCGTTGAATCCTGGATAGTGGACACCGGAAGCCCATCTGTACCTGAGGTTACGACTTGTGGGGGCGGAATCACTTTTTAGGACAGTAGCTTTGCTACGCCTCGGTTTTCAGATAAGTTGTTCCAATTTTATTGTTGCTCCGTCTTGTTAATATTGCTTCTTTTTCCAACAATCTAAAACGTGATTCTGATTATTAACAAGATGAAACCTGCTTCAGATCTTTCTAAACTTAAACACTTTAATGGTTCGAATTTTAAGAGATGGTAAGAAGATATGCTATTTTATTTGGAATATGTGTTATATATGGATGCTTTTGTTACTCCTGATATTGTTGTTTCTGATAATACAACTGCTACTGAAACTGATGAAAAGTCTAATGCTGATAAGTCTGCAAAGGGGGACTATGTTAAGGATAATCGTACATGACGTAGATATATTTTGCATTACTTGTCTAATTCGTTGTTTGATATTTATTATCCGTATGAGAATGCTAAGAAGATTTGGGATGCCTTAAAATCTAAATATGTTGTTGAAAACTCTGGACTTAAGAAATATGTGGCTGGAAATTTTTTAGATTTTAAGATGCAAGATGGAAAATCAGTAATAGAGCAAGTTCATACATATCAAACTATTTTGGGGGAAGGAATGAAAATGTGTGAGACCTTTCAAGTTGCTGAACTTATCGAAAAATTACCACCCTCATGGAAAGATTATAAGATGAACCTTAAACATGAAACTAAGGATTTTACTATACAGGAACTAATGGCACACATAGACATTGAAGAATAAAACAGGGCTAAAGAAAGAGGAGACATAGTTCTAAATCACACAGGTTAATCTCGTAGAACAAAGGCCACAATGAAAGACCCAAAATTATCAGTCCAAAAACTACAAAGGGAAAAATTAGAAATCAATGGGAGGAAAAGATAATAGGTTCAAGAATCCCAACCAAATTCAGAAATCTTTCACTAAATGTCCTTGCTTTGTATGCGGCAAACCTTGTGACGCCCCCAAAATTAGGTATACATCACCCATCTTGAGTCGCCAGATACATGGTACAGAATCCAAATACAACTTAATAATACAACTGTGGTGTACAATACGACAAAACATAAACTGTGAGTTTGAATACAAATATTGTCTACTAGAGAGTATACAAACTCAAAAGGAGTCCTCATTACAATTATTATCATACTATTTCACAGAATAGTGAGGACTACTAATGCAACATCTAGGACCATCACTCTGTTCCCCGACTAGTCCCAGCTACGTTCTCATTTCCTGAAGAGAACGGTGAAAAGAAAGGGTGAGCTCAACTAGCCCAAAGAAGAAATATTATAACTAAGATAATGCGAATAATTTATCGTTAGCCTTCAACAAAGTTGTTAAACCGATAAAATATAATAACTATCAAGTTTAATCTGCAACATGACAAGCGATCCATTAGAAGAGTCAAGTAGAGAATAAAATCTACTATCTTCTATGATTTAAAAGGTTTTTCATGACTTTTATCGCTGAGACTCAGCTGAATATATAATCCACATCATCAAATCATCCCCTCGCACTACGGTGCCAAAGATATTCTTTAGTATCACGACCACGAATTATCCATGCACTACTATTAAAGATAATCATGTTTTCATCAATCATCCCGATCATGCCATAAAACAATTCATCTTTACTACTGCCAAAGAGAATCCATAGCCATAATCATACCAAAAACTGTCCCATCAATGCATTACGGGCCAATGAGGACTTTTTTCACATCATTTGTAACATTACTAAGTTATGATTATACCAATAATCCTCGGTCATAATCATACCAAGTCCATCTACGCACTACAGGCCACAGATTACTTTCAAAAAAAATAAACATGAGGATGATGACAATGATATAAGAATTCAATAAAACAAGTTCAAGAATATTCCAACAGAATAATAAATAACGGAACCAGGTCCGGCGTAAAATGCACAAATAGGATATTCCAACAGAATAATAAAGAATGGAATATTAGAAGAATTTCACTATGTATGCAGTACTTTGCATAGACATGTTATTCCAACATAATAATAAAGAATGGAATAACAGAAGAATTTCACCAAGTATAGGGTAGCCACGTGATGATTTATTCCAATGAATAATAAAGAATGGAATAACAGAAGTTCTCTTCATAAATAAGAAAGAAAGAGTACCCCTTATGTAAGACCCCGAATTTTATGAAATAAAAGTATTCAATTTTTCTTTTAATTACAATTTAGTAAATGATTAAATTGATAAAAGTTTAATGTTAAGGGTGATATATATAATTTTTTCAAAATACGCAAGTGGTTATAGAATATTCTTGTTGTCGGGGAATATTCGTACGACGGCGCAGCCATTTGTGGGCCCCATTATAACGAATAACTATTGGATGAAGAAAACGATAAAAATTGAGTTTTTATAAATAACGGCGTAGTTGTTACCGTTAACACTGTTGGAATACCCGGTGGTTAAAATACGATGTACGCTGTGTTTGCATAAAGAAAGACACGGTTTTTACACATATTTTTGAATTATTGATCCTTACGTAAAGAAGGCACTTTCTCGATAATTATTACAAATAATTATTGTTCAATATTTTATTTTATTGATTCAATAATTGCTTTGTGTTGATATTTTATATTATTGTTGTTTCAATAATTGTCACTGCACAGTATCTCCATTATCAGATCAATAATTCATATTATTTGAATAATATTATTAGATAGCATTATTGGCAATGTCTAGAAAGTTCTGTCAATGAGAGGTTTGGTCACCTAATTGCGTGCCAGTATGGAGAAATCCTTATTGAAAATCCCCCTCTTTCCTGGGAACTGCCTGATTGTCATTATTGTGATTCTGTAATATTATTTGTGAATAATTAATTATTGATTTATATGATAAGGAAATATTTATTTTATGTGGATATAAATGATGGATATATTTATTTTTATGTGGATAAAAATGAAGGAATTAATGCTGAGGTGTTTTATCAGTATTTTATCGGTGTGGAGGTATTAAAAATCATCCGTTTGTGGATTTTGGATATTTTTGGTCTGGAATTTCAAAAAACTTTCTTCTACAAAGTTGTAGAGAATTCAATTTCAGGTAGAATGGACATAAAATTCGTATTTTTCTGATAACCGGGCTATTTTCTATGAATTGTTGAAGTTTCGAAAAATAAAATGATTTTTATTAAATTATGGGTGGGACCCACTTTTTGGTTGGTGGAATACATGGGGTCAACATTTATTTTCTTCAAGAATGGCATGCTTGATGTCTTTCTTAAGGCATGCGTAGAAGAGTTTGTTAAAATAATATTATTTTATTATTTTAGTCTCACATGTAAATTTCAAAGATTTTCCTATAAATAGGTGTTTATGTTAGAATTAAAAATTACACCAGAAACATAAGTTTTCTCTCTTTATATTATCAAACATATTTTTGTTAGTATTTAGATATCTTGAGTGTTGCTATACGACGCAAGTTCGTTCAACGTTATATCCGATATTCAAGTCGGAAGTCTTCTTTCTTTTTGAGGTAAAGTGGATTTTAGTGGTTGTTATGTTTTTCATGTTTCAGTAACTTTTCGGACCTTCAAAAATTCTGGAAAAATTTTAAATGATATTTTGATGAGTTTTATTGATTGTGTCCAAAAATGGTAATTTTTGGATGTATAGATTAAGAGTTATGAATTTTATGAGAAAAGACTATTTTAAAAGTAACAAACTTATAACTCTTTGTGGTTAACTCCAAATTGATGAAATTTTTATTGAAAGTATATCTATATAATATCAAGATACTCTGTGAATTTTGGAATTTTTGGATAAAAGTACAATTTATGATAAATGTCTAAATATTCAAATTTTGGCCATATGAAAAATAGTAAATGAATTTTAAAAATTCTGAGAAAAATATATGTTCAATATGGGACTATATTCTGCTAAATCCCAGAAAGAAATATTTTTGGAACTGATTTAGTATTTTTCATGAAAATAGATTAGTTATGAGTAAATGAATTAAATATGTTATGTGAAGTAAGAAAATTAGAAAATATGATTTTATGGCTTGAGAATCCTACATGAGGTATATGCAGATTTTTGATGAGGATTTTGGTTATTGGTGATGAAATCTTATGAGGTTGGCATTTTAGAATGATTAAATACATTATTTAGTAAAGTGTAAACAATTAAAATAAAGTGTTTATAAGCTTAAGAAATATTATTCTTTCAATATCATTATACCAAAATATTTGTATGGATTTTATTGTGGAATTTCTACCTTTTTCATGTCGGGGTTACTATTCACGGGTACTATTCATGACAAAATTAGTTTCTTTTTCTTACCAAATTATAGTTGATTTATGAATATTACTCTTGAGATTAAATCTATATGTTGATCATATTATTTTTATTATCATATATAATATTTTTATAACCTTAACGATGATATTTCTCTTTGACTTGAGTGTAAAGATGGGTAGATTTTTGGTATGATCATGACTATGGGTTCTCTTTGGCCAGTAGTGCAAAGTTGAATTGTTGACTGGTATGATCATGACCATTGAATTTATAATTGAATATCTTTAGCTTAAGTGTAAAGGTGAATTGATCAACATGGTTATAATTATTGTTTATATAAATCATGAAATGATTATATATTTCTTTGAGATATTAATATATTTGGTCTGTAGTGCAAATATGAACTGTTGAGGAATATCTTTGGCCTGTAGTGTAAAGATTAATTGTTGATGAATATCTTTGGCCTGTAGTGCAAAGATTAATTGTTGAGGAATATCTTTGGCCCGTAGTGCAAAGATGACATGTTGTTGAATATCTTTGGCCAGTAGTGCAAAGATGAACTGTTGATGAATATCTTTGGCCCATAGTGCAAAGATGAATTTATTAGTATGATTATGAACAGGAACTATGATTTGGTATAACCATGATCTTTGATGTTTCAGGTAAAGACATGTGATGAAAATTATCTTCGTCCTGGATGCGAAGAAAAATTTAGAATCACAATTATGATTATGAGTTATTCATATGGTTGTGGACCAAAACTTTTGATTGATGTTACAAGGATAAAACATTGTTGGTGGATTTTTAACATAGAGAAGATAATAGACTTTATGGTTTATTTGACTCTTCTAATGGATTGCTCGTTCCGCTGCAACTATGGTTGAAATTTTTATCATCTACCATATGTTCTAAATCTCTGATTTATTATTGATGAAGGCTATTGATAATTTAATTATCTTTAGTCATGATATTCTTTATCGAAGCTAGTTGTGCTTCACCCTTTTGCTTCACAATTCCTTTCGTGTAATAAGAGTGTAGTATTTGGGTCGAGAGAATAACAGGGAATAGAATCAATGTGGTCATCATTTAGTAGTTATATTTGGTGAATCAACTAGGGTGAGGCGAACCCAACGTTGGAAGGGTGTTTTGCCACTATCATACAAGATGTCTAATGACATACAACCTCGTGTCATCATAAGACAAGGTTATGCTCATCCACTTCATGAGTATATTTACGAGCACTACTATATAATCTTGGTGTTTGTTTGAAGTATAATTCTCAATTAGAGACAAATGGAGATAATGATATGTCAAGAGAAGACTCACCATTGGGAAGAATATGATAGTAATCTTCTCGTTTTTTTGGGGTCTATTAATCAACCAAGGACAATTCTCAGACCATATGATATCTATCATAACCTAAAGCATGGCCTCCCATGTACGAAGGTTTCTTGAGCACTTCCCAAAGATTCTAATTTCTAAAATAGCTTTTGACTATACCTTTATGTAAGGTATCATTGTGACGTCTTATCCAAGGTTGGGATGAGAATCACAGCTTGGTATATATTTGTATCCAAACTCACAGCATATGTGTTGTTGTATTTTGCAAGACAATTGTTATAATAAAATTGTAGTTGTTTTATGTACCATGTATTTGGTGACTCAGAATAGGTTGGATGGAATGGACCTGTTTTGGGGTTGTCATATTTGGTATCAGAGCTTAGGGATATGGTCTCTGGCGGGATCGGGGAATATAACTAGGAGGGAGAGATGAGTAAATCCTTCATTTAGTGTCCTACCTAAGCTTATTTGTTGGTCATCATAATATCGGGATATTATGTGATATATTAATTTGTTTAATTAACCCTTGTTTTATGGCGATGTTGAGAATGGTCACGGTAATGTTAACAATGGAGTGAATGAGACTGTGGGGATACCTCTAATCACTAACCATGATAATGTGATGTCAGACAAAGAAGGAAGTAGAGATATTCTTGTGGTGAGTGAAGAATTAATAGTTGCACCCGAGATAGTCGCAGAGGTAACAGCTGAGAGTGAGAAAGAAGAGGTACCTGAGGAGAATTTATTATATGTATTATATGATCAAAATATAGAATTGCAAAATCGTATTCATGAGTTAGAAGAGCAGGCTGAAGAACGGCAGGCGATCGTGGAACAAAACGATGCAACAATTCAAGCTTGTGTTACCCGATATGTGATGCTTGAAATGTAAGCATTCTTTGGCGTAGTATAAGATGTTAAAGATGGAATCGAAATGAAAAGAAGAAAAAAAGCGAACGAGTGAGAATAAGTGATGCATGGGCAAAAGCCGCACGACACGTGGATATTGTGGAAAGAGATGTCCAATCTAAGAAGGCTAAAATAGATGATATGAATTTCTCTTTTTGGAAAGCAATTAGGAGAACCCAACATCGAGTTTTGAATTACCCTGTACAGAGTGGTCAACCTGAATTCGATATAGATCAAAGATTGATGATTCAGATCATGAATCAGGAGTACGATGCGGCAGTTGAGGGAGGAATATGACCTATAGAAAAGTATATTCCAACGGTAGTGATAACGCTAAATGCTGCCCCAGACAAGTCAAAGCCGGGTAGTTCAAGGGAGAGCGGTTGTCATGACTTCCCAACAAGTGAAGAACCCAAATGAAGTTATCACGGGAGATGAGCAATGAAGAAGTCGTGATGACCCGGGAGATAGAATCTAAAATGAAAGCAAGGTATTCAAAACTTTTCGAAATACCAGGTACGTAAATTTCGAGGACGAAATTTCATAAGGAGGGGAGATTGTACCCCGAATTTTATGAAATAAAAGTATTCAATTTTTCTTATAATTACAATTCAGTAAATGATTAAATTGATAAAAGTTTAATGTTAAGGGTGATATATATAAATTTTTCAAAATACGCAAGTGGTTATAGAATAAACTTAGTCAGGTCATACTATCCCTATACAACATATTATCCCTATACTCTGACCAGTCAAATAAATACCAAATAAACTTAGTCATGTTATACTAGCGAAGGAATTCCCCGTCTCTCCCCTCCTAGTTCTTGTCTCATATCTCAGCCAGGGATCATATCCCTAAGCTTTGATATAAAAATCGGCGCCCCAAAATAGGTATACATCACCCATTCTGAGTCGCCAAATATATGGTACAGAAACAAATACAACTTCATTAAACTGTGAGTTTAAATACAAGTAGAGAGTATAAAAACTCAAAAGGAGTCCTAATTACAATTATTGATACACTATTTTAAGAATAGTGAGGACTGCTAAAACAACTTTCTAGAACCATCACTCCGTACCCCAACTAGTTCCTGCTATGATCTCACCTCCTGAGAAGAAAAATGGAACAAAAGGATGAGCTCAACTAGCCCAGTAAAGAATATTATGACTAAGATAATATATAACAAATTATCATTAGTCTTCAACAGGGAATAATCTGATAAAATATATTAGACAACAAGTTTTATATCAACAACTGCAGCGGAAAATAGCAATCCATTAGAAGAGTCAAGTAGAGAAAGAATTCTACTATCTTCTAAGATTTAAAAGTCCATCATCAATATTTTATCCCTGTAACATCAATCAATATACATCTTGAATCAAATATTCATCTTTACACTACAGGCCAAAGATATTCATTTGTATCACCAAATTGGTCATGTTCATCTCAACACCTATTCATCTTTGTACTACTAATTAAAGATATTCATTAGGTAATCATTCATCTTTTGCACTTCTGAGCCAAAGATATTCATTTGTATCATCATTTAGGACCGAGAGGATGATGAAAAATATTTTAAAGAAAAGCGAATCCGGTGAGATAACGGATCAAATATTAAGGATTCAGTATTATAGTTTATCCAAGTTCAATAATATTCAAATAACCAATTTTGAAGCGAAATTCAAAAATAATGATCAAAACATGGATACAATCAAAGATAGTAACCATAATAGACAACTTGGACAAAAAGAAGAAAATTTCATTTTTGGTGAATAATTATTCGTATTAAATGAATAAGTCTTTGTATCGTGAATTGTAACCCCAACACAAAAAGTTCCAAATTTGATAAAAGTTCATACCAATATTTCGGCATAATGATATTGAAGAAAATATCATTTAAGAAGAAGATAATATCCTTTACCTCAAAATATCAATTATTACGATCGGAATATCGGTATATAAGGTGAAGGAAACTTTGCACCGATTAATGTAAACTCACAAAGTATCTAAATACTCACAAAATACACTCAATAATCTAGAGAGAAAGAGAAAAACTTGTTTCGTGTAATTTTCAATTCTAACTTAGCCCTCTATTTATAGGAAAATGTTAAGCGCCAAGCAGACTTAACTCAAGACTCCGATGGCTTTACTCACACTATTCCCACCCACCATATTTGAATAAAAATCTCAGCACATTTCTTCACCAACCAAGAGTGGGGCCCACCAATTCTAGAATTTTCCACCAAAAAATGATTTATAACCTGATTTTTGAATCAGCCACCTCTTAAAATTCATAACAAATCATACGCTAATTTTTAACGGTTCAAAATTTGTGGACATATACTCAACTTATATATGTATAACATATCCAAAAATTACAACGATCCAACGGTCGGATTAAAAATTATAACTCCCGCAATATATCTCAAAAAACACTAATTTGATTTTTAATACCTCCAATCCGACAAAATACTAATAAAACACCTCAACATTAATTCTTTCATTTATAACCAAATAAATAAATCCATCATTTATATCCACATAAAATAAATATTTCCTTATCATATGAATCAATGATTAATTATTTACAAATAATATTACAGAATCATATTTATGATGACCAGTCGTTCCTGGAAAGAGGGGGCTTTCCAATAAGGATTTTTCCTTCGACGCCAAGCAATTAGGTGACCAAACCTCTCCTTGAAAGAACTTTCTAGACATTGCCAATAATGTTATCTAATAATATTATTCCAAATAATCAATTATCGATCCGATAAAGGAGATCTTTGTGCGGTGGCGATAATTGAAACAACAATAATATAAAATATCAATGCAAAGAATTATTGAATCAATAAAATAAAATATTGAACGAGAATTCACTGTGATAATTTTTTGAGTAGTGCCTTCTTACGTAAGGATCAATAATTCAACAATCTCTGCAGTAATACCGTATGCCATCTTTAAGCAACAACGCGTATTACTTTACTTTAACCACCGGTAACAACTACGCCATTATTTAATTTTGTCGTTTTCTTCATTCGACCATTATCTGTTATGGGGCCCACAATTGGTTGCGCCGTCGGATGAATATTCCCCGACAGAAAGAATATTCCACCGACAAAATGAATATTTTATAACCACTTGCTTATTTTGCAAAATTTTCACCTTTCACCCATAACCAAAGTTATTATATCAAATTAATATCTTATTATTCACAATAATAAATAAAGGAAATTTGATTTTATTCATTAAAAAGTTGGGGTCTTACAACCTCCCCTCCTTATGAAATTTCGTCCTCGAAATTGATGTACGTACCTGGTATTTCGAAAAGGTGAGGATACCTCGCTTTCATTTCTGATTCCAACTCTCAGGTCATCTCTTCAATAGCATGGTTTTTCCACAAAACCTTAACTTGTGGTATAACCTTCGTGCGTAGGACATGCTCTTTCCTATCCAAGATCTTAACAGGTACCTCTTTTATGTTAAATCTTCACTATCTCGTCTCAGTTCTAACTCAATAATGTGGTTCGGGTCTTTAACATATTTACGAAGCATAGATATGTGAAAAACATTATGAACACGAGACATACTTGGAGGTAATGCAAGTCTATAGGCCACATTTCCTATTCGGTCAAGAATCTCAAATGGACCAACAAATCTTGGATTGAGCTTTCCTCTCTTTCCAAATCTTGTAACTCCCTTCCATAGTGCAACACATAACAATACTTGATCCCCAATATTAAATTCCACATCTTTCCGATGAAGATCCGCATAACTCTTTTGTCGATCCTGTGCCGTTTGTATACGTTGTCGAATCGTTTGGATATTCTCTGTAGTCATGCGTACCAACTCTGGTCCCAACAATGTTGCTTCACCCACCTCGTCCCCAAAGATAATTGGAGAACGACATTTTCTTCTATACAACACCTCGAATGGAGCCACACCTATGCTCTACACCGATAAGCATTGTTGTAGGAGAATTCCATCAATGGTAGGTACTTATCCCAACTCCCTTTGAGATCTAGGACACAGAGTCTTAATGGATCTTCAAGAGTTTGAATAGTCCTCTCTGATTGTCCGTCTGTTTGAGGATGGTATATCGAACTGAATCGTAAATCCGTGCCCATAGCTTTCTGTAAGCTAACCCAAAATCGTGAAGTGAATCTTGGGTCATGATCAAAAACTATGGATACTGGCATGCCGTGCAATCTCACAATCTCGTTCACATACATACTAGCAAGACGTTCAAGGGAATAAGTCTCACGTATGGGCAAGAAATGGGCAGACTTGGTTAATCTATCAACAATAACCCAAATCGCATTTATGCCTTAAGAAACCTTGGGAAGACCCGTAACGAAATCCATAGTAATGTGTTCCCACTTCCATTTCAGAATCTCAAGTGGTTGTAATGGATCCTTTGGCATTTGATGCTCCGCCTTTACACGTTGACACGTTAAACACCTCGAGATAAATTCTGCGATCTCTCTTTTCATATTGCTCCATCAAAATGTATGTCGAAGATCATGATACATTTTGGTACTCCCAGGATGGATTGTAAACGGTGTGTTGTGTGCCTCCATCATGATTCTATGCTTCAAGTTAGAATCGTTAGGAACACAAAGTCTGGAGTTGACTCGAAGTATTCCTTCTTCATCGATTCTTGCTTCTGGAATAGCACCTTCTTGCACTTTCTTCTTCATACATACGCATCGGCTCCATGTCCGTAGCTTGAAGCAGCCTTTAACTTTATCGATTAAAGTCGGTTCTACTCGCATGTTTGATATCATCACGTGGGTACTTGGAGCCTTCATCTCTATCTCCATCCTTTGCAAGTCATACAAAATGGACCTTTATGTTAACAACATTGCACTCGTACCCGCATATGATCTTCTACTTAATGCGTCAGCTACCACGTTTGCTTTTCCAAGATAATATTGGATGGTGTGATCGTAATCTTTCAACAGCTCGAGCCAACGTCGTTGTTGCATGTTTAGTTCCTTTTGGGTGAAGAAATATTTGAGGCTTTTATGATTTGTATAGATCTCCACTTTCTCCCCATACGGTGTGTCTCCAATCTCTTCAACGCTTAAACGATCACGCCAACTCCAAATCATGAGTAGGATAATTTCTCTCATATTTTTTGAGTTGCCATGAGGCATAGGCTATCACTTTCCCATATTGCATGAGAACACATCCTAACCCTTTGCCTGAAGCATCGTTGTAGATGACAAATCCATCCGAACCAGATGGTATTGTCAGAACAGGTGCCGAAATGAGTCTTCTCTTGAGTTTTTGAAAACTCTTCTCGCAATCCTCGCTCCAACCGAATTTTTATATCTTTACGAGTTAGGCGAAGTTAATCGAGAGTAAATGATTCGAGAAAATCCTTCCACGAATCTCCGATAATAACCAGCTAAGCCCAAAAAGCTACGTACTTCGGTCACCGACTTTGGTTGTTCCCAACTTTGTATGGCTTCAATCTTCATCGGGTCGACAGATACTCCATGTTTTGACACCACGTGTCCAAGGAATGCTACTTCCTCAAGCCAGAACTCGAATTTTTTCAACTTGGCATACAACTTGTTATCACGAAGCCTTTGCAGTACCAGCTTCAAATGGTGCTCATGATCTTCATGGCTTTTAGAATAGATGAGGATGTCATCAATAAAGACAACAACGAACTGATCCAAGTATTCTTTAAACACACGGTTCATCATATCCATGAAAGCAGCAGGAGCATTAGTCAATCCAAAAGATATGACTAAGAATTCATAATGCCCGTCGTGAAGTTCGAAGGCGCCTTTGGAATATCCTCGCTTTTAATCTTCAAATTGATGATATCCGAACAAAGATCGATCTTTGAAAAGAATTATGCTCCTTGCAAATGGTCAAACAGGTCATCAATGCGAGGTAGCGGATACCTATTCTTGATAGTGACAAGGTTCAACTCTCGGTAGTCAATACAAAGTCGCATGCTCCCGTCTTTTCTTCTTTTCACGAATAACACACAGAGCACCCCAAGGAGATGTACTAGGGCTAATAAAATCGATGTCCAATAACTCCTGTAGTTGGACCTTTAACTCCGGAAGTTCAATAGAGCCATTCGATATGGGGTTTTAGAAATGGGCTTTGTACCGTGTTCAAGGTCAATAAAGAATTCAACTTCATGTTCGGGGTAAAATCCAGAAGAAGTTCTTCTGAAATGCATCGGAAATTCACTAACAATAGAAATAGTATTCAAATCTGACGTGTTTTTGTTCAAGTCCGTGACATGGGCTAAGAAAGCTTGACATCCGTTTTTCAATAAACGAATAGATTTATGGCTTGATATGCCAGTGACTGATTTTAGTGGTTTGGTTGTTTGAATTCGCATAATAGGTTGGTTAGGAATATGAAAACTAACAACCTTACGAAAACAATCAATTTTAGCATGATGCGTGGTTAACCAATCAATCCCCAAAATCACATCAAATGCAAAAAAATTCAACGAAATAAGGTCGGCAGGTAATGTGATGGTACCGACTTGAATCATGTAAGATTTAAAAACAGTAGATGTAACGAAAGTTTCTCTTAACGGAGTCTCAACAGATAAGTCAAAGTCTAATTTCTCCGAAGTCAAGTTTAAACGTTGAGCACAAGCAAGAGAGATAAAAGAATGGGTAGAACCGATATCTAATAAGGTATAAACTTCACAAGAGTTTATGATTAGCTTACCCGTGATCACCTCATTTGGGTTCCTCGCGTTTTGGGCAGTCACGACAAACGCCCTTCCAGGAACCACCGACTTTAACTTGTCCGGGATAGCCTTTGGAGTCACCATCCCTGTTGAACTTGGTTTTGCAACTTGACAATCTCTAGCTATATGACCTTCCTTTCCACAGTTATAACACACCTTGGATTGTTGTGGGCAGTTTGGGCTGATGTGTCCCTCTTTCCCGCATTTGTAATATACGACCGGTGGTCGTTCTCCTCCCCTAGAAACAGTTGATGTTGGTGCAGACGTCTTTACGTTATCATTGTTGTACCTTCTCCTTTTGAAATCTCCTCCCGACTCGCTCCTTCTATTATCACGGCCACGATTACCACCAGAGTGGTTACCGCTTTTGTCCGAATGATTTCCTTCCCTCCGGTTGTCATTATCTCAGATGGCCGCCAATTTGCAGATGATGACCTAGTTGTGTTCCCTCGGTTGAACATACTCATTATCTCGCTCTAATAATTGAGCCTCAAGCATAACATCCGAATATAAAGAAAATTCATGAGAGATAAGATATTATCGAATCTCGTGCTTTAGACCTCTCAAAAACATCCTCGTCATTCGCTCCTCATTTTCGACCAAATGAGGTGCAAACCCGATAACTCTGCAAACTTCACCTCGTCTTTGGGACACCGCTCATGTTTGTTTTGTTCCACCGATAAACTCCACCTCCTTCATATGATGATGAATACTTTCGGAAAAGTACTTGTCATTGAATAGTTTCAAACGCTTTCCCAAGACATCTTTGAAAAGCGGTGGTTGGCACGCTTCACGACTCCCACCATGAATCGCCTCACCGCGGAACATAAGGGTGGTGGCGAATGGAACCTTCGTTCTCCGTGCATCCCAAGACATCGAATATCTTGGTAATTTGTTTGACCCACGTTTCCGCCATGATCGGATCCGGCTTTCCCTTAAATTCTGGTGGTCCCAACTCTTTGAACTGCTTGGCTGTGACAAGACGCGCATTGCTAGCATTTCCACCCGTATTTTGTGCACGAGTCTCCCTCGTCTGGTTTTGCATGAACTGTAAAAAACTTTTAAACATCCCATCATTCATCATTTGTTCGGTAACGTTGTTTACAGAAGGATTATTGCCTTCCTGTTGCACGTTCCCCTGGGTAGTGATCAAAGGTGTCTCCACGGTATGATTCACTCCATTATTAACGTTCTCAGCTGCCATTCTTAAATACTGCCATAAAATAAGGGTTAATAGTCATGCAACATATTATCCTTATACTCTGACCGGTCAAATAAATACCAAATAAACTTAGTCAGGTCATACTAGCGAAGGAATTTCCCGTCTCTCCCCTTCTAGTTCTTGTCTCATATCTCAGCCAGGGATCATATCCCTAAGCTTTGATACAAACTGTGACGCCCCCAAAATAGGTATACATCACCCATTCTGAGTCGCCAAATATATGGTACAGAAACAAATACAACTTCATTAAACTGTGAGTTTAAATACAAGTAGAGAGTATAAAAACTCAAAAGGAGTCCTAATTACAATTATTGATACACTATTTTAAGAATAGTGAGGACTGCTAAAACAACTTTCTAGAACCATCACTCCGTACCCCAACTAGTTCCTGCTATGTTCTCACCTCCTGAGAAGAAAAATGGAACAAAAGGGTGAGCTCAACTAGCCCAGTAAAGAATATTATGACTAAGATAATATACAACAAATTATCATTAGTCTTCAACAGGGAATAATCGATAAAATATATTAGACAACAAGTTTTAGATCAACAACCGCAGCGGGAAAACAAAGAATCCTTTAGAAGAGTCAAGTAGAGAAAGAATTCTACTATCTTCTAAGATTTAAAAGTCCATCATCAATATTTTATCCCCAGAACATCAATCAATCTACATCTTGAATCAAATATTCATCTTTACACTACACAGCCAAAGATATTCATTTGTATCACCAACTTGGTCATGTTCATCTCAACACCTATTCATCTTTGTACTACGAGCAAAGATATTCATTATGTAATCATTCATCTTTGCACTACAGGGCCAAAGATATTCATTTAGATCATCATTTAGGGTGAGGATGATGAAAAAATATTTTAAAGAAAATGAATCCAAATGAGATAACGAGATCAAATATTAAGGATTCAGACACGCTTTATCCAAGTTCAATAATATTCAAATAACCAATTTTGAAGCATAATTCAAAATAATGATCAAAACATGGATACAATCAAAGATAGTAACCATAATAGACAACTTGGACAAAAAGAAGAAAATTTCATTTTTCTAATGAATATTGTCAGATTCGTAAATAAAGTCCGTATATCGTGAATAGTAATGTAAGACCGAATTTTTTATAAATAAAATGGAATTTTCTTTATTTATTATTTTGAAATAAGTAAGGGTTGATTTGATTAATGTGGTTAGTTATGGGTAAAATGCAAATTTTATAAAATAAGCAAAAGGTTATAAAATATTTATTGTTGTTTGGAATATTCGTTTGGTCGTGGAATATTCGTACTGTCAGGGAATATTCGTACGACGGCGCAGATCCATGTGTGGGCCCCATAACGGAAAGCGATTGGATGAAGAAAATGACAAATATAAGTTGTTTATAAATAACGGCATATAGTTATTCTGCTTATCTTTGTTAAAATACTCGGTGGTTAACACACAAGAAGATTACTCAGTATTGCACCAATTATTGATTCTTACGTAAAAAGGCACTACTCAATAATGGTTACGATAATTATCGCTCAAGATTTTATTTTATTGATTCAATAATTGTCATTGCGTTGATATTTTATATTGTTTGTTGTTTCAATAATTATCATTACACAAGATTTTTTCATTATCGAAGCAATAATTCATATTATCTGAATAATATTATTAGATAACATTATTGGCAATGTCTAAAAAGTTCTCGCTCTAAGGAGAGGTTTGGTCACCTAATTGCATGCTACCAAAGAAGAGAAATTCTTATCGAAAGCCCTCTTTCCTGGAAGGCGCACTTGGTTGTCAATATTGTGATTCTCAGTAATATTATTTATGAATAATTAATTATTGATTCATATGATGAGGAAAATATTGATTTTATGTGGATATAGATGGAGAAAATTTTTATAGTGACAATTGTTGAAAATTAATATTTTATCTTTTTCTCGATAAAATAATTCATTTAAATATATTATTTTAATAATATATTAACGATGATATTTTTACGATGAATGTGGGATATATGAGTATATGTGGAGGAGGAGTATTTTGTTACCAAAATGTTTAAAACATGTTAAATATGTCGGTGGACCCCATTTATCGATCGAAATTTGATTATAAACACAGTAAAATCGCCCATTTGTGGATTTCGGTCAATTTCTGTTTGGAATTTGGAAAACTTTCTTCCGCAAAGTTGTAGAGAATTGAATTTCCTATAAAAACACGCGAGATTTGAATTTTCCGACAAAAGGGCTATTTATTGTGAATTATTGAAGTTCAAGTTCAAAATAATTGATTTTTTGGAAGTTTAAAATAATTTAAATATGAAAACGTTTTTTGTGGGTCTAGCATGTGATTTGAATGTGTTGAATGCAGATTTTCAGATTAGAGAAGGTGCGTAGAGAATTTTAATATATATATTATTATTTTAATAAATTTTCTGCTTTGGTGTTCTAAGCAATTTCCTATAAATAGGTCTTAGGGTTAGAATTGAAAATCACACCGTAAATTGAAGTTTTCTCTCTATATTATCGAGCATATTCTTGTGAGTATTTTGAGTATACTTTGAGTATTGTTATACTGTGAAAGTTCAAGTTATAGCCTTATATCCAATATTCCGCTAAATCTTGTCTTTTTCGAGGTAAGGGATATTATTTTTTTTCGTAATGATATTATTTCTTCAATATCATTATCTTTGAAATATTGATCTGAAGTTTTTATCAAATTTGGAACTTTTGGTGTCTGAGTTACTATTCACGATACGGCATTATTCGCGTATACTGCATTATTCATTCAATACTGACTATTCATCGAAAATGAAAATTTTTCTTTTCGTCCAAAATATCTATTCGGATACTAGCTTTGATTGTATCCATGTTTTGATCATTCTTGAATTTTACACCACTATGATTATTTTTGAGGTATTTTTTGACGTGGATAAAACAAAAAGTACTAATCCTTAATCCTTGTCATTTTGTTTCACCGGATTCGCTTTTTTAAAAAATATTTTTCATCATCCTCGCCTTAAATGATGATATTATTGAATATCTTTGGCTGTAGTGCAAAGATGAATGATTTCTGATGAATATCTTTGGCCCGTAGTGCAAAGATGAACAGGTGTTTAGATGAACATGACCAACTGGTGAATGTCCTTGGCCTGTAGTGCAAGAATGAATATATGATTCCAAATATATATTGATTGATGTTACAGGGATAAAAATATTGATGATGGACTGTTAAATTCATAAATATTAGTAGATTTCATCCTCTACGTAACTCTTCTATGAATTAATATTTTTCGCTGCAAGTATTGATTTAAAACTTATTGTCTATTGTATTCTATTAGATTTTTTCCCTGTTGAAGACTAACGAAATTTGTTGTATATTATCTTAGTCATAATATTCTTTACTGGGCTAGTTGAGCTAACCCTTTTTCTTTTTGTTCCATTTTTCTTCTCAGGAGGCGAGAATGTAGCGAGTACTAGTCGGGGTATGGAATGAATGTTCTAGAGAGAGTTGTTTAGTGGTCCTCACCATTTTTGTAAAATAATGTATCAATAATTATGATGGGGATTTATTTGCGTGTGGATATTGTCTAGATGGCAATATCTGTATTTAAACTCACAATTTATATGTTGTAATAATAAAGTTGTAGTTATTTCTGTACCATGTATTTGGCGACTCAGAATGGGTTGGATGGAATGGACCTATTTTGGGGGCGTCACAAGTAACCCCGACACAAAAAGTTCCAAATTTGATAAAAAGTTCATACCAATATTTCGGCATAATGATATTAAAGAAAATATCATTTAAGAAGAAGATAATATCCTTTACCTCAAAATATCAGTACTTCTGATCGGAATATCGGTATAAGGCTGAAGAAAACTTGCACTGATTAACAGAAACTCACACTGAATTGCATAAAGCCCCTGAACATTTGATCATTCATCATTTGGTCAGTGTTGTTGTTTGCATGAGGATTGTCGCCTTCCTGATGCACATTATCCTCGATTATTGATATGTGGTGAATCAACTATCACTTTGTGGCTCCATTGATATTCTAAACATTCTCGGATGTCATTTTCAGATACTGCCACAAAATAAAGGTTAATTGACATGTAACATATTATCCGTAAATTCTGACTGACCAATTAAATACCACATAAACTTAGGTAAGTCATACTATCGAAGGAATTCCCCGTCTCTCCCCTCCTAGTACTATTCTCACATCTTAGCCAGGGATCATATCCCTAAGCTTTGATACCAACTGTGACGCCCCCAAAATTAGGTATACATCACCCATCTTGGGTCGTCAGATACATGGTACAAAATTCAAATACAACTTACTAATACAACTGCCGTAGGTAATACGACAAAATATAACTGTGAGTTTGAATACAATTATTGTCTACTAGAGATTATACAAACTCAAAAGGAGTCCTCATTACAATTATTAACACACTATTTCACGAATAGTGAGGACTACTAATGCTTATCCTTCCGGACCGTCACTCCGCTCCCCGACTAGTCCTCTCGCTATGTTCTCATTTCCCTCAAGAGAACAACGAAAGAAAAGGGTGAGCTCAACTAACCCAAAGAAGAAATATTATGACTAAGATAATGCGTAATAAATTATCGTTAGCCTTCAACAGTGTTAAACTGATAAAATAGAACAACATCAAGTTTAACTGCAGCGGAACAAGCAATCCATTAAAAGAGTCAAGTAGAGGATAAAATCTACTATCTTTTATGATTTAAAAGATTTTTCATGACTTTTATCGCTTGGACTCGAATTTTAATAAATAATCCACATCATCGAATCACCCCTCGCTTTACTACCATGGATATTCTTTTAGTATCACGACCATAAATTATCCATGCACTACTACCAAGGACATTCGTGTATTCATTAATGGTCATGATCATGCCAATAATCATTCCATCAATGCACCTATCGCCAATGATAACTTTTACCACATCATTTGTAATATTACTACCATGATTACATCGAATAATCCTTGGTCATAATCATACCAAGTCCATCTACGCACTACAGGCCACAGATGACTTTCAACATAATATAAACATGAGGATGATGACAATGATATAAGAATTCAATAAAACAAGTTCAAGAATTAATTTATCCAGAACTAATAATGTCCAAATTGTCAACATGATATTGCTTTGTAGAGTAAAATTCAAGAATGATCGGAAGAATATTTTCATGAAAAGATCTCGGATGAAGCCTTGAAATATCAAGGATATTCTACTAATTTCATGGAGTATAGAAGTCAAAACTTTAACCAACCGAGTATAATAAAGAATGGAATAACAAAAGAAATCACCATGCATGCGGTATTGCATGGACAAAGTTATTCCAACAGAATAATAATAACGGAACCAAAGTCGAGCAAAATTTGCAAATCGGAGGATGTTCCAATGAATAATAAAGACGGAACCCGATCCAAAGTAAAACACACGCATAAGATGTTCTAACGAATAATAATAAAGACGGAACCAGTCCCCTGTAAAATACACGCATGTGATATTCCAACGAATAATAGAAGAATGTCACCAAGTATAGGGTAAATCATGATACAAAGTTATTCCAATGTAATAATAAGCAATGGAATAACAGCAGTTCTCGTCATGAATAAGAAATAATAACACCCCTTACCGTAAAAGAAACTGAATATATGAAAAAGAAAGTTAGCAGACTTCTCTTCTTCTTTCTCTCTATAATTTCTCTCTCTAGAGTTCAGTGAATTCGTAAGAAAATAATGAAGGAATGAGCTTCTATTTATAGGAAAATGGAATACATAGTAACTCATTCATGAACGGTCCAGATTGATTTACTTTTAAACAGACGGTTCAGATTGGTTTACAATAAAATATAATATATTCTATTTTTAATAAAAAAAAATAAAACTTATTATAATATATATATATATATTAAAAAATTAAAAGCCGCCACCACCCGTGGCCAACTTTTCTTTATCTGACAAAAAGTCTTGAACAATTTGTATATATATATACAAGAAAATCTTCCACCCATCCAACATTATCAAACGTGGGCCCCTCCATATAATTAATATATATATATATATATAATACTTATATATACAGAAAGATTTATACCGATTATTTTGAAAAATGGGTAAATGGGGGTTCATAAAATAAGCAAATTCTACAACAAATACTGTAGCAATAATTGAACAAAACTGAGTGACTTATCATGTAAGCATCAATAATCAATATCGTGTGCTACTATGCAACCACGCCAGACATCGTATTTTTTTAACACCGTGTGTTTCAACAGCTTAACGGTAAAATTCCGCCGTTATTTTCATAAAGTATTTTTGTCGCTTTTCTCAATCGACAATAATTCCGTTGTGGGGTCCACCAATGATTGTGTCGTTGTATGAAATATTCCCCGTTAAAACGAATATTTCCCGACCAATCAATATTATATAACAACTTGCATGCTTTTGCAAAATTTATAAATATTACCCACAACTATAACATTATATCAATTTCACTCCATAATATTCAAAATAATATTTATAGAAAATTCATCTTTATTCAAAAGTTGAAGTTTTACAATTAATATATTTGGCACATCAGAAGCAAATATGAATCGTTGAGGAATATCTTTGGCCTCAGAGTGCAAAAGATTAATTGTTGATGAATATCTTTGGCACAGAGTGCAAAGATTAATTGTTGAGGAATATCTTTGGCCCGTAGTGCAAAGATGACATGTTGTTGAATATCTTTGACCAAGAGAGTGCAAAGATGAATCATTGATGAATATCTTTGGCCCGTAAGCGCAAAGATGAATTTATTAGTATGATTATGAACAGGCTGTGATTTGGTATAACCATGATCTTTGATGTTTCGTAAAGACATGTGATGAAAATTATATTCGATCCGGATGCGAAAAAAAATTTAAAATCACAATTATGATTATGAGTTATTCATATGATTGTGGACCGTAATCGTTGATTGATGTTACGAGAATAAAACATTGTTGGTGGATTTTTAATATAGAAGATAATAGACTTTATGGTCTATTTGACTCTTCTAATGGATTGCTTCGTTCACCGCAACTATGGTTGAAATTTTTATCATCTACCATATGTTCTAAATCTCGATTTCTTATTGATGAAGGCTATTGATAATTTAATTATCTTTAGTCATGATATTGTTTATCGAAGTTAGTTGTGCTCACCCTTTTGCTTCACAATTCCTTCGGGTAATAAAAGTGTAGCCGGGTCGAAATGGGGTAATGTGAGGGAATAGAATCTGGTCATCATTTTAGTAGTTATATTTGGTGAATCAATTAGGGTGAAGCGAACCCAACGTTGGAAGGGTGTTTTGCCACTATCATACAAGATGTCTAATGACATACAATCTCGTGTCATCATAAGACAAGGTTGTGCTCATCCACTTGCTGAGTATATTTACGAGCACTACCTATATAATCTTGGTTTTTGTTTGAAGTATAATTCTCAATTAGAGACAGTGGAGATAATGATATGTCAAGAGAAGACTCACCATTGGGAAGAATATGATAGCAATCTTCTCATTTTTTGGGGTCTATTGGGTCAACCAAGGATAATTCTGTGGCCATATGATATCTATCATAACCTAGAAGCATGGCCTCCCATGTACGAAGGTTTCCTTGAGCACTTCCTAAAGATTCTAATTTTTAAAACAGTTTTTGACTATACATTTATGTAAGGTGTCATTGTGACGTGCTATCCAAGGTTGGGATGAGAGTCACAGTTGGTATATATTTGTATCCAAACTCACAACATATGTGTTGTTGTATTTTGCACGACAATTGTTGTAATAAAATTGTAGTTGTTTTCTGTACCATGTATTTGGCGACTCAGAATAGGTTGGATGGAATGGACCTGTTTTGGGGTTGTCACACCTTACGAGTACAACAAATAATATTTCCTACCTTAGAAAGAAGAGTACTAGATATAGAAGTAGTGAAGTAGCAGAACACTTTTCTTCTTTCTCCATAGTTTCTCTCTCTAGAGTTTCAAAGAATTAAGTAAGAAATAATGAATGAATGAGCTTCTATTTATAGAAATATGGATCAGATAAGAACTAACTCATGAACGGTCCAGTATTGATTTACTTTAATCTGACGGTCCATATTTAAAGCAAAATCTTTTAAATAAAAATATAATATATTCTATTTATAATCTAATAAAACGAATAACTTTATAAAAGATTTTACTATGCAAATACTATCGCAGCACTATGCAAATACCATGCATAATAAAATATAATATATTTTAATTATTGTCTAATAAAATGATAACTTCATAAAAATATTCTGCTTTTATATAAAAAAGATTTTACTATGCAAACACTATGCATAATAAAATATAATATATTTTAATTATTGTCTAATAAAAATGAGATAACTTTATAAAAGTATTCTATTTTATATAAAAAGATTTTACTATGCAACACTATGCATAATAGAATATAATATATTCTATTTATAGAATAACTTTATAAAAGTATTCTTTTTATATAAAGATTTTCCGTATTATTACATTAATAATACCAACAAAACGAGTGACTTATCACGTAAGCATCAATAATTAATACCGTGTACTACTATGCAACCACGCCAGACATCGCATTTTTTACTACCGAGTAGTTCAACAAGATAATTCAGTAAAACTTTCGTCGTTATTTTCATAAAATATTTTTGTCGCTTTCTCGATCCGACAATAATTCCGCTTTTGGGGTCCACCAATGATTGTGCCATCGCATCGAATATTCCCCGATAAAACAAACATTCCCCGACCAATAGAATATAATATGACAACTTGCATACTTTGCAAAATTTATAAATACTACCCACAACTATAACATTATCTCAAATCCACACCATAATATTAAAAAATATTTCGAGAAAATTAAATCTTTATTCATAAAATCTCTGGGGTCTCACAATCTCCTCCTTATGAAATTTCGCCGAAATTTACGTGACGCACTGTATGTCAAGAGGTGAAAATACCTTGACTTCATTTCAGATTCTAATTCTTGAGGTATAACCTTTGAATGTTGAATATGATCCTTCTTATCTAAGATTTTAACACGTATCTCCTCATACGTTAAATCTTCTGCTATATCGTTTAGTTCTAATTTAATAATGTGGTTCGAATCGTCCACATATTTACGTAACATCGATACGTTAAGAACGTTATGAACACGCCGACATACTTGGCGGTAAAAGCGAGTCTATAAGCCATAGTTCCTACTCGATCGAGACTTTTAAATGGGCCAATTAAATCGAGGGTTGAGATTTCCTCTCTTCGTCGATTCTTTCTTGCTTCTAGAATAACGCCTCTTGAACCTTCTTCTTCACATTTATCACCCAAGTAGTGTAGCTTGAGCGGCTTTTAACTTTATCAATTAAAGTCGATTCTACTCAGATATTCGTTATCTTCACTTGGGTTCCTAGAGTCTTTAACTCTATCTTCATCATTTGTAAGTCGTATCGCAAATGGGCCTTTGTGTTAACAACATCGCACTCAGAACGCATACGATCTTCTACTCAATGCGTCACCACCACGCTCGCTTTTCCACGATGGTATTGAATGGTACGATCGTAATCTTCAATGACTTCGAGCCAACGTCTTTTGGCGCATGTAACATTCATTTTAGTTGAAGAAATATTTGAGGGTTTAAGAAATGGGTTTTGTATCTGGGTCATTACAAAATTCGATTTCACGCTCAAGGGTAGGCTAAGAAGTCTTCAAGAATACGTCGAAAAATTTATTAACAATAGAAATATCATTCAAAACTATGACTCTCATCCAAGACTTGGATAAGACGTCACATTGATACCTATCAACTTGCCATCGCATTCATGACGTCCGCCTACGTAAAGTCCGGCTTGGTGCATTCCACACAAGAAAGTCAACAACGAAAGGGACCGGGCTCTTTACTTATGGCTTGATATGACATTGATTGACTTTAGTGGTTTGGTTACTTGAATTAGCATAACAAAGTTGGTTAAGAATATGAAAGCTAACAACCTTACGAAAAGCATGATGAGTAGTTAACCAATCTATTCCTAAAATCACATCAAAGGCAAGTATTTTCAAAGAGATACGATCGATAGGTAACGTGAAAGTGTTGATTTGAACAAGATTTATAAATAGTGGAGGTAACGAAGGTTTCTCCCAACAGATATATCAAAGTCTAACTTCTTCGGAGTTAACTTCAAACATTGAACACAACCAGGTGAAATAAAAGAGTAAGTAGAACCGGTATTTAACACGGTATAGACATCGCAAGAGTTTATGACTAACATACCCGTGATAATTTTATTCAGGTTCCTCGTCACGAAAAAAAAACGCTCTCTCTTAAACTACCGGCTTTGGCTTGTTTGGGACATCCTTTGGCATCACTATCCCAGCTGGAATTGACTTCACCATACAAAAAAATCGAGCTTGGTGACCTTCTCTTCCGTAATTAAAACACGTTTTGGATCGTTGCATACAGTTTGGACGGATGTGTCCTCCCGTCAAGATTTAAAACGTCTTTACCGGTGGTCGCTTCTTCTTCCTTTGAAACGGTCTTTGGTGCCGACGCCTTTACGTTATTGTTGAACCTACTCTTCTTAAAATGTCCATTCTTATTATTTTGGCCATGATTACCACCGGCGGGTTACCATTTCGACATGTTGATTCCTCCATGCTTATCGTCACCGCTTTGATGATCAAGTCACACCAGATATTATCATTTTGCCACCGTTTCTTTTGGTTTGGTTGACTCATTATCGCACTCCAATAATCGAGCTATATTAACAACATCCGAATACAAACACGCTTTATGAGAGATAAGATATTGACGATTCTCGACTTCAAACCTCTTAAAAACATCCGCGTCATTCTCTTTCATTATCAACCAAGTGGGGACGCAAATCGGACAACTCGGCAAACTTGGCTTCAGATTGACACTCGGCCATGTTGTTTTGCTCCAACTTGATAAATTCCACCTCCTTCATGTGACGAATGCTTTCAAAAAGTACTTGTCATTGAATGCGACTCTTGGAACTTCTCCCGAGACATCTTGAGTGCGCCAGTCAAGTACGCTTTTACTGATTCCCACCAAAGATCCGCCTCTTCACAATAACATAAAGGTGGAAAAAGGAACATTTTGCTTCTGAGCATCCCAATACATCAAATATCTTGGTGATCTGCTTTAACCACGCCTCCGCCTTTTGGTGGTTCGGCTTTCCCAAAACTCGTGGTCTCAGCTCTTGAATTGCTTAGCGGTGACCAACCGTGGGTTGCCATTGTTTCCTCTCGCATTATGAACAGGAGTCGTCTTCTTTGATGTTACATGAATTCAAAAAAAGCTTCTAAACGCACGTCGTCGTTCAATCAATTGATCGTTGTTGTTGTTTATAGGAGGATTATCGCCATCCTCATTGCACATTGGCTCGATTATTAATCTGTGGAGAATCAATACCTCACATGCTCCATTGCTTATCTCAACATTTTCGATGTCATTTTCAAATACGCCACAAAAAACAAGGGTTAATTAACATATCACATAGTATCTCTATACTCGACCACCAAATTAAATATCAAATAAACTTAGGTAGGTCATACTAACGAAGGAATTCTCCGCCTCTCCCCTCCTAGTTCTTGTCTCACATCTCACCAGGGGATCATATCCCTAAGCTTTGATACCAACCGTGACGCCCCCAAAATTAGGTATACATCACCCATCTTGAGTCGCCAGATACATGGTATGTAATTCAAATACAACTTAATAATACAACTGCGTGTGTGTACAATACGACAAAACATAAACTGTGAGTTTGAATACAAATATTGTCTATTAGAGAGTATACAAACTCAAAAGGAGTCCTCATTACAATTATTATCACACTATTTCACAGAATAGTGAGGACTACTACTGCAAACATCTAGGATCATCACTCTTCTCGACTAGTCCCCAATTACGCTCTCATTTCACAAGAAAACAAAGTGAAAGAAAGGGTGAGCTCAACTAGCCCAAAGAAGAAATATTATGACTAAGATAATACAGAATAATTTATCGTTAGCCTTCAACAGTGTTAAACTGATAAAATATAATAACTATCAAGTTTAACTGCAACGAAACGAGCAATCCATTAGAAGAGTCAAGTAGAGAATAAAATCTATTATCTTCTATGATTTAAAAGGTTTTTCTTGACTTGTATCGCTGAGACTCAGCTTAATAAATAATCCACATCATCAAATCATCCCTGCACTACATGCCAAAGATATTCTTTAGTATCACGACCACGAATTATCCATGCACTACGGCTAAAGATAATCATGTTTTCATCAACGATCCTGATCATGCCATAAAACAATTCATCTTTGCACTACGGCCAAAGAGAATCCATAGTCATAATCATACCAAAAATCGTCCATAAATGCACTACGGGCCAATGAGGACTTTTTTCCACATCATTTGTAACATTACTACATGATTATACCGAATAATCCCTGGTCATAATCATACCAAGTCCATCTATGCACTACAGGCCACAGATGACTTTCAAAAAAAATAAACATGAGGATGATGACAAAGATATAAGAATTCAATAAAACAAGTTCAAGAATTAATTTATCTAGAAACTGATAACGTCCAAATTGTCAACATGATACTGCTTTGTAGATTAAAATTCAAGAATGCTCAGAAGAATATTTCCATGAAAAGATACTGGATGAAGCGCAAATATCAAGGATGTTCCACTAATTTCATGGATTATAGACGTCAAAACTTTAACCAACTAAGTATAATAAAGAATGGAATAACAAAAGAAATCACCACGCATGCGGTAGCTTGCATGAGATGTGTTATTCCAATGTAATACTAAATAACTAATCGGTCAAAGTAAATTCACACCGGTTGTGGTGTTCCAATGAATAATAAAGAATGGGATAACAATGAAATCACCACGCATGCGGTATTACATGTACAAAAGTTATTCCAACGTAATAATAATAACGCAACTGTGTCAAAGTAAATTAAGACCGATGTGATATTCCAATGTAATAATAAATAATGAAACCGTGTCCGGCGAAATGCATGCATGTGGATATTCCAACGTAATAATAAATAATCTAACCAGTCCGCCAGAAACGCATGCATGTGATATATTCCAACGTAATAATAAAGAATGGAATATTAAAAGAATTTTACTATGTATGCAGATTTCTTTTCATGTATGTGTTATTCCAACATAATAATAAAGAATGGAATAATGTAAGAATTTCACCAAGTATAGGGTAGCCACAGATATCTGAGTTATTCCAATGTAATAATAAAAAGAATGGAATAATGTAAGTTCTCTTCATAAATAAGAAAGAAAGAGTACCCTTACGAGTACAACAAATAATATTCCCTACCTTAGAAAGAAGAGTCTTGGATATAGAAGTAGTGAAGTTGCGAGAACACTTTTTTTCTTCTTTCGCCCATAGTTTCTCTCTCAGTAGTTTCAAAGAATTCGTAAGAAATAATGAATGAATGAGCTTCTATTTATAGAAAAATGGACCGCATAAGAATTAACTCATGAACGGTCCAGATTGATTTACTTTAATCGACTATCCATATTTAAAGCAAAATCTTTTAAATAAAAATATAATATATTCTATTTATAATCTAATAAAACGAATAACTTTATAAAAGATTTTACTATGCAAATACTATGCAGTACCTTATGCAAACACTATGCATAATAAAATATAATATATTCTAATTATTGTCTAATAAAATGTATAATTTTATAAAAGTATTCTGCTTTTATATAAAAAGAGTTTACCATGCAAAACACTATGCAGCACTTATGCAAATACTATGCATAATAAAATATAATATATTCTAATTATTGTCTAATAAAATGTATAACTTTATAAAAGTATTCTATTTTATATAAAAAGATTTTACTATGCAAAATACTATGTAGACACTATGCAACACTATGAATAATAGAATATAATATATTCTATTTATGTAATAACTTTATAAAAGTATTCTGCTTTATATAAAAAGATTTTCTCAGTATTATTACATTAATAATACCAACAAAATCGAAAGTGACTTATCACGTAAAGATCAATAATTAATACCGTGGTGCTACTACGCAACCACGCCAGTATTGTTGATTTCTTTTACTACCGAGTAGTTCAACGGATAACTGTAAAACTTCCGCCGTTATTTTCATAAAATATTTTTGTCGCTTTCTCAATCCGACAATAATTCCAAGCATCTGAGGGTCCACTAATGATTGTGCCATTGCATCTAATATTCCCTCGATAAAACAAATATTCCCAACCAATCGAATATAATATGACAACTTGCACACTTTGCAAAATTTATAAATATTACCCACAACTATAACATTATCTCAAATCCACACCATAATATTAAAAAAATATTTCGAGAAAATTAAATCTTTATTCATAAAATCTGGGGTCTCACAAACCTGACCATATTGCTATGAAATGTCCATTTCGTAAGGGGCAAGATAATAATAATAACTCTCAGCCTAAGTCCCAAGGGAATTTGGCTGAATCTGATGCCATTATTGTTATTGTTGTCTTGAAAGTAAACCTAGTGGACAATTTCATGAAATGGGTAGTAGATACTGGTGCCACTAGACACATTTGTGCGAATAGAGACCTAATTTTTAACTATGAAAATGTGACTAATGGAGAAAAGGTGTTTATGGGGGATTCTCGAGCCACTAATGTTGCAAGGAAATGGAAAGTTTTACTAAAATTAACTTCTAGAAAAACAATTGCTTTGCAAGATGTGTTTCATGTGCCTGATATTCGTAGAAATCTTGTGTCTGGTACTTTGTTGAACAAAGTTGGCATTAAACTTGTGTTTGAGTCTGATAAACTTGTACTTACTCGTAATGGAGACTTTGTGGGGAAAGGCTTTTGTAATGGGGGCTTATTTGTACTTGATGCTTGTGCGGAATTGAACAATAAGAATGCTTCTTTTGCTTATATTGTTGAATCTTTGAATATGTGGCATGCTACATTAGGACATGTAAATGTGACATCTATTAAAAAATTGAAACAACTTGAACTTATATCTAATTTTGCAAATACCGAGTTTAATAAATGTGAAATTTGTGTGGAAGCAAAACATGCTAAGAAACCTTTTAAAAGTGTTGAAAGACAAACTGAACTTCTTGAGTTAATTCACAGTGATCTAGCTGATTTTAAAAATACTACGAGTAGAGGCGGTAAGAAATATTATATTTCTTTTGTGGATGACATGTCAAGATATACTCGAATTTATCTCCTTTCCTCTAAAGATGAAGCGGAATAAATGTTTATTAAATATAAAACAGAAGTTGAAAATCAGTTAGAAAGAAAAATTAAAAGACTTAGATCCGATCGTGGAAGTGAATATGATTCAGGAAGTCTTAAAAAAATTTGTGAATTAAATGGAATTATACATGAAACTTCTCTCCCTTATTCTCCACAGTCCAATGGAGTCGCGGAAAGGAAAAATAGAACACTTAAAGATATGATGAATGCTATGTTAATTAGTTCTGGTTTACCTTCTAATATGTAGGGAAACGCTTATTTTTCTGTAAATCATATTTTAAATAGAGTTCCACATAAAAAGATAGACTCTACACCGTATCATTTATGGAAGAAACATGCACCTAATTTGGGGTATCTTAAAATGTTGAGGTGTCTAGCTAAAATAGCTATACCGAAATTTAAAATGAATAAAATATATTGGACCAAAAACAATGGATTGCATTTTTATTGGATATGCTTCTAATAGTGCTGCTTACAGATTTTTAGTAATTAAAGATGCGACTAATAATTATCAAAACAATTCTATTTTGGAAACAACAGATGTAGAATTTTTTGAAAATATATTTCCAATGAAAATAAAAGATGAGGGCAGACCTTTTTCAAATGAACATCTTAAAAAAAAGATAAATAACATGTATCTGCATCTACTAGAAGTAAAAGGCAACGTTTTGAGAAAAAAATTTGGCCCAGATTTTATAACTGCTTTTATAACTGAAGATGACCCTAAAACTTATAAAGAAGCAATGAAATCAATTGATGTAACTTTTTGGAAAGATGCTATTAATAGTGAACAAGAATCCATTATGTCTAACCATACTTGGGAACTAGTTAATTTGCCTAAAGGATGTAAACCTATTGGGTGTAAATGGGTGTTTAAAAAGAAGCTAAAATATGATGGGTCTATATTGATAAATTTAAGGCAAAACTTGTGACTAAAGGGTTTACTCAAAAGGAAGGTTTTGGCTATTTTGACACTTACTCATCAGTAACTAAAATGGCAACCATAAGAATTTTAATTACTTTGGCATCTATTCATAAATTGATAATCCACCAAATGGATGTTAAAACTGCCTTTTTTGAATGGAAAGTTAAATGAAGAAATATATGTGTGTCAACCGTAAAGATTTGTAATTCTAGGAGAAGAACAAAAAATGTGTAGACTTGTAAAATCTTTGTATGGTTTGAAACAAGCACCAAAATAATGGAATGACAAGTTTAATAAAACTCTTTTGTCTAATGCTTTTGTGACAAATGAATTTGATAGTTGTGTCTATAGTAGATTCAATAGAAATTGTGGTGTGATTATTTGTTTATATGTGGATGATTTGCTAATTTTTGGTATTGATAAGAAAGTTATGAAAATTACTAAATATTTTTTATCTTATAAATTTGACATGAAAGATTTAAGAGAAGCGAATTTGATTCTTGGCATGAAAATAAGTAAACATGCAAATTATTTGGTTTTATAACAGTCTCGTTATGTGGAAAATATTCTTAAGAAATTTAATTTCTTTAATGAAGAGCCATTAGGAACACTCTATGACTCTAATGTGCATTTAAAGAAAAATAAAGGGAATGTTCTTGCACAAATTGAATATGCCAGAATTATTGGTAGTGTAATGTATTTAATGAACTGTACTTGACCTGATATTGCATATGTCATTAGTAGACTTAGCAGATATACACATAATCCTTCAGAAGATCATTGGAATACATTGTCATGACTAATGAGGTATTTAAGAGGAACAGTTAATGTAGGTGTACATTTCATTAGTCATCCTAATGTTTTAGAAGGATATTATGATGTTAATTGGGTATCTGATAATGATGAGACAAACTCCACTAGTGATTATGTGTTTACTTTAGGTGGAGAAGTTGTTTATTGGAAATCTGCTAAACAAACTTGTATTGCTAGATCTACTATGAAATCTGAATTTATTGCATTAGAATTGGCAGGTACGGAAGTAGAGTGGATAAAGAATTTATTGGCAGATATACCGTTGTGGACTAAATCAATTTCTTCTATTCCACTGCATTGTGATTCTCAATCAGCTATCGGCCGAGCAATGAACCGTGTTTGTAATGGGAAACATAGACATATTTGTTTGAGACATAATATTGCACGAGGACTGATTAGTAACTGTGTTATTTTCATGGAATTTATGAGGTCTGAAAAGAACCTAGCGGATCCGCTTATAAAGGGATTGACTAAAAGGGTTATATAAGAAGCATCCAGAAGGATGAGACTATTACCAACATCTTGAGTAAGTAATACATGATGGAAACCCAACCCATGTGATTGGAGATCCCATGAATTGGATTCAATGAGTAATAACAAGTCACAGAATTATTGAATTATATATAGCACTGCAATTATTTGTCTTTCCCTATATGTATGTGGTGCTTATTGACAAATTGTGATAGGATGAATCATTAGATTCTTAATGAAACTCATAGCCTTAAAGGGTGGTGTATATCAGTTTACACTTGATGGGTTCACCTATATAAAGGTGGAAGTGTAGGTCGCTTTCTATGAAAGCCTTTGGCAAACTCTCTAGAGCTTTTATAAAAATTTGGGATATGGTGCACAACCTAGGATGCGCCCAACCGCGGACTTGTGTGGATTCAAGATTTTTGGTATATGTGCAAGTTCAATTATTTGTATCATAGATAATGAGTTCAAGAATATAGTTCACATATAATCTACATTCATGAGTTTGTTCCACTAAGTGTCGATTCAAACCCACAAGTTATTGATGTTATGTATCTAAAATCGATTGCCTTTCTTACTTCATTTTTTTTCTCTTTGATAATTTTAAATCATGTAAGGGATTGTTGGTTGTGCTTCAAAATTTTTAGTTTTGACGAAGTCCCACATTGCCTATTTTGAGAACCTTTCATGTGTATATTAGTACTTTATAAGTTGAGCTTAGTAACATGGTTGAAGAAAAAGAGATGAGTTCATGCACGTGAGGATGGCTAAGGAATTAGGCTGAGCCAAGCTTAGTTCTTGGACTTTTGATCAAAAAACCTTAGTGCGTATGTATGTGTGCGCAGGGGGGTGCTGATCCGATCAATTATTCCTCACGGGTGCACCCAGGTAGCCCACGTTCTGTTTTTCTCCAACGTTCTACGTAACGTTAATTTCCCCAATGTTCACCATGTTCTCTCTAACGTTTTTATTTTCTCCCAACGTTCTGTTCATCTTTTCTCATATAAATACCAATCTGGTTCTTATGAGTTAACACACAAAAATATAAAACCATCCTCTCTATATACTATATTCTCTGTTACTATTTTCTGGGCAATCCACAAAGACAAATCCAAAGCCTTCTTCTGTGAGTACACACAATTGAATGCTTCGTCGTTGTATCCTGAAGAGTGGACGCCGGAAGCCCATCTGTACCTGAGGTTATGACCTGTGAGGGCAGAATCACTTTTTAGAACATTAGCTTTGTTACGCCTCGATTTCCAAATAAGTTATTCCAATTTTACTGTTGCTTCGTCTTGTTAATATTGCTTCTTTTTCCAACAAGAATGAGAGCCTGAAAGAGTTATTAGAGAGAGAAACAAATAAACATAAGTAATGGGGGAAAGAAAGAAGTGTTATAAAAATTGGCTGTGTCTGTAGCTGTTTTGATTAATTGGGTTAGATCGTCAATGAAGTATTCTTCTTCCATGGCTGATGATGGCTTGAGGGAGAGACTCAGATGATTGAATTTGATTTGGGAGACTTGAAAATTTTAAAAAAAAATATGGCATCTGCAGTTTAATATTGTCGACGAAAAATTATTTACAAACGGCATCGTTTTCTGTTGATCATTTGGCCATACCTAGCGTCAGTTTAATACTGAGACGGGAGACATTTACAAGGAGGGGTATTTTTAATCATTTGTCCCGTCCACAATATTAAACTGTGAAATACTGAAAATTAAACTGCAGACGAAAGCAATATAGGTCGTTAAATATCCGGATGGACGATCGGAATTGGTTGTAAGGCTAGACTCTTTTTTACAATGTTAGCTATGGATCAGTCCCATATATATATATATATACTCCTTCTATTCCCAAAAAGATGAGTAAGTAAAAATAGAGAAAAAAGAGTAAAAAAATTATAAATTTATCCTTAGTGGTACCACAATGTAACGACCCCAAAATAGGTCCATTCAATCCAACCCATTCTGAGTCGCCAAATACATGGTACAGAATACAACTACAACTTTATTACAACAATTGTCGTGCAAAATACAACAACACATATACTGTGAGTTTGGATATAAATATATACCAAATGTGACACATGTCCCAACCGTGGACAACACCTCACAGTGACACCTTACATAAAGGTATAGTCAAAGACTGTTTTAGAAACTAAAATCTTTGGGAAGTGCTCAAGGAAACCTTCGTACATGGGAGGCCATGCGTCTAGGTTATGATAGATATCATATGTCCAGAGAATTATCCTTGGTTGACCTAATAGACCCCAAAGAAAAACTAGAAGATTACTATCATATTCTTCCCAATGGTGAGTCTTCTCTTGACATATCATTATCTCTACTGTCTCTAATTGAGAGTTATATTTCAAATAGACTCCAAGATCATATAGATAGTGCTGGTAGATATACTCAAAGAAATGGATGAGCACAATCTCGTCTTTATGATGACTCGAGGTTGTATGTCATTAAACATCTTGTATAATAGTGACAAAACACCCTTCCAAAGTTGAATTCACCTTACCCTCAACATCTATAGACCACCGCTCTATTCCCCTGTTATTCCCTCGCTTGTCCCAAATTACACTTTTATTACACGAAAGGAATTGTGAAGCAAAAGGATGAAAGCACAACTAAACAAGTAAAGAATATCATGACTAAAGATAAATAAATTATCAATAGCCTTCAAACAAAGAATAAATCGTAGATTTAGAACATATGGTAGATGATAAAACTTTTCAACCATAGTTGCAATGAAACGAACGAGCAATCCATTAGAAGAGTCAAATAGACTATAAAGTCTATTATCTTCTCCATGTTAAAAGTCCACCAACAATGTTTTATCCTCAGAAAATCAATCAACAATTCTGTCCCACAATCACATGTATAACTCATAATCGTAATTGAGATTCTAAATTCTCTTCGCATCCAAGACGAAAATAATTTTCATCACCGCCTTTACCTCAAAACATCAAAGATCATGGTTATACCAAATCACAGCTCTTGTTCATAATCATACTTATAAATTCATCTTTGCACCAACGACCAAAGATATTCATCAACAGTTCATCTTTGTACCACATGCCAAAGATATTCAACAACAAGTCATCTTTGCACTATGGGCCAAAGATATTCATCAATAACTCATCTTTGCACTACAGGCTAAGATATTCATCAATAATTCATCTTTGCACTATAGGCTAAGATATTCATCAATAATTCATCTTTGTACTACAGGCTAAAGATATTCATCAACAAGTCATGTTCACCTCAACACCTGTTCATCTTTATCTTAAAGAAATACATAATCATTTCGTAAGTCAGATAACAATAATTATAACCATGTTGATCAATTCACCTTTGCACTAAAGCTAAAGATATTAAATTATAAATTCAATGGTCATGATCATACCAAATACAATTCAACTTTTCACCTATCGCCAAAGAGAACCCTAGTCATGATCATACCAATAATCTACCCATCTTTACACTCCAAAGAAAGAGAATTTCAACATCGTGGTTATAAAATGTTATATATGATAATAAAATCAATATAATCAAAACATCTAGATTTAATCTCAAGAGTAATATTCATAAATCAACTATAATTTGGTTAGAAAAAGAAACCAATTTTGTCATAGAATAATAAGAATCTCATGAATAATAACTCATGAATAAGTAACTCGTGAATAAGATCTCATGAATAGTAAACCCGACTCAAAAAAGGTAGAAATTCCACAATAAAATTCATACCAATATTTCGGTATAATGATATTGAAAGAATAATATTTTTTTTTAAGCTTATAAACAATTTATTTTAATTGTTTACACTTTACTAAATAATGCATTTAATCATTCTAAAATGCCAAACTCATAAGATTTCATCACCAATAACCAAAATCCTCATCAAAAATCTGCATATACCTCATGTAGGATTCTCAAGCCATAAAATCTTATTTTCCAATTTTCTTACTTCACACGACATATTTAATTCATTTACTCATAACTAGTCCATTTTCATGAAAAATATCAAATCAGTTCCAAAAATATTTTTTTCCTCAGATTTAGCAGAATATAGTCTCATATTGAACATATATTTTTCTCAGAATTTTTAAAATTCATTTACTATTTTTCATATAGCCAAAACCGCCGAATATTAAAACATTTATCATAAATTGTACTTTTATCCAAAAATTCTGAAATTTACAGAATATACTCATGTTATATATATGTACTCCCAATAAAAATTTCATCAATTTTGGAGTTAATCACAAGGAGTTATAAGGGTTTTCTTTTAAAATAGTCTTTTCCCATAAAATTCATAACTCATAATCTATACATCCAAAAATCGCCATTTTTGGACACAATCAACAAAACTCATCAAATTATCATTTCAAATTTTTCCAGAATTTTTGAAGGTCTGAAAAGTTACTAAACATAAAAAATATAACAACCCTTAAAATCCCTTACCTCAAAAGAGCAGTATTTCTGACTGGAATAACGCTGAACGAACTTGCACCGTATAGCAACACTCAAGATACAAGAATATACTTGATAATATAGAGAGACAAATAGAGAGAAAACTTCAGTTTCTGGTGTGATTTTCAATTCTAACTTAAGCTTCTATTTATAGGAAAATGCTAGAACGCCAAAGGAGACTAAAATAATAAAATATTATTTTTCTTTTCTACACACCAACCATCCAAGACCAGCCATCCAAGCATGCCAATTCTGAAAAAATATAGCAGCCCACATGTTATTAACACCAACCAAAGTGGGTCCCACCATATAATTTAATAAAAATCATTTTATTTTCTGAAATTTCAATAATTCATAGAAAATAGCCCGCTTATCGTAAAAAAATTCAAACTCGCGATTTTTCATGGAAAATTCCATTCTCTACAACTTTGCGTAAGAAATTTTTCCAAATTACAAATGTAAATTGACCAAAATCAACAAACGAAAGCGTTTTACGCCTATAATCAATTTTCTATTAAGAATTGTGTCCACCGACACACAAAAAAACATATGTTAAACATTTAATACCACAAAATACTCTTCCTCCTCATATACTTATATATCCTACATTCATTGTAAAATATCACCGTTAATATATTATTAAAATAATATATTTAAATGAATTATTTTATCGTAAAAGATAAAATATTAATTTTCAATAGTTGTCACATTAAAATTTTCTCCATCTATATCCACAATAAATATTTTCTTTACCATAATAATCAATAATTAATTATTCACAAATAATATTACAGACTCACAAAGATCGACAACCGTGCCGCTTCCTCAGAAAGAGGGGCTTTCCAATAAGGATTTCTCCTCACTGCGCCAAGCAATTAGTGTGACAAACCTCTCCTCGATAGAACTTTCTAGACATTGCCAATAATGTTATCTAATAATATTATTCAAATAATATGAATTATTGATCCGATAATGGAAATAACCGTAAATGACAATTATCAAAATAACAATATATATAAAATATCAACGCAAAGAATTATCAATCAATATAATATCAATAAGAATAACTCAGTAATAATTATTGAGTAAAGGCCTTCACGTAAGAATCAATAATTCAAAAATACTGTAATATCGTGTGCTTCTCGTAAACAACGCCAGATTATTGTATTTTAACCACCGTGTATTCCAACAAAGTTAATTCTGAAAACTCAAACTTGTCGCTTTTCTTCATCCGACAGCTTATTCACATTATGGGCCCACAAAATGACTCACTACCGTCAGACGGATATTCTCGACAAAAAGAATATTCCACGACCAAACGAATATTCTCCGACAACAATGAATATTTTATAGCCACTTGTGTGTTTTGTAAAATTTGCATATTTCACCCATAACTTTAAACTTTTATCAATTTTAACATTTATTGAATAATAATTATAAGAAAAATTGAATACTTTTATTTCATAAAATTCGGGGTCTTACACACAACATTGTCTAAATTGATTAATACTTTTAATTTTTTTTATACTAATAGACACCACTAAATAACATATTTACCCTTTACTTTATCTATTTTATCCCATTCTTTTGAGGTACAAATTTATTTATACTTTTAGTCATCTTTATAAGGAGGGAGAAAAAAATTAACTTTTGTTATAGAGAAGATGAAGAATCTATATAAACATTAATCTGTACTTATACGCTCAAATTTGATATATGGATTAACTTATGTCCACCCATATCTATTTATAAATTTTGATATAAAAATTTTGTGGACATGAAAATTGGACATGTGAATACTTGAATTTTATTTATTTGTATTTTAACCTCCAATAGTAAGTAAAAATACAAATAAATAAAATTTAAATACACTCATGTCCACCTAAAAGAGCTCAATTTGATATATGGACTAGTTTATAACCACCCATATCCATTTATCCGTCTTCTTACAGCCCACTAAATTCTAAACACCAACTTATACAAATATTTTACAAACTGTTTATGTGGTATACTCCACCCAAGAATATTGATCAATAAATTGCTTCAATATAATCTTCAGCCTCAGACAATATGTTGTGATGGAGTATATCACATCAGCAGTTTATAGAATAATTTGTCTCTAGCATTATTCCAAATAGGTCAGACAAAATATGGTTATGGGTTGGTTTTGGTTTTTAAAATATGGTTATGGTTCCATTTAAGAACTAAAATCATATTAACCATTTTTAATATGAGTTATGTGGGTTGGAACCATATGGTTATGGTTATGGTTATGGTTAAAAACCATATTAACCATTTTAGGATATTTTGACTTTTAAATAAAATTTTTAAAAAATGAAATTAATATATACTATAGATAGAGTGATGGATACAAGGGGTGGAATTTAGACTTCTTAAGTAATGCTATGAGATATACATAATTACATAATATTATTTTTTTTTTGGGTGTGAGTGTGGGTGGGGGGGGGGGTGGGGTGGGGAGTGAGGTGTATACATAATCACATAATATTATTTTTTGGGGGGTAGGAGTGGAGTGGGGTGGGGGGGGTAAGGGGTGTATATAATCACATAATATTTTTTTTGGTAGGATAGGGATGGGGTGGGGTGGGGATGGGTTAGTGGGTGGATGGGGGTTGGGGTGGGGTAAAGGGTGTATACATAATCACATAATATTATTTTTTTTGGAGGTGGGAATGGGGAAAGGGGTGGGGGTGGGGGTGGGGTGAGGTGGGGTGAAGTGGGGGTAAGAGGGGTATACATAATCACATAATATTATTATTTTTAGTAGGGTGGGGGTGAGGTGAGGTGGGGGTGGGTGGATTGGGGTGGTGGTAAAGGGTGTATACATAATCACATAATATTATTTTTTTGAGTGGGGTGATGATAAAGATCAGATACATAATCACATAATATTATTTTATTTTATTTTGGGGTGGGAGTGGTGGGGTGGGGTGGGGTGAGGTGGAGTGGGATGGGGTGGGGTGGGGTGGGGTGGGGGTAAAGGGTGTATACATAATTACATAATATATTTTTTGGTGGGGTGGGTGTGTGGCGTGGGGTGGGGTGGGGTGGGTGGGGTGGGGTGGGGTGGGGTGGGTGGGGTGGGGTGGGGATGGTTGAGCTTCTTAAATATGGATGGAAAGAACTTTTGATTTGGATTTGGAATAAAATATAGGTCGAGAAATAGTTAACCGTGTTGGAAGTATATTTCTTTTTAAAAATATTGTTCCAAACTTTAACCAACCCAAATAAATAAAAACAGTTAACCAACCTATTTGGTTCCAATTAATATGAATTGACCCGACAGTTAACCAACTATATTGCTAGGTCTAATTCCAAAAAAATTACCATGGAATCCGTACAGCACCAAGTTCAGAAAATTTTCTATCAGGAATATAATGCCATATGCCCACGTGATCCGAAAAGCATCATATTTATATGAAGAAGCAATGATAGGACTATTGTCCTAGATTGTGAATACGTTCTATTCATCCCCAGCAAGACGAACAACTTTGAAAAGAGTAGTAGGACCACCCAGAATTCGTTCAGATAACAGCAAATCAAACACTCACTTTTGCAGCCTTTTAGAAATTTCCAGGGACAATGTTGGTTTCATGGAACCCACCTTGGGCTATATAACCACACCTATAAGGCAAAAATGTCACACTCATATCACATACTTGATCTGCTAAAGTCTTTCCCCTTCTCTTTTCTTTTTACTCTGTTCAAGTGGTGGCATTTTGTTGTTTCGATTTGTTTTGGTATTTGCATATTTTCTCTTTTCCCTACCTCCCATTAGAAAAAAATGACACATACGCATGCATATATATATATATACACATGGGAATAATCTATAGCACATCTTTGATTAAAAAATTTAAATCAGGACAGTGCTTACTCTTATGGACGGTCAGAAATGTGTTCGTCCAAATAGTATCATATCAAGCACACCAACTATGAATCAATCTCTCCCTCTCTCTCTATATATATAGAGATACCTTACAAGTACAGGACATAGAGAGAGAGAGAGATACCATACAAGTACAGGACATGACGGTGTTTGGATCTTGGACTGCAGTTAGTGCCCAGGCCCCAAATGGAAAAGGAATCTTGGAGACCTGCATCTTTTCAACCAATCACCAAAAATTAAGGCCACATATGTCATGTTTATATCATCATAATGATAAGCAGTACTGCAGTGGAACACTTTGGGTCATCACGAGGTTGATGGAAAAAAGGGAATAATCAAGTATGTTACCATCCAAACCAAATGGATCCTCTTAGGGTGAAGTTGACACCCTAGCAAGTTCTATAACACAGCCCTTTGAGGAAGAAACAAAAAACAATTCCCTTATAGCTGGCAACGATTGGACAAATGTTTCGGAATTGACTGGTAAATCATGTAGAAGTTCATACTTCATTTTATTATCAAAGAAATGGAATATTTGATAAATAAATAAAAAATACCACTTGGGTTGGAGCTACATAAAAAACTGTACATATGAAACTTAATCCAATAAATAATTAAAACAAAATGATATAATTGATCAGATCTCATTCAAAGAAAGTAGATTCTGAAATCTGAACAGCGGAATATATTTGACCATGTACCACGACAAGATAAAATAAGATAAGATATCCTCACTAATGCACAAAATGAAGATGTTTGTTCCTCTAAAGAATATGCCAAGGAATCTTGTTCACGCTAGTTTTCTTCTGACAAGTCCTTTGAAGAAGTCAAAACTGTAGCAACATGGTAAACAAAAGTCTTGTTACTTAATGCATGAAGAGCCAGGTAAAGAAAGATTCAGACAAATATATAATTTAAGCTTTGGATTTGAAGGTAAGACTATGTGGGAACAAAATGTCAATTTTATTGAGGAAGTTGGGCATGAATTCTATATTTTCCTCACAGTAGTTTTTAAGAAGAGAAAAATGAATGAATAAATTCAAAGGATTCACTGGAAGTGACAGATACATCTATACTAGTTATGACAGGAAGGAAGACTTGAACAAACACATATAAATTTAAGACTACATGATGTGTGCATTATACATATTAATCAAATGAAAGATTGGAAGTAGGCATCATTAGACACCACCAACCCCAATAAAAAAATAAAAAAGAAAAAATATATACCATGAAAGAGTAGATAATGAAATTACAAAAGTAAAAATAAAATAAAACAAAGCTAGATGAAGAAAATAACACAGGTTGACTGTAGATACTGCCTCATATCGACATCCTTATGAAAAAGAAGATAAAATAAATATTTTCTTTTTTAATCTTCTTTTTTTCCCCTGGTACTCCATATCTTCTTAATTATCAAAAGAGAATTTAATGATGTGAATCATATAGTATTGCCAATAGTATGTAGCTTGAACATCATCAGGGACGGAGCCACGCCAAGGCTGGAGGGGCCATGCCCCCCCAAAAGATTTTTTGGGCCAGGCAATAAGTAGAGCAGGAGCTGGAAGCCTTTGATTGCAAGCCATGGGAGCTAAGGTAGGTAATGGAAAGAAATTAAATTGGGGAGTAAGTAAATTTGGTAAGTTAGAAGAAGAAGAAGAAAGCCAAGGCAAGGTGCGTAGCAAGCAAGTAAACCGAGGCTATAAAGCCCCGCCTCCTTCCTCTCCCTGCACCCCAAATGCCCAGTCCACCCGGGCCTCCCTTCCCAATCCAAAGTTCTTCTAGTTCAGCTATAAAATAAAAATTGAAGCCTCAAGCCTCACGAATTAATACCAACAACTGAAATCAGGTATCCAAAAGATATGGTAGATTAGATATGTTATATCTATAAAATTATAATTTCAGGAGTAGATATTTTTCCATTTTCCCATTTAGTATAATAGATGGATTTCGTGATTTGAAATAATGTCGGGTGCAATTCTGACGAAGTTTTGATATGTTCTAAAAGACTTTTTTTTGTTATGTTTTGTTGTCTTTGTCAAAGAAAATTATATTACTACATTATCTTTGTTTTAGTAAAAATATGTTTTGTAATTGTGGAACTTTACTTTTTAGTGATGAATATATATTATGTTGTTAAAAAAATTCTTGCCCCCCCCCCCCCTCCAATATTGAATTCTGGCTCCGTCCCTGAACATCATGGCCAAACCACAAAGTTATCAGAACATACATGTAAGGCATAAGCAAGAAAATGTCTGCAGAGGATATATAATATGGTACCTATTGCCATCTGGGTGAAGCTCACACATTTGACCATCTTCACCTATAGCTAATAAATATCCTGATGATGTTAAACCCTGAAAAGAACGAGTTAATTAGATTTCTGATCTCCCACAGGAGGCTTGTTTTCATTTATTATTTACCTACTAATATTTATCTTTTCTCATTTAGCTTTTGGATTGTTAGTATGAAGCGACACTTCATTACAGATCATTCAGTAACTTCTTCTTAACTTATGTCCATGTTACTTTAAAATAACCTTTTTCTTTATCCAACTTAATATTTTATTCACTCCTTTATCTTAGAAACTTGAACATATATAATCCCAAAGTCGGTGAATCTAAATCACCTGAATAGTAACTTCATTTTGAACTGGTTGATCCTGATCCTCCTTTTTTCCCTCTACAGTGACCCTCTGCCCACTGCATGCATGCACCAGAAAATTATCATGAACCTCAATTAAAGTATCATAAAAAATATGCCTGTGGTTAGGAAAACAGTGAAAAATGCATCACATACACAGATGATTGAAACTGGTATCTAAGACCCCACAATGTGATCCAAGACTTTTTGCGTAATTTTCACAGAATCGCAACTTATTTGTAAGTGGTCGCATCTATGGGATGCTTCATTCAGCAAAGAGATACTTTACCAATTGTATACGTTAAGAGAAGGTGAGATTTTGAGAGAAAGAACAAAGCCAGATACCCAAGACTAGGTTTGCTCCTTTTCTTTTCCATTCCACCATATTACAGTCACTTTTATTGTTGCAGTGTTCTAAAAGGCGGCCGCCTAGGCCCTCGCCTTGCCGCCTAGACGGAGATTATTTTTTAAATTTTAATAACTACCCAAACCAGATCTTCATATATTTATTTTTCTAATGATTTGCCATATTCATAATGCATGTTGTAGCATACCAAATCACAACAAGAAGTGAACAAGATCAAGTCAAAATGAAACTTTTTATTATAGTTGTAATTTTTTGAACTTATACCAACTTCAAATTATATAAATGATGATACATTTGTAATATTTAGTTTAATTCAATATAATTCTAGTTTCTTAAATTTTAATATTAAATTGAATTCTTGAAATTTTAAATTTTATTATTTAATAGCAATCTTATTTATGAATAAAACTAATACGTTAAAGATATGTGTTTAAACTTTAAGCAATTATCTTTATTATAAATTGTTTTACTTTATATTATTATTTTGTTTGGATAAATGTAAGATAAAATATTAAAATTGGCTCTTTTATGCCCCTAAAGCGCTAGGCACCCGCACTTTAATGCTTTTTAAGACATTGTTCTTCTGTAAGTAATAACTTGTATCAATAGATATATATATATATATATATATATATATATATATATATATACGGAGAGACTCTAAAGCGAACCTTAAAAAGCGAACCAAAGACAAACCGTTGTCTTTGGTGTCTATACATGCGACGATTCGACCCGTCACCAAAGACTACATGGCTATGGCGGCCAGGTCGAATCAGAACCATAGACACCAAAGACGACGGTTAAATCTTTGGTTCGCTTTTTAAGGTTCGCTTTAGAGACGGACCGTATATATATATATATACACACATGTTTACACAGGAAACTTTGACGCAAATCCCAAATAGCAGCGTAATACTTTTAAAGCAAAACCAACACAAGGAAACAGTGTTAAACTAAGGGACAGCTAATGGCAGTAAAAAGAGTACCCCTAGCAGATCCACAGAAACCAAACAGTAAAACAAATTACGTAAGAGAATAGCCAAATGAAGAAATCATTGTCATGAAAGGTTTAATAAACGAACTAAAAAAAAATTGGGACTACCAAGCACCACTAGTTACTAACTCAAGGGAGCCTTGACAAATATAACAGGACCTCTGACATAAAATCCATTGTGTTCTTTGTTTTTTAGCTTTCTAAATGGATTGTCGACCTGCTCTTGGTTAGTGGTTACACCATATCTTCTTGGTGTGTCACTATGAAAAACAATTACTTGTAAAAGAGACTTGGAGCTCATACTTTCATGAACAATATGAGCCAAGTCCCTGTAGCAACCGGATTATTACATTTGTTACAGTATTCTACTTGTTGCCCTTCCACGTAACTATATTATCATCAGTAGAAGTGTATATACATATATGGACCTCCTATATATGTATTATCCAGTTAAGTCATCAGGTAGTCAATTAGACCAAAGGACCATGTTTTCCTTCAACCCCCTTGAGATAGTTCAAAGTACAGAACGGCCTCCCAATGCTCCCCATCTAAATATTATGAACAAGGTGCAAGTAGTCCATAGAAAACTATATATATATATATATATAGGGTCCGGTTCCTGTAAGGGCTCCCTTACTTTGTTATAATGCGGACTTTTTTTTTTTAAATAACTAAAAAAAAAAGTTTAATATTTTATGGAACTGAAATTTTTTCATAATACAGTGTTTTGGATAACAAAAGCAGTGCATGCATACAATGCATCGTACCACCATTTTTGGTATAGGTATTCAAATCACGCCCAAAACATTATATTATGGAAAATATCGTTCCCATAAAATATTAAATATTTTTTTAGTTGTTTTTTAAAAAAAAAAAAAAAGGTCCGCATTTTAACAAAGTAAGGAAGCCTCACCGATCGGTTCTATATATATATATATATATATATATATATATATATATATATATAAATATCCAACTAGCTAATATGACAACAGCTAACAAATATTCACAAAAAGAATAAAAATGTCCTGGTAACTTGGTATTTTATAGCTCTTAACGTCTAATGCCTTTTCCACTATTTGTTTAAATTCTTAACAAATGTGCGGACCAGATATATTTTTATACGTTGTAAGCTTAAATGATTAGCAGGTGCAATATGGCATCCCACTGAACCCCCTTAGACATGAAAAGACATTTTATGTCCATCCAAGTAGGCTTGAGCAAGTAGGCGTAGCAATTATGTACAAAAAACTGACTAGGATATTCTTTCTCATAGTTTTTAACCATGAACAAGCTCAAGTAGTCTCTAATCATGGAAAGAGGAATGATAAAAAAAAGGGAGGGCAAGAGGCATGCTTGAAGCTCTTCTAAACTTACTATTTATAAAATTTAGTTGGTTCATTGTTTTACTTTTATGCCCTTATAATAAATATTCAACCATTACTCTTTTTTTGAAGAAAAAACATTCAATGTCATTATTTTTATCACCACATTTAATGTTGTTGTATTCTCTTTGGTTAAAGTTTATGGATTTTAATGGCATTACACGTCAATCAATGAAGTTGAGAGTTCCAGTGTGATAAGTAAGGAGTAATTAACTTATTCATTAATTCCATATTAAGGGGTATATGTGGAAAATTTATGTAAAAAATTATCACTTAACTGATTTTCTTAAACTATGTGCCAAAAGAAATCAGCCTATAACTATGGGACGGTGGGAGTAACAATCTTTCCCTGGTGACTAAGATCGTGGTCCTTTTAATCAGAATAAAATCCACGTTTTTGGAACTTTTGGAAATGACCAATTTATTTCTATATTAAAATTAGTCTTTTTAAGATAAAAATTATCTAACAATCTTAAAGCACCTGAATCCTTGCTTGCTCAATCTTTGTGGGTTGAATATCTGGTGCTTATAACATATATACTTACAGGAGTTCATCTAATACAGCATAAGCTCAATACTCCTTTTAAGGCATGTAATAAGAGAAATTGTACAAGGAGCTGCTTTAAGATTTAGAACAGGCCTGATAAAATATCATGCAAGCATAAAGAAAATAAACAAGTAATTACATTGTAATTAATACCTATGTAGCCATGTCTTGTAGTAGAGCTCCTCAAGAGGTTGAAATCCTGCATAATAGCAAGCAAAATATTCAAATTATTCCTATTATTGTACAAACGTTTCAGAAAGAGTTCTCCATTGTCACACGACTCACACTTGTATGTACAAACAAGTTTTACCTCAAAATAACTCCAATCAAAAATAAGTTGGACCCGTACTAAGACTAATACCCATAGTTCGACATTTAATCAAAATCTCAAACTCTTAAAAACAAAATAAGGCAAGTCAAATCATCCCTTTCTCTTTCTTCTATTATTAGGCCAATGGATCAACTCATGCGTCCCAACATAGCACCTCTCTTGGAGGTCACACCACCACGCCGGATCTCCTTGAAGCACAAAATTTATGGCTTATGCAAGTGGGTTTCCTTTACGTGAGTGTGTGTACTCATGATAAAGGTAAGGGTGTTAGCGATGAAGCAATAGCCATTTCATTTAATTACTTGATTTAACTATGTCTTTGCAGCTTATTTACTTCTCACATTTCTTACAATTCATCGGTGCTCAAGGCAATCTTGGAATCTGAAGCGATCCAATCAAAGACTACATTAACAAGTACAGAGTATTCCATAAAAGGTTTGTTTTTTCTAAGCAATATGAATTAGAATTTTTTCATATATAATCTATCTTTGACAAACAGTGTGAGACGACCCTATTGATCTACCTTTAAAGCAGACGTCTAGGGGTACTAGGTATTGTCACTTGGGCTACACGTTTGTTCATATACCACTACCAATACAAGACTCAAAATGAAGTGACTAGTGCATAGCTGCTAAAAGTACCTCTTTCTCTTTCATGCCTCAACTATAACTTCTATTATGATCGCAATAATAAAATATTTCATTGGAATAAATGATATGATTTTTTTTTGCTAGTTTAAATGATATGATTTTTTTTTGCTAGTTTAAATGATATGTTTTTTTTTGCTAGTTTAAATGATATGTTCTGATGTACATATCATTGTTTCAGTTTGCGTGAACTTTTCAGTTTACTATATTAAAGAAGAATTTTTATCCATGGATTTTTAGATGAACAAAAATTACATAACTAATTAAAACACAAGGATGCCAAGCTTACAGAAAACACCAAATTGATTGTTAGAGTGGCAAACAAAGAGAAAAGAACACTTATATATGAAGGAGGTTGCAACATATTTGTAAACTTAACAGACACTAAAATATATAGAAGACAATAGTTAACCTTGATTCATAAAAGATCGAAAAGACTCTCAAATTTATTGAAGAAGGCAGCAATAAAGATCTTCTCTCTGCAATTGGTAAGCAACCGAAAGTCAACTTCTTTAGAAGCGAATTCAAGGATGTTGTCGGTTTCTCGTTATCAACATTCAAACCTACACACCGTAAGATGTGGAAGGTCAAATTGTAACTACAACATGCAGCTCTCCACAACAATAGCAATACCATACACACCAAATATGTGTATCTAGCAAGTACGCAATAGATTCAATTCATAACAGGTGACTCAAAAGACAAGGGCATCAATGAAAGGGGATACGAAAATTATAGCTATATCACTTAGGTATATGCAAGTTATTTGTTTAGATTGGCAAATCATCATGAAAAGAAATTTACCAAAGACTAACGTTAAACTTCTTTGATCTATACGTTGATGTGCACAAAATGCCTCCCACTTTGAGGTCATTTAAGTACAGATCATTTGGCCACTTTATTCTAACATTAATATGTGGGACACCCTGAAAAAATTATGTTAACCAAAACAATAATGTCAACATCAAACTTTGGCATCAACTTTGAATTAAAGAGTCAAAAGTCAAAACATCATATATGGTCTACATGATCCTTGTAAAAACTTGATCTTCTAGTAAAAGTTTCTTTACTTTGTTCATCGTAAATTTGATCTTATCATGTGGTCAATGTTTGTACGTGATGCCTAGATTTATTCGAATGCCCATGCTTAACACAAAATGACACAGTTATAAAGATGAGGCATGGGGTACAATACATGAGGGTATTCAGTTTAAAACTATTGATGCTGACCATCTACCAAAAGGACAAGGGAGTCTACTCTCAATACTAATAAGGTTGATTCTAAATAACTTGGATCAACTACAGAAACATATCTTCTCAAAAGGCCTTTATGCACCGGAAAGGTTACTACTATCTCCGTTCCTAAAAGATTGTCGTTTAAGATTTTGGCACATGGATTAAAAAAGTATCATTTACCAAGTAAAATTTGTTTGAAATTCCATCACTACCCCTTTATGGGAAGTTGAAAACTATTAATACAAGGGAAAGAATTTCTTGGGACAATGAGAGAAGGTAGAGGTAATATAGGAAAGTAAATAATTTATTCTAAATGACAAGCTTTTTGGAACAAATTTTTTCTTCTAAAACGACAATCTTTTAAAAACAGAGGGAGTACTATGCAAACCATCGCCGACCCTTTATTGCCTAAGTGGATTACTACTATGTAATAAGCTTCAATTGAAGCAATGATACTCTTTCACTCCATTATTTTACTACAATTAAATTTGTAATAATAGTTTTCTAAATTAATGGGTGTTTCACCCAATTTTAAAATTAAGACATAACAATGACAAGAAAACACTTGCATTCTGTCACAAACATCCTTTATTGCCTCTGTCATAGCAAGACTAACTACGTATTGTACAAGTGGAACGACTCGGCCATCTTCCATATGTATTGTAAACGAAAAAAGTAGACAGCCCTTTGGAGATTCCCAAACATTCTTCGACCTGCCTGCAAAAATTATCACAATTATAATCACCACACAATTAAAATGAAAAATTCAAAAAACTGCTGCAAAAAAATAAAAAAATCAGAAACCTCGGCCTTTGTATTGAAAATCAGCCACACACACCGCACCAATAGGAAGATCCCCAAAATTGCTGCAAACAACTAAAATTTTAATAGCAACATTTTCTAAGTAATTAACATCAATGTTATTAAAAAAAAGTATACTTACTTTGAAATTACATCATGAGTAGAAGGCAATCGCGGAGACCAAATTAGGAACCTTCCAAAGCTCGCAGTTGAAAGAGAATTCATATAAGAATTTATACATAAAGATTCCTCGTCGAAAGACTTTTCATTCTCTGAGTGCAAAAACACTGAAACTTCGGCATTTTCAGGGAGTTTTAGAATATTGTTGTTTTTCATAGATTTAGCCAATTCCTTCTCTGCTAATGATTTTCCACATAATAACAGAACACAAGGCGACGGGGATTCCATAGCTAAACAAAACAAACATTATTATCCATATATGTGTCTGTTGAGATAAAAAGCTACATTTAATCAAAAGCACATACATGTATATAAGCAGGCAATACTGATTTTTCTGTTTTATTACATGCTGGAACAAATTTTGCATTTTGGGACGGAGAGTATATATGTTCAATTCTTAATTGCATATCAGTTAAAAGCATGTGCGTTGATTGTTACTCTTTCCTTTTCCAAAATTTGATACAATCTTAAAACAACAACCTTTTTGGAAATTTTTATATGTTCATACATATCCCTTGCATTAAATGAAAAAGCAGCAGTAGTTTAACATGATAATACTCAATCCAGCTAGCTAGAATACAAGTAAAGGCATTTTTCATACAATTTTATAGTCTAAAATTACAAATATCTCAGATTTTGGAATTTGCAAAAAGAGTAAATTTATCTCTAATTAAATTAGAACGGAGGAGGTAATTAATAATTTAAATCAAATACATAAATAATAAATACAATTATACATATACGCATATGTAGTAGCTTACCTGACGCTGATGCTGATATTGAGAGGCGCTTCCTATGAGTATGGAGGAGCTGCGGAAGAGAGGGAAACAAAAGGGAATTTTTTAGAGAGAGAAAGTAGAGAGATGATCGTGGAAAGAGAAAACGGAGGGAATTCGGTAGGGACATTGAAGAGTTCTGGAGAGGGTTTTAGGACGGAGAAAGCGATTTTCAAATGATTTAGCATCACAGTGATACATGATTATTTATCTCACAGACGAATTCTGATCGGTTCGTTGTAAAATGGACGGGTCTAAGACTGTATGTGATTGTGTGTATCAGAGGGTACTGTAACTATAGAATTGGATATGTTTGGCAGGAAAGGAAAATTAGAAGAATAATACTAGTATATTGTTTGCAAGTAGGTTAAATATTTTTTCTGTCAATGTAATATAGGTACAGATGGATAATTGAATTTTTTTTTTTTTACGGTCAACTTACTTTGTATTCAATTTTTCTAACAAAAAATTAAAAAAAAGGTTTAAATATGATTTACTATCTTAAACTATTGATCATATTCCACTTCGGTAATCCACCTTTTAATTTTGTCAATTAAATAATTAAACTATTAATTTTTTTTCTTCTATCTAATTTCTCTTGACAACTAAGAAATTGCTTAGGTTGTCCCCTAAGTGGGACCATATCTAACTGACGTATATTAAAAAAATAATTTTTTTACTATTTTGTTAATTTAAATTATTTCAGTTGGGGTAAAGTTGGCAAAGTAATTTTTATTCCTCACTAAAGCAAAACTCAATCTTGTATCCAGTTTATCTATCCCAAATCCAGAACATTATCTTTCCCAAATCCATCTATACCCTTTTCAGTTTTCTCTCAATTACCTCCGTACAATGGCCGGAAGAGGAAAGTCTTTGGCCGGTATCGCCTCAAAGAAGGCCGTCTCCCGCAGCAGCAAGGTCGGTCTCCAGTTCCCCGTTGGCCGTATTGCCCGTTTCCTCAAAGCCGGCAAGTACGCTGAGCGTGTTGGAGGCGGCGCTCCCGTCTACTTCGCCGCCGCCGTCTTTGAATACCTCGCCGCAGAGGTAAACCTCTCCCTCTTTCTCTCTCTCTCTATATTTCTAGATTTAGATCTGGAGTGATTGATTATTGATATGAATTTGGAAATGGCAGGTGTTAGATTTGGCTGGGAATGCGGCGAGAGACAACAAGAAGACAAGTGGTTCCACGGCATATTCAATTGGCTGTGAGAAATGATGAGGAGCTAAGCAAGCTGCTTGGTGTATGATGGCAGGCGGATGGTGGTGTATGATGATGGATGGTAATAGAATTAGATGCTGTTGTTGGTGAAGAATCTAATAATATGGTGGTAGATCTGGTATGGTGGTTGATTATGGCGATGGTTGTAGATGGTGGTATAGTAGATCTGATTGAAATTTGTTGTTGATGTACGGATCGTGGAACTGGAAATGAGGCTCAGTCTTATGGAAGCGGCGGAGGCGGCGATGGATTTTGCAGCGGTGGACTCTGTGTAGGTGGAAATGGTGGAGGTGGTGGCTATGGACGAGGTCGCCAGGAAGGTGGAGGTGGCGGCAGTGGTTATGGCGGTGGCTGAAGGGAATTTAGCTTTTGATGTTTTTTATTAGTTTTAATGTTTGATAGAAAGTTAGTGTGACAATTTTGCCCTTTAATTTATTATAAATGTTTATTCAAAAATTAAAAAACTCTTTTTTTGTTACACATTAGCTCAGTTATGTCCCACTCAGACAGCCACGTCATTAATTTTTGATGTGGCAAATCTAATTGAATGGAATTGAAAAAAGAATAATGCTAGAGATACAAATTATTTTACAAATATTTTACATATTGTTGATGTGACATACTCCATATCAGCATATTATAGGGGGTCGAAAACTATATTGAAACAATTTGTTGATCAATATGCTGAGCTGGAGTATGTCACATCAATAGTTTATAAAATGTTTGTAAAATAGGTTGTGTCTGTAGCATTACTCTTGAAAAAAACTTATAGTTCAATTTATGGTTGAAAGAAACTTTTGACTCAATTATAAATTTAATGTCCGAATTTGAAAAGATTTTAATTTTAAAATATTTTTAATTTTATAATTTTTATAATTTATATTATACTTTAAAATATTTTTTTCATTTTCTTCATAAAAATTTCCCTATAAATTTACATAATCACTGTCACGTCACACAAAAAGCGCCACGTCGAACTTTTAATGAATAACCTCGAAGCTTGATGTGTCTGGATTACATTGAAAGTCAAAGTTTCTAACGGTTTTTTTAACTTTTTGTTAGAAAAATCAAGTACAGTGAGTTGACTGTAAAAAAAAAATTCAGTTATCCATCTGTAACTGAACCTGTAGTATAATGACTAAAAAAACATTTAACCCGTTTGCAAGTCTAACCCTTTAGGTATGTTTGGTAAGGCTTTGTTTTTTATTCAAATTTTTAAAAGAAAAACATTAACATATTTTTATTTTGTGTTATTTTTAAAAATAAATAAAATACGTTTGACTAACGTTTTTGTTACATTAAAAATGAAAACAAAAAATGGTTGGTTGACATTTTAGTATTTCTCTACTTGCAAACAAATTTTATTAAAAAGATATAAAATAAATAAAAGTCACAAATTTATATTTAGTGTATGTTTGGTTATACATCATTTGGACGTTCATGAAAATATTATTCATTTAGAAGTATCTTATTTAAAATGCATATTGTTTAACTTATAAATGCGTAATACATGAAGTTAATGCATGAAGTTGTTAGATGAGTTTAATAACTTCATACATTTACCATCGTTAATGCACGAAGGCTGCTAGAATCATGGTTTTAAATAGGGTACGGTTGGCACTCCGGTCTGATTTAAATTAAAAAATTAATTTTTGTCAAAATTCGGTTGACCTACCGGTCGGATCGGTGGTTCAACCAATAAAATCAGATATTGAATCGAATTTTTTTTTTGGGACCAATTTTTTTTTAATATTACAATTAACCACTTTTAGTAATATTATAACTCAATTTTATTATGATTTTAGTTCATAAAAAATGAGATTTTTTAAAATTTGATTAATTACTAATAATATATATTTTATAGTATATTAATGACGTCACTAAGTCAATAACGGTTCGACCACTGGTTGGACCAACGACCCATCCATCCGGTACCTTTTTCGATTCGATAATCGGTCCGAGTCTTATAACCTTGGATAGAATTACGACACAATGATATGTTATATAGTCAATTTATCTCAATAGAACACAACTGATGGAGTCCAAGACTTCCATTACAAATCAAGAATTTGGAAGCTATATATAAATCACAGGTCATCATCATCCAATACGCAGCAAACCAGCCTGCAAAAAAGTGCATCAAATTAAAATTAAAGAACCCATTTTTTAAACTATATATGATTGCATAAATTAATTGAAATAAAAATGTATCCTTGGCCATACCAAAATAAGGAGACAAAGAGTAGAATAACGATATTGGCAAGTTTGAAAATCCGAATCTTCTTTTCCCAACGGAGCGAGTTGAAAACCTCGGTTACATCAATGAGGTGTTGTCTTCGTCTATACCTGGTTCCACACAAGGACGGACGACGTTTGAATAAGTGCTTAATTAACTCATAGTCAATTAAATGGACGGTGTCTGAATAAGAGCTTAATTAACTCATACTACCTCCGTCCCATAATAAGTGCTTTTTTAGGCTTAATATTTTTTCCCAAAATAAGTGATGTGTTAAAAATCCAATACAATATTTTCTCATATATGCCCTTATGTATTCAATGGTATTTATTGCATCTTACCATCACTACAATTAAATTATACTCATTAACTCTTTAACTTCAAAGAAAATATATTAAGGGTATTTTTGTCATTTTAGCTTGTGTATTGGTATGTGTGATTTAAGCTAAGAAAACACTTATTATGGGACGGAAGTAGTAGTCAATAAAATGCATCTACCATAATGTGACTCAAACATATACATATATATATATATATATATATATATATATATATATATATAGGACTGATTCATAGTAAACGTTGTCAAATTAAAGTTATCGGCCCTCTGATAATTTTTAATAGAACTTCCGTCTGCAGTTTAGTTTACATTAAATATATATTTGAAGGCATTTCAGCCTATTAAATCATTATCACTATGGAACATAGACAATTCAAACATCATGATAATTGTAGCATTTCCATGCTATGAGGTTTAGAAAAATAGTATTGTGATTTGTAAACAATATTATGTTTAGTTAATATTTGAACACTTAATAATTTTCGAGTATACCATATTTAAGTTTTATTTGTTTTATAATCTTTTGACTCTATTGTTGACAAATCCTGAATCCACTCCAGACCATGAAACTCTTATTGCTCTGCGTTCCAGCTATTGTTTCGAATCGTACCTGCTACGAGGACTAGATATCTTATGCATTCCACTATAAGTAACGTTCCTCGTGTCTCGGTCAGTGTTTTTAGTAACCATGGGGTGGCCAGCTAAGCTGGTTCTTCTTCATTACAATTTATGACAAATATCAACAAAATAATCCTCAATTATGCTAAAGTACTAAAGACGGTGTCGGCCAGTGCATCTATTATTGGGATCCGATTAACATTAAGTTATTTTTTTGGTAAGTTGGTCAATTGGCCAATAAAATACTGACATACATACAACCTCGCTTGCGTGTCAGTATTCTATTGATCAATTGACCAACTTACCCCAAAATAAACTTCATACTAACTACTTCCCTATTATTGGTTCACATAATATAAATCAAGCAAGAGCTGAGAAAAACTTACAATCTCACATTGTAGTATAGGTATGGAACACAGAAAAGCGACATTATCCAATGCCCTGTCACTAGATAGAGAAAGCATAAAACCCCTTCTGAAATAAACTCTGGTAGAACCACTTTGTTTATTCGAAATGCAGAATCATAAGGGTTGATATAATCGAACTGTAGATCTGTTAAGCAAAAGAGCTGCAATTCAAATTTGTTTGTCAGGATTCTTTCATATAAAACCTTTGAAGTACAAAAAAAAAACTTTTATATATTTTCACATAAAAAAGTGTCGCTATAGATTCTATAGCGACGGTTTTCCCGTCGCTATACATCTATAGAGACACTTTTCATAACCCCAGCCAGGTAAATTTGTTTTATATGACATTGATAAGGGTAATAACATAATAAAGAAAAGTTCATTAATTAATAGCAAACTAATGACTAAACATAGCTCAAGTCTAAACAAATTCGAATCATAAGACAACTGTTCTGCAACAGAAACAGATTACTCAAACAAAAGAATAGCAAAAAGAGTAACAGAAAAACATCAACATGATATTCCCTCCGTTCCTCTAAAAAAATCCCATTTGCTACAAATATTAGCAATATAATTTTATTTCATGCTTACTCTTAAAAACAACTTGTAATGAAATTAGGACGACAAACTTTGAAATTGAGAAAATTAATATGATATCATTATAGAAAGAAAAAAAAAAAGACTCTTTTGTGAGGGGAAAATTTTGACATTTGACAAATGGCTCTTTTTTTTGAATAAGTAAAGAATGTTGTTATATATTAACGCCGAGATCCGTCCACACGTCTCAATCACTAAAAACGCGTAAATTTCCTACACAAAAACGAGGAGGATTTGATGATTGAGACGTGTGAACGAATTTTTTATTTTCCTAAGATAATTAGAGTTTAAAAAGGAGGAAAACGGGGGACGAGAGAGGAAAATGGGAGACCTGGTAAACGAGGAGGACGAGGAGAGCGATGAGGAAGAAGAAGAAGAAAAGCCAGGCCCAGACATCCCCCATTTTCGTCTCCCTCAGACCCTCACCCTCCTCCTCCTCTCGCCTTTTCTCCTTTTCTTTGTGCTTCTCTTCTGCGACAAAAGGAAGAAGAAAAGCTCGCAAGGAAATGAATGTCAAGATATAAGACTGTCTGAATACAAAACCATAGGCTATGCGCTTTTTATTGGGACAAAACCCAATTTCCGGAATGACAAGAGCCCCCAATTCTTTTCTATGTTTTATACTCCATTCATTCCGAATTATATAATTATTATTGACTTTTAAAAATTAATTTAAAACTTTTTCAAATTTAAAATTAAGATTACTCGATTTATATCGAGTAATACTTTTTATATAATTTATAATATTCATCATTCTATAGATTAAAATTAAAAGAATTTATGTCAATTTTAAGTTTAAAAATTGTTTAAGTTGTTTAAGCTGACTTTAAAAAGTTAACAGCAACGGAATGAATCAATTTTTTCCTTCCTATATTTTCTATTTTTATAAGGATGTCCGCCAAAGAAAGAAAAAACCCAAAAATAAAATCAAATAATATGAAACGGAGATATTACTATATTGCCCCCACAAAAAGAATCTCATTTGATTATATTTTATTTAAAAAAAAAAAATTGATTTCAACATAAATTTGGGTTCTTGAGCTTTGATTTTTTTAAGTCTGATCACTTGAATTTAAACTTTTTAAAAAAATTAGCTTGTTATTTATAGCTGTCCTATATTTTTAATTTATTCATAAATATCCCCTTTTTTTAGAGTTACAAAATTCAAAAGGATTAGTATAATTTTGAGAATAACGAAAATGTGAAAATAAATACATACGAGAATAATAGACTTTTATTTGAGAGAATTACTGGTTCATTTATTATGGCTTTGAACTTGATTTTGGGTGGGTGTTACTGTTGGATTTTGGGTTTATGTTAAAATTGCTTTTATATATTGCGAAAAATTTTAACAGAATTATGATTTGCGACGTATGAGATTGTAAAATTAGTTCACTGTATCAAATATATCGTAAAAATATTATTAATTAAATTTATTCACTAAACTTGCAATAAAAAAAATCAAAATACAAAATCGTAATATATATCATTTTTCTTAACCCCTCCTCCCTCCGTTTATTTTTTTAATGGTTATTCTTTCCTTCCGAGTGAGGTAGAAAATTCTTTTTATAGCTATCAAAATTATAGCTGTCTGAATAATGGATGTAACAAATTTGTGACCAAATGGTTTCTAAGGTATCAATTTTGAAAAAGTCTAGGGGGACCGGCTTTTTCCAATTGGGGTAGTGATCGACCGGGATTTTTTATTTTTTTTTGTTTTTGACTACAAAATAATTAATGTGATTTATTAGAACTAAAATTTTTATAAAATGCAGTGATTTAGGTGTTATTTGGATACACGTAAAAAATAAGGTTGTACAAACTGTATAACCCTGTTTGTTACGTGTATCCAAAAAGATACCTAAATTACTGTATTTTATAAAAATTTCAGTTCTAATAAATCACATTAATTATTTTGTAGTCATAAACAAAAACAAAAACAAAAAAAATCCGACCGGTCACTACCCCGGTCGGAAATGGGCGTCCCCCCTCCTCCTCATCAATTTTACTGCCCGGACTAAGGTATTATTGAGATTTGAGATATCTCAATAATAATAATTTTAAACTTTTATTGTTTGTGGTGGAATTCAAGAGTCCCATTTGTTTTTGGTTCCCGCAATTTAAAAGCTTAAACTTCTCCTTTGTTGTCTAAACATACGATCCCACTATCAAATCAATGCAACAATTCTTTTTTTATATAAACAAGCATGGTACTCGTGCGGGTAAACTTATATTATATGATGAATAGTTTATATATATATATATATATATATATATATATATATTATTGTGCAAGTATAACTAGGGTGCTCAAAATTTTCAATTTTTTCAGTACCGATTTTTCGGTATTTTAACACTTTTTGGTACCGGTAGTGGTAATGACTTTTTTGAATTCGGTAAAAATCGAAATTTAATAATTAATGTTTTGTAATTTTATATATTAAATAAATTTTTTTATATATTAATAATTTCTATATATATTAATAATGTTTTGTAGTTTTATTTTATATATTAATTATTATTAATAGTTAATGATTCCTTAGTTTTTTTTAAAAAATATTAATATATAAAAAAAACTATTTAATTATTATTAATATTACCATGCGGTATAACCGAAAAAACCGAAACCGAAAATACCGAACCGGTAATTCGGTACCGGTTTTGGTTCTTGTTTTTTCGGTAATTTCGGATCGGTACCGGTTCAGTATTTTCAGTACATGTTTGGTTTTTTACCGATGAACACCCCTACCTCCTGACATTCGCGTCGATACTGTTTTGGTCAATTGACCAAAGTTAACTTCATGTTAACCACTTCAAAATAATCGGATTTGGAATTATGATGAACAATTTTCAAAATAGGGCCCACGCTTATTGTTTCACGGTGGGGCCACGTGTATTGTTTCAACTTCAAGGTGTTTCACTGGTGTTGGTTCATGTTGTTTCTTCATGTTGTTTCAACTGCATGGGGTTTCACTGGGGTTGGTTTATGTTGCTTCACTATTGAGTTGGCTAATTAAGTCCTAGAATAACTAGCGGACGGGTTAAAAATCATGTTTTGGAATGTAGAGATGTTATTTGTTAATTTTTGATCAATAATAAATATATATTATAAATTATTACACTATATATATATGGCTTGTTCAGGGAGGACTTATTTTAAAATGATTTTTAAGTTATTTTAAGTAGTGAATTATAAGTATATTATTTTAACTTATAAGTCATAAATTAAGTTTATAATAAAATGTAAATGTTTTTGACTAAAATGACTTATAAATTACAATAAAATATAAAGACTATTAAAATAAAAACAAAAGTATATTTACATTTAATTAAACTTATTTATTTTAAAATGATTTATAAGTCATTTTTGAGAAATAAAAATAATTACTTTTCAAAAAATGATTTATAAGTTAAAAAGTAAGTCATTGCCAAGCAAATAAATTGTGAAAAACTGGTTATTAGTTAGTTCGACCGACTTATAAGTAATTGCCAAACAGGTGAGATATTCTAAGCCGTTTCAAGAAACCCCCAAGCACCAGCTACTCTTCCCTCCTTTTTCTCTCCATACCCAAAACTGCTTTACCAATGGAGGAACTCCAGCAAGTATTATCGGATAAAGGTTTAAGCTTTTCAACCCTCCCAGACAAAGGTCGTTGTCTCTTCACCACCAGAGACTTCTTTCCAGGTCCGTCTCTCTCTATATACATCATGTATTATTTATATGTATATATTTGCTATTTTTAAGAATTTAATTTTTCTTGCATTCAATTATTCAAATGCTTTATAGTTTTTCTTACGGCTTTCCCAATTCATGAAGTAGCTTAAATTTCCTCTGAGAATAGTAGGGGCAATTAATTGGTTTAAATTTACCTGCAAATTTTGTGTAATTATAGTATATATTTGTTCTTGAATTACTCTTTGTGGAGGTTGATGATTAAGGTACTTATTGGTCTACAACTATACTGGGTAACTTAATGTGTAAGTTTTTTAGTATTTCAAAGTATTTATTTCTTCACACTATATTTTTTTGAATGATTTCTGCATTTTGAAAAGGGATGTCAAAATTAGGGTTAGTGGTATCTGGTAACCCCTCTTTATCGGATTTTTCAGATCACGTAGAGTTTTCAATTCACATTAGGGTCCTTGTTTTGGTTGAACTTTGCATGTTTTTGGGTTCATGGCAATTACAACATTTTCTTACAGTGTTATATGTTGTCGTACTTTAAAACTGCCGTTAAATAAATGATAAGTGTCATATCAATATACCTAATGAGAATTCCTCATCACGGACAACGCACGTGCACACACTTTTGCACTCGGCATTGAAACACTCACTGCCTGCGTGAAAGGTTGCTTAGTTAATTAGTATAGCATTTAGCTTGTACTTCTCTAATCATGCTTTGCATCACAGCTATTGAATCAGTTGACCTATGCTGATAAGTTTTTCATATGGCAGGAAATGCAATTTTAAGTGAAGAGCCTTATGTCTCAGTACCAAGCAAAACTTCAGGGTGTTCAAGATGTGATTGGTGTTTCACATCAAGTAACCTTAAAAGATGCTCATCTTGTCAAGCTGTTTGGTACTGTGGGAGCACATGTCAGGTATATGAAAAACTGAAAAAGTGTACCATATATTCATATAAACACCTTTTTTTTTCTCTAGCTTATCTTTCTTTACGTCAGATTTGGCATTTGCTGGCTTTGTAAATAAAACCATGGGTTTCACTCTTCACGGATTTACGCATTCATAGAATGATAATATAACTTCCCCCTTCCCTTGTGATGCTAAAGTCATATTACTAAAATATGTATGCCAATGAGCTGATGCCACCCAACATCTGTTATATCAATATTCAAATCAAGAAATGTACTGATTTCCATCTGCTTATCTATTGATTTTATGTCTCTATTTTAATTTTTAAGCAAGAAACTTATCAGCTTTGTTGGGAAGGCTGTCGTTAAGCTCTCCAAAATTAAACCTCACTTTACTCCACAAATTTAAATAGTAAGCACAGTAGCAAGTAAGGATCGATCCTGTCCACAGATAATGATATTGTTTCAAATTTATTCTAATGTTTCTAACTATAAACAAAAAGTAAAAGATTGGGGGGGGGGGGGGGGGTTTAATCAATTATAATTAACTAAAGAAAACATGTTTAAATAAAGATGATCAAATAAATTAAAGTTTCAGTTCTTTAGTTCAGTTTTAGCAATTCACAACAACAGTGTAATCAAGTTAACATTATTTCTTCCTTCAATGAAGTTAATAACCCTCACTAATTATCCGAAATCATCCTTAGGTTTTAAATCTAATATGACAATCGCCCCCACTAGACTCTAACTATTATATAACTCAGAGCTATCAATCTAAATTTAATATAACAGAAGCATTTTAAAAATTAGAGAATTAGGTTATTTCGAGCAACAATCACACTATCAGATATTATTTAACTTGTCTTCTAATAATCATGGTAATACTCAAAAGCTTGTTCACAATCATGTATTACTAATTACTACATGTGATCAGATACAACATCATTTGCTTAATATTATATCTTAATCTAGCGGATGATATTAATCAGATTAATCTAACTGGCCACATCAAATCAATCAGATAAAATAGCATATAATCAGTTAAAACAGATTATCAGAATAAATCTCATATAAGAAGGAATAAATAATGAAATTCAATTATACTATTACCTGCAAATAAGGTTTCACATCCCCTTAGAATTGAAAAGAAATAAACTAGCCTAGCATGCTGATAATAAATAAAATAAAAGATGTCAGATGATCAGGGATGTCCCGAACTGATTACAAATTAAAGGTATTTATAGATACTTTGAAACCCTAGAAGAATTATAATCCTATTCTAATTCGGAAGTCTTCACTGCATCAGATATGATAGTTTCATTCTCCTTCTTGATCTCTGCAATCCTGCTTTAGGTAGTTTCCTAATTGAATTAGAATTTAGTTTCCAAAGCCAGCCTTCTTCAGTTTTCTTTTTCAGTTCGGATTCTGTCCATACTCAATTTCTATATCGAACTCTGTCTCAGATTCTACTTCTTTCTTGATGCATAACTCTATCTCCAAATTATGTTACGAATCGAATTATTAAGCTCCAACATCACAAATCCTTCTTAAAATCGGAATCAAAAAGTCAATTCAAAACCCATACAATCGTAGAATAGAGCCTCTCAACACTCAACAGACAGACAAACGTAGAGTGACAAATCGTAGAGTGAAACTTTTCTTTCGGAATCGTAGAGTTAACCTCGTCAGTCGTAGAGTTACTTAGCCGTTGAGCTGAAAACGTAGAGTAAACTTGTCAATCGTAGAGTCGAATGTCGCAGAGCATGCAAATCGTCGAGCAGGAAGTCAGGTCGTAGGGTGAATCTCATCAATCGTAGAGTTCAACTAGAAATCGTCGAACAACTCTGTCTTAGCCTTCCTACGATCGTAGAGCTGCCATACTACACTTCACCATTACGAACGTAGAGTGCTCCTCCAACAATCGTAGAGTAATCCTGCAAAACAGCTAAAACTAGGCATTAAACTCCATATGCAGAATCATATCAAATTCTTCCAGAAATCAATAAACACCTTAACAAGCTCATATAAACAGAAAATATGTAACAAATCTAAGCATAAAGGAATCAAAATAATCAGATATTATGCACCTATCATTTGTCATGATATAGCTCATTGCATCTTGTATATTAGACCTGGCAAACAGTCGGGCCGGGCCGAGAGCGAGCCGGGCCAAAATGGCCCGAGTTTTAATGGGCTGAAATTGTAAAGCCCGTGGCCCGGGTTGGGCGGCCTGGCCAGGCCCACTGGCTTCTTCATTTTTTTAAATTTTTTTTTTTTGCAAAATCAGATCCATCGGGCTGCAGTCCAGTCGTAGACACGATTAGTGCCTTAGCCAAAAAACATAGACCGAAACTAAACAAGCGAGCCAAACAACCAAACAGAGCCATGCAGAAATACAATTCTTATGCTCAACTTAGTACTATATTTGTGTCTTATATTTGGGAATATATATAGTGTGAACTGAATATAAGCCAACCATGCAGTCATTTAATATTAATATTAGTCAAAAAATTAAAGCATACCAATATATGTTTGTTGAAGGTCCAATCAAATTGGTTCCTTAGCATGGCGGGTTATTTGGTCAATTACTTAAGAACATGGAAAACTTAGACTTGGAGTCCAAGTATCATGCCGCCACAATTAGTCAACTAGCTAGCTAGGACAAGCTTTAGTATATAATGGTTAACAAATAATATGAACATTACACTAGATACAATTGGTTCAATTAAATTTGTTTCTTAAGAATTAAGAATAATAATATATACAAAATTATTCAAACAGTCCTGGAATTAATACATATATATAAAAGCACTTCTAGACCAGCTAGTTCGCTCTTATTTTGATACATTATTCTATAAATTAGTTAATTTTTATAAGAGTTCTTTGTAAATAAACGGGGTGGGGGAAATGAAACTTGACAATAACAAAGTCAAATTAATTTAATTAACCCTATTCTTGTTTGGAGGATCAGTTTGTGCTTTATTTTTAAAAATAGTAAAATTTGAATAAAAGTAAAGAAACAATATATTGAAGATTGCATTAAAAACAAATAGTTGTTGTAGCTCAGTTGTTTTGAACTCTTATTTATTTACTTACAAGTCTTGTGTTCAAACCTCATAAACCACAAGTAGTAATATTTTGTTAAAAAAAATAATAAGTCGCGAGACAACGGGCCGGGCCAAAATGGCCCGCATTTTTCTGGGCTAAAATATCGCGGCCCATGGCCCATGTTTTTACGGGCAGGCCGGCCCGGCCCGCGGGCCTGGGCCTAAATTGCCAGGTCTATTATATATACAATAACTAGAAGTTCTTGCAAAATTAATATATGGGACCCACATTGGTATATTTTGATATGCTGACTGCGTTTGTGACATTTTTTTCAGAAGTCAGATTGGAAATTGCATCATCGTGAGTGTCAAGCTCTCACAAAACTTGATAAGAATAGGTTAAATTCTGTTACACCTTCTATACGTTTGATGGTGAAACTTTATCTACGAAGGAAATTGCAAAGTGATAAGGTGAATATCTAATTTAACATTTGTTTTAGTGTGTTGCTTTTTCTTTCTTCATGTTACATGTATCATTTTTTTTCTTGATTAATTCAAATTCAGGGCTTTTGCTTGCTGCTATAGCCTACTTGTCCTTGATGACAGGATAATGATATAGATAAAAAGTGATACTACTTTTTGTATGATTAGTTTGGGATGACTTTGTTGTCACTTTTAAGATGCTCGATGATATCATTCTGAAAACTTCAAACTATAAAAACAATAAAATGGTCCGATCAGTTATTGATCCATTGCTGGATAACCATAACTCATTAAACTCTAGGATGGTTAACGCTTTCCAGGTGTTTCATGGTGTCTTTCCCTGCATTGAGCCAAAGATGTGGCACTTGAATCCTTCCCCGGTATTCATTCATAGGGAGAAATAATATATTAGAGAGAGAGAGAGTGATGACAAGTTTTGCCCAGGGTTCACAGCTTGTATTATTATTTTCACCAAGTACTTTTGTACTTCATAATCTTCATACCACCTTTTTAAGGCAGTCCAAGTATATACCAGAATGTGCTATCTTCACCTTGTTAGCAGCATCTATACCTCATTTAGACTATCATTTCATTAATTAATTGACAGGTCATATGATTATAATCTCAGGGCCCATCATCATTCATCAATCTCCTTAGCTGAACACATCATTATCAGAATAACTAGGATTTGCAGTCTAAATTGTTATTCTTCCACGTGTAGATAGATGCTTTATGTTATCTCAACTAATTGTATGCAGTATATTATTCGAGGAATAACTTGCATGACTTTATATTTGTAAAAATCTCTTGATGATTAGTTTGTTCAACTCCCAGATAATCCCAACTACTGCCACGGACAACTACAATCTGGTGGAGGCTTTGGTATCTCGTATGCTTATCTATTTAAGTTTTGGAGTTTTTAATGCAATTTTTTCCTTTCTTTCTTTGAGTAATCATAATTTTAACAATTTTGCTTTATTTTTCTTGATGAAGATATGTCTGAAATCAACGAGAAGCAATTACTATTGTACACACAGATGGCTAACCTTGTCAACTTGATACTCCAGTGGCCTGATATCAGTATAAAAGAAATTGCAGAAAACTTTGCCAAGGTAATCTATCAGAAATTAGTTATCTCTGTATCAAATAAATTGGATTTCCTTGAGTTAAGTAGCAACTTGAGCAGAGCCAGCTCAGCCTAATTTTTATTGAGTACCCCTCGAGTTATCGACATAACATTAAGCATTTCAATTTTGCCATCATCGACTTGAAGCGTGCTTGCAGTCCTGTAAACCTGGTGTGCTGAAGCATATATAGTAAACTCTGATGAATGGGGAAATCCCCCCTTGGCCTGTGCGGGGAAGGGTGGGTCGGGTTTCTCTTTGTTGTGTTATGGGGCCATGGGGAAGTAATAAATTGTAAAATCTAGAACTGTGATCTTAATAATGGACTGAGTGTGTTGTAATGTTTTGACTGTTCTACCTTACCTCTTTATTATCTTTAGATACTTACTGTTTAACCGCATACTGGCAATTTGTCTTGCTTGCTTGGATGGTCTCTATTGGAGAGTCTGATGTTCTGAATTCTGATGCATACTTTACCTGACCACTTATCCTTCTCAATGGCATGCAGCTTGCATGCAATGCACATACCATTTGCGATAGTGAACTGAGACCCCTAGGGACAGGACTATATCCTGTCCTTTCCATTATCAACCATAGGTAACTTGAATTTACTATATTGTCTGCCTGTCCACCATCTTTCCATTGACTCCGATGAATGGTTTTGGTTCTGCAGCTGCTTGCCTAACTCAGTTCTAGTATTTGATGGAAAGACAGCAGTGGTTCGTGCTGTACAACCTCTACCGAAAGGTACTGAGGTAATGTATGCTATTATACTACTTATATATGAATAGGACCCCCCGAGACATATTAACAATGGAAAATAGCTTTCAAGCGCCATAGTAGCAAATTTAAATTTAGAATATTGTTTTGCACGAATATGATTTTTACTTCTGAAATATACTATGAGACAGTTGCAAAATCCAGCGACTGGTTTTTAGTGTAATTGGCACTAGATTGACAATTTCTTTTGGTCTTTTTTTTGGGTAGGGTGTTAGGGGCAGGGAAGGTTTGCGTATTGCATGGTATATTAATAAATTTGGCAGCTATGATGTCTCTTCGGAATGTAAACTTTTCCTTATCTGATTGTTTTAATATACCATGGATTGATGGATAACTAGTTTCTATAGAAGAAAAAAAGGTGATTATGACGTAAGAAAGGGAAGGATGAGGAGTCCTCTAAGAGAAATTCCCTAACAATACATTCTAACTGAAATAATCAAAGGATCCATAAAATATATTCGCTCAATCCCTTGGAATCACTTGACCCTCAGAAGTGGCCTCACAAAAGCATCCAAGATTGAGGTACCATGTCTTGCCAAGCTATCTTTGTCATAACTCCTAAGGATCTCATTCTATCTCTACTTTGCATGTTATCCCAATACACTTTTGAGGGCAACAGTGAGAGAATTAATGAATTTGTCTGGATTACAAATGCCTTGGGAAACTGGTGGAAGAAAGAACTAGAAGGATTTCATTCTAATCAAATCAGTGCACCAGAGTCTACTCTTAGCCAACCAAACTATGATAATGACCTCGAATGTACAAACATCTCTCAGGGTCCTCAGTTATTGTGCTCACTTCCTATTCAGTTTCCTTTTTTGTTTTGAATAAAAAACTAAAAATGATACTCCCTCCGTCACTTAATATAAGACGTTTTAGAGTTGTGCACAAGTATTAAGGAAATGATTGTATAATATTAAATATAATATCAATTTTCTATATTGCCCTTGTATTAAAAAAAGAGTGTTATTTATTGGGCAAAAAATAGTGAGAGAACCAAAGTTATATTTAATACTTGGGGTAATATTAGAAACTAAACAATTAATGTTTATTTGAAATTCTAAAACGTATTATATTAAGGGACAAAAATATTTCTCTAAAACGTCTTATATTAAGGGACGAAGGGAGTAGAAAAGATAACGGTCGGAGAAATCTATTTCTTTCATCAAAGTTTTGTTTTGTGTTTGTGCAGTAACTAAATACCCACTTAACAACAATACTTTGGAAGTGAGAGTTAATGTAATTTCATACTCATCCACCTGACCTTTTATTTTTCTTTCTTGATATGGTTGTGTTTTGAAGGTATTAATAAGTTACATAGAAACAGCAGGAAGCACAATGACTCGGCAAAAGGCTCTCAAAGAACAATATTACTTCACTTGCACTTGTCCCCGTTGCATAAACCTGGTACTTCGTGAATTCTTAAATTGTGTTGATCCTAATCGTGTTAATTTTTAAAAGAGTGGAATGGCTTCTGCCATTAAACTTGTCCAGCCCTATGGTGGTGCAGGGTCAGTATGATGATATTAAGGAAAGCTCAATTCTGGAAGGTTATAGATGCAGGGATGGTGGATGCAATGGTTTCTTGCTTCATGATTCTGGTACAACTTTTGAGCATTCTTATATTTGTGTACCTGTTTCAGTGATTGAGACTTCTTTTGTGCCTGTTTTCATCTTTTGAAGTTTGAATGTGCAGATAATAAAGGATTCATATGCCAACAGTGTAGAGTTCTAAGGGACAGGGAAGAAATAAAGAAGATTGCTAGTGAAGTAAAATTAATGTCAGAGAAAGCTTCCATGTCGCATTCATCTGGGAGTATCCTCTGATTTTTTGCCTGTGGCTTAGTTCTCCTGTTGGAAGTTTGATGTTATAATTGCAGTATGCAAGATTAGGTGCTTAAACCTTGTTTACATCTTCTAGACAACTGGTGTCTTTGACAGAGTTCAGATAATGCTGAAGCCAGTACCATGTACAAAATGATTGAAAAACTTCAACTGAAGCTTTGCCATCCATTCTCACTCAATCTGATGCGAACTCGGGAAACTATTATGAAGGTATGTCATGTTTACTTCCTTTGCGTGGGATCTGTAGACGATCTTATGCAATCTACGATGTTAGTTGAAATAATCAATAGTAGGTGGAGGAACATGCTGCACCATCTTGCTGATATCATATAGCAAGATTTCTAGCGATTTACTTTTGTTCAAATATTTAAGCGCAAACTATACCTGTTATTTGTTATTCTCTGTCAAATTAAACTGAACTGTTTTCTCTAGGCTTGATGGACACCCCTATTTTTTTAGCTGTATTTTGACACCCTGGTGCCATAAATAATAGTTTCACTACATGTTAAATTATTCTATCTTGTTCTTCTTAGGCTCTGTTAACAACGTAAGAATATGTACTTACTGTTATATTTTCAGATTGCTGGTAGTTACATTTATACACAAATGCTAGCCTCACTCTTGTAAGAAAAACAGGGAAACCTATTTTATATGCCAACACTAACTGGGAGAGGATAACCCCCAACACATTCTGACACTCCCCCTCAAGTTGGTGTATAGATATCTCGCATACCCAACTTGAAACACAATGGATGAAACATCTTACCACTGATTAACTTTTTTTTGATGAAGTGCCTGTAATCTCAATGTGTTTCGTTCTACCGTGTTGTATGGCTACCTTATTATCACAAAATAGTTGCATAGGCCCTTTAGTTGTAACACCCAAATCTTCTAGTAAGGTTCGAAGCCACATAAGTTCACATATACCTAAGGCGATAGTTCGATATTCAGCCTCAACACTAGATCTAGCCACCACTGACTGTTTCTTGCTACGCCAAGTAACAAGATTCCTTCCAACAAATGAACAGTAGTCTGATGTAAACCGACGATCCTCTATAGAGCCAGCCCAATCTGAGTCGGAAAAACTTCGACTCTCATATGACCATTTGGTGCAAACAATAAACCTTTTCCTGGAGCAGACTTGAGATACCTCAGAATTTGTAAACAGTTTCCATATGACAATGTTGAGGATCATGCATATACTGACTCACTATACCCACAACATAAGATATATCGGGTCTAGTATGAGAAAGGTATATCAATCGTCCCACCAAACGTTGATATCTTTCTCTATCAACAATAGGTCATGTGCCTCCTTCTAGATGATGATTAACTTCAATAGGAGAATCAATATGCTTACATCCTAACATGCCAGTTTCTGTTAAAAGATTAAGGACATACTTTCGTTGAGATAGAAAAATCCCACTGGAAGATCTTGCAACTTCAATACCAAGGAAATATTTTAAGGGACCAAGATCTTTGATCCCAAACTCTTTGGCCAGACTCGGTTTGAGATTAACTATCTGTTCTCTATTATCCCCTGTTACCACAATGTCATCAACATAAACAATAAGAATGACAGTCTTACCATTTATCTGTTTGACAAATAGAGTGTGATTTGCTCAACTCTGATTGTACCCAAATCTTATCATTGATTAGTGGAATCTACCGAACCAGGCTCTGGGAGATTGCTTCAAACCATGTAAAGCCTTTCGCAGTTTACAAACCTTACCCTTGGTGACAGATGAAACAAAACCAGAAGGTATTTCCATGTATACATGTTATTCCAAGTCACCATGAAGGAATGCATTTTTCACATCTAATTGTTGAATATCCCAGCCAAAGTTTGTTGTACATGAGATTATGGTACGAACAGAGTTCATCTTCGCCACAAGAGCAAATGTCTCCTGGTAATTAATTTCATGGGTTTGAGTATATCCTTTTGCAACTAGTATGGCTTTGAGTCTCTCAACTGTCCCATCTGGCTTCTGTTTAACTGTATATACTCCTTTGCAACCAACTGATTTTTTCCCATAAGGAAGAGTAATTAGTTCCTATGTAACATTCGTTTTTAGGGCATTCATCTCCTCAATCATAGCCTATTTCCAATTCTTCTCTGCACCCCTGAGGAACATATATTGAAGACAAGGAAGAAACAAAGGAATGGTAGGATGCAGACAATTTATTATAGGTTAAGAAATTAGAGATAGGATGTTGAGTGCAAGATCGAACCCCTTTCCTAAGAGCAATAGGAATGTCAGTATTGTCAAAACTAGTAGGATTAAGATTCTCACCATTAGCATTATCAAGACCAGGTTCGGAGCAAGGTCGGTGTAGTGGTGCTGAAATGATAACCTTATTCTTGCCTTTTCGAACATAGGTCCTCAACTCAGGCTAAGGCTCAGGCTTAGGCCCAGGCTCATGTAGCTCCCCTGTGTAGAATTATCAGAAACAACAACAGAAACAGGGAAAGTAGAACTTATATGCTCAGAAGGAACAAGAACAGGGAAAGTAGAACTTATAACCTCAAAAGGAAGATTCTCCTCAATAATATCCTCCCCCTGAGGAGAGAAGATGAAGAAAAATAAAAAGATTTCAATTTCTAAAAAGTAACATCCCGAGTGACAAAAACTTTGTTAGAAGGAGGATGATAACAGTTATAACCTTTTCGGGTTGGAGAATAACCAATGAAGACATACTGAAGAGCCTTGAGATCTAATTTTCCCCGAGTGGGAGATTTATCATGAACATAGCATACGCAACTAAAAACTCGAGGCAAAGGAAAAAGACTGGTCATGTGTTGGAGAAAAGAAATAGGACTTTTGTTTCCAAAGATTCTAGAAGGAAGGTGGTTGATAAGGAATGCAACAATCAGAACCGCATCTCCCCATAGAAATTTAGGGGTTGTCATCGTGAACATAAGAGTGCGGGCGTTCTCTAGTGAGTGTCAATTTTTCTTTTCCTTTCCGCCACTCTATTTTGTTCTGGAGTTTTGACACTGTGACACATGAGGTTTGAAGGACGATGCCATGCTGAGAGAGTTAATTTTCAAAAACATGATTATTATTATATTCATGACCATTATCACTATGAAGAATTTTGACTTTAGCGTTAAATTGGGTTTGAATCATTTTATGAAAATTCTGAAAACAATCAAACACCTCATTTTTGGAACGCAAAAGATAAATCCAAGTGACACGGGAATGACAATCAATAATGCTAACAAACCATCTAAAACCAGAACAGGAAACAACCCGTGAGGGTCCCCATACATCAGTATGAATAATAGCAAAGGGCTCAGAGTGATGACTGTTAATAACAGAATAAGTCGAAAGTTTGTGTTTACCAAATTCACATCGTTCACACAAAAATTGAGTTTTGGTACATTGCTTAACTAAAGATGGAAATAAGGACTCCAATAAAGAAAAAGAAGGATGACTCAAACGACAATGCCATTGATGAAAAGATGTCAGGCTGGAGTCTGAAGTAGAGTGAAAAGATTGAGTAGAGAGCATGTTAGATGAGAGAACATCTAAATAATAGAGACCATCAACTGTACTATCACTGCTAATCATTTGCCCTGTCACCAAGTCCTGAAAAACACAGTGATTTGGAAAAAGGTTACTGAACAGTGTAGAGATTCAGAAAGACGTTAAACAGATAATAAATTGGCAGTAAATGAAGGGATATGGTGAACAGATGATAATGTTAATAAAAGAGTGCAAATGACAGAACCACTCCCAGAGATAGAAGACAGGGAGTCATCAGCTACTCGAACCTTGTCTTTTTTAGTGCGGGACGTGTAGGAAGTAAAGAGATTGGAGGACCCAGTCATATGCTCAGAGGCACCTGTGTTTATAATCTAACTAGGGTAAGTGGATGAAACATAAAAAGCACAAGGAGGTATACTTGACCAGGCATGATGAGAGGGAGTAGGTTTGAAACAGAATTTCCAGAAAACTGAGATTTCCTCAGGAGTAAGTGTAGTAGCAGTGTTTGAAGTACTGGATGCAACAACAGGAAGAAGTAGAGTAGATATGTAGGCCTGAGATCCACGACCACGATCAGACCGACCTCCACGTCCTTTAGGATGCCCATGAAGCTTAAAACAGCGATCTTTGGTATGAGTCTTGCCCCCACAATAGTCACATTCACGAGGCTCTTTCTCAACAGGAGACGGAATGGGAAAGCGAGGCTTAAGATATGAAGCAATCATGGCTGATCGGTCAACAAGATTTAAATTTGGGATCATCAGCCGACGTCTACTTTCCTCTCGCTGGACTCTAGCATGAGCCTCTCGCAGAGATGGAAAAGAAGTCTGACCAATCATTTGTGCCCGAACTTGATCATACTCTATGTTTAAACTAGCCAGGAAATCAACAACTCGATCTTCGCTAACAAACTTCTGATAAGTTGCGGTATCCTCGGTATATTTGGCTGAAAAAACCCAGTAATGATCAAGCTCCAGCCAAAGGGCATTAATCTCTGCAAAGTACTGTGTAACAGGCTTTTCTCATTCTCTCCCTGACCCAGCTCACGGATTTTTTTTCCGAATGTCATATGCCTTAGACATATCACCAGAGACGGAGAAAGTTTGGGAAATAGCCTCCCAAAGCTCATGGGCAGTGCCTAAAAACATATAACAATTATGCAGACTTGGTTCCATTGAGTTAAAAATCCATGTCTTTACCATGGAGTTATCAGACTTCCATTTTCTTGGGTCATCCCTGGTTGTGCAGGCATAGTAGTTGCTTCATTGATAAAATGTTGCATACGATTGGCCTCAATTGACATACGACATGCTTGAGACCATGTCAAATAATTGGATCCATGTAATTTAAAAGGACTGAGAGCCAAAGCAGAGTTGAAATGATTGTTTCTCATCAATTGCCCTTTATTTGTTTTAGTAGTACTAGCACTATTCATTGAACTAGATTCTGCCATGGAGAAGTGATACGAGCAACAACAATTTATCCAAGGAAATAACAAGAAGGATAATTTAAAGGCTCCAAAAAAGACAGAGTTTAAAAAACTATTGATTGACTTAAGGTCCCAAGGTCACAGTACTAGGCAACTGTTCTTTAATTTCAACAGTACATACGTTTTGCATAGTTGTCATAGCGGTAGCCGACTGCCTGGACGCCTAGGCAACAAGGCGACCGCCATGGCGTCTGTATGGCGACAAATTGTTTACAATGTGCAATTTATATATTATTAATTTTACTTAACAAGTATATTGGCAATAAAATTTCATATACATTAAAACTCAAAACATAACACTATGTAATAATATTAAAGGCATAATTATGTAAATACTTGCCAATAAACAGTATTATATCCATAAGCATGTATTAGTAATTTATAAGTAGGTATTTATAAATTTAGAGTAAAACTACATAATACAATCAAATAAAAATATTCATAAGTATGTATTAGTAATTTAGTATATAAATATATATAAATTTATATATGTATAAATTTATACATATATATTCTAACCACACCAAATAGGAAGCATCCAAACAATATTAATGTATTATATATATATATATATATATATATATATATATATATAAATTTATATATATATAAACATGACAAAAAAAAGAAAGAAAACAAAGGCAGTATTCAGTAAAGCACCAAGGCTAAAGAAAAAGAAAAGAAAAGAAGCCAACACTCATACAGCCGATCCAACCAACATACTTCAACTTCAGTATACATAAAGGGGAAGAAAGCAAGAAACCGACCAAAGCAGCCGAGCAGTAAACAAAAAAGGGGAAGAAAAAAAAACGCCGCTACCTGCCGATCTCGCCGTCGAAGTCCCTCGCCGACGTCGTCGTCGACTTCGTCTTCGTCCCTCCCTCTCACCCTCGACTTCTCTCTCTCGGTTCGACTGTCTCGACTTTGATGGATCTGAGTTCTACTTCTTCTCTGTGAATCGACTCCATAAGGGCTTCGTTATATCATAGCGCGACATTTTTTTTACCCAGTTCAGATTTGGGTCGACCCATGATACCAAGTCGGTTGGCCAGAAAGATAGCCGTCCAAGTCGTTGCCACGTTGTCCACGGCGACGACTTTTTTGATAAGCGCTTGCCTTGCAGTCATTAACCAAGTCGGAAGCTCGCCTTGTAGTTCTCTGGCCGATTGGACGACTTAGCGTCGCCTAGGCGACGCCTTAACAACTATGACGTTTTGAGGAACTAACAGAGGCTTTAAAGGGCTAACAGTAAACTCATCATGCTAAAATGACAGTAAGCGAATGACAGTGAAACTAACAAGCCCAATTAGTACAATAAAGCCAACAAGAATTGCAAGTATAGAAGTTTAAAGAACTGACAGTGAACAAATAGGCCAAACAAACTATCAGTAAGCTTCAATACAAGCAAACCTGAATCAAACTTTCCAAGACCACTGTATATGGAAAGAAGAGAGAGAATCGACCGAACTGGAAGAAGCCGCGCCGGAAAAAGTCGTCGAAAAGCAGCTCACGCGTGCATGGCGTCGACGGTATGGCCGAGTGGGACAGGCAACGTCAAGGCGATGGGTCTCGAAACTCTTTTCGGTGGTGGTTGCCTGGCTATGTAAGACCCTAATATGACCTTAATTCCTCAAAACAAACTGATTTTGGAAGGTTTCTAGTAGAATTTGTGACCGGCAATGGAACAGAGGAAGAAAAAAGAAACAGGTCTGTTATGGACCTTGTTCTGATACCATGTTAACAGTGTAAGAATATGTACTTACCGTTATATTTTCAGATTGCTAGTAGTTACATTTATACACAAATGCTAGCCTCACTCTTGTAAGAAAAACAGGAAACCTATTTTATATGCCAACACTAACTGGGAGAGGAAAACAGGTACAGGGAAACCTGTTTTCCCTAACACATTCTGACAGGCTCTTTTTCAGAAAGGTATAATCATCTATTTTCTTATCTGAGCGCCTCCTATTGCATTGTTTTGACTTTTGAGGCATATGTTCTGTGTAGAGATTATTTTTTTTGCTAAATCTATAAAGATTTTCTTTGATTTCAATGAATTTAATTTATATGTTGTTTTAGATATCGATGGAGCTGCAGGACTGGAGAGAAGCACTAATATCCTGCAAATTGACAATTCCTGTTTATCAGAGTATGTTATCCTTCTACTTAACTTCTGTATTGGATATTTATTTAATTTGCCTCATTACTCTTTACTGTTGAGGATTATAGTTTTTTTGTTTTGTTTTTTAGTTGGTGTTAAATAACTGCGAAGTTATTCATGAGAACTAATTCATAAGTTCTATCACAATCCGGACTATTAGAGACTATCCTGAATGTTATTCAGAATATTGGTCTATTCAGTTGATGTTAGTAAATCCAAATATATTGCTGCTTCTGATTGTGAATGTTACTATCCTTTCGCTACAGGAGTATATCCAGGGTACCATCCTTTGCTTGGACTGCAATATTATGCTTGTGCGAAACTTGAGTGGTAAGAATTGTTCTCTTTCTCCATCTTCCAGACCTTCTAGTTTTCTTTTCCTTGTAATTTTAAAATGTTCTAGTTTCTTTTAGTAGCAAAACTGTACCTTCAAAGAGAGTGCATATAACATCCTATCGGTATATTATGTAGTATAAAGTTATAGCAAGAATTTACACAATCTAAGAGTCCTAATTATAATCTCCAAACTTTGTTGTTTTGGGATGTTGCTATAACCATGTTATCCCCATATGTTTGGAAAACATGGTTGTGGTTGCCATTGCTAGTTGGCTGTGGCAATGATCCAAATTCCAAAATGATGAATTAATAAAATGGTAAAAGGAAGTGACAAAACTTGTATTAATGAAATTTCAAAAACTATGTTATTTTAGGTCCTTGCCACAACCAATTGCCAACTAACCTCATCCAGTTGGCCATGGCAACAGTCCAAAACTGCGTAGTTTTTATTAATCAATTGGTGAAATGACGAAATTGCCGTTACTTTATATTCCCCAAACTATTTTGTTTTGGGCTGTTGCCACAACCAACTAGCTGTGCAACCACAATCAAGTTATCCCCTATTATATGGAAAATGCGCTGGGGGCCCATCACCCATGTACATGCAAATTATACATGACTACCGATCATGTTTTGAAAGGAATCTATGAGACCCCAAATATGCATACTGCAGCCAATAGGAAACAAGAGTCAGCATGAAAACTTGATCTTATGTAAAGGGTGCTCGACCCCTTATAGGCAGATTCTACTCCTTTCCCTAAGGTCTACTTGACGGAAAGGGAAGTTGGGAACATTTCTAATATGCTTCTGGCTCCCCAAAAAGATTCTAATCAGGTCTTCCACTGATTTTTTGGCATATCGGAGGTTATCTCAATAAGCGAGCAATTGCCACAACTCTGACAAACAAAACCCTTTCATAGAAAGTACATGTTCTTTAATTCAAATTATGAGGATGGAAAGGTACCTTTGGAGGCAATGGTGCCAACTTTTGACCATTGTGCTGAAGCCTCCAGTGGTCCCTGTTGGCAAGGGTCCAACTAAGGTTGACCATCATCTCTTTGTCCTTATAACCATAGGATGTTTACTATGCACTGAGCAAAGACAGACTGCATTATCACTACATCCTTATACCCATAGGATGCTAACTATGCACCGAGCAAGGGAACCATAAATCATCACATACACAATAATATTATGTAGCTCAAAACAGTGAAGTTTTCACTATTTACTTTCCTGTGATTGAAATTTTAAGATGTAGATTCTTAATTTTTACGGTTACTTGGAAACACAGAGGAAGCCATCAAGTCACTGACAAGGGCAGAAGATATATTGCGCAATACTCATGGAACAAGTACTCCTTTTATGAAGGATCTCCTCGCCAAGTTGGAGGAAGCACATGCCGAAGCTTCTTACAAACTCTCATCTATTGATATTAACAATCCTTAGATATTAATTAAGTGCTGTTGCTGGGAACTATGCTGAAATTGTTAAGACTTGAAACTTGCCACTTCGACCATGTTGAAATGGTGTCCCCAGTTTGCAGCATTAGTTATTGGTATGCTACCATACCGGTCCATCTTTCAGTCCCTCGACAGAAGCCCAATTTTGGCTATTCGGAGCACTTTTCCCTCAGCCTATGCTTTGTACAGGTAGGTAGTTTCTGTCAACTGTTAAACTTAAGACTTGAATCAATAATAAATGATTTAATTAGAAGTGACAGATATGTAGTACACTCGTGGAATAATTTGTTTGATTTTTATAGCAATACGAATTTAAATCACTGGATTGTACTTTGGGAGAATTTTTTTTTGTTTGCTTATTTTATTTCTCATCTTCGTAGTCTTGTTTAAAAAGGAAAATGGCTTCCGGTAAATGTCAAACTGTATCACCACATACATTTATGTAAGCATACTGGTACTATGCCCTCTTCCTTGGAAAATGTTGGTCTTAACTAAACCCCAGACATCTACCGATCTTACTTACAGAAAATGATGTTTCAGTGTTCTTACGGCACTTCTTTGTTCAGTACTATGAATTGATACTTCAACTTCGAAGGTCATTAGCTTATCTATTTCTCCCCCATTGCGTGTTAATATGTTCATCAACTTTTAGTTTTACTATTTTCTTGAAGTTGTGTCATCTTATTCAGACAGAACTTGTATCTCTAGCTCAATAATGAGGGGTTATTTTTTTTTCATCTCTAGCTCAATAATGGCTTTCCAAATAGGACTACAACCCCATTTCCTTTAAGCCCCATCTTTTAGATTGATGAAAATAATTTGTATACTATATACCCTCTGTTCTCGTTGTAAGGTGATCTTTAATTTTTATATTTTAAAATATATATATATATATATATATATATATATATACATGCTTAATTATTAATTTTAAAAATAGTTATTTTGGCTTTAAAAAGTCAAAATTGGATATTTAATTTGGGACAGAAACACAACTCATAAATAATTCATTGGGAAATGGGTAAGAAACTTTTCAATGGAATCCGTGAATTTAGTCCCACTATCCAACTCTAAATTCTTCATAGTGGAAGCATTGAAAGAAGGCAGAATTGAATATGGAGTCGGAAAATGTTGATTTTACAAGTGCAATGAATACAAGCAAATTTATTTTCATTGATTGTAGTACCTGAGAATAGTAATCTCAGACTAGAGTTGAAAAAAACACCCAAAAGGTTTAATAGGAAGCATACAAGATTCAAGAATGCCCAGAACAATACACCAAGAACATCCGCAGTGTGCATTGTTCCTTCTCTATCCAAAATCTAACATAATAATTCTAGTGAAGTTGCAACAATTTTACAAACTGAAATGGAAGAAACTACTTGGGCGACCTAGCAAGCAGCAAATATTTCAAAGCCTAAAAGCACTAACCAAATTTGGGAATGAACATCTAATCTCTTTCCGTGTGCGCTAATTGCTCTTGGAGTTGAATGCACAGATTTGACATTTCACAGAGCAACTTCCGTCGTTGGTCACGTGCTGTCGATACTTTATATGTTGTTTCCGGTTTAGGGTCCCGTAGTAGCTCTTGCAGCTGAGAACATAACATCAAAGCTTTCTGGTCGTTTATACAAGATTCAGCAACCAACTGAAGAAATTTACAGCTTTGGTCTTGAGGGGTGGACAATTGAGGTGGAATCGGGGAACAAGAAAGGATGTGCAAGTAGCTGAGGATTCTCCATCTTTCATGGCGATCCCATAAAAGACACTTCTTCATCAGGTCAAGAAGCCATGGGTTGGGAACTGGTTCGAACATAATTTCATGGTTTGGATCTGTTATCACTTTATACTTGGCCCAGAATGTCTTGTATTCTGAAAACGGTGTTCTTCCATAGACCATTTGGTAAAGGATGCAACCAAGTGACCAAATATCTGATGAACGGCCGCACTTTATGGTGTTACCATTTGCATCTGTATCGTTGCACATAAATGCTTCAGGAGACATGTAACTCAGTGTACCCACCTGCAACAGTATATTAACATTCATTAGGCTGCATTTCTCCAAAACTTAGAAAACCTATGTTACTAGGGATACTTGAGCATTGTTGTGCTATGCTAAAAGTGCCTCAGTATCTTGATGTAGCCACATCGAGGGAAAACTTTTAATCAGCAAATCAAGAAAAAATGGAATAACCTGTGAATCCCGTTGAATGTTAGTAGTGTCACTCATAAGTGCTTTAGCGATACCAAAATCAATTAGCTTCAGTGACCCTCTGACAAGAAGAAAATTAGCTGGCTTTAAGTCTGAGTGGACAATACGTTCCTCATGTATGGTTTTCACAGCTAAAAGTATTTGCTGCAATGTTTACAAGGAGAGTAAATATTTAGTTTCTCTTCATCAGAATAATCCACAAAAAATGGCATAACCATCACTGCGTATTGTAAATCAAGGCTCAACAGTGTTTCTCCCATCTTCCCATTAGAATGTAACGTATCCATCCATATTTTAAAAACATAAGAAAGGTGACCTAATACCTAATGTCTAATGTCTGGAAAAAGAATAAATACTTGATGATTTTGTTTGGAGAGGGTAAAATTTAGTGGTAGAGGAATAATTCCTGCTGTTCGCAATTCAGTGCAAATTAAAGCAACAGAAACAACCAAAATATTTTATCATCAACAGACCAAAATCAGCTAATGCTTTGCAGTTGGTTTGAAAGGAGCATATTTTTAAAGCAGGTATCAAATATATCCTATTAAGGGAACAACTATTTATAATTTTATATGTCTATATGGTGTGGAAGTAGTTTTGTTGTACACAACTTCCAACCTAAAAGAATAAGACTTGGCATTATATGAAATGTGTATTCAAAGTTAAAACATTAATTACAAGGTAAGCACCAACTAAAATCTTTTTCTTGAAATTAAGAAAATGTGAAAAAGTTATTAAAACAACATGCAAAACAGATGTCCAAGTAGTAGCGCTATCATATGAAATTCCCTCCAACCCACAAAAATAGGCCAAAAAAGGGTTTTCCATGTTAATTAAGAAAGCCCATGATTGAGAATCTTGTTATCACATTACATCATATCGGTCCTTTTGCATTAATATTGTCCAAGACAAGAATGATAGAGAGAGAAAATGAGAGAATGATTCCCAAAAAAAACAGAAGTAATCACACCTTAGATCTCAATAGTCCTTTAGCAATAATATACTAAAACAAAAACAAGTCCATCTTTGCAGAAAGGGAAAAAAAGAAAAAAAAACAAGTTGTGGACGTGAGGAGTATTAACTCTTAATCAGTAGTAAGGCTAAGCAAGTGTCTGGTTATGTACCTGCCAGTAAAATCGAAGCCAATTTTCATCTATAGTTGAATTAGAGCCATCCATTTCTTTCCATTTCTGGGACAGCATGTGAGCCAAATCAATTTCACCATATTCAAGAACCATGAATATATATCCATCATCACTGACTCTTCGATCCTTATTACTCATGGAACCATGCATGACTTCCTGAAGCAAACCCTTATCTGTCACCTAAGAAGTTAATGTATGTTAGAAAATGTTTCATAAGTAATAAATTTATATGCAAGACTGGGATTCTAAGCTAAAAGTTTTGATAGGAAATATAAAAGCTTTCACATAATGACAGTTCTAGCAGTTCAAAGTCAGTAGTCCAAACTGAGTTTGAGCCTAGAATGAGTGGGAAGATCTTTGTTTAAGCTAGTAAGCTTATAGGCCCGTTACAAGGATCAGTATAAAGTTCATTAGTTCAATATGTCAAAAAGTTAGAAGATACACCTAACCTTAACATATATCTATCAAGTATTCAGTCAGGACTGTTAAAAGATCATGTTAGCAACATAAAACTCCTGATGAACAATATGAATTCCTTTATTCCAGTATACAAGCCTTCTTGAAATAAATTGCTCAGTTGATCGATAATAACAATAAGTGCATGAGCCCAACCTAAAGACTAACCGAGCTAAAAAAAAAGTCCCAGTCATACAGAAAACAAAGTAAGAGAGGCCCAAGCACAAGCCCAACCCTTGGAAAGTAACTTCAGTTAGATAGCAATGGATTTAGCTTAAACAAAATTGACTTCAAATGCAAAGTATTGATGATACATTAATATTATAAGTGACATCAGATTGGCTACCGTGGGACTTACTGAAGCCCAAGCTTAACCAAAAGATGGATCAGGCCTTCAGCTGCAGTGTTCTAAAAATCCCCGCCTAGGCGCTAGGCCCCCCGGCATCTCACCTAGGCCCAAGACGACAAAAAAATCCCTCCAGAAAATTAGGCGGGACATAGGTGGGATCTAGGCGGAGAGGTTTTTTTTATTTTAATAATTACCCAAATCAAATCTTAATATATTTATTTTTCTAATGATTTACTATATTCATAATACATAATCACAACAAGAAGTGAACAATATCAAGTCAAAATGGATAATTTTATTATAGTTGTAATTTTTTGAACTTGTACCAACTTCAAATTATATAAATGATACATTTGTAATATTTAGTTTAATTCAATATAATTCTTAAATTTATTTTTAGTTTCTTAAGTTTTAATATTGAATTAAATTCTTGAAATTTTAAATTTTATTATTTAATAACAATCTTGTTTATGAATAAAACTAATATTTTGAACAATTGCATGTTTGTGTTTGAACTTTGACATTAGCAATATGGATGTGTTTGAACTTCTAAGCAAATGTCTTTATTATCTTTATTATTGATTGTTTTTCTTTATATTGTTGTTTTGTTTGGATAAATGTAAGATAAAATATTAAAATTGGCTTACAATAAAAAACTCCGCTTTAGGCCCACTTGAAAGTCCCTTAGTATTAGGCCCCCTCGTAGCGCCGCCTCCCTCCCGCCTAGCGCTTTTTAGAACATTGTTCAGTTGTAATGACACGATCCTGACCAGGCTCGTATCAAGCGTCAACTACTCAACTCAAGATCGGGGGTTCAACCGAAGTTCTTCAGAGATTGGTCTAAAATCTACTCAAGGATGCTTACATTGGAGCTCAATTCAAGTGAATCGCGAGAAGAGAATCATTCCTATGATTTGGGATTGCTAGATACAATCTATGTAGTGAGACCAAATCATTACAATCCGAGTCTTCATATCCGTATGCATTCATGTCATCTAATCCTCAACAAAGATATGTTCCAATTCATGGAGAGATTAGCATATGTGCCTCAAGCTTGATGGCTAAGCATTCGTGTGGAATTCGTTTCTAAGTTCATTGATTGGTGCCAAACAAAGATTCATGGTGAGTGGAGGAAGTGAAGGATGGACAAAGAATCGAATTCGGGACTTAAAAGTATCAAAGCATCAGTTGTTCCAGACCAGCGTTGCCGCGCCAAAAGCAGTACAAATCCAGTGCGGGCGCGCCGCTTTGCACTAAAAAATTTCCCTATGGACTTCAGGCGCTATCGCGCCCAATCCCAAGCGAAACTTGGCGCGGCCGCAACTAACACGAATTTCAAGGATCACGTTTTTCCACGTGTTTTTCCAAATTGCTTGCTATATTTTAGGATTTTATCAGATCTTTTAGATTTCTAACCAGGATGTTTGTTAGATAGATTTGATTCCAAATTGCTTGTTAATTAGTAATTCTATTCCTTATACGAATTAGGGTTTCTTACTACTAGTATAAATATGATACATGACTTATGTAATAGACACTAAGGACAACTTTGATTAATAAAATTACTTTGTGAGATTTTCTTATCTTTTGGTTCTTTAAGAATTCCTAAACTATTTCTTAGTTTTTTTTAGATTCATTATTGTCTTATCATTCAACAATACATAATTGGGTGTGGCGTCTTCTACCGCATCAATCGTCAATTGTATCAAGATTACCGCTTCAATATAAGCGATGGGTCAAGGTGTTAGTGTTCATTTAATGCAGATTTCCTAACGCGAGCAATTATACCGAGATTACCTTCTACATATAGGTGATGGGTTAAGGTGTTGTGAGCGATTCATCCTACAACTTTGCTAAAAATGATCCGAGCAATGACCATCTCACACAAGCATGTCGTGGGGTCAGTAAAGCCTAAAGGAATAGGCGCTGCCCAACATGGCATAGCTTCAAATGATCAGCAAATGCGTCTTATCATGTTGTTAATTTGATATTTGTTATATCAGGTATGGTATCATGGATTGAAAATAAAACTTTATTAGAAATGTAGTGTGATTTTTTTTTATTAGTTCACTTTGTATAAACTATCTGGCAAATGAGGAATTAAATTTTCAATAACCATTTGTCCACTACACAATAATTATGTGTCAAATATTCATACTTTGAACTCTTATTTTCTGATGGATCTAATTTTTGTCCTGAAGTATGGATGTTGCACTCAAGGAGTGTAAAGCAAATGAAAATGTCTTATTTATAGTCTCAAAAAGTACATACATCACATTCAATGAGCTAAATTTACTACAGCACTAACTTTATGAATGCAAAGTACGTACCTCATAGTCAATCAGTTGAATGATGTTGTTCTTCCCTTTCAGTTTGTTCAAATATTCAATTTCCTGACAAAATCCATATGCAGTAGCATAGTCACGACCTTTAAGCTTGATTCTTTTCAAGGCATAGATTTTGCAATCTGATGAAATGACTTTATGAACCTCGCTGCTTCCTCCACTACCAATCTTGCCAAGCCTCTGATAGAGCTTCCCATTAACCTTAAAAAACAAGTCAGGATCATAACTCTTTTTGCGAGGTGCTGATGCCGCTTTAGTAGCAACTTTTTCTTGTTTTTCTGGCTTAGAAGTTCCTAGCTTCACATCTGACGATGGATTTTCTGATAAGGGAGCCTGAGATTGTACATCAGTGACATCACCTAAACATGCCTTCCCTTTGGTTGCCTTGTCATCAAGGAGGAGATTATCTTCGGTAGTTTTACATTCAGTTGGAACAGTGCTTCTCTGGTCCTTAGAAAAGTCATATTGCTTAACTTCCGATCGTCTGTCAAGAGCAGAGCTCAAGGCTTTGGCTGCAAAGACCAACTGATCAGCCAACAGTCCGCTGGTGTACTTGGATGAACTATGAGGAGGAAACTTATCTAGTTGGGTCATGGGTTTAGCATTCACATCACATTCTCCCAAAGACTCTATACTGGAACGAGAAATACTCTTATGATGAGGATTGGAACAGTAAGTAGTAGAATTATGCATGGGAGCAGAGGCAGAATTCACTAGTGTTGTGGTAGGGCATGATGACTCAACAACTGAAGATTGGGTCATCTGATGGTTCAAGTCACCTTGTAGAAAGTTCCTGAACTGGTGCAGCTGATCCTGAGCTCCTGTAGTTCCCTTCGCCAACAAATATGAAACCTGACCATCAGACCTTAAATTACTATGCTTTATGTCTTCCATTTGATTGCTCACGTCCCATTCCATTTCTGTCAATGCAAGTGAATCCATATGAGACGGTAAGTTTTCTGTGTTAATGGCCATTCGGTCATTGGCTCCTGCATAAAAATTTGTAATACGTGCGATAATTTTCATAAACTAAACTAGGCCTAATCTGCAGTACGTGTGATATGTTGCATATTACTCCCTCCGTCCCAGGATAAAAGTCCTGGTGGACTTTTCACGCATATTAAGAAGAGGAATAAAATGACAAATTACCCATAATAATGTCATTAAATATGGAGAGAGAATTAGAATAAGAAAAGTATGAGATATTTAATGCTACGGGCATAATAGGAAAAATGTGTAAAAGTTTGGTTATTAAAAGAAAGTGGACATTTAACATGGGACAACCCAAAATAGTAATAAGGACTTTTATCCTGGGACGGAGGGAGTATTAAGTTATGTAGCATAACAAAAGAAAGACTATTTGTCACCTACAACCAAAAAGGACTCTTAAATATTTATTTTTATTTTTTTGACATTTTTTTTCACAAGATCAAAGAGAAAATTAGAAAGTTGAATTTCTATAACAAACCAGAAAATATTACCCTGATCTCTGGCATTGTTTCCCAAAGCAAACTGGACCTTCTTCTGACCAACATGTTCAGATTCTAAAAGCAACAAAGATGCTGACTCATTGATTTTACAATCAGCAGCAGATTTAGGTTGATCTTGAACACCAAATGGTTTATAAGTCTCTTCTCGTGCGCTTAAAATGGAACCAGAAATGGAAGGCGGTGTGATTGAAGCATCCTCTTGAGTGTCTGTGGCTATAGAGACTATATTTTTTGTCTGATAATCCCTCATTCTTTGGCTTAATGAATCATTATCTTGGGTCTTCTTACTGTCCACTGTTGAACTCGCATTTAAATCCGAATTCTTTGATGTTCCTCGTTGAGAACCTAATAAACGCATTGGTCTTATATTATTTGACTGCATTCTACCTGCAAATTTCATGAATTAAAATATAACAAGAATTAGAAGACACCCTAAAATTGTGTTCAACAACATGAACTCTATTACACTTAACACTTTGGATGTGGAATTGGAGCTCACTACAATTCAAAATTTGACCTAATCTGACACCACTTCAAAGACAAGAACTTTATGCCCAAAAAAACAAAACCTACTTTCTTTTAAGAAGAAGTTGAATAAAATGACACTCAACAAAGAGAAAACTTTGGAACACAAATATGAAATAAAACAAAGTTGCAAATTTGACCATTTACCCTAAAGCTGTGTTTGCTAGCACAGAATCCATACTTGGAACTGAAGTGTTCAGTTATAATTTTAAATTAATTTTTTCTGAAATTAAATTCCAAGGCATGAATTTCCACTGCTCATAATAACAATATTTACTTTATAACTGAAAATAGTAAAACTACACGTGAACACTCAAGATAATCAAAAACAAAATAAAGCAATAACTTTGAGCTTCAGTATGACCAAGAAGAACATATAGCATATTGTTATACTAAAAAATAGCTTTCTGCATATCAAATAGAAATAAATACAACAAAATTGAAAAGAAAAAACCTAGGTTTCGGCACATCAATCTCTGAAAGCAAATATTATATAACCCAAAATCAGAAACTTAAATCTTCGTAATACAATGTAAAGCAAAAGAAAAACCCTAACTTTCGATTCGACTCGAAATGTTCAACTGAGCAAAGAACAATGATACCCATAAAAAGAAAATGAATATTAGAGAGGGAGAAAGAGTACCAATAGGACGATGGCGTTTGAAGGCTGCCTGAACATGCCGGAGGAAGTCCGGCGGAGAAGAGGAAGAAGTGGTGGAGGCGACGGAACGGGAGTGCTTATTGGAGTCTGGAATAATGTTGATCAGAGGACGGGTGAGACTAATGTCTGAGGGTTCCGGTTGTGGGGCCGCCGGAAGGTTAGCCGTCCCGTCCATCGACAAATCTGAGATGCATCTCCTCCGATTGAAATGGGAATGTCAGATTCCTACGGGAAATGGCTGTATGGCTACTCAATTTTGATCCATGGTGCAGCTGAGCGACCACATGTGTGTGTGTTTCTGTGTGTGGGTTTGTGCGTGAGATGCGTGAGAGAGAAGAGGGAAGAGAGAAATAGGAAGTTCAAACGGGCTAATGGCGCACTCATGTCGGGTGGTAAATTACACATTGGATCCCCCTGTTTTGATAAGAGACTTAAACATCTTCTACTTATTATTTTTCTCTCTTTTTCCTTGGCAAAAATATTAATTGCAATTAAAAACCGAACTATTAAAAAGGATGATGATATATGCACATAAGACTGTAAACGAGTCGAACCAAAGCGAACAGAGAGATGCTCGAATTCGACTCGAATTCAAATTGTATTTAAAAAATTCTACTCAGATTCGACTCGACTTGAATTATTTATTACTCGAATTCGATCCGACTCGTATCGAATTATATTCAAACTACTCGCGAGCTTCAAATTCAAGCTCGAATTCGAGTCTCCACATAATCACTAGTTTTATAATAAATAAAATTATAAATTGAATTTATTATTTTACTTATAAATGATAAAATATATTTATTATTACACTTTACAAATATAAAATCACAATTAAAAATAAAAATAAAACAAAATAATAATAATTAAATATCTTAATTTGATTTAAATTTGTATATATTATAAGAGAATGTATCGAGTATCTAATCGAATATGTATCAATCGATTATGTATCGAATCACAATCAAGAATTCAAGTAATTTGAATCTTAAACTAGTCGAATAAAATCTTGCTCAGATTCTACTCATATTTATATTTGAACTATTTTTAATGCTCAGATTTTGATCATATTATTAACGAATTTGAGTCTCGCACGTATTTTTTCGAGTCGAGTCCGAATTGAGTCCGAACCGTTTCACTCATTTACAGTCTTATATGCACACCCTAGATTACTAGTTGTACACCTAGAAATAATAAAGTGACTAATATACTCTACTTTTAATTATTATTTTTTCACTTTGGGGATTGTCTTTCCAATTTTTTCAATTAAGGGATTAAACTTTTTTTTTTTACTTTGGGGGTTGTCTTTAATTTTTTCAATTAGGGATTAAACTTTTAATTTTTTTTGCACTGATTACGTCTAATTGATAGTGCCCCACGTACATGACAACGACATATGACTAAAAAATGCTTATATATAATACTGAGTATTATTTTACTATTTATTCAATTAATTTTTTGTACTAAAAAGATAAATATAAGACTATTATTAAATTTTTTTAAAGTAAATTTGTGCTTATATAGTAACCTCAAAAACATCCATCCCAAATCCCACGTAAGTATAACCCCGCCATTTGAACATACTTTAAAATAATGTTGTAAACAAACTAAATAATTTGGGATTGACTTGAAAAATATGAGTGAGATTCGGATTCGTTAATAATATGATTTAAATCTGAGCATAAAAAATATGAGTAGAATCTGAGCAAGGTTATACTCGACTCGTTTAAGATTCAAACGATTCAAATTCTCGATTGTGATTCAATGTATACTCGATTGATACAAATTCAATTAGATACTCAATACATTCTCTTATAATATATTCAAAATTAAATCAATTTAGTATAATTAATTATTATTATTATTATTTTGTTTTGTTTTTAATTTTAATTTTATATTTGTAAAGTGTAATAGTAAATATATTTTCTCATTTCTAAGTAAAATAACATATTCAATTTATAATTATATTTATTATAAACTTTTTATTATGTGGAGACTCAAATTTGAATTTGAATTTGAAGCTCGCGAGTAGTTTGAATATAATTCGATCCGAGTCGAATCGAATTCGAGTAATAAATATTTGAGTCGAGTCGAGTCGAATTAGAGTATGGATTTAATGTTTCAAGTCGAATTCGAGTAACTCTCTGTTCGTTTCGGTTCGACTAGTTTAGACCATTGCTTTAAAGTCAACTCACCATCTAAATATCATCATTTATTTATAAAATACTAAACCCCTGGTTTGGTAAAAAAAAATTGTCTCTTAATCGGTTAGACACAAAATTAAAGTTTAACCATTTAGAGGCACATCTGAATGAGTTTATATTTTTTTGGACAAAAATACCCTCTTCAATATTATTAATTATTCATGATTAATTTAAAAATGATTTATAAGCCATTTTAAAATAAGTTAATTTGACCAAATATAATGTCTATTTTGCCTATTTATTATTAATGTTGTTTTTAATATTTATATTTATTTTAAGTTATAAGTTATTATGACTTATAAATCAATTAATGGCTACTGCAGGATTGAGGCTGGTGGAGGGTCAGGTTCAGGAGCAGATTTTGGAGTCGTGCAGGAGGGTTTTGAGGTTGTTCGCGTTTAAGTTTCGGGATGACTGGGCTTCTGTAATTTCAGGTATGGTTATGTGGGTTTTTATTTTTGATTTCTTATATATATACTTGCTTGGAGTCAAATCCCAAGACCTGTATGAATGATGAAATTTATCTCAAACTTTGAATCAATCCAAATGATTTATTAGTGAGCGAAAATTCAAAATCATTTGTATTTTTATTATATATATATATATATATATATATATATATATATATATATATATATATATAAACAACCAATTTTTGTGGTATGTGTTTGTTATGTTCATTGATTTGGCTGCTATTCAAATTTTGTTTGGGAAGAAAAAAAAGAAAAAAAGTTTGATTGAAGTTACAACAAGAATGCCCCCAGTTTTGTGCATTCAGTTCAACGACAACCAAGATCTAGCCGTTAACCTCCATAACCTCCACCATAACCTCTGCCTCAAGATCTAGTCGTTACCGCTGCAACAATGATCCTAATGATCACAATCAATTTGAAGTTTAGCTCGTCACCTGTAATAGATCTTAAACATGAAGGGGCCAAGTAATTTTGCCTTTTGATATTCAAAACAATATGATGGATCTCTTTGAACGAAATATAAGGATGGTGATAATGAAGAGAAAGAAAAAGTTGTTCTTTTTTTGTTTTATTTTTATATATATTTTTTCTTTTGTTCAGAAGGTTAAAATGGTAAAATATTGTTATTCAGACATTTTGAAAAATAAAATTAGCAAACAATATTTTTTCATTCAGATACAATTCTATTCAGATGGTCTATATTATTTAGACGTCTAAATTATTCAGGTCTTAACACTCAGTTTTATGAAACACCACCTAATAAGCATTATTTTAACAATCCCTTGCAAATCCTCCAAATTAAGTTGGCCTTCTTGTTACCTCTCTAAGTCGGGACAAGGTATGTACATATATAGACACAGCAAGCAAAGCGGCCAAAACCAAAAAAGGCAGGGTTTTGGTGAAATTTGGAATTATGAAAGCCAAGTGGCAGTGGCGTGGTCCAGCCCGGCCGCCCATGAAGCTTCTCCATTTAATTTTTTTTTTTTTTTTACAAACTCTTTGCTACACCAAAAATAGTAATAATAATAAATATTAAAAATAATAGAATAATTAATAATAAACAATAATACAAACAAACACGATTAATTAATTACCTACATTAACTCTTAAAATTAAAACCCCCACCATCAAAGGTATACTTAAAATAGAAATCATCATCATCCCACCTCTTGAAAGCCTTCAAAATCAAAACCACCATTATCACAATCTTCAGCTTAAGATTTGTGAAATTTATGCAAATATAAATCTCACTCTCCAATTTAACAATCACAACACAATATTCAAAAAATTTACTATTTTCATTGGTGCATTTGGGCCTCATTCTCACTATAATAATTGTTAAGAAATTGATATTTGCACATTATATTTTAATATTTTCATATAAAAAATATCGTTAATTACAAAAAAAAAAAAACTATTGTTAGAAGATCTATTACGATATTTTTTTATTATGAAAATATCAAGTTGGTAATAGTAATTGTTGTGTTGCGTGTATAATTTTAATTGTTCAACAGCCCACCAAAAATACAGATACGTGAGTTTGAGAGTGACATTTAAATTAAGAATGTAATGGTGCAGGTCCAGACCAAACAAAACAAGTAGTAGGACAAAACACATACTTAGTACATACAATAACGTCAACTAATGTTTTGTCACTCGTGATGTCTGACTGAAAATTGATACTACTTTAAAATACAAATAGTTGATAATAAAATACCTACATTAACACAATTAAACAAATAGTTGTTGAACTCAGTTGATTTGAATTTTTATTTATTTACTTATAAGTCTTGTATTCAAGCCTCACAACCCACAAGTAGTAACATTTTATTTATATAAAAAAGTTCATGGGCCACTTGGTAGGGCTAAAAATCAGTATCATCACCTATTCCGAAATTCGCCAAATATCGTAGATACAAATTCAAATACAACTTAATTATACAACAATTGTGTAAAATACGACTGACAATCGATAAAATATAACAAACATCAAGTTTAATCTGCAGCTGAACAAGCAATCCATCAAGAGTCAAGTAGAGAATAAAATCTACTATTTTTATGATTTAAAAGTTTTTCACGACTTTTATCACGAGACTCACTTAATAAATAATTCACATCATCCCCGCACTACGACCAAGGATATTCATTAGTATCACAACCACAAATTATCCATGCACCACGCCCAAGGATATTCGTGTATTCATCAATGGTCACGATCATGCCAACAACCATCCATCAATGTACTACTGAATCAATGAAGACTTTTTCCACATCATTTTGTAACATTACTACCATGATTACAATCAATAATCCCTAATCATAATCATACCAAGTCCATCTATGCACTACAGTGTCACGTATGACTTTCAACATAATATAACACGAGGATGATGACAATGATATAAGAATTCAATAAAACAAGTTCAAAAATTAATTTATCCAGAACTAATAATGTCCAAATTGTCAACACGATACTTCTTTGTAGAGTAACACTCAAGAATGCTCGTAAGAATATTTTCATGAAAAGATACTTGGATGAAGCGCAAATATCAAGGATATTCCACTAATTTTATGGAGTATAAAGTCAAACTTTAACTAACCGGTATAATAAAGAATGAAATAACAAAAGAAATCACCGTGCATGCGATGAGATCTTATGTATATGTTATTCCAACGTAATAATAAATAATAGAACGAGTCACGCGTAACGCATGAGATAGGATATTCTAACAGAATAATAAATAATGGAACCAGTCACGCGTAAACGCACCGGCGGGATGTTCCAATGTAATAATAAACAATCGGAACCGGTCACGCGTAAACGCACGATGGGATGTTCCAACGTAATAATAAATAATGGAATAATGTAAGAATTTCACCAAGTATAGGGTATCCTCACAGATATCAAGTTATTCCAATGTAATAATAAAGAATGGAATAACAAAAGAATTTCACCAATAAGAAAGAAAGAATACCCCCTAACGAGTACAACAAATAATATCCCTTACCGTAAAAGAAGAGTATTTTGACCCAGGTAGAGGCGAGGATATACTCAAAGAAAACTTGCACTATGCTCAAAGCTTTCTTAAACTCTAAAGAAATACGCTCAAGATTATAAAAGAAAAACTCTCTCTATAGTTTCTCTTTCTAGAGTTTCAGTGAATTCGTAAGAAATAATGAAGGAATGAGCTTTTATTGATAGAAGAATGGACTGCATAGTAACTAATTCATGAACGGTCCAGATTGATTTACTTTAAACGGATGGTCCAGATTGGTTTAAAATAAAATATAATATATTCTATTTATAATCTAATAAAACGAATAACTTTATAAAAGTATTCTGTTTTATATAAAAAGATTTTACTATGCAGACACTATGCAAATACTATGCATAATAAAGTATAATATATTCTAAATATTGTCTAATTATTAACGTACAGTAATACGCGTAGTTGCACAGTAGCACACAGTATTGATGCTTACGTGAGAAGTCATTCAGTTTTGTTCAATTATTGTTCAGATATCTGTTATCATACTAATGAATATCCTTGGTCGTAGTGCAGGGATGATGTGGATTATTTATTAAGCTGAGTCTCAGCGATAAAAGTCATGAAAAACTTTTTAAATCATAGAAGATAGTAGATTTTATTCTCTACTTGACTCTTCTAATGGATTGCTTGTTTCGCTGCAGTTAAACTTGATGTTTGTTATATTTTATCAGTTTAACATTGTTGAAGGTTAATGATAATTTATTCTGCATTATCTTAGTCATATCTCTAAGCTTTGATACCAACTGTGACGCCCCCAAAATAGGTATACATCACCCATCTTGAGTCGCCAGATACATGGTACAGAATTCAAATACAACTTAATAATACAACCGTAAGTGTACAATAATCGACAAAACATAAGTTTGAGTTTGAATACAAATATTGTCTACTAGAGATTATACAAACTCAAAAGGAGTCCTCATTATAATTATTATCACACTATTTCACAAAATAGTGAGGACTACTAATGTTATCATCCGCCCGTCACTCCGCTTCTCGACTAGTCCCTCGCTACGCTCTCATTTCTTGAAGAGAACAATGAAAGTAAAAGGGTGAGCTCAACTAGCCCAAGAGGGAAATATTATGACTAAGATAATGCGAATATATTATCGTTAGCCTTCAACAAAGGTTAAACCGATACAATATAACAACCATCAAGTTTAATCTGCAGCGGAACAAGCAATCCATTAAAAGAGTCAAGAGAGAATAAAATCTTCTATCTATTATGATTTAAAAGGTTTTTCATCACTTTTATCACCGGGACTCACTTTTTAATAAATAATTCACATCATCGAATCACCCCGCGCACTACTACCAAGGATATTCTTTAAGTATCACGACCACAATTATCCATGCACTACGGCCGAGAATATTTGTATATTCAATAATGGTCATGATCATGCCAACAATCGTCCATCAATGCTCTACGGGCCAATGAGGATTTTTTCCACATCATTTGTAACATTATGGTCATGATTACACCGAATAATCCCACGATCATAATCATACCAAGTCCATCTATGCATTATAGGCCATGATGACTTTCAACAAAATATAAACATGAGGATGATGACAATGATATAAGAATTCAATAAAACAAGTTCAAGAATTAATTTATCCAGAACTAATAATTTCAAATTGTCAACATGATCTTGCTTTGTAGAGTAAAATTCAAGAATGCTCAAAAGAATATTTCCATGAAAAGATTTGGATGAAGCGCAAATATCAAGGATATTCCACTAATTTCATGGAGTATAAAGTCAAAACTTTAACCAACCGAGTATAATAAGGAATGGAATAACAAAAAAAAATCACCGTGCATGCGATAGACCGCATACGCATGTTATTCCAACAATGTAATAATAAATAACGGAATCAGTCCCACAGAAACACACACAGACGGATGTGATATTCCAATGTAATAATAAAGATTTTATCGGTCCCAAAGTAAACGCATTGACGAGATGATATTCCAACAGAATGATAAAGAATGGAACAATGTAAGAATTTCACCAAGTATAGGGTAGCTCAGCGTATACAAAGTTATTCCAATGAAATAATAAATAATGGAATAACGAAGTTCTCTTCATAGATAAGAAAAAAATAATACTCCTACCTTTAGAAAAAATCGGATACTGGAATAGTGAGGTAAATAGACTTCTCTTCTTCTTTTCTATAATTTTCTCTATAATAATCGCTTCTAAAGTTTTTGTGAATTGGTGAGAAATGAAGGAAGAATGAGCTTCTATTTATAGAAAATATATAGTTTCGATAATTACGCTTTGGGGCTCGAAAAAATTTCAAAGACAATATCTCCAACTTTTTCTTTATTTTTAATTTAGTCATGAAAGTATTATCAAACTTGCACCACCTCCCTAATAGTAAATAATGTGATTCAATAGTAAATTATGTGAATCAATAGTTCTAGACATGTGAAAATACGAATTACATGAGATAAGACTCTCCATCTATACCTCCATTTTTAACTTAGTCATGCAAGTATTATCAATCTTGCACCAACTCCCCTAATAGTAACAAGAATGTGAAACAATAGTATACACATGTGAACAAATAGTTATAATCATGTGAAATAATAGCAATCAATTGCTCATTTATCCTGTTAAATACCCGATCGGTCAATATAACCTCCGGACATTAATTATTATCGAAATAATTATCGATTTTCACTAACACAAATAATTCCAACACAATGAAACTATTTTATCAAAAATATAAATTTTAAAATTTCAAGTTTGATTTTTTCCCAAAAAGTCAACTATTGACTTTTGACCAAATAGTGAATTTCAAAAAATTTGTGTTTATAGACTATTTTTACTAATTTCATCGTTCGGACTCAAATATCACGTCCAAGTCTCCAAATTCAACTCCTAACACAACTTCAATTTTAATAACATTCATCATTAATATTATAACTCACAATATTTATCAACCAATTCGTTCTTCCTATGAAAGAGGGACTTTCCAATAAGAATTTCTCCCTATCATAGCCAAGCAATTAGGTGACCAAACCTCTCATCGATGTAACTTCTAGACATTGTAAATATTATAATTTAATAATATGAATAACTTTGTCGTCTCAATTATTGATTTAATAAAATAACATATTATGCAGATGATACTATGACAATAATCGAATCAATAATATAAGAGATATGATGCAACAATTACTGTAATAATAATTGAGTATAACTGAGTGACTTCTCACGTAAGCATCAATAATTAATACCGTAATTACTACGCAACCAATGCCAGACATCGTATTTTTACTAATGGTAGTTCAACAGCTTAACGGTAAAACTTTCGCCATTATTTTCATAAAGTATTTTTGTCATTTTCTCAATCCGACAATAATTCCGTTGTGGAGGGTCCACCAATGATTGTCTTAGTTGTCTTAATATTCCCCGTTAAAACGAATATTCCCAACCAATCGAATATTATAAAACAACTTCGTGATTTTGTAAAATTTGTAAATATTACCCACAACTATAACATTATATCAAATCCACACCATAATATTCAAAAATATATTTCGAGAAAATTTAATCTTTATTCAAAAAGTTGGGGTCTTACAACCTCCCCTTCTTATAAAATTTCATCCTCGAAATTAGGATGCGTACCTGGTATGTCGAATAGGTGAGGATACTTTGATTTTATTTCAGATTCTAACTCCCAGGTCATTTCCTCAACATCGTGGTTTCTCCACAAAACTTTGACTTGAGGTATAACCTTGTAGCGTAGAATATGTTCCTTCTTATCCAAGATTTTAACAGGAACCTCTTCATACGTTAAATCTTCCTCTATTTCGTCCGGTTCTAACTCAATAATGTGGTTCGGGTCTTTCACATATTTGCGTAACATGGATATGTGAAAAACGTTATGAACACGAGATACTTGGCGGTAACGCAAGTCTATAGGCCACAGTTCCTACTCTATCGAGGATTAAAAATGGGCCAATGAATCGAGGATTGAGCTTTACTCTCTTTCCAAATCTTGAAACTCCTTTCCATGGAGCAACACGTAACAATACATGATCTCCAATATCAAATTCTACATCCTTTGGATGAAGTTCAGCATAACTCTTTTGTCGATCTTGTGAGGTTTTTATACGTTATCGGATCATTTGAATCTTTTCCATAGTCATACGTAACAACTCTGGTCCCAACAACGTTGCTTCACCCACCCCATCCCAGCATACTGGAGAACGACACTTTCTTCCATACAACGCCTCGAATGGAGCCATGCCAATACTTGCTTGATAACTGTTGTTGTAGGAAAACTCCACCAATGGTAAGAACTTGTCCCAACTTCCCTTGAAGTTAAGGACACAAAGTCTTAAAAGATCTTCAAGAGTTTGAATCGTCCTCTCCGACTGCCCGTCCGTCTGAGGATGATATGCCGAGCTAAATCGTAAATCCGTGCCCATAGCTTTTTGCAAACTAACCCAAAATCTTGAAGTGAATCTTCGGTCTCGATCAGAAACTATGGATACTAACATACCATGCAATCTTACAACCTCGTTTATGTACATACGAGCAAGATGTTCAAGTGTATAAATTTCTCGTATCGGTAAAAAATGAGCAGACTTGGTCAATCTATCAACAATGACCCAAATCGCATCTATGCCTTGAGAAACTTTGGGAAGACCGGTAACGAAATCCATGGTAATGTGCTCCCACTTCCATTCTGAAATTTCAAGTGGTTGCAATGGACCTTTTGGTACTTGATGCTCCGCTTTAACTCGTTGACAAATTAGACACCTTGAGATAAATAAGCATATATCTCTCTTTCATATTGCTCCACCAAAATGTATGACGAAGATCACGATACATTTTGGTACTCCTGATGGATTGCAAATGGTGTGTTGTGCGCCCATCATGATTTTATACTTTAAATCGTGGTCGTTAAGAACACAAAGTCTGGAGTTGACTCAAGTATTCCTTCTTCATCGATTCTTGATTCCTGATAAGCACCTTCTTACACTTTTTTCCTCATAGGCATCATCATTCCGGATCAGAATCTTGAGCAACTTTAACTTTATCAATTAAAGTCGGTTCTACTCGTATATTCGCCATCATCACATGGGTCCCTGGAGTCTTTAACTCTATCTCCATCCTTTGCAAGACACATAAAATGGGCTTTTGTGTTGTGAATATTGCACTCGTACCCGCATATGATCTTCTACTCAATACGTCAGCTACCACGTTCGCTTTTCCAGGATTGTATTGGATGGTATGATCATAATCTTTCAACAGTTCCAGCCAACGTCGTTATCGCATGTTGAGTTCCTTTTGAGTGAAGAAATATTTGAGGACTTTATGATCTGTAAAGATATCCATTTTCTCTCCATACAAGTAATGTGACAACCCCAAAATAGGTCCATTCCATCCAACCCATTCTGAGTCGCCAAATACATGGTACAGAAAAATACTACAACTTTATTACAACAATTGTCGTGCAAAATACAACAACATAAATGCTGTGAGTTTTGATATAAATATATACCAACTGTGACTCATGTCCCAACCTTGGATAGCACGTCACAATGGCACCCTACGTAAAGGTATAGTCAAAAACTGTTTTAGAAATTAAAACATTTGGGAAGTGCTCAAGGAAACCTTCGTACATGGGAGGTCATGCGTTTAGGTTATAATAGATATCATATGGCCACAGAATTATCCTTGGTTGACCCAATAGACCCCAAAGAAAAACGAGAAGATTACTATCATGTTCTTCCCAATGGTGAGTCTTCTCTTGACATATAACTATCTCCAATATCTCCAATTGAGAATTATACTTCAAATAAACTCCAAGATCATATAGGTAGTGCTCGTAGATATACTCAGCAAGTGGATGAGCACAACCATGCCTTATGATGACACGAGGTTGTATGTCATTAGACATCTTGTATGATAGTGACAAAATACCCTTCCAACGTTGGGTTCGCCTCATCCTAGTTGATTCACCAAATATAACTACTAAATGATGACCACCGTTCTATTCCCTTGTTACCCCCGCTCGACCCAGCTACACTCTTATTACCTGAAAAGAATTGTGAAGCAAAAGGGTGAGCACAACTAGCCCAGTAAAGAATATCATGACTAAAGATAATTAAATTATCAATAGCCTTCATCAAGAATAAATCGAGATTTAGAACATATGGTAGATGATAAAACTTTTCAACCATAGTTGCAATGAACGAAGCAATCCATTAGAAGAGTCAAATAGACCATAAAAGTCTACTATCTTCTCCACATTAAAAGTCCACCAACAGTGTTTTATCCCTGTAACATCACTCAACGGTTCCTTTCCACAATTATATGAATAACTCATAATCATAATTGTGATTCTAAATTCCTCTTCGCACCTGGGATTTAAGATAATTTTTATCACATGTCTTTACCCGAAACATCAAAGATCATGGTTATACCAAATCACAGCCTCGATTATAATCATACTAACAATTTCATCTTTGCACTACGGGCCAAAGATATTCATCAACAGACCATCTTTGCACTACAGTGCAAAGATATTCAACAACAGTCATCTTTGCACTACGGGCCAAAGATATTCATCAACAATTCATATTTGCACTTTCTGTGCCAAATATATTCATCAATCTGGTTCATATTTGCACTACAGGCCAAATATATTCATCAACAGTTCATATTTGCACTACATGCCAAATATATTAATATCTCAAAGAAATATATAATCATTTCAGAATTTATATAAACAATAATTATAACCATGTTAATCAATTCATCTTTACACTTAAGCTAAAGATATTCAATTATAAATTCAATGGTCATTATCATACCAGTTAATAATTCATCTTTGCACTACTGGCCAAAGAGAACCCACAGTCACAATCATACCAATAATCTACCCATCTTTACACTCAAGTGAAAGAGAAATTCAACATCAGGGTTATAAAAATATTATATATGATAATAAAAACAATATGATCAACAACTGCATTTATTTTCAAGAGCAACAATCATAAATCAACGATAATTTGGTCAGAAAAAAAAAACCAATTTTTGTCGTGAATAGTACCCATGAATAGTAACTCATGAATAGTAACTCATAAATAGTAACTCGTGAATAGTAACTCATGAATATTAACTCGTGAATAGTACTCCGTATTCATACATAGTACCGTATACGTAAATAATGTCATATACATGAATAGTGTCGTATACGTGAATAGTAACCCCAACTCAAAAAGGTAGAAATTCCATAATAAGATCCATACCAATATGTCAGTATAATGATATTGAAAGAATAACATCATTATGAAGATTATAACATCCCTTAATATCCCTTACTATCCCTTACCTCAAAAGAGCAACACTTCTGACTGGATATCGGATATGATGCTGAAGGAAACTTGCACTGATGAATAAAAACTCACCAAGTATCTAAATACTCACAAAATACGCTCGATAATATAGAGAGAGAAAGAGAGAAAACTTATGAATTCTGGTGTGTTTTCCAATTCTAACTTAGCCCTCTATTTATAGGAAAATGTTAGCACGCCGAAGCAGACTTGACCTGCAACCTGATGGCTTTACCTGCTACTATTGCCACCCACCGCATTTGAAATAAAATTCAGCACATTTCTTCACCAACCATAAGTGGGGCCCACTCAATTCTAGAATTTTCCACCAAAATCATTTATAAACCTAATTTCCGAATCAGTCACCTCATAAAATTCATAACAAATCATACGTTCATTTTTAACGGTTCAAAATTTGTGGACATATACTTAACTTATATATGTATAACATATCCAAAAATTACAACGATCCAACGGTCGGATTAAAAATTATAACTCACGCAATATATCTCAAAAACACTGATTTAATTTTTAATACCTCCATTCCGACAAAAATACTGATAAAACACCTCAACATTAACTCCTTCATTTTTAACCACAATAAATATATCCAACATTTATATCCATATAAAATAAATATTTTCTTATCATATGAATCAATAATTAATTATTCACAAATAATATTACAGAATCACATTTATGATAACTAGGCCGTTCCCAGGAAAGAGGGGGCTTTCCAATAAGGATTTCTCCTTACTGGCGCGAAATTAGGAGATCAAACCTCTCCTTGATAGAACTTTCTAGACATTGACAATAATGCTATCTAATAATATTATTCAAATAATATGAATTATTGATCTGATAATGGAGATAGTGTGCAGTGACAATTATTGAAACAACAATAATATAAAATATCAACGCATCAATTATTGATTCAATAAAATAAAATATTAAACATTAATTACTGTAACAATTATTGAGTAGTGCCTTCTTACGTAAGAATCAATAATTTCAAAAATACTGTGCAATACCGTGCCTTCTTCGTGCAATGACGCGAGATTCAGATTTTAACCACCGGTATTCCAACAAAGGTTTATTTGTAACAACTACTGTAATTATTTATAAAAACTCAAACTTTGTTGTTTTCTTCATCCGACGCTTATTCTCATTATGGGGCCCATAAATGATCAAGCGCCATCGCATTTAATATTCCCCGACGTAAAAGAATATTTCACGACTAAACGAATATTCCCCACAACAATGAATATTTTATAACCACTTGCGTATTTTGAAAATTTTTATATATTACCCTTAACTTTAACTTGTTATCAATTTAACCATTTACTAAATAGAAAAATTGAATACTTTTATTTCATAAAATTCCGGGTCTTACAATTAATGCCTCCAAATTTTAAGTGCGAAGACAACAACTGCCAACTCTAGATCATGAGTAGGATAATTCCTCTCATATTCTTTGAGTTGTCTTAAGGCATAAAGGCTATGACTTTCCCATGTTGCATGAGAACACATCCTAACCTTTGCCTAAAGCATCATCAGAGATGACAAATCCTCCGAACCGTGATGGTATTGTCGAACAGTCTTAAATGAGTCTCCTCTGAGTTCTTGAAAACTCTTCTCACATTCCACGCCCAATGTAATTTTGTATCTTTTCGAGTCACCGAGTTAATGGAGTAGCGATTCGAGAAAACCCTTCTACTTAATCTCCGATAATAACCAATGCAGTTTTAGAAAGCTACGATTTTGGCCAACGATTTGGGTTTCTCCCACCTTTAAATAGCTTCAATCTTTTTCGTCAACGGATATTCCATGACTTGATACTACGTGCCCAAGGAATGCTACTTCCTCGCCGTAACTCGCATTTCTTTAACTTGGCATAAAATTTATATTCACGAAGCTTTTGGAGTATCAACCTCAAGTGTTGCTCATGATCTTCACGGCTTTTTGGAATAAATAAGGATGTCATCAATAAAGACGACCACAAAGTGATCCAAATATTCCTTGAATACTCGGTTCATCACATCCATGAAGGCAGCAGGAGCATTAGTCAATCCAAAAGACATGACTAAGAATTCATAATGCCCGCATCGAAGTTCTGGCGCGATCTTTGGAATATCCTCGCTTTAACCTTCAAATGATGATATCCGAATCGAAGATCAATCTTTGAAAAAATTGTGCTCCTTGTAATCGATCAAACAGTCATCAATACGTGGCAATGGGTACCTATTTTTGATGGTGACATGATTCGACTCCCGATAATCAATACAAAGTCGCATACTCCCATCTTTCTTCTTCACGAATAGAACAAGAGCACCCCAAGGAGACGTCTTGGGAAGAATGAAACCAATGTCTAACAATTCCTCGTGATTGGGTCTTTAACTCCACCGAAGTTCAATAGAGTCATTCGATATGGGACTTTGGAAATAGGTTTTGTAACATTCAAGGGTTCAAGGTCGATACAAAATTCAACTTCACGCCTGGGGTAGGCCGTGAAGTTCTTCGTGGAATACGTCAGAAATTTATTAACAATATATATATCCTTCAAATCGACGATTTTATTTAACTCAAGTGACATGAGCTAAGAAAGCTTGACATCCGCTTTTCAATAAACGAATAGCTTTATGGCTTGAGATGACCGTGATTGATTTTAATGGTTTGGTCGCTTGAATTCGCATAATAGGTTTATTAGGAATATGAAAGCTAACAACCTTACGAAAACAATCAATTTTAGCATGATGAGTAGTTAACCAATCAATCCCTAGAATCACGTCAAATGTAAGTATTTTTAAGGAGATAAGATCGACATGTAATGTGCGGTTACCGATTTGAATCAAACAAGACTTATAAACAGTGGATGTAATGAAGGTTTCTCCAAATGGAGTTTCAACAGATAAGTCAAAGTATAATTTCTCCGGAGTTAAATATAAACGTTGAGCGCAAGTAAGAGAAATAAAAGAATGGGTAGAACCGGTATCAAATAAGGTATAAACTTCACTAGAGTTTATGATAAGCTTACACGTGATAACCTCGTTCGGGTTCCTTGCTTTCTGGGAGGTCACAACAAACGCTCTCCTTTGCACTACCGATTTTGACTTTTCTGGGATGGTCGTTGGTGCCTCCATCCTAGCTGAATTTATCTTCGGTGAACGACAAAATCGAGCTAAGTGACCTTCTTTTCCACAATTATAACATGCTTTGGACGGCATCGCTGCTTTTGACCGATGTGTCCTCCCTCCGCATTTGAAGCATATGATAGTGGTCGTTCTCCTTCCTTAACAATGGGTGTTTGGTCTTGACGTCTTTCCATCATTGTTGAATCTCCTTTTCTTGAAATGTCCATTTTATTGTCTTGGCTATGATTACCACTTTAAGTGGTTACCATTTCGCATGTTGATTTCCTCCACGCTTTGTTGTCACCGCTCGATGACTATTACCACCGGTATTTTCATTCTGCTTACCGCTTTCTCTTGGTGCGTTGTTGACTCGTTATCGCGCTTCAACAACTCGAGCCCTATTTACAACATCCGAATACAAACACGCTTTATGAGAAATAAGATATTGTCGTATCCTGGTTTCAAACCTCTTAAAAATATTCGGGTCATTCGCTTCCTCATTATCAACCAAATGGAATACAAACCGGATAACTCATAAATTTAGCCTCGTCTTGCGACATGGTCATATTGTTTTGTTCCAACTTGATAAACTCCACCTCCTTCATGTGACGAATACTTTCGGAAAGTACTTGTCGTTGAATGACTCTTGGAACTTCTCCCAAGACATCTTGAGTGCGTCAGGCTGGGTACATTTTACAGATTTCCACCAGTAATCTGCCTCTTCACGCAACATAAAGGTGGCGAAGGGAACCTTTTGATCCTCGGAGCATCCCAAGACATCAAATATCTTGGTTATCTGCTTTATCCAAGCTTCCGCCTTAAGTGATTTTGGCTCTCCAATAAACTCCGGTGGTCCCAGCTCCTTGAACTGTTTGGCGGTGACCGTTCGAGAGTTGCCAGTGTTTCCACCCGCATTTTGGACAGGAGCCGCTCTCGCCTGATGTTGCATGAAGCCTCGGAACATTCCATCGTTTATCATTTGATCAGTGTTGTTGTTTGCATGAGGATTGTCGCCTTCCTGATGCACATTGTCCTGGTTATTGATCTGTGGAGACTCAACGGTCTCTTGTGCTCCATTGATGTTCTCAACATTCTCGGATGCCATTTTCAAATCCTGCCACAAAACAAGGGTTAATTGATATGAAACATATTATCCCTACACTGATCGACCAATTAAATACCAAATAAACTTAGGTAGGTCATAAGTAGCGAAGGAATTCCCCGCTCTCCCTCCTAGTTCTAGTCTCACATCTTAGCCGTGGATCATATCCTAAGCTTTGATACTAATCAGAACGCCCCCAAAATAGGTATACATCACCTATTCTCGAGTCACAAAATACATGGTACATAATACAAATATAACTTAATAATACAACTGTCGTGTACAATACGACAAAACATAAGCTGTGAGTTTGAATACAAATATTGTCTACTAGAGATTATACAAACTCAAAAGGAGACCTCATTACAATTATTATCACACTATTTCACAGAATAGTGAGGACTACTAATGCTATCATCTGTCCCGTCACTCCGTTCTCCGACTAGTCCTTGCTACGTTCTCATTTCCTGAAGAGAACAATGAAAGTAAAAGGGTGAGCTCAACTAGTCCAGTAGGAAATATTATGACTAAGATAATGCAAAATATATTATCGTTAGCGTTCAACAGTGTTAAACTGATACAATACAACAACCATCAAGTTTAACTGCAGCAGAACAAGCAATCCATTAAAAGAGTCAAGTAGAGAATAAAATCTACTATCTTCTATGATTAAAAAGTTTTTCATGACAGGATATTCCAATGTAATAATAAAGATTTTAACCAGTCCTGCCAGATAACGCATGCATGTGATGTTCCAAATGTAATGATAAAGAATGGAACAACGTAAGAATTTCACCAAGTATAGGTAGCTCACAGATACAAGTTATTCCAATGTAATAATAAAGAATGGAATAACAAAAGTTTTCTTCATAGATAAGAAAGAAATAATACTCCCTACCTTTAGAAAAAGCTGGATAATCGGAATAAAGGAGGTGTGGAGACTTCTTCTTCTTTCTATAATTTCTCTCTATAATAATCGCTTAAAGTTTTTTGTGAATTGGTGAGAAATGAAGGAAGAATGAACTTCTATTTATAGAAAAATATAGTTTCGATAATTGCACATTTTGGGGCTCAAAATTTCAAAGACAATACCTCCAATTTTTCCTTTATTTTTAATTTAGTCATGGAAGTATTATCAAACTTGCACCACCTCCCTTAATAGTAAATAATGTGATTCAATAGTAAATTATGTGAATCAATAGTTCTAGACATGTGAAAATACTGAATTACGAGATAAGACCTCCATCTATACCTCCATTTTTAACTTAGTCATGCAAGTATTATCAATCTTGCATCAACTCCCCTAATAGTAACAAGAATGTGAAACAATAGTATACACATGTGAATAAATAGTTATAATCATGTGAAATAATAGCAATCAATTGCTCATTTATCCGGTTAAATACCCGATTGGTCAAAATAACCTTCAAACATTAATTATTATCGAAATAATTGTCGATTTTCACATTCATGCACTGATCCAGTAATGACTTTTTTTGAATTCGGTAAAAATGTGAAATACCAAAATTTAATAATTTAATAATTAATAGTTAATATTTTGTAATTTTATATATTAAATAATTTTTTTTATATATTAATAATTTCTATATAATAATAGTTTTATATATATAAAAAAATTATTCATATTCATGCACTGATGACTCATGAATTATTAATATGAATTAGTTTGTTAATTCACGCACCGATGACTCATGAATTATTAATATGAATTAGTTTGTTTTGCACTCCTAAAGATGATTTCTTAGATTTAAAAAAATATATTAATATATAAAAAAAATTATTTAATTATTATTAATAATTAAATATATTACCATGTGGTATAACCGAAAATCGAACCGAAAAAATTGATACCAAATTTGTATTGAACCGGTATCGAAACCGGTAATTCGGTACCTGTTTCGGTTTTTTCTTTTTTGGTAATTTTGGATAGGTATCGGTTCGGTTTTTTACCGATGAGCACTTCTATGGGCCACTATGAAATTTATTGGACTAAATTGTTTTTTATATAATTTTATAATTTTTAATTAATTAATTAATTAATTTTAAAACTTTCATTAATATAAAGTTATAGAGAAATCGATACTGTCAGCTTTAAAAGTGTTTTCGTTTATTTCCACTAATTTAGAGATATTAAGCTTGAACTAGAAAGATTTCTCACAACCCAAGAGAAAAGGGGAAGTGGGATATGAAAAGAAAGAAAAGGCCTAATGACTAGTTCCTATATTCAATTTCACCCCATTATTTTCTTATTATTATAAGAAAAATGATGTAATACATTTCTTCTCAAACATTTAATGAAGTACATTTGTTTTTTTCGATCAAACAGTTCAAAACACTGAAATATATTAAAACTGTAATATGTTATAAAAGATGAAAGGATTACAATTAAACGAATTCAAAGAATAATTCTTTTAAATGAAATAACAGATAATCAAGAAAAAAAATCAATCGTAGCAACAACATTAGTGGACAAAAAATAAATTTCTGAAATGCAGTCATATCCCCAAAATAATTATAAAATACGCAAATTCGGACCGTTCTTCAACACAGGCAACGAAAGAACAAACCGCTATGAAAGCGACACATTCAAATTCAAATTCAAATGATTTATATTCAACAATTCATGGACCGAAAAAAAATTCACAAATGGAGAAAACAAAAAAATACCCAAACCGAGAAAACAAAATCTTCAAAGAGATGAAATACATTTGTTAAGGAGTCTAGTGTCAAATTCTCTTCATATTTGTTCAGTGAGTAACATCTCTTATATTTGAATTTTGACAATGCACTAATTTTCTCTATAAATTTAATTATTTCCATGGTTAAAAATTTGAGAAAAGTTCAATCCATTAGCAGTAAGAAACTCAAAAAATAGAAATTTGATTTAAAAGAGGAGGCACGTTCACCATATAATAAAATGGGCTCTTCTAAAGAAAATTAGGAGCATTAGTTAATTCGAGTCCATTGATTTGTTTAATACTATAATATAAAGCCAACACAAACTATGTTTAACTTTTTAATTTAATTTTTAATTATTTACCTTTTTTCACTTTTACCCCACTTCTATGCTATTATGCAATTCATCACAATTTGATTTTTGAATCCCTTACTAATGCTTAATAACGGCTAAGAGAACACATTCTCTTTGTATATAAAGTTTGAAAAGATAGCATAAATAAAAAAAATAAAAATCAAGGACTTGTATGTAATCAGAAAAAGATTATTATGAAATGAGTGTAAGGGAGTGTTTGTTTAGAGCTGAATGGTTGAATCGGTCAGTCATTCAGTGCGTTTGTTTTGAATAAAAATCGTTTGAACAACTGAATTAGTCAGATTTTTGAGCTGAATGACCAAGTGTAATTTTTTTTGGATGATGTATTTTATATTTAATTTTTTTTATAATATTAACAATTATATTAAGTAATATTAAATAAATTTACAATAATTTTAAAAATTTTCAGATGAGTAAAATAATAAAAATTTGTTACTCAAGACGTTTCAGTCATATCAATTATCAAACTATTTTTTTTATTCAATATTAAAAATTATATTTTATTCAGATCATTCAAATTACTTAAACATTCAAAACTATTTCATTCACTTTAAAAAACTTTATTCCATAGTCCATGCCATATGGTCTCTTGTTGTGATTTTGAGGCAAAAGGAATCAAAATCCGCTTTTCCCCATAAGAAGCCTGAACCACCATTAATTATGGTGTAATTAGTCTGTTATGAGTACTTATGTACCTTGTTTTTGCTGCCATTGCGCTTTGCCCCAAATGTTCGTCTTCATGTCATAACGGGTCAAGTATTTTTTTTCTTTTTCATTACGGGTCAAGTTTAATCCACCTATAATATCTGACCCACCAATCATACCTTTGGTTGAAATTGATTGTAAAAAATAATAACCATTTTCTTAGTAACAATATTGTAAATATATCTTAAAATATACTTCATCTATTCTAAAATATATGATTACTATTGACTTTTTAAAATCAAATTAAAATATTTTTACACTCAAAATTTGATATCGATTCTTTTAATTTTAATAATACAATAATAAATATTATAAATAATTTAAAAACAATACTCATTATAATATTTATTGTTTTGTTATTTTAATAAAGCATCTCAATTTTTAAATTTAAAAATATCAATAATCTTATAAATTGAAACAGAGAAAGTATATATTACTTTTAATATATATTACTACCAATCACATATATTGATAAGTTTCACAATTTTAGTTTCACATAAATTTATAGTAATACACAACAAGAATTTATATTTTATACGTACAAATATAGCTGCATGAAATATATAAAAATATAAATATAATTCTTTGGCATAATGATACTCCCTCCGTCTCATGATAAAAGTCCTTATTACTCTATTCGTCCCTATTTAAATGGGGTTTGAAGCTATCCCTAAGGCACTTATTGATTCGAAGATTGATCCAGGTGGCACCTTTTTTATATATACAATTATGAGAATAATAAATAAAAAATAATAGAGCAAGTTTGAACAAAAATTATAAAAGAAAGTATATTTTTATTAAAAACAATACAAACAATCGCAAATACCGCAGTGTTTTTTAATAAAATATACTTTCTTTTACGCTTTTTGTTCAAACTTGCTTCTATTATTTTTTATTTATTATTCTCATAATTGTGATAAAAAAAAAGGAGGTGCACGGGACGCACTAACGCCCCCAAAATTAGGTATACATTACCCATCTTAGGTCGTCCGATATACGGTATGTAATTCAAATACACTTACTAATACAACTAGCATACAATACGACAAAATATAAACTCGTGAGTTTGAATACAAATATTGTCTACTAGAGATTATACAAACTCAAAAGGAGTTCTCATTACAATTATTATCACATTATTTCACGTATAATAGTGAGGACTACTAATAATCTATCCTCCTGGACCATCACTCCGCTCCCGACTCGTCCCAAATTATATTCTCATTTCACAAGAGAATAAAGTGAAAGAAAGAGTGAGCTCAACTAGCCCAAGAAGAAATATTATGACTAAGATTGTAAGACCCCAACTTTTATAAATAAAGATGAATTTTCTATAAATATTATTTTTGAATATTATGGAGTAAATTTGATATAATGTTATAGTTGTGGGTAATATTTATAAATTTTGTAAAGTAAGCAAGTTGTTATAAAATATTCGTTTGGTCTGGAATATCCTTTTTGTCGGGAATATTCGATTTACGACAAGACAATCATTAGTGGACCCTATTAAATTATTATCGGATTAAGAAAACGACAAAAATAATTTATGAAAATAACGACGGAGGTGTTACCGTTAAAACCTGCTGAACTACCCTAGTAAAAGTACAAATGAATATGCGTGTAGTTCGCGTAGTAGCACACCTGTATTGATTATTAATGCTTACGTAAGAAGTCACTCAAATTTATACTCAATTATTATACATGATGAATTCTTTGCATCATATCTCTTATATTATTGATTCAATTATTGTCACAAGATCATCTCAGATAATATGTTATATTATTAAATCAATAATTGAGACGACAAGTTATAAATGATTAATAATTGTTGAAAGATTAAATATGTGTTGATTAAAATAAAATGATTTGTGGTAATATTTATTCAATCCTTGATGTATATAAAGAGTCTATTATGAGAGCGGTTGTGGTAAGTTTGGTTATTTTATGGGGCCCATATGTCATCATCTAAGAGTCTCTTCATTAATAGAATTACCTTCGTCAATAGTAATTACCTTCATCAATAAGTAATTACCTTCGTCGATAGTAACTACCTTTACCAAAGGCCAAACCACTTGCCGTTTCATATTACTGAGGCGTCAAACCAATTGTCGTTTCATATTACAAAGGCTAAACCACTTGGTGTTTCACATTACAGAGCGTCAAACCACTTTTCTTTTCACATCACCAAATAAATCAAGCCACTTGCCTTTTCACATTTCAAGTGCTAAGCTAGAAATCTTCTATAAATAGAGGCTTAGTGCTTCATTATTTTCACTAATTCATTCAAGCTATAGAGAGAGAAGTATAGAGAGAATAAGAGAGAAGAAGAGTATTTCCTACTACTACACTACATGAATATTCAATCTCCTACTAATGTAAGGGGGTGTTATTCTTTCTTATTCATGAAGAGAATCTGTTGTTATTCCATTGCTTATTATTCATTGGAATAATCAGATACGCCATTTTCCTATACTTGGTGACATTCTTCTATTATTCTCATTGGAACATCCCATGCATGTGTTTTACACCGACTGGTTCCGCTCTTTATTATTATTACTCTCGTTGGAACATCATGTATGTGTGTTTTACACCTGACTGATTCCGCCTTTTATTATTTTGTTGGAACATCCCATCGGTTGCAAATTTTGCTCGACACGGTTCCGTTATTATTATTCTCATTGGAATAACTTTTATGCATGCAAGTACTGCATGTGTGATGATTTCTTTTGTTATTCCATTCTTTATTATACTCGGTTGGTTAAAGTTTTGACTTCTATACTCCATGAAATTAGTAGAATTTCCTTGATATTCAAGGCTTCATCCAAAGATCTTTTCATGGAAATATTCTTCCGATCATTCTTGAATTTTACTCTCTAAAGCAAAGATCATGTTGACAATTTGGACATTATTAGTTCTCGATAAATTAATTCTTGAACTTGTTTTATTGAATTCTTATATCATTGTCATCATCCTCATGTTTATATTATGTTGAAAGTCATCCATGGCTGTAGTGCATAGATGGACTTGGTATGATTATGACCGAGGATTATTCGATTGTAATCATGATCGTAATGTTATAAATGATGTGGTAAAGTTATCATTGGCCCGTAGTACATTGATGGACGATTGTTGGCATGATCATGACCATTAATGAATATCTGAATGTCCTTGGTTGTAGTGCATGAATAATTTGTGGTCGTGATACTAAAGAATATCCTCGGCGTAGTAGTGCATGGGTGATTCGATGATGTGGATTATTTATTAAACTGAGTCCCAAATGATAAAAGTCATGAAAACCTTTTTAAATCATAAAAGATAGTAGATTTTATTCTCTACTTGACTCTTTTTAATGGATTGCTTGTTCATCGCAGCTTAAACTTGATGTTGTTATATTTTATCGGTTTAACATCGTTTGTTGAAGGCTAACGATAATTTATTCTCGCATTATCTTAGTCATAATATTTATTATTGGGCTAGTTGAGCTCACCTTTCTTTCATCGCTCTCTTCGTGAAATGAGAACATAGCAAGGACTAGTCGGGAAGCGGAGTGACCATTCGAGGATAACATTAGTAGTCCTCACTATTCTCGTGAAATAGTGTGTTAATAATTGTAATGAGAACTCCTTTTGAGTTTGTATAATCTCTAGTAGACAATAATTGTATTCAAACTCACGATTATGTTTTGTCGTATTGTACCACGACAATTGTATTAGTAAGTTGTATTTGAATTTTGTACCATGTATCCGACGACCCAAGATGGGTGATGTATACCTAATTTTGGGGGCGTCCACAAAGATAATCTGCGAATAAATTATCATTAGTCTCCAACAATGTTAAACCGATAAAATATAATTGACATCAAGTTTAATCAGAATGAATAACAAGCAATCCATTAAAAGAGTCAAGTAGAAAATAAAATCTACTATCATTTATGATTTAAAAGGTTTTTCATCATCATTATCACTGGGACTCAAATTAATAAATAATCCACATCATCGAATCACCCCTCACACTACTTACCAAGGATATTCTTTAGTATCACGACCATAATTATCCATGCACTACGGGCCAAGAATATTTGTGTGTTCATTAATGGTCATGATCATGCCAACAATTGGCCCATCAATGCACTACGGGCCAATGAGGACTTTTACCACATCATTTGTAACATTACTACCATGATTACAATCAATAATCCTCGCCATAATCATACCAAGTCCATCTATGCACTACAGCCCACGAGATGACTTTCAAAAAGAAAAAAATATAAATATGAGGATGATGACAATGATATAAGAATTCAATAAAACAAGTTCAAGAATTAATTTATCCAGGAACTAATAATGTCCAAATTGTCAACATGATACTGCTTTGTAGAGTAAAATTCAAGAATGATTAGAAGAATATTTTCATAAAAAGATACTGGATGAAGCGCAAATATCAAGGATATTCCACTAATTTCATGGAGTATAGTAGTCAAAACTTTAACCAATTGGGTATAATAAAGAATGGAATAACAAAAGAAATTACCATACATGCGGTATTGCATGACAGATGGTGTTATTCCAACAGTATACTAAATAATCGGAACGTGTCAAAGCGTAAATTCAAGCACCGATGTAATGTTCCAACGTAATAATAAAGAATGGAATAACAACAAATCACCTTGTATGCGATACTTGCAGACAGACAGTTTATTCCAATGTATATAATAATAAGATTTTAATCGTGTCCGCAAAAACGCATGCATGTGATATTCCAACGTATAATAATAAAGATTTTAACCAGTCCCACAGTAAAACGACAGAATGTGATATTCCAAATGTAATAATAAAGATGAATAATAGAAGAATGTCACCAAGTATAGGTAGATAAGCGTATCAATAGAGTTATTCCAATGTAATAATAAGAAATGGAATAACAACAATTCTCTTCGTGAATAAGAAAGAATAACACCCCTTCATCGTAAAAAGAAACTGGATATAGGAAAGGAAAGGTAGCGTACTTCTTTTTCTTTCTCTCTAAAATTTTCTCTCTAGAGTTCAAAGAATTCAGTAAAAAAATAATGAAGGAATGAGCTTCTATTTATAGAAAAATGGAATGCATAAGAATTAACTTATGAACGGTCCGTATTGATTTACTTTAATCGACTATCCATATTTAAAGCAAAATCTTTTAAATAAAATATAATATATTATATATATAATATCCATAATAATACTCCTTTCGTCCATTTTTTTCAACTTACATATATATATATATATATATATTCATAATAATACACCTTCTCATCCACTCTTTTCTCAATTTTTATATATATATATATATATATATATATATATATATATATATATAATACTCATAATAATACACCTTCCGTCCACTTTCCCCCCTCCCCCACCAACCTTCCATTAACAAAATAATATATATATATATATGTATATATATATAACGAAAAAATGAGATAATTTCTACCGACAATTTTTAAAAATAGAAAGTGGGGGGTCCAAATAATAAGCAAAATTTACATCAAATTCTTCATAAAATCCCCTCAATATTTTTAACATGTATCATCATTATTATAATTCACAATATTAATCGACCAGGTCGTTCCCAAGAAAGAGGGGGCTTTCCAATAAAGATTTCTTTTTATTGGCGCGCAATTAGGTGACCAAACCTCTCCTTGGCAGAACTTCTAGACATCGTTAATATTGCAAATTATAATATTAATAACTCTGTCATTTCAATTATTGATTTAATAATATATAAAATATCGACAATAATTGAATCAAATAACGTGAGATACTATGCAACAATTATCGAGGCAATAATTAAACAAAACCGAGTGACTTCTCACGTAAGCATCAATAATCAATACCGTGTGCTACTATGCAACCACGCCAGACATCGCATTTTTTTACTACCGAGTAGTTCAACAATATCAACGGTAAAACTTCCGCCGTTATTTCAATAAAATATTTTTGTCGCTTTCAATCCGATAATAATTTCATTGTAGGGTCCACTAATGATTGTGCCTTCGCATTTAATATTTCGCTTAAAATGAATATTCCCAGACCAATCGAATATTATATAACAACTTCACAGTATTTTGCAAAATTTATAATTATTACCCACAACTATAACATTATATCATAATATTCAAAAATGATAATTATAGAAAATTCATTTTTATTCATAAAAGTTGGGGTCTTACAATCTCCCCTTCTTATGAAATTTCGCCCTCAAAAATTAGGGTACGTACCTGGTATATCGAAGAGGTAAGGATACCTTAACTTAATTTCAGATTCTAACTCCCAGGTCATTTCCTCAACATCATGGTTTTTCCACAAAACTTTGACTTGAGGTATAACCTTGGAGCGTAGAATATGTTCCTTCTTATCCAAGATTTGAACATGAACCTCTTCATACGTTACATCTTCCGCTATTTCATCTGGTTCTAACTCAATAACGTGGTTCGGATCTTTCACATATTTACGTAACATGGATATGTGAAAAACGGTATGAATACGAGACATACTTACTGGTAAAGCGAGTCTGTATGCCACAGTTCCTACTCGATCGAGGATTAAAAATGGGCCAAGGAATCGAGGATTGAGCTTTCCTCTCTTTCCAAATCTTGTAACTCCTTTCCATGGAGCAACACGTAACAACACATGATCTCCAATATCGAATTCCACGTCCTTTCGATGAAGTTCAGCATAACTCTTTTGTCGATCTTATGAGGTTTTTATACGTTGTCGGATTGTTTAAATCTTTTTTGTAGTCACACGTACCAACTCCGGTCCCAACAACGTTGCTTCACCCACCTCATCCCAGCATACTGGAGAACGACACTTTCTTCCATACAATGCCTCGAATGGAGCCATGCCAATACTTGTTTGATAACTGTTGTTGTAGGAAAACTCCACCAATGGTAAGAACTTATCCCAACTTCCTTGAAGTCAAGGACACAGTAGTCTTAATAAATCTTTCGAGTTTGAATAGTCCTCTCTCGATTGTTATCCATCCGAGGATGATATGCCAACTAAATCGTAAATCCGCGCCCATAGCTTTTTGCAAACCAACCCAAAATCGTGAAGTAAATCTTGGGTCTCGATCGAAACTATGGATACCGGCATACCATGCGATCTTACAATCTCGTTTATGTACATACGAGCAAGACGTTCAAGTGTATAAGTTTCTCGTATTGGTAAGAAGTGAGTAGACTTGGTCAATCTATCAACAATGACCCAAATTGCATCTATACCTTGAGAAACCTTAGGAAGACCGGTAACGAAATCCATGGTAATGTGCTCCCACTTCTATTCTATAATTTCAAGTGGTTGTAATGGACCTTTTGGTACTTGATGCTCCGCTTTTACTCGTTGACACGTTAGACACCTTGAGATAAACAACGCTATCTCTCTCTTCATATTACCCCACCAAAATGTATGTCGAAGATCATGATACATTTTGGTACTACCAAGATGGATTGTAAATGGTGTGTTGTGCGCCTCCATTATGATTTTATACTTTAAATCAGGGTCGTTAGGAACATAAAGTCTGGAGTTGACTCAAACTATTCCTTCTTCATCGATTCTTGCTTCCGGCATAGCACTTTCTTGCACTTTCTTTCTCATACGCATCAGCTCTAGGTCTGTAGCTTGAGCAGCTTGAACTTTATCAATTAAAGTTGGTTCTACTCGTATATTCACCATCATCACATGGTTCCCTGGAGTGTTTAACTCTATCTCCATCCTTTGCAAGTCACACAGAATGGACCTTTGCGATGACAATATCGCACTCGTACTTGCATATGATCTTCTACTCAATATGTCAGCTACCACGTTCGCTTTTCCAGGATGGTATTGGATGGTATGATCATAATATTTCAAAAGTTCAAGCCAACATCGTTGTCGCATGTTGAGTGAAGAAATATTTGAGGCTTTTATGATCCGTAAAGATCTCCACCTTCTCCCCATACAAATAATGCCTCCAAATTTTAAGTGCGAAGACCATAGCTGCTAACTCTAGGTCATGAGTAGGATAATTCCTCTCATATTCTTTGTGTTGTCGTGAGGCATAGGTTATGACTTTCCCATGTTGCATGAGAACACATCCTAACCCTTTGCCCGAAACATCACTGTAGATGACAAATCCTCCGAACCGGATGGTATTGTCGAACAAAATTAAATGAGTCTCCTCTTGAGTTCTTGAAAACTCTTCTCACATTCCTCGCTTCCAATCGAACTTTATATCTTTCGAGTCACCGAAAGAAGTGGAGTAGCGATTCGAGAAAACCCTTCTACGAATCTCCAATAATAACCAAATAAGTTCGAGAAAGCTACGACTTCCGATCATCGATTTAGGTTGCTCCCACTTTGAATAGCTTCAATCTTTGTTGGGTCAACAGATATTCCATGACTTGATACCACGTGCCCAAGGAATGCTACTTCCTCGCCGTAAACTCGCATTTCTTCAACTTGGCATAAAGCTTATATTCACGAAGCTTTTGGAGTATCGAATTCAAGTGTTGCTTCATGATCTTCACTACTTTTGAAATAAATAAGGATGTCATCAATAAAGACGACCACAAAGTGATCCAAATATTCCTTGAATACTCGGTCATCATATCCATGAAGGCAAAGAGGAGCATTAGTCAATCCAAAGGACATGACTAGGAATTCATAATGCCCGCATCGAAGTTCTCAAAGTCGCCTTGGAATGTCATCTGCTTCTAATCTTTAATTGGTGATATCCTAACGAAGATCAATCTTTGAAAAGAATTTGGCTCCTTGCAACCGGTCAAACATGTCATCAATACGTGGCAATGGGTACCTATTTTGATGGTGACATGATTCAACTCCCGATAATCAATACAAAGTCGCATACTCCCATCTTTCTTCTTCACGAATAGAATGCAGAGCACCCCAAGGAGAAGTACTAGGATCTAATAAAGCCAATGTCTAACAATTCCTCGCAGTTGAGTCTTTAACTCCTCGAAGTTCAATAGAGCCATTCGATATGGGACTTTAGAAATGGGTTTTGTACTGGGTTCAAGGTCGATACAAAATTCAATTTCACGCCTCGGGGTAGGCCAGAAGTTCTTCAGTGAATACGTCAGAAATTCATTAACAATAGAAATATTATTCAAAACCGACGTATTTTTGTTTAGATCCGTGATATGAGCTAAGAAAGCTTGACATCCGCTTTTCAATAAACGAATAGCTTTATGGCTTGAGATGACAAAGATTAATTTTAATGGTTTGGTTGTTTGAATTCGCATAATAGGTCGATTAGGAATATGAAAGCTAACAACCTTACGAAAAAAAATCAATTTTTGCATGATGAATAGTTAACCAATCAATCCCTAGAATTACATCAAATGCAAGTATTTTTAATGCAATAAGATCGACAGGTAATGTGTGGGTACCAACTTGAACCAAACAAGACTTATAAACCGTGGATGTAATGAATGTTTCTCCCAACGGAGTTTCCACAGATAAATCAAAGTCTAATTTCTCCGGAGTCAAATTTAATCATTGAGTGCAAGTACGAGAAATAAAAGAATGGGTAGAACCGGTATCAAATAAGGTATAGACTTCGCTAGAGTTTATGATAAGCTTACCCGTGATGACCTCATTCGGGTTCCTTGTTTTCTGGGAGGTCACTACAAACGCTCTCCCTTGCACTACTAGCTTTGAATTTTCTGGGACGACCTTTGGTGCCTCCATCCTAGTTGAACTTGTGTTCGGTGAACGACAAAATCGCGCTAGGTGACCTTCTTCCACAATTATAACATGCTTTGGACTGAAGCATCGCTAGCTTTTGATCGATGTGTCCTCTCCTCCGCATTTGAAGCATATGATAGTGGTCGCTTCTCCTTCCTTAACAATGGGTGCCGTGCTAACGCCTTTTTCCATCATTGTTGAATCTCTTCTTGAAATGTCCATTGTTATTGCTCTTGCCATGATTACCACCAAAGTGGTTACCATTTCTTGCATGTTGATTCCTCCACGCTTATTGTCGCCGCTTTATAATCGATACCACCGGGTATTTTTATGTTGCCATCGCTTTCTCTTAGTTAACGTTGACTCATCTATCGCCCAATAATCGAGCCCTATTTACAATATCCGAGTACAAACACAGCTTTATGAGAAATAAGATATTGATGTATCTCCTGCTTTCAAACCTCGTAATAACATTCGCGTCATTCGCTCCTCATTATCGACCAAATGGGATGCAAACCGGATAACTCCGCAAATTTAGCCTCGTATTGCATGACACGATCATATTATTTATATTGTTATGTTCCAATTTGATAAAGTCCACTTCTTCATGTGACGAATACTCTCGGAAAGTACTTGTCGTTGAATAGCTCTTGGAACTTCTCCCAAGACATCTTGAGTGCATCAGTCGAGTCGCTTTACGATTCCCACCAAGAATCCTTCTTCACGCAACATAAAGGTGGCGAAGGGAAACTTTTGCTCCTCGGAGCATCCCAAGACATCAAATATCTTGGTGATCTGTTTTATCCATGCTTCCGCCTTAAGTGGTTTTGGCTCTCCTATAAACTCCGGGGGTCCCAGCTCCTTGAACTGTTTATCAGTGATCGTCCGAGAGTTTTCAGTGTTTCCACCTACATTTTGGACAGGATCCGCTCTCGCCTGATGTTGCATGAATTGCATAAAGCCTCTGAACAGTCCATCATTCATTATTTGGTCAGTGTTGTTGTTTGCGTGAGGATTGTCGTCTTCCTGATGAACATTCTCCTGATTATTGATATGTGGAGACTCAACGGTCTCTTGTGCTCCATTGCTATTTTCAACATTCTCGGATGTCATTTTCAGATACTGCCACAAAACAAAGGTTCATTAACATAAAACATATTGAGGTCATACTAGCGAAGGAATTCTCCGTCTCTCCCCTCCTAGTTCTAGTCTCACATCATAGCCAGTGATCATATCCCTAAGCTTTGATACCAATTGTGACGCCCCCAAAATTAGGTATACATCACCCATCTTGGGTCGCCAGATACATGGTACAGAATTCAAATACACTTACTAATACAACTGTCGTGTACAATACGACAAAACATAAACTGTGAGTTTGAATACAAATATTGTCTAGTAGAGATTATAAAAACTCAAAAGGAGTCCTTGTAAGACCCCAACTTTTAGAAATAAAAATGAATGTTCTATAAATATCATTTTTAAATATTATGGAATGAAATTGATATAATGTTATAGTTGTGGGTATTATTTATAAATTTTGCAAAGTACGCAAGTTGTTATATAATATTCGTTTGGTCGGGGAATATTCGTTTTAACATGGAATATTTGTACGACGGCACAATCATTGGTGGACCCCACAACAGAATTATTGTCGGATTGAGAAAACGATAAAAATATCTTTTTATGAAAATAACGGCGGAAGTTTTACCATTAACTGTTGAAACACCCGGTGTTAAAAGTACAGTAATATGCGTGGTTGCATAGTAGCACACGGTATTGATTATTGATGCTTACGTAAGAAGTCACTCAGTTTTGTTTAATTATTGCAATAATATTTGTTGTAAATATTAGCGTATTATTTGGACGCCTACTTACTCATTTTTTAAAATAACCAGTAGAAAATTATTCATTATATATATATATATATATATATATATATATAAGTCTTATATATATATACTTGGTGAATTATTGGGGGGTAATCTGATTGTGGGAGGAGTTATTATTAGTATTATTATATATATATATAAGGTACTAAAGTAATGTTTATATATATATATATATATGCATTGATTTGAAAAGGTTGGCAGGGAGGATACTCACGGGGGTGACAACCCGTGAGTTATTAGCTGGCATGTTATATATATATATATATATATATATATATATATTATTTAAAATTTTGTTTTATTAGAATATTTTATTAAATCAATCTGGATAATCTGCTTAAAAACATATCAATATGGACCGTTCATGGATTAGTTACTATGCAGTCCATTCTTCTATAAATAGAAGCTCATTCCTTCATAATTTCTTACGAATTCACTGAAGCTTTAGTGAGAGAAACTATATAAAAGTATTCTGCTACTTCCTTACTCTTATATCCAGCTTTTTTTTACGGTAGAAGGTGTTATTTCTTTTTTGTATTCATGAAGAGAACTTCATTATTCCATTCTTTATTATTCTCACTTTGGAATAACCAAAATATACGCGACTACCCTATACTTGGTGACGTTCTTCAATATTCCGTCTTTATTATTATTACATTTGGAATATCCTCGTACGTGTGTTCTACGCCGGACTGGTTCCGCTCTTTATTATTATTCATTGGAATATCCTCATGCGTAAGCGCGTTCGCCTGACTGAGTTCCGCCTTTATTATTATTCATTGCTGAATATCCTGTGTACGCGCTTCTGTGGACCGGTTCCGCCTTTATTATTACTCGTTGGAACATCCTCGCTTCATGCGTAATTTACCGACTTAGTTCCGCTATTTATTAATCATTGGAATAACTGCCTATGCGAAGTACCGCATGCATGGTGATTTCTTTTGTTATTCCATTCGTTGTTATACTCAGTTGGTTAAAGTTTTGACTTCTATAATCCATGAAATTAGTGGAATATCCTTGATATTTGCGCTTCATCCAGTATCTTTTCATGGAAATATTCTTCTGAGCATTCTTGAATTTTACTCTACAAAGCAGTATCATGTTGACAATTTGGACGTTATTGATTTATGGATAAATTAATTCTTGAACTTGTTTTATTGAATTCTTATATCATTGTCATCATCCTCATGTTTATATTATGTGAAAGTCATCTGTGGCCCATAGGTGCATAGATGGACTTGGTATAATTATGACTGAGGATTATTCTTGTAATCATGACCGTAATGTTACAAATGATGTGGTAAAAGTCCTCATCTACCGCAGATGCATTGATGGACAATTGTTGGCATGATCATAACCATTAATGAATACACAAATATTCTTGGCCGTAGTGCATGGATAATTGTGGTCGTGATACTAAAGAATATCCTCGGGCAGTAGTGCAGGGGTGATTCGATGATGTGGATTATTTATTGTTTGAGTCCCAAATGATAAAAGTCATGAAAACCTTTTAAATCATAGAAGATAGTAGATTTCATTTTCTACTGACTCTTCTAATGGATCGCTTGTTCCGCAGCTTAAACTTGATATTTATTATATTTTATCAATTTAACACTGTTGAAGGCTAATGATAAATTATTCTGCATTATCTTAGTCATAATATCTCTTACTGGGCTAATTGAGCTCACCCTTCCTTTTACTGGTCTCTTCAGGAAATGAGAATATAGCTGGAACGAGTCGGGGAATGGAGCGATGGTCCAGATGATAGTATTAGTAGTCCTCACTATTCTGTGAAATAGTGTGACAATAATTGTAATGAGGACCCCATTGAGTTTGTATACTCTCTAGATGACAATATTTGTATTCAAACTCACAGCATATGTTTAGTCATATTTTTACACGACTGTTGTATAATTAAGTTGTATTTGAATTTTGTACCATGTATTTGGCGACTCAAGATGGGTGATGTATACCTATTTTGGGGGAGTCACGATCCTCATTATAATTATTATCACACTATTTCACAGAATAATGAGGACTACTAATGCTATCCTCTGGACAATCACTCCGCTCCCGACTCGTCCCCAAATATATTCTCATTTCAAGAGAATAAAGGAAAGAAAGGGTGAGCTTAACTAGCCCAATAGAAATATTATGACTAAGATAATGCGTAATAAATTATCATTAGTCTCCAACAATGTTAAACCGATAAAATATAATAGACATCAAATTTAATCTGCGAACAAACAAATCCATTAAAAGAGTCAAGTAGAAAATAAAATCTACTATCTTTTATGATTTAAAAGGTTTTTCATCATCATATCGCCGGGACTCAAATTTTAATAAATAATCTACATCATCGAATCACCCCTAACTACTACCCAAGGATATTCTTTAAGATCACGACCACAATTATCCATGCACTACGCGCCGAGAATATTTGTGTATTCATTAATGGTCATGATCATGCCAACAACTCATCCCATCAATGCACTACTACGCCCCAATGAGGACTTTTACCACATCATTTGTAACATTACTACCATGATTACAATCAATAATCCTCGGTCATAATCATACCAAGTCCATCTACGCACTACAGCCATGTATGACTTTCAAAAAGAAAAAAATATAAATACGAGGATGATGACAATGATATAAGAATTCAATAAAACAAGTTCAAGAATTAATTTATCTAGAACTAATAATGTCCAAATTGTCAACATGATATCGCTTTGTAGTAGTAAAATTCAAGAATGCTCGTAAGAATATTTCCATGAAAAGATATCGACGGGGCGCAAAATATCAAGGATATTCCACTAATTTCATGGAGTATAAGAGTCAAAACTTTAACCAACCGAGTATAATAAAGAATGAAATAATAAAAGAAATCACCATGCATGCGGTTTCTCAAGACAGACAAAGTTATTCCAACAGAGTACTAAATAATCTGAATCAGTGTCACGCGAAATTGCACCGATGATGTTCCAACATAATAATAAAGAATGGAATAACAATGTAAATCACCTTGTATGTGGTACTTGGCAGTGTAGACAAAGTTATTCCAACATAATACTAATAAGGACGAAATCAGTTCGGCGTAAATGCATGCATGTGATATATTCAATGTAATAATAAAGACGGAATCAGTCCTGGCGTAAAAACGCATGATATATGATATTCCAAATGTAATAATAAAGACGGAATAATAGAAGAATGTCACCAAGTATAGTATGTGTAGACAGTATATCAAAGTTATTCCAACGTAATAATAAGAAATGGAATAACAACAGCTTCTTTTATGAATAAGAAAGAATAACACCCCTTCACCGTAAAAGAAATCGGATATAGGAAAAGAAAGGTAGCAGACTTTTCTTTTTCTTTCTCTCTAAAATTTTCTCTCTCTAGAGTTCAGTGAATTCGTAAGAAAATAATGAAGGAGTGAGCTTCTATTTATTGAAAAATGGAATGCATAATAACTAACTCATGAACGGTCCAGATTGATTTACTTTAATCTGACGGTCCATATTTAAAGCAAAATCTTTTAAATAAAATATAATATATTATATATATAATATCCATAATAATACTCCTTTTCTTTCCATTTTTTTTTTAACTTGCATATATATATATATATATATATATATATATTCATAATAATACACCTTCATCCCACTCTTTTTTTCTCAACTTGCATATATATATATATATATATATATATATATATAATACTATAATAATACACCTTCCGTCCACTTTCCCCCATCAACCTTCCATTAACAAAATTATATATATATATATATATATATATATATATTCTTATATATATATATAAATCGAAAAAATGAGATAATTTCTACCGACAATTTTTAAAAATAGAAAGTGGGGGGTCCAAATAATAAGCAAAATTTACATCAAATTCTTCATAAAATCCCCTCAATATTTTTAACAACATGTATCATCATTATTATAATTCACAATATTAATCGACCAGGTCGTTCCCAGGAAAGAGGGGGCTTTCCAATAAAGATTTCTCCTTATTGGCGCACAATTAGGTGACCAAACCTCTCCTTGGCAAAACTTCTAGACATCGTTAATATTGCAAATTATAATATTAATAACTCTATCATTTCAATTATTGATTTAATAATATATAAAATATCGACAATAATTGAATCAAGTAACGTGAGATACTATGCAACAATTACTGAGGCAATAATTAAACAAAACTGAGTGACTTCTCACGTAAGATCAATAATCAATACCGTGTCGCTACTACGCAATCACGCCAGACATCGCATTTTTAACTACCGAAGTAGCTCAACAAAGATCAACCAGAAAACTTCCGCCGTTATTTCAATAAAATATTTTTGTCGTTTTCTCAATCCGGCAATAATTCTATCATGGGGTCCACTAATGATTGTCTTGCCGCATTTAATATTTCCTATTTAAAACGAATATTCCCCGACCAATCGAATATTATATAACAACTTGCGTACTTTGCAAAATTTATAATTATTACCCACAACTATAACATTATATCATAATATTCAAAAATGATAATTATAAAAAATTTATTTTTATTCATAAAAGTTGGGGTCTTACAGTACCGGTCAATAGGTGCACCGGACGCCCCCCAATCTATTTAAATGACGTTTTAGAGTTTTTTATTTGTTCCTAATTAATTGACGTTTGTTCAAATCTAAGAGAATTAATGATAATTTTTTCAAAATTACCCTTCGTTACTTCACCTATTTTTTGGTACTTTAAACTGTTGTGTTATGATAAATTAATGATTTAAGGGTATTATATAAAATTGAGTACTATATTTAATGTTTTTCAATCATTATCTTAATTTTTGTGTCCATCTCTAAAACGTCATTTAAATAGGGACGGAGGGAGTACTATTTTAGGTAGTCTCATGTTAAATGTCTATTTTCCTTTAATAACCAAACTTTTACACATATTTTTCTATTATACCTGTAACATTAAATATCTCATACTTTTCTTATACTAATTCTCTCTCCATATTTAATGATATTATTATGGACAATTATGTCATTTTATTTATCTTCCTAATATGCGTGAAAAATCCACTAAAACTTTTATCCTGAGACGAAAGGACGGAGGGAGTATAACATAACATGCATGTATAACGGGATTGTTGATAACTTTCTAGTCCAAAACAGGGAAGCTTCCCCAAACCCTAGTAATAAATGGATGGCAACTATGTCATATTAGGTGAATTCGTGTTGTATAGAAATTGGTATATATACGTATTTATAACACGAACTCATTTTATGAATCATGTGCGTGTCAAAAATTACCGCTATTTTGATCCTACCTCTTATATAAATTTTCCACACAAATTAGATTGTTGTGTATGTAGGCAAATTCTATTCCAATAAAGCATTGTTTGTATCCTAGAAAAAAAATAAAAAATAAAAAAATAAAAAAATAAAAAAATCGTGAATATTATGACTTACAGTTGATAAAATTAGATATCAGTTTTAAAAATTATTTATTCTCCTTTATGAATTACAATTATTTATATTTAGATTGAGCAATTAATTGATACTTGGTTTGATTCCAATCGTACTTCAAAAGGTTGATTCAACTGTTTTTTACTCCCATTTGCTGCCAAATGATGCATATATTTTTGTCACACACTCTTTATGCCATTTATTAGCCCCCACAAACAGGGATTTTCTAGATAAAAAAGGACGTTCTCACGTATGGACAAATTTATATTAATAATAAATATTAATATATGTTTGATATCTGATATAAGAGAGAATTTATTTTAAAAAAAATCGCACTAATTTATTTAATTTTATCATTGTAGTTCTACGTTAGTTATAATCTAATTTCATTACAAATTTTGTCAACATATAAAATTAGAAGGTTGATATTGTTAGAACTTAGAGTAAGAATAATTTTGTCCTATCAAATATATATTTAATGATGTTTTTATAAATAAAATAACACATTTTAAATTTAAAAAAATATTTTTTTACTCAAATAATATTATTTTTGCTCTGACAATATTAACTGCTTAAAACATACCCACAAATAATATGAGAATAATGGCTGGATGACATTTTCCTCTCCAAGTTACCACCTACTTTTAAAGTCATTTTTAACATATATTTTTCGTCAATTGAGTCCTTAAAGTGACATTTTGTGTCGATTATGTTTCTTTTACCCGATTTGACTCCAACTCAACTTAGTGTGACCCAACTCCAAATTTTAATATTTTAAAATAAAATATTATTTTAAAAATAATAATTATATTTAATATTTATTATTTTAAAATAATATAATATTATTTTAAAATAATATAGATTAAAAAATTAAATAAAAAATTAAAACTTTATTTTAAAAAAGTTGATTTTTTTCATTTTTATGCAAAAGTTTATTTTCAGAAAAAAAATAATATCTTTACCATTATTATATGTATTCTTAATATTAGAATTTTTAAAAACTAAACTAAAAATAGAAATTAAAATACAAAAAAAACTGTAAAAGATAAATAAAAAACTATTTCAATTACTTTTAAAAAATAAATAAATTATAAAGTTTTAAAAATAATTATTATTTTCAGGAAAAAATTTAGATTTTTTTTATAAAATATAGATTCAAAAAATAAAACAAAAAAATAAAATTTATTTTCAAAAAAATATATATATATATATATATATATATATATATATATATATATATATATTAGTTTTTTAAGGTGTAAATTTTCATAAAATGATTAAGATTTCAAAAATTTAGCTTTAGTTTTTTTGAATCTATATTTTGTGAAATTATACTCATTTTTGAAAAAATAAAAGTTTCTAATATTTTTTCCTTAAAATAATATTTATTTTATAACTTTTAAAATAATATTTTATTTTAAATATAAAAATCATTATTATTCTAAAAATAATATTTTAGTTTAAAATATTAAATATAATTATTATTTTAAAATAATATTTTCTTTTAAAATTTTAGAAATAATATTTATTCTAAAAGTATTAAAAATATTTTATTTTAAAATATTAAATATAATTATAAATAAATATAATAATTGTTTTAAAATTATTATGTTCTTTTAAAATATTAAAAATATTAAAATTTTAAAAATATTTTATTTTAAAATATAAAAAAATATTATTTTATTTTAAAATATTAAATATAATTATAATTATTATTTTAAAATATTGAAATTTTGGGTTAGGTTATACCGGGTCGAGTTGGGTCATAATTTTGTAAAAATGAGTCGGGTTGTGGTCAAATCGGGTAAAAGGAATAGAATCGACCCAAAATGTTTTAAGGATTTAATTGACGAAAAATATATGTTAAAGATGACTTTAAAAGTGAGTGATAAATTAGAAGGCAGTGTCATTCAGCCTAAGAATAATGTAATAAGTTAGCCCAAACTATATAATAAACCAAGTAAGTATATAAATGAATGAGGTAGCCCTACTAAACACCCAAATCCAGGCTTATTTTACAAAGAAAGAGACTAGGCAGGCTCCCTCTTTTACTCCACCCCCCACTCCCCACTCCCCACTCCCCACTCCCACCTCTTTCACTTCTTTTATAGCAAACCCATCTCACACAAAACAACCACCATTTTCAGATCCTCCTCTTCTACAATGGCCAAAACCACCAACCCCAGAAAATCCACCAATCAAACTCCCAAAATATCAAACCAAAACAATAACCCAAAACAAAAACAAAACCAAAACCAAAATTACATTCCCCCAAGACCAGAAAAACCAGCTTCTTGGGCAGTTGTAAGAAATCTCTTCACTTGCAAACACCTCCAAGCCCAACAACAACAACAAAAACAGCAACAAATTGAAGGAAAAAAAGAAAACCCAAAACAACCACAACAACTAAAAAACCAGCAGCAAATTGAAGAAAAACAAGAAAACCCAAAACAAGCAGAACAACAACAAAAGCAGCAGCAAAAGCAAAAACAGCAACAAAATGAAGAGAAACAAGAAAAGCAAAAACACCCACAACAACAAAAGCAGCAGCAAAAACAAGAACAACCCACTGAAGAAAACTACAAGAAATGCAAGAAAATGAATTGCTCAGGCTCACTATGCAGCAACACCAAGGTAATGCACAGGCCTGAACCATCATCATCATCTTCCCCTGAAAACCAGAAAAAGAGGACTTTTTCAATGGGTTCTTGTAACAATAATATTGATGGGTCTACTTCTAGCAGATCCATGAAAACTCCTCTCAAAGAGTTCAATGGGCCTGTTAATTCTTCTTCTTCCATGTCTGTTTCTTCTAATTATTCTCCATTAAGAGGAATCCCATTTAGGAAACTGTCAGGGTGTTATGAGTGCAGAATGGTGGTTGATCCAGTTCTTGGGTTCACTAGAGACCCTTCTCTTAGAGCTACCATTTGTTCATGCCCTGAATGTGGTGAGATCTTCATGAAAGCTGAGAATTTGGAGCTTCATCAGACTGTTAGGCATGCAGGTAATATTGATTTCTGTCATTTAATTTTTTCAAGAAAATCCCGTTTCTTAAATTTCAAACCCAAACTTTTTACTATATTATTTTAGCTATCACCCCGTTGGGTCGATTTTTTAAAGGACCAGACGGACGTCCGTTATATAGTAGATCTCTCTGATTACCCCATAACGCCTCTGTTTTTTTAGTTTAAATAATCAGTTTCAGAATGCATGCTCATCTGACCATCTCTCTCTCTCCAAATTATTAAAGTACCCAATTTCCAATTCTCAGTCTTACTTCTGACCATCCTCTGCAAACCTCAACACTCCTCTGTCCCAAAAAGGTGTCGCATTCTTAAAATTCATAAATATCAAGCACGTATTCTTTTTCTTTTTGGCTAAATTTAAGAATGTATTATTAAATGTTTATCTTACAAATGATAAGCTGTTAGTTGAATATGATAAGGTGATAATGAAATTATAACCATAAATTTAAAATTTTGTGTCATTTTTTATACAATTGACTATTTTTATAAAAAGAAATAAATTGATTAATGAGATTCTTTTTGTCGAGACAAGGAGTATCTCTCACTAACACCCAATTCCTTTTTAATTGAGTTTAAATTTAAGATGTTGATTGTATATAGACTATGTATACACGAGCAGTATCATGACACGTCAATAAACTTAAAGTAATTTTCTCAAATAAAATTACTTTATTAATTACGTGTTATGATTTGAACATCCATAGCGTATACATAATACACCGGTAGTGTATGAAAATCTAATTTTTTTTTGAGTATTTTTCAATAACTATTTCATAATTTAACTTTCTTGTCTCTCTCCTTTTCTTGTGGCTAATTTTTTTTCAGTATCTGAATTGGGGCCAGAAGACACAAGCAAGAACATAGTAGAGATCATATTCCAATCAAGCTGGCTCAGAAAACAATCCCCAGTTTGCCGAATCGACCGAATTCTCAAAATCCAAAACACCCCCAAAACAATCTCAAAGTTCGAGGAATACAGAGACACAATTAAAGCCAAAGCCACCAAGCTCCCAAAGAAACACCCACGTTGTATTGCAGACGGCAATGAACTCCTCAGATTCCACTGCACCACCTTCATGTGTTCATTAGGCCTAAATGGGTCATCAAATCTCTGCAATTCAATTCCCCATTGTGGGGTTTGCAGTATAATTAAGAATGGGTTCAGGGTCGCCGGAGATGACGCCGGGAAAGGGATTCTGACCACTGCGACGAGTGGGAAGGCGCACGATGATGCTGGGTTGGGGCCGGAGAATGAGAAAAGGGCGATGTTGGTTTGCCGGGTAATCGCCGGCAGGGTGAAGAAAGGGGTGGAGGGGACGTCGGAGGAGTATGACTCGGTGGCCGGAGCTGCCGAAGTTTATGCTAATTTTGATGAGTTGTATGTTGTTAATCCTAAGGCTATATTGCCTTGTTTTGTTGTGATTTATGGAGGGTTTTAGTTGGGTTTAGTTCAGTTGTTCTAACTATAATTTGGTGAAAAATTGTGATTTAATAATTTTCGTTTTGCAACCAAAATTGTTGGAATACTCTACTTAACTAGGGTGAATAAGAGTCCTGCATGTACCGGCGAATTACAATTACAAGTTTTATCAATAGGTCTGACAACGGGATGATTATGGTTTTGGGACAATTCTGCAGTTCTCCATAACCGTCCCGTCAATAATCCCTCGAAACAATACTCTATATCCGTTCTGTCCGATCCCGTTTACATGATTAGTCTCATTTTTTGTAAAAAATTAAATTTTTTAATATTACTTCGTACAATTTTTTTTTTGATTTAAAATCAAACAACGTATAACATTTTTATTACTAGCAACATTTTATATTACTAATATTATGAATTTATAATAAAATAACCTAAATAAGATAAGGGATATCTTTTCTTATTTTTCTTCTCACCCTTCCTTTCATTTTAATGACGATTTGCTCATATATAATCGCTGTCATACTTTTAATGACGCTATATGTTGTCCGTCCTAAAAGTATAGAGCGGCGGTTATATAACCGGCAAACCGTCGCGCCTAAGGGGGTGAGCACCTAATAAAGATAAGATAATATCACTTGATCCTACCATATATATAATCCTGGTTCTTATCCAAATTCTCAACTTTCTTAAAATATAGATTTTTTTTTTTGCTTTTTTTAAAACACAACTAAAAAATTAATATTTTATAAATCAAATTTTATATATATAAGAAGTTTTGGATGTGATTTGGATACGTATAACAAAAGCAGTCTCATGCAGATCGTGCATATATTTTTTTGGTATAGGTATCCAAATCACGTCCAAAATATCATATATGGAAAATTTCGATTCCATAAAATATTAAAAAAATTTAGTTATTTTTTAAAAAAAAAAAAAAAAAAAGGTCCAATTTGATCGAGTTCGGAGTTCGGACCGATCATGTGTGTGTGTGTATATATATATATATATATATATATATATATATATATATATATATATATAGAAATGATCAAGTAAGGATCCTTACTTTCTTAAAATGAGGACTTTTTTTTTTTTTTAAACAACTAAAAAAAGTTTAATATTTTATGGGCTGAAATTTTTATATAATACAATGTTTTGAATGTGATTTGGATACGATAACAAAATAGGTATATACGATACATGCATTAAACTTTTTTTTTTGTTTTAAAAAAGCAAAAAAAAAAAATGTTCCTCATTTTAAGAAAGTAAGGGATCCTTTACAGGATCCTAACCGTATATATATATATATATATATATATATATATATATATATATATATATATATATATATATATATATATATAATCAGGTTTGTGTGAGAGTGAGAGGTACATCCCATACCCGACCATAACCTTATAAAATTTAAAAAATGGGTCTCATCATGATTGAGATTGGCCGGGCCCCGTCGAGTTCGGGAGAAATTATCAAGTCTATTTATCAATACATGAAATTGATATAAATTATAGGAGTACCTTACTTATTACATCACTAAAAAATAGTTACTACTAATACTTATTTGCGTAATTGACAATTAAAAAGTTCATATAAACATTCACAATATATATTATTTTTCGATGAATAATATTCAAGATGAAAAAATAGAAGAAAAATGGTGAATACATCACTAATCATGTACTGATTTCTTTTTAAAAGTCAGTAATCACGAAGTAGGGGTGTCTAGGGGTTAAAAATTTCTAAATTTACGAAAAATAAATAATAAAAATATCAAATTTTATGTGAAACGATCAAAACAGGAGGCCAGACCATCGCGATTAAAAATGAAAAAAAATTCAGATTTAATTTTCACTGATAGTATGAATTTGTTAATTGTTATTCTTTCTAGACGAACTATTTGTATTTTCTTTAATGAGGTTATTAGTTATTGTAAATTTCTATTAGGGGGAGGAGTGCTATGTAAATATCTACAACAAAAATATAAAAATATATTTGGTACATGATTGTAAGTATAATTTAACATTTGGATTAAATATATTTTCCTCTATTATACTCTACCTCAATTTACAAATACATATTAGACTGAAAATTTTAACGGTCAATTCATTGAACTATTATTTTTTTATAAAAATTAAAATTTCAGTCTAAAAGTATTAGAGCATTCACAACAGTTTCCTCAATAAACTCTCTATCCCTATATTTGAAGAATATATCAATAAATCAGTATCCAACAGTTTCCTTATCCTTATATAATTCTCTATTTTAATCCCTATATATGATTTGACTCCTCAGGATAAGGGAATCAAAAGAGCATTCCCTATTTATGTAAACTGATATTTTACACCCTATTTATTGCGATTTTATGTTGGTTAAATGATCTTATCTCACTGAATTGCTGATTTGGGTATGCCTATCAAATTCATTCATTTTTATTTTTTAAACAGAGGATTTAGATAAGAAAGAGAACTATAAAAAATTAAAATCACCAAATTTTGATTTTGATCATTTTTGTAAAAATATTACTACTAATTATAAATTTTATTATTTTATAATTAAAATAATGTTGTTTTAGTTCTCATAAACACATAATGATCGTTGCACATTTTGATTTCTAGCAATATCTATTTTTAAATTAAAATAATTACAAATTTTAAATTCAAACAACAATTACTTTTAAATAAAAAATAATTACAACGTTCAAAACATGATTTGACTGTTGAAACTTTCAAATTTGAACTTTTAAATTTTAAATTTTAATATTTAAGGAATCAATATAAGGAATTTGTTGGGTACATAGTGAAAAAACTGAATCCCTATCCTACAATGACCCAATAGCACTGCAGAGTAAAGATAAAGATAAAGAAACTGTTGTGAATGCTCTTAGAAAGTAAAAGAATGTTTATGTGGTGGCACCACATCAAAATGTTTAGGTGGATATATATTAAACAATTAAAAAACACAATAAATTCATGACTCTATAAATTCAATCTTTTAAAAATAAATCAATTGTCAAAGTTTTAACATGTTACAATAATATTTAAGAACAAATTTCTAGAAAACTTAGAAATAAATTAAAATTAAACTAAAAGAATAAATTAGAGTAAAAAAAATAAAATAAAAAAATTACAGTCTATAAACATAAATAAATTATAATAGAAATAAAAAAAAATTAAAAAGGTGAAAATCTTTTAATTTAGAAAATTAAATCATATTAAACAAATTAAAATATTAAAAAAATAATATTTACAACAACTCAAACCTTTCCATCTTTGCAAAGCAATTGCCAAACCAAAATCCTTCATCAATAAATAACAAGAATGAAGGTTTCCAACATCACTCCATTCTTCTTCCTTCCATGACTACCGTCGCTCACATCCACCATCATCGCACACAATTAGTAAGTCTAAATTCATCCAACCAAATCCCCTTCTTCGATCAGACGCTTCTCGGAGTAGGGTTGGGGTGACCCGAAGAGTTAGATTGTTCAGTCAACCCGACATGCCAAAATTAGTAATCTTGCACATTGTGATTGGCGAAAACATGGACATTTATTAACCAAGCTTAAATTTACAAAACTTGGGGAGTGTGAAGCGGGTTTTAGTTGTCCAATTTTGTCTTTTTGGTAGATTTTGGACGGGTCATAAAAGATCTAAACTCTCATTCCCCTTTTTTAAATAATAAAATAATAAAAGAAAGAAAAATTAAATAATATATATATATATATATATATATATATATACACACAAATGACATATATTTTAATTATATAATATATAATAATATAAATATTAATTTAATTAATATATAAATATTTGGGGGTGGGTACGAGACCACAATTGTGGGGATGGAAATAAATACCATCCTCAGCCCCATTCTAGTCAAAATAAAAACCACCGTCCCTATTTAGATACTCCAAAATAGGTTCACACAATCTATTTTGAGTCATCAAATACATACTACAGAATTCAAATATAAACTTCATTTACACAACTATTAATTATCGTGTAAAATACGACAAAACATAAGCTGTGAGTTTCAATACAAATATTATCTCGTAGACAATATACAAACTCAAATAAAATACTCATTACAATTAGTCACACTATTTTACAAAATAGTGAGGATTACTGTAATAACCATCTTGGACCATTACTCCACTCGTCGACTAGTCCCAACTACATTTTCGCCTATTGAAAAAAATAATGGAACCAAAAGAAAAAGGGTAAGCTCAATTAGCCTAATAAAAAATATTATGAGTAAGATAATGTAGAACAAATTATCCTTAGTTCTCAACAGAAAAAAATCTGATAGAATACAATAGATATTAACAAGTTTTTGATCAACAAATGTAGCGGAAACAACAATCTATTAGAAGAGTCAAGTAGAGAATGATGTCTGCTATCTTTTATGATTTAAAAGTATATCATCAATATTTTATCCATGTAACACTAATATTCAATAATTATTTCCAATCAACAAATTATCTATGCACTACGGGCCAAAGATAATCGTTTGCATCACCAGTGGTCATGATCATGCCAAACACCTATCCATCTATACACTACAGGCCAAAGAGAACTTTCACCACAACCCTTTATCTGTAACATTAAAGGTCATGATTATACCAATACACAATTTCTAGTCATAATCATTCCAATCAACAGTCCATCTTAATTTACACTACGGGCCAAAAATGACTTTCAGCACAATATAAGCACGAGAATGATAACAATTATATAAAAAATCAATCAAGTGATATCAATAATAAATATTAGAGATTTATAATTCAATTTATCTAGAGTTCAAGAATGTCCAAATTGTCAACATGATAACTAATTGCGAAGTAAAATTCAAAAATGATATTTAAGACGATAATTTGGACAAAGAAAAGAAACTAAATTTCGTCGTGAACAATACTTATGAATAGTACCGTATGAATAGTACTCATGAATAGTACCCTGGATGAATAGTACCCCGACATGAAAGATTAAAATTTAATAAAAAATTTCAGACCAATATTTCAGTGAAATAATATTAGATGAAGCACAAACTTTAAGAAATTTTTAATCATTTCACGAATTATAGAAGCAATACTTCCCATAATAAGTTTAAATTTAAGAATATGAAATAAAATAATATCGCTTACATAATATGAAGTATGAAAGAAAATAACATGCTTTACCTTAGTAGAAACTAGGTCTGACTTGGAATAACGGATATATATTATCCTGAGAAAATCTTACACTAAAATATACAATCAAACTATTCTTATACTCAAAAGAAATACTCACAATATTACAGTAGGAACACTTGTGATTTTTGGTGTGTTTAAAATAGAGGGTTACATCCCCTTTTACAAAGGAAAATTTAAACAATCCTGCTTAATTTTTTTTGCATACTTTCATGCCTACCTCAAATTTTATTGGTTGAGGGCCCACTAATTTGGAAAGTATCACTTTGCAGGAGAAGGTTTCAAGCCTCCACTTAAAAAAAATGTGCAGGAGAGAAGTGCACGGAAAGGTTTTGAAAAGAAAGAATTCAAAATCAAAATGATAACATTCACTCCACTTTTATTCACATGCTGAAAATTATATATTAATTATTATAATAATATTACCATTTAAATTATAAAATTATACTATTATATTATCAAATTATACTATTATAATGTAATATTATAATAATATATTTGAATGAATATTTTATCGGAGAAGATAATTGTGATTCCATAGAAAAATATGTCAAACATACTTTCAATAACTGTTTCATGTTAAATTCCTTCATTTATATCAAAATTGAACCAATACCACCACATAATAATTATTCACAATTAATATTATAAGCTCACAATATTGACAACCAGATCATTTCAAAGAAATACGGGACTTTTCGAAAAGGATTTATACTTATTGACGCGCAATTATATAACCTAACCCCTTTATTCGACAGAACTTTCTAGACATTGTCAATAATTCTAACTAATAATATTATTCAAATAATATAAAATATTGTGCAGATGTTACTGTTACAATTATTGAATCAATGATATGAGATACTATGCAGCAACTACTATGACAATTATTGAATACTGAACGTGTGACAACCCCCAAATAGGTCCATTCCATCCAACCCATTCTGAGTCGCCAAATACATGGTACAAAAAACAACTACAACTTTATTACAACAATTGTCGTGCAAGATATGACAACACTTAAACTGTGAGTTTAAATACAAATATATACCAACTGTGACTCATGTCCCAACCGTGGACAGCACCTCAAAATGACACCTTACATAAAGGTATAGTCAAAAACTGTTTTAGAAATTAAAATCTTTGGGAAGTGTTCAAGAAAACCTTCGTATACATGGGAGGCCAAATACGTAAAGGTTATGATAGATATCATATGGCCACGAATTATCCTTGGTTGACCCAATAGACCCCAAAAGAAAAATGAGAAGATTACTATCATATTCTTCCCAATGGTGTGTCTTCTCTTGGTATATCATTATCTCCACCGCTCTAATTGAGAATTATACTTCAACCAAACTCCAAGATTATATAGGTAAGGTTTCAGATATATATCAAAGAAGTGGATGAGCACAACCTTGTCTTTTATGATGACACGAGGTTATATGTCATTAGACATCTTGTATGATAGTGGCAAAACATCCTTCCAAGTTAAATTCACCTCACCCTCAACATCTATATAGACCACCGCTTCTATTCCTTGTTATCCCCTCGCCAACCAAATTTACACTTTTATTACTCCGAAAGGAATTGTGAAGCAAAAGGGTGAGCACAACTAACTCAAGAAAGAATATCATGACTAAAGATAAATAAATTATCAATAGCCTTCAACAAAGAATAAATTAGAGATTTAGAACATACGGTAGATGATAAAACTTTTCAACCATAGTTAATGCAATGAACGAATAATCCATTAGAAGAGTCAAATAGACCATAAAATCTATTCTCTTCTCCATATTAAAAGTTCATCAACAATGTTTTATCCTCGTAACATTAATCAAAAATTCCATCATCCCACAATCACGTGTATAACTCATAATCGTAATTGTAGTTCTAAATTCCTTTCCTCATCCAGACAAAGTTAATTTTCATCACCAAAACATCAAAGATCATGGTTATACCAAATCACAGTTCATGTTCATAATCCTACTAATAAATTCATCTTTGCACTACGGGCCAAAGATATTCATCAACAAGTCATCTTTGCACTACAGGCCAAAGATATTCATTTATATCATCTTTACACTACATGCCAAAGATATTCAACAACAGGTCATCTTTGCATTACGAGCCAAAGATATTCATCAGAAATCATTCATCTTTGCACTACAGGCCAAAGATATTCATCAACAAGTCATCTTTGCACTACAGGCCAAAGATATTCATTTATATCATCTTTGCACTACATGCCAAAGATATTCAACAACAGGTCATCTTTGCATTACGAGCCAAAGATATTCATCAGAAATCATTCATCTTTGCATTACAGGCCAAAGATATTCAGTTATATCATCATTTAGGACTGAGGATAATGAAAAATATTTTAAAGAAAACGAATCCAGTGAAACAAAATAATAAATATTAAGGATTCGTACTTCAGTTATTCCATGTCCAAAAATATCTCATAAATAATCATAGTGGAGTAAAATTCAAGAATGATCAAAACATAGATCCAATCAATGATAGGAATCATAACAGACAATCTTGGACACAGAGAAGAAAACTTAATTTTTCTATGAATAATGTCGTATTTGTGAATAATGTCGTTATACGTGAATAAAGGTCAGATATCGTGAATAAGAACTCCGACACCAAAAGATAGAAATTTCACAAAAACATCATCACGCTTCGTGAATAGTACTCGTGAATAGTAATTACGTGAATAAGAAACTCATGAATAAGAATTCATTAATAAGAAACCCAACATGAAAAAAGTTCTAAATTTGATAAAAATTCAAACCAATATTTCAAAGATAATGATATTGAAGAAATAATATCATTTATGAAGAAAATAATCTCCTTACCTCGTAAAGAATAAGAATAATCGATGGAATATCGGATATAATGCTAAAAGAACTTGCAGCATAGTATAGCAATAATACTCAAGTACTAAAATACTCACAAAAATACGCTCGATATATAGAGAGAGAGAGAGAGAAATCTTTAGTTTACGTGTGATTTTCAATTCTAACCTAAGCACCCTATTTATAGGAAAATGCTTAGAACACCAAAGCAGAAAATTTAATATAATATTAATATATATATAAAAAATTCTTACGTCCACTTTCTCAGATCTGAATTCAGCCAACAAATAAGAACAAAAACAAAAAAAACGTTTTTGTTATTAAAAATAATTAAAACTTTCAAAAATCAATTATTTCGGAACTTCAGAACTTCTATAAATCATAATAAATAGTTCTTTTATCAGAAAATTCGAATCTCGCCACTTTTTATAGGAAATTCAATTCTCTACAACTTTACAGAAGAAAGTTTTTCCAAATTCCAAACAGAAATTGACCGAAATCCACATACGGGCGATTTTACAAGTTATAATCAAATTTCAGTCAAGAAATGGGTCCACCAACATATTTAACATGTTTTAAACAATTTTTGCAACAAAAATACTCTTCATCCTCATATACTCATATATCCCACATTCATTGTAAAAATATCACAATTATTATATTATAATAATATAATAAAATATTATTTTATCAGAAAAGATAAAGTATCGATTTTCAACAATTGTCACTTTAAAAAATTTTCTCCATCTATATCCACATAAAATGAATATTTTCCTCATCATATAAATCAATAATTAATTATTTACAAATAATATTACAGAATCACAATAATGACAACCAGGCAGTTTCCAGGAAAGAGGGGGCTTTCCAATAAGAATTTCTCCTTACTGGCGCGCAATTAGGTGACCAAACCTCTCCTTAGACAGAACTTTCTAGACATTGCCAATAATGTTAACTAGTAATTGTGACGCCCCCAAAATAGGTATACATCACCCATTTTGAGTTGTCAATACATGGTACAGAAACAACTACCACTTTATTATTACAATAGTAAAACTGTTAGTTTGAATACAAATATTATCTTCTAGATAATATCTATACCCAAATAAATCCTCATCACATTTATTGATACATTATTTTATAAAAATGGTGAGGACTACTAAACAACTCTCTCTATAACCATCATTCCATACCCCACTGCATCTACTCGCTACATTCTCGCCTCCCCGAGAAGAAAAATGGAACAAAAAGGAAAAGGGTGAGCTCAACTAGCCCAAGAAGAATATTATGACTAAGATAATATACAAAAATTATCGTTAGTCTCCAACAGGAAAAAATCTAATAGAATACAATAGATAATGTGTTTTAAATCAATATTCAGAATCTAAAATAATAATTCATTAGAAGAGTTAAGTAGAGAATGCAAACTACTATCTTCTATTTATGAATTTAAAAGTTCATCGTCTATCTTTTATCCCTATAACATCAATCAATATATATCTGGAATCAAATATTCATCTTCGCACTTCTGTGCCAAAGATATTCATCACAAGGTTATGTTCATCTAAACACTGTTCATCTTTGCACTACTGAGCCAAAGATATTCATCAGAAATCATTCATCTTTGCACTACAGGCCAAAGATATTCATAATGTCATCATTTAAGACTGAGGATGATGAAAAATATTTTTATTGAAACGAATCCAGTGAAAGAAAATGATAAGGATTAAGGATTAAGAATTCGTACTTTGTTTTATCCATGTCCAAAAATACCTCAAAAATAATCATAGTGGTGTAAAATTCAAGAATGATCAAAACATGGATACAATCAAAGCTAGTATCCATAATAGATATTTTGGACGAAAAAGGAAAAATTTTATTTTTTAGATGAATAAGTCTTAGTATTCGATAATAAAGGCCAGATATCGTGAATAAGAAACCCCAACACAACAAGTTCCAAATTTGATTAAAAGTTCAGATCAATACTTGAAGATAATGATATTGGAAGAATTAATATCATTTTAAAAAAAAAAAAATAATATCCCTTACCTCGAAAGATTTATACTTCTAAATTTAAAAACTGATATAAAGCTATGACTTGAACTTGCACCGTATAGCAATACTCAAAGTATATTCAAAATACTCACAAGAATACGCTCGATAATATAGAGAGAAAACTTGAGCTTTAAATTGTGATTTTCAATTCTAACCTAAGACCCTATTTATAGGAAAATGCTTAGAACACCAAAAGTTAAAAATTTATTAAAATATATTATTAATAATAAATTTCATACGCCTCCTTGGAAAATCAGATTTCTAACATATCCCACATGCTCATCTTCTAGAAAAAGTGAGAAAAACATTTTTATTAAAATAAATATTTAAAACTTCCAAAAATTAATTATTTTGGAGCTTCAGAACTTCAATAATTCATAATAAATAGCCCTTTTGTCAGAAAATTTGAATCTCGCGAATTTTTATAGGAAATTCAATTCTCTACAACTTTACAGAAGAAAGTTTTTCCAAATTCCATACACAAATTGACCGAAATCCATAAACAGACGATTTTACAAGCTATAATCAAATTTCAGTCAAAAAATGGGGTCCACCGACATGTTTAACATGTTTTAAACATTTATTGCAACAAAAATACTCTTCCTCCTCGTATACTCATATATCCCACATTAAGTGAAAAATATCACTATTATTATAATATTAAAATATAATAATATATATATTTAAATGAATTATTTTATTAGAAAAGATAAAATTTCAATTTTCAACAATTGTCACATTAAAAATTTTCTCCATCTTTATCCACATAAAATCAATATTTTCTCATCTTATGAATCAATAATTAATTATTCATAAATAATATTACGTAATCACAATATTGACAACCGTGCGCTTTCTGAAAGGAAGAGGGGCTTCCAATAAGAATTTCTCCTCATCATGCCGCAATTAGGTGACCAAACCTCTCCTTAGATGTAACTTTATAGACATTGCCAATAATGTTATCCAATAATATTATTCAGATAATATGAATTATTGCTTCGATAATGAAAAATATCACAGTAAGGACAATTATTGAAACAACAAGAATATAAAATATCAACACAAAGAATTATTGAATCAATAAAATAAAATACCGAATAGTAATTATCAGAACCATTATTGAGTAGTGGCCTTCACGTAAGAATCAATAATTGGTGCAATCTGCAAAGCTTCGTGTTTTTAACCAATTTAGTATTTTAACAAGATTATTAGCAGAACAACTACGCCGTTATTTTTAAACAACTTATATTTGTCGCTTTCTTCATCCAATCGCTTTCAAGTTATGGGGCCCACACATGGTCACAACTACCGTCATATGAATATTCCCCGACAAAGATCTGAATATTCCACTACCAAACGAATATTCCCCGACAACAATGAATATTTTATAACCACTTGCTTATTTTAAAATATTTGTGTATTTTACCCATAACTATCCACATTAATCACATCAACCCTTACTATTTCAAAATAATAATTAGAGGAAATTAAATTTCATTTATTAAATATTTGGGGTCTTACAAAGAATATTATTAAAATAATATGAATCATTGATCCGATAATGAGAAATATCAGGTGGTGACAATTATTAAAACAACAATAATATAAAATATCAACGCAATAATAATTATTGAATCAAAAATAAAATATCAAGCAAGAATTCTTGTAACATTTATTGAGTAGTGCCTTCTTACGTAAGAATCAATAATTGGTGCAATACTGGTGCCACTCTTGTCTGAAAACGCCAGACATCGTGTGTTTAACCAATCGGTATTTTAACATTGTTAATTGGTAATAACTACGCCATTATTTATAAAACTCCCTTTTGTCGTTTTCTTTTCATCCGACAAATTATTCTTACATTATGGGCCCCACAAAGGTCATACGTCAGTATGAATACTTGCGAAGGATTTACTATTCTCTCCTCCTAGTTCTAATCCCGATCTCCGCCAGAGATCATATCCTAAGCTCGATACTTAATCAGGATAACCCCAAAATAGGTCCATTCCATACAACCCATTTTGAGTCGCCAAATACATGGTACAGAAAATAACTACAACTTTATTACAACAATTGTCGTGCAAGATATGACATCACTTAAACTGTGAGTTTAAATACAAATATATACCAATTGTGACTCATGTCCCAACCGTGGACAGCACCTCATAATGACACCTTACATAAAGGTATAGTCGAAAAATGTTTTAGAAATTAGAATCTTTGGGAAGTGTTCAAGGAACCTTCGTACATGGGAGGCCATGCGTCTAGGTTATGATAGATATCATATGGCCACAAAATTATCCTTGGTTGACCCAATAGACCCCAAAGAAAAACGAGAAGATTACTATCATATTCTTCCCAATGGTGTGTCTTCTCTTGATATATCATTATCTCCACCGCTCTCTAATTGAGAATTATACTTCAACCAAACTCCAAGATTATATAGGTAGTGCTCGTATATATACTCGGCCAGAAGTGGATGAGCACAACCTTGTCTTATGATGACACGAGGTTGTATGTCATTAGACATCTTGTATGATAGTGACAAAAACACCCTTCCATGTTAAATTCACCTCACCCTCAACATCTATAGACCACACCGCTTCTATTCCCTTGTTATCCCCTCGTGACCCAAATTTACACTTTTTTATTACACGAAAAGGAATTGTGAAGCAAAAGGGTGAAAGACAACTAGCTCAAGAAAGAATATCACGACTAAAGATAAATAAATTATCAATAGCCTTCAACAAAGAATAAATCGTAGATTTAGAACATATACGGTAGATGATAAAACTTTTCAACCCTAGTTGCGGTGAACGAAGCAATCCATTAGAAGAGTCAAATAGACCATAAAATCTATCATCTTCTCCATATTAAGAGTTCATCAACAATGTTTTATCCCTGTAACATTAATCAAAAATTCTACATCACAATCACGTGTATAACTCATAATCATAATTGTAGTTCTAAATTCCTTTCCTCATCCAGACAAAGTTAATTTTCATCACCAAACATCAAAGATCATGGTTATACCAAATCACGCTTCATGTTCATAATCCTACTAATAAATTCATCTTTGCACTACGGGCCAAAGATATTCATCAATGTCATCTTTGCACTTTCTGGTGCCAAAGATATTCATTTATATCATCTTTACACTACATGCCAAAGATATTCAACAACAGGTCATCTTTGCATTACGAGCCAAAGATATTCATCAGAAATCATTCATCTTTGCACTACAAGCCAAAGACATTCATCAACAAGTCATCTTTGCACTACAGGCCAAAGATATTCATTTATATCATCTTTGCACTACATGCCAAAGATATTCAACAACAGGTCATCTTTGCATTACGAGCCAAAGATATTCATCAGAAATCATTCATCTTTGCACTACAGGCCAAAGATATTCAGTTATATCATCATTTAGGACTGAGGATAATGAATTTTTTTTTAAAGAAAACGAATCCAGTGAAACAATATAATAAATATTAAGGATTCGTACTTCAGTTATTCCATGTCCAAAAATATCTCATAAATAATCATAGTGGAGTAAAATTCAAGAATGATCAAAACATAGATCCAATCAAAGATAGGAATCATAACAGCTAATCTTGGACACAGAGAAGAAACTTAATTTTTCTGTGAATAATGTCGTATTTGTCAATAGTGTCGTATACGTGAATAGTAACTCTCACACCAAAAGATAGAAATTTCACAAAAAATATCATCACGCTTCGTGAATAAGACTCGTGAATAAGAATCAGAACAAAGAACTCGTGAATAAGAACTCGTGAATATTAACTCGACATGAAAAAGTTCCAATTTGATAAAAATTCAAACCAATATTTCAAAGATAATGATATTGAAGAAATAATATCATTTATGAAGAAAATAATCTCCACTTACCTCGGAAAAGAATAAGTCTTTGATCGAATATCGGATATAGTGCTAAAAGAACTTGCAATCAGTATAGCAATACTCAAGTACTAAAATACTCACAAAAATAATACTGCGATATATAGAGAGAAAGAGAGAGAAATCTTTAGTTTCTGGTGTGATTTTCAATTCTAACCTAAACACCCTATTTATAGGAAAATGCTTAGAACACCAAAGTAGAAAATTTAATATAATAATAATATATATATAAAAAATTCTTACGCCCACTTTCTCAGATCTGAATTCAGCCAACAAATAAGAACAAAAACAAAAAAAACGTTTTTGTTATTAAAAATAATTAAAACTTTCAAAAATCAATTATTTCGGAACTTCAGAACATCTATAATTCATAATAAATAGTTTTTTTATCAGAAAATTCGAATCTCGCCAATTTTTATAGGAAATTCAATTCTCTACAACTTTACGAGAAGAAAGTTTTTCCAAATTCCAAATGTAAATTGACCAAAAATCCACATACCAAGCGATTTTACAAGCTATAATCAAATTTCGATCCAAGAAATGGGTCCACCAACATATTTAACATGTTTTAAACAACTTTTGCAACAAAAATACTCTTCATCCTCATATACTCATATATCCCACATTCATTGTAAAAATATCACCATTATTATATTATAATAATATAATAAAATATTATTTTATCAGAAAAGATAAAGTATCGATTTTCAACAATTGTCACTTTAAAAAATTTTCTCCATCTATATCCACATAAAATGAATATTTTCCTCATTATATAAATTAATAATTAATTATTTACAAATAATATTACAGAATCACAATAATGACAACCAGGCAGTTCCCAGGAAAGAGGGGACTTTGCAATAAGAATTTCTCTTAACTGGCGCGCAATTAGGTGACCAAACCTCTCCTTAGACAGAACTTTCTAGACATTGTCAATAATGTTAACTAGTAATATTATTAAAATAATATGAATCATTGATCTGATAATGGGAAATATTGTGTGGTGACAATTATTAAAACAACAATAATATAAAATATCAACGCAATAATTATTGAATCAAAAATAAAATATTGAACAGTAATTACTGTAATAATTATTGAGTTGTGCCTTCTTACGTAAGAATCAATAATTGGTGCAATACCGTATTATTCTTGTGCAACAACGCCATACATCGTGTGTTTTAACCACCGTGTATTTTAACGATGTTAATTCAGAATAACTACGCCGTTATTTATAAAAACTCCTTTTGTCATTTTCTTCATCCGAGCGCTTATTCTGCATTATGGGGCCCACAAAAAGGTCGTACGTCATATGAATATTTCCTATTGGAAAGAATATTCCCACCAAACGAATATTCTCCTAAACAATGAATGAGTATTTTATAACCACTTGCTTATTTGTAAAAAAATTTCATATATCACCCTTAACTTTGTTTTTTTATCAATTTAACCATTTACTGAATAGTAATTATAAGAAAAATAGAATACTTTTATTTTCATAAAATTCGGGGTCTTACAATCTCCCCTCCTTATGAAATTTAATCCCCGAAATTTACGTACCTGGTATTTCAAAGAGTTGAGAATACTTTGCTTTCATTTCAGATTCCATCTTTTCTGTCATCATGATTTCTCCATTGCTCATCTCCTGTATTTCAGATATTATTCTAGAATATAACTTCAAAAACAAAGGTTAATTTAACAAATTAACATATCACATAATATCCCGATATTATGACTGACCAACAAATAAGCTTAGGTAGGACACACTAGCGAAGGATTTACTATTCTCTCCCCTCCTAGTTCTAATCTCGATCTCCGCCAGAGATTATATCCCTAAGCTCTGATTCCAACTGTGACAACCCCAAAATAGGTCCATTCCATACAACCCATTCTGAGTCGCTAAATACATGGTGTAAAAAACAACTACAACTTTATTACAAATTTTTTCGTGTAAGATATGACAACACTTAAACTGTGAGTTTAAATACAAATATATACCAATCTGACTCATGTCATGTCACAACCGTGGACAGCACCTCATAATGACACCTTACATAAAGGTATAGTCGAAAACTGTTTTAGAAATTATAATCTTTGGGAAGTGTTCAAGAAAACCTTCGTACATGGGAGGCCATGCGTCTAGGTTATGATAGATATTATATGGCCACAGAATTATCCTTGGTTGACCCAATAGACCCCAAAGAAAAACGAGAAGATTACTATCATATTCTACCCAATGGAGTGTCTTCTCTTAACATATCATTATCTCCACCGCCTCTAATTGAGAATTATACTTCAACCAAACTCCAAGATTATATAGGTAGTGCTTCAGATATATACTTCGGCAGAAGGTGAGCACAACCTTGTCTTATGATGACACGAGGTTGTATGTCAATAGACATCTTGTATGATAGTGACAAAACACCCTTCCAAGTTAAATTCACCTCACCCTCAACATCTATAGACCACCGTTCTATTCCCTTATTATCCCCCGCTCGACCCAAATACACTTTTATTACACGAAAGGAATTGTGAAGCAAAGGGTGAGCACAACTAACTTCGAGAAAGAATATCATGACTAAAGATAAATAAATTATCAATAGCTTTCAACAATAATAAATCGTAGATTTAGAACATATGGTGATAATAAAACTTTTCAACCATAGTTGCAATGAACGAAAGCAATCCATTAGAAGAGTCAAATAGACCATAAAATCTATTATCTTCTCCATGTTAAAAGTTCATCAACAATGTTTTATCCTCGTAACATTAATCAAAAATTCACATCCCATAATCACGTGTATAACTCATAATCGTAATTGTAGTTCTAAATTCCTTTCCTCATCCAGGACAAAGTTAATTTTCATCACCTGAAACATCAAAGATCATGGTTATACCAAATCACAGTTCATGTTCATAATCCTACTAATAAATTCATCTTTGCACTATGGGTCAAACATATTCATCAACAAGTCATCTTTGCACTACAGGCCAAAAATATTCATTTATATCATCCTTGCACTACATGCCAAAGATATTCAACAACAGGTCATCTTTGCATTACGAGCCAAAGATATTCATCAGAAATCATTCATCTTTGCACTACAGACCAAAGATATTCATCAACAAGTCATCTTTGCACTACAAGCCAAAGATATTCATTTATATCATCTTTGCACTACATGCCAAAGATATTCAACAACAGGTCATCTTTGCATTACGAGCCAAAGATATTCATCAAAAATCATTCATCTTTGCACTACAGGCCAAAGATATTCAGTTATATCATCATTTAGGACTGAGGATAATGAAAAATATTTTAAAGAAAACGAATCCAGTGAAACAAAATAACAAATATTAAGGATTCGTACTTCAGTTATTCCATGTCAAAAAATATCTCATAAATAATCATAGTGGAGTAAAATTCAAGAATGATCAAAACATAGATCCAATCAAGGATAGGAATCATAACAGACAATCTTGGACACAGAGAAGAAACTTAATTTTTCTGTGAATAATGTCGTATTTGTCAATAGTGTCGTATACGTGAATAGTAACTCTCACACCAAAAGATAGAAATTTTACAAAAAACATCATCATGCTTCGTGAATAGTACTCGTGAATAGTAACTCATGAATAGTAACTCGTGAATAGTAACTCTCATACATGAAAAGTTCCAATTTGATAAAATTCAAACCAATATTTCAAATAATGATATTGAAGAAATAATATCATTTATGAAGAAAATAATCTCCTTACCTCGAGAAGAATAAGTCTTACGATTTGAATCTTTGGATATAGTGCTAAAAGAACTTGCACCAGTATAGCAATACTCAAGTACTAAAATACTCACAAAAATACGCTCGATATATAGAGAGAAAATCTTTAGTTTACGTGTGATTTTCAATTCTAACCCAAGCACCCTATTTATAGAAATTGCTTAGAACACCAAAAGCAGAAAATTTAATATAATATTAATATATATATCAAAAATTCTTACGCCCACTTTCTCAGATCTAAATTCAGCCAACAAATAAGAACAAAAACAAAAAAAACGTTTTTGTTATTAAAAATAATTAGAACTTTCAAAAATCAATTATTTCGGAACTTCAGAACTTCTATAATTCATAATAAATAGTTCTTTTATTAGAAAATTCGAATCTCGCCACTTTTTATAGGAAATTCAATTCTCTACAACTTTACAGAAGAAAGTTTTTCCAAATTCCAAACAGAAATTGACCGAAATCCACATACGGGCGATTTTACAAGCTATAATCAAATTTCAGTCAAGAAATGGGTCCACCAACATATTTAACATGTTTTAAACAACTTTTGCAACAAAAATACTCTTCATCCTCATATACTCATATATCCCACATTCATTGTAAAAATATCACCATTATTATATTATAATAATATAATAAAATATTATTTTATCAGAAAAGATAAAGTATCGATTTTCAACAATTGTCACTTTAAAAAATTTTCTCCATCTATATCCACATAAAATGAATATTTTCCTCATTATATAAATTAATAATTAATTATTTACAAATAATATTACAGAATCACAATAATGACAACCAGTGGTTCTAGGAAGAGGGGCTTCGAATAAGAATTTCTCCTTACTGGCGCGCAATTAGGTGACCAAACCTCTCCTTAGAAAAAACTTTCTAGACATTGCCAATAATGTTAACTAGTAATATTATTAAAATAATATGAATCATTGATCTGATAATGGAAAATATTGTGTGGTGATAATTATTAAAATAACAATAATATAAAATATCAACGCAACAATTATTGAATCAAAAATAAAATATTGAACAGTAATTATTGTAACAATTATTGAGTAGTGCATTCTTACGTAAGAATCAATAATTGGTGCAATACTGGTGTATCTTCTTGTCTGACGCCAGACATCTTGTGTTTTAACCACCGGGTATTTTAACATTGTTAATCTTGAATAAATAACTACGCCAGTTATTTATAAAAACTCCTTTTGTCATTTTCTTCATTCGATGATTATTACATTATATGGGGCTCACAAAAGGCATATGGTCGTATGAATATTTCCCCGAGCGTGAAGAATATTCCACGACCAAACGAATATTCCCCGACAACAATGAGTATTTTATAACCACTTGCTTATTTAAAAAAAAAATTCATATATCACCCTTAACTTTGTTTTTTTATCAATTTAACAATTTACTGAATAGTAATTATAAGAAAAATTGAATACTTTTATTTTCATAAAATTCGGGGTCTTACAATCTCCTATCCATATGAAATTTCGTCCCCGAAATTTACGTACCTGGTATTTCAAAGAGTTGAGAATACCTTGCTTTCATTTCAGATTCCATCTTTCCTGTCATCATGATTTCTCCATTGCTCATCTCCTGTATTTCAGATATTATTCTAGAATATAACTTCAAAAACAAAGGTTAATTTAACAAATTAACATATCACATAATATTCCGATATTATGACTGACCAACAAATAAGCTTAGGTAGGACACACTAGCGAAGGATTTACTCTTCTCTCCCCTCCTAGTTCTAATCCCGATCTCAGTCAGAGATCATATTCCTAAGCTCTGATACCAACTGTGACAACCCCAAAATAGGTCCATTCCATACAACCCATTCTGAGTCGCCAAATACATGGTACAGAAAACAACTACAACTTTATTACAACAATTGTCGTGCAAGATATGACAACACTTAAACTGTGAGTTTAAATACAAATATATACCAACTGTGACTCATGTCCCAACCGTGGACAACACCTCGTAATGACACCTTACATAAAGGTATAGTCGAAAATTGTTTTAGAAATTAGAATCTTTGGGAACTGTTCAAGGAAACCTTCGTACACGGGAGGCCATGCGTCTAGGTTATGATAGATATCATATGGCCACAGAATTATCCTTGGTTGACCCAATAGACCCCAAAGAAAAATGAGAAGATTACTATCATATTCTTCCCAATGGTGTGTCTTCTCTTGACATATCATTATCTCCACCGCCTCTAAATTGAGAATTATACTTCAACCAAACTCCAAGATTATATAGGTAGTGCTCAGATATATACTCAAAGAAGTGGATGAGCACAACCTTGTCTTATGATGACACGAGGTTGTATGTCATTAGACATCTTGTATGATAGTGACAAAACACCCTTCCATGTTAAATTCACCTCACCTCAACATCTATGACCACCGCTTCTATTCCCTTGTTATCCCCGCTAAACCCAATTTACACTTTTATTACCCGAAAGGAATTGTGAAGCAAAAGGGTTAAGACAACTAGCTCAAGAAAGAATATCACGACTAAAGATAAATAAATTATCAATAGCCTTGAACAAAGAAATAAATCAGAGATTTAGAACATATGGTAGATGATAAAACTTTTTAACCATAGTTGCAGCGGAACGAGCAATCCATTAGAAGAGTCAAATAGACCATAAAATCTATTATCTTCTCCATGTTAAAAGTTCATCAACAATATTTTATCCCTGTAACATTAATCAAAAATTCTTGTCCATAATCACGTGTATAACTCATAATCGTAATTGTAGTTCTAAATTCTTTTCCTCATCTAGGACAAAGTTAATTTTCATCACCTGAAATATCAAAGATCATGGTTATACCAAATCACAGTTCATGTGTAAGACCCCAACTTATTATAAATAAATTAAATTTTCCTCTATTCATTATTCTAAATTAATAAGGGTTAATTTGATATAATGCTTTGGTTATGGGTGAAATGTGCAAAGTTTACAAAATAAGCAATTGATTATAAAATATTCATTATTGTCGTGGAATATTCTTTTGTTTCCGAAATTTCCGCATTTACACGATTCTGCAAATCATTCAGGGCCCATATAACGGAAAAACAGATGGATGAAAGAAAACGACAAAGATCGAGTTTTATAAATAACGACGTAAATTATTACCAATTAACAATCATTGGGTTACCCGTGGTTAAAATACGATATTATATGCGTGGTTACATGTTAAGATTACCTGTGATTGCACAAAAGATTGTTGAATTATTGATCCTTACGTGAAGAAGCGCACTACTCGATAATTGTCACGATGAATTCTCGCTCAATATTTTATTTTATTGATTCAATAATTGATGCGTTGATATTTTATATTATTGTTGTAAGACCCCGAATTTTATGAAATAAAAGTATTCAATTTTTCTTATAATTACAATTCAGTAAATGGTTAAATTGATAAAAGTTGAAGTTAAGGATGATATATGAAATTTTTCAAAATTTGCAAGTGGTTATAAAATATTCAATTGTCGTGGAATATTCGTTTGGTCGTGGAATATTCTTTCCATCTGTGAATATTCGCATTTACACAATGCACCATTTGAGGCCCCATAATGTAGAATAACCGTCGAGGATGAAGTAAACGCAAAATTAAGTTTTTATAAATAACTACAGAATCGCTATTCACTAATTAACACTGTTGGAATACCCTATTGGTAAAATAAAGTAATACGCATTGTTGCACAAAGAGCACACAGATTATTACGATATTTTTGAATTATTGATTCTTACGTAAAGAAGCCTTTACTCAATAATTATTACGGTAATTATTTATTCAATATTTTATTTTAGTGATTCAATAATAATTCTTTGCGTTGATATTATATATTATTATTGTTTCAATAATTGTCATCGCATACAATATTTTCTATTATCGGATCAATAATTCAAATTATTTGAATAATATTATCGATATAACATTATTGGCAATGTCTAGAAAGTTACATCTAAGGAGAGGTTTGGTCACCTAATTACGCTACCAAAGTAAGAGAAATCCTTATTGAAAAGCCCCCTCATCCCGGAACGGCTTGGTTGTGGAATCTTGTGAGTCTGTAATATTATTTGTGAATAATTAATTATTGATTATTATGATAAAGAAAATATTTATTGTGGATATAGATGGAGAAAATTTTTAATGTGACAACTATTGAAAATTAATATTTTATCTTTTCCTCGATAAAATAATTCATTTAAATATATTATTTTAATAATATATTAACGTAATAATATTTTACAATGAATGTGGGATATATGAGTATATGAGGAGGAAGAGTATTTTTGTGGCATTAAATATTTAACATATGTTTTGGGTGTGTCGGTGGACACAATTCTTGAATCGAAAATTGATTATAGATCGTAAAATCGCTTCGTTTGTTGATTTCGGTCAATTTCATTTGGAATTTGGAAAAATTTTCTTCCGCAAAGTTGTAGAGAATGGAATTTCCATGGAAGTTGCGAGTTTCAAATTTTCCGATAACCGAGCTATTTTTTATGAATTGTTGAAGTTTTAGAATAAAATAATTTTTATTAATTTATGGGTGGGACCCACTTTTTGGTTGGTGTGGAATACACATGTGAAATTTGCTATTTTTGTTCAAAGATGGTGATGTCTTTCAAAATTGGTTGGTGAAGGTTGGTGTGGAATAAGAAAAAAATGATATTTTATTATTTTAGTCTCCTTTGGGCGTTTAAAGCATTTTCCTATAAATAGAGGGCTAAGTTAGAATTGAAAATCACACCGTAAACAAAGTTTTCTCTTTCTCTCTCTATATTATCAAGCGTATTCTTGTGAGTATACTTTGAGTGTTGTTATACGGTGCGAAGTTTACAAAGACTATATCAAATTCAAATGGAAGACGGTTATTTTGAGGTAAGGGATGTTGTTTCTTCTTAAATGATATTATCTTCTTCAATATCATTATCTTTGAAATATTGTTCAACTTTTTATCAATTTGGAACTTTTTCATGCTTGAGAGTTACTATTCATGAGTTACTTATTCACGAAGTTACTTATTCATGAGTTACTATTCACAAGTTCTTATTCACGAGTACTATTCACGGCGTGATGATGTTTTTGTGAAATTTCTATCTTTTAGTGTAATTGAGTTACTTATTCACGCAGACGCGTCACTATTCACGTATACGACACTATTCACGAATACGACACTATTCATCGAAAAATGAAATTTCTTCTTTTTGTCCAAAATATCTATTTTGGCTACTATCTTTGATTGTATCCATGTTTTGATCGTTATTTTTGAGTTCTGCTTCAAAATCAGTTGTTATGAAGTATTATTGATCTTGGACAAACTGTTGTACGAATCCCTAATATTTGTTCTTCTATCTCACTGGATTCGTTCTTAAAAATGTTTTTCATCATCCTCAGTCCTTAATGGTGATACTTGATGAATATCTTTGGCCTGTAGTGCAAAGATGAATGATTAAACTGATGAATCTCTTTGGCCCGTAGTGCAAAGATGAACAGGTGTTGAGATGAACATGACCAATCGGTGATACAAAAGAATATCTTTGGCACAGTGTCAATGAATGATTATTAAAGATGTATATTGATTGTTGTTACAGGGATGAAATATTGATGATGGAATTTTAAATCTTAGAAGACAGTAGAATTCATTCTCTACGTGACAGTTCTAATGGATTGCTGTTTTCGCTGCATTTGTTGATCTAAAACTTGTTGTCTATTATATTTTATCAGATTTTTCCCTGTTGAAGGTTAACGATAATTTGTTGTATATTATCTTAGTCATAATATTCTTTACTGGGCTAGTTGAGCTCACCCTTTCTTTTTGTTCCATTTTTCTTCTCAGGAGGTGAGAACATAGCAGGATCGAGTTGGGGTATGGAGTGATGGTTCTAGGAAGATGTTTTAGCAGTCCTCACTATTTCTATAAAATAGTGTTTGAATAATTATAATGAGGACTTATTTGCATGTGGATATTGTCTAGAAGACAATATTTGTATTTAAACTCACAGTAGGTATTGTCGTATTTCACACGACATTTGTATTATTGAAGTTGTAAGTTTGCTTTATGTACCATGTCTTTGGCGACTCGTAATGGGTGTCAGATACCTATTTTGGGGGCGTCACATCATGTTCATAATCCTACTAATAAATTCATCTTTGCACTACGGGCCAAAGATATTCATCACCAAGTCATCTTTGCATTACAGGCCAAAGATATTCATTTATATCATCTTTGCACTACATGCCAAAGATATTCAACAACAGGTCATCTTTGCATTACGAGCCAAAGATATTCATCAGAAATCATTCATTTTTGCACTACAGGCCAAAGATATTCAGTTATATCATCATTTAGGACTGAGGATAATGAAAAATATTTTAAAAAAAACGAATCTAGTGAAACAAAATAATAAATATTAAGGATTCGTACTTAAGTTATTCCATGTCCAAAAATATCTCATAAATAATCATAGTGGAGTAAAATTCAAGAATGATCAAAACATAGATCCAATCAAAAATAGGAATCATAACAGACAATCTTGGACACAGAGAAGAAAACTTAATTTTTCTATGAATAATGTCGTATTTGTGAATAGTGTCGTATACGTGAATAGTGCCGTATACATGAATAGTAACTCCGACACCAAAAGATAGAAATTTCACAAAAAATATAATCATGCTTCGTGAATAGTAACTCGTGAATAGTAACCCCAACATGAAAAAGTTTCAAATTTAATAAAAATTCAAACCAATATTTCAGCATAATGATATTGAAGAAATAATATCATTTATGAAGAAAATAATCTCCCTTACCTCGTAAAGAATAAGATTGATTGGAATATCGGATATAGTGCTAAAAGAACTTGCACCGATATAGCAATACTCAAGTACTAAAATACTCACAAAAATACGCCGATATATATAGAGAGAAAGAGAGAAATCTTTAGTTTAAATGTGATTTTCAATTCTAACCCAAGCACCCTATTTATAGGAAAATGCTTAGAACACCAAAGTAGAAAATTTAATATAATATTAATATATATAAAAAAATTCTTACGCCCTTTTCTCGAGATCTCAATTCACCAAACAAATAAGAACAAAAACAAAAAAACGTTTTGTTATTAAAATAATTACAACTTTCAAAAATTAATTATTTCGGAACTTCAGAACTTCTATAATTCATAATAAATAGTTCTTTTATCAGAAAATTTGAATCTCGCCACTTTTTATAGGAAATTCAATTCTCTACAACTTTACAGAAGAAAGTTTTTCCAAATTCCAAACAGAAATTGACCGAAATCCACATACGGGTGATTTTACAAGATATAATCAAATTTCAGTCAAGAAATGGGTCCACCAACATATTTAACATGTTTTAAATAAATTTTACAACAAAAATACTCTTCCTCCTCATATACTCATATATCCCACATTCATTGTAAAAATATCACAATTATTATATTATAATAATATAATAAAATATTAATTTATCAGAAAAGATAAAGTATCGATTTTCAACAATTGTCACTTTAAAAAAATTTCTCCATCTATATTCACATAAAATGAATATTTTCCTAATCATATAAATCACTAATTAATTATTTATAAATAATATTACAGAATCATAATAATGACAACCAGGCAGTTCCCAGGAAAGAGGGGGCTTTCCAATAAGAATTTCTCATTACTGGCGCGCAATTAGGTGACCAAACCTCTCCTTAGACAGAACTTTCTAGACATTATCAATAATGTTAACTAGTAATATTATTAAAATAATATGAATCATTGATCTGATAATGAAAAATATTGTGTGGTGACAATTATTAAAACAACAATAATATAAAATATCAACGCAACAATTATTGAATCAGAAATAAAATATTGAACAGTAATTACTGTAACAATTATTGAGTAGTGCATTCTTACGTAAGAATCAATAATTGGTGCAATACTGCAGTATGTTATCGCGTCAACAACGCCAGACATCGTGTTTTAACCAACGGGTATTTTAACAAAGTTAATTCAGTGAATAACTACGCCGTTATTTATAAAAACTCCCTTTTGTCGCTTTTCTTCATCCGATAAGCTTATTCTGCATATGGGGCCCACAAAAGGTCATGCCATTGTATGAATATTTCAAACGGTGAAGAATATTCCACGACCAAACGAATATTCCCCGACAACAATGAGTATTTTATAACAACTTGATTATTTTAAAAAAAATTCATATATCACCCTTAACTTTGTTTTTTTTATCAATTTAACCATTTACTGAATAGTAATTATAAGAAAAATTGAATACTTTTATTTTCATAAAATTCGGGGTCTTACAAACTCCTATCCATATGAAATTTCGTCCCCGAAATTTACGTACCTGGTATTTCAAAGAGTTGAGAATACCTTGCTTTCATTTCAGATTTCATCTTTCCTGTCATCATGATTTCTCCATTGCTCATCTCCTGTATTTCAGATATCATTCTAGAATATAACTTCAAAAACAAAGGTTAATTTAACAAATTAACATATAACATAATATTCCGATATTATGGAGTGATGATTCTAGGAAGATGTTTTAGTAGTCCTCACTATTTCTATAAAATAGTGTTTGAATAATTGTAATGAGGGCTTATTTGCGTGTGGATATTGTCTAGAAGACAATATTTGTATTTAAACTCACAGTAGGTATTGTCGTATTTCACACGACATTTGTATTATTGAAGTTGTAAGTTTGCTTTATGTACCATGTGTATTTGCTACTCGTAATGGGTGTTGTATACCTATTTTGGGGGCGCCACAACTGGTATCGTAGCTTAAGGATATGATCTCGGCGGAGATCGGGAATAGAACTAGGAGGGAGAGACGAAGAAATCCTTTCTAGTGTGTCCTACCTAAGCTTATTTTTGTTGGTCGTCATAATATAGGGATATTATGTGACATGTTAATTTGTTTAATTAACCCTTATTTTATGACGCGATTTGAGAATGTCGAATCGAGAATATTAACAATGGAGTAAATGAGACCGTGGAGACGCCTTTCAGACTTTCACCAACGAGGAGAATGTGCAACAGTCAGTAATGTTCCTCCCTGTGAACAACGCCAATCGAAAGCGGATGATGATGAACGACGGGATGTTTAGTAAGCTTTTTGCGCTTCATGCAAAATCGACGAGGAGACTCGTGTACAAAATATGGGTTGAAATGATAAGAACGCAGCGGTTTGTCACGGCCAAACAATTCAAAGAGTTGGGACCACCGATTTCCATGGAAAGCCAGATCCGATCAAGCGCGTAAACGTGGGTCAAGCAAATTACCAAGATATTTGATGTCTTGGGATGCACGCGGAGAATGTAAGGTTCCATTCGCCACCTTTATGTTTCGTGGTGAAACAGATTCTTGGTGGGAATCAGAAAAGCGTACTCACCGATGCACTCAACATGTCTTGGGAAAGATTTTAGAAACTTTTCAATGACAAGTACTTTCCCGAAAGTATTCATCATATAAAGAGGTAGAGTTTATTAGATCGGAGCAGAACAACATATGATTTTGTCTCAAAGACGAGGCAAAGTTCGCAGAGTTATCCAGTTTGCACCTCATTTGGTGGAGAATGAGGAACGATGACGCGAATGTTTACGAGAGGTCTAAAACCCGAGATTCGGCCAATACCTTATATCTCATAAATTTTCTCTCAGATTCGAGATGTTGTAAAATGTGGCTCAATTATTAGAGCGAGATAGTGAGTATACTCAATCGAGGACCACAACTGTGGTCATATCGATGACAAAGAAGGTCATCGTAACGATGATAACCAATGAGGAGGAAAGAATACTTGACAAAGCGGTAACTACATGGTGGTAATTGTGGCCATGAAAATAAAGAATCGAGTCGGGAGGAGATTTTAAAAGAGGAGATTCAACAACGACCATATATGAAGATGTCGGCGCCAGAGTAAAATTGGTTCCAAGGAGGAGAAAGACCACCCTATCGTCACGTTACAAATCACGGGAAAGAGGGACATATCATTACCAAATCGCCCACAACAAATTTAAGGTATGTTATAACCTGTGGAAAGGAAGGACATATCGCCGAGATTGCCTTTGACCGAATGTAAACCAAGTCCAATGGGGATGGTGACTCAAAAGGTCATCCCTGTAAAATCAAAGTCAATCGGTTCCTCGAAGAGCGTTTTTAAATCGTCGTAATGCGAGAACCCGAACGAAGTAGCACGCAAGTTAGTTAATTATAAATTCTTGCGAAGTTTATACCTTACTAGATACCGGCTTCTACCCATTCTTTTATCTCTTTGCTTGCGCTCAACGCTTGAACTTGACTCGGGAGAAATTAGACTTTGACCTATCTCGTGGAAACTCCGTTAGAGAAAACTTTCATCACATCCATCGTTTATAAATCTTGTTTGATTCAAGTTGGCACCATCACCTTACCCGCTGATCTTATCTCTTTGAAGATACTTGCTTTTGATGTGATTTTAGAGATTGATTGGTTAACTACTCATTATGCCAAAATTGATTGCTTACGTAAGGTTGTTAGTTTTCATATTCCTAAACAACTCATTATTCAATTCAAGCAACCAAACCATTGAAGTCAAACTCTTTCATATTAAATTATAAAGCCATTTGTTTATTGAAAAACGAATGTCAAGCTTTCTTAGCCCATGTTATGGACTTGGACAAAAATACGTTAAATTTGAATGATATTTCTATTATTAGTGAATTTCCTGACGTATTTCCTGGAGAATTTCTTGGCTTACTCCCAAAGCCTGATATTAAATTTTGTATCGACTTTGAACTCGGTACAAAACTCATTTCTAAAACTCATATCGAATGGCTCTATTGAACTTCGTGAGTTAAAAATTCAACTATAGAATTTGGTACACGAGCCTTTTATCTGGTGACTTCCTTTTTGTGGAATGCACCGCCAAACTCTCTGTAGGGGACACCATATTAGTGCGATAGTAAAACGATAGGTGTCATTGTAACGTCTTATCCAAGGTTGGGATATGAATCACAGTTGAGAACAACATAAGTCGGTAATCGAAATACGTAGCTTTAGGCTTAGTTGGTTATTATCGGAGATTCGTTGAAGGATATTCTCGAATCGCTATTCCATTAATGCAAATTTTACTCGTAGAGATACAAAATTTGAATGGAGCAAGGAATGTGGGAAGAGCTTGAAGAACTCAGAGAGAGACTCATTTCAAAGACATGTTACACCATGCCATCCTGGAAAAGCGAACGTGGTAGGCGACGTGTTGAGTAGAAGATCGATATAAGATCGAGTACGATATTGTCAAAGACTAATTTCAGTATAATTTACAAATAATAGAGATGGATATGAAAACTCTAGGTACCCACGTGATGATATACGAGTATAATCGACTTTAATCGATAAAGTTAAAGTTGTTCAAGCTACACACCGAGTCAATGAATTTGAAGAAGGAGGTGCAAGTTGTTATTTAAAAAGCGAGAATCGGTGAGGTGAGGAAAGCTCAAACCTTCGATTTATTAATCCATTTGAGATTCTTGATCGAATAGGAAACGTAGCCTATAGACTCACGTTACCTCCAAGTATGTCTCGTGTTCATAATGTATTCCACATATCTATGCTTCGTAAATATGTGAAAGACCCAACCACATTATTGCGTTAGAACCCGCATTTAGATAAATGAAAATTTAACATACGAGGAGATACTGTTGAGATTTTGGATAGGAAAGAGCATGTCTTTACGACGAAGGTTATACCACAAGTTAAGGTTTTGTGGAGACACCATGCAATTGAGGAAATCACATGGGAGTTGGAATCTAAAATGAAAGGAGGTACCTGCTCACCTCGTCAAACACTGTGTACGTATGTCAATTTCGAGGACGAAATTTTATAAGGAGGGGAGGTTGTAAGACCCTAACTTATTATAAATAAATTAAATTTTCCTCTATTCATTATTCTAAATTAATAAGGGTTAAGTTGATATAATGTTTTGGTTATGGGTGAAATGTGCAAAGTTTACAAAATAAGCAAGTGGTTATAAAATATTCATTATTGTCGGGGAATATTCGTTTGGTCGTGGAATATTCTTTTGTCGGGAATCTTCAACGACAACAGTAGCATCATCATTTAGGGCCCTATAACGGAAAATGTATGGATGAAAGAAAATGACAAAGATTGAGTTTTATAAATAACAGGCGTAAATTGTTACCGCTAACAATCTTTGTTACCCGGTGGTTAAAATACGATAATAATATGCGTGGTTGCAAAGAAGACACCAGGTATTGCAGTATATTGTTGAATTATTGATCCTTACGTAAGAAGGCACTACTCAATAATTGTCACAGTGAGTTCTTGCTCAATATTTTATTTTATTGATTCAATAATTCTTTGTGTTGATATTTTATATTATTGTTGTTCAATAATTGTCACTGCACAGTATCTCCATTATCAAATCAATAATTCATATTATTTGAATAATATTATTAGATAACATTATTGGCAATGTGTAGAAAGTTACATCGAGGAGGTTTGGGCACCTAATTACGCCAGCAAGTAAGGAGAAATCCTTATTGGAAAGCCCCTCCATCACAGGAACCGCACGGTTGTCAATAATGTGATTCTGTAATATTATTTGTGAATAATTAATTATTGATTTATATGATGAGGAAAATATTGATTTTTATGTGGATATAAATAAAGAAAATTTTTAATGTGACAATTGTTGAAAATTAATATTTTATCTTTTTCTGATAAAATAATTTATTTAAATATATTATTTTAATAATATATTAATGGTGATATTTTTTATAATGAATGTGGGATATATGAATAAATAAGGAGGAAGAGTATTTTTGTTGGATTAAATGTTTAACACATGTTTTGTGTGTCGGTGGACACAATTCTTGACCGAAAATTTATTATAGACTGTAAAATCGGCCGTTTGTGAATTTTGGTCAATTTCTGTTTGGAATTTGGGAAAACTTCCTTCTACAAAATTGTAGATAATGGAATTTTCTATGGAAAGTCGCGAGTTTCGAATTTTCTGATAACCGAGCTATTTTTTATGAATTGTTGAAGTTTCGGAGAATAAAATAATTTTTATTAATTTATGGGTGGGACCCACTTTTTGGTTGGTGTGGAATACACATGTGGGCTGCTATTTTTATTCAAAGATGGCTGATGGCTTTCGAAATTGGTTGGTGTGGAATAAGAAAAAGAAAATGATATTTTATTATTTTAGTCTCCTTTGGCGTTCTAGCATTTTCCTATAAATAGAGGGCTAAGTTAGAATTGAAAATCACACCAGAAACAAAGTTTTCTCTCTTTCTCTCTCTATATTATCAAGCGTATTCTTGTGAGTATACTTTGAGTGTTGTTATACTGGTCTGCGAGTTTTCACAAGACTATACAAATTCAATTCATCAAGACGGTTATTTTGAGGTAAGGGATGTTGTTTCTTCTTAAATGATATTATCTTCTTGAATATCATTATGCCGAAATATTGTTATGAACTTTTTATCAATTTGGAACTTTTTCATGTCGGAGTTACTATTCATGAGTTCTTATTCACGAGTTCTTATTCATGAGTTCTTATTCACAAAGTTCTTATTCACGAGTCTTATTCACGAAGCGTGATGATGTTTTTGTGAAATTTCTATCTTTTGGTGTCGAGTTACTTATTCACGTGTAAATCCACTATTCACATATACGACACTATTCACGAATACGACACTATTCATCGAAAAATGAAATTTCTTCTTTTTGTTCAAAATATCTATTTTGGCTACTATCTTTGATTGTATCCATGTTTTGATCGTTATTTTTTAGTTCTGCTTCAAAATCAGTTGTTATGAAGTATTATTGATCTTGGACAAACTGTTGTACGAATCCCTAATATTTGTTCTTCTATCTCACTGGATTCGTTCTTAAAAATGTTTTTCATCATCCTCAGTCCTTAATGGTGATACTTGATGAATATCTTTGGCCTGTAGTGCAAAGATGAATGATTAAATCGATGAATCTCTTTGGCCGTAGTGCAAGATGAGCAGTGTTGAGATGAACATGACCCAATGGTGATACAAAAGAATATCTTTGGCCTGTAGTGCAATGATTATTAAAGATGTATATTGATTGTTATTACAGGATGAAATATTGATGATGGAATTTTAAATCTTAGAAGACAAAGAGAATTCATTCTCTACGTGTGATTCTAATGGATTCTTTGTTTTTACCGCATTTGTTGATCTAAAACTTGTTGTCTATTATATTTTATCGATTTTTCCTGTTGAAGGTTAACGATAATTTGTTGTATATTATCTTAGTCATAATATTCTTTACTGGGCTAGTTGAGCTCACCCTTTCTTTTTGTTCCATTTTTCTTCTCAGGAGGTGAGAACATAGCAGGATCGAGTTGGGGTATGGAGTGATGGTTCTAGGAAGATGTTTTAGCAGTCCTCACTATTTCTATAAAATAGTGTTTGAATAATTATAATGAGGACTTATTTGCATGTGGATATTGTCTAGAAGACAATATTTGTATTTAAACTCACAGTAGGTATTGTCGTATTTCACACGACATTTGTATTATTGAAGTTGTAAGTTTGCTTTATGTACCATGTCTTTGGCGACTCAGAATGGGTGTTGTATACCTATTTTGGGGGCGTCACATCATGTTCATAATCCTACTAATAAATTCATCTTTGCACTACGGGCCAAAGATATTCATCACCAAGTCATCTTTGCATTACAGGCCAAAGATATTCATTTATATCATCTTTGCACTACATGCCAAAGATATTCAACAACAGGTCATCTTTGCATTACGAGCCAAAGATATTCATCAGAAATCATTCATTTTTGCACTACAGGCCAAAGATATTCAGTTATATCATCATTTAGGACTGAGGATAATGAAAATATTTTAAAAAAAAGCGAATCTAGTGAAACAAAATAATAAATATTAAGGATTCGTACTTAAGTTATTCCATGTCCAAAATATCTCATAAATAATCATAGTGGAGTAAAATTCAAGAATGATCAAAACATAGATCCAATCAAAATAGGAATCATAACAGATAATCTTGGACACGAGAGAAAAACTTAATTTTTCTATGAATAATGTCGTATTTGTGAATAATGTCATTATATCGTGAATAAAGTCTTAGTATATACATGAATAAAGAATCTCAACACCAAAAGATAGAAATTTCACAAAAATATAATCATGCTTCGTGAATAGTAACTCAAATGAATAAGTAACCCCCAACATGAAAAAGTTTCAAATTTAATAAAATTCAAACCAATATTTCAAAGATAATGATATTGAAGAAATAATATCATTTATGAAGAAAATAATCTCCTTACCTCGAAAAGAATAAGATTACCGATGGAATATCGGATATAGTGCTAAAAGAACTTGCACCGTATAGCAATACTCAAGTACTAAAATACTCACAAAAATACGCTCGATATATAGAGAGAAAGAGAGAAAATCTTTAGTTTACGGTGTGATTTTCAATTCTAACCCAAAGCACCTATTTATAGGAAAATGCTTAGAACACCAAAGTAGAAAATTTAATATAATATTAATATATATATAAAAAATTCTTACGCTCACTTTCTCAGATCTGAATTCAGCCAACAAATAAGAACAAAAACAAAAAAAACGTTTTTGTTATTAAAAATAATTACAACTTTCAAAAATTAATTATTTCGGAACTTCAGAACTTCTATAATTCATAATAAATAGTTCTTTTATCGGAAAATTTGAATCTACCACTTTTTATAGGAAATTCAATTCTCTACAACTTTACGTAAGAAAGTTTTTCCAAATTCCAAGCGAAAATTGGCCAAAATCACATACGGTGATTTTACAAGATATAATCAAATTTCAGTCAAGAAATGGGTCCACCAACATATTTAACATGTTTTAAATAAATTTTACAACAAAAATACTCTTCCTCCTCATATACTCATATATCCCACATTCATTGTAAAAATATCACAATTATTATATTATAATAATATAATAAAATATTAATTTATCGAGAAAAGATAAAGTATCGATTTTCAACAATTGTCACTTTAAAAAAATTTCTCCATCTATATTCACATAAAATGAATATTTTCCTAATCATATAAATCACTAATTAATTATTTATAAATAATATTACAGAATCATAATAATGACAACCAGGCAGTTCCCAGGAAAGAGGGGGCTTTCCAATAAGAATTTCTCATTCTTGGCAATTGATTAGGTGACCAAACCTCTCCTTGAGATGAACTTTCTAGACATTATCAATAATGTTAACTAGTAATATTATTAAAATAATATGAATCATTGATCTGATAATGAAAAATATTGTGTGGTGACAATTATTAAAACAACAATAATATAAAATATCAACGCAACAATTATTGAATCAGAAATAAAATATTGAACAGTAATTACTGTAACAATTATTGAGTAGTGCATTCTTACGTAAGAATCAATAATTGGTGCAATACTGTGTTATTATTTGTGCAACAACGCGACATTCTTGTGTTTTAACCACTGGCGAATATTTTAACGAGTGTTAATTGTAACAACTACGCCAGTTATTTATAAAAACTCCCTTTGTCGCTTTTTTCTTCATCCGATGTTATTACATTATATGGGGCCCACAAAAGGTTGCGCCGTCGTATGAATATTTCCCGACAGGAAGAATATTCCACGACCAAACGAATATTCCCCGACAACAATGAGTATTTTATAACAACTTGATTATTTTAAAAAAAATTCATATATCACCCTTAACTTTGTTTTTTTTATCAATTTAACCATTTACTGAATAGTAATTATAAGAAAAATTGAATACTTTTATTTTCATAAAATTCGGGGTCTTACAAACTCCCCTCTTTATGAAATTTCGTCCCCAAAATTTACGTACCTGGTATTTCAAAGAGTTGAGAATACCTTGCTTTCATTTCAGATTCCATCTTTCCTGTCATCATGATTTCTCCATTGCTCATCTCCTGTATTTCAGATATCATTCTAGAATATAACTTCAAAAACAAAGGTTAATTTAACAAATTAACATATAACATAATATTCCGATATTATGACTGACCAACAAATAAGCTTAGGTAGGACACACTAGCGAAGGATTTACTCTTCTCTCCCCTCCTAGTTCTAATCCCGATCTCAGCCAGAGATCATATCCCTAAGCTCAGATATCAACTGTGACAACCCCAAAATAGGTCCATTCCATACAACCCATTCTAAGTCGCCAAATACATGGTACAGAAAACAACTACAACTTTATTACAACAATTGTCGTGCAAGATATGACAACACTTAAACTGTGAGTTTAAATATAAATATATACCAACTGTGACTCATGTCCCAACCGTGGACAGCACCTCATAATGACACCTTACATAAAGGTATAGTCGAAAACTGTTTTAGAAATTAGAATCTTTGGGAAGTGTTCAAGGAAACCTTCATACATGGGAGGCCATGCGTCTAGGTTATGATAGATATCATATGGCCACAGAATTATCCTTGGTTGACCCAATAGACCCCAAAGAAAAATGAGAAGATTACAATCATATTCTTCCCAATGGTGTGTCTTCTCTTGACATATCATTATCTCCACCGTCTCTAATTGAGAATTATACTTAAACCAAACTCCAAGATTATATAGGTAGTGCTCAGATATATATCTCTCAAGTGGATGAGCACAATCTTGTCTTATGATGACACGAGGTTGTATGTCATTAGACATCTTGTATGATAGTGACAAAACACCTTCCAAGTTAAATTCACCTCAACCTCAACATCTATGAATTCACCGCTTCTATTCCCTTGTTATCCCCGCTTCGACGACCAATTTACACTTTTATTACACGAAAGGAATTGTGAAGCAAAAGGGTGAGCACAACTACTTCGATAAAGAATATCATGACTAAAGATAAATAAATTATCAATAGCCTTCAACGGTAATAAATCGTAGATTTAGAACATATGGTAGATGATAAAACTTTTCAACCATAGTTGCAACGGTGAACGAAGCAATCCATTAGAAGAGTCAAATAGACCGTAAAATCTATTATCTTCTCCATGTTAAAAGTTCATCAACAATGTTTTATCCTCGTAACATTAATCAAAATTCACATCCCACAATCACGTGTATAACTCATAATCGTAATTGTAGTTCTAAATTCCTTTCCTCATCCAGGACAAATCACAGTTCATGTTCATAATCCTACTAATAAATTCATATTTGCACTACGGGCCAAACATATTCATCAACAAGTCATCTTTGCACTACAGGCCAAAGATATTCATTTATATCATCTTTGCACTACATGCCAAAGATATTCAACAACAGGTCATCTTTGCATTACGAGCCAAAGATATTCATCAGAAATCATTCATCTTTGCACTACAGACCAAAGATATTCATCAACAAGTCATCTTTGCACTACAGGCCAAAGATATTTATTTATATCATCTTTGCAATGCCAAAGATATTCAACAACAGGTCATCTTTGCATTACGAGCCAAAGATATTCATCAGAAATCATTCATCTTTGCACTACAGGTCAAAGATATTCAGTTATATCATCATTTAGGACTGAGGATAATGAAAATATTTTTAAAGAAAACGAATCCAAATTGAAACAAAATAATAAATATTAAGGATTTGTACTTGCTTATTCCATGTCCAAAATATCTCATAAATAATCATAGTGGAGTAAAATTCAAGAATGATCAAAACATAGATCCAATCAAAGATAGGAATCATAATGAAAATCTTGGACACGAGAGAAGAAAACTTAATTTTTACGTGAATAATGTCGATTTTGTGAATAGTCAGAGTATCGTGAATAGTAACTCCGACACCAAAAGATAGAAATTTCACAAAAAACATCATCATGTTTCGTGAATAGTAACTCATGAATAGTAACCCCGACATGAAAAAATTCCAATTTGATAAAAATTCAAACCAATATTTTAGCATAATGATATTGAAGAAATAATATCATTTATGAAGAAAATAATCTCCCTTATCTCAGAAAGAATAGTACTTCTGACTGGAATACTGGATATAGTGCTAAAAGAACTTGCACCGTATAGCAATACTCAAGTACTAAAATACTCACAAAAATACGCTTTCAATATATGTAGAGAGAAAGAGAGAGAAATCTTTAGTTTACGGTGTGATTTTCAATTCTAACCTAAGCACCCTATTTATAGAAAATGCTTAGAACACCAAAATGTAAAATTTAATATAATATTAATATATATATCAAAATTCTTACGCCCACTTTCTCGGATCTGAATTCAAATTAACAAATAAGAACAAAACAAAAAAAAGCGTTTTGTTATTAAAAATAATTAAAACTTTCAAAAATTAATTATTTTGGAACTTCAGAACTTCTATAATTCATAATAAATAGCCCTTTTATCAGAAAATTCGAATCTCTCTATTTTTTATAGGAAATTCAATTCTCTACAACTTTGCAGAAGAAAGTTTTTCCAAATTCCAAACAAAAATTGATCGAAATTCACATACGGGCGATTTTACAAGCTATAATCAAATTTCAATCAAGAAATGGGTCCACCAACATATTTAACATGTTTTAAACAACTATTGGAACAAAAATACTCTTCCTCCTCATATACTTGTATATCCCACATTCATTGTAAAAATATCACCATTATTATATTATAATAATATAATAAAATATTATTTTATCATAAAAGATAAAATATCGATTTTCAACAATTGTCATTTTAAAAAAATTTCTCTATCTATATCCACATAAAATGAATATTTTCCTCATCATATTAATTAATAATTAATTATTCACAAATAATATTACAGAATCACAATAATGACAACCAGGCAGTTTCCAGGAAAGAAAGGGCTTTCTAATAAGAATTTCTCCTTACTGGCGCGCAATTAGGTGACCAAACCTTTCCTTAGATAGAACTTTCTAGACATTGCCAATAATGTTAACTAGTAATATTATTAAAATAATATGAATCATTGATCTGATAATGGGAAATATTGTGTGGTGACAATTATTAAAACAATAATAATATAAATATCAACGCAACAATTATTGAATCAAAAATAAAATATTGAACAGTAATTATTGTAACAAGTATTGAGTAGTGCCTTCTTACGTAAGAATCAATAATTAATTGGTGCAATACTGGTGTCTTCATAATGTCTGAACAACGGCAGACATCATTATTTTAACCACTGGTTATTTTAACAGTGTTAATGGTAACAACTACGCCGTTATTTATAAAAATTCCCTTTTGGCGTTTTCTTCATCCGACAGTTATTCTGTTATGGGGCCCACAAAAGGTTGCGCCGTCGTTTGAATATTCCCCGACAGGAAGAATATTCCACGACCAAACGAATATTCCCCGACAACAATGAGTATTTTATAACCATTTGCTTATTTTTAAAAAAATAATCATATATCACCCTTAACTTTGTTTTTTATTAATTTAACCATTTACTGAAAAGTAATTATAAGAAAAATTGAATACTTTTATTTTCATAAAATTCGGGGTCTTACAAAACGACTTTTTAATTAAGAATCAATAATTAGAGATACTGTGCAATATCGTGTGCTACTGTGCAACCACACGTATTCGAAAAAACTTTCTTCGACAGAACTTTCTAGACATTGTCAATAATGCTAACTAATAATATTATTCAAATAATATAAAATATTGTGCAGATGTTACTGTTACAATTATTGAATCAATGATATGAGATCTTGTCAAAGAACTACTATGACAATTATTGAATACTGAACTACTTTTTAAGTAAGGATCAATAATTAGAGATACTGTGCAATATCGTGTGCTACTGTGCAACCACACGTATTACTGTAATTTTATCACTAGGTATTTCAACAGTTAACAGTAAAAGTTTTGCCCTTATTTTTTATAAAAAGATTATTTCTGTCGCTTTCTATATCCGACAGTTATTACGTTATATGGTCCACCAATGATTACGCAGTCGTGCGAATATTTGTCGACAAAACGAATATTTTATGATAACTTGCTTACTTTTCAAAATTTGCACATATCACCCATAACTATAACATTATATCAAATCAACATCATATTATTCAAAATAATATTTAGAGAAATTAAATATTTATTTATAAAAAGTTGGGGTCTTACAACCTCCTCTCCTTATGGAATTTCGTCCTCAAAATTAATGTACATACCTGATATGTCGAAGAGGTGATAATACTTTATTTTTATTTCAAATTCTAACAACTTATTTTTTTGGTAGAATAAAGGGAGATTTTTGAGGGGAAGAGGTATCATAATTAATATATTAGTGCACCAAAACTTATTTTATTTAACTAAATTATGGTCTAGGTCAATAAAAATGTAATAATCAAAATTTTTCAAAACTTAGTGGACAGTTTGTAGTGGAAATTTAGTGGAAAATTTGTACTTTGTAGTGGACCTCAATCATAATATTGGGAACACATAAATTATTTGAAAAAGGCTGATAAAAATGCATAATAAAAATAAAATTTAAAATTAGCAGTAGAGCAAGAGAAATCAGAATTATAAAGGCACTAATTGTCACCACTCCATTTGTATAGTGAACCTAATTATTGAATAAAAGGTAAGAATTTTGAATTTTGAATTTTAAAATTTAAAGTTCCAAGTGTTAGTGACCCACCAGGCACCAATATATAAGTGAATTTACCTCCTCTTCATAACCTTTTTCTCTGTTTTTTTAATTGGACAAATATATTTATAAATTTTAAATATTATAAATAAAATCAACACCTATCATTCAATTTATCAAATTAAAATGTATCATTACATGACAGAAATAAAGATTAACAATCAAACATTCTTTTATATATATATCATATCCGATGAATGTGTATTTTTAATAAATTTTTTAAATGATTGATCAGAAATTGTTATTAATATTTGATAATAAATAGTAAAATACATCTTAGAATTCTAATCTTTACAGAATTAATCACATTATTGTCAACTTTTCATTGACATATTTGGATCCGTTACTAACAAACATGTTATGTTAAATATAAAGCACATACATTTGACAAAAATTGAAGAGAAAGGTAATAAAGAGAAACCAAATCCGTTATGACAAGTGCTAAAAGAAAATACTATGCTTTTAGGTCAGTCGACACAGTTTACTAGTACGAGTTTATCTGACCTACGTATCTTTCTTTCTTCAGTAAAGAAAGAGTAGGAATAGCTCGTACGATTCTTTTATTCAATAAGGACGGATTTTTCTGGTCCGACCAATATAAAGAAAGAGAGGGGGGCGGACTACAAGCTGCCGTATGAGAATTGTCGGACGGGAAGTGGTGCATCCGGTGGAGGACGGGTGAGTAACGTGTAAGAATTTGTCCTTGGGAGGGGAACAACGCTCTCTTTCTCTTGCCGGCCTCGTCGCCACCCATTTTTTTTTAAAAAAATATTTGGGGAGAGAGAATCTGAAGATTTCAGTGGAGGCAGAGCTTCTGATTATTCAAGTAGAAGTGTAGAACATGGGCTTGTTGGAATAGTACAGTGAGACTGTAAGTGTGTGTTGCTCGATCTGGGTTTATTTTTAACTTGGTCGCGCATGATTTCTTAGTCTGTGTTACTACATTTTCATTTCTGCTGCCTGCTGCTTATATAGTATATATTCTATGCTTTGTTTTGACTCTTCCTTTGTACTTCTCATTGTGTGATGATTAGGTCATCATCATGTCTATATTTACTTAAAGTTGGGCAAATCAGCATGGGCATCATAATAAAATAAAATACACAATTTTCATGCTTTGGTAATATTTAATTGTATATACTAAAGAAAACAAGAATAAGTTGATTTTAACCAACACGATCATTTGCATTGATACATATTCAGCTATATATTCATGATCAGTAACAATTAATGAGGATAAACAAAAAGATAAGATGTGAACACAAGGGAAATCTAACTTTACTAGCCTAGAGAACACTAGCGGAACCGGAAAGGGGGGGAGGGGGTGGTACTAGTAACTGCACTTTCCAGCAGAAAATACAAATATGTATACATTATTGCAATGGTTTACACATGCCTTGGAATACGTACTAACCTGAAGGTCGCAGGTTCCTCCAATCTATAAACAAGTAGCGGAATCAACCTACTTACGCACTCCAAACCGCGATACTCTCTGCCAGAAGTAATTTGTCGATACTGACCCTCTCTCCGAACCTATAAGAAAATTTGAGCACTCCTTGTGAATTTACACAACCCTTTTGCACCGGGTAATTCACGACGGCGCTGCCTCCTAAAGGGTATGCAAATTCATAAAGCTCTTTCACAGACAAGTGAACCTCACCTATATATCGATCTCCAAGCTTTCGCTTGCAGTACAATTTGATGACAAGCATGCCGCTATAATGTTCCACCAAGGACTCACCTATGGTATATTTCATAGTAAAGTTCCAGGCCGGGTTCGTCTTCCCATGCCGGTCTATCGGAGTTCTTTTCTCGGTTTTCGGGTCATTTCCAATGGAAACCCTAGCATAAACCTTCATTTTGCATATTTTTCGAACATTTTCGAGATCGATTGCAGAAATTAGGTTTATCTCAAACTTTCTGCACTCCATTTTTATTCAATATTTGTATATCAACTGGTTAAAGAATGGCGAATCTTATTAGTACTTATATATTTGTATATATATATAGAAAAGAAAAACTTGACTATATCTATTATGTTATTGTTAGGAACTGTTCATGAATTTTCCTTGTTGGTTCTCTTTAGTTGACAAGTGATCAGATGTTGACACCAAAAATAATTTTGGTTCTCTTTACTAATATAAATGTAAAATAATTTTTTGAATGTAAAACTTAAAAAAAATAATCTTTATAAACTCAGTAACGTATAAGAAATTTTTTTTAAAAAAATCCGTTAAATTTAAGTTTTTATTTTATTTTTTCAGTTAAAAAGTTAGAAATTATACGGTGTTAATTGTGCCTAATTATCTCATCAATAATTGTTGTTCTCCACCTTACAAATACTTGGCGCCAAATTAATAAAAAGGGCCGGAACCATTAAATTCCTCACCTTAATCCTTACCCACATGGCTGGAAATACTAGCAGTCTGGTTGGTGAGTCCATGTGTTTTATTACTGTTTCTGTCACTGTTGAGTCAAGGTCAATAGCCCAAATGTTGGGGCAGTTGGGCCATCTTCCTAACCCTTTCTTTTTCATATGCAAAAACTAATTTAACTAGTCCTTCGGTCGTGAGCCCGTGGTCCACGTGAGTTTACCAAAAAAATAAGCTTCCTAGTCTTCAAAAGAATGATTAAAGATGTAATTATTTTATTTTTTAAAAAATAAAATAAAATACATAAAATGAATGATGATTATATCATTTAGTGGGGTCCATTAGTTAAAAATATAAAATTATTAATCACTTTATGACTCTTGTGGGATCAATAAATAGAAATTTAAAACTTTATTTACTCTCTTTTTATTTACTTTTATTTTTTTTAATGTGTAAAATTTATACTTTACTCATGCTTTTAAGAACGGAGATGCTATATCAATAATCTTAATCTTAATTTTTTTATATAATGAGTTCCTCATCTTGCGGTCCACCCAAAAATAATCTTATTATTATATTTTTTTATATGAAGAGTTCATGCAAATAAAATGAAAAGAGTAGTAATTAGTGTTGCTTTTTACAAGTATCTCTACTTTTCTTTGCTCACAGTTAACAACTATGCCTCCTTTTATCATTTTTCATATGTTATATATTATGTATCTTTTTGAGCAAATTCCATCCTAGAGCTTGGAATCTCTGTTAGGTTTCAACTGTCAAATGCATATGAAATTTTGTTGTTTTCAATCCTTTAGATTAACTGAAGTTGTTCTGTTATTTAGTATGTTTTGAATTGTTTAGTTTTCTGGGTGGTCATTGTTTTATGGGCTAATTACACTTTTGTACCATCAAATTCATAATTTGGCCCCCAAAGAATTTGAGCTTACAATTTACTACATTAAGTACTTAATTTGACACAATTTAGCCCCTAATTTCCGAATCCGATCAAAATTGGTCGGAATAACTGACCCGCCCAAGAATTCGATCGGGTTTTGTTGACCGTATAAATATACGGTTTGACTTAATTTAAAAAAAGGTCATTTATAGTTCCGTTACATCAAGTACCACCATATTCATGATTCGACCCCAAAAGATTTTTTTTTTAAATTATTAAAAATCTAAAATTATAAAAAATTATAAATATAGTATTTTTAGCCCTTTAAAAAAATAACTAATACCGTAGAAATAAGGTATAAAGTTATAAATACAATTTAAAATTATAATTATAATTTGCAAAATTTAAGTTGTGATATAATTTTTAAAATTTAAGACGTAAAATTTATAATTTATGATATAATTTATGCTCCTCCGTCTCTGGGATAAAAAGTCCCATGGACTTTTCACGCATATTAAGAAGATGAATCAAATGACAAAATTGCCAATAATAATGTCATTAAATATGGAGAGAGAATCAGAATAAGAAAAAGTATGAGATATTTAATGCTACGGGTATAATAGGAAAATATGTGTAAAAGTTTAGTTATTAAAAGAAAATGGACATTTAACACGGGACTACCCAAAATAGTAATAAGGACTTTTATCATGGGACGGATGGAGTAATTTGCAAGATTTAAGTTGTAAAATTTATACATACAATTTGTTAAATTTAAGACGTAAAATTTATAATTTGCAAGATTTAAGTTGTAAAATTTATAAATACAATTAGTAAAATTTAAGACATAAAATTTATAATTTGCAATATTTAAGTCGTAAAATGTATACATACAATTTGTTAAAATTTCCAAATTTGAAGGAACAAAACAATTTGAATGATTCGAGAAGAGGGAGAGAGCAAATGGGTCATTTTTTTCTTTTTTCTTTTTCAATTTATAAAAATAAAATTTGTAAAATTTAAGTAGTGATATAATTTGTAAAATGTATACATACAATTTGTTAGAATTTCAAATTTTGAAGGAACACAATAATTTGAAGGATTAGGGAAGAGGGAGAGAGAGCAAATGAGTCATTTTTTTTCTTTTTTCTTTTTCAATTTATACAATTTCAAATTATAAATACAATTTGTAAAATTTAAGTAATTGTGATATAATTTGTAAAATTTGAGATGTAAAATTTATAATTTATGATATAATTTATAATTTGCAAGATTTAAGTTATAAAATTTATACATACAACTTGTTAAATTTAAGGCGTAAAATTTATAATTTATGATATAATTTATAATTTGCAAGATTAATGAAATAGTTAAAGTTATGTTTGATGTCAGGAAATCAACATGTTTGTATGCTTACATTATGTAGTAATTATCCTTCTCAAATTACAGAATGTCTTGGGAATGTCGGCAGAGCAAATTAAGAAAGGTTAATTCTCAGTGAAGTATCTACCTATAGAGGGTTTTGGTGGCTTGGCTTCTCGGCTTTACATCTACAAGTCCACAGAGACCCGTCATTGCCTGCCTTCTCACACATGTTTCCCTCCTTATCCGTCATTAAAAATCATACAAGATCGTCTAAGCCTTATCACTCAGGAGCATGTTGGCTGAAGCTTTGGTACTTGGTGAAGCAACTTTTACATCTCGGGCAGAAAAACTTTTGGCTGCACAAAGAAAGATTCGTATGTTTGGGTCTAATTGGGGGCACAATCGACCTAAATTTGCATTATTCCTGCCCGATAGAAGTTCTAGCCGACGAGGAGTAACTTTTTTAAATTAATAGAAGGTTAAGATGTTATATGCTATTGTTTGATTCATATATCGCAAATAGATGATATGAATTACTGTCGATATATATATATATATATATATATATATATATATATATATATATATATATATATATATATATATAAAAGTTTCAAATTTGAACACAAATATCCCTTCAAGAAATCCAAGATTAGGATAATGTTCTGTTCAATATATACATGAACGAACCCTCTGTCCACCATCAAACTATAGTATATATATATACCTAAACACCATCATAATCCTAAACAAAGAAGAAGAAGAAAACCCAAAAAGAAAACAGGAAAAGTAGCTAAAATGAATGTTCTTGGATGTCTTTAAATACATATCTAGAAATTTTTCTCAGCATGGACGGATTTTAACTATTTTTTATTGAAGTTAAATAAAGAAAACTTGAACTAATCATAATATTAACTATTGTTAGAATTTAGGATCACACACGCACACGACAATAGAGAATTAAGAATTAACACACAGAGATTTGCGTGGTTCTCCAATTTGGGTACTCCACATACGGCTTGTTATTTTGTTGATGATTCCTTGGTTACATATGACTTTACAATAGATAATATTTATAGCCACTAATCTTATTCCAACCCTATTTCACATTATGTCTTGATTACCCATAATGTCCTCCCAAAAAATAGACCATTAAACTCCAGACCACCAACCGGCTGGCCGCATCATCATCTCTCGAGAATCTGCTCGATCCTGATCCCTGCACGCCCATTCTCATTCTCACCTTGCACCGTACGCCTACGCCATATATACCTGCAGAAACTTTGTGCTAAGTGCTTTGATTTTAAAGTATATTCTAATTAAGCCTCATCTTGAGTTATTAATTGGAAAGTAGTGATGTACCTCTTTGAACCTATGCACGAAAGATTTAATTTAAAGAAAAGTTCATTTTAGACAAAAGTATATTGAGATGACATTTTAGAAAAAAAGGTTTTCAAATCCTTCGTCAAATAGGAATCGAGTTCATTTGATACTTCCGATTATTAACCTTAAGCTTATGATGTTAATTATTCTGAAAGTAGTGTTGTACCTCTTTGGACATATGTATGAATGATTCGATTTATACAAAAGTTCATTTTTAGAACAAAATACATAGCAATGACGGAAAACAAGGTTTTCAAATCGTTCGTCAAATAGGAATCGAGGTCCTTTGATACTTCCATTTTATTAATCCTAAACAAATCTATCCCCGAGATGCTTTATTTTTATACAAGCTCTTTGCGATTTTGATTTGAAAATCGTTTTTGGGTGATAATGCATGAAAGAAAGCGCCAAAAAAAGTCGAATCATCATCGGGCATGAAAGCCATCTCGATGAAACCGAGCACCCACAATCATAAATTTTTAGTATCATGAGACCTTAAATCCAATCTATCAGGACAAAGCCCTCAAGATTGATTTAAGGTCTAATATTACATTTACAACGATTTTGCATTATTTAAATATTACATTGTAAACGAAAAGTCCATCATGTGAATCTAGTCAAGATCCGGTTGTTTGATCTCGACCCCGTGATTCCTAGGCTCACATTTAGGACTGAGCAAAAAACGGATAAAACCGAATTACCGAACACAACCAAAAAATTTTAACCGAATTATTTCGATTTTTCTATTTTTTTTCCTAATTTCGGTTATATCCAATTTATTATTCGGTATTCGGTTTCGGGTTCGGTTTTAAAAAATAAGTTGTTCGGATATCCGAATTACCGAATGGATATATATATATATATATATATATATAGTGATCTGTTGTGGTAAATGGAAAAGTAATGATCTGTTGCCATTTTTATATTACCGAAATATATAGAATCGTCTAGATAGAAGAGTAGTGGACTGGTCCACAACTTTAAAATATAAATTCTTTAACTTATAAATATAATTAAATAAGTATTTTAATTTGTCAAAAATAGCAATAGATCTTCCAAATAGTTCAGATAGACACAAGCAAAATAACTTGATGACCGATTCTTTACAACAAAGTCTTGTACTCTTGTTACCCATTTGGGGTTTGTAAGTAACTTGTTCTCCTTCAAGTACAATCCCCATCCCCATCGGCCATCGTTGTTTTCGTTTCCTGTTCGGATTCCAGATCATGGACACACCTAGTAGCAGCTTTGATTCCAGATCCAATGAGAACACCTATCAGCAGCTTTGATTCCAGATCCGTTTCCCGTTCGAACATTGGTTCCAGGTCATGGGCACACTTACTGTATAGAGGGTTCGTGATGTCATCCACTGTGATGGGTGGTGAATCTAGGTTCATGCCCTACTCATTTGAGTTTGCTATTTTTTATTGTAAGTTCGAATTGGGCATGATTTTATTGATGTTTATTCGGCTAATTTGGTGCTTTTGCTTTCAATCAGTTTTAATTTTGGCTGGTTCGGTTATTAACTGAATTACCGAATTTTTAATTCGGTAATTCGATATTCGGTAATTCGGTTATTTCCAAAATTCGGTTAGTTTTTCGAATATTGAAATTATGATTATTTCGGTATTCGGTTATAACTGAATAACCTATTCAGTTCGGTTATAACCGAATGATCAGTCCTACTCACATTAATATACTTAAACATATATACAATGTATAAACCCAATATTTTGTGATTCATCGGTTATAATCCCTATCACGAGTCATTAGGACACCCTTACCTCTAGATATAGATTGAGGGCTCTACGGGATGACCGAGACTGACCAAAAATATTAAAATGACTAGATTTACCGTAGATCTAAGCCAATATTCTAGTATGTGATGTTAGTTCACGGGGGTACACAATAGATCTAGAAGGTGGGTTGAATAAATCCTTTTTATTTTTCTTTATTTTCTTATATCTTGCTAAGTGATTAGCTGATAATGAATAGAAGAATCAATTCATGCACAATGGAATAAATTAAGATCCCCTTCAAGGATATAACATTAAACACAGTTCTAATGTTGAGTTAGTTGTAAGCAGATATAACAATTATAGTACTGAATGTAAATGACATAAAGTAAATGACACCGGGGGTTTTAAGTGGATCAGAGACTAAATGCTCCTAATCCACTCTTCTACTTCAACAAGCAAAGATTCCACTAAGGATTAATTTGATCAACTTCGAATCACTAAGATTCCTTCAAGACCAGCAGCCTTGAAACATTAGTTCACTAAGAACTCTTCAAGACCAACATCCTTAGAAACTGTACACTAAGCCCGACAGACTAATAATCTCTTGTACCCCCGATACTCAGCAAACCCAACAGACTTGACTTTGGCTTAGTCACAAAGACAAGGACCCCTCAGTCCCTGGATGTTTGGATGGTTGTTTGTTGTTGTTATTGAGCTACTAAGATATTATGACATTTAGCTTGTTCATCTTCTGGTACTTAGCAGCTCCTTGTGATCGTATGGCATTCAACATTGGTACCTGATCACATCTAATGGACTACTAAGATGTACATTCAGCTTGACATCTTATTTTTCTTAGCAGTCTGACTTATCCCTTGGTGCTGCTATTCTTTGTTGTTGATGTTTGTATTCATCTGATATTCAACATTGCGCATTAATTATCACCGTTGAGGTACTATTAAGTTTTTGCATATCAGCTTGACTTCTTCTGGTCCTTAGCATGTAGTCCTTCAACACTAGTTGTCTAGTGCTCAGATTTGGCTCTATATCTTCTTCTCTTCAGCTCAGCGTGCTCATGGTGAATTATAGAGTAACTCTAGTATTCTGCCTTTTGATTTTCCACTCCGATTGTTGTCTTTATGGCCTTCCGGTTCTCTGCACAGATTCCACTTTATTGGCATACTCCTTTGTATTGAATGAAGCTTTTTAGCAGTGTAGAATTCTCATTAGATGCGCTTCACTCATTCTACGGTAGTCTCACTCTCACTAAAACTTTTTCTCTGTTAAGCTCTATATTGCTCACTTCATCTCAAGTCAAAAACTCTATCTTCTTTGAAACTTCTGCTCTTTATAGATTCATCTATCATCTTCACGTTGGAACATAACAGTTGGGAGTCTTCTGTTAAAGAGCTTTCTTTTGAGCATTTAATGTTTTAGATATTCTAAATCTTTGATGTAGACATACTGGGTTGATGTGACAACTCCTTTTTGACTGGCCTGACACATCAGTCTGCTTTATCACCTAACACTTCTGAAATGTCACTTTCAGCAGACTAGTAGGTATTCACCCTTTTCTTTTGTTTCCTCGATTTACATCAAGGATGTTTGGAGAGTATATCGGGATCCTCAATTCACAACGTTCGAATGTCAGTCTTCTTTGTTTAGACATTCTCACTCATCAAACAAATGCCCTCTACGATTCTGATGTTGACCTTTATGAACTCTATGACTACTTGGTCATAGCTTGTCTGTGGAAATTGTGGATTGACTTGACTTTGACAACTTTACGATTCTGAGAGTATTTTGTAATTTTGACAATGTTGTACCCTATTTCACTTAGCTCTTGTAACTTGATCTATGATCATGCTTGTCCTGCCTTTCTTCAGGAACTAGAACGTTGGCTGACTGCTTTGGTTGTTTGGTTTGTATGTCTCATTTGATTAGTCATGCTCAACTTTTTTAACTTTCTTCCCTGTGATTTCTTGATCACTCTTTATGGTGAGGCTGAGCATAGAAAATCCTCTTCGTCTGTCCTTTGTATGTTTACCTTTGTCTCTATAAGTGCTTTATTAGACTCTGCTGCTTATTTTCAGACACTACGATCGTTGTCGCCAACACTACGATCGTTGTCTTCTGATGAGCACTTGTAGGAGACTCTTTCTGAATGACTTTTCACTTCTCAATCAGCCTTGCTGATAGAGTTGGTGCTTTGATCTTCTATTTGCTTGTAGGTCATTCAGAGAACACTTTCTGATATTCTTCAAGTAGACTGCATTCTGAAACTTGACTGCACTTACCTAAGGATAAGATGTATGCATACATTTCAGGATTGCTCATCTGTTGAGAATCGTAGAGTACTCTACGATTTTGCCTTAGCTATGTAAGCACTTGGCTCACTACGACTTTGGCTCTGGTTCTGCAGACTACGATTCTAATTGGTGACGACTGGTAGACTTCACGATTTCAAGTGAAGCCTACGATTCTTGTTTTAGCTCGACAGGCGCTCGACAGACAGCTTCTACGATTCTGAGTGTAGTCTACGATTCTGCTTCGATAGATTACGATTTTGCCTTACTTTCTTGGCAGACTATATAGTGACTGGTGCAGTGCTCTTCGATCAGGCATGCCTATCTATTACACTTTATAAGATCAACCTAACAAGTTTGATCTTTCTATTCACAGTCCTTGTACATCACGATTTTTTGAAGGACTTTTACAAAACTATTCATTCATATTAGATCAACCTAACATATTTGATCATTTCAATCTAAGTCTTTGTCCATATTATCTATCATCTATTAAGGACTTTACAGCTTTTATCAATGCAGACATATTTGCATATTCATTCATTAAGTTCATCATCTTCATCATCAAATTATATAAATAAGGAATAATATTCAAATGCATATTCCTGACATATGGGTTAGGGCTTAATTTGAGCTCCATAACCGGTTAAGGGCTAAATTCGGCTAGATCTAGGTAGATCTAGTAAAATAACTTGATTTCTAACTATATATATACAAAATAATCGGTCAAATATCTAGATCTACCAACTAATATACAATATATACATACAACAACAAATATAACTAGATATAAACACCATATGAAATAGATCTAGTATATTGAACAAGATTTACAAAGGAAATGACCAAATATTCGCCTTTTTCACCTTGGAGGATGTCAAAATAAGCCTTTCGGAACAACAATCGATGCTCTACCCCTCTATACGGATGAGATCTACAATATATGAGATGAAAAAAAGCCAAATCTAGCGTTGTAATACCAAACCTGAGGGTTTCTCTCTCTAGAATCAGCTTCTCATTCTAATTAACTTACCTTCTTATTTTCTTCGATCAAATGAGTTGCTGGCTATTGGTTAAAGGCCAGTAGCAGTTATACCTGTGGCTAGGCCCCGTGGGTCCTGTCGTCTTGAAATTCGTTCCTACGATCATTAATTAAGTAAAAGTTGAGCACTGTACCCAAATATTCCAAAAAACTTATGTTGAAGGCTACAAAAAAGGTCGAGTCTGACTGAATTGGAGTCCAAAAAGATGAAGTAATTAGCTGAAAGGTATCTTTCGATTCCCGAGGATCGTGAATTAGCTCGTCTTGGATAGATCGCAGTTCAATAATAAAAGTGGTGACTTCTTGTGGTCACGTTCTCAGTTTTTTGTGATCCTCGTTCGAATCACGTCGTATCTGGGCGTCGTTACAGTTTGATTTTTTCACGAGGATGTCTCCAGGGTGAAACGATACCTTTTCCCTCCCTCGTGGTTGTCTCCGAGGTGAAATTGCATTTTTACCCTCCTACAAGGTTAATCCAAGGAAAACAAAATTTCGAGTTTCTACAGATGCCTCTCGTTATCATATTAATGCAATGGAATGGAATGAACATGACAAAGATTACTAGACATTCGATACATGACAATGTATATATAATGATGCAATGTCATGTTTAAAGTATGATGTGATATCTAAGTGTTAGATTTTAAAAGATTGACCCCTCCTCCTGGGGAGGATGATTGTCGCACTACCGTTATCGGGTATTGTCTTCAATTGGAACTGTATTGTCAATGATGTTTGGATCGTAAATAACACATATGGTGGCTAATTGCATATTATCGCCGATTGCATCGCAAATCATATAGCATCGTACACTGCAAATCTCACTTAGCAAATCGCACTTCGCACATCGAACTTCGTATTTTGCCAATCTCACTTCACAAATCACGTATTAGTGATAGCATATCGCACTTCGTATTTTTCTAATCACACACTTCGCAAATCAAAAATCAAAAATCACATATCAAATCGCATATTGCATCGCAAATAACATCGCCACCACGGGGTATTGCCTCTGATGCCTTTGCTGGGGATTGACTCCAACGGATTACACCACCGGGTATTGTTGTCGATGCCTTCGATGGGTATTGTCTTCAACGGATTGCACCACCAGGCATTTTCTCTGATGACTTCAATGGGTATAGTCTCCATTAATGGATTGCACCGTTGATTATAAAAGAGGTAAGATTTTTACTTGCGACCTCACTGGATTAGATGCTGGCTTGACTGATGATTCGGGTGCCGCTGACGTTCTTGGAGGATGCGGTCCGTCTTTTCACTGCCCAAATTTGAACTTTGGTACCCTCGACTTAGGAGGATTTGGCGCAGATTGACATATATTTGATGATGTAGATTTCATTTGCTAGACCTTTTGTTAGTGTTTGGGCACATGTGCCCTTTTTCCTTTATTTTTTTCTTTTCATTTTTTCACAGGTATATAGATGATGTTGATATGAAAACTGATGTACTATTTGCAAATATATATGACGATGCTTAGACATTTATCGCATATGTTCTACTACTGTCCATCATGATGCATGTTCTATATCATCATTTTGAATTTAGAAATTGTTAGTTAGAACTGACCCATGCATAGTCTTGATACTGTTTTTACTGCGAGGCTCTTGTTTTTAAGTTAAAGGTTCGTTTGGGAATTTTTTTCATTCTTTTTTCGTAGCACGTTTATGTCGCCGTACGTAGTTTATTTCAGGAGTCCTCTCATTTCTTTTGATGAGAAGCTTGGTCCCGTCTTAGGCTCCTTCTATTTCACTAAATCGCAAAAATGCCCCAGCCCTTTCGCATGTTGTTATCAGGAATTGATATAAGAGATTCGTTTTGTTGACCACGTCAAGTTACTAATGGTGAGCAACTACGATATGCCTGGTTGGTCACTAGTTCTAATCTTTCCATGATCAGTTATAGTTTAAATATATTTCTGTCGAATAGACTGTTTAATAATTAAAAAAAAATTAAAGAACAATAAGTACATCATTCACCTCAATTTTATATCTTGGAATAACAATAATATAATGTGTGACGCCCCCAAAATAGGTCCATTCCATCCAACCCATTCTGAGTCGCCAAATACATGGTACAGAAATAACTACAACTTTATTATTACAACATATAAACTGTGAGTTTAAATACAGATATTGCCATCTAGACAATATCCACACGCAAATAAATCCCCATCATAATTATTGATACATTATTTTACAAAAATGGTGAGGACTACTAAACAACTTTCTCTAAAACCTTTATTCCATACCCCGACTAGTACTCGCTACATTCTCGCCTCCTGAGAAGAAAAATGGAACAAAAAGGAAAAGGGTGAGCTCAACTAGCCCAGTAAAGAATATTATGACTAAGATAATATACAACAAATTATCGTTAGTCTTCAACGTCAGGAAAAATCTAATAGAATACAATAGACAACCAGTTTTAAATCAACAACCTGCAGTGAAACAACAATTCATTAGAAGAGTTAAGTAGAGAATGCAAACTACTATCTTCTATATATGAATTTAAAAGTTCATCGTCGATATTTTATCCTCGTAACATCAATCAATATATATCCGAATCAAATATTCATCTTAGCACTACAGCCCAAAGATATTCATCACCAGTAATGTTCATCTAAACACTGTTCATCTTTGCACTACGGGCCAAAGATATTAATCAGTCGGTCATGTTCATCTCAACACCTGTTCATCTTTGCACTACGGGCCAAAGATATTCATCATGAAAGCATTCATCTTTTCACTACAGGCCAAAGATATTCAGTAATATCATCATTTAGGACTGAGGATGATGAAAAATATTTTAAAGGAAACGAATCCAGTGAAACAAAAGAACAAATATTAAGGATTCGTATTTTAAACAATCCAAGTTCAAAAATACTTCATAAGTAATCAGAGTGGAGTAAAATTCAAGAATGATCAAAACATGGATACAATCAAAGCTAGTATCCATAATAGATATCTTGGACAAAAATAAGAAAATTTATTTTTTGGTGAATAGTGCTGTATACGTGAATAGTGCCGTATACGTGAATAGTAACTCCGACACCAAAACATAAAAATTTCACAAAAAATATCTTCACGCTTCGTGAATAGTACTCGTGAATAGTAACTCGTGAATAGTAACTCATGAATAGTAACTCGTGAATAGTAACTTATGAATAGTAACCCCGACATAAAAAAAAGTTCCAAATTTGATAAAAATTTCCAACCAATATTTCAGCATAATGATATTGAAGAAATAATATCATTCTCGAATAAAATAACATCTCTTACCTCGAAAGACAATTTTCTGGTTGAAACACCTGGATATATAGGCTATGACTTGAACTTGTACCAGTATAGCAATACTCAAAGTATACTCAAAATACTCACAAGAATACGCTCGATAATATAGAGAGAGAAAACTTCAGTTTCTGGTGTGATTTTCAATTCTAACCTAAGCACCCTATTTATAGGAAAATGCTTAGAACACCAAAGTAGAAAATTTAATTTAATAATATTATATATATTACAAATTCTCTATGCACATTTTGACAACTGATTTCAGCTTATCTTGCACATTCTAGGGCTTCCCACAAAACAAAAAAAAACGTTTTTCCTATTTTAAATATTTTAAACTTCCAAAAATCAATTATTTCGGAGCTTCAGAACTTCAATAATTCATAATAAATAGCCCTTTTATCGGAAAATTGAATCTACTTAACTTTTATAGGAAATTCAATTATCTACAACTTTGCGGAAGAAAGTTTTTCCAAATTCCAAGCAAATTGATCAAAATCCATAAACGGGCAATTTTACAGGCTATAATCAAATTTCGGTCAATAATTGTGTCCACCAACACACAAAATATGTGTTAAACATTTATTGCAACAAAAATACTCTTCCTCCTCATATACTCATATATCCCACATTCATTATAAAAATATCACCATTAATATATTACTAAAATAATATAATTAAATGAATTATTTTATCAGAAAAAGATAAAATATTAATTTTAACAATTGTCACATTAAAATTTTTTCATCTATATCCACATAAAATCAATATTTTCCTCATCATATAAATCAATAATTAATTATTCACAAATAATATTACTGTAATCACAATCTTTGGCAACCAGTAGTTCTCGAGAAAGAGGGCTTTCGAATAAGAATTTCTCTCTTACTTGGCGCATAATTAGGTGACCAAACCTCTCCTTAGATGTAACTTTCTAGACATTGCCAATAATGTTATCCAATAATATTATTCGGATAATATGAATTATTGCTCGATAATGGAAAATACTTGTAATGATAATTTATTGAAACAACAAAGAATATAAAATATCAATGCGAAGAATTATTGAATCAATAAAATAAAATATCTTTGAACGAGAATTCTTTGTAACAATTATTGAGTAGTGCCTTCTTACGTAAGAATCAATAATTGGTGCAATACTGCACCATCTTCTTGTTCAACAACGCGTATTAGTGTGTTTTAACCACCGAATATTCCAACAATATTAATCAGTAATAACCGTGTCATTATTTATAAACTTATACTTATGCTTTTCTTCGTCCAATCGCTTTTAGTTATGGGCCCACACAAGGTTTCTACTGCGTCGTCTAATTTAATATTCCCAAGCGGTAAGAATATTCCACGACCAAATGAATATTCTCCGACAACAATGAGTATTTTATAACCACTTGCTTTATTCAAATATTTGCGTATTTTACCCATAACTATCCACATTAATCAAATCAACCCTTACTATTTCAAAATAATAAATAGAGGAAAATAAATTTCATTTATTAATAATTTGGGGTCTTACTGACCTCCCTCCTTATGAAATTTAGTCCTCGAAATTGACGTGACGTCTTGCAGTGTTTGAAAAGATGAAAATACCTCGCTTTCATTTCCATGTCCAACTCCCAGGTCATTTCTTCAATAGCATGGTTTCTCCACAAAACTTTAACTTGTGGTATAACCTCGGTACATAGGACATGTTCTTTCCTATCCAAGATCTTGACAGGTACCTCCTTGTACGTTAAGTCTTCGGCTATCTCGTCCGGTTCTAACTCAATGACGTGGTTCGGGTCATCCACATATTTACGTAACATCGATACATAAAAAACGTTATGAACACGCGTCATACTTGGCGGTAAAACGAGTCTATAGGCCACAGTTCCTATTCGATCGAGAATTTCAAATGGATTAATAAATCGAAGGTTTGAGCTTTCCTCACCTCACCGATTCTCGCTTTTGGAATAACGACTTCTTACATCTTCTTCTTCAAATTCATCAGCTCCGGTGTGTAGCTTGAACAGCTTTAACTTTATCGATTAAAGTTGATTATACTCGTATATCATCACGTGGGTACCTAGAGTTTTCATCTCCATCTCTATTATTTGTAAACTATACGAAATAAGTCTTTGACAATATCGTTTTCGTGCTTTGTATACGATCTTCTACTCAACACGTTAGCTACCACGTTCGCTTTTCCGGGATGGCATGGTCGAACACGTGTGTTGAAATGAGTTCTTCAAGCTCTTCCCACATTCCTTGCTCCATTCAATTTTGTATCTCTACGAGTCACGTTAATGGAATAGCGATTCAAGAATATCCTTGAACGAATCTCCGATAATAACCAACTAAGCCTGAAAGCTACGTATTTCGATTCTGAAACTTAGGTTGTTCTCAATTGTGACTCATATCCCAACCTTGGATAAGCGCGTTACAATGACACCTATCGGTTTACTATCGCATTACGAATATGGTGTCCCTACGGAGAATCGGCTTTGTGCATTCCACAAAGAAGTCACCGGATAAAGGCTCGGTACCAAATTCTATAGTTGAATTTTTAACTCCAAGTTCAATAGGAGCCATTCGATATGAGATTTTAGAAATGAGTTTTGTCTGCGGGTTCAAAGTCGATACAAAATTTAATATCGAGCTTTGGGAGTAAACCAAGAAATTCTTTAGAAATACGTCGGGAAAAATCAATAACAACGGAATATTATTCAAATCGGCGTGTCTTTATTCAATCCATAACATGGACTAAGAAAACTTGACATCCGTAATAAACGAATGACTTCATGGCTTGATATGAAAATGTTTGACTCTGATGGTTTGATTTCTTGAATTTGAATAACGAGTTGCTTAGGAATATGAAAACTAACAACCTTACGAAAGTAATCATTTCTGCATGATGAGTAGTTAACCTTAAAATCACATCAAAAGCAAATATCTCTATAGAAATAAGGTTAACGGTAATGTGATAGTGCCAACTTTGAATCAAGCAATTTTTCTAAACAATGAATGTAATGAAAGTTTCTCTAACAGATCTCCATAAATAGGTCAAAGTCTAATTTCTCCGTAGTCAAGTTCAAGCGTTGGCCTAAACAAAGAGAGATAAAAGAATGGGTGAACCGGTTATCTAGTAAGGTACAAACTTCATAAGAATTTATAATTAACTAACCCGTGCTAACCCGTTCGGTTTCCTCAATTTTTGACCGGCCAAGACAAACGCTCTTCCAAGAACCGTTGACTTTGACTTTTACAGGGACATCCTTTTGAGTCACCATTCCCATTGGATTTGGGTTTCGATAATCTGCGTCAATCTCGGCGATATGTCCTTCTTTTCCACAATTATAGCAAACCTTAAACTGTTGTGGGCGGTTTGGGTGATATGTCCCTCTTTTCCGCATTTGTAACATACGTAATGACCGGTGGTCTTTTCTCCTCCTTGGAACCGATTCTTCTGGTGTTTGACGTCTTCACATGGTCGTTGTTGAATCTCATCTTTTAAAATCTCCTCCCGACTTCGCTTCTTCTATTTTCATGGCCACGATTACCACCAGTAGTGGTTACCGCTTTTGTCCGTATTCTTCTTTCTCATTTGGTTATCGTTATTCGATGATTGCTATCTTTGGTATGATCCTGGTTATGGTCCCTCGGTTGAGCGTACTCGTTATCTCGCTCTAACAATTTGAAGAGCCACATTGACAACATCTGAATAGAGAAAATTTATGAGAAATGAGATCTTGGCGTATCTGGGGTTTCAATCCTCTTAGAAACATCTGCGTCATCGTTCCTCATTCTCCACCAAATGAGGTGCGATCTGGATAACTCCGCATGAACTTCGCCTCGTGCGGGGACAACCGCCGTGTTATTCCTTCCAGCCTAGTAAATTCCACTTCCTTCGTATAGCCGAATACTTTCGGGGAAGTACTTGTCATTGAACTATTTCTGAAATGTCTCCATGACATCTTTGAGTGCGGTTGGATGGAGTACGCTTCCGATTCCCACCGATGTCTGCACCGTTATGGAACATAAAAGTAGCGAATGAAACTTTACATTCCTCCGTGCATCCCAAGACATCGAATATCTTGGTAATTTGTTTGACCCACGTCTACTTAATCGGATCCGGCTATCCCTGCACGGTGGTCCCAACTCTTTAGGCTGCTTGGTTTGTGACCACCGGTGAATTCTTATCATTTCCTCACAGATTTTGAACACGAGTCTCCTCAAATGCGATTTTGCATGAACTCGCAAAAGCTTCTAAACATCCCTCGTTCATCATCTCGCTTTCAGGTGGTGTTGTTCACAGGGAGGTACATTGGCGACTGTCAGTTGCCTTCTCCTCATTGGTAAAGACAGGCATCTCCACGGTCTCATTTACTCCTTTGTTAATATTCTCAATCGACATTCTCAAATCTTGTCATAAAAAAAAAGGGTTAATTAAGGAAATCAATATATTACATAATATCCCTATATACTAACCAACTAACAAATAAGCTTAGGTAGGACACACTAGCGAAGGATTTATTCGTCTCTCCCTCCTAGTTACATTCCCCAGATCTCCGCGGAGATCATATCCTAGCTACGATACCAAGCCGTGGCGCCCCCAAAATAGGTCCATTCCATCCAACCCATTCTGAGTGGCCAAATACATGGTACGAAATAACTACAACTTTATTATTACAACATATAAAGCGTGAGTTTAAATACGAGATATTGCCATCTGAGACAATATCCACCACGCAAATAAATCCCCATCATAATTATTGATACATTATTTTACAAAAATGGTGAGGACTACTAAACAACTTTCTCTAGAACCTTTATTCCATACCCCCCGACTAGTAGACTACTACCACATTCTCGCCTCACGAGAAGAAAAATGGAACAAAAAAGGAAAAGGGTGAGCTCATTAGCCCAAAGAAAGAATATTATGACTAAGATAATATACAACAAATTATCGTTAGTCTTCAACGGGAAAAATCTAATAGAATACAATAGACAACCGGTTTTAAATCAACAATCTGCAATGAAACAACAATTCATTAGAAGAGTTAAGTAGAGAATGCAAACTACTATCTTCTATATATGAATTTAAAAGTTCATCGTCGATATTTTATCCTGTAACATCAATCAATATATATACGAATCAAATATTCATCTTTGCTACTGAGCCAAAGATATTCATCGATTAGTAATGTTCATCTAAACACTGCTCATCTTTTCACTACGGGCGAAGATATTAATCGATCGGTCGTGTTCATCTCAACACTGCTCATGCTTTGACTACGGGCCAAAGATATTCATCATAAAAGCATTCATCTTTTCACTACGGGCCAAAGATATTCGATAATATCATCATTTAGACCGAGGATGATGAAAAATATTTTAAAGGAAACGAATCCGATTGAAACAAAAGAACAAATATTAAGGATTCGTATTTTAAACAATCCAAGTTCAAAAATACTTCATAAGTAATCAGAGTGGAGTAAAATTCAAGAATGATCAAAACATGGATACAATCAAAGCTAGTATCCATAATAGATATCTTGGACAAAAATAAGAAAATTTATTTTTTGGTGAATAAAGTCAGATATCGTGAATAAAGGCAAGTATCGTGAATAAAGAACTCACACCAAAACATAAAAATTTCATAAAAATATCTTCACGCCTTAATGAATAGTACTCGTGAATAGTAACTCGTGAATAGTAACTCATGAATAAGAACTCGTGAATAGTAACTCGTGAATAAGAACTCGTAAATAAGAACTCATGAATAGTAACTCGTGAATAGTAACTTATGAATAAGTAACCCCACATAAAAAAAAAAGTTCCAAATTTGATAAAATTTCCAACCAATATTTCAAAGATAATGATATTGAAGAAATAATATCATTCTAGAATAAAATAACATCTCTTTACCTCGAAAGACAATACTACAGTTGAAACACCTGATATAAAGCTATGACTTGAACTTGTACCTTAGTATAGCAATACTCAAAGTATACTCAAAATACTCACAAGAATACGCTCGATAATATAGAGAGAGAAAACTTCAGTTTCTGGTGTGATTTTCAATTTTAACCTAAGCACCCTATTTATAGGAAAATGCTTAGAACACCAAAGTAGAAAATTTAATTTAATAATATTATATATATTACAAATTCTCTATACACATTTTGACAACTGATTTCAGCTTATCTTGCACATTCTAGGGCTGCCCACAAAACAAAAAAAACGTTTTTTCTATTTTAAATATTTTAAACTTCCAAAAATCAATTATTTCGGAGCTTCAGAACTTCAATAATTCATAATATATAGCCCTTTTATCAGAAAATTCGAATCTCGCGAGTTTTTATAGGAAATTCAATTCTCTACAACTTTGCAGAAGAAAGTTTTTCCAAATTCCAAATAGAAATTGACCGAAATCCATAAACGGGCGATTTTACAAAATTTATAATCAAATTTCTATTGATAATTGTGTCCACCAACACACAAAGTATGTGTTAAACATTTATTGCAACAAAAAATACTCTTCCTCCTCATATACTCATATATCCCACATTCATTATAAAAATATCACTGTTAATATATTATTAAAATAATATAATTAAATGAATTATTTTATCGAGAAAAAGATAAAATATTAATTTTCAACAATTGTCACATTAAAATTTTTTTCCATCTATATCCACATAAAATTAATATTTTCCTCATCATATAAATCAATAATTAATTATTCACAAATAATATTCTGAAATCACAAAGATCTTTGGCAACGGTAGTTCTCCTGTGAAAAGAGGGGCTTCCGATAAGAATTTCTCCTTCTTGGCATATGTGATTAGATGACCAAACCTCTCCTTAGATGTAAACTTTTTAGACATTTCCAATAATGTTATCCAATAATATTATTCAGGATAATATGAATTATTGTCTGATAATGGAAAATCTTTGTAATGACAATTTATTGAAACAACGAGAATATAAAATATCAATGCAAAGAATTATTGAATCAATAAAATAAAATCTTCGAATAAAGAATTACTATAACAATTATTGAGTAGTGCCTTCTTATGTAAGAATCAATAATTGGTGCAATACCGTGTCTTCTTTATCAACAACGCCATTAGTGTGTTTTAACCAACGGGTATTCCAACAAGATAATTCAGTAACAACTGTAATATTATTTATAAACAACTTATACTTGTCGTTTTCTTCATCCAATCGCTTTTAGTTATGGGCCCACACAAAGGCCACACATAATACGAATATTCCCAATATTCACAAGTAGTAAGAATATTCCACGACCAAACGAATATTCTCCTACAACAATGAGTATTTTATAACCATTTGCTTATTCGAAATATTTGCGTATTTTACCCATAACTATCCACATTAATCAAATCAACCTTTACTATTTCAAAATAATAAATAGAGGAAAATAAATTTCATTTATTAATAATTTGGGGTCTTACATAATGCTTCAACTTGACATTTTTAAGGAAACTTAGAACCTTTTTCCCTAAAAAAGACAAAAAATAAAAAGAACAAGTAAAGTTCAGTAGGACATGCATTTTTTTTGGAATTCAAAAAATTTAGAGAATTGATGTTTACACAAGTGAAATTATTAGTTTCATAATATACTCTCTTACATGAGGGTCAACCCTACTTACTATTCATGTGATGAGAAATTTGTGAAACTATCAAATTTACTTGTGAAAATATCAATTCCCAAAATTTAATATCGTAAAAGAAAATACTATACAAATAAAATCTGAAAAATTATAAAACATCTTAAAATATACCTGATAATGCATTTTTTGAAATATACAGAATAATAATTATGTACATTAGAATAGTTTCTATTTTTATTATCTTTATTTGTTTTCCTATTCATTACTCCATAGCCGGTCCAGATATTAAGTTCACCCATTATCAAACATACCTTGCATACCCCCTTTAGTGATTTTAATTTACATTTACGATTCGATCAATTGTCATTATAGGTTGGGTCCGTCATTATATGTTGACGTCGCTAAAAGCTAAGATAATGCTTCTATATATAATGATCGATCAATTATCGTCCCGGTTAAATCGCCAAAAGGTGTGAGCTTAAGATCCGGACTATATACATATATATACAGTTTGCTTCTCCAGCGAACTGGAAGGAGCGAACTAAGAACAAACCGGCTATAGCGATGGTTTTTTTCGTCGCTATAATATAGAAAGCCGGTTTGTTATGCTATAGCGACGGAAAAAATCGCTACTATAAAGTGATTAAACTCTTAGTTCAAGCTCTCCAAAATTTCGCTTGAGAGAGCCTCAAGTGAGCTATATATATATTAGACGAAGATGCATACATCAAGGAGTAGAAGTAATATGAAATCAAGAAAGTTATAAAAAAATTCAATTTGATCTCGTATATTAAAATATATATAAAATTTCAATGAGGTCAATTTATTCATTATACTTAAAAAAAATTTAAATTTATCATATATTATAAAATATATATTTTTCAGTGGGGTTAATTGACCCCACACTCTAATGTGGCTTTGTCACTGTATTGAGTTGTTTGATAAAACTGAATGAAATAGTTCTGAATGGTTGAATGAACTGATTGAAACTGAACACTGAATGAAAAAAAATGTTTGTTAACTGATTTGTTTGAAATAACTGAATGAAAATATTTTTGATTTTAACCTTCTGAATTGTCTAAAAAGATATTTTTGAGACACTTTTTAAGACAAAAAGAAACAACCAAAATTGATTTTTTTTAAAAAACATTTCTGTTTCGTATTTTTTATTTGTTCAATTTATACTAATACAAATCCATAAATAAAAAGGGTAATTAATTCAATTCCGAAACATACATATACTAAATAGGATGAATTACATATTCTATTATATTTTTGAAAATATTTACAACAATAGTGTACTCATAAAATATTTACACAATTAATACAATTTCATATTTATTTACAATATTAGTGCAATTAGGATTACTTAATTTAGGGAATAGTTATCCTCATGTTTTCTTCTCTCTCTCCTCATCTAGAAAAACTGCATTACTTAGTCATCACCTTTCTTCTTCATTCAAAACGTATTATATATATATATATATATATATATATATATTTCTATCGTTGACAGCAGGATTGAGGAGGCGGACATCTGAGGTTGTGTGTACTTATTTATTTGTTTTCTTATTTGTGGGAAATAGCTTCTTATCTGGTGGTCTAAGATGTCTCCCTTAGCTATGTATTTTTAGTGGGAGTGAGGAGTTGATTCTGAGTAGTCTTCCCTTGAGTTCAAAAGAAGGAGGGGAGGCTTATATCTGAGGCTACACCATTTTTGAAAAGTGTGTGCTTATTTGTTTATTTTCTTGCATATATTTGTGAGAAATAGCTGAGAGCTTACTGCTAAAAATGCGCAGCACCTGTTGTTGGACTAGTTCCCAATGGAGCTTTCCCTACCACTATCGGTACTGATCGATGCCCCAACAGAAGCATCTATCAAGAGCGGTGCAGTTTCAAGGTTACTATCGGTACTAATGCCCCAATAGATATGAGTGAGTACATGGAAAATCATGCAGTTTCAAAGTTAATAGGAGCTCCACCTGGTAGCCAAACCTTCAGACCAAGGTAATCAATTCAGTTTTATTAAGTTACCAATTTAGTTTGAATGTGATGCAGTTGGTAACCAACCATTCATACAAAAGTAACCATTTTAGTATTTATGAGTAACAAAATAGTCATAAAAAAAATTTAGAACAGTAAAAGTTACATCTATTTATTTTTAAACTTTTTGTAGGGCGAATATTCTTCTTCTTCTCATTGGCGTTTTGGACAACGGAGATTCGCGGCGGTGTAGTGGCGGAGTAGCGGAAGAGAAGCCGACGGTAAGAGAGAACTAAAAAAGTAAAAACAGAAACAGAGCACAATTTACATGTACAAATATTTTATTTATTTATTTACTTATTTGTTAACTATTATTTCAAAGTGTATGTGAGGGAGATGAAGATTTGAATTTGAATTTGAATTTGAATTATTATTTTGAATTTGAATTTGTTTTTGTTGTTAGATCTCAAATATTTGAATTATTAATTATGGCAGTTATTTCTCCTTGATTTTAGGTTTTTTTATTAATGTGAATTGTACTATTTTTGTAATATGGGTCCTAATTACACTCTTTTTGTAATTATTTTGTTGATACAATACTAATGGTGTAATTACTTTCTATTTATTGTCTATTTCTGTAAAGAATCCTATTAAATATGTATGCAAATCAATTCCGTAAAATAGAGTATATTTTGGACCGAAACAAAATAATGGTAAATAAAGTAAATATTCATGGCCTTGGTAAATATCAAATAAAGTAAATATGCAAATCAATTCAACCCTTCTTATGTTGCTCCTTTTTGGTTCAAAATAAAACCGTAATGATAAAGCTAAAATATTTAAATATCAACTAAAGGCTTTCGGGCAAAGGTTGAAAAATAGCTCTGACGTCGACGTTTACCCGAGATTTTATTTTCATTTTATACTCTCTTTTTTGTCCAAAAATACTCTTAATATTATAAATTTAAAGTTAATTATGTCATTCTTGTTAAAAAAATCCAGCTAAACAAAAATAAATTTAATAATTATTCTTTTCTCTTTCTTCGCTCTCTTTTCTCATCCTTTCTTCTCCCTCTTTTCTCTCTTTCTCATTTCTTCTTCCTCTGTTCTAAAAAAACAAAACTGAAATCACCAATTGCATCCAATTTTCTTGCCCTTGATCTTGGCTCGAGCTTCGGATCTCCGTTCCAAAATCACCAATTGCATCCAAAAATCCTCAACATACCTCAATGCAACAAAAGAAGACAGAAAAAGTGAAGAAAATCCCCAATTTTTCTCTACTAAAAGACTTGTTTTTGCTAGGACTACAATTCGCAACTGCAATTAGGGCTGCAAAGCCAAAATTGGAAAAGTTAGGGTTTACGGTTTTTGTGGCGGATGGGAGGTTTCATTTGGAAGCTTTTATGATTGCGAATCTGGGGATTAAGGCGTTTAGATATGACCCATATATTGGGAATTAGTTTTTGGAGGAGTATGATCACAAGGATATGAAGAAGAAATGCAATAGTAAAGGAAAGGGAGGCGAAGAATTGGGGGATTGTGCTACAGACACTGGGGAAGTAAGGGAATCCAAGGATTTTAGACCGATTGGAGAAGAATATAAGAGATAAAGGTTTAGATTGGATTGTGGTGTTGATGTCAGAGTTGTCTCTAGCAAGGATTGCTCTGTTTGGTGACTCTGTGGATGTTTGGATTCAAATTGTGTGTCTGAGGTTGTCAATAGATTGGGGGATGCGTTTGCTAAGCCACTTTTGAACACATTTGAGGCCGAAATTGCTCTTGGGGATCTACCTGGTTGGTGGGAGAGAAAGTCTGGGTTGGAGATGAGTTCAACATGCACTGATGGTATGGATTGTGGGAAGAATGAATCTTGTTGTGCGTGTACCAGTAGTGCCACAAAAGATGAGGGAGAGGCTGTTGTGGATTATCCAGTGAAATATCCAATGGATTATTCAATTCCAGTTTTGTTATTTTTGGAACAGAGGAAGAAGAAAGGAGACAGAGAAAAGAGGAAGAAATATAAAAAAATAAAAAATAATTATTAAATTTTATTTTTTCTACGTGTCAATCGCCTAGCACATCCGTTTGTTTAGCTGAATTTTTTTTAATTGGAGAGGCATAATTGACCTTAAATTTATAACGTTAATGGTACTTTTGAAAGAAAAAAAAATATAAAGTGCAAGTGAAATATCGGGATAAACAATAGGGTCATTTTTGCACCTTTGCCTAAAGGCTTTCAAACCAGACCAAAAGAGGGCTATCTTCTCTCCTTTCCCCAACAAATACCCCACATGCACCCTTGATCTGACGCTACTAAAGCTTTTCTTTCATCTTCATTTATTCAATTATCTTTACTTGCTTTTTGATTCACATTTTTGGTTAGCTAGACCGCTATCGATCTGGCACTGCTGAAGCTTAATTTTCTCGATCTTGTTATTAAAGCTCTATGGCCTTGGTAAATCATTTTTCCACGAATTTCATGCTCTGTAAATTTTGTTAATGTTTTAGATTAAGTAGTGATGAAGAGGATGGTAGTTTGAGTAAATTTGGTGATTGAATCAGTGATGGAGAAAAGGTGTAAAAGAGAGGCAAATCGGTGATGGAGAAGATCACCTAGAAGTGTAAAAGAAGGGCAAAATCTGTAAAAAAAAATCCATTCAGTCTCCCCTGGGTTGATTCAGATATAAAATTGCATCTTATTCGGTAAGTCCAATTGGACTAACCGATTCAGTCATTCAAATCATTTTTTTCAAAATAAACACATTAAATGGTTAACCGATTCAATTCTAAACAAACACCCCCTAAGTGAAAATCACCTAAAAACATATGAGTCCTTCCACAATGACATTTTTTTTTACCAGAATATTGGACATTTTCAACTTTTTTATTTTTCTTGTGACTACCAAAAAATATATAGTATATATTTCAACTAAAATTTTTACAGAATATAGGGTTGTAGGTGTAATTTGGATACATATACAAGAAAAATTCATGTCTTACATCAACCCTGTTCTTGTATATGTCTCAAAATTACACCTCAAATATTATATTCTGTAAAAAAATCAATTTGAATAAATATTATACATTTTTTGATAGTCAGAAGAAAAATATAAAATAAATTGAAAATATCCAACATTTCGGACAAACAAACATGTCCGCCAAGACTTATTAAAACATATATGCAGAAATTCGTTTGACAACTACTTCTACTTTAATTTTTTGTTTCTTATTTTTATTTAGGGCTAAATACACTTCCGTTACATGTTACATCAAGTACCATCATATTCATGATTTTTCTCCTAAAAAATTTGGGCTTACAATTTACTATATCGAGTTCCTAATTGCATATAATGTAGCCCCCAATTTTAGAATCCGGCCAATTTTGGCCAGAATACGTAATTTTTCAGCCAGACATGTTTGTGTGTACGGTTTGACCGTATAGAATACGATTTGACTTATTAAATTCATATAAAATTTGTATAAATACTTATTTTGACTTATTAAATATGTATAAATTCTTATAAATAATTATTATATGTTAAATTATTAAAATTAAATATATTAATACAAGGATTACCAGTACAATTTTTTTTATTTTAAATTTTAAAAAAAAGACTTATTTACCAAAAAAAATCAATAATTAAACTTTTCAACATACAAATTATATTTGACAAAACTAATATTCATCCCATTGTACTTGATACCTTTTATGGAATAACCCATTAAAGTTTGAAAAAAAAATCTTTTTTGTGTAAACAAGTAATAGCATACATGTATTTAATTCTTCGCACCTAATTAATTAACTCAAACAAAAATATATAAAAAAATAACACAACTGATTAATGTCAAATGAATTGATTAACCCCATCACTTAATCAAAATAAAATAATTAGCCAATTAACTAATCAAATAAAATAATTGAATACAATTTTATTTTAAAAAGGTTAATACAATAAAATAGAATAATCTAATATGTTATATAAAACTAGAAAATCGGAACAACCTAATTAATCAAATGAACAGTCCCAAATTTTGAGATATTTCTTCATCCTATTACAGGCAAATTATTACAGGCAAATCAAAAGTCATCATGATATTTTTATTCAATTCACCATCTTAAGTAATCAAAAAAAATAAGCAAATAAAAAAATACTTTCCCAAAGGATCGATCTAAATTCAGCATACTAAATTGTTTCACCATCTGCTATACATATACATATGTACATATATTTCTACGGAGTTGTCAATGATCTGATACAATAGCAGAGACGTGAAAGCAATATTGTAGCTCACGAAAATAAAGTTTGATAATAAATTTGTAGATCTAACCGACGGTAGAGGCGATAAAGGTTTTTTCCTTCTTTTTTTTCTATCCTTTTTTTTAATTTGTGTATGAATTTGATGATCTTGAATCTGGATATTCTGAGCTTTCAATTTATGGGTTTAATTTCATTTTAGAATTTTGAGGTTTTATTTGGGGGTGGGGGGGGGGTGGGGGTGGGGGGGGGGGAATAAAGTAGGTGAATAAGTTGAATTTTTGTTTTGAGATTCCTGGAATTCATGAATGTTTGCAAGGGAAGATAATATATGTGAATGAGTTGGAGATGATGATTTTGAACATCGATTTGTGAATTTTTGGATTAGAAGAAGCACGCCTATGAAATAGAGATGAAAATATTCTTTCACTCTTTATTTGGATCTTCAATTTAGCATCTATTTTTTTTAATAAATTTGATAACATATTAAATCTGAAATTTTATGTGTTAACATTTGTTCAAGTACTGAGGTTTTATGTTGTGTTCCTTTAATTTTTAGAGAGAGAAGAGAGGAGGTATTAGTTATAGTTTTATATCTCTACGGTATTAGTTTCTTTCTTAAAAATATTACGTCAACTCGTATATTTATACGATCAACTGATATTAAATAAACAAGACCCGTACGAATTTTTGGGTGGGTCGGATATTTCGACCAATTTTGACCGAATTCTGAAATTGAGAGCTAAATTGTATCAAATTACACTTGATATATATATATATATATATATATATATATATATAGTAAAGTGCAAGTCCAAATTTTTTGAGAGCCTAATCATGAATATGGTGGTAGTAAACTGTATTTAGCCATTTTATTTATTACTTTCATTTGCAAGAATTAAGGCACTTGCTATATTTATTTGCAAGAATTATGATAAGACTATTAATTCCAAGTGTCTTGTTTGTTTTCAAACTTATATTTGGGACTATATATTAGTCTAGGGATTATAAAATGGTTTAATAGTATTGAGATTATAATTATAATGTCGGAATTATAATCATATGATTAATAGTAATTGTAAGACCCCAAAATATTAATAAATGAAATTTATTTTTCTCTATTTATTATTTTGAAATAGTAAGGGTTGATTTAATTAATGTGGATAGTTATGGGTAAAATACGCAAATATTTCGAATAAGCAAGTGGTTATAAAATATTCATTATTGTTTGGGAATATTCGTTTGGTCGTGGAATATTCAAATCTTTGTCGAGGAATATTAAATGCATGCCGTAAATTTCTTTTATGGGCCCCATAACTGAAAGCGATTGGATGAAGAAAACGACAAATATAAGTTGTTTATAAATAACCACAGTAGTTATTCTGAATTAATCTTGTTGGAATATCCCGGTGGTTAAAACACACTTTAATGTCGTGTTGTTGAACGATGAAGCTGCAGTATTGCACCAATTATTGATTCTTACGTAAAGGCACTACTCAATAATTGTTACAGATAATTACTATTCAATTATTTTATTTTATTGATTCAATAATTGTTGCATTGATATTTTATATTCTTGTTGTTTCATAAATTGTCATTACTGTAAGTATTTTCCATTATCGGAGCAATAATTCATATTATCTGAATAATATTATTGGATAACATTATTGGCAATGTCTAGAAAGTTCGCATCTAAGGAGAGGTTTGGTCACCTAATTGCAGGCCAAGAAGGAGAGATCCTTATTGAAAGCCCTCTTTCCGGGAACGACACAGTTTGCCGATCTTCGTGATTCTCGTATATATTATTTGTGAATAATTAATTATTGATTTATATGATGAGGAAAATATTGATTTTATGTGGATATAGATGGAGAAAATTTTAAATGTGACAATTGTTGAAAATTAATATTTTATCTTTTTATGATAAAATAATTCATTTAAATATATTATTTTAATAATATATTAACGGTGATATTTTTATAATGAATGTGGAATATATGAGTATATGAGGAGGAAGAGTATTTTTGTTGCATTAAATGTTTAACATATATTTTGTGTGTTGGTGGACACAATTATTATTAGAAATTTGATTATAAATTAGTAAAATCGCTTGGTTTATGGATTTTGGTCAATTTACATTTTGGAATTTGGAAAAACTTTCTTCTGCAAAGTTGTAGAGAATTGAATTTTCTAGAAAAAGCTGCGAGATTCGAATTTTCTAATAAAAGGGCTATTTATTATGAATTATTAAAGTTTCGAAGCTCCGAAATAATTGATTTTTAGAAGTTTAAAATATTTAAAATAAGAAAAACATTTTTTGTGTTTGGTGGGCATCTTTAACACATGCTAAGTTGCTGAATTCAGATGATTCTAAGTGGGCATAGACAAATTAATATATATATATTATTATTATATTAAATTTTTTACTTTGGTGTTCTAAGCATTTTTCTATAAATAGGTGCTTAGGTTAGAATTGAAAATCACACCGTAAATCAAGTTTTCTCTCTATATTATCGAGTATTCTTGTGAGTATTTTGAGTATACTTTGAGTATTGCTATACTGGTCTGCAGTTCAAGTCATAGCTTATATCCTGTTTTTACTTAGAAATCTTGTCTTTCGAGGTAAGGGAGGTTATTTTCTTCTAAAATGATATTATTTCTTCAATATCATTATGCCAGAATGTTAGTTGGAATTTTTTATCAAATTTAGAACTTTTTCACGTCGGGGTTACTATTCATGAGTTACTATTCACGAGTACTATTCACAAAACGTGATGATGTTTTTTGTAAAATTTCTATCTTTTGGTGTCGGAGTTACTATTCACGTATACGGCATTATTCACGAATACGACACTATTCACCGAAAAATGAAATTTCTTCTTTTTGCCCAAAATATCTATTCTGGATACAATCTTTGATTGGATCTATGTTTTGGTCTTCATTCTTGAATTTTACTCCACTCTGATTACTTATGAAGTATTTTTGAACGGGAATTGTTTAAAGTACGAATCCTTAATATTTGTTCTTTTGTTTCACTGGATTCGCTTTTCTTTAAAATATTTTTCATCATCCTCATCCCTAAATGATGATATAACTGAATATATTTGGCACCTTAGTGCAAAGATGAATGATTTCTTGATGAATATCTTTGGCCCGTAGTCAAAATGATGAACAGTGTTGAGATGAACATGATCGATCGATTAATATCTTTGGCCGTAGTGCAAAAGATGAACAGTGTTTAGATGAACATGACCAATCGATGAATATCTTTGGCTGTGGTGCAAAGATGAATATTTGATTCCGGATATATATTGATTGATGTTACAGAGGATAAAATATCGACGATGAACTTTTAAATTCATATATAGAAGATAGTAGTTTGCATTCTCTACTTAACTCTTCTAATGAATTGTTGTTTCCACTCGCAGCTTGTTGATTTAAAACCTGTTTGTCTATTGTATTCTATTAGATTTTTCCTGTTGAAGACTAACGATAATTTGTTGTATATTATCTTAGTCATAATATTCTTTTTTCGGGCTAGTTGAGCTCACCCTTTTCCTTTTTGTTCCATTTTTCTTCTCGGAGGCGAGAATGTAGCAAAGTACTAGTGAGGTATGGAATAAAGGTTCTAGAGAAAGTTGTTTAGTAGTCCTCACCATTTTTATAAAATAATGTATCAATAATTATGATGGGGATTTATTTGCGTGTGGATATTGTCTAGATATAATATCTCGTATTTAAACTCATGATTTATATGTTGTAATAATAAAGTTGTAGTTATTTCGCATTACATGTATTTGGCGACTCGAATGGGTTGGATGGAATGGACCTATTTTGGGGCGTCACGGTTGGTATCGAGCTTAGGATATAATCTCTGGCGGAGATCGGGGAATAGAACTAGGAGGGAGAGACGAGTAAATCCTTCGCTAGTGTGTCCTACCTAAGCTTATTTGTTAGTTGGTCATCGAATACGATAACCAAATGGAGAAAGAAAAATACTTGACAAAGCGGTAACCACTCCGGTGGTAATCGTGGCCATGAAAATAGAAGAAGCGAGTCTGGGAGGGATTTTAAAAAGAGAGATTCAACAACGACCATGTGAAGACGTCGTACGCGAGAAGAATCGGTTCCAAGGGAGGAGAAAGACCACCGATAAGTATATTCAAATCTGGAAAGAGGGATATATCATTGGCCCCCCACAACAGGTTTAAGGTATGCTATAATTATGGAAAAGAAGGACATATCGCTCGAGATTATGCAGTATCGAAACCAGATCCAATGGAATGGTGACTCAAAAGATGTCCCGAAAAAGTCAATGTCAATCGGTTCTGGAAGAAAGCGTTTGTCGTGACCAAATCGAAATCACGAGGAACCCGACGAAGTTAGCACGCAGGTTAGTTAATTATAAATTCTTGCGAAGTTTATACCTTACTAGAATCTGGGTTCTACCCATTCTTTTATCTCTCTTTGCTTTGCGCCAACGTTTGAACTTGAATACGGAGAAATTAGACTTTGACCTATTTATGAAGACTCAGTTAGGAGAAACTTTCATTACATCCGTTGTTTAGAAATCTTGCTTGATTCAGTTAGCACTATCACATTACCTCGTAACCTTATTTCTATAGAGATATTTGCTTCGATGTGATTTTAAGGTTAACTACTCATCATGCAAAAATTGATTACTTTTGTAAGGTTGTTAGTTTTCATATTCCTAAGCAACCTCATTATTCAAATTCAAGCAATCAAACCATTGTAGTCAAACATTTTCATATCAAGCCATGAAGTCATTCGTTTATTACGGATGTCAAGTTTTCTTAGTCCATGTTATGGATTTGAATAATATTCCTGTTGTTATTGATTTTTCCTGACGTATTTCCTGAAGAATTTCTTGGTTTACTCCCAAAGCCTCGATATTAAATTTTGCATCGACTTTGAACCCGTCTGACAAAACTCATTTCTAAAATCTCATATCGAATGGCTCTATTGAACTTCGGAGTTAAAATTCAACTATAAATTTGGTACCGAGCCTTTATCCGGTGACTTCCTTTGTGGAATGCACCGCCCGATTCTCCGTGGGGGACACCATATTCGTGCGATAGTAAACCGATAGGTGTCATTGTAACGTCTTATCCAAGGTTGGGATATGAGTCACGGTTGAGAACAACCTAAGTCAGTAATCGAAATACGTAGCTTTCAGGCTTAGTTGGTTATTATCGGAGATTCGTTGAAGGATATTCTTGAATCGCTATTCCATTAACGCAGCTGACTCGTAGAGATACAAAATTCGAATGGAGCAAGGAATGTGGGAAGAGCTTCGAAGAACTCATTTCAACACATGTTTTGACCATGCCATCCTGGAAAAGCAAACGTGGTAGCTGACGTGTTGAGTAGAAGATCGTATACAAGTACGAGTACGATATTGTCAAAGACTTATTTCGTATAATTTACAAATAATAGAGATGGAGATGAAAACTCTAGGTACCACGTGATGATATACGAGTATAATCAACTTTAATCGATAAAGTTAAAGTTGTTCAAGCTACACACCGGAGCTGATGAATTTGAAGAAGAAGATGCAAGAAGTTGTTATTTCAAAAGCGAGAATCGGTGAGGTGAGGAAAGCTCAAACCTTCGATTTATTAATCCATTTTGAAATTCTCGATCGAATAGGAACTGTGGCCTATAGACTCGTTTTACCGCCAAGTATGACGCGTGTTCATAACGTTTTTCACGTATCGATGTTACGTAAATATGTGGACGACCCGAACCACGTCATTCAGTTAGAACCGGACGAGATAGCCGAAGACTTAACGTCGAGGAGAGTACTGTCAAGATCTTGGATAGGAAAGAACATGTCCTATGTCTGAGGTTATACCACAAGTTAAAGTTTTGTGGAGAAACCATGCTATTGAGGAAATGACACGGGAGTTGGAAACGGAAATGAAAGCGAGGTATTCTCATCTTTTCGAAACACCAGGTACGTACGTCAATTTCGAGGACGAAATTTCATAAAGAGGGGGGGTTGTAAGACCCCAAAATATTAATAAATGAAATTTATTTTCATCTATTTATTATTTTGAAATAGTAAGGGTTGATTTGATTAATGTGGATAGTTATGGGTAAAATACGCAAATATTTCGAATAAGCAAGTGATTATAAAATATTCATTATTGTCGGGGAATATTCGTTTGGTCGTGGAATATTCGTGATTTATTCGGGGAATATTCGTGCAACGGCCTTGCGATCTTTTTGTGGGCCCCATAACTGAAGCGATTGAACGAAAAGAAACGATAAATATAAATTGTTTATAAATAATGGCGTAGTTATTACCGCTTAATCTTGTTGGAATACCCGGTGGTTAAAAACACACTATCTGGCGTTGTTGAACAAGAAGATTACTAGATTGCACCAATTATTGATTCTTACGTAAGAAAGGCACTACTCAATAATTGTTACAATAATTACTATTCAATTATTTTATTTTATTGATTCAATAATTGTTGCATTGATATTTTATATTACTCGCTTTTTTAATAAATTGTCATTACACGAGATTTTCCATTATCTGAACAATAATTCATATTATCCTCGAATAATATTATTGGATAACATTATTGACAATGTCTAGAAAGTTCATCTAAGGAGAGGTTTAGTCACCTAATTGCGCATCGAGAAGGAGAGATCCTTATTGAAAGCCCCCTCTTTCCCAGGAAATACAGTTGCCACAAAAGATCGTGATTCTGTAATATTATTTGTGAATAATTAATTATTGATTTATATGATGAGAAAAATATTAATTTTATGTGGATATAGATGGAGAAAATTTTTAATGTGACAATTGTTGAAAATTAATATTTTATCTTTTTTCTCGATAAAATAATTCATTTAAATATATTATTTTAATAATATATTAACTGTGATATATTTTATAATGAATGTGGGATATATGAGTATATGAGGAGGAAGAGTATTTTTGTTGCATTAAATGTTTAATGTGGCGCCCCCAAAATAGGTATACATCACCCATTCCGAGTTGTCAATACATGGTATGAAACAACTACGACTTTATTATTACAACAAGAAAAAGCGTGAGTTTGAATACAAATATTATCTTCTGACAATATCTATACTCAAATAAATCCTCATCACATTTATTGATACATTATTTTACAAAAATAGTGAGACTACTAAACAACTCTCTCTAGAACCTTCATTCCATACCCCACTGTACTCGCTTATATTCTCGCTCCGAGAAAGAAAAATGGAACAAAAGGAAAAGGGTGAGCTCAACTAGCCCAGTAAAGAATATTATGACTAAGATAATATACAACAAATTATCGTTAGTCTTCAACAAGGAAAAATCTAATAGAATACAATAGACAACAAGTTTTAAATCAATATTCGCAGCGGAAATAATAATTCATTAGAAGAGTTAAGTAGAGAATGCAAACTACTATCTTCTATATATGAATTTAAAAGTTCATAGTCTATCTTTTATCCCTATAATATCAATCAATATATATCTGGAATCAACCATTCATCTTTGCACTACAGGCCAAAGATATTCATCAGTTGGTCATGTTCATCTAAACACTTGTTCATCTTTGCACTACGGGCCAAAGATATTCATCGAAATCATTCATCTTTGCACTACAGGCCAAAGATATTCATTAATATCATCATTTAAGACTGAGGATGATGAAAAATATTTTTAAAGAAACGAATCCAGTGAAACAAAATGACAAGGATTAAGGATTAAGGATTCGTACTTTGTTTTATCCATGTCCAAAAAAATACCTCGAAAATAATCATAGTGGTGTAAAATTCAAGAATGATCAAAACATGGATACAATCAAAGCTAGTAATCATAATAGACATTTTGACACAAAAAGAAAAAATTTTATTTTTCTATTGAATAGTCTTAGATATCGTGAATAAGAACTCAGACACAAAAAGTTTCAAATTTGATAAAAAGTTCAACCAATATTTTGGCATAATGATATCAAAGAAAATAATACCATTTCTGTGAAAGAAATAACATCCTTACCTCAAAATAACCGTATTTCCGACTAAATTTCGAATATAGTCTTTGTAAACTCGCACCAGATAAAGAACACTCAAAGTATACTCACAAGAATACGCCGACAAAATAGAGAGAGAAAGAGAGAAAAACTTGTTTTGGTGTGATTTTCTAACTTAGCCCTCTATTTATAGGAAAATGCTTTAACGCCAAAAGGAGACTAAAATATTAAAATAATATTTAATTTTTCTTTTCTTCCTACGCCTCCTTCTTTGAATTCAAACCAACCACCAAAGATGCTTTAATTGAAAAAATTTGGCAAATACACATGTCTAATAAAAGAGTGGGTCCCACCCAATTTTAATAAAATCATTTTATTTTCCTAAACTTCAACAATTCATGTAAAATAGTAATCGTTTGTCGGGAAAATACTGAATTCTCTACAACTTTGTAGTTTTGAGTTTTCCAAATTCCCAAATCAAAATATTCAAATCCACAAACGGATGATTTTTAATACTTCCAAATCAAATAAAAATACTTGATAAAACACCTCAAAGATTAATTCTTTCAATTATATCCACATAAAATAAATAAATCCATCATTTATATCAAATATATATTTCATTATCATATAAATTAATAATTAATTATTCACAAATAATATTACAGAATCACAATTATGACAACCAGGCCGTTCCCAAGAAAGAGGGGGCTTTCCAATAAGGATTCCTCCTTACTTGGCAAGCAATTATTAGGTGACCAAACCTCTCCTTGATGCGAACTTTCTAGACATTGCCAATAATGTTATCTGATAATATTATTCAAATAATATGAATTATTGATCTGATAACGGAAAATACTGTGCAGTGACAACAATAATAATATAAATATCAACGCAACAATTATTGAATCAATAAAATAAAATAATGAACTGTAATTACTATAACAATTATTGAGTAAGACTTTCTTACGCATTTAATCAATAATTCAACAATACCAATAATACCGTATAGCTACCGCAACCACGCATATTACTATATTTTAACCACCGTGTAACCCAACAAAGGTTAATTAGTAACAATTTACTGTAGTTATTTATAAAACTCAATCTTTGTCGTTTCTTTCATCCAATCGCTTTTCCGTTATGGGGCCCATTAATGGTCGCACGCACGTCATTTAATATTCCCAGAAGCAAAGAATATTCCACGACCAAACGAATATTCCCCGACAAAAATAAATAATTTACTAACCACTTGTTTAGTTTGCAAAAATTGCACATTTCACCCATAACCAAAGCATTATATCAAATTACCACCTTATTAATCAAGAATAATAATTAGAGGAAATTCGATTTTATTTATAAAAAGTTGGGGTCTCACATTTAACATATATTTTGTGTGTTGGTGGACACAATTATTGACCGAAATTTGATTATAGCCTGTAAAATCGCCCGTTTATGGATTTCGGTCAATTTTTATTTGGAATTTGGAAAAACTTTCTTCTTCAAAGTTGTAGAGAATTGAATTTCCTATAAAAAGTCGCGAGATTCGAATTTTCTGATAAAAGGACTATTTATTATGAATTATTAAAGTTCCGAAGCTCCGAAATAATTGATTTTTGGAAATTTAAAATATTTAAAATAAGAAAAATATTTTTTGTGTTTGGTGGGAATCTTTAACACATACTAAGTTGCTGAATTCAAATGATTCTAAGTGGGTGTAGAAAAATTAATATATATATTATTATTATATTAAAGTTTCTACTTTGGTGTTCTAAGCATTTTCCTATAAATAGGGTGCTTAGGTTAGAATTGAAAATCACACTTAAACTCAAGTTTTCTCTCTATATTATCGAGCGTATTCTTGTGAGTATTTTGAGTATTACTATACGGTGCAAGTTCAAGTCATAGCCTATATCCGGTGTTTCAACTAGAAGTACCGTCTTTCGAGGTAAGGGAGGTTATTTTCTTCTAAAATGATATTATTTCTTCAATATCATTATGCCAGAATGTTAGTTGGAAATTTTTATCAAATTTAGAACTTTTTCACGTCTTCTGTTACTTATTCATGAGTTACTATTCACGAGTTACTATTCACGAGTACTATTCACAAAACGTGATGATATTTTTTGTAAAATTTCTATCTTTTGGTGTCGGAGTTACTATTCACGTATACGGCATTATTCACGAATACGACACTATTCACCGAAAAATGAAATTTCTTCTTTTTTTGCCCAAAATATCTATTCGGATACAATCTTTGATTGGATCTATGTTTTGGTCTTCATTCTTGAATTTTACTCCACTCGATTACTTATGAAGTATTTTTGAACGGAATTGTTTAAAAAGTACGAATCCTTAATATTTGTTCTTTTGTTTCAATTGGATTCGCTTTTCTTTAAAATATTTTTCATCATCCTCATCCTAAATGATGATATAATCGAATATATTTGGCCAGTAGTGCAAAGATGAATGATTTCTTGATGAATATCTTTGGCCCAGCAAGTCAAAGATGAACAGTGTTGAGATGAACATATGACCGATCGATTAATATCTTTGGCCCGTGGTGCAAAGATGAACAGTTGTTTAGATGAACATGACTAATCGATGAATATCTTTGGCCAGTAGTGCAAAGATGAATATTTGATTCCGTATATATATTGATTGATGTTACGAGGATAAAATATCGACGATGAACTTTTAAATTCATATATAGAAGATAGTAGTTTGCATTCTCTACTTAACTCTTCTAATGAATTGTTGTTTCACTGCAGCTTGTTGATTTAAAACCGTTGTCTATTGTATTCTATTAGATTTTTCCTCGTTGAAGACTAACGATAATTTGTTGTATATTATCTTAGTCATAATATTCTTTATTGGGCTAGTTGAGCTCACCCTTTTCCTTTTTGTTCTATTTTTCTTCTCAGGAGGCGAGAATGTAATGGCAGTACTAGTTGGGGTATGGAATAAAGGTTCTAGAGAAAGTTGTTTAGTAGTCCTCACCATTTTTGTAAAATAATGTATCAATAATTATGATGGGGATTTATTTGCGTGTGGATATTGTCTGCAGATGGCAATATCTCGTATTTAAACTCACATTTATATGTTGTAATAATAAAGTTGTAGTTATTTCTGTACCATGTATTTGGCGACTAAAAATGGGTTGGATGGAATGGACCTATTTTGGGGGCGTCACAGTAATGGGATTATAATCTCATGAAATATAATCCCAAAATTATACCTCTTACAAATAAACATAGTCTTGGTACTTGGTAAACCATATACAGTATAAATAATCAAAAATATAAATGAATAAGTGAATATTTAAGTATTGTTGTTAATAAGATTCGATAATTAGACCTCTTAGAATTGAAACAAGTTTTTGATATTCTAATATTTTATAGGGGTTAAATGCAAAGTGATCACTGAACTTTTCTGATTTTTTGATATTGAACCCATTTCTTTCGGTCAACACAAACTTCACTTTCTATTCAAAAATTTGGACTTTGAACCCCAAGTCACATAATAGTTTACTAATTCAAGTGGTTACACGTGGCAATAATAATAATAATAATAATAATAATAATAATAACAATAATAATAATAATAATAATAATAATAATAATAATAAATAATAATAATAATAATAATAATAATAATAATAATAATAATAATAATAATAATAACAATAATAACAATAATAATAACAATAACAATAACAATAACAACAACAACAACAACAACAACAACAACAACAATAATAATAATAATAATAATAATAATAATAATAATAATAATAATAATAATAATAATAATAATAATAATAATAATAATAATAATAACAATATGATAATAACAACAACAATACACACACACAATAACAATAACACACACACAATAACAATAACAATAATAATAATAATAATAATAATAATAATAATAATAATAATAATAATAATAATAATAATAATAATAATAATAATAATCGCCAAGGATCAAGATAGGCATTACCGATCGGGTTTATTTAGTAAATTAATAATAATTTATATAATATCCTCGAGCGTTTATAATTTATAATATTATTATTATTATTATTATTATTATTATTATTATTATTATTATTATTATTGTTGTATTGTTGTTGTTGTTGTTGTTGTTATTGTTATTTGTTATTGTTATTGTTATTGTTATTGTTATTGTTATTGTTATTATTATTATTATTATTATTATTATTATTATTGTTGTTGTTGTTGTTGTTGTTGTTATTGTTATTGTTATTGTTATTATTAAGACTATTATTATTATTATTATTATTATTATTATTATTATTATTATTATTATTATTATTATTATTATTATTATTATTATCTAAAGAATTAGTCAGGTATGTAGTGAAGGAGAATAAAGGAATATATGGAGGAAATCTCATGTTTTGATATAAATATTAATCCTTGCATAATATTAATAGTTGACCTATGTTGCTATAGTGGTCATATGACCAAAATTCTAAATGTGAGGTTGTGAGTTTGAATCTTTGCAAAGGCATTTCAAATTATAATATTAAATACAACGTCCAAATTCAACAGTGTGACGCCCCCAAAATTAGGTATACATCACCCATCTTGAGTCGCCAGATACATGGTACGTAATTCAAATACAACTTAATAATACAACCTGCAGGTACAATACACGACAAAACATAAACTATGAGTTTGAATACAAATATTGTCTACTTTAGAGTATACAAACTCACAAAGAGTCCTCATTACAATTATTATCACACTATTTTAAAGAATAGTGAGGACTACTAATGCACCATCTAGACCATCACTCCGCTCCCCGACTCATCCCAAATATATTCTCATTTCACAAGAGAATGGTGAAAGAAAAGGTGAGCTCAACTAGCCCAAAGAAGAAATATTATGACTAAAATAATGCGTAATAAATTATCATTAGCCTTAAACAATTGTTAAACCGATACAATATAAAAAACATCAAGTTTAACCTGCAGCGGAACAAGCAATCCATTAAAAGAGTCAAGTAGAGAATAAAATCTACTATCTTTTATGATTTAAAAGGTTTTTCATCACTTTTATCGCTGGGACTCAACTTAATAAATAATCCACATCCTCGAATCACCCCTGCACTACGGCCAAGGATATTCTTTAGTATCACGACCATAATTATCCATGCACTACGTGTGACGCACCCAAAATAGGTATACATCACCCATTTTGAGTCGCCAGATACATGGTACAGAATTCAAATACAACTTAATAATACAACTGTCGTGTACAATACGACAAAACATAAGCTGTGAGTTTGAATACAAATATTTTCAACTAGAGATTATACAAACTCAAAAGGAGTCCTCATTACAATTATTATCACATTATTTCACAGAATAGTGAGGACTACTAATGTTATCATCTGGCCCATCACTCCGTTCCCTGACTAGTCCCTGCTACGTTCTCATTTCCTAAAGAGAACAATGAAAGTAAAAGGGTGAGTTCAACTAGCCCAGTAGGAAATATTATGACTAAGATAATGTGGAATATATTATCGTTAGCCTTCAACAGTGTTAAACTGATACAATATAACAACCATCAAGTTTAACTACAGCGGAACAAGCAATCCATTAAAAGAGTCAAGTAGAGAATAAAATCAATTATCTTTTATGATTTAAAAGGTTTTTCATCACTTTTATCGCTGGGACTCAGCTTAATAAATAATAACAGAATAATAAAGAATGTAATAACATAAGTTCTCTTCATGGATAAGAAAGAAATAATACTCCCTACCTTTAGAAAAACCGGATACTGGAATAGTGAGGTAGCAGACTTCTCTTCTTCTTTCTATAATTTCTCTCTATAATAATCGCTCTAAAGCTTTTGTGAATTTGTGAGAAATGAAGGAAGAATGAGCTTCTATTTATAGAAAAATATAGTTTCGATAATTGCACGTTTTGGGGCTCGGAAAATTTCAGTACAATACCTCCAAATTTTCCTTTATTTTTAATTTTATCATGGAAGTATTATCAAACTTGCACCACCTCCCCTAATAGTAAATAATGTGATTCAATAGTAAATTATGTGAATCAATAGTTCTGAACATGTAAAATACTGAATTACGTTATAAGTACTCCATCTATACCTCCATTTTAACTTAGTCATGCAAGTATTATCAATCTTGCACCAACTCCCCTAATAGTAACAAGAATATGAAACAATAGTATACACATGTGAACAAATAATTATAATCATGTGAAATAATAGCAATCAATTGCTCATTTATCTGGTTAAATACCCGATTGGTCAATATAACCTCCAAACATCAATTATTATCGAAATAATTGTCGATTTTCACTAACACAAATAATTCCAACACAATGAAACCATTTTTATCAAAAATATAAATTTTAAAATTTCGAAGTTTGACTTTTCTCGAAAAAGTGAACTATTGACTTTTTGACCAAATAGTGAATTCCAGAAAATTTTGTGTTAATTTCATCGTTCCGGACTCAAATATCACGTCCGCGTCTCCAAATTCAACTCCGAACACATCTTCAATTTTAATAACATTCATCATTAATATTATAACTCATAATATTTATCAACCAGGTCGTTCCCAAGAAAGAGGGGGCTTTCCAATAAGGATTTCTCCATATCAAGCGCAAGAATTAGGTGACCAAACCTCTCCTCGATGTAACTTCTGACATTGTAAATATTGTAATTTAATAATATGAATAACTTTGTCGCCTCAATTATTAATTTAATAAAATAACATATTATGCAGATGATACTATGACAATAATCGAATCAATAATATGAGAGATATGATGCACGAATTACTTTCAGAAGAATAATTGAGTATAACTGAAAGTGATCGCCACGTAAGCATCAATAATCAATACAAAGGTCTTCTACTATACAACCACACGACATCTTTTGTTTCTTTTTACTACTGGGTAGTTCAACTAAGTTAACTGTAAAACTTCCGCCGTTATTTTCATAAAGTATTTTTATCGCTTTCAATCCGACAATAATTTCGCTGGGGGTCCACCAATGATTGTGTCATTGTCTAATATCCCCTGTTAAAACGAATATTCCCCACCAATCAAATATTATATAACAACTTGCGTACTTTGCAAAATTTGTAATTATTACCCACAACTATAACATTATATCAAATCCACACCATAATATTCAAAAATATATTTTGAGAAAATTTAATCTTTATTCAAAAAGTTGGGGTCTTACAACCTCCCTTCTTATGAAATTTCATCCTCAAAATTAGGGTGCGTTACTGGTATATCAAAGAGGTGAGGATACTTTGATTTTATTTCGCATTCTAACTCCTGTGTCATTTCCTCAACATCGTGGTTTCTCCACAAAACTTTGACTTGAGGTATAACCTTGGAAGCGTAGAATATGTTCCTTCTTATCCATGATTTTAACAGAACCTCTTCATACGTTAAATCTTCCTCTATTTCGTCCTGTTCTAACTCAATAATGTGGTTCGGTCTTTCACATATTTACGTAACATGGATATGTGAAAAACGTTATGAACACGAGACATACTTGGCGATAACGCAAGTCTATAGCCCACGCTTCCTACTCGATCGAGGATTAAAATGGGCCAATGAATCGAGGATTGAGATTTCTCTTTCCAAATCTTGTAACTCTTTCCATGGAGCAACACGTAACAACACATGATCTCCAATATCGAATTCTACATCCTTTCGATGAAGATCAGCATAACTCTTTTGTCGATCTTGTGAGGTTTTTATACGTTGTCGGATTATTTGAATCTTTTCCGTAGTCATACGTACCAACTCTGGTCCCAACAACGTTGCTTCACCCACCTCATCCTAGCATACTGGAAAACGACACTTTCTTCCATACAATGCCTCGAATGGAGCCATGCCAATACTTGCTTGATAACTGTTGTTGTAGGAAATCTCCACCAATGGTAAGAACTTGTCCCAACTTCCCTTGAAGTCAAGGACACAAAGTCTTAATAGATCTTCAAAATTTTGAATCGTCCTTCCGATCGCTCATTCGTCTGTCAGGGATGATATCTTAGAGCTAAATCATAAATCCGCGCTCATAGCTTTTTGTAAACTAACCCAAAATCGTGAAGTGAATCTTGGGTCTCGATCAGAAACTATGGATACTGGCATACCATGCAATCTTACAATCTCGTTTATGTACATACAAGCAAGACGTTCAAGTGTATAAATTTCTCGTATCGGTAAGAAATGAGCAGACTTGGTCAATCTATCAACAATGACCCAAATCGCATCTATGCCTTGAGAAACTTTGGGAAGACCGGTAACGAAATCCATGGTAATGTGTTCCCACTTCCATTCTGGAATTTCAAGTGGTTGCAATGGACCTTTTGGTATTTGATGCTCCACTTTAACTCGTTGACAAATTAGACACCTTGAGATAAATAGCGCTATCTCTCTCTTCATATTGCTCCACCAAAATGTATGACGAAGATCATGATACATTTTGGTACTCCCAAGATGGATTGCAAAAATCTGTGTTGTGCGCCCCATCATGATTTTATACTTTAAATCGTGGTCGTTAGAACACAAAAGTCCGGAGTTGACTCGAAATATTCCTTCTTCATCGATTCTTGCTTCCTAAGATAAGACCTTCTTGCACTTTCTTCCTCATACGCATCAGCTCCGGATCTGTAACTTGAGCAACTTTAACTTTGTAAGTCACACAAAATGGGCTGTTGTGTTGTGAATATTGCACTCGTACCCGCATATGATCTTCTACTCAATGCGTCAGCTACCACGTTCACTTTTCCAGGATGGTATTGGATGGTATGATCATAATCTTTCAATAGCTTCAATGAACGTCGTTGTCGCATGTTGAGTTCCTTTTGAGTGAAGAAATATTTGAGGCTTTTATGATCCGTAAAGATCTCCACTTTCTCTCCATACAAGTAATGCCTCCAAATTTTAAGTACGAAGACAACAGCTGCCAACTCTAGATCATGAGTAGGATAATTTCTCTCATATTCTTTGAGTTGTCTTGAGGCATAGGCTATGACTTTTCCATGTTGCATGAGAACACATCCTAACCTTTACCCGAAGATCACCAGATGACAAATCCTCCGAACCGGATGGTATTGTCGAACAGTCTTTGAAATGAGTCTCCTTTTGAGTTCTTGAAAACTCTTCTCACAATCTCGCGCCCAATCAACTTTGTATCTTTCTCGAGTCACCGAAGTTAATGGAGTAGCGATTCGAGAAAATCCTTCCACGAATCTCCGATAATAACCAAATTTAAACCGAGAAAGCTACATACTTTGATCATCGATTTGGGTTGCTCCCACTTTGAATAGCTTCAATCTTTGCGAGTCAACTGATATTCCATGACTTGATACTACGTGCCCAAGGAATGCTACTTCCTCAAGCTAGAACTCGTATTTCTTTAACTCGCATAAATCTTATATTCACGAAGCTTTTTGGAGTATCGACCTCAAGTGTTGCTTCGCGATATTCACGGCTTTTGGAATAAATAAGGATGTCATCAATAAAGACGACCACAAAGTGATCCAAATATTCTTTGAATACTCGGTTCATCATATCCACGAAGGCGGCGGGAGCATTAGTCAATCCAAAAGACATGACTAAGAATTCATAATGCCCGCATCGAGTTCTGAAGGCGCGATCTTTGAATATCATCGCTTTTAACCTTCACCGATGATATCCGTAATCGAAGATCGATCTTTGAAAAAATTGTGCTCCTTGTAATCGATAAAACAGTTATCAATACGTGGCAATGGGTACCTATTTTTGATGGTGACATAATTCAACTCCCGATAATCAATACAAAGTCGATACTCCCATCTTTCTTCTTCACGAATAGAATGTGAGCACCCCAAGGAGACGATTAGACGCGAATGAAACCAATGTCTAACAATTCCTCAGAATTGGGTTTTAACTCCACGAAGTTCAATAAGAGTCATTCGATATGGGGCTTTGAAATGGGTTTTGTATCGGTTCAAGTCGATACAAAATTCAACTTCACGCCTGGGGTAGGCCGTAGTTCTTCGTGAATACGTCAGAAATTTATTAACAATAGAAATATCATTCAAATCGACGTATTTTTGTTTAAATCCGTGATACGAAGCTAAGAAAGCTTGACATCCGTTTTTCAATAAACGAATAGCTTTATGGCTTGAGATGACCGTGATTGATTTTAATGGTTTGGTCTCTTGAATTCGCATAATAGGTTTATTAGGAATATGAAAGCTAACAACCTTACGAAAATAATCAATTTTAGCATGATGAGTAGTTAACCAATCAATCCCTAGAATCACGTCAAATGCAAGTATTTTTAAGGAGATAAGATCGACAGGTAACGTGCAGTTACCGATTTGAATCAAACAAGATTTATAAATAGTGGATGTAATGAAGGTTTCTCCTAATGGAGTTTCAACAGATAAGTCAAAGTCTAATTCTAATTTCTCCGGAGTCAAATTTAAACGTTGAGCGCAAGTAGGAGAAATAAAAGAATGGGTAGAACCGGTATCAAATAAGGTATAGACTTCACTAGAGTTTATGATAAGCTTACCTGTGATAACCTCATTCGGGTTCCTTGCTTTCTGGGAAGTCACAACAAACGCTCTCCCTTGCACTATCGGCTTTGACTTTTCTAGGACGGCCTTTGGTGCCTCCATCCTAGCTGAATTTGTCTTCGGTGAACGACAAAATCGAGCTAAGTGACCTTCTCTTCCATAATTATAACATGTTTTGGACGTCATCGCGCAGTTTAGACTGATGTGTCCCTCCCCTCCGCATTTGAAGCATATGATAGGTGGTCATTCTCCTTCCTTAACAACGGTCTTTGTCACGCGTCTTTCCATCATTGTTGAATCTCCTTTTCTTGAAATGTCCATTTTATTGTCTTGGCTATGATTACCACCGAAAATGGTTACCATTTCGCATATTGATTCCTCCACGTTTGTTGTCACCGCTTGATGATCAAGTACCACCGGTATTTTTCATTCTCGTCGATCGCTTTCTCTTGGTTGCGTTGACTTTTATCGCTACTTCCAACAATCGAGCCCTATTTACAACATCTCTAATACAAACACAGCTTTATGAGAAATAAGATATTGTCATATCTCCTGCTTTCAAACCTCTTAAAACATTCAGTCATTCGCTTCCTCATTATCAACCAAATGGGATGCAAACCGGATAACTCCGCAAATTTAGCCTCGTATTGCGACACGGGCCATATTGTTTTGTTCCAACTTGATAAACTCCACCTCCTTCATGTGGCGAATACTTTCGGAAAAGTACTTGTCATTGAAATGACTCTTGGAACTTCTTCCAAGACATCTTGAAGTCAAGGCCAAAGTTAGTATACGTTTACGATTCCGACCAAGAATCCGCCTCTTCACGCAACATAAAGGTGGCGGCGGGAACCTTTTGTTCCTCGAGCATCCTAAGACTTCAAATATCTTGGTTATCTGCTTTATCCATGCTTCCGCCTTAAAGTGGTTTTGGCTCTCCAATAAACTCGTGGTCCCACCTCCTTGAACTGTTTGGCGGTGGCCGTCCGAGAGTTGCTAGTGTTTCCACCGCATTTTGGATAGGAGCCGCTTCTCGCCTAATGTTGCATGAATTGCATGAAGCCTCGGACATTCCATCGCTCATCATTTGGTCAAGGTTGTTGTTGTTTTGCGTGAGGATTGTCGCCTTCCTGATGCACATTATCCTGGTTATTGATCTGTGGAGACTCAACGGTCTCTTGTGCTCCATTGATGTTCTCAATATTCTCGGATGCCATTTTCAAATACTGCCACAAAACAAGGGTTAATTGACATGAAACATATTATCCCTACACTCTGACTGACTAATCAAATACCAAATAAACTTTGGTAGGTCATAGTAGCGAAGGAATTCCCCGTCTCTCCCCTCCTAGTTCTAGTCTCACATCTTAACCAGGGATCATATCTCTAAGCTTTGATACCAACTGTGACGCCACCAAAATAGGTATACATCACCCATCTTGAGTCGCCAGATACATGGTACAGAATTCAAATACAACTTAATAATACAACTGTCGTGTACAATACGACAAAACATAAGCTGTGAGTTTGAATACAAATATTGTCTACTAGAGATTATACAAACTCAAAAGGAGTCCTCATTATAATTATTATCACACTATTTCACAAAATAGTGAGGACTACTAATGTTATCATCTGGCCCGTCACTCCGTTCCCCAACTAGTCCCTGCTACGTTCTCATTTCTTGAAGAGAACAATGAAAGTAAAAGGGTGAGCTCAACTAGCCCAGTAGGAAATATTATGACTAAGATAATGCAGAATATATTATCGTTAGCCTTCAACAGTGTTAAAATGATACAATATAACAACCATCAAGTTTAACTACAGCGGAATAAGCAATCCATTAAAAGAGTCAAGTAGAGAATAAAATCTACTATCTTTTATGATTTAAAAGGTTTTTCATCACTTTTATCACCGGGACTCGACAATAAATAATCCATATCATCGAATCACCCCTCGCACTACTTTCTGCCAAGGATATTCTTTAGTATCACGACCACAATTATCCATGCACTACGAGCCAAGAATATTTGTTTATTCAATAATGGTCATGATCATGCCAACAATCGTACATCAATGCTCTACGGGCTAATGAGGACTTTTTCCACATCATTTGTAACATTACGGTCATGATTACAATCGAATAATCCTCGTCATAATCATACCAAGTCCATCTATGCACTTATAGGCCACGTATGACTTTCAACAAAATATAAACATGAGGATGATGACAATGATATAAGAATTCAATAAAACAAGTTTAAGAATTATTTTATCCAGAAACTAATAACGTCGAAATTGTCAACATGATCTCGCTTTTTAGAGTAAAATTCAAGAATGCTCGTAAGAATATTTCCATGAAAAGATCTCGGATGAAGCCTTGAAATATCAAGGATATTCCACTAATTTCATGGAGTATAGAAGTCAAAACTTTAACCAACCGAGTATAATAAGGAATGGAATAACAAAAGAAATCACTAGGCATGCGATAGATCCGCACAAAAGCAAAGTTATTCCAATGTAATAATAAATAACGGAATCAGTCCGTACGAAACGCATGCATGTGGATATTCCAAATGTAATAATAAAGACGGAATCAGGTCCAACAGAAAAACGCATGATAGGATATTCCAATGTAGAATAATAAAGACGGAACCAGTCCTGCGTAAAATGCATGTACAGTGATATTCCAACAAAATAATAAAGATTTTGAACCGTGTCCCAAGTAGAAACGCATTTTATGCCAGACGTGATGTTCCAACAGAATGATAAATAATGGAACAACAAAAGAATTTCACCAAGTATAGGTAGTAGCACAGATATCTGAGTTATTCCAACAGAATAATAAAGAATGGAATAACAGAAGTTCTTTTCATGGATAAGAAAGAAATAATACTCCCTACCTTTAGAAAAACCGGATACTGGAATAGTGAGGTAGCAAACTTCTCTTCTTCTTTCTATAATTTTTCTCTATAATAATCGCTCTAAAGCTTTTGTGAATTGGTGAGAAATGAAGGAAGAATGAGCTTCTATTTATAGAAAAATATAGTTTCGATAATTGCACGCGCTTGGGGCTCAAAAATTTCAAAGACAATACCTCCAACTTTTCCTTTATTTTTAATTTTGTCATGGAAGTATTATCAAACTTGCACCACCTCCTCTAATAGTAAATAATGTGATACAATAGTAAATTATGTGAATCAATAGTTCTAGACATGTGAAAATACGAATTACAGTATATTACCTCCATCTATACCTCCATTTTTAATTTAGTCATGCAAGTATTATCAATCTTGCACCAACTCCCCTAATAGTAACAAGAATGTGAAACAATAGTATACACATGTGAACAAATAGTTATAATCATGTGAAATAATAGCAATCAATTGCTCATTTATCCTAAGTTAAATACCGACAATCGATATAACCTCCAGACATCAATTATTATCGAAATAATTATCGATTTTCACTAACACAAATAATTCCAACACAATGAAACCATTTTTATCAAAAATATAAATTTTGAAATTTCGAAGTTTGACTTTTCCCAAAAAAGTCAACTATTGACTTTTTCACCAAATAGTGAATTCAAAAAATTTTGTGTTTATAGACTATTTTACTAATTTCATCGTTCCTGACTCAAATATCACGTCCGCGTCTCTAAATTTAACTCAACACAACTTCAATTTTAATAACATTCATCATTAATATTATAACTCATAATATTTATCAACCGTGTCGTCCTCGAGAGCAGGGGGGGCTTTCAATAAAGATTTCTCCTATCAAGCGCCGCAATTAAGTGACCAAACCTCTCCTCGATGTAACTTCTAGACATTATAAATATTGCAATTTAATAATATGAATAACTTTGTCATCTCAATTATTGATTTAATAAAATAACATATTATGCAGATGATACTTATAATAATAATCGAATCAATAATATGAGAGATATGATGCAAAGAATTATCGTAGTAATAATTAAGTATAACCGAGTGATTACTCACGTAAACATCAATAATCAATACCGCAGCTACTATGCACCACGCCAGACATCGTTTTCTTTTACTATCTCGGGTAGTTCAACAGCTTAACGGTAAAAACTTCCGCCGTTATTTTTATAAAATATTTTTGTCGCTTTCTCAATCCGATAATAATTCCGCTGGGGGGGTCCACCAATGATTGTGTCGTTGTACAAATATTCCCCGTTAAAATGAATATTCCCCACCAATCAAATATTATATAACAACTTACTGACTTTGCAAAATTTGTAAATATTACCTGAACTATAACATTATATCAAATCCACACCATAATATTCAAAAATATATTTCGAGAAAATTTAATCTTTATTCAAAAAGTTGGGGTCTTACACTACGGGCCAAGAATATTTGTGTATTCATTAATGGTCATGATCATGCCAACAATCATCCATCATGCCTGCACTACGGCTAATGAGGACTTTTACCACATCATTTGTAACATTACTGGCCATGATTACAATCGAATAATCCCAAATATAATCATACCAAGTCCATCTATGCACTACAGTGCCACGTATTGACTTTCAAAAAATATAAATATGAGGATGATGACAATGATATAAGAATTCAATAAAACAAGTTCAAGAATTAATTTATACGGGAACTAATAATGTCCAAATTGTCAACATGATACTGTTTTGTAGAGTAAAATTCAAGAATGCTCAGAAAAATATTTTCATGAAAAGATACTGGATGAAACGCAAATATCAAGGATATTCCACTAATTTCATGGAGTATAGAAGTCAAAACTTTAACCGACTAAGTATAATAAAGAATGGAATAACAAAAGAAATCACCATGCATGGGTACTTCAGATAGATGCAAAAGTTATTCCAACAGAATACTAAATAACGGAACTGTGTCAAAGTAAATTCGCACCGACAAGATGTTCCAATGTAATAATAAAGAATGGAATAACAATGAAATCACCATGCATGCGGATTGCATAGACATGTTATTCCAATGTAATACTAATAAGGATGGAATCAAGTCCCATGAAATTCGCATGCATGGGGATATTCCAACGTAATAATAATAAAGATTTAAACGGTCCCAAGGTAAAACGCATGCATGTGATATTCCAACGAATAATAATAAAGACTTTTAATAATAGAAGAATGTCACCAAGTATAGAGTAGCCGCATATATACAAGTTATTCCAATGTAAATAATAAAGAATGGAATAACATAAGTTCTCTTCATGAATACAAAAGAATAACACCCCTTACAAGTACAACAAATAATATTCCCTACGATTACAACAAAAATAATATTCCTTACCGTAAAAGAAACTGAATATAAGAGTAGGAAGGAAGCGAATACTTTTTCTATAAATTTCTATAATTTCTCTCTAGAGTTTCAAAGAATTAAATATGAAATAATGAAGGAATGAGTTTCTATTTATAGAAAAATGGATCAAGATAAGAATTAACTCATTTCGTGAGCCCGTCATTGATTTACATTTATCCGACTATCCATATTTAAAGCAAAATCTTTTAAATAAAATATAATATATTCTATTTATAATCTAATAAAATGAATAACTTTATAAAAGATTTTACTATGCAAATACTATCACAGAACCTTATGCAAAACACTATGCATAATAAAATATAATATATTATAATTATTGTCTAATAAAAAGTATAACTTTATAAAAGTATTCTATTTTATATAAAAAGTTTTTCTGCTTTTATTACATTAATAATACCAATAAAACAAAACCGAGGACTTATCACATAAGCATCAATAATCAATACCGGTGTCTTTACTATACAACTACGTGTATTCTCGTACTTTTAACACCGGTGTTTCAACATGTTATCTCAGAAAACTTCCGCCGTTATTTTCCTAAAAATATTTTTGTCGCTTTTCTCAATTCGATAATAATTCCGCCAGGGGTCCACTTAATAATTGTACTTAATCGTCGATATTCCCGACAAAAAGAATATTCCCCGACTAATCGAATATTTTATATCAACTTGCTTACTTTGCAAAAAAAAAATTCACATATTACCCTTAACTTTAAACTTTTATCAATTTAACTATTTACCAAAATAGAAAAATTGAATACTTTTATTTCATAAAATTCGGGGTCTCACAAACAGTTTGTAACAAAATAGAACCTCTTTCTCCAGTGGCGGAACCAGCTTGGAGTGCTTCTTTCAAATTCATTTTGTCCAATTATAGTATTTCACAATATCATATTCCAACCCTTGTCAACTTTTGAGTTGCGAGTCTAATGACTTTAAATACACACACACACACACACACACACACACACACACACACATATATATATATATATATATATATATATATATATATATATATATTCCCGAACTATGAGACTATTAATCAGACTTTGAAATTTTTAGTCAACTGATTAGCTACTTTTATAGATAAATTACAAATTATAATATTATATATTCTAAACCTTATATTGTGATTCATGAGATTAATTAGCTTGAAAAAATGAATTCCAGCAACAAAAATAAAAAAAAATAGAAGAAGACAGATTTAATAATCTTGATAGGATAGAACTATAGTGAGCTTATGGTCACTATAGTAGGATCCAAAAAATTTTGTTTTATTTCTTTAACTTTTTATTTTTAATTAGTTTACAAAGAGAATTATTACCACTTTTTTTTGCCTCACTTTGATGATAAAGTAAAAATAAAAATAAAAAAACAAAGGAGAAAAGAAAATACATAAAAAAAAGGAAGAAAAATGAGAACAAATAACCCCCAAATATTACAGACCCCTGGTTCCGCCCATGTCCTTGTCTCCACAATCTTTTAGTTTCAGACATTATGTATTGCCTCCAATAAGGAGCTCCACCATTTATTACATCCCCAAACTTATGAATTAGGATCCTCTCCATTTTATGGTTCAGATTTAAAATGTGTTGGATTGTGATATCATGATGATGAGAGAGTAAAAATTCTTTGTATATTCCTCGTTATCATCTCTCTCTCATCATTATGATGTCACATTTCAACATATTTTAAATTTGGATCATGAAATGGAGACTCTCCATCTTATTTGAAATGGAGACACTGGCGGATCTACATATAGGGCAAATGGGGTACTGCCTATGCTCAATTTTTTTATAAGTATAGTGAGAAGAACAAAAATAAAATTTAATAAACTTAAATGAGCAAATTTATAAAAAAGTTAAACTTAGAGGAGCCAAAAAAACTTAAACTACTACTACTCTAAAAAAATTAAACACACATAATGTATTCAAATTCTAGCTCTCTACTTCGCTAAACTTCAACTCAAAAAAATTTGTCCCTATTAAAAATTGATCTTGAATCTGTCCCTGAGTCCCTGAATGGAGAGGATCCTAATTCCTGAAACTCCTATTTGTTCCATCCCTTCTTGTATTAAAAAGTTCATTAATGGATATGCTAACCAAGCTGGTCATTGAATTGACAAATTAAATCATCTACCAATGACTACCAAACTTTTCTCTCAATTGGAGAATTCTTGAGGTGTTAAGTAAGAATTGAGAATAAGAATTGATGTATATATATAGAGAGAATAATGGTTATACACAGTTTTGTATATTTTTTTTTATACAGTTTGTCAAAACTACGTTGTTTTGACAGTTTTTTTCAAAAATCGTTTTCTCCTCCCAAATCAGAAATCGCTCAAGCATTGATGGGATTTCGATAGGATTTCAGACAATTTTCAAAAACAAATCAAAGAACTTGATAGAAATACAGAAAAAAGATTAAACTTATACAATTTTGGTTCAATTGGCTACGTGTGAAATTAATATGCACACAAGTCAATCATATTTGATATGATGAAACATATACTTTGTAATCTTATTCATTTATTAATAAAAGAATTAATTTATTAAAGGCATTTTATTTTATCTACATGGTTCTGTTATATTATGTGATAAATCTATAGTTTTAAACAATACTTTTAGAATCATGATAATGATCATGCTAATGAGATCAAAATTCTTAAATAGCTTAAATCTAAAACAGTTCCCAATCAACGATTACTAAAATAGGGATTAGTGAATCGAGATAGATTGGTACATACTTTGTTTGCTCTTAGGAAGAAGATGATTGATCTCATAATCATTTGTGTGGAGACGCTAGAGCAAGTATGTAATTACTTATTGGAGAAAAAATTCACTGAACATGACTCACTAAAGGAATAGCTAGATTTATGCCTCAAACTCGGAGCCAATGATGACATGAGGTTATAAGATGATGCGATAAAAGATATGCAGATTGATGGTAACATATTTTCCTTTTTGAATTTATCCAAGATACATTTCTGTAACTATGCATCAAAATGATATACAGACTGCAAAATTTATGTCCTGTCACCAAGAAAAAGTGTGTATTCCCAACTCTATTCTCCCTAGTTTTCTTTGGATCCTACAATCTAGAAATTATGATAGACACTCACGTTTATACAAAGCTTATTCCCAACTCTATCCTCCCACGTTCTCTTTGAATCCTAAAATTTACAAACTATAATTGGCTCACCCCACAATGTCACAAGTTTCGGATCAAATGAGGGGAAACAAACTGCAAATGCTTTGCACTAAATTTAAACCTGTACAGTTACTAACTATTTCCTCCTGAAACGCTAGCTAGCTATCCAAGAGCCTATATCATAGATTGGGGGACGATTCTATTTAGGGAAGTTAATCACACAAAAAAAGAAAAGGATAACATCAATTTTTTTATGAAAAAAAGATTCATATCCAAAGTTGGTTCTATTCAACATGAATATCCGTCGAACAATTTGACACACTGAATAGCAGTTAACTATGTTCATGAAACCTTCCTTTTTTTTATTAAGTTAATATTTACTAATTAAATTTGAGAGCAGTTTCTTAGAATCAATTAATTAACCATTATGAATTTAGGCTTTTCTTTATTAGTATATTACCTTTGTATGTTTGATAATTTCAAGAGGGTTTAAATTGTTAGAACAAACATGTTGGTCTCTCTCTCTCTCTATATATATATATATAAGACATCCAAATCATGGCTCCAGGAATTTAATTTAGTCTTGCTGTCCACACCTACCAACTAGAAAGACAAAACAAGTTCGGAAACCTCGTAAGCTGACCTTGATCCCAAAGGTACGCAATTAATTAAAGATAAATCATCATGGCACTTGTGGGTTTTGCTCACTAATCAAGGAAGTCAATTTCAAGTTCATGAATTATTCTTTCTGGTCTTGTAAACCAATCACACATTAATAACTTTGTCTACGAGGAACTGCACAGCCTGCAGCAAACAATATCTTGACGTTTACATCACTAACTACTACTTTGCAGAAACAAAAACTTAAGCTGGCTTTCTCAAAAACAATGCACTCCCACTCTAAAAGGTTATCTTTAGAACATATGTAATCACAAATCAAGAAGGGGGGGAAGGTAAATATGTGACAAGAGTTGTAAAGTGTTATAAATATTCACATTCCCTAAATTTGAAGAGAAATCAGTAAAAAGATAAGGGGGAAAATGACTGTTGAAAGAATTCAGCAACCTCAGAGCTGGCAGGTCACAACATATTCGACTTGTGGGAATCACCACCAAAAATACAACCACCATAACTGGATCAGGAGCCAAGAGGTAATTTTCCCTCCTCTAAACTGACCATGTATATCACACCCGAGTATCTTTAAGCGTAGCAGGAAAGACTTTGAAAGCGTCCTTGCCAAATGTCAATATGCAGCGCATCAAAAACTTTCATTTCATGTACCAAATTGAGCTTTTGTGGTAGTTGTCGCGTTAAGAAGCTAAGGATAAAATTGGCCAAAGCTCCTGGAAAAAGCTGTAAGTATCGATTGACAACTGCACAATTGAGAGAAGAAACTGTAGAATGAGCATATGTTCTTTTGACGGCTTCAAATTAATGATCCTGTATATCAATATTATCAGTCCATTTGAGTGTCGAGTTTTGCGACTCCCAGAGACACCTGCACTCCGGCAAAGGATTTGAGTACAGAGAATTCCTTCTGTTGCTCTTTCTAACTCTAGGTACCATTATACCCTTGCGGTCACTTTCTGCTAGCATTAATTTCATTTCATCCTTGAACACACTCCAACTGTAAACAAATAAACAAAGTTCTAATCATGTGTCTGGTCATGCTGACTGTTTCCAAAATGCTTAAACTTGAAAAAACAAATAGTTATATTCCTTTTGAGTATAAAATCATTAATTTTCAGCAGAAGATAGAGTCTCAATCCTCTAAATTTACTTTGATTTCATGATCAAGAAGATGGTAGTTTAATTCGTATTTTGATAATTGACGCAACTGCAAATAATTTTACTAGCACACTAAAAATGTTGCATCATCCTATATTGCAAAAACTTAAACTACGATAGTACCATAAAGTACTTCCTCTACCAAATTAGTTATCTCCTTTTTATAGGTGGCAAGGATTTTAAGATAAGTCAACAGAACTGCAAATACTTTCACCAGTGCACAAAAACTTCTGCATCACCTTACTGCAAATTTGTTAATACATTAGTGCCATGCAAGTACTCCCTCTGTACCAAATTAGTTATTTCCTCTGTCTAGGTGTGGAACGGATTTTAAGACAAGTCCATTGCAAATTGATAGCATTTTATATACGATAAATATAGTTGAATGACAAATATATATATATATATATATATATATATATAATGTACATGTACTTTGACATGTCTTAAAATGTGTTGAAGACGCATCCAAAAAAGTGATGACTTAATTTGGGACACTGAGGTAGTGAAAAATATTCAAGTTCTTTTGAAGTTTGTTACTATTGTCCAGAGTCATTCTACAACAAGTATCTTAAATAACTTAAGCAATCATATATCATGACAAGATAATCAAAACTTAAGTAATTGTGTACTGTGAAATGATAATCAAAAGCACGTCTAGGGAAACAAAACAGTAAGAGCAGAATTACCTGATGCTAGTGTTATGCAGTAAAACTGCAAGCTTGCTTTTATCAGGCTTGATGGTTTTAGCATGTCCGTTGAAGAGAAATCTCCGGTGACCCATCAGAAAGTGTGGAAAGTTCCCACCTTGAGTGGTAACAAATACTTCACTAAACATACATACCATGTAGTCCAGAGCGGCCAACCTTGAAGAATAACCCTAATCCATGACAAGAGAGGCAAAAAGAGTCAATTCATTATCTGTATCCTAAGTACGTGATCTTCTGATTTGACTGACATGCAGCTCGAGTAAGAAAGTACTTGACTTAGACAAAATGTTTAATTCCCATCATTCCCTTCGAAACAAGTATGGTGGGACCCACTAAGGTTTTCCTGAAACTTTGCAAGTCATGTTAAGATAGTCAATGAACATGACTGAAATCAAATCACTTGATTTTGGGACTCTTCAACTTTTCAATTAAAGCAAGTTGGATATACAAAGTAACACCGTGTAAGCACTAAGCAGTCACATAAAAATGGACCTCATTTTTTTTTTTCATTTTTTCTACCTTTTGTCCCAAAGAAATGGACTCAGCAACACTCAGGCATACAAACATAACTTATTCAATTTGAAATGCTAAGCGAGCCAACCAATAGTTTAAAAATATCAATTTTGTTATGTGATTACTGATTAGTATGGATTCAGTTACCTATACATGTTGGAAACTAAAACATATATCTTTATGGTAATTATGCATGATGGATAAAATTTATAGAAAAACAGTATCAAAAACTTCATTTGGTTCTAATGAAGAGACCTCAAGTAAGGGATGGACTATATCATTGTCCCTGTTTAGAGATTTAAGATATAGAGATGAATATATTTATTAGTTGAGTTATGGAAACTTTTTACCTGAAAAGAAGCAAGCTCATCTGGAGTTGCAAGCGATTCTTTGGACTCTAGGAGGGGAAACATCTTCCTCAGAGGTGCTAAATTTCTTTCAGCTTGGTAAAGCTTCCCTGAGGCCAAATAAATTGGAGTGTTGTTGGTAAATCCCATACCCCTTAGCATCATTCCGACCTATGCTGACAAAGAAAAGCACACGCACCAAAGAAGATTTATTATCTACTAGGACAAAGACTTGTGCGGGTAACTAATGGGAGACATATGTAGAAAACTGGAATGAAGTATATTTAACAGAGCGAGACAAATCCAACACATTGCTTTGATTGGTGGAAGTTACGGTGAATCACGTACTAGGTAACCATTTATTTGTAAACATGGACATCCAAAATCACTGCATATATCCTTCTCTCACACCTTGTTTTAGCCAAATTCCAGAATGAGCGCAGTTTAACCCTCGAAGATGGAAAAATAAAATCGGTGGAAATCTGGTCACTTGCTATGTAAGTTTTTTTCTTATGATTCAGAGGACAATGAATAATTCTGCAAGATTCTTTTTATTCCTTTAATTTAAAACCTCCATCCCCAACAAGATGTCTAAAAGTAAAACAAATTGTGTCTTCGCCAAAGGATGTCTTGACGTACATAAGTTAATATTAAATGTGTTATAAAGATTAGTTTACCCTCAGAAGTGGCACTAGCTTTAAGAAAGAAAATTGTTCATTAGTGTACTTGCATGGGGTTCCACTATGGGTAGACTTGCAGCTAATTTTATAGTCTCTTCTACTTTAATTTCTTAATATTGTGTGATAAATGTAATTTAGACATCCATTTGGGATGGAGGTTGTAAATATTATTATTAGCTGGAACGTTGTCCCAATTAATTATGTAATTATTGGACTAATTAGTGGCATAGCTTAAATTATAGGGATCTTTAAGTATTGGACTAAGAATAACTACATGTGCACACACGATAGGACCCGAGTAAAAAAATTAACAAAGATATGTAAAAATTCGAATTGAAGAACAAAAGTACTATTTTTCTCACTTTTTTATGGTTTTTGTGCACAACTGTTTGTGCACAGTGCACATAGAACTATGCATTGAACTAATTAGTGGTATAGCTTTAACTATAAGGATCTCTTTGCAATTCTCTCATTGGTATTCATAATATATATACTTAAACAGCTGTCTAGGTACAGACATCAATCACTATCTCTCTCTCTAATTCTGTCAGAAAACAGATTCAAACAGCAGTTGTCAAGATGATTACAAAACTAACCTCCAAAGGAGTCATGGGGCACTTTCCATTGATTCTATTCAAACCAGGTTCAATTACACGATCTTTACGTTTGAACTTCTCCCCCCACCCTTTTTCACGTATGGAGTCCATTTTTAATTTTTCCGCTACTCCGTCATACACGCAGCATGAGAAGGCCACCATGTCCTACACATAGAGATAGATGGTTGAACAATTTACATGAAATAGAAATCAGCCAAATATAATAGGAATAAAAAACACTTGAGCAAATACATCAAATATAACGAACTCTACCTCCTCAAAACGAAGGTGGACTGAAACAAACTTCCCATCAGAGATAGAGCTATTTTCAGTCATTCGATTGACTAATTTCCTTGCAAGTGTTAAGATCGGAACAGAGAATCTCAGTGCTTCATAATTGGCTAGGCATCTCAGAGATTGAATTTGAGGTGGAAGATTCATTGCCAATCTATTTGCAAAAGGGGCGATACGGATAACTCTATATAAATATGTAATTGTTAGGGACAACCAACAGGTCAAAACGAACTTGTAACAAATTCCACTAATGAAAAACATAGTTAATGTTAATGTTGAAATTAAGTTGAATTCAGAATCCATAATAGTCTGAAATATATGATTACAAGTATTAGCCATTAGGTCTGTAACTCTAAAAGAGCAAATTATGTTTGATCTCGTGTTAATTTAGAATGTTTAAAATAAACAAAAACATTATGGCATAATACGTTAGAGTTTTGCTTATTCAAGCAGTTCTTAGATACTGTTTGAACGTTAATTTAAGCAATAGTCAAGACTATCTTAGTCTAGTACTAGTATGTATGTTTTGCTACAAACAATTTTATCCTCTAAAGATCTGATCTCATTATCATAAGTTAGGCATATGCATAAGAACTAAGGTTCAACATAAATATATAAAAATCAACGGAAGAGTTCAATACACATCCATTATAGGTATATGGTACATTGAACAGTCCACATATTAGTACAACATGAGTTTAAAGCATTTTGAGTCACTATCAAAACATCAAAAAGCATTTCAGTGTCACTATCAAAGCATCGAAAAGCATTTTGAGTGTCACTATCAAAGCGTCGAACTTTGTAAAGAGTTAAAAAATTTGGATCAAAACTGATATATGTTAGATGGACTCTTTCCTTTGACCTGACACTTGGACAAGAGTATGGGTGTTGGTCCCTTCATTTTAGTGTTTAAAATTGGTAAAATTAAGGAGTACCCGTGTTGGACTCTTCAAAGTACATGTGAATGACTGGACACTCCATCCGCGTCCATGTAATGTAGACACTGACTGAGGAGCTCCATTGTCAGATTTATGCAAATGGTCCCTAATTGATGATTTGGTTCACAGCAAACCATTTATTTTCATTAACTTCAGATGTTACTTTACAGAGAAGTGCTTATGACACACTTGTATTACTTCATCAACTGAAAGAAACCAGCCATGTAGTCATGTACAAGATCGCATAACAGAGAAAAAGTTAGTTTATTTCTCAACAGCTTTTTGTCTGTATAGTCAGGTTTCCAAATGTGATAAGAAGAACTACTCAGTCCCACTTGGCATGCAATTACAGATCTAATATAATACTACCTCCGTTCCTATAAGATTGTCGTTTAAGGTTTTGGCACATGGATTAAGAAAGTATCATTTACCAAGTAAAATTTGTTTGAAATTCCATCACTACCCCTTTATGGGAAGTTGAAAACTATTAATACAAGAGAAAGAATTTTTTGGGATAATGAGAGAAGGTATGAGTAATATAGGAAAGTAAATATTTTATTCTCCTTGAAAGTTGTAAAGGACAAACTTTTTGGAACAAATTTTTTCTTTTAAAACGACAATCTTTTAGGAACGGAGGGAGTAAATTTAACAGGATCAATCATCATCAGCAATATAACTCTCTCACCACATTCTTTCAAGAACATGGGAGCAAAAAGTTTAGAGTTGCAAGTTGCAGCTTCTGGAAATCAAGACTAGATCGAGTTTGCAATTGGCTATGGCGCTATGCACAATCCATCTGGTCATCTTCTTCCTCCAAATCAATTACTAAATAGGTTGTTAACTAAGCTTTTCAGTTTAATTTAGTATTGATTGCAGAAGAATTCTTCCATGCACCACAATATATGCACCAAAGATGTGAAAACTTGTTAATTACCTACCTTCGCTTTTGTAAGACAGGCTGCACTTCTTCTAAGTAATAATCTGCAGAAGCCCAAGCTGGGACTCTGAGGTATGTTATATTGCTGATGTTATCATACTTTTCCATCAACTCCTCTGGGAGCTCCCGCACCACATTTACATGTCCTTTAAGGGTGGTTATAAAATGGTTCGCATCATAGATGTCTGTAAACTCACTGTAAAGCACCAAACAAGTAAGCTATAAGGAAACTACTATAAAAAGAAAAGCTTCTAGGAAAATGTGAAACACGTAATTTGAGCTTCTGTTTGTGCAAAGCAAATTCATTGTTACAGGAGTCTATCCACCTGCAGAAACTATATATGTTACAAAACAAAAATCAGATGTAATCTTATATTCTGAATCAATATTTGGCATTTAAACTAGGAACTATATGTTGCAGGTTATATTGCTTCTGAAAAAGAAGATAAGCATGTTCAACACTCTCCGAAACTGAAAAGGAAATATAAAACAGAACAATGTACAAAATTCCAGTATCCAAATCTCTTTCTGAGAACATTAATTATGAAGAGGAGCAACAATCCTCATCCCTCAAATTAAAATTTGTGCATAAAAACCTTTTCTAAGATGGTGTCTAATTCATAGTTGTCATGGCGTCACCATGGCGTCGTCTAGGTGACGACTAGGCGTCCTGACATTAGAGAAGAACAAGGCAACGCCTTGGATGCCGAGCCGCCAAGGCTTACGCCTTGGTAGCTGGCCCAAGTTAAGTGATTAAGTCATTTTGTACACATAAATCATCATAACTCATGGACTAGCTATATCGTGTAATTTTTATTATTTATTAGACTTGTAATATGTGATGATTGTTGACTTGGTTGATCATTTATTCTCTACGTAGTGTTTGTTAACTTGTTCTACTAGTTTTCAATATCAAGTGTTTTATTTTTCAATTTTAATTATGAAGTATTCATATAATTCTGTTTTTAATTGTATTACATAGTGTTAGTTATTATGTTTTTGAATTTTAATGTATATAAAAAAAATTTGTCGAATATGTCGTTTTAAGTAAAATAAATAATATATAAATTGTACATTGTTAACGACTTGTCGCCATATGGACGTCATAGCGGGAGCCTTATCACCTAAGTGTCCTGGCGGTCAATTACCGTCACGTCTCGCCGTGACAACTATGGTGTCTGTGTAAGATAATAATTCATCTTTTTCTTTCACTAAGTCATTTTTCCCTGTAACATCAACTTAAAATTAAGTGGAACATAATAGAAGATCTCTTTGAATAATTCAACTAAAACCCTTTACATGTTAAAGGGGACGACTTTGGCTTAGAAAACAAGGCTTGGTAACCACAGACGGGGAAGAGAAAAGAGACAATTTTAGAGATAAAGACGGGGGACTAGGGAGAGCTTTGTTGGGTTAAGTGATAAGCAGGTTATTATTTGGTAGGTCAAAGGTATTGCCAATTTTGAAGAAGCATCTTTTTTGTGCTTCACATTTTGCTGCCAAAAGGATTTTTTCTTCCAAATTTTTAAAAACAAAAATACTTCCTAAACAGTTTTTTGTCGTCAATTTAAGGGAAAATGAATTCAAATTTCAAAAGCAAAACTAGTTACCAAATGAGCTCTTCTTTTAATAAGAATTACAAATGAGTACTTGGTTACTTGCCTCGTATCCCTCCAAACATTGTGGAATTCAAAGCGGGGAAGAACTAATGTTGCACCCAACAGCCCAGCCACAGCCACAGCATTGCAGATCTAACAGAAGAAAAGTAATAAATAAGAATGAACTTCAAGAATAAGAGAAAGTTCAGTGTGCCAAGTACTTAATTTCTCAGGCAAGTTAAGAATAAAAGAGAAATAGAAAATATGTAGATTTATGTAATATAAAAATTCTGGCACCCCCACAGTAATTTTTAAACAAAAATTATGATTATATTACCCCATCTTCTCACAACCAAATCAAGCCTAACCTGAAAGATTTTTTTATATATAGATATACAAATAAATCAGCTTACACATTTTAAAAAGATCTTGATCACATGTACTTGTCAAAATCTCGAAGTTTCTCAGATTTATTTCATGTTCTTTCCTCCCCTTGGAGATTGGCAAATTTTGAAAGTTCCAAGGAACTATATAATGTTTCAAATGGTTTGTCAATAGTTATACTATTTATACAAAACTCACCATCATGAACCACAAATGATTCAGAGGGAATAAATTTTATAGTTTCATAACTAGAACTATTTTGTATTGAACATTGAGGTTATCTGTAGGCACAAGAAGGGAACTTTTTATAAGTTGAGATTAACATAAAAAGTCGAAGTAGAAAATAAATTTTTAATCCTGACAGTAAAATGTGTTGATTGGCATGTTAGGGGTGTGGGGGCCTTTGGGGGAGGTGTTGGGATGATGAGCATCTGTACTGGCAAATTGGGAAGGTTGTGGGGTGGAGGGAGGAAATAGCAGTTGAAAGGATGTTGAGTATCGTATGAAAATAATAATTGGAAATTGTATTGCATGGATAATTTGCATCTAAAAAGAGAATAATAATTTGCGACCAAGTTGATGATTAGATACAAGTAAAACCACATACCGATGAGCGCTGTTGATTAAGGCCACCATTAGCATCAACAATCAAGTAGTAATCAGGTCCAAGCATCCCTGAAATGGATTACAATAATACATTGGTTCTTAAGGTCACAAAAAGAAAGCTATTTCCTCATAATTTCTTCATAATAGTAAATGTCTCGAGTACGCAACATTTCTCTAGCCAACAAATCAATTCTTCATTAAAAAATCATTAGCAAGATGCGGAATCAGATCACTAAACACTGTAATGCTACAATTTCACTCTCAGAGATGCAGACAACTTGACAAGGAATTGCTAAATCATGTTTTCACCACATGAAGGAGATTGGACAACAAAAAAATAAAGATCAAAATTAAGACATTATACCACGATGGTGACGAATAGTTGTATTCAGGCAATGCTTCTGCTCCTTTAGTTTCCTTTTGAATTTCCAGACATTAGACAACTACAATAAAAACACATCGTGTTACCAGCATAGATCTTGAAATAAAACTAATCAATAAGAAGCAATGTTGTTGTTCAGATTAGGTTATTTTTGATGTGGTTAAACAATAAAAGAATAACGTCACTATACAGCAATTTCAACGAGGGGGCTTTCTTTCATATTTTCAATAATATTAAATTCGTGAGAAATTAGTTCTAGACTTCTAGTTGCTAAGAATCTTGTTTTAAAGGCATTTAATTCATAATGTCCTTGTCAATTCAAAGCACTGAAGCTACCAGGGCCCAGGAGAAGCCTACCTCAAAAATAAAACTTAGTCGAACTTTTAAATTTTACAGTATCTCTAACAAAAGCACAATTTAAGCAGTACGACCATACAGAACACATATTAACTGAGTACTCTTCATGGTTCCTTAGACCAAGTTCACCACGTCAGAACATAAAAAACCTGTTTTATTTATCTTTCAATAATCAATTGATTATATGGCTTTTCAAGTACATTAGCTTCTGTCAGTTTATTAATGCAAACCCCACTGTATGTCTACAAGAAATTCTTCCTCCAATTTATCAAATTAATTATCATTTATCATTCTTTTGAATCACAACATGCATACATCAACAAGCATTTTGAAGATATCTGTATGTGGTCACCAATATGATTCATAATAATAAACTACACAATGTTTATTGATTTATGCATAAGGAGTCCAAAAAGTATAGTCAAATTTAAGAGTGACGTGCTTAAATATCATAAATCGTGTTGCTTACTCTACTAACTGAGATAATTAATAATAACATAATACACCAACAATGTAAGTTGTAATATGGATTAAATTTGTGCAGCATTGATGGGTAATCGAAAGTCAACCAACTAGAGAGTTAATTAAAAGAAAACAGAGAAGCCCAACAAAACTAAAAATCACTAATTACCAAAAAAGAAAAACCCAATACCCTAGTATTTATTCAATAAAAGGACAAATGAACACTGACATCCGAATTTAACAATGTCATTATATTCCTTGCATACATGATCCATGTAGCAACAAACAGATAGTAATTCAAATTAATACTATTAAAAACAAAATTATATAAAAGGAACTCCACTAATAATAAACCAAACACCCGTTTTGTAAAAACAATAAATTAAGCACTTAAAACAAAAAAGTTAAAGCAGATAGAAAAAACTTGTTAAGTAAACCTCAATAACTGACGAGTTGTCAGACTGAATCTGCTCCCAGAGCTTGTCAAAGATCTGATGGCTCTTGTAAACGGAGCCAGGTAAAGGGGGATGGCGCAGGATAGCAGAAATGGGACCCACACACGTGATCAGACCCGAGATGTAGAGAAGTGGGATTAGTAGAAAGTATCGGAGGATGTTCCGCCTCCCACGGAATAACCCGGCGAGGAAACTTCCCCGGCGACGGAGCTTCCGGCGGCAATGGGAGAGGCGGCGAGGTGAAGTGGGTGTGTTGGAGTTTTTGTCTGCGGCGGGTGGTGCGTCGGTGGTATGGCCATTGCAGGTGGTTTTGGGTTTAGTGGGAGTCACCATTGGCTTGCTGTTTAAAGCCATGGGGTAATTGATAAAGATGGGTTTTGATTTTTATGGGAACAGGAAGAAGCTTGTAGGGAATGTTATTATTTTTTTGGAGAGAGGAAAACTTGGCTTGCAGCGCGGCTTGAAATACGAAATTTGGAATTGGGAGTGAAGGGAATGTTATTCGAATTTATGGGAATTCAGATTTAAGCAACACTGCTGGAGTTCATGTGCTCTTTGGATATACGACTTTCATTTTTTTTTTTTTTATTATTTAAGAACATATACGTTACTCTCTATTTTAAATAAATGGACCAGAATCCTCTTCATTTCAAATAAATGTTGACTCTATATTTTATGATCCAAATTACACTTAGATAGGATTATTAATCTCAAATGTTAGGTTTATTTTTAAATTTTAGTTTGAAATTATTAGTCCTCAAATTATAAAATAACTTAAGATGAGAGATTATTCAATACTACATTCTATCTGATATTATAATCTATTTCATTTGAGACTACAAAATTTTAAACAGAATTAAACTCACTTTTTTTTTCTTTTTTTAAAATGATATTATAATCTATTGTAGATGTTCCAATTTTGCATTTTATAGTGTTATATATATAACAAAAATATAGTAAAATGCATACAATTTGTAGCTAAATTTAACTCCTCAATATGACTCTACATTTCACTTCCTCCCTCTAAAATATATTAATTTGCTTTTTTAAAAAAGTTCACTTTCTGTCTTGAATTTTTCATTTATATTTTAGAAAAATTCACTATCTTTCTCCACAACTTTCACTTACTTCAATCCTTCTAAAATATAAGTTTATTATTGATTTTTTAAACTCAACATGTTCAAACCGAGTTTATACAAAATTTATAATTAATTGTTCATCATTTTTTAATGTATAAACAAATTTAAATTATAATTTAAAATATGTTATTATTAATATAGGTAAAATAGTCCAAACGATATTTTTTTTATCCAATCATTTAATTAATCCTGGACAAAACAAACATAAGATGAGATTATTTTAAATTATCTCATGAATAATATCATAAAAAACAAAAATTATTTTAAATTATCTTATGAATAATCTCATAAAAAACAAACATATGATTATGACTATTTTAATCCTAGAATTAACCGTCTTAGGATTATAATCTCATTGCAAACAAACATGGGCAAGGACTTCAACGTCTTTTGATCCGGATTTTCTAACATTTTTGTTAGAAAACGATTCTCAAACGTACAAGGAAGCAATATCCTCTCCAGATGCTTCTCATTGGAAAGAAGCAATAAATAGCGAAATTGAGTCCATTATGCAAAATCATACATGGGAATTGCTGGACCTTCCACCTGGTTCTAAACCCTTAGGGTATAAATGGATCTTTAAAAAGAAGATGAAAGTTGATGGTTCAATTGATAAATACAAAGCAAGGCTTGTAGTTAAAGGCTAAAGACAAAAGGAAGGATTGGATTATTTCGACACTTATTCACCTGTTACAAGAATTACATCTATTTTAATGCTAATAGCAATAGCATCTTTAAATAGACTTGAAATACATCATATGGATGTAAAAACTGCATTCTTAAATGGTGAATTAGATGAAGAAATATATATGGAACAACCTGAATGTTTCATAGCTCTTGGACAAGAGAGAAAAGTATGCAAACTTGTTAAATCCTTGTATGGATTAAAACAAGCACCAAAACAATGGCATGAGAAATTTGATAATGTTATGTTATCAAATGGATTTAAAATCAATGAGTGTGACAAATGTGTTTATGTCAAAAGTACTCAAAAGGAATATGTCATTGTTTGTCTTTATGTGGATGATATGTTAATCATGGGTAGCAACAATGAAGTTATCAATTCAACAAAACATATGTTGTCAAATAGATTTGATATGAAAGACTTGGGGGTTGCTGATATAATTTTAGGAATCAAGATTTCTAGAACCTCTGATGGAATTATATTATCTCAATCTCATTACATTGAGAAAATACTTGAAAATTATAACAAGTATAATATAATTCTAAATAAGACCCAGATTGATATAAATCTTCATCTAGCTAAAAATGAAGGTGATAGATATCTCAACTAGAATATTCTCGTATAATAGGCGGTTTAATGTATGTCATGAATCATCTTAGACCAGATATAAATTATTATTCTTAAGTAAGCTAAGTAGGTATACGAGTAATCCGTAAAGATCATCGAAAGCAATTTTGAGAGTTTTAGGATATTTAAAACATACTCAAAAATATGGATCGATTATACAAGATATCCAAAGAAGATTGGAAGGATATAATGATGCTAATTGGATATCCGATAATAAAGACTAAAAAATCCACAAGTGGATATGTATTTACCACTTGGAGGTGCAAAGATATCTTGAAAATCCTCAAAAAACGTGTATTGCAAGGTCTATGATGGAATCGTAATTCATTGCTTTAGACAAAGCCGAGAAGAAGGTGAGTGGCTTCGTAATTTTTTAGAGGATATTCCAAATTGGTCAAGACTGCACACCAATATATATATATACTTTGTGATAGCCAATCAATGATTGAAAGAAAGACAGAGTCATTTATATAATCTGAAAATCACGTCATATCTGACGAAGACATAATCTGTTAGACAATTGCTCTCAAATGGAATTATCTCAATTGACTATGTAAAGTCAAAAGATAATATTATGGATCCGCTTACGAAAAGGTTTAACAAGAGAAGCAAGTGGAAAAATCATCGAAGGAATGGGTTTAAAGCTCTCTCGCTTAAATAAGAGTCGTCATAATAGTGGCAACCCAACCTAGTCGACCGGAGATCCCAAGATCTAGGTTCAATGGGCAAACCGAACTATGTAGTACTCAAAGAAAGCAATCGAGGAGATATTTACTCCTAACCATTCCTATTATGAGACAATGCACATTTGCTTGCGAGAATCGTGATAAGTTACGCTTTTAATGACTTTTATATCTTGAAATATGTTCAAGTGGAGTATTGCAGATACTCTTGATAGAAGTCACCCACGTGAGTAAGAAGGGGCCACTTACGTGAGAATTTTGAAGGTCAATTCTCTAATATACTTACTTTTAACCAAGAAGTGTTTCAAGGCCAAAATGAACACAAATGTGAGAACCAATTATGTCTGAAGAGATATTTTGTGAATTCTATTGTCTTGGTTTACACAAAAAGCTGACAGTTCAAAGACATCAAGTTTACTGATTAGCCAAGTAAATCCGATAGATTTTACTAAGGCAAGTTCAAAGCCACTAGGCTACTTAACCTGATGAAATATCTTTTCTTATGTACTCGAACTAGTGTCTGCATATTCATAACATATTTTGCATATTGTAAAGCCAATTTTTATATTCATGTGGGGGATTGTTGGAAATGGAATTTGAATGAGAAAATTGACTCGGGTCGGGTCGTGGTTGTGGCGGGCGGGTTCGTGATATATATTTTTAGACAAAATTTGTTTAATAAATATCATCACAATACTACGTCGTTTTGACGACGGTTACACGCCAACAAAAATAACGGTCACGAATTTTTTCTATAAATAAACGGTGTGGGAAGCATTTAAAAAGTAAGTTTTTTCCCGTCCCGCTTCGCGCTGCTAGAGATTTCCAGCCCGTCTGCTCTGCATTAGAAAAGTAGTTCCGCTCCACAATTTTGCAATTCGCGTTCCTTCCTCCATGTAAAATCCTTCCTTCCCTGCCTCGCAATTCCCGCTCCTGCCTGCTTCTGCGAAAGTCCGCTTACGCAAAATCTCGCCTTCTCTGCAAAAGTGTTGCGGCCTCTGCCCGCTTCTCCTATCCTTACTCGCATATTTCTCCATTTTGTGTAAGTATATACATGCATTAATTTTCATGCATAATTACTATTAGTTCAGTGCATAACATAAAAATTGGTTCAATGAATTCTTAATTTTGTAATGCTACTAATTAAGAATTGAAATCCGTTTTATCTTGAGAAGCAATTATTCAATTAACCCTTAGCATCTGTGGGGGAATAAATTTGCTTTAACGAGATTTTGTGAATTCAAAGGACTTAAATTTATTTATTAATATTTTCTGTATTATATTTATATAAAATCATGTTCTGTTTTTATCATAAATATATATATTAAATAATACTATATATTACAAATAACAGAAAGGCCCTGTTTGTAAGAGATCAAACACATTGCCTGCCATGAAAGGTTACAACAATCACAAGTTTACAGCCAACCCCTTCCTTTGTCTACACGAGGTATTAAATTCGTAGAACCAATAATAACTATATTATCAACAAATTCAAATATTAAATAATAATTATGTAGATCAAAGTTCCCATAGTACGACTAAAGGCACCACACAGAACAATTTTTATTTTTTCATATTTTAAACATTTTTTGTAGAAGGGAATGGGGTCATATTTTGTGGGATTTTTTTCACTAACCCATATATATATTTTTTGCAAATATATTACATATACGATTAAAAAAATATTTAAACTTGCATCACTATTACTTGGTTCCTTGCTATTTAAAAAATAAAATAAAAAGATAAGATAGAAAATAATATTTTTTCTGTTCCAAAATTAAAATACAATTTAACTTTTTAGGTTAAATAATATCATATAAAACTTTAAAATTGGTATGACTTTATAAAAGTTTATAAAAATAAAAAAATCTTGTGAATAATAATTTTTGTTATACTATACAATTATAATAATTATATCAACTAAAATTAGATAAATTGACATCAATTTAAAATTTAATATGTCGTGGATCATCTCTAGTTTTTAAACGGATGTAGTAGGATTTAAGACAATTGATATAAAAAAAATAAATATTTCCACATAATTTTTTAATATTTTTACATGAAAATCGTCATCCTATATTAACTGTTTTTACAAATTTCATACTATTGTTATCACTTAGAAATCAATCAGTCATCTTATCTTAAATTCTTCGATGTATTTCAAATTCCTATTTCTATGCGCGACAAGTATTGGAATCAAAGTTTGGAGTATAGTTATTGGGTTATGTTTGTTTGCAATGATTATACTTAGGATATGATTATTAATTTCAAATATCTTATTTATTTTTAAATTTGAGCTTGAAAATATTAGTTCTGAGATTATAAAATAGTTTAAGATGTGAGATTATTTAATACCATGTTTTACCTAGTATTATAATCCCTACCATTTGAGATCAAAAATTGTTAGACAAAATTAACCTCAATTTTTTTTTTAAAAATGACCATAATATCCTGGAATTTCTGTTATTATTACGGGCAACTTAAAACTTACTAGTACAAATACTAAATATTATTTTTTTTGGAGATGGGAGGCGGGGCAGGGGGGGAGGGGGTTGAGGTGGGGGGGTGGGGTGAGGTGTATATAATCACTAAATATTATTTTTTTTAGAAGAGTAGGGGTGGGCGAGTGAGGATGTATACATAATAAGTAAATATTATTTTTTATGGGGTGGGAGGAGTGGGAGTGTATACATAATCAGAAAATAATATTTTTTGGGGATGTGTTTTGGGGTTGGGGGTGGGGGTGGGGGTGGGGGTGGGGGTGAGGTGTATGCAAGACCCCGAATTTTATGAAATAAAAATATTTATTTTTTCTTATAATTACAATTCAGTAAATGATTAAATTGATAAAAGTTTAAAGTTAAGGGTGAGATGTGAATTTTTTTTCAAAATACGCAAGTGGTTATAAAATATTCAATTATCGGGGAATATATTCGTTTGGTCGTGGAATATTCTTTCCATTTATGAGAATATACGTATTTGACGGCCAGCAACCATTTCAGGGCCTCATAACGGATAATCTGTGGGATGAAGAAAAGCGACAAAATTGAGTTTTTATAAATAATCTGGCGTAAGTTATTACCAAGTTAACACTTTGTTGGAATACCCGTTGGTTAAAATACGATGTCTATCAGAAGACCCCGAATTTTATGAAATAAAAGTATTCAATTTTTCTTATAATTACAATTCAGTAAATGGTTAAATTGATAAAAGTTAAAGTTAAGGGTGATATATGAATTTTTTTTTTTCAAAATATGCAAGTGATTATAAAATATTCTTTCTGTCGGAGAATATTCGTTTGGTCGTGGAATATTCTTTCTGTTGGGGAATATTCGCATTTAATTTACCAAGAACCATTTGTGGGCCCCATAATGTAATTCATCGCTTTGATGAAGAAAATAACAAATTAAAATTTTTATAAATAACGGCAGAAGTAGTTATTTATTAACATCATTGGAATACCCGGGTAAAGTAAAGTAAAGTAATACGCTTGTTGCACGAAGAGAAGCACACCAGTATTGCAGATTTTTGAATTATTGATTCTTACGTAAAGAAGGCACTTTCTTGAATAATTTACACGGTAATTAATCGCTCAAGATTATATTTTATTGATTCAATAATTCTTGCGTTGGTATTTTATATTCTTTGTTGTTTCAATAATTGTCACTACACAAAGTTTTTTATTATCTATCGAACAATAATTCATATTATCCTAATAATATTATTAGATAACATTATTGGCAATGTTTAGAAAGTTCTATCTAAGGAGAGGTTTGGTCACCTAATCAAGGCGTCGATGAGGAGAAATCCTTATTGAAAGCCCTCTTCCTTTAACCTAAGGTGGTTGTCATTATTGTGATTACGTAATATTATTTGTGAATAATTAATTATTAATTTATATGATGAGGAAAATATTGATTTTATGTGGATATAGATGGAGAAAATTTTAAAAGTGACAATTGTTGAAAATCGATATTTTATCTTTTATGATAAAATAATATTTTATTATATTATTATAATATAATAATGATGATATTTTTACAATGAATGTGGGATATATGAGTATATGAGGAGGAAGAGTATTTTTATTGCAAAAGTTGTTTAAAACATGTTAAACATGTCTGCGGGCCCATTTCTTGATTGAAATTTGATTATAGCCTGTAAAATTGCCCATATGTGGATTTCGGTCAATTTCTGTTTGGAATTTGGAAAAACTTTCTTCTGTAAAGTTGTAGATAATTGAATTTCCTATAAAAATTCGCGAGATTCAAATTTTCTGATAAAAGGGCTATTTATTATGAATTATTGAAGTTCCAGATTAATTAATTATTATTTGGAGTTTTAAATAAATTAATTGAGAAAAACGTTTTTTTGATGGTTTTGGTTGTTGGAATGTGCTGAAATCAGTTGTCAAGAGGTTGGCGTGAAAATTTTATAATAATAATAATATTTTATTAAATTTTCTGCTTTGGTGTTCTAAGCATTTTTCTATAAATAGGGTGCTTAGGTTAGAATTGAAAATCATACCAGAAACTAAAGATTTCTCTCTATTTCTCTCTCTATATTATCGAGTGTATTCTTGTGAGTATTTTGATATCTTGAGTGTTGCTATACGGTGCAAGTTCGTTCAACGTTATTCCAGTCAGAAGTACTGCTCTTTTGAGGTAAGGGATGGTAAGTGAGTTTAAGGGATTGTAAGGGAGATGATTTTCTTCATAAATGATATTATTTCTTCAATATCATTATGTTGAAATAGTGGTTTGAACTTTTTATCAAATTTAGAACTTTTCATGTCGGGATTACTATTCATGAGTTACTATTCACGAGTTACTATTTATGAGTTACTATTCACGAGTTACTATTCATGAGTTACTATTCACGAGTTACTATTCACGGGTACTATTCACTACAAAATTGGTTTCTTTTTCTAACCAAATTATAGTTAATTTATGAATATTACTCGGAGATTAAAACTATGTATTGATTATATTGATTTTATTATCATATATAACATTTTTATAACCCTGATGTTGAAATTCTCTTTCACTGGAGTGTAAAGATGGGTAGATTATTGGTATGATCATGACTAGGGTTCTCTTTGGCCAGTAGTGAAAAGTTGAATTGGGACTGGTATGATCATGACCATTAAATTTATAATTGAATATCTTTAGCTTAAGTGCAAAGGTGAATTGATCAACATGGTTATAATTATTGTTTATATAAATTCTGAAATGATTATATATTTATTTGAGATAATAATATATTTGGCCTGTAGTGCAAATATGAACTGTTGATGAATATATTTGGCCTATAGTGCAAATATGAATCGCTGAGGAATATCTTTGGCCTGTAGTGCAAAGGTGAATTGTTGATGAATATCTTTGGCCCGTAGTGCAAAGATGAATTTATTAGTATGATTATGAACATGAACTGTGACTTGGTATAACCATGATCTTTGATGTTTCAGGTGATGAAAATTATCTTTGTCCTGGATGAAAAATGGAATTTAGAACAACAATTACGATTATGAGTTATACATGTGATTGTGGACAGGAATTGTTGATTGATGTTACAGGGATAAAACATTGTTGGTGGACTTTTAACATAGAGAAGATAATAGACTTTATGGTCTATTTGACTCTTCTAATGGATTGCTCGTTCCGCTGCAACTATGGTTGAAAAGTTTTATCATCTACCATATGTTCTAAATCTTTGATTTATTACTAATGAAGACTATTGATAAATTATTTATCTTTAGTCATAATATTCTTTACTGAGCTAGTTGTGCTCACCCTTTTGCTTCACAATTCCTTTCAGGTAATATGAGTGTAGGCGGGGGTGAAAGGAATAACAGGGAATAGAATCGGTGGTCATCATTTAGTAGTTATATTTGTTGAATCAAATAGGGTGAAGGGAACCCAACGTTGGAAGGGTGTTTTGCCACTATCATACAAGATGTCTAATGACATACAACCTCGTATCATCATAAGATAGGGATGTGCTCATCCACTTGCTGAGTAAATATACGAGCACTACCTATATAATCTTGGAGTTTGGTTGAAGTATAATTCTCAATTAGAGACGGTAGAGATAATGATATGTCAAGAGAAGACACACCATTGGGAAGAATATGATAGTAATCTTCTCATTTTTTTGGGGGTCTATTGGGTCAACCAAGGATAATTTTGTGGGCATATGATATCTTTAATAACCTAGACGCATGGCCTCCCATGTACGAAAGTTTCTTTGAGCACTTCCCAAAGATTCTTATTTCTAAAACAGTTTTTGACTATACCTTTATGTAAGGTGTTATTATAAGGTGCTGTCCACAGTTGTGACATGAGTCACAGTTGATATATATTTGTATCCAAACTCACAACATATGTGTTGTTTTATTTTGCACGATATTTGTTGTAATAAAGTTGTAGTTGTTTTATGTACCATGTATTTGGCGACTCAGAATGGGTTGGATGGAATGCACCTATTTTGGGGTTGTTACATACGCGTTATTACACAAAGAAAGCACTCATGTTACAATAAAGATTTTTGAATTATTGATTCTTACGTAAGAAGGCACTTACTCAATAATTATTACGATAATTACTATTTAATATTTTATTTTATTGATTCAATAATTGTTTTGCGTTAATATTTTATATTATTGTTGTTTCAATAATTATCAACGCATGAATATTTCCATTATCGGATCAATAATTCATATTATTTGAATAATATTATTAGATAGTATTATTGGCAATGTCTAGAAAATTACATCGAGGAGAGGTTTGTCACCTAATTAATTGGCGTCGATGAGAGAAATTCTTATTGGAAAGCCCCCTCTTTCCTGGGAATGGCATGGTTGTCATAATTGTGATTCTGTAATATTATTTGTGAATAATTAATTATTGATTTATACGATAAGGAAATATTTATTTTATGTGGATATAAATGATGGATATATTTATTTTTATGTGGATAAAAATGAAGGAATTAATGCTGAGGTGTTTTATCAGTATTTCGCCGGTGTAGAGGTATTAAAAATCATCTGTTTGTGGATTTCGGGTATTTTTTGAATGGAATTTGAAATAATATTTTGATGAGTTTTATTGATTGTGCCCAAAAATGGTAATTTTTAGATGTATAGATTAAGAGTTATGAATTTTATGAGAAAAGACTATTTTAAAAGTAACCGCTATAACTCCTTGTGGTTAACTCCAAAATTGATAAAATTTTTATTGGGAGTACATCTATATAATATCAGTGTACTCTTTGAATTTCGGAATTTTTAGATAAAAGTACAATTTATGATAAATGTCTAAATATTCGGCGGTTTTGGCCATATGAAAAATAGTAAATGAATTTTAAAAATTTTGAGAAAAATATATGTTCAATATGGGACTATATTCTGCTAAATTCCAAAAAAAAAAAATATTTTTGGAACTGATTTGGTATTTTTCATGAAAATGGTCTAGTTATGAGTAAAAGAATTAAATATGTTATGTGAAGTAAGAAAATTGGAAAATATGATTTTATGGCTTGAGAATCATACATGAGTTATATGCAGATTTTTTATGAGGGTTTTGGTTATTGGTGATGAAATCTTATGAGTTTGGCATTTTAGAATGATTAAATGCATTATTTAGTAAAGTGTAAATAATTAAAATAAATTGTTTATAAGTTTAAGAAATGTTATTTCAATATCATTATACCGAAATATTGGTATGGATTTTATTGTGGAATTTCTATTTTTTTGTGTCGGGTTTACTATTCATGAGTTACTATTCACGAGTTACTATTCATAAGTTACTATTCACGAAGTTACTATTCTTGGGTTACTATTCACGAGTTATTCATGACAAAATTGGTTTTTTTTTCTAACCAAATTATAGTTGATTTATGAATATTACTCTTGAGATTAAAACTGTATGTTGATCATATTATTTGTATTATCATATATAACATTTTTATAACCCCAATGATGATATTTCTCTTTGACTTGAGTGTAAAGATGGGTAAATTTTTGGTATGATCATGACTATGGGTTCTCTTTGGCCAGTAGTGCAAAGTTAAATTGTTGACTGGTATGATCGTGACCATTGAATTTATAATTGAATATCTTTAGCTTAAGTGCAAAGGTGAAATGATCAACATGGTTATAATTAATATTTATATAAATTCAAATGATTATATATTTCTTTTGAGATAATAATATATTTGGCTGTGTAGTGCAAATATGAATCATTGATGAATATATTTGGCCTATAGTGCAAATATGAATCGTTGAGGAATATCTTTGGCTTCAGAAGTGCAAAGGTGAATTGTTGATGAATATCTTTGGCCGTGGTGCAAAAGATGACATGTTGTTGAATATCTTTGGCGATGAGTGCAAAGATGAACAGTGCAATTTCCTGAAATAGGTGCTTGGGTTAGAATTAAAATCACACGAGCTGAAGTTTTCTCTCTCTTCTCTCTATATTATCGAGTGTATTCTTGTGAGTATTTTGATATCTTGAGTGTTGCTATACGGTGCAAGTTCGTTCAGCGTTATTTCAGTCAGAAGTACTGCTCTTTTGAGGTAAGGGATATTATTTGTTTAAAAATGATATTATTTATTCAATATCATTATGCCGAAATATTGGTTTGAATTTTTATCAAATTTGAAACTTTTTCATGTCGGGATTACTATTCATGAGTTACTATTCACGATTTACTATTCACGAGTTACTATTCATGAGTTACTATTTACGAGTTACTATTCACGGGTACTATTCACTACAAAATTGGTTTCTTTTTCTAACCAAATTATAGTTGACTTATGAATATTACTCTGGAGATTAAAACTATATATTGATTTTATTATCATATATAACATTTTTATAACCTCGATGTTGAAATTCTCTTTCACCTGAGTGTAAAGATGGGTAGATTATTGGTATGATCATGACTAGGGTTCTCTTTGCCGAGAGTGAAAAAGTTGAATTGGGATTTGGTATGATCATCATGACCATTAAATTTATAATTGAATATCTTTAGCTTAAGTGCAAAGGTGAATTGATCAACATGGTTATAATTATTGTTTATATAAATTCAAAATGATTATATATTTATTTGAGATAATAATATATTTGGCTTTAGAGTGCAAATATGAATCGCTTGATGAATATATTTGGCTATATAAGCGCAAATATGAATCGATGAGGAATATCTTTGGCCCAGAAGTGCAAAGGTGAATTGTTGATGAATATCTTTGGCCCGTAGTGCAAAAGATGAATTTATTAGTATGATTATGAACATGAATGTGACTTGGTATAACCATGATCTTTGATGTTTCAGTGATGAAAATTATCTTTGTCCCGGATGAAAAAGGAATTTAGAACAACAATTACGATTATGAGTTATACATGTGATTGTGGGCGAAATTGTTGATTGATGTTACGAGGATAAAACATTGTTGGTGGACTTTTAACATAAATGAAGATAATAGACTTTATGGTCTATTTGACTCTTCTAATGGATTGCTTTCGTTCACTAAACTATGGTTGGAAAGTTTTATCATCTACCATATGTTCTAAATCTCCGATTTATTATTGATGAAGGCTATTGAAAATTTAATTTTCTTTAGTCATGATATTCTTTACTAAGCTAGTTGTGCTCACCCTTTTGCTTCACTTGTAGCTGGGTCGAGCGGTGGTAACAGGAGAATAGAACGGTGGTAATCATTTAGTAGTTGTATTTGTTGAATCAAATAAGGTGAAGCGAACCCAACGTTGGAAGGGTGTTTTGCCACTATCATACAAGATGTCTAATGACATACAAACTCGTATCATCATAAGACAGGGATGTGCTCATCCACTTGCTGAGTATATATACGAGCACTACCGATATAATCTTGGTGTTTGTTTGGAGTATAATTCCCAATTAGAGACAGTGGAGATAATGATATGTCAAGAGAAGACTCACCATTGGGAAGAATATGATAGTAATCTTCTCGTTTTTTTTTGGGGTTTATTGGGTCAACCAAGGATAATTCTGTGGCCATATGATATCTATCATAACCTGTACGCATGGCCTCCCAATGTATGAAAGGTTTCCTTGAGCACTTCCCAAAGATTCTAATTTCTAAAACAGCTTTTGACTATACCTTTATGTAAGGTGTCATTGTGACGTGCTATCCAAGGTTGGGATGAGTGTCACAATTGGTATATATTTGTATTCAAACTCACAGCATATGTGTTGTTGTATTTTGCACGACAATTGTTGTAAGACCCCAAATTATTAATAAATGAAATTTATTTTCCTCTATTTATTATTTTGAAATAGTAAGGATTGATTTGATTAATGTGGATAGTTATGGGTAAAATACGCAAATATTTTAAAATAAGCAAGTGGTTATAAAATATTCATTGTTGTCGGAGAATATTCGTTTGGTCGTGGAATATTCTTCTTCATCGGGGAATATTAAATATTCGCATTTACGCAAGTCTTTTCATGGGCCCCATAACGGAAAAAGCGATTGGATGAGGAAAACGACAAATATAAGTTGTTTAAAAATAACAGGCGTAGTTATTCACAAGATTATCTTTAAAAAATACCCGTGGTTATAATAAAGAATAATGCTATTGTTGTTGCAAGAAGATACTGCAGTATTGCACCAATTATTGATTCTTATGTAAGTAAGGCACTACTCAATAATTGTTACGAGTTATTGTTCAAAGATTTTATTTTATTGATTCAATAATTGTCAAGTTGATATTTTATATTACCGTTGTTTCAATAATTGTCACTATATCAAGATTTTCCATTATCGAAGCAATAATTCATATTAATTTGAATAATATTATTAGATAACATTATTGGCAATGTCTAGAAAGTTCTGCAAGGAGAGGTTTGGTCACCTAATTGCTTTACCAAGAAGAGAGAAATTCTTATTGAAAGCCCTCTTTCCTGAACCGCTGGTTGTCAATATTGTGATTCTCAATAATATTATTTGTGAATAATTAATTATTGATTCATATGATGAGGAAAATATTGATTTTATGTGGATATAGATGGAGAAAATTTTTAATGTGACAATTGTTGAAAATTGAAATTTTATCTTTTCCGATAAAATAATTTATTTAAATATATTATTATATTTTAATAATATAATAATGATGATATTTTTACGATGAATGTGGGATATATGAGTATATGTGGAGGAGGAGTATTTTTTATTACCAAAAATGTTTAAAACATGTTAAACACGTCGGTGGACCCCATTTATTGATGAAAATTTGATTATAAACAGAAATCGTCTGCTTTATAGATTTCGGTCAATTGTTGTTTGGAATTTAGAAAACTTTCTTCCGTAAAAGTTGTAGAGAATTGAATTTCCTATAAAAATATGCGAGATTCAATTTTCTCGACAAAAGGGCTATTTATTGTGAATTATTGAAGTTCAAAACTCAAAATAATTGATTTTTGGAAGTTTAAAATATTTTAATTATGGAAAACGTTTTGGTGAGTTAAGTGGGTCTAGCATGTGTTATTGATTGTTGAAATCAGATCTCCAAAAGTGGGTATATGGAATTTTAACAAATAATAATATTATTTTAATAAATTTTCTGCTTTGGTGTTCAAGCATTTTCCTATAAATAGGGTGCTTAGGTTAGAATTGAAAATTACACCGTAAACCCAAGTTTTCTATATTTTTCTCTCTATATATTGAGCGTATTCTTGTGAGGATTTTGATACTTTGAGTATTGTTATACGGTGCAAGTTCCCTTCAAAGACTATACTCGGTATTCTAAATTTAGGTACTAAATCTTTCGAGGTAAGGGATATTATTTTTTTCGAATGATATTATTTCTTCAATATCATTATCTTTGAAATATCGATCCAAGTTTTTATCAAATTTGGAACTTTTGGTGTAGAATTCTTATTCACGTATACTGCCTTTATTCACGATATCTGACACTTATTCACGAATCACTAACTATTCATCGAAAAATGAAAATTTTCCTTTTCGTCTAAAATATCTATTGTGGATACTAGCTTTGATTGTATCCATGTTTTGATCATTTTTGAATTTTACACCACTATGATTATTTTTGAGGTATTTTTGGACATGGATAAAACAAAGTACAAATCCTTAATCCTTAATCCTTGTCAATTTGTTTCAATTTGGATTCGCTTTTTAAAATATTTTTCATCATCCTCGGTCTTAAATGATGACATTATTGAATATCTTTGGCCCAGTAGTGCAAAGATGAATGATTTCTCGATGAATATCTTTGGCCTATAGTGCAAAGATGAGCAGTGTTTAGATGAACATGACCAATCGATGAATATCTTTGGCTGTAGTGCAAAGATGAATATATTGATTCCGTATATATATTGATTGATGTTACGGGGATAAAAGATGAGCGATGAACTTTTAAATTCATACATAGAAGATAGTAGTTTGCATTCTCTACTTAACTCTTCTAATGAATTATTATTTTCCGCTGCGAATATTGATTTAAAATTTGTTGTCTATTGTATTCTATTAGATTTTTCCTGTTGGAGACTAACGATAATTTGTTGTATATTATCTTAGTCATAATATTCTTTACTGGGCTAGTTGAGCTCACCCTTTTCCTTTTTGTTCCATTTTTCTTCTCAGGAGGAGATAATGTAGCGAGTACGAGTCGGGGGATGTAATGATGGTTCTAGAGAGAGTTGTTTAGTAGTCCTCACCATTTTGTAAAATAATGTATCAATAATTATGATGAGGATTTATTTGTATGTGGATATTGTTTAGATGGCAATATCTCGTATTTAAACTCACGCTTTCTTGTTGTAATAATAAAGTTGTAGTTGTTTACATACCATGTATTGACAACTCAGAATGGGTGGTGTATACCTATTTTGGGGGCATCACAGTTGGTATCAGAGCTTAGGGATATGATCTCTGGCGGAGATCGGGGAATAGAACTAGGAGGGGAGAGACGAGTAAATCCTTCGATAGTGTGTCCTACCTAAGCTTATTTGTTAGTTGGTCAGTATATAGAGATATTATGTGATATATTGATTTCTTTAATTAACCCTTGATTTATGACAGTATTTGAGAATGTCGACTGAGAATATTAACAGTGGAAATGAAACCGTGGAGATGCCTGTACTTACCAACGAGGAGAACGTGCAACAGGCTGGCAATGTTCCTCCCGTGAACAATACCACTGAGCAGATGATGAACGAGGGGATGTTTAGAAGCTTTTTGCAGTTCATGCAAAATCAGACGAGGGAGACTCGTGTTCAAAATACAGGAGAAAATGATAGCGATTCACGGGTTGTCACAGCCAAGCAGTTCAAAGAGTTGGGACCACCAAAATTTAAGAGAAAGCCAGATCCGATCATGGCAGAAACATGGGTCAAGCAAATTACCAAGATATTCGATGTCTTGGGATGCACGGAGGAACAGAAGGTTCCATTCGCCACCTTTATGTTCCGTGGGGATGCAGACTACTGGTGGGAGTCTGTGAAACGTACCCATCCATCCGCACTCAGCATGTCTTGGGAGACGTTTCAGAAACTATTTAATGACAAATACTTTCCTGAAAGTGTTCGACATATGAAGGAAGTGGAGTTCATCCAGTTAGAATGTAACAACGTGATTTGTCTCAAAGACGAGGCAAAGTTTGCGAGAGTTATCCGTGTTCAGCACCTCATTTGGTGGAGAATGAGGAACGTGTGACACGGATGTTTCGAGAGAGGTTTGAAACCCTAGATACGACAATATCTCATTTCTCATAAATTTTCTCTCTATTCAGATGTTGTAATCGTGGCTCAATTATTAGAGCGAGATAACGAGTACGGCCAACCGAGGGACCACAATCGAGATCATACCGTAGATAGCGAACAACAAAACAACGATAACGGTGGAGAAAGAAAAAAGACGGACAAAAATGGTAACCACTGGTGGTAATCATGGCCATGAAAATAGAAGAAGCGAGTCGAGAGAGATTTTAAAAAGAGAGATTTAACAATGACCATGTGAAGACGACGGTCTTAGGACAAAGAATCGGTTCCAAGGGAGGAGAAAGACCACCGGTCATATGCTATAATCTGGGGAAAGAGGGACATATCGGTCAAACCGCCCACAACAGTTCAAGGTATGCTATAATTGTGGAAAGGAAGGACATATCGCTCGAGATTATGCAGAAGAAACCTAGTTCAATGAGACGGTGACTCAAAAGTCTCATCCCCGTAAAAGTCAAAGTCAATCTGTTCTGGAAGAAGCGTTTGTTGTGATCGTCAAAATGCGAGAACCCCAAACGAGGTGATCACGGGTAAGCTATTTATAAATTCTTGCGAAGTTTATACCTTACTTGATACTTTAAGTGCTACCCATTCATTTATCTCTCCTACTTGTGCTCAACGCTTAAACTTGACTCGGAGAAATTAGATTTTGACCTATCTCGTGGAAACTCCGTTAGGAGAAACTTTCATCACATCCACTGTTTATAAATCTTGTCTAATCCAAGTTGGCACCATTACATTACCTGTTGACCTTATCTCTTTAAAGATACTTGCTTTTGATGTGATTTTAGGGATTGATTGGTTAACTACTCATCATGCCAAAATTGATTGTTTTCGTAAGGTTGTTAGTTTTCATATTCCTAATCAACCTGTTGTACGAATTCAAGCAACTAAACCATTAAAATCAATCACTGGCATATCTAATCATAAAGCTATTCGTTTATTGAAAAACGGATGTCAAGTTTTCTTAGCCCATGTTATGGATTTGAATAAAGACACGTCAAATTTGAATAATATTCTGTTGTTATTGACTTTTCCGACATATTTCACAAGAAGAACTTCCCGGTCTACCCCGAACGTGAAGTTGAATTCTTTATTGATCTTGAACCGCACAAAGCCCATTTCTAAAACCCCATATCGAATGGCTCCTATTGAACTTCGTGAGTTAAAGGTCCAACTATAGGAATTGTTGGACATCGGTTTCATTCGTCCCAAAGACATCTCCTTGGGGTGTGCTCTCTGTTTTATTCGTAAAGAAGAAAAAGATGGGAGTATGCGACTTTGTATTGACTATCGAGAATTGAACCATGTCACCATCAAGAATAGGTATCCTCTACCTCGTATTGATGACTGTTTGACCAATTACAAGGAGCACAATTCTTTTCAAAAATAGATCTTAGCTTCCGGATATCATCAAATTTGAAAATTAGAACTGAGGATATTCCAAAGACTGCCTTCAGAACTCGGTATGGGCATTTTGAATTCTTAGTTATGTCTTTCGGATTGACTAATGCTCCTGCGGCTTTCATGGATATAATGAATCGAGTATTCAAGGAATATTTGGATCAATTCATTGTTGTCTTTATTGATGACATCCTCATATATTCCAAAAGCCGTGAAGATCATGAGCACCATTTGAAGCTGGTACTCCAAAGGCTTCGTGAAAATAAGCTTTATGCCAAGTTGAAGAAATGCGAATTCTGGCTTGAGGAAGTAGCATTCCTTGGGCACGTGGTGTCGAAACATGGAGTATCTCGCTGATCCGCTAAGATTGAAGCAATACAAAGTTAGAGCAACCAAGTCGGTGATCAAGTCGTAGCTTTTGAAGCTTAGCTAGTCATTATCGGAGATTCATGGAAGGGTCTTCTCGAATCGCTACTCCATTAACTCAAATTGACTCGGAAAGATATAAAATTAAGTATGGAGCGAGGAATGCGAGAAGAGTTTCCAAGAGCTTAAGAGGAGACTTATTTCTAAGACTGTTCTAACAATACCATCCGGTTCGAATGGATTTGTTATCTCAAATGATGCTTCCTGAAAGGGTTAGGATGTGTTCTCAAATGCAACGTGGAAAGTCATAGCCTATGCTTCGCGACAACTTAAAGAGTATGAGAGGAATTATCCTACTCATGATCTAGAGTTAGCAGCAGTCGTTTTCGCGCTAAAGATATGGAGGGACTATCTATATGGGGAGAAAGTGGAGATATATTCAGACCATAAAAGCCTTAAATATTTCTTCACACAAAAGGAACTCAACATGCGGCAACGACGTTGGCTTGAGTTGTTGAAAGACTACGATCACACTATTCAATACCATCCTGGAAAAGCGAACGTAGTAGCTGACGCATTGAGTAGAAGATCATATGTAGAAACGAGTGCGATGATGTCAAGTATACGCATAGAGCCAACTTTAATAGAAAAAGTTAAGGTTGCTCAAGCCACCGATCCGGAGCTGATGCGTATGAAGAAGAAAGTACAAGAAGGTGCTATTCTGGAAGCGAGAATTGATGAAGAAGGAATACTTCGAGTCCACTCCAGACTTTGTGTTCCTAATGACTCTGATTTGAAGTACAAGATTATGATGGAGGCACACAATACACTATTTGCAATCCATCCTGGAAGTACTAAAATGTATCGTGATCTTCGACATACATTTTGGTGGAACAATATGAAGAGAGAGATTGCAAAGTTTATCTCAACATGTTTAACTTGTCAACGTGTAAAGGCGGAGCATCAAGTGCCAAAGGGTCCATTGCAACCACTTGAGATTCCGAAATGGAAGTGGGAACACATTACCATGGATTTCGTTCTGGGTCTTCCTACTGGTTTCTCAAGGCATCAATGCTATTTGGGTTATTGTTGATAGATTAACCAAGTCTGCTCATTTCTTGTCGATCACGGAGACTTATTCCTTGAACGTCTTGCTCAAATGTACGTAAATGAGATTGTGAGATTGCATGGCATGCCAAGATCCATAGTTTCGGATCGTGACCCAAGATTCACTTCAAGATTTTGGGTTAGCTTGCAAAAAAGCTATGGGCACGATTTATGATTGATTCGATACCATCCTCAAACGGACGGACAATCGAGAGGACTATTCAAACTCTTGAAGATCTATTAAGACTCGTGTCCTGAGACTTCAAGGTAGTTGGGATAAGTATTTACCATTGGTGGAATTCTCCTACAACAACAGCTTATCGAGCAAGTATAGGTGTGGCTCCATTTGAAGCATTATATGGACGAAAGTGTCGCTCTCCAATATTTTGGGATGAGGTGGGTGAAGCAACATTGTTGGGACCCGAATTAGTACGTATGACTACCGAAAAGATCCAAATGATTCGACAAAATATACAAACGGCACAAGATCGACAAAAGAGTTATGCGAATCTTCATCGAAAGGACGTGGAATTTAGTATAGGGGATCATGTATTGTTGCGAGTTGCTCCATGGAAGGGAGTTACAAGGTTTGGAAAGAGAGGAAAGCTCAATCCACGATTCATTGATCCATTTCAAATTCTTGACCGAGTAGGAAATGTAGCATATAGACTCGCGTTACCTCCGAATATGTCTCGTGTTCATAATGTGTTTCACATATCCGTATTTCAGAATATGTGAAAGACCCGAACCACGTTATAGAGTTAGAACCGACGAGATAAATCAAGACTTAACGTCACGAAGAGGTACTGTTAAGATCTTGGATAAGAAGGAGCATGTCCTACGCACGAAGGTCATACCACAAGTTAAAGTTTTGTGGAGGAATCGTCTTATAGAAAATGACACAGGAGTTAGAAAGCGGAAATGAAAGCGAGGTATCCTCACCTTTTCAAACACCCAGTCGCGTCGTCGCCAATTTCGAGGACGAAATTTCATAAGGAGGGAGGTTGTAAGACCCCAAATTATTAATAAATGAAATTTATTTTCCTCTATTTATTATTTTGAAATAGTAAGGATTGATTTGATTAATGTGGATAGTTATGGGTAAAATACGCAAATATATCAAAATAAGCAAGTGGTTATAAAATATTCATTGTTGTCGGGAATATTCGTTTGGTCGTGGAATATTCTTTATTGCGTGTGGGGAATATTAAATGCAATGGCCAAGCAGTCTTTTCAGGGCCCCATAACGTAAAAGCGATTGGATGAGGAAAATGACAAATATAAGTTGTTTAAAAATAACTTACAGTAGTAGTTATTCAAGATTATCTTGTTAAAATACTACGGTGGTTATAATACGATGTCTGGCGTTGTTACTTGTGAAGACACCAGTATTGCACCAATTATTGATTCTTACGTAAGAAGGCACTACTCAATAATTATTACAATGAATTCTTTATTCAAAGATTTTATTTTATTGATTCAATAATTGTTGCGTTGATATTTTATATTATTTGTTGTTTCAATAATTGTCACTATACAAGATTTTCCATTATCGAATCAATAATTCATATTATCTGAATAATATTATTAGATAACATTATTGGCAATGTCTAGAAAGTTCTGTCTAAGGAGAGGTTTGGTCACCTAATCATGCTTGCCATGAGGAGAAATTCTTATTGGAAAGCCCCTTTCTCGAGAACTGCAAATGTCAATATTGTGATTCTCGTAATATTATTTGTGAATAATTAATTATTGATTCATATGATGAGAAAATATTTAATTTATGTGGATATAGATGGAGAAAATTTTTAATGTGACAATTGTTGAAAATTGAAATTTTATCTTTTTCTGATAAAATAATTTATTTAAATATATTATTATATTTTAATAATATAATAATGATGATATTTTTACGATGAATGTGGGATATATGAGTATATGTGGAGGAGGAGTATTTTTGTTACCAAAAAATGTTTAAAACATGTTAAACATGTCGGTGGACCCCATTTATTGACAGAAATTTGATTATAGCCTGTAAAATCGTCCGTTTATAGATTTCGGTCAATTGTTGTTTGGAATTTAGAAAAACTTTCTTCTGCAAAGTTGTAGAGAATTGAATTTCCTATAAAAATACGCGAGATTCAAATTTTCTGACAAAAGGGCTATTTATTGTGAATTATTGAAGTTCCGAAACTCCGAAATAATTGATTTTTGGAAGTTTAAAATATTTTAATTATGGAAAACGTTTTTGGTGAGTTAAGTGGGTCTAGCATGTGTTATTGATTGCTGAAATCAGATCACCAAAAGTGGGCATATGGAATTTTAACAAATAATAATATTATTTTAATAAATTTTCTAACTTTGGTGTTCTAAGCATTTTCCTATAAATAGGTGCTTAGGTTAGAATTGAAAATTACACCGTAAACTCCAAGTTTTCTATATTTTTCTCTCTATATATTGAAATGTATTCTTGTGAGGATTTTGATACTTTGAGTATTGTTATATCGGTGCAAGTTCCTTCAAAGACTATACTCGTGATTCTAAATTTATCTACTAATCTTTCGAGGTAAGGATATATTATTTTTTCATAATGATATTATTTCTTCAATATCATTATCTTTGAAATATTGATCTGAAGTTTTTATCAAATTTAGAACTTTTGGTGTCTGATTACTATTCACGATATCGACCTTTCATTCACGAATCTGACTATTCATCGAAAAATGAAAATTTTCCTTTTAAATAAAAATATCTATTGTGGATAATAGCTTTGATTGTATCCATGTTTTGATCATTTTTGAATTTTACACCACTATAATTATTTTTGAGGTATTTTTGGACATGGATAAAACAAAGTACAAATCCTTAATCCTTGTCAATTTGTTTCACTGGATTCGTTTCTTTAAAAATATTTTTCATCATCCTCAGTCTTAAATGATGACATTATTGAATATCTTTGGCCTGTAGTGCAAAGATGAATGATTTCTGATGAATATCTTTGGCCTATAGTGCAAAGATGAACAGGTGTTTAGATGAACATGACCAACTGATGAATATCTTTGGCCTGTAGTGCAAAGATGAATATTTGATTCCAGATATATATTGATTGATGTTACAGGGATAAAAGATAGACGATGAACTTTTAAATTCATACATAGAAGATAGTAGTTTGCATTCTCTACTTAACTCTTCTAATGAATTATTATTTTCCGCTGCGAATATTGATTTAAAACTTGTTGTCTATTGTATTCTATTAGATTTTTCCCTGTTGGAGACTAACGATAATTTGTTGTATATTATCTTAGTCATAATATTCTTTACTGGGCTAGTTGAGCTCACCCTTTTCCTTTTTGTTCCATTTTTCTTCTCAGGAGGAGATAATGTAAATGAAGACTAGTGGGGGATGTAATGATGGTTCTAGAGAGAGTTGTTTAGTAGTCCTCACCATTTTGTAAAATAATGTATCAATAATTATGATGAGGATTTATTTGTATGTGGATATTGTTTAGATGACAATATCTCAGTATTTAAACTCACGCTTTCTTTGTTGTAATAATAAAGTTGTAGTTGTTTACGCACCATGTATTGACAACTCGTAATGGGTGGTGTATACCTATTTTGGGGGCATCACAGGTTGGTATCGAGCTTAGGGATATGATCTCCAAGGCGGAGATCGGGGAATAGAACTAGGAGGGAGGCAGAAAGAAATCCTTCGATAGTGTGTCCTACCTAAGCTTATTTGTTAGTTGGTCAAGATATAGAGATATTATGTGATATATTGATTTCTTTAATTAACCCTTGATTTATGACGATATTTGAGAATGTCGATCGAGAATATTAATAAATGAAATGAAACCGTGGAGATGCTGTACTTACTAACGAGGAGAACGCAGAACAGTTTGTGAATGTTCCTCCCGTGAACAATACCAATTTGAAAGAGATGATGAACGAGGGGATGTTTAGAAGCTTTTTTAGCTTCATGCAAAATCGACGAGGGAGACTCGTGTTCAAAATACAGGAGAAAATGATAGCGATTCACTGTTGTCACAAATGCAAGCAGTTTCAAAGAGTTGGGACCACCAAAATTTAAGAAAGCCGATCCGATCATGGCGAAAACATGGGTCAAGCAAATTACCAAGATATTCGATGTCTTGGGATGCGGAGGAACGAAGGTTCCATTCGCCACCTTTATGTTCCGTGGGGATGCAGACACTCTTTGGTGAATCAGTGAAGTGTACCCATCCATCCGCTTTTCAAGATGTCTTGGGAGACGTTTGAGAACTATTTAATGACAAATACTTTCCTCGAAAGTGTTCGTCATATGAAGGAAGTGGAGTTCATCGATTAGAATGAAACAACGTGGCGGTGTCTCGATCGAGGCAAAGTTTGCGAGTTATCCGTGTTTGCACCTCATTTGGTGGAGAATGAGGAACGTATGACCTGATGTTTACGAGAGGTTTTGAAACCCGGCGATCGACAATATCTCATTTCTCATAAATTTTCTCTCTATTCGGATGTTGTAATCGTGGCTCAATTATTAGAAGCGAAATAACGAAAGTACGGTCAACCGAGGGACCACAATCGAGGATCATACCGGAGATAGCGATCAACAAAACAACGATAACCAGTGGAGAAAAAAAAAGACGGACAAAAATGGTAACCACTCTGGTGGTAATCATGGCCATGAAAATAGAAGAAGCGAGTCAGGAGGAGATTTTTAAAAGAGGAGATTTAACAATGACCATGTGAAGACGACAGTGCCGACAACAACTGGTTCCAAGGGAGGAGAAAGACCACCGGTCATATGCTATAAATACGGGAAAGAGGGGCATATCTGTCCAAACTGCCCACAACAGTTCAAGGTATGCTATAATTGTGGAAAGGAAGGACATATCGCTCGAGATTGTACGGTAGCGAAACCTAGTTCAGCGGGGACGGTGACTCAAAAGACTGTCCCAAGAAAAGTCAAAGTCAACGGTTCCTGAAAGAGCGTTTGTTGTGACTGGTCAAAATGCGAGGAACCCAAACGATAATTTGTTGTATATTATCTTAGTCATAATATTCTTTACTGGGCTAGTTGAGCTCACCCTTTTCCTTTTTGTTCCATTTTTCTTCTCAGGAGGAGATAATGTAAATGAAATCTAGAGTCGGGGATGTAATGATGGTTCTAGAGAGAGTTGTTTAGTAGTCCTCACCATTTTTGTAAAATAATGTATCAATAATTATGATGAGGATTTATTTGTATGTGGATATTGTTTAGATGACAATATCTGTATTTAAACTCACAGTTTTACTGTTGTAATAATAAAGTTGTAGTTGTTTCTGTACCATGTATTGACAACTCAGAATGGGTGGTGTATACCTATTTTGGGGGCGTCACAATTGTTGTAATAAAGTTGTAGTTGTTTTCTGTACCATGTATTTGGCAACTCAGAATGGGTTGGATGGAATGGACCTATTTTGGGGTTGTCACATTTGGTATCAGAGTTTAGGGATATTGTAAGACCCCGAATTTTATGAAATAAAAGTATTCAATTTTTCTATTTAATAAATAGTTAAATTGATAAAAGGTTAAAGTTAAGGGTGATATATGAATTTTTTAAAATACGCAAGTGGTTATAAAATACTTATTGTTGTCGGGGAATATTCGTTTGGTATTGGAATATTCTTGCTTTGTCGAGAATATTAAATGCGACGCAAGCATAACCATTTATGGGCCCCATAATGAATAACCACGATTAAGAAAAACGACAAATTTGAGTTTTTATAAATTACTGGTACAATTATTATCGTTAACATCATTGGAATACCTTGGGTAAAGTAAATGTAATACGTATTGTTACATAAGAAGCATTGAAGATTATTACTGATTTTTTAATTATTAATTCTTACGTGAAAGCACTACTCAATAATGGTTACGATAATTACTTTATTCAATATTTTATTTTATTGATTCAATAATTGCTGCGTTGATATTTTATATTATTATTGTTCAATAATTGTCCTTTGCACAAGATCTCCATTATCGGATCAATAATTCATATTATTTGAATAATATTATTAGATAGCATTATTGGAAATGTCTAGAAAGTTCATCGAGGAGAGGTTGAGTCACCTAATTAATTGCTTGCTAGTAGAAAAAAAATCCTTATCTGAAAGCCCCTCTTTCTTGGGAGCATTCACCGTTGTCATAATTGTGATTCTGTAATATTATTTGTGAATAATTAATTATTGATTTATATGATAAGGAAATATTTATTTGATGTGGATATAAATGATGAATTTATTTATGTGGTTATAAATGAAGGAATTAATGTTGAGGTATTTTATCAGTATTTTGTCGGATTAGAGGTATTAAAAGATCAAGTCGATGTTCTTACAGCTCTATTGTGTGAGTTATAATTTTTAATCCGACCGTTGGATCGTTTTGATTTTTGGATATGTTATACATATATAAGTTTAGTATATGTTCACAAATTTTGAACCGTTAAAAATGAACGAATGATTTGTTATGAATTTTAAGAGGTGACTGATTCGAAAATTAGGTTTATAAATGATTTGGTGTAAAATTCTAGAAATGATGGATATATTTATTTTTATGCGGATAAAAATGAAAGAATTAAGGTTGAGGTGTTTTATCAGTGTGTAGAGGTATTAAAAATCGTCTGTTTGTGAATTTCGGGTATTTTTTGATTGGAATTTGGAAAAACTTTCTTCTACAAAGTTGTAGAGAATTAAATTTCCTATGAAAACACGAGAGTTTCGAATTTTTCTGATAAAAGATCTATTTATTATGAATTACTGAAGTTTCGGAAAATAAAATGATTTTTATTAATTTATGGATTGGACCCACTTTGGTTGGTGTAGAAAAAAAAATGTGCTGAAATTATTTATTCAAAGGTGGAGTGCTGAGCTTGGTCATGGTGTGCATGACAATTGTTATAAGAATAATATTATTTTATTAATTTAGTCTCCTTTGGCGTTCTAGCATTTTCTTATAAATAGGTGCTTATGTTAGAATTGAAAATCACACCAGAAACAAGTTTTCTTTCTCTCTATATTATCAAGCATATTTTTGAGAGTATTTAGATACTTTGAGAGTTGTTGTTTAGTAGAAGTTTCCTTCGGTTTTCATCCGATATTCCATCGAAGATCTTTTTTTTTTTGAGGTAAGGGATTTTAAGGGTTATTATGTTTTTCAACATTCGTACTTCTTCCCGAGCCTTGAGAAAATTCTGAAAAATTTGAAATAATATTTTGATGAGTTTTATTGATTGTGTCCAAAAATGGTGATTTTTGGATATATAGATTAACAGTTATGAATTTTATGAGAAAAGACATTTTAAAAGTAACCGCTTATAACTCCTTGTGGTTAACTCCAAAACTGATGAAATTTTTATTGAAAATACATCTATATAATATCAGTGTACTCTGTGAATTTTGGAATTTTTAGATAAAAGTTCAATTTATGATAAATGTCTAAATATTCGGCGATTTTGGCCATATGAAAAATAGTAAATGAATTTTAAAAATTTTGAGAAAAATATATGTTCAATATGGGACTATATTCTGCTAAATTCCAAAAAAAAAAAATATTTTTGGAACTGATTTGGTATTTTTCATGAAAATGGTCTAGTTATGAGTAAAAGAATTAAATATGTTATGTGAAGTAAGAAAATTGGAAAATATGATTTTATGGCTTGAGAATCATACATGAGTTATATGCAGATTTTTTATGAGGGTTTTGGTTATTGGTGATGAAATCTTATGAGTTTGGCATTTTAGAATGATTAAATGTATTATTTAGTAAAGTGTAAACAATTAAAATAAATTGTTTATAAGTTTAAGAAATGTTATTTCAATATCATTATACCGAAATATTGGTATGGATTTTATTGTGAAATTTTTACCTTTTTGTGTCGGGTTTACTATTCATGAGTTACTATTCATGAGTTATTATTCACGAAGTTACTATTCATGAGAGATACTATTCACAAGTTATTCATGACAAAATTGGTTTCTTTTTCTAACCAAATTATAGTTGATTTATGAATATTACTCTTGAGATTAAAACTGTATGTTGATCATAATATTTTTATTATCATATATAACATTTTTATAACCCTAATGATGATATTTCTCTTTGACTTGAGTGTAAGGATGGGTAGATTTTTGGTATGATCATGACTATGGGTTCTCTTTGGCGATGGTGCAAAGTTGAATTGTTGGTAGTATGATCATGACCATTGAATTTATAATTGAATATCTTTAGCTTAAGTGCAAAGGTGAAATGATCAACATGGTTATAATTATTGTTTATATAAATTCTGAAATGATTATATATTTCTTTGAGATAATAATATATTTGGCATGTAGTGCAAATATGAACTATTGATGAATATATTTGGCCTATAGTGCAAATATGAACTGTTGAGGAATATCTTTGGCCTGTAGTGCAAAGATGAATTGTTGATGAATATCTTTGGCCCGTAGTGTAAAGATGACATGTTGTTGAATATCTTTGGCGATGGTGCAAAGATGAGCGGTGTTGAGATGAACATGACCAATTGGGTGATACAAATGAATATCTTTGGTAGTAGTGCAAAGATGAAGTTATTAGTATGATTATGAGCGAAATGTGATTTGGTGTAACCATGATCTTTGATGTTTCGAGTAAAAGATAGGTGATAAAATTATCTTTGTCTGGATGAGAAGAGGAATTTAAAACTACAATTATGATTATGAGTTATTCATATGATTGTGGACGAAATTGTTGATTGATGTTACAGGATAAAACATTGTTGGTGGATTTTTAACATGGAAAGATAATAGACTTCATAGTCTATTTGACTCTTCTAATGGATTGTTCGTTCATTTATGCACTATGGTTGAAATTTTATCATCTACCATATGTTCTAAATCTACGATTTATTATTGATGAAGGTTGTTGATAATTTAATTATCTTTAGTCATGATATTCTTTCTTTGAAATTTAGTTGTGCTCACCATACATTTCCTGATTCCTTTCCTTCGGAGTAATATGGGTGTAAATTTGGGTCGGCGAGGCGGTGACAACCCCAAAATAGGTCCATTTCATCCAACCCATTCTGAGTCGCCAAATACATGGTACAAAAAATAATTACAACTTTATTACTATAATTGTCGTGCAAAATACAACAACTCATGTGTTGTGAGTTTAAATACAAATATATACCAATCGCACTCATGTCCCAACCGTGACAAAGACACCTCATAATGACACCTTACATAAAAGGTATAGTCAAAAACTATTTTAAAAATTAGAATCTTTGGGAAGTGCTCAAGGAAACCTTCGTACATGGGAGGCCATGCGTCTAGGTTATGATAGATATCATATGGCCACAGAATTATCCTTGGTTGACCCAATAAACCCCAAAGAAAAATGAGAAGATTACTATCATATTCTTCCCAATGGTGAGTCTTCTCTTGACATATCATTATCTCCACTGTCTCTAATTAGGAATTATACTCCAAACAAACACCAAAATAATATCGGTAGTGCTCGTATATATACTCAGCAAGTGGATGAGCACATCCCTGTCTTATGATGATACGGGGTTGTATGTCATTAGACATCTTGTGTGATAGTGGCAAAACACCCTTCCCACGTTGGGTTCGCTTCACCTTATTTGATTCAACAAATATAACTATTAAATGATTACCACTGTTTTATTCCCTCATTACCCCCCTTTCGACCCAACTACACTCTTATTACGAAAGGAATTGTGAAGCAAAGGGTGAGCACAACTAACTTCGATAAATAATATCATGACTAAAAAAATTAAATTTTAATAGCCTTCATCAATAATAAATCGTAGATTTAGAAACATATGGTAGATGATAAAACTTTCCAACCATAGTTGCAAAATGAATGAACAATCCATTAGAAGAGTCGAATAGACCATAAAATTCTATTATCTTCTCCATGTTAAAAATCCACCAACAATATTTTAACCTCAGAACATCAATCAACAATTCCATCATCCATAATCACATGTATAACTCATAATCGTAATTGTTGTTCTAAATTCCTTTTCTCATCCAGACAAAGATAATTTTCATCACCCGAAACATCAAAGATCATGGTTATACCAAATCACAGTTCATGTTCATAATCATACTAATAAATTCATCTTTGCACTACGGGCCAAAGATATTCATCAACAATTCACCTTTGCACTACAGGCCAAAGATATTCCTCAACAGTTCATATTTGCACTATAGGCCAAATATATTCATCAACAGTTCATATTTGCACTACAGGCCAAATATATTATTATCTCAAATAAATATATAATCATTTTAGAATTTATATAAACAATAATTATAACCATGTTGATCAATTCATCTTTGCACTTAAGCTAAAGATATTCAATTATAAATTCAATGGTCATGATCATAACAGTCACAATTCAATTTTTCACTACTGGCCAAAGAAAACCCTAGTCATGATCATACCAATAATCTACTCATCTTTACACTCCAGCGAAAGAGAATTTCAACATCAAGGTTATAAAAATGTTATATATGATAATAAAATCAATATATAGTTTTAATCTCCAGAGTAATATTCATAAGTCAACTATAATTTGGTTAGAAAAAAAAACCAATTTTGTAGTGAATAGTACCTGTGAATAGTAACTCGTGAATAATAACTCATGAATAGTAACTCATGAATAGTAACCCCGAGATGAAAAAGTTCCAAATTTGATAAAAATTCAAACCAATATTTCGACACGACATGAAAAAGTTCCAAATTTGATAAAAATTCAAACCAATATTTCGGCATAATAATATTGAAGAAATAATATCATTTTTAAACAAAATAATATCCCTTACCTCAAAAGAGCAGTACTTCTGACTAAAATAACGTTGAACGAACTTGCACCGTATAGCAATACTCAATATATCAAAATACTCACAAGAATACACTCGATAATATAGAGAGAGAAATAGAGAGAAAACTTCAGTTTCTGGTGTGATTTTCCATTCTAACCTAAACACCTATTTGTAGAAAATTGCTTAGAACACCAAAGCAAAAAATTTATTAAAATAATATTATTTATATTAAATTTTCATGCCAACCTCTTTGACAACTGAATTCAGCATGTTTGCAACACCATTGGAGCCCACCAAATGACAAAAAAACGTTTTTCTTTTAAAAAATAATTAAAACTTCCAAAAATCAATTATTTCGGAACTTCAAAACTTCAATAATTCATAATAAATAGGCCTTTTGTCAGAAAATTTGAATCTCGCGACTTTTTATAGGAAATTCCATTATCTACAACTTTGCAGAAGAAAAGTTTTCCAAATTCCAAACAGAAATTGACCGAAATCCACAAACAGATGATTTTACAGGCTATAATTAAATTTCAGTCAATAAATGGGTCCACCAACATGTTTAATATGTTTTAAACAACTTTTACAACAAAAATACTCTTCCTCTTCATATACTCATATATCCCACATTCATTATAAAAATATCATCATTATTATATTATAATAATATAATAAAATATTATTTTATCAGAAAAGATAAAATATCGATTTTCAACAATTGTCACTTTAAAAAATTTCTCCATCTATATCCACATAAAATGAATATTTTCCTCCTCATATAAATCATTAATTAATTATTCATAAATAATATTACGAAACCACAATATTGACACAACCGCGGTTTCTGGAAAGAGGGGCTTTCGATAAGGATTTCTCTTACTTACAAGCGCAATTAGGTGACCAAATCTCTCCTTGACGTAACTTTCTAGACATTGTCAATAATGTTATCTAATAATATTATTCGAGATAATATGAATTATTTCTCGATAATGAAAAATCTTTGTGTAGTAATGACAATTATTAAAACAACAATAATATAAAATATCAACGCAGCAATTATTGAATCAATAAAATCTTCGAGCGATAATTACCGTAACAATTCTTGAAAGGCCTTCTTACGTAAGAATCAATAATTGAGTGCAATATCGTAGTCTTTCTTGTGTAACAACGCGTATTCACAGTGTTTTTAACCACCGGGTATTCCAACGATTAGTTAATTGTAACAACTACTGTAGTTATTTATAAAAACTCAAATTTGTCATTTTTCTTCATCCGACGATTATTACTGTTATGGGGCCCTACAAATGGTTTTAACGGCCGTCGCATTTAATATTCCCCAAATGTAAAGAATATTCCACGACCAAACGAATATTCCCGATGAAATAAGTATTTTATAACCACTTGCTTATTTTGAAAAATTTACATATATCACCCTTAACTTTAAACTTTTATCAATTTAACCATTTACTGAATAGTAATTATAAGAAAAATTGAATACTTTTATTTCATAAAATTCGGGGTCTTCTGAGGGGTAACAGGGGAATAGAGCGGTGGTCATCATTTAGTAGTTATATTTGGTGAATAAACTAGGGTGAGGCAAACCCAAACGTTGGAAGGGTGTTTTGCCACTGTCATACAAGATGTCTAATGACATACAAACTCGTGTCATCATAAGAGGCGGTTGTGCTTTCATCCACTTCTTTGAGTATATTCTGAAAGACTACCTATATAATCTTGGTGTTTGTTTGAAGTATAATTCTCATTTAGGGACGATGGAGATAATGATATGTCGAGAAAAGACTCACCATTGGAAAGAATATGATAGTAATCTTCTCATTTTTTTTTGGGTCTATTAGGTCAACCAAGGATAATTACGTGGCCATATGATATCTATCATAACCTGTATTTACACTTACTCCCATGTATACGAAGGTTTCCTTGAAACCTTCCCAAAGATTCTAATTTCTAAAGCAGTTTTTGACTATACCTTTATGTAAGGTGTCATTGTGACGTGCTATCCAAGGTTGGGATGAGTGTCACAATTGGTATATATTTGTATCCAAACTCCCAACATATGTGTTGTTGTATTTTGCACGACAATTGTTGTAATAAAGTTGTAGTTGTTTTCTGTACCATGTATGTGGCGACTCAGAATGAGTTGGATGGAATGGACCTATTTTGGGGTTGTCACAGTGTATATAATCAATAATTTTTTTTTGATGTATAAATAAGTTTGAAATATGTTATTATTAGTAAGGACATAATAGTCCAAACGATATTTTTTAATTCAATACTTTAATTAATCTTGAAAAAAACAAACATAACACGAGATTATTTTATGTTATCCAATGAATAATTCCATAAAAAACAAATGACTATGACTATTTAATCTTAGGATTAATAGTCTTAAAATTATAATCTCATAAATTATAATCTCGAGATTTTAATCTTTGCAAATAAACATGACCTCGAAGTACATTTAGTTCTTATTTATTAAAGTGGATCCACAATCAAATAATCAATTAAAATTTATATTTATTGTTCATATTTTATACAAATTTAATTTCTTTTTTACCATCGATAATGTCATAGTAATAATTTTATTACCAGAACAATTACTCGTCGGAGAAAAACCTACATAATATCTGTCTATATATTACCAAAGGAATATCTATCATTTGAAAAAATTATCACAATGAATAGACTAGTAACAGTACGTATGCACGTCGGCACGTCGAACTAGGTCTCATTTACACAAATTTGGTTAACCTATACCAACTTAATTACTGAGTCCAATCTGATACTTAATGCAATCCAATATTTTTTAATTATCACGTTTCAGTAAAAGATATTAATATTATATCTACTAACTGTACATAAAAAATTGTACACTATCGGTAAGATTCATATATTATTTATCAATAAAATTACATAAAAAATCTCCCTCTTTTTTTTTTTTTTGATAAAGTGTATACATAATTTTTTATATATAATTAATATTCTTAAAATTATTACTATTTAATAAAATTTTAACATTATTTCACATTTATGTGTGCCACGACAAGCTGTGAATATACAATGGTACTCTCTTTGTTTAATGTGACCGACTCCCACTACCATTTAGCTTGAGCTCCCCCAAAGTGGAGCTATAGAAAATATTGAGCTAGCTAAGCCATTTAAGATATTTCCAACCTCAGCCTGCAAAATTTAAAATTTAGGTGATATTTGATTACATTTTAATGAATCTTAACAGTAAATCTTTTAATGCACTTTAACAGCTTATATTTTTGTATTAAAAGGTTTTCTAAATAGTTTGTCATATTTATATCTTAACTATTTAGAGAACCTCTTAATACAAATATGTAAACTCTTAAGAGGTATTAAAAGGTGGACTGTTATATCGGAGAAGAGTTTCCTCTCTTTTGAAAAGAGACCCTCTCCTAGATTTTATTTTATTTTTTGTTATTATTAATATATTACATAGTTATTTATTTTTTTAATGTGGAATTTATTTTTATTATCTCTTAATTTGGGAGTTTTGATTCTTTTTATATAGAGAATTATTTTCGTTTTTGGTTATGGCAATTGCACATATAGTATACTAATTAGATGTAGGATGCAGTATGTCTCGGACGGGTGTTTGGTGATTATTTTATTTTTCTGCTCATCTAATGAAAGATTATAATTTAAATTTTATTTTTAAATAGCCTAAGAATTCCTTAAACTCTAGTATAAACTTTTCTCTTTATCGAATGAATTAATCTTTCCCGATATTGTTCTAAAAATTTGTCAAATATAAGATATTTCCAACCTCCACGTGAGTTTCTATAAGCGGTTCAAGTAGACCACATAGACGGACACGACAGGCTTCTACTACTAGTACTAGGCATAACGTAAGGATTCATTATTTATTTTTATTTTACTAAATAAAACAAAATAAAGAAAAGGAGAGGTTGTGGGAGAAAATAGGATTCGGTTACTATAAAATTAATTTTAATAATATTTTTATATAAATTTTGAGACGTTTTCAAATTATGTAGAAATAGCGAGATCAGGTTTAATACTCTCTAAATGTAAGACGTCGAAAGAAAAACACTCCAATGATTAATAAATAATTTCTTTTACTAATGTATTTTGACCCCTCTAAAAACGTTTTGATTCCGCCACTGTTTATAATAAGTTGGTTAATTGATTAATACAGTACCGATACGCAGAGAGATATCACGATTCTGTATTCATCAAATGATCAAAATTAATTTCATGTTAACCGGTCATGCGAAGGTGCAGTTTCGTGTTGGCTGTTCTTTCTTCTTTTTTCTTGCTAAAAATGACAAGTATTCTTCTCCTCCTTCATTGTCCTTCATTTTTTTAAATTTAATTTTGTGTTATTTCTATCTAATTTAATAAATTAGTTAAGTTACATCAAACTTAACATAAGACTGTGTCTATTTGGCAGAACTGTGCAGTGCCATATGATGAAGTGTATTTAAACGTAGAGCATTTTAATAAAGTGGTTTTATTATAAATTTTATAAAAATATAATCTTTTGGCTACAATGAGTATAAAAGTGCTTTTAATTAGAAGTATTAGTGACACATTAAAGATAATTATATGCTATGAGATTTTATTTTATTTTAATAATTTTAGGATATTTTTGTAATTTGTGATTTAGGGCAAAAGTATAGAATTTCTGTGTTAACTAAAAGTAGTGTTGTTGAATCCAAATCTCTGCTCTTTAAAACTACTTTCGAAAAATTATTAAACACCATTATATTTTCATATTTTAATTAGAAATGTTTTAAATCCGCCTAAAAGCTCCCCAAACGGCCTTGTAATAAGGTTTTATTGCTTGGTAGTTATTGTTGTGGGTCCAATCTGATAATCAATGCAATCCAACATTATTTAATTACCACTTTTTAGTAAAGGATAATAATATGTATATCAATTATACATAAAAAATTATGCACCAAAAGTTTGTTTATGTCTGAATGCCTCTTAATTCACATGTCTCTGATTCGATCAAAGATAAATTGGTAAAAAAAATTACCTCTTAATACCTCTTAATCGCTAAGACAGAAACTCAAATCTTAACTATTAAGAATCGTCTCTTAATAGCTTATTTAAAATTTATGGACAAAAATAGCCATAATAAATATTGTACTCCTTCAATTTTAAATTCTAAGATCATTCAAAAAAAAAAATTAAATAACTCTGAGGGTTAAAATGGTAAAATAGTATCATTCAAATGTTTTACACTTTTTAGTTATCAAACAGTTTTTTAGATTCAGTTACTATATTCATTCAGATGATCTGAATGATTACATTATTTCATTCAGTTACTATTTCATTCAAATCTTAATTACTCAGTTTTATCAAACACCATCTAAGAGTCATATAGTATTTACCAATAAAAATATGTAAAACATTTAATTTTAGATCTCAATTCTTATTTTTCTTCTTCTTTTTTTAGCTTACTTGAGGGGATGGGGTTTGAACTTAGGATCTCTAGTGTGACGACCCCAAAATAGGTCCATTTCATCCAACCCATTTTGAGTCGTCAAATACATGGTACAGAAAACAATTACAACTTTATTAATACAATTGTCGTACAAGATATGACAACACTTAAACTGTGAGTTTAAATACAAATATATACCAACTGTGACTCATGTCCCAACCGTGGATAACACCTCATAATGACACCTTACATAAAGGTATAGTCGAAAATTATTTTAGAAATTAAAATCTTTGGAAAGTGCTCAAGGAAACCTTCGTACATGGGAGGCCATGCGTCAGGTTATGATAGATATCATATAGCCACGTAAATTATCCTTGATTGATTGAATAGACCCCAAAGAAAAATGAGAAGATTACTATCATATTCTTCCCGATGGCGAGTCTTCTCTTGACATATCATTATCTCCACCGTCTCTAATTGAGAATTATACTTCAACTAAACTCCAAGATTATATAGGTAGTGCTTTCAGATATATACTCTCGGTGAGTGGATGAGCACAACCTTGTCTTATGATGACACGGGTGGTATGTCATTAGACATCTTGTATGATAGTGGCAAAACACCCTTCCAACGTTGGGTTCGCCTCACCCTAGTTGATTCACCAAATATAACTACTAAATGATGACCACCGCTTCTATTTCCTGTTATCCCCTCACCGACCTAGCTACACTCATATTACGAAAAAGAAATTGTGAAGCAAAAGGGTGAGCACAACTAACTTCGATAAAGAATATCATGACTAAAGATAAATAAATTATCAATAGCCTTCAACAAGAATAAATCGAGATTTAGAAACATATGGTAGATGATAAAACTTTTCAACCATAGTTCCAAATGAACGAAGCGATCCATTAGAAGAGTCATATAGACCATAAAATCTATTATCTTCTTCATGTTAAAAGTCCACCAAGAATGTTTTATCCTGTAACATCAATCAACGGTTCCTTTCCACAATCATATGAATAACTCATAATCATAATTGTGATTCTAAATTCCTCTTCGCATCCAAGCGAAGATAATTTTCATCACTGTCTTTTACAAAACATCAAAGATCATGGTTATACCAAATCACAGTTCCTGTTCATAATCATACTAATAAATTCATCTTTGCACCACGGCCAAAGATATTCAACAAGTCATCTTTGCACTACGGGCCAAAGATATTCAACAACAGGTCATCTTTGTATTACGAGCCAAAGATATTCATCAGAAATCATTCATCTTTGCATTACGAGCCAAAGATATTCAACAACAGGTCATCTTTGCACTACAGGCCAAAGATATTCATATCCCAAAGAAATACATAATCATTTCAGAATTTATATAAACCATAATTATAACCATGTTGATCAATTCACCTTTGCACTTAAGCTAAAGATATTCAATTATAAATTCAATGGTCATGATTATACCAGTCACAATTCAACTTTTCACTACTGGCCAAAGAGAACCCTAGTCATGATCATACCAATAATCTACCCATCTTTACACTCCAGTGAAAGAGAATTTCAACATCAAGGTTATAAAAATGTTATATATGATAATAAAATCAATATAATCAATACATAGTTTTAATCTCCAGAGTAATATTCATAAATCAACTATAATTTGGTTAGAAAAAGAAAATAATTTTGTAGTGAATAGTACCCGTGAATAGTAACTCATGAATAGTAACCCGTCGTGAATAGTAACTCATGAATAGTAAATCGTGATTAGTAACTCATGAATAATAACTCGTGAATAGTAACTCCGACATAAAAAAGTTCCAAATTTGATAAAAAGTTTAAATCAATACTTCGGCATAATGATATTGAAGAAATAATATCATTTTTAAAAAAATAATATCCCACTTGAATAACGCTGAACGAACTTGCACCGTATAGCAACACTCAAGATATCAAAATACTCACAAGAATACACTCAATAATATAGAGAGAAAATAGAGAAAACTTGAGTTTAAGTGCGCGCTTTTCAATTCTAACCTAAGCACCTATTTATAGAAAAATGCTTAGAACACCAAAAAGCGAAAATTTAATAAAATATTATTATATATATCAAAAATTCTTACGCCCACTTTCTCGAGATCTGAATTGACTGACAAAGAATAACAAAAACAAAAAAATGTTTTTGTTATTAAAATAATTAAAACTTTCAAAAATCAATTATTTGAATTTGAACTTGATAATTCATAATAAATAACCCTTTTATCGGAAAAATTTGAATCTCATGACTTTTATAGAAATTCAATTCTCTACAAATGATCTCTAGGGTGTTCATCGGTAAATAACTTGACCTAACCCTATCCGAAGGCGAACCAAATCGAATCTTTAGGTAGTACCCAAAATAGGGTACCAAAACCAAAACCGGTTGAACCGATATACCGAACCGATTAGCCGATTCGATTCTGGTTCGGTAAAGATTTTTAACCTGTTAAAACCGGCCCAACTTTTAACCCAAAACTCAACCCAAATTTAATGCAAAACCGACCCAAGAGCTGCCCAAGAATTCTTTTAAGCCAAAATTTGGTCCAAGGTCAAGCAACTTGCACAAGGCCCAGCCTTCTTTGAGCCAAAATTCGGCCCAATAAAGATAAAAGACTTAGATGTCTTTTTAAAAGGAAAATTTTCTTACTATTTAATAAAGAAACCAATGTGGGACTTAGTTATTAAGAACCAATATGGGACTTAACTATTAAGAACTCACTTGGTTGTATTTTTATAAGGAAAACTTCCTTAGACTTTTATAAAATAACCAATTTGGGACTTACTATTAAGGTTTCACTTGTAGTTTTTTTATAGGAAAACTTCCTTAGACTTTTATAAAATAACCAATGTGGGACTTAACTATATTTTTTTATAGGAAAATTTCCTTAGACTTTTTATAAATTAACCCATCAATGTGGGACTTGCAAACAACCATATTCTATCCAATTAATTAAGACTTTTATTCTAACTTAAGAGCAAATCTTTCCCAACTTATTGATAAATAATTTAGTTTATCTAATTTCTTTTACTTTTACTAATTTAATCAATATAGAACTTCTAAACCACCAACTATTAATATATTTAAGTTTATCTAATTTCTTTTACTTTTACCAATTTAAACTTGTAAACCACCAACTATTAATAGTTGATAGCCAAACTTCCTTAAACTTTCCCATGTGGGACTTGGCTATTAAGGTTTCAATTACTTACCACTAACTACTAAGTTTTTATTTTATAACAAAAGTGTAACTTAGCTATTAATAGTTGATAGTCTTTTTATAAAGCCAAACTTCCTTAGACTTTCCAATGTGGGACTTTGGCTATTAAGGTTTCAATTACTTACTACTAACTACTAAGTTTTCATTTTATGACGAAAGTGGAACTTGGCTATTAAGGTTTTTTTATAAGGAAAACTTCCTAGACTTTTACAAGTTATACCAATGTGGGACTTGGGCTCAAGGTTTTACTTTGAAGTCTTTTTATAAGGAAAACTTCCTTAGACTTTTACAAGTTATACCAATGTGGGACTTGGCTCAAGGTTATACTTTGAAGTCTTTTTATAGGAAAAACTTCCTTACTTTTACAAGTTATACCAATGTGGAACTTGGCTCAAGGTTTTACTTTGAAGTCTTTTTATAAGGAAAACTTCCTTAGACTTTTACTAGTTATACCAATGTGGGACTTGGCTATATGTTATTCTCTTGTCTTACTAATATCTCACATTGTCTAATTTTTGTTCTCATGTCTTACTTCTATTCTATAAATAGGGGAGACCACCAATTCAAATTTTATTCAAGTCTTCTATAGTTCTATTTTATAATTAGAGGAGACTCTAATCCAATTTTACAAAGATAAGTAAAATATTTTTAAAAAAAATTAATTGAACCGGTACAACCGGTTCGGTTCAGTATATATCGGACTTTTGAAATAGGTAACTGGAATTGGTACCAAAAAATTGGTATATACCGGTTTTTTTGTATTGAACCGGACCGGTTCTTTTTTATACTAAACTGTCCGGTTTGAAAAATCGAAAAATTAAAAAAATCGAACGAAATGAACGGCCCTAGTGATCTCTCCCTTTGCGTTTCAACACTGTATTGATTAATTGATCAACTCAGAATATCTCCAACAGTAGTAACAAAAAAAATTGTACATCAAATCTATCAAACAAAATAAATATTTTTAGCCTTTTATAAATATTTTAAAGAGAGAGAATGAAGTTACAGATTTGAAGAGAGAGAATGAGATTGCAGATTCAATGACTACAATTAAAAAGACTGTTGAAGATAATTTTTTTGATATAACTCACATATTTAAATATCCCAAAATAATTAAAGAGACTATTAAAAATACTATCATTATAAAATTAAGAATCTCGTTGAGCCAAATACTCTCGCACTTATGTGTGCCAGACAAGCTGGCAATATAGAATGGTAGTCTCTTTGTTTAATAGTATAACTGAGTAGCCAAGCCATTTAAGATATTTCCAATCTCCACGTGAGTTTCTTTAAGCCGTTGAGGTACTGACACGACAGGCTTTGCAACCTATTACTAGCTAGTCACTAGTAGGCATAACTTATGGATTCTTTATCTTTCATTATTTATTTTTGTTTTATTAAATAAAACAAAAATAAAGAAAAGGAGAGGTTGGGGGAAGAGAGTGAAGTGCACTTTTGTCACTTTATTATTTCTTCCCAAGACACTATGTAGTTGACCATAAAATCCTTCTCTTCTATTCTTTTTGTTTTGTTTTTAGACACTTATACCCCCAAGTTTTAATCAAAAATTATATTACAATCCTTCTTCTCCTCCTCCTAATTCTCCTTCATTTTTTTAAAATTTAATTTTGTGTCAATTGTAACAACTAATGAACACCAGATATATTTTTTAAAAACAATCATAATTTTAAAATAATAACAAAATATACAAATCTAAACAGTTCTTCAATACGAATAAAGGAATAACCAACTGTCATGGATACAAAATCAATTACTAAAACAAGAAATGGACCATAGTAATGAAGAAAAAGTAGTAGAGGGGCAAAAAAGTCATGGGCGCAAGAGGTGAGACAAAATTAGTTATGAGCACATGGGTATTATATTATACTAGTATGCGCCACAACTTTGTTCCGAGACGAGCGGCGCCGCTAGTCTTAACCCATCTGTCTTTCTCATAATTTCCGGTGGAGATTATTACATAATCCATTTGCTAAGCTTAGTCCGATCCTATCGGATTTCCTCAAAGTCAAAATTGGATCTTTTTTCAATTTTTATTAACACAAAAAGTAGTTAATAGTATAAAATTAGCCCATATCATGTGTTGTAGTTCTTATATCTTACATCCCCCATAAATTAATCTAATCTTAAACCTTGGGTATTAATTTTGGTTGTAAATTATGTTTATGTAACTAAAAAATATATATATACGGTCCGGATCTTAAGCTTACCCCTTATCTAACATACATTGCATACCCTCCTTTAGCTTAATGATTTTAATTCCATTCAATTCATTCATCGCTATATTCATCTTAATTTTTAGCAACGAACAACATATAAAGATAAATTAAATGCAATTAAAATCATTAAAGGGAGGTATGTAAGATATGTTAGATAAGTGGTAAACTTAAGATTCGAATCGTGTATATATATATATAACATATACATACATTATAACCTGTAAAATAAGACAGCTAATGAGTATAATTATATATACATATAACCAGTAAAGTATGGCTACTAATCATTTTTGTGAGGGATTACTTAAGGGGTGTTTGTTTAGAGCTGAATAAAGTTGAATCTGAATGGTTGAATTGGTCAGTGCGTTTGTTTTGGTGCGAATAGACCGAATCAGTAAGATGAATGAACCCAATAGCTAAAATCGATTTTTTTAAATTTGAATGGTTGAATGAACAGTTGAATGAAGTAAAAAAAAATATTAACTATTATATTAAGTAATATTAAATAAATTTACAACAATTTTGAATTTTTTTAGAGGGATAAAATAATAAAGTTTTGTCATTCAGATGTTTCAGACATGTCAATTATCAAACAACTTTTTTCATTCAGATTCAACTCATTCAGATTCAGATTCATTCAGTTTTTATTAAACACCCCCTTATTCATTGGAGTGGAATCTAATTCCCCATTCCTTACTACATGGGTGGTGTAATTACACATCCAAAGATTTAGAATAAATTTGTCTCTGTAAAAAAAAATTAAATTACTAACAATAGTACCCATAAATCATGAGCTTTTGGTGTGAGTTTGTGGTGGATTAAAATGACACAAAAAATACCATTGTTCACACATACAGAATAGTACAAGGATAATTATGAAATAAATTTTGAATAAGTACTAAAACGAAACTAAAGTAAGAGTATAATGACTAAATGAGTTGTTTTGCCTTTGTATTTATTTATTGTAATTTCACAAGACTCTTCTCATATGAGTCGTAAATAGGACTCATATTCATGCGAATAAGACTTATGAAAATTTTAATTTTGTTTGTACAAATAACAATTTGCTCAATTTACTATCATAATACTAAAACTAACAATTTTATTATTTTTAGGGATAAAAATAAATCAATAATATATTTTTAACTATTTATAGGAGTGCACTATTTTCGCATGTACTTTTGAACCCACTTTAATCGCATGTTAGAACATGTAAAAATAATAGCTCCTTGTTAATATACTCATGTTAACACTACTCCCCCCGTCTCTTAATATATGATGTTTTAAATGTTTTTAATTTTTTCTAATTATTTGTCGTTTGATAGAATTTAGGAGAATCAGTCATAATCTTTTCAAAATTACCCCTCATTAATTCACCTAATTTTTTGAGATATTTATTCACAATTTCTAAATGCTTTAACTATTTCCCTCTACTTATCACAACAAAACTCATTCCTATTTTCTCTCATTGCAGTTCTCTAATTTTTGCTACATCTATTTTTTCTTTTCACCCTTTTTTCTCCCCTCTCTCCCTCGTGTTATTTTTGGTGGTTTATTTGCACTAAATTTTGGAAATGATGTTGTGCCCTTCTACTATTTTAGATCAATTGTAATGGATTACTAATTTTTGGGGTATGGAATGGTGATGAATTTTATTTCTGATCAAATGTAATGGTTTTTCAATTTTGGATATGGAGTGGTGATGAGTTTATTTTTGATCAATTGTAATGAATTTTTGATTTTGGGGTATGAAGTTTATTTCTAAGATTTTACCTCTGGTGTTTTTTACTTGTTTAAAATGAAATAATGGAGCTAAAGTTTTCAAGTAATGTAAATTGTGAGGGAGAGAGAAAGAGAGTAGTAAATGAGAGTAATGAGTTTTTTTAAAGAAAATTATGAAAAAAATTTACCGATGAGAGGGAGAGAGAGTATGAGCCAATTATGAAAATTTAAGAATATTATACGTAATTAATATTATATTTAATATTGTACAATCATTTTTTAATGCACAACACACAATATATTAAGAGACGAAAGGAATATAAATTTGTCCTTTTACTATTTTAACATTCCATTACGTACATTCTCCTTTACAACAACCCTATCAAGAATTAGATTGTATTCCCTTCATTCCTCAATATAGGTCGTTTTAGAGTTGTTATGCACGGGTATTAAGGAAATAATTATAAAATATTAAATATAATATCAATTGTCTATATTGCCCTTGTATTAGAAAAAGAGTGTTATTTATTGGACAAAAAATAGTGAGAGAACCAAAGTTATATTTAATACTTGTGGTAATATTGGAAATTAAACAATTAATACTTACTTAAATTCTCAAACTACATATATTAAAGAACAAAAATATTTCTCTACAACAACTTATATTAAGGAAGGATGAGAGAGTAATAAATTGTCCAATATAAATTCAGCACATATCCCAAAACTGAACCAAACAAGTGCACCATCATGCAAAATACCTTGTAATAGGCATAAATATGACATTACCCAAAGAAAAAGGGTGATCCAAAGGGGGCCTAAAATGTACTCCTTGTTTGTGGTGGTTTAGCCAATATGAAGTGCCAAAGAGGAAAGTTATTCATGAAGGCGCTGAAATTTGAACTTTGTTAACCGTAAAAAATATTTTTAATATTTTTAAATTTTAATAAGAAATACCATCAACTATCTATTTACATATTTATTTATATATTTTGATCATTACTAACTAAATCATAGGTCAAATATAATGAAGAGGAGCCTAATTCTTAGATTATCTCAGATTATATATATACGGTTCGGCTTTCTATGTTATAACGACGATTTTGTTCGTCGTTAAAGCCTGTTCATTTTTGGGTTCACCCCATTGATTCACTGGAGAGCCTGACCAGTGTATATATATATATATATATATATATATATATGTGTGTGTGTGTGTGTGTGTGTGTGTTTAATGCTTTTGTCCCCTTTTTTGTTAAATGTTCATACCAACATTTGGTAGTAATAATAATGTTGATGCCATTATGGTTGAGGGCCTTTACCCTCATTAAAACACGAGGCTGCCCAACAGATACAAATTGCTAAAATTTGATCATTTCTGGCCTCATACATCTTCATCAGCAACAATATGTAGTGAATCTTCTATTTGATCCGCAAATAAGATTATATGATGATTAAGCAATTAAATTTCTTTCAAAAAAAAAGCAAGTAAATTAACAGTAAATAAATAAAAACACGCCAGTATCAAATTACAAAGAGTATTTTAAATCAAGTTGTATAATTTAATTTAAAAATATCACTGGAATTAGTCATTGTATTATTATTATTGTAGACCTCATTATTCAAAATATGTTGCAATACTGAGTATTGACCACTGCATTTATGACACCATTTAATTAAAAATAAACAATGTGTAAATAAAACTATTATTGTAAGAATCTTGAAACATTTATCAGGACAACTTCATTTCTATCTCCAAGGCATCACTGAGGTTAATCTTTATTGGTCTTTATTAATTTTAAATAACACGGATCAACCTCCTTTAAAGCATCTGTTTACCTATTACAGTATCATGATATGCAGTAGATTTTACCCGCCCGCCCCAATTTTCTTGAGGTAAAAACCTCAGGACAATGATTGACGAGGGGATGTATGAGATCTCAACAGCATTATGGTGAATCGTTTAGCATGATATCCCCGAAGCACCAACTCTATCACGAGGAATTAGGCGCAGTTCTGAACCATGCTTGAGAAATACATTGCCTGAGAAACCAAATTAAATTGTGTAAAGCTAATGCAACACATTTGAAACAACCAAAGACAGTTTACCAATATTAAGAATAGGGGCATTTTCGTCATAACTTTTACAAGGAGCAACATGAAAATGGCAGTTTGAGATGTTGAACCAACAGACAAGTAAAATGAAAAATCAGGTTCTAACACGAGTAATAACTGATACCCGACACTGAAACAACAGACGAATAAAATCAGGTTTCTCCCTATTAATCCTTTCTTCTTTAAAACATATTATAAATGTCAAATCAATATAGTGACAGCTGCATATTTACCAGCATGTTAAATCATAAGCAAAGTCGCATATTTACTCAACACAAGAAGATTTAGAATACCTAATCTCTTGATAGTTAGTCAAAAGTAAGGCACGTGAATTAAATAATAATGGTATAAGCTAGAAATACCTGCACTTTGCTGTGGATTGATTCCAACACCATCTGCACACAAAACAAAATATAGACATGAAAAGGATATCAGGGGGATAAGATGAAACCTTATATAAGCATGTAACTTCTAGTAATTCGTAATTAAGCTAGCATAAGACCATATCACATTGATGCAGAATGTTTGTCAAAGTTCTAAAAATTCCCGCCTAGGTCCGATTAATCCTTTGCCTAGGCCCTAGGCGATCCTCAACCGCCTTGATTTGGCCAGACGTCTAAGGGGGCCTAGGCAGAATCAGACCTTTACTTTGAAACTCTACAATACTTAAATGAATTTGTTCAGCCTTGAAAGATTGTTTTTTGGTAATGTTTCATGTAAAATTTTAAAAAATTACATATACTATATGTTTTGTATAGTATAGCAAGTATATACAACAGAAAAATAAATAAATGGGATCGCTTAAAAAAAAGCCTAATCCGTCTAGAAAAACGTCTAGCCACCGCCTAGGTGCTAGACGCCCCCTCCATCGCCTAAGTACACCTAACGATTTTTAGAACATTGCAAAGAATATTAGCTTTTTTCATGGATTATGGCCGAGTACATATGTAATACTCCCTCCGTCTCATGATAAAAGTCCTTATTACTATTTTGGGTAGTCCCATGTTAAATGTCTATTTTCCTTTAATAACTAAACTTTTACACATATTATCTTATTATAACCGTAGCATTAAATATCTCATACTTTTCTTATTCTAATTCTCTCTCCATATTTAATGACATTATTATGGACAATTTTGTTATTTTATTTATCTTCTTAATATGCGTGAAAAGTCCATCAAGAACTTTTATCCTGGGACGGAGGGAGTAAGATTTAAGCTTAATTTCATTTCTATTGTAGTAATTTAGAATTATTAGGTATCAAGGGTATTTCAGTAAAAATGCCTTTTGGGATGTAGAAGTAAGCTGCTAGAATAGACTTTAAGCTTGAACTTGAGCTATACTTTTGGGTCTCTCAAGTCCAAAGGAAAGTCCAGGTATTATTAAGTATACTTGATCAACAAGTCTGCTTGGTCCCGAGCAATGTTCGAAAAAGCTAAAAACGGTATGAGACATTTTTTTCTGGACGAGGCGAGACGTAAGCTTCAAGGCGGAGCCTCGCTTTGAAGACCTAAAAGTCCCCAAAAAATTATAAAATAATACCAATAAAATCATAAAATAATCCATCATTATAATAAAGGTTATAAAAGACATAAATAACCAACTTCACGTTAATGTATCATTACAAAACATTGATAGAATTTAATACTGCTCAAGTTTTTGTACGCAGGGGGAATCAAAATGCTTAAGGACGTATGTTTGGAATTTATTGCTTCAATAGCAATATCATTGATATGCTTCCAACCAAAACAAGAGTTCACCCAAAACAAAAACAAGAGTTCGTGCACTGCTGATCCATTAATTAAGGACATATGTTGGAATTGATAATGACGGCTGATCAATGCTTAAGGCTGGTGGAAATTAGACAAGTTGGGGGGAATGAAGAGAAATCAGATTGTGGCCGAGAAACATGATATAGAGGATTAAAGAGATTTGATGAAGCTAAGAAGTCAATGTTTCTTAATGAAATGTTTACCAATAACTGAACTGAAGTCAATGTCTCTATAAAAAGGCTTTTGTCTCAATAAGCTTCTTCCTCCATTAATTCTATGTAAATTTCTGATCTACTTCATCAAAGAATTAAAGCTTTGTTTTATTTAACTATTTCCAATACCATTTTGGAGTGTTATTAAGACCATAAAATGCTGCACCAGAACATCTAATTACCCAGCCAGCCCTTTTCTTGCTGCACGTCATAATATAGAAATTTAGTTAAAGTTTATGTATTTGTAAATTAAGATAGCATATATATATATATATATATATATATATATATATTTTATATTTTCAATTTTTTTCTTTTAAAGAGCAATCAACAGACTGGAAATTTATTAATTTGAATCATCTGAGGCAACTAAAAGAAGAATACTAAAAATGAATTTCATCCGTTCGAAAAGTAGAAACCAACTGGAACTTCAAAGATGAGATTATAATATACCCAAATTTTTTTTGCTATTGCTCCAATAAATTTTAACGCCTACAAAAGAACAAATAGAGCTTCTATCCAGAAGAAGACAGAGACACAGAGTAAGAAGAAGAAGACAGAGACACAAAGTAAGAAGAAGAAGACAAAAACACAGAGTAAGAAGAAGATATGTACCTGGTGAAGTCGAAGTCGAAGAAGAATTGAAGTCTCACGAAGAAGAACCGAGAGTTCGCACGAAGTCGCAACTCTCACGAACGAAGCCTCTCTTCTCTTCGATCTATCGCGTTTCATACTTGAGGACTTTTTTTAATCCACATCAATGCCTTGAGGCGCAACGCCCCGAAGGCGTAAGCCTCAGCAACATAAAGCGCAAGCCTCTATATTTTTCATTGATGCATGAAGCCTCGCAATGCTCTCCTTCCGGCTCATTCTGGCGCCTCAAGGCGCACGCCTCGAGCGCTTTTTCGAACAATGGTCCCGAGTCTTGGGACTTTTCCAAATAACTATCAACTCCACAATCTGGAAAAGTTGAATTATATGAAGAAAAACATAAGTTGTTTCTTTTGGCTTTTGTTGCCATTGCTAACGGGCATCGCGGATCCCTATAAGGATGAAGCACCCTTCTTCTACCCCTTTCTAATCTGTGCGCTCTTGTTTTACGTCACATAAGTTCATACACCTCTAAAAATTGTGAAGAATGAAGATCATGTCACGTGATTGATTTGAAAAGATTGTTTCATAAACTTGGACTACGAACAATTAGTAGATTTACTCTTTCACTTCTCATATTTTTAAGCCCTCTAATATTTATCTGCATTCAAGAGACCTGAGTAGACACCTTCAAGATGGCCAGTGGCCAATAAAGTGAAGGAAATAGAAGCTTATATAATTTCAGAACTACTACAATTAAAATGATAGGTATACATAGAATATGTATAAAAGTAGGTTAAATGTTTTTTACCTCGCTATACTTTAGGTCAACTTACAAATGCCTAACTATACTTGTTTTTTTCTTACACTAACTAAACTTTTGTTTTCTTTCATAAATTTAAAATTCTGTCTTGACTGTTAAATTTTTCACGGCATATTGACATGGCAATGCCACATGTGCATGAAATCCTGGCTGTAAAGTTTTTTTTAACATATCCACATCAGCTTTAACCCACCCACCCAATAACACCATCCCACCCACCATCCATGAATACCCAATCCATAACCCACAATTCACAAAAATCCACCCATTAACAATATTATATTTAATTTAGTATGCTTTTCAAAAATCAAACATAAGGGTTTTGGGAAGTAAAAGATCTGCCAAAATTAACAAACAAGGAGATTTTAATTTCTTCCCCAAACTGAACCCCAATTTCTCACAAGCAAACAAGGAAAATCATATGAAAATCCAACTTAAAACCCTCCAAATCCATCCATTTCGAGTTACCAAACCACTGGGCATTGATCATCGTGAAATTCCGAGCACAATAGAGTTAAATTCGCGATCAAATAGTACCCAAAACATTATCAAATCTCAGCCAAAAATTGCTAGCTCTCTTAAGATCTAACTCTAAACCAAACCAAAGGACGAAAAGAAGAAGATGAAGAAAAAGAGGAAGAGTACCTTAGATCGGTCAGAGATTACTTCAAGATCTAAATGGCGACCACTTGTTTTGTTGCATTTGGCGGCAATTAGAGGATGCCGGTGATTATATATGTTGGGGGAGATGTGAGAGAATGAGGATGAAATAGAAGTGGGTTTGGTCAACAAGAACTTAAATGATCACCCACCACGGGTGATAAGCAATATTATATTTAATTTGAATTTCAGATTCGGTAGTTCAGCATCTTGTAGAAGTAGCTCGAAATCGTGACATAGCTCCTACCTACGAAATCCCAGCCATCATGGTTGGGTGAAGTTTTCCTTTTCTTTTTATTTTTAAAAAAAAAAAATCCCTAAATGATGTTTATATGGAAGATTATGAAAATTTCGTAAATATTATTTTATAATAAAACTACACTATAATAAAATATTGAAGCTTCAAACAATTTTAGGTAATATTCTTTTATAATAAATTAAAATAATATTCTCTTGTTAATTTTTTAGTTACATTTTATCTTATAATTTCCTTTCATTTCCACTCAAGGGTTGCCCCATCATACATGAGAGTTCCATGTCAACTTTATCTCTCTTATGTGGAATCACGTGTGGCAAACCTTTTAAAGTCCATAAGCGGATTTTGTAACGTTTTGTAAGAAAACTTTAAGAAAAAAAAAAGTAAAGTTAGGCGTTTGTAAGTTGACCAAAAGTATAGCTCATAAAAAGTAATAGGAACTTGTCGAGAATCATGCCAGTAGGACTTCATGGTGCAAGGAACTTCCCATGTTTAATAGAATGGTCCAAGTGTGCAAAAATTGGAAATACTGAAGTACTTGACTGTAGTGGCTATTTCTTGTAGGAGAAAGGAGTAGCATTGATCAACAGATGCAATGGTATGGGTAGATTTTGATAGAAGGAACAAACCATAGCATAGAGTTCTGAAGATTCTCTTGAAACAAAATAGCTTAAAGACGGGCACACAAATGTTTAAAAGCACACTTTGGCCCCATCTTTTACTGCTTGAGATCTTAATGAAAAACAGAATTGCATACTTAACTTGATATGGCAAATCCAAAATAAATATAAAGTTGAACTCAACGTTTTGTTTGATCAAGGATTCTAATATATACCAGAGATCAAATTGATTATTTGATTCATTGTAGGAAGACTTGCTATTTGACCTTCTTCTGAGCTTATCAGCTTGGAGTGTTTATTTATTCTGAATCTGCTTATCAAATATTGGGTATATCTTTGAGGGCTAAATTTGAATCTCTCAATTACATAGTTGTAAATTATTATGTATTTCTCTTGTTAATATATTTAGCTGCCTTTGTAGATGTAGTCTATGGAGGGGAACAAAAGAAAATGAGAAAAAACACAAATATATCAGTCAACTATAATTGATGCTACAAAAGACTTCTTTGGTCCCAATATAATTGTTCCATTTAATTTGCACATAGCTTAAGAAAAGTCATGAAATTGGAGCAAAATATTCTGTAAAGTTACAAGTTACAGTTTACTGGACTTCAGCTCGAAGTTCTATTTTTGAAAATCAAAAGTAAAATGGTAATGTTATTTGGTACAGATATAGTATATTTTTCTACAAACTAATCTATAAGCTGAACAATGCTCACCAAATTTCACTAAGAACAACTTGTACTTGGGTTTATCCCTTTCTAATGCCTTGGCGAATTTTATCAAAAAAAAAAAGGTTCACTAAAAACGTTTTCACATCATATTTTTCATTTTTTTGTGTGTAAAAAATAGAACCCCCGTGCCAGTACCCTCATTTTGTAGTCGTTATACTAAGCTTTTGGCAACAATGAATAATAACCCTTAACATATTTTACAAAGCTTCATCTCACATTTCATTGATCCCAATAGAAAAAACTAATTTCAACATATTTTATAACTACATTACATTTATTTCTTTCCATACTGGCTACCCCAATAAGTCATTTGCAACTTATACATTCCACTTCACATAAATGTTAAAAAAAAAGAAAAAAGTTTGTGACAATTTCACAACCAAATAACCCTAGCAAGCTCATCTAAAATTGTAACAAATTAATATAAAAAACTTCAAACATGAAAAAGATCACAATTTGATATATATTCCCGAGAAACATGTACAACAATGAAATCAAACGTTTAAACAAACATGTTACATATAGGTGTCAGGTTCGGGATATACCGTTGGTGATGATAGCGCTGGTTTGGGGAGGAACTTTGAATTCTTCAGCTGCGAACTTAAGAACAGCAGTAAATGGAGCTCCTTCTGGAACGCTAAACCTAATTTTTTTTAGATTAATCGATATCAGAATTTATAAAATTAGCAATTAAACTAAACCCTAAAGAGAAAGAGGACAATTATGTAGAGAGAGGCGTACACTTTGAAAGGAAGCTTGGGATCGGATGTAAGAGTGACCTTGAACGAAACCTTTCCACCACCGCTCGCCATTTTTGTTGAAAGTTCTAGGATTTGAATTTGATTTAATCGAACAGAAGATGACGATATACGGAGTCTGTGTTTGGTTTGCCGTTTGCGTATGAGTAAAGCGTGGTGGACCAGGTGGCAAAGTTCAACGATTATAGTAATAAATTTCTATTCAATTTATATTGTTAAATAGTGACCTTTTAAAAATAATACTCTCTGAAAAAAGACTTATACTTAATTTATTTTCTTTAATTAATTTATGAAATTTTAAATTTAATTTGATATAAATTTAATTAATTTTTAAATATAATAATTAATATTTAAATTAGTAAAAAATATTATCAAGAACATAATTAATATTAAAGTAAAAAGTTACACCATGATTTAAAATTTAAATTTCACAAATAAGATATGACTCTTTGTGAATCAGACGGAAAGTGGTATTTTCAGTAGTGAATGGGTGAGTAACTTGTAATAACCTGCTCACAACAGTTGGAAACGACGGCTAATACCTCGTAAACTGAGGAGCACGAAGTATTTTTGTGAAGCTGGAGATGTATTGAACTAATTTATACTCCCTCTGTCCCAAATTAATTGTTCAATTTTAACTTTTTAAAATTAAATTTGTCATTTTTAAAACTAATCTTTTTACTATTTTTGCTAAAATATAGGTGAAAAGATTATAACCAAAAGAAAGTATATACAATTTATTACTAATCCCAATTTTTATAATTTTAGAAATATATTTATATATGCTTAATTATTAATTCTAAAAATAGTCAATTTGACTTAAAAAAATCAAAACTGAGCAATTAATTTAGGACGGAGGGAGTAATAATTATTTATACTAGTGAAATATATGAGAAATAAAGTTATTGTTATTTTTGTGTATTTATAATTTTACATTTATACTTGTTGTTTTTGTCCCTCCCCATTGGAGGCCCAATTGGCTTCTATTTTCTGGTTTGCATATGGAGGTTTGCTTAATCTGAGACAACTTATTTCTATTTAATTTCTTTACTACTCCTTTCATCTTAAAGAAATTATCTTTTAAAATTATTTACTATTTATCTATATACTTTTAACATCTCTTATTTTTATTGTGTTTTAATTTATTTATTACTATGACAAAAAAGGGATTATCTTGTCTAAGAAGCAAATAGTAAGAACCCTTTTTTATATTTCTTTTTAGTTTAGAAAAATAAAGAGAGAGAACTTTAAAACATGTCTCATCCATTATTAGGTTCTTCCTATTTTTTCAAAAGTACTTATTAAATTAGTCAATAAATTGTCATCTTTCAACAATTTATAATTATCAACTATTATTTTTGACGAATTTAGTTTATTATAATTTTGTTACATTTTAATTATTGTCCGTCCAAACCCGCCCAACTCAGCCCGAACTCATAAACTTTACCAAGGACACGACTTCTAGATACGTCCAACTTAACAAATTTTGTATGGGTTGAGACTGGAATGGCCTCTAAACCCGCCCATGTTGTACCCATATGTCAGATTAAGAAGGGTATATATTATTTTCTCAATAAAGACTTTTAATTTCTCAATATTTAGGGCAACAAACTCATTAGGTAATTTAGGAAGTGTTTGTTTAGAAATTTGAATGTAATGAATGGCTAAATATTTGAATGGTTGAATCGGTCGGTCGTTTGTTTTGATTCTGAATAACCGAAATCGGTAAGATAGACGAAATTGAATGGCTAAATCAGTTTTTTTAAATTGAATGATAGAATGAAGCAAATTGAATGAAATAAAAAAAAAATTAAAAAATATTAATTATTATATTAAATAATATTAAAAAAATTTACAATAATTTTGAATTTTTTCATAGGGTAAAATAATAAAATTTTGTCATTCAGATATTTCAAATATGTCAATTATCAAACAATTTTTTTCATTCAAATTTAACTCATTCAGATTCGGATTCAAATTCAAATTCATTCAATTTTTATCATAGACCTTCTTGATAAAACAAGGTAGGGAAGATTAATGTGGTAATGCAGTATAGTAATATCACACATACACAAGCATGTACTCACAAAGAAACCAGTATTATTGATAAAAGCTTGTTCCAAATTTGAAATGGCCAATTTATAAAAACAAACTGTTAGAATCATATTTACAACCTTATTGAGCACACCTCCATGAAGAGATAAATACATTGTTTCTCATAACTGCATGGATTGGTGTCTACTCAACAAAGGGAAAGGAAATATAAAACACACAAAAAGAAGAATTATACCCCAATTTTCATTTATCAATTTCGGTTTATAAGTTCATCCCACAAATTAATACTAGGGTCAATGCAGCCATAACAGTCCACCAAATTTCAGTCAACGATTTTAAACCCGCTGATACGTTGCTACAAACGAGTTTGTTGTCGTGATAAGTGCAAACTGGTTGCTTCCTGAAAAATTCTCATCATCAATAATAGAACATTTTGAAATTGAACTCTCATTTTGAGACGAGACAGATATGTTATTGTAAAAAAATATATACGTTTTTACCTGGGTTTGCAAAACGTTATTATATAGTCTGTCCCAGAACACGTACAAATGCTGGTAGGATCATCATATGCATAACTATACGAAGCAGGGCACACCTCTTTAAATTTTTTCGAATAATACGTAGGTTGACATGTGGCTGCATTTCCAAAATTGCCCCTGCAACAGTACACGTCGGTGTTGAACACGTCGCACGCGCTTCGACACCCGACAATCCGGCCATCGACTCTATAGGCGAGCTCTTTGGGACAATTAAGCCTCAAGTCCCCATCACATCCTGCAATGCTACAATTTCCTTTACCTCTCACGGGAGTAACACTTATTGGCAAATTGAATCCGTCGACAAGGCTAACATCGTAAAAATCAAGGGCTGCAAGGGTAAATTCGGCAAGTGTGGCCGGGGTTTCACCAGAGGCTCTACAATGAAGGGATGAGCCACATCTTCCGGTTTGGCACATCCCATTGCCATTTTTATCAAAATTGCAACCGGTTCGACCCCATATTCGACCAGACCAGCCAATCGGGGCTGTGACGACTATGGATTGACCCGTTTTTAGCACAAAACCACCACCACCAAAATTTTCTCCTGGGGTGATAGCAGGCCAAATTGTTTCTTTGCAATCGTTTATCATGGTGAAAATTCTTGCAGATTCTGATATATTTATCCCTGTTTATGCAATATAAATTTAGTAAGGAAAAATATACTTAAAATAATGTACAAGTCTAGAAACAAAATCCTGTGACATTGTTGTGGTAGGAAGTTGATATTAATTAGGAAAAAAAAATCTAGAAACATGATAATTGTTACTCCCTCCGTTCCTAAAATATTGTCGTTTTAGAAGAAAAAATTTGTTCCAAAAAGTTTGTCAGGAGAATAAATTATTTACTTTCTTATATTACCCCTACCTTCTCTCATCGTCCCAAAAAATTCTCTCCCTTAGTATTAATAGTTTTCAACTTCTCATAAAGGAGTAGTGATGAAATTTCAAATAAATTTTACTTGGTAAATGATACTTTCTTAATCTATGTGCTAAACCTTAAACGACAATCTTTTAGGAAATGAGATAGTATTATACATGTACGCTGAAATCTAATTATCATTTCCCAAAAAATTTGATACCCAAAAAGAGAGAATATTTGTACCTGAAGAAAAAAGAAGAACCAAAGCTAAAGAAACCAGAGCATGAAGAGCTGCCATATTTTCTGTCCTTTTGGCCCCTTAAACGTAAAAAACGATTATGCGCGCATATATATAACAAAAGTGCATATGGAGGTCGATCTGCATGCATATAGAGAAAGAATACGTGTGGAAGGGGTAAGACATGGTTCATTGAGATCGAAGAGTTGGAAAGTTATCTTTGTTGTAAGATAATATAATATAGTACATGATTCCTTTCCTCATACATTGTTGCAAGATTAGAACATTATTCCATTACTCCTCATTAAGAATTGGATTGAACTTAACTTTACATTTCTTTTGGTGGACCCATCACTCGCAAACTAACAAGTGACACGTGGCTAGGGGTGAATTGTCTTTTCGAATTTCATAAAATTAATTTCACTGCCCGAACATGTATCTGAAATATGTACTAACCAAATAACAGAAACTCGAATAACCGAATCGGTTAATAACCGAAATATAAACATAATTTTTCAAAACAAAAAATTTCATTTCAAATTTCACACTAAAATTTTCAAACAATATTTAACCACAATCCACAATCATAATAATTCATAAACTAGTTTAATAATTTTAAATTATCAAATACTGACAAATACATAAGTACATAATCCATATGACAACGTCTATCAAATTTTAATCCAAAATAGTAATTTTTTTTAAGTTTCTAATTCGGTAAATCAGTTAGCCGAATAGTCTATAATTTTCATATCCAAATTTGAAACCAAATACTGAAATATAAAACGGTATAATCAAATATATCCCATTCGATTATTTAATTTTATCCAATTTTTTGCTGAACCTACATGTGCCAAAAAAAAAAAAAGAGTGACCATATATAAGTAGTCTGTATATAACAAAAAAGAAAATAAGTAAGAGAGAGGCGGCATGAAATGATGTACAAATTTACCCAAATTCTTCACGCATTAATTTTGATTTTTTGGCTGTGAAGTGATTGACAAAATATACACACAAAAAGAATGATTTCTGAAGAATATTGTTTCAAAACGATGAGATCAACAAGTAATGTGATGGTACCAACTTGAATTAAACAAGATTTATAAATAGTAGATATAATGAAAGTTTTTTCTAACAAAATTTCAACATATAAGTCAAAGTCTAATTTTTCAGGGAAGTTCAAATGTTGAGCACAAGCAGGAGAAATAAAAGCTTGGGTAAAACCGGAATCTAATAAGGTATAGACTTCGTAAAAGTTTATAATTAGCTTACCCGTGATAACTTCGTTCGGGTTCCTCGTCTTTTGGGACGTTACGACAAACGCTCTCCCATGAACCACCGGCTTTATTTTGTCCGTAGCCGCCTTTGGTGCCACTTTGTCTCACCGGACTTGACTTATTCTTGGACAAAATCGCTATACTATATATTTTTTTTTCACTGATTGAAACACACCTTGGAAGGCTGTGAACAGTTTAGATTTATGTGTCCCTCCTCTCCGCATCTGTAGCATCTAACGGACGGTCGTTCTCTTCCCCTAGAATTTGTTGCTGGTAATGGCGTTGCTGCCGATGTCTTCCCGTCATTGTTGAATATCCTCTTTTTGAAATTTTTACTTGACTCACCTCTCCTATTATCTTGGCCATGATTACCACCGAAGTGGTTATCATTTTTGACACATTGGTTATCACTGCTTCGTTGATTGTTGCCACTGATATGACTATTATCGTGTTGCAGGTTGTTGTCTTTTGGTTGAGCTGACTTATAATCCCGCTCCAATAACTAACCCCTATATATTCACTACATCTGAATACAAGCAAAGTTTATGAGAAATAAGATGAATTGACGAATTTCGGATTTCAAACCTCTCAGAAACATTCGTGTCATTCGCTCTTCATTATCTATCAAATGGGATGCAAATCGAGATAACTCCGCAAACTTGACTTCGTATTGCGACACAGTCATATTAGTTTGCTCCAGTTTGATAAATTCCACTTTCTTCATGTGACGAATACTTTATGGAAAGTACTTGTCCTTGAACAATTCTTGAAACTTCTCCCAAGACATCTTAAGTGCGGACGGATGGGTACGTTTTACAGATTCCCACCAGTAATCTGCCTCTTCGCGCAACATGAAGGTGACGAAGGGAACCTTCTGCTCTTCAGTGTATGCCAAGACATCAAATATTTTGGTAATCTGCTTAATACATGCCTCTGCCTTAAGTGACTCAGGCTTTTCCAAAAACTATGGCGGTCCCAACTCCTTGAATTGTTTGGCAGTGACAAGCCGTGAGTTACCATTAATTACTTCCACCTGCATTTTGAACATGAGTCTCTCTCGTCTGGTTTTGCATGAATTTTAGAAAGCTCCTAAACATCCCATCATTCATCATTTAGTTGGTGTTATTATTTACAGGAGGATTATTGCCTTCCTGATGCACATTATCCTGCTTGTTGATTGTCGATGTCTCAACAGTCTCATGTGCTCCATTGCTCATCTCAAAATTTACAGATGTCATTCTCAAATACTGCCACAAAACAAGAGTTAATTAAAGAAATTGATATGCCACATATTATCCCTCTACTCTAACCGACCAAACAAATAAGCTTAGGTAGGACACACTAGCGAATAATTTACTCGTTTCTTCCCTCCTAGTTCTAATCCCAGATCTCCACCAGAAATCATATCCCTAAGCTCTGATACCAACTGTGATGCCCCCAAAATAGGTCCACACAACCATTCTGAGTCGCCAAATACATGGTACAGAAAATCAAATACAAACTTCATTAATACAACTGTCGTGAAAAATACGACAACACGTATGCTGAGAGTTTTAATACAATATTATCTCGTAAACAATATCCAAACTCAAATAAAGTGCTCATTACAATTATTGATACACTATTTTATAAAATAGTGAGGACTGCTATAATAACTGTCTTGAACCATCACTCCACACCCTGACTAGTCCTAGCTATATTCTCGCCTTCTGAGAAGAAAAATAGAACAAAAAGGAAAAAGATGAGTTCAACTAGCCTAGTAAAGAATATCATGACTAAGATAATGTAGAATAAATTATCTTTAGTCCTCAACAGGGAAAAATCTGATAGAATATAATAGACAACAAGTTTTAAATCAACAACTACAGTGAAAACAACAATCCATTAGAAGAGTCAAGTAGAGCATGATGTATACTATCATCCATGATTTAAAAGTTTATCATCAATATTTTATCCATGTAACATCAATTAATAATTATTTCCAATCAACGAATTATCTATGCACTACGGGCCAAAGATAATCGTTTGTATCACCAGTGGTCATGATCATGTCAAACACCTGTCCATCTTTGCACTACAGGCTAAAGATATCAATCAACAGTTCATCTTTGCACTACGGGCAAAATATATTCATCAATCAATAGTTTATCTTTGCACTACGGGCCAAAGATAACTTTCAACATAATTTAAGTCTGAGAATTATGATAATGATAATAAGAATGAATCAAGTGAGACTATAACATGGATTCAATTTCAAGAATAAAGGTCACAACAAATAACTTGGACAAAGATTTTTTTTCGTGAACAATACTCGTGAATAGTACCGTATGTATGAACAGTGCCCATGAATAGTACGCAGACATGAAAAGTTTCAAATTCAATAAGAAAGTTCAGACCAATATTCCAGTGAAATGATATTAGATGAAGCGTAATTTCTAATCATTTCAGGAATTATAGAAGCAATACTTACTATAGTAAGTTTAAATTTAGGAATATGAGATGAAATAATATCGCTTACGTAATATGGAGTATGAAAGAAAATGATATCCCTTACAAATATGGAAGAAAATAATATCATTTACGAGTATTGAAAGAAAATAACCTCCTTGATGAATAATAATAATAATATCATTTACCTTAGTAGAAACTGGATTTAACTGGAATATCAGATATTATTATGAGAAAATCTTACACAAAAAGCCACACTCAAAGTATCCTTATACTCACAAGAAAAACACTCAATATTATATAAAGAGAATTTTCCGATTCTGGTGTGAGTTTCATTGTTTAACTAAGCAGCCTATTTATAGGAAAGTGGTAGTACACCATTTCTGACAAAATTCACATACTCACATTTTTTGAAAATAATGCAGCACACCTAACTTGAACAAACTTTCCAAGACAACTTGCTCACCATCATTTATCACATGTTTAAAAAATTTTATAATTAAAAAGAATCCAAATTCAATTTGCACTCTTCCTCCTTATTTTATTCTTATACTATAAATTTATTATAATACTATTAACATTTAAATTATAAAAAATATACTATTATATTATCACAATATATTATTATAATAATATATAAATATATTATCGGAGAAGATAATTATGTTTTCATAAAAAAAGTAACAACTTTCGACAATTGTCTCATTCTAAAATTCCTCCATTTATATCAAAATTGAATAAATATTTATTTATCATATTCATCAATTATTTACAATTATTCAATAATTATTTCTAATTAATATTATAGATTCACAATACTGATAACCAGATCGTTTCAAATAAAGAGTGAGCTTTTCGATAAAGATTTCTCCTTACTAGCGCGCAATTATATGACATAACCCATTTTCTCGACATAACTTTTTAGACATTATCAATAATGCTATCTAATAATATCATTTCAATAATATGTGTTACCGTGTCGTGACAATTATCGAATCAATAATGTAAAATACTATTCAATTATCACTGTAGCAATTATTGCATCAATAATATGAAAGATCATGCAATTTCTTGTGATCGATTATTGAAAGCAACTTCTTTACGTAAGAATCGATAATCGGAGATCTTGTAATACTGGTAGTGCCATCAATGCAACCACACGTATTCTTTGTACTTTTATTACTCGGGTATTTCAACAGTTTTAACGGTAAAAGTTTTGCTTGTTATTTTTATAAAAAGTTATTTACATAAACTTTCATGTCCGCCATGTTATTCCATTATGTGGTCCACTTTGATGATTGCGGCAATAAATGCGATATTCTCGACAAAAAGAATATCTCCCGACCAAAACGAATATTCACCGACAAAACGAATATTTTATGACCAGTTGTTTACTTTGTAAAATTTGCACATTTCACCCATAACTAAAGCATTATATCAAATCAACACCTTATTATTCAAAAATAATAATTAGAGAAATTAAATATTTATTCATAAAAAGTTAGGGTCTTACACTTCAGGTGTAGGTGGTCCGCATTCGGACCACCTATAGCGACGATCCGTTCCGTCGATATAGGTCACCGCGTATACAATGCCACCGCGTATTTACAAAAATGCCACCGCGTTCCTCCAAAACGACGTAGTTTTAATAAAAGAATGCTATTTAAAGAGAATGCTCTTGATCCTACATCACAGTATATATATATATATATATATATATATATATATATATATATATATATATATATATATATATATATATATAGTCATATCAACGGTAAAGTGATTGAAATATAACTTAAAACACAACTTGAATAACCAAGCTCAGTTCAGCACAACAAAATTTGTATAACTAATTAAAAGAGGGCTTGCCCATTCTGATGCTAAAAGCCCATCCAAGATAAAAAGTTAAGGTTCGACATTCACTTTGGGTCTTTCTTGCGTAACTCATGATCTCATTTTTTATTTCTTTTGTTTCTCTTTCGAATGTCTGAAAGTATTAAAATTAACAAGTTGCACGTGGGCTTAACTGTTTGGACAAGCCCTATCCCTGCTGTTCTTTATCTGGATTGAAGATTGACAGGCCTAATTGTGGGTATTCAGTTAATTGATTCGCGAGCCTTATTGTGGGTATTCAAGTCAAATAATTATTCCCTACACATAGCTCAAGCATAGTGAACCAAATGTTTAAGTATATTTGAAGGAGTATTTTATATATTACAAAAAATTTCAGCCAAATTATGATTGCTATATATATATATATATATATATATATATATTATAGTAAACATGACAAGTACTTAAGTAAAGCTTTTAATATTATGTTACTTCACCCCTTAAGTGAAAAAACAGAGAATAGTATCCTTTTACTTTTCTTAAAATAAATTATAAAAATCTTAAAATGTAAAAAGTAAAGTGAATTATTTGAGTAATTTTGAAAACAAGAAACTGTGTAGTACTTATAATATTCACAATCGTATTGATTAATTAAATTTTTAATAATTTTGAATTAAAAATATCTTAAATTTAGTTTAAAAGGACAAAAAATAGATTTTTTTTGAAATGGAGTTCTAGTATTAAACACACTTTAAACTATGAAAGTTTAGTCACCATACATAATCTATTTAAAAGGTATATAAAATACAATTTTTTTTCATGCATAATTAAAATTGGAATTTGTGTAATATTCAACATTAATTTTCTTTTTATAATATTTTTTGTTCTCTCTTCTTATTACTTATATTTATATCTAGAATAATGCTAGAGACACAACTTATTCTATAACTATTTTATAATTTATTAATGTGATATACTCCACCTCAGCATATTAATGAACAAATTATTTCAATGTAATCTTCGGCCCCACATAAAAGTTGAGATAAAGTATGCCATATTAGCAGATTATAAAATAATTATAGAATAAGTTAGAATATGTCACATCAACAAATTATAAAATAATTATAGAATAAATTATGTGTCTAACATTATTCTTATATCTATCCTAAAACAACTCAATTGTTTCCATCCAAACCAAGATTTTCAGGGGATATGCCCCTTAAAATGATTACTAAAATATAAAATAGGTTTCCAAAAGAGAGAACCAAATAAAGTAAAAGTTAGCTTTTCCTAAAACCCTAAAAAAAAATATTAATTTGAAGGCCAAGGGTTTAGATCTCTCTCTTTGGAAAAACAGTTGGCACACGTGTGGTATTAATCATTTCAAGCACTTGACCAACCTTTGGCAATCATTCTTCTCTCCATTTATTTCTCATAATTTGGTGAATAATTTAAGAAGCATTTTTTCCCCTCTCCCTCTCCCTTTTATTTATTTTATAGATGCTCATTAATTTTTATTTAGAAAAATGTGATCTTTTCGAAAAAGAAAGTGCAGTTGTGGGCCAGCCCGCTCGTGCGTCCATGAGAGCTCAGGCCCATTACCTTACTGCCATGCCCATAGAAAAAAGATAGAAAGAATGAGGGGTTACTTTTGCAACTGAATAGAAGAACAATTTGGTTCAGTAGGGGACCAGTTTGGTTCATGTAAATTAAATTGAGGTTGAAATTTAATTAGTAGAATCTCTTTATAAATATGCAAATTTACTAAAGTTTATAAATAATAATGCATAAAATGATTTCTTTGATAATTGTCAATTTAAAATATCTGACTACAACAACATTTATTACCAATTTGTACTACTCTATCTGTCTAAATCCGTCCTACAAAAATAGTTCTATATATCTACAAAATTATGTAAATATTAAAGATTTTATTTTTAATTTATTTTTACCTTTAAATATAATAAAATACTCTCTTGATTTCAAAATTAAAGATACAATTTCACTTTTGAAGTCAAATGATGCTATATTAATATTCAAAATAAGTATGACTCATAAAAATTTAGAATGAAATAAATTTTGTAATTAATAATTTTTGTTATATACTATATAATTATAAAATTGTATTAAATAAAATTAATTAATAAATTCACATCCACCGTTTAACTTTAAAAGTACTAGTATAATTTAGTAGAAGCGACATTAAAATGAAATTAGGATTACAAACTTGATCAGTATATGTTGATTATTTTTTACAATTATCAAAAATAATATTTTTTTTGAATAAAAAAATTGACAAATGAGAGTGAGAATAATAGTTTTGTCCAATCACATCAAAGGGCACCCGTGATATCCAAGAGGTGATCTAGTTAGGTCCCTCCATATATAGGTAACTCTATCAGGATTGGTTAATATGAAATTAATTGATCAATACTATATCGACACGTCAGTCGGAAAGTGATCTCTCTGCGTGTTAGCACTGTATTGATCAATTGACTAACTTATCATGAAGTTAACTTTATGATAATCGGATTCACTCTGTTAATATTAATTCTCAAATAAAACTAAATAATATATATATATAGAAAACTAAATAATAAAGTTATATAAGAATTTAGCATCACAAAGCAAAAAGAAAAAGAAAAAAGAGCAGCACTTTATAAATATCTCTATTTATAAAACATGCACTTGTTTACCTCAACATCAGTACTCCATAACCATGGCTTCAGAGAAGGTGGAGACAGTTGTAGCCGGAAACTATGTGGAGATGGAGAGAGAAGAAAGCGATTCCAACGCTTCCAAGAGCAAATTATCGAAATTCTTTTGGCATGGGGGATCAGTTTATGATGCATGGTTTAGCTGTTCTTCTAATCAGGTATCATATATTAAATTTAGATTTTATTTTTTTTCAGGGGAAAATTAATTAATTAATAATGATAAATTAATTTCTGACATTAATTTAATTTGTAGGTGGCACAAGTACTTCTTACACTGCCTTACTCATTTTCACAACTAGGGATGTTATCTGGAATTCTTTTCCAACTGTTTTATGGTTTGTTGGGAAGTTGGACTGCTTACCTCATAAGTGTACTTTATGTTGAGTACAGAACTAGAAAGGAAAGAGAAAAAGTTGATTTTAGGAACCATGTAATTCAGGTACGAGCGTACTCAATTAATTTATATATTTTTCTTTTTCATTTACCATGTAATTAATAATTTTTTTTGAATAAATAAATATATTTTGCTTTTAGAAATTTAATTTCTTGATACTAGTAATTAATTACTTGCTTTTAATTATAATTAAAAAAACCAACACACACACACACACACACACACATATATATATATATATAATTTTTCCTGTCATTTTAATTTATATTGCAGTGGTTTGAAGTTCTTGATGGGCTACTGGGAAAGCACTGGAGGAATATAGGCCTCTTTTTCAACTGCACTTTTCTACTATTTGGATCTGTAATTCAACTTATTGCTTGTGCAAGGTATTAATTACATAATCAAGCAAAGGATTATATATATATATATATAATCTGTGAGACGACAGAGACTAGTATATAAATTTTGTTATAAAAAACACTAATTTCTTCCTAATGATTCATTCATTCATATATATATATATATATATATATATATATATATATATATATATATATATATATATATATATATATGATGATGATCTTGCAGTAATATCTACTACATAAACGATAATCTGGACAAGAGAAGTTGGACTTACATCTTCGGAGCTTGTTGCGCTACGACGGTGTTCATTCCATCGTTTCATAATTACAGAATTTGGTCATTTTTAGGCCTCCTAATGACAACTTACACTGCATGGTATCTAACCATTGCTTCCTTTCATCATGGACAGGTAGGTATATATACTTAATATCTAAATTAATCCTGATTACCTAGCTTGCTAGCTAGCTAGCTATATATTAAAATATATATTAGTGATATATAGTACTAATTAAAGTAAAAATTTGGTTTGATTAGCTTAATTTTACTATTATTTAATTATTAATAAGTGCTTTTGGCATTTAATTAATTTTTTGAAGGTTGAAGGAGTTAAGCACTCAGGTCCATCCACAATGGTTCTGTACTTCACTGGGGCTACAAACATTCTTTACACCTTTGGTGGGCATGCTGTGACAGTGTGAGATTTTTTTTTAATTCAAACAATTAAGTTGATATATATCAGCCTATATATATATATATATAATATTATCTAAATAAATAGATATATTTAATATAATTGAGGAGTTGGATCTTTATCTTTATATATTGCCCATCTCAAAACATACGGAACACATATGGAGACATTATATATATATATATATATATATATATATATATATATCACTGGAAACTGCAGCTTTATGAGGAATTAATGGGAACATGCATGTTTCCTGAAAATCTTATTTATTTATTCATTGTGGAGTTATTCAAATCTAGACCATTGGTATGCTATTATTATATACGTGTAAATCTTATTTAATTATTTTAGTAATTAAACATGATCGATCTCTGATATATATAAATATGTATGTGCATGCGGATTGGATTATTGGATTGGTATTATAGGGAGATAATGCATGCGATGTGGAAGCCCCAAAAGTTCAAAACGATTTACTTCTTTGCAACATTGTATGTGCTTACCCTCACCCTACCATCAGCAACTGCGGTTTATTGGGCTTTTGGTGATTTGCTCCTCAACCATTCCAATGCTTTTGCTTTGCTCCCAAGAACTGGATTTAGAGATACAGCTGTTATTCTCATGCTCATTCATCAGGTAATTAATTAATTAATCCAACAAAAAAGTCTATTCCATTTGCAAAATTACAAACAGTAATGAAATTATGAGTATATATATATATATATTAATTGCTATTTTGAATTTTATTTGACTTTGTTTAATTTGCAGTTCATTACATTTGGATTTGCATGCACTCCTCTATACTTTGTATGGGAGAAGTTCATTGGAATGCATAACACAAAAAGCATTTACAGGCGAGCTCTAGCTAGACTTCCGGTGGTTATCCCTATATGGTTCCTCGCCATTGTTTTCCCCTTCTTTGGCCCTATCAACTCCACCGTTGGATCTCTTCTCGTCAGTTTCACCGTTTACATTATTCCTTCCTTGGCGCACATGATCACTTTTGCTTCTGCTTCGGCTAGAGAGGTCAGTCAAATATATATTTCGATTCATTTAATTTGTTTTTCAATATTAATTAATTTAGACCGATATTCGACTTGATTAATTATTATTATAATTTCTTTTTCATTAATATCTATCTTGGGAATGCATGCATGCATGCGTTATAATTAATTAACTAACTGACACATATATATAATTTTTTTGAATTTATTTATTTTCACATACAGAATGCAGTAGAGAGACCACCATCATTCTTGGGTGGATGGGGAGGATCATTCTGCATGAACATCTTTGTGGTGGGATGGGTTTTGGTGGTGGGTTTTGGGTTCGGAGGATGGGCAAGTATGATCAATTTCATTCGTCAAATTAATACATTTGGACTCTTCACCAAGTGCTATCAATGCCCTCCACACAAGGTTTGAGTAGTTTGGCTTTGGCTGGCTACTTTTTAGCAAAAGAAAGGACTAATTAATTAAGAAACATACATATGTAAGTGTGTATAAATATTGGGGGTTTGTGACAATTAATGTGATATTTTTAATTCTTCCGATTTAATTTGTTCTCTCTTTTTATTCTTGTTAGAGCTTTTGTAACTTGTGAACGTGATTGATTATCATCATCTTTAATTAAGAAGTGTAACTCCCTTTGTTTTTGTGGGATATTTATTATCTGAAATTGATTATTATTATTATTATTTTGCTAATTTCCCCACACACACATCTCCAAAGAATCGAACAATTAAAACTTGAATCACTTGTATTTGCTTCCTCCGTTTCAAAATTAAAGACAAGTAATTTGAAGAAAATTTACCCTCGAGATTACTTAAAAATATATTAGTAATGACATGTACGATAATACTCAATCAATTAAAAATTCCTCTCAAAAATCCGTCTATCTAACAAGCAAGTAAACTAATCTCTTCCCCTAACAAGCCAGCTACGTACGCACCTTGCTCTTAGTTCCAAACAGCTATGTTTTCCCCAAAAGATAGAGCTGAATCATTTGCTTAAAAATAATGACATGTTCAAAATTTCATGTCGTCACTTTATAATCTAAATGATCTCTAACTTTGAAAGCAAAAAAATAAAAATAAATTTTAGAGGGCGTGGGGGGATCTAGTGGGATAATATGTTAATTATATTCCTTTCGTTTTAAAATTAAATATACATTTTGAAAACGATATTTTAAGTATAATTTTTTACTTCCTAATTAATGTTAGCAAAGGAATTAATTGTCTGTGGTGATGGAAATGATAATAAAAAGCAATGATGTATTAACTAGGGATATCATGATATTGATATATATATATATATATATATATATATATATATATATATATATATATATATATTGCCAAGAGAAAATATAATTGAACTTGTTCAATGAATCAGCTTTCATACACTTAGATCTTGGACCCTTAACTTTACTCCACAAGTGACTATACACTTGATGGTAACACTATATTTTTAAAATCTTATAATATTAAAATGATATTTTCATATAAGTATTTTTCACACGAAGGTGAGACCCATTCACTCTTCAGATTATGAAAAAAAATATAAATTTTTATTTAAAAATATCAATTTTTTATATTTTTTCACACTTGATCATTGTGTTAAAACGAAATAACAAAATTAAAGTTCAAATATGACTAACGTACAATGGTCCAAAAGGGCAAAACCAAATGTACCACCTACCTATATATGATCTAGTCCGACCAACTTTTGGAAATTTGGCCAAGTTTCTTATCATTTTAGAGCACAATAGACATCCCATGTGCATCGTTCAAAGAGGGTGTGGAAAGATCTAGTTTTGATAAGGTAACACTTTAGATTTGGTAGTGATGCCACAATATTAATTAATTAATTTGAAGATAGCTTGCTTGCGTTTTGATCAATTTACCCATTTGGCTGGATTCTATTCTGTCACATAATTCTATGCTTTGACAACATGATGTGTATTGGGGACATATTAACTACCAAATTATTGGTACTCGAACCATTTAATTTACTGATTGTCTGACAGAACTATATATATATATATATATATATATATATATATATATATATATATATAGTACTGCTAAATCCAACAAACTAAGATATATATTCCTAATACATGCATTATTTGATGTATAAAGATTTCATATTATTGCAAAATCTTTGTCACATTGAAGTGGAAATTAATTCCAGTTCTACACCATATAAGGTTCTCAAAAAGAATAAAATATAATAAGATTGGGGTAATATTATGGATTAATTCTAAAGGCAAATATCAATAAGAAAAGAAGAACTCAAACTTAATCTTGTAAACTAACTTGGAAGGCATAACAGATATGGCAATTAGCTATAAGTAGTAGGGTTGTAAACGAGTCGAACAAAGAGAGATATCTAGATTCGATTTAAAATGTTAAATTCATACTCAAATACAATTCAAATTCGAATTGTATTTGAAGAAACTCTACTCAGATTGGACTCGGATCAAATATTCATTATTCAAATATGATCCGTCTCGGATCGAATTATATTCAAATTACTCTCGAAATTCGATTCTCCACATATAGTGACTAGCTTTATAATATATATAATTATAAATTGAATTTATTATTTTACTTAGAAATGAAAAATTAAATTTACAATTACACTTTACAAATATAAAATCACAATAAAAATTATCAATAGAATAAAAAAATAATAACTAATTATCCTAATTTTATTTAACTTTGTACTTGTTATAAAAGAATATATTGAATATCTATTCGAATATGTATCAACTGAGCCTGTATCGAGTCACAATCGAATTCAAGTAGTTTGAATCATAAATGAGTCGAGTGAAATCTTGCTCAAATTTTATTTATATTTTTATTCGAATTACTTTTTGTGCTCAAATTTAAATTATATTATTAACAAATTTGAGATTCGTTCGTATTTTTTCGAATCGATCTCAATTAAATTAGATTTATGCCTTAACAAGTCATGGACTTTTTAGGGTAATAGGTAGGAAAAAGAGTGGGGCACATTGCCATCAGGGGCGGAGGCATGTATAGACTAGGGTGGGCTTTAGCCCGGGTGGAGTTTTTGAAAAATATTTAGTACTTATATATCTTCAATATTCCAGCCCAATATTATTTTCATGTTTTCTTGTGATCCATTAAAAGCAATGAGTAGATACGCAATATTAAGGAGCCCGGGTGGAATTTTATGATTGATCTTGGTGAGATAATTTGTTGTGTATATAGTTGGTACTAATTAATATAGGAAGATCTGAAAATCATTCTGGCCTCGATCCATTATTGCCATGGTGTCTTTGTACTGACCAGTGGCAAAAGTAATTTAACACATTGAAAAAGAACACATGACAACATGAGAAAAAGTTAAGAAAGCAATCAATCTTGATGCCCACTCCAACTTTTAAAGCATATGAATTACCAGAAAAACTTTAAAAGCATATCCAACTTAGGTCTTACAACAATAATCATGAATAATTCACAACCAAAATTAGCTATAAATTGGCTACTAAATACTCCATAATGATTGATGGGGTGGAGATGATTTATCAATATTTTCACTTGAACAGTGACGATATAGACGTATAGCGACGGTTTTTACTGTCGCTATAAGATCTATACCGACGATTTTCATATAAAAATATCAGTATTCAAATAAAAATCGGTGAATCCTTTGTATGGATTCATGTTGTTGTAAAGTAGTGGAAGAAAGAATCAAATCTTTCTCCGGCCAGGGTTTAGCAACTTTCCTTAAGAGTGGATAAGAGGCACACATGCGGATGGACCCATTCACACACAAAAATAGCTAAGAGATATATGGCAACAAAGAAAGATACATGTGAGTCTGATGCAACTCCTCTTATGTGTCGTCGTTTAGTGGTTGGACTGCTCTTTTAACTTCTTTCTTGATAGTCACTAATCACTAACCAAGGATATTGCATTAAGTTTCCCTCCATTACATTATTTATCTATTTTTATTTCTTTAAAATTAGGATCCTCTCTATTAATTATACATGCATGTCTTTTATTTTATTCCATACACATTTAGCCACATAAATTTTTTATTAATTAAATAATAAAATAAAATTTGTTCGCCGCAGAGAATAATGTCGCTGAAAGTAATTTTTGTGTAGCTAATATATATTAAGAAAAAATGGAGAATAACTATAATGGAGGGGATCATAATCCAATTTTTTATTACGCACTTGATAATACAAATTTGCATTTAGGGACAGTACAATCGACATACACAATTATTTATAACGAAATTCAATATGTCGCTAAATATAATAATTGTGAGGTTAGATATATATTTAGAAAATTATGTAATTCAATAGATCTAAGGAAATATACTATGGCAATTAAAATATATATGGATACGATTTACATATATAATAAAAATCTGCATTGTTGGACAGATGCATGGTGTATTTTTGTGTGTTTGTGACTATTATATGCATACTATTTTTATTAATATATAGTTTTAGAAATGGCACAAAATCATATAATATATATTTTAAACTAAAAGTTAATTGAACTCGACAAAGGATTAAATTTTTTATGGTTTATTAAGTACTATTCCACTTTGCAAGACCAAATTATATGTATTTAACGACAAGTTTATACTTGTTTTAATGATATTTTAAATTTTTAATGACACTTATTGTTGAACATAATTATTGTAAGTCAGATATTAATTATTATCAACCTTTTTTTTTTAATAGTATTTGTAATTATATAGGGTGATCGAATGGTGTAAATGAACCGAGTCGAGTCGAGCCGAGTATTTATTTGTTCAGATTTGGTTCACTAAATTTATCGAGTATAAAATAAGATTTGATTGAAACTTGTTTAGTTACCGAGTCGAGCACGATCTCGAATCGAATCGAATCGAGTTCGAATTAAACTTTTAATCGAGATATAAGCTAAGCTAGGCTGGGGGTGGGGGGGGGGGTGTTAACAATTAGAGAGTGGAGATATGGACCATATATATGAGTATATGACAGGTACTTTTTTGAAAGGAATAGGACATTATATCGGTGGTTCTTCATCAGTGGTGTCACTTGGCCTAAAAGATTTTTAGAATCTAAATGGTTCTTCATCACAACTTGAATTGAGTTTGAAGTGGATCTTTAGCCCAAAAATATGGTTTCCATTGTACTCTCATCATGAGACCCAAACTTTACTGGACTCTTGCCCTCCTAAAAGGCTAAAACCCATAACATCTGGTCCATACTGTGGCCCATTTTCGGTGGGAGTTCATCTGACTGGGTTCTGTCAATTATTTATTTTAACAGTACCATTTTTTCAGCTCAAGATTTCTCTTAATAAGATGCTGGATGCACGTACGTCTATCGTCTTGTAATTGCAAAATCTTGTTTCTTTCATTTTTTGCTTAACGTTTTAGTTTTAAAAAAGATTTCATAATTTTCATGTGAAGAAAGCAATTTAGCCATGTATCCTAAAATTTAGTAGTGATGTGATTGATCATAAATTTCTTTAAAAAGATTACATGAATATTCATATTATTATTTAAATAATTTACAATAATTTCTGGCTATATGGATGGTTAGTTAAAGCTTTTTTATTTACAATAATTTCTGGCTATATGGATGGTCGGTTAAAGCTTTTTTATTTTTATATATATTGCATTACAAATCAGAGTTCTATATAGATATATATACATGTATGATAATCATTTAAGCTAGAGTTAACGGTTTACACAACCATCTAAACTAGAATCAAGTGATTGACAATATCAAAAATTCTAATGACATAATTATGGTAATTCAATATCCTAACTAGTAGTTGATTATTAGCTAGTGTTGATATTAGGGGTGTTCATCAAGAAAACCTGAATTTGAATCGACTCGAACCAGAATCTGATATAAGTACTAAAATTGGGTACCGAATAAATGCAGTACCGAAGATACTGAATCGATTAACCCAGATCTTAGGATCGGTTCCGATTTTTACCACTTATGTATTCGAATTTCAGCCAAAACTATTTTCAAATTTCAAAAATTAGATTTTTAGCCCAAAAACTCTCGACCCAAACTTAAATACCGACTTGATATATGGGGCTTAGTAAGATAGACCCATTACCGCCCAAACCCAAAAATATAAGCCAAAAATTGGCCCAATTGGTATTTATTGTTACATGGTAATCATTTTATAAGGAAAATCTCCTTAAAGCTTTACCAATTTAAATAATATGGGACTTGGAGACAAGTAAATAGTAAAGGTTTCACTTGGTAGTGTTTTTATAAAGAAAACTTTCTTAATTTTTTATAATTTAATCAATGTGGGACTTAGAAACAAGTTATGTAAGATGGTGCCATAAGTTTCCTTATGTGATTTCCTTGACATTTATTAGTGTGTGAATTTGATTTGATGAGAGTCTAAGTTGGTATTTACATTCCAATATTAAATTTACATCCCTATATTAAATAATAATAATTTGATTACTTGTTATCTTGAATTCATTATTACATGTGGGACTTAGAAACAAGTTATGTGAGATAGTGCCATAAGTTCTTCATTAGTGTCATTATAAGGGTCAAGTTATTTACATCACTATTAGTGTCATTATAGTGGATTTGATGAGGGTAAAATTGGTATTTACATCCCAATATTAATATAATTAATAAATAATCATGCTTTGATTACTTGTTATCTTGAATTCATTATTACATGATAATTCTATTTATAAGGAACATTTCCTTAAAGTTTTACCAATTTAGCCAACATGGGACTTGGAGACTTGGAGACAACCAAATAGGCAAATACTAAGGGCTTCACTTGGTAGTAATGTAAGATGTCATCTCTTGTCTAATAAGTCCCACATTGAATGACCACTATCAAGACGTAAAGGATGTGACGCCCCCAAAATAGGTATCTGACACCCATTCCGAAATCGTCAAAATACATGGTACGTAAAACAACTACAACTTTAATAATACAACATAAAAACTGTGAGTTTAAATACAAATATTGCCATCTAGACAATATTCATACCCAAATAAGTCCTCATTACAATTATTAATACATTATTTACAAAAATAGTGAGGACTACTAAAACGACTTTCTAGAACCTTCATTCCATACCCCGACTAGTACTCGCTACATTCTCGCCTCCTGAGAAGAAAAATGGAACAAAAAGGGAAAAGGTGAGCTCAACTAGCCCAGTAAAGAATATTATGACTAAGATAATATAGAACAAATTATCGTTAGTCTTCAACAGGGAAAAATATGATAAAATACAATAAACAACAAGTTTAAGATCAATATTCGCAGCGGAAACAATAATTCATAGAAGAGTTACGTAGAGAATGAAATCTACTATTATCTATGAATTTAAAAGTCTATCATCAATATTTTATCCATGTAACATCAATCAATATACATCATAAATCAAATATTCATCTTTGCACTACATGCCAAAGATATTCACCAGTTGGTCATGTTCATCTAAACACCTATTCATCTTTGCACTACGGGCCAAAAATATTCATCAGAAATCATTCATCTTTGCACTATAGGCCAAAGATATTCAGTAATATCATCATTTATGACCGATGATGATGAAAAATATTTTAAAGGAAACGAATCTAGTGAAACAAAATAACAAATATCAAGGATTCGTATTTCGGTTTATCCATGTCCAAAAATACCTCATAAGTAATCATAGTGGAGTAAAATTCAAGAATGATCAAAACATGGATACAATCAAAGCTAGTATCCATAATAGATATTTTAGACAAAAAGAAAAAATTTTTATTTTTTCGGTGAATAGTGTCGTATACGTGAATAGTAACTCCGACACAAAAAGTTCTAAATTTGATAAAAAGTTCAGACCAATATTTTGACATAATGATATTGAAGAAAATAATATCATTTAAGAAGAAAACAACATCCCTTACCTCGAAAGAATAATACTTACATTTGAATATCTAATATAGTCTTTGAAGGAACTTGCACCATATAAAGAACACTCAAAGTCTTAAAATACTCACAAGAATACTCTCGATAATATAGAGAGAGAAAGATTTCAGTTTCTGGTGTGATTTTCAATTCTAACCTAAGCACCCTATTTATAGGAAAATGTTTAGAACACCAAAGCAGAAAATTTAATAAAATATTAATATATAATTAAATTTTCTTACACCCACTTTGAATTCTCTAGCTTCAGCACTTTGCACTTGTTTAATGAGGCCACAAAATGTAAAAAACGTTTTTATTAATAAAAATAAATAAAAATTTCAAAAATTAATTATTTTGGAACTTCAGAACTTCAATAATTCATAATAAATAACCCTTTTATCAGAAAAATTCGAACCACATGTCTTTTCCATAGGAAATTTCATTATCTACAACTTTGCAGAAGAAAGTTTTTCCAAATTCTAAACAGAAATTGATCGAAATCCACAAACGGATGATTTTATAGGCTATAATCAAATTTCAGTCAAGAAATGGGGTCCACCGACATGTTTAACATGTTTTTAATATTTATTGCAACAAAATACTCTTCTTCCTCATATACTCATATATCCCACATCCATTATAAAATATCATCATTATTATATTATAATAATATAATAAAATATTATTTTATCGGAAAAGATAAAATATCAATTTTCAACAATTGTCACTTTAAAATTTTTTCCATCTATATCCACATAAAATCAATATTTTCCTCATCATATAAATCAATAATTAATTATTCATAAATAATATTACAGAATCACAATCTCGACAACCAGTAGTTCCGGGAAAGGGGCTTTTCAATAAAGATTTCTCATTTCTTGGCGCGTAATTAGGTGACCAAACCTCTCCTTAGATGTAACTTTCTAGACATTGCCAACAATGTTATCTAATAATATTATTCAGATAATATGAATTATTGTCAGATAATGGAAAATCTTTGTGTAGTGACAATTATTGAAACAACGATAATATAAAATATCAACGCAGACAATTATTGAATCAATAAAATAAAATCTTTGAGCAATAATTACTTTAACAATTATTGAGTAGTACCTTCTTACGTAAGAATCAATAATTGGTGCAATACCGATGTCTTCTTGTTCAACAACGCCAGACATTCTTGTGTTTTAACTACGGATTATTACAGCAGATAATAGCTGTAACAACTTCTGCCGCTATTTATAATCAACTTATACTTGTCATTTCCTTCATCCAATTGCTTTTAGTTTATAGGGGCCACACAAAAAAGGTTTTGGCCGTCATAAATGAATATTTCCCGACAGTAAGAATATTATTCCACGACCAAACGTGTAAGACCCCAACTTATTATAAATAAAATCGAATTTCCTCTAATTATTATTGTGAATAATAAGGTATTAATTTGATATAATTCTCTGGTTATAGGTGAAATGTGCAAATTTTCCAAAATAAGCAAGTGGTTATAAAATAATCATTGTTGTCGGGAATATTCGTTTGGTCGTGGAATATTCTTGTTGTCAGAAATATTCGTATAAACTACACGATCATTTAGGGCCCCTATAACAGTGAATAAGCTTGGATGAAGAAAACGACAAGTTTGAGTTTTTATAAATAATGGCGTGAGTTATTCTAGCTAACATTCATTGGAATACCCTAAGTGGTTAAAATACTGATAATACACGTGATGCACAGATATTGATGAATTATTGATCCTTACGTAGAAGGCACTACTCAATAATTGTTACAAGAATTCTTCGCTTCAATATTTTATTTTATTGATTCAATAATTGCTGCGTTGATATTTTATATTATTATTGTTTTCAATAATTGTCAACGCATAAAGATTTCCCATTATCGGATCAATAATTCATATTATTTGAATAATATTATTAGATAGCATTATTGGCAATGTCTAGAAAGTTCATCAAGGAGAGGTTTGGTCACCTAATCATGCCCAAGAAGGAAAAATTCTTATTGGAAAGTCCCCTATTTCCTAGGAACGGCCTGGTTGTCATAAATGTGATTCTGTAATATTATTTGTGAATAATTAATTATTGATTCATATGATAAGGAAATTATTTTATGTGGATATAAATGTTGGATATATTTATCGTGGTTAAAAAATGAAGGAGTTAATGTTGATGTGTTTTATCAGTATTTTTGTCGGAATGGAGGTATTAAAAATTAAACCAAAGATTTTTTGAGATATATATTATGAGTTATAATTTTTAATCCGACCGTTGGATCGTTGTAATTTTTGAATATGTTATACATATATAAGTTAAGTATATGTCCACAAATTTTGAACCGTTAAAAATGAGCGTATGATTTGTTATGAATTTTAAGAGGTGACTGATTGAAAATTAGGTTTATAAATGATTTTGGTGGAAAATTCTAGAATTGGTGGGCCCCACTTGTGGTTGGTGAAGAAATGTGCTGAATTTTATTTCAAATGTGGTGGGTGGGAATAGTAGCGGTAAAAAGCCATCGGGTTGCGAGTCGAAAGTCTGCTAACATTTTCTTATAAATAGAGGGCTAAGTTAGAATTGAAAATCACACCGTAAACATAAGCTTTCTCTCTTTCTCTCTAGATTATTGAGTGTATTTTGTGAGTATTTAGATACTTTGTGAATTTCTATTCATCAGTGCAAGTTTCCTTGACCTTATCTACCGATATTCCGATCGAAATGCGATATTTTGAGGTAAGGGATGTTATATTCTTGTTAAAATGATATTTTCTTCAATATCATTATACCGAAAATGTTGGTATGAACTTTTTATCAAATTTAGAACTTTTTGTGTCTGGATTTCTATTCACGATACAAAGACCTTTATTCACGAATACTGAGACTATTCACCAAAAATAAAATTTTTTTCTTCTTTTGTCCAAGATATCTATTATGGTTACTATCTTTGATTGTATCCATGTTTTGATCTTTATTCTTGAATTTTGCTTCAAAATTGGTTATTATGGAGTATTATTGACCTTGGATAAACCGCTATACTTAATCCCTACTATTTGTCCTTCCGTATCATTGGATTCGCTTTTATTTAAAATATTTTCATCATCCTCGATCCTAAATGATGATATTACTAAATATCTTTGGCACCTCAGTGCAAAGATAAATGATTAATCGATGAATATCTTTGGCCAGTAGTGCAAATGAATGTGTGTTGAGATGAACATGACCAATCGGTGATACAAATGAATATCTTTGGCTTTGTAGTGCAAAGATGAATATTTGATTAAAGATGTATATTGATTGTTGTTACTGAGGATAAAATATTGATGATGGACTTTTAAATCTTAGAAGATAGTAGAACTCATTCTCTACTTGACTCTTCTAATGGATTGTTGTTTCATTGCAGCATTGTTGATCTAAAACTTGTTGTCTATTATATTTTATCGATTTCTCCTGTTGAAGACTAACGATAATTTGTTAAATATTATCTTAGTCATAATATTCTTTACTGGGCTAGTTGAGCTCACCCTTTTCCTTTTTGTTTCATTTTTCTCAGGAGGTGAGAACATAACAAGAATTAGCCTGGTAAAGTACAGAGTGATGGTTCTAGAAAGATGTTTTAGCGATCCTCACTATTTTTGTAAAATAGTGTTTGAATAATTGTAATGAGGACTTATTTGAGTGTGAATATTGCTCTGAAGACAATATTTGTATTTAAACTCATAATATGTGTTGTATTATTTTTTACGACACAATTATATTATTGAAGTTGTAGTTTGCTTTCTCATACCATGTATTTGGCGACTTCGTAATGGGTGTTGTATACCTATTTTGGGGCGTCACAGTTAATATCGAGCTTAGGGATATGGTCTCTAATGCGGAGATCGGGGAATAGAACTAGGAGGGAGAGATGAGTAAATCCTTCATTAGCAAGTCGTCTATCTAAGCTCATTTGTTGGTGCGGTCATAATATAGGGATATTATATGATATGGTAATTTGTTTAATTAACCCTTGTTTTTATGGCAGTATTTAAGAATGGCTGCTGAGAACGTTAACAATGGAGTGTATGAGACTGTGGAACAACCTTTAGTCACAAACCAGGAGAACGTGCAACAGGAAGTCAATATTCCTCATGTAAACAACACTCCCGAGCAAACGATGAATGATGGAATGTTTAGGAGCTTTTTGCGATTCATGCAAAACCGCAGACGAGGAAACTTCGTGCGTATTACGGTGGAAATGCTAGCAATGCGCGGCTTGTCATGTCATAAAGCGATTCAAAGAGTTGGGACCACTGAATTTAAGGGAAAGCGGATCGATCATGATCATGGCGGAAATGTGGGTCAAGCAAATTACCAAGATATTCGATGTCTTGGGATGCACGGAGAACGAAGGTTCCATTCGCCACCTTTATACTCATGGTGAAAGCGACTCTCGGTGGGAGTCTGTGAAGTGTACCCACCATTACGCACTCAAGATGTCTTGGGAAACATTTGAAGAACTATTCAATGACAAGTACTTTCACAAAGTATTAAATCGTATGAAGGAGAGGTGAAGTTTATCGATTTGGAACAAAACAACATGATGATTGTCTAAATGACGAGGCAAAGTTTGAAGAGTTATCCGTGTTTGCACCTCATTTGGTCGAAAATACTGGAGCGAATGACAAGGATGTTTCGAGAGGTCTAAAGCTTAGAGATTCGACAATATCTTATATCTCATAAATTTTCTTTATATTGGATGTTGTAAACATGGCTCAATTATTAGGCGAGATAATGAGTATGTACAATGAGGGACCACAACGAGTCATCTAGGTGTGGCCGTGATCATCGAGCGATGATAACCAACGAGGAGAAAAAATCTGAACAAAGGCGGCAACTACTCGAGTGGTCATCGTGGCCATGATAATAGGAGAGGTGAGTCAATTGGAAATTTGAAAGAGAGATTCAACAATGACGGAAGACATCGGCAAAGACACCGACCAACAACAAATTCTAGGGGAGGAGAACGACCACCGGTTAGATGTTACAAATCACGGAAATAGGGACATATCATTGGCCTATCCACAACAATCCAAGGTATGTTACAACTATGGAAAGGAAGGTCACATAGCTCGGGATTGTTCTGTAGAAAAACCAAGTTCAACGGGGATGGTGACTCCAAGGGTTGTCCTGGATAAGTCAAAATCAGCGGTTCTGAAAAGCGTTTATCGTGGTAGCCAAAACGCGAGGAACTCGAACGAGGTGATTACGGGTAAGATAATCTTGAATTCTTGCGAAGTTTATACCTTACTGAATCTGGGTTCTACCCATTCTTTTATCTCTTCCGCTTGTGCTCAACGTTTAAACTTGACTCAGGAGAAATTGGACTTTGACTTATCTCGTTGAAACTCAGTTAAGTGAAACCTTCGTTATATCTACGGTTTATAAATCTTGCATGATCCAAGTTGGCACTATCACATTACATTGATCTTATCTCTTTAAAGATACTTGCTTTTGATGTGATTTTAGGAATTAATTGGTTAACCACTCATCATGCCAAAATTGATTGTTTTCGTAAGGTTGTTAGTTTTCATATTCTAACTCAACCTATCATACAAATTCAAACAACTAAACCACTAAAATCGATCATTTTGTCATATCAAGCCATAAAGCTATTCGTTTATTGAAAAAAGCGGATGCCAAGCTTTCTTAGCCCATGTTATGGATTTGAATAAAGGCGAGTCGATTTGAATAATATTTACATTGTTAGAGAATTTCCGATGTATTTCACCCAGAGCTTCCTGCCTACCCCCGAACGTGATGTTGAATTCTTTATTGACCTTGAACTGGGTACAAAACCCATTTCTAAAACCCCATATCGAATGGCTCTATTGAACTTCGTGGAGTTAAAAGTCCAACTACGAGGAATTATTAGACATCGATTTCATTAGTCTGAAGATACATATCCTTGGGGCTCTCTGTTTTATTAAGTAAAGAAGAAAGGCGGGAGTATGTGACTTTATATTGACTACATGAGAATTAAACCATGTCACCATCAAGAATAGGTATCCGCTACCTCGCATTGATGACATATTCGACCGATTAAGGAGCACAATTCTTTTCAAAGATCGATCTTAGCTTACGGATATCATCAATTGAAGATTAAAAGCGAGGATATTCAAAGACCGCCTTCGAACTTCGATGCGGGCATTATGAATTCTTAGTCATGTCTTTTGGATTGACTAATGCTCCAGCTGCTTTCATGGATATGATGAACCGAGTATTCAAGGAATATTTGGATCAATTTGTTGTTGTCTTTATTGATGACATCCTCATTTATTCCAAAAGTCGTGAAGATCATGAGCACCATTTGGAGCTGATACTTGAAAGGCTTCGTGAAAACAAAATTTATGCTTTGAAGAAATGCGAGTTCGGCTTGAGGAGAGTAGCATTCCTTGGGTACGTGGTGTCAAAACATGGAGTATCTGTTGACGTGGCCAAGATTGAAGCGATCTGAAAGTTAGGGAGCAACCAAAGTCGGTGGCCGAAGTCGTGAAACTACGGGCTTAATTGGTTATTATCGGAGATTCGTGGAAGGATTTTCTTGAATCGCTATCTCAGATTAACTCGATTGACTTCGAAAGATACAAAATTCATATGGAGCGAGGAATGCGAGAAGAGTTTCCAAGAGCTCGAGAGAGAGACTCATTTCGACTGCTCGCAATACCATCCGGTTCGGATGGATTTGTTATATACTGATGATGCTTGAGCAAAGCAAAGGGTTAGGATGTGTTCTTATGCAACATGGGAAAGTCATAGCCTTTATGCCTCACGACAACTCAAAGAATATGAGAGGAATTATCCTACTCATGATCTAGAGTTAGCGATGAGTCGTATTCGCGTTAAAATTTGGAACACTACTTATGCGGGGAGAAAGTGGAGATTTATACGGACTATAAAAGCCTCAAATATTTCTTCACCCAAAAAGAACTCAACATGCAAGCACGACGTTGGCTCGAGTATTTGAAAGATTACGATCATACCATTCAATACCATCCCGGAAGCGAGCGTAGTAGGCGGACGCATTGAAAGAAGATCATATCTGCGAGTCTGAGTGCGATATTGTCAATCTGAGGCTCATTCTGTATGACTTACAAAGGATGGAGGTAGAATTAAAGACTCAGGGACCCACATGATGATGGCGAATATACGAGTAGAACCGACTTTAATCGATAAAGTTAAAGTTGCTTTCGAGCTTCGGACTGGAGGCGTCGTATGAAGAAGAAAGTGCAAGAAGGAGCTATTCGAAGCGAGAATCGATGAAGAAGGAATACTTAGATTCAACTCCGGACTTTGTGTTCCTAACGATTCTGACTTGAAGCATAGAATCATGATGGAGGCACACAACACACCGTTTGCAATCCATCCTGGGAATACCAAAATGTATCATGATATTCGATATACATTTTGGTGGAATAATATGAAGAGAGAGATCGCGGAGTTTATCTCGAGGTGTTTAACCTGTCAACGTGTAAAAGCGGAGCATCAAGTGCCAAAGGGTCCATTGCAACCACTTGAGATTCCAAAATGGAAGTGGGAACATATTACCATGGATTTCGTTATAAGTAAGACCCCGAATTTTATGAAATAAAAGTATTCAATTTTTCTTATAATTACTATTCAGTAAATGGTTAAATTGATAAAAGTTAAAGTTAAGGGTGATATATGAATTTTTTTTCAAAATACACAAGTGGTTATAAAATATTCATTGTTGTCGGAGAATATTCGTTTGGTCGTGGAATATTCTTTCTGTCGGGGAATATTCGTACGACGGCGCAGTCATTTGTGAGCCCCATAATAGAATAACTATCGGATGAAGAAAACGATAAAATTAAGTTTTTATAAATAACGGCGTAATCGTTCACGAATTAACCTTTGTTGAAATACCCGTGGTTAAAATACGATGTCTGGCGTGTTTGCACAAAGAAGCATACCTGGTTTTACACAGTATTTTTAAATTATTGATCCTTACATAAAAAGGCACTACTCAATAATTGTTACAGTAATTACTGTTCAATATTTTATTTTATTGATTCAATAATTGCTGCGTTGATATTTTATATTATTGTTGTTTCAATAATTATCACTGCACAATATTTCTCATTACCAGATCAATAATTCATATTATTTGAATAATATTATTAGATAACATTATTGGCAATGTCTAGAAAGTTCTGTCAAGGAGAGGTTTGGTCACCTAATTGAGCGCCAGTAAGGAGAAATTCTTATTGGAATGCCCCCTCTTTCCTGGGAACGGTCTGGTTGTCATAATTGTGATTCTGTAATATTATTTGTGAATTAATTATTGATGTATATGATAAGAAAATATTTATTTGATGTGGATATAAATGATGGATTTATTTATGTGGTTATAAATGAAGGAATTAATGTTGAGGTATTTTATCAGTATTTTTGTCGGAATGAAGATATTAAAAATTAAACTAGTGTTTTTGAGATATATTGCGTGACATATAATTTTTAATCCGACCGTTGGATCGTTGTAATTTTTGGATATGTTATACATATATAAGTTGAGTATATGTCCACAAATTTTAAACCATTAAAAATGAACGTATCATTTGTTATGAATTTTAAGAGGTGAATGGTTCAGAAATTGTTAAAATATTTGAATTTAGCATTTTGGTGGAAAATTCTAGAATTGAGTGGGCCCCACTTGTGGTTGGTGAAGAAATGTGCTGAATTTTATTTCAAATGTGGTGGGTGGGAATAGTAGCAGGTAAAGCCATCAGGTTGCAGGTTAAGTCTGCTAAAATTTTCCTATAAATAGAGGGTTAAGTTAGAATTAAAAATCACACCAGAAACATAAGCTTTCTCTCTTTCTCTCTCTAAATTATTGAGTGTATTTTGTGAGTATTTAGATACTTGGTGAGTTGATATTCATCAGTGCAAGTTTCCTTGACGTCATATCATCCGATATCCAATCGTAAGTCTTTCTTTTTTTTGAGGTAAGGGATAGTAAGGGAATTTTAAGGGTTATTATGTTTTTCAGTTCGTACTTCTTTTGACCTTCAGAAAATTCTGGAAAAATTTGAAATAATATGTTGATGAGTTTTATTGATTGTGTCCAAAAATGGTGATTTTTGGATGTATAGATTAAGAGTTATGAATTTTATGAGAAAAGACTATTTTAAAAGTAACCGCTTATAATTCCTTGTGGTTAACTCCAACATTGATGAAATTTTTATTGGGAGTACATCTATATAATATCAGTGTACTCTGTAAATTTCGGAATTTTTGGATAAAAGTACAATTTATGATAAATGTCTAAATATTCGGCGGTTTTGGCCATATGAAAAATAGTAAATGAATTTTAAAAATTCTAAGAAAAATATATGTTCAATATGGGACTATATTCTGCTAAATCCCAGAAAAGAAATATTTTTGAAACTGATTTGGTATTTTTTATGAAAATAAACTAGTTATGAATAAATGAGTTAAATATGTTATGTGAAGGAAGAAAATTGAAAAATATGATTTTATGGCTTGAGAATCATATATGTGGTATATGCAGATTTTTGATGAGGGTTTTGGTTATTGGTGATGAAATCTTATAAGTTTGACATTTTATGATGATTAAATGCATTATTTTGTAAAGTGTAAACAATTAAAATAAATTATTTATAAGTTTAAGAAATGTTATTCTTTCAATATCATTATACCAAAATATTGGTATGGATTTTATTGTGGAATTTTTACCTTTTTTGTGTCAAGGTTACTATTCATGAGTTCTTATTCATGAGTTCTTATTCACGAAGTTCTTATTCACGAGTACTATTCACTACAAAATTGGTTTCTTTTTAACCAAATTATAGTTGATTTATGAATATTACTCGGAGATTAAAACTATATATTGATTATATTAATTTTATTATCATATATAATATTTTTATAACCACGATGTTGAAATTCTCTTTCACTGAGTATAAAGATGGGTAGATTATTGGTATGATCATGTGACTCGGGTTCTCTTTGGCGATGGTGAAAAGTTGAATTGTGGATGGTATGATCATGGCCATTGAATTTATAATTGAATATCTTTAGCTTAAGTGCAAAGGTGAATTGATCAACATGGTTATAATTATTGGTTATATAAATTCTAAAATGATTATATATTTCTTTGAGATATTAATATATTTGGCCACATAGTGCAAATATGAGCTGTTGAGGAATATCTTTGGCTTTGTAGTGCAAAGATGAATCATTAATGAATATCTTTGGCCGTGTAGTGCAAAGATGACACATTATTGAATATCTTTGGCGATTAGTGCGAAGATGAATCGTGGATGAATATCTTTGGTCGTAGTAGTCAAAAGATGAATTTATTAGTATGATTATGAACAGGAACTGTGATTTGATATTACCATGATCTTTGATGTTTCAGGTAAAGACATATGATGAAAATTATATTCGTCCTGGGTACGAAGAGGAATTTAGAATTACAATTATGATTATGAGATATTCATATAATTGTGGAAAGGAACTGTTGATTGATGTTACATGGATAAAATATTATTGATGGACTTTTAACATGGAGAAGATAATAGACTGTATTGTCTATTTGACTCTTCTAATGGATTGCTCGTTCCGCTGCAACTATGATTGAAATTTTTATCTTCTACCATATGTTCTAAATCTCTGATTTGTTATTGATGAAGGCTATTGATAATTTAATTATCTTTAGTCATGATATTCTGAGCTAGTTGTGCTCACCCTTTTGCTTCACAATTCCTTTCGGGTAATAAAAGTGTAGGTTGGGTTAGAAATGGGTAACAAGGGAATAGAATCGGTGGTCTCTAGGTGTGGAGTTCTCTCTAAACAAGTATAGACAAGTGTGTTGTATACATCTTTTAGTAGTTATATTTGGTGAATTATATAGGGAGTGGCGAACCCAACGTTGGAAAGGTGTTTTGCCACTATTATACAAGATGTCTAATGATATACAACCTCGTGTCATCATAAGACGAGGTTGTGCTCATCCACTTCTTTGAGTATATTCTGACGAGCACTACCTATATAATCTTGGTGTTTGTTTGAAGTATAATTCTCAATTTGAGACAATGGAGATAATGATAAGTCGAGAAGACTCACCATTGGGAAGAATATGATAGTAATCTTCTCGTTTTTCTTTGGGGTCTATTAGGTCAACGAGGATAATTTTGTGGCCATATGATATCTATCATAACCTAGAAGCATGGCCTCCCATGTACGAAGGTTTCCTTGAGCACTTCCCAAAGATTCTAATTTCTAAAACAATTTTTGACTATACATTTATGTAAGGTGTCATTGTGACGTGCTATCCAAGGTTGGGATGAGAGTCACAGTTGGTATATATATTTGTATCCAAACTCAGAGTATATGTGTTGTTGTATTTTGTACGACAATTGTTGTAATAAAGTTGTAGTTGTTTTCTGTACCATGTATTTGGCGACTCAGAATGGGTTGAATGGAATGGACCTATTTTGGGGTTGTCACATTACAGGTCTTTCCAAAGTTTCTCAAGGCATAGATGCTATTTGGGTTATTGTTGATAGATTAACTAAGTCTGGCCATTTCTTGCCGATACGAGAAACTTATTCCCTTGAACGTCTTGCTTGTATGTACGTGAATGAGATTGTGAGATTGCAAGGCATGCCAGTATCCATAGTTTCAGATCGTGACCCAAGATTCACTTCACGAGTTTGGGTTAGCTTGCAAAAAGCTATGGGCACGGATTTACGATTCAGCTCGGCATACCATCCTCAAACGGACGGACAATCAGAGATGACTATTCAAACCCTTGAAGATCTATTAAGACTTTGTGTCCTAGATTTTAAAGGAAGTTGGGATAAGTACTTGCCACTGGTGGAATTCTCCTACAACAACAGTTATCAAACAAGTATAGGCATGGCTCCATTCGAGCGTTGTATGGACGAAAAGTGTCGTTCTCCGTTATCTTTAGGGCGAGGTGGGAGAAGCAACGTTGTTGGGACCAAAATTAAATACGCATGTGACTACGAAAAGATCCAAATGATTCGACAACGTATTCAAACCTCACAAGATCGACAAAAGAGTTATGCTGATCTTCATAGAAAGGACGTGGAGTTTAATATTGGAGATCATGTATTGTTACGTGTTGCTCCATGGAAGGGAGTTACAAGATTTGGAAAGAGAGGAAAGCTCAATCCACGATTTGTTGGTCCATTTGAGATTCTTGACCGAATAGGAAATGTGGCCTATAGACTCGCATTACCTCCAAGTATGTCTCATGTTCATAACGTTTTTCACATATCCATGCTTCGTAAATATGTGAAAGACCCGAACCATATTATTGCGTTAGAACCAGACGAAATAGCCAAAGATTTAATGTACGAAGAAGTACCTGTTAAGATCTTGGATAGGAAAGAGCATGTCCTACGCACCAAGGTTATACCACAAGTTAAGGTTTTGTGGAGAAACCATGCTATTGAAGAAATGACCTGGGAGTTGGAATCAGAAATGAAAGCGAGGTATCCTCACCTCTTCGAAACACCAGGTACGTATGTCAATTTCGAGGACGAAATTTCATAAGGAGGGGAGGTTGTAAGACCCAACTTATTATAAATAAAATCAAATTTTCTCTAATTATTATTGTGAATAATAAGGTATTAATTTGATATAATTCTCTGGTTATGGGTGAAATGTGCAAATTTTGCAAAATAAGCAAGTGGTTATAAAATAATCATTGTTGTCGGGGAATATTCGTTTGGTCGTGGAATATTCTTGTTGTCGGGGAATATTCGTACGACGGTGCAGTCATTTGTGTGCCCCATAACAGAATAATTATCGGATGAAGAAAACAACAAGTTTGAGTTTTTATAAATAACGGCGTAGTTGTTACCGTTAACACTGTTGGAATACCAGGTGGTTAAAATACGATGTCTGGCGTGGATGCACGTATTATTGATGAATTATTGATCCTTACGTAAGAAGGCCCTACTCAATAATTGTTACATTAGTTCTTTATTCAATATTTTATTTTATTGATTCAATAATTGCTGCGTTGATATTTTATATTATTGTTGTTTCAATAATTGTCACTGCAAAGTATTTTCCATTATCAGATCAATAATTCATATTATTTGAATAATATTATTAGATAGCATTATTGGCAATGTCTAGAAAGTTCTGTCAAAGAGAGGTTTGGTCACCTAATTGCGTGCCAATAAGGAGAAATTCTTATTGGAAAGCCCCTTTTCCCAGGAGCAGTGCAGTTTGTCATAAATGTGATTCTGTAATATTATTTATGAATAATTAATTATTGATTCATATGATAAGAAATATTTATTTTATGTGGATATAAATGTTGGATATATTTATTGTGGTTAAAAAATGAAGGAGTTAATGTTGAGGTGTTTTATCAGTATTTTTGTCGGAATGGAGGTATTAAAAATTAAACTAGTATTTTTGAGATATATTACGTGAGTTATAATTTTTAATCCGACCGTTGGATCGTTGTAATTTTTAGATATGTTATACATATATAAGTTAAGTATATGTCCACAAATTTTGAACCGTTAAAAATGAACGTATGATTTGTTATGAATTTTAAGAGGTGATTGATTCGAAAATTAGGTTTATAAATAATTTTAGTGAAAAATTCTAGAATTGGTGGGCCCCACTTGTGGTTGGTGAAGAAATGTGCTGAATTTTATTTCAAATGTGGTGGGTGAGAATAGTAGCAGGTAAAGCCATTAGGTTGCAGGTCAAGTCTGCTAACATTTTCCTATAAATAGAGAGCTAAGTTAGAATTGAAAATCATACCAGAAACATAAGCTTTCTCTCTTTCTCTCTCTAGATTATTGAGTGTATTTTGTGAGTATTTAGATACTTTGTGAGTTTCTATTCATCAGTGCAAGTTTCTTCAGCTTTATACCGATATTTCGATCAGAAGTACTAATATTTTGAGGTAAGGGGTGTTATATTCTTGTTAAAATGATATTTTCTTCAATATCATTATCTTAAAATGTTGGTATGAACTTTTTATCAAATTTGGAATTTTTGTGTCGAGAGTTCTTATTCACGTATCTGGCCTTTATTCACGTATCTGACTTTATTCGAGAATACGACACTATTCACCAAAAAAATAAAATTTTCTTCTTTTTGTCCAAGATGTCTATTATGATTACTATCTTTGATTGTATCCATGTTTTGATCTTTATTCTTGAATTTTGCTTCAAAATTGGTTATTATAGAGTATTATTGACCTTGGATAAACCATTATCTGAATCCCTACTATTTGTCCTTCTATCATTGGATTCATTTTTTAAAAATATTTTTCATCATCCTCGGTCTAAATGATGATATTACTAAATATTTTTGGCTCAGAAAAAAGATAAATGATTAATCGATGAATATCTTTGGCCGCAGTGGTGCAAAGATGAGCAGTGTTGAGATGAACATGACCAACTAGTGATACAAATGAATATCTTTGGCACCTGTAGTGCAAAAAAGATGAATATTTGATTAAAGATGTATATTGATTGTTATTCTGAGGATAAAATATTGATGATGAACTTTTAAATCTTAGAAGATAGTAGAACTCATTCTCTCTTGACTCTTCTAATGGATTCTTTGCTTTCATTGCAGTTGTTGATCTAAAACTTGTTATCTATTATATTTTATCGAGTTTCTCCTGTTGAAGACTAACGATAATTTGTTGTATATTATCTTAGTCATAATATTCTTCTTTGGCTAGTTGAGCTCACCCTTTTTTCTTTTTGTTCTATTTTTCTCGGGAGGTAAGAACATAACAGAGGAACTAGTGGAAGTGCGGAGTGATGGTTCTAGAAAGATGTTTTAGCGATCCTCACTTATTTTTGTAAAATAGTGTTTGAATAATTATAATGAGGACTTATTTGAGTGTGAATATTGTCTGAAGACAATATTTGTATTTAAACTCACAATGATGTGTTGTCTTATTTTGCACGACAATTGTATTATTGAAGTTGTAGTTTGCTTTCTGTACCATGTATTTGGCGACTCAGAATGAGTGTTGTATACCTATTTTGGGGGCGTCACAAAACGAATATTCTCCGATAAAAATGAATATTTTATAACCACTTGCTTATTTGAAATATTTGCGCTTTTTACCCATAACTAACCATATTAATCAAATCAACCCTTACTATTTCAAAATAATGAATAGAGGAAATTAAATTTATTTATTAATAATTTGGGGTCTTACATGACTAGTAGACACTTATGGTGAGAGCAGATCCTCTGTCCTTATTTTTTCTATTTTTTTGTTCCTCCACTTAAATTTTGATACTTAACTTTTTATTTAAATTTAAATTTAATTGATGTTAAATAAGATGTTAGGTCTCAAAATTTAAGTAGGGGTACAGGAAAAATAGGGAGATGATCTGCTTTCCACTCGAATCCGGTTAGCATGAAGTTATTTTTTTGGTAAGTTGGTTAATTGGCCAATAAAATACTAACACACATACAACCTCGCATGTGTGTCAATATTCTATTGATCAATTGACCAACTTACTTTAAAATAAATTTCATACTAACCACTTCCTTTCTACTCATGATATAATAGTAGGAGGATGAGATAATAAAGAGGATTGGACCGAAGTTTGTGGGTGAGAGAAGGGAAATTGACTCTCGAATCATGAATTTCTTTTAAACGCATTAATAATTTAGGACCAGTCCCATGAATAATTGATATACGCCACCATAACTGATTTTTTATATTTTTTTAATTCGATACTTCATTCTCACTTATAGTGTATATTGCAAAGTAACTAGCTAAAGTTTATACAGTCCATTTTTTAGACTCATTCTTATTGAACTCACCCCGAGTTCACCCTGCGTTTTTTTTTTATAAAAAAAATAACTAATAAAAAATGTATAATAATTTTTGGAATTGAAAGTTTAAAAAAAAAAAATGTTTTAGATGTGATTTGATACGTATAACAAAACAAAGTGTTTATGCAGATTCGTATAACACTGCTTTTTTATATGTATCCAAATCACACCAAAACATTTTTTTTAAAAAACTTTCAATTCCAAAATTATTATACATTTTTATTAGTTATGTTTTTTTATATAAAAAAAAAAAAAGAGTAATTCGAAATTCAATAAGGTGAAACCTAAGATCCTTGCTCAAAGTTTATATATAATAAAAGAAAATCCAATTTTATGGATTTGACTACCATCTATTACACATTTTTTTCAATTCAACCTAATATATTAATTATTTAATTTTAATAATTTGGTTCAAAATATGTTAATAGATACTTGATGATATATATGAAGATCAATCTTACAAATTTAGAATCTTAAAAAATATTTTTCACCCTTACAAGTTTAATTTATTTTTCATCCATTGAAATTTTGAGGAAAAATCTACATGTTCATCAATGGTGAAAAAGTGTCGGATTACTTTTATTTTTGAAACAATTACACTATTAAATATAATAAATCAGTTGACTGATATCTAATTCAATTATATTATTCACAACTATAAAAATATGGTGTATTGGAGGGAATTGGAGGAAAGGTGTAATGGAGAGAATCCAAGTCCCAATTTTATATGTTAAATTCCTGAATTTTTTAATTAAAAATCTATTTACTTCACAGGTTATCTCATCAACCTACTATCACTAAAAGAAAATGCTTATTTTCCACAGAATATATTTTCTCAAAAATAATATAATTAATTCTGATGAATTATTTCTCTGGACATAATTTAGTCGAAATTAATTTATTTCCGGTGGAATTCCGTCGAAAATGATAATTGCCCAATAACGCCAAGTTTCTTGCTCACGCAGTCACGCCAAACATATCTCTGACAAAACATCGGTCGAAATTAAGTTTATTTCAAGAACCTACTATATATCCCCATAAAAGATCATGTTAGGCTTGTTTTACAATATATTTAATGAATTTTAATTCTAAGTTTATATACTACTCCATTGGACCAAAATTAGAGATATATCATTAAAACAAAAATTTCAAAAAAACGTTTATGTTTTTAAACATACTCTTAATATTAGATTTGTAAAACATCTGTATATCCTTTCAAAGATTGGGTTGGACATCCACATATTTAATTAATTCGTGCCCATAAAAACTCCTGAGAAACAAAACCTATCTTTTGGGCATGCATATTCGAGCCATTCATTATTAAACATTATGAAATTCAAGTTTGATCTAAGTATTCTCATAATCATGAGTAGCAATATAATTAACATGCATGCATGATAAGAAATTAAGAATCAAATCAACAAAATTTTCTTTGATATATATTGTCAATTAATGAGAAAGAAAATGGTACAACCCAAGGGAATTAAGAAAATGTATACATAAACCAAGTCACATTAAATTAAGTAAACAGGATTAGATTGTGAGAAAATCCTCCCCACAATAATGCATAAAAACTAAACCAAGAATCCTATTAATTAGTTAAGCCAAATCTCATTTTTGGTCATTAACACAATCTCTTGCGAAATGCCCCTCTTCCCCACAGTTGTAACACGCTCTGCCACCACCACCCTCCCTGCCCCTACCCCTGCCGCCACGGCCACCACCACGCCGCCCACCATAACCCCGATTTCCACCACCAGTATCACCGCCATATCCAACATTCCTACCACCTCCACCGTCACCAACCCCGTAACAATCCCTTGCCAAATGACCTATCTCCCCACAATTATAACACTCAGCTCCACCACGACTTCCTCCCCCAACGCCGCCACCATACCTCCCACCTCTCCGGGCGCCGCCCCTCCCGTAACCGTCAGCATCACCAAAACCCCTCCTCCCACCGCCTCTTCCTCCACCGCCACGGCCTCCGCCTGACCGGTAAGACCCGGGCAGACCCACAACATCACCCGCCTTGTTCCTCCCATCTTCACTAGTATTCACAACAAACTCGACCCGTTTGCCCTCACGGAGGGTCCGAAACCCTTCGGCCCGGATCTCAGTCTGATGCACAAAAAGATCCTGCCCACCATCATCCGGAGCAATAAACCCGAACCCCTTTTGCCCGCTGAACCACTTCACAATACCAGTACATCTATTTCCTTCTTCAGCCATTGAATCTTAGTTGATAAATTGGCCGAAGCTTCCAATTTCAGTCAAAGAAGATTCTAGAAAGAACTTCAGATTCAGCAGACCGTTGCCATCTCCTTGGGAAAAATAACTGAAATAACTGTAATACTACTTACGTACAATCGTTGTTTAGGAAATGGTGGCTGTTTGTTTATTTTTCCTTTGGATTAGCAGGAACTGAGCTGAGCTGAGCTGTTGTGCTGTGTGTCAGACTGGGTAAGGGGAAGATTTAGGTTTAGGATAGGGTGAGTATGACCCACATCCGACAATGATTGGCGGCGGAAAAGTTGGTTTGGAGAACCGTTGGTTGGTGATGTACGGTTGGATAGAAGACACGTTGGCAAATTTTATCCATAATATTCACGCCTAACCTCATGCTTTGGCTTTACGATGAATGGTTGAAGTTCCAAATGGGCCTACTAAGAATTTATGGGGTGGACTTTTTTTTTAATTTTTAAATGGAGTGGACTTTATAAATCGAAATTTGTACTACAAAAAAGATATTTTGGTTAAATTTACATGGGTTATACAGTTTTTCTTAGCATCGTGAACCAGCCTGACGTATAGGCCCTAAATAATCTAACTTCCCCCCTAAAAAGTTCTGCTTGGACCGACCTGAAACCTAGACTGGGCCTATCGTAGGCCTGAAAATCCTAAGTCTGAAAAGCAAAAAATTGGCCTAATAGTTTGAATCAGGCTTTTTTGCCCTGTTGGACTTTTTTTTTTCTTTTACATTGTTCATTCTCACATAAAATTGGAATTCACTGGATACTCACGTATGATATAAATAAAAAGATAAACTTTGGGGCTGTTTAATTGATCGATTCAGTCATTCAGTACATTTGTTTCGAATAAAAATAGTTTTAATGGCTGAATCGGTCAGCCATTCAGACGATTTGAACTAAATGACTAAGTCCCATTATTTTTGGTTGAATGGGCCGAATGACGGTTGAATGATTTTTTTAACAATATTAACTATTATATTAAGTAATATTAAATAAATTTACAATAATTTTGAATTTTTTCATAGGGGTAAAATAATAAAAATCTGTTATTCAAATATTTCAGGCATGTCAATTATCAAATAACTTTTTCATCCAAATTCAGATTCATTCAATTTTTATCAAACACCCACTTCTGCTAATAAAAAGAGATATATATTAGCATGTGTGTCTTCTACTTCATATAATAATAAAAAATATATACATATTGTATATATAATATATATTGCTCTACAATATTTTTTTTTTGAAGAAAAGTAATGAGTTGTTAATGTCACATTTTCTTTTTGATAGCACATTAGAGAAGATAAAATTGTTGAATTCTGGAGGGTATGCGTTGTGACCTTTAATTTGCACCGATGATATATAATATTAGAGAGGCGAAAATTATACTTAAAAAGAGTGCTCTACGAATGGCTCAATACATTTAGGTGATATCTTCTTAATTCTCTTTTAATTGAGATAGTAGTTTTCCAATTATTTTATTGACCTTGTTCCCCTTCTTAAGATAGACTTTGTCTCATTCATATGGGTTAGGAAACTGAAAATGGATATATATATATTAATTGATCTCAAACTGCATATTTTAAATTGTCAAGGCTAGTACTTGATACTATGTCTTAAGACAATTATACCTTCCGTATAGTGTTCAGAGTTGATAACACTTGTATCCCAGGATATAATGATAACGTGTGTTATAGCAGCACTACAAATAACACACTCAACGAACCAAAATAAATGCTCTAGACTCTCTCTCTCTCTCTCAATATATATAAACGATATTGTTTTTGAAATGAAGAAGAAGAAGACTTATAATGATTAATGCTCGAATGATTTGAATGAATAAAAATGGCAGCCCACTTATCTATTTATAGTAGGGTAAGTGACCCATCAGAAGGGACACAACCCATTGAAAAGGTATGATTAAGCCAAAAACGACGTAGTTTTGGCTTTAAACAGAAAAGGCGCGTCTGTTCGAAAAAAAAATGATGTAGTTTTAGGTTCAACAGAACAAAAACGACGTAGTTTAATGCTTTAACAAAAAATTAGGCACGTCCGTTCAGGCAAAATGACGTAGTTTTGCAGTGCATGTTCAGGCAGATAGTCTGTCCCAAAATGACGTAGTTTAGATGCGTACGTTTGGTAGGTAACGTGTGACACCCCCAAAATTAGGTATACATCACCCATCTTGAGTCGCCAGATACATGGTACGTAATTCAAATACAACTTAAAATACAAATCATGTGTATGCAATACGACAAAACATAAACCGTGAGTTTGAATACAAATATTGTCTACTAGAGATTATACAAACTCAAAAGGAGTCCTCAATACAATTATTATCACACTATTTTTCACGTATCAGGAGGACTATTAATGCACCATCTAGGACCATCACTGCTTCTCCGACTAGTCCCGCATTCGTTCTCATTTCAAGAGAATAAAGTGAAAGAAAGGTGAGCTCAACTAGCCCAAAGAAGAAATATTATAACTAAGATAATGCGTAATAATTTATCGTTAGCCTTCAACAAAGCAAGTTAAACCGATAAAATATAACAACTATCAAGTTTAATCTCTGCAATGAACAAGCAATCCATTAGAAGAGTCAAGAGGGAATAAAATCTACTATCTTCTATGATTCAAAAGGTTTTTCATCACTTTTATTCATTGGGACTCGAACAATAAATAATCCACATCATCGAATCACCCTCGCACTACTACCAAGGATATTCTTTAGATCACGACCACGAATTATCCATGCACTACTACTTAAGATAATCATGTTTTCATCAACGGTCCCCGATCATGCCATAAAACAATTCATCTTTGCACTACTACCAAAGAGAATCCATAGCCATAATCATACCAAAATCAGTCCATCAATGCACTACGGGCCAATGAAGACTTTTTTCACATCATTTGTAACATTACGGTTATGACTATACCGAATAATCCCTGGTCATAATCATACCAAATCCATCTATGTACTACAGGCCACATATGACTTTTAACATAATATAACATGAGGATGATGACAATGATATAAGAATTCAATAAAACAAGTTCAAGAATTAATTTATCCAGGAACTTATAACGTTCAAATTGTCAACATGATACTGCTTTGTAGAGTAAAATTCAAGAATTCTCAGAAGAATATTTTCATGAAAAGATACTGGATGAAGCGCAAATATCAAGGCTATTCCACTAATTTCATGGAGTATAGAAGTCAAAGTTTTAACCAACTGAGTATAATAAAGAATGGAATAACAAAAGAAATCAACATACATGTGATAGATCAAGATGCATACGGGTTATTCTAATAATAAAAAGGATGGAACTTGTGTCCCACAGAACGCACGCATGTGATATTCCGGCGTAATAATAAATAATGGAACCGTCCCCACAGTACGCATGCATGCGGTGATATTCCGGCGTAATAATAAAGAACGGAATATTAGAAGAATGTCACCATGTATAGGGTAGCCTCGTATACAAAAGTTATTCCAACATAATAATAAATAATGGAATAATGTAAGTTCTCTTCATAAATACAAAAGAAATAATACCCTTACCATAAAAAGAAACCGAATATAAGAGTAAAGAAGTAGCGAATACTTTTCTATAGGTTCTCTTGTAATTCTCTCTCTGAGTTTCAATTGAATTAAATAAGAAATAATGAAGGAATGAGCTTCTATTTATAGGAAAATGGAATGAATAATAACTAATTCATGAACGGTCCATTGATTTACTATTAAACAGACGGTCCATATTGGTTTACTATTAAAACTTAAAACAACGGTCCATACTTGATTTACTATTAAAACTTTAAACCAAATGATCCATATTGATTTACTATTATAACTCCACCAAATGTGCATTCATATCGACTTCTTATTATATCTTCAACCAATGGTTTGAAAAATTAGCACATCTCCTCATGGAATAATATTGTACCCAAATACTTCAATGCACAATACTAGAGTGAATAATGAATCGTGAATAAAGAATTAATGAATAAGAACTTTCGTGAATAGTAATTCATCAACCGTAACTCGTGAATAGTAACTCGTGAATAAGAACTCATGAATAGTACTCACGACGAAAAGTGTCCCGAATATCTGATTGAACAATATATCATATTATGCAGATGACACTATAACAATAATTGAATCAATAATATTAGAGATATGATGCAAGAATTCTTTGTAGCAATAATTGAGTATAACCGAGTGACTTCTCACGTAAGCATCCATAATCAATACCGTGCAAGCATCAGGCAACCACGCGACACATCGTATTCTTTCTTTTAACACCGTATATTTCAACAAGTTAACAGTAAAACTTCCGCCATTATTTTCATAAAGTATTTTTGTCATTTTCTATCCGAAAATAATTTCATTATGGGGTCCACTAATGATTGTCTTGCCGTATTTAATATTCCCCGATAAAAAGAATATTCCCCACCAATCGAATATTATACAACCACTTGCTTACTTTGCAAAATTTGTAAATATTATCCACAACTATAACATTACATCAAATCAACACCATAATAAAAAAAAAATTATTTAGAGAAAATTAAATCTTTATTCATAAAATCTGGGGTCTCACAATCTCCCCTCCTTATGAAATTTCGCCCTCGAAATTTACGTACGTACCTGGTATGCCGAAGAGGTGAGGATACCTTGACTTCATTTCTTCTTGAGGTATAACCTTTGAGTGTTGAATACGATCCTTCTTATCCAAGATTTTAACAGGTATCTCCTCATACCTTAAATCTTCTGCTATCTTGTCCGGTTCTAAATTAATAATGTGGTTCGGGTCGTCCACATATTTACGTAACATCGATACGTTAAAAACGTTATGAACACGCGACATACTTGGCGGTAAAACGAGTCTATAAGCCATAGTTCCTATTCGATCAAGGATTTCAAATGGGCCAATAAAATCGAGGGTTGAGATTTCCTCTCTTCATTGATTCTTGCTTCTTGAATAACGCCCTCTTGAACCTTCTTCTTCACATTCATCAGCTTTGAGTATGTAGCTTGAGCAGCTTTAACTTTATCGATTCAAGTATATTCTAATCGTATATTCGTTATTTTCACGTGGGTCCCTAGAGTCTTTAACTCTATCTCCATCATTTGTAAGTTATACGAAATGAGTCTTTGTGTTAACAACATCACACTCGTAAACGATACGATCTTCTACTCAACGCGCCGCGTACCACGCTCATTTTCCCACGATGATATTGAATGGTACGATCGTAATCTTCAACAACTCGAGCCAACGTCTTTGGCACATTACACGCTCGTTTTAGGTGAAGAAAATATTTGAGGGTTTTAGAAATGGGTTTTGTACTAGGGTTAATACAAAATTCGATTTCACGCCTAGGATAGGCTAAGAAGTCTTCAAGAATACGTCAGAAATTTATTAACAATAGAAATATCGCTCAAAACCGGCGTATTTTTGTTTAAATCAGATATGAGCTAAGAAAGCTTGACATCCGTTTTTCAATAAACGAATAGCTTTATGGCTTGAAATGACCGTGATTGATTTTAATGGTTTGGTCGCTTGAATTCGCATAATAGGTTGATTAAGAATATGAAAACTAACAACCTTACAAAAATAATCAATTTTTTGCATGATGAGTATTTAACCAATCAATCCCTAGAATTACGTCAAACGCAAGTATTTTCAAAGAGATAAGATCGACAGGTAACATAAAAGTGTTGATTTGAACAAGATTTATAAATAGTGGAGGTAACGAAGGTTTCTCCCAACTGAGTTTAAATAGATATATCAAAGTCTAACTTCTTCGGAGTTAAATTTAAACATTGAACACAACTAGGTGCAATAAAAGAGTGAGTAGAACCGGTATCTAACATGATATAGACTTCGCAAGAGTTTATGACTAACATACCCATGATAATTTTATTCAGGTTCCTCGTCACGAAAAAAAATGCTCTCTCTTAAACTACTGGCTTTGGCTTGTTTGGGACATCCTTTGGTGCGTCCATCCTAGCTGAACTTGTCTTCGGTGAACAACAAAATAGGGCTAAGTGACCTTCTCTTCCACAATTATAGCATGCTTTGGATGACATCGCGCAGTTTGGACTGATGTGTCCCTCCCCTCCGCATTTGAAGCATATGATAGGTGGTCATTCTCCTTCCTTAACAACGGGTGTTGGTGCTGACGTCTTTCCATCATTGTTGAATCTCCTCTTCTTGAAATGTCTATTCGTATTGTTTTGACCATGATTACCACCGAAGTGGTTACCATTTCTGGTATGTTGATTCCCTCAATGCTTATTGTCACCGCTTTGATGACTGTTATCACCAGTATTATCATTTTTCCGGCTGCTCTCTATTGGTTGCTTTGACTCGTTATCGCGCCTCCACTAATCGAGCCCTATTTACAACATCCGAATACAAACACGCTTTTATGAGAAATAAGATATTGATATATCTCCGGCTTCAAACCTCTTAAAAACATCCGCGTCATTCTCTCTTCATTATCAACCAAGTGGGACGCAAATCGGGACAACTAGACAAACTTGGCTTCGTACTGCGACACGATCATGTTATTTTGCTCTAACTTGATAAATTCCACCTCCTTCATGTGACGAATGCTTTCGGGAAAGTACTTTTCATTGAATGACTCTTGGAATTTCTCCCAAGACATCTTGAGTCGTCCAGTTGGAGTACGCTTTCTGATTCCCACCAAAGGATCCGCCTTCTTCACGCAACATAAAGGTGGCAAAGGAACCTTTGCTCCTCGAGCATCCCAAGACATCAAATATCTTGGTGATCTTCTTTAACCATGTCTCCGCCTTTAAGTGGTTCCGGCTTTCCCCAAAAACTCCGGTGGTCCCACTCCTTGAATTGCTTAATGGTGACTAACCTGTGGGTTGCCATTGTTTCTCCTCAGCATTATGAACAGGAGCCACCTTCTTTGATGTTGCGTAATTCTAAAAAGCTCCTAAACGTACCGTCATTCGTCAATTGATCAGTGTTGTTGTTTACAGGAGGATTATCGCCTTCCTGATGCACATTGTCTTGGTTATTAATCTGTGGAGACTCAACGGTCTCTTGTGCTCCATTGATGTTCTCAATATTCTCGGATGCCATTTTCAAATACTGCCACAAAACAAGGGTTAATTGACATGAAACATATTATCCCTACACTCTGACTGACTAATCAAATACCAAATAAACTTAGGTAGGTCATACTAGCGAAGGAATTCCCCGTCTCTCCCCTCCTAGTTCTATTCTTACATCCTAGCCAGGGATCATATCCCTAAGCTTTGATACCAACTGTGACGCCCCCAAAATTATGTATACATCACCCATCTTGAGTCACCAGATACATGGTACAGAATTCAAATACAACTTAAAAATACAACTGTCGTGTACAATACGACAAAACATAAACTGTGAGTTTGAATACAAATATTGTTTACTAGAGATTATACAAACTCAAACGGAGTCCTTAATACAATTATTATCACACTATTTCAAAGAATAATGAGGACTACTAATGCACCATCTAGGACCATCACTGCTTCCTCCGACTAGTCCCAATTGCTTCTCATACGCTCTCATTTCTCAAGAAAACGAACAAAGAAAGAAAGGGTGAGTTCAACTAGCCTAGTAAGAAATATTATGACTAAGATAATGCGAATAATTTATCGTTAGCCTTCAATGAATGTTAAACCGATAAAATATAACAACTATCAAGTTTAACTGCAAATGAACAAGCAATCCATTAAAAGAGTCAAGTAGGGAATAAAATCTACTATCTTCTATGATTCAAAAGGTTTTTCATCACTTTTATTCATTGGGACTCAAATCGAAATAAATAATCCACATCATCGAATCACCCCCATTCTACTACTACCAAGGATATTCTTTAAGATCACGACCACGAATTATCCATGACTACTACTGACTTAAGATAATCATGTTTTCATCAACTATCCCCGATCATGCCATAAAACAATTCATCTTTGCACTACTACCAAAGAGAATCCATAGCCATAATCATACCAAAATCTATCCATCAATGCACTACTACGGGCAATGAGGACTTTTTTCACATCATTTGTAACATTACGATTATGATTATACCGAATAATCCTCGGTCATAATCATACCAAGTCCATCTATGCACCACAGCCATGAACGATGACTTTTAATATAATATAACATGAGGATGATGACAATGATATAAGAATTCAATAAAACAATTTCAAGAATTAATTTATCCAGGAACTTATAACGTTCAAATTGTCAACATGATACTGATTTGTAGAGTAAAATTCAAGAATGCTCAGAAGAATATTTTTATGAAAAGATCTTTGGATAAAGCCTTGAAATATCAAGGCTATTCCACTAATTTCATGGAGTATAGAAGTCAAAGTTTTAACCAACCGAGTATAATAAAGAATGGAATAACAAAAGAAATCAACATGCGTGTGATAGATCGCAGATTGCATGTGTTATTCTAATGTAATAATAAAGGATGGAACCAGTCCGGCCAGAAAACGCACGTATACGATATTAAATGCTGTAATAATAAATAATGGAACCAGTCCCACAAACGCATGCATGTGATATTCCGATAGAATAATAAATAATGGAACCAGTCCTAAGTGAAACTCACGCAGCACGTGATATTCCGACAAAATAATAAATAATGGAACCAGTCCTGTAAACGCATGTGGATATGATATTCCAACAAAATAATAAAGAACGGAATATTGAAGAATGTCACCATGTATGGGGTAGCCATGATACAAAGTTATTCCAATGAATAATAAATAATGGAATAATGTAAGTTCTCTTCATGAATACAAAAAGAAATAATACCCTTTACCGTAAAAAGAAAAGCGAATATAAGAGTAAGGAAGTAGCGTAATACTTTTCTATAGGTTCTCTTGTAATTCTCTCTCTAGAGTTTCAAAGAATTCGTAAGAAATAATGAAGGAATGAGCTTCTATTTATAGGAAAATGGAATGAATAAGAACTAATTCATGAACGGTCCCAGTTTGATTTACTATTAAACTGACGGTCCATATTGGTTTACTATTAAAACTTAAAACAACGGTCCATACCGATTTACTATTAAAACTTTAAACCAAATGATCCATATTGATTTACTATTATAACTCCACCAATGGTCCATATTGACTTACTTATTATATCTTCAACCAACTATTCGAAAAATTAAAGACATCTCCTCATGGAATAATATTGTACCCAAATACCCGAATGCACAATATTAGAGTGAATAATGCTCAAGGTGAATAAGAATTCGTGAATAAGTAAGTCATGAATAAGAACTCGTGAATAAGTAACTCATGAACAGTTTCGGTGAATAAGAACTCATGAATAAGAACTCATGAATAATAACTCGTGAATAGTAACTTGTGAATAAGTAACTCATGAACAAAGAACTTCGTGAATAAGTAACTCATGAATAAGAACTCGTGAATAGTAATTCGTGAATAAGAATCTCATGAATAGTACTCGACACGAAAAAAGTGTCCCGAATACCGATTGAACAATATATCATATTATGCGAGATGACACTCAGTATAATAATCAATCAATAATATGAGAGATATGATGCAAGAATTATCGTAGTAATTATTGAGTATAACTAAGTGACTTCTCACGTAAGCATCAATAATCAATACCGTGCTATCTTTTTAACCACGCCAGACATTTCTACTTTTAACACCGGGTGTTTCAACAGCTTAACGATAAAACTTTCGCCCGTTATTTTCATAAAGTATTTTTGTCATTTTCTATCGTCGATAATAATTTCATTGGGGGGTCCACTAATGATTGTACCGTCGCATTTGGATATTCCCCACAAAAAGAATATTCCCCGACCAATCGAATATTATACAACCATTTGCTTACTTTGCAAAATTTGTTAATATTACCCACAACTATAACATTACATCAAATCAACACCATAATAAAAAAAAATTATTTTAAGAAAATTAAATCTTTATTCATAAAATCTGGGGTCTCATATAACGCTTCACAAAACGACACACAATAATAATAATAAATAAAACGACACAATTTTGATTATAGAACTAAATAAATAATAAAATAAATTTTAAAAAATTATATACAAGGACCCAAACCCACGAGCCTCGAGCCCGAGCCAGGCCGGTCATCGGCGGCGGCACGCGCGTGTGAGTTTGAGCTAAGTCTTGGCTAGGTCCTATCCTTTCTACAAAAGTAGGGTACCCTCAGGGCTCCCAATCAGAACGACCAAATCCGGCTATCTCACACCCGAATTCCGTGACGCCACGAAAGTACATCATTCATCCAACATACATCATTATATACCAAATATAATAACATACATTCTCAATTCCTGTGTTCTAAAACCTTATAACCTTTCTCATTACAAATAATGATAATTACATTATTCTTTACATCTTGCACGGTGACTTTTTATCCGCCACCAAGGATACATAATCGCTCATTAAACTATTCTATAGTTTAATTCTCATCTTTCTACATTACAAGTCTTCACTTGATCTTCTCGCTCATTCACATTCTGAATGGCACTTCATCTAGATACCGTCAGCTTGATCTATACGAGATCCTTAAGTTCTTCTAACTGTTAGAGTTTATGCCCTAGAGGCCAATTATTTGATATAATTGCTTAACGTTTTGATATTATATTTGATTAAATAAATAAATGATTTTATTATGGTTTTATTTACTGCGTAATATAATTGTTAACATAATAAAATTCCTTAGAATAGTGATAAAAATTATATAGTTTCAAGTATGTGACTTGAACATGAGATTATAATTACAATTAGTATCATTGTTCTTAAATGTCCCTAATGAGTATCATTATTGATGGGACAACAATGATGCATTGAGACTAGTATGTGGATCGATCGATGACCAAATCTCATTGGTCATAAATATATGAGATATTAAGTCAATACATAGGTACATGTTAGAGAACGATGTACTAGACAGACCCACCATGAGAATTCTATATGGAGCATTATGCGAAGTGTCATTAGCAATTCTCATAAATGATAATGATGTAATGGTCCTCCTACACGAAATTGTTATATTACTACACGAGAATTTATGTACTTTGATATCATCAAATGTCACCTTTAATAGGGTGGACTATAAAGGTGATTATTGGGTTCATCATGAATCGTGTAGAAATATGAGTGATCTAGATGAAATTTAACCATCCTATATATTATGGGTGATATCCATAGGCCTCTTGATTGAGTAGGACTATGAAATGCATACGGCCATGCTTAAATAGTGATTTGTTTCATATAGTCTACTCATTGATCAAGAAAACTTCGATTAAATTATGAAGAGTATGACACATTCCATGACTCGAGTTTAATCTAGGATATTAAGGTTAAAAAGATTAAATTACATTGAAACATTGGTCACGAAAAGGTTGAATCGAATCATCGATCTTATTATTACTTAGGTAGCAGTGATGCATTACTAGATGTCACTCCAACGCTTATAATTTTATAATATGATTTTAAAATTATTGCCAACGTAATAATAACCTATGTGGTCACACACAAAAGAACGTTATTAAAGAGAATTAATTTAAATTGTAAGGATTTAAATATATCAATATGATTGATAGTATTTAAATCAAGAATTTAAATTAAAAGGATGCTTTATATATGTTTATATATTAATTAAGTAAGACTTAATTAAGAAATAATATATATATATATATATATATAAAAAATTGGATTTTATTTTAATTAGATTAGGGTTTTGATTAATTACGATTTATTGCTATATATATGATATATCGTCGTCTTTGGAAAGTTAATCAAAACAAAAAACCCTAGCAGTTTCTTAGAGAGAGAGAGAAAACAGCCCAAAATCCTCATCCTTGGTGGCTAAGTATCACATTCCTTCATCTGCAGATCGTAGGATCGATTAGTGTGGAGCATTCGTGTGATACCGTAGTAGACGCAATTCGCTTTGAATTATGTAGAGATTCGACGAGCATCGATTCTAGCTTTAACAATCCAGATAATTTCTAACCTCTCGAATTAATTGTTTTTCGCATGGATCCCGCTTTTAGGGTTTCGAAATTGCTTTAAAATTTTAATTTTCATTTGTCGTTTCACGTCTTAGAAACCCAACACTAACATCGTCCACTGAAAATATTTTTCATTTAAAGCAAGTGTGAGCATTCAATTGCCCAAATAAGTCATAACAATTGAACAAACAACTTCAAGAGTTTAACATTCTTTTCGGACTTCAATAACCGAACAAAGGTTAAAGTTAATTTTGAATAATAGGAATAGTCTTGATTCTATCATCTTAAAACATTAGTTACATACACTTTAAAATACTTTCATTCTCTACACTCTTTCATGTACATTCTCATCTGGATAGAATTAATAAAGACAGACTTCACAATAACGGTTCATGTATAAACAGAACATTCTTTTATCGAATAAATCAAACATGTAATGCTTCATTTAATGTAAAAACACAAGTGTTCACATTATAAAGACAAGGTCTCATACGTTCTTCCACCTTGCACAAGTATCGCACATTCACATTGATGTATGTAACTTCTCAAGTTCAACATCCGAGAAGTTTAAGAAATTAGCATTCATTTAAAATATGAATGAAGTTAGAAAACTTGCGCTTTACGCGACTTATAGCTTCTATTTGAATCTGCTTCATTCCAATCCCTATAACACATAAGGAAATAACAAATACACCAATTAGTTAATATACTTGACTTACGCATTAGTTTACTTAACTTTACTTCTTAAGGTTCGCGTTAACTTTGCAATATAATTTTCTGTGACTAACTTTCATTACTGGTTTACGGTTTCATTTACATACGAAGATGTCTTATTTTAACACGCTCATCATCTTTGATGATTCACATTCTTATCTTCTTCAGATATACTTCTCAGACTCAAGACACATCGCTTCTCTACTAGTAGTCCATATGGTACTCTGAGTGGTTTCCCACAAACAACCAACAAACAAGTTCCCGCCTCATCTACACCGCCATCACAAAGAAGTTAGATCGGTTGCCGATTTAAGATATACCTTCGCTCTCTAAAGGAATTGTTTAGCCCAAACTCCTATATGTCAACCATCAAAGGTTACGATTGTACCACAACCTAACTTTCTCTTAACTTATACGAATTATTAAATTATAATGTTCGTTAAGTTAATTTCTTATTCCTTTTGGCTTTCTGGCAAGTAATTGCCATACCTAAGGATTCATTCTTATCCGAATAACATTCGGCTTTCATTAATCTCATTACCGTTCGATATGGCTTTCTTGATACCATTCGTATCTTACTTACTACATTCATCAACGCCTAAGTCATACAACGTGGTATACTTAAGACATCCGCAAACGCGAATATGATTCACGAGGATCGTTTACGTATTCAAAGTTCACGTTGCTCGTCTCTTAATCTCTCATTCAACCTTAACTCAAGGTTTTAATTGCTTTCGATCGTTATCCATCCCATGAACCCCATGTTCATTATTATTTCTTAATGTCAAAGTTATCGCTGGGAAGACCCCCTCGGACCCCCCGTCAGAAAGCGCCGCGGTGGTCGTGTCCCCTATATGTTATATATTGTTTTCTTTAATTATATATAAATTGTTATGTGCTTATTGTGATATGCATGGTGCACAGTTATGCCCTTTTGACCCATAGGTTAGTGGTTTTTGGTTTTGAAATACGGCTTGCATGTTGTACGTTTCTATAAATTCTAATGTAATATTCTCTTCTCATCTAAATCCCCTCGAATGTAACTCGAGGTTTTTTTATGTCATGTAATAATCTGTAATTGATGAAGATGTCAAGATGGAGAACACAATGGAAAGATGATGATGGAGAGGAGGCACATGCTTGAGGAAGATCCAAGGAAGCTATTTATTTTAAGATCTTTTACCGCCTTAGATTGACCTTCAATCTTTCATTAGCTTGAAAGGATTGACAGTGGATTGAGCCATAACTGTGACACATTTAATTTTGCACTTTTTTTATGCTTGTATGCGATATGATATGATAAATAATGTGCATGTTTAATAAGATTAAAATTGGTGAGATCTATTTTTTTTTAATAAAATCCCTCATTAAATTATTAAGTCTAAATCAGATGCCTTCCAATGAATAACACTCATCAAGACCTTGATCAATAGATATAGGTTTGCCAAAGCAAAGTACCCTATTTATCTAGGTAAGATGCGATAGGATAATTGTGATATCCAAACTGTTAAAATCATTGGGCCCGACTTAACTAAGTTATCTCAATAGGATTGTGGACTTAGAGGCATAGATTTTGGTAGGTACCATTAGATGGACTAGAAACAATTGTTGTTTACCAAACTATCCAGGAGTTATATATGATATAATTGATAAAGGGTTGTCTACCTAAATAATTGTGTTTTAAGAGATTAGCCAAAGCTAACTTAAGGCATAATGAAATATGGATCTTGGCTCACTAGAAAGATTTAATAAAAAATGCTTTCCGAATTAATGGTGAGGTCTATTAATTTGAATAAAATAGTGGGAGGTATATTTTGAATGTACTATTATCAATTACATAATATCAACTCTGCAATTTGACTTATTATTTTTGCACTTATAAATTGTAGATATCAATGGCAAACAACAACAACACAAATAGTCTTTCATTACGATCGATCCTTGAAAAGAGATGTTTGAGTGGAATTAATTTCCTTGATCGGCATAGAACTTGAGGATTGTCCTCAAACAAGAAATAAAGTTATATGTCCTCGATGGGCCCATTCATGTAGCACCAAATTCCATCGCACTACGTATGAGCATAATGCTTACAAGAAGCATCAAGATGATGCTCGACTTGAGTTAGTCATGCTAAGCAACCATGAACGCCGAGCTTGAAGCAAATACGAGAGTTGATGGATGCTTATGATATGATCGAGCATCTCAAGAAATTGTTCGAAGGGCATGCTCGACATGAGAGGTATGATATAAGCAAGGCGTTGTATCAGTGCAAAATGGGTGAACTTGATCCAGTTAGTCCACATGTGCTAAAAATTATTGGGTATATTGAGTACCTTGATAGGTTGGGTTTTTCAATCACTCTGGAAGCCCAAACTGACCTTGTTTTGAAATCTTTGAACAACAACTACTCTCAATTTTTATGAACTATCTTATGAATGAAATTGAGAAACCCCATCGAAGTTGTTGAGCATGTTAAGAACTCGCCGAGAACAACATGAAAAAGGCAGACCCACTCCCATAATGATGGTGCAAAAGGGGAATGCTAAGGGGAAATTGAAAAGGCAAGAAGAAGATAGATCTAAATCTTTTGCCGCACCCAATTCCAAAACCAAACAGTGCTTTAAAACCTAAAGGTGGGGTGGCTAAAGAAGGTGAATGTCACTTACATGGAAAACCCGGACAATCGGAAAAAGAACCGCCATGCTTATTTGGAAGAAGTGAAGGAAAGGAAAGGAAGTCGACTTCCGATTCGGTGTATATGTTATAGAAGTCAACTTGTCTACTTCTACATTATGGGTATTGGATACCGGATGTGGTTCTCACATTTGTGTTAATGTGCGAGGACTCAAGTAGTAGGACTTTGGCGAAAGGAGAGGTTGACCTCCACGAGTTTGGAATGGAGCAAAGTTCTTTGCACGACCGGCCGTAGAACTTATCATTTATCTTTGCCCACCGGGCTAGTTTTAGAATTAGAAGATTGTTATTTTGTACTGCGCTATAAGCAAAAACATTATTTCGCTTTCTTGTTTGGACAAGAAAGGTTTTTCATTTATAATAAAGAACAATCGTTGTTTGTTTTACTTAAAAATGATATTTGTTATGGTGTTGCACAATTGTTTAACGGTCTCTATATTCTTGATTTAGAAATGCCTATATATAACATAAATACAAAACGATTTAAATCAAATGATTCAAATCCGACATATCTCTGGCATTGTCGTTTAGGCCATATAAATGAGAAACGCATATCCAAACTCCATAAAGATGGGTTCTTGGATTCATTTGATTTTGAATCATATGAGAAATGCGAGTCTTGTTTATTAGGCAAAATGACTAAAACCCTTTCACTCGGACACGTTGAATCTGCGAAATATGTATATATTGGGACTTATACATAGTGATGTATATGGACCCATGAGTTCGTTAAAGAAGAGGTAGGTTTTATTACTTCATTACATTTATGACGACTTTAGTAGATATGGATATGTGTATCTTATGAGACACAAATCAATCCTTTGAAAAGTTCAAGGAATTCAAGAATGAAGTTCAAAACCAATTTGGCAAAAGTATAAAAGCCCTTCGATCCGATCGAGGAGGTGAATACTTAAGCCAAGACTTTGATGACCTTCTAAAGGAGTGCGGTATTATATCACAGCTCACTCCACCTGGAACACCACAATGGAATGGTGTATCTGAGAGGAGGAATCTAACCTTGTTGGACATGGTAAGATCAATGATGAGTCATGCAGATCTTCCAATAAGCTTCTGGGGTCATGCCTAGAGACAGCTGTATTCACACTTAACCGTGTTCCTACAAAGACGGTTCAAAAGACACCATATAAAATGTGGACTGGGAAACGTCCTAGTATGTCATTCATGAAGATTTGGGGTTGTGAGGCGTTCGTAAAATGTCTGGATTTTGACAAGCTCGGACCCAAATCTGACAAATGTAATTTTGTGGGATACCCAGAGGAAACAAAAGGGTATTATTTCTACAAACCTTCTAAGAACAAAGTGGTTGTTGCTCGAACTGGTATTTTTCTAGAAAGAGAATTTGTCTCTAAAGGAAACAGTGGGAGGAAAGTAGAACTCGAAGAAATTCGAGAACCACAAAATATCATTGAACTCGAGTTGGAGCGAGAGCAAGAACCACAACATATTGTGGAAAGTGAACTCTGCTCAAATTACACAATGCATTCGTAGATCTGGTAGGACACGCCAAGAGCCTGAGAGATATTATGGATATCTTGTGACTCAAAACGGCGATTTGATGCTCATAGATCAAGATGAGCCTGCTTCCTACCAAGAAGCTATGAATGGACCAAATTCTGAGAAATGGCTTGAAGCCATGAAATCTGAGATGGACTCCATGTATACTAACTAAGTATGGACTCTGGTTGATCCACCCGAAGGGGTAAAACCAATCGGGTGCAAGTGGGTTTTCAAGAAGAAAACTGAAATGGATGGTAATGTACAAACCTATAAAGGACGACTGGTAGCAAAAGGTTTCAAACAAATTCAAGGTGTTGACTATGATGAAACCTTCTGTCCAGTGGCAATGGTTAAATCCATTAGGATCTTACTTGCTATTGCATCTTTTTATGATTACGAAAATCGGCGAGATGGATGTCAAAACCGCTTTCCTTAATCTGAAATCTCCTTGAGGATGTGTATATGACACAACCCGAGGGTTTTGTCACCCAAAGGATGTTGAAAGGTATGTAATTCGCAACGATCCATTTATGGATTGAAGCAAGCCTCTCGAGTTGGAATCTTCGATTTGATGAAGCAGTCAAAGAATTTGCGTTTATTAAAAATGAAGATGAACCTTGTGTATATAAGAAGGTTAGTGGGAGTTACATTGTATTCCTAGTATTATATGTTGATGACATTAATTATTGGGAATGACATTCCTTCCATACAGGCTGTAAAAACATGGTTAGGAAAATGTTTCTCCATGAAAGATTTGGGCGATGCTGCCTACATTTTAGGTATCAGGATCTATAGAGATAGATCGAGAAAAATGCTCGGCTTAAGTCAAAGTACATATATTGATAAAATGTTCAAATGGTTCAGCATGCAAGAGGCGAAAAAAGGAAAATTACCCATGACTCATGGTGTAAAGATCTCTAAAGCCCAATGTCCTAAATCACAAGATGATGAGGAGCGTATGAGAAAGATCCCTTATGCTTCGACAATTGGATCTATCATATATGCAATGATATGTACTCGTCTCGGATGTCTCAGATGCTTTTAGCATAACGAGCAGATATACTAAATAATCCAAAGTGAAGGTCATCGATGAAGCCAAGAATATCCTCAAGTACTGAAAAGGACTAAGGATTCATTCTTGGTATATGGAGGTGAAGACGAATCGGGCAAAGAAAAGGTTACACAGATGCTAGTTTCAGATCACAATGATGACTATAAGTCTCGGTCGTGTTTTGTGTTTTGCCTTAATGGTGGTGTCATTAATGGAAAAGTTCAAGCAAGAGACGATGGCGATTCTACAACAGAGGTTGAGTATATTGTCGCTTCTAGTAGCGCCCAAAGAGAGAGTCAGATGGATTAAAAAGTTCATCATCTGAACTTGGTGTTGTCCAACCATTATTGATCCGTTGCTTCATATCTTTGTGATAATAATGGAGCCATTAGACAAAGCTAAGGAACCCAGATCCCACCAACGATCTAAGCATATACTTTAGGCGGTACCATCTCATCTGTGAAATCATTGATAGAGGAGATGTACATATAGGAAGAGTGCCAACAGATGATAATATTGCAGATCCAATCGACCAAGGCTTTGTCGCAGCAGGAAGCATGACGGTCACACTAGTTCCATGGGTATTAGATACATGAGTGATCGGCTCTAAGTGCAAGTGGGAGAGATTAGATTTTATGCCCTGAGGCTAATTATTTGATATAATTGCTTAACGCTTTTAATATTATATTTGATTGAATAAATAAATGATTTTATTATGGTTTTATTTATCACGTAATATAATTGTTAACATAATAAAATTCCTTAGAATAGTGATACAAATTATATAGTTTCAAGTATGTGACTTGAACATGAGATTATAATTACAATTAGTATCATTGTTTTTAAATGTCCCTAATCGAATATCATTATTGATGGGACAACAATGATGCATTGAGACTAGTATGTGGATCGATGATGACCAAATCTCATTGGTCATAAATATATGAGATATTAATTCAATGCATAGGTACATGTTAGAAGAATCTATGTCTTCGGCGGACCCACCATGAGAATTCTATATGGAGCATTATGCGAAGTGTCATGCAATTCTCATAGTGGATAATGATGTAATGGTCCTCCGGCACCAAATTGCTATATTACTACACGAGAATTTATGTACTTTGATATCATCAAATGTCACCTTTAATAGGATGGACTATAAAGGTGATTATTGGGTTCATCATGAATCGTGTGAGAAATATGAGTGATCTAGATGGAATTTAACCATCCTATATATTATGGGTGATATCCATAGGCCTCTTGATTGAGTAGGACTATGAAATGCATGGCCATGCTTAAATAGTGATTTGTTTCATATAGTCTACTCATTGATCAAGAAAACTCAGATTAAATTATGAAGAGTATGACACATTCCATGACTCGAGTTTAATCTAGGATATTAAGGTTAAAAAGATTAAATTACATTGAAACATTGGTCACGAAAAAGGTTGCATCGAATCATCGATCTTATTATTACTTGGGTAGCGAAGGATGCATTACTAGATGTCATTCACTATTTATAATTTTATAATATGATTTTAAAATTATTGCCAACGTAATAATAACCTATAGGTCACACACACAAAGAACGTTATTAAAGAGAATTAATTTAAATTGTAAGGATTTAAATATATCAATATGATTGATAGTATTTAAATCAAGAATTTAAATTAAAAGGATGCTTTATATATGTATATATATTAATTAAGTAAGACTTAATTAAGAAATAATATATATATATATATATATATATATATATAAATTTGATTTTATTTTAATTAGATTAGGGTTTTGATTAATTCTGATTTATTGCTATATATATGATATATCAGCGTCTTTGGAAAGTTAATCAAAACAAAAAACCCTAGCAGCTCTTAGAGAGAGACTAGAGAAAACAGTTCCGAAAATCCTCATCCTTGGTGGCTAGTACCGCGATTCCTTCATCTGCAGATCGTAGGATGATTCGTGTGGAGCATTCGTGTGGATACCATAGAGACGCAGTTCGTTTGAATTGCGTTGGAGATTCGACCGCATCGATTCTAGCTTTAACAATCGGTATAATTTCTAACCTCTGAATTAATTGTTTTTCGCATGGATCCTGTTTTAGGGTTTCGAAAATTGCTTTAAAATTTTAATTTCCGCTGTGCGTTTTCTGTGCCTAAACCCAACACTAACATCGTCCACTGAAAATATTTTTTATTTAAAGCAAGTGTGAGCATTCAATTGCCCAGCAAGTCATAACAGTTGAACAAACAACTTCAAGAGTTTAACATTCTTTTCAGACTTCAATAACCGAACAAAGGTTACGAAGCAGCTTCAATAATAGGATTAGTCTTGATTCCTATCATCTTAAAACATTAGTTACATACACTTTGAAATACTTTCATTCTCTACACTCTTTCATGCACATTACATGCGGATAGAATCAATAAAGATGACTTAACAATAATGGTTCATGTATAAATGAACATTCTTTTATTGAATAGTTCAAACATAGAATGCTTCATCTTACGTAAACACCAAGTGTTCACATTATGACACACAGGCCTCATACGTTCTACCACATTGCACAAGTATCGCACATTCAAGATACATGTACGTAACTTCTCAAGTTCAACATCCGAGAAGTTTAAGAAACTAGCATTCATTTAAAATATGAATGAAGTTAGAAAACTTGCCTTACGCGACAACTATAGCTTCTGTTGAATCGATCATTCCAATCCCTATAACACATAAGGAAATAACAAATACACCAATTAGTCATATACTTGACTTACGCATTAGTTTACTTAACTTTACTTCTTAAGGTTCGCGTTTTGCAATATAATTTTACGCCGACTAACTTTCATTATCGGTTTACGGTTTCATGACATACGGAGATGTCTTATTTCAACACGCTCATCATCTTTGATGATTCACATTCTTATCTTCTTCAGATACTTCTCAGGACTCAAGACACATCGCTTCTCTGCTAGTAGTCCATATGGTACTCGAGTGGTTTCCCACAAACAACCAACAAACAAGTTCCCGCCTCATCTACACCGCCATCACAAAGTGAGTTAGATCGGTTGCCAGTTTCTTATATACCTTCGCTTCTCAAGGAATTGTTTAGCCCAAATTCTATATGTCAACCATCAAAGGTTACGATTGTACCACAACCTAACTTTCTCTTAACTTATACAAATTATTAAATTATAATGTTCGTTAAGTTAATTTCTTATTCCTTTTGGCTTTCTGACAAGTAATTTCCATACCTCGGGATTCATTCTTATCCGAATAACATTCGGCTTTCATTAATCTCATTACCGTTCGATACGGCTTTCTTGATACCATTCGTATCTTACTTACTACATTCATCAACGTCTAAGTCATACAACCAGGGTATACTTTAAGACGTCTGTCACAAATCTTGAATACGATTCACGAGGATCAAGCGTTTACGTATTCAACGCTCACGCTTGCTCGCCTCTTAATCTCTCATTCAACCTTTACTCAAGGTTTTAATTTCTTTCGATTGTTATACATCCCATGAACCCCATGTTCATTATTATTTCTTAATGTCAAAGCCATACGGTTCGTTGTATGTTAAGACCGGTCGTTCATCGTAACAACGTTGTGTTCACAGCGTCTAAACGATTTACATTCATCTCTCAATGCCATGTCATAACATCAAAATGTTATACATTAACATCGTCAACCAACGCCTAAGGAATCACAACCATAAAGAATCCTCACGTTCGCTTTATCGCGACTACGGTCCCCTGACATCCGGATCCAGTAACCCGCATCTACATTCTTTGTCTTTTATTCTTGTTTAATCTTTTCGTTCAACCTTTATTAAAGGTTTAAAACACTTGATTAAGTGTTACATTAGTTGAACATTATGTTCATATTTTTTCTTGCACATCCTCCAGTAACTGAGAACTAAAAATCTCACTTCTGGGCATTACTCTGCACCGGCTCATGCTAGCATTGGTGCCCTTCTTTTCTTCCTCTCAGTACTGCTGCACCCTACTTCTCTCTCTCCTCTTTCCCGGATCAAGGCCATGCGAGTCCTTACTTAGTGGGCATTTGCCACTTACCTTAAATTTTAGATCATGATGGCATATTAATTTCCACAAATTAGATACTACGATTCGCATCATGGCGGAACTCTTGCAAGTGTACTCGAACAACATTACGCTGGCGCAATATTTTACTCTCAGGTACAACTCAAATGAGTACGCCTGTAGTATGAACCCTAGAAAATTTTCTAAGTCTTTTACAAGCTTGAAACGCCGATTTCGAAATCTCATAACTTCTTCGTTATAACTTCGAACGAGGTCGTTCCAAAACCATTTTCTAACTTATCTAACATACTTCGATTACCCACAGATAGAAATTCATTCTGAATTCGTTAACATGCCATTAAATTGGCTTAATCTTCGTTCTTCGTTCATTTTAACATTTTTAACGTTTTTCGTTCGTTCGTTCGTAATTCGGTCATCCGAACTCGGAACTCATTCGTTATTGAGTCCACGACTCATGTTTTATACGTTCTCTTAAATTTTTATGAAACCCTACACGTTCGGGTTCATTTACTAACTTTCAAATTTTCGTTCTTCTTTTACAAAATTTTCGCCATAACTTCGTTATAGCTAAGTTTTAATCCGTTCTTCATGAACGTTTCTAACGTTCCTAACCAAGTAATAAGCATCTAACTTATACGCGATGGTTTTAAACTTTTCCATCAACAACAATTACACTACGATGATTTTAAATTTGTCCATCAACAACGTTTTTCGTGTTCTTCGCGTTCTTCGTTCGTTCTTCATTTTTAATCGATATTTTGGAATACGATTTCACTTTTTCTTGGAATTTGATGTTATAGAACACCATTCCTTACTTATTTAGCCTACTCAATCATAATATTCATTCAGAATGCTCAAAATCCTTACGAATCGTATACTTCCTTAAGAAATTTATAAAATAAATTTTTAATTCTTATTTCTTCATTTTCTTACGATTTCAACCATATGAAATCTTTTATAACTTAATCTACTTCTTATCTTCATTAATTTATGTTTTTGAACATAAAAACTTAAAGAAAATTTAGAAGAAACTAGTGTTCGGATTACCGTTCTTCTTTATTTCTCTTCCGTTATACAAAGCCGGCGATTCGCTAGCTTTTCTATTTCACGATCACTTTTGATCCGAGCATTCATGCTCACGCTCTTCCTCTTCCTCTCCCAACCGAGCTCTCTCTATCTCTCTCAAGTGTAGGATTTTCAAAAATCCTAGAAAATGAAATTCTAGGTTTCTATTTATAGAAAACCAAAGCTAGGGGCAAAATAGTCATTTCACCCCTAAAGTTATTATTCCCACCTCCTCTTTAACTTAGCCACCAATTTAACTTGGCCATCACCCTTACTTGGTGGCCAAGTGGCCGACCTACATGCCCATGGGTCATCCCATGGGTTGCCCCAATGGTTTTTATCCATCGGTTCGATCCGCGGTTTTATTTCTTGGTTTGAGCCCTAACCCTAATTCTTATTGGGTCTAACTTGGGCTTGACATAATCCAAGTCCAATTGAATTCTACAAAGTCCATGAACTCAAAGTTCATTAAGACTAATCGTATTCTACACATTCTTTTCTAGTATTCTCGTAATCTCTTCGTATTTAGCTCGTACGATATTCGTATTATACGTCGTACTATTCTTCTTTCTATACTCAGTATAATAACTCAGATTCATACTCAGATTTCTCGCGCATAATAACCCTAGTTATTATATCGTGACTATTACATTCGCTAACTCACTTTCCCTAACCCTTAGGTTTTGAGTCCGTGCGAAAAACTTTCGTTTTTGCCATAACTGAAATATTATTGAATATTCCATCATGTCTCAAGATTTCACGCAATCAATAACTTCTCGGAATTTCAAAATAAATCTCCGAGCAGAAATGGGTGAATAGTGCCTATTTCGTCTTTTTCCCCGGAAATATTTTTGTTCCCGGAAAACTTTCATTTTTCGTTTTGAAAATTCTTACTCGTTAAATCTAGCTCGTAGCCAGAATCCTCCCGACTTATAACCATCCTAGGTTATAAAACGATTAATAAACACATCACAGAATAGTATTAATAAAAATTCATTTTATTAATAACAAATTCTTTAAATCTTAATTTCTGGACAATCCGAATTTCCGGGTTGTCACACAAACCCAAGAGTAACTTTCATGTATATAAACCTATTAAATCTTTAGTTCTTAACCAATGTGGGACTTGGCTTCCCACATATATTTATTATCATTTACCATTTCCAAGGGTGATTTTTGAGAGTTAATATCTCATTTATTAGTACTCCATGGATTTGAGCTTCCAAATACTTAATTTATCCTACTCATGGAGTAAAACACAGTGATATATGGATTCACTTTAAATAATTAATTAAATCCACTTTAATTTTGGCTCAAAATCTAACAATCCCCCATATGAATGATATTGAGTGTCAGCCTTATGCAAATTTTATGCAGACTCTAATAGAGAGACGAAATTGAAATCATGATCTGTATCGAGAAATGTAGTTTTTGGCTTTGAACCTTCCGTTGTGAAAGACTATCGGGTTTACTGATTGTCCAGTGAACGTGATGTCTTGAACTGTCCAATCATTTGTGTAAATCGAGACAATAGTAATTCACATAAAATCTTTCCATATATTATTTGGTTCTCATGATTTTGTTCATTTCGACCCCAAACAATCTCAGATTTATGAGTGCTTTAGAGAAGTATAACATCGTCCTTCTTATAGAATTGACCAAGTTCACACTCACATAGGCGATTCTTAATAAGAGTATTTTGCTATACTCCACTTGTTTATTAAGATTTAAGAATCATTAAAGCATAGCTTATCCTGTAACCGCTGCATGTATCACTATCTCGTATCATAGGAATGAGCAGAAGAAATTAATTTCTTCATAGTGATTTGGTTGAATCGTTCACAATTTAGTTGTCCCTTTGAACCTAAATATTGGGATCTCCAGTCAACTAGGTTGGATTTCCATCATGACGATCCTTATTTATAGACTTTAAACCCATTCCCCTCGAAGTTATTTTTACTTGCTTTCTTGTCAAACCTTTAATTAACGGATCCGCCATTTTTTTTAGACTTTATATACTCAATAGACATAATGCCATTAAAGATCATTTATTTTATGGTATTGTGTCTACGACGAATATGTCTAGACTTAGCATTATACATGTGACTCTGTGCCTTCCAATTGCTGAATGACTATCACAATGGATACAAATAGGCGACACAAGTTTAGGCCAGATAGGAATATTTTCTAAAAAGTTACGAAGCCACTCAACTTCTTCTCCAACTTTATCCAATGCAATAAACTCAGATTTCATCGTTGATCGAGCAATGTATGTTTGTTTAGAAGTTTTCTATTATACTGCTCCTCCACCTAGTGTAAACACAAAACCACTTGTGGATTTAAAGTCTTTTGTATCCGATATCCAATTCGCATCACAGTATCCCTTGACTACTGCTGGATATCTTGAGTAGTGCAATCCAAAGTTTTGAGTGTATTTTAAATACCTTAAAATTCTTATAATCGCTTTCCAGTGATCTTGTCCTGGATTACTTGTAAATCTACTCAATTTATTGACAGCTTGTGCTATATCAGGATGTGTACAATTCATTAAGTACATAACGCTTCCAATTATTTGTGCATACTCAAGTTGTGATATGCTCTCTCTTTTATTTTTAGACAAGTGTAGATTTATATCTACTGGTGTTCCCACAGGATTGCAATCATATTGATTTAATTTCCTAAGTATTTTCTCAATATAGTGTGATTGTGATCAAACTAACCCATCCGATGTTTTAGAAATTTTAATTTCTAATATTACATCGGCAACACCCATATCTTTCATGTCAAATATATTATTTAACATTCTCTTGGTAGTTTTAATGATTTCATTATTACTACCCATAATGAGCATATCATCTACATAAAGACAATTAATGACATATCCTTTCTCAGTGTCTTTAACATACACACATTTGTCACACTCATTTATTTTGAAACCATTTGACAACATTGCATTGTTAAAATTTTTATGCCATTGTTTAGGTGTCTGTTTTAATCCATTAAGGGACTTCACAGGCAGATAAACTTTCTTTTCTTGTCTTGGAATAATAAACCCCTTTGGTTGTTCTATGTAGATTTTCTCTTCTAAATCTCCATTTAAGAAAGTTGTTTTCACATCCATTTGATGTATCTCTAAATTATATATAGTTGCAATGGCTATTAACATCCTAATTGAGGATATTCTTGTTACAGGAGAATAAGTATCAAAATAATCTAAACCCTCATTTTGCATGTATCTTTTGATTACAAGTCTTGCTTTATATTTGTTTATAGATCCATCTGTTTTCATTTTCTTCTTGAATATCCACTTATATCAAGAGGTTTAGAGCCTGGTGGGAGATCTACTAGTTCCTACGTATGATTGTGAAGAATGAATTCTACTTCACTATTTATTGCCTCTTTCCAATATGAAGCTTCGGGACTCGACACCACTTCTCTATAAGTTTGAGGCTCATTTTCTAATAAATAAGTCAAAAAATCCGGACCATATATAGGATTTTAATATTCTAGCACGTTTACTACGTATAGGTTCATCAATATCTTTTATCTCATGATCACTATTACTAATAGTGTCATAAGTTCTTTTGTTTGAACTTGTTTCTTGTTCATTAGAATTTGGCTCTTGTTCCATTTTATTAGGAAATATTGTTTCAAAAAATTCCGCATCTTTTGACTCAATAATACTATTTTCATGTATTTCCTCTATTTTTGATTTATTAACCAAAAATCTATATGCACTGTTATTATTAGCATAACTAATGAATATACAATATATTTTTTGGTCCTATTTTTACCTTTTTGGGTGGAGGAACCATTACTTTTGCTAAATACCCCCACACTTTTAAGTATTTATAAGAAGGCTTACGTCCTTTCCATAATTCATAAGGTGAAGCATTAGACTTCTTTTGAGGTATTCAGTTGAAAATATAATTTAATTTGTTGAAAGAATTGCTTCCCCCCACAAATTCCGAGGTAGCCTAGAACTTAATAATGATGCATCCATCATTTCTTTCAAAATTCTATTCTTACTTTCTGCAACACCATTTTGTTGTGGTGAATAAGGTGCAGTTGTTTGGTGTATAATTATACCATGTTGTGAACAAATTAATTTCTACAAAAGGAAATCTCAAGTTTCATGGGTGCTGTTAGGATCGATGATCTCTATTCACACTCCCTTTGAAGTTAGACCTGATCTATGCTTTTGAAAGGTCATTTCATTATGTCTTTAATTACTTACAATCAGATACCACACCTCATTCATCAAAAGGGAGGTCCATTCATTTAATTTGCCCAACTCTTGTCACGTGTTTGCGGGGTCCATGCATAATCGGTTGGTTAAACATTTAAGTTCCTTTCCAGAAGTCATCTTCAGAACCATTTTTCTTTGTCTAGAAATTTTGGATAAGAAAGAATTCCCCATGTACAATTATTCTCCATTCTTAATTTGTTGATATGTGGAGAACATCTTCCTATCAGAACACATATGGCGGGTTGCTCCAGTATCTACCCACCATTCCCTGGGATTTTCAACCATGTTAATCTCATAAACAACTGCTGAAAGTTTCATTTTTGAAACATATTGAAGAAGACCATCCACTTCCGTTACATTGACTTGTGCGGACTTCTTATTCTGGTCTTTGCGTTTACGACAATCCTTTGCCCTATGTCTGGGCTTTTCACAGATGTAGCATTTGCCTTAGAACTTCTTATTTGTTCCTTGTTGAGACCCATTGTTGGAAAACTTCTTCTTTTTAGATTTCGGACCTTGTTCCACCACGTTGGCTTTATATTCCACAAAGGTCCTTCCTGTTTTCTTCTCAGAGCCACTGTTGTCCACTTCTATCCTTAATTTTACGATTAAGTCTTCAAGTTTCATCTCTTTGCGTTTATGCTTGAGATAAGTCTTAAAATCTTTTCGCATTGGTGGTAATTTTTCAATAATAGCAGCAACTTGAAAAGATTCACTTAAAGACATACCTTATGCATGTATTTCATGCAGGATAACTTGTAATTCTTGGACTTGATTGATGACAACCTTGGAATTAACCATCTTGTAGTCAAGCATCTCCGGTCTTATATTTCTTATCCAAGGAGTCCCATAGTTCTTTTGCTGTTTTAAGAGAACTATACACATTATATAATGTGTTATCCAATCCATTGAGGATATAGTTTCGGCACAGAAAATCAGCATGTTTCCATGCATCAATAGCAGCAACCACTTGTCTATCTGTTTCATTCTCATTAAGCACATGAGGGTCTTTATGAAGAAACCTCGCCAATTTGAGCGTAATGAGATAAAACAACATCTTTTGTTACCATCTTGTTAACTTTGTTCCATTGAACTTTTCTGATTTTTCAGCATGGTTCACAGGAACATTTGGTATAGAAGGTGTATAAGAAGAAGAAACAATTACAGTAACAGAATCAGTAGCCATATTTCTTTCAAATATATATATATATACAGAAATATAATTGTCTTAAGATTGTTAGGAAATGAAAATGGAATATATATATATATATATATATATATATATATATATATATATATATATATATATATAAAATCGATCGGTGAGAGTTTTTACTTTTCTTAAAATACGGACATTTTTTTGTTTTTTTTAAAACAACTAAAAAAAGTTTAATATTTTATGGGCTCGAATTTTTCCATAATCTGATATTTTGAGCGTGATTTGGATACCTATATCAAAAATGTATATACCGATGCATTGCATGCATGCTATGCTTTTTGTTATAATGATCCAAATCACATCCAAAACATCAGATTATGAAAAATTTCAGTTCCATAAAATATTAAAAAAAAATTTTAGTTGTTTTTTAAAAAAAAATCAAAAAAAAAAAGTCCGCATTTTAAGAAAGTAAGGGAGCCCTTACAGGAACCGGACCCATTATATATATATATATATATATATATATATTAACTTATCTCAAACTATAAAATTTAACTTGTCAAGTTTAATACTTGATACTATGTCTTTAAGACAATTATGCCATCCGTATGGTACTCAGAGTTGATAGCACTTGTCTCCCAGAATACAATGACAACGTGTGTTATAACAGCATTACAAATAACACACTCAACGGACAAAAATAAATGATCTAGACTCTCTCTTAATATAAACTATTTATGAAATAAAGAAGAAGATGACTTATAATGATTAATGCTCGAATGATTTGAATGAATGAAAATGGCAGCCCCCCTTCTCTATTTATAGTAGGGTAAATGATTAAGCCACTTAAAATGTATGATTAAGCCAAAAATGACGTAGTTTTGGCTTTAAACAGAAAAGACGCGTCCGTTTGAAATAAAAAAGACGTAATTTAAGGCTCTGCAGAACAAAAACGACGTAGTTTAATGCTTTAATAGAAAAGGCGCGTCCGTTCACGCAAAAACGACGTAATTTTGCAGCGCCTGTTCAGGCAGATAGCCTTTCCCAAAACGACGTAGTTTAGACGCGTTCGTTCGGCAGGTAACATTTCACAATATAATGATAATAAATAAAACGACACAGTTTTGATTATAGAACTAAATAAATAATAAAATAAATTTTTAATTGAAAATTAAATAAATTTTGTCCAAAAAATTATATATGTAAGGACGGAGACCCACAAGCCAGGCTGATTGGCAGCGACGCGTTTGTGGTTCGAACCAAACCTTGACTGCGTCCTCTCCATTCCACAAAAGTGAGATGCCCCTTGAGGCCCAAACCCAAGACCCACAAGCCAGATCGGTCGGCGGCGACGCGCATGTGGGTTCAAACCAAGCCTTAGCTAGGTCATTTTCCTTGCACAAAAATGAGATGCCCCTTGGGGCCCAAACCCAAGAGCAACTTTTATGTATATAAACCTATTAAATTTTTAGTTCTTAACTAATGTGAGACTTGGTTTCCCACGTATATTTATTATCACTTAATATCTCATTCATTACTTCATGAATTTAAGCTTTCAAATATTTAATTTAATCTACTCATATAATAAAACACATTAATATATAAATTCATTTTAAATAATTAATTAAATTCACTTTAATTTTGACTCAAACTCTAACAATATGTTGGTTCCTTAAATCTCTTGTGGATGAATATTGTCCAAGCTAGTTTAACATTTGGTTCCTTAGGACGAGTTCTCCTCATGGACTCTCAACATCCACATGAGATAATAGATTTGTATTTTTGGTTCAACCCTTACCCAGCCGTTTTTTATCACTTATAAGTGGATGCCTGATAAGTCCGTGATTTGCCCCAATCTCAAGTTTCATGGGTGCTGTTAGGATCGATGATCTCTATTCAGTCCCTTTGAAGTTAGACCTGATCTATGCTTTTAAAATGTCATTTCATTATGTCTTTAATTACTTACAATCAGAACCCACACCTCATTCATCAAAAGGGAGGTCCATTGATCATTTAATTTGCCCAACTCTTGTCACGTGTTTGCGGGGTCCATGCATAATCGGTTGGTTAAACATAGCTCCAGCCTCCAAGCACCGCTAAACCATAACCCCATATACACTTAATATATTAAAAAAATACATAATAAAAACTGGTGAAGACTGAAGAGTGTATGTTTAATTCTCCACTTCCTATTGGTTTCCTTAGTCACGAAGGTTTGAAATAAACATAATTTAATTGAACAGCCGTTTTTTATTTAGAAAATTATATATTTCGTGACTGTTTATATCCATTATTTATTTGTCAATTACGAATATAAGTAATAGTAATAATTTTTCTTAAAAACAAAACAGTGTAATAAGTGATGCTTTTATAATTTTCATGATCAATCCAATATATTAATAAATTTGACAACTGTAATTTAACATAAATTTATTGTAAAACATAACCAATATTGCAACTCATTTTATTTAAGAGGGGTCAACCTTTTGAGCACTACACATAAGGAAAAGATCCGGTTAACATGAGAGTAAGTTCACTTCATACCCAATATAACACTGACACACATATAAAAAGATAATCTCTTCGTTTGCATGTCAGCACTGTATTGAACATAAAGTGAACTTTCCATGAAGTTGACTTTATATCCACCAGAGGAAAGTCCAAAAGAATTCAAGGCCTTTGGGTCAAGAAAACGTGACATGCTGCATGCATCGCCAGTTGTGCCATGCGGCCGCATGCAGACGAATGAGATGACTTGATTTGGTGGCGCATATGTTCTTACAAGCGCCCACCCAGCTTTACTCTTTTGTCTTTCTGGCATTAATTCCGGTGGCGTTTCCTAATCCAATTCTTTTTTACCGCCTTTTAATTTGTCCGTAGCAGGCTCATTAAATACAAGTCCATCTATTTTTAAGGATTTGTATGTGTTTGGCGGTTCGAAAGAAGTAGTTATAAATAGAGTTCTCTAATATTGGAGTAGTTATACGATGCAAGAGAGAAGAGAGTGTTGAGACGCACAAAGCGTGCCACCATCGGTCCTCTGTTTTAAACACACAGACGATGGTGCCACGCTGTGTGCGTCTTAAAATACGCTCTTCTATTAAAAAGGGGTTAATTAATTTGCAAGTATAAATGTTGATCGTGATTCAAGTTAACAAGTTCTGGTTTGAAGATGTGTGGTTGCATTCATAAAATTATTTCATAATGAACATTGTGTTACATTAAGTTATTTAATTTACAAGATATTCAAGTTATATATATATATATATATATATATATATATATATATATGTTGTGTAATTTTATGAAAAGTCACTTTGTTGTAATTCTCTGTCTCTTAATATAAGACGCTTTTTTAGAGAAGTTTTTTTGTCCCTTAATATATGATGTTTCAGAATTTCAAGTAAGTATTAATTGTTTAGTTTCTAATAGTACCCCAAGTATTAAATGTAATTTTGGTTCTCTCACTATTTTGTGTCTAATAAATAATAATATCTTTTCTTAATATAAAAGTAATATATTATATTTAATACTAAATAATTATTTCTTTAATACTTGTGCATAACTCTAAAAAATCTTATATTGAGGGACCGAGCATGTTTTTAGATGGAGAGTGGTACTAGTCCGCGCTGTCGATAATAAATACATCTATACAAAAACATAACATTAATAAATGTAAATTCAATCACAATTGCAAGAATATTTCTTCTTTAATAAATTTGAGATTTTAAATTGTATATTGAGAATCCTAAATAAAGTTTAATTTATTTTTAAATAAAGTTAAAAAATAAAGTTTAATTTATTTTTAAATAAAGTTTAATTTATTCAAAGAGAAGAAGGAGCTGTAACGGCTGTTGTTTACAATTTTAATTTTTTAAATAAAGTTTAATTTATTTTTAAATAAAGTTAAATTTTTAATTTAATTTTTAAATCTATATTTTATGAAAATTTATTCATTTTTTTTAAAATAAAAAATTTCTAATTTTGTTTTCTGAAAATAAAGTTTTTAAATTTACTAATTTTGAATCTATATTTTATGAATCTCATTTTAAAAAAATAAAAATGTCTATTTTTTTTAATCTATATTTTATGAAACTTTACTCATTTTTTTTACAATATTTTTTTACTTTTTTCCTTAAAATAAAATTTTATGTTTTTATTTAATTTTTTGAATCTATATTTAATTTATGAAACATTATTCATTTTTTTAAAATAATTTTTTTATATTTAATGAAACTTTACTAATTTTTTTAAAATAAAAAGTACTTTTTATTGAAATAAAGTTTAATTTTTATAAATTTATATTTTATGAAACTTTACTAAGTTTTTAAAAAATAAAATATGGAATGTTTTCATTTTTTTAAATAATAAGTAATTTTAAAACTTTTTATTTTTATTTTTTTTAAATATTGAGTTCGAGACAGAATTTTGAGATATGGGCTACACGGTTGAGTCCTGAACGTCAAATTTAATAGTAAAAGACTGTAAACATAAAAGTTAATTTTTAGAAGTAATAGTGTACTCATAAAATATTTATACAATTAATAAGTTCATATTTATTTACAATAGCAATGCAATTAGGATTCCTTAATTTAGGGATTAGTTATCCCCATGACTTCTTCTCTCTCTCCTCATCTAGAACAACTGCATACTAATTACAAGAACAAAACAACAACCACGCTCCTACTCCTCCACTCTCCTCATCCACGCTCCGTCTCCCTCTGATGATCGGTCATCATCACCAACAAAGAAAGAGACACCATCATTTTACAGATATCTAAAGCCAGGAGCAAATCAAGAGACTCCAAATTTTTGGCCAAATCAAGAAAATCCAGACCCAATTGATTTATGTCTTGTTGTAAAGAATCAATTGATTTATGCCTTGTTGTAAAGAACAATGGAAGCCAATATATGTGACATTAATCATTTGGATGCCGATGTCCTTTTACCTCCTCGAAAGCGGCTTTTGGCCGGATTGAAGAAACAGAATGATGGCAAATCATATATGCCATGGACTTCTGGTACTGTGAGTCAATTTGATTCCCAGCTTAATAATTATTTGAAATCTCATGTGAATAACTCTCTTGACGCGCGATTTATTTTTTTATGAATATTTGGTTACTCATAAAAATAAAAATTAAAATTGTTACCTTTGTAAGAAGGTTTGGCTACTAACTGCACCATATTCATAATAATTTTATTTTTAAAATATTATTTTTAAGTTGGTAGCCAAACCTTCATAAAAAAGTTACCAATTTAGTTTTATTGGGTTACTAATTAATTATAAAAAAAATTAAGAACAATTTCTAAATGTTACGTGCAGATGGTATCTGAAATGTCATGTCTAAGTTTCTATTTATGTAGCTGTTAGTTACGTATAAATAACCTTTTAAAAATAAAATTATTTTGAATATGATGCAGTTGGTAGCCAAACCTTCATACAAAGGTAACCATTTTACTTTTTGTGGGTAACCAAATATTCATAAAAATAATTTGTTCGTGATTTCCTTTTTGTTCGGCTACTCCGAATTCACTTTGGATCTGTTCTTGTTGGTTTGGTAACTCCGACTTCTTCTTCTTTGATTTGTTTTGGTAACTCCGACTTCTTCTTCTTCTTTTTCTTCAATTTGTTTTGTTTTGGTTGTTCGTGATTTTCTCTTTGTTCGGCTACTCCGAATTCATTTTGGATCTGTTCTTGTTGGTTTGGTAACTCTGACTTTTTCTTTTTCGATTTGTTTTGGTTGTTCGTGATTTCCTCTTTGTTTTGTTTTTGATTTGTTTGGTAACTCTGTTCTTGCTAGGAATTAGTATGCAATTATTTTTGAAATTGAATTTGGTTTTGTTGTTAGATCCCAAATATTTGAATTTAAATTATTAATTATAGCAGTTATTTCTCCTTGATTTTAGGTTTTCTTATTAATGTGAATTGTACTATTTTTGTAATATGGATCCTAATTACACTCTTTTTATAATTATTTTATTGATGCACTAATGGTGTAATTACTTTCTAATTGTTGTATATTTCTGTAAAGAACCCTAAATAAAAGATGAGAATTTTTTTTATGGAGGAATGTTGGACCACATGGGCGGCTGAAGTTTGAAAAGTGGAAAAGACGAGGAAGAGAAGAAGGTGGAGGAAGAAAAAGAAAGAAAGAGAAAAATGTGAGAGAAAATGGGAAAAAAGAAAATTTATAAATAAAACACTTCACCCACCTCATTCACACAAGAGAAATAAGAGAGAGAACACATCGAAAGACGGTAAATAGAATAGAAACAATTACAGGAATTGAATCTATGTACTTTGCAATAACAGAAATTCACAAAGTTTGGGATAAATTAACTAAATAGCCAAGTATTTCATAATTCATAATAATAATAATGAGAGTTGTCCTTAATTACATGCATCATTCTTGCACCATATTTATACTTCTAAAATGAATCCTAATCCTAAAAAGAAATAACAAATTGATTTGGAATCAAAATCTACGTAAAAAGATTCCTAATTACAATAGAATTGAAAATTTCCTAAAATTACTAAATAATAATTAAAACTACCTTACTACTATAATTAATAAGTAAAAATACATCAAATATTTAAATTGTCTATAAATATCAAAACATAAATTATATCAAATCTTGTTAGATAACTCTTCCCGTGTCACAGAGAGAGAGAATTGCATAAAATGAAGAAAAAGAAGAAAGAAGGAACATACTAGCTAAATGTCTAAAACTTTGATTTAATACATTGATTTTCTTATACGGTTATTAAGTTTTATTAAATTTATGAAAAGAGAACATGTTATGCTTATTTGTGATGGATTAAACTTGTATAATCAAGAAATGTGTGGGTTATATATCTTAATCCGACCGTTAGATCATTATCATTTTTGAATATTTTATACATATACAAGCTGAGAATATGTTCACCAATTTTGAACTGTTAAAGATTAACATGCGATTTGTAAGACCCCGAATTTTATGAAATAAAAGTATTCAATTTTCCTATTTAGTAAATGGTTAAATTGATAAAAAATTTAAAGTTAAGGGTGATATATATAAAATTTTACAAAATAAGCAAGTGGTTATAAAATATTCATTTCTGTCGGGGAATATTCGTTTGGTCGTGGAATATTCTTGTTGTCGGGGAATATTAAATGCATTTACTAGCTAGCGATCATTTGTGGGCCCATAATGAGAATAAGCTGTTGGATGAAGATAACAAAATTTGAGTTTTTACAAATAACGACGTAGTTGTTACCATTAACACCGTTTGGAATACACAAAGTTTAAAATACGATAATATGCGTGGTTCTTGAAGAAGCACGCAGTTTTGCACAATATTTTTGAATTATTGATTCTTACGTGAAAAGGCCTTTACTCAATAATTGTTACGATAATTCTTTATTAAACATTTTATTTTATTGATTGAATAATTGTTGCGTTGATATTTTATATTATTGTTGTTTCAACAATTGTCATTTACCACATATTTCTCATTATCGGATCAATAATTCATATTATTTGAATAATATTATTAGATAGCATTATTGGCAATGTCTAGAAAGTTACATCGAGGAGAGGTTTGGTCACCTAATTGCTGCCATGATGAGAGAAATCCTTATTGGAAAGCCCCCTCTTTCCTGGGAACTACCTGGTTGTCATTATTGTGATTCTGTAATATTATTTGTGAATAATTAATTATAATTTATATGATAAGAAAATATTTATTTGATGCGGATATAAATGATGGATTTATTTATGTGGTTATAAATAAAGGAATTAATGTTGAGGTGTTTTATCAGTATTTTGTCGGATTGGAGGTATTAAAAGATCAAATCGGTGTTCTTAAAACTATATTGCGTGAGTTATAATTTTAATCCAATCGTTGGATCGTTGTGATTTTTGGATATGTTATACATATATAAGTTGAATATATATCCATAAATTTTGAACCGTTAAAAATGAACATATGATTTGTTATGAATTTTAAGAGATGACTGGTTCAGAAATTGTTGAAGTTTCGAAATTTATCATTTTGGTGGAAAATTCTAGAATTGGTGGGCCCCACTTTTGGTTGGTGAGAAATATGCTCAAATTGAATTTCAAATGTGGTGGGTGGCAATAGTAGCAGGTAAAGCCATCAGGTAGCAGATCAAGTCTGCTTCGGCGTGCTAACATTTTCCTATAAATAGAGGGCTAAGTTAGAATTGAAAATCACACCAGAAACAAGTTTTCTCTCTTTCTCTCTCTATATTATCGAGCGTATTCTTGTGAGTATTTTGATACTTTGAGTGTTGTTATCACGATTCTTCCTTCAAAGACTATATCCAATATTCGGTCAATCTTTTGTCTTTTTTCGAAGTAACGGATTATAAGGGATAGTAAGGGATGTTATTTTCTTCCTAATGATGTTATTCTTTCAATATCATTATCTATGAAATATTGGTATGGATTTTATTGTGGAATTTCAACCTTTTTGTGTCGGGGTTACTTATTCATTCATATCAACCTTATTCACGTATACTGCCTTATTCACGTGTCGACCTTATTTATGTATATGGCACTATATACGTATATGGTATTATTTACGTATATGGTACTATATACGAATACGGAGTACTATTCACGAGTTACTATTCATGAGTTATTATTCATGAATTACTATTCACGAGTTACTATTTATGGGTATTATTCACGACAAAATTGGTTTCTTTTTCTGACCAAATTATCGTTGATTTATGAATCTTACTCTTGAAATTAAATCCGTGTTTTGATCATATTATTTTTATTATCATATATAACATTTTTATAATCCTGGTGAAGAAATTTCTCTTTGACTTGAGTGTAAAGATGGGTAGATTATTGGTATGATCGTGACTATGGGTTCTCTTTGACCAGTAGTGCAAAGTTGAATCGTTGACTGGTATGATCATGACCATTGAATTTATAATTGAATATTTTTAGCTTAAGTGCAAAGGTGAATTGATCAACATGGTTATAATTGTGGTTTATATAAATTCTGAAATTATTATGTATTTCTTTGAGATATGAATATATTTGGCCCGTAGTGCAAAGATGAACTGTTGTTGAATATCTTTGGCCCGTAGTGTAAAGATTACCAGTTGTTGAATATCTTTGGCCTGTAGTGCAAAGATGAACTGTTAATGAATATCTTTGGCCCGTAGTGCAAAGATGAATTTATTAGTATGATTATGAACAGGAACTGTGATTTGGTATAACCATGATCTTTGATGTTTCAGGTAAAGACATGTGATGTAAATTATCTTCGTCCTGGATGAGAAGAGAAATTTAGAACCACAATTATGATTATAAGTTATTCACATGATTGTGGACAGGAACTGTTGATTGATGTTGTAGGGATAAAACATTATGGGTGTACTTTTAACATGGAGAAGATAATAGATTTTATGGTCTATTTGACTCTTCTAATGGATTGTTCGTTCCGCTGCAACTATGGTTGAAAAGTTTTATCATCTACCATATGTTCTAAATCTCTGATTTATTACTGATGAAGGCTATTGATAATTTAATTATCTTTAGTTATGATATTTCTTACTGGGCTAGTTGAGCTCACCCTTTTGCTTCACAAATCCTTTCAGGTAATAAGAGTGTAGCTGGGTCGAGCAGGGGTAACAAGGGAATAGAACGGTGGTCTCTAGCTATGGAGTTCTCCCTAAACAGTATAGAAAAGTGTGTTATATTTTATACATCATTTAGTAGTTATGTTTGGTGAATCAAATAGGGTGAGGCAAACCCAACGTTGGAAGGGTGTTTTGCCACTATCATACAAGATGTCTAATGACATACAATCTCGTGTCATCATAAGACAGGGTTGTGCACATCCACTTGCTGAGTATATCTACGAGCACTACCTATATAATCTTGGTGTTTGGTTGAAGTATAATTCTCAATTAGAGACAGTGGAGATAATGATATGTCAAGAGAAGACTCACCATTGGAGAGAATATGATAGTAATCTTCTCGTTTTTCTTTGGGGTCTATTGGGTCAACCAAGGATAATTCTGTTGACATATAATATCTATAATAACCTAGACGCATGGCCTCCCATGTACGAAGGTTTCCTTGAGCACTTCCCAAAAATTTTAATTTTAAAAGCAGGTTATATTATCGTTGTACCTTTATGTAAGGTGTCATTGTGACGTCTTATCCAGGTTGGGATGAGAGTCACAGTTGGTATATATTTGTATCAAAACTCACAACATATGTGTTGTTGTATTTTGCACGACAATTTGTAGTAATAAAGTTGTAGTTGTTTTCTGTACCATGTATTTGGCGACTCAGAATAGGTTGGATGGATTGGACCTATTTTGGGGGCGTTACACGATTTGTTATGAATTTTAAGAAGTGGTTGGTTTGGGATTTTTTCAAGCAAATTTTCAGCAATGAGTCCTACTATTTAAAAATGTATAACATTATGATTTTAAATCCAATTTGGGTGATTCTTGAGGCGAAATTGAAGTATTTGATGTAAAACCCCGACTTTTAATAAATAGAATTTAATTTTCTTATAATTCTTATTCTAAGTAGTAGTGTTAAAATGATAAAATTAAGTGTGATTACAAATTATAAGATAAAAAATATTACAAAAAATATTCCTTCTGTCGAGGGAATATTATTCGTTCCGTTGATAAATATTAGTACGACGACGTCGAAACAATCTATCATTGGTGGTCCCATAACGACATTACTGTTGGATACCGAAAACAACAGAAATAGCATTTTTAATAAAAATTGACAACGATACTAACACTTTTAACTATTGAAATACCTAATAATAAAAGAATAGTAGCACACAGTATTCTATAGTTCCACGCAGTACTCCATAGTAGCACACGGTATTGCATATTATTTCATAGTATTGATTCAATAATTGTTACAATAGCATAATATTTTAACTCAATAACTGTTACAGTAACATCTACACGGTATTTTATATTATTAAATCAATAATTATCACGATACAATAACTCCTATTGATTGACATTATATTATTAGACCAGTTACCATTATTGACAATATTTAGAAAGTTCTGTCAATGAAAGAGGCTATTTTGATTGCGCGTCGTTTATACGGAATGTCCCCTCTTTCTTAAGAACGATCTGATTGTCAATTTTGTGAGTCTATACTATTAATTGTGAAAAATTATTGAAAGATCGAAAAGGTATAAATAATTGATGAATAAAAAGTGTTGATTAAAGATAAGTACAATAAGTGATGTGCGATAGATAATTTTTCAATTTTGACATAAATAAAGGAGTTTAACATGAGGCATTTGTTGTAAGTTTAACTTGTTTTTTCATGGTACCCATAAATTTATTTTTCTGGGACCACAATTATCTTCTTCAACAATAATATTAATTTAAGAACTTTGCTACCTCTCTGGTCATGTTTCATCGTTCTTGTTTCAACTCAGTTGTCTCAGTTATAAAGTAGGGCGTGTGGAAAGTTATCTGATTTATTATAATATATTATATCTAAAGTTATTTGTTTTATTATAATATATTAAAATGTATATAAATTTATTTATTTTATTATAATATATATTAATTTCTTTGTTTTATTATAATATATATAAAGTTAGTTGTTTTATTATAATATTATATTGTTATAATAAAAATCAAATGAAGCCAAGTTTCGTCTGGCTATTTTTTTTTTCAAATTTGGTGTGCTACCATTCTACTATAAATAGGTTTTTCAATTGAACAGTGAAGAATACACCAGAAACACAAAATTCTTCTACTACAATATTATGAGTATTTATTTTGAGTATAAGGATACTTTGAGTATTGCTAAAAGTGTCAGAATTACTTAAGTTAATCTCCTATATAACAGTTAAATCTAGTCTCCTACTAAGGTAACGAATATCATTTTATTTCATACTTCTATATTATGGTAAGAAAGTATTATTCGTTCTACAAGTTTATCATTAAATGATGAAAATTCTTGAAATAATTAGAATTTCTTAATAGTTGGTACTTCATCAATTATCTTTTGACATAATCTTTCGATTAAATTTTAATCATTATATTTGAATCGTGAACCGTACATTTCTTGAACTTTAATTTATATTTTTATCAAGAACTATAATCGATTTTCTAGATATTGTATTGAAAATTTGGACTCTAGATAAATTAAATTAAAAATCTTTAATGTTTATTCTTTATCTTATTATTCTGATTATTTCTGCTAATTAATCATATCATTGATTTATATTAATTATAAAGAATAATTTGTTGTGAATATATTTGGTATGGGTGCAATGACAATATGATAGTTGAGTGTCTTTAGCCTGTGTGGTTAAGACACGTGATGAAAGTTCTCTTTGGTCTGGGTGCAAAGATGAAATGTTGATCGACATGATCATGACCATTGGTGTTACAGTTGAATGTTTTTGACATGGATGCAAAGATATACTGTTGATTGACATGATCATGACCATTAGTGTTACAGTTAAAATGTCTTTGGTTTGTGTGCAAAGACAATATGATTGTTGAGTGTCTTTAACTTATGTGGCAATGACACTTGGTGAAAGTTCTCTTTTGCCTCGATGCAAAGAGAAATTGTTGATTGGTATTACAGATGATAAAATATTTTTGATGAATTTTTAAAAGGGAGAAGATAGTAGACCTTATGATTTATTTGAATCTTCTAATGGATTGTTCATTCCGATGTAGTACTTATTTGTTAAAAATTAATATATTATTAAATCTCTGATTTATCACCATTGAAGGATTAAGGATAACTTATTCTTCATTATCTTAGTCATGATATTATTTAATATGTTATTTAAGCTCACCATTTTGCTTCACAGTTTCTTTTAGGAAATGATAGTATAGCTAAGCCTAGCGGGAAAAGGAATGAAGTGATGGTTTGAATTAGTAGTTGTAGTAGTTCTCACCAATTTTAAAACAGTGTGATAATAATTGTACTGAGAACTTAAAGTGTTTGTTGCAGTATTTTCACGATGGTGTATAAGAATGAGAAGGTATTTATATTGTTTGATTGTGGCGACTCAAATTGGGTGGTATTGACCCGAATTTAGGGCGTCACATTACTTGCTATATATTTAGTAGAATTCTGCTAGCTATAACATTTACAAAAAAATAGAGTTTTTATTACATTTAAAAACATATATCATCAATTAACTCAATATTTGTAAAAATAAATTACTTATTTCACATATATTAAGTGATAAGTTTTAACCAATCCAATTATGTACCATAAACTTATTAAACTAATGAAAGAAGTACCTAGTAGTAAATATTTAAAATTCAAATGTATTTCATTCATATTTTATACATATTAGAATAAAAGTTCATATTTGTATTTGGGCTTTAAAACTTTAGAAATTAGGATTTAAAAGTTTTTAATTTAGTTGAGCCATTTATATAAGTTAAAAATAAGAGTTAAAATGCATGCTTTTAGTTCACTTTGATAGGATTGTACTATGTACGAGTGTGGGATTCTGATATAATTCTTTTCTAGAGTTGAGTAAACCATTACATTGGAATCTCATTCTATTCTCTTCCGAGAAATGTGAAGAAAGAAATCAACTCCTTTCACTATAGAAGGTGGTAGTGTACTAATGTATTTTTTACAGAGAGTTTTCATTTCACCCTAATTAATGAATAAAGCAGAGAAAACCCACAAAGTTCGACTTTACTAAATAAGCAAGAAAAATCTGATCTATCTTATTAGTCAAGAGCACTAGCTGTAATCAAAACCCTTTAAACCGAGGATATCTAATAGTACATAGGAAAGATACAAATTTGGTGATCATTTGCGTTAATTATCCTATGATTTTATGCGATCTTATGCATATTTGTTATCCTACTTCTATTCGAATATATAGTTCTCTTTTTATGAAATCATGATCTTATACGATCCTACGACCTGAATTTAGATTTTAACAATCACTACAAGAAAATATGTTATTTCCGACAAAATTTTCTGTCGGAGGTAAGGATATTTCGTCGTGGGTATCTTACTTCCAACGGAATAGTCGGTCGGAAATTCGATCTAATATAAGAACGTCGGAATTAAGTCCATCGAGATTTCAGTCGGAAATACCAACGTCTGATGGACTTTTTCTCGATCGAAATTTTTGTGAGCCTAATATAACCTCGACCGAATCCTTTCCGTCGACTATAATCATTTGCTTTTACTCTGCCACGTGGCGCAATCTGCTGCCATGCATTCAGGATTAATTCTGACGGAATTTCGTCGATATTACCTTTTTCAGTTGAGAATAATGATAACAAATCCAATATGAGTTACAAGTCCAACAATATGAGTATAAGATCATGATTTCATAACTAACAACACTTACATCATAATAATAAAAATACATTAATAAAAATAATAGGGTTTTAACCCACATTTTTGTACCTGTAAACCTGTTTATTTTCCCAACCAACAACACTTACATCATAATAATAACCTTCCAACAACCTATTTTCTAACTTTTGTTCACATACAAGTCCAATATGAGTTATAAGTCCAACAATAATAAAAATACATTAATTTTCCATAAATATACAAAAATGACATGTAATTTCAAGGTTTAAACTATAATATGTCAAACATCAACTAAACTACGAAAATTAAGGCTTCCAATTAAGCTAAACTAAAGTAAAGATGAATAAAATATGTACTAATCATCTGCAAAACTAAGTAATGTCAGTAGTACTATCTTTGGTGTGAAGTGGATCACCGGACAGATGTCGACGATGTTGCTCTAGCATATGAAAATCGTCGACGTCGTGATCGGAGTGAGCAGCCTCCCCGACATCGCCAACATTTCATTATATTTATCCAACACAATATTATCGCTATATATAAACATTACCGCTATATAAACACAATATGCATAAGCTAGACAATCACAAGATTACCTCATCATGATCATCCAGCTGATGTGTTTCTCTCGTCATTGCATAAGTTAACTCCTCAAGATTCAGAGACTGCAAATGCCCGCCAAGTGCAAGACGAAGATTACTATCTTCATTGTCGGCCGTTGTCGATAAAGTTTGTCCCCAAAACTCCTTGAGAATTGTAAGCTAGTTTTGACCCACCTCTACATGAAATCAGGAAATATCCTCGGTTTTAAAGCCCTAGGCCTTTCAGATGTTACTCATGTTTTTGCAAAATCAACCACCCTAGAGTTAAGGGTTGCTAACTGAGATATTTTTTACTCATAGTATTATCTGCCTTAAGGTCTGCAGGTACTAAATGTGCAATGGAGATTGTACCCAAGGTATCATTGATCAGATGACTTATCAAAAATAACTTTTGAATTTCATGCAAAATTAGACTAATTGGGAAATATGATAAACAAAAGGAGAGTTGTAGGTAATTCAACAGTTCCCAATAAGTGGTTCACTATACGGTACTTCCTATTGAATTCCTGAACAAAGTGGTTCACCATTGAACCACTTTTATCAGAAATTCAAGAGGAAATACAGTATGCATGGGGAACCACTTAATGGGAACTGTTGAATTTGTTAATTAATTATCTGATCAATGATACCTTGGGTACAATCTTTACTGCACATTTAGTACATGCAGAGCTTGAGGCAAATAAAGCTATGAGTAAAAAATATTTTTAGTTGGCAACCCTTCACTCTATGGCAGTTGATTTTACAAAAACATGAGTAACATCTGAAAAGCCTAAGGCTTTAAAACCGAGGATGTTTCCTGATTTCATGTAGAGGTGGGCCACAACTAGTTTTTACACTTCTCAAGGAGTATTGGGGAAAAACTTTATTGTGTTAGTCTTAAATATATAGTGCATGAGAAGTCACAATCTATTTGTTCAAAGAATATAATATCATCAAGACGTATATATAAAATACTGAAAGATATATATGTTAATATACTCAAATGATAATTATTTAATTAAAAAAAGAATGAAAATAAATAAAAGAGAGTTGCAATTGCAGTTGCAGCTAATTATGTCCCATACTCAAATTGAATAATTGAATTACTGTAAACATTCATCACTGTTCCATCATAGCAAATTACAACATCCTAAAGGAGGGCCATTGTTGCAAATTGCAGAAAAAACATAAGTTGGCATTCGCAAGGTATTATGCAATCTATCACCCAACTCATTGTGAAGAAAGCATTAGCTGCCTTGGCATTCTTCATAATTCAACCCCGCAACAGCTTTTTGGACCATTTATAAGTTCTCTTTATACAGTTAATCTTCTTAAGTAAACGTATTACAACTGTTATCCTTTTAAAATAGAAAGCTAAAAATTACAATGAACTATATATAAATGAGCAAAGTTGAGCAACTAATTAACCGGTCAATTCTAGAACTTGCGATTAGAATTTTTGGAAGTTGAAGAGGTCTTGAGCGGGCAATAAATACAACAATGAGGGCAAAGAATGGAAGGTGGAGAATACTTTAAGCCGTCACATCACATAAAGAGTTGCCTTATACCCATAAAATATGGTGAAGGGTTAAAGTATTTGTGACGCCCCCAAAATAGGTAAACATCACCCATTCTGAGTCGCCAAATACATGGTACATAATTTAAATACAAACTTAATTATACAACATGAACTGAGAGTTTTAGCACGAATATTGTCTTCTAGACAATATCTAAACTCAAATAGAGTCCTCATTACAATTATTATCACATTATTTTATAAAATAGTGAGGACTATAACAGCCACCATATCCGACCGTCACTCCATCCCCCAACTAGTCTCTGCTACATTCTCATTTTCTGAAGAGAATAATGAAAGCAAAAAGGTGAGCTCAACTAGCCCAGTAAGAAATATTATGACAAAGATAATGCAAAATAAATTATCGTTAGCCTTCAACAGTGTTAAACTGATAAAATACAATAAACATCAAGTTTAACTGCAGCGGAACAAGCAATCCGTTAGAAGAGTCAAGTAGAGCATGATATCTACTATCTTCTATGATTTAAAAAGTTTTCATCAACTTTATCATTTGAGACTCAATTTCAATAAATAATCCACATCACTGAATTATCCATGCACTACGGGCCAAATGATATTCGTGTTATCACCAATGGTCATGATCATGCCAACAACTGTCCATCAATGCACTACGGGTCAATGAGGTCTTTTACCATATTATTTGTAACATTACAGGTCATGATTATACCGAATAATCCATTGTCATAATCATACCAATCAACAGTTCATCTATACACTACATGCCAAATATGACTTTCATCAAAATATAAGCATGAGGATGATGACAATAATATATGAATTCAATTAAATGAGAGCAAAGATAAATTTTAAATATTTATAATTCAATTTATCCAGAATTCAATAATGTCCAAATTGTCAACATGATACTGTTTTGTGGAGTAAAATTTAAGAATAATATTGTATCAAAAATAATTTGTACAAAAAAGAAATCAATTTTTGTCATGAATAGTACTCCGGGTGAATAGTATCCGAGTGAATAATACTCCGTGAATAGTACCCCGACATGAAAAGATTAAAATTTAACAAGAATGGCTAGAAAAATATTCTCATGAAAAGATACTCGATGAAGCGCAAATTTTAAGGATATTCTACTAATTTCAAGGAGTATAGAAGCAATACTTAACAAAATGAGTGTAGAATTCTGAATCTAAAACGAAATAATATTACGAATATTGAACAAAAATAATATCTCTTACGACTGTTCAACGAAAATAATATTCCTACGAATATTGAATGAAGATAATATTCCTTATGAATATTGAATGAAAATAATATTCCTTACGAATATTTATCGAAAATAAAATTCCTTACGAATACGAAAAATAACATCGTAAGCGAATATGAAATAAATAATACCCCTTACCTCAAAAAGAGAGCAATTCCGACTGGTATAGCGAATATATTCTTGAAGAAAACTTGCACTATTTTTTACATTCAAAGTTTCCTTAAACTTTAAATAAATACGCTCAATATTATAGAAGAAGAATTCTCTGATTCTTGTGTGATTTTTATTTCTAAACTGAGCATCATATTTATAGGAGAATGGCAAGATACTATTTGGATGCATGATAAAGGAAAAAAATCACAATTTACCTGATAAAGGATTTTACGAATTCACGGTAAGAATTACGAATTTTTTTGATTTTACTATGTTGCACTATGCATCACTATGCAGTCATTATGCAGTACTATGCAAACAATAAAATAGAATATATTCTATTTTATATAAAAAAACAAAACTAATAATATATATATATATATATATATATATAACATTCACCACCGTGCCATTTGGGACACGACACTCACACACAATGTTATATATAATAATAATAATAATAATAATAATAATAATACTCCCTCCCTGACCATTCCCCCTCCCCCCCTTTCCCCCGTGACTATATATATATAAAACAAAATTGAGATAACTTTGTTAGTTCCCAGATGGCACAATAGATCTAGAAGGGGGGGTTGAATAGATCCTTTTTATTTCTAATACTTTTCTGGTTTATGTTGTATTGTTCATATTAGCGATATATGACAAACATAAGAATCTTTTAAAAGCACGTTGGAATAAGTAAAAGATTCCCTTCATTGATATATTCATAATCATACATACATTGTTCATTGGGTTAGTTTAGTAGTAGCGGTTAGAACATACATAGCGATTATAGACATAATGTAAATGACATAATGTAAAAGACACAAGTGGTTTTAAGTGGTTCGGAGACTCAAGCTCTAATCCACTCTTACTGCTTTCAACTAGCAGTTTTCACTAAGGAAGGGCGCGCACCACAATCTCTACGATTCCTTCAGGCCGGCGGCCTTGGGACTTGATTCACTAAGAACTCTTCAAGCCCAAAGAGGCTTGGAACTTCGTTTAGTCCCTCCGGACAAGGACCCTTTGGCCTCTTTTGTTTAGTCCCTCCTGGACAAGGACCCTCTTGGCCCCGCTTCATTTAGTCCCCTCCGGACAAGGGCCCCTCGGGCCACAGCTTCATTGAGTTGTTTGTTTGTTGTTGTTGGAGTCGGTCTTTGAAATTTCTTAAGATGTCTTCATGCTTCTGAACATCTTCTATCCTTAGCGACTTGGCTTGATCATCCTTGAAGAAGCGATCAGAGTTACATGATGCTCGACTTCTTAGGTTTGCTCAACTACTCCGGATGACCCCTTGATGAACCGCCTTGAAGTTCATTCTTCTTGGTACTTGATATTTTGCGTATGAGAGGCTTCTAAGATGATATAAAGCTCTTACGTAAAAGTACTTAGAAGCTTTCTCGTACTTGACACCAAGATGGCTTTTGTGATCTTCCTTCTTGCTACTTGATGCCTTCTCATGATGGACTTGCTAAGATGACCGTAAGCTATTCTCTATTGTACTTAGAGTCTTCCCATGATGGACATCCAGATGGCATGATGCTCTCCTTTCTCTCGGCAGTTCAGAACACTCTTCATGTAGTAGAACTCTCACTTCTACATAGTAGAACTCACACTTCTACTTCATTCTTGATCTAACTTCTGAGTGTTCTTGGTGGATCATAGAGTGAGTCTTTGGACTCACTATCACTTGGTTAGATCAGTCCACCTTTTCTCCAAAACTGACAACTCCAGCAACCTTCGATCTTTGAAGCTCTTTCTCATTTATACTTTTTCCCAATCCTTCTGTTCGAAAGTAGCCGTTGAAGGCTATTCAAATATCTTCACAGATCTCAAGTTGCTTGATGTGACTTGTCATACTTTTTCTGACGCTGCAGTCTACTGTTTCACCTACCCTGTCAGATGTATCAATTTACTGTCTTAGGCAGGTTGAAGACTTTATTTCTTCTGATTTCTAGATCAGAGGTTGTCCTTTTGCATCGATGCTCTCAATAAGCACTTGTCCAAATATTACCCTTCAGATTGAACCGTTGCCAATGCTTCACCTTGAGTATTAAAATCTCGATTACGATGCATATCTTCAAGGACCTGATCGTAGTGTCTTGTTGAGTGTTGCTTTCGTTGACTAGTAGAGTTAACACTACGATCCTGAAGAGTGTTGCTTGGATCTTCATTGAAGAACACTCCTTCACCATATTGTCTGATCTTGATACTTCATTTGCTTGTTTGTTCTCGAATCTCGATGGCCTAATTCCTTGCTCGGTCCCCTTAAATATCAAGACACTTGGATCGTGGCGGCGTCCGACTTTTGCTTTCTCCTGGTGATCATCCGCTCACTTATCATCAATGAACTGACCCTGCACTTAATCACTTTAGCCTTGCTCTTCAAAGGCTGACCAGCATCTCGGTTTACCTTCCATCAGTTCCTTCTTTATTTGGCAAACACTACGATCTTAGTTGTTTCCAAGATCGTTGTCTTCTGTACACTTGATAGCTACTGCATAGGCTGACTTTCCTTAGTCAGTTTTTGAAGTCTTCTTTGGATATCCTTGTGGAAGACTTCATCATGAATGACCTTTCAACTCAATCTTGATGCTGAATGGGTTGGTGCTTAACTCTATTGCTTAGCCTGCATGTCATTCGTTGAGTGCTCTCTGGTTCCCTTACTGTGGAATGCATCTTTGCAGTGCCAACCAGAAGCTTCGTACCTTTGGATATTCTGGGAGTGCTCATTCTTTGAGAACTGTATCTCCTCTACGATTCTGACTTGGCATTGTGAGCACTTCTGTTGGAGTCGTAGTTCTGCACTCTACGATTTAGCTTCGGCTGTGCAGACACTACGATCCTGAGATCAGATATTGACACTCTACGATTTCTTCCTTGTGCTTGTTGTCTTCATCTGATCTTGCTCGACTACGATCTCTGCATATAATCAATAGACTCTACGAACTCATAGTGTGATCTACGATCCTTGACTTGGCTTCGGCATCAGTAGACTCTACGACTCTGAGTGTAGTCTACGTTTCTATCTTGGTTCGGCAGATGATCGGTCAGCTTGTAGGCAGGCTGTCTCTACGATTCTGAACATGACTTCATCAGCACACTACGATCCCGAGGAAGCTCTTCTCGATACACTACGATCCTTCTTCATTTTCCCTGGCAGACTACAAACTTCGAGATCTACTATCTTGCATACTCCTATTCTGCCTTGATAGCTCCCGAGTTAACCTTGAATCACCTGGCAGACTACGACTTACAGTGCGATGCTTTCGGCGATCGGACTAGCCTATCTATTACATCATAAGATCAACCTAACAAGCTTGATCTTTCTATATTTATAGTCCTTGTACATCATTTTTTTTAAGGACTTTACAAAGCTGTTTTGCTCATGTAGGATCAACCTAACATATTTGATCAATTCATTCTAAGTCCTTGTACATATATTTCTATTATCTATCAAAGGACTTTACAGCTTTTCTTAATGCAAGCATAATTGCATATTATTCATTCATATACATATATATATATATCATAATCAAATCATATATAAATAGGAATAGCATTCACATGCTTATTCCTGACAAACTTTGAATCAATAACTTGAGATACTATGCATCAATTATTACTGTACAATATTGTGTGCTACTATGCAACCACGCGTATTACTGTACTTTTATCACCGGGTATTTCAACAGTTAACGGTAAACTTTTGCCGTTATTTCTATCTTTTTCTAACTCCGACACTAATTATGTTGTGGGATCCACCAATGATTGTGCCGTCGTACGAATATTTTCTGATAAAACGAATATTTCCCGACCAAAAGAATATTTTATAACACCTTGCTTACTTTGCAAAATTTGTAAATATTACCCACAACTATAACATTATATCAAATCCACACCTTATTATTCAAAAAGATATTTAGAGAAAATTAAATCTTTATTCATAAAAGTTGAGGTCTTACATATTTTCCACCTTACTTTCTTTGCACTCGTTGGGGTATTTATTGCCCGCTCATGACCTCTGGAACTTCCAAGAATTCTAATTGCAAATTCTATCATTGATCGGTTAATTATTTGCCCTTCTTTGCTCATTCCTATATAGTTCATTGTAATTTATGAACTCTCTATTTTAATAGAATCAAAGTTGTAATTCTTTTTAGTAGGAAGATTAAGTGGGGAATGAGAACTTATAAATGTCCCAAAATGCAGTTGCGGTGACAGATTGTAAAGAAAGTCAAGGCAATTAATGTTTTCTTCACAATGAGTTGGCTGGTAATTAAGTTGCATAGTATCATGTTGATGCCAACTTAAGTTGTTTCTTCACTTTGCAACAATGGTCCTCCTTCGGGTTATTGTCATCTGTTATGATGGAACAGTGAGAAATGTATGCAGTAATTCAATTATTCAATTCGAGTGTGAGACACAAACAGGAACTACGACCCATCCTTTTTTTACTGTCGGGGAACCAGTTGGAGTATTACCCTTAGTTGTCAGCTCAATTAAGGCGATCAACATATTTGCAGGTTAATGGAATGATATATGTACTATAAAACTGAACGATATATTGAGTGTATATTGAAGATTGAACAGAGAGTATTATTGAGTTTATTGAAGATTGTGACAAACTAAGTAAATATTACTTAGTCTACTAAAATTTCTAATAAGTGTACTACATGTGTCAAACATATTTAGTTTACTTTAGTTGTGAAAAACTAAGTAAATACTACTTAGTTTAGTATTTATTTTATTTTATTTATTGTAATTTATTTTATGTTAAATTATTTTATTTTATTTATTTTTATTTATTTATTTTATTTTATTTTATTTATTTTATGTTATGTTATGTTATTTTGATTATATTATTTTTATTTTAATTATGTTATCGTCAAACAGAAATAGAAAGACAGTACATCCTAACAATCCCAACTGAGTCCCAAAATTAGTCCCAAAATGATCAATTAATACATAATCAGTCCAAACATTATCAATGAACATATCAGTTACAATATAATCAATTAACACATAATTGAGTCCCAAATCCACACCAATTTAATTACATAAAATCAGTCCCAAAATTATTAATTAATTAACAAAATCATATAAAATCAATCTCAATTATTGATAATTATTATCACACAATGACCATATGCATAACCATATAACAGAAAATTTAGGGTTCCAATCCAAATTTAATTGATAAAAACTAACCTTAAATTGGGCAATAATAACAGTTTGTATTTATGAATGAGAAGAAGAAGAAATTGAAATGGAATCAATCCTTATATATAAATACAGCACAAAACTCAATTTCAAATCAATTGAAAAATTTACCGAGTCAACTCTTATAAGAGTCAATTTTAATCTTAATCGATTCATTTTCCTCTTTCGGCTGGCTTTTTCTATCATTTCCATCGATTTCTATAAATCCAATCTCTGTTGGTTTACCCATCTATTCATCTCCTCCCCTGTAAATCATATCTCTCATCTATTGATCACTAATGAATCAATCGGTTTGATTCCTTCTCTTCTCAATCGATTCCTCTTATTCATAGTCGACTGACTCATTCTCTTCTTCTCGATCGATTCCTTCTCTTCTTTCTCTCGATCGCTTCATCCATATAAACAATCACCTCTTCACTCACTTCTCTTCTTCTCAATCCTTGATGAAACCCTACTAAACGAAACTACATACTATCTGTACAGAGGATTAGCCGGTGATCGGACGTGAATAATTCCCAACTTTTCGAACGAAATCTTCCCTCTACAGGTAAAATATGAGCCCCATTATTTTTTATCATCATCTCCTCATTCGTCGTTCCAGAGGAGATCTCATACTGGAATTAAAATTTTTCTTATTTTACTAACCTGTACATTAAATTAAATAGTTTTGCATAATTGTAAATTGTTTATTTTTACTTCTTCTTTTTTTTTTGGCAACCACCACCCAGAATCGGACAAAAACTTGATGTGCGTGAATAGAATCCCTAACAATACGGTGGAAGATGTGAAAGAGAGTGAAGATTATGATGAGGAAGGACTCCCAGTATACCCTTACGAACGCCTTAAAATACTCTCTATGGATCCTGTTACAGAAATTGACGCGACTAAGCGAGAGGTATGTTTCTCCTCCAACATCTTAATGAGTCTACATCTTTTGTACCGTTACTGAGAGTTAAAAATCAATTGTGCACAGGCTTATCTGTCCTTAGAAGAGTTCAAAGAGAAATTTGGGATTTCTATAAGTTACCCTATTGCGTTAATTTGAAGTTGGATTGTGCAATTTGGTGACTCTTATCGCGTTAATTTGTAGCCTTTATATTTGTGTGCAATTTGGTGAATCTATGGCATCGTTTGAAAAAATCTCACGATCCGCAAACCCAGCTGTTTCAAATCGTTGGCTTCCAACTGAGAAGCTTCTCCAATACACAACTTCTGTAAAGGTACCCACTTCCCTTCTCATCAATTAAATCCATCGAAAATACCATATAATTTGTAATTGTGTTGAGCTAAAAAACTAAGAAGCTTCTGCTCAGTAAGTGCTTGATAAAAGTCCTGATTAAAGAACATGATATGATTTTATTGCGATTTTTTCATTATTCATTGCAATTTGTTTTGTTATTCCAATTTGACCTTGAGTTGATTGTGGGTTTTCTATAATAACTGTTATGTATAATATGACAGTATGGGGACTGCCCACCATATGTTTGATAAAATGTCTAATAAAGGACTGTTATTATACTAAAGCCTAGACTAAGTGTGCAGTTTAGATTCATGACTAGAATACCAAGCTAAGTAACCAAGTAAAGTCATATATGTTTGTATACTATGAGGTTTGGTATATTGTTAACCGACTAATATCTTATATTGAGTTGTTGGTGAGAGAGAACTCAAATAAAGATATCGCTAAATGTCAAGCGTGAGGTGTCAGCACTACAACTTGCCACTTAACAACTAGATGTGTACAAATAATAAATTTTGTATAAAGTTGTTCATTTTGTTTCTTTGAACATGTAATATACATGTTCTCTTTATTTTTTTTTCCTTAATATTTACTTAACAAATTATTAAATCTATTATTCAATCTAGTCCGTGCATTGCATGGGCTATCAACTAGTTGAAGCTAAAGCCAGCCACTGAAGATTCCGGCGGACAGAGGTGCGACGGCAAGGAGTTTCGGCAACGGAGGTGCGACAGGGGATTCCGAACGGTTGAGATGATCAGAGAAACTAGAGAGAAAAATTTGAGAGAGAGAGAGACAAAATTTAGGCTGACTGTTGCGCTACTAATAGCGATTTAGGTTTTAAAACATCATTATTTCCGACGGAATTCTGTCGGTAATACGTCAGTCGACTTTATATTATATTCGACAGACATTCTGTCGAAATTAAGGCTTATTCCGTCGAGATCAGCAAGCGCGATGGAAGGAAAATCTCGCGCCACAGTTTTTCCCTTATTCCGACAGAATTTCGACGAGGTTGCCTTATTATCGACGAAATTTCTCCCGATTAAATATTTTGTCGAAGATAATTTAATTTTGAGCGAATATATTCCGTCGGCATTAGGCTGTTTTCTTGTAGTAAATTATGGTACAAATTGACTATTTCTTTCCTTCATTGCCTATGTAATATGCACATGATTAATTTATTTTAACCAAAATTATTTATAAAAAACAATTTTACCAAAAAATAAAATATTAACGTCTATATTTTAACTCATTCTGTACCGACTTGTCGTTTGTCTCTAGTAGCTAAGATGTTAATTATACAAAAAGGTTTTATGTGACCCTCTATTATATTATATAAAATAAATTTAAAAACATAATATAACATACCAAATTAAAAATAAAAAATAAAATTAGGAATGAATACTAGGCTTAATATAATATAATATATTATATATTATACAATAAAATTTAAAAAAATGAATTACACGTGCATGTAGTTACCTCGCTTTTCGATTAAAAAGAGTTCTAAATTATTAGCTCACCCAAGTATTTTTTTTTCTAATTTTAAATAGATATCCCAACAACTCCCTCCTAATATATTATGAGGTTTTAGATGATTTTTTTTTTTAAAATTATTTAACGTTTTATATAATCTAAAAAGAATTAACTATAATTTTTTAAAATTATCTTTTATGGAAAAATATTTAAGATGAAAGAGTATGAGATAAGTATATATATGGTAAAGGGTATTATAAATAATTAATATTATATTTAATATTATACAATCATTTCTTTAATTTTTAAACACAATTCTAAAACATCATATATTATGATACGGAAGGAGTATATATTACATGCCCACACATAAAAACAAAAATATGCATGTGTAGCTTAGTGAAATACAAATAAAAGCGATTTGTTGTCTAATACATAGATAAACCCCTAAATTAATAAAATCCGGGTCTTACAACGCTACTGTTAGAATCTGGAAAATCACTTTTCTATATTTTAAGGTCTATGTGTGGGTTATATATATCTCTTAATCCGACCGTTTGATCGTTATAATTTTCGGATATGTTATATATATAAGTTGAGAATATGTTCACACTTCACCCATTTTAAACCGTTAAAGATTAACATGTGACAGCGAAATTTAACGAACATCTAAATTTTAAATCGTTAAAGATTAACATGTGTCGTTATATAATATTATATAAGTTAAGATTAACATGTAACATAGATAAACCCCTAAATTATTAAGACAGCGAGCATAAATAAATGCAGAAAAGACTCGGGACAAGCCTATAAAGGATTTTCACTGGGGAAGCTTGTTCAGCTTACAGTAGACATAATCTTTGTATTTCTTGGTCTTGAATTTTGCCGGATTTTCGTCGTTAACAAGCTTTGGGATGGGTCCAGTTTCCAGCTCCGGTGGAGGCTCTAAAAACACCGGCCATGACATTCTCGTCTTCTCCTTGTTCACTGTTGTTCTATGATACACGCTCTTATACTTACCATTGCTCATAATCTGTCGTATTCAAAAAACAAGCAAAATGGGCAACTCAATATTTAGAGGGTAAGATTTAGGATGGAATATGAGCACAATAACACATAAATTAAAGAATAGAAAGTAAATAACACATCATATACATGAGTTCATCAAATTGTGACTAATCCTACATGTCTGATATATATATATATATATATATATATATATATATATATATATATATATATAAGGCAATAAGAAAACTATAAGGATATTGCCGACCTCTCTTTGTAAAGAACTGATTTGTTAACGAACCGACTATAGCGACGTTTGAACCGTCACCATAGAATATATATAAAGTCGCCGTATTCTATGGCGACAACTTTATGTTCTATAGCGACAGTCTGAACCATCGTCATAGTCGGTTATCTCAATTAAAATTCTAACGGTTAATCTGCTACAACATATATATGAAGCTCAAGATATTAGACAAACTTAAAAATAATTCTAGTTATACTAGTAAAAGAATTTTGTATTAGGATCCAAATTAAATATGTTAAAGGCATTTGAACTCCACTTTAATGGGCCAATTTACCTCAATTCACGTGTAAAGTTAAAGCAAAAATATAGCTAATTTACCTCAATTTGGTCACCAATATGAATGATGAGGGCATTAGGAATGTACTTGACATCATACCAATAGCCATCTTTAAAGACTTGAAGTCCTTGAACTTCATTAGGTACAAGTATGGTGATGGCAGACATGTCAGTATGAGCCACAACCCCAAGGGCCAGATCTGGACGAGGACATGGTGGGTAATAATTTATCTTCAGCAAGTAAATTAACTCATCACCACCTGCAGCTTCCTTCATTTCATGCCTCTCAAGCCCAACCCCCAAGGACAGGGTCTCAAACAACTTGTCTGCTACCCCTCTCAACTTTATGGCATATTCCTCATTTGCTTCTCTGCCAAATTCACGTCCATTAATATACAGTAATTATCACTTAATTTGGCAATATGTATAGCCCCCTGTCCCAAAATGTTTGTGCAAATGTTTACTACTTTTTGAGATATCAAAATTTCAAATTAAGCTAATACACAACTAGGTATCTTCCTTTTCATTACACACGGTCGTGCGATGACATTTATCTTCTTGAAAAAGTATTTTACACTACACATTTAGGGTACCAGACAGTAATACATATAATTTTTTAGTCTCAAAAGTTAGATAACATCTACAGTTAGTTATGAATTATTTTATATATAGTCCGATTAAGAACGAACCGGTTATAACGACAGTTTTTTCCGTCGTTATAACAAAAACTCAAAAAATGATCGCTATAAATGGTTCGTTCTTGGTTATTTCCTTCCAATTTGTTGATTATATATATATATATATATATATATATATATATATATATATATAATTTTTATAATTGTTCATGCACCCGAGAGCATTGCCGGCTACCAAAAGCTTCTAGATGTGCAAATATTTTTAAAATATGTCATCGCAAAAATACGTTACTCAAGAAAAATACCACTATTTCTTTCTTGAGGTGAGTGGAAATTATATGGTAGGAAAATACCCTTAATTAAGAAAAAAGATAATATTATTAATTTTTAAAAATGTAATTTGAGTTATTTTTAAACTCAAAATTGAGATTTATTTTGGTACTACCAAGCTAATAGATAATAAAAAATGCAAACCTGTAAGAAGGTGGATTTGCAGGCCAGAAGTGGTAATTAACAGCGGAAGGAGGCCAAATTTTATGAAACAAATGATCAACCCAACCTTTCTTCCCCTTTACTTCCTTTTGCAACTTTGTTCCATACCCTTCCACACCCGTATACCCTTCTGGCTTAGCAATAAGCTCTTTCTCTTCTTGTGGCAGCTCAAAAAACTCCTTACCAGCTTTTTGTAACTTGGCAATAGCCTCATCCGGTATCCCATGGTTCACCACTTGGAATATCCCCCAGTCCCGGCTCGCCTCCCCAATCAGCCGGACGAGATTTTCCTCGTCCGGCGATCCGAGATCGATCACCGGGATTTGAAGAACCACCCCTTCCATGGTTGTCATCGCCGGCTGCTCATTCTCTGACCTAATGTATTCTGATGGGATCGTGTCCATGTTCTTGGACATTGTAGCTATGGCTTGCACTCTTTCCACTTCCATTTTTCCAACCCCTTTTCTCTCTCCTCTCTCTATTATCTCTTAATTTGTGCATGAAGATGAAGTTTCTCAAACAATTTATAGAATAGTAATGTCAGGTAATTGTATAATTTATCCGCTACAGTTCTACATTACAGTTGGATTCTCTGTTTTTTTATTACGATGACGAATTAATTTTATAATTCTATGTAATTTAATATTAATAATATTGGCCATATAATGGCGCAATGCGTTTTTCTCGTAACAACTAACAACTTTCACGAGTATTCATGGCACACTCGAAAGGTGTTGGTAAATGACAGAGTCTAGAAAGAAAAGGTCGTTGGTGGTAGAGTTAGTGTAGTAGAAAAGTGGTGACGTGGATTGATTTGGTTCAATCGATAGAACATACCTAACTCTTTGCCTTTTTTTGTGTTTTGAAAAGTGATGACGTGGATTGATTTTATGATTAAATTGAACTTATTTAAAATAAAAAATTGTTTTTATATTTATTAAATATACGCACAACTTTTATTTTGCATTTTAAATTTTGTAATTCATTTATTTAATTATTAATTTTAATATTGGCTAATTTGACTTTAAAAAGTTAATTATAACAAGTAAATTCAGACCGAAAGAGTGTTAATTGAAATGCTTGGGTCCATACAATACAATATGAAATACTCCCTTCGTCTCTAATTAAATATTTAATTTTGACTTTTTTTTTATTTAGAATAAATATTTTTAGAATTAATAATTAAACATGTCTCTTCATCTATATTTTGATAAATTAATTTTAAAAATAATTATTTTGACTTTAAAAAGTTAAAATTGGTTGGTTAATTATGAAGGGAGGGGGTATAACAACTACAGTAGGTCCAAATAGCCATACATTCTAACTACTTCACAACATGAGTATGTGAATATCAATGGATGCATCTGTTGTATACGTACAAACTCATAAAACAAAATTATGGTTATATGTTTCAAAAATATATATATATATATATATTTGGTTCCTAGTTAATTTTTTAATAATTAATTAGGAACCAAAGAATTTAACCATACAAGAACTAAAGGGTTTCCTCATATTTGCTAATTGGTTTAAATTTGACATCAATTTTCTTTTTTCAAATCCAAGAAAAAACATGAAAGAGAGATGTAATTGGCACCCTTATAAATGGTTATAAGGCACAGACATTTATTAATAGGGAATTGATATTTTTACAAGTGAAAATGTTAGTTTTATTTACTTTTACAAGTCACTTTCTTATACGAGGGTGGATCCCACTTACTATTCATGTATTGAAGAAAATTGTGAAATTATCAAATTTATCTGTGAAAATATTAATTTTTTTATTAATATTAATCGTCATGACACATGTATTGTCACTACTTTAAGAATATAATAGTCTTTTCTTTAATTTAAAAAAAAATAGAAAAACATAAAATTGTAAAACAACCAAATTTGTGACCCAGTAAGGCTGATGTCCCTAACCATGGTCAATCTACGTCCCTAGCCCCTAGTAGACGCAGCTTAGTAAACTCATCTTCGCACTCAAAGCTGAGTCCAAATTTAGAATCGGCGACCGGCGTCTTTCGATCGGGGTAATGACCATTTGGAATTTATTTATTTTTTTGCTTTTGCCTACTAATAATTAATGTGATTTATTTGAATTGAAATTTTTTTAAAATGCAGTGATTTAGGTATCATTTGGATACATGTAAAAAAATAGGGTTGTACAGTCTGTGCAACCCTATTTTTTATATTTATCCAAATGACACCGAAATCACTGCATTTTATAAAAATTTCGATTCCAATAAATCACATTAATTATTTGGTAGTCAAAAGCAAAAAAAAATTAAAAAACAATTTTCGACCGATCACTACCCCAGTCGGAAGATGTCAGTCGTTGTAGACTTATTGCCAAATTTATCGTCTCATGCAGGGGTATACTGGGTATATCATAGTATTTTATTTCTCAAAATAAATATATATCTCTAATTTTAAAATAAAAAAATGTATACCTCTAGCTTTGAACCAAAGGTGAAACAACCCGGGTCAAATTTCGAGTCCGGAATAAATCTCGGGTCAAATTCCAAATTCGAATCGAATCAAATTCATCAAAATAAGGCCTCAAACTACTAGCCCAATAGTATCTTCTTGGGTCATCTTAGCCCACCACAGTTCTCCCCAAAGGTCAAATGACTTGAAGGTCTTATTGGTAGTTCTTTAATTCCTCATATCTGAGATAAATTTTCTCCTATCTTTCGATGTGGGGTTGAGGGTGTTACAAACTCCCCCACTTAAATTCTCGACGTCCCCGGCCTTAATCCGATCACACACTGCCCCAAAGATCTTTGCCTCTCTGCCATTGTGGGATAATCTGCAAATTTGAACTGTCCCCTCCTCCCCTCCATCCATCTCTCCATCAGAATAAGACCACCACCTTTCGTGTCCCCACCTCAAACTAACTCGATCGGATGACCCAGGCAGAGCTTTTCGAGTCGATTTTGATACCATAAGAAACAACCCGGGTCAAATCCCGAAGTCCGAATAAATCTCGGGTCAAATCTCAAATCCAATCGAATCAAATTCATCAAAAATTAAGGACTCAAACTCTTGCCCAATAGTATCTTCTTGGGTCATCTTAGCCCACCACAGCTCCTCCCAAAAGGTCATGACTTAAAGGTACTATTGGTAGTTACTTAATTCCTCATATACAGACAAATTTTTCCCCTATCTTTCGATGTAGATCGGTAGGGGTGTAAGCGAGTCGAATCTCGTGAATACCTTCATGCTTTATTAATTTACAGACTCAAAAAAATTAAGCTCGAAATCGACTCGAATTCGATAAGGGATTTATATTTTTGCGCTTGATTCGACTTTCGGATCATTACTTCGGACCTCTTTAAACAAGTAAATACTCGACTTGCTTTTACAAAGCGAGTTACTTCATGAGCCTTCAAATCGAGTTTCGAATATGAACCATTTCACTTAAAACTGAACCACTACATACTAAATTGGCTACTTAACTAATATTTATATATAAATTTTTTTCACTTTTATTTATGTATTGAAATTATAAAATATGTAATAAAAATTGATATTCAATTCATTGATTTATTCAAGTACAAGTTTACACAATTTTATACTACACTTTATAAATTATAAAGATTGATACAAATATCACATATTTAGCTTACTAGCATGGATAAAACCAATATTTGAATATGATCCATCGAGCAGGTATCGAGTATGGTTCGAGAAAAAGTGAAATACTCGAACCCTAATATGAGCGAACACTGGTATGCTCGAATTCGACTCGTGTATCATTAAACAGAAAACGAGTATGGATCAGATTCGACTCGGATCAATTTCAAATTCGAGCTTTGGATCATATTTTCGATCTGATCTCGAGTCGAGTACCGAACTACTTGGTTCGACTTACACCCCTAAGGACTGGGGTGTTACAAAAGGAATAAAAGATAACAAATTATGTATCCTCAAATTTTATATGTAACTCACTTAATGCAAAACTAATCAATCTTTATGTATAAAAACACGTCCAAAGATTATGTCACTTGATATAAGCAATTTTCAATTAATTAAAAAATTGGCTGAGTCGGTCCTTGATTAATTAGGAGTTAACTCGATGAACAATCGTTCTTTTCTTTCTCCAACTCCCGTCTTCATCTTATTACATCGACCCTTTCCCTTCCCCTTCCCCTTCCCCTTCCCCTTCCCCGTTCTTCCATCTTCTCAATTAACCCTTTCCTTTCTTTTTTTTCTATTTCTTCAGCTGGCTAACAATCACTCATACAAAAATCCAACATGTCTCTTCCCTTCCTCTATTCTTATAAAGACCATTTGAAAACCCTCGATCTCTCAATATCTATATACATCTCTCTGCTCTGATCTATTAGCCCAGTACGACTGGATTCTTGAGAAAAAACTGAAAATTAAAGGTAGTAAGTAGTATATGGTGGGTGGATCGTTTATGCCGAAACCATCACCGGCACCTGTTCCGGTAGTGGGAGTCGCGGTGTTCCTGTTGAAGGGGAGGATGGTGCTCTTAAGGTTGTGTCTTTCCTCCGTTGGTCATAACACATTTTCCTTTTCTGGCGACCATCTCGAGTTCGGTTGGTCCTCAACCCCTCTATTTTTTTTCTCTATGTCCATCACACAACAGAGATACATATATATTAGTATCAGATGCATAAGGAATAAAGGTTGACATGAATTTTAAATAAAATGAACTTTATGAAGTTAAAGTTTGATATGAAGTTTAAACTAAATTTAGTAAAACTAATCTATTAACTCCACTGTCTCATGTGTTAGGTTTGTGAGAATCATAAACGCAATCAAATTGCATAAAACAGCGGAAGCATGGTAAAATCAGATTTTAAAATTTTCACAAACCAATTATCCGGATCATCCTTTATACATGTTATTAATTTAAAGTGAAGGATAATAAGTTATGGAATCATACCCTTGTAGATTCGAGCTTCCACGGGTACGAGTTCAACTCCTAATTTTTCGTACAATTCAATCTTTCCACCATATAATGTCTTAATTAAATATAAGACATGGAATTACTATCTAGTCTTATTTTATTTAATTATATGTATTTCGATTCTAAAATGCACAACTCCGAATAAATACAAATTAGAAACTACTTTCTAATATCATTCCATCTTGGCCAAAGATTCTTGGGTTGTCATTTATCGAATCACATAGGACATATCTCTTAATCTTTTACTAGAAGCGGTAGATTCTTTATTGATTATTCATTATCTCCATATATAACTCATTACACCCAAGCATACCCTTTGATATACTCTAAGGGTCTTAAAAAATAAGTCAAAGTATAATTCATTATACACAAGATGTTATGATGATCTCAAGTCTAAGGATCACTTGTACTACTATCACTTCAGAAATTCCTATTAACAGGCAAGTAAAACTCTATTAGGTATTCCTTAGCGAGCCACGTTGTTCAATGAACTTATTATCCAATAAGCACCTGCATACTTGCTTTAGTGTCTCTACACAAATAATCATGAGATAAATCATCCTCATCCTCATCCAATGAGCAAGCAACGTATGTACCAATATATCTAAATTCACTAATATCTTTTTTAGTAATCCATTGATTAGGAACATTTTAGTTTTTAAGCTATCTAAGAATTTAGATCTCATTAGCATGATCTCATCATGATTCTAAAAGTATTACTTAAAACCATGGATTTATCACATATTATTTAAACAACACCATGTAGATAAATTAAATGTCTTTAGTAAATAAATACTTTTATTAATAAATAAATACTTTTATTACAATTTACAAAGTATGTGTTTTATCATCATACATAATTGGCTTGTATTTACAAAGTTGGTTAGCAATTTTGACTTTAAAATTTGATTGAATTGGCAAAGCTTCATGAAGTGTTGGACTGATAATTTAATCAGTACTTTCCTTTTGAAATGTTTGAGTGGTTTTAGAATATGTAACAAGTTACTTATGTTATTTTAGTGATGGTAGCATTTGAAACTTCAGAATATATTATCCTCAAGCGGGATCATCATCCATCTATATTAGACATTTATCAAGTTTTATGAATCTTATACAACATAATTACTTTGTTTGGTTAAATTCATATTTGCTCAACTCTCATGTTTTTAATGAATTGCTTTAAGCTATCAAATTTATCAAGTTTTAATTTTGAGACTAATGAATTGCTTTACGTTAATCAATTTCTTGATATTGATTGTGTTTTGTTTGCTACAATTTAGTACATGTACTGATTAGAGAGAAAAAATTGCTCATCCGACATGGCATGAATCATCGAATTTGGACGTAGGAATAATAATGATTTAAAAAATGTCTGATTCATCAAATAAATGATGTTAACCGATGCAAGTTATACTCAAATTTTCATTATTTTACCTCAAATGGGATTATAATCTTGATGATTAAATTGATTTTTTTCTTTTTGTTGATTTTTTGTTTTAATTAATTTATTATGAGAATCGAAAATTTCCTACTCTAATTAGAATTGTCTCACCTTATTATATGTTAGTATTGGTTTCTTGATTTACTAATATTTGATTTTTTGTGATATTTTGTATAGAATTTGTTTCACCACCACGTCATTCCTTCTCCGAATGGGCTGATCAGCCGAATAAGGAGTGTATATCGAAAGAAAAGTGAAACCCTTAATTTTATGCTACGGTAATTCAACTAATTACCATGAATTGTGTACATCGAAAATTTTTTTGACATAAATATCAGATAAATTATTAAATTTATTATTCAAACTAGCTCGTGCATTGCACGGGCTACCAACTAGTAATTAGTAATTGTAAGGAATATATCATTCTTAATAAATCATGGGGTGTTAACTAGAGGATTTCTAGTTTAATACATAAAAAATTCAATCTATATTAATGAGATAGAAGCCATTTTGAATTTGGGCAGTAAAGTACAAGTACAGTTTAGATTCATTCTAATTGATTTGGGCAGAAAAGCACAATGACGATTCAGATTCATTCTAATTGATTTGAACGAAAAAAGTTGGTGGAAGAGGAAGGAGGAGAGAGGAAATAAAAGTGGAATTGTTGAAACGGAGAGAGATGGAAAATTTCGTTACGCCGTGCTTTCAGGCACAGACAATTATTAGTGTCTTGTAGCACTTAACGTGATGTAACATACATAAGAGGATTTATCTTTTATTTTATTTTATTTATTTTTATTTTTTGGCATTTGGAGTATAAATATTAATATTAAGATGCACGCACTCTCTAAATTCTCAAAATAATGATCTAAATTATAATTTTTTTTATCTTCAAAAGGATAATAATAAGTAGATATAATAAAGGGCAAATATATTACCTAATAACAAAACTGTCCCCCAAGTTTGACTGAAAAGCAATTTATCCCTCAAAATTTTAGAACCATCAATCAATACCTTAAACTATTTTAAAAAAACAATTACATGCAAGCCCCATAACAAAAGCAAGGTCAAAACATCACCAACTGTCTGTAAAATAGATCTTTGATCACTCTCCAAAATCACCATGCTTTGCTCTTGGCTAACCCCTTTGTTAGGGGAACTATCTGCACGTCCATTCCCCTCAGTATATGCAAGTAATTAGCTTTCAGCTCTAGTTTGACATATAAATAATTAAGCTTTCAGCTTCTATTTTGACATATCTATCTAATAAAATACAAATGATTTTAAATTTCCCGTTCACTCAATAAATCATCTGGACCATTCAAAATTTGAGATAATCCCACATGTTTATCTGATTGCGGAGGCACGGGACCCAACTAAATATATATATATATATATATATATATATATATATATATATATATATGTAGGAGCCTTTCCATAAAGAACCTATTCTTTGTGAGTCTTGCTGACACCCCTTTTTGTACTAGCTGATAAAATGAATTGATGGTTTGAGATTAGCTTTTGTATTTGATAATGTAAACCACAGTTGTTGTGCTTAATTATTCACATCTTGGCTTCTATTTTAATAAGTGAATATTAACTTGTCGATTATAGTTATAAAAAGTGAATATTTATTATTAAAATAATCAGTTTTACGTCTGGGCGATACTACTTTGTACATTTTTTTAATTTTTTTATTTCTCCCAGGGTATAGGCTCATACTATTTGGCATTAAAATAATAAAGTAATCCTAGTAGGTGCAATTTGATCTGGTTTGGTACATTTTTTTAATTTTATTTTTATTTTCCCACGTATTCTGTTCATCTACCAGGCATTAAAATAATAAAGTAATCTGGTAGATGCAATTTGTCTACTACCGTATATTTTTTTTTAATTTTATTTTTATTTTTCCAAATTCGGATAGGCTCATACTACCGGGCATTAAAATAATAAAATATTCTACCAGATGCAGTGATCTGGTACCGGGTATTTTTTTTTTTCCCGACCCAAGATAGCTCATCTACGGTGACATTAAAATAATAAAATATTTGGTAAGTGACAGTGATGATACTACCGGTATTAAAAATTGAAAAAAAACCTACTTAAGATAAATTTTGTCATGGTGGTATTAAAAATTGAAAAATGATTTTATTCAAGCAATTCCTGCTAAATGATTCGAACTCATGAACCTCAAACTCCAAACACTCGTCATATGACCACCCAAAGCACCACAGACTGGTATTAATTTCAACCAAGGATATGTCTTTATATTAAAACTTCACCATCCCCAAAATCTATATTCTTGCATTATTATTATATTACGATTTATTATTATTAATAAGTCTATATAATACATATGGGGTTTGATATTTAGAAATAAGTTAATATCTATATTTATTAAGCAATGATTATTAGTAATGATTTTATATATTAAGCAATGATTTTATATATTAAGCAATGATTTTATTATTAAGAAATAATTTTATACATTTGATACATTTTTTATATATTTTATACATTGATACATTTTGATACATTTGATACATTTTGATATATTTTTGATACATTTGATATATTTTGATATATTTGATACATTTTGATACATTTGATACATTTATCATATATTTGATCAATACATTTTGATATATTTGATCAATTTGATATTGATACAAAATATCAAAAATATCAAATATATCAAATCAATTATATATCAAAATGTATCAAAATATATCATATCAAATATATCAAATATATCAAAATATATCAAATGTATCAAAATATATCAAATATATTAAATATATCAAATGTATCAAAATGTATGTATCAAATATATCAAATGTATCAAATGTATCAAAAATGTATCAAAATATATCAAAAATGTATCAAAATGTATCAAAAATATATCAAATGTATCAAAATATATCAATTATCAAAAATGTATCAAAATATATCAAATGTATCAAAAATATATCAAAATCAAATGTATCAATCAAATGTATCAAATATATCAAATGTATCAAAAATATATCAATTATCAAAATGTATCAAAATATATCAAAATATATATCAAATGTATCAAAATATATCAAAATATATTAAATGTATCAAATATATCAAAAATATATCAAATATATCAAAAATGTATCAAATGTATCAAAAATGTATCAAATATATCAAAATATATCAAATGTATCAAAAATATATCAAAATATATCAAACGTATCAAATATATCAAAATGTATCAAATGTATCAAATATATCAAAATGTATCAAATATTTCAAATATATCAAAATATATCAAATATATCAAAAATATATTAAAATGTATCAAATGTATCAAATATATCAAAATATATATCAAATGTATCAAATATATCAAAATGTATCAAACGTATCAAAATGTATCAAATATATCAAAAATTATCAAATATATCAAAAATATATCAAATGTATCAAAAATAAATCAAAATGTATCAAATGTATCAAAATGTATCAAATGTATCAAATATATCAAAATATATCAAATGTATCAAAAATGTATCAAATGTATCAAAATTATATCAAATGTATCAAAATATATCAAATGTATCAAATATATCAAAAATATATCAAAATATATCAATTATCAAAATGTATCAAAAATATATCAATTATCAAAATGTATCAAATGTATCAAATATATCAAATATATCAAAATTATATCAAATGTATCAAAAATATATCAAAAATGTATCAAATGTATCAAATATATCAAAAATATATCAAAATGTATCAAATATATCAAAAATATATCAATTATCAAAAATGTATCAAAAATATATCAAAAATATATCAAATGTATCAAAAATATATCAAAAATATATTAAATGTATCAAATATATCAAAAATATATCAAATGTATCAAAATGTATCAAATGTATCAAAAATGTATCAAATATATCAAAAATGTATCAATTATCACAAATGTATCAAAATATATTAAAAAATGTATCAAATGTATAAAATATATAAAAAATGTATCAAATGTATAAAATCATTTCTTAATAATAAAATCATTGCTTAATATATAAAATCATTACTAATAATCATTCTTAATAAATATAGATATTAACTTATTTCTAAATATCAAACCCCATATGTATTATATAGACTTATTAATAATATTTGTTTCATAATATAATAATAATGCAAGAATATAGATTTTGGGGATGGTGAAATTTTAATATAAAGACATATCCTTGGTGAAAATAATGACTTAGGCGTCTGTGGTGCTCGGGTGGTATATACGTGTGTTTGGAGTTTGAGGTTGCGAGTTCGAAGTGCATTTAGCGACAAGTTGCTTGAATAAAATAATTTTTTTTAACAAAAAATTTGGTACATTTTTTTTTTTTTTAATACGAAGGACAAGCTCTCTTTACGTAGGTTTTTTTTTCAATTTTTAATACCGGTAGTATGAGCATCACCTTGGTACCAGATAAGCTCGTTACTACCGTTAAAAAAAAATTAAAGATGTACCAAATGGGGTCATTAAAAAAATATTTTATTCAAGCAACTTGTCACAAAAATGCACTTCGAACTGCAACCTCAAACTCCAAACACACGCCATATGACCACACGAAAGTACCACGGCCTTAGCCTAGTTAATTTCAAATCACCAAGGATATGTCTTTATATTAAAACTTCACCATCCCCAAAATCTATATTTTGCATTATTATTATATTACTTAAATAAATATTATTAATAAGTCTATATAATACATATGGGGTTTCATATGTAGAAATAAGTTAATATCTATATTTATTAAGCAATGATTATTAGTAATGATTTTATATATTAAGCAATAATTTTATTATTAAGAAATGATTTTATATTTTTGATACATTTTTTATATATTTTATACATTTGATACATTTTTGATATATTTTGATATTTGATATATTTTGAATATATTTGATATTTTGATACATTTGATACATTTTATATATATTTGATACATTTGATACATTTTGATATTTTTGATACATTTGATACAATTGATAAAAATATCAAAAAATATATCAAATGTATAAAAATATATCAATTATATATCAAAATGTATCAAATATATCAAATATATCAAAATGTATCAAATATATCAAAATGTATCAAATGTATCAAAAATATATCAAATATATCGAAAATATATCAAATGTATCAAAAATATATCAAATGTATCAATCAGATCAAAAATGTATCAAATGTATCAAATATATCAAAATATATCAAATGTATCAAATATATCAAAATGTATCAAATATATCAAAATGTATCAAATATATCAAAAATATATCAAATATATCAAAATATATCAAAATGTATCAAATATATCAAAAATATATCAATTATCAAAATGTACCAAAAATATATCAAAAATGTATCAAATGTATCAAAAATATATCAAAATGTATCAAATGTATCAAATATATCAAAATATATCAAATGTATCAAAAATATATCAATTATCAAAAATGTATCAACAATGTATCAAAAATATATCAAATGTATCAAAATATATCAAAAATATATTAAATGTATTAAATATATCAAAAATATATTAAATGTATCAAAATGTATCAAATGTATCAAAAATATATCAAATATATCAAAAATATATCAAAATGTATCAAATGTATCAAATATATCAAAAATGTATCAAATGTATCAAATATATCAAAATGTATCAAATATATCAAAATGTATCAAATATATCAAAATATATCAAATGTATCAAAATATATCAAAATGTATCAATTATCAAAATGTATCAAAAATATATCAAAAATATATCAAATGTATCAAAATATATCATCAATATATCAAATATATCAAAATATATCAAAATATATCAATTATCAAAATGTATCAAAATATATCAAAAATGTATCAAATGTATCAAAAATATATCAAAATATATTAAATATATCAAAAATATCAAAAATATATCAAATATATCAAAATGTATCAAATATATCAAAATGTATCAAATATATCAAAAATATATCAAATGTATCAAAATATATCAAAAATGTATCAAATGTATCAAATATATCAAAAATATATCAAATGTATCAAATATATCAAAAATGTATCAAATGTATCAAAAATGTATCAAATATATCAAAAATATATCAAATGTATCAAAATATATCAAAATATATCAAATATATCAAAATATATCAAATGTATCAAATATATCAAAATGTATCAAATGTATCAAAAATGTATCAAATGTATCAAAATGTATCAAATATATCAAATATATATCAAATGTATCAAAATATATCAAATCTATTAAATATATCAAAATGTATCAAATGTATCAAAATGTATCAAATATATCAAAATTATATCAAATGTATCAAAAATATATCAAATGTATCAAATATATCAAATGTATCAAAATATATCAATTATCAAAAATATATCAAAAATATATCAAATGTATCAAAATATATCAATTGTCAAAATGTATCAAATATATCAAAAATATATCAAATGTATCAAATATATCAAAAATATATCAAATGTATCAAAAATATACCAATTATCAAAAATATATCAAAAATGTATTAAATATATCAAATATATCAAAAATATATCAAATGTATCAAAAATGTATCAAATGTATCAAAAATGTATCAAATATATCAAAAATGTATCAATTATCACAAATGTATCAAAATATATTAAAAAATATCAAATATATAAAATATATAAAAAATGTATCAAATGTATAAAATCATTTCTTAATAATAAAATCATTGCTTAATATATAAAATCATTACTAATAATCATTCTTAATAAATATAGATATTAACTTATTTCTAAATATCAAACCCCATATGTATTATATAGACTTATTAATAATATTTGTTTCTTAATATAATAATAATGCAAGAATATAGATTTTGGGGGATGGTGAAGTTTTAATATAAAGACATATCCTTGGCTAAAATTAACAGCTAGGCCTGTGGTGCTTGGGTGGTCATATTATGTGTGTTTGGAGTTTGAGGTTGCGAATTCGAATCTGTTTAGCAGCAAGTTGCTTGAATAAAATAAATTTTTTTAACAAATTATTAGTACATTTTATTTTTATTTTAACAAATTAGTAAGAGCTGTCCCGGTTGGTATTTTTTTTTTTTTTTTTTTTTTTTACTAGTAAGAGCTTGTAAGCGGTGAGAGTATTTTATAAAAAGGCACACCAAGATAAGTCAAAAATTTGTCTTGAATCGATTATTTAATATTAAAAATTCATTTTATTTCAATAAACTGACAACATGTTGACTATGGTGGAGTCCTCATATTAAAATAAAAGCTTCAGACAAGTTGTGCTTGGCTTAGGATATTTATGTTTCATCTCAAATTAGATAAGTTTATCAACGGTACAAAAAGGGTGTTGCACAAGACTCAAAGAACGTGCCATTCTTAATGGAAGGGCTCCCATATATATATATATCCTGAGACACAGTACAACCATTATTCCACAAAATCAAAGAAAACATGATTCCTGGAAATTAATCGAAATATGATTGCAATAATCAAACGCTATACAAGGTAAGGTCCTGTTAATTTTGTAAGATATCGGATTAAATGTGCATGATACAAATATTCATTTATTAAAAGGGTTTAGTGACATTCACAAGTAGGTAGTATATATTCAACAACTTTAACAAGTAAATTGATCTTAGCGCAAGCACTTGTTTACGTTGGCAGATAGATGAACATATAATTCTTGTCCTTTAACCGCAGCAGGAGCCACATGCAGGAAGAGAGCCTGGAATTTAGAAAACAAGTTTACATTCTTTTGTTAGCAAAAATATAAAAACTTATGGCCAAATGAAAACAAGTTATAACACACACATAGATACATACATATATATATATATATATATATATATATATATATATATATATATATATAACATATACTGGAAGACTAATCATATGGAAGTGAATTACTTACTATGATCAATCCCCCTAACATTGTCCAGTCCACGAGGTGGACCACGTGGACCACCACCATATGGACCGCCGGGACCCCCTCCATCCCATTTCTTGCTTGCCCCTGAACTCTTTCTATATGCATCCGTTTTTTCCATCTGTGACGGGAAAAAGAAAAGGGAAAAAAAAGACGTAAGCTAGTATATACTGAATTATTATTATCTGCTGAGCTGGGGAAATATGAAACTACCGAAAACAGTGTTGCAAAGAACACGCCAAAGATGTTAACAATCGCCCAAAAGAAATTAGTTATTGTTCTTAGTCGCCATATTGACTGCTTGGATTTTACAACACCTGAGAAAGAAAAAAAATACTTGCACAAGGTCAAATGAATTAATTGGTTAATAAGTGACTCGTGATTCAATTAAACGTCTTGTAAAATGATGGGATTTGCCCCTATTACTAGATGATATTAAGGGTATTTATTTCTTCTAAAAATTACAGAACATTGAGTTAACACATAAAGTAGTGGGTAGGATAACTCTCCGCTACATTAAAAATAGTAGGAGGGAGGCAAAACAAGTAAGATCAAACCATAAAAGGTATGAAACTATATCACAAGACAGTAAAGGTAAAAGCAAACAAAAGCAAGGAAGATAAGATAACTTGAAGGGAGCAAAATATAGGGTTAAAAGGAAGGGAAAGAAAGAAGTTCAACAAATTAACATAAGGAAAAATAAAGGGAACTAATAAGAGTTAGCAACCTTGAGAGTACAGTCAAAGTCACTACCATCTTGTAATGGAAAAAAATAAATTTCAAGGTTATATTTATCATATTGATATGGCCATATGGGAGAATATGACCATTATAGTTTTACTTGGTCTAAGATCACCTCAAAGTCATTTCCTCATATGGCTTCTCTTATAGTACAATAATCCAAACTGCAGAACCACCATAATTACATGTAATTAGGTGTTGACAATCCCAGTCTTCAAATGGGTTTTTTGTCTTTTCATTTCCAGTACCAAATAAACAAATATCTGGAGTTTCACAAAGCAAAGAACAGTAGAAGGTCAGCTTTTCTTTTGTTTTCTTCTTCTGAATAAGTAAAAATGATAGCCGTGATGTCAGAATATTGACTCTAGTAACTCTCTAGTTAACACTAGACAATAACACTAAATTCTTGGAGGATGTTATCATGTTATGTATCAGCTACCAGCTTCTGCCAAGTCACAGGAGTTGGGAATCTTGAATAAATCAGCAGTAGCCTTCCAAGTCAAAATAAATAGAACAAATCTTCTCACTTAAAGAAATTTGAAATGTTTAGCATTTTGAGTTATGCTAAATCCTTTCATAAATCCTTTCAAAAAAAATTAGAAATTATCTTGTTGGTTATATATTTGATGAATTTTAGGAATGTTTATTGTTTATTTCGCTTGAAATATTTATATATATATATATATAGTTATTATAACTATATATATATATATATATATATATATATTGTATGCCATCTGTTTTTTTCCTCAATATGGTCTGGTCCCTCTCCTACTCTTCTTTGTTTTCTCTTCATCATTTTATCCATAACGTATGTACCTATTTTTCTATGTGGTTGTGTTTTGATTCTATTTATAACCTTTCACTTCTATTCTTTTAAGCTTAAATTGTTTTATTTTATCCTTTTCTTAGATTTTTGTTTAATATTTTTTCCTTTTCTCTTACCTTTCTACATTGACGCTTACATATGAGTTCATTTTAAGTATACCCCCAACTAGTTTTAGGTTGTTGAGTTTACCATCGTGTGTTAGTGAAAACTTAAGGTTTCCCTCATAGCAAACCTACCACGAACTTAAAATGTTTTTCTATTTTTCCCCAGCTTCTGTTGTCAGCCTGTCACTGTCTCAACTTCCTTAAGCTATGGGGAATAATAAGTTAATCCTCATCAGTGGCGAAGCCAGCATTTCTTGTTAGTGGGGTCGAAATTATTACTAAGCTACAAATAATTTGGCGGGGGTTCGGGAGCAACGCCCCCGAGCCAATTTTTTTTAATACTTTATACTTTCGAGTATATATATATATATATACTATATTATAATAAAAATATAATGAATAATAATATATGGTATATATACACTATATTGACTCATACTAGACTTTTTTAATCACAACTGTTCATAAGTAAGTAATTCATTATTTATTTTTAAAAATAATATAAATTAGATTATTATTTAGTTTAAAATATTATAGAGAGATACATATATTAAGAGTATATGAGTCATATGTGATTAAAATTTGATTGACAAAGTTATAAATTTTCAATTTGACCCCGTATAATAAAAAATTTATAAAATTTTAGTGGGGTCAATTTATATATAATATTTTAAAATTTTAAAATTTACCTTATATTATAAAACAAATTTTTTTTTCAGTGGGGGCGATTGCCCCCCATACCACTCCATGTGGCTTCGCCACTGACCCTCATCCAATGCAACCAGTCAAGCAGTTACATCTTTCAAGGCATCAACCATTCAATCCACTAAATATAACTAATGTAGAAATAAGAGTGGTCAGATAGTGGCAGAAACCCCAACAGTTTACTACTTGAGAATATTAGGAAAACTTACTTCCTTCATCTGTATATCTGATCAAACTCAACATCCCAAGGGACAGTGGCGAAGCTACATTAAAAATGTGGGGTCAATTGACCCCACTCAATTTTTGATTCCAGTTAAAAAAAAATTATACGAAGCACAGTCAGGCATTTTTAACACATTTTTGACCCCACATACATCGAGAATGATGTATTTGATTGCATTGACAATAAAAGTATTATGTAATGATTTCAACGAATGAAAACATGCAGAGGGCAATTGTAATTATTATATTCTAATTCTACTAGTTATTTTTTGTGGATAAATTTGATGGCTACAACAATGACATTATATTTTTGTGGTTATATATTTGAGTCGTTTTTTGTTACTATAATTATCAATTTTAATTTATTGTCTGATACTCCAATTATTGACCCCATTGCGAACCAATCCTGGCTTCGCCACTGCCAAGGGAGGATGTCCAAGACTTAATTCTTGAATCAAAGTATTCCTGATCAGATTGGACTAACTTACTTGAGCTCTATTCCTTAACATACATGATTTGACTAATGAGATTTATTCAATATATAATATCCATTTTGTTACACAAAAAGAGTCACATATGTCCAAAAAATAAAATCAAAAAAAGAGTCCGATATTTTTTTATAGTAGAATAAAAATTACAGTGTCCTCAAGTTTATCATGGAAAATCCTCATCATGTCATCACTACTAAGCAAAACACTAAATAAATTGCATGGAAAAATATATCCTTAAAATTTGTAAATTTTATGAATTGAGACTCTTTTTGTGGAATGGAGGGTGCAGATGATATGTATGCCATTGCGATGACCATTAATAAATAAATTAAACTCTCATGAGTATTCCATTTGCTATATGAAATGATGAAACATCTTGCTGTCAGAACAACAAAGATCGGGTACAAACCTATTATATAACCTAAATTTATCAACCAAGCTGAAGATCTGGAAACCTTCCTAAATAATTAAATAAAAACGTCAAAAGAAACCCTAAAACGCTATTATTTTTTCCTCAAATCACACAATAAACACTGATTTACAAAACAAATTGAGGAATTAAGAAGAAAATTGAATAAGAGATTACAATACCTCTCTCGACATACGCCATTGGAGCAATCTCCTTCCAGAGTCTTCTTCCTCCTCCTCCTCTTCTTCCTCGGTCTTCTCTTTGAATTTTAAGTCACGGGATAAATATAATCCATTCGAGGGGAGGGAGAGGGTTAAGAGCGGGGGTGTTTGTCTACGTGTTTCATTCATTTTCATTGGCTAACATGAATCGCAATTGTTTTTCTTCTTCTAGAAAGTATCACAAATTGTTTGTCACCAAAAAAAAAAGAAGTAAATTATTGAGCAAATTTTTTCAAATATTACATTCACAAAAATCAAATATTATTATAAATATTTGATATTGCCTTTCGGTCATTTTAATTTTGTATTTTAAATATTAAGCTTAATATTCAAGAGAAAATTAAAAAAATAAAAGAAAATGGATTCAATTTTTGACCATATATATAATTACTTATTATGGTGATAGATTGATTCACGTCAAATCAATGTAATAGTTATGTAATGCGACAGGTTATTATATTGATTTGATTTGGTGTGTTTTTTTATTTCGTTCACTTATTACATGTATTAGTTCATTACGAGTGTAATATTATTACATCAATTTTTATATTTTTCATTTTACAAGGACCTTCATCAAATTATAGATTCAAATACTTAGCTTTTAGTATTGTTCAAAATGTAAAACATATGAATCGAAACTTAGGATTTTTTCATGTGAGTTTAATTCATAATTTTAGTTGGTATTTCAATTTTAATACGTAGTTACAAAGTACATTGCCAATTTCGATTCAAATATTTTTGTGATTTATTGATTAAATAGGTAGTAATTTTTTGTTTAAAAAAACTTTTAATATTCTAAAACTTATGTGTCATACAAAAATATATTCTAAACTTTCATAATTCCAACTAGTTATATAATTAGCTTTTCCAACAATGCACATCCTGCAAAGGCTACCAACTATTTATAATTATTACACAAATACCAAAGAGGAGTCAAATAAATATATCTTAATAACTTATTACCATTATATTATAATTCTATCTATTGCATTACATAGACAGTTACATTATATTGAATAAAATTCTATTATAGACTAACTAAACCCCACCTAAACATAAACAATATACTATTTATTTTTTATGTAAGTTTACTTTCAAACTTGATATAAGATATTTTTAAATTCTAAATTAATGTAATTTATTTTACATTTGAAAATAATAAAATTTTAAAATCACAATATGAGACTAGAGTTCATTCGCTAGTCTTTGTTATATAATTGCAACTTTTGTGTTTTTTAAAAAAAAAAAGAAAGAAGAAAATACAACTAATTCCTATAATTTTGAGATAACTTCATGCAGTCAAATTCCCTGTTAGATGCACACCAAATATCATAGAACAAATTACTCGGACCATAATCTCAGCAGAACCGACAACATTTAGCCAATATAAACATGTAAAAATTGGACAAGAAAATAGTTCTCAAAATAAATTGCCATGAAGATATGGATATAATTCATGTTTACATGTGCAGGTAGTGTCCAGATGCGGAGGAGAGGATGGTACAGAAACCAGTTTTACCTCTTCTACTCACCTTCACTGTAATAAAGAAGCATTTTCAATGGAAACTGGCCATCACCCTGTCAAAACCATGTTTTTCCCTTCTCTAATTTCCTGTTTCTCAGTATCAAATTGTAAATTGCTTGCTGGACTCAATAGACTAACACTCTTAACATATACCAAATATTATGGAGTACCTCAGGTGTAAGAAACACCACAACTAATGCATATATCAGCTACGATAGAATGTCATGAACCAAAATTATATATGAAGTTTTTATCTCAGGTGTAAGAAACACAACCACAACTAATGCATATATCAGCTGCGATAGAATGTCATGAATCAAAATTTATGGGCAAACCAAACCTTTCTGCTCTTTTTCTTTTTTTCTTCAATGACAAGTGCCCATCTTTCAAACTGTTCTATCACTTCCCATATCTTGCTTTCTCTTTCCCAGTCCCACACTTCATTGACAGTTGAGCATGTTCCTCCATCATGCTTTACAGATATGCCAAGTTCCTGGTAACAAATTGAAAATATGGTGAGCTAACTTATGAAATCAGATACAGTGAGGTAAACCTTTTAGTTTTGCCACCCTTTGCCATTCGAGTTAAGAGAATGAAATATGAGATTTGAAGCTTGTCTAAGTAAGTTTAGTAACCCTTGTGAGGAATATTATAAAGACTAGGTTTGAAGCTGTTCAGTTGAGCAAAACTATATATTATCTGAATATTCATTCATTTAACTAAAGAAACAAGAACATATGATCGTATTATAATAAATTAGGTAAAAGTACATATCGAAATTTTTGAAAAAGTGTTAGAAATGAATCATGTTGTTTACGAAACTGACTCGACTTTGCTTGGCATGCATAAATAAAAAAACATCATTAAACTAAATAAGATTTCTTTGACAGTGTCAAGTTGAGGCAGTACAAGAAGCATGCAACCCTGACTTAGCTCCATTATGAGGTGTCTATTTGAGCTAAGTTCCCCACACTTGCAATCTTAATGCAACCCCAGGAGATCAGTCAAAACTTATTGTCACGGTTGCTAATGTACTTCAAGTTGTTCTTTAACCATTCCGATAGCCTTGAGCTTTTTAGTTTATTGGCAAATAACAAACCTTCAATACGGTTCACTCTCGAATTAGAAATTAGTGTTACTAAAAAAATACGATATCATGGTAATGAATTACGTTTTGGTACAAACGTTCTAAAACATGATACACTTTCATAAGAATGATACATTTCTGTTTTACATCTTGCAAATGAATGGCATCTTCATATAGGCATTGGGCCTTGCAATTACAAGCATAAAATATTTTTCCAAAATATATATATAAGACATTTATAAAATATTTACAAGCATATAAAACGTACAATGTATAATTATTATAAAATATTTTTATATCTATTTACAAAATATAAAATATTTTAGGTTCTATCTAAATATTTTTCCAATATATATAAGACATTTACAAGCATAATTATCACATACATAGAGCTAAAACACTCTGCTAGAAACTCTAATATGTATAATAAAATTCTAAAAAATGTCAACTGCTCATGCCAAGTGCTTACCTTTTGGACGTCCAATAATGGCATATCATCCTTGAAAAAGTACATCACTAACTCAACCAGATTTAAATATATCTTTTAGGAAAGTTATTCAATTATACAATATTTTACCAAATGTATTCCGTACCAACTAAGATACCCAAAAAAAACATACCCCTACCTTAATCTGTAACATGGGAAATGACACTTTCCCTTCCCGTTTTTGTTCCTCATACTTTATCGAACCGCAATCTTAGCTAATATTGGGAATAACCTTATCTTTTCCACCACCAAGTTAGACAAACATCTCAAGCGCTCACATCTGAAAGTATCATGTTAAATTACTCATTTGGTGGTTAACATGTTAACAATTCAACTGAGAGTAAAATGCCATAAATACTGCTAACTTAGATTTTCAAAAAACATTCCTCAATAAGTGAATGCCATATGGCATGGCTCTTACCAACACTAATAAAGGAGCACTCCTCCACCATTAACATAACTTGTTTTTTTACATTGATTGAGCTCATAACCCTACTTGAAGTCGGAAATCCAGATCCCTATATTTCAAACATTGCTTTTCCAGTAGGTAAGGCACTTACTATCCAAATTTTTGTAAGAGTCTTACTATGTATTGCGACAAATTTTTGCCGAATTACAATTGCAAAACGTATAAATACATGAGATTGGATATAATTATAATAGAGCCCCACTCATTACACATCTCTCCAAAAGGGTTACCACTTACCATTAATACTTATCCACGTAACTGACAATCAAAAAAGCGACGTAAGTATTAGCAATTACATAATTTTTCTTTCTATAAACAAAGATTCAATCAACTTGTCCAAGCCAAGATGCTTGAATAAAGGGGAATAAATCGCCCAAAATAAATAAAGTATATATATTAATATTACACTCCACCCCTTCCAAAAAAGAGAGTCTATTTGACTCTCTTTTTCCCCAAAAAGGATCCAATTTCTTTTAATGATAGTAGAAAATGACGCGATGTACTCAACGTTACATTAAAATTTGTTTATCATGCCATCACTAATAAGTTATACACTCGTATATGTAGGGGTAAAATATGGAATAAAAATATATCTTTAAAGTTTGTAAATTTTATAAGTGGGACTCTTTTTGGGGAGTAGAGGGAGTAATAATCAAATTACTTAGCCTTTTTTACTGAATAACTATGCATATATAGTAGACTACTAGCACATTACTTGCTCTCAGACACAATCTCCCCCCAACCCCCCAACCCCAAACCCCAAAAAGACGATCAAATCCTAAAAATCGTACTTTCCAAAAAAATAAAATTAATAAAATACTACAAACTGGAGATACAAAACTAACATACATAATTGTATAAAATCAGAATTCCTGGGCAGCATTCTCTCTCCTCATGAAATGGCTTTGTATCCTTCCTTGTCTTTTGAAGACTCTTTGACAACTCTCCTACTTACCTGATAACCTTAATTAAGCAGCATACTACCCTCCTAAACTATATAGTCTTTCCATTTTTGAGTTATTTAGACTATTTATCCTTCAGATATTCTCAAGAAGAGGGGAAAATGCCATAGGATAATACAACAACATTATATACTTGTCAAACTAAACAACTAAAAAAATGATGTCAACACAATAGCAATACAAAGAAAAAGATTGGAAGGAGAAATCAGAAATCTTTCTTTTATTACCTTCGGAAAATATACTGCAAGAAAAATCTCATCAGCATAATTTGGCCCAATAGAACGTAAATGGAGAGATTGTTTGACAACTAAAAGTGCTGTAGCAATATCAAGAAAGCCAACTTCCACCATCCTCTTCAAAACTCTAGCTTGAAAATTTTTCCCTCTGAGCAAGTAAAAATTCATTGTCCTAATATGATTAACTAAGCATTGAAAGCAAAATGCTAATGGAAAATTAGAGAATTGAAGTGAGAAAAAAAATAACCCAATGAGGAAATAGTTACACAATAGATCAAAATAGTATTAGCTACAGACCTGCTGGAATCCCTGAAAGGTGATCGAAGCTGTGGTGCAGGTATAATCCCGGCAAGCAAAGCACACTCTCCCAAACTGAGAAGGGATGGATGCTTTCCAAAATAAAGATTTGACGCCGATTAAATCCCATGAAGACCATGTCCCCAGTATATCTATATTATAGCATTCTCTCTTTTACAAAATATAAATGACAGGATGACAAGAATTAAGGAATATATTCACAATATATCATAATAAACAACCATAGTACCGCAACAGCACCACAGATACTAAGCAAATCAACAGTTGGACAAGTGCTGAAAATCAGAGTCCAAAAATCAATTTTAAGCACATTATTCAGAACCCGACACTCGAATAAGGGCATAAAATTTTAATTCTAACACTACTTATTTATTTATTTTAATTTCAAAAACCTGTTTACATCTTTGCAAAAAGTAATCATTTGGTCAATTAAACAAATCATAAAAGTATGCAAGTGAAGACGGGATCAATCACATTAAACTTTCATTAAAGCTTCTCAGTTACAAGCTTGAATTAAACCAAACAGAGAAGAAGCCAATAAAGCTTGGAAATCTCAAAACTAAAGTTAAAAATATATTAGTTTAATCAAGTTTCTATTTTCATTTTTTTTAGGCCAACTGCACTAGCCAAACCCTTTCTCTAGCATCAGATACATAACTTCGGAAAAATGTGCAATTGGATGGCATATATTCATTACATGGCATTTCAACAAGATCACAGATAAATAAACTATACATATGCTTGACCTTACTCAAACAGGAGCTTAAGATTCTCAATTTTGAGATTTTTCTCTCCAGTGCTAGAGTGAGTGCCATCTCAACAGCTTTCCTCAAAATTGTGCGTTCGTTCTTTAAGAATATGTTCTTGACAAGCTGCCATGAAGAACCAAGCATTAGAGAATAGATTAAATAGGATAAACTGAAGTCGTGTCAAAGTCAATTAAAATTACAACAAAAAATTCCAAAACTAGTGTTGCAATTATTTCATAGGATGATTAAGCTACAGGTTGCCAGACCCAGCCAGAATTAACCGAGTAAAATGATTAAGAATTTCAAACACATCCAACAAGGATTGTCATGATAGATGCAGCAATCATATAACCAATATATTTCTATCGAGCAGGAACTTGATAGCTCCATACATGGTAGATGCAGTAATGGTTGCAGTCTCAATGTCATGCAACAAACAGAAAAGATATATGAAGTCCTAGTGATGTAAACAGAAAAGGTGAACATCAAATATAGATTACATATTTCATTCTTACAAGGTTAACAATATCGAAATGACATATTTAATTGTTAACTTTAATGCTCAGCTGTTATTCAGTTGGTAAAATACTTCCACGACCATTAGGAAATAATGAAAGGGTAAAACTTGTTTATCTCTTCATCCTCTTCTTCTGGAAAAATTCATTATCAAATTGAAGAGCCATTATACTTACAAATTAGCAATTTAAATAAACAATTTAAAGGCTACCAAATTCTGCATTGGCCCTAGAATACATTCAAATTAGAGAAGGCAGAAATTCTGTACCAAAAGCATGACCTAATGTAGCTATATTAAATAAATAAAAATAAAAATAAAAATAAAATAAAGTTATATTGATCAAACTCATTAATCAGCTTTACAAAACTAGCCAGTACACGTATGAAAGAAATAGAGAATTTTAGTAAAACTCAACTAGTAGTCTATAAGTAGTAAAGGGCCCATCACTAGTTGGAGCCATCTCAAAGTTGTTAGTAGTAACTTGTAAAAAATTTGACGTGTGTCACCAAAACATGTTCATAATTTATCCAATCACTATATAAAATTATCTGAAATGGAGATGTTTAAGGGACAATCTTGTATAGACCTAACCCTGCATCTTTCTTTGCATGACTGGCTGACATTAAACTATACCTATATTCTCATGTGTAACATCCCCTGCAACATACTGCTGGCAATTGCATTCTCACCTTTGGCTTTCTTCTTAATGAATCCTTTGATTCAAAGAGCAAATATTGGAAGTATAAATAAAAATTAAAAGAAATAAGGAGTTTTAGGAAATGAATGAAAGGAGAAGGCCTTACATAGGGTGCGCTTACTCATCGTTATAGTATACTTAACTTCAACGATATAAACACCAGTAAAATAAGAAAAAGAGAGTGAAACAGTAAGAATCAATGTAATAATTAGATGTCTAATTAGTTTTTATAAGCGAAACAAAATCTTGTTTACTTAAATATACCCTATCACTATCTAAATCTGCAAAGGTGTATCAAATTTTTGTTCCTGTTTCGTGTCATAAACCAATTGCGACATATTCTAAAGCTAAAACTCTAAAAGTCTAAATCATGATTTCATTAATATGAAAAAGTATAATAAAGACTTTTCCTGGAGAAAAGGCAGACTATTTGATCCAAATGTACTGCTTGGGAGCAGTGGACTGGATACAGACCTAACATTTGGCAGCCTGGTCCAAACTTCAAATTCACCCTTTCCAATTCTTGGATACTTGAAGTCTAAATAATCCACTTATTTCTTCAAGAGTAATCACTATACTCCAAGATTAATCGATTATCTTAACTTGTTCTAACAATAATTCAAAATTTTAATCAGCCTACTCAAAGCATGATTAGTTACTTAAAAGACAGCACAATTTTTTTCCAAAATATAAATTAATGGGAAGTGGTTGATAGCCTTCAGTTTCAATCTTGGACCTCTTTCTATAGTCCTAGACCTACCCTGAGAATTGGAAGATTCAGAAATTGATTATACCCGGGTTAATTTATTTCATGTTATCTTCAAACTACTTAAAGTGATGCTCTATTTCAGTCAAAATTATAGTAACTCGCGAACTAAAGGTAGCAACATACTTGCCCATCAAACCATGATGAACCCTACATAAAGGAAGGGCTCGATATTCTCAATTATAACCTTTGCGTCGTCAATTTTATAGGCTCCTCCTAGAAGAAATAAACTCTTTTGCCCATTATTCCACTTACCTATTTTCAGTAATCCTAGACCTATTCAAATAGATATGGAAGAGTCGGTGATTAGCTATAACACAGGTTGATATATTTTGTGATAAATAACCAAGGTTAATGTATATCAAAAGCTAAAGTTATTGCTCCAGTTCAGTCAAAACAATATCGAGTTACTGATTCAAATCCTCAAAGTTATGATGAACCATATAAACTAAAGGGTCAAGAGACTCAAGACCATTACACAACTGACATTTTCCATATTTGTCTGCTAATCAAGGGGTGTAAAATTATATACTCAATAACCCATCTCATATTCTACAAACAGTTTCAATGATGCACATAAATCATTCTGCTTCTTTGCTCTGAAGAGCTCCAAAAGGTAATTAGTTCAGAGTCTCTAGTTAATTTAGAAAACTCAATATAGGTTCCCTTGGCCCTTGCAGGTCCATACAATTAAAGCTAAAAATAGTAGATACAGGAATTCCTCTAACATATAAACTGAACCTAAGAAAAAAGAAGTGCAAAACTACTACTGCTCTAGACAGATCATGAAGAGGTCTAGCTTCTGTCTTAACTCATTACCAAGCTAAAGGACATTTTACGATTCAGCACAAAATCAAATTGCAAGTAATATATGAGAAAATCACAGTAAATTCAGATGCGAATAACATTAGAAAGGATGTTGGACTTGAATACAACATGCAGCCCAGTCTAATCATTAAGTCCAAGATTTAAAACCAACTTCGCATCTAATGGAAAATGTATATGTTGAAGTTATCACTATAAAATCATTGCAATAACCAATAAATACAAATTATTTGTCCATTGGTGATCTTATCATCCACAATAAAGTCTCCAGTGGCTATAAAAACCTCAGACGTTCAACACTATCTTGGACCTGAGATCTGATGGGATGAGATATAGGAAAAGTAAGTGTTTGAGACACTCCTTGTTCTCGAATAAGAAGTATTTGCTTGCGGATATAACATCGCACTATTTTGCCCACTGTTGTCTTCTATCATGGAAGACTCAGCAAACCGACGGCCATAAAAGCGCAAAAAGTTCAAGGATCCCGTACTTGGCTGACACAAAGGGATCTCACCTTCCAACATGCTTACAACACTGCCCATACTAGGCCTCAGTGCTGGCTCCTCATGAACACAGCACAATGCTACGCGAATCAACTTCTCCACCTCTTCACTAGTTACCCGACCCTCTAGCCTAATGTCAGCAAGCTCCAAGTACCTTCCTTGCTCATGCATATCCAACGCAAATAGTGGGAAATAAACAAGTCCTAGACCGGATGAAGATGATGAGGGGGCACCACCACTATTATCATCGTTAGTGCTATGGCTTTGTGTTCGAAACAAGCAATTTTTCCTTCCACTCACAAGTTCAAGTAGAACCATCCCAAAACTATAAACATCAGTTTTATCGGAGATTGCTGAGCTAGTAAGCCATTCAGGAGCAAGATACCCACGAGTGCCCCTCATGGTTGTGAATAGACTGGACTGTTCAGGACTTAGAAGCTTAGAAAGTCCAAAATCTGATATTTTCGCCTGGAACTGATCTTGCAGGAGAATATTTTCAGGCTTGACATCACAATGGATAATCTTGTGTTCACATCCGCTGTGCAAGTATGCAAGCCCACGCGCTATCCCAAGTGCTATGTCGACCCTTTCTTGCCATTCTAAGACTGGTCCAGTACCAAAGAGGGTACAGTCAAGGGAGCCACGATTCATATATTCATAAACCAACAGTCGTTCTCTCCCTTGAGCACAAAATCCTTTCAACTTCACCAAGTTGACATGGTGAACATTTCCAATTATTGCGATCTCGGTGCAAAAATCCTTCTTCCCCTGAACACCCAAATTAGTAATCTTTTTGACTGCCACAAGTATTCCATCAGGTAGAGTTCCTTTATATACAGTACCGAATCCGCCTGATCCAATCTTGGTCTTGAAATTATCAGTAGCGGCCTCAAGCTCTTCATATTCAAATCTCATAGGCAATCCTGGAATAGAGAAAGCATCCAGGTCCCCAGAAGAAGGGGAACTTGGGTGGCTGATTTTATACTTTCCTGCGCTGGAGAAACTAGATCTTCTCCACCAAAGGAAACCCAGTGAAACTAACAAGAAGAACCCAGTAAATGGTAAGAGCACTAAAGCTATAATAGGAAATTTAGAGGATTGACCACTAAACTCATTATTTTCATCAACTTTTGATGATGGGGATCCAGCAAGAGTTTTAATAAAGCCCAAGCGATCATTATTACTCGAGCTGCTCAACAGAAATGATCCCAACACATTCTCAAGTTGATAACAAGAACCAGATGAGCTTCCATAGAAAAACCCCAAGCAAGAACAGTGCCCTGAGCAGAGATCTTGACAAACGGACAAATTCACACCATACCTGATGGGTGTAGTGAAATCATTAGCAAAGTAATCTGTACCATAATTGAGCCTCAAATATGATATCAATGAAGAAGAATTCAACCGGCTGCTGTTATTGGTTGAATTGCAAGAAACCATCAAAGAATAAGAAGCATCACTTGGCATACAATCACTAGTATATGATCCAGCATGAAAATTAGATGGACATGAACATAGAGGATCCCCTGATTGAGAATCATCTGTACATAAACCAATCCTCCCACAGATTAAAGGAATTCTGCATCGATCAACTGGCCAAACAAAATCCGTCTTTTCTTCAGCAGCAGAAAAGCTACTGATGACAAACTGGCCGGAGCTATCCAACTTGGCGGTTCTGAAGTTTGATGGAGATAAGTTTACCAGAATTACAACTACCGAACCGTTTTGACCAAGCAAATAAAGGCCTGTTTGGTTTATTGCCAAATAATCCACTGCATAATTTGAGTTTGTATAAGCCTTGGTTTCCATAGACAATTTCCAATAAATCAGATTCTGCCACTGAAGAATAGCATCAGAGACGGTAATAGCAAGATTATAGTCACCGGCTGATAAGTCATCATCTGATTTAGCACTGGATAGCAATGTTCCAACAGGCAAGACCTGTCCAATCACAATTCTGTCTGTTGGATGATGAAAACTTTCCCAAAGACTCTCATTAAATTTATTCATCAAGATGAGATTACCCATATCAGTTAGCATTAGAGCTGATACTGATGACCATAGAGCTGGAGTTGACCATTTTAAACTTCCATCTTGCTCAGTGATCTTAATACCATCAGCATCTAGGCTCATTTTCCCTGAGCTTGAAACAGGTGCATCACGATTTGCAGTCCAAGTGATGGTATGAGATACCACATGGATAACACACAAGTAGAATTTGATTTGTTGACTATCAGGATTGAACATAGCAGCTTTGAATGTTCCATTGCGAGAAAATAAGAAACTGCCGGCACCGTCAATGAATCTGTAATGTGAAGCAGAGAAGTTTGGATATACGAACTCTGATGAGGAAATACCAGAGACGATAGCGCAAGATAAGGAAACAGTAAGGAAGAATATCAAGGAACCCATATAGAGAAATGGTGAAAGGAAGAACAAAATGGGTTGAAATGAAATTGTTTTTGGCAAGGGTAGAACTGATCTGGCTGGTTGTTCCCATTTCTTTTCTCCACTTCTGAATCTTGGCTTCACGTTTGACCTTTGAAATTCTCTCTCTTCACCGACTAGACACTGATTGATGGCCCAACTAGATGTTGAATTATTATTAATGCTAACGTCACCATGGGTGTAAACCCATGAATCTCAGTTCCAATCTTACCTAATTATGTATTTATCTAATCAAACAAGACAGAGTTCATGCCTGCCTGTCTTTCTAAATATATAGTATACCCCTTATAGACGCGTTTACTTCGAAATATATATTCAGCCGCCACCGCCCATCAATATTTTTAAATTATTAAAGACGGAAACGAAACAAAACCCATTATTCTAAATAAGCAACCATAGCAATAAAAAAGAAAACTTCACTGCCGCAAAATATCAAACACTTGGCGTGTATTACAAAACATACCTGTTGGGTTATAGTGCTACCACCTCCACGAGCCGAAAACGATAACATAGCACGCGAAATCCCAATTGGGTCGATCCCAAAATGGGTAAAAAACCTTCGATCTCCATAAGCAACAACCGCTTGCCACACATGTGTGGATAATGTCTAAGCTTGGCTTCAGCCTCTTCCGAAAATGTGACAAGTTGATTCCACCGATGAGCAAAATCAGGCAAAAGGACATTGGAGATACAGCGAAGACAGAGAATCAATGTCTCGAGAATGAAATGGTCTTTTGAGGGGTTTTTAGAAGAGTTGTGGGGGAAAACTGAGTGGACTCGGATCTGTAAAAAAGACATAGAATTGAGAGGTTTGTGGGGGAATAGAGAGGTGGAAAGAGTAAAACAGTTAATTGGGTTTTTTGTTTTGGGGATTTTGTGAAGAAATATTGGTTTAATTCTTGAGATCATCAGATTATGGGTAGCCATGAAAAATTATCTACTGAGATTAAAGATGTTACGACAGGTATTTCAGTTTACATGCCAAAACAATATACTCCTCTATCCAAAAATCTTAGGGTATATTGAATTAAGATTTTTAAAGATTTTAAAAGTTTGGTTGTATTTAATCAAGACATTTAAAAAGTTTATAAAAGTTTAGTGGTATTTAATTATAATTTTTTTAATGTCTTTAAAAGTTAGGTGGTATTGAATTAAGATTTTTACAAAGTCTATAAAAGTATTTTGATATTCAAAAAGTCATAGACTTTCCAGATTTCTATTAAATGGTAGACTTTGACATACTTTAGAAGAACAATTATAACTATCAACCTATATCCAAAGTCTGATCCAATATTTCTAATTACTTTATAATCTAGAATAATTAATACTTTTGCACCCACAAAAATAAAATATTTATTTTGTTTTTGTAGTCAACGTACAAAATTCCAAAATTTTAAATTTTGAAGTTATTTGTTATTTAATAATAAACACACATTATTATTTTAAAAATAAAAATAAATACACAATATTTTAAAATTTTATAATTTCGTAAATTAACTTAGAATCAAAGTTAAATGAAGAAAAAAAAAGTGAGAGAGAAGGAAAGTAATTTATATAGGAGCACGTACTTTATAATTGACATAAATGATATATAGTTGTATAAAATATATAAGTTCTTCAAGATTTTTATCATAATTTTATTATATGTTACATTACTAAACTAAAATTTATTAAAAAGAATATAAATAAAAAATATTTTTTTATTTAAAAATATATTGCAAATGTTTGTATTAATTTTTTAATTGCTAGTTACGTAAATAAGTATTGATGACAACTTGTGTAGAATCGGATTGAAAAACAATAATTCCAAATAAATGCGTGATATGATAAAAGTATATATAGCTCAATGAAAAGTGAGCTTAATTTTTGTATCAATACGTAATTTCTAAAGTTTTATTGGTATCCGAGTATCCAAATGTATTATGAAATGAGTAGAATAATATGAACGCTTTCAACATATATAAAATCTCATGCCACAATAATATAATGAGATTTACTCTAGTTAATGAAAAAAGAGATAGATGTTGTACACATGGGCTAATTAACAATTAATATAAGTTGCAAGATATATTAGAAGTATACAAAAGTCTATCACAGTCTTGATAAAAAATTTATAAAAGTCTGTTACTTATTTTATAGAGTCTATAAAAGTCATTTTAAAAAAGTCTTTAAAGTCTTTGAAAGTCATTAAAATCCCATAAATTTTACAAAAGTATCTCACTTAAAAAAAGTCTTTAAAAATCTTAATTGAATACACCCCCCTTAATCTCAATCCGAGCTTAATCTCAATCGCAATAAAAAAAACTTTCTTTGATAATTGACATATCTTAATAATAAATTTTTATAATTTTATTTCTCTAATATTTATATCTATATATTTTTATATAATAAAACACAACTCATTTTAAATCTTTCATTTGGAAAAACACAACAACGATTAAGATTCTTCCAATTTTAATCTAATGGATCACATTGCATCTCACACAAATAAAATTCCCGCCCATTCAAAAATACTCCCGCCCAGTTTTTCATGTTTCTTCCTCTTTGTCTCTCCCTCTCCTCCTATTCTTATTCATCTTCATTTGCAATACCTCACCTTCACATTTTTCAAAGCCGCGTTTTTTATTATCTATAAGTATATCCTCTCTATTTTTCACTCTATATCTATATGTATATACAGGTACATATGTAAATGAGTTACGATTGCTAATTTATGGATTCAGATATGAAATTAAGGTTATGTTGATTTCTTTAATAGCTCTTCGGATTTATTTCTTTCGTTCACTATACTTTGTTTCTGTACATTTATGATGTTCATTTAATTTGATTTGGGTAATTTGACAGGAGTTGAAGATGTTCAGATGGATTACAAGTCATAAGGTTGTGGTGAAGGGTGAAAAGACAGATCCGTTCAAAGTTTACGAGAGGGTACAAAGGAAGAGCCACCGTAAGGTCAAACTTCTCACTCCGATTCGAGGAAGAGCCACCGGTCGAAGACCCTAAAAGGTAATTAATAATATCATCCTCCTCTCTTTTTTATGAACAAGTCATAATGTTGTTCATTTATTTTTTTTTGCTTTTTAGCAGTTGTAGTTGCCTTTTATCTTTTGTGTACCTAAAATATTTCTAAGAGTGTTATGATTCCATATTCCCAACCTGTAAATCCCATTGTACAATAATTATTATTTTTTCAACTTGAAGTCAAATTATATAATCAACATTTAATTGCTTTGTAATTATTTTTTATTTATTTGACAATTTAGGGGTTGAGAGTGTGGATCCATATCTAAAGGGCTCACAAGTTACAGTAAAAGGAGTGTTTATTATTCAGGTTGGATGGTTGGGGAAGCTCATTTCGTGAGTTTTTCGTTTATCTGTAATTTAATATAATATGTGTTTATTGTTACTTCCTTAATTTGAATTAGATTGTGGTTTACCATTTTCTGGGTGGTTGTTTTTTTTGAAATTTGGTCTGAATCTTGATTTGTTGGTTTATAATCAAATTTGTTTAATGGTTGTACCATTTTTCTTTATTGGGATGTATGGCTGCTAGTTTGGCCAAAAGTTTATCGGAGAAGGTCGACCATGTGGTCCACTGTTCAAGGCTGGGGTGGGCTGGTTATTTGGGACAGTCTGTTGGCTTGTTGTATCCGTCAGCTAATTAAAGTATCTCCCTTTTCAGGTCTTAATTGCAACGGAAGAATCTCATATACTCTTTCTTCGATTCTTCAATAGCAGCATCCAAATCCTATACTCCATAAAAGAAAACATTGCTCACGTTTTTTGCAACTCTTTATGTGAAAAATATACCCCTGATTTAATTGGTAGAAGGTATCAGTTTCCAACTTATGTACAGTCAAACATGTGAATTTATTGTATCTGTTTCTTTTTTATGTATTTATATAACTATGTTCTAAGTATAATTATTTATCTTATATGTAAAATCCAATATATCTAGGCAGGATGAGCTTCTACCATGTTCTCTTCTAGATATTATTGCAACTGTTGGTTGTAAGACCCCGAATTTTATGAAATAAAAGTATTTAATTTTTCTTATAATTACTATTCAGTAAATGGTTAAATTGATAAAAGGTTAAAGTTAAGGGTGATATATGAATTTTTTTTAAAATACACAAGTGGTTATAAAAATATTCATTGTTGTCGAGAATATTCATTTGGTCGGGAATATTCTTTCATCTGGGAATATTCGCATGCGATTATCCAAGCAAGAACCATTTGTAGTAGCCCCATAACGTAGAATAACTGGCGGATGAAAAAAATGACAAATTAAAGTTTTTATAAATAACTACAAATCGCTTCATCAAGTAACACCTGTTGGAATACCGGTGGGTAAAGTAAAGTAATACGCGTTGTTGCACAAGAGAGCACTACAGTATTGCACAAGATTTTGAATTATTGACTCTTACGTAGTAAGGCACTACTACTCAATAATTGTTACAGATAATTATTGTTCAATATTTTATTTTATCGATTCAATAATTGCTGCATTGATATTTTACAATCAGATTTTCCATTATCGAAGCAATAATTCATATTATCCTGAATAATATTATTAGATAACATTATTGGCAATGTCTAGAAAGTTCTGTCTAAAGAGAGGTTTGGTCACCTAATTGCGTGCCAATAAGGAGAAATTCTTATTGGAAAGCCTCCTCTTTCCTGGGAACTGCCTGGTTGCCATTATTGTGATTTTGTAATATTATTTGTGAATAATTAATTATTGATTTATATGATGAGGAAAATATTCATTTTATGTGGATATAGATGGAGAAAATTTTTAAAGTGACAATTGTTGAAAATCGATATTTTATCTTTTCTGATAAAATAATATTTTATTATATTATTATAATATAACAATGATGATATTTTTTTTACAATGAATGTGGGATATATGAGTATATGAGGAGGAAGAGTATTTTTGTTGCATTAAATGATTAACACATGTTTTGTGTGTGGTGGACCCCATTTCTTGATCAAATTTGATTATAAACTTGTAAAATCGTCTGTATGTGGATTTCATCAATTTTCGCTTTGGAATTTGAAAAAACTTTCTTCACAAAAAGTTGTAGAGAATTGAATTTCCTATAAAAAATCACGAGATTTGAATTTTTCTGATAAAAGGGCTATTTATTATGAATTATTAAAGTTCTGTAGTTCTGAAATAATTGATTTTTGGAAGTTTTAATTATTTAAATTAAGAAAAAACATTTTTAATGTTTTGTCACATGGTGGCTGATGTCTTGGACCAAATTAGTGGGCGTAGGAAATTTGAAAAAAATAATATTATTAATTTATTAAATTTTTTGCTTTGGTGTTCTAAGAATTTTCCTATAAATAGGGTGCTTAGGTTAAAATTGAAAATCATACCAGAAACTAAAGATTTCTCTCTCTTTCTCTCTCTATAATATCGAGCGTATTTTGTGAGTATTTTAGTACTTCGAGTATTATTTATACTGATGCAAGTTCTTTTTTAGCACTATATCCAAAGATTCCAAATGTAAGATTTTATTCTTTCTGAGGTAAGGGAGATTATTTTCTTTATAAATGATATTATTTCTTCAATATCATTATACCGAAATATTGGTTTGAGTTTTTATCAAATTTAGAACTTTTTCATGTCGGGATTACTATTCATGAGTTACTATTCATGAGTTACTATTCACGAGTTACTATTCACAAGTACTATTCACAAAGCATGATGATGTTTTTTGTGAAATTTCTATCTTTTGATGTCGGAGTTACTATTCACGTATACGACACTATTCACGAATACGACACTATTCACAGAAAAATTAAATTTTCGTTTTTCGTCCAAAATATCTATTATGGATACTAGTTTTGATTGTATCCATGTTTTGATTATTATTGAATTTTACTCCACTATGATTATTTATGAGGTATTTTTGGACATGGAATAGCTGAAGTACGAATCCTTAATATTTATTATTTTGTTTCACCGATTCGCTTTTTAAAATATTTTTTCATCATCCTCGATCTAAATGATGATATAACCAAATATTTTGGCCCAGAAAGTGCAAAGATGAATGATTTCGATGAATATCTTTGGCCAAGAAGTGCGAAGATGAACAAGTGTTTAGATGAACACGACTAATCGATGAATATCTTTCGGCCCGGTCAAAGAAAGATGACATGTTGTTCATCTTTGCCGATGAGTCTGAAAGATGAACTGTTGATGAATATCTTTGGCCCGTAGTGCAAAGATGAATTTATCAGTATGATTATGAACAAGAACTGTGATTTGGTATAACCATGATCTTTGATGTTCCAGGTAATGAAAATTAACTTTGTCTTGGATGAGAAGAGAAATTTAGAACCACAATTATGATTATGAGTTATTCATATAATTGTGAACCAGAACTGTTGATTGATGTTACAGGGATAAAACATTGTTGGTGGACTTTTAACATGGAGAAGATAATAGATTTTATGGTCTATTCGACTTTTCTAATGGATCGCTTCGTTCACCGCAACTATGGTTGAAAAGTTTTATCATCTACCATATGTTTTAAATCTCTGATTTATTACTGTTGAAGGCTATTGATAATTTATTTATCTTTAGTCATGATATTCTTTACTGAGCTAGTTGTGCTCACCCTTTTGCTTCACAATTCCTTTCAGGTAATAAAAGTATAGCTAGGTCGAGCGGGGAATAACAAGGGAATAGAACGGTGGTCTATAGATGTTGAGGGTGAGGTGAAATTTAACTTGGAAGGGTGTTTTGCCACTATCATACAAGATGTCTAATGACATACAACCCTCGTGTCATCATAAGAGACAAGGTTGTACTCATCCACTTGTTTGAGTATATTTACCAGCACTACCTATATAATCTTGGTGTTTATTTGGAGTGTAATACCCAATTAGAGACAGTGGAGATAATGATATGTCAAGAGAAGATTCACCATTGGGAAGAATATGATAGTAATCTTTTCGTTTTTCTTTGGGGTCTATTGGGTCAACCAAGGATAATTCTGTGGCCATATGATATCTACCATAACCTAGAAGCATGGCCTCCCATGTACGAAGGTTTCTTTGAGCACTTCCCAAAGATTTTAATTTCTAAAACAATTTTTGACTATACCTTTATGTAAGGTGTCATTGTGACGTGTTATCCAAAGTTGGTGTCCAGAGTTACAGTTGGTATATATTTGTATTCAAACTCACATCATATGTGTTGTTGTATTTTGCACGATAATTATTGTAATAAAGTTGTAGTTGTTTTCTGTACCATGTATTTGGCGACTCAGAATGGGTTGGATGGAATGGACCTATTTTGGGGTTGTTATATTTGGTATCAGAGCTTAGGATATGGTCTCCGGCGAGATCGGGAATATAACTAGGAGGGGAGAGATGAGTAAATCCTTCGCTAGTGTGTCCTACCTAAGCTTAATTGTTGGCTCATTATAATATACTTGGATATTATGTGATATGTTAATTTGCTTAATTAACCCTTGTTTTATGGCAGTATTTGTGAATGGCAGCTGAGAATGCTAACAATAGATTGAATGAGACTGTGGGGATACCTCTAATCACTAACCATGATAATGTGATGTCAGACGAAGAAGTAATTAGAGATATCCATGTGGTGAGTGAAGAATTGATAGTTGCACCTTTAGATAGTCAGAGAGTAACAAATGAGAGTGAGGAAGAAGAGGAAGAAGAGGTACCTGAGGAGAGTTTATTAGAGGTATTATATGATCAAAATATAGAATTTCAAAATTGTATTCATGAGTTAGAAGAACAGGCTGAAGAACGGCAGACGGTCATGGAACAAAAGGATGCAATAATTCAAGCTTATGTTACCCGATATATGATGCTTGAATAGAAACATTCTTTGGTAAAGTATAAGATGATAAAGATGGAATCTGAGCTGAAAGAAGAAAAAACTGAACGAGTGAGAATAAGTGATGCATGGGCAAAAATCGCACGACACGTGGATATTGTGGAAAGAGATGTCCGATCTAAGAAGACTAAAATAGATTATATGAATTTCTCTTTTTGGAAAGCAATTGAGAGAACCCAACATCGAGTTTTGAATTACCTCGCATGAGAGCGGTCCAACTCAATTTGATATGGATCGAAGATTGATGATTCAGATCATGAATCAGGAGTACGAAGAGGCAGTTGAAGGAGGAATATGCCCTATAGAAAAGTATGTTCCAACGGTAGTGATGACGCCAAATCTTTGCCTGCATGTCAAAGCCAAGTAGTTCGAGGGATAAGCGGTTGTCATGACTTCCCAACAAGTGAGGAACCCAAATGAAGTTATCACGGGAGATGAGCAATGGAGAAATCATGATGATCGGAGAGATAGAATCCGAAATGAAAACAAGGTATTCTCAACTCTTCAAATACTGTGTACGTAAATTTGGGACGAAATTTCATAAGGAGGGAGATTGTAAGACCCCAATTTTATGAAATAAAAGTATTTAATTTTTCTTATAATTACTATTCAAGAAATGGTTAAATTGATAAAAGGTTAAAGTTAAGGGTGATATATGAATTTTTTTTTCAAAATACATGTTGGTTATAAAAATATTCATTGTTGTTTGAGGAATATTCGTTTGGTCGTGGAATATTCTTTCCGTTTGGGAATATTCAATGATGACGACGCAGCTTGACCATTTAGGGCCCATATAATGTAATAAATCGCTGATGAAAAAAAATGACAAATTAAAGTTTTTATAAATAATCAGCGTAATCGTTATCAATTAACACTATTGGAATACCCGTTGGTAAAGAAAAGTAATACGTCTGGCGTTGTTGCATAAGCCTGCACTATTAGAATCGTATTTTTGAATTATTGACTCTTACGTAAGAAGACACTACTCAATAATTGTTACAGTAATTACTGTTCAGTATTTTATTTTATTGATTCAATAATTGCTGCGTTGATATTTTACACGATATTTTCCATTATCGAAGCAATAATTCATATTATTTGAATAATATTATTAGATAACATTATTGGCAATGTCTAGAAAGTTCTGTCTAAGGAGAGGTTTGGTGTGAAACCCCAGATTTTATGAATAAAGAATTAATTTTCTCGAAATAATTTTTTTTATATTATGGTGTGAATTTGAGATAATGTTATAGTTGTGGGTAATATTTATAAATTTTGCAAAGTATGCAAGTTGTCATATTATATTCGATTGGTCGGGGAATATTCGCTTTAAATGAAATATTCGTGCGACTAAGACAATCATTAATGGACCCCTATTAACGGAATTATTGTCGGATTGAGAAAACGACAAAAATATTTTATTGAAAATAATGGCGGAAGTTTTACCGTTGATACTGTTGAACTACTCGGTAGTAAAAGTACAGTAATACGCATTATTGCATAGTAGCACACGGTATTGATTATTGATATTTATGTGAAAAGTCACTCAGTTTTGTTCAATTATTACTACAATAGTTGCTGCATAGTATCTCACATTATTTGATTCAATTATTGTTGATTTAGAAGTTTTGTTTTATTCACGTAATAAAATAGAAACATCTTTTATATAAAATGTAATACTTTATTAAAGTTATTCTATAAATAGAATATATTATATTCTATTATGCATAGTATTTTGTATAGTAAAATCTTTTTATATAAAACATAATACTTTATTAAAGTTATTCTATAAATAGAATATATTATATTTTATTATGCATAGTGTTTTGCATAGTGCTCAAGATAGTGTTTGTATAGTAAAAATCTTTTATATAAATAGAATATATTATATTTTATTTAAAAGATTTTTCTTTAAATATGGATAGTCAGATTAAAGTAAATCAATCTGGACCGCTCATGGATTAGTTACTATGCATTCCATTTTCCTATAAATAGAAACTCATTCCTTCATTATTTTCTTATGAATTCACTTTGAACTCTGTAGAGAGAAAACTATAGAGAGACTATAGAGAGATAAGAAAAGTTTTCTCGCTACTTCACTACTCTTATATCAAGTATTATTTTACTGATGAAGGAATATTATTTCTTTTGTATTCATGAAAAGAACTTCATTATTCTATTCTTTATTATTCTCATTTGGAATAACCAAAGATATCACGGACTACCCTATACTTGGTGACATTTTTCATTATTCTCGTCTTTATTATTCTCGCTTTTAATATCCTCATGCATCGTATCTATAATGACCTTTAATTCGGTTCTATTTTTATTATTCCGCCTTTATTATTCTCGTAAATATCTTGTATGTATATATCTTGACCACAGTTCCATCATTTATTATTCCGCATTTATTATTCTCATTGGAACATCCCGCTTGGTGTGAATTTTACGACTTCGGTTCCGTTATTATTATTCTGTTGAAATAACCGCTTCTGTCGGCATCGCATGCATGGTGATATCTTTTGTTATTCCATTCGGATTATACTTTCGGTTGATTAAAATTTTTACTTATACTCCATGAAATTAGTGGAATATCCTTGATATTTAAGGCTTCATCCAAAGATCTTTCGTGGAAATATTCTTCTGAGCATTCTTGAATTTTACTCTACAAAGGAGTATCATGTTGACAATTTGGACGTTATTGGTTCTTGGAAAAATTAATTCTTGAACTTGTTTTTATTGAATTCTTAAATCATTGTCATCATCCTCATGTTTATATTATGTTGAAAGTCATCTGTGGCCTGTAGTGCATAGATGGACTTGGTATGATTATGACCAGGGATTATTCGGTATAATCATGACCGTAATATTACAAATGATGTGGAAAAAGTCCTCATTGGTTCGTAGTGCATTGATGGACAGTTTTTGGTATGATTATGGCTATGGATTCTCTTGACCCAAGGGTGCAAAGATGAATTTTTTATGGCAATGATCAGGATCAGTTGATGAAAACACGATTATCTTTGGCCCGTAGAGCATGGATAATTCGTGGTCGTGATACTAAAGAATATCCTCGGCACGTAGTGCAGGGATGATTTCATGATGTGGATTATTTATTGTCGAGTCTCAAAATATAATAGTGATGAAAAACCTTTTGAATCATAAAAATAGTAGATTTTATTTTCTACTGACTCTTTTAATGGATTGCTTGTTCTTACCGCAATTAAACTTGATGTCTATTATATTTTATCGGGCTTAATATTGTTGGGGACTAATGATAATTTATTCTGCATTATCTTAGTCATAATATTTCTTCTTTGGGCTAGTTGAGCTCACCCTTTCTTTCACCGTTTCTCTCGTAAAATGAGAATATAGTTTGACGAGTCTGAAACGGAGTGATGGTCCAGAGGATAGCATTAGTAGTCCTCACAATTTTGTGAAATAAGTGTGATAATAGTTGTAATGAGGACTCCTTTTGAGTTTGTATAATCTCTAATAGACAATAATTGTATTCAAACTTACGCTTTATGTTTTGTTGTATTGCATACATGGCAACAGTATTAGTAAGTTGTATTTGAATTACATTACCATGTATCGCATGACCCAAGATCTAAGATGTATACCTAATTTTGGGGGCGTCACAGTTGGTATCAAATCTTAGGGATATAATCCCTGGCTAAGATGTGAGCCAAAAACTAGGAGGGGAGAGACGGGGAATTCTTTCGCTAGCATGACCTACCTAAGTTTATTTGGTATTTAATTGGTCGGTCAGAGTATAGGGATAATATGTGATATGTTAATTAGAGATGGAGAATTGTACGAATATTCCCCGACAGAAAGAATATTCCACGACCAAACAAATATTCCCCGACAGAAAGAATATTTTATAACCACTTGCATATTTTGAAAAAATTCATATATCACCCTTAACTTTAAACTTTTACCAATTAACAATTTACTAAATAATAATTATAAGAAAATTGAATACTTTTATTTCATAAAATCCGGGGTCATACAATCTCCCCTCCTTATGAAATTTCGTCCCCGAAATTTACGTACCTGTTATTTCAAAGAGTTGAGAATACCTTGCTTTCATTTCAGATTCCATCTTCCCTGTCATCATGATTTCTCCATTGCTCATCTCCTGTATTTCAGATATCATTCTAGAATACAGCTTCAAAACAAGGGTTAATTGAACAAATTAACATATCACATAATATTCCGATATTATTACCGACCAACAAATAAGCTTAGGTAGGACACACTAGCGAAGGATTTACTCGTCTCTCCCCTCCTAGTTCTATTCCCCGATCTCCGCCAGAGATCATATTCCTAAACTCTGATACCAACTGTAACGCCCCCAAAATAGGTCCAATCCAACCAACCCATTCTGAGTCGCCAAAAACATGGTACAGAAAACAACTACAACTTTATTACAACAATTGTTGTGCAAAATATAACAACACATATGTTGTGAGTTTTGATACTAAAATATACCAACTGTGACTCTAGACACCAACTTGGATAGCACGTCACCATGACACCTTAAATAAAGGTACAATACAAAAAAAACCTTTAGAAATTAAAACATTTGGGAAGTACTCAAGAAACCTTCGTATACGGGAGGCCATGCGTTTCCTAGGTTATTATAGATATCATACGCCCACAAAATTATCCTTGGTCAACCCAATAGACCCTAAAGAAAAACGAGAAGATTACTATCATATTCTTTCCAATGGTGTGTCTTCTTCTCGACATATCATTATCTCCACCGCCTCTAATTGAGAATTATACTTCAACCAAACTCCAAGATTATATAGTAGTGGTTTCAGATATATACTCAGTAAGTGGATGAGTACAACCCTATCTTATGATGACACGAGGTTATATGTCATTGGACATTTTGTATGATAGTGGCAAAACACCCTTCCAAGTTAAATTCACCTCACCCTCAACATCTATAGACCATCATTCTATTCCTCGCTATTCCCCCGCTCGACCCAGCTACACTTTTATTACCCGAAAGGAATTATGAAGCAAAAGGGTGAGCACAACTAGCTCAAGAAAGAATATCATGACTAAAAATAATTAAATTATCAATAGCCTTCATCAATAATAAATCGTAGATTTAGAAATATATGGTAGATGATAAAATTTCAAACTATAGTTGCACAATGAATGAAGCAATCCATTGTAAGAGTCAAATAGACCATAAAATCTATTATCTTCTCCATGTTAAAAGTCCACCAATAATGTTTTATCCTCAGAATATTAATCAACAATTTCGTCCCACAATCACGCAGTATAACTCATAATCGTAATTGTAGTTCTAAATTCCTTTCTCATCCAGACAAAGTTAATTTTCATCACCAAAACCTCAAAGATCATGGTTATACCAAATCACAGCCTCGCTCATAATCATACTAATAAATTCATCTTTGCACCACGGCCAAAGATATTCATCAACAAATCCATCTTTGCACTACATGCCAAAGATATTCAACAATAAAAGTCAACTTTGCACTCACGGGCCAAAGATATTCAATAACAGTCATCTTTGCACTACTTGGACCAAAGATATTCATCAATAATTCATCTTTGCACTACAGTGCCAAAGATATTCCTCAACAGCTTCATATTTGCACTTACTACAGCCAAATATATTCATCAACAAATTATATTTGCACTACGGGCCAAATATATTAATATCTCAAAGAAATATATAATCATTTCAAAATTTATATAAACAATAATTATAACCATGTTGATCAATTCACCTTTGCACTTAAGCTAAAGATATTCAATTATAAATTCAATGGTCATGATCATACCAGTTACAATTCAACTTTTCACTACTGGGCCCAAAGAGAACCCTAGTCATGATCATACCAATAATCTACCCATCTTTACACTCTAAGTGAAAGAGAATTTCAACATCGTATTATAAAAATGTTATATATGATAATAAAATTAATATAATCAATACATAGTTTTAATCTCCGTAGTAATATTCATAAATCAACTATAATTTGGTTAAAAAAAGAAACCAATTTTGTAGTGAATAAGACTCAGTAATAAGAAACTCGTGAATAGTAACTCGTGAATAAGAACTCATGAATAAGTAACTCATTCAAGCATGAAAAAGTTCCAAATTTGATAAAAATTCAAACCAATATTTCAAAGATAATGATATTGAAGAAATAATATAATTTATGAAGAAAATAATCTCCCTTACTATCCCATACCTCAAAAAGAAGAAGATTTTTGATGAATAACGCCGAACGAACTTGCACCGTAGATAAAGAACACTCAAGATATCAAAATACTCACAAGAATACACTCGATAATATAGAGAGTGAAATAGAGAGAAAAACTTCAGCTTTAAATTGTGATTTTCAATTCACACTAAAGACCCCTATTTATAGAAAATGCTTAGAACACCAAAATAGAAAAAATTTAATAAATTAATAATATAATTATAAAATTTTCTTACGCACACCCAAGAAATCAATTCAAATTCTAACATGTGCAAGTGGGGCCCACCTACTTGTTAAAAACGCTTTTCTTTTTAAAAATTATTTAAAACTTCAAAAATCAATTATTCGGAACTTCAATAATTCATAATAAATAACCTTTTTATCGTAAAATTCAATCTCACAACCTCTATAGGAAATTCAATTTCTACAACTTTGCGTAGAAAGTTTTTCCAAATTCCAAATGTAAATCGAATCAAATCTACATACTACGGTTTTACATGCTATAATCAAATTTCACTCAAGAAATGGGTCCACCAACATGTTTAAAATGTTTTAAATAACTTTTGTAATAAAAATACTCTTCCTCCTCATATACTCATATATCCCACATTCATTGTAAAAATATCACCATTATTATATTATAATAATATAATAAAATATTATTTTATCAAAAAAAGATAAAATATCAATTTTCAACAATTATCACTTTTAAAAAATTTTCTCCATCTATATCCACATAAAATGAATATTTTTCTCATCATATAAATTAATAATTAATTATTCACAAATAATATTACAGAATCACAATAATGACAACCAAAAGCGCCTCTGGAAAAGAGAGGGCTTTTCAATAAGAATTTCTCCTTACTGACGCGCAATTAGGTGACCAAACCTCTTCTTAGACAGAACTTTCTAGACATTGCCAATAATGTTATCTAATAATATTATTCAGATAATATGAATTATTGCTTCGATAATGGAAAATACTATGTAGTGACAATGATTAAAACAACAATAATATAAACTATCAATGTAGCAATTATTGAATCAATAAAATAAAATATTGAATAAAGAATTATCGTAATAATTATTGAAAGTAGGCCTTCACGTAAGAATCAATAATTGGTGCAATACTGCAATGCCATCGCATAACAACGCGTAGACATCGTGTTTTAACTACCGGTATTCCAACAAGTGTTAATTCAGAATAACTACGCTACGCTATTTTTATAAAAACTCCTTTGTCATTTTTTTTCATCCGATAGCTTATTCTATTATGGGTTGAATAAAATGGTCATACGCCATCGCATTTAATATTCCCCGACGTAAAAGAATATTCACGACCAAACGAATATTCCCAACGAAAAGAATATTTTATAACCACTCATGTATTTTGAAAAAATTCATATATCACCCTTAACTTTAAACTTTTATCAATTTAACAATTTACTGAATAGAAATTATAAGAAAATTGAATACTTTTATTTCATAAAATTCGGGGTCTTACAATCTCCCATCCTTATGAAATTTCATCCCCAAATTTACGTGCACTGTTATTTCAAAGAGTTGAGAATACCTTGCTTTCATTTCGATTCCATCTTCCCTGCCATCATGATTTCTCCATTGCTCATCTCACCGTATTTGTATATCATTCTAGAATACACCTTCAAAACAAGGGTTAATTGAACAAATTAATATATCACATAATATCCCGATATTATGACCGACCAACAAATAAGCTTAGTAGACACATAGGCGGAAGGATTTACTCTCTCCCTCCTAGTTCTATTCCCCGATCTCCGCCAGAGATCATATCCCTAAGCTCTGATACCAACTGTAACGCCCCCAAAATAAGTCTAATCCAACCAACCCATTCTGAGTCGCCAAAAACATGGTACAGAAAACAACTACAACTTTATTACAACAATTGTCATGCAAAATACAACAACACATATGTTGTGAGTTTTGATACTAAAATATACCAACTGTGACTCTGGACACCAACTTGGATAGCACGTCACCATGACACCTTATATAAAGGTACAGTCAAAAACTATTTTAGAAATTAAAACATTTGGGAGGTGCTCAAGGAAACCTTCGTACATGGGAGGCCATGCATCTAGGTTATTATAGATATCATACGCCCACAAAATTATCCTTGGTTGACCTAATAGACCCCAAAAAAAAACGAGAAGATTACTATCATATTCTTCCCAATGGTGTGTCTTCTCTCGACATATCATTATCTCCACCGCCTCTAATTGAGAATTATACTTCAACCAAACTCCAAGATTATATAGGTAGTGCTTTCAGATATATACTCAAGAAGTGGATGAGTACAACCTGCTGTTTATGATGACACGCGGTTGTATGTCATTAGACATCTTGTATGATAGTGGCAAAACACCCTTCCAAGTTAAATTCACCTCACCCTCAACATCTATAGACCATCATTCTATTCCTCGCTATCCCCTCGGCCGACCCAAATACACTTTTATTACCCGAAAGGAATTGTGAAGCAAAAGGGTGAGCAATGACTAGCTCAAGAAAGAATATCATGACTAAAAATAATTAAATTATCAATAGCCTTCATCAATAATAAATCAGATTTAGAACATACGGTAGATGATAAAATTTCAACCATAGTTGCAGTTGACGAATGAGCAATCCATTAGAAGAGTCAAATAGACCATAAAATCTATTATCTTCTCCATGTTAAAAGTCCACCAACAATGTTTTATCCTCAGTAACATTAATCAACAATTTCGCATCACAATCACGTGTATAACTCATAATCGTAATTGTAGTTCTAAATTCTTTCCTCATCCAGACAAAGTTAATTTTCATCACCTGAAACATCAAAGATCATGGTTATACCAAATCACAGTTCCTGTTCATAATCATACTAATAAATTCATCTTTGCACCACAGCCAAAGATATTCATCAACAGTCCATCTTTGCACTACATGCCAAAGATATTCAACAATAAATCAACTTTGCACTACGGGCCAAAGATATTCAACAACAGGTCATCTTTGCATTACAGACCAAAGATATTCATCTATAATTCATCTTTGCACTACAGGCCAAAGATATTCCTTAACAGTTCATATTTGCACTACAGGCCAAATATATTCATCAATAGTTCATATTTGCACTACAGGCCAAATATATTAATATCTCAAAAAAATATATAATCATTTCAAAATTTATATAAACAATAATTATAACCATGTTGATCAATTCACCTTTGCACTTAAGCTAAAGCTAAATATATAATCAATTCACCTTTGCACTACGCCGTTATTTATAAAAACTCCCTTTTGTCATTTTCTTCATCCGAGAGTTATTCTGTTATGGGGCCCACAAATGGCTGCGCCGTCGTATGAATATTCCCTGACAGAAAGAATATTCCACGACCAAACGAATATTCCCCGACAGAAAGAATATTTTATAACCACTTGCGTATTTTGAAAAAAATCATATATCACCCTTAACTTTAAACTTTTATCAATTTAACAATTTACTGAATAGTAATTATAAGAAAATTGAATACTTTTATTTCATAAAATTCGGGGTCTTACAAGTAGTGCAAAGATGAACTGTTGATGAATATCTTTGGCCCGTAGTGCAAAGATGAATTTATCAGTATGATTATGAACAGGAACTGTGATTTGGTGTAACCATGATCTTTGATGTTTCAGGTGATGAAAATTAACTTTGTCTTGGATGAGAAGAGAAATTTAGAACCACAATTATGATTATGAGTTATTCATATGATTGTGAACCAGAACTTTTGATTGATGTTACAGGATAAAACATTGTTGGTGGACTTTTAACATGGAGAAGATAATAGATTTTATGGTCTATTCGACTTTCTAATGGATCGCTTCGTTCCCGCCACAACTATGGTTGAAAAAGTTTTATCATCTACCGTATGTTCTAAATCTCGATTTATTACCGCTGAAGGCTATTGATAATTTATTTATCTTTAGTCATGATATTCTTTATCGAAGTTAGTTGTGGTTTCACCCTTTTGCTTCACAATTCCTTTCGTGTAATAAAAGTGTAATGCCGGTCGAGCCAGAATAACAAGGAATAAAACGGTGGTCTATAGATGTTGAGGTGAGGTGAAATTTAACTTGGAAGGGTGTTTTGCCATTATCATACAAGATGTCTAATGACATACAACCTCGTGTCATCATAAGACAAGGTTGTACTTCATCCACTTCTTTGAGTATATTTACCAAAGACTACCTATATATAATCTTGGTGTTTATTTGGAGTATAATACCCAATTAGAGACAAAGGAGATAATGATATGTCAAGAGAAGACTCACCATTGGGAAGAATATGATAGTAATCTTCTCGCTTTTCTTTCGAGGTCTATCAGGTCAACCAAGGATAATTCTGCGGCCATATATGATAACTACCATAACCTGTAAGCATGGCCTCCCATGTATCGGTAAGGTTCCTCGAGCACTTCCCAAATATTCTAATTTCTAAAACTGTTTTGACTATACCTTTATGTAAGGTGTCATTGTGACGCTTATCCAAAGTTGGTGTCCAGAGAGTTACAATTGGTATATATTTGTATCCAAACTCACAGCATATGTGTTGTTGTATTTTGCACGACAATTGTTGTAATAAAGTTGTAGTTATTTTCTGTACCATGTATTTGGTGACTCAGAATGGGTTGAATGGAATGGACCTATTTTGGGGTTGTTACATTGGTGATTAATACCAGTAAAGAGAAAAAAATTGGTTATCTGAAAAGAAGGATTTTGGTGACAATGAAGATCATGAGGCAACGTTCAACGTATTGAAAACCATGCTCAAGAGTAGTTTAGAGCGTCTAAAAGCAATGAGGTCAGCTATCAATTTATTGATGAGTGAATTTTACATGAAATTTGCTTGATTGATTCAAATCAATTGAAAGAAACTATAGATTTTTGTTGTTAACTTGAGAGTTTGAAAGCATTTCACAGTTTGCTCATTTTAAATATTGGTTATGGAGCTGATCCTAATTATAGTCCCTGATGAGGCATGTAATAGTTACCTGATTTGTAAAGTATATTTGAGATTTACTCTTTTTTTTTGGGGTTGGGGTGGGGTGGGGTGGGGTGGGGTGGGGGGGGTCGTTATAATGATGAAATGGGAGTCGAAGAAATTGAGGTGGGATACTTGGGTTATGGGTGAAATTTATATTATTTGTTTGTTTGATTTTGGAGATTATAAATGTTATAGGTGTTATTATATGTGTTGGTATTAGGTAATAATTAGCTTAGTTTGACATGTTTTTTATTGGCAAGTGAAAAAAGGTAAGTTTTGATACTTGAGTTTAATTTGTTTTGTACTATACTGTTTTTGGACATTTGGACTTATTAGCAGTGTAGTAAATTAATGGTTTTATTTTTTATTTTTATATTAAGTTTGGTCTTTGGTGTTATTAGTGGTATGAATTTTTTTTGACATTTAGTTATTTTTATTATTATGATTTTTGGGTTGTTGTAAATAGTTTTACATACGGAGGTCGAGCTGTATTAGGTCGTTATATATTCTGGATTGTTTATTTTATGGTTTAGATATGATTTATGGGTTGTTGTTAGTATCAAATTGATTTTCGTCCAAACTTGGGAACACAATTTTGAATCCAACACTCCACTAGACAGGTATTAAACATGATGGTTGTTTGGTGGTTTGGATATGTATTGATGATTGTAAGTTTTATAGACAGATTTAGATTTTTCTGGATATCTATTTTTAAAGAAAATTATGTCAATTTTTTTTGAAATTAGTAGCGACTAGTTTGATGTTTTGGTGATTGGATATGTGTTGATGATTGAGTATGTATTATTATTGTGATTGTAAGTTATTTTAGATTGCTAAGCATCTTTAGGTAATGTAATATTTTTCGAATTTTAATCTAATTTTTTGTTACGTCGTGCCTTTAGGCACGAGCAATTACTAGTTACTTAATGTACTAGTTAATATTGTAAAAAAAAAAAGCATATAGCCGTAATTTAGCCCATTCAGACAAACAAATGAGACTTAGGGGTGTTTGAAAAAACTGAATGAATCTGAATGAATTGAATCTAAATCTGAATCTAAATGAAAAAGTTATTTGATAATTGACATGTCTAAAACATCTGAAAAATTCAAAATTGTTATAAATTTATTTAATATTACTTAATATAATAGTTAATATTGTAAAAAAAAAATTCATTCAACTCTCATTCAGCCAAAAAATGACAAATAATATGACACACGGTTTACATATCTCTGTCTCTCTATTCATTTTTAAGATTAACCTAATAGTATTTTCTTAGGTCATTTTAGCTAACCACACTCACTCAAAAGGTCATAATTTGAATGCACTATTGTTAGTAATTTAATTTTTTATACACAATTTTTTAAAATTATATTTTGACGGAGAACTGAGGCGTTACATTATATCTAATATGTAAATTTCTAAAATGACAAGTTTTTAGTTCGAGATTGATCACAATGTAAGGTGTTTTATACTTTATAGTTATCGATTCAACTTCAATAACTCAGTAATCATTTTAGTGAAGTTAGCATTTTTGTGTAGGATGGTTGAATCCTAATGAGTCATTATTTGTTTTTTTTATTAGGAAACTTATTTTGTTTACTCAATTTTACATATAAAATAGGTACAATTTATTAAGTTAAATAACCAACATGAACATATATTTTTATTAGGGTGTCGGGGAGTAAAATCTCGCGTCATAAAATGTTTACGAACACAAATATAATATTAATATTAACAAGTTATTACAAATATTAATAGTAAAGTTTCAACTAATTTATAATGACTAGATTGATATCAATTTATTCGAATTTGTTAATATGAAGTTAACTTTAACCAATTGATTAAATACAGTGTCGACATACGGATTAAGAGGTGATTTCTTCTTTTATATCAACATTGTATTGATGAATTAAATAACTTATTATTTTCATATTTATGATATGAAACTCCATTAATTTACACATACATATGGAAAAATCACCCAAAATATTCCACTAGGTTCATGTAAAATCCAAGCAAGTAGACATAACCTAATCTCATAAATGAAATGGAGAATGACTATCTAACCTAATGAAACAAAAGAGAGCATCACATATTCACATCACATCACCAACTAAATAAATAAATAAAAAGTTCAAAAGGGAGAAAAAAAAAGAAAAGGAGAAGAAACCAATTGTGTCACATGATTCAAACTCCTCCTCACAATCCACCATCATTTCTTCAAAAGAGAAAATAAAAAGAGAAAAAAGGGGACCAAAAAGATAGCAATAAAAAAATTAAAAAAAAATAAAGGCAAAAAGTAAAAGAGGGAAGACAAAGGAATCAAGAGTCGGCGCCCTTGTCCTCGCCGACCAACCATAACGTCACTTTCACGCTTCTTCTTCTGCTTCTTCATCTCCACCTTCATTTTCTCTCTCCAAAAATTATATATATATATACGCCTCCATATTCACCTTCTCTTATTCTTTTGTTCTTTTTCTTTTTCTTTTTTTCATTGGTTTCTTCCGTCTATATTTTTTCCGATCGGAAGAATTCCGACTTCTATCTTAGCTTAAATTAGGGTTTATTTGTTTTTTCTTAAAGTTTTTTTTTAAATTTTTTTTATAACTATTAAAAGCTAGTTTTACGGGTGAAAATTATGAGACCGATAGCTGTTGATCAGTCTCCTGAAGTTGCTGATAGTAAGGATAAGAAGAAGAAGCGTCGATCTAGAAAATCCAAGCAAACCTCTTCTGTTTCAGGTATATGTAATTACTAAATATTGTTTTATGTGAGGTGGGTTTGGTTTGGTAAGTTATTGAAATTTGATTAGGAGTGATGCTTTGTTTTGTCTTTTTTTGCTAAAAAATTCAATTCAATATATAAACTGGCAAGTGTTGTAATTTTTTTTAATTTTTAATTTTTATTACTATTACCACTCCTTTTTTTATTGGGCAATCTATCAGTTAGTTTGAATGTTTGATGCAAGTATTATCAAAAAATTAGTGGTTGCGAGTTGATCATAATTTTATGGAGACACTGATAGTTCTTTTATTATAGATTTTTTTGGCACATCCATTTGCTAGAGATAAGTTGGGTATTTTTAAGGAGAGATTAGGGTATTAAAAAGGAGCAATTTGATTTTATGAGTGAGGGATTAGGACTTTGTAAGGGGTGAAATTAGGGTTTTATAAGGTAGAAATTAGGAGATCGATATAGAACGCACCTGAATACACCTGAACACAACTTCAGTATGTTAGCTTGATGAGTGGTGAGAAGCAGTGAGGGAATGAGTGGTGAGAAGCAGTGAGGGAGAGGATGAGAAGCTTCATCTAGCAATAGTCAAGAGAGAGCAACTTAAGAGTGACCTAGAATTTTTTAACATTTAAGGTAAGAACTATATATATATCAGTCGGTTCAGTGTACTTTCTGAGATTTTAGAGTGAACTCGTGGTCAACTGAAAAATGCTCGGGTTTCTCTTACTCAAACCTGTGTCCGAGTTCAGTGGGAATTAAACCTGCAGGTTCAGTCCTTTTTTGTCTGGTCTGGTCTTTTCTTCTTTTTTTTTTTCAGTTTCTTCAGTTACTGTACATCCCTAATGCAGACCGGCAATGTGAGTGGATTCTTTATTTTTTTTTTGTATTTTTCTTACTTCACTTTCTTGAGTTTGTCTTTGAGTATTTATAGAATTTTGAACATAGTTTTGGTAGGTTATTCTTAAGATTTGTGGAAAAGTATGGGTTATCTATGAGTAAGAGGGCATGGTTATCAGAAATAAGAATGAGATACTTCTTCAAATAGAAGTTAGCAAATCATTTGATTGCTTTGATATAAACACACACACGCCTACACGCATCGATTAATTGATTTGATGAAAAATTGAGCCAAATATAAAAGTTGGAATCTCGACTTCAAGCTTCCAATGTGAAGTGGAAACTAAGTAACCGATAATAATGGGTATATGAATGAAACAATAATATCAGTTATTCCAGTTGTAGTTAAACAATATTGTTCTAGTTTAGTTGATATCATGTTTACCCTTTCCTTGTGGAAACCAAGCATTTTTTGGTCCGTTAGGATAGAAATTTATTTTTCAATCTTTATTCTTTGATGCCAAATAAACTTAAGATTTGCATTCAAACTTATTTGTCCTTTTTATCCTTCGAGCTCAGGGAGGAGGCCGGGTTGGGGGAGGAGCTTTTGTTTGGACAGGCAGGGGAAATGATTTTTAGATCAATCAAAAGATTTGTATTATTTTGTGTTTAATGGACGAAGTTGTGTCTAGGTCTAGGTCTAGATCTAGATCAGACTACAATTGTGGTTTTAAATCGGTACATATAAATTAATGTATGATATTGTGGAACTTTTGTTTTTATATACCTTAAGTAGTTAGATTTACTGAAGTTGGGTGACCACAATTATAGATAGTAATCATGCATTTGCTTTTTTCTTTTTCCAACTCTGTATACATGTTTGGAATGTTCAACTTTTGAACATTATGTGATTCGTCTTTTTATGAGTTTAGGTCCCGACTAATTCCATACTCTTCTTTGTGCTTATATAGTTATATGTTTGTGCTCATTCTTTTTCTCATACATTTGACTTTGGCAGGTTCTTCAGTAAATGAGATACATTTGAAGTCACAGCATCCTTCGAACTGCGTAATATCGACTGAGCAATGTGTGCCAAAAGCATCTAATGTTGCTTTCATTTCTTTGCCAACTATTCATATTGATCAACAAGTGATGCCACAAGAGGGTTTGCAAACTCAACAAATTTTCCAGTCTGATTCCCATGGAAGAATGTTTTCAAGATCATGTCCTGAGCCAATTGTTTGTGATGAGTCAATGGCTGGTTCAGATGTAAGGAGCGATTTTCATTTGTCATGTCAGATTGAGTGTCATGCCCAGAGAAAATATTTTGCCTCCTACTGGTCCCCAAAAGCTGTTAATGGGGCGTTGGAGGTCAGTTTAATAATGTGCCGAAGCTTAGTGACATTGAACTAATTGTTTGAAGTCTTTTAGAAGTATTTGAAAAAATCAATTAAAAGAAATGTACTAACATATTAATATATTATGTTTTTCTTTTGCAGAAAGGTGATGTTTTTAAAGCATTATTTCATGTAAATGCTCACAACCGACTTGAGGTATTTTCTAAGATATTTTCCTTATTCTCTTTTGTTCCCTGGTGAGTTATAAGCTTTTGTTTCTCATTTATCCTATTAAAGTATGTATGCACCAATATTTGTTGATAGGCATACTGCAAAATTGATGGAGTGCCGACAGATATCCTCATTAGTGGAATCGCTGCCCAAAATAGAGCTGTAATAAATTCTTTCCTTGGCTAAGTATTTGTTAATTAGTTTCTCATAGTGACTTTACTTGTACTAATGTCTTCTATATGAAATTTATGTTTCTAGTTATTAACCTTGGGCATGGATCTGACCAGAAAACTACTGCTATAAAGCATTTTGCTAATTTTTTTTATACAAAATACTTTGATAAATAAAGAGGTTTTGCATATATAACTTTCTTTACTGGCTTCCCAAACAAATCTAATCAAATTATCACCTGGTTAACTACATTGAAAGGATCAATTCCTTTTATGGAAGTTGATGAAATCTAACAAATTAAATAAGATGCTAATAAAAAACATTAAAAAGTAGACAACAATAGAATTGAGTTACATATTATAAACTCTAGTTTCAATTCATCAACTTTTTACCCTCTTTTTTTTTCTGCTTAGACATGCAATTCCAGTTCTAATATCTGGAACAAATCTCCTCTGACTAATGTATAGATGCATTTTTCTTGCCGGAAAATTTTAATTTTATGTTCCCATTATAATGTTTTATACAAATTTCTTGAGTTTTAAGAAAGCAAATGTTAATTACCGAACTATTTATCATGTAAATAGCCTGAAGTTTTGTTTCATCTCTTTGGATAGAATCAAACCAGAGAACTCTTCTCGTTTTTTAGTTTTATTACTACCTCAATTCCTAAAAGATTGTCGTTAAAGGTTTTGGCACATGGATTAAGAAAGTATCATTTACCAAGTAAAATTTGTTTGAAATTCCATCACTACCCCTTTATGGAAAATTGAAAACTATTAATACAAGGGAGAGAATTTCTTGGGACAATGAGAGAAGGTAGGGGTAATATAGGAAAGTAAATAATTTATTCTCCTCGAAAGTTGTAAACGACAAACTTTTTGGAACAAATTTTTTCTTCTAAAACGACAATCTTTTAGGAACGGAGGGAGTAATCAGTTCGTTTTCTTAATGAAAACAATCTGTTAGCATATTCACACATAAAACATGAAATATATCCCTACAAACCTCCAGCGGTCTACAAGGAACGTGGCAATATTTTGGCAAACTGAAGACATAATAAAAGAACAAAAGAGAAAAGGACATACTACTCTAATGGTGTTATGATTAGCAATGAAGCTGGTCAATTTCAGATTGGTCTCCCTGCTGATAAATTAAAGTGTTTAGTAACTTTTTACTAAAATGGAGGAAAGAAAAGCTATTTATTCGTTGGATGTATTCACAATTTTGAGACCAAAAAAAAGATGAAAGTAACTAGACTCAGTATACAATGTACAAAAGAGCAGAGCAAGTAACTATATTGAACTTGCAGCTTTCTTTAATAAAAAGCCAACTTTACCACATTCAACACAACTTAAAATATTGCTTGTACTATTATGCTTTCTTTTATGTCTTTTGGTTGACCCTTATCCTCCTTGGATGTATTTCTCTCCTCTAACTTCTTATTTAGGAAAAAGCTGTTAGTCTTTGCAAAATTGTTCGTAATAATGCTAAACATTAGATAACGGCAACTTGGCAAACTAGATATAGATTGTATCTAAACTTTGTTAAAGTAATATGTTATTTTCTATTTAACAACCATTCAAAATTTAAATTCCCAAAAAAAAATGGAAAAAATTATAGTAACCCTACATTTTTATTGGAGGCAAAGTTATTTAGTTGGAGCAGAGAAGGGTGTTCATGTAAAAACAAAATACAGTAATGTAGCAGTTGCCACAGTTTTTGTATTTTTTACTTGGGCTTAAAGATGTTTAGGTAAGGTTGAATTTAGAAGCAGTTAATGACTCAAGTTAGGTAGAGATTCTCTCGTACCTGGACTTTACTTATTCTCAATAGTTGTAATAATGGCAAATATTCAAGCAATATGAAGAGTATGCTGTTGGATGATTTAGGGCCATCTGATTTTTACTTGTCCACTGTGTTGGTTAAAATTCTATTTGAGTACATGGTCCAATGGTGGAACCTTCAAATTCTTAGCGCAACAGGAATGTTCATGCTTAATATGAATTTTTGCAGTAATGTGTGTGTACCATTAATTATACAAGGTATCTAGAAGATCATCTAACTTCTTTCATGTAGGTGGAAGGTGACGTTGTTCTGATAAAACTTGATCCTTTGCCCTTGTGGACCAAGATGAAGGGGTCTTTTGGGGCATCCTGCAATGCTGCTGTGATGGATGATTTTAATTTGGTCCCAAGAGTCACTGAACCAGTTGGTGATAGCTGTAAAGGAAAAGGTAAGGTGGATGCTGATTGTGAGTATACTAGTTGTAGGAATCTAACGGAGAAGGGGTTTCATAATGAAAGAAATACTTACTCCGAGGAAAATGGTAGTCCGGAACTAATTGGCCAATCAGGTAATGCACATGCGAATGGAAGTGCATGGGCTGGCTGTTCTAGTGAGCATAATGATGTTGTTACTGCAGTGCAGAAGTTGTGTGCCATGATAAGTGCATACCCATTGAAACGACCAACTGGAAAAGTTGTTGCAATCATTGAAAGGTCTCCTCGTAGGGATGCTGTTGTTGGTTTTCTAAATGTAAAGCAGTGGATTTTTAATAGAGACGGTTATACAAAGGGTAGCAAGAAGAACAAACTTCCGTTATTATCTTCGTATAGAGAGTACATCCCGCTAATACCAACTGATCCAAAGTTTCCCATAATGATGGTGCCTGTAAGAAGCCTGCCTGATTGCATCAAGAAAAGACTGGAGGTTGGTGATGCAACAGTTGAGACAGAACTTGTAGCAGCACAACTTGTTGACTGGGGGGAAGAATATACTGTTCCACAAGCTCATGTAATTCGTGTTTTTGGAAGAAGTGGAGAGGTAGAACCACATATTGCTGCAATTTTATTTGAAAATGCAATCCGTTCCTGTGAATTTTCCCCTCAAACAATCTCCTGCCTTCCGCGTGTTCCTTGGGTGGTACCTCTAGAGGAATTTCAAACTAGAAGGGATATTAGAAAATTGTGCTTATTCACAATTGATCCTGCTAGTGCAACTGATCTTGATGATGCACTATCAGTTGAATTATTATCCAGTGGCATATACAGGGTAGGTGTCCACATAGCTGACGTGTCATACTTTGTTCTTCCTGACACAGCCTTAGATATGGAAGCTCAAATTCGTTCAACAAGTGTCTATCTATCGCAACGCAAGTTGCCCATGTTGCCATCATTGCTTACAGAGCTAGGTTCACTTAGTCCTGGAGTGGAAAGACTTGCCTTTTCTATTTTTTGGGATATTAATATTTATGGGGAGGTTCTAGATCGCTTGATTGGCCGTACTGTAATACAATCTTGTTGCAAGCTCTCATATGAGCATGCTCAGGACATTATTGATGGGCTGTTTGATGGCGATAGTTGTACTACCTCGGAAAATGTTTTCCCCCTTTTGCATGGCCAAGTTGAATGGTCCGATGTAGTTAATTCTGTTAAGAGTCTTCATTCAATTTCCAAGACTCTAAAGAAGAGGAGGTTTAATGATGGTGCCCTGTCAATAGAAAATCCCAAAGTGGCTTTCTTATTTGATGAGGATGGGATCCCATATGATAGTGTACTCTATGGACAAAAGGAATCAAACTTTCTTGTCGAGGAGTTTATGCTTTTGGCTAATAGGACTGCCGCAGAAGTGATAACTAGGGCTTATCCTTCTACTGCCTTATTGCGGAGGCATCCTGAACCTAATTCTCGAAAGCTCAGAGAGTTTGAAGCTTTCTGTGGCAAACATGGTCTGGATTTGGACACGTCTTCTTCTGGCCAGCTTCATCTTTCACTGGAACGTATTAGGCAAGAACTTGAGAATGATTCTGTGCTGTTTGATATTCTTATGTCATATGCTACGAGATCAATGCAGATGGCTGCATACTTCTGCAGTGGAAATTTAGAAGACAGTGAAATTGATTGGGGTCATTATTGTTTGGCAATTCCCCTTTACACTCACTTCACTTCTCCACTGCGTCGGTACCCTGACATTGTAGTTCATAGGACTCTAGCCGCAGCAGTTGAAGCTGAAGAGACTTATATGAAGCAGAAAAGAACGTTGCATAACTTTAATGGGGAGGAAAGAACAAGAAGATGCTTAACTGGTATATTTTTTGATAAGGATGCTGTAGAATCTCTTGAAGCTCAGGAAGCATTATCAGCTGCTGCATCAAAGCATAATGTTCCATGCACAAATATACTTGCAGATGTTGCTGCTCATTGCAATGAAAGAAAGCTGGCTAGTAGGCATGTCAAGGATGCAAGTGATAAACTTTACCTGTGGGTTTTGTTGAGGAAAAAGGAGGTAACTTTTCTTCCTATGACAAATTATTTAGTAGTAATAATTAATAAATGTGTTATTATTCTTAACTAGTATGCACTACCCTGCAAGGCAGGGTCCTTTTTTTAAATCCATTTTGATTATCTTTTTTGATATAAAAAAAATCAACTATCCTATGTGGTATATAGAATTAATTAACAATTTTAAAAAATAACAAAATCTTATGCAATTATAAAATTTACAGAATTAGTAAATGTATTTCTTTCACCAACCTCTATCAATTCCATGTAATACTCCATCTGTTCAAGTAATACAAGGTAATGATCTTATATTATTGGCTTTTTAGCTTTTTAAAAGTCAATTTGAGCGTTTTTAAATAAAAATTGATATGATATAAATTAATTAACAATCTCAGTATAACATAATCTTGTATTAATTATTAATTTATTAATGCACTTTAAAGATTTAGAGTTAGTATATAAACATCTGTAACATAAAAGAACAGAACTCTCTTGTTGGAGGAGATGATGACTCTTCAATATGATAATTATGATATATATTCTATAGATGATAAAACTCCATTAACTTTTGATAGATAAATTTTTAATACTTGAATCTTGGATAATATTTTTAGAGTTTTGTTTTAATAAATTACTCAAAAAAGAATATTCATCACCTGAGTCAATTCATGGCTAACAAAATCTTACAAGATCTTTGGAAATTGCAAGACTAATTAATAAAATTATTTTGTATTTATGGATAAATTGATTGTAATTAGGTTAGGAAACTATAGGCTATCTAAGTATTTTAGTTGGGTAATAATTTTTAGATCTTTCATTTATTGTAGGTACTGGGTAGTAATAGGAGCTTTTTCCTTGTATTTTATTGGAACTTGAGAAATTCCTGAATCCTGACTTACCAAAGAAATATTTACAAATAATATCTGGTTGATATATTCTTAGTAGTTGGTAGTAAGTTAACAAAGAAAACAAACTAGGGATGAGGGATAGCAATTTACATCCAAACCTGTGGGTAATACTTGAACCCGAACCTGCCGCGGGGGGGGGGGGGGTATTTTGACCATTGATTTCAGATTGGGTTCAGGTTTTGTACTATCCGTTCCGGACCTGGCTATTATTTATCAGCTATTATTTGCCGGTGCTCTAAAAATCATTAGGTGGACTTAGGTGGCGGAGAATGCGCCTAGGCGTATTTGGCATTTTCTTAGGCGGTCTCGTTTATTTATTTTTCTATTGTACATATTTGTTATACTATAATTTTTTAAAATTTTATATGAAACATTACCAAAAAAATAATTTTTTTATGCTTAACAAATTCATTTCAAGTATTGTAGAGCATTAAATTAAAGTAGAGGTTTGATTCTGCTTAGGCGGTGGCCTAGACACCTAGCCAAATCAAGTGGACGCAGTGATTCTTAGAACACTATTAGTTTTATGTTTGTATAAGTATATGTATTGATATTATAATTGTTATATATGTTTATAAATATTTTAAATACGTGCGTATATTTTTATAGATTTTTTTGTTCACTTGTATATATTTATAAAATTACTTTTTTAAGTACATTACTATTATTATATTAATAAGTATTTAAAAAACAGAAATGGGTTACTTGTTTGTACCAGAAACCGATATACCCTAAACCGGTTTGGGTAGTGTAAAATCTGGTCCTGATCTGCCCCGTTGCCATTCCTAAAAAAACTAATTTACAGGTTGTATAAACATGCTGTTCTACTCAACGATGGCAGAGTTTGATAATTTTAATTAATGTTTGTGTTCCTCGAAGCAATTTCTTTTTTCGTATGAATTACCCATGGTTTACTTGTCTATATGTACATGATTTGTAGTTGTTTTTCATCCTACCTTCTTTTATCGTTGGTTACAGGTTTTATTTTCAGAAGCTCGGGTAGTGGGTCTTGGTCCTAGATTTATGTCAGTCTATGTTCACAAGCTGGCTGTAAGTGCTTTACGTCCCTTGTGCTCCTTTTGTATTAGATAAGTATTAGCTAGTTGTAATTATTTTACTCTTGCAATATTACTCATGTCCTTAAGCTCATTATATCTCTGTGTATCCAGATTGAGCGACGTATATATTATGACGAAGTCGAAGGCCTGACTGCAGAATGGCTTGATGCTACAAGTACATTGGTGCTCAGTATATGTGCAAATAAACGTTTTCAAAGGAGAGGAAGCCCAGTTAAGTGCAGGCCATTTGAAGAGGCTGTTTTAGCTGTGAGCCCATGTAAGTTGATACCAGCAATGGATATTTCTGGTGAGAATGGTAACGAGACTGGCGCTTCACAAATAGAAGGGGATGCTTTAACTAGCCTTGCAAATTTACAAGATGTTGAACCAGCTTTTTTCCCTCTTACAATAAGGCTCCTTTCAAAAATCACTGTTGCTCTTCATGCTGTTGGTGGGGAAGATGGGCCCCTTGATATAGGCGCAAGGCTGTATATAAGCTCATATTTCTCACATTAATGATTCTGTTGGTGGGATGAGTAATGCAGGTGACAACTGAACATGATAGAACAATCATATAGGAATGATAATCTGCCTTGGTTGTGAAGGTAGTTGTAGTAAAAAGTTAGTTTTAGAAGAAAAAAAGTTCTGAAAGATTCTTGATGCGTTCATGAAAATGCTGGATTTGTATCTGGTGGACGGTGTAGATAATGGAGCTTCGCCACTATTGTTGTTATGTGGCTGTTCTTTTTTATAACAAAAGCTGCATGCGGGAATTGGCCCCGGTTTTTGTAGGCCATTTCCAACAGTACTACTTGGTTGACTATGCCCGTATCCTATGCTTTAGTTTTGCTCACTAGAGCTAAATTTAATGTACTTTTTAAAAAAAAGATGTTTTCCTGGATTACAACCCAATTAATTTTTACTTTGGGTTTCCTGATATAGTTGTGGTCTTGTACTGCTTTGAGGTCACAGGCTCTATGCGAGCATGTTGGGGTTTCTCTAGAGAAATGTATGTTGGGGTTTCTCTGAAGGAAGCATTTCGGTTGAATAAAATATCTTTCTTTTGTTCCAATTTTTTGTTTAATGGAAAGTGTGTTATCCATGGCAGTATCACACTCTACTGCTTGTATGCCATTCCAGTGCATGATTATTTGTACTCTGTTGTGTTATTGCTATTAAGTAAAACGATGGCGCCTCCAAAGAGTATACTTTTCCCGTTTCTAAATATATACTTGACAGGAATTTGGCATTACGATATGAATTGGGCAAATTTATGAACCTTATCAAGTTATTTTCTGATTCTCTCGGAATAATTTTCATTTCCTCAGCTAAAGTCACAACAAGGAGGTTCCTGAGCAAATGATATCCGACTTCAAAGTAGTGTTCCTGGACCCAGAATTCTTTCCTTATTGGTGGCTAAATCCAGAATCCTTTCCTTTATTGGTTGGCAAAATCTGATAGGAATGATAAGTTGAGTACTGATGGAAGTCTGTTTAGCTTCACTTGATCTCTCTCTACTTGAAGAAATTTTTTACTTCTCTTACCAACCCAATAACAACCTCCAAGGCACAAACAAGGAGATAATTTTTTGGGAGGAGGGACATGTACCTATGAAGTTGAATGCTGTAAAAGGTTAGGATACCTCGAGTCATGACTGCTAAAAAAACCATCAACTATAAATGTAGTGAGAATGACATGACAATATTCAATACATAATGATATGATAGGAACTTTATCTCACCTATAGCTGAAAAGTATACATATTGTGAAACTTTATCTCACCTATAGCTGAAAAGTATACATACTGTGAAACGGACTAAATTGAAAAAAATATCTTTAATTTTGGAACAGAGGGAGTATACGGCAGGAGTTGCATCTTCTTAGGGAACTCTCTTAGAGGTAGCTTCCAGCGCTTTTTGAGGCTACTGTCCCCCTTTGTTGAATTGTTGGCAATCTGTGATGGATTAGTGAAGTGTGGATATCTAGACAGGTATACGCCATCTTAAACAAGAAAGCAAATAAATATATAAATGTAATTTGTATCTTGAACAGAGCAATCAAAGCAAAAATAAAGTAAAATTTCGATATGGACTAGAACTTGAAAGAACATAATGCAAGAACTATCAGCATGAAATTCGAATTTACCATAACATGTGGACCCTGGAGGTGATTTATTACGAGTCACAAAGCAAAAGATAAAAGAGGTAACAGATGAAAAATAAGACTGCCAAGACTATATAGAGACTTTTAACATGAGAGCAGAGAGGGAAGAGATCCCTTGAGTCGATCACAAAAAGAGTATCAAGACTCGGCAGCAGCATCTGCTAAAGTACCAGCAGCTGCGGAATTCTGTTCTTCCAAGAGCTTCTGTTGACGTTCTGCATGTTCTCTTTCACAGGCGCTAATGCCCAGCATTATATCTATCATGGTCCCAGTTGTGCCGAAGAACACTAGGGGTGCCAATGATTTCCGTTTTATACCCACAGGTATGGCAATCAAAGCACCAGCAACAGAAAATACCCAAGTGCCCAGTGCACTGCACATATACAACATTTGATAAGTTTATTATAACTTAATAATTTTTTTATCTCACAAAAATAAGAAATGAGGATATCCTTCATTTCGAACATTGCAAAATAGAATTTAGATTGCAATACAAGAAAGGAAATTATGGCCACTCTTCCTCACTCACTAAAACCTGAAGATCTCAATACCATGGCTCCAAATTTTTATAGCTAAAATACTATTGTTAATGTCAAATACCAATGGCCACTCGTGGACACACAATTATATATAGTTCTTTTTATTTCAGTTCTTCTAGGAGAGATATTACCAAAAATGCATCAAGTACTCAATCCAAAAGGAGTTCCAAGTTCTAAGAAGTGGAAATATTGAAGTCCAACATAACTATCTATAAAACTGGATGCCTTTACCTAAAATAAGAACAAGAATGAGCAAAGTACAATTTGCACACATTAAGAAAAGTAAAAATAGAGGAAAAAGAGTAAAAATGTTCCAAATCTAAGGTTTTATAAAGTGATGAATACTTTTATTTTTTTATACTATTGAACCTCACTAAATAACATTTACCCTTCACTTTATGTACTTTATCTCATCCTTTTGGAACAAAAAAATGTATACCTTTAGCCATCCTTTTGGGGACAGAGGGAGTAGGTTTATAAGCGACACATGGCTTGTATCTTTGTAAAAGCTAACTTTTCATTGAAGCAATTAATAATAAAATATCACGGTCTTATGTTTTCCAATGCATAATTCTGCTTATTACCTGTTAAAACTGTAAAATCTGACTACATGCTTTTCCTATTCAGCATAGGGTGCAGATATGAAACTGTAGACATTGTGCTCTTCGCTTCTGTGTGCAATATGCCAACTTCAGCATGTTATGGAGGAAATATACAGATCAATAACACAATAAGTTTGCGGGTAGTTTTTGTACGAGGAAATTTTTTTATAAGCCAATCAATCAAGAATATAGACATGTATTTTATTGCTCAAGTCTTTCTTAGTCAAAAACTTTTAACCTACAAATCAGTCACTCTAAGAAACTATTACCAAGTGTTCTTAATACAGAACAGAAAACTAATTCCTTTAGAAGTATATCAATTCAGGGTTAAGGGAGGTTCACTTATTGATTATGCCCAGAAATTAGTTCGTTTATCATTTTTTGTTCATTGATGTCTGGGAGTTGTACAGCTGATTTAAGTGTATGAAAAGTTATATCTTTACTCATTTACAGTAGGGGACTGTCTTGGGGTTATTTGCATTAGTGAGGAGGGTATTTTTTCAAAAGTTATGTTAAACTTCTACTGAGGGGTTATAAGACTGAAGGGGTAAAGAACTTAAAATCAGTTCGTGTAAGTTTTGAGTTGTACTCGAGAAAAACTCCCACTTAGGTTCCACTTACTACCTGCTTTAAAATTTTGGGAGTTCTAATCTTTTCAACTTTTTAACTCTTTGCTTTATTGTTTTTTTTCCCTTGTCTATTAATTAGCTACATCAGTCCTATCGTGACGAGATGTTGAGGTAACAGTCTCACAAAATCTATTAGGATTCCCACATCCTACGAAGCGTTTGAAATCCTACAATGGAAGAGTAAAACCTTTTAGATCATGTCATCTAGTAAACAGTCTGGAAAGCTTGAAACTAGCTCCTCAATTTCACAACGACAACGCTAAACCCCTGAAATATGAGTTGCACATCTAGAGTTCTGACACCAGAACTAATGTAGAATTGGTTATAATAACAAAATAAGGAAAACAGGAAACCTATGCAAAAGCAACATGCAGCATAAATAGTGGGGAATGAAAGCATGCCTATTCACAAAAATTAATTTTATTTATTTATATTTTATGATGGTGTAACATGTAGATACAAATCAATACAAAGCTTACATAAAAAGAACATTTTACTCTACATCATGTAGATAGCAACTGGCTGTTCAGAGACTTATTCAAACTTCTATTTTATGAAAGTTTTATCATATTCATCAAGTAGGCGATCAAACTCAACTAGATTACAACTGTTTTCAAATATAAAAATTGTAGCAACGTTGTGAATAAAATCCTATGCACCTATTTGACATACTTTGCTATCAACTTCCATCTTCGCCTATTATAAATTTCTATTTCCTCATATATTCCAAGTTTTTGCCCCCATCGTAATAATCGAATTCCGACCCCTTCCTAGTAATTCTTACTCCCTCCGTTCCTAAAAGATTGTCGTTTTAGAGGAAAAATTTTGTTCCAAAAAGTTTATCGTTTACAACTTTCAAGGAGAATAAATTATTTACTTTCCTATATTACCCCTACCTTCTCTCATTGTCCCAATAAATTCTCTCCCTTGTATTAATAGTTTTCAACTTCCCATAAAGGGGTAGTGATGGAATTTCAAACAAATTTTAACTTTCTTAATCCATGTGCCAAAATCTTAAACGACAATCTTTTAGAAACAGAGGGAGTACAACACAAAGCTTCTCTCGTCAGGGTTCAAGCATCATATTGTGACAAGGGTAATACCCATGGCGTTTTGAAATTCAAGATAAATAATTTTTTGTTTTCTATTTTTTTTGCCCAGCTCTGGTTGTGTGTCTTACGGGATTGGAGTCAAAGTCACTCCCTGTTGCCTGGGACAATGCAATTCATTATGTTTCTCTTTTGACTGCAAATGTTTGTGTATAACTATATAAAATCAGATATACCCAAACTTCAAATTATGCGAGATCAAATTTAATTTTTAATTCTTTTTATTATTCAGATTTTCATTTTATCAGAAGCACAACTCATCAGCTGATCATACAACAACCTGAATTTGCAAAAGTGATAAACTTGTAATGTCAACAGGGAAAATAGCAACAACAAAGAAATCTAAGCAATCTAAGCTTATTATGAACCCACAGATCATAAAATTTATGGGTCTCAAAGCATTTCAGCAGTTAAACAGCACCGGGTAAAAGATTGACAAAAATACAGAGCTGATAATGAAAAAAGAAATAATAAAAAGGGATAAAGATACAAACTTGGCAACAGAACACTCCTCAATATGCTTCACTTCCTCCTGCCCCGCCATATTTGTTCTTCACTTGCTGCTGCTGCTGCGTTAAAGTTACATAAAGGTAGCCCTTTTTTTCCCCTTTCTTTTCTTTTCTTTTCTTTCTATAGGGGAAGCACTTTACCATAGTACCCCTACATATACTGGAAAATAGCCCGTCCGCCCCCCGATTATTTTTTGCAGAGATGAGAGGAGCCGGAGGACCGTTACTGTGCATCGGCGATCTATTGAGTGATGTCGGAGAAGCTGATGGAGGGTCAGGTTCATCTTCCCACCATTCAAATCTCCAACCCTCCTTTTCTCCATCTTCTTCTCCATCTTTATCCACTTCACTTCCTAATTCTGATCTCTATCTTCAACCCTCTGATCTCCCCAAACTCTTTCAGGTATCCTCATAATATTTGTCAATTGTCTGCTAATTCATGATTATGTTGAAATTTATGCTTTATTTTTTGTTTCTTATGAGCAAATTCTTTTGTAATTCATTGATTGTGTTAATGACCTTTAGCTTAATCACTTCAATTTTTGCGTATTCAACCTAATTATACTAAAAGCTATCAGTAATTATAATAATGTGCACTGGTGGTTCAATTTTGTCACTAAATTTGAGGATAAAAATGTGCATTGATTTAGGTATTAATTGTATTTGTAAATATATGGAAAATATGGTTGTGCATCACCATATTATTTCTTTCAAGAACAAATTGGCTCTGTATTTACCATGTGTTAACGGTAGTATTTCTATGGGTCCGATCTCGGGTTGGTCCAAAAGAGATGAACCAGCAAAAGGAAGAAGACCACAAATATCCTCAGCAGCCGGAGCCGTCCTGGGATACGAAAGTAAGTGCCGAAAATAGGAGGAAGATAATTGGAGAAAGATATACAAAGGAGGTCTTGAGGTTTTAGAGAGAGAATTAGGGAAATAGAACTTACCTTCTCCTTTAAGGAGGCTTTCTTATTTATAGGTACCTGATCATATTTTGAGTTTCCTCATTGGCTTGGGTCGTAGTCTCACATGTATGGAGGGTACTTGCTTGGGGAAGAGGTAGGTACCTTATGACAGGTTGATAGTGACGTGAAACATTTTTTCCATGCTGCTTTTAGGAGACCACGACTAGGAGTCAGTATTATTAAGGGGTTTCGCCTTTATGCTGAAGGGGCTTCGCCTTTGTACTGAGGGAGAGGTAATAAGGGAAGTAGCCGATTCTGCTGAAGGTTCGGTAGAATGGGGCGACTTATTGTCGTTATTGTGGCGAAGATTTTATTGTCGTTCTGGGTATATCCTAATACTATGTATTACCTCAGCTACAGTCAAAGTATAGATAATGTTTTCATGGTCAAAGCTCATCCGATGCTTGAAATTTCTGTTAATCAATAAAATGTTATGTGAACAAGCAGAATGCAATTTATACACCCTTGTAGATTAATGAGTTGCAGGTTTTAACTAGAGATGTTAACCCTAAAACTCTTTGGGGAAGTAAATAGAGTAGAGGTAGGGATGAGGAATAAAACAAACAAATTAATAAACACGTTGCTTGTAGCTTCATGGTTGTAGAAACTTGACCACCTAATCCATTGTAGATTGACTAGTGTAACTGTTATTTTTTATGGTAAACTTGAAAGTATGTGTGCCATGTGTGAAATTTTAAAAAGCATTGCTTTTCCCAACCTTCCCTGTCAGTCTCCCTGTCTTCTTTTCTTTGTGATTCATGATATGAAGAAGTGGTGGATTGATAGTTGTTAATCTTTTTGTCAATCGCTAGATACTGCACTTTATACTTACTTCATCAAGTCCTTTGTTATATGCACTTTGCCTGAAGGATTAAATGGTCATTTTTATGCTACAAGCATTTCAAAGCCATTGTGCATTTTGCCTAAAGGTTTTGGTGCCAAATGGATTAGTGTCATATGTCTACCCTGAGATTCTTGTAAGTGTATTTGTGGGGCTTCTTAACAGACTTGAGAGATTATAAGCAAAAAAATTTACTTCTTTCCTCTTCTATTTTATTTGGGTGCCAAATGGATTAGTGTCATATCTTTAGCCTGAGATTCTTGTAAATATACTTGTCGAGCTTCTTAACAAACTTGAGAGATCATAAGCTAAATAATTACTTCTCTCTTTTATTTTATTGGGCTGATGAAATATAGAGTAGGATATTGTCTGAAGGAGTGGTTATAGGCTTGGTGCAGTTTGAGGCTGGCAGTGATGTGATAGGGTCCGTTGTAGCATCTCCCCAATGTTCATGGCTACTTTATTGCTGAATATGTTGTATTCTCTTTCGGTTTTTCCCATGAAAGTTAACTTGGACAAGGGTGAGCAAACTGAAGTGTAAAGGTTCTGGAAATCGACTCTTTATCAGTAATTTAGGATTGTAGGCAAGCTTGTTTCCTGTAAGTTACTTGTGATTTTCATGATTCCATCAGGTTCTATTGTGTAGAGCTAAGGCCATTTGTTTTGAAGCAATCATTAAAAAAAAGAACTTTAAACACTGATTTGCTGGATGTCATAGGCAACACATGCTGAAGGTAACTTACATTGGGTTAAGAGCACTCTTACTAAAAGGCTTATCTTTTGTCCCTATTTCCTAATCGTTGTTTTTGTTGAGAAATTGAGTAGATAAATATTTAGATTTTTTACGGGGAGGGGTGTGATGTTGCTCAATACATTTTGTTGTTAGTGAGGGCATGGTGTATGAATGTCATCTGGTGAAACTTGTTGAGGAAAATCAGAAAAGCTAGGACCAACTTCTTCATAATGGATTAGTGTTAGACCCTTTTGACTTTGGCATGCGGGACGCCGAGATAGCATGCCAAGTCAAGTCTTGACACTCCGTGTGTGGCAAGGTGTATCCGTGCGGCAATGTCTGCGGCAAGCGACGCCAGTATCTTCTTGTGCGGTCAGGCGATGTCTGACGAAAGCGAGTCAGGCGTCTTCTTGTAATCAATCGGCAGATGTTAAAGCATACACGGGCGTTGGGCGCACTTAATCGCCAAATTGGTTGACACTTAGTCGTTTGAGCAGCAATGAGCAACGTTGGGCAGTAGTGGGCGACACTAGGCAGCAAGTTGGGTCATTGTGCATCAAATGGGCTATGTAAAAAAAATGTAAGTTCTGGACAACTTACATTATGCTTCCTCAGACAGGTCTGATGTCCAGTGCTGGCACTTTGAAAATTTTCATAAGTGCTATTATAAGGGGGGGGTGCTCCGTGAAGGTCATCCGGGACCATGGGCAGGTGCCATGGGCGAGGCGTGCTGGGCGTTGGGACATTGTTGGGCTCCCTTACAACAATATCTAACATCGGATTGTGGCTTTGGATCGAATCAAAGACTCGTTCATGAGCGGGGCATGATCGAGCAAGAACGTTGCTAGGTGAACGTTGCACATGGCAAGGTGATGGATTTGGCATGTCAAAGCAATGTCAAGGATGAGCTTGGCATACGGTTGGCTTGACCAAGGACTGACGGACGAGCGGCTTGGTGACACATGATGTGGGCTAAACGTGGGCATGACATAGGCGGAGCCTAGCGTGTCAAAACAATGCATGGGTTCAGATGAGGCGGGACTAGACTAAATTGGTGGCAAAGGCATCATCACATGTTGGGCTACGAGGGGTGTCAAACAACACGAGGCGTTGGGCTACATGACAACAGAAGGTGATGGGCAATGCACATGATAGTGCTAGTCATGCTGAGCGGAGCGGCATGCAAGGTTGATGCACATGTAGGCTAACAGATCAGGCTGGCGTGCACAGTTGGCTTAGGCTGCAACTTGGACTGGGTCAAGGAGCAGTTGAGGTGCAGTTTGAGGCATCAAACATGGGGGAATCATGTCAGGAAGCGTGGGCAGCAGTTGGGAACAGCTGGCAAGGCAGTTATGGGCAGTTACCAGTAGTGGGCAATGTGGCCAGTTAACAGATTGTGGTTGGGACCCAAGGGGTGCGTGACCTGCAGGCTTAGAGGCATGTTGCTGACAGTTATTTAGTCATGGGACAGTTTTGGGGAACTGCCACCCCTTTGTTGGCAGCACCTTATTGGTGCGAACTTCTTAGCAGTTAGGGGTGTCAACTGACCACTAGATTATAAATAGTTAGTGCTGGGAGCACAAAAAGGGTAGCATATAGTAGAGCATATATGTGAGTGAGTTGCGTGGTGTAGAGAAACATCAGACAAGTAGGCTGAGAGCCGAGTTTTGTAAGCCTTTGGGCGAATTTCCTAGTTTATTGAGAGTGCAATAAAAGGTTGGGCGTTTTGCCTGTAAATTCGTGTGTTGCCCATTTTGTTCTTGCTAATTACTTGTTCCAAACAGTAAACCATACAAACAGGGTGTGCGTGTGTTCTGTTGGTGCAAACAGTGCGACGGACAACACTGTGCGGGTTGGCTGACTGGTTGAGGAAGCAACCAGTCCATCACAGGGTTGGAAAGTTGGCGAAAATTTGGGACCAGACTTGACCCCTGTGACAATTAGCTAAGAGCACTTTAGCTTAGTGAATAGTGATTTATAGTACTCCATTCAATGATGATAAGTTTGTTATCACACTAGTTTCAAAGGGGATTGGTCCCTTGTGACAGTTGTCGAGAAAGCCTTTGGGTTGCGGGTCGGTGGGTTATGGAGTTCTTTTAAATAGAAAAATAACAATTTTTTGTGAGACTATAATTCAGATTTAGATATGACTATTTGGAACATCTTGAGGTTGGGAATGATGATTTTAGATGGACATGACCTCCTTTTTTAGGCTCTTTTATATGAATGTTTCATTTGATTTAATTGTTATAATATCCTTGTGACATTTGAAAGATTAAGGCTCCACCTATGGTGGCCTACTTGATTACTGTGCAGCATTAGCGAGCATTATAGTGATCGCCATTTCAGAAAGTGTGATTGTGTTATTTTTAACCATTGAAATATGTGTTAGTTTTCAATTGAAACTGTGAAGAAGGTACCATCTTCTTTGCCATTGTGATTTTGTTAGTGAGCTTGAGACTATTTTTTTGTTTCATATTGTGTGTATAGACTGTAGAGGTTATCCTATGCTCTATATAGATGTTTTTCCATCGTTATAAGGTCTGTGTAAGAAAACTTGGATATGCAGTTTGGATGATTGCATTACTGTGCCTTACATAGACCTTACGTCTAATACATAATTGAACAATACTGGAATATAAGCAGAAGATCTGTTGGGTTTGAGCATTTTTTTTTAATATTTTAAGGACGTTGGTTTTTACCATAGGTTGTATTTTGGGAGGGGATATACTCTTAGTATACAGAATCAGTTTGTTTTTTTAATCTATTTGTGTACATAGTTTTTCTTTTTCTTAGGAATATCATGTAATTCCTACATATGTGTGGTCCTAATTTTTGAGAATTCACGGAATAGGATAATATTATAATTCAATCTCTTTAGTCAATATTAATTACAAGGGAAATGATATTTCCGGAGCTCTTATTGATATTTCCGCAGGTGGTCCCCACCTTCTACCTAAATCTTTCATTTATGTCTAATTTGCCCCTTTGATACAATAATTTGTCTTTGTCCTCTTTTCTTTTCTGCAACTCACTTTCTCTCTCTACCCTTCATAACTATCTCAAATGTCAACTGCCAGTCTTTTCATTTTAACAAATCCAGAACAAAACTCATAACAAATAAATCTAACACTTTTTGATGTCAGTCTTTCTTCTATTATTACTTTGTCTTCTTCTTGCATTTCTGGATCAACAACTGCTGCTCATGTTATCTATCTAAGGTGTTTTTCTTCCTCTGCAATTAAATTGAACATATACTCGATCGAAGCTTCCAATTTGCAATTTGGATTTCGGTCGCATCTCTTTTTTGGAGATTAGATTGGTGGCTTTTGAGTCGATGAGTTGATGACATGGGTGAGCTCGAAAAGGTTGGCTACTTCGATGGTAGAGTGCCGACTGGATCTAGTGTCTCACGCATCACTACGTTGGACTTGCCAGACATTTTTGTGGGCTATCGTCTTAGAGTGGTCCGTGTGGTTCAATTTTCTATTTCTCTTTGTTGAAGAAGATAAATATATTTTTTAATGAAGACTGTCATGAATATGCAGGTGAATATTATTCCTTTACTTATATAATTTGATGATGAAGGTGATAAAGTCAATAAATGAATATGCAAATATGTCTGCATTAATAAAAGTTGTATAGTCCTTAAAAGATGATAGACAATATGGACAAGAACTTAAATTGAAATGATCAAATGTGTTAGGATGATCTAATATGAATGAATAGTTTTGTAAAGTCCTTCAAAAGATCATGATGTACAATGTGAATAGAAAGATCGAACTTGTTAGGTTTATCTTTTAATATGTAATAAATAGGTATGTCTGATCGAAGAGCACTGCATTAGTCATTATAGTCTGCCGAGAAAGTAAAGCAGAATCGTAGAAGCTGTCTATCAGGCGCCTGCCGAGCTAAAACAAGAATCGTAGGCTTCACTCGAAATCATGGAGTCTACAAGTCATCACCAATTAGAATCGTAGTCTGCAGAACCAGAGTCAAAGTCGTAGTCAGCCAAGTGCTCACATAGCTAGTGCAAATTCGTAGAGCACTCTACGATTTTCAACAGATGAGCAATCCTGAAGTGTATGCATAGATACAAGTGATCTCATCCTCTGATAAGAAGTAATCAAGTTTCAGAATGCGGTCTATTTGAAGATTATTAGAAAGAATTCTCTGAAAGGCCTGGAAGCAAATAGAAGATCAAAGCACCAACTCCATCAGCAAGGCTGATTGAGAACTGAAGAGCCATTCAGAAGGAATCTTCTAAAAGCACTCATCAGCAGACAACGATCATAGTGACTATCAAACAAACATAAGATTTCTCAACGATTGAAGTGTTGGCTACAACGATCGTAGTATTTGCAAATTAGCAGCAGATTTTGATAAAGCACCTACAGAGGACAGACGACAAGGATTGTATATAGTCAGTCTCATCATGAAATATGATTAAGAGATCACAAGGCTGAAAGCTAAGGAATCTGAGCATGACTAATCAAAAGAGACAGGTGAACCAAAATGGCAAAAGCAGTCAACAAATTCATTAGTCCTTGAAGCAAGGCAAGACAAACATGATTATTAAGACATACTACGGGAGCTAAGTGCAAGATGGTACAACATTGTCAAACTTCAAAAACACTCTCGGAATCCTAGAGTTGTCAAAGTCAAGTCACCACACGATTTCCACAAACAAACTACGACCAAGTACATGAACGTCAACATGAAAATCGTGGAGTTCATTCGTCTGATTATTGAGACTCAGCAATGTCGTATAATGAAGACTAACATACGAACATTGCAAATTGAAGATCCCGATGTACTCACCAACATCCTTGGTCTAAATCGGAGAAACAAAAGGAAAAAGAAAGGTGACTTCCAACTGGCCTGCAGAAAGTGACCTTTCAGAAGTGTTAGGTGAGAAAGCAGTATGCTATGTTAAGCAAGTCAGAAAGTCAAAGATCTCAGAATATTTGAAGCTTTTCAAAAAGCTCTCAACAACTATATTTCAACGGAAAGATAATGGGTGAACATATAAATAACTAAAGCTTCAAAATGTAAAAGTGTTGCTGACTCGAGATGAAGCGAGTCATATAGCTTAACAGAGAAAAAGTCTCAGTGAGAGTGAGACTACCACAGAATGAGTGAAGCACATCTAATGAGAGTCTTACACTGCTAAAAGCTTGACTCAATACAAAGGAGTATGCCAACAAAGTGGCATCCGTGCTGAGAGCCGGAAGGCCAAGAAGACAATAACTAGAGTGGCAGATCAGAAAGCAGACTTCAAGAGCCACTCTATGTCTCACCATGAACACTCTGAACTGAAGGGAAGAAGATGCATAGCCGAATTTGTGCACAAGACAACCAGTGTTCAAAGGATTTTAAGTACCAGAAGAAGTCGGACTGATATGCAAGACTTGGCAGTACCTCAGTGGTGATAGTGTGCTATGCTGAATATCCGATGAAGTCAAGCATCAACAACACAGATCAACAACACCAAGGAGATGAATCAGACTGCTAAGTACACAAAGATGTCAAGCCAAATGTACATCTTAGCAGTCCATTAGTTGTGATCAAGTATAAATGTTGAATGCCATACGATCACAGCTGCTAAGTACCAGAAGATGAACAAGCTAAATGTCATCTTAGCAACTCAACAACAACAAACAACCATCCAAACATCCAGGGCCTGAGGGGTCCTTATCTTTGTGACTAAACCAAAGTCAAGTCTCTTGGGCTTGCTGAGTACCGGAGGGTACAAGAGATTCTAAGTTTACTGGGCTTAGTCTACAGTTTCCAAGGCTGTTGGTCTTGATGAGTTCTTAGTGAACTAGAGTTCCAAGGTTGCTGGTCTTGAAGGAGTCTTAGTGATTCAAAGTTGATCAAATCCTTAGTGGAATCCCTACTGGTTGAAGCAGAAGAGTGGAGTAGGAGCATTTAGTCTCTGAACCACTTAAAACCCCTGTTGTCATTTACTTTATGTCATTTACATTCCGTACTATAACTACCATATCTGCTTACAACTAATCTAACATTAGAACTGTGTTTAATGATATATCCTTGAAGAGGATCTTAACCTATTCCGCTGTGTATGAATTGATTCTACTATTCATTATTTGTTAATCACTTAACATATAAAAAGAAGAGGAAAAGTTTTTTTTTTTAAAAAAGAGATCTATTCAACCCCCCTCCCCCTTCCCCCTTCCCCCTTCCCCCTTCTAGATCTCGTGTGCCCTCGGGAACTAACAAAGACTATGGTTTGATGGCTATTGATTTAGAGGAGGTTTAGCTTTATATCGGTTGGATGCGACGGTGGTCTAAGTGGAGGATAAAGAGTTGGTTGCAGGACAAAAAAAGAAGGTTGAGGTAATGTATCAGGTACAGGGGTAAATTGGACATAAGAAGTTAGTTTAATAAAAAGAATGGGGATCACATGTGGAATTATCAAAGAGATATGTGGAAATATCTCTTCTCTGATTATAATTCCTACAAATGTGTTGTCCTAATTATTTAAAATGAAGTTAGTCTAAAATTATAATGACAATTGAATAGGATGGTCACTATCTGGGAAGTTCTGCCTTTGACGTGTGAGGTAATAAATTGCATTTTGATACAAACGTTCCAAAAACTATTATACTCGTTCAAAACATCAAATGTGACAATGCAAAATTTCCCTCTATTGGGACGTGATTGAATGGGCCTGACAATTCGGTGGGCCATAGTCCACGTGGAGGAAACTTCCTCACGTAGGAGTATTTTGGGCAGTGGGAGAACTTTAACGAATATAAGATTCCTAACTACATTTAATTTCCAATTTCTAAGAAAAAAGTTAGGATAATGTTTGGCTTCCTTTCTTTTAAGGAGATTCACTTCTATCCCATTATGGTATCCACCATAATGAGGAATTCTATTCCAATTAAGGGATAGAGCGTTTAAGAAGGTGTGATCACTATAAATACAAGGCTATGCCCTAATTTACAAGTACTTCATTACTTTTGAGCACTAGAGCATTAAGCCTCCATTGTTAACCTATATTCGGCATGTACTTATTCTCACACCGGTTATCCCAAGCGGCTGGCAATCACAAGTTCTACGATGTGATTTCGTTTACTGCGGATTGACGCTACCGTCAGTGATTGGTAGCGTGGGCTAATCTTAAGCGTTAGCATTGATTCTAGAAGAGGGCCCTTTAGTGCTATATAGTTATTTTCAATCACCTGGAGTTTTAATCGGAGTTATGGCGACAAGCAAGGTGAACACAATTACTGGACGAGAGAAATCAACGACCAACCTATCTACTACACCTAGAGGTTTGGTCAAAGAGAGGTTGGGACCTTCCAATCATGTCTCAAATACAACAGTCACTTTGTGGGCCCAACGAAATGAACGAATGCCATGACGGCTCTGGTCAGACGAGAATTGTTCTCGGCCACTCAAAAGACGGCATACCCCCATGGTCGTGCCGAAGACCAAAACTTGAAGTGCGATGGTCGAGACAAAAGGGAGGTGATCTTGGTTAGGAAGATGTAGGAGAATAAAGATGCTATGGAGGCCTTGCGCCTTCAGCTGAAAGATTTGGATGCCCAGATGGCAACACTGATGGGTGGTGAGGAGGTCTCGTCTAGTCATCACCGGCGTCGTGAAGTATCGCCAGAGAACCGATCCAGGACACATCGTTCGGACGGTTCTTGGCGTGAGAAGAGTAGGTATAGGAGCCGCTCTCGGGAGGGTTGCAACGGAGGACGGGGGAGGTCAGGGCGTAAACAACGAGTGGTCTCTCCAGAGCACGACAATCGGGATAGACACAAGTCATCCCCAGGAAAGATGAGTTTGAAGCCCTTGCCCGAAGGGTGGCAGAACTAGAGAAGAAACTGGTAGCGGTCAATCAGGAGAAGGAGGTTCCTGTTGACCTGACATCAACTTTTTCTCTGGAGATCGATCGGGTTCGAGCCGACCCCAACAAGAAGGTCCCAAATATGGAGAGTTACGATGACACTGGAGATCTGAGATCTGTATGACCACACCCAGACGTATGATCGACATATGAAATTTTATGACTATTCTGATGCTGCCAAGTGTCAGATATTCATTACAGCCCTAAGGAAGGAGACTTGACAGTGGATGACGTCGCTGGCCCCTAACTCGATCTCATCGTCGAAAGAACTTTGTGATAAGTTTCATAGCCGGTTCGGGAGTAATAAAAGAAGGGGGAAGCCGACTGCTTCCCTGATGCAGATACGACAATACTCCAATGAAACCCTGAGTCAGTACGTGAAGAGATTCCGAGAGGTGGTCAGAACGGTGACAGATTTAAACGGTCCTCAGACCCTCAGATACTTTCAAACAGGGCTGGACGTGGTGAGGTCAAAGAAATTGGTAAAGGACGTGATGTTTAACGCCCCGAAGGATCTCGCTGAAGCATATGACCGAGCAGAGGGTTTCATCGCGATCAAAGAAGCCATGGGGAGCCTAAGGCCAAATGTACCATCTTTGGAGAAGCCTATAGATCGGGATAGGAACAACCATCCTAGTACAAATAATAACAATAATAGTTCGGACAATCAGACGAAGAAGAACTTCAATAATGGGAGTTAGGGAGGAGGTCGACCACCCTTCCTGAACCGCGATGTCAACAAAGTCTACACCCCACTTAACACGGATCGGGCAAAAATATTGGAGGAGATAAGAGATAAGCCTTATTTTGAGCCTTGCCCAGCTAATACCCATCCATACAGAGGAAATCAGAGCAATTATTGCGACTACCACCAGACCGTTGGACACTCCACAGAAGATTATCAGAATGTGAAGAACTTGATTGAGAAGAATGTCCAAAGCATGGAATTGGTCCAGTATGTCGTTGGGCGAGAAGGTTCAGGTAGGACACCGAGCAACACTAACCAGGAGCAGAACCCGATCCCCTAGCCGCAACCACAACTCGAACAAGGTCAAACAACTAGGCGAGTGGTACATGTGAGAACAGGTGGCTCGATTGGAAAGTTAACTGGGAAGAAGAGGCGAGTGGTTTTGGATTCTGTATTGACTGTGTCCGAACAACCTGTTAGCCTATTAGGAGGGATTGGGGCGCGGTTATTTCTTTCACCGATGAGGATTACCCATCGGAACCTATTGAGCCGCATGATGGAGCTTTGGCTATCACAACACAGGTTGGGTCGGTGGATATGAAGCGGATTATGATTGACTATGGCTCTTTTGTAGACATATTATATGCTCATGCATACCAGAGGTTGAATTTGGAGGGGAGAAAGATGGAAGTCGGGCAGGAGCCCCCTTTGTACGCATTCAACAATGATTTGGTGCGTATGGCGGGAACTATCGAATTGCCGGTTGTCTTCGGAATAGCTCCCCAGAAGGTTGAAGTGAATGTCAGATTCTTTGTAGTGAACGTAGATTCGGCGTACAACCATTTTGGGACTGGCAACGCTGATAGCTCTGCAGGCGGTGACTTTCATCCCCCACTTTAAACTAAAGTTTCCTACACCAAATAGGGTTTATGAAGTCAAGGGATACTTGGATATAGCTCGAAGATGCTAGAGGAATTCACTGATATCATCAGGAGTTGAAGTCGGTAAACAGTGGCAGACTATGGTAATCGAGGTGGAGCCATTTATCAAGGGAAATACATAACCCTTGCTTGGCCAGTCGAAGAGACTGAAGACATTGAGTTGATCCCGGGGAATAAGGAAAAAAGATCAAGATTGGTTCGGGCTTGAAAGAACCCTTTTGGACGCCATTAATTGACTTGCTTCGGGTGTATGCGAACGTCTTTGCTTGGGTGCCAAGTGATATGTTGGGGATAGATGAATCCGTTGTTATGCGCTGATTGAACGTAGATCCTGCCAGGAAACCCGTCCGACAAAAGAGGAGGATCTTCGCGGTAGAAGATCATTGATGATGAGGTGGCCAAGTTGTTAGCAGTCGACTTCATATTTGAGATTGATTATCCCGAGTGGCTGGCGAATGTGGTGTTAGTCCGGAAGCAGAATGGAAAGTAGAGGATCTCAGATACAGATCTGAATAAGGCGTGCCCGGAGGATTTTTACCCACTTCCATACATTGACCAATTGATTGATGCCACGTCAGGGTATGCTTTGCTAAGTTTTATGGATTCCTTTTCGGGATACAATCAAATTTCGATGCATAAAGAGGATATCCCCAAGATGGCCTTTATCACACGTCGGGCGATTTATGCTTATAAAAAGATGACTTTAGGGCTACTGAACGTTTGGTGCAACTTATCAGTGAATGATCATTTATGTGTTCCGAAAGCAATTGTGTCGAAGTATGAAGGTGTATATAGACGATATGATTGTCAAAAGTTCGTCTGTTCGGGAGCATCTGGATAATCTAGAAGACTGCTTTCAGACTGTTCGGGATTATAACATTCGCCTAAATCCAATGAAGTGTACTTTTGGCCTCGGGTTGGGAAAGTTCATCGAGTACTTGGTGAGCAAGCAAGGAATTGGGACTAATCCGGGGAAAATCAAGGCAATACTAGATATGAAATCTCCTCAGACTTTCAAGGATGTTCAACGTTTGACGGGCCAGATTGCAGCGTTGAGAAGATTTATGTCTAAATCTGCAGAAAGGTGTTTACCATTTTTTGATACTTTGAAAGGGCCGAAGAATGAGAAGACGTTCCAGTGGACTTCAGAGTGTGAAACGCTTTTCAAGGGATCAAAAGATATTTGTCTGGCGCCATTATTGATGAAGTCGATCCTTTCGGAACCCTTGTACTTATACTTGGTGGCTAGTTCACTGGTTGTTAAAGCAGTCTTGGTAAGAGAGGCGGAAGGAAAATAGTTCCCCATCTACTATGTCAGTCACGCCCTTCAGGATGTAGAGACCAGATATCCGAACATAGAAAAGTTCGTCTACGCATTGATAGTGGCTAGTAGGAAGCTTTGGCACTATTTCCAGGGTCAGTTGATAGTTATATACACGGATCAACCATTGATGAAGGTATTGCATAAACTGGACGTGTCAGGATGACTTGCTGCTTGGGCTATGGAGTTGGCTCAGTTTTCTTTAGAATATTATCCCTGAATGGCGATAAAAGGTCAGGCATTAGCCACTTTGTGGTGGAGTGCTCTTTTTCTGAACCTGACCCAACTGGTTAACTGGAGGTGGTTGTAGGTTCGGTTTCGAACGTTCGGCCGATTCAGACTTCATGGACCCTCTACGTGGATGGGTGGGTCATCGACTTCGGATGTTAGTGGAGCAGGGGTAATTATGACAAGTTCAGAGGGGTTGAAGGTGCAACAGGCCATTCGATTCCGGTTCAAAGCAACTAACAATGAGGCCGAATACGAGGTGATTTTTGGCTAGGTTGCGTCTGGCTAGAAGTTTAGAGGTTCAATGTTTGATCATCTTTAGTGATTCTCAGTTGGTGGTCAAGCAGATTTCGAGGGAGTATGAGGCCCGGGGTGCAAGAATGACCAAGTATCTGGCTGAGGTCAAGGATCGACTCCACTATTTTAGCTCATTCACTTTCCAGGGGTTAGATCGGTCAAACAACACCATTGTCGATGCCTTGTCCAAGTTGGCTACAACAGAAGCGAGTTCTTTTGGGAGTTCGGTATACTTGGAGGTCTTGGATGCCCCAAGTGTTCAGAGATCGAAAGTGTTGGTGGTGGAAAGATCAAATTGTTGGCTCATCCCTTACATAAAGTATCTTGTAGACAGAAAATTGCCTTCAAATCGGATGTTGGCGAAGAAGATAAAGTACCAAACTTCCAATTTTATCTTAATTGATGGAGATTTATATCGTCGAGCATTCTCTTCGCCTTTACTGTAGTGCTTAGTTCCATCCGAAGCTACATGAAGGAATTTGTGGCAACCACATAGGTGCAAAGGCATTGGCATATAAAGTGATTCGGCAGGGATAGTACTGGTCGGCGTTTCAGAAAGCAAAAGAATATGTCAAGAAGTGCCCAAAATGCCAGGTTGAGAATGATCTTATTTTTCATCACCACCGAGGAGTCATCTTTGGTCTTGTCCCCCATCCAGATTCATTTGTGTGGGAATTAATATCTTGGGCCCATTACCGAAGGCCAAAGGGCAGGTCATTTTTCGTGGTAGTAGCAATCAATTACATGACTAAATGGATGGAAGCTAAACCACTTCAAACGATCACAGAGAGAGAAAGCTTGAAATTTCTCGAGCAGTGTAGTGTTTCTGTTCGACATTTCTATGATTTTAGTATCCGACAATGGAAGACGGTTTATGGGGTCTAAGTTTGAGGAGTTTCTCAAGGACTTGGGTGTTCAACATCGGAAGACTTCAGTAGCGCATCCTTAATCCAATGGTCAGGTAAGAGTTACTAACCGGACTCTGCTTAATGGGATTAAAAGAAGACTAAACGAGGCTAAAGGAAGATGGTTCAAAGAGTTACTTAGTGTTCTATGGGCATACCGAACTACTCCTCGGACAACAACAGGAGAATCGCCATTCCGGTTGGCGTATGGGACTGATGCCCTTGTTCCTGTAGAGATCGGGTCTCCTTCACTTCTAGTCAGTCATTATAAGGAGTTGTATAACGATGAAGGCCTTTGGCACAATTTGGACTTATTAGAGGAGGTTCAGGAATCGACATTGATAAGGCTAGAAGTCTACTAAAGAAGAACGACCCGACATTATAATAAAAGAGTTGAACAGAGGAGATTTGAAGTTGGTGACCTAGTTATTCGGGAGACGGAGGCTTCGACGCCCTAGAACCTTGGGAAGTTAATACCTAATTGGGAGGGTCCTTATGAAATTATTGCAGTACCGAAGCCAGGAACTTACGGCTTCAGACTATTGATTAGTCATAAGTTAAAAACACTTTGCATGCAGGAGGGCTCATAAATTACTATCAATGATTCATGTTAAGTTAATTCCTTTTATGAAATTGTAAGTTTACCGAATTATCAATAAAAGTAGACGATTTTCTTTAACAGAAGTTATTTCATTCAAAAGTAGTTACATTTACATTTCATTCGGCAAAAAAGAAGTAATAGTTTAATTGGGGAATCTTGACTTTGACTCGTCGTCGTCCAGAAGAATTGAGATCAAGGGTCGAGGCCGGCTGCAATCATCTTCGCTTTGTCCTTTTATCGAGCACTCATGTAGCCTTCACTGTACTGCTTCATGACCTCATCGGTCATAGCAAGAGAATGGCGATATTCTTCAATCAACGTCTGCTTGGCAGCTTCGGTCAGTGGGGGACCTTGGGCTCTTTGTAGGCCTTCTCCAATGTCCGGTGGGTCTGCATCAGTTCTGACATTTGAGAGTGCATATTCCCCAATGATTTTTGGAGGACAACCGACCCCTTCTCCACTTGTTCGTTCTGGCCTTGATTCGTGTGAGAAGTAGTTTGAAGATTCCTCTTCGTCTCGATTTATTTTAGGAGAGATGCCATTTGGTCTTTTTCGATCGATGGTCGATTCTTGTGATAAAATTAAGTGTTGGTGTGGAGGCTCTTATCTTTCTGCAGACCGTTGTTCAGGGCTTCGATCCTGAATTGAAGTTGGGTGACTTCGGCCTCTAGCTCCTTTTCTCTGGCATCCAAGGCAGAGAGACGTCCTAGCAGTCGATCTGTGGACGCCATGGACTGCAAAATAGTTGGCATTTGTCAGTTTGTGTAAAGCTGAAGGGATATCGAGAATAGAAAGATTAGGAAGGATGAAACTTACCCAACCCTGGTGCATCATGTTAAAGTAAACCAATTGTTGAGCTGAGATCCCCTCATACCTGTCGTCATTCCCCGGTAAGACGAAGGTGCTGAAGAGCTCGAAGGGATAGTCTTTTTCAGATTCTTCAACCAGAGTGTAATTGAGGCGGTGGCCTCTCAGACTCGGGTAGATAGGCATGTAGTTCCGGACTGTTTAGGAGAGGGGATGGATGTTGAGTTGAGGGGGCGGTCGAGGTTTCGTTGTGTGGCCTTTTGACGGGAGGATCGGGAGATGGTTCTTTGTGCTACTTCCTCTTTCGTGATGGTTTGGATTCGGTAATTTGGATGGGGTCGGTATGTTGAGGAGGATTGGGTTCAGAAGTTAGTATTGGTTCGGTTTCGATAAGTTTGACAAGTTCGGGTTTAGAGGTTTTTGGTGGTTCAGGAGCAGAAGCTTGTGGAAGTGTGGTGGGTTTTTTTTTGGTGGATGCCTTCACTAATCTCCGCTTCTTTTTGAACATGGCATCTTTTTCGATGATTGACATTTCAAGAGGACTTATTTCAGTAAAGGTGGGTGTGGGTATGATGGACGCAGGTTGAGTCATCGGGACGACAAAAAATGGGTTGAATTAGAAGGGAGGTTTCAGATTGTTGGTTTTGTTGGGGGGTTATATCTTTGGTGGGTTTGTTGGGATTCTCGATGGGTATTGTTGCCGAAGAAGATTGGCCGACTTCGGTGATCAGCGTCGATTTGATAAGAGACACTGTAAGAAGTAGAGAACTGGGTCAGGATAAGAGATTGTAATATTATGTGGAAAAAGGGTTCAGGACTTACGTTTGTGCTCGGATATATAACCATAGCGAGTGCCACCCTTTGTTGTTCGAAGGGGTCTTCATTAAAGCTCATTTTTCTATCTGTTTGCTCTGTTGTTTGTTTATTTGACGGAACTCCGATTCCCTGGATTGGCTCATGGAAAACAGTGTGAAGAAGAAGTCAGTGGTGGGAGGGGCTACACATTCATAGCAGAAGGCGATAAAGGAAATGAGGTGGATGTAGGAGTTCGACACCAGTTGTACGAAGATAACTCCTATGAAGCCCAGAAGGGTGACAATGAAGGCATGCAGTGAGAATCTAACTCCATAGTTGAGGGCGAGAAGAGAGATGGCAGTTCACCTATCAGGGTTATAATACATTTTGTTGTCGGGGAGTGGGGCACGAAGTTCATAGGTTGCAAGGATGTGGTATTGTTCGCGTATTTCGGCGAGGGTTTGGTCGTTGATGGTGGAGATGGTGTTGATGTGAGTATAGGTTTCCTCAGCCGAATACTCCTTATGCATTTTTTGGATCTCAATTTTTGCCTCAGTTTGGGCTGGAGGTTAGGGGCCTGAAGAGGGGGTGATGGGAATGGAACCGGTTGTGATGGGAGTAGCAGTCATGGTGGAGGCGGTTGTGGAAATTGCAGAAATGGGGGTAGTTGCAGTGGTGGTTGCAGGAACGGAGAAGGTAAGGGGGGGAATGGTTTGGGTGGTGATAGCGGTGGTGGTGGAAGCAATTTATGGGGTGACTGCAGTGATGATTGGTGCACTGTTGTCAGCTAGGGATGATCGAGTTTTGGAAAGCTTCGGTGGAAAGGGGAATGCAGAGGAGTAGGATTTGCTGAAAGGAGAGAACACGATACTTTTGAAAATTTTTAGATCTGAAAGTATGGCGGTTGCTTTTGGGAAGGCAGGTTTTTGAAACAGCTGACCTTTTGGCTTCGCGCCTTTCTAAATACGGCGCATTAAATGGGGCATAATGGTGAAATGGTGAAGTCCGTGGGGAATGTATGGTCTGGAGGCATTTGCCCGACTTTGGTTTTTGTGCTCTCATTTAATATTTAATTATTGGGCTTTAAGCTCAATACTTCATTAAATGTCCCATTATAACAAAAGAGTGGGGGGCAATGTTGGAATGTGATTGATTGGGCCTGGCAATTCGGTGGCCCATAATCCACGTGGAGGAACCTTCCTCACGTAGGAGTCTATTTTGGGAAGTGAGAGAACTTTAAGAAATCTAAGATTCCTAACTACATTTAATTTCCAATTTCTAAGGAAAGAGTCAGGATAATGACTTTCTTTCTTTAAGGAGATTCACTTCTATCCCATTATGGTATCCACCATAATGAGGAATTGTATTCCGATTCGGGGACAGGGCGTTGAAGAAGGTGTGATAACTATAAATACAAGGCTATATCCTAATTTATAGGTACTTCATTACTTTTGAGCACTAGAGCATTAAACCTCCATTGTTAACCTATATCCAACCTGTACTTTTTCTCACACTGGAGCTATCTCCTAGAGGCCCAGACCTTCAAGTTCGTACGCATGATTTCGTTTCTGTGCAGGATTGGATGTGATGTTGGTGATTGGGCATATGGACGAATCTTGGCGTTTACACCCCCTATCTACTTAAACTTATATTGCACAAGCATGATCATAACTTTGTTTAATGATATTTAAATGAGGAGCACCCTCGCACCTCTTTTGCAGCATTCTACGAATGACTGATATCAAATCTAATGAGAAGTTAGGATCGACTATGTAAAATCATCCACATGGATATTTACAAGTATAATAATCACACGAGTAAATATAGAACTCTCTACTAGAATTCCTTGTATATAAAAGAAGATTATAGGGAATGCCAATTGTAGCCAAATGAGCGTCTTGTGGGTGTCAAGTAAATGATGAAATGACATAATCTCATTGAAAATGCTATTCTTGTGACACTAGGCTTAGAAACAACTCAAATAGTTTTAACTATATCTTTTTAGAAAATCATTCCCAGCGTACTACGTTCCATAAAACGTATTTCGAACTAATTAAGCGATTCGAAGATACCTACTCCTACTGTACTTTGTACAACGAAAAGTGATATTTTCCGTTCCCTATTTCATTCCCCATACCGAATCGAACTACGATTTAGGTAACATTGCTCTGTAACTAATGTAAATGACACCTGGATATTTTAGTATTTGGTACCATCTTATAAATATGCTAGTTCTATGAAGAATGTATGCGGGAGAATGTTGAATACTGTTATAAATTCTATAGCTTGTGTTTGTTAATCATTGTATAATATCTGCTAAAAATGTAATCTTAGTACTTCAATTCAACCTAAAGTCAAGGCCCTCTGCCTTAACTAGTTGAGTTTGGCACCATTTCTTGATTATTATTATTTTCTCTCTAATTAGTTTTGGCATGGACGCTCCTCGCTTGACTTTGTTTAGAATCCCCGTCCAGTTTATTTCAGGCTTTTCCTTTTCCAAATTGTCATTCAAGTAAAACTACTTGCTTCTTGGGGATACAAGGGTTTCAACATTTAATATGGAGTAGTTCTTCTTTCTTTCTATAAGTCACTTTATTTCTTCCCTTCTATTCTGTTATGGTATTGTATTTAGTTTTCTTAAAGGTAATGAAGATTGGCATATAACATCTCAACTTGATTTAGGAAACCTATGACCAGTTAAATGAAGCACTTGCTGGCACAGACCACTCATGGACTGCTCTCACACTGAAGGTAATGCATGATTTATATGAAGTAATGAAGGATAACAGTTACTGAAAAGGTCAATGATTCGCAAGACACTATTACTTTATATAATTATTCCCTTGTTGGGTTCTGGCTGGATCCATGTATTGGCGTGAAGCATCCATCATGATCTGCTATAAAGTCATTACATTCTTCTTCTAACCTTCCCTAATTCGTTTATGGTATCGATTGAGATTTTATGTTTTCTTTTATTTAATTTAGGGTATCGGAGATATAGCTTCCCATCTCTTTCATACGGTAAATAAAAAATTTAGTAGCAAAGATATTATTTTCCGTCAGCTGACACACTGTTCCTTAATTTTGTTTACAGTTATGCACTGCTTTGGAAACTGCTAACCAACTGGTTCAGTCTACCAACTCCAATGTTGGCTTGCTATCGGAGAAGATCCAGGAGGTCGAGCGAATCGTCAAGAGAGGTGATACTGCTGTAGCAGCAGCCAAAGCCTTCCACAGCTCTCTCAATCAGAAAGAAGGATCTTCCAGTTAAATTTGCAAACAGTCCATGCCTGATCGTTAGAGAAGACGAAGAAAAAAGAAAAGGTATGATTTGTTCATGTAGCGTATACGAAACTCATGTTTACTAGACAGGAAGAAAATAGATGCGCAGACAAGCTTATAAATTGCTTATAAATTCATGTTCCTTGTGAACATTGTCATGACTCCACCTTTGCCTGCAAGCACAACATTATTCAATTTGAGGTGTATATATTTTTATTTATTTAAAATATTCAAATAAATTCAAAAGTTTAGTACCACAAGAAGTTGATTTTTATATACCATTTCATGATTTGCATCATGTTTATGATAAACACAAAATTGTGGTCCATAATATGAATGTCTATAAATAAAATCAAAACTTAGTAAATAAAAATGGTTTTGTTTTTGTTTGGATTGAGTTGCTTCATATCTAAACCGAATCATTTGAATTTGACAACATGATGCATTGCTGGATCTTTCTAGTATAGCAATTCTAAATTATAAGCACGCTTTTCCTCTCAAAACCGTATAGTAGTACATTAATTTGAAGATTTATAATTAAATTTCATTGAGGATTCTCCATTAAGTTATACTAGCTCGGTATTCGTGCTAAGTATGGGATTTACGATTGTGTTTTATTTATTAATTATAATTTATATTATCAAATGTATTCTTAATACTCCTTCCGTCTCTGGATAAAAATCTTTAATATTATTATTTTAGGCTGTCATTTTTTCCGCGAACCATAAGAAGCGAACTAAAAACGAACCGGCTATAGCGACGTTTTTTCTGTCGCTATAACATACAAAGCCGACGACATAACTATGACGACGGTTTGAACCGTCAATATATCTTAGAAAATCATCGCTACAGTCAGTTCGTCTTTGGTTCTTTTTTTTTTGTTCGCGGGAGAAGGAGACCGTTATTTTAGGTAGTCCCAAGTTAAATGTACTATTTACCTTAAATAATATATTTTTATAATAATTTGCTTATAATACCGTTAGTATTAGAATCATATTTTTATTTTCTATGCATATTTATAGAACATCATTTGTCATGTGTAGAAAACTATGCAATTAAATGAGAATTTAAATATGGATGATTTGTCATTTTATCCTCTTTCTTAATATGCTCAAAAAATTAACTCAAACTTTTATCATGGAACGGAGAGAGTATTAATTAACTAATAGTAGTGCAATTTTAAATTATATTATCGATACTAACTCCGGATTATCAGTTTAGTTTAATATAAATCGTAGTTGTATATATAAATCATTTACAATAAATAATCCCTCGTCAGAAAACATGAATTGATTGCATCAGCTCACTCCAGTTTAGACTTGTGTTCAATCTCAGGCAAGGGTTCAATTCCTCAATTCCTGTTTCCCTATGAACATTTCCAGGATTCCACCTTAATTCACTTGCAAACACAACATTCATAGCTGTACATATTTTGTGAATCCAACCTAGTCGTCGAGTTTATTTTAATTTTTAAAATAATAATTTATGATTCTAATTATTGTATTAATCATAATTACATATATAATCTATTTTGAAATTTAAAATTTCACAAATTGATTAGAAGAAAAATAGATTTTATTTTGGTAAAAAGGAAAAATAATAATTAATTGTGAATCTTTTTGTACTAAGTACAACATTATTAATTCAAAAATTAAAATAAATTCATATCAAAATTAGGACAGTTGGGACCATTGCATCAATGTCTAGAAATAAAATCCAAACTTAGTAAATATATTTTTGTTTGAATTAATTAAGTTGCTTCATATCTAAGCCGAATATCATTTGATCAGTTTGACACCATACTGGCTCCTTCTAGAGCGCACTCCTGATAAATGCGATTAATTTAAAAAATTAAAAGGCTTAATTATAAATTCCATCGAGGATTCTCCATTAAATCATATGAGAGCTCAATAATTTAATTATTGTGATAGAATGCGATCCTAATAATTTAATTATTTTATGGTTGGTACAACTAATCTTTATATTAATAGTATAATATCCTCATTGGCTCTTGAATGCAGTGTGTGTTATATATATATATATATATATATATATATATATATATATATATATATATATATATATACGGAGAAAATTCTAAAAGCGAAACCAAAGACGTTCAGAGCGGATTATTCTTTTAGCGACGGATATATCCGTAAAGCTAAAAAATTGGTCGATCAACGAAACCAATCTGTTCTCGAACCGCTCTCTCTCTATATATAAATGAAGACGGAACTAAAACATATATATCTTTTAAATATATAGCATACATCTCTTAAATAGAAAATTAACCAATAAAATTTCGTAGGTGCAATCTAAATGGGATTAAAAGTTTAAAACTGAAAGAAAAATAATTAAGTAGCATGCAAACTACTTGTTTGACGGATTTAAAGTTTTTAACATGATTTAAATCCAAGTTTTTTATATAAAAAATCATTTAATTTACAATAATTATTACGTTTAGTACTCTTGTTCTTGATGAGTTCCATACTAAAATTAATATTTTTAAATTTCTAACTCTCTAAAATCAGATTTATCGTCCACAATGAATCATCACTCTTGTTTCGAGAAAAGTAGCTGTAATTTATTTTATTTATTTTCTGATCGTTTAATTAGTGCTTCTAATCTTTCCGAAACGAAAACTATTAATAAATAAAAAGAGTGGGCAACACATGTACAAACAACCAATTAATATATCAGTGTCTAGCTAATCTGAATACTGAAAATAATTTCTTAATAATGAAATATTTGTCTTTTATCTACAGAAAAAGATTTAATTACGCCTCTTGGACCACACAATAAAATAATTATCAGTACTTAAATATTTTTCCTTTTTAAAAAAAATTAATTAATTATACTCTTCAAACAAGACAGTTCATGTCAATCATTTATAGCCCACCCTTAGTTATATATGTTTAAGGACTAATGGTCCCTAAGTTGTACAGTGACATCACTAACCTTCATTCATTCCTTTAATTAAATAATTCTTGATCCTTTTCAATTTAGATAATTAATTAATTAAGTGTGTAGCTATGATTTGTTCAGGAAAGAGTATCATAACGAGGTTTAAATGATTGTCAATATACCAGACAACATGGTATTATTTACGTATGTGGAGCTAATAATCTACTTAAGTTGGCTTATATGTCTTTTGGAAAACATAGCTAATTAATTTGTGTTACTAATGTAATTAATTAAAGAATTATATTCTAATCTACAATATAATAATAGTATAGCACTAGGCCCTAGGGGCCAGGGCTGGCTAGTAACAAAATTTAGGTTGGTAGAGATATACATCTGGAAATGAAATATGCAAGAGAAATGCTAAATGCACTGTTAGTTTGGAGGATTAATTACCCCCGACCGGATAGGACAAGTGACTTATCTTTTGAATGAACGAAGTTATTCGTTAAGGTGGAGATTTATTGGAACTTGTGACTCATAATATATAGAAGTCACTGAAAAAGACTAGTGTGAAGCGAGAAGCGAGCGAGTGTTAGCTGCTGCGTGGCGCAGGCGTAGCCTGTTGGGTGAAAACTTGTAGTGGTGCGGGTAGCCAAGTCTTTGGAGGAGTCACCGTCTCAGTGTAAAGGGAGCGCCATGTTGTGCCTGTGGTGATGCAGAGCGCTACGCCCATTTGATGAATGTAGATTTTCTGGGTTGTTATTTGGAAAGGTCGTTATGAGTAATTGAACATAATGTAAAGTAGGGTTGAAATATGATTAGTAGGTATATATACTATCTATTGTAAAGCCTTATGAAACCAATGAATCATCAATAAACAACTAGCCGCCTGTAGAGTACCCAAATTGAAAAATCACGTAAATCTATTGTGTTATTTTTAATTCTCTATCGTTTGTGTGCGTGTGTGTGATCTTATATTCTAACACCTTCCTTTCGGTGTGTGTATATATATATATATATATATATATATATATAAACATATTACCAGTTGCAAATATTAGACCACCGTAAAAATTGAGAACACAAGTAACCAAAAGTAGTACTCCCTCCGTTCCACGATAAAAGTCATTATTACTATTTTGGGTAGTCCCATGTTAAATGTCCACTTTCTTTTAATAATCAAATTTTTACACATTTTTTCCTATTATGCCCATGACGTTAAATATCTCATACTTTTCTTATTCTAATCATCTCTCCATATTTAATGACATATTATTATGAGTAATTTTGTCATTTTATTCCTCTTCTTAATATGCGTAAAAAGTCCATCAGAATTTTTATCCTGAGACGGAGGGAGTAATATATATGCTGCTTTCTATTGACATGCAGATTCTGTAAAATGAAGAATGGAAGAGTGAGTATACATATATATAATATGATGCTGTGGTTAATTGAATTTTAAATTAGTAATCATATATATATATATAGGGGAATATGGAGGTACACAGCTGTGTAACTTTTAAATATTTGGAGACCTGATCCGTGTTGTGTGTATATATATATATAGGGCGAATCAATGACACTAAATTTTTTACACAATTCTTTGACTCTTGAATTTGAACACTCTTAATGGCTAAGATTAAAATTGATTTTTAATTTTTAGCTAAATAAAAATAAAAACAAAACCTGGAGATTTTCATATTCATCTTTTTCACGTCTAAAACTTCAACCTGGAGCTGTCATACTGTCACCATGATGGAGGAAGTCCAAGTTGTATCATCCAACTCTCACATATCTCTAGTATGTTACCATAATCTTTGTTTTTATTTTTATTTAATTATAAATTAAAAATCAGCTTTACTCTTAATCATTAAGAATGTTCAAATCTAAGAGTCAAAGAATTGTGTAAAAAATTATATAAAAAACTTAGTGATATATATATATATATATATGTTAGCACAGTAAGTACAAGTTGGAATAGGTTGTCAGTGTCTCCCTACAAAATTTATTTTTCAAGTGGTTATTTTTTCTGTTCACCTTAATTGCTACCTCCAATTAAGGTGGAGCTCTCTATATATTACTATATAACATCAGTAGCTAGTCAAGATCTAAAGAGACCCTATTAAACCTTTTAATTATTGAGATCTATCTATGATTAGTGTTATCATTTTTAATTATTTCATTAATTAGTCATTAATTAATTGTTTATAGCTTAAATATTGTGATGCGTCATGCACGCGGCCAATGCCAATGAGAAAAACAAACCGGTGGGAGCTCTAATTGTCAATTACAGATCTTCCAAACACCATACACCAAGATTTGTGCACTGTTCTATTGCCGGTTGTTTGATAAACAACAACCTTGTAATGAGTCATTCCATTGAGCTACATTTAATCTATTCCATCTTAATTAATTAAGCATTTTTGTTTTTCTATATCAACCCGCATTAATTTCGTAGTAGTGGTGACATGATAATACTCAATATCAAATATTTGAGAATAAACGTAAGGGGCACATTTGATATTGTAAACGTGTTGTTGTCAGACCGATCAATCTATTAATAGTGATACTTTTGTTGTGGAAATAACATTTTCTATTGTGGATTTAATAATTTCCTAAAAAAATCATTCAAATGGAACTCTAATTCTAATCCCGAAAAGTCATGTCTCTAATTTTATTGAAATAGACGGAGTATATGGCCAAATTAAAATTTTTTTTTTATCAAAAAATCTAATGGACTGAAATATATTAAAAGTGTAAATTGTTACAAACGATAAAAAGATTACAATACAAACTTGAAATGGTAATCATTTCAAACATAATAACAAATAATAATCAGGAAAATGGTCAATCATAATAACAACTAGTGGACACTAGATATACTCCTGAAAATTAGTCATAATCCCAAAGTAATAACAGAATATGCAGATCTAAGCAATTCTTCAATATACGAGCAAAGGAAGAACTAGTCGACATGATACCGCTACATCCAGATTTTAACAATCTATCTTCAACAATTCGCGTACCGAAAAAATTCTCACGAACGGAAAAAAACCCTCCCGATTGGAGAAAGCAAATCAACTCCCAAGAGACGATCTCACAGAGAAAAAGAAATCAACCATATTATAGAGAAAACAAGTCCCACAAAAGGAGAAAATAAACTCCACAAAAATAAAAAAAATTAGTAGAGCACTAAAAAAGAGATCTAAGGGAGGGGTCTCTCCAAAATAAAAAGATACATCCCCTTATTTCAGAAGGAAATTAGAGTTTTTGTCTAGAGATAATAAAGAGAGAAAAAATGGCCAGATTAATTATTCAAATTAATTTTAAAAATTTACTAAAGAATTCTGAACATGAAATGTACTATTTGTGTACTACTTAACATCTTAAAGTTATTTTAAAAGGGAGAATCTCATGCTACATACAATGGACAAAAGTATGACCTCCCTTTCTTGAGAATATACTAGTGAATATATCAACCTACGTAGTTTTTTAATACAGGAGTTGACAATCATGAATATTATAAAATTATAGAGTAATATTATTGGATGATTTACATAAAAAATAAAATAAAATGTTACAAGAAATTGCCCAATTATGGAGTGGTTTTGACTAAATTTATAAATCCTTAGTCTTTGTGATTTCATCATCATTTATAATGGTCATCACATGAAAGACACAAAGGAACTAATTAAATGAAAACTACGCTACAACTAATTAATAATAATTAATAAAATAAAGATCTAGAATTAATTATTATAGTTTAATTTTGCTAAAGAAGTAAATATTTTCAATAATTTAATTTGTTTTAATCACATGCATTAGATAATTGATAGCTAGATGTGTGGTCGATGAAGGTATAGCACATGATTAAGTAGAGATCAATAATTTCCTTCTGCAAAAACAGCTAGCCTTGGTTAAGAGAGTATTATGTAATGCAAATTACGTAAACTTATCGTTTAACAATATATATGTTAGGTAAATCGAGTCGCAATGTTAAATGAAAATCTGATATTTTTGTTAAAATGTATGATTTTTCTATATAATAATGAAAAAAAAATATATTCACAATTTGGAGCAGTGAGAATATAAAGAAGAAATTGATATTTTTACATGACTTTTTGATATTTTAACAAGAAAAGTGTCGCTATTGATGTATAGCGACGATAAAAAACGTTGTTATAGGATCTATAGCGACGGTTTTCATATGAAAAAATATCAAAAAATCATCTTGATTAAATATATATATATATATATATATATATATATATATATATATATATATATAATTTTACGTCTACATTATTTGCAACCTATAACCATAAAAAAATTGACCTAAAACATATAATAAATGTCATTCTCATATTCTTTTCTAGTGAAAAAAAAAATTGTTCACTAACTTAGATTTTATGCCAAATTATTAATATGAAAAATAGTTGCTAATTAAGTAATAATTTAACAGTTAATTTATCTTCAGTGGCCGTCCAAATAGGGGTTAAAGTGTTTGCATGCATCATTTTCAGAAGGCATGCCGGCCGTTGGATTTTTAACAAGATATATGTGTCATCCAATCCACCACTGATAGGACCACATCTAATTATGTCACTAATTTTCTATAATTAAAGCTTCTTTTACCATTTCATGTAATACAATTTCACTGTCATTGGTCCTTTACTAATCAAGTTTGTTTAATTATTTTAGAAGAAAATTAATTATTTTAACAGGAAATTAATTTATACTATTTTTTGTGTACAAGTGTATATATTTATTATTTTAATTACGCGAACCCAAATTAAAAATTCCTTCTCTCTTATTAGTTGGGTGTGCAAATTAATAAGCAAATGATTAGAGATTATTGAAGTTAAGTACTATATGACAGTGATCTTAATGGGAACTTTTTGGGATGATATCATTTTGAAAGTAATGTTATGCATATATTAAATTAATTATTTCTTAATTTTATGCTTAAATATATATATATAGAAAAAGAAGACCAGCTTTAATTTCTTTATATTCAGATATCTAGAGGTCAACCAAGAAGTTTACTTTTTTTGGTCTTTACTTTAATGGAAATTTTATATACCAACTGAAAGAAAACTACTTGCCAACTTAATTACTAATTTAACAGCAGTAATTTTGTTCAGAAACTTCTTTAATTAAAGAGATGACTTGAAGTGTGAAGCAAGGCCATAATTAAGTTGTACTTGTACTTTTAGTTTGGTTTCATTTAGTCCTTGTATATTTTTTTATGACATAATTGTCCTTGCATAAATTTTAAATTACTACTACTCTATAAAAGCTAAACACACGGTGTATAATGTATTTAAATTTTCGCTCTCTAAGTTTCAGCCTCTCACTTTAATTTTCAGCCTAAAAAGTCCGCATTTGTTGGGAACCAACCTTGTATCCGTCCCTGGTTGTAGTAACTACTTTAATTAACTAAATTCCTGCAGTTTGTGTGGGAGTATCGTGTGGCAAAAGGAGATAATTTAAGATAATCCAACGGTAAAATTAAATAAATGGGATTTGAGAAAAGAGTTTAGCTACTGTCATTGTCGCTACCAACCGGTAATAAATAATCTTTTCCTTTCTTTTTTCAGAACTCTTTCCCTTGTATTTACTTATAAATTAATATCACCAAATTATAATTTATACCCCCACAGCTATACTAATAACTATATATATAACTAAAAGTATAAACTTGATTTGATTTTGGTTGTTTTCAATATTTGGTTTCATAATTTTCTTATTAAACTAGTTTTCTAATTAAATTAAAATTCAATAATGTACCCTTGAAATCTAAACATATCACCTGGCTTAATTAGTTATATTATTGGTTTTATACTTTTCATATTAAATTAATTTTTTAACTAAATTAAAATTCATTGTAACATTTAAAGTTTTAACATATTGTCACATGCACCGTTTAATTATATCAATTTTAGCCGTGTTTTTCCTTAGTAAATTAGTGTCCTTAATTACTAAATTAAAAAAATATTAAGACTGAAATCATTATTGTATTAAAATACAATAAATATTATATTCTCTAATTCTTAATAGCTCTACATTATATTAAATGAATATTTTAATTTTTAAAAAATCTAAACTATATATTTTCAATTAATTACAGTAATAAAATAATTAAAATTCATTCAATTGAATATCTTAATAACTAAATGAAAAACTTCAAACATACAACTCTTACTTGCTTGGCACAAAATTAATCACCTTTGTTATTAAAATTACAAGAAAACGGCAGGTATCAATCTGCTGACTTAATTGCTGTCCCAAGATTAATTATATATATATATTATTTCCCTCCATTTGGAAAAATAAAATAAAAATAAATGCCAACCTTCACCATGCATGAGAGTGGAGACCATCTAAATGTGGGACCCGTGGTTACGTACGTGGACAAGTATGATAATATGGGAGCTAGGGAAAGAAGGTTTCAATCATCCAATATACATATATATCACCTTAAGAATAGATTAAACAAACTATAAAATGCCAAGTAGTCGGGCCGGCAGGGGTGATGATGTGGGTCGGACCGGTCAAAGCGTGGCTGCCTCTCTTCTTGAAATGGTTCTTGTGACTCAATCGTAAGGGCCATATGGGTGGTGTCATGCATGCTCTAGACAGCTTGATGCTAAAACTGCCATTTTCACCCCCCTGAGCTTTCAAAGTTGATGTTTTCAATGTTAATGCTAATGGGTCTCTCTCTCTCTGCCGTTCTATTGAAGTAAAAATAAATAAATACTAATGTGTTTTTGTATGTGTTCATTTATTCCAACAAACTTGCCGCTTCTGCAGTAATTCAAATTAACATGTCTACACTAACAATGTGCGAAAATAAATAACCACTAAAACTCGTATGTCCTTTTCTTCTTGTTTGCCAAACTAACTAAACCCAGACTCTTTCGTTTATCATGAAATTAACTTTATGGTAAATTGGTTAATTCATCAATATAATACTGACACACATGAAGAGATATATCATCTCCCGCCTGCGTGCGTGTTAACATTGTATTGGTCAATTGACACAAGTTAATTTCATACTAACCACTCTCCTTATATAAATTTGTGCTAATACTCCATCCGTTCCTAAAAGATTGTCGTTTTAGGAAGTAATTCTTGTTCCAAAAAGATTGTCCTTTTGAGTTTATCAATACACATTAGCTATTTTTCCCCTACTTTACCCTTATTTAAATTTTTTCCTATTTAAAGCTTTTTTTCCTTTTCAATGATTCTTATTCAATTCAATACTATAATCCAAGTAGTAATTGCTTGAATTGAATAAGAAACATTGGGAATTGAATAATTGATTGAGACAATTAATAAGGTTAGTATAGTATTTTCGTTAGGTATTAATTATATTCCTTAATCTGTGTGCATTAACCTTAAACGACAATTTTTTAGAAACAAAGGGAGCGATTAATTTGAGTCATGATTACATAAATTTTTATTTTTTTACCTTCGAGGACTAGTCGAGGGAGCGCTTGCATTGATTTTGGTGCAGAATAAATTCCAACTCGTCACTTATGTAGTTATGTATCATGTTTCCTTATCTGATACTCTCTCCATTCCTATATGTAGGTCGTTTTAGGTTTTTTTTTGTTATTCCTAATTATTTATCGTTTGTGGTTATCTAAGAGAATTGATTACTATTTTTCCCAAATTTCCCATTATTACTCCACCTAATTTTTTGATCCATATTTATGAGATAATGTGATATGAAGGATATTATAGACAATTGATAATATAGTTAATGTTTTTAAATCTTTTCCTTAATTCTTGTGCACATGTCTAAAACGACATATATTAAGGAGCGGAGGAAGTAATTAGTTATTAAGAATATACAATAGAATGATGATTAAATACCTAAGTCTATGTTTGTTTGCAAGAATTATACTTGGGATAACACTATTATTTTCAAATTTAGAATTGAGACTATTAATCTAGGGATTATAAAATGACTTAATAGTCTTTAGATTATAATTGGCAAAACTAATGATTTGGCCACCGAAATTGACACATTTTATTGAATACCCGATTGAACTTTTAATTTGTCAAATTAACTAACTGAACTAAGTAAAAATTTTAAATTGGGTCATTCTGTCAAATTTGGTTAACGTGTGACGCCCCCAAAATTAGGTATACATCACCCATCTTGGGTCGCCAGATACATGGTATGTAATTCAAATACAACTTACTAATACTAATTATGGCAGTATACAATACGACTAAACATAAACCTGTGAGTTTGAATACAAATATTATCTACTAGAGATTATACAAACCTAAAAGGAGTCCTCATTACAATTATTATCACATTATTTCACGAATAGTGAGGACTACTAATGCTATCCTCTCCGGACCATCACTCCGCTCCCCGAGCTCGTCCCAAATATATTCTCATTTCACGAAGAGAATAAAGAAGAAAAAGGGTGAGCTCAACTAGCCCAAGAAGAAATATTATGACTAAGATAATGCGTAATAAATTATCATTAGCCTCCAACAATGTTAAACCGATAAAATACAATAGACATCAAGTTTAACTGCAATGGAACAAGCAATCCATTAAAAGAGTCAAGTAGAGAATAGAATTTACTATCTTTTATGATTTAAAAAGGTTTTCATCATCATTATCGCCGAGACTCGACAATAAATAATCCACATCATTAAATCATCCTGCGCTCTGTGCCAAGGATATTCTTTAAGATCACGACCACGAATTATCCATGCACTACGGGCCCAAAGATAATCGTGTTTTCATCAACAATGATCTGATCATGCCATAAAATAATTCATCTTTGCTCCCTCGTCAAGAGAATCCATAGCCATAATCATACCAAAAAGCATCCATCAATGCACTACACGGCCAATGAGGACTTTTAATTTTCACATCATTTGTAACATTACTTGGTCATGATTATCTGCGAATAATCCTTGGTCATAATCATACCAAGTCCATCTATGCACTACAAAAGCCACATGATGACTTTCAACATAACATAAAACATGAGGATGATGACAATGATATAAGAATTCAATTAAACAAGTTCAAGAATTAATTTGTCCAGAACCAATAACGTCCAAATTGTCAACATGATACTTCTTTGTAGAATAAAATTCAAGAATGCTCAAAAGAATATTTTCATAAAAAATACGGGATGAAGCGCAAATATCAATGATATTCCACTAATTTCATGGAGTATATAAGTCAAAATTTTAATCAACTGAGTATAATACCGAATGGAATAACAAAAGATATCACCATACATGCGGTATTACGCATGTATAGTTATTCCAACGTAATAATAATAACGAAACCAAAGTCGAAAATTCACAATCGAAGCGGGATGTTCCAATGAGAATAATAAATGAGGAATAATAAATGATAGAACCAGTCCTCAGATATAGCACAAACAGGATATTCCGACGTAATAATAAAGAGCGAAATAATAAACATGGAACTAGGTCCCACAGATAGCCATGATGGGGATATTCCGGCGTAATAATAAAGATGTAATAATAGAAGAATGTCACCAAGTATAGGGTAGTCCACATATCTTTGGTTATTCCAAAGTGAGATAATAAAGAATGGAATAATGAAGTTCTCTTCATGAATACAAAAGAAATAATATTCCTTACCATAAAATAATACTTGATATAAGAGTAAGGAAGTAGCGGAAAACTTTTCTTCTATCTCTATAGTTTCTCTCTCAGAGTTCAAATTGAATTAAAAAAATAATGAAGGAATGAGCTTCTATTTATAGGAAAATGGAATGCATAAGAACTAATCCATGAACTAGTCTAGATTGATTTACTTTAATCTTACGGTCCATATTTAAAGAAAAATCTTTTAAATAAAATATAATATATTCTATTTATATAAAAAGATTTTTATTATGCAAACACTATCTTGAGCACTATGCAAACACTATGCATAATAAAATATAATATATTCTATTTATAGAATAACTTTAATAAAGTATTCGCTTTATATAAAAAGATTTTACTATTCAAAACACTATCCATAATAGAATATAATATATTCTATTTATAGAATAACTTTAATAAAGTTTTACATTTTATATAAAAAGATGTTTCTATTTTATTACGTGAATAAAACAAAACTTCTAAATCAACAATAATTGAATCAAATAATGTGAGATACTACGCAAGAAACTATTGTAGCAATAATTGAACAAAACCGGTGACTTCTCACATAAATATCAATAATCAATAATTGTGGCATTTACTACGCAACAACGCCAGACATCGTTTTTTTACTACCGAGTAGTTCAACAAGATATTAATCGGTAAAACTTTCGCCGTTATTTTCAATAAAATATTTTTGTCGCTTTTCTCAATCCGAATAATAATTTCGTTATTAAGGGTCCACCAATGATTGTGCCGTCGTCTTTAATATTTCTTGTGTAAAACGAATATTCCCCACCAATCGAATATAATATGACAACTTGCATACTTTGCAAAATTTATAAATATTACCCACAACTATAACATTATCTCAAATTCACACCATAATATAAAAAAATTATTTCGAGAAAATTAATTCTTTATTCATAAAATCTGGGGTTTTCACAATCTCCCTCCTTATGGAATTTCGCTCCGAAATTTACGTGACGCATTCTGTATACCTCTAACAAAAGGTGAGGATACCTTGACTTCATTTCGATTCTAACTCTTGAGGTATAACCTCGAGTGTTGGATACGATTCTTCTTATCCAAGATTTTAACACGAGATCTCATACGTTAAATCATCCGCTATCTCGTCCGATTCTAAATTAATAATGTGGTTCGGGTCATCCACATATTTACGTAACATTGATACGTTAAAAACGTTATGAGCACGCGACATACTTGGCGGTAAAACGAGTCTATAAGCCACAGTTCCTACTCAATCGAGGCTTTCAAATGAGCCAATTAAATCGAGGGTTGAGATTTCTTCTCTTCAACAACTCTTGCTTCTAGAATAACGCCCTCTTGAACCTTCTTCTTCACATTCATCAGATTCGGGTATGTAGCTTGAGCGACTTTAACTTTATCGATTAAAGTCGATTCTACTCGTATATTCGTTATCTTCACTTGGGTTCCTAGAGTCTTTAACTCTATCTTCATCATTTGTAAGTCGTACAAAATGGGCCTTTGTGTTAACAACATCACACTCATAAACGCATACGATCTTCTACTCAACGCATCAGCTACCACGTTCGCTTTCCCACGATGGTATTGAATAGTACGATCGTAATCTTCAACAGCTCGAGTCAACGTCTTTGGCACGTTATACGTTCGTTTTAGTTGAAGAAATATTTGAGGGTTTTAGAAATGGGTTTTATACTGGGGTCAATACAAAATTCGATTTCACGCTATAGGGGTAGGCTAAGAAGTCTTCAAGAATACATCAGGAAATTTATTAACAATAGAAATATCATTCAAAGCGGTGACCCTCATCAAAGACTTGGATAGTACGTCACATTGATACCTATCAACTTGCCATCGTCATTCACGACGTCGCCTACAAAAAGTCCGGCTTCGGTGCATTCCACACAAGAAAGTCAACAATGAAAGGACCGGGGCTCTTTACTTATGGCTTGATATGACAATGATCGACTTTAGTGGTTTGGTTGCTTGAATTTGCATAACAGGTTGGTTAAGAATATGAAAGCTAACAACCTTACGAAAAACATGATGAGTAGTTAACCAATCGTTTCAAAAAAAAAAACTCATCAAAGGCAAGTATTTTCAAAGAGATAAGATCGACATAGCTTAAAAATACTCAAAGTTAAAGTTGTTCCCTTATTATATTCAAAAATTCATACATAGCTTCAAACTTTATAACCAAACAATCAAGGAAATAAAACGAATGCACCAAGATATAATATCACCGTAAGTACCAAAAAATAAAGAATATCATTGAAATAAGACTGTAAGTGCACAAGGTATAAACCAATATAAAAACTCCACTTACCCGAAAAATGCTAGTCTAATCAAGTTCAATTTCTCAAATACTCACACAACTTAAACGCATCCGCAATTGAATCTTCCTTTTTAAAACTTATCTAAGACTCAAAGTGACACGGTCAAGTCAAAATTTAGGGCTTGTTAGATGGAGGAGAGAAGTAGAGAAATCATAACTTAGGGTTAAATATAAATCGAAGCACAAATTACTCGCTCAAATAGTTTCAATATGCAAGAATGCATTCAAGTTGGATTTTAGAGATAGAGTGAGATGAGATGCAAGAGATTTGGGCGACTAATGTCGATTTGGGATGAGATGGGTGATGAGAGAGATGGAGTGGCGGAGAGATGCACGATGGCGAGATGGGACCGACTAAGATGCTAATGTCGATTTGGGCGAGAATTGTGCTGTATTGATTTGGGGAAAATATGGGAGGGATGTGCTGCATGGACCAATTAACAAGCCCTAATAATTCCAAAACGGAAAGCTCCCTTATGACTCTCGTTAAAAACCAAAACAGAAGTCCTATACCGAAGGCCAATTTGTGACCCTCGGAACAGATTCCCTTTAAAGAGCTATACCGACGGTCATTCAGTGACTGTCGCTATATAAACCCTATAGCGAGGGTTCCGTCCCGACCGTCGCTATAGCTCGTCGCTATATGTCAAATTTCTAGTAGTGAGCCACAATTTTTATAAAATCTGAGTAATAAAAGGTGTTCAATTATAATAACCCTAAAAGATTATTTATACTAGTTAAACCCTATAAATAAATAAAATCCAATAAATTTAAAAAGTAAGCCCAAAATATAAACGGACACAAATAATTAAACCTACCGGACTATTAATTAATAAATAAAAATACATCAAATATTTAAATTATCCATAAATACCAAAATATAAATTATATCGAATTAATTTGTCTACAATATTTTACTATTTCTCATAAATTTAATCCCACTAGTACACTTACTGAGGTGTGGCTCAAGAATCATTAATTAAAAGAAATCATATTACTTTAATCAATTATATATATATATATATATATATATATATATATATATATATATATATATAACAAACTATACCTAGCTATCTTCTGCCCAAAAAACTTGGTCTATAATTTGTCCAAAGCCTTGTTTTGAGTAACAAAATTAATGCCTTAAACTTGAACTCAATCACATCTTACCTTCATTGTTCTTTGTTTCAACTCTAATAATATCCCACCAGTATCAACTATATATATCATAAATAGTGTAGTTAGCTACTATTTATCATATTAATTAGCCATGGAAATGATTATGGACGACGATTTAGCCGAACTCAACTGGGCCGACTACAGCACCACCACCACAACCACCACCGACACCACCACCAGTAGTGAAGATGACCACGGCTGCAACTGGAACGACTGGTCGCCGTTGGTGGACTGGGAAGCGCTTTCAAGCGGCCAAGACGATTTCAACGACCTCATGGAGTCCATGATGGACGAGAGCGCCGCCCTACACCACCACCCATCTACGGCGGTCCGAGACGACGAAGCGTGCCGCCAGGGGTCACCTGACGTCATGATGATTGATGATGAAAAATCAAATGGCTATGAGGATTCGAAAGGATTAAGGCTTGTTCATTTATTGATGGCAGCCGCGGAGGCGATCACCGGCGTGAACAAGAGCCGTGATCTGGCTCGGGTGATATTGGTTCGGCTCAAGGAGTTGGTTTCTCCGACTGATGGCACTAATATGGAGAGGCTGGCGGCGTATTTTACCGAGGCCTTACAGTGTTTGCTAGAAGGCGCCGGGGGTGTACACGGTAAGCATATATTGGGTAATGGGCCCCACCACCACCGTGATGATCACCACCATCAGGCGGATGTGCTTGCAGCATTTCAGCTGTTACAGGACATGTCACCTTATCTGAAGTTTGGGCACTTCACGGCTAATCAGGCAATTTTAGAGGCTGTGACACATGATAGGAGGGTTCACATAGTGGACTACGATATCATGGAAGGGATCCAGTGGGCCTCCTTGATACAGGCCTTGGTTTCGAGGAAGGATGGCCCGCCGGGCCCGCACCTTCGCATCACCGCCTTGTCCAGGGGCGGGAGCGGGCGACGATCAATCTCAACGGTCCAAGAGACGGGTAGACGATTAATTGCTTTTGCGGCTTCGATCGGACAACCGTTTTCATTTCATCAGTGTAGGCTGGACTCTGATGAAATTTTCAAACCGTCTGCTCTCAAATTGGTTAGAGGAGAGGCACTTGTTTTTAACTGTATGCTACATTTACCGCACTTTAGTTCTGGCGGCATTGGATTTGATTGCTTCGCTTTCTATCCCAGTGCACAAGACCCTAAACCCGAGGTTGGTTACGTTGGTGGAGGAGGAAATGGGGCCCACCACCACGAGAGGAGGAGGATTAGTAGGTAGATTCATGGAGTCATTGCAGACCGCTATTTCGACCGCATTTATTCACTTTCGGTAGGGTTTCAATGCAAGAACGGCTCTCGGCATTGGTAGAGAGGTATTTTGGGCCTCGAATAACCAAGGGTCATTAATAGAATATATCGTGCCCATGGCCATGGGGAGGAGGAAGAATGCTGTTGGGGGAATTGGTTGAGTGCGGCGAGGTTTCGTGGTGTTAACATAAGCTTCGCCAATCATTGTCAAGCAAAATTATTGTTAGGACTTTTTAATGATGGTTATAGGGTGGAGGAGTCGGCAAGTAATAAACTTGTTTTAGGGTGGAAATCCCGAAGTTTGCTCTCAGCATCTATTTGGACGTCGTCACCGAATTTAAATTTGTAAATTGATTGATTTTCTTATTTAGCTTCTTTTAATTATTTCCCTACCTAGTTTAGTTTAGTTTAGTTTAGCCCTCACTCCCTTTAATTAATGGATTATTACTTATTTAAGCTAAATTTAGAACCAAATGTTGGATTAATTTTGTTATCCAATCCAATCCAATCGTTTTATTTTGGTTATTTCGAGTTAAGACGGATTCTTTATATAAAGAGCTTATTATTCCCTTCGTTCCTAAAAGATTGTCGTTTAAAGTTTTGGCACATAGATTAAGAAAGTATCATTTACCAAGTAAAATTTGTTTGAAATTCCATCACTACCCCTTTATGGGAAGGTGAAAACTATTAATACAAGGGAGAGAATTTATTGGGACAATGAGAGAAGGTAGAGATAATATAGGAAAGTAAATAATTTATTCTCTTTGAAAGTTGTAAACGACAAACTTTTTGAAACAAATTTTTTCTTCTAAAACGACAATCTTTTAGGAATAGAGAGAGTATTATATTTTGCCTCTTGGACAAACACTTAGTAAAGAGAAATGCTACGAGTATCTATCATTATTTTCTTACTATCAACTCTAGAATCACGTACGCCACCCTTAATAGCTGACCAATTCAGTCATTCAGATATATTCGATCCTAAACAAACAGCCCCTAAGTCTACTATCACATACAACCCGCTCACATGCATATTGGCATGGCCCACATGCAGAGACCATGTCAATATGCATATGAGTGTATATAAATGATTATATGTGATAGTAAACTTATTTATTTTAAGGGTTAAGTTCAGATGACCACCTGGGGTTTGGGCGGTTTTCCACTTAACCACCTATAGTCAGTAAAGCTACATTTAGACACCCAATTTTTTGAGTTGAAGTGAAAAAGTGCTTTCCGTCTTAACTCCGTTACTTTATTTGGCAAAAGACTTAATTACCCTTCATGAATTTGTATTGTAACATAAACCGGTGGTATTATTTCTCCCAGTCTTCTTCTTCATCTTATTCACCACTTTGCTTCAATTTTAATCCTCACCTGTTTCTAACCCACTTCACCAAATCACTCCGGCACAACTTCTCCAACACAATCGGCAAACCCCTAATCTCCGTCCAATTACTTGCCAATTTTTGGAAAGAAAAGAGAACAAAACTACTTACGAGTTGTATATTACCACAGTAGAACAACTCCATCCAATTAAATGTAGCCTAAAGGAAACAACCAAAGATATAGAAGTCCACAAAGTTAGATCACAAACCAACCTCAATGTAAGACGCGACAACTTCTGAGTGCTTCTCATTAGTTCTAGCAATAAATATATCTGCATTTCCTCTAAAGTTGCATCAACTTTGCGGAAATCCTTCTCATTGCAATAGGCTTCAACGAAGTAGGTATAAGAAATCACATCAGGACAAAATCCATGTTTCTCCCCATCTCTTCTATAATTTTTTCAGACTTCTCTAATTGCCTAGCTTTTGCACCAACCATGTAATAATATATTAAAAGTACGCAAATTTGGAGCTATTTGACTCTTGAACTCAGATATACATTTTTGAGCATGCTCAACCTTTTGATCCTTTATTAATGTATCCATGAGCGTATTCAATGCGAAAACATCCTTGTCCACTCTAAATCAATATATTCTTCTAACTGCCTCTATTGCCTCTTCATGCCTAAAAGTTGTCGATTCAAACTGGTCCTTCAGAATTCTACTTATCTTATCAACATCATGACTATCAACCCAATGTGACACTGACGGAAGCACAAAATCATCCTTTGGATCTGTAGTATCAATACCACTCTCTGCAAATTTAACCCAATTCGAAAGTTCAGGTGACTCACTCAAGTCAGTTGAATCATCTACTTCCAGTGACACAGTTATGTTGCAAAATGAATTGCATAAGAAATTATACATTCCATTCACAGGGTGAACATCACCTCTGTATATCTTCAAGTCTATTTGAGACCTAAAATGTCAAAAAGCCCTATCTTGTTATCATGGGAACTCTTCCTTAATGTCATCATCTGCATCAATTTCTTCAAAACCCATGAGCATATCTGCATCAAAATCATCCATATCATTTCAGATAAACGAATTCACATATAAACATGACCTATATTTAACAAAAACAGATTTTAGGGCTTGGTGAGAGAAAAGAGAAGAAGAAATTCGAGATTTGGTATAGCAAGAGATAAGAGTGAGAATTAATTTGGAGACTACTTTGATTTGAGAAGAAAATTGAAAAGGCGATTTTGTGCCGCCTCACTCTCTCTCATGGATTACGAATTGGTGCAGAGATTGGAGCAGGTCGTGAAGCAGCTCGCGTGGAGGAATCGAAGTGAAGGAACCCAATTGAAGAACCCAGAGATTGGTGCAGAGATTGGATTACGAAGTGAACGAACCCAGTTGAAGAAATCGGGCGAAACTGTGGTGGGTTTGAAGGTTCAAATAAGAGGAGAAGAGAGGAAGAAGAGGGTATTTCAGACATTTTCCATATTTTTTTTAACTGTTATAGCCCTTTTCACGCGTTTTTGACGCTTGATATACACGCACAGTTAAGTTGGATGAAAAAAGTGACGTTTTCACTTGAACTCAAAAAGTCGAGTGTCTAAATATAGCTTTACTGACTATAGGTGGTTAAGTAAAAAATCGCCCAAACCCCAGATAATCATATGAACTTAACTCTTATTTTAAAAACGTACGGTGTTATTATCATTATTCTTTTATAAGGAATAACTCCCACTAACGGGCAAGTTGGGCTGGTGGGTGGCATATCCCCCTCTTTCACTGGCAGGGCTCCCCTAATTTGGGAGTATCACATAAACATATCAAGATTCCTCAGAATGTACCTTTCAAAACACACACCTATTCAAGATTATAATCAAAAAAAATTGCTTTGTGGAAACAAGAAAAATGATTATTAAAAGCAAAGATGCTTAATGATGATATTTCATCATCACCATTTCTCATTTAAAACACATTTCAACTTGTTTTTATTAGGCTGAACAACAATGATAGCCCCACTCTTCGGGTAATACACCTACAATCAAGTTATTTTATTTCAATTTATTATATTATATTAGAAAGTATTATTATATTATATTTTTTTATTGATAGCAAACTAAGCTACTTAGTTTTTATATTATATTACATTATATTGCATTACATTATTTTTATTATATTTTATTTATTAGTAGCAAACTAAGTAAATGTTACTTAGTGGTTTTAATAGTGGCCAATTATGTCCTAATTTACTATATTTATTTATTTATTACATTATATTGGACGATTTTAGTTTAGTTAGTATTAGATTAGTATTTAATTATACAACTCAGTTAAATGCTACTTTGCTTATTACATGTTCTATAATTTTCATAAAAAAAAATTTGTCAGAAATTCTGTCAAAAATAAAATCACAACCAATAAATATATCAACAAAACCTTCATACGAACAATAAGAACCAAAAGGCACTACTGATGAGTGGGTTGTATATTCTCGAATCGAGTACTTTTGGACTTAAATTATTTAGGACATTTTACTTGTTTTTATATTATTGTGTTGGTAAATGCAACAAAAAGGGTAAAACGGTAATTTCTGATAAGAGAAAGGGCAAACTGGTAATTTCAACAACTTCACCCGCGTCAGGCCTAGACGAGTCAAACCCAGCGTCGGGGTGCTGGAAGTCAAGGAAGCTTAGAGGAGGCCTTGGTTAATTGGGATTTTGGACGAATTTCTAATTGGATTCTGAATAAAGCTGGACTTTGAGGAGGAATTTTTATATTAAGGAGGGAAGGTTATTCATTGAAAAACACAGAGAGATTGAAGTAGATAGCTAGTGATTGGAATCGGAGAGTTGCAGAGCTTCGCAAGGATTCAGGCCGGAGACTTGAAGAGGAAGAAGACCTCATTGAGTTACCAGTTTGTGTTATCTTTCGCCTTTGTAGGTTTACTTATCTGCGTATGCATACTAGGTCTAAAGGTAAGGAGGAATATTTGCCGTACGCAGACGATATCGAAAGAAAGTTCCGAAAACTGAAGTTATCTGGTGAATAAACACAGACGGAAGAAAAATAGACAAAGGAAACCAATACGCAAAAAATTATGGCTGCAAAAGAACAAAAATCACTAAGGGATTATGTCATGCCGTTAGTGACAGGCATTCAATCCGGCTATCAATGCGATTAGTTTCGAGATTAATCTAGGAACCATTCACATGTTGTAGAATTCATTGCAGTTTGGGGGTGGTCCGAATGAGCATCTCATCAGTTTCTTGGAAATTTGCGACACATTCAAGTTCAATGGGGTTACGAAGGAGGCAACGAGGTTAAGACTTTTCCCTTTCACACTCCACGATAAAGGCAAAAAATTGATTGCACTCTTTGCCATCGGGTTCAATCACAACATGGACAGATTTGGCACAAAGTGTTTTAGCTAAGTTATTTCCACTTGCGAAAACGACAAAAATGAGGAATGTCATTACTTCATTCAACCAATTTGATTCAAAGACTTTATATGAGATATGTGAAAGATTTAAGGACTTACTCTGTAAGTATCCCATCACGGAATTCCGAAATAGTTGCAGGTGTAGACGTTCTACAATGGGTTGCATGGTCCCATGAGGACAAGTATCGGTGCAACATTTTGGTTATGAGAAAGAAATTCGATGAAGCATACCAGTTATTAGAAATAATGGTCACTAACAACTATCAGTGGCCTACGACAAGGGTCAATCCGTCAAAAACACAAAAGTTAGAGTTGGATAATACCTACTTTGACTAAAAAGATTGATTCATGGGAACCATAGACAAGTCAACCGGTGGCGATAGTTTTTGAACTCTGTGCGAGAAATCATGTTACTGATCAATGTGCCATCAGCGATTTGTAGAAAATCAGAACATATACCAGCATCAATATGAGAATTCCTACAACCCTAGGTGGAGTAACAATCAGGCTCAAAACTAAGGTCCAAGACAACCGTATCCACCAGGTTTTCACAATCAAACAACCCACCGGTCAGAAAAGCAACCAACTTTAGAGGAGGTCTTAGCGAAATTCATTATAGCCGCAAACTATTTTACAGAATATATAGGGGTAATATGGTAAAATGCCTCCCCTTAATAAAAATAAAATAAAAAACGCAACATCAGGAAGTGAAGAAGAAACATGGCGGGGTAGGAGGAAGTGAAGCATATTGAGGAGTGTTCTATTGCCAAGTATGTATCTTTATCCCCTCTTTATTAATTCTTTCTTTATCATCAGCTCTGTATTTTTGTTTCAATCTTTCACCCAAGTTAGGGTGCTGTTTAACTGTTGAAATGCTTTGAGACCCAGAAATTTTATGATCTTTGGATTCATAATTTAGCTTAGATTGCTTAGATTTCTTTGTTGTTGCTACTTTTTCTGTTGACATTACAAGTTTTTCACTTTTGCAAATTTAGAGTGTTGTTTGATCAGCTGATGAGTTGTGCTTCTGATAAAATGAAGATCTGAATAATAAAAAGAATTAAAAAATTAAATTTGATCTCGCATAATTTGAAGTTTGGGTATATCTAAGTTTATATATTTATACACACACATTTGCAGTCAAAAGAGAAACATAATGAATTGGATTATCCCAGGCAACAGGGAGTGAAGTTGACTCCAATCCCGTAAGACACACAACCAGAGCTGGGTAAAAAAAATAGAAAACAAAAAATTATTTATCTTGAACTTCAAAACGCCATGGGTATTACCCCTTGTCACAATATGATGCTTGAACCCTGATGAGAGAAGCTTTGTGTTGTAAGAATTACTAGGAAGCGGTGGGAATTTGATTATTACGATGGGGGCAAAAACTTGGAATTTATGAGGAAATAGAAATTTATCATAGGCGAAGATGGAAGTTGATAGCAAAGTATGTCAAGTAGGTGCATAGGATTTTATTCACAACGTTGCTACAATTTTTATATTTGTGGCAATATAATAGGCATGCTTTCATTCCCCACTATTTATGCTGCATGCTGCTTATGTGTGGATTGTGTTCCCCGTCTATTTTATTATTTTAACCAGCTCTACATTAGTTTTGTTGTCAGAACTCTAGATGTGTAATACCTACTTTAGGGGTTTAGCATCGTGACATTGAGGAGCTAGATTCAAGCTTTCCAGGCTATTTACTAGATGATGTGTTCTAAAAGTTTATGCACTTCCATTGTAGGATTTCAAAATCTTTGTAGAATGTGGGAATCAGAGATTTTGAGGCTGTTACTTCCACATCTCATCATGATAGAACTGGTGTAGCAAAGAAATTGAGAAGGAAAAACAACAAACCATAAAGCAAGGGAGTTAAAAGTTTAATAGATTAGAACACACGAAACTTTAAGGCAGCAAGCAAGCAGTCAGAGTAAGTGGAACCTCTGTGGGAGTTTTTGTTAAGTACAACTCAAAATATACACTAAACTGATTTGAATTTCTTTACCCCTTCAGTCTAATAACCCCTCGGTAGAACTATGACATAACTATTGAAAAATACCTCCTCAGTAATCAGAGTTAACCCCAACACGACTCTATTGTAAATGAGTAAAGAAACAACTTTCAATACAGGTAAAAACTCCCAAAACTCAATAAATTAAAAGTGATGAAACAAACTAATTTTCGGGCATAGTCAATCTATTAACTCCCCCCTTAACCCGTAATTGATATACTTCCAACAGAATTAGTTTCCTGTTTTGTATCAAGCACGCTTGGTAACCGTTTATTAGAGATGATTTGTAGGTTAAAAGTTCATGACTAAGAAAGACTTGAGCGATAAAATACCTTTCTATATTCTTGACAGAAATTGGCTTATAGAAAATTAGCCTCATACTGAAGCTAGTTGCAAATTGCTTATTGAACTTTATATACTCCATAACATGCTGAAGTTGGCATATTGCTGCACAGATGAGGAGGAACAATGTGTTTTGTTTTCTACAGCACCCACCTTGTGTTGTAGAAAACTGCAGTCAGCTTTTACAGTTTTAACATGTAATAATCAAAATTATGCATTGGAAAACATAAGATTATGATATTTATTATTACTCGATTTAATAGAAATTTAGCCTTTAGAAAGATAGGTTGACGGTCTCAAGTATAGCAAAATATGTTAATTACCCAATTGATAAGTGACTACTAGTTAAGAAGATTTATTTATTTTTAGTTTTTTAGGAGTCTGGGACTTTTTTGGGATTTTTGTTTTTTGTTTCTTTTTCATTTTCATACCTTTTTCTTTTTCCCGTGGATGTTACAACTCTGTCCTTACATTTGCATAAACCCTCTCAGTCCCAAAGGAAATCTTTCTGCAGTTCAATTCCTTTTCAATAGGTCTGTTTCACTTTATGATAGTTTACACCACTGATTATGTTTGTTATTGTATATGTATACATGTTTGTATGTCTGTTTGCTTTTTTGATAGATCTGTTTATTTGTTTCTGATATATTATTCCATTTAATTTGTCTAGTTTTGTTCAATTCACTTTATGTTGCTTTCAAACCATTAATTTCAAACCATCAAGTAGCTATTTTGTGCCACAAAAGAGTCGCATTCTCCCTCGTTCTCTCTCTCCTACTCACTCACAGAAAGAAAATGGGAGATGCAACGAAAGAAAACATTATGGAGTTCGTACACTCAGTAGTGTCAAGCAATCAGAAACCCTTGAAGGGTCTTGCACTAAAATCGAGGGCTACGATTTCAACCGTGGAGTCAATTATACTGAGCTTCTCAGCTCCATGCTCTCCACTGGTTTCCAGGCCTCAAATCTTGGTGACGCCATTCAAGTCGTCAATCAAATGGTTAGTGTTCAGTACAAGTTTCTTTCTTTTTGTATTTTAAACCAGAATTATTTATTTGAGTTTTGAATTTGGGGTTTTGAAGCTAGATTGGAGGCTTGCAGACGAGTTTTTAGCAGAGGATTGTAGTGAAGAGGAGAGAGAACCGGCATTTAGAGAGTCCGTGAGGAGCAAATTGTTTTTGGGGTTTACTTCAAATCTTGTTTCTTCTGGTGTTCGGGACACCATTAGGTATCTTGTTCAGCATCACATGGTAAGTGATATATTCAAATTGCCCATTTTATTTCTTGTATTTTTCAATACATACATTTGTTTGATGGAATAACTGTGTGAAATCACTGAATTAGGACAACAAGATGAAGTTGTTACGAGTAATTAAATTTATGATTGTAATTGAACTAGTCCATTTTTTAGACTGTTAAACTAGGTTTAGTGTGTTGACAATTGATAGAAGTATTAAACTGTAATGGGTGTTAAACTAAGTATTAAACTGTTAAACGAAGATGGACTTTCATCCTAGTTGTTGCCACATAAGAAATTAAATGGGTTTAACTACTTTTTATCGACTTTTCTTTGAAAATTGTCATAATACCCTCAACATTAATAATGAAAAATTATTAGTATTTTTTTTGTTGACAAATTTGTCTTTCATTGTATTAAGATATATTACATATATTATTGAAAAAAAGAGAAATTTGGGTAAATTTTGAATTGGAGTAATGTCTTTAACATTATTCATAAGTATATTCATAATAAGCACAAATTAAAATTCATAAAAATAAATTCAATCTTCAAAATATAACTAAAATTTTGAAAATTAATTACTATTTTTATTTTTGAAAATTAATATAATTATTATTTATATCATGAAATCATTAGCTCTAGGCTTAAATATAAAAGAAAGAAATATTAAAAAAATAAAAATATGCTAAAAAGTAGGCTTTAAATTTTGTAGTATATTACAAATTAAAAGAAAAGTTAAAAAAGAAATTAAAACAAATCCTTCATTGATGATCTGCATTGTAAAAATCATTTATTCATCAGATCCGATCAGATCTAGCACATTAATATGAGTTCCTTCTTCGGTGGTGGTTCCTTTGTTTCTTTGGTGGTGGTTCCTTCTTCCTTTAAAAGGTTTCTGATTTTGGTTGGACCTGGGTTTTGATTGCGTCTGATTTGGGCTTGGATTTGCTGTTCTTCTTTGGTTGAATGGGGTTTGTCATGTTCTATCTGGGTTTGACTAGAGTTTAACATCTTCATTTTCTAAAATTAATGAAAAAACTTCTGCTGATTTAATTGATTCAGAGATGTATGAAAAGCATAACTCGAATAATTTTAGAGATGATGAAGAACAACAAATAGTTGAGGATCATATTGAGACATCCGCAGGTTACAACAGTGCCAAAACTGGGTGGGGGGAGGTTAGAACTCGCACATCGAAGCGGATGAAGGCAGAAGATCTTATTCCAATGGATTCTTGTGTTGGATACCATGACACTCATGATGGCCAATTTAGAGGCAAAAGAGATGCCGATGATGAAACCATACTATCTGGGTTCTGTTCTGATTGCATCAGATTTGATATGGTTTGGTTTGTTGATATTCTCTTCTTTTCGCCGGATTCTATGGTGGTTTGGTTTGTTGCTTCTGATTTCATGTGCTCTGATGTCGTTAATCGAATCAGATCTGACTAGATCCGACTTCAGTAGACCAGATCTGGCATTAGCGACAGAGGAGGTGGTGTCAGAGGTGCGGGTGGAACGGTGGCGGGGGAATGTGGTGGGTATCACGATGCAAGATATCACGGCGGTGGTGGTTGTGATCGGAGGTTAGTGGTGTAGATGTTTGGGGGGTTGATGGTGGTGGTTATGGATGATGGTGGCGGCCAATGGAGGTCTATGAGGAAGATGAAGTTTTTTTTTCTCTTTTATTTGGAAAAAGGAATATGGTAATAATAATAATAATAATAATAATCCCTCCATTTCAAAATATTAGATAATTTTATATTTTTAAAGTGAATTTAAAATATTTAAAAATTAAAAAATAATATGAATTCATTAATTTTATATAAATATATTTGTAAAAATTATACATTAATATATTTATTATTAATTTATTTAATTAATTTAATTATTTGTTATGTACATTAATTTGATTTATATTTTGGTTAACTATTTATTATAGAATTGACAATTGTTGTGTTTTTTAATTGTTGAATATCCACCTAAGCATCTGATGTGGTGTCACATAAACATTCCGTTAACTTTAACACTTTTAGACGAAAATTTTAATTTTTGTAAAAAAGTTATAGTTCAATAAGTTGACCGTAAAAAAATTCACTTGAGTGATGCATTTGTAAACTGACCCCTAGTAGAGTGGGAAAAAGTGTATTTAACCCGGTAATACCCAATCTCGATGAAATATACTTACTTGACCAATGAATACCTTTTCATTGATGTGAAATTCTCATAATATGGAGAAGAATGTTTGCCATTAATTTGTTTAGTGACTTGATTATTTCATTAGATAGTTCAATCCAGTATTATTTTAGTAGTGATTCTTAAGATATAGGAAGTTTCCTAATTAACCGCAGGTTGGTGTAGTGGTTACAACAGCTGGTGGTGTAGAAGAAGATCTTATAAAGTGCCTTGCACCCACTTATAGAGGTGATTTTTCTCTAGCTGGAGCTGCTCTGCGCTCAAAAGGACTGAACCGTATAAGTAACCTGCTGGTTCCTAATGACAACTACTGCAAGTTTGAGGATTGGATTATTCCCATATTTGACCAAATGTTGGAGGAGCAAACTGAGAAGGTATTCCAATATTTGAGTGAATTTTTAATCATATAAATGACCTATGGGTATTGAACTTTTATGATTGTGCAACTACCTTGTTTTACTAGATAAATAGCAGAAATGATATCCATTTTGAATAAAAATTAAATTTCTATTAATTGTGTAAGTAAATGCTAGATGCTTTCTCTATATGTCTGGCAAATTCCTGTTCTTTATGGCTCAAAACTCGTTCACAGAAAGATGCATTCAGACACATGACTATAAATGTAGTATTCTCCAAATGTATACATTTTTCAATCATTAGCGCTTATATATCAAGTAGTTCTAGCTTTTTAGTGGACATATTTGATGGAATGTCTTGGTGACCTATGATTGAAACTCAGATTCTTCTCTCTTGTATGTTTTTTTTCTTCTTTCACTTATTCTAACTTGAGCATAGCTCTTTTCTTTCTTGTTTCTTTGTTTTCTTTTTATTTTCCATCAACTACTTTTCTTAATTATCTACTGCTTTGAAGAGACCATCACATAAATGATGCCCCTAGACATTCCTTCCATCTAACAGGGTGAATTGTGGATGCCGTCTAAAGTAATTGCTCGCTTGGGGAAGGAAATCAATCATGAGAGTTCATATCTGTACTGGGCATATAAGGTTGGTATTGACCCATATTTAAGTTGACTTCCTGAAATACTACCTATTTGTTTTTTATTAATGTTTGGGATACCAAACCAGTCTTTACTACATTGATTGGTGGCTCAATACTTAATATTTATACATAATCAATCACCATGACATGATCAACCAATGCAAAGACGACAATTCAGTTTTGGTACCCCGAGCATTATTCTTGTTTTTTCTTTTCCTGTACTTATTCTCTTTATCAGAGTGTATATATATATATACACACATATAGGTTGTCTCTCTCCAGCGAATCATAGGGGGCGAACTAAAAACGAACCGGCTATAGCGACGGTTTTATCCGTCGCTATAGCATAGAAAATCGGCTTTTTATGTCTGTCGCTATAGCCGATTCATTTTTAGTTCGCTCCCTGTGTGTGTGTGTGTGTGTGTGTGTGTGTGTGTGTATATATATATATATATATATATTCGCTGTCATTGCTTTTAAGTAGTGCAATAAAGAAAAAATCAATTTTTTGAATTTGTTCGAAGTGCCATGTCAATGCTAGGATTTCATGGTAATTTTTGTTCCCCATTCCAGGACATGCTTCCTGCTTGAAAAAGTTATAACACCTACAATTCTTGAACTTGAATTTTATGTTAATGTTGTAGAACCTTCTACTGGCTGTAATCGTATTGTTTTTTATTATCAATTCATATATAGATAGGTAGCGAAGTAAGACAATCTAATGGGCTAGCAGCTGATATACTACAAGAACAGTTATTACCGTTGCTCTAAATACTCCAATTCAAAATAGAGCTTCTTTCTCCATGTCTTATTATACCTTAGGGTGAACTAATTTAAACCATTATACTGTTTATTTGTCTTTCAGAACAATATTCCTGTCTACTGCCCTGGAATAACGGATGGCTCTCTAGGGGATATGTTATACTTCCACTCTTTCCGCAATCCTGGTCTAGTCATTGACCTGGTGCAAGGTAACCTTTTTGCTGTATTCGTGCATTCTATCATAGGTTAAAAGTAAATTGACTATCATATTTACCTTGGTATACAGATATCAGAGCCATGAATAGCGAGGCAGTCCATGCAAGTCCCAGCAAGACTGGGATGATAATTCTTGGGGGAGGGCTACCGAAGCATCACATTTGCAATGCTAATATGATGCGTAATGGTGCAGATTTTGCCATCTTCATCAACACAGCACAGGAATTTGATGGAAGTGATTCCGGTGCCCATCCAGATGAAGCTGTATCTTGGGGGAAAATTCGTGGTTCTGCCAAGACTGTAAAGGTTAAGCCTTTTGCCTGTGCTTTAATTGCTGCCTTAGAGCTTCTGGAATTTGTAAAAATTGTATAGATTTCCATGTACATCATCACCTTTACCATGTCAATATTTTATGCAGAAGGTATACAGTTGTAATTATTTTGTTTAAATGCGTTTGTTTTGATCAGGTACACTGTGATGCAACTATTGCCTTCCCTCTACTGGTTGCAGAAACATTTGCAGCAAGGAGAAAGAACTATACTAAGGCTAAGCCCTGACACTTGTTTCGGTGGGATGCAGAATCAGCATTCTATACTGACTGACCATTTAAGAAAACTGGTGTTTTGTTAGAACTATAAATTAGTTGATTTATAGAATGGTAGTGAGGCATATTTGGTGGGACATTTTGCTCGTTCCTGGTCGGTGGATGGATTTGATAGAAATGTTGAATATGGTGAGGTGAGGATTAGGAATATCTTGGCCAATTTGGTAGGAATGTGGAATCTGCCGACTGCCGTAGCTTGCAGCATCAAAGATATGGGAATGCAGTGCCATTTTGTATTATTAGAGCATGTATGTTTGAAATTGTTGGAATGTATATATTTCTGTAGTTCCACCGGAAGTGTCATCTATTTGATACGAGAGCAATGTACAATGAAAAACTGGTTGGCTTGTCAACCTTTTATTTAACTTACTTTTTCATTCAAGTATCATTTATTGTATTTCACTTAAAATGAAAAAAAATAAAATAAATAGAGAAATTCTGTCTTCTTCCCCGTCTCCACTTAATTACTCTCTTCCTTGACCTATCCATAAAGGAGAGCTTCCATATTTTGATGATGGGAAGGTTAAAGTAAAGTTATTTATTTGAATAGATGGTATGGAGACAGAGCTCATAATCTTATAATTTGTTTTACTTCTGCAAATTTGAGAGATAGGATGAAACAGAGTCCATAGATTATCATATTCTCTTCCATATTGTATAATTGTTGATTTGTTCATTCAAAACAGATAATGCATAATGGGAAAGTTTTGATACTTGCCACAAATTAATGTATACTTGTAGTGTATAAGAACATCTTTGATTTGTTAATTAATATGCAGTTAGTTGTACCTAATTAGATCATGTCTATGTCTCTGTGTACCCTGATTCTTCTAACCAGTAATTTCATTTAAAATTGTTGTTGTAAAATTTGGATATTTACACTTAATTTATATTTATACTAGCGATAACTCGTGCCTGAAGGCATTGTATAATTCAAAAAAATAATAATAATAAATCATGAACACAAAAAAATGAAGCACTGAATATGGACACACACTAAACTAAAAGCCTAAATTAATTCTTAACACACCCGCACTTTCCATACATACTCCACAAAGCATTTAAATGAAAAATTCTTATGAAGATAAATTTCAATGAATAAATAAAGAATATCTAACTTTAATAGTCAAATTTATTTTTTAATAAAGACAAATTTAAACTAAGTTTAACTACATTTCAAGATTTATTTTTTATTATTTATAAGCCTTTTTGATTGATTGTAACTTTTTAAATAGTAACTTGACAATTAAAAATTATTGTTTGCTTGTGGATGTGGGTGAGATGATGGATGTGGGTTTGAGAGAGTGAAATGATGGATGTTGGTTTGAATTTTTGAGAGATAAATTCTTGGCCGTCGGATGTTGAAGTCCCAAATGATTTTAGATTGTTGGATATTGAAGCCTAAATTAATTTGAGGCCGTTGGATGTTGAAGCCTTGAGATTTGAGCTGCTCTGTTTTATATTATAGATATAGTATTCTCAACTAAAAATTAAGTACCATATTTTTTGTAATGTGGTCACTTATATCATTTTCATAATAAAATATAGTAATAACATAAAAAAAGATTTAGATTAAATATTAAAATAATAAGTACTAGAGTACTTATAAAATAGTTTATTTATGTTAATTTAAACTTCAATTCGATTAGTAAAAATAATGATGTATGTCAACCTTTTTAAATGATTTTTTTTTAAATTATATATTTTTTTTTCGTCTAGAAAGCATTATTAATAATTTTATATTTTAATACAGATTTTGCCAAATAAAGCCCGAAGCTCGTGATTTTATTTGGACTGTTTGGAAATAGCCCAAACTCGAGCCCAATAATTTTAAAATGGGCTGAGCTTGGATAACTTTAAACCCGACTCACAAAACCCAATTAATAGGCCTAGTAATAATATTATAAAATGTTATAATGTTTCACAAGTTTGTCATCATAGTTTTATTTTCATACCACTACTAAACTATTAACATATTATTTTAGGATAAACAAAGTACAAAATGTACATCCAATAAATTGAAAGTCTTGTGATAATCTGATGTGTGTTCATTTTGCTTAGCCCAAGGCCCAAGTTTTTATATGGATTGAAATATTGGCCTATGGATTTAGGGCTTAGTTTGCTAGTAATTAATTAAACTTCATCCATCTATCTAGTAATAAGGTTTTGTTCGGCTATCAGCGTTTACATTTACATCATTTAGACCTTCAAACATAACACACCAATTTTGACGCGCTGCGCTTGTGAGTTAAATAAGCTGATACTAGAAGAACAAGATTTTTAAGTACGTTTGAACTTCCAAACGCAACAAACACCGAGTAACTAAAAACATACACTATCGCTACTCGTGTTTATACAAAAATAATTGAAGAAGTCAAATTATAGAGTTCTTTTGTGTAAATTCCCCTAAAATACTTTAAAAAAATTTAACCTTTTTTTTGCTCTATCATCCTCCCACTCTTTCGATCTATAGAGAAGGATTGACTATCTTCATTTTTTTTCTAAAATATGATCCAATTTTCCTTCCAAAATAGAAAAAATATATGATATTTCCGGAGTTTTAAAGACCGATTTCCTTAACACGGTTGGCCAGATTCCTGGTATGCGTGGATAGCTCCATTTTTTATTTTTATTTTGAATTTGTGTATTTCTTCTACAAATGATCAATAATTAGTTTTCTCAAATAGTTAACAAACATTTGCCATGGATAATTTCTCATATGTATATATATTTCAAGAAAATAATATAGTTTATGTTCATTTTTCCAAAACTGATGGATTCAAGAGAGACCCTACCAGGAGCGGATTCATAAATTTTTCTCAACAAGGACGAATTTTTAAAATCTTGAAAAAATAGCACTGATCCAACTTTTACTTGGATGATTGTAGGAAAAAAATACATACAATTTTGATTTTTTATTCCAATGCCCTATCTTTATATTTTTATAGAACACATTATCATTGAAACTCACATAAAAGAAAGAGGCAGAACTGCAGATAAAAACAATTTGACACAAACCCAATTCTGGACACAATTGTATCAATTCATTTAAACACTAAAACTACATGCTTATCCAATATTAACAACAACAGTTGTACTCACCGGAAGTCTCCAACCTACAAGGCCACAACAAATTCAAATAAACTATCAAACAAAAAAACCCTAATTAGTTACCTCTTAAGTCCAAAATATAACAAATACATCAAATAAATTAAATTGGGTTTAACCCCAAGTTCTCAACCAACAACAAATTTAAACAAACTACAAATTTTAAATTATCAAACAAAAAAAACCCTAATTTAGTTGCCTTCTAAATTTGATTACTCTTATATACGCAAGAGGTAGTGCCATAATGGAGATGTAGAAGTAGTGGGCCTAGTGGTGAAGTCGCGAAGATGTAGAAGAAGTAGTAGCGGAGAATGGATATGTAGAAAAAGTAGTGGCGAAGCCACGGAGGCGGAGATGTAGAAGACAAAAGTATAATGAATCTACATTTGTCTGTATTTGTATTTAGAATATGAATGAATTTTTTTTTGCTCACTTTAACTCTTCCATTAATTTGCCCCCTTAAATTTATTCACTTACGTACTAAAAAAATCTAGGACAGCTACCTATAGTGTCCTTTATACCTGGCAAACGGGTCGGGCTAAAATGGCCCAACTTTTCGTGGGCTGGAATTGTGAGGCCTGGGTTGGGCCGGGCCGACCCGCAGGCTTCTTCCTTTTTTTTTCATGCTACACAATTTGTCAATTAACTCAAAGTAAAATAATAAAGACTATATAGCTACTTGTGAGGGTTGAACACAAGACCTATAAGTCATCAAATAAGAGTTTAATCCAACTAAACTACAACAATTACTTACTAAAACATGTTTAAATGTTATACATAACTAAATTATGTCTAATTTGTAGTGCTTTCTTTTTATTATATCTATATATAATTTTTAATTTTGATAATATTCTAACACCACTACCTAATATTTGCTTTGATATTAATATTAAACAGTGCATAATTTGCTGCAATAACTTCTTCTCTTCAAAAGTCCAAAATTTTCAATTCAATTCAATGCCTATTGTCCATAAATCAGCCTAACGTATATTCAACAATAGCATAGCAGCACTTTATAGTTTCTTATAATTCAGAAATATCCCATTTATTTTTTGCAGTGAGCATCTATTATGTGCATCCAAGTTCTGCAGAAATAGTAATAAACCTGATCAAAAAAAATTATCAATTAAACAACTTTCTAGGAATATTATGAAAGAGAAACGACTAAATCATTTGGTTCTGAATTAACAAGGAAATATATCACTTACATGTTCTTTTATATGCCTACAGTTGCAATTCATGTCAGCGAAAATACAAAGAAACTGTTATAGGAACTGTTATTTTATTTAGATGCATGCATGTTAAAATGAGGAACTATTATAGTTCAGTTGGATTGAACTTTTATTTAATGATTTGGAGATCTTGTGTTCAACCTTCACAAGTAACATTATTTTTGTTTTATTAAAACAATAATTTACGGGCGGGCCGGGCAAAAAACGGGCCAGGCTAAAATGGCCCAACTTTACGTGGGCTGCAATAATAAAACTCATAGTCTATTTTTTTTGCGGACGGGCCTGAGTCTCTTTTGCCAGGTCTAGACTACACCTTAACAAATCCGCCACTGAACCCTACACTTGGGCACAAAGGGGACGTGTTGTGAAAATTTTAATAAAATATCATTTAAGAATTATAAGTTCATAAAAATATATAAGTTCATATAAGTGCAAATCCAATGGGAGTGCTATAATTGGTTCTATAGTCAAATTATAGCACCAAATGTCAAAAACTCAAATCTAACCCACTTCTATAATTAGTTCTAAAATAGCAAAATGCTATACTTGGTTCTATAGAACCAAGGATGACTATAGTCATCCTATAACAATAATGATGATAATAATAATAATAATAATTATAATAATAGTAGTAGTAATAAAAATAAAAATAATAATAACACTAATAATAATTATAATTATAATAGTAATGATAATAATAATAATAATTTTAATAATAATAATTTATTACAATAATAATAATAGTAATAATTTTAATAATAATAATAATACAATAATAGTAATTATAATAATATTAATATTAATAACAAAAATAATAACAATAATAATAATTATAGTAATTATTATTATAATAGTAATAATAATTATAATAGTAATTATTATTATTATAACTATAATAGTAATAATAATAATAGTAATTAACCATGAGATGGAAGGAAAGTTAGTTAAATTTGAAACAATTTGGTGCTAAAATAGAACCAACCACTGGAGACTGGGTTCTATTTTAGCACCAAAAAGCACTTTTTGGTGCCAAAATATAGCAATGGCTATAGCCATTTTGACATTACCATTGGATTTGCTCTAAAATATCTATTTACATATTTCATCCTTCTCAAAAATTGTGTTTTATTTGGACTTCTAAGAGTTGTTTTTCAAAATTCAAAATTTTAAAATTAATGTAAATCAATGTAATTTTGGACTGTACACCGAAAATATTACTTCCACTCTTTGACAAAAAGAATCTCAATATTAACAAACTTTATGAATTTCAAAAATATATTTCTATTTCATGTTTTCTCTTAAATTTATTGATTGTTTAGTTTACAATATAGTGATAGTATGATAATGTTATTGTGATAATAACCAATAAAAATATGAATTCTTTTTGGTAACATAGTTAATAATAGCTTTGTACTTAATTATAATATATTTCAAATAAATTCATTAGAAATTAACCGTTCTTTGTATTCTTTTTTTCAAAAGAAAAACATGAAAAATCAACACTTTGTCTATTAAAACTGTTAGGAAAAATGCATATTTGATTTAATGATGAGATAATGTATATTTATAATCAATAACTTTTGTGAAGTCCTTAAAATGAAATTTATGTAAAGAATAATGCTAGAGACAAACTATTTTACAAATTACTGATGTGGCATACTCCACCTCATCATATTGTGTGGGGCCGAAGACTACATTGAAATAATTTGTTGATCAATTCGCTGAGGTGGAGTATGTCACATCAGCAATTTGTGAAATATTTGTAAAATAGTTGTGTCTGTAGCATTACTCTTATGTAAAAGGACTTAGAGGATCAAACTTGTTAGATTAATTTATTCTGTTGAGTAAATTAAATGTATAGATTATAGGAAATTAAACGATCGTAAAGCTATTTAGACGATCGTAGAGCTTACTGAATGATCGTAGAACATACAAGTCATCGTAGTCTGCTAAGAGATCGTAAAACCTATTGAAAATCGCAGTCTGCCAAAGATCGTAAAACTGTCTACTTTGAGATCGTAAAACAAGTTGAAGACCGTAGAGTCTGAAATAGATCGTAGAGCACATGGAAGATCATTGAGCTTATGGAACGTAGAGCTTGACAATTGTATAGTAATCTACCTAGATACTCTACGACCACCATGAAACTCTACGATTAGTGATAGACACATAATTAATACATTTTAATATTTATTATTTTACATGTTTATTTTATTTAACTAATACATTTTATTTTGTTTTGTAAAAAATAACATTTATTTTTCTTGGAGGGCAAATAAAGGATTTATATCCAACTTTTAAAGATGCAAAAAGACTCTTAGAAGATTACCATATAGAGATTGGAGTCAAGAAAGAAGGAAAGAAGAGGAAAAAATAGAACAAAAGTGTCCAAGTTCAATGAATCTAAATTATGGAACAAATTTATTTTCTCTATAAATAAGTCTATTATTTTAGAGAGAAAGAGTATTAGGTATTGTATTAGTTTAGGTTAGGACTATGAATAGATTAAATTACTTCTTCATTGTACATTCGTTGGATGATCGTTAATTAAAGAAAGTTTTTTTATTTATTTTTAATCTTCTTCTTTTCTTTATTTTAGTTAGTTTATTTATTTTCATGTCTAGCTAATTTCTTTAATCTAGGACGAAGATGAAATTAAATAAATATTCATGATAATATTTTTTATTTCTTCTATTATTTATGCTTTTATATTTAATTGATTTCGCATTCATGTTTCGTTATTGAAATACTTTCGTTTTATAGTTCTTATGTGATTTTAAATTAATTTAGAGGTTTTGATAGATTATTGTTAAGATATGAGTTTTTCATAATTCATGTTTGCTCAAAGAAGTTTTGATGGGTTATAGTTAATCCTTAAATTTTCATAGTCTATGCTTGCCCACGTTAATTGCAAAATTACTAAATTAAAGGGAAGAAAGATTAAAATAATAGTTGAGTTATAAAAATAGAAGAGATTGAATTATATGTTATGTTTATTATATAATGGATTCGTATTCCTAAATTATTTCCTCATTATTAATTCTCATATTCTAGTTAATCAATTATCAATCTTTATTTCTAATTCGCCTAAAATAAATATTAAGAAAACATTAAAATTAATCTAGTCTATTTGGGTTCGACTTGTACTTGTCAGTTTTTCAATTCGTCATTGTACACTTGCAGTACATAATTTTAGCACATCAATTAGAAAAATCGTAGAGTATATCAGCTCTGAAATTGGACTGATATTGTCAAGACTCGTAAAGTGAAGATCCCAAGATAGTTGATGAACATCTTAAGAAGATCAGATCGACTTGTGTCTACCAGCTAGTTCGGTGAACTGACAGCGACACATGCACGTACAAGTCAGTATAACAATCTGATATTGTGATATACTCTCTAAAAGTCAACAATGATCAGAACATTAAATGAGCAACGACAACTTAATTTCAAACGAGACAATCTCAAGGACATCTACATATTCAATCCAACAATAACGATCACAAATTATACAAGTTGAATTGTTGTCAAACTCTCAAGAACACTACTCTACGAATCTAGAAGTATTTATTTTGTTGTTAAGTCTTTCATTGCTAGACTTAAAACATCTTAATTAGCAGCACCTCCAACTAAATTTATATCTTAGTGATTGTTCAAGTCTTAGCGACCTTTGTAATCAAGTCTTAGTGACTTATTTAAAGTCTTTGTGACTCCAAAAAATATTAGTGATTCAGTTGTTATAATTGTTATGAGTGAACTGATATAAGTGATCACTTATCCTTAGTAGATTATTCTTACTCATAGAGTAAAAAAATGGATTAGGAGATCTTTGTTTTCCGAACTACTTAAAATTTTCTATGTCTTCTTTACTTTCAACACTTACATTATTGCAAAATTGTTAATATTTATTTATAACTTAATTCCATCTGTGTGTTAAATTTAGAACTGTGACTTTCTTAAATCTTTAAAGGGGATTTTTAAATTATCATTCCACTGAGCATAATTAAATTAACTTGCTTAATTTATAAATTAGTAATACTATTTTAAAAAGATTTTTTTTAAAGGATCTATTCAACCCCCATTCTAGATCTATAAGTGCTTTGAAAAACAACAAAAACTATTATAGGCAAAGTTTTATCGCTCACAAATTTATTCTATATATAGGGGTAAAAAAGAATCTCTGTCTCTTTGTTTAAATTGTGTACTTTTTTAAAAAAAAATTCATCCAGAATCAAACATTTCTGAATTTGCCACCTAACAGAGTATAATTTAAATTGTCCCAAACTACTCCTTCTTTTATATATTTTATTATCAAAATATATATAATATATAGGTATATATTAATACTACTAGTTATTACCATCAAATTGGTGTGATTGGGAGTCCATGGTAATTAACTAACTCAAAATATTTTCTTCATTGCACTTCTAAATAAATAAATGAAATTGTGTGTAACCTCTACCCTACCAAATTATGTCGTTTCTATAGAAAGTGATAGAACCGTAGCTTCGTAGGGTCAAAATTATAGTAGAAAACAATATTTTGAGACGATATACCTCCAGTATATATGTAAAGGCTTTGGTGAATTATCTATGATAGCAATTCACAGAAAATTCCAATAGAACACTATTTTGTAATAGTTATTTGTTTGTAAGAAGAATATGAGAAGATAGAAAAAAAAATGAAAATTCATGTACAAAATCTTATATGTAAACTTATATTTTACATATGCATATATCTAATCTTATGTGTGTGTGTATATATATATATATACAGATGTAAGTTACAAAATATATTATTTAATTCTATATTTAACCATACTTATTAATACTAATTAAATATGTAAGTTACATACTATGTAGTATTATTAATATAGTGGTTAATTAGAATTTAAATAGCACTCAATATTTTTTTTGTTTCAAAATAAAATAAACTTCTATTAAATGGAATTAAGAAAAAATAGTTTTTATCAAACAATTTTGTACCTTATTAAATGACTCACTATAGGCACAAATCAAATGAAGTTCTCTTTTATTCTCCACAATTAGGGAAACGATCGAATTACACCTTTATATTTACTTAAATTATGTTCACTAATGAGTTTCATTCAAGTTAAAACTTGACAATAATTAAATCTCCAAAATATAGAATTAGGTGCAATTTCTAACAGAAAGCATGCAATACCTATTCTATCCTACAATGGGCGTGAGTTTCTCTCCATGCATGATATGATTAATATGATATTGGAGAAAACAAAACACTTCTTTTATTTATTTATTTATTTATATTTATGATAGTTTGATAAGGAGAAGATATAAAAATTCATAGATTATTTGTTGTTGAGGTTAAAGGCCACAATATTCCTAGCAGTGTTACAGAGTTGATGTTTTGTAGTGAGACTTGTTGAGACATAAATGTTCGGTTTGTACAAAAAAATCACTAAATTTAAAGTGAACTATTTATGTCTTTATAAAAGTCTCTTTTATGTAGACTCGCTCAACCATAATATCCCTAATTGTACATAGATTTAAAAATTAAATAACATAAATAAATTCTTTAAAATTAAAGAAAAAATATATCATTTTATTATAATTTGTGTTTATAGTTAAATATAAATTATTTATTAGTTAAATGCTTGGAGCAATTGTCAATAGATCATATTTTCATATTAAACACATTTATTTTTACCATTATTTCCCACAGCTCTTGGTTTTAAACTCCCTCAATTAGCTTACTCATTTATTTTTATTTTTTATTTGATAAATAGGAGTTTTACGGCCTTGCGACCAGACTATGTCTCCCCTTCCCGAATAAGGATTTCAATAACGGATCCTCTTCATTTTATTTGAAATAAAAAGTCTTCATTTAAAGGTCCATATTTAAAATTATTGGATCTAAGACCTATAAGTTGTCACCTCATTTAAAAGCCACTAACCTAACTCTAACGGTAGTTTAATTATACCCAGATTTCTCCAAAACAATACTATCTCAGTATTATGTGTGTATATATATAAATAAAATATAAAAATGTGCGTATATATATATTCATCTAAATAATTATGTAATAAATGAGAATTTCATCATATCAAGGTTTGTTAGGACCCATTTAATGAAATTCAATAATAATAAATTAGAGCCTTAAATAAAAACTTGTGTTAATTGATATAATTAATAAATATGTAAAAAATAAAATAAAAAAGTCAATTAAACTGCCATGCCATGAACAGTTTGTTATTGACTTCAAGATCTTCTCGTGGAGAGATTCTGGAGACTACATAGATGTACTGAACAGCTGCTATATGACTATTTATCTAAGAAAACGTCCCTTTGGAATAAGGAGCCAGTAATGTATTCCAATAGTAATGCAAATTGGTTAAAATACTCGGACATGGACTTTGCTTGAATTCTAAATTCTAATCAGACTAATTCACAACCTTTGAATTTGATTTGAGTCTGCTCATAATACTCAATTTTGTCATACATATTAATATCAAATCAAAAATATTTAAAATATAAAAAAAGTTTAAATACTAATTTACCCTCAAAAGTATTATATTAACCGAAGGGTATGACCCAATCCATGTTAACAATGATATTAGGAACAATTACATATTATAGTATATTTATAAAAGTAATTACAAAAATCATACACTCATAAAATAATTACAAAAATATGACATTTCATCATATATATTTACAATACTAATATAATTAGGAGTCCTTAATTTAAGGGATAAATATTAATGGGCTGACATGGCAAAAGGTTGTTTTTTTTGAAACGCGTGATAACCGCCTATCATTTGTCTGGGACTCTACAGTTACCAAACCCTTATGCATGCTAAAACCCTTGTTTCTCTCCTCTGTCGCGACTAAACTCGTAATCGGAGTTAAAAAAGCTTTTTTCCGGTGATTGTTCTTCATCTCTGTTCGTGCGTTCTTCATCTCTATCATATTTGTTTAGTTGTTCGCCATATTCGTTTAGTTGTTCGTCATTGTCGTTGTTACTCGTTATCGCTGTCACACGAGTCTTCTTCCCATATGTATGTACCTGCCGATAATTTCATCTGCTCTCTCATACCTCAATCCCAGTACACTCCAGGTTCAATCCCTTCATGATTACAAAGGTCATGCCGATAATTTCATCTACTCTCTCATACCTCAATCCCAGTACACTTCAGGTCCCTCTTTCTCTCCCTATATATGTATACGCGTATATGTGTTTGTGAATTATACATACAAAGTGTTCATTATTGTGGTGACTATGATTTTGGTATACAGGGGGGCTTTTGTTTAAAAGCGGATGACAACAACATACGCATATGTAACCTCCACATCTTTCTACATGGTAACTTATGCCAAGTACTTAACCACTTCACACAAGGTGGTCAATTGTGGGGAGCCATTGTCACCCCAAGAGGCTACGTAACCTTGCCAAACAAGAATGCATACATATTTTTTTATCCGGATCCGAGTAACTTGTTTGGTTACTTCGCATTATGTTTTGATTACTGTTAGCTTGTGATTCGGATACCATTTTTGTTACCTTGATTTGGTATTTTGGTTATTTTTATATGTTGTTATGGTTACCATGTATTTGCTTAGTATACATGGTTGACTAAACTGATTTTGGTGTACATGTTGTTTATGTATTGGTTACCATTAAAACATGTTTTGGTTACAATCATATAAATATTTGGTTACTTTTTTGTTGTTGTTCTGGTTACCATGTATTTGCTTCGTATATATGGGTGGACTAAACTGTTCTTGGTCTATATGTTGTTTATGTATTGGTTACCATTAATATATATTTTGGTTACTAACATATAACTGTTTGGTTACTTCATGAGTATATTTTTTGTTACTGTTAGCTTATGGTTTGGATACCATTCTTTTTTCCTCAATTGGGATTTTGGTTACTTTTATATGTTGTTTTGGTTACAATGTATTTGCTTAGTATACATTGGTTGACTAAACTGGTTTTTGTATACATGTTGTTTATGTGTTGGTTACTTTTAAAACATGGTTTGGTTACTATCATATAACTGTTTGGTTACTTCTTTAGTATATTTTTTTGGTATACATATTTTTGTTTTGGTGACCTTTAAATTATGTTTTGGTTAATATTATATATAACTGTTTGTTTACTACATAAAATGGTCTGTACTACATGTTGTTTATATTTTGGTTACCATTAGATTATATAATATAACTTTTTGGCTACTGTGTAATTGTTATATTATGTTTTTGGTTAGTATGCTCTTATTTGTTGGTCACTACGTAGCTGTTTATGATATAAATATTGTTTATATATGGTTACTAATGACTATGTAAATCTGATTTTGTTTATTTGCGCTATGAGATCTTTACTATGAGGATCTGCAATGTAAAATTCAATTGAAAAAGTTATATATTGGTGTGACATTGAACTAGAGATTTCTCTCCAGACGAGATGCGCCTCCACAGTTGGCTATTTAACAACTTCAGAGAATTTTCACGAAGATTTGTACCAGATTTTGATTAGTTCGGTTGTCGTTGTACTGTCATTCTGAATTGTGTTTCATACTTTGGTTTTGTTGGATATCCATAGCCATTTGTTATGGTTAGTGAGTATGTAATGTTTATTGGAACTTATGTAAATGAAATCACATATTTGATTATATTACCAGTGATTTGACATTGTTTGTTGGTTCGTATTTGTTACTTCTAAGTTGTGTCAGATACATTGTTTGAAAGGTGCAGTTGGTAACCAAACATGCATGTAGAAGGGTAACCATTTTATTTTTTTGGTAGTAACTTGAGATAGTTACAAAGCTTGTATCAGGACATATATCAAGTGTTAAATGTACATGTGAGAGTATACATGGGTTGCCTAAACTGGGTTGGATATACATATTGTTTCTGTTTTGGTTACCATTAAAACATGTTCTGGTTACTTTTATATAACTATTTGGTTACTTCGTTATTATGTTTTGGTTACTTCGTTATTATATTTTGGTTACTGTTACCTTATGGTTTGGCTACTATTATTGTGCCCTCAATGTGGAATTTTGGTTACTTATTTTTTATTCTAATTAATATGTAATTATTTAGTATACATGGATTGCCTAAATTGGGTTTCATTACATGATGTTTCTGTTTTGGTTACCATTAAAACTTGTTCTGGTTACTATCATATAATCTAATGGTTCTTTGTTTTATTATGTTACATTATAGTTCTTGTTATTAGTAAACCGATAATTCTAAAGCTTATGTCGGGACAAACATCAATGGTTACTAACGATAAAACAATTATATATTCCTGTAAACAAATAAATTTGTTGTATTGGTTACTGACAGTCTCCATTGTCTAACAACTGAATAAACATTGTAAAGTAACCAAATCAATATTAGACAGTAACCAAATTACATAATCTCAGTAACCAGAATATAAACCACATTTTTACATGCAATTTTGAAGGCCTAAATGTTGAAATTTGGCCAAAAAACCCTGCAGTTCACCAACAACGCTTGTGACTTTTGATCGTTGACCCGTTTTCAATGAAATTAGGCTCCGAAAACGCCAAAATCTGACACTTCAAGCTTGACAAAAATTGCCAAATTGTCACTGCAACCAAATAAATATTATACTGTAACCAATTAAATAGTATACAACAATCAATATATATAATCAGATTAACAGTTGTATGAAGGTAACCAATGTAGTCAATAAGTAACCACCAATATAAAAGAAACAATTATAAAACTCAATAACATTATAGAGTAACCAAATAAACACCTTACAGTATCTAAATACATATTATACAGTAACTAAGATATATGTAATTAGTAGCCAAGATTATAAAAAATATTTTTACATTCATTTTACAACCAAAACAATCAGTAATGACTTTGTTAGAAATTAAAGACTAACGGTGTATGAAGGTAACCAATGTAGTTAATCGGTAACCATCATATATAAAAATCAAGATATAAAACAAGAATATTATGTAAGAACCATGGTAATATTACACATAAACAAATCAACATTATATACTAACCAAATCCAGATTAAGCGTTAACTAACATATATTTACTTAGTATCCATAACATAAAACATTTTTTTCATGCATTTTACAAAGAAAACAAACAATATAAAAAATATCAATATGTCTTTAAAGATCCAATTGTTGCGAAAGGTAACCAATGTATTTAATAAATAACCATCAATATAAAAAACATTAAGAAAATATACATTTAAAGTATACAGCAACCAAATAAATATTATACAGTAACCAAATCAATAATAATCAGTAACCAATTTCTATGTACTTAATAACCAAAATATAAAACATTTTTTTCATGCATTTTGCTATCAAAACAATCGAAGATAATCGCCTTTGTTAATCAACATCAATTTTGGCTAACAAGTAACCATTAATATAAAAAACATAAGTAGAAGTGTACATTAATATGCTTCAAAGAACCAATAATAATAAATAACCAATTAATCAACAGTAATAATTAAGTTTGCATTAGTCAAGAACCAAGTCGACATGAGTCACTAAATAATATTTTTTACCACATTAGAACCAAGTCAACATTTATAATTTTATACAATAACCAATTCGTAATTAGTCAATAACCATTATAATGTTACACAAAGAAGCAAGTCAAGATTAATCAAGAATCTAATATAATATTACTTAGTAACCAAATCGGCATTAACAAGAACCAAGTCAACATTAATTAGTAATAGGGTTAAGTTCAGATGACCACACAGGGTTTGGGCGTTTTCACTTAACCACCGTAGAAGTCGATAGAAAGCTACATTTAAACACCCGACGTTTTGAGTTGAAGTGAAAAAAGTGCTTTACTATATAACTCACATACTTAAGTTGGATAAAGACTTAATTACCTCGATATATATAAAAGACAGATGATTGTTCATCTCTCTCTCTGTTTTTCTAACAAACAAAAAACAAAGTAAATAAATAAATAATAATTCCTCGTTATATATAAATGTTTTCATCAAATAAATCTCACAATCATTCAAATCCCCAGGAACCAAATCATATCACAAGATTACTAAAAACTAAGCAATTCTATCAAAACTCTGTATTGAAGTTATAAAGCATATATACTGCAAATATTAAGGGAGGCCCAAAACAGAGCAAATAATATACAAGCTCTTGCCATTCTTCAAAATTTTACACCCAAATTCACACAAATAACCCAAAATCTCTTAAATGAATTTCAACAATTGTGATATCGGCAAATATATACCAAGCTGATGCAAGCTCTCGACTTCATCAATAATCGACTTGAACTTATCAGAATCAACCCTTGATATATCATCTCTTTCATCTCGCAATAGCAATACACTATGTATAAATATAAGTACACTACATTTACAAACATATATACTCCTCCTTTCCCCCCCTTTTTGACTTTTATCAAAGTTAATTGCGAAATACTACAATTCAAATTGTACTGTGAATTATTTTAATTTTTCAAAAAAAAAATTTGTCTCCAGTATAGATAAATCAGAACAAAATTTTTGCCCATTGAAGTCAATACCTCTAATCAGAACAATTCAACACCCAGATAAATCTCTAATCCAGACTTCAATGGAAAAGATTGAAACTTTATAACCAAAAATAGAAAAGAAAGAAAAAAAAAGCTAACAACTTACCGATTAGAAAGTCTTGAACAAATCTGATCAGTATAAAGGGAACGGATAAAATAAGATGAACTTTTGAGAGAAGTACAGAGTTTTATGAGAAAATAATCTGAGACCTTCCCAGATTAGAAATGCAATAGAAAATTTGGAAAGGAAAACGGATGAGGAATGGATTATGTTCTTCTCGTTGAAAATTTGGAGAAACTTTGCTTTTCCTTTTCCTTTGGTTTATAAAATAGAATAGAATAAATAGATAGATGTTGTTCGTGGGAAAAGGAAAGTGAAATTTAGAATGTTTCAACGGAGAAGAACATCATTCGAAACTTCTTTTCGGCAATTCCATTGAAGTCTTTCACACTCCCCTCGCCTTTTTGCCCAGAAGTTACACTACTATATTTTTCAATCAAAAACCAATCTATACATACATAATGATCTATATGTATGTATAGATCCCTCAATTAATTTAACACATCGCCTCACCTTTTTGCCCATAATTTAACACATCGCCTCGCTTTTAATCTCAACCATACACGCCTCACCTTTTTGCCCATAATTTAACACATCGCAGCACTGGAACATGTAAATCCAGAATATATGAGATCTACAAGAATTTCAAGTTGCATCTGCGCTAAATCCCTCCGGATTTGCGCTAAATCCCTCCGGATCTGCGCTGCTTCAGAGAAAATGATGAAATGGGCGAGAGTGTTGGTGTGTTTGAAGGTTGAAGGAGAATAAGAGGAGAAGAGAGGAAGAAGAAGGGTATTTCAGACATTTCCCATGTTTTTTTTAATTATTATAGTCTTTTCACGCGCTTTTGGCGTGTGACATACACGCACGGTTAAATTGGACGAAAAATGTGACGTTTTCACTTCAACTCAAAACGTTGGGTGTTTAAATGTAGCTTTACTGACTACAAGTGGTTAAGTGAAAAACCGCCCAAACCCCAGGTTGTCATCTGAACTTAACCCATTAGTAATATTATGCAGTAACCAAATCAGCATTAGTCAGTAACCAAGTCAGCATTAATTAGTAATATTATGCAGTAACCAAGACAACATTAGTCAGTAACTAAGACAACATTAGACAAGATAATGTTACACGGTCGATAATCTTGACTTTGTTATCAAAAGCAACAAGATAATCGACTTTGTTAATCAACATCAATTTTGGTTCTCAGACACCATCAAAAATGTTACCAACCATGTGGTTAATGGTTACTAACATTAAACAATTATATATTCCCGTAAACAATTAAATTTGTTATATTGATTCTTTATCGGTCCCATTATCGATAACCGAATAAACATTATAAAGTAATCAAATCAATATTGAGGCGAAGAACCAAACTACATAATCTTAGTAACCAGAAAATAAACTAAATTTTTACATGCAGTTTTGAAGGCCTAAATGATGGAATTTGACCAAAAAATCATGCAGTTCACCAGCAAAGTTGGTGATTTTTGATCGTTGATCCGTTTTCAATGAAATTAGGCTCCGAAAACGCCAAAATCCGACACTCCAAATTTGACAACATTATACAGTAATATGCTTCAGCAACCAATATTACAGTAACCAATTAATCTCTGCAGTAATTAAGTTTGCATTAGTCAGTAACCAATTCAGCATTGGTCAGTAACCAATTAAGTCAGCATTAGTCACTAGATAATTTTACACAGTAACCAAGTCAGCAATATAATTTTACACAGTAACCAAGTCAGCATTAGTCAGTAACCATATAATGCTACACAGTATTTGTAGTAACCATTTTAAACGTGAAAAACTTAAGAAAGGTTATCAATATAGGAATTCGTAGAAAACAGAGGTAACTATATGCATATGAATCACTTACCTCAGTATTCAGATTTTTATCGAAGTTGCTGCGATTTTGTTACTGAACTTCAACAATCACGGTAGTTCGATTGTTTTTGTTCTTGAACTTGAAGTTCTTTGCTGATTTTGTATGCTATTTTGTGATCTCGGCGTCTTGTCATGACGAAAAGTTTCGCCTTCTCCGATCTCAAAGGTTTGTGTCGCGCCGTAAGATTACTGATTCTTGAATCGGGAAGAAGTTGTTGATGCTGTATGCTATTTCCGTTTCTAGAGTTGCGTCGTGACAAAGTGATTCGTCTTCTCCGATTTGATAGGCGCGACAGATTTCTGCGTCTTCTCCGTCGTTGATATGTGTTCCGATTTCAAAGTTGCATGATTTTGGGGCGGTTAATTGAAAAGATGAAATTCGGTAACTGACGTGTAGGAGTTAATGACACGTGATTTTAGCACATATATTGTGTATGTTTTATTTATGTAATTATGTTTTGTATGTTTTATTTTTGTAATTACTTTCTAATTGTTGTATATTAGTGTAAAGGACCCATGATATTATACGTTCAATCATTGACAGTGGGCAAGGAGTGGTGTGCGTGTCAAATTAGCAAAAAATAAAATAAAATAATATACTGACTAAGTTTAAAATAAACAAAGATTTATTAGTGTACTTACATAGGTTCCACTATAGACAAAATTGATACCCATTTTATATTCTTTCCTCTCCTCCTTCAATTTTTTTAATTGGGAAATGATATTTCCACAATATTTTTTGATATTTCCACACAAAAAATGTCGCTATAGATCCTATAGCGACGATTTTTACATCTACAGCGACATTTTGCATGTGAAAATATCAGAAATTGTTGTGGAAATATCGCTTGCCAATTTATATTCTCGACATCCTTTTGAGGATGGGGAAGGTAACTAATTATTAATTTTTATTTGAACACATATATTATTAGAGTATGTAATGAATATCAATTTAAATATGTACCGATTAAATATGCTTTTTTTGAATCACGACGGAAATTTTGTTAGATTTTATTCATATTTTAAATTATTTTTTATTTTCATAAATTATTTATGTGCCAAAAGTTATTTGGATTATATTATAATGCTATGTTACGTTTGGATTGAAGGAATGGAATGTAGAGTTGAATGATTCATTCCGTTCTAGTTAGAATGAGTTATTGTATACTCTCCCTCCCCCAAGAAATAAAATTCATAAATTTGGGAGGAATAAGAATGATTCAATCCATTCAAATCGCAACCAAACACATTTTTTTTATTATATAGGAATGAGTTATTCCATTCCCACCTTCATTACTCCAATCCAAACGTAGCAAATTAACAACTTTGAATTGACCGGATCCGGGTCCGGGTCCGGACCACTCCAACTCCTACTTGTCTCTGTAAAGTAAAGTAGTGTGAGAATCAAAATCTGGCTGCTCATATTGGTCAATCAAATGTATGTCTCGCATACACCAGTAGGTCAATGTACCTGGACATCCTATAAGATGATGCTTAGACCATTGACCTTCACAACCTCCATTTTACATCATACCCTTTGTAGGAGACGAACCACCGGCTACCCATCTTTCATGGCCACAATTTCGACCCAAAAGGAGGCTGATTTAGCTCAGGATGAGTCCACCCAGAAGACCCATCAACCCGTACAGGTATTCCCAATTGTCTTTTTTAAAAATTTATTTATTAAATCTATGCTTGATTTCTTTTCTTTTTTTTTTTTGCTAAATTTTATGCTTGATTTCTTGGCATTTTCTTGATGGGTTTGCTCTATATTGACATTGGTTATGTCCTTTCATGGTCTAGCTGAGTCTCTTTTGGTAATTGTAGTTTGATCTGGATTTTATGCTAGGCTCTTTCTCCATCTGTGTACTTCCGCGGGATGCTCTATGTTTAATTTTTTTTAAAGTTCTTGTAATTACACCTACTATTTGATAGCCCGTGCAAGTTTGAATACACCTACTATTTGATAGCCCGTGCAAGTTTGAATAATGGATTGACTAACCTAAACCTGAATATTTAACAAAAAATACATTCCAAAAGCATAAGAACATCCTTAGTCTTATTTCATCAAAAGCTTGAAATGCACTAACCAACCTAATTAAGTATCATTGCTATATGAATAATTTCTGAAAATTTTAAGATTTCACTCAAATTATGAATTCTCAAAGTAGTAATAGGAAGCCCATCCTATGGAAGGTTGGAAGTAAGGACCTCCGTCATTGTTCAAGTTTTTAACAATTACTCCACCCATGATGTAAAAGTAAAAATATTATTATAAAATTAGTTTGTGCGAAATGCATTATCCAACTGACCCTCTCTGTCTAGCAACTGTAATAACTCAATTGGTGTCTCACGCAAGGCTGGTAGCTGAACTTTGCCCTTAGAGCAGTACAAAGAAAAACCCAACGACCTGTTTTGTTGTTTGGTGATAGTGTTTTCATACTCCCACATAACCGAATGGCAGTGGTGACAAACTCGTTCTAGGTAGCCTATATTTAGTACTCTCCTGCTTGTAGCTGCAACAATCATAAAGTTATTTAGTGATACGTTCTTATTAAGTATTCAAATTATTTGAGTTGTACAATTATGCCTTTACCAAAATTTGATTTTTGTAAATTAATCTTATTACGCGTCCTCCTACTCTCTGTGGCAACACCTGTAACCAAAGTGTCATCATCACACAATTTGTTGTTGCACAAAAAGAAATGTGCTAAGAATAAAAAAATATTAATTGAACTAAATAATAATTTACACCAAACCTAAACAACCACAAACCGGATAACAAATTCATTGCCCAACAAAATGAAGAATGTTTTATCATTTCAAATTCCAAACAAAAGCAACTCAATCATTCATCAATAAAGGTCAAATTTTTGAGAGAGTAATGTAATGATAATGCAAGCATCCACTACATTTATGGGGTGCAGTTCAATTTTTACTGCATTCCTACTTGCACCTGATGATTCCTGCTTACTTTGGGAGTTTGAGTTGTCATCCATGCTCAGTATTCTGCAATAGCAACCAACGTTCGAAATAGCGCTCGAGGCGTATGCCTCGAGGCGTGCCTCGTAGCGAGGCGGAAGAAACTGTTCGCGAGGCGGCCGCTTAGTTTGGGATCGAAGAAACCTGCGCCTTTTCCTGCCGAGGCTTACGCCTCAAGGCATCGCGAGGCGTGCGACTCGACTCGACTTTAAAAAAGACCTAAATATCAGATTGGGTTGTACTTACCATTATCGAAGAGGCGAAGCCCATCGACTGCTTCTCGCGACCATCGACTGCTCTCGCGACCATCGACTCGTGAAATCCCAGGTATCTTCCTTCTCTTTCTTCTTCTTCTACTGCTTCTTCTTCTACTCCTTCTCCTTCTCTTTCTTCTCTCGCGACCATCGACCGTGACTGTCTTCCTTCTCCTCTTTGGTCTCTATTTTTTTTTCGTTTCTTCCTCTCTTCCTCTGGGTCGTCTCTTTCTTGCGTTGATCGAGGGTCTGAGTTCGTCTTCTGCTCGCGTCTTTCTTGTAGCCGAGACGCCGACTGAGTTTCTTCGATTGAGGTTCTTTCTCAGTTTCTTGTAGCGACTGAGTTCTGTTTTAGTTTTACTTTGTTCTGTTATTGTTTTAATTGTTTTAATTGTTCTGTTTAATTGTTATTGTTTACGGTGTTATTGTTAGTGTTTATTGTTATTGTTATTCCTAACAGTTATAATTTATTCCACTAACAAATTCGTAACAGTACTATAATAACAATTATTATTTACAGTTGAATGTTTTAGACTATCAATAACAATTGCTTTTATTATTACAGTGAATTAAGATTATGGGTAAGAAAGATCCTGCATGGAAATATGGCACCGCAGCCCCTGGAGTTAATAAAGCTCATTTATATGTGGAATGCATTTTTTGTAAGAAAATTTGCAAAGGAGGGATTACAAGATTAAAAAATCATCTTGTGAGAAATCATAGTAACGTCGAAGGCTTGCAAAAAAGTCCCAAGCGAAGTGAAGGAAGGATTGCTTCCTATTTTAAAAAAAATTTGGACTCCAAGGAGGAAAGACAAAGAGATGAAGTTTAAAAAAAATACAAAGTGGGTCTTATTATGGTAGTCATCCATCCTTGGGAATGGGAGGTTCAAGCGTGGGTAGTGCCTCCGAGAGGGGAGTTCGGGGACTTAAAGTGTCATTACTTAAGTTGCCTTTAAAGTGTTCTTTAAAAAAACATATTCATTTGGATTAAATATATATTCACTTGTTTATTTATAGATAAAGGGAAGGGATTGCAATTGGTTGATGAAGAACTCGAAGTTTGAGGATCTTAGCTTACCGTGATGAGGATGACAGAGCTATTAGATACGATGATAATTCCATGGAGGATCCTCTTAGTGATGATAGTGATGATGGTGATGGGGATGATGATCTAGGATTTGATCCATTATTCAAGCCGCTAGATACAAATGATACATTACTTACATAGTGATGGATGGTCACTATATAAGTACTTGATGATATTATGTTGTTTTGATGTTTTGTAATGATACATTACTGTGCGTTGGTTATTTATGTCTTCTATGACCTTGTTTGTAATGATGAATTATTTTATGGTCTTATTAGTATTTTTTCATAATTTTTTGGGGACTTTTAGGTCTTAAAATCAAGGCTTCCGCCTCGCTCCGCCTCGAGGCTTACGCCTCGCATAGCCCAGGGAAAAACGCCTCGTACCGATTTTAGCTTTTTCAAACATTGATAGCAACTACCTCGGGCAAACTGCTACTTTATTAATGTCCAGGGTCAATTTATTTGATTTATCTTGTAATCCAGGACCTGACCATTATTCGTAAGAATGCCCTACCATTTTTTTATCTGCAATGTGGTCCTTTTCCAAGTAACGTTTGGTGGATTTGCCATCCATGCTCAATATTCTACAATAACAACCACCTTAGGCAAACTACTACTTTGTTAATGTCTAGGGTCAATTTATTTGATTCATCTTGTAATCCAAGACCTAGGCTACATCTAATAACTATAGGTTGACTATCAAGCTTTTGAAAATCTATCAAACCTAAACAACTACAAAACGGATAATAAATTCATTGCCCAACAAAATGAAGAATGTTCTGTCATTTCAAACTCCAAACAAAAGCAACTCAATCATTCATTAGTAAAGGGCAACTCAAACTCCTAAAGTAAGCAAGAAACAGGCGCAAGTAGGAATGCAACTGCAGTCCATAAAAGTATTGAATGCTTGCATTATTGTTACATTACTCTGTCAAAATCCCAAGTGATCTTAAATGTAGACAATAACCGTCTAAGCAATCAAAACCGAAAACATTAAACGATCCTAAAAACACTAAACCGTTGTTTTCCTAAACACACCGAAAACGTATTTCATACATTCAGCTCCAACTCAAATCAATAATTGTAAAGATAGTTTATTTTAATACATTGTCAAGAGGAACGGAAGCAACTGCATCATGAACCTCTTTGGAAAGAGTTGTTCATTATGTTAGTAGGTTGCTCACTGTCCTTTTCAGTTTTTACAGTCATGCAATCACACGAATTCCATATATTTCATACCATACATGAAGAGTTTTAGCACAAAATAAATATGTTCTTTTTTGTACGCAAAATGCTCCCTCTATTCCAAAAAAAAAAAGATTCCTATTTTCTGAAAAAATTTAAAAAAAAAATCCACAGAACGAATCCTCTTTTTATTGGCAATAATCAAGAATGACACAATGTTTTATTGACGTCATAATTACATAATCACGACTGTAATAACCCAATATTTTCAATAAGAAATTTTTGCGAATAATTTTTTTTTATATATATATACAGGTGGGAATATGTGCAAAGTAAAGTATATGTATATATGTGATAAATAAAATAATTTAGATGAATAATTATAAATAAATTCTTTTTAAGAATTATTGATCGTTATAGATTATATTCCTATAATAAATTAATAATAATAGTATTAGTTATTTTCCGTAAATATATGATTATTGAATATAGGATATAATTGTTAGGATTATTATGATAAGTGGTGTAATACCTGAGAAATTTCATGTCTTAGGAATACACTAATGAAATAAATATTTATTTGGATATAAATGATTTCATGCTTTATGTGATTTGAGTTAACTCAATTATATTAAAGTGATTAATGTGGAGTTGTAACAAACTTGTAGAAAGCCTTGTGTGGTGCTAAGCGGTGGTGGGAAATATTAATAATAATATTAATCGATGAAGGAATTATTAAGTGAGCAATTAATTAATATTAATTGTTAATTGTTATTATAGAATATTGACTAATTGTTTAATGATATGTGATTATTATTGTTAGTAATATATACATAAATATAATAAGAATGATATAGATAATTAATTGTTATAAAGATCCATAATTACATTAATCAATGAGGAACGGATTAATTAATGTTGGTGTTAATTAATCGAGAAAGTGAATAATTTATTTGGCATAAAACAAGTAAGTTATTAATATAATAAAATTATATTGACTATTATGTGCAAGTGAGCAATAATGAAATATTTTATATATGGATTTCAACTGCATTATATAGTGTAGTATGACACTTATGTGACTATACTATATATAGTAACCATATATTAAGATTTATTGGAACTATATGGTATGAATACATCATGAAGGTGTATGTGACAAAATGTATGTGGGTATATATTAAAATAATATACCATAAACATATTGTAAGCTATTATTTTTAATAAAAGTATCTAGGCAGATAAAAATTTTATATGTATTTATATGTATGTTACATTTCCATATTACATTTACTACCTTGAAATATTAAATTATATTGTGGCATTAGGATTTAGCCTTGTATGAAGAATGTGTATATTAAATATAACATAAAGAGTAGGAAAGTGTATAAGTATTATATGAATGTTGAGTTATATGGATTGTCCCAAAAATTTTCCCAAATTCTCTTCATTTCTCCTTCACGTGTAAAACACAAGGCTAGAAGCTATTTCCTTTTCTTTCTTCCAAGCTCTTCCTAGCTGATGATTATGGGGGAGTGGTGGTGATGATGGATTCCAATTACCAATTACCAACTCCTTATTAACCATCATGTAATCTAACTTTCTCATTGGTTTAATTTGATGAATATGCTGTGTTTTTATTTCTCTATAAATATGGGCTCTCCTTCTCCAATTTCTATTGCTGAGATTTGCTAAGTGTGAGATTGAGAGCATACTAGTATTCTAAGTAACTGGGAGTTCATTTGGAGCAAGTTCACTTCACATTTGCAGAGGTATAAGCCCCATTCCTTGTTTTCCATTTTCATTCTCTGCTAAAATGAATTCTTGAGTTCTTGAATTTCAAATTCTTAATTATGTGGAATTAGATGATGATGAGGTTGGGTAATGTTTAATTAGTTGTTATAATCATATAAGCATGTTGTAATTGATACATGACTGGTTAGACTCGAAATTGTGTTTAATTTTTGTGTTTGGGCTAAAGTTCTCCAAGCAACATCGTTCTCGCTCGAATCGTACATGGCAAAATTCTGCGCCATATATAACATCTTGAAAGCATGAGCTAGCATTGCGCCTTTGACTGCTCATTCGATTTTTGCTTTCTGTTTCACATTATTATGACTTAAGCTAGCATACAAGCATGTGTAACAGGTATATATATTAGTATATTAACCTAATGTGAGCATGTTTAGATTAGCATACGTGATTAACGAAGGTGTAGAGTTTAAAATGGATTTAGGACTTTAGAAAGGAACTTGATATGTATGTATGCTATGTTTATATTCTGACTTTGCAAGCATGTTGGTATGATTTAGAAAGGCATGAATAACCTGTTAACTTGTGTTCATATGATTCATAGTTCTTTGCTCATGACCACTTTACTTAGGATTTGTATTAAAGAAGTTTTTAACTTAGTATAGTGAGCTAATATGCATGACTACTACATACTCTATATTCTGACCTTGTGAGCATGATAACATGACTTGACTATATATGATTAGCCTTAAAGTTGTCTTGTATTTGTTAAATTGCATTGTTCAAGTTTAAAATAGTTTTAAAAGCAAACTTGAACATATTTTTTAAATATAGTTGCATCACATAAATGTTTAGATTCTAAAGGATTAAGAGGTTATGTTACGTCTATAATATCCCTATACATGACCCATATGTATTTAACATGTAGAACCTACTAGTAAGGTTACTAAGGAAAATACGTGAATGTTAACATACTACTTTGGAAGTTAGAATCTGACTTATATGAGCATGTTTGATGGTACTTTTAGACGTGCTAATATATCATATGATGTGTGCACATATGCACATATGTATACTTGAATCATGTCGAGTTTGATTAACGAATGTGTTAGCTAATGATATATTAGCACATATGCACATATGCACATATGTAATTTTGTATCATATGTGCATACTTGAATCATGTCGAGTTTGATTAACGAATGTGTTAGCTAATGAGCATCTTGTACTTATAATACGCTATAAATAGAATTTGAAAGTGTTGATTTATTAACGTGGATAAACTACGCTTAAGGCAAGTTTCCCTAAACTTACTCCAATTATTATTGAGCAAGTTTCTTTGAACTTCACTCTTTGATTGTGCAAGTTTCCTAATCGTACTCAAATTATATTGTGCAAGTATTCGAACTATCCTAACCTTTGCATTTCCTTTATGCAATGGACATGAGTAAGAAAGTGTCAGAATTATTTTATCGTTATGCCAGATTATTAACTTTATTGTTATTGATTATGTATCAAAATATTCGTATTCATGCAAGTTCTCGAACTTTATTCGTTCATTGTTTATCAGTATAGTATTACTATTAGATTCAGATATACCTATTCTGTTTGTAAATTCCTAAGATTGGTTATACAAGTGTCCTCACTTGGATAATTATTGAACATGTTGATACATACTTATTGATTTCCAATATGTGTCTTAATTGAAAGTCGTCTAAGCTATTTGTCTCAGCTAGACACATATTTAAAAATATCTTTTGAATATGATAGAACCTTATTGATATCCAACCGAATTGTTTGGTTTGGATTCCCGACTAAGTATGAACATCCCGAACATGGGAAAACTTTTGTGCGCCTAAGGCAGATATGATGAACGAGAATATTGTTCTGGTATGTAGTATTGATCAATCTGAGGGCATAACAAATGATCACCCCAGAGCACATAAGTTGTGACGATTCTGAGATGAAGTTCTGTTAAACCTTTTCGATAATTGAAAATAATGTTCATAGTCTGTCGACTGATCTCTATTTATAGTCAGTACGTAGTTTCAAAAATTTGAAATAGAATTGTTATGTGGATTAGAATTGTTTCAGTTACTTCACAACTATTGCTTCATTGTAGAAGTGTCACTCAAAGAAAACGTTTAATCATTTCAGCTAATGTTTATTGTTTGCTATTACTTGCTAGGCACTTAAATGCTCATTCTTGCTTAATTTAAATGTTTTCAGCTATGTATGATCGACCTGAAGGTTCAGGCAAGAACAAAGGGAAAGGAAAGCTAGCTGATTAAGTTTGTGTTATCTTATGTAATAGCTAGACTTAAATAAGATGATGATATTTATTATTTATCATGTAATGAAATGTTTTAAAGGTCGCGTACCTGGGATTTAGACAACTCTGATATGTAAATTAAGTTTGATATTTATGACATTATTATTATTATTCCGCTCAAAGAAATGGTATCGTGAAGCACTGAATTCGGGTTTCAAGCACCTGAATTTGGGGGCGTCACAGGTTGGTATCAAAGCTTTAAGGTTAGAAACCATAGGTGGGATATACCTTAGGCTATAACCTTAGGGCAGAGAGAAACGTTGAAAATACAAATAACTCGTATAGAGTTTTAAGGGAGATGAATTGAATAAATTCATTGTAAAACAAAAATAAAAATAACCCATGTAAAATTTTTATTTGTTGTATATTATATACTAATCTAGATAATTATGTGTAGATGTCAAGTGGAAAAGGATTAGGATACCTTCAGATCGTAAAGAATGAGTCAATCTCTATAACCGAGCCAATATCAAAGTCAATAGTTGAAATAAAGGCTCAAGTTGATGATAACCTTGATGAGGTGATCATTTTGGAAAATATAGTACCGGACCCAGAAATAGTGGAACTAATGGATAGTGATTCGGACACCAAAGTTGGGTGATCGAAGCATCAACCGTCACGAGAATCGAGGAACAAGGTTTCTTCTCTGGAAAAGTTGTGGGAAATAGAAAAACTATTAAATAGTCAATTGCGAAAGACATTAGTCGAAACGATGGAAGAACAAGATAAGCTTAAAATCCAAATTGATCAGATGGGAGCCAAAAGCAACATATCGTGTGCAGCTTCGAGCAAGAAGGGGAAAAGAAAAATGAAAAACCGCGAAATAGAAAATTCCGATAATAACCAAGAGGACACTAACAAAATAGGAAAGTGTACAAACTGTGACAAGAAACATGAGGGCGTATGCAGGAAAGGGAAAAAGATATGTTACATTTGCAGACATGAGGGACATATCTCTCATCATTGTCCCGACTTTAAGCTAGGTGCATGTTTTATTTGTGGGATGGAAGGTCATCGAGCGAAAGGTTGTCCAGAATCAGGAAAAGGCGTAGTATAAGTACTATTTGAATGTGTGTTCTATGATAAGTATGTTTGTGTAATAGAATATTTCCAACTTTTGTAAAAGTTGTAGCAGCGATTCCCGACTTTTGTGGTCACAAAGGGATATTGGATGTTTAAAGCAGTATGTGCTATGTTATGTACTATGAAATAGTTGAATGAATATGAATTTATGTTTGGTTAATGAAGCAAGTTTAAAATATTAAACTTATACGATAAGGTTTAGAATGTAAGTTAATAAAATATAGATTATGTTTTATTTAACCAGATAATGCCGCCAAGACGTCAAACTTGGAACCAACGGGCAGAAGAATATGTCAACAATGCTGGAGGACAACAACCAGACGTGATGCAGAATTTCGCAAACATGGTAGCTCAAGCTATGAAGAATGGAATGCTAGCGGCGGGAAATCAGCCAGATAATCGATTTGCGAACTTCAAGGATTTTAAGGCCGTAGGACCGCCAGAATTTAGAGGTACCACTGACCTGATAGAAGCCCAAACTTAGGTTAAGGAAATAGAAAAAGCGTTTGTAGTCGCTAGGGTAGTTGAGGGGCAAAAGACAGCTTTTGCCACCTATATGATGAAAGGAGAGGCGAATTTACTGGTGGGAGGCAAATCAAGTTAAGGGTGAGAGTGATAGCATGGACTAGGTTTAAGACGCCGTTTCTTTGAGAACTATTTCTCGTCCAATTAATGCGAGCTAGACGGAGGTGAAGTTTTTGAGTTGAAGCGGAGAACATAATTGATTCATGGAGTATGCCGCAAAGTTCAATGAATTAGCTAGGTTTGCTCCGCATCAAGTTGATCTGGGGAGGCAAAGAAAGCGAAGAGGTTTGAGCCGGGCTTAAAACCCCGGCTCTACAATAAGGTGGCGGTATTGCAGATAAATACTTTTGACACTTTTGGAGAAGGCTATCATAGCCGAAGGGGGAAGTGAGGCCATGAGCCTCTACAATAAGGAGAAAAAAATCAAGGGTAGGGTTGAGGGAGCTGGGAAGGTAGAAGCAGGTAGTGGTAGTGGGAATGGAAAAAGAAAGTGGAACAATTTTGGAAATGTCCAAGTCAAACAGGAAGGTGTGAGGAAGCGGTACATGCGATGTAAGAATTGTGGGAAGAATCATTCAGGAGAGTGTCTTAGTGGTAAGTTCGTGTGCTATAAGTGTGGGCAGGAGGGACATATCTCTCCTAACTGCCCCAATCCTAGGATGAGTAATGAATGTTTTCTGTGTGGATCAACGGAGCATAAGGTGAAGGACTGTCCAAAAAGGAGAATGGATATAGGAAGTGTGAATGCGGGGAAAGGCAGTGGAACAATGGCGATAACGGGACCAACTTCAACGAAATCAACCGCAAGAGTCTTCAACATGACGGTTCAGGATACCGTAGCAGCCGGGGATGGAACCTTAGGTATTATTCGTATGAATTTTATTTTCGTATATATGATTTTTCTTAAATATAGTAAATTATGTTATAAAGAAATTTTGAAGGAGAAATTTGAGTTCTGTTAGAAATCAAATTTCCGTATAATTAGATAGACAAGCTTTATGTTGAGTAATTAAAGATCAGTTCGATCGAATCTGGTCGAGATCTACTTGAAATGACTGTGTATGTTATTTGCCCTACTAGTGTACATAAGTTTTAAAATTTGTGATTCCGGGACTAAATCCTTATAAGGAGGTGGATGTAATAACCCAATATTTTCAATAAGAAATTTTTGCGAATAATTTTTTATATATATATATAAAAGGTGGGAATATGTGCAAAGTAAAGTACATGTATATATATGATAAAATAAAATGATTTAGATGAATAATTATAAATAAATTCTTTTTAAGAATTATTGATCGTTATAGATTATATTCTAACTAAATGCTAAGTCGACCCATTTGAACTTTTACGGTATTTGGGTATTGAGCCCTTTTTCTTCCTGGCCAACGCAAATGAGCCCTTTACATTCAAAAATTGGATTTTGAACCCCCAGCGCCACATGTGCGTTGACTCTTGGCAGTAACACACATAGGCGCCTACGTTAACATCCGACGCGACATTTTTTGACACATGGCAGATGTGATAGGGCTTCTTTAGAATTTTTTCTAAAAATTTGTCTCTCCCAAGGTTTGAACTCACAACCTCAAGTGTAAAACTTTAAGTATCTAACCACTAGACCACCATATGTTAGCTATTAATATTTTGCGAGGACTAAGCTTTATATCAAAATATTTCATTTTCCCCCCAAAAAATTAAAATACTACATGGTTACTACAATTTTAATATAATAATTATACAAATAAAAATAATAATAATAATAATAATAATAATAACAATAATAATAATAATTATAATAGTACTAATAAAAATAATAGTACTAATAATAATAATAATAATAATAATAACAACAACAATAATAATAATAATAATAATAATTGTACTAATAACTTAATAACCGACTTTTAATGGAATTAATAGCACGTGAGAGAGAGGGTGTGTGTATATCACATATATGTCTACATGGATGGTGGAAAAAATAATCAAACAAAAAAGCTAATTAACAATTCAAAATCAATAAAATAAATTAATTAAGTAAAATGAACAAATCCAATATACAACTAGACCCACCACTGCTGAACCTTAATATTTTTACTTAGCAATTAATTATTTTTATTATAACTAAAAAATTTTATTTTATTTTTATTTTTATTTTATTATTGTTATTATAATTATTGTTATTATTATTATTGTTATTATTATTACTATTTTATTTTATTTTATTTTTATTTTTATTTTTATTTTTATTTTTATTTTTATTTTTATTTTATTTTTATTTTTATTATTATTATTATTATTATTATTATTATTATTCTCAATTGCGCTCAATAATAATAATAATAAATAAATAAGTAACTTGCGGTTATGAGTTGATACTTTAATCTTGGCAAAATTAGTCATATTGAACATAAAAACTGTATCAGCGGTATGACATGAGTACTAGCTCACTGTTCATGTCTCAACTTCATGCTTAAGAAATTATTAATCGTACGGGGAGCTTCAAATGCATATTGCATTTTTATTTTTATTTTTATTTTTATTATTGTTATTATTATTACTATTTTTTTTATGATTTATTATTATTGTTGTTGTTGTTATTCAAATAACTAACTGTTATTACTATTACTATTACTACGACTATCGTTTTGGCGATAGTAGTCTGCCTTTATATGATGTTAAACATATGCCCATCTTTATTGTTATATTAATATATTTAATATGTTTTGATATAAAGCTTATTCTTTGCAAAATATTAACAGCTAACTTATGGTGCTCTAGTGGTTAGATGACTAAATTTCATGCTTGAGGTGGTGAGTTCAAACCTATGGAGTGACAAATTTTTGGAAAAAATTCTAAAGATGTCGCGTCAGATGTGCCACGTAGGCGCCACGTCAGCAGGTCAACGCACATGTGGCGCTTGGGGGTTCAAAGTCCAAATTTTTGAATAGAAAGGGGCTCAATTTGCGTTGACCGGAAGAAAAGGGCCCAATACCCAAATATCAGAAAAGTTCAGTGGTCGACTTTGCATTTAACCCGATTATATTCCTATAATAAATTAATAATAATAGTATTAGTTATTTTCCGTAAATATATGATTATTGTATATAGGATATAATTGTTAGGATTATTATGATACGTGGTGTAATACCCGAGAAATTTCATGCCTTAGGAATACACTAATGAAATAAATATTTTTTTGGATATAAATGATTTCATGCTATGTGACGAGTTAACTCAATTATATTAAAGTGATTAATGTGGAGTTGTAACAAACTTGTAGAAAGCCTTGTGTGGTGCGGTGGTGGGAAATATTAATAATAATATTAATCGACGAAGGAATTATTAAGTGAGCAATTAATTAATATTAATTGTTAATTGTTATTGTAGAATATTGACTAATTGTTTAATGAGCAAAGGGAAAAGAAAGCTAGCCGATTAAGTTTGTGTTATCTTATGTAATAGCTAGACTTAAATAAGATGATGATATTTATTATCTATCATGTAATGAAATGTTTTAAAGGTCGCGTACCTGAGATTTAGACAACTCTGATATGTAAATTAAGTTTGATATTTATGATATTATTATTATTATTCCGCTCAAAGAAATGGTATCGTGAAGCACTTAATTTGGGTTTCATGCACCTGAATTTGGGGGCGTTACAACGGCAACACTGCTAAATTATCAACTTGTTATTTTTCAGAGTAAACATGGAACAAAAAACATCCTTAATATTTACAAATTTTCAAATAGGACGTTCTTTGTAGAATTGAAGGACGATCAAGTAAAGATTAAAGTTGTCTTCACAAAAGAGGTAGAAAATTGCAGAAGGATATTAAAGAATAATTTTGAAATTCTGGGATGGCTAATAGGATAGGAATGTGCAATATACATTAAGAATGCTCACATCTTTTAGAACTAAAATGGGAGGGTCAAAAAAATTAAATAAAACAAACAATTTTGTCATAAACTCATATTAACACTTTCAAACAAACACTGAAATAAGCAAATAAGTTGATTTTTATGGTAATAAAAGAAAATTAATGAACAAACAGAGATACACTTCCATCAATTAGTTGCACTTCAAGTATAGTATCAATAAATTGAAAACACACAAATATATATATATATATATATATATATATATATATATATATATATATATATATATACACATAGAGAGATTAGAGTATTGGAGACCTTTCTTCTTCCGATTTCTCTTCCTGGAATTGAGTGCAGTAATAGTGAAGCTGACGGCGATAGCCAACAAAGCAACAACTTCGGTGAAGGCTAAAATGTTATTTTTTTCTCTTCTGTTTGGCCTTTTTCTCTCTTCTTTCTTAAACAAAACCCCCTCTTTGTTTTTCTCGCCTCACCAAACGACAAATGGGAGGGAAATTTCTATGTAGCTGATGACGGAAAGACAATTGAAGGAACATAACTTGGCAAATCGGACATCAGAATCTAGGGGACGAAAGACGGCGTGGCGACGGCGACGGCGACGAAGAGAAGGCGAAAATCTGAAGTGGAGAGGAAGACCAAGAGAGGAATCGCTGAAATCGAGAGAGGATTCAGCGAGGATTGGGGAGAATTTACAGAATAGGAGGAGATTATTAGATTAAAGCGAAATAGAGATGGGATTATAGAGGAGATGAAGAGATTGAGTTTCGCAGACTCGCATTGCCACAAATTGTTGTAATTCGCAGTGGAAAGCAACCCAAATCAGTGATGGAGAGGGAAAGAAGGGAACAAAACAAATATATGACAAAAAAAATTAAAGGTGGAAGAGTAGGAAGAGGAAGTGTTAGGTTTGTAATATCCATGAACATGTAACAAATTACATACATAGAGCGGAAGCCTGAAAAAAACAGAGTTTAAAATTTAACAAACTATATACCCAGATCATCCTTTATGCACAATTATTAATTAGATGGAAAAAGATGGAGATCAGATTCATACCCTTGTAGAAACTAGCTTCCTCAGGTACGAGTTCACCTCCAATTTCTTTTCACGTTCATCTTGAATCCACCGGATTTGATTTCTTTCTTTGATAAACGTTAGTCAACTAAGTGTTTGGCTTCTAGAGGTGAACCACCAAAGAACAAGTATTCAATAAGATGTGTGTTTGGCAAAACCCTAATTCAATCTCTATAGAATATTGTGTACTCTCCCAACTCTTGGAATAAAGTACGTAACTTGTGTAACCTTTACCCATAATAAGACTCTTCTTATTTATAGATGTAGGGAACCCTCCTAAACTATTTAGGAATAGGGTTTTATTTTAATTAATTAAACTCTTTAATTAATTTTTAATTAATTAAACTCTTTAATTAATTAGGCTTCTTAATCTTATTAGGAATAATTAATTAAACTCTATTAATTAATTAGCCTCCTAATCTTATTAGGAATATATGAGAGTACCTTTTATTAATTAATTCTCAAACTCTTTTAGAAATTAAATAATAATAATAGTAATAATAATAATAATGACTCCTCTTATTAATTTATATTTAATATTTTCAAAATATAAATAATAATATTAAGTTATTTAATTTATTCTATCACCATAGATTAAATTAAATACATTTTATTATTACGATTATGTCATTTACTTCTTAAATAAATATTTTTCCTTTTATGGTGTGACCCTTTAGGTTCTCCATATTAAACCTATTGTGAATAAATCAATTAGGACAATTACGATTTTATTTAAATAAATAAATTAATCTATTAATTTATTTAAATAAATAACATTTATTCCACAATAAGGATAAACCAACTTAGCGATTAACGACTTTCCAGATAATATAGATTTCAACATTAATCATAAAAGAACTCTTAAGTAAATAGTTATCGTACAATTCAATCCTTCCACCATACAATATCTCAATTAAATATAAGACACGGAATTACTGTCAAGTTTTATTTTATTTAATTCTATGTATTTCGATTATTAAATGCACAACTCCAAATAATGCAAATTAGAAAGTCCTTTCTAATTTCATTTTGTCTTGGCCAAGAACTATTGGGTTGTCATTTATCGAATCACATAGGACATTCTCTTCTTTTACTAGAGGTTGTAGATTATTTGTTGATCATTCATTATCTTCATGTACAACTTATTACACCCAAGCATCCCCTTTGATATACCCTAAGGGTCTTAAGGGACATGTCAAAGTATAACTCATCATACACAAGATACTATGATGATCTCAAATTTAAGGATCACTTGTACTACTATCACTAAAGAATTCATATTGACAGGCAAGTAAAACTCCATTAAGTATTCTTTAATGAGTCACGTTCAGTGAAATTATTCTCCAATAAGCACCTACATACTTGTTTTAGTGTCTCCACACAAATGATTATGAGATCAATCATCATCATCCATTGAGCAAGTAACGTATGTACCAATTTATTCGGATTCACTAATCCCCTTTTTTAGTAATTCAACGATTGGGAACAATTTTAGTTTGTGAGTTATTTAAGAATTTAGATCTCATTAGCATGATTATCATCATGATTCTAAAAACATTGCTCAAAACTATGGGTTTGTCATATATTATAAAACAACACCATGTTGATAAATTAAAAGCTTTTAATTAAACAATTCTTTTATTAATAAATGAATAAGATTGTTACAAATTATATGTTTTATCATCAAACATGATTGGCTTGTGTGCATACTACTTTCAGGAATAGAGGATGATGAGCAGATGAAGACATTGGTAGATGATTGGGAAATTTAGAATTGATTCCAAACTCGCGTCAGAAATTGGAAGCAGAAGAGGAGGGAAGTAGAAGAGGAGGTCTGAATTAAGGTAGAAGAAGAAGTTGAAGAGAAAGATCGAATGGACTGAAGTGAAAATTAACTGAGTTAACTCTTAATTAATTAAGAATTGACTCAGCGAGTTTTTCAATCAATTGAAATTAGTGACGTCATCATTGGACGTGCCTTTATATATAAGAATTGATGATGTTACTACAGTAAAACCTCTATTTAAGAATAGACTTAAGACCAAAATATTTGTATTCTAATTGAGAGGTTATTACTAAATAGAGGTATTGGTACAAAATATTTTCCGAACACCCAAAAATATCCACTTAAACAAAAATATCAATAAGAACTCCCTAATAATTATTATTCAAAAAATATTTATGCAAAGTAGTCTTTTATAGTAAAATGTGGTCTTTTATAAGAAATGTAGTCTTTTATAGGAAAATATAGTCATTTATAGGAAATGTAGTCTTTTATAGAAAAATGTAGTTCTTTATAGGAAATGTAGTCTTTTATAGAAAATATAGTCTTTTAAAATTAATATTGTCTCTCTCTCTCTCATATATATATACATATATATTATATGAAATTATTACTATATAGAAGTATAGTTTCTTAATACGTGACTTAAAAAGTATATAACATATTACAATTTAGAGGTTATTCCTATTTATAACTGGCCCAAATTGGGACCAAATTTTTGTATAATATTGTAGAGGTTATTCTTATATAGAGTATTCCTAAATAGGGGTTTTACTGTAGTTTAGGATTTTCCTTTCTTGCTTACTATTTTGGGTAATATTAAAACCTTTGGAACTGATATTCCCACATTAAAAATTGATATTTTCAGATGATCCCTCTCATGTGAATATAGTAAGTAGGTCCCACCTCCATGTGATGTGGAAATATCATTTTAACACGTGAAAATATCAGTTTCCAAAACCTTTTATCCAGCATAATGTATTTGATGTGAATTCCAGGGGAAAAAAGTACTATGACCACGGTATTCTAAAAAGCCCCGCATAGGTCCCGATTAATTCCCGCTTAGGGGCTAGGTAGGTCCTCAACCGCCTTAAATTGGCAGGGTGCCTAGGCATTCGTCTAGATAGAGTCAAACCTTTACCGCATTGATTTAATAAAGGGTTTGAAGCTCTACAATATTTGATTTGAATTGTTTAGCCTTAAAAAATTGTCTCTTTTGGCAATTTTTTTCGTGTAAAATTTTAAAAAATTGCCTCTACAATATGTTTTGTATGATATAACGAGTATATACAATAGAAAATAAATAAACGCCTAGTCTTCCTAAGAAAACACCTAGTCCACCTAGGAAAATGATTAGGCACCGCCTAGACTCTAGGCGTCCCCTCTGGTGCTACTGCTGAGGTCCGCCTAACGATTTTTAGAGCATTGATGACCACAAAACAAATTTGACAAACAAAGAGAGATATAGAGAATTTTTTTAATGTATCTTAATAGATGCAAATTGTATTTGAAGGACGGTAACATTGACGAAGTGAGATTCTTAATAATGCCGTAGTTCCGTAATATAAGATTGGAAGTGTTTCTTATAACACCACTTATTAATCCTCAAATTTACATTCTCTTACTCAACCTCCATTCATATTTCTTAAACTTATTTAACATGCCCGACTGTTCTATCCTATTGTTTACCTTATCATCTATGAAGTGATGTAGTGAAATTGTTGAATTTGCAATTATTGTTGTATGATAATGTTTTAATGGAATTCTCCAATGATTTTTGCAATGCTAATTTCTTGAAGAGCACTTTTGAAACAGTTTGTTTTATGAATTATCGGATCTGTTTGTTGATTGTGAGCAACCTCTTAACGTGTTGCTTGTGGCCTTCAATATAACATCATTCTTTTCTCATGCATTTGTGGAAATAATGTAGAAGAATAAATTGCTTTAGTGTCTCCATTATATATGCTCTTCAACCTTCATGATTGTTGGCAGGTTGCGTAGGATAGAATTAGTAGAGTTCTAAACTTCATCTTATCAATAGGCTTCTTAATAGTACCATCTAAGTTTCTATCATCTAAACTTCATAAGGTTGCAGGTCGCCTTCTGCAATCATCTGATCTCAATGAATGTGACTAATTATTCTTATCAAGTATCTTATGATATTATTTAGAAATAAAACAACTGTAATATTAATGATATTTCAGTTATAATAGTTACATTATTCTAAAAGTTTAATTATACTAGTTGATTGAAATGAGTTCTTTCTTTTTTAAATTAGGGTTTTACTTGGTCTCCAAGTTTTAGGTTTTCTATTTAAGTACTACAAGTTTATAATCCTATATGTTTATGCAGAGTTGAATTATATTGATTTGGGTTAAAGTTTTGTGCTTTTGTGTGTGTGCTCTTCTACCGATTCCCTACGTGGAAAAGTTCTTTAGGCTTTCTTTTTTTCATTCGTAATCTTAATTCTAAACCTGTCATGCATCAAATTTGTATCAGAACTTAGGCTTGGTACTGTCTCATTGTCCCAAAATCACGATCACAACCCACAAACGACCATATTCAAACTGTCAAATTCAATATATTCAATTGCAGCCCTAAAACCCTAATCATAAGTCAAACAGGCTGCATTACCCAACCTTGTCAACCATTCTCATTAAACAGCCCTAATCAGTCAACCACACACCCATCGAAACCTTAACACGCCACCGTCAACCACCATCTGCCATCATCATCATAAAACAACCAAATCCAACAGTAGCCGTAAAGATAAGAAGGAAAAAAGGAGAAAGACAGCCGACAGCACGTCCCCATAGTCACTGATGCTGTTAAACTTGGGAACTTTACACTAATAACATGGAGAAGCCCGTCACACCTTAACACTGTAGCAACAGAAGAAAGAGAGAGAGAAGAGAAGAAGAACGGTAGTGCCACTGATCCATTGTGTCGCAGGCCTGGTTACTTTTTCTTTATGTTAGTTCTAAACCTGTCCTGCATCATTTATACTTTCTACTATAGTATGTTTGTTTCCTGTGGGTATCCATTGCTTTCTATTACTTATTTATACTTAGAAATTTGATTTAGCTAGTCGATGGTATGCTAATTTAGGATTTGGTTTGTTTATTAAATGGCCTTTTGTAAGCCATGTGTATGTACTTAAACCTGTCCAACCTTGCAAAGGTGAAGCTAGTTGATCCGTACAATTGACCCGCTAACAATTTATAATGGGATTATTTTCTGTTGGTGCTTTACAGAGATTTTGATTCTCTTGCAGTTCTAAACAAGCCCAATTTTTTTATTTCTTTCTTGTTCTTTCTTTTATTTTCCCCCTCTTTTATTTGGAAGATGAATGTGGTGTGTAGTTATAGAGGAATTAGTTCTTCCCCTGTATCCATTTAAGTGCCGAACATCTACCTTAGATAAAGCAGAGCTTCCGTTTTTTTGGGTAGTCCACATAGTGACATGGAAGAGTAAAAAATGTGCTTTGATAGATGTGGGACATGGAAGGATTGTAGCATGTTTTTGTGCTGAGAAGAGTTTGATGTAGTGGTGCAACATGGCCTGCCCAATTTATAGGCACGTCTGAGAAGTATTTTTCGTTATATATCCATCTTACTGAGTGAGACATATACTATGTTCATAGATTCTTTTGTGATGTATTTAGGAGATGTCATTTTAAGTTTTCATCTTTTTGAGATTTAGTTAGCTCACTCTTGCATGCCTGATTTGTGTGTAATTTAGTGGCGCTTTGAGTTATCAATCAAATAGCCTCTACGATTTATTGGGCAACACATTCCTTTATAGTATAGTGACATTAATACAACAAAGGTCAAACAGGTTTTCAAGTTGTGAAGCGAAGGCTGGTGACAGGTTTAAGACTTTTTACTTCCATAAAGACACCGAAAGTAGGTAATTTGATAAATTAGGACAAATGCGCTGTGGACCTCCAGTGGCGGACTTAATAATATTAAAGAATTTCTTGTTACTTGTTTGCATTTTGGCTGGAAGTTTGTCAGAATTTTAAGGTAAGTATCACTAGCTTGAATATTTTTGGAGGTAACAGTTTTGCCTAGTGGGGGTCTCAATCACTCATGACATGCCCAGGTACTTCATAATTCTTGACCACCCCCTTGTCTTCTTTTATGTGGTGGCCTTCATGCTGCATTCAGTTGGATAACCTATAACGCTGCTTCAAAGATAGCCTTCTCTGTCGTAGCACCCTCTGATTAGATATTTTACTGGGCTCCATGTAGGCTACTTGAGTTATTTCAGCGTGTTGAGTTCTTATATTGCAGTAAATGCATTAGTTTTATGATTTTACTGCATTTTCTGTGGAGATCGGAGTATTTGTCAACAGGGGTCATACTTTCTGAAATTATCTGAAGTCTGTTTTTTGAATCTCATCGTCGTTGTGAGATTGTTAAAACATTACTTTAGGCAGCTTAGTTGACCTGTATTTCGGAAGAGTCCTATTTAGCTAAGACCAAGAGATATGTGATATCGTTTGCATTGTTCATTGAGATTCATATTGGTCTTCATCAATTATCATGCTTTGAGTAAAGAGTGGTGATCATTCTATTAGATAAAAGAGACTGTAGAAATTGGAGACGGTCTGTTTCTTAAATAAGGAAAAGCAGTTAATTGGTTTCACAAAATCGATTAGCCTTCATCTGGTTATGTCATATGTGGACAGAACAAAGTTACCAGTTATCGGAATCTGAGTGACAGATAAACATTATGAAAGAAGAAACTTCGATTATACCAGAAAGCCTCATCAACTGGAAGGTTACTGGAAATGATGACTATATTTAATCTTCAACTTAAATAGGATATAGTCATCATTTCCAGTAACCTTCAACTTGATGGATTCCTTTTGTTTTAAATATTTGTTGGAAAGTCAGCCCTTGTGTCTATATTTAACTTTCCTTCAATGGCCATAACTTCTGTAACTTTACGAGGCTTTCCATTTCAGGTTGCAAAGCGTTTGGAGAAATTCAAAACGACAATATTCACACAGATGAGTATGCTTGCCATCAAACATGGAGCAATAAACCTTGGTCAAGGCTTCCCAAATTTTGATGGCCCAGAATTTGTCAAAGAAGCAGCAATTCAAGCCATTAAAGATGGGAAAAATCAATATGCCCGTGGGTATGGTGTTCCTGATCTCAACTCGGCCGTCGCAGCGCGGTTCAAGAAGGATACTGGACTTGTTGTGGACCCAGAAAAAGAAGTTACCGTCACCTCTGGATGCACTGAAGCAATTGCTGCGACCATTTTAGGATTAATAAATCCTGAAGATGAGGTGATCCTCTTTGCTCCTTTCTATGATTCTTATGAAGCTACTCTGTCTATGGCCGGTGCCAAGATAAAGTGCATCACTTTACGGCCTCCAAATTTTTCTGTCCCCATTGATGAGCTCAAGTCTGCAATCTCAAAGAATACTCGTGCAATCCTCCTAAACACTCCACACAACCCCACGGGAAAGATGTTCACTCGGGAAGAACTCAATACGATTGCATCTCTCTGCATCAAGAATGATGTATTAGTTTTCAGTGATGAAGTTTATGACAAGTTAGCTTTCGAAATGGATCACATATCAATAGCTTCTCTCCCTGGGATGTACGAGCGAACTGTGACAATGAACTCCTTAGGGAAGACTTTCTCCCTAACCGGCTGGAAGATCGGGTGGGCCATAGCACCCCCTCACCTGACATGGGGAGTGAGACAAGCACATTCGTTTCTCACTTTTGCTACCTCCACACCAATGCAATTTGCAGGTGCGACGGCCCTTTCAACCTCAGATACCTACTATGAGGAGCTTAAGAGGGATTACATGGCAAAGAAGGAGATATTGGTAGAGGGTTTGAAAGCTGTGGGTTTTATTGTATATCCATCAAGTGGTACGTACTTTGTGGTGGTAGATCACACTCCTTTTGGGCAGAAAGATGATGTTTCGTTCTGTGAGTATTTGATTAAGGAAGTTGGGGTGGTAGCCATTCCAACAAGCGTGTTTTACTTGAACAAGGAAGATGGAAAGAATCTTGTAAGGTTTACATTTTGCAAAGATGAGGGGACTCTCCGAAGTGCAGTTGAGAGGATGAAAGAGAAGCTGTCAAGGAAGAAGTGATTTCGCTATTTTTATTTTAAAATACGTTTTGGCTTCTAAATACTATGTAAACCAAACATGCACTAGCCACCCAGATGGATGGTTCTGATATCAAAAATCTCACTAAGCTCAAACTTTAACTTGTATATGTTTTCTTATGGAATTGATATTTTCAAAAATAAGTTTGATATTTCTACAAGATATCCTTCCATTAGTGTGGAAAGTGGAAACCATTACTATTCATGTTAAGAGAGAGCTTGCAGAACTATTACTCTTTTTTTTTTTTTTTTGCGAAAATATCAATTATCTTTTCTAATCCAAAACACCAAGTTAATTATATCAATTTTTACTTAGAAACTGGAGTTCTTGACATACAATGACAGGTAGTTGTCCAAAGTGGTTGACATGACAATCCCTCTATATAATGTCTATCTCTATTTTAAACTCTTTTGGTTGTCCTAATTTTTTCTCTATGTTAATTACACAATATTATTATACTAGATATGTCCTGTGTCTCCGGCATTATCTGGACGGTGAGATTTATTCCAAACTTTGGACGGTCCAGATGATTTATTAGGATGAACGAGAAATTCAAAATAAATTGTATTTTGTTAAATAGATGAATATAAATATGTGCACAAAGGCTTGAACAAAGATTAAAAATAATTCTTTTTATTTTCATATAGGGCCTGTATCTCCAAGACTACCTATCTAGCCTGTGAAGTGTGAATTATGGGGCTGGGCTCAGGGAATATTGCCAGGTCTCCAACTCCTTTCATTGGGAGTTGGGGTCAGCTTCTGCCTTCTGCTACTTCTCTAAAGAATAGTTTTCTACTATGTCTAAACTCTTTCAGACATTATTACCCTTGCTCATTTATGGGAGTGGTTAGCATAAGCCGAAGTGGAGTTGGCTGCTTGCCTCCGAGTATTCTAAGATTTGTAGGTTGTAGCTACCTTTCTATCTTCTTTTTAGTTTTCTTGAGGTTTCCGTAACTAATTGGGGGAGGTGCTGTACCGGTCGTTAACCGGTACAGTGTTATTTATTTTTAATTTTTTTTTATCATAATTATAAGAATAATAAATAAAAAATAATATAGCAAAATATACTTTCTTTTACAGTTTTTTGTTCAAACTTGCTCTATTATTTTTTATTTATTATTCATAATTAATAATTATGGTAAAAAAAAAATTTAAAAAAATAAAAAAAATAACACATGTACCGGTCGTTAGTCCGGTACAATGTGTACCGGGCGCACCCCCAACCCGTTTGGGTATGTGTGTTGGTCCTTGTGGTTGAATCCTGGACTTTATATTTACTCTTTTTCTTCTTAATAATGATGTTTTGAATTTCATAGTAAAGATGAAACCACACGGGCAGTGGCGAAGCTACGTGTTGACAGTGGCGAAGCCACGTCAATTTTGTGGGGTCAATTGACATTTGACGCTATTGAAAAAAAAATTATTTTATAATGTAAGGTAAATTTTAAAAATTTTAAATAATATATATAAATTGACCCCACTAAAATTTTATAAATTTTTTATTATATGGGGTCAAATTGAAAATTTATAACTTTGTCAATCAAATTTTAATCATATATGACTCATATCCTTTCAATATATGTATTTATCTATAATATTTTAAACTAAATAATAATCTAATTTATATTATTTTTAAAAATAAATAATAAATTACTTACTTATGAACAAATTGTAATTAAAAAAGTCTATTATGAGTCAATATAGTGTATATATATCATATATTGTTACTCATTATATTTTCATTGTAATATAATATATATATATATATATATATATATATATATACACCTGAAAGTATAAAGTATTAAAAAATTGTCTCGGGGGCGTTGTCCCCGAACCCTCGCCAATTTTTTTTATAATTTAGTAATAATTTTGACCCCACTACTAAAAACTTTTGGCTTCGCCACTGCATGTTGAGTAGTGGAGTCAATTGAGTAATAATCCGTGGCAAACGTTTGCCATAAGCACTGTTCAGCAACCAAGTTTTCATCCGTCGATTCATACATTTAATGGCTCAGATTAAACAATTTCCCCCTGCCGATGTAGCGGCAGCCTTATAATCCCAAAATTGCTACTAAGTTACCGAACTGCCCCTCCTTTATATATTTAGCCCTCGCCTTTTGGCGATGAGAGCCTCTAAATACAGAACGTATATTTTGTCTTATTCTTGGGACGCTGTTTGCATATATTTTGTTGCAGATCATCAAAATCTAAATTAACTATCCATGCTGAACAACACTACTCACATGCATGCACATATCTATAAGTACTGTTTTATTTATTAATATATATTTTAATAAGATCATTACTAATTTTTAAAAATTAATTTGAAACATTTAAAATGAAGATTATTTATTATAGGTTATAAAATAATAAAAAAATTTACGATATGAGTAATATTTTTTAAATAATTAATTTACTAGATCTAATATTATTGTAGTGGTTAAACTTACGTAAATTCATTCTAATTATTTTAAATTTAAAATATATTAAATTAATTTTTAAATTTTAAAAATTAATTTAAAATATATTAATATATTAAATTAATTTAAAAATTAATATATTAAATTATTTTAAAAATTAATTTAATATATTTTTAAATCCAACATTATTTTAACCACTACAATAATATTAGATACCGTAAATTAATTATTTTAAATATATTTAAAATCCAACATTATTGTAACCACTACAATAATATTAGATACCGTAAATTAATTATTTAAATTTAATATTAGATACCGTAAACTTACGAAAATTCATTCTAATTATTTTAAATTTAAAAATATATTAAATTAATTTTTAAAATAATGTTGGATTTTTAAATATATTTAAAATTATTTTAAAAATTAATTTAGTATATTTTTAAATTTAAAATAATTAGAATGAATTTCGTAAGTTTAACCACTACAATAATATTAGATACCGTAAATTAATTATTTAAAAATATTACTCATGTGACGCCCCCAAAATTAGGTATACATCACCCATCTTGAGTCGCCGATATACATGGTATGTAATTCAAATACAACTTAATAATACAACCGTCAAGTATACAATACGATAAAATATAAACTGTGAGTTTGAATACAAATATTGTCTACTTGTAGAGTATACAAACTCAAAAGGAGTCCTCATTACAATTATTATCACACTATTTCACGTAATAGTGAGGACTACTAATGCACCATCTAGACCATCACTCCGATCCCCGACTGCTTCCAAATTTATATTCTCATTTCAAGAGAACGGTGAAAGAAAGGATGAGCTCAACTAGCCCAAGAAGAAATATTATGACTAAGATAATGCGTAATAAATTATCATTAGCCTTAAACAAAGGTTAAACCGATACAATATAACAAACATCAAGTTTAATCAGAATGGAACAAGCAATCCATTAGAAGAGTCAAGTAGAGAATAAAATTTACTATCTTCTATGATTTAAAAGGTTTTTCATGACTTTTATCGCTGAGACTCAGCTTAATAAATAATTCACATCATCGAATCACCCCTGCACTATGGCCAATGATATTCTTTAAGATCACGACCACAATTATCCATTACCTACTGGCCAAGAATATTTGTGGTATTCATTAATGGTCATGGTCATGCCAACAACCCGGCCCATCAATGCACTACGGGCCAATGAGGACTTTTACCACATCATTTATAACATTACGGTAATGATTACACCGAATAATCCCTGGTCATAATTGTGACGTCCTCAAAATAGGTATACATCACTCATTCTGAGTCACCAAATACATGGTACAGAAACAAATACAACTTCATTAAACTGTGAGTTTAAATACAAATAGAGAGTATAAAAACTCAAAAGGAGTCCTCATTACAATTATTGATACACTATTTTAAAAATAGTGAGGACTGCTAAAATAACTTTCTAGAACCATCACTCCGTACCCCGACTAGTTCCTGCTATGTTCTCACCTCTTGAGAAAAAATGGAACAAAAGGGTGAGCTCAACTAGCCAAGTAAAGAATATTATGACTAAGATAATATACAACAAATTATCATTAGTCTTCAACAAGGAATAATCTGATAAAATATAATAGACAACAAGTTTTAGATCAACAACTGCAACGGAAAACAACAATCCATTAGAAGAGTCAAGAGAGAAAGAATTCTACTATCTTCTAAGATTTAAAAGTCCATCATCAATATTTTATCCTCAGAACATCAATCAATATACATCTTGAATAAAATATTCATCTTTGCACTACAGCCAAAGATATTCATTTGTATCACCATTGGTCATGTTCATCTCAACACTGCTCATCTTTTTCTACTACGCCAAAGATATTCATTAGGTAATCATTCATCTTTGCACTACAGCCAAAGATATTCATTTGTATCATCATTTAGGACCGAGGATGATGAAAAATATTTTAAAGAAAAACGAATCCAAGTGAGATAACAGATCAAATATTAAGGATTAGATTACAGCTTTATTCAAGTTCAATAATATTCCGAAATAACCAATTTTGAAGCGTAATTCAAAATAATGATCAAAACATGGATACAATCAAAGATAGTAACCATAATAGATAACTTGGACAAAAGAAAAAATTTCATTTTTTGGTGAATAGTCTTAGTCAGATTCGTGAATAAAGGCCGATACGTGAATAAAGAACTCCCGACACAAAAAGTTCTAAATTTGATAAAAAGTTGATACCAATATTTCGGCATAATGATATTGAAGAAAATATCATTTAAGAAGAATATAATATCCCTTACCTAAAAATATCAGTACTTCTGATCGGAATATCGGTATAAGGCTGAAGAAAACTTGCACTGATTAACAAAACTCACAAAGTATCTAAATACTCACAAAATACACTCAATAATCTAGAGAGAGAAAGAGAGAAAACTTGTTTCTGGTGTGATTTTCAATTCTAACTTAGCCCTCTATTTATAGGAAAATATTAGCACACCGAAGCAGATTTAACCTGCAACCTGATGGCTTTACCTGCTACTATTCCCACCCACCATATTTGAATAAAAATATCAGCACATTTCTTCACCAACCAAGAGTGGGGCCCACCAATTCTTGAATTTTCCACTAAAATGATTTATAACCTGATTTCCGAATCAGCCACCTCTTAAAATTCATAACAAATCATACGCTCATTTTTAACGGTTCAAAATTTGTGGACATATACTCAACTTATATATGTATAATATATCCAAAAATTACAACGATCCAACGGTCGGATTAAAAATTATAACTCCCACAATATATCTCAAAAAATACTGGTTTGATTTTTAATACCTCCAATCCGACAAAATACTAATAAAACACCTCAACATTAATTCCTTCATTTATAACCACATAAAAAAATATTTCCTTATCATATGAATCAATGATTAATTATTCACAAATAATATTACAGAATCACATTTATGACAACCGGGCTGTTCCCAGGAAAGAGGGGGCTTTCCAATAAGGATTTCTCCTTACTGGCGCGCAATTAGGTGACCAAACCTCTCCTTGAAAGAACTTTCTACACATTGCCAAGAATGTTATCTAATAATATTATTCCAAATAATCAATTCATCGATCCGATAAAGGAGATATCTGCAAAGTGACGATAATTGAAACAACAATAATATAAAATATCAATGCAAAGAATTATTGAATCAATAAAATAAAATATTGAATAAGAATTCACTGTGACAATTATCGAGTAAAGTGCCTTCTTACGTAAGGATCAATAATTCAACAATATTTGTGCAATACCAGTATGCTTTCTCGCAACAACAACGCGTATTACTTTACTTTAACCACCGGGTATTCCAACAATGTTAACGGTAACAACTACGCCGTTATTCAATTTTGTCATTTTCTTCATTCGATCGTTATCCGTTATGGGGCCCAATGTCACACTGGCCGCATTTAATATTCCCCGACAGAAAGAATATTCCACCGACAAAATGAATATTTTATAACCACTTGCTTATTTTGCAAAATTTTCACATTTCACCCATAACCAAAGTTATTATATCAAATTTATACCTTATTATTCAAAATAATAAATAAAGGAAATTTGATTTTATTCATTAAAAAGTTGGGGTCTTACAATAATCATACCAAGTCCATCTATGCACTACAGGCCACAGATGACTTTTAAAAAATATAAATATGAGGATGATGACAATGATATAAGAATTCAATAAAACAAGTTCAAGAATTAATTTATCTAGGAACTAATAATGTCCAAATTGTCAACATGATACTGCTTTGTAGAGTAAAATTCAAGAATGCTCGGAAGAATATTTTCATGAAAAGATATCGGATGTAAGCTGTAAATATCAAGGATATTCCACTAATTTCATGGAGTATAAAGTCAAAACTTTAACCAACCTAATATAATAAATAATGGAATAACAAAAGAAATCACCACGATGCAGATTGCAGATGTACAAAGTTATTCCAATGTAATACTAAATAATCTGGAACCAGTCAAAAGTAAATTCAAGACCGACGGGATGTTCTAATGTAATAATAAAGAATGGAATAACAATGTAAATCACCATGCACGCGATGCTTCGATGTATTGGATATTCCAATGTAATAATAATAAAGATGGAACTAGGTCCAACAAGAAACGCATGCATACATGATATTCCAATGTAATAATAATAAAGATTTTAATCGTGTCCGTTGTAAAACGCATGATGTGATATTCCAATAGAATAGTAAAAGACGGAATAATAGAAAGAATGTCACCAAGTATAGGGTAGCTCGCGATACAAGTTATTCCAATGTAATAAAGAATGGAATAACATAAGTTCTCTTCATGAATACAAAAGAATAACACCCCTTACGAGTACAACAAATAATATTCCTACTTTAGAAAGAAAGAGTATCGGATATGTAAGTAAAGAAGTAGCGAGAACACTTTTCTTCTTTCTCTCTATAGTTTCTCTCTGTAGTTTCAAAGAATTCGTAAGAAATAATGAATGAATGAGCTTCTATTTATAGAAAAATAGATCGCATAAGAATTCAACTCATGAATCGGTCCGTATTGATTTACTTTAATCGACTATCCATATTTAAAGCAAAATTTTTAAATAAAATATAATATATTCTATTTATAATCTAATAAAACGAATAACTTTATAAAAGATTTTACTATGCAAATACTATGCAGTACTATCTGAAACATTTTATGCATAATAAAATATAATATATTCTAATTATTGTCTAATAAAATGTATAACTTTATAAAAGTATTATGTTTTATATAAAAGATTTTACTATGCAAAATACTATGCAGACACTATGCATAATAGAATAGAATATATTTTATTTATGTAATAACTTTATAAAAGTATTCATTTTATATAAAAAGATTTTCTATATTATTACATTAATAATACCAACAAAACCGAAAGTGACTTATCACGTAAGCATCAATAATTAATACCGTAGCGCTACTACGCAACCACATGCCAGACATCGTATTTTTTAACAATCGGGTGTTTCAACAGCTAATCTGTAAAACTTCCGCCGTTATTTTCATAAAGTATTTTTGTCATTTTCTCAATCGACAATAATTCCGTATGGGGGTCCACCAATGATTGTAATAGTTATACTGAATATTCCCCGTTAAAACGAATATTCCCCACCAATCTAATATTATATAACAACTTCACAGACTTTGCAAAATTTATAAATATTACCCACAACTATAACATTATATCAATTTCACTCCATAATATTCAAAAATAATATTTATAGAAAATTCATCTTTATTCAAAAAGTTGGGATTTTACAACTCATCGTAATTTTTTTTTTTTATTTTATAACCTATAATAAATAATCTTCATTTTAAATGTCTCAAATTAATTTTTAAAAATTAGTAATGATCTTATTAAAATATATATTAATAAATAAAACAGTACTTATAGATATGTGCATGCATGTGAGTAGTGTTAAAAGATGGATAGTTAATTTAGATTTTGATGATCTGCAACAAAATATATGCAAACAGCGTCCCAAGAATAAGACAAAATATATGTGCCTGCCACTAGAGGCTCATGCGGCAGGGGCTAAGTATATAAAGGAGGGGCAGTTCGGTAACTTAGTAGCAATTTTGGAATTAAAGGGTTCTTTGCTGTACTGTAGCTATGTGGGGAAATTGTTTAATTTGAGCCATTAAATGTATGAATCGATCTTGGATGAAAACTTAGTTTCTTTAATAATAGTCTTATGGCAAACGTTTTGCATGATTATTACCTTTATATATATATATATATATATATATATATATATATATATATATATATATATATATATATATATATATACTGTAAACATAGGGGACTTTACTTGTACTCGTTCTTTTAATAATGAAGTTTTGAATTTCATAATAAAGAAGAAATCATATGGTGTTTGGGTGCTAAAAACAATAATGACTAGACACTCCCCAAATGAATACATTGGCGGCCCTCAACATTTAATTAAAACAAATATAAAAGTGAAGTATTATGCGATTATGTATACACCTCTTACCCCCCATCCAACCCCACCCCACCCCACTTTACTTCACCCCACTCCACCCCCACTCCCACTCTCACTCTCCAAAAAAATAATATTATGTGATTATGTATACACCCTTTACTCTCCACTCCTCCTAAAAAATAATATTATGTGATTATGTATAGACCCTCACCCCACCCCTCACCCCACCCCACCCCACCCCACCCCACCCCACCTCACCCACCCCACCCCCACCCAAAAAAAATAATATTATACGATTATGTATATCTCATAGCATTACTTAAGGAGCCTAAATTCCACACTTATATTCGTCTCTCTATCTATAGTATATATTAATTTCATTTTTTTAAATTTTTGTTTAAAAGTCAAAACATCTTAAAATGATTAATATGGGTTTTAACCATAACCATATGGTTCCAACCCACATAACCCATATTAAAAATGGTTAATATGATTTTAGTTAAATGGAACCATAAATATATTTTGAAAACCAAAAACCAACCCATAACCATGTTTTGCCAGGCCTAATTTAGGGCTCAGTTTGCTAGTAATTAATTAACTAAAGATACTTCATCCATGTATTTAACAATTAGGTTTTGTCCAGCTATCATCGTTTGTATTTACAGCGTTTGGACCTCCAAACATAACGCACCAATTTTAATCCATTTGAGACTCAAACGTTGTATTTGTGAATTAAATAAGTTGCTATTAAAATAACAAAATTTTTAAGTACGTTTGAACTTGCAAACGCAATAAACGTTGAGTAACTAAACATACACTATAACTACTCGTGTTTACACAAAAATAATTGAAGAAGTCAAATTATAGTTATTTGTGTAAATTTCCTTTCATTTTATGTATGTAATTTATATATATATATATTTTGCTCTATCATCCTCCCACTCTTTTGATCTATAGAGAAGGATTAACAATGTTCAGTTTCTTTTTCTAAAATATGATCCACTTTTCCTTCCAAAACAGAAAAAACCAAAAAAATAAAACAATGATATTATGAAGTCAATTTCCCTTTAAATCTCCGTTTGGAACTTGCGAAATGTGGAAGAAAATGAAGAAAAAAATAAATGTAAAAAAGTAAAAAATATCTCAACAAAGATAAATCTAACCATCTACACTTTTGAGGATAGAGAAAGTAACTAATTATTCATTTTTATTTGAACACGTATATATTTTTAGAGTACGTATTGAGTATCAATTTGAATATATAACAATTAAATATATTTTTTTGAATCATGACTAAAATTTAAACATAAAACAAGTCCAATATAATTTTATTAGATTTTATTCATATTTTAAATTGTTTTTTATTTTCATAAATTATTTATGTGCCTAAAGTTATTTTGATGGATTCATTATATTGTTAGGAGATGCATGTACCTATTAAACAACTTTGAATTGATGGGATCCAGGTTCGGACCACTCAAATTTTTATGAGAGTGGTTAGTATAAAGTTAATTTTAATCAATTAATTAATACAATGTTATCACATAAATTTAGAGATATTTCTGTGTATCGAAACTGTATTGATTAATAGACAAAATTAACATAAAGATAACTTGATGATAACCATATCCAACTTCTACTCGTCTCTGACTCTCTGTGGCCAAAATTCGTGGCACACCAGGTAAAGTAAAGAATTGAGAGTCATAATTTGTCTGGTCACTTGCGACTAATATTGTTCAATCAAATGTATGTCTAGCATGTTAGCATGATGTTTATTTTTAAGTAAGTTAGTTAATCGACTATTGTAGTCAGTCTTACACGTTGCAGCATTTATGAGGTTATGCAATGTCGAATTTACATTTAATCAATTAAACCAACTTACTAAAAAAAATAAATTTCATGCTAACCGAATCGGTCTCACATACACCAGTAGGTCAATGTACCTAGACAGAAAGATGATGTTTAGAGCATCTTCAGCAAGGTGATCATAGATTATATTTAGTCCATATGATATCAATCTATATGAGATATTATTTTAATTTTTTCAACAGATAATCACTATAATATTAAAAAAAATTATTATTCATCGATCATTCTTCCACTCCCATTTAAATATATTAAAAATTTATAGTTCATCAAAACTAAGTTACTGGATATAGTCTATTTGTTTTGCCCCAAAATACCCCAAATTCTGAGGGTTGGACTAAATTTAGTCAGGATTTGAGCATCTCCTGAGATGCTCTTAGACAATTGAGCTTCACAACTACCGTTTTACATCATACCCTTTGTCGGAGACGAACCACCGGCTACCCATCTTCCATGGCCACAATTTCGACCCAATTGGAGACTGCTTTAGCTCAGGATGAGTCTACCCAGAAGAGCCATCAACCCGTACAGGCATCCCCAATTGTCTTTTTTTATTTATTTATTAAATTTATGCTTGATTTCTTGGCATTTTCTTGATGGGTTTGCTCTATATTGACATTGGTTATGTCCTTTCATGATCTAGCTGAGTCTCTTTTGGTAATTGTAGTTTGATCTGGATTTTAGGTCAGGCTCTTTCTCCATCTGTGTACTTCTACGGGATGCTTTATGCCTAATATTTACTTTATTTAAAGGTCTTGTAATTACACCTATGGTACTGGTTTAGGATTTTCCTTTCTTGCTTACGTTTCTTGTGGATATCCATTGCTTTCTATTACTCATTTATACTTAGAAATTTGATTTAGCTAGTCGATGGTATGCTAATTTAGGACTTGGATTGTTTATTAAATGGCCTTTTGTAAGCCATGCGTATGTACTTGAACCTGCCCAACCGTGCAAAGGTGAAGTTAGTTGATGATGACAGACTGACCGGGCCGTTAATCTGACGATTCAAGCTTCAAGGGTTCAACAATTGATTTCAAGTAATTGGGCTAAAGTCTATTCGAGGATACCTAAATTGGAGCTCAATTCAAGTGGAGCGCGAGGGGAATTTGAATTATGTGATTTGGGATTGCTAGAAACGATCTATTTAGTAAGACCAAATCAACGCAAACCAAGTTTACAATTCCGTGTTCATGTGTGTTGCCTAATCATCGACGAAGTTATGTTTCAATTCATGGAGGGATTAGCGATCACGCGACGTTGTGGATGTCCAAGCATCACAAAGAATGTACAATTTAATACGCAACAACACAATGTTGCAATGCACGTAACGAAAGGAAAGGATTCCAGCTACAAGGCAAGGCGTTCGTTATGGGATAAGATTCTAAGCTCATTAATTTGGTTCAATCAAAGGTTCGAATTTGGTGGAGGAAATGAAAAAGGAGCAAAGAATTACATTCGAGACTTAAAAACGTCAAAGAAGTGAAAATGTTCAAAAACAGCAAAGCGGACAGAAAGTCCAGTGCCGCGGCGCTCCATTCTAGAGCTGCGGCGCTCTAGCGCGTTCCAACGTGTTCTAGACGCGTTTCAGAAAAGTTGGACGCAGATTTGTGCGAGATTTTATTACCTTTTCCAATTCTAATGTAATTAGGATGATTTTTAAGCTAGGATTTCATTCCAAATTGATTTTTTATTTCCTTATAGGATTAGGGTTACTTTTTATTACTATAAATAGGGGCTTGACCGATGTAATTCAAAAGAACAACTTTGATTAATAAAATTATTGTGAGATTGTTCTCCTTTTGGTTCTTTGAGAACTCTCGAACTGTTCATGGTTCATCTGTGAGGTTCAAACTTTGACTTGTCATACAACAATTCATAGTTGTGTGTGACGTCTTTTACCGCATCAATCGTCAATTGTATCGAGGTTTCTGCTTCTTATAAGTATGGGGTTTAGGTGTCGGCGGTGTTTCATTCAACACATATTTCATTACTTGATCGATTATACCAAGGTTCTCGCATATTTATAGGCGTTGGGTTGAGGTGTCAAGAGAGTTCCACCCTTATAGCTTGTTAGAAACGATCCGAGCGACGACCACCTCACGCAAGCATGCCGTGGAGTCTATCATTTGGTATCAGAGCTAAGTTCCTAGCAAGTTGCGCTGTGGACCTCCAGTGGCGGACATAATAATATTAAAGCATTTCTTGTTTCTTGTTTGCATTTTGGCTGAAAGTTTGTCAGAATTTTAAGATAAGTATCACTAGCTTGAATATTTTTGGAGGTAACAGTTTTACCTAGTGGGGGTCTCAATCACTCATGACATGCCCAGGTACTTCATAATTCTTGACCACCCCCTTGTCTTCTTTTATGTGGTGGCCTTCATGCTGCATTCAGTTGGATAACCTATAACGCTGCTTCAAAGATAGCCTTCTCTGTCGTAGCACCCTCTGATTAGATATTTTACTGGGCTCCATGAAGGCTACTTGAGTTATTTCAGCGTGTTGAGTTCTTATATTGCAGTAAATGCATTAGTTTTATGATTTTACTGCATTTTCTGTGGAGATCGGATTATTTGTCAACAGGTGTTATACTTTCTGAAATTATCTCAAGTCTGTTTTTTGAATCTCATTGTCGTTGTGAGATTGTTAAAACATTACTTTAAGCAGCTTAGTTGACCTGTATTTCGGAAGAGTCCTATTTAGCTAAGACCAAGAGATATGGGATATTGTTTGCTTTGTTCATTGAGATTCATATTGGTCTTCATCAATCATCATGCTTTGAGTAAAGAGTGGTGATCATTCTATTAGATAAAAGAGACTGCAGAAATTGGAGACAATCTGTTTCTTAATTAAGGAAAAGCAGTTAATTGGTTTCACAAAATCGATTAGCCTTCATCTGGTTATGTCATATCTGAATAGAACAAAGTTGCAAGTTATTGGAATCTGAGTGACAGATAAACACTATGAAAGAAGAAACTTTGATTATACTAGAAAGCCTCATCAACTTGAAGGTTACTGGAAATGATGACTATATTTACTCTTCAACTTAAATAGGATATAGTCATCATTTCCAGTAACCTTCAACTTAATGGATTCTTTTTATTTTAAATATTTGTTGGAAAGTCAACCCTTGTGTCTATATGCAAACTTTCCTTCAATGGCCATAACTTCTGTAACTGAGGCTTTCCATTTCAGGTTGCAAAGTGTTTGGAGCAATTCAAAACGGCAATATTCTCGCAGATGAGTATGCTTGCCATCAAACATGGAGCAATAAACCTCGGTCAAGGCTTCCCAAGTTTTGATGGCCCAGAATTTGTCAAAGAAGCAGCAATTCAAGCCATTAAAGATGGGAAAAATCAATATGCCCGCGGGTATGGTGTTCCTGATCTCAACTCAGCAGTCGCAGCACGGTTCAAGAAGGATGCTGGACTTTCTGTGGACCCAGAAAAGGAAGTTACTGTCACCACTGGCTGCACTGAAGCAATTGCTGCAACCATTCTAGGATTAATAAATCCTGAAGATGAGGTGATCCTCTTTGCTCCTTTCTATTATTCTTATGAAGCTACTCTGTCTATGGCCGGTGCCAAGATAAAGTGCATCACTTTACGGCCTCCAAATTTTTCTGTCCCCATTGATGAGCTCAGGTCTGCAATCTCAAAGAATACTCGTGCAATCCTCTTAAACACTCCACACAACCCCACGGGAAAGATGTTCTCTCGGGAAGAACTCAATACGATTGCATCTCTCTGCATCAAGAATGATGTATTAGTTTTCAGTGATGAAGTTTATGACAAGTTAGCTTTCGAAATGGATCACATATCAATAGCTTCTCTCCCTGGGATGTACGAGCGGACTGTGACAATGAACTCCTTAGGGAAGACTTTCTCCCTAACCGGCTGGAGGATAGGGTGGGCCATAGCACCCCCTCACCTGACATGGGGAGTGAGACAAGCACATTCGTTTCTCACTTTTGCTACCCCCACACCAATGCAATTTGCAGCTGCGACAGCCCTTTCAACCTCAGATACCTACTATGAGGAGCTAAAGAGGGATTACATGGCGAAGAAGGAGATATTGGTAGAGGGTTTGAAAGCTGTGGGTTTTATTGTATATCCATCAAGTGGTACGTACTTTGTGGTGGTAGATCCCGCCCCTTTTGGGCAGAAAGATGATGTTTCGTTCTGTGAGTATTTGAGTAAGGAAGTTGGGGTGGTAGGCATTCCGACAAGCATGTTTTACTTGAACAAGGAAGATGGAAAGAATCTTGTAAGGTTTACATTTTGCAAAGATGAGGGGACTCTCCGAAGTGCAGTTGAGAGGATGAAAGAGAAGCTGTCAAGGAAGTAGTGATTTAGCTATTTTTATTTTAATTTATGTGTATATTGGTAAAATTTCTGTTGTAACTTTAAGATTCTGGGATTCAATAATTTATTATTTTCCTTTGTGAGTTCTGAAAAACAAATGAATTGGCTAAAGACAGACATTACTTAGAAATAAATTACCTGGATATTTGTCAGGCTTCTGTTAGTGATGGTTTGTAGGGTTATTAGCGTTGCAGCAATAGCATTCGGTGCATCTGAACCTCCAAATGCATAGCACCATTTTTGGAGAACAAGATTTTAAAATACGTTTTGGCTTCTAAATACTATGTAAACCAAACATGCACTAGCCACCCAGATGGATGGTTCTGATATCAAAAATCTCACTAAGCTCAAACTTTAACTTGTATATGTTTTCTTTTGGAATTAATATTTCCAAAACTAAGTTTGATATTTCTACAAGATAATCCTTACATTAGTGTGCGTGGAAAGTGGAGAACTATTACTTTTGATTGCGGAAATATCAATTATCTTTTCAAATCCAAAACACCAAAGTTATGTTTGTTTGCAATGATTATACTTGAGATATGACTATTAATCCCAAGTGTGTTTTTAAATTTAGATTTGACACTATTAGTCTCGGGATTATAAAATGGCTTAATAGTCTTGACATTAAAATTTCAATCCCGGGATTATAATCCTAGAATTAATTGTCTTGAGATTATAATCCCTGAATTATAATTCTTACAAACAAACATAACTTAAGTAAATTATATCAATTTTTACTTAGAAACTGGAGTTCTTGACATACAATGACAGGTAGTTGTCCAAAGTGGTTGACATAACAATCTATATAACAAAATACAAATGATTTTGAATTTTCTGTTCATCATAATAAATTATCTGAGCCGTCCAAAATTTGGAATAAATCTCACTGTCATAGTGCGCACGGGACTGTTGCTAGTCCTCTATATTATATTATGTCTATCTCTATTTTAAACTCTTTTTGTTGTCCTAATTTTTTCTCTATGTTAATTACACAATATTATTATATGAATATAAATATGTGCTCAAAGGCTTAAACAAAATTTTAAAATAAATAGGGCCTGCATCTCCAAGACTACCTATCTAGACTTTGAACATTGAAGTATGAACTATTGGGCTGGGCTGGGCTCAGGGAATATTGCCAGGTCTCCAAGTATTTTGAGATTTGTAGGCGGTAGCTACCAACATATCATAAAAGACTTCTTTTCATTAGGAGTTGGGGTACTTTCATTCTGCTTTCAAAAGCAGTGGAAAGTGTCTGATCCTTTCAATCAAGTGATAGAGGCAGAGGCTTTACTTCAATCGCCTACGCTAAGACGGAGTTGCTATCGAGTGACGATTGTTCGAGGAGAGTTTTATCATATAGTTGGATACAAATAAACCAGTAAAAGACAAGTAGAAACCAGTGAAAGAGGAATAGTTAGGGTACGACGAAGCACATATGGTATGTAAGCGAATACAGATCACATGTGTTTGTATTGATCCGCTTTCGAGGTGTCGAGTGAGGATTGCTCCATCTATTAAGAAAGGACGCGGGGGACTTGTTTATTTATAAAAGGAGTACTCTCTTCTTTGATGTGTGTTCTATTATTGCCTCCTATTCTTGAAGGAGTTTAGAACTGTGTCCGAACTCTTTCATTCCATGATTCTATTCAAGAATAATCCCTCAATTAAAGGTTGAATTCAATCCTAAAAGCGAGTTTAGCTTCAATGGTTGTATTCTTATTTAAAAAATCATTTTTGTCCCTAAATTATCGGATATAAAATTTTGATTGAATTATTAGGGTTCCTAATCAACTACATAGCAAAATTACACCGAAATATTTTAAACTTTTTTCTCTTCAAGGCTAGTGCTGTTTAATTTTATATACTCACTTCGTTCCAAACTATAACATTATTATTGATTTTTAAAATCAAAGTAAAGTATTTTAAAACTCAAAATTGGACTAACTTTCTTTCTCATCATCTATGTTATGTAACTTAACATAAACTCGGCCCTGTACCATTGTCATTCCTAATAAACTCACCTCACATTAAACCCACTAAAGGAGCAAACCTAATGGGCCTAGAAGGAACCAATTCGGAAGATGAGAAACCCATTTTCACTGGAAATGGACCAATTCTAGAATGATCCACTGGCCTGGTAAGTGATAGTCCTCCTACCCTCCTAGGCTTTTGATCTATGTTGATATTTGATGAATATGTTGTGCTCCATCCTTTCATTTTAGTTATCTTTATATAGAGAATTTTTATTCATTTTACCTGTCATTTCTTTTTATATAAAAATTAATAATTTAATTTCTCATATTATCCCTAAATATTAAACAAAATTTTTTTATTTTCTCTAATCTTTTCAATTTATTTAGTCCAATGAAGTAATTTTTCTTCTTTTCACTCGTCTTTCCAATGATTTTTAAAAGAATAATAGTGATATTTAAAGCAATGTAATCTAAAATTAATTCTATACATGTCAATAGTTATTATGAATAAATAATCTCATAAATTTCAAAGTCGAGATAGTATGTTTTATTATCTTAGATTAAATTTCAATATTTATTAATATCCTTCCGTTACAAAAATTATGAGATTGATTTATGTTTAATTATTAAATTTAGCCGTTGTAAAACTAGTCATTGTAAAATTAGTCGTTGTAAAACCTTAATTTTCTAACTATTACAAAACATATAAAAATATTACATTACAATATTTTCTCTTGTATTATTTTTTCTAAAACTAAAAAAAAACAATGGGATATTCATATCACCTTCTCTATTTGAGTGCACACATTAGAGAAGACGGAATTGTTGAATCCTGAAAGGTATCCGTTGTGACCTTTTGCACCGGTGATATACAATATCGGTGGGACGACAATCATCCTTAAGGACAGTGCTCTACGCACACCTGAATTCAATCGTGGTGATATTTTCTTCATTCTCTTTTAATTTTCATAGTAGTTTTCATTTATTTTACTACAAAATTATGTTGAAATATCAAATTTTTATATAAAAATATCATGTGTTGGGGGTGGGGGTGGGGACAAAGGTAAGTAATTTTTTTTGGAGAATAGGTGGAGCCAAATAAATAGAATAGGAATAGGGGTGAAGATGAAGGTTCTTAGGTGGTGAATATTGACAACAAATAAATAGATATAAATTGCATTGGTGAAATAGATGCTGCTTATTAAGGAGTAGTTGGCTGAGAGGTGCAGCTTCAGTTATAGTAGTGGGAGTATGCTTTTAATTCAGGTGGGGAAATCAGAAATGGATTCCTCATTCTATAATTAATTATTTTTTTCATGTCATATTTATCTTTTACTTTTTATCCTGAAGGGTTAATTTTGCCTCTATATGAGCATCATTTATGTAACACCCCCTTCCCAAAATAGAAAGAGAGGTTACTCAAAACACAACAAGACTGAATGAAAGCTTTATATCATAAAATGATGGATTCATAATAATTAAATATCACAAGACAAACTATAGTAAATATCCCACTAACTCAAACCATAGCCGAAGGTAATTATTACAATTTCAAATAAACTGACATATCAATCCTAAACATAATAACTCTAATCCATTGGAATGAATGGAGCTCTCATCACACTTGCCCATGATTCCCCGACACCGCCAAGAAAACACACAAGATGAGCCAAATGCCCAATACGGATATAGAATAAAAGAATAATGAAACGAAATAACTAACACAATCAATTGAATCGAATCAGAACGAACAAAACCAACACAATGAAATGATAAAATCAATCAAATGGTCAAGTGTTATTTCACACCGAGCTCTAATAAATAATAACATACCTTGCCACACGTAAGTCAAATAATGCCACACAGTGCAATTAAAATAATGCCACACAGCAATCACACACTCTGATCACAAGAATCCAGTGCATGCAAAATCGGAAGTGTGTTTGGCACAAACACACCAATCCGCAGTAATGTAATGTATCAGAAAAACTAGGGTCGACCCATACGCCCCCACAACAAAACACCAAATGGCCAACTCCCACCGGAGCACAAAACGGAGACGCCATGGACTCGATCACACCGCCACTAAGGTGTCATGCCCTCGGTACAAGAGGACATGCTCATGGTACCCCACAGTGGTTATAGCTCGTGTATACCCTACGGTATTCTAACAAGGATACCATGTCACAACACACGCGACACAACAAAGGGTTCTAACATGTACATGTTAAACCAAACGAGATATCAACACAAAGTCTCCAAAAATATTAATATGCACATTACTACAATATAAATTTAGATATGTCAGACTAGTCTACAGAGTACAAATATGAGTTCCAACTATGAACGCCAAACTAAACTATCACAATGAATTTGACAAGATATAATCATGAGAGGCAATACTAATTTTCAAAACGATAACGAAAACGAAACTAATTAAAAACAAAAGAATCTCATTGAAGAGTACTTTTAATCCGCACTGGATTAAGCAATATAATACCCAAAATTTATACTCCAAATTTGACTCTTTTAGACTCTCTTCGCTCAATCTAAATAATTTAATAAAATTTTATTACAATCAAATCATTAATAACATAATAATATTAAATTATTATTACAAACTTTTACAACTATGTTTAAGAAATGAATAAATTTAAATTAATATACATAACTTTAAATTAACGAAATAATAATATAATATATATATATATATGTGTGTGTGTGAGAGAGAGAGAGATTTCTCCTATATCTTCTACGTAAGCATTCAGATGGCATATATATATATATATATATATATATATATATATATATATAATATATATAACCTAATGAATCTATACCTGCCAACATCAAATGCACAGCTTTTAAAAAAATAATGTGATTCGTATATAATAACTTAAACATGCTCTTCACTGTTTTCGCTTGAATGAGTACCTGGTTTCACTGACCAAATAATAAAACTGTGATCCTCCTCCTTTTGCAAGTCACAACTCACCATAAGTATTCTTTTCTTTTTCTCTCCCAAACTCAGATAGGGCGATTGTTTAAGTGAATTAGGTTTAGTTATTTATTCATTAAAAAAGATTTTATTAATTAATATATTTATTAACTCTCCAAATTTTAATAGGATTTTAAAATTACACAATTATTAATTTGACCCACTTAATTTAAAGCCCAATTTTACCTATTTAATTTACCCATCACTTATTATTACATTAGCCCACAAAATTAAATGATTATTTTGACCCAAAATAAATGACATCCAAAAATATGTTTTAAAACAAGGTAATTTTATTATTTAATATTATTATTATTATTTTTTTCTGCATTACATCACCTACCTTTAAAAGGATTCCATCCCTAATCAAAGAATAGAATGGAACGTACTCTAATTTTTCAAAAGAGATGCGATACTCCACCGAATAGACTCTCCATCTCCCAAGTGGCTTCCTCATCCAATGATTTCTCCACAAAACCTTAACAAACGGAATAGTTTTCCTCCTCATGATCCTTTCTTGACGATCCAAAATCGCCTCAACTTTGTTCTCACAAGTAAGATCCTCTCGAATCTTATTAAACGGATATCGCACCACGGCAACTGATGATAATGATAACTCCTCAACATCGACACACGGAACACATTATGCACGTGAGCTAGCCGTGAGGCAAAGCTAACCGATATGCAACCTCACCAACCCTCTCCGTAATCTCAAATGGTCCAATATAACGCGACTAAGTTTCCTTTCAAGCCAAATCACCAATACCCTTCCAAGGAGAAACTTTTAGAAACACATGTTCACCAAAGTTCAAACTCTAAAGTCCTCCTACGCTTATCAAGATAACACTTCGCCGTGATCGCCGACTTCAATTTCTCCTTAGCCACCGCTACCTTCTCCGTAGTGATTTGAACCAACTCAGGCCCTTCTATGGCCCTTTCGCCAACCTCATCCCAACAAGTTGGTGCCCGACACTTCCTACCATACAATGCCTCAAACGGAGCCATTCCAATACTTGCATGCCAGCTATTGTTGTAAGAAAACTCAACTAGGCTCAAGTAATCATCCCAATTACCCGACCACTCAAGTGCACAAGACCTCAACATGTCCTCCAACGTCTGAATAGTCCGCTCGGATTGCCCATCAGTTTGCGGATGAAAAGAAGTACTGAAGTTGAGCCGAGTACCCCAAGCTCGTTGAAACCCTTTCCGTAACTGTGAAGTGAATCGTGGGTCCCGATCTCAAACAATAGACACCGGAGTACCATGAAGTCTAACAATCTCCTCGCCGAAAGATACGTGCAACCTATCCACCGAGTAACCCTCATGGATAGCCAAAAAGTGTGCCGATTTGGTCAACCTGGCCCACCACTACCCATATGGCATCATTCTTCCCGAAAGTCTTCTTGAACCCAAACAAAAATCCATCGTGATATCCTCCCACTTCCACACCGGAATGTCTAATCACATAAAAGAAACAACTAGCTCGTTGATGTTCTATCTTCACTTGTTGACAAGTGAGGCACTTCCCAACATATTCACCACGCCTCGCTTCATCCCATTCCACCAAAAATTCTTCTTCAAATCTCTATACATCTTTGTAGAACTCGGATGAATAGAAAATGGCGAACTATGAGCCTCAAATAACACCGCCTCTCGAATGATCGGATCTTACTAAGACACACAACCGCCACCCAACCAAATCACACCATGGTCATCAACACGAAACTCGATTGCTTGCCTCCTCTAGATTCTCACACAAACCCCATAACTCCCCATCTTCCTTTTGAGCTTTTTCGACCATGAGATAAGAGGGCTCCACTTCATACCCGCCAAATGCCCATCCGAACCTCAGATATACAACTCCAACTCGATCCGCCCCATATCCTAAATAAGTCGAGGTCATGTAATAAGGGTCGCAACACTTCCTCGAACTCTTTCTGCTTAAGAGCATCTGCAACCACATTTGCCTTTCCCCGTGATATCGAATCCTCAGATCATAATCTTTTAGTAGCTCCAACCAACGCCTTTGCCTCATATCGAGCTCCTTCGAGTGAAAATGTATTTAAGACTTTTGTGATCGGTGAAGATATCACAAGTCTCTCCATACAAATAATGTCTCCAAATCTTTAAGGCAAAGATCACCACCGCTAACTCCAAATCATGTGTGGGTAATTCACCTCGTAAGGTTTAAGTCGCCTAGAAGCATAAGCAATCATCTTACCGTGTTGCATCAAAACACACCCCAAGCCCTTCTTAGAAGCATCACTATAAACTGATAGCCTCCCCTCGTCCCCAACGCAGAATGCAAGTATAGAGTCGACACAAGTCGCTTTCTTCAACTCCTCAAACTCTTCTCCCGCTTTTCATTCCACATAAACTTCACGCCTTTTTCTCATCAATCGAAGTCAATGGTAAGGCAAGCAAGGAAAACCTTCCACAAACCGCCTATAATACCCTCGCCAAACCCAAGAAACTCCTAATCTCCGCACATCGTAGTAGGGTCTTGGCCATTTGGTGATAGCCTCAACCTTCGCAGGATCCACCTTAATGCCTTCAAAGAAAAAACAACATGTCCCAAAAATACAACTCGCTTCCAACTAAAACTCAGATTTAGAGAATTTAGCATACAACTTCTTTCTCGCAAAATTCCTAACACTGCATGCGAAGATGCTCCTCATGTTCTTCCTTAGACTTAGAGTAAACCAAAATGTCATCAATAAAGACAATGACAAATTGGTCCAAGTACTCCTAACACCCGATTCATCAAATCCATAAACACCACCGAGCGTTAGTCACACCGAATGGCATCACCGTAAACTCGTAATGCCCATATCGCACGAAAAAGCCGCCTTAGGGATATCCTCATCCTCACTCTCAACTCGATGATAGCCCGACCTCAAGTCTATCTTCAAAAATATTTTGCTCCTCGAAGTTGGTCAAACAAGTCATCAATCCTCAAGAATGGATACCGATTCCCGATGGTGATCTTGTTCAACTCTCTCGTAGTCTATACACGCCTCATGTACCCATCCTTCTTCTTCACAAACAAGACCGGAGCACCCCACGGTGAAAACACTCTACCGAATAACACCACGATCCAAATTCCTCGCAAATCGCTCCTTCAACTCTTGCAACTCCAATGGTGCCATCCGATACGGCGCTTTAGAGATAGTTCTCACTGTGAACAAGCTCAATAGCAACTCCACTTCCCACCGTGGTGGCAACCCCGATAACTCCTCAGAAACACATTTGAAAATCACAAACAATTGGAACATCTTCAATACGAGACTCACCCTTAGAAGTATCTTTCACAAACGCCAAATACCCCTCACATCCCTTTGCCACCAACTTTTCAAATTTTCAAAGATGAAATTAACTTCACCACTCTACTCTATTTGTGAACCCCGAAACCACGAATTTTGAGACTTCACATCTTCAAATATAACCTTCTTCGCCGACAATCTATAGTGGCTCGGTGCTTATCCAACCACCCATCCCAAGAATGATATCGAAATCGCATATACACATCTAAGGAGATTAACGCTACGAATCTTATCCTCAAACCGACGGACATCCTCGATACAAATCGTAAATAACTACGTGAAGTCCCCATCGGGTAGCAATAGACATCACAAAATCTAAAGATCGAGATGGCACACCCAAAAAGCCGAACAAAAGACCGAGAAGCAACAATGGAATGAAAGAAACCCCAGATCAAACAAAATAGACGCCTCACGATTGCCAACTAAAAAGAGTACCGTAAATGAAGACTGTGTACTGCCGCTACCGGTTATGCTGCCAAGGCAAACACTGACCGCCTCGACAACGACCTCCATTGCCACCATTATCGCCACCTCCACCATTTTCACGTGGCCCAAAGACAATCCCTAAAGCAATGTGACCTATCTCGTCTACATAAAGAAGCATGCACCAAAGAGTCTCTGGGCATCGCCTCCCTGGATGATTAGCCCCACAAGTAGCACAAGGAGCTATCGAATAAGATTCGTTACCCCACCACCGTCCCGGTAACGACTCGATTTTGCCTCGGCGACGATTATTCCCCAACGACGATTCTCGTCCATACCAAGGTAGCCAAGTTTACGATTCTATCCATACCAAGGTAGCTGTTTCGACGATTTTGCCTCTCGCTGAGGCATCTCGCCGATAGCCTCGTTTCGATTCTCGCTACGCCATCGCCTCATTAACACCAACACCACGATTTCGCTCCATCGACCACCTTGATTTCTCCCATGCCGACCAAGCTTGACCTTCTCGCCGGTCATCTCTCGTCCTCTTCGACTCCTTCCGGTTTGAAGTCCGAAAGTCCCGCCGCTTCCATCTCAATGTTCTTGGCGTCAGATTAGCCATCGCCGATACATCCGCAAACTTGGTGTTAATGAGATGTTGGCGATACCTATAATGAATCCGCCACTTGAACTTTTCCGCATTGCTCACCAGCAGCCCCGCAGCAAGTTCCTCGCGAAACTCCCGCCAACCTCGTGAACTCGGTCATGAAATTCCAGAATGGACTCATCATCCTTCCGCCGAATGGATAGATATTTCTAGAAGATAGGCCTCTTTATCGCCAGAAATGGAAAGTATCACGATAAAAGACCTCACAAAACTCTTCCCAATGAAGTGTCTCCACGCACTCCATCACCCTTGGTTGTCTTCAAGCTTTCCACCACCTCTGCAGCATCCCCTCTAGCTTGTAAGCGCAAGCAACACTCTTTGATTATCCGAGCATCCCAACACATCAAAAATCTTCTAGGTGAGCAATCCAATTTTCCGCATCAATTGGAGTTGAGCAGAATCGAAAGACTGTGGCTTCGCTTCAAACCTCTCCAACCACACATACATTGGAACCACCTCACCGATCAAGGCCATCCACATTTCCTTCTTCTTCGCTTGTTTGTGGACCATTATTTCCCGAAAGTGCCTCGGCCAGAATTTCTCAAGCGGCGGCCATTGATTGATCGCTCGTACTAACCCGTGCCACCAATTGAGGTAAAGCTCGTTCATCGCCTCGATTCACCAAGTTAACCAATGAGCATTTATCCGATCATTAGGTTGCTTATCAATAACAACATCACCCTTCCCTATTGTTACCTCTCCTCCCAAAGAACTCTAATGATCGACGAGCCATCTAAGAAAGAGATCAATGAATATAAACAGATGATTAAAAAGATTCAAATATATGAACAAAAAATCAAACCGAACAAAAACCTAACCTGTAAGTCTACCCATAACTCATGTGTCAAACCTAAATAGGTTTTCTACAAGAAAGAACTCGGCTTTGATACTAACTCTCAGAATACCCTTCCCAAAATAGAAAGAGAGGTTACTCAAAACACAACAAGACCGAATGAAAGCTTTATGTCATAAAATGATGGGTTCATAATAATTAAATATCACAAGACAAACTATAGTAAATATCCCACTAGCTCAAACCATAGCCAAGGTAATTATTACAATTTCAAATAAACCGACATATCAATCCTAAACATAATAACTCTAATCCATTGAAATGAATGGAGCTCTCATCACACTTGCCCATGATTCCCCGACACCGCCGAAGAAAACACAAAGATGAGCCAAATGCCCAAAGACGGATATAGAATAAAAGAATAATGAAACGAAATAACTAACATAATTAATTGAATCGAATCAGAATTTAACAAAACCAACACAATGAAATGATAGTCAATCAAATGGTCAAGTGTTATTTCACACAGAGCTCGAATAAATAATAACATACCTTGCGACACACAGTAAGTCAAATAATGCCACACAGTAATCACACACATCTGCAATCACACATCTGATCGCAAGAATCCAGCATGATGTAATCGGAAGGTGTGTTTGGCACAAACACACCAACCGCAGTAATGTAATGTAATAGAAAAACTAGGGTCGCACCCATACGCCTCCCACAACAAAAACACACAAAATGGCCAACTCCCACCGGAGCACAAACGGAGACGCCAGGGATCGATCACACCGCCACTAAGGTGTCATGCCCTAAGTTAAGAGGATATGCCTGCAATACTACCCCTACGTATGGTTATAACTCGTATACCCTACGATTCTAACAAGGATACCATGTCACAACACACACGCGACACAACAAAGGGGTTAACACGTACATGTTAAACTGAAACGAGATATCAACACAAAGTCTCCAAAAATATTAACATGCACATTACTACAATATAAATTTAGATATGTTGTACTAGTCTACAGAGTACAAATATGAGTTCCAACTATGAACGCCAAACGAAACTATCACAATGAATTTGACAAGATATAATCATGAGAGGCAATACTAATTTTCAAAACGCATAACGAAACGAACTAATTAAAAACAAAAGAATCTCATTTGAAAGAGTACTTTTAATCGTACTGGATTAAGCAATATAATACCCAAAATTTATACTCCAAATTTGACTCGTTTAGACTCTCTCCCTTCAATCTAAATAATTTAATAAAATTTTATTACAATCAAATCATTAATAACATAATAATATTAAATTATTATTACAAACTTTTACAACTATGTTTAAGAAAATGAATAAATTTAAATTAATATACATAACTTTAAATTAACGAAAATATAATATATATATATATATGTGTGTGTGAGAGAGAGAGAGAGATTTCTCCTGCACTTATCTTTTAAGCATTCGCATGATATATATATATATATATATATATATATATATATATATATATATATATAACCTAATGAATCTATACCGCCAACATCAAATGCATGTTTTTTAAAAAATAATGTGATTCAGATATAATAACTTAAACATGCACTTCATTGCTTTTCGATTGAATGAGTACCGGTTTCAATCGACCAAATAATAAAATCAGTGATCCTCCTCCTTTTTGCAAGTCACAACTCACCAAGTAAGTATTCTTTTTTCTTTCTCTCCCAAACTCAGATTAGGCGATTGTTTAAGTGAATTAGGTTTAGTTATTTATTCATTAAAAAAAGATTTTATTAATTAATATATTTATTAACTCTCCAAATTTTAATAGGATTTTAAAATTACACAATTATTAATTTGACCCACTTAATTTAAAGCCCAATTTTACCTATTTAATTTACCCATCACTTATTATTACATTAGCCCACAAAAATTAAATGATTATTTTGACCCAAAATAAATGACATCCAAAAATATGTTTTAAAACAAGGTAATTTTATTATTTAATATTATTATTATTATTTTTTTCGGGTATTACAATTTATGAGACGCAAGGACTAAAAAGATAATGTAAAATATTCACTAACCTTGTTAAAAATTTAAATAGTAGGAACCATAGACTTTTTTTTTTAATTTTTTTATATTTAATGTTTATATTAATAATATTATTATTAATTTTTTAAAAATTTTACTTAACAAGATATCTATAATATCACTTGAGCCAAAGAATCTCGTTAACACTATAAATATTCACAAAATAATGAATATAACATAGTACGTACCTTTGCGGTGGTTTATTTTAAATTAGCTCATGGGTTTTGTTATAAATTATTTTATTTCTTTTACTTTTCAATATTATACTATATATTAATATATTAGTTATAATATTATGAAATATTTTTTTATCAAGAATATAAATTAAAAAAACACTAATTACATCACAAAAATGCACGGAAATAGGAGATAGTGATAAATATATAATTATATGATAGTTGTATATAGATAAAAAGATTTTTGAAATGAAATGAGAGATGAAAAAATAATTTTAAATTTTAGTATAGGCATCTCGTTTTAGGGTTGAGAGACAATTTTATTTTATTTTTATATATACTTAAGAGGATGGATCTAAAGTATACTTTAATTTTAAATAGCATATTTTATTAAAATTAAGTCGTTTTGGAGATTATTTTAAAAAATAAGAGGGTCGCAGGTGACATTTTTGTAAATAAAAGAAAAGCAAGTGAAATCACTTTTTTTTTAATATTATTTTATTTTTTAAAAGAATTTTTAAAACGACGTAGTTTTAATAAAGAGAGTTACGTTTTAAATGTATTCTGATATACCAAATACATGCTTAATGTTGAGTTAATTTATTAAGGGAGTGATTAATATGAAATTAACTTTGGTCAATTGATTAATACAATGTCGATACACATGTCGAGAAGTAATCTCTTTGCATGTCAACATTGTATTGGTCAATTAATCAATTTATCATGAAGTTAACTTTATACTCCCTCCGTTCCTAAAAGATTATCGTTTTAAAAGAAAAAATTTGTTCAAAAAAGTTTGTCGTTTACAACTTTCGAGGAGAATAAATTATTTACTTTCCTATATTACTCCTACTACATTTTTTCATTGTCCCAAAAAATTCTGTTTTTTGTATTACTAGTTTTTAACTTCCTATAAAGAGATAGTAATAATATTTTAAATAAATTTTACTTGATAAATAATATTTTTTTAATTTATTTGCAAAAATATGAACCGATAATTTTTTAAAAACGGTAGTAATAACCAGATCGGTTGAGTAATGAAAGGAGTACTATTTGGTGTATTTCCGAAGCAAACTCTCTTGACTTGATGTGTTGCCCTAATTAATAATTGTAAAGCATTTTGTTTTCTTGTCTAGAAAAAACTTTCTATTTAAGTTAGCAAATGTCAGGTCGACACCACATTTTAATAACCGACTGAGAAATCCTTTTTCCCCTTTTGATTTATTTTTTCTTATATATGATATATCCCAAACTGACATTCTAGATTCTCATGGTGTAGTGATAATATTATTCTTCTTTAATTTTTATAATATAATTGTCAAATTCATACTTTCAGATTTAAAATAGATCCATGTTTCAATAAAATGTCATAGTCCTGATTTAGATTTATGGTATTTATCTATATCTATATCTATATCTATATTATAAAGTGGCTATTTTTGGTGATTTTAAGTTATACTAGACTTTTTTATTTTTATTTTTATTTTTATTTTTGTCCCTATACTTTTAAATATATTATTATTTTATTTTTAATTTAATTCTTAAAATTTTAATTTTACTCTAATTTATATAAGTATGGCGTAAAGCCATCGGGTGTTAGTAATAATAAAGACGAGGGTAAAAAATACATTCATATTAAAATAGTGACTTATTACGAAATTATAAAATTAATTTTTTAAAAATTAATGACAAACGTATAAGTAAGTGTATGATATGAAACTTTATTTTTCTTCAACAATTTAAGAATAAACTTGTACTATGTGCTTTGGCCAAAAAATATTTTACTAAAAGCACAAATTTTATATTTCACCCAAAATGCTTTGGAGCCCTAAACTATAATATTTAAAAGTCTAAAATAAATATATATATAATTTTAATTTAAATATAGCCATTATAGACCAAAAGAACACCAACATATATAAAATTAACTATAGTTTTTAAAAGAAAAATAATATATATTGTGATTTTACATGTCAATTTTTTTATCGGGAGTTACGTGAATAAATCTAATTAGTTATATTTGTACAATGAATTTAATACAATGAATCAATTTTATAATTCTATTAAATCCTATTTATTAATATATTAATACATTACAATCGTAATTCGGTTTAAATTTTTGGTAAATAGCTAGGGCTAGAGTTCTTGATTGTGCCAAAATACTATTCACCATATATTTCACCCCTAATATCAATCTTTTTACTTGAAAGGGAAGAGAAAAAACAAATCGACCAAAGCAGTACACCTACTACTGTTTTGATAATTTTTGGGGGTATATGCATGCATGCATGTGTTGAGTTTAATTTCTTCCTATGAGAAGAGTTCTCCTCAAAATCTTTGGAGTGTTTTTATCATTCATATTGACTAGAAGGAAAAAAGGAATATGAAGGAAAAGGAAATGTATTTTTTATTATTCCATTTATTGTGAGAGAGAAAGGGAGAGAAGTAACTAAAGGGTTATTCAGGTGTGCTTGGTGTACACGAACAAATTTGAGTCGAAGGACAAGGACATAAATGGCATCTCCTTCAAAGATGTTTTGTATTAATCCATTCTATGAAATGAATAGACTTCTATATATTCTATTAAATGTTATATTCTAACACATTTTAAATTTAAATTATGGAATGAAGAGTCTTCATTTATTTGAAATGGAGAGAATCTTTGCCCGTAAATTTTAGAGAGAATCTGATTTCTTACAGCTGCTGCTGAGAAATAGACTCGAATCTGTGACATGACACAGTAAAAGAGAGATCTCAAATCTGTAACCTTACACAGTGAAGAAAGAGCTTCTTGCTCTTAATTTTCACTAAAGTATCCCTATAAAAAAATTAAAAAAAAAAAGATGAACAGATTTGTTATGTAATTCAAAATTGGGTATAAATAATAACCTAGCTAGTACCTTAATTATTTGAAATATTTATCAAAAGTGAAGTGATATTTAGAGTCCATTTTTTATCATATAAATATATGTTCCATCCTACTTTTATAGAGTGTAGAAAACGATATATTACTCGACCCGTAGTAGTATATATAAAATATAGAGTATATTTTTAATAGTATCTATTTTTAAATATATACACGAAGAACTTGTATGTCATTAGATTAGACCTATTCTAAAAAGTAAGTTGAATAATAAATGACAAAATTAAATTGAAGTGCAAATATCGGATTTGGATTTTATAAAGTTATTCTCAATTTATTTGTATTTTCAATTGCATTGTAAATTTTGTTACCTAGAGACCACAAAATGGGACAAATTCCTACAAACTTATACAATTGAAAATTACCCTATTCCTAACTGATTATTCCCATAATCCCACAGCAAGAAATGTATAAGCCTACCAAGATAACTTGCAATCTCTTTACTTCTTTTCATTTAAAAAAGGAATGGATAATGACGTATATTTAGTTCAGCAGTAATGTTACCGGTGGGGAATTTATGTGGAGGGTAGAATAAGTGGTGCTAGACCTAGTAAAAATCCGTCCAAGCACGCGGATCGGTCCCACTCGCTCGTGAAAACACGGGTTTTGAGTTTTATTTTTTCGGTCTATAAAAATATGGATGATTTTGACCCAACTCATTCAGGTTCAGCTCATAAATGTGTCAAAATTTGATCATAAATCAACTCAAGTCCGCAGGTTAGTCTGGCCCGCGAGTCAAAACACGAGTTTTGAACTTCATTTTTTTGGCCCATTAAAACTTGGGCCGTTTCGACCCGACCCATCAATGGACCGGCCCGTTTGCCAGGTTTAGGTGGTGTCTATGCTGATTTTTTTTTAATAGGTATAAGGACATGAGAAAAAATAAAACTTAATAAACTTAAGGAGACAGATTTATGAAAAAAGTTAAACTTAGAGGGGAAAAATAAAACTTAAACTACTATCACTCTAAAAAAAACTAAACATGCTCTTTAACTCGCTAAACTTCAACTCTTCACTTCAGTCTTCAGTCCAAAAAATCCGCCTATGTTGGGAATGGATCTTGAATTCGCCTCTGAATATTAGGGACACGAACTACACATAAAAAATTATGTATAAACAATATTAAAAAAGAGAGGGAGAAATTAGAGTGGGAGTGGGATCAAAATTGAATGTTTTTACACATTTTTATTGAGAATCAATATACGAGTCGGGTCATTTTCTTAGTACATAGTTTTTTGTGTACAATTAATACACGTAATATTATCTTTAATTCGATCTACACTCAAATAAACACACCATAAAAAACTCACTAAATTTGGAATTTTTATCTACTCGTCTGTATGTCAATGTCAAGTCGACAAATATAACACAACTCTTTTGAGAAAAATACAAAGCCCATTATTTTCTATAAATAGATTTTACTAGATATTTTTATATCATATCATAGGAGACTTGATTATCCCCAAACATTGATTATTGCTTTCAATCACGGGCGGATGCAATACAGGCCCAAATTAAATTTAGCTTTCTTGAATATATTTATAGAGGACTAATGCTTTGACCTCTAACTAAAATTAATTTAAATCACTTGTTGATGTAGTAGAAGTGCAAATTAAATTTCAACATATAATTAGGCCGGGTAACGGACGGGTATGATTAGGAGGACCCTTCTCCATATCCGTCCTGTTAATATAGAGTTATTCCTACAATAAATTGGCCGAATAAAAAGATTCTTCGTTTTTTAATCGATCGTTCTTCTTTTTGTTTGTTTTTTTATATAATCTTTTAATTATGTCCCTGCTCGTCGTGCGAGCTCCCACCGCCCACCGGGGGCCAGGGGCGAAAGCAGGATTTTTTAACAACATAATATATATTTAAAAAAAGAACTTCAATCACATCACAACATTTCCATATTTTGATACGTTTTCTAGGATCACGTTCCAAATAATTAATATCTCATTCTTTACCTTCAATTCACGTTGTTCTTGTTCGTAAGAGAGAGATGTTTTAACATTAGGCTCAGGGGTAAGCATAGATATGTCAACATGATTTGATTGCTTTCTCTTGAAAAATGAATCAATAATATGTGATTTTCCCATGATTCTAATTAAACAAAAAATAAAAAATTCAATTAACTACACTACAAGAATGACTTAATCAATATTATTGGACCATTTATTGAACTTTTAATAATAAAATTTTCATAAACTTACAATCAAATAAGTAAGGTTTTAGTTGGTTACCTAAAACAAATTGAATATGATCACTCGTTAAACTTTTAAAAAGTAAAATATCAAGTTTCATAAAATAAACAAAGAATAAAAAAAATTAAATAAGGGTTTAAGTTGGTTACCTGGATACAAATGTATCATTCAATTGGAATAACACATACAATATTATGCTCCAATTATACAAACTTAGAATTATAATAAATTTAATTTTTCCAACCTTGGGGTAGACCTTATAAACTTTTCAAACCTTAGGAGAGGGGGGGGGGGCTCGCCCCTCTAGCCCTATGCTAGTTTCAGCCCTACCGGGCCATCTACCATTTCTCGAAAACAACACCCCCTTACATTTACTTGATTACTCTCTTTTTCTCGACAAAATTAATGATTTCTCCATTGTAGTCACCTTTTTAACATAATGGTCTAATTTTAATTTTTTAAGTTCAGTGCGGTAATTTTAATTTTTTAAAGTTTAATGTGGTAATAAATAAAAAGTTAAAATTACAGTGAAAAAATCATTAGTTTTGTCCTTCTTTTTCCTATATTAAATTTCTCTTATTTTTTAATATTACTTTATATAAATATTTTTAATTCAAAATCAAACAACATGCAACATTTATATTACTAGCAACATTATATTACAAATGTTATAAATTTATAATAAAATAACCTAAATAACTACATAATTATATATATAAAATGCTTATTTTAAAAAAATTATATAAACATATAATTGAGTCGGGACGGGGTGAGAGTATATCATATCTGATCTTAACCTTATAGGGTATTAAAATTAAATAAGATCTTATTAGGGTCGGAATCGAACAAACCCTAACAAGTTCGGAAAAAATGGTCAGGTCTACAAAATAATCAGACTCCAAAAATACACATGGCTCAGTCAAATTGACTATTTTTGTAATTAAAATTTTTATTATTTTTCTTATAAATATAGGTGAAAAATTATAACAATAAGAAACTATGTTGAATTTATTACGACTTTCAATTTTCATAAGTTTGAAAATATAAATAAATATGATTAAATTTTAATTTTAAAATTGATTAATTTGATTAAAAAAAAGCTTAAGTCAAATTTTGAGTGAGGGAAGGAGTATATCATATGATAAATCATTGCAGTATCTACACAAATAATAGGGTTGCTTATTATCTTTTCCACACATGGATCACATTCCCTTGTAATAGTAATTATTGGGTTTTGCAAATACTCAAGAAAGATAAATAAGAGTTAAATGCATTTTAAATTCTCCAAGTATATTCTATTTAACACATTATATTATATACTTCAAAACGTGACACTTTGCACATCTCATTTTTAACGAATCTGCACATAACATTCTCTGACTCAAAATTCGTCGCTAAAAGTGACAGAAAAGTGTCGAATTATGCATTTTTAATGATAGATTTTGAGTCAAAGGGTGTTAAGACGTGTCGGTTCGCTAGAATTACAAGATGCAAAATATCACGTTTTATTTATAAAATGCAACGTGTAAAATAGAATAAATTTGTGAAAAAAACAAAGTGTATTTAACTCAAATAAGAATCGAGAAAATCTTATGGAGTCATAATGCACTAGACAGAGGTTTAATAGGACAATATATCTTTGAACTTTTCAAATGGTGACCATATCCAATGAAATTTTTTCCATTTTAATATTTCAAGAGTTGACAAAATCACTTGCAAATCTATTCAACACACTAACATTTAATTGCATGGAGAATAATATATTAGGAATTATTCAAAACTTGTAATTAAATGTGAAACTCATATTAACGATATTAAGAAAAAATAGTGAAGCTCATATTTCTTACAAGTGTTTCTTATGTTACAATTAAATCACCCAACCTAATAATATATTCTTACAAGTGTTTCTTATGTTACAATTAAATCAGAAATATATTAGTACTTTTCAATTTAATTTGAAAAATTTTAAGATTCAAAATTGAATATAAATTTTGAAAGCAACAAATTTCACTAGTTAGTTTATAATTCTGACAAATAGGTGCAATCCTATTAAAGAAAGGTTGTTTGGGAGAGGATATTAATCTGATTCGGGGAATGATTTCGTGAAGTTGTGAGAACATTATAAATACAAGGTTCTTCATTGATTATAAGGTACATGCAAAGTATTACTTTTCAGCACTAGAGCGTTAAGCCTCCATTGTTAACCTATATCAACCTGTACGTATAAGCTCACACCGGATCTATTACTCGGCGGTCCAAGCCGTCAAGCTTTCGGTATTTATTCGTTTCTGTATAGTATTGGATGCACTTTAATATTTATTCGTTTTTGTGTAATATTGAACGCGTTTTGATAATTGAAACGCGTAAACGCGCTTTAATAATTGAAACACGTGGACTGATGTTGACGTTAACAATACGAGTCCAGTCTTTTAACCCTAATAAAACTCCATAAGAATTCTTAGAAAATTAATATTATTCAAAAATATACTTATTTACTTCATGGAAAGTATAAACTTGGATCAAATAATAACCTACGCCGCCTCTTTTATTTTCTTTCCTTATTTATTTTTCTTCTAAACTAAGATTAAGGAACTCGTGGTGTCACGTGCCGGCCTGCAACAGCAAAAGCACAAAGGCCAAATCAAAGATCCGACGACGACGAGGACCATATTATCCCGTCAATACCGGAAACTCCCAAGTTGCCCCATCTAACGGCTATAAACTCTCCTCCACTCTCATCCACTTGATCCTCATCCAACGGCTCAGATTGAATTCAACTGGCACCTCCTCGGGAACCCCATAAAAGTACATAAAACCCGGTCTCAGAGTCTCACCCTATTTCTCTCTCTACTATTTTCTCTAACACAACTTTCTCTCTGTAAACTGACTTCTCTCTCTTCTGTACTTTTTTCAGTTCGTTTTTCAGTGCTAACTTGCGCACAGTACACTTCTTAACCTGCGCATTTTGCCGGAGATGAAGCCGGCGTCGGAATATTTGATCAGAATATCAAGATACAGGAGTTGGGCCCACTAGGATAGATCCCACGGCTGGAATAGTAAGATTCTAGGTGGGACCCAGGAAAATGGACACTCAAAAGAGTCAGGCGAAGCTTACGAGGACCCAATCTTCACTTCTCCGGTCATCTCCGACCATCCGGTCGTCCATCCACAGCCTATCTTCCATGAACGAGATCACAGAGGAACAAGAGGACATAGAAGAGCAAAAGCCCCACAAGCCCGGTTCAGCCGCTGCTCGCTCCGGTTCGAGCCGGTTCGCCCCGGTAGTGGCCTTGTTCTTGCTGTCTCTGTACACCCTTTTCGTTTATTTTCGAGGGGAGGACATACCCACATCGGAAAACCTTCTCGTAGTTCTAATATTCATCGCCGTTGCCCTTTTTTTCGCCGGAAAAAACAAGGGTTTGATTCAGCAAAGCTTCAAGGTTTTGAGACAATTGAGCAACGAGTATCTAAAGAAACTAGGGTTTTCAAAAAGCAATCCCAAACCGGTCCAGTGGTTCATTGGTGATTCAAATCTGTCCCAAAAAGAGCCCAAATGTCAAAAAATTCAAAAAGACGAGAATTTTGGAAGGGAAGGAGTGGAATTTTACAGCAATGGTGACTTTTATGAAGGGGAATTTCATAAGGGAAGGTGTAATGGGAGTGGGGTTTATAACTATTTTGTGAATGGGAGGTATGAGGGGGATTGGATTGATGGAAAATATGATGGGTATGGGATTGAGAGCTGGGCTCGGGGTAGCCGGTACCGGGGGCAGTATAGGCAAGGATTAAGGCATGGTTATGGGGTTTATAGGTTTTATACAGGGGATAGTTATGCAGGGGAGTGGTTTAATGGGCAGAGTCATGGTATTGGAGTGCAGACATGTTCAGATGGGAGTTGTTTTGTTGGTGAATTTAAGTGTGGTGTGAAGCATGGGCTTGGGTGTTACCACTTCAGGTATAAAAAAAATCTTGAACTTTTGAATTGTGTTTTTGTTGTTTTGAAATTTGAATCTTGAACTTTGGCTGTTGGTTTGATGTGATTCGATTTGAATCTATATCTGTGGTTTGGGAATTATCAACAGAAAAGTAGGAAATTTGATTATCGAACAAAGAAAAATAAAAAAGAGGAACTGTTCTTTGTGTTTTTCTGTGTTAAATGCTTATGATTGCATACTCTGGTGGTTGTTTTTTTATTTTGATTGTATGATATTTTTGTTTTCAGTGGAGGATTTATTTCAGGAACATTGATTAATGAATAAAGATTGATCCTTCATGATATCATAGTTATATAAATGTTTATTTGTTTTTTTTTTTTCCTTTTCAGTTTTGCATAATTGGAACTATGGAAAGGATAACTGTTTAAGAATTGGGTTTATTCTTCCGGTAATGCCACACTGGTCTGATTAATTAGGACACTTGCATTTAGATTCACTAACTTAGCTGCAAATAGCTATCTCCACTTTGAACTCGGAGACGTTTTTAAATTATAAATTGATGTTATCTTCTCAATCTCTTTCACCGTTCTGATTCTTATACTTGGGGAAAGATTTCAATTCTATTCTAGACTTGGATGCATAAATTTTACTGGATATACTAAAAGCTAACGATGCATTCAATTGTTTTGCAGAAATGGAGATAGATATGCTGGGGAGTATTTTGGAGATAAAATCCATGGATTTGGCGTCTATCACTTTGCAAACGGCCACTGTTATGAAGGATCGTGGCATGAAGGACGTAAGCAAGGTTATGGAATGTATACTTTCCGAAATGGTGACTCAAGATGCGGTGAATGGGACTGTGGGACCTTGAAGACTGCCCTACCGCCACTAACTGATGCCACACTCAGAGCAGTTCAGGTAAATCAATCGACATAGATATCATTTCAACAACCCTAGCTAACATAGCGTATCATTTCAACAACCTCAACTTGTTATCAAACAGTATACACTTAACTAATCTCTCATTTTGGCATTGTAACTAATCTCTCCTTCAGAATTTGAAAGAAAGTTTAGATAATTTAGTTTCGTTTGTCATTTGTGTGTTTATATGCATTATAAATGGCAAGAACGATATCTATAATGATTGTTCAATTGTGTTGATTTTGCAGGCTGCTAGAAAAACAGCAGAGAATGCAATTCACCTACGGCGGGTGGACGACCAAGTAAACAAGGCGGTTACGGCCGCAAACAGAGCTGCGACCGCTGCAAGAGTTGCTGCCGTGAAAGCGGTTCAAAACAGAATTGATGGCAAATTTTGTGAGACTGACGTGTAGAATTCAAGCATTTTGTTTGGAAGTTGTAATTTTTTTTTACTTTTAATTTTAAGGTACTACAACGAAAGTTGAGGCCCACCCCGGTAAAGCTAAAAGCTGATCGGAGGTTGAGAAGAGTACGTTTGAGGTTTGGTTGACCACACTGTAACTTGTATATAAACCAATATGTACATCAATGGAAGGGTTTTTGAGTTCGTCTTTATCCTAATACCCCGTCTGCCAGTTACTACAAGTACGCATCTGTTTCAAGCTTCATTAATCATATAGCCACAACCACCACAGCCAGGTCTTATCTGTTATTTATATGGGCCATATCCCAAATGCTTTGGTTTTTAAGAGGAGCAACTATGAAATTAGGGAAACGATATTTAAGTTTTGTTCTATATAGGAGAAATTTGGTGCGCAAATATCAAACACTGGATATTTTTTAATCCAAACACTGGATAACAGGGTTCAAGTTGCTAATTTGCAGGAAATAAAATGGATTATATTTATGGATATCAGTCAATAATTCAACTCGAGTCATCTCATTATTATTATTTTTTTTTTCAAAAAGTAGTATTATATACTTTATTTGTATTCTTTGAGGGGGTCTAAAGTAAAAATCTCAAAATTTTTGTAAGCTTAAAAAAAATTCGGTCCTGGGTTGACTTAAAAAAATTCATTACAGAGTTGACTTCAACCAAGGCTAGACCGGTGTACGTCGAGTTTGAGTTGGACTTCAGCAACCCGAACCAACATAACTCATTTAATTTTATTATTATAAAAAAATTAATTAAATAATAAATAAACCACGCTTACTCACTCGAGTTAGACCAAAATAAGCTAACCCGAGTTTGACTCATTTAACTAAATAGGGGGCATGAGCTTGTTCGGACTCGACTAATCTGATCGAGCTCGTACAAAGCTTAGTTCATTTATAACTCTAAGACCTAATATAAAATTCATGAATAATATAATGTTTTTTGAGAAAATTGTTACAACCCAAACTTTTTTCACTATAACAAACAAACAGAAAACGAATTTGTTTTGTTTTCTTTCCCTTTTCCTATATTTAATCAATTATGTAAAAGAACTTTCTGAGCTTATGGGGTTAAGATGTAGATGTGATTTGTTGTTCAACCTTTTTATGTGCATGGAACTAACTGATAGATCCAGCATGCCCGTGCTCATGTCACACAAATATGGACACGAGAAACGTGATCAGGAGACGTGGCCACACTATCAAAACTTTCCGAATTCTTTACTAAATCTTGAAAAACCATTTATATAAAACTGCTTGGATATTATTGAATGTGACACAAAAAGAGTCCAATTTATAAATAAATAAATACTTTAATAAAAAGAGTTTGAAGTTTTTTGTTATATGCTTCAAATTTCGAACTAAAAAAAATATTATTTAAAGATTAATGCTAATATTTCACTAAATTAGTCATATAGCCATGTGGTTCATTGGTTTCATGTATTGGAAGATAATGTTAGGGAGTATGTCATTATATTCTTTCTCAAGCACATGGTCTAGTGGTCTAGTGGTGGAGGACTGGTGGGTGGGGTTTATTGGTTAAATATCTCTCTACTTTTCTTGCATGCTTGATGTACAATCTTTCTGCTACTTTCTCTATTCAAAAGAGGAGCCCTTTTCCTATTTTTAAATTTCAATCATATGTTAGGATTCTTGCTCTTGATCCAGTTTGATTCAACTCTCTCTGCCTCTTTTCTCAATTTTAAACTGTGTACTCCCAACTACTCCCACATGCGTTTGAGAAAAAGTAAATCTAGTTGTAGTAAATTAAGATATTCTTATTGAGATTATTTAAGGGTAATTATTCGGTTAAATGAGGAGTGATTAGTATGAAATTAATGTTGGTCGATTGACCTGTCAATACGCATGTCAGAAAATGATTCTCTCTGCGTATCAACACCGGATGAAGTTTACTGAGATCTTTCTTTTGACTGGTCCTAAAACTTGTCCTAAGAGCTGGGACTTGAGGGATGTGGAATACCTCAGCCATGACCAAACTCTGTTCCCAAACATAAAGAGTTTGATCTAATCAATTAGTAATATATATATATATATATATATATATATATATATATATATATATATATATATATATATATATAGGAAATGATCCGTGGAATACGTTAATTGTAGGGAATTAATTTTTTCAACTAACGCCATCCAAATCAAGTGAGTCCAAAATTAAAGTGAATGGCTAAGATGAGGGCCCAAATTCTTACTCCTCTAATGCCCAAACAAATTTTTATTGGCCGCTACTCCCTCTAGCGGCCAGTCAAAACGATAAGATGATAATTAAAAATCACTATTTCCTATTTATAATTAAAAATCATAAGATGATAATTAGTAATTATTCTTATACATACTTATTTTGTTAATAAGTATAAGGATAAGTATAAAGATAATTATTGATTATCCTTATAATTATTCTTATAATTTTTTATTATTTTATTTTACTGATTAATAAGTAATATGTATAAAGATAATTTGTTAATAAGTATAAGGATAAGTATAAAGATAATTAAGAATAATCAGGATAATGTAATTAAGCCAAAATTTTGTTGTTGTTGCTTACTTCTCTAGCTAGCTTTAGTCAAAACATGGTCGTTTTTATTTGGCCGCTTTAGAGAGTAAAACCAACAAAAAAATTTTGGTTGGTCATGAATCTTAGCCATTCACTTCTAATTTTGAGCAATTACTTGATGAGCGTTAGTTGAAAAAAGTCCATCCGCTAACGTATTCCACGGATCATTTTCCTATATATATATATATATATATATATATATATATATATATATAGGATCCTATTCTCGTAAGGGCTCCCTTATTTTGTTAAAATGCGGACCTTTATTTTTTGGATTTTTTTTTGCTTTTTTTAAAAATAACTAAAAAAAGTTTAATATTTTATGGGCCGAAATTTTTCATAATACTGATGTTTTGGATGTGATTTGGATACGTTATAACAAAACAGTGCATGCATCTGTACTACCATTTTTGGTATAGGTATTCAAATCACGCCCAAAATATTATATTATGGAAAAATATCAGTTCCATAAAATATTAAATATTTTTTTTAGTTGTTTTTAAAAAAAATAATAAAAAAAAAATCTGTATTTTAACAAAGTAAGAAAGCCCTCACCTGATCAGTTCTATATGTTTGGGTATCGGACGAGAAAGCTACTTGACTTTTTTTAACAGTTTAATTATGTTGAACACGGATTCAGTTATTATGAAATTAATTTTATTATAAATTGGTCATACAATTTTGACAAACAAAAAAAGAGATTACTCTTAACTTACGTGTGAATATTGTATTAATTAATTGATGAAAATTAACTACTCTCGTTAAACACCACGAGTAATATATATTGTGATTAATGTCTTTATGTGACCTGTGATTAAATAAACTTTTATTTTTTATTTTAATAAATCAGGGAGAGAGGATAAATTAAACTTATTCTTGTTTATCTACATAATGTTTTATAGCATGTCCCTACCATTACTCTATCAGGCTCCATGTTGGCTACCATTATTGGTTGGAATTGTGAGTAAAATATAACTAGTTTTCTGAACAATATGGAAAGTAGTTGAATAATTTATATCTAGGGTTTTGTTTCATTTAAATGAATCATTAGTCTGGTCAATTTAGTAGGGGGGATTTCCAATAAAATGTTTTTTTTGAAGGTCTAAACATGCAAGGCAAAGTACATATGGAACATGCATTTGTAGTGAAGTTTACCTTATTATACCCTTGTTTTATGGACTAAGTTGCATTAATATTTAATTTCAAGCCATAAAAGTTGTCACCCATCAAAGTTTTTTTCTTCTTTTTTCTCTTTTTTAAATTAAAAAACAGAAATTTAGAAATTTTATTTTTCATGCACATCCTTTGAGAGGAGTAAATTAAATTTATTGCACCTTTCTTGGAGACTGGGAGTAATATTATTTAATATAAGTCGTTTTAAAGAATTGTTTTTATTTTTTAATATAAGTCGTTTGAGAATTTCAAGTAAATATTATTTGGTTAGTTTTTAATATTATCCCAAGTAATAAATACCAACTTTGGTTCTCTCATTTTTTTTGTCCAATAAATAACACTCTTTTTCCAATACAATGTCAATATAGATAATTAATATTATATTTAATGCTATATAATTATTATTTTAATAATTGTGCACAATTCTAAAATAATTTATATTACGAAATGGAGGGAGTTTATAGAAGAAGAAGAAAAAGATGACAGGGTGTGTGTATTAACTTTTAAAATTGGGAAGAAAATAAAGGAAATAATTAGAACACTTAAAGAAAAGAAAGAAGAAGAAAGTTGGGAGCAACATGATTCGAGACTTTTTCTTGTGAACGACAATAAATCTAGCTATCTGTATTATTATTTTAAATCTAATATAAAGGACAATTTTAAAACATAATAATATAATAAATGGATTTAAAAACACTTAACAACTTTAAAATAATTTTATTTTCCTTTTCTCTTATTTTATTCGTCTCCAAAATTTTCAAATATATTTATATTCAATTTTCCTGTCCACATAGAATTTTTGCTTCAAAATAAGCGATAATTTCAACGTCAACAATTATACTCTCGCCCTTTCAAAATAAGAGATATTTTTATAAAATGTGGACTTTAAAATAAAAAATATTTGTTCAATATATTCTTAACACTAGTAAAAAAATTAGTACAATAATGAGATAATAGTACCTAATCAACTTATAATGATAGGTTAGGTTTTTAATGTTAATTAATATATTTTTTTACAAAAAATATTATTGATCATGCTCAAGTAACTCCAAAATATAAATAAATATTAATCTAATGGAATACCAAGTAGTAGTGTAGTATACGAAAACTTTATATTTATAGATAAGATAGCGACAAGTTTGAGACATCAAGTCAAGAGTTCATTATTATAACTTCAGACATATTCATGATGTCTACCGGCTTTATCTATTTCATCAACTCATCTTTCCTTTTTTATTTTTTTATTTTTTTTTGAGTTTGTTTTATTATTATTATTATATTATCCGAGTCCGAAATTGCTTTGGTTCATAATAGGTAGAATTATTTTAATAATGACATTTAATCATGAGATTTATATTAGTTTAGTAATTGCATTATTTGCATTAACTATTGATGTGATAAAAATTAGTAGTAAGATACACTGTTAAATTGAAAAACTGACAAGTACATGTCGAACTCCTAAAAATTAGATTAATTTTAATGGGAGTGGTTAGCATGAAGTGAAATTCATGGTAAGTTCACTTCATGTCCAATCGATCTTGACACAATACGTGCCTGAGGGTGATCCATCCGCACTGCGTGTCATTGATGTATTGGTCTTGAAGTGAACTTACCATGAAGTTCACTTCATGCTAACCGGATCCAATTTTAATGTATCCTTAATATCTATTTCAGACGAATTAAAAATAAAGAATGAGAATCGATTAACTATAATTAAACTAATTAAAATATAAAAACTAATAATAAAACAATTTAGGAATCCGAATTCATTAAACAATAAATGTGACGCCCCCAAACTAGATATATATTACCCATTCTGAGTCGTCAAATACATGATACAGAAATAAATACAACTTCAATAATACAATTATCGTGCAAAATACGACAACACATATACTGTGAGTTTGAATACAACTATTGTCTAATAGAGATTATACAAACTCAAAAGGAGTCCTCATTATAATTTTTGATACACTATTTTATAAAATAGTGAGGACTACTAATACAACTATCCTGAATCATCACTCCATACCCCGGTTAGTTCCTGCTATGTTCTCACCTCCTGAGAATAAAAATGGAACAAAAAGGAAAAGGGTGAGCTCAACTAGCCCAATAAAAAATATTATGACTAAGATAATATACAATAATTTATCATTAGTCTTCAACAGGGAAAAATCTGATAAAATATAATAGACAACAAATTTTAGATCAACAACTGCAGCGAAACAACAATCCATTAGAAGAGTCAAGTAGAGAAAGAATTCTACTATCTTCTAAGATTTAAAAGTCCATCATCAATATTTTATCCCTGTAACATCAATCAATATACATCTTGAATCAAATATTCATCTTTGCACTACAGGCCAAAAATATTCATTTGTATTACTAGTTAGTCATGTTCATCTCCACACCTGTTCATCTTTGCACTACGGGCCAAAGATATTCATTAGGTAATCATTCATCTTTACACTACAGGCCAAAGATATTCATCAGTTAATCATTTATCTTTGCACTACAGGCCAAAGATATTCAGTAATATCATCATTTAGGACTGAGGATGATGAAAAATATTTTAAAGAAAACAAATTCAGTGAGATAAAAGATCAAAGATTAGGGATTTGTACTTTAGTTTTGTGACAACCCCAAAATAGGTCCATTCCATCCAACCTATTCTGAGTCGCCAAATACATGGTACAGAAAACAACTATAACTTTATTACAATAATTGTCGTGCAAAATACAACAACACATATGCTGTTAGTTTGGATACAAATATATACCAACTGTGACTCTCATCCCAACCTTAGATAGCACGTCACAATGACACCTTACATAAAGGTATAGTCAAAAACTGTTTTAGAAATTAGAATCTTTGGGAAGTACTCAAGTAAACCTTCGTACATGGGAGGCCATGCTTCTAGGTTATGATAGATATCATATGGCCACAGAATTATCCTTGGTTAACCCAATAGACCCCAAAGAAAAACGAGAAGATTACTATCATCTTCTTTCCAATGGTGAGTCTTCTCTTGACATATAATTATCTCTACTGTCTCTAATTGAGAATTATACTCCAAACAAACACCAAGATTATATACTCCACAAGTGGATGTGTACAACCCTTTCTTATGATAACACGAGTCTGTATGTCATTAGACATCTTGTATGATAGTGGCAAAACGCCATTCTAAAGTTGAGTTCACCTCACCCTATTCGGTTCACCAAAATTAAATATCAAATGACGTATATAATACGACACACTTATCTAAAGTCTCAATAAAATTATTTTTATACTATATAGGGAGAACCTCAACAGCTATAGACCACCGTTGTATTCCCCTGTTATCCCCCGCTCGACCCAGCTACACTTGTATTACCTGAAAGGAATTGTGAAGCAAAAAGGGTGAAACCTGACTAACCCAAGAAAGAATATCATGACTAAAGATAATTAAATTATCAATAGCCTTCATCAATAATAAATCAGAGATTTAGAACATATGGTAGATGATAAAACTTTCAACCATAGTTGCAAGCGAAAGAAGCAATCCATTAGAAGAGTCAAATAGACCATAAAGTCTATTATCTTCTCCATGTTAAAAATCCACCAACACTGTTTTATCCCTGTAACATCAATCAACAGTTCCTTTCCATAATTATATGAGTAGCTCATAATCATAATTGTGATTCTAAATTCCTCTTCGCACCCAGGATGAAGATAATTTTCATCACCTGTCTTTACCTGAAACATCAAAGATCATGGTTATACCAAATCACAGTTCTTGTTCATAATTATACTAATAAATTCATCTTTGCACTACGGGCCAAAGATATTCATCAACAGTTCATCTTTGCACTACTGGTCAAAGACATTCAACAACAGGTCATCTTTACACTACGGGCCAAAGATATTCATCAACAATTCATCTGTGCACTACAGGCCAAAGATATTCCTCAACAGTTCATATTTGCACTACAGGCCAAATATATTCATCAATAGTTCATATTTGCACTACAGGCCAAATATATTAATATCTTAAAGAAATATATAATCATTTCGAAATTTATATAAACAATAATTATAACCATGTTGATCATTTCACCTTTGCACTTAAGCTAAAGATATTCAATTATAAATTCAATGGTCATGATCATACCATCAACAATTCAACTTTGTACTACTGGCCAAAGGGAACCCATAGTCATGATCATACCAAAAATCTACCCATCTTTACACTCAAGTCAAAGAGAAATATCATCATTAGGGTTATAAAAATGTTATTTATAATAGTAAAATCAATATAATCAAAACATCTAGATTTAATCGCAAGAGTAATATTCATAAATCAACTATAATTTGGTTAGAAAAAGAAATCAATTTTGTCATGAATAGTAACTCGTGGATAGTAACCCATGAATAGTAACTTCGTGAATAGTAACTCATGAATAGTAAATCTGACACAAAAAGGTAGAAATTCCACAATAAAATCCATACCAATATTTCGGTATAATGATATTGAAATAACATTTCTTAAACTTATAAACAAATTATTTTAATTGTTTACACTTTACTAAATAATACATTTAATCATCCTAAAATTCCAAACTCATAAGATTTCATCACCAATAACCAAAACCCTCATCAAAAATCTGCATATACCTAATATAGGATTCTCAAGCCATAAAATCCTATTTTCCAATTTTCTTACTTCACATAACATATTTAATTCATTTACTCATAACTAGTTTATTTTCATGAAAAATACCGACTCAGTACAAACAAATTTTCTTTTCTGAGATTTAGTAGAATATAGTCCCATATTGAACATATATTTTTAAAAATCATTTACTATTTTTCATATGGCCAAAACAGCCGAATATTTAGACATTTATCATAAATTGTAATTTTATCCAACAATTCCAAAATTTACAAAGTACACTGATATTATATAGATGTACTCCCAATAAAAATTTCATCAATTTTGGAGTTAACCACAAGGAGTTATAAGGGTTTTCTTTTAAAATAGTCTTTTCCCGTAAAATTCATAACTCTTAATCTATACATCCAAAAATCGTCATTTTTGGACACAATCAATAAAACTCATAAAATTATCATTTCAATTTTTTTCAGAATTTTTGAAGGTCTGAAAAGTTACGAAACATGAAAAACATAACAACCCTTAAAATCCCTTACTATCCCTTACCTCAAAAGAAGCGAAGACTTCCATTTGGATATCGGATATGACGCTAAAGGAAACTTGCACTGATGAATAGAAACTCACCAAGTATCTAAATACTCACAAAATGCACTCGATAATCTAGAGAGAAAAAGAGAGAAAACTTATGAATTCTGGTGTGATTTTCAATTCTAACTTAGCCCTCTATTTATAGGTAAATGTTAGCACGCCGAAGCAGATTTGACCTGCTACCTGATGGCTTTACCTGCTACTATTTCACCCACTAAAAATCAGCCATCTTCCCCAACAACCAAAAGTGGGGCCCACCCATTTATAGAATTTTCCACCAAAATCATTTATAAACCTAATTTTCGAATCAGTCACCTCTTAAAATTCGTAACAAATCATTCGTTCATTTTTAACGGTTCAAAATTTGTGATCATATACTCAACTTATATATGTATAACATATCCAAAAATCACAACGATCCAACGGTCATATTGAAAATTATAACTCACACAATAAAGCTGTAAGAACACTGATTTGATCTTTTAATACCTCCAATCCCACAAAATACTGATAAAATACCTCAACATTAATTCCTTCATTTATAACCACATAAATAAATCCATCATTTATATCCACATCAAATAAATATTTCATTATCATATAAATCAATAATTAATTATTCACAAATAATATTACAAAATCACAATAATGACAACCAGTGCTCTGTGGAAGAAGGGCTTTATGATAAGGATTTTTCCTTACTGGCGCGCAATTAGGTGACCAAACCTCTCCTTGACAGAACTTTCTAGATATTGCCAATAATGTTATCTAATAATATTATTCAAATAATATGAATTATTGATCTGATAATGGAGATATTGTGCAGTGACAATTATTGAAATAATAATAATATAAAATATCAACGCAGTAATTATTGATTCAATAAAATAAAATAATGAACAATGTGACGCCCCCAAAATAGGTATACAACACCCATTCTGAGTCGCCAAAATACATGGTATAGAAAACAAACTACAACTTTGACAATACAGATGTCGTGTAGAATACGACAATACAACCGTGAGTTTGAATACAAATATTGTCTTCTAGACAATATACACACCCAAATAAGTCCTCATTAATTATTCATACACTATTTTACGTAAGTAGTGAGGATAAATAAAACATCTTCCTAGAACCATCACTCCATACCCGACTCGATCCTCGCCATGTTCTCACCTCCCAGAAGAAAATGGAACAAAAAGGAAAAGGGTGAGCTCGATTAGCCCAAAGAAAAGAATATTATGACTAAGATAATATACAACAAATTATCGTTAGTCTTCAACAGGGAAAAATCTAATAGAATACAATAGACAACAAGTTTTAGATCAACAAATGCAATGAAAGCAAAGAATCCATTAGAAGAGTCACGTAGAGAAAGAATTCTACCGCCTTCTAAGGTTTAAAAGTCCATCATCAATAGTTTATCCTCGTAATAACAATCAATATACATCTTTAATCATCTTTGCACTACAGTGCCAAAGATATTCATTTGTATCACCAATTGGTCATGTTCATCTCAACACTGCTCATCTTTTGACTACAAAGCCAAAGATATTCATCGATTAATCGTTCATCTTTTGCACTACGTGCCAAAGATATTCATTTATATCACCATTTAGGACCGAGGGATGATGAAAAACATTTTTAAAGAAACGAATCCAAAGGAACAAAATGACAAGGATTAAGGATTAAGGATTCGTATTTTGTTTTACCCATGTCCAAAAATACTTGAAAATAATCATATTGGTGTAAAATTCAAGAATGATCAAAACATGGATACAATCAAAGCTAGTATCCGAATAGATATTTTGACAAAAAAAAATTTTTATTTTCTATTGAATAGTCTTAGTATTCGTGAATAAAGGTCGATATCATTGAATAAGGCCGATACGTGAATAAGAACTCCCACACAACAAGTTCCAAATTTGATAAAAAGTTCACCAATACTTGACATAATGATATTGAAGAAAAAATATCATTTAAGAAGAAAATAATACCCTTACCTCAAAATAATCGTATTGATCGAATTTAAGATATAGTCTTGATGAAACCCGCACCAGATAAAGCAACACTCAAAGTATACTCACAAGAATACGCCGATAATTTAGAGAGAGAAAGAGAAAAACTTAGTTTACGGTGTGATTTTCAATTCTAACTTAGCCTCTATTTATAGAAAATGTTAGAACGCTTAAAGGAGACTAAATTAATAAATTATTATTATTAAAAATCAAAATTTCTACGCATGCTTTTCAAATTTCTCAATGCTGAAAATTTCAGCAGACCATGTGTGCATTCAACACCCACCAAAAAGTGGGTCCCACCATAATTAATAAAAAAATTATTTTATTTTCCGTAACTTCAATAATTCATAGAAAATAGCCCGTTTATCGGAAAAATTGAAACTCATGCGACTTTCCATGGGAAATCCCATTCTCTACAACTTTGCGTATGGAAATTTTTCCAAATTCCAAATGAAATTGACCAAATCCATAAACTGACGATTTTACGCCTATAATCAATTTTCACAAAGAATTGTGTCCACCGACACACAAAACATATGTTAAACATTTAATGCCACAAAATACTCTACCTCCTCATATACTCATATATCCCACAATCATTATAAAATATCACCAAGTAATATATTATTAAAATAATATATTTAAATGTATTATTTTATCGTAAAAGATAAAATATTAATTTTCAACAATTGTCACATTAAAAATTTTCTCCATCTATATCCACATAAAATAAATATTTTCTTTATCATAATAATCAATAATTAATTATTCAAAATAATATTACAGGGATCACAAAGATCGACAACCGTGTAGCTCCTGTGAGAGGGGCTTTCCAATAAGGATTTCTCCTTCTTGCTACGCAATTAGGTGACCAAACCTCTACTTAGATGTAACTTTCTAGACATTGCCAATAATGTTATCTCGATAATATTATTCAAATAATATGAATTATTGATTTGATAATGGAAAATATTGTGTAATGACAATTATTGAAACAATAATAATATAAATATCAATGCAAAGAATTATTGAATCAATAAGATAAAATAATGAACGATAATTATCGTAATAATTATTGAGTAGTGCCTTCACGTAAGGATCAATAATTCAACAATATCTGCAGTAATACCGCTGTGTGTCTTCTTATAACCACATGCCAGACATCAGATTTTAACCACCAGTAACCCAACAAAGGTTAATTCAGAATAATTTACGCCGTTATTTATAAAACACAATCTTTGTCGCTTTCTTTCATCCAACCGCTTTTCCGTTATGGGGCCCACCAATGATCAAGGCTACATTCGTCATTTGGAGATTCCCGACAAAAAAGAATATTCCACGACCAAACGAATATTCCCCAAATAATAATGAATATTTTATAACCACTGCTTATTTTGTAAACTTTGCACATTTCACCCATAACCAAAGAATTATATCAAATTAACCCTTATTAATTTAGAATAATGAATAAAGAAAAATTCAATTTTATTTATAATAAGTTGGGGTCTTACAACCTCCCTCCTTATGAAATTTCGTCCTAAATCGAAATTGTCATACGCACTGGTATATCGAAAAGGTGAGGGTACCTTTGCTTTCATCTCCCATTCCAACTCCCATGTCATTTCCTCAATTGCATGGTTTCTCCACAAAACCTTAACTTGTGGTATAACCTTCGTATGTAAGACATGCTTCTTCCTATCCAAAATCTTAACAGTATCTCCTCGTGGGGTTAAATCTTCCATTATCTCGTCTGTTCTAAATGCAATAATGTGGTTCGTCTTTCACATATTTACGAAGCATAGATATGTGGAATACATTGTGAACACGAGACATACTTGAGAGGTAACGCGAGTCTATAGGCTACGCTCCTATTCGGTCAAGAATCTCAAATGGACCAACAAACCTTGGATTGAGCTTTCTCTTTTCCCAAATCTTGTAACTCCCTTCCATGGAGCAATACGTAACAATACATGATCTCCAATATTAAACTCAACGTCCTTTCTACGAAGATCAAGATAACTCTTTTGTCGATCTTGTGAAGTTTGAATACGCGTTGTCGAATCATTTGGATCTTTTCTCAGTAGTCATGCGTACTAATTCTCGTCCCAACAATATTATTTCTCCCACCTCGTCCCCAAAGATATTTGGAGAACGACATTTTCGGCCCATACAACGCCTCAAATGGAGCCATGCCTATACTTGCTTGATAACTGTTGTTGTAGGAGAATTCCACCAAAGGTGGTAGGTACTTATCCCAACTTCCTTTGAAATCTAGGACACGTAGTCTTAATAGATCTTCAAGGTTTGAATAGTCCTCTCTCGATTGTCCGTCCAGCTTTTCGGATGGTATCTTTGAATCAATCGTAAATCCGCGCCCATAGCTTTCTGCAAGCTAACCCAAAATCTTGAAGTGAATCTCGGGTCACGATCCAAACTATGGATATCTTGGCATGCCATGCAATCGTCTAATCTCATTCACGTATATACGAGCAAGACGTTCAAGGAATTAGTCTCAGCGTATCGGTAAGAAATGGGCGGACTTGGTTAATCTATCAACAATAACCCAAATTGCATCTACGCCTTGAGAAACTTTGGGAAGACTCAGAACAAAATCCATAGTAATGTGTTCCCATTTCCATTTCGGAATCTCAAGTGGTTGAATGGACCTTTTGGCACTTGATGCTCCGCCTTTACGTTAAGCGTGTTAAACATCTTGAGATAAACTCATGAATCTCTCTTTCATATTGTTCCACCAAATGTATGTCGAATATCATGATACATTTTGGTACTTCCAGGATGGATTGCAAACGGGGTGTTGTGTGCCTCCATCATGATTTTATGCTTCAGGTCAGAATCGTTAGGAACGCAAAGTCTAGAATTGACTCGAAGTATTCCTTCCTCATCAATTCTTGCTTCCGGAATAGCTCCTTCTTGCACTTTCTTCTTCATACGCATCAGCCCTAGGTCCGTAGCTTGAGCAGCTTTAACTTTATCGATTAAAGTCGGTTCTACTTGTATATTCGCCATCATTATGTGGGTCCCTGAAGTCTTTAATTCTACCTCCATCCTTTGCAAGTCATACAAATGGGCCTTTGCGTTGACAATATCGCACTCGTCTTTGCATATGATCTTCACTTAATGCGTCGACTCTTACGTTCGCTTTTCGGGATGATATTGAATAGTGTGATCGTAATCTTTTAATGACTCCACCCAACGTCGTCGCCTTGCATGTTGAGTTCTTTTGGGTGAAGAAATATTTGAGGCTTTTATGGTCCGTATAAATCTCCACTTTCTCTCCATACAAGTAGTGTCTCCATATCTTCAACGCTGAATACGATCACCGCTAACTCTAGATCATGAGTAGGATAATTCCTCTCATATTCTTTGAGTTGTCGTGAGGCATAAAGCTATGACTTTCCCATGTTGCATGAGAACACATCCTAACCCCCTTGCCGGAAGCATCATTGAGATAACAAATCCATCCGACCCGGATGGTATTGTCGAAACAGTGCCGAAATGAGTCTCCTCTTGAGCTCTTGGAAGCTCTTCTCGCATTCCTCACTCCATAAGAATTTTGCATCCTTCCGAGTCACCGAGTTAATCTGAGAGTAGCGATTCGAGAAAATCCTTCCACAAATCTCCGATAATAACCAACTAAGCCCGTTGCGTCACAGATCCTACCCACCGACTTCTGCTGTTCTAACTTTGTATTGCTTCAATCTTCACGTCAATGATACTCCTTGTTTTGACACACCACGCGCCCAAGAATGCTACTTCCTCGAGCCGAACTCGCATTTCTTGACTTTGGCATAAAGCTTGTGTTCACGAAGTCTTTGTAGTACCAAACTTCCAAATGGTGCTCATGATCTTCACGGCTTTTGGAATAGATGAGGATGTCATCAATAAAGACAACAACGAATCGATCCAAATATTCCTTAAATACACTGGTTCATCATATCCATGAAAGCGGCGGGAGCATTAGTCAATCCAAAAGACATGACCAAGAATTCATAATGCCCAGACGAGTCCTGAATGCCGTCTCTTTGAATATCCCGCTTTAATCTTCACCGATGATATCCGAGCGAAGATCGATCTTTGAAAAGAATTGCGCTCCTCAGAATCGGTCGAACAGTGTCATCAATGCGAGGTAGCGGATACCTATGCTTGATGGTGACATGGTTCAATTCTCGATAGTCAATACAAAAGTCGCATACTCCCGCCTTTCTTCTTTACTTAATAAAATAGTAGCACCCCAAGGAGACGACTAGACGCGAATGAAACCGATGTCTAATAACTCCCGTAGTTGGACTTTTAACTCCACGAAGTTCAATAGGAGCCATTCGATATGGGGTTTTAGAAATGGGCTTTGTGCGGGTTCAAGGTCAATAAAGAATTCAACATCACGTTCGGGGTGAGGCAAGGAAGCTCTTGAGAAATACATCGGGGAATTCTTTAACCACGTAAATATTATTCAAATCGACTTGTCTTTTGTTCAAATCCATAACATGGGCTAAGAAAGCTTGGCATCCGTTTTTCAATAAACGAATAGCTTTGTGGCTTGATATGACAGTGACTGATTTTAGTGGTTTAGTGGTTTGAATTCGTATGACAGGTTGGTTGGGAATATGAAAACTAACAACCTTACGAAAACAATCAATTTTGGCATGATGAGTGGTTAACCAATCAATTCCTAAAATCACATCAAAAGCAAGTATCTTTAAAGAGATAAGATCAACAGGCAATGTGATAGTGCCAACTTGGATCATGCAAGATTTATAAACTGTAGATGTAACGAAGGTTTCACCCAACGGAGTTTCAACAGATAAATCAAAATCTAATTTCTCCGGAGTCAAGTTTAAACGTTGAGCACAAGCAGGAGAGATAAAAGAATGGGTAGAACCAGATTCTAGTAAGGTATAAACTTCAAAGAATTCAAGATTAGCTTACCGTGATCACCTCGTTCGGGTTCCTCACGCTTTTGTCCAATCACGACAAACGCCTTTCCGAGAACCGTGATTTCGACTTATCCGGATGACCCTTGGAATCACCACTCTGCTTGAACTTGGTTTCGCGATAGTACAATCTCGAAAGCGATGTGGCCTTCCTTTCCACGGTTGTAACATACCTTGGATTGTTGTGGGACACTTTGGGTGATATGTCCCTCCTTCCGCATTTGTAACATCTAACCGCGGTCGTTCTCCTCCCCAGCATTTGTTGTTGGTCTTTGGTCTTTGCCGTTGATATCTTCCCGCCATTGTTGAATCTTCTCTTTCAAATTTCCACTTGAGTCACTTCTCCTATTATCATGTCCACGATTACCACCGAGTGGTTACCGCCTTTGTCCGTATTCTTTTCCTCCTCACCGGTTATCATCGTTCGATGACTACCCCGATTGTGGTCCCTCGGTTGAGTATACTCACTATCTCGCTCTAATAATCGAGCCTGCTGACAACATCCTCAATACAGAGAAAATTTATGAGAGATAAGGTATTGACGAATCTCGGGTTTTAGACCTCTCGAAACATACGCGTCATTCGCTCCTCATTCTCCACCAAAATGAGGTGCAAACACGGATAACTCTGCGAACTTTGCCTCGTCTTTGAGACACCGCTATGTTTGTTACGCTCGAGTCTAATAAACTCTACCTCCTTCATATGACGAATACTTTCTGGAAAGTACTTGTCATTGAACGATTCTCAAATCTTTCCCAAGACATATTAAGTGCATCTGGTGGTGCGCTTCACGATTCCCACCAATGAATCTGCTTCACCACGAAAACATAAAGGTGGCGAATGGAACCTTCGTTCTCTCCGCACCACCCCAAGACATCGAATATCTTGGTAATTTGCTTGACCCACGTTTACGCCTTTGATCGGATCCGGCTTTCCATGGAAATCTGGTGGTCCCAACTCCTTAAACTCTTGGTTTGTGACGGAATCGCGCGTTGCCATCATTTCCACCCGTATTTTGTACACGAGTCTCCTCGTTCGATTTTGCATGAACTGCAAAAAGCTTCTAAACATCCCGTCGTTCATCATTTGCTCAGTGGCGTTGTTCACAGGAGGAACATTGCCAGCCTGTTGCACGTTCTCCTCGTTGGTGAGTACTGGCGTCTCCACGGTCTCATAAACTCCATTGTTAACGCTCAATGACCATTCTTAAACACCGCCATAAAACAAGGGTTAATTAAACAAATTAACATATCACATAATATCCTATATTATGACCGACCAACAAATAAGCTTAGGTAGGACACACTAAGCGAAGGATTTACTCTCCTCCCTCCTAGTTCTATTCCCCGATCTCCGCCAGAGATCATATCCCTAAGCTCTGATACCAACTGTGACGCCCCCAAAAATAGGTATACAACACCCATTCTGAGTCGCCAAAATACATGGTATAGAAAACAAACTACAACTTTGACAATACGGATGTCGTGTAGAATACTTAATACAATACAACTTGTGAGTTTGAATACAAATATTGTCTTCAGATAATATACACACCCAAATAAGTCCTCATTAATTATTCATACACTATTTTACGTAAGTAGTGAGGATACATGCTAAAACATCTTCCTAGAACCATCACTCCATACCCGACTCGATCCTCGCTTTATGTTCTCACCTCCTCGAGAAGAAAATGGAACAAAAAGGAAAAGGTGAGCTCGATTAGCCCAAGAAAGAATATTATAACTAAGATAATATACAACAAATTATCGTTAGTCTTCAACAGGAAAAATCTAATAGAATACAATAGACAACAAGTTTTAGATCAACAAATGCAATGGAAGCAATAAGAATCCATTAGAAGAGTCACGTAGAGAAAGAATTCTACTTGTCTTCTAAGGTTTAAAAGTCCATCATCAATAGTTTATCCTCGTAATAACAATCAATATACATCTTTAATCATCTTTGCACTACAGACCAAAGATATTCATTTTGATCACCAGTTGGTCATGTTCATCTCAACACTGCTCAATCTTTGCACTACAGCCAAAGATATTCATCGATTAATCGTTCATCTTTGCACTACAGTGCCAAAGATATTCATTTATATCACCATTTAGGATCGAGGATGATGAAAAACATTTTTTAAAAAAAACGAATCCAAAGAAACAAAATGACAAGGATTAAGGATTAAGGATTCAGTACTTTGTTTTACCCATGTCCAAAAATACTTGAAAATAATCATATTGGTGTAAAATTCAAGAATGATCAAAACATGGATACAATCAAAGCTAGTATCCGAATAGATATTTTGGACAAAAAGAAAAATTTTTATTTTTAATGAATAGTCTTGCAGATAAGTGAATAAAGGTCATTATCGTGAATAAAGTCTTGTATACGTGAATAGTAACCCCGACACAACAAGTTCCAAATTTGATAAAAAGTTCACCAATACTTGGCATAATGATATTGAAGAAAAAATATCATTTAAGAAGAAAATAATACCCTTACCTCAAAATAATCGCATTTCGACATTTGAATTTCGGATATAGTCTTGTGAAAACCCGCACTTGCAGATATAGCAACACTCAAAGTATACTCACAAGAATACGCTCGATAATTTAGAGAGAGAAAGAGAGAAACTTAGTTTACGGTGTGATTTTCAATTCTAACTTAGCCTCTATTTATAGGAAAATGTTAGAACGCCATGAAGGAGACTAAATTAATAAATTATTATTATTAAAATCAAAATTTCTACGCATGCTTTCAAATTTCAATGCTGAAAATTTCAAAGACCCATGTGCATTCAACACCCACCAAAAAGTGGGTCCCACCATAATTAATAAAAAATTATTTTATTTTCCGTAACTTCAATAATTCATAGAAAATAGCCCGTTTATCGAGAAAATTGAAACTCGCGTCTTTCCTTGGGAAATCCCATTCTCTACAACTTTACGTAAGAAATTTTTCCAAATTCCAAATGAAATTGACCGAAATCCATAAACAGACGATTTTCTACATACTATAATCAATTTTCTACAAGAATTGTGTCCACCAAATACACAAAACATATATTAAACATTTAATGCCACAAAATACTCTACCTCCTCATATACTCATATATCCCACAATCATTATAAAATATCACCAATTAATATATTATTAAAATAATATATTTAAATGTATTATTTTATCGTAAAAAAGATAAAATATTAATTTTCAAATAATTGTCACATTAAAAATTTTCTCCATCTATATCCACATAAAATAAATATTTTCTTTATCATAATAATCAATAATTAATTATTTAAAAATAATATTACAGGATCACAAGATCGATGACCGTGCCGTTCCTGTGGGAAGAGGGGCTTTCCAATAAGGATTTCTCTTCTTGGCAAAGCAATTATTAGGTGACCAAACCTCTACTTAGATGCAGAACTTTCTAGACATTGCCAATAATGTTATCTCGATAATATTATTCAAATAATATGAATTATTGATTTGATAATGGAAAATATTGTGTAATGACAATTATTGAAACAATAATAATATAAATATCAATGCGTGAATTATTGAATCAATAAGATAAAATAATGAACAAGAATTCTCAGTAATAATTATTGAGTAGTGCCTTCTTACGTAAGGATCAATAATTCAACAATATTTGTGCAATACCGTAATACCTTTATGCAACCACGCCAGACATCAGATTTTAACCACGAGTAACCCAACAAAGTGTTAATTCAGTAATAATTTACGTCGTTATTTATAAAACACAATCTTTGTCGCTTTCTTTCATCCAACCGCTTTTCCGTTATGGGGCCCACTAATGATCGCTTGTGTCGTCACGGAGATTCCCGACAAAAAAAAGAATATTCCACGACCAAACGAATATTCCCAAACAATAATGAATATTTTATAACCACTTTGCTTATTTTGTAAACTTTGCACATTTCACCCATAACCAAAGAATTATATCAAATTAACCCTTATTAATTTAGAATAATGAATAAAGAAAAATTCAATTTTATTTATAATAAGTTGGGGTCTTACAAACAATAATTACTGTAACAATTATTGAGTAGTGCCTTCTCATGTAAGAATCAATAATTGAAAAAACTACGTAATACCGCTGCAGGTGCATCTTTAGAATTCACGCGTATTCATCGTATTTTAACCACCGGTTATTCCAACAGTGTTAACGGTAACCATTACGTCGTTATTTATAAAAAACTCAAATTTGTCGTTTTCTTCATCCGACAGTTATCCGTTATGAGGCCCACAAATGTTTGCGCCGTCGTACGAATATTCCCCGATATAAAGAATATTCCACGACCAAACGAATATTCCCCGACAACAATGAATATTTTATAACCACATGCGTATTTTGAAAAAATTCATATATCACCCTTAACTTTAACCTTTTATCAATTTAACCATTTACTAAATAGAAAAAATTGAATACTTTTATTTCATAAAATTCGGAGTTTTACAATCTCTCCTCCTTATGAAATTTCATCCCCAAAATTTACGTACCTGGTATTTCAAGAGTTGAGAATACCTTATTTTCATTTCAGATTCCATCTTCCTTGGCCTCAGATATCATTCTAGAATACAGCTTCAAAACAAGGGTTAATTGAACAAATTAACATATCACATAATATCCCTATATTATGATGACCAACAAATAAGCTTTAGTAGGACACCTTTACAAGGATTTACTCATCTCTCCTCCTAGTTCTATTCCCCGATCTCCGCCAGAGACCATATCCTAAGCTCGATACCAAATGTGACAACCCCAAAATAGGTCCATTCCATCCAACCTATTCTCGAGTCGCCAAATACATGGTATGTAAAAATAACTACAACTTTATTACAACAATTGTCGTGCAAAATACAACAACATATATGTTGTGAGTTTGGATACAAATATATACCAACTGTGACTCTCATCCCAACCTTGGATAACACTTCACAATGACACCTTACATAAAGGAATATTCAAAAACTGTTTTAGAAATTAGAATATTTGGGAAGTGCTCAAGAAAACCTTCGTACATGGGAAGCCATGCTTCTAGGTTATGATAGATATCATATGGCCACAAAATTATCCTTGGTTGACCCAATAGACCCCAAAGAAACACGAGAAGATTACTATCATCTTCCTCAACAACCAAAAGTGGGGCCTACCCATTTCTAGAATTTTTCACCAAAATCATTTATAAACCTAATTTTCTAATCAGTCACCTCTTAAAATTCATAAAAAATCATTCGTTCATTTTTAACGGTTCAAAATTTGTGAACATATACTCAACTTATATATGTATAACATATCCAAAAATCACAACGATCCAACGGTCAGATTAAAAATTATAACTCACACAATAAAGCTGTAAGAACACTGATTTGATCTTTTAATACCTCCAATCCGATAAAATATTGATAAAATACCTCAATATTAATTCTTTCATTTATAACCATATAAATAAATCCATCATTTATATCCATATCAAATAAATATTTCATTATCATATAAATTAATAATTAATTATTCACAAATAATATTACAGAATCACAATAATGACAACCAGGCAGTTCCCAGGAAAGAGGGGGCTTTCTGATAAGAATTTTTCCTTACTAGCGCGCAATTAGGTGACCAAAACTCTCTTTAACAGAACTTTCTAGACATTGCTAATAATTCTATCTAATAATATTATTCAAATAATATGAATTATTGATCTGATAATGGAGATCTTTGTCTTGATGACAATTATTGAAATAACAATAATATAAAATATCAACGCAAAGAATTATTGATTCAATAAAATAAAATATTGAACAGTAATTACTGTAACAATTATTGAGTAGTGCCTTCTCACGTAAGAATAAATAATTGAAAAAAATATTGTGCAATACCGGTGTGCTTCTTTGTAACCACTCACGCCAGACATCGTATTTTTACCACCGGGTATTCCAACAGTGTTAATGGTAACCATTACGCCATTATTTATAAAAACTCAAATTTGTCGTTTTCTTCATCCGACAGTTCCGTTATGAGGCCCACAAATGGCTGCGCCGTCGTACGAATATTTCCCGACAGAAAGAATATTCCACGACCAAACGAATATTCCCTGACAACAATGAATATTTTATAACCACTTGCGTATTTTGAAATAATTCATATATCACCATTAATTTTAACCTTTTATCAATTTAACCATTTACTAAATAAGAAAAATTGAATACTTTTATTTCATAAAATTCGGGGTCTTACAAGTTTATCCAAGTTCAAAAATACCTCATAATAGCCAATTGTGAAGCAGAATTCAAAAATAAAGATTAAAATATGGATACAATCAAAGATAATAACCATAATAGACATCTTGGACAAAAAGGAGAAAAATTTCATTTTCTGGTGAATAGTGTCGTATTCGTGAATAATGCCGTATACGTGAATAGTAACCCCGACACAAAAAGGTGTAATGATATTGAAAGAATAACATCATTAGGAAGAAAATAACATCTCTTACCTCAAAATAACAGTACCTCTGATCGGAATATCGGTATAAGGCTGAAGAAAACTTGCACTGATGAATAGCAACTCATAAAGTATCTAAATACTCACAAAATACGCTCCATAATATAGAGAGAGAAAGAGAGAAAATTTATTTCTGGTGTGATTTTCAATTCTAACTAAGCACCCTATTAATAGAAAAATGGTTAGAACGCCATAGCAGACTAACCTATTACCTGATAGCTTTACCTGCTACTATTCAAGCCCCCCACTTTTGAAAATAAATTCCAGCACATTTCATTAATCACCAACCAAAAGTGGGGCCCACTATATTTTTAATAAAAAAATTTATTTCCAAAACTTCAATAATTCATAATAAATAGCCCTTTTATCAGAAAAATTCAAATCTCATGTCTATTCCATAGGAAATTAAATTCTCTACAACTTAGTAAGTTTAAGTTTTTCCAAATTCCAAACGAAAAATGACCGAAATTCACATACGAACAATTTTCAAAAACTCCATTCCGACAAAAAAAATACTGATAAAACACCTCAGTATTAATTCTTTCATTTATAAATATATCCATATAAAAAAAAATTCCTTATCATATAAATCAATAATTAATTATTCATAAATAATATCACAGAATCACAATTATGACAACCAGGTCGTTCTCAGGAAAAAGGGGGCTTTCCGATAAGGATTTCCCCTTATTGGCGCGCAATTATGTGACCAAACCCCTTTTTTAGACAGAATTTTCTTAGACATTGCCAATAATTCTATCTAATAATATTATTCAAATAATATGAATTATTGATCTGATAATGGGAAATACTGTGCAGTGACAATTATTGAAACAACAATAATATAAAATATCAACATAACAATTACTGAATCAATAGAATAAAATATTAAACAGTAATTACTGTAACAATTATCGAGTAGTGTTTTCTTACGTAAGAATCAATAATTCAAAAATATTTTGCAATACTGGTGTCTTCTTTTGCATAACCACGCGTATTCATCAGAGTTTAATCACCGGGTATTCCAACGATGTTAATTGATAACAACTACGCCTAGTTATTTATAAAAACTCAAACTTTTCATTTTCTTTAACCGAAGCGTTTTTTAGTTATGGGCCCATGAATGGTCGCATACCGTAAATGCGAATATTCTCCACAAATGAGAATATTCTACGACCAAACGAATATTCCCCGACAATAATGAATATTTTATAACCACTTGCTTATTTTGCAAAATTTGCACATTTCACCCATAACCAAAATATTATATCAATTTAACACCTTATTATTCACAATAAGAAATAGAGGAAATTCGATTTTATTCATTAAAAAGTTGGGGTCTTACAACCTCCCCTCCTTATGAAATTTAAGTCCTCGAAATTGGCGTCACGTCTTGGTGTGTTTCGAAAAGGTGAGGATACCTCGCTTACATTTACGATTCCAACTCCCGTGTCATTTCTTCAATAGCATGATTTCTGTGACGCCCCCAAAATTTCAGACACTCATATCTCGAATTTCGGTGCATCACGCTACTACGACGAATATCTTACAAAAATCACCTCAATGAACTATGTTGCAAAAATCACTTATAGCAAAAATCACCTCAATGAACTATGTTGTCCTATTTATATAAGTATAGGTATTCATTAGCCAAACACACTTGATATATACATATATAAATAACATGTACTCATTATACATTCTTCTATCTATGAATATTGCATCCATTAACATCTCTTTAATCATACCTCACCGAAATGAATGACCTTTTCTACGCATGTCTTTGCGGTATTAGAATTGTTTTCCGGCTAGTAAAACTTTATATTTTGGTTCGGGTGATAACAGGTTTATAACGATAAGGGGATATACATAAGTTCATCCTTATTTCAAGTTATGGTCTTTGTCTCCAGTCCCAAGACATCTCGCCTATCCAGAACCCGAAGTTATCCTGTCATCTCCGAGGCATCCGGCCATATCCAAGACGGCGTTTCTGACTCGTCCGAGGGACATTACGTTTTGTCCAGAAGACAACATTTCTTGTCCGAAGACAATACTTCTTGTCCAGAAGACAATACTTCTTGTTCAAGACAACACTTCTTGTTTCATGGCCTCACACGCCCAAACCCAATTATTACGTTACTATTTCTACGATCAACAATATTACTCTCTCTACCGTCGACAATCGACCATTACTTCTACGATCAACAATATTACTCTACGGTGATAATCGGCCCATTACTTTCTACGATCAACAATCTTACTCTCGATCGTGAGTCAATCCGCTATCACTTTTTATCAACAATCTTACTCTCTACGGTCGTAGTCGATTAAAATTTATCACTCTACGATCAACAATCTTACTCTACGGTCGTAGTCGGTCACTATCACTCTACGATCAACAATCTTACTCTCTATCGTGGTCATCTACATGGTGGACCTTTCCAGAATCGTAGAGTAGTCCGGACACTACTTGCGGATGTTAAGTGAGCAATCGTAGTGTTTTCCAAAAGACCAAAGACCAATATGACATGACACTATGATTTGGATAGAGAGTGTCATCCGACTTATGTCGTCGAAGCATCAAGTCCTAACTTTTAATTCTAACAATTTTTTTTATTAACGTGTTCATGCATGAAAGTGAACTTCCTAACGCCTTATAACATGCTAGTTCATCATACTTGACCTATTAATTAGGAAAAACCAAGGATCAAACCAGACACAAGTCTTAACTCACACACTAATTTGGCTTCGGAAATGCTTAGCGACTAAGAATTCTTCACTCAGATGTCTCCAATACTCTTAACAATATAACAGACTGCAAAGGCAGCTCGTATTTATAGAGGAAAACATGGACTAGACCATTGCTTTACACAATGTGGGGATCCATGGCGCAATAGAAAGGAACAATGGTTGCTTGGAGTTGTTTAACCACTTCATACCACCACTCACCTAGCCATGATTACCTAGGATTAGCGACTTGAAAGTTTACGTAAAGAGGGTTTAGAGCTCACGTCCTTTTGTACTTGGTGACCCCTAACTTGAGACAAGAGAAGCGATCTCGAGACATAAGCATGGGGTGGTCAGTCAGCACACCGCCTCACGCCCATATTTTAAAAGTCAACCTCTTGTACCAATTGTTATGTTGGGTTCAAATTGGTCTTTAAATGTTCCAAGTTATTGGGCTAACTCAAAAGTCCATCAATTAAGTTATTGGGCTAGACTCCCAATCTACATACTAAGGTTGGGCTGGATAATCCTAGATCCAATATTAAGTTATCCTCAATTAATAATTCCACTCACATAATAAATTGTATAAGTTAAGCTTATCATCATATGCAATAATTATTTACATCTCAATGCCACACTAGGCATAATCTTCCAAGCTTAAACTAAGCTTCTCAATGCACATTGATCTAATACTGAATCAATTGATCTCAATAAAATGTTAACACTTTTATTCATATAAATATTACTTTCATTAGCATATTTATTTAATAATATGAGGAATTTCTCGTGTATTACATCCTCTCCCTTATAAAAATTCCGTCCCTTAATTGCTATAGGTTTACACAAAAGTTGGGGATAATCCTCATCATTCTATCTTCTAATTCCCGTTGCTTCCTCGACATTGTGGTTATGCCAAAGCACTTTTCTGTAAGATATAACTTTGTTTCTTAGCGTTTGTTCTTTCTTATCTATTATCCGACAGAATTTCTTCATATGCCGATTCTTCTCTACTTGAATGGGCTCATAGGAAATCACGTGTCTATAGTCGGACTTATACTGGACGTAGTATGGAAATGTGAAACACGTTGTGGATGTGTTCCATTCGGTGGCAAAAGCAACTTTGTATGCCACTTACTTGCTCGTTTCAATATCTCGAATGGTCCTATGAACCTCGGACTCAATTTTCCTTTCTTTCCGAATCGATCTTTCCTTTCCAAGGAGATACCTTCAAAACACAAAACTACCGACTTCAAAGTCTCTTGTTCGGCGATGTAAATCGGCATACTTCTTTAGCGATCTTGAAATTGCGACCAATCTACCTCTTATTGTTGTTACCACGTCGACCATTTGCTGAACTAATTCGGGTCCCAAAAGTCGTCGTTCTCCGACTTCGTCCCAACATAATGGTGTCCTGCATTTTCTCCCGTAAAGAGCTTCATACGGCGGCATACCGATACTCGCATGATAGCTATTATTGTGGCGAATTCTACCAATGGTAAATGGTCGTCCCAATTCCCTTGAAGTCCATCACGCAAGCTCTCGGCATATCCTCCAACGTTTGTATGGTCCGCTTCACTTTGCTTTCGTCCGCTTGAGGGTGATAAGCGTCTTAATCTCAATTGAGTTCCCATTCGTTCTTACAAACTTTTCCGAATTTTGGCGTGAAACGCGAATCTCGATCGGAGACAATCGACACCCCGCACTCCATGTCGCGATACGATTTCCTTCACGTACAAATTCGCTAATTGGTTCAAATTGAATCGAATCTTGATGGGTAGAAAATGAGCTGCTATTTTTGTTAATCGGTCTACAATAACCCAAATGGCATCATAACCCTTCTGTGTAACCAGAAGTCCAACCACGAAGTCCATCGTGATGTGCTCCCATTCCCATTCTGGTATTTCCAGCGGTTGAAGTAGTCCACTTTGGGCCTCCGGTGTTCCGCTTTGACTCTTTGACAAGTAAGACATCTCGCTAACACACTCCATGACTTCTTTTTTCAAATTAGGCCACCAAAATGGTGTCGAAGATCCCGGTACATTTTGTGCCTCTGGATGAAACGAATCTGGCGTATTGTGTGCTTCGTGTAGGATTTCCTCTCTCAGTTCGATTACATTTGGCACCCATACTCGACTCTCAACCCTCATTATACCGTCCTTATCTACCTTGAACCTTTCTTCCTTATCTTCTATTATTCTCTTCTTTATTTTCTCACATTCTTCATCTTTCTCTTGTGCTTCCTTTATTCTATCCAATAACGTCGGGTGAGCTCTGATCATGAGAAATTTTCCTTCTGCTTCTTTTGGTTTCTCCACCTCTATTTCCAACTTTTCCATTTCTCTTATTAATTCCTCTTGAGTTGTCAATTTGAATAACTTCTCCTTCCTTTTCTACTTAAAGCGTCGGCTACCACGTTTGCTTTTCCCGGTGATAAAGAATTTCGCAGTCGTAATCCTTGATTAGCTCTAACCATCTTCTTTGTCGCATGTTCAACTCCTTCTGTGTGAAGATATATTTCAGACTCTTGTGATCCGTATATATCTCACATTTTTCTCCATACAAATAGTGCCTCCAAATCTTCAATGCAAAGACTACTACCGCTTAACTCCAAGTCATGGGTAGGGTATCGTCTTTTCGAAATCTTTCAACTGTCAGTGAGGCATATGCAATGACCTTGCCATGTTGCATTAGCACACAACCAAGTCCTCTATGCGATGCATCACTATACACCACAAATCCTCCTCAGATCATCTGGTAATGATAATACAGCGCGCCTACCTGTAACCTCCTCTTCAATTCTTTTGAAACTCTCATCGCATTTCTCCGTCCACACGAACTTCTCTGCGTCTTCCTTGTTAGATTGGTCACGGGTTGCTACCTTAGAAAAATCTTGGATAAATCTTCGATAGTACCTTGCCAGACCTAAGAAACTCCTAACTTCATTGGCGTCTTCTACTGTTCCCGATTATTTACCGCTTCCACCTTTGCGGGATCCACGGAAATTCCATTTTGATCTATCACGTGCCTAGAAATTGAACCCTTTCCATCCAAAATTCACATTTTGAAAATTTAGCGTACATCTTCTCCCTTCTCAATGCTTCTAATACCATCTTCAGTGTTCTACGTGTTTCTTCCTTCGCCGTCTTTGAATAAATCAAAATGTCATCGATAAATACTACTACTTAACTTATCTAAGTATGGCTTGAAAACCCTTGTTCATCAAGTCCATGAATGTCACTTAGAGCATTGGTTAACCCAAATGACATTACTAGAAATTCGTAATGTCCGTAGCGAGTTCGAAACGCCGTCTTTGGTATGTCCTCCTCTCGCACTTTCAACTGATGATAACCCGCTCAGAAAATCTATCTTGGAAAACACTTGCTCCCTTTCAGTTGATCGAAAAGGTCGCTCTATCCTTGGCAATGGATATCTGTTTTAATTGTCACTCGGTTCAATTCCGGATAATCGATACTGAGCCTCATTGATCCATCCCTTTTCTTCTGAAACAACACCTGGTGCTCCCCGAGGAGACACACTTGGCCGAATGTAACCCTTTATCTAGTAATTCTTGCAATTGAATCATCAATTCCTTCATTTCTCATCGGCGCCATACGATATATGGGCTTTCAAAATTGGTGCGGTTCCGGTGCTAAGTCTATTATGAATTAATTTCTCTACGTCTGCGCGGAAGGCCGTGCGATTCGTTAAAACACGTCTTGAAATCTTTTACCACTAATATATCTTTCATTTCTATTCTCTTTTGATGAATGTCCACTATATAGGCTAAATAACCTACACATCCTTTCTTTAACAATTTCTTGCTTCGTCATCATCGTAAGGTAACACGATTGCTTGAAATGATGAGCTACTCAGTAAAAACACTACCTTAGAATCGATTTGAGGTCCGCGAAGTTTCACACTTTTCTTCCGAAAATCGATTATCGCAGCGTGGTATCGGATAACCAATCCATTCCTAATATCACATCAAATTCTCCCGGTTTAATCGGAATAAGTCTACATTTAGTTCGTGACCTCTAATGTTTGCACAATGATTTGATAAACAAACTCTATGGGAATTACTTCCTTATTCGCAATCTCTACGTTCAATGAGTTTTCTAAATGTTCGGGAGGTATGTTTAGTCGATTAGCAAATTCTTCGATAATAAAGGAATAGGTAGCACCCGAATCAAATAATACATATGCATTTATATTATTGATCGGAGAATACCGACACCACGTCCCTTAGCGATCCATTGCGTCTTGATACCATGTTAAATGTCCGGCGATGGGTCGGTTGATTTCGTTGGTCCGCCGATCATCGCCTTCACTTGCTTCCCCTCACCATGGCCGCTTCTCCGTTGCTCCCCTCTTTGGGCAATCCTTGATTTGATGCTCGGTTGAGCCACACGAGAAACATCCTTGATCTTTTTTTTGCGTTGGCGGTTGGGTGAAATGTGCCCTTCGTCATGATTGTAGCGAGATCTGTCGCCCTTCCAAAGATTCCCTCGATGGTTTTTCCCGCATTTCGAGCAAGCTTCACTACTTTTCTTAAATCCTCCTTGATAACTTCCCCGACCGATGATGTTTCGTTGGTTGGTGTTGTTGTTGTGGTTATCCCATTTCCTCTTTCCCGGATAACTTCCACCACTCGCATCGCTTCCACGAAGTTTCTCCCCAACATTCTTGTTCTTCTTCTATTTGTTGTATTGGCTCAATGCCTCTCTACCTCCCTCAAAGAATTACCGCCTTCTCCAATAAGGTGGCGAACGAGTCAATTTGAAGGACTGACACCTTGTTGAACAACCAAGGTTTTAGTCCAAGTTCAAGCGTCGAGATTTCCTTTTCTTGATGTCCACTTGATGTGGTGCGAATCGTGCATGAATCGAGCTACTTGGGGAATGGGTGGTACTTGTTCATTTCTTCCCTAAGAGCCTCCCCAACAAATCTACAAGCCTCCGAATGGGATCTACTTGTCCTCTCTCATCATTAACCGACTCTTCCGGTGCAGTTAATCTACGTCTGGCCGGCATTTTTCTCTGCATCACCAACTTCTATTTTTATTATCTAATCATATTACTTAAACAGTTCTTCATAGAAGGAATAAGATTTCAACACATTTCAGAACAAGATCATTTATATTCATATGCCAAATTGTTACATTACATGCTATCTCCAGCATACCTCTATAAATGACACAACTAATCCCCTAATATCACAAAAGATGGGGACAATCATTAACATACTACCCTTTAACTCAAAAGTTGGGGCTTACAACTATTTCACATTCTACATAAAGGTCGAAATACAACAACGGATAATACACCACATAACGAACTACCACTAATAACTTTTAACGCCTAGACTACCATCATCCCGCGATCCACAAATGGGCCTCTCTGGTACTCCTCCGAGTTATGTGCACCACTAAATCTCGACTTATGGTGTGCTTGAGTATCATCCTCCTTTCTCACGGTAGTGATTCACCTCATCAATCAGTCTCCCCCATGGCCGTGCGCACTGCATAGCCCATCCTGTTCATCTTCCTCCTTTTGCATCTCACTTCATCCTCTATATCGTTAGCCCAATCATTGGCCCCTTCCCACTTTTCTTCAAAATGGGTCCTAACCCTTACCTCCATCTCTAACTGAGTACGGATAGCTTCCTTCTCTGTCCTCTCGCTCAACTCCCTCTGCTCCATCTCTTCCAACTTCCCTGCTAGTTCTACATTCCTAGCCACCGCCTTGTGAAACAAAGCCCCCATCTAGATTCCTGCCTCCTTACGGTGAGCAATCTCTACTTCCATCTCCTGCATCACTAACTTTCTCTGGTGGTCTTCGTCCTTCAGCTTTTGGAATTCGGACTCTCTGTCTTTGGCCTCAACCTCTAACTCCCCCAACATCCTATCCTCAAAAGTAGCCTCGAGTCCCCCCATGGGCTCGTCCCACCATACACCTCCTCCTCCGGATCGACTCTTGGTGTTGGCTCTATCTCCTCTTCCTCGTCATCATCATCGATAGGAACTACAGATTGATATAGGCTCTGCTATCAATGGTGCCTCATATACCACGTGTATATCACGCGCCCTCTCTCTTCAACTACTCTTGGCTAGGTCCTCCCATGTCACCATCCTACAATCACCGACACAAGACAAAACAACCAACAACTCCATTAGAATCATAAGTTCATTGTATAGAATGAAGTTATATTCTGTAACACGCTAAGCCCATCTCTATAGAAACTCTATATGAATTTCATCCCTTTCTATCTTCTCGTACGTTAAATCTTCGGCTATCTTGTGACAACCCCAAAACAGGTCCATTCCATCCAACCCATTCTGAGTCGCCAAATACATGGTACAGAAAAAAACTACAACTTTATTACAATAATTGTTGTACAAAATACAATAACTCATGTGTTGTGAGTTTTGATACAAATATATATATCAACTGTGACTCTTGACACCAACTTGGGTAGCACGTCACCATGACATCTTACATAAAGGTATAGTCAAAAATTGTTTTAAAAATTAAAATCTTTGGAAAGTGCTCAAGAAAACCTTCGTACATGGGAGGCCATGCGTCTAGGTTATGATAGATATCATATGGCCACAGAATTTTCCTTGGTTGACCCAATAGACCCCAAAGAAAAACGAGAAGATTACTATCATATTCTTTCCAATGGTGAGTCTTCTCTTGACATATCATTATCTCCACTGTCTCTAATTGAGAATTATACTTCAAACAAACATCAAGATCATATAAGTAGTGCGCGTAGATATAATCAGTAAGTGGATGTGCACAACCCTGTCTTATGATGACATGAGGTTGTATGTCTTTAGACATCTTGTATGATAGTGGCAAAATATCCTTCTATAGTTGGGTTCACCTCACCCTATTTGATTCACCAAATATAACTACTAAATGATGACCACCGTTCTATTCCCCTGTTACCCCCGCTCGACCCAGCTACACTTTTATTACCTGAAAGGAATTATGAAGCAAAAGGGTGAGCACAACCAGCTCAATAAAAAATATCATGACTAAAGATAATTAAATAATCAATAGCCTTCATCAGTAATAAATCAGAGATTTAGAACATATGGTAGATGATAAAACTTTTCAACCATAGTTGCAGCAAAACGAGCAATCCATTAGAAGAGTCATATAGACCATAAAGTCTATTATCTTCTCCATGTTAAAAATCCACCAACACTGTTTTATCCCTATAACATCAATCAACAGTTCCTTTCCACAATTATATGAGTAACTCATAATCATAACTGTTATTCTAAATTCCTCTTCGCACCCAGGACAAAGATAATTTTCATCACCTGTCTTTACCTGAAACATCAAAGATCATGGTTATACCAAATCACAGTTCCTGGTCGTAATCATACTAATAAATTCATCTTTGCACTACGAGCCAAAGATATACATCAACAGTTCATCTTTGCACTACTGGCCAAAGATATTCAACAACAGGTCATCTTTGCACTACGGGCTAAATATATTCATCAACAATTCATATTTACACTACAAGCCAAAGATATTAATATCTCAAAGAAATATATAATCCTTTCAGAGTTTATATAAACAATAATTGTAAGACCCCGAATTTTATGAAATAAAAGTATTCAATTTTTCTTATAATTACTATTCAGTAAATGGTTAAATTAATAAAAGTTAAAGTTAAGGGTGATATATGAATTTTTTTTTCAAAATACACAAGTGGTTATAAAATTTTCATTGTTGTCGGGGAATATTCGTTTGGTCGTGGAATATTCTTTCTGTCGGGGAATATTCATATGACGGCGCAATCATTTGTGGGCCCCATAACAAAATAACTGTCGGATGAAGAAAACGACAAAATTAAATTTTTATAAATAACTACAGTAATCGTTACTGAATTAACACTTTGAATACCTTGTGGTGAAAATCTACGATGTCTGGCGTGTTTGCATAAAGAAGAGCACACCAGTTTTACACGATATTTTTGAATTATTGATCCTTACATGAGAAGGCACTACTCAATAATTATTACGAATTATTGCTCAATATTTTATTTTATTGATTCAATAATTGTTGCGTTGATATTTTATATTATTGTTGTTTTAATAATTATCAACTGCATAATATTTCTCATTATCAGATCAATAATTCATATTATTTGAATAGTATTATTAGATATCATTATTGGCAATGTCTAGAAAGTTCTGTCAAGGAGAGGTTTGGTCACCTAATTTGCGCGCCAGTAAGGAGAAATTCTTATTGGAAAGCCCCCTCGTTCCTGGGAACGGCCTGGTTGTCATAATTGTGATTCTGTAATATTATTTATGAATAATTAATTATTAATTTATATGATAAGGAAATATTAATTTTATGTGGATATAAATGTTGGATATATTTATTGTGCTTAAAAATGAAGGAATTAATGTTGAGGTATTTTATCAATATTTTTGTTGGAATGAAGGTATTAAAAATTAAACTAGTATTTTTGAGATATATTGCGTGAGTTATAATTTTTAATCCGACCGTTGGATCGTTGTAATTTTTAGATATGTTATACATATATAAGTGGAGTATATGTCCACAAATTTTGAACCGTTAAAAATGAACGTATGATTTGTTATGAATTTTAAGAGGTGACTGATTCAGAAATTAGGTTTATAAATGATTTTGGTGAAAAATTCTAGAATTGAGTGGGCCCCACTTGTGGTTGGTGAAGAAATGTGCTGAATTTTATTTCAAATGTGGTGGGTAGGATTAGTAGCAGGTAAAGCCATCAGGTTGCAGGTCAAGTCTGCTAAAATTTTCGTATAAATAGAGGGCTAAGTTAGAATTGAAAACCACACCAGAAACATAAGTTTTCTCTCTTTCTCTCTCTAGATTATTGAGTGTATTTTGTGAGTATTTAGATACTTGGAGAGTTGATATTAATCAGTGCAAGTTTTCTTCAGTGTCATATCCGATATCCAGTCAGAAGTGTTGCTCTTTTGAGGTAAGGGATAGTCAGGGATAGTAAGGGATGTTATTTTCTTTCTAATGATGTTATTCTTTCAATATCATTATACTGAAATATTGGTATAGATTTTATTGTGGAATTTCTACCTTTTTGAGTCAGGGTTACTACGGTACTATGTACGTATACGGTACTATTCATGTATATGGCACTATTCATGTATATGGCACTATTTACGTTTATGACATTATTTACGTATACGGTACTATGTACGAATACGGAGTATATAAGACCCCAAATTTTTATTAACGAAATTAAAATTTCTTCTATTTATTATTTTGATATAGTAAGGGTTAATTTGATTAATGTGGATAGTTATGGGTAAAATACGCAAATATTTCGAATAAGCAGTGGTTATAAAATATTCATTGTTGTTTGAAATATTAGTTTGGTCGTGGAATATTCGTCGCTGTGGGGAATATTCGTGCATTGACGGCAAGCGACTATGTTGCGGGCCCCATAACTGAAAGCGATTGGATGAAGAAAACGATAAATATAAGTTGTTTATAAATAGCGGTTGTAGTTATTCTGAATAATCCTATTGAAATACCCGGTGGTTAAAACACACTAATACGCGTTGTTGAGCGAAGACACTGCGGTATTGCACCAATTATTGATTCTTACGTAAGAAGGCACTACTCAATAATTGTTACGGAATTCTTGCTCAATATTTTATTTTATTGATTCAATAATTCTTTGCATTGATATTTTATATTACCGTTGTTTCAATAAATTGTCATTACACAAGATTTTTCATTATCTGACAATAATTCATATTATCTCGAATAATATTATTGGATTACATTATTGGCAATGTCTAGAAAGTTCTGTCTAAGGAGAGGTTTGGTCACCTAATTACGCGCCAGTAAGGAGAGATCCTTATTGGAAAGCCCCCTCTTTCTTGGGAACTGCCTAGTTGTCAATATTGTGATTCTGTAATATTATTTGTGAATAATTAATTATTGATTTATATGATGAAGAAAATATTGATTTTATGTGGATATAGATGGAGAAAATTTTTAATGTGACAATTGTTGAAAATTAATATTTCATCTTTTTCTGATAAAATAATTCATTTAAATATATTATTTTAATAATATATTAACGGTGATATTTTTATAATGAATGTGGGATATGTGAGTATATTAGGAGGAAGAGTATTTTTGTGGCATTAAATGATTAACACATGTTTTGTGTGTCGGTGGACCCCATTTCTTGACTGAAATTTAATTATAGCCTGTAAAATCGCCGTTTGTGGATTTCAGTCAATTTCTGTTTGGAATTTGGAAAAACTTTTTTCTGCAAAATTGTAGAGAATTGAATTTCCTATAAAAAGTCGCGAGATTCGGATTTTTTGATAAAAGGGCTATTTATTATGAATTATTGAATTTCTAAAGCTCCGAAATAATTAATTTTTGGAAGTTTAAAATATTTAAAATAGGAAAAACATTTTTGGAATGTTTAGGTGGCCTCATTTAACATGTGTAGGAGCTGAATTCAGTTGGCAAGTGTGAGTATGAGGTTTTGAAAAATATATATTAATATTATATTAAATTTTTTACTTTGGTGTTCTATGCATTTTCCTATAAATAGGGTGCTTAGGTTAGAATTGAAAATCACACCAGAAACTAAAGTTTTTTCTCTCTATATTATCGAGCGTATTCTTGTGAGTATTTTGAGTATACTTTGAGTATTGTTATACGGTGCAAGTTCAAATCATAGCCTATATCTGGTGTTTCAACTAGAAGTACTGTCTTTCGAGATAAGGGATGTTATTTTTTTCTCAAATGATATTATTTATTCAATATCATTATGCCAAAATATTGGTTGGAAATTTTTATCAAATTTGGAACTTTTTCATGTCGGAGTTACTATTCATGAGTTACTATTCACGAGTACTATTCACGAAGCGTGAATATGTTTTTTGTGAAATTTCTATCTTTTGGTGTCTGATTACTATTCACGTATCATTACACTATTCACGAATCATCGACACTATTCACCAAAAATAAAATTTCTTCTTTTTGTCCAAAATATCTATTCGGATACTAGCTTTGATTGTATCCATGTTTTGATCATTCTTGAATTTTACTCCACTCTGATTACTTATGAAGTATTTTTGAACTTTGATTGTTTAAAATACTGAATCTTTAATATTTGTTCTTTTGTTTCACTAGATTCGTTTCCTTTAAAATATTTTTCATCATCCTCACCCTAAATGATGATATTCTTGAATATCTTTGGCCCAGTAGTGCAAAGATGAGCAGTGTTGAGATGAATATACCGATGATTAATATCTTTGGCCGTAGTGCAAAGATGAGCAGTGTTTAGATGAATATGACCAATCGATGAATATCTTTGGCTCAGTAGTGCAAAGATGAATATTTGATTCTAGATATATATTGATTGATGTTACAGGGATAAAATATCGACGATGAACTTTTAAATTCATATATAGAAAATAGTAGTTTGCATTCTCTACTTAACTCTTCTAATGAATTGTTGTTTCATTGCAGTTGTTGATTTAAAAGCGGTTGTCTATTGTATTCTATTATATTTTTCTCTGTTGAAGACTAACGATAATTTGTTGTATATTATCTTAGTCATAATATTCTTTCTTGGGGCTAGTTGAGCTCATCTTTTCCTTTTGTTCCATTTTTCTTCTCGGGAGCGAGAATGTAAGCGTGCAGTCGGCGTATGGAATGATGGTTATAGAGAGAGTTGTTTAGTAGTCCTCACCATTTTTGTAAAATAATGTATCAATAATTGTGATGAGGATTTATTTGGGTATGTATATTGTCTAGAAGATAATAATTGTATTTAAACTCACAGTATATATGTTGTCGTATTTTGCACGACAAATGTATTAATAAAGTTGTAGTTATTTACGCACCATGTATTTGGCGACTCAGAATGGGTCGGATGGAATGGACCTATTTTGGGGGGGCGTCACGAGTACTATTCACGATTACTATTCATGAGTTACTATTCATGAGTTACTATTCACGAGTTACTATTTATGAGTTACTATTCACGAGTTACTATTCACAGGTACTATTCACTACAAAATTGGTTTCTTTTTCTAACCAAATTGTAGTTGATTTATGAATATTACTCTGGAGATTAAAACTATATATTGATTTTATTATCATATATAATATTTTTATAACCCTGATGTTGAAATTCTGTTTCATTGGAGTGTAAAGATGAGTAAATTATTGGTATGATCATGACTAGGGTTCTCTTTGGCCAGTAGTGAAAAGTTGAATTGTGACTGGTATGATCATGACCATTGAATTTATAATTGAATATCTTTAGCTTAAGTGCAAAGGTGAATTGATCAACATGGTTATAATTATTGTTTATATAAATTCTGAAATGATTATATATTTCTTTGAGATATTAATATATTTGGCCTGTAATGCAAATATGAACTGTTGATGAATATATTTGGCTTGTAGTGCAAATACGAACTGTTTAGGAATATATTTGGCCTTCAGTGCAAAGATGAATTGTTGATGAATATCTTTGGCCGATGAGTGCAAGATGAATCTGTAATGAATATCTTTGGCCCGTGTGTGAAGATGACTGTTGTTGAATATCTTTGGCGATTAGTGCGAAGATGAACTGTGGATGAATATCTTTGGCCCGTAGTGCAAAGATAAATTTATTAGTATGATTATGAACAGGAACTGTGATTTGGTATAACCATGATCTTTGATGTTTCAGGTAAAGACATGTGATGAAAATTATATTCGTCCTAGGTACGAAGAGGAATTTAGAATCAAAATTATGATTATGAGATATTAATTTAATTGTGGAAAAGAACTGTTGATTGATGTTACAGGGATAAAACATTGTTGGTGGACTTTTAACATGGAGAAGATAATCGACTGTATTGTCTATTTGACTCTTCTAATGGATTGCTCGTTCCGCTGCAACGTTGAAATTTTTATCATCTACCATATGTTCTAAATCTCTGATTTGTTATTGATGAAGGCTATTGATAATTTAATTATCTTTAGTCATGATATTCTTTACTGAGCTAGTTGTGCTCACCCTTTTGCTTCACAATTCCTTTCGGATAATAAAAGTGTAATGGGTTTGAATGGGGTAACAAGGGAATAGAATCAAGTGGTCTCTAGTCATGGAGTTCTCCCTAAACAAAGATAGAACAAGTGTGTTGTATACATCTTTTAGTAGTTATATTTGGAGAATCATATAGGAGAGGTGAACCCAACATTGGAAGGGTGTTTGCCACAATCATACAAGATGTCTAATGACATACAACCTCGTGTCATCATAAGATAGGGTTGTGCTCATCCACTTGCTGAGTTTATTTACGAGCACTACCTATATAATCTTGGTGTTTGTTTGAAGTATAATTCTCAATTTGAGACAGTGGAGATAATGATAAGTCAAGAAAGACTCACCATTGGGAAGAATATAATAAGAATCTTCTCGCTTTTCTTTGGGGTCTATTAGGTCAACCAAGGATAATTACGTACCATATGATATCTATCATAACCTAGAAATATGACCTCCCATATACGAAGGTTTCTTGAGCACTTCTCAAAGATTCTAATTTCTAAAAGCAGCTTTTTAACTATACATTTATGTAAGGTGTCATTGTGACGTGCTATCCAAGGTTGGGATGAGAGTCACAGTTGGTATATATATTTGTATCCAAACTCACAATATATGTGTTATTGTATTTTGTACGACAATTATTGTAATAAAGTTGTATTATTTTCTGTACCATGTATTTGGCGACTCAGAATGGGTTGGATGGAATGGACCTATTTTGGGGTCGTCACAATAATTATAACCATGTTGATCATTTCACCTTTGCATTTAAGCTAAAGATATTCAATTATATATTGAATGGTCATGATCATACCAGTCAACAATTCAACTTTGCACTACTGGCCAAAGAGAACCCATAGTCATGATCATACCAATAATCTACCCATCTTTACACTCAAGTCAAAGAGAAATTTCTTCACCAGGATTATAAAAATGTTATATATGATAATAAAAATAATATAATCAACATATAGATTTAATCTCAAGAATAATATTCATAAATCAACTATAATTTGGTCAGAAAAATAAATCAATTTTGTCGTAAATAGTAACTCATGAATAGTACTCCGTATTCATACATAGGACTGTATACGTAAATAATATCATATACGTAAATAGTGCAATATACATGAATATTGCCGTATACGTGAATAGTAATCCCGACTCAAAAAGGTAAAAATTCCACAATAAGATCCATACCAATATGTCAGTATAATGATATTGAAAGAATAACATCATTATGAAGAATATAACATCCCTTAATATCCCTTACTATCCCTTACCTCAAAAGAGCAGTACTTCTAACTGGATATCGGATATGACGCTAAAGGAAACTTGCACTGATGAATATCAACTCACCAAGTATCTAAATACTCACAAAATACACTCGATAATCTAGAGAGAAAAAGAGAGAAAACGTATGAATTCTGGTGTGATTTTCAATTCTAACTTAGCCTCTCATTTATAGGAAAATGTTAAGACGCAAAAGACGCAGACTTTGACCTTTACTGATGGCTTTACCTGCTACTATTCCACCCACCAAAAATCAGTCATCTTCCCCAACAACCAAAAGTGGGGCCCACCCATTTCTAGAATTTTCCACCAAAATCATTTATAAACCTAATTTCAATCGGTCACCTCTTAAAATTCATAACAAATCATTCGTTCATTTTAACGGTTCAAAATTTGTGAACATATATACTCAACTTATATATGTATAACATATCCAAAAATCACAACGATCCAACAGTCGATTAAAAATTATAACTCACAATAAAAGTCAGTAAGAACAATCGATTTGATCTTTTAATACCTCCAATCCGACAAAATACTGATAAAACACCTCAACATTAACTCTTTCATTTATAACCACATAAAAAAATCCATCATTTATATCCACATCAAATAAATATTTCCTTATCATATAAATCAATAATTAATTATTCACAATATTATTACAGAATCACAATTATGACAACCGGCAGTTCCCAGGAAAGAGGGGGCTTTCCGATAAGGATTTCTCATTACTGGCGCGCAATTAGGTGACCAAACCTCTCCTTGACAGAACTTTCTAGACATTGCCAATAATGTTATCTAATAATATTATTCAAATAATAAGAATTATTGATCTGATAATGGGAAATACTGTGCAATGACAATTATTGAAACAACAATAATATAAACTATCAACGCAACAATTATTGAATCAATAAAATAAAATATTGAACAAAGAATTACTTTGTAACAATTATTGAGTAGTGCCTTCTTACGTAAGAATCAATAATTCAAAATCTGTAAATACCGTGTGTCTTCTTGCAACAACGACGAGTATTACTTTATTTTACCCATCGAATTTCAATGAAGATAATGAGTGAACGATTACACCGTTATTTATAAAAACTAAAATTTGTCATTTTCTTCATCCGATAGCGGTTATCCGTTATGGGGCCCATAAAATGGTCATGTCGTCGACAAATATTCTCTCTACGGAAAGAATATTCCACGACTAAAACGAATATTCCCTACAAAATTAATATTTTATAACCACTTGCGTATTTTGAAAAAAAAATTCATATATCACCCTTAACTTTAACTTTTATCAATTTAACCATTTACTGAATTGAAAATTTGAATACTTTTATTTCATAAAATTCGGGGTCATACAATCTCCCCTCCTTATGAAATTTCGTCCCCGAAATTTACGTACCTGGTATGTCAAAGAGTTGAGAATACCTTGCTTCCATCTTCCCTGTCCTCATGATTTCTCCAATGCTCATCTCTTGTATTTCAGATATCATTCTAGAATACAGCTTCAAAACAAGGGTTAATTGAACAAATTAACATATCACATAATATCCCGATATTATGACTGACCAACAAATAAGCTTAGGTAGGACACACTAGCTAAGGATTTACTCATCTCTCCTTTCCTAGTTATATTTCTCGATCTCTGCTAGAGACCATATCCCTAAGCTCTTATACCAACTGTGACAACCCCAAAACAGGTCCATTCCATCCAACCCATTCTGAGTCGCCAAATACATGGTACAGAAAACAAATATAACTTTATTACAACAATTGTCGTGCAAAATACAATAACTCATGTGTTGTGAGTTTTGATACAAATATATATATCAACTGTGACTCTTGACACCAACTTGGGTAGCACGTCACCATGACATCTTACACAAAGGTATAGTTAAAAACTATTTTAGAAATTAAAATCTTTGGGAAGTGCTCAAGGAAACCTTCGTACATGGGAGGCCATGCATCGCGGTTATGATAGATATCATATGGCCACAGAATTATCCTTGGTTGACCCAATAGACCCCAAAGAAAAACGAAAGATTACTATTATATTCTTTCCAATGGTGAGTCTTCTCTTGACATATCATTATCTCCACTGTCTCTAATTGAGAATTATACTTCAAAAAACACCAAGATCATATAGGTAGTGCGGCGTAGATATACTCGAGAAGTGGATGTACACAACCCCGCCTTTATAATGACACGAGGTTGCATGTCTTTAGACATCTTGTATGATAGTGGCAAAACTCCCTTCCAAAGTTGGGTTCACCTCACCCTATTTGATTCACCAAATATAACTACTAAATAATGACTACAATTCTATTCCCCTATTACCCCCGCTCGACGCAGCTACACTTGTATTACCTGAAAGGAATTATGAAACAAAAGGGTGAGCACAACTAGCTCAGTAAAGAATATTATGACTAAAGATATTTAAATTATCAATAGCCTTCATCAGTAATAAATCAGAGATTTAGAACATATGGTAGATGATGAAACTTTTCAACCATAGATGCAGCGAAACGAGCAATCCATTAGAAGAGTCAAATAGACCATAAAGTCTATTATCTTCTCCATGTTAAAAATACACCAACACTGTTTTATCCCTGTAACATCAATCAACAGTTCCTTTCCATAATTATATGAGTAACTCATAATCATAATTGTTATTCTAAATTCCTCTTCGCACCCAGGACGAAGACAATTTTCATCACCTGTCTTTACCTGAAACATCAAAGATCATGGTTATACCAAATCACAGTTCATGTTCGTAATCATACTAATAAATTCATCTTTGCACTACGGGCCAAAGATATACATCAACAGTTCATCTTTGCACTATTGGCCAAAGATATTCAACAACAGGTCATCTTTGCACTACGGGCCAAAGATATTCATCAACAATTCATCTTTGCACTACAGGCCAAAGATATTAATATCTCAAAGAAATATATAATCATTTCAGAGTTTATATAAACAATAATTATAACCATGTTGATCATTTCACCTTTGCACTTAAGCTAAAGATATTCAATTATAAATTCAATGGTCATGATCATACCAGTCAACAATTCAACTTTGCACTACTGGACAAAGAGAATCCATATTCATGATGATACCAATAATCTACACATCTTTACACTCAAGTCAAAGAGAAATTTCTTCACCAGGATTATAAAAATGTTATATATGATAATAAAAATAATATAATCAACATATAGATTTAATCTAAAGAGTAATATTCATAAATCAACTATAATTTGGTCAGAAAAATAAATCAATTTTGTCGTGAATAGTAACTCGTAAATAGTAACTCATGAATAGTAACTCGTGAATAGTACTCCGTATTCGTACATAGTACCGTATACGTAAATAATGTCATATACGTAAATAGTGTAATATACATGAATAGTGCCGTATATGTGAATTGTAACCCCGACTCAAAAAGGTAGAAATTCTACAATAAGATCCATACCAATATGTCAGTTTAATGATATTGAAATAATAACATCATTATGAAGAATATAACATCCCTTAATATCCCATACCTCAAAAGAGTAGTACTTCTAACTGGATATCGGATATAACGCTGAAGGAAACTTACACTGATGAATAGCGACTCACCAAGTATCTAAATACTCACAAAATACACTCGATAATCTAGAGAGAAAAAGAGAGAAAACTTATGAATTCTGGTGTGATTTTCAATTCTAACTTAGCCCTCTATTTATAGGAAAATGTTAACACGCTCAAGCGGACTTGACTCTTTGCACCGATGGCTTTTACCGCTACTTTTCCACCCAACAAAAATCAGCCATCTTCCCCAATAACCAAAAGTGGGGCCCACCCAATTCTAGAATTTCCCACCAAAATCATTTATAAACCTAATTTCCGAATCAGTCACCTCTTAAAATTCATAACAAATCATTCGTTCATTTTTAACGGTTCAAAATTTGTGAACATATACTCAACTTATATATGTATAACATATCCAAAAATCACAACGATCCAACTATTGATTAAAATTATAACTCACACAATAAAGTCAGAAAAACACCGATTTGATCTTTTAATACCTCCAATCCGGCAAAATACTTGATAAAACACCTCAACATTAACTCTTTCATTTATAACCACATAAATAAATCCATCATTTATATCCACATCAAATAAATATTTCCTTATCATATAAATCAATAATTAATTATTCACAATATTATTACAGAATCACAATTATGACAACCAAGCGGTTCTGTGAAAGAGGGGCTTTTCGATAAGGATTTCTCATTCTTTGGCACATACATTAGGTGACCAAACCTCTCCTTGACGTAACTTTCTAGACATTGCCAATAATGCTATCTAATAATATTATTCAAATAATAAGAATTATAGATCCGATAATGGGAAGTCTTGTGCAATGACAATTATTAAAACAACAATAATATAAACTATCAACGCAAAGAATAATTGAATCAATAAAATAAAATATTGAACAATTATTATCGTAACAATTATTGAGTAAAGGCTTAACTTTACGTAAAATCAATAATTCAAAATATTGTGTATCTGGTGCCATCTTTATCACAACGCCAGACATTTTATTTTACCCACCGGGTATTCCAACAAAGATAATTCAGAACGATTACACCGTTATTTATAAAACTCAAATTTGTCGCTTTTCTTCATCCGAAGCGGTTTATCCGCTTATGGGACCCATAAATGGTTTACCAGGAAAAATATTTAATATTCCCAACGTAAAGAATATTCCACGACTAAACGAATATTCCCTGATAAAAATGAATATTTTATAACCACTTGCGTATTTTGAAAAAAAATTCATATATCACCCTTAACTTTAACTTTTATCAATTTAACTATTTACTGAATAGAAAATTTGAATACTTTTATTTCATAAAATTCGGGGTCTTACATATCTCGTCTGGTTCTAACTCAATAATATGGTTCGGGTCTTTTACATGTTTACGAAGCATAGATATGTGAAAAATATTATGAACACGAGACATGCTTGGAGGTAATGTGAGTCTATATGCCACATTTCCTATTCGGTCAAGAATCTCAAATGGACCAACAAATCTTAGATTGAGCTTTCCTCTCTTCCCAAATCTTGTAACTCCCTTTCATGGAGCGATACGTAACAATATATGATCCCCAATATTAAATTCTACGTCCTTTCGATGAAGATCCGCATAACTCTTTTGTCGATCCTGTGCCGTTTGTAAACGTTGTCGAAACGTTTGGAAATTTTCTGTAGTTATACGTACTAATTCTGGTCCCAACAACGTTGCTTCACCCACCTCGTCCCAGCATACTGGAGAATGACATTTTCGTCCATATAATGCTTCAAATGGAGCCATGTCTATACTTGCTTAATACCTGTTATTGTAGGAGAATTCCACCAATAATAGGTACTTATCCCAACTCCCTTTGAAATCTAGGACACAGAGTCTTAATAGATCTTCAAGAGTTTGAATAGTTCTCTCTGATTGTCCGTCCGTTTGAGGATGGAACGCCGAACTGAATCGTAAATCCGTGCCCATAGCTTTCTACAAGCTAACCCAAAATCGTGAAGTGAATCTTGGATCACGATCCGAAACTATGGATACTAGCATGCCATGCAATCTCACAATCTCATCTACGTATATACGAGCAAGACGTTCAAGGGAATAAGTCTCCCGTATAGGCAAGAAATGGGCAGACTTGGTTAATATATCAACAATGACCTAAATTGTGAGACCCCAGATTTTATGAATAAAGATTTAATTTTCTCGAAATAATTTTTTTAATATCATGGTGTTGATTTGATGTAATGTTATAGTTGTGGATAATATTTACAAATTTTGCAAAGTAAACAAGTGGTTATATAATATTCGATTGGTCGGGGAGTATCCGTACGACGGTACAATCATTGGTGGACCCCGCAAAGGAATTATTGTCGGATTGAGAAAACAACAAAAATACTTTATGAAAATAATTTTTTTAATATCACGGTGTTGATTTGATGTAATGTTATAGTTATGGGTAATATTTATAAATTTTGCAAAGTAAACAAGTGGTTATATAATATTCGATTGGTCGGGGAATATCCGTGACGACTTGCATACAATCATTAGTGGACCCATGAAAAATTATTTTTGGATTGAGAAAATGACAAAAATACATTATGAAAATAACGGCGGAAGTTTTACCGTTAACTGTTGAAACACTCGGTGTTAAAAGTACAGTAATACGCGTGGTTGCATAGTAGTACACGGTATTGATTATTAATGCTTATGTGAGAAGTCACTCAGTATTATTCAATCGGGTATTCGGGACATATTTCGTGTCGGAGTACTATTCACGACTTACTATTCATGAGTTACTATTCACGAGTTACTATTCACGGGATACTATTGATCACCCGTAAAATATATTTCTTTTCGGTCCAAATCATTTTTGGGTACAATATTATTCCATGAGGAAATGTGCTAATTTTTTTGAATAGTTGGTTGAAGATATAATAAGAAATCAATATAGATCACATTTGGAAAGTTATAATAGTGAATCAATATAGATCGTTGGTTTAAAGTTTTAATAGTAAATCAAGATTGACCGTTGCTTTAAGTTTTAATAGTAAATCAATATGTATCATCTGCTTAAAAGTAAATCAATCTGACCGTTCTCAATTAGTTACTATTCAGGTCCATTTTCCTATAAATAGAAGCTCATTCCTTCATTATTTCTTACGAATTCAATGAAACTCTAGAGAGAAAATTATAGAAACTATAGAAAAGTATTCTGCTACTTTCCTACTCTTATATTCGATTTCTTTTTACGGTAAGGAGTATTATTTCTTTTGTATTCATGAAGAGAATTTACATTATTCCATTATTTATTATTCTCATTGGAATAACTCAGATACGCTGAATTACCCTATACTTGGTGAAATTCTTACATTATTTCATTCTTTATTATTACGTCGAAATATCCATGTCGTGCAAGCGTTCACGCCTGGGACTGATTCCATTATTTATTATTCGCATTAAATATCCTATCTCAGGCATTTTACGTCTGTAGGACTGGTTCCATTCTTTATTATTTTGTTGGAATATCTTTGTGCATGCGTTTTACGGGACCGGTTCCGTTATTTATTATTCTCATTGGAATAACTTTTGCTGTCTTGATCTATCGCATGCATGATGATTTCTTTTGTTATTCCATTCTTTATTATGCTCAACTTGGTTTAAAACTTTGACTTCTATACTCCATGAAATTAGTGGAATAGCCTTGATATTTGTTGTAAGACCCCAAATTATTAATAAATGAAATTTAATTTCCTCTATTTATCATTTTGAAATAGTAAGGTTTGATTTTATTAATGTGGTTAGTTATGGGTAAAATGCGCAAATATTTCAAATAAGCAAGTGGTTATAAAATACTCATTGTTGTCACAGAATATTCGTTTGGTCGTGGAATATTCTTGTTGTCGGGGAATATTCGTACGACGGCGTAGCCTTGTGTGAGCCCTATAACGGAAAGCGATTGGATGAAGAAAACGACAAGTATAAGTTGTTTATTAATAACGGCGTAGTTGTTACAGTTAATCTTGTCGGAAGACACGATGGTTAAAACACAAGATACGGCGTTGTTGCAGACCGAAGCACACGATATTGCACCAATTATTGATTCTTACGTAAGAAGGCACTACTCAATAATTGTTACAGTAATTACTGTTCAATATTTTATTTTTGATTCAATAATTGCTGCGTTTATATTTTATATTATTGTTGTTTTAATAATTGTCACTGCACAGTATTTTCCATTATCAAATCAATAATTCATATTATCTGAATAATATTATTGGATAACATTATTGGCAATGTCTAGAAAGTTCTGTCTAAGGAGAGGTTTGGTCACCTAATTGCGCGCCAGTAAGGAGAGATCCTTATTGGAAAGCCACCTCTTTCCTGGGAACTGCCTGGTTGTCAATATTGTGATTTGTAATATTATTTATGAATAATTAATTATTAATTTATATGATGAGGAAAATATTGATTTTATGTGGATATAGATGGAGAAAATTTTTAAATGTGACAATTGTTGAAAATTAATATTTTATCTTTTTCTGATAAAATAATTTATTTGAATATATTATTTTAATAATATATTAATGGTGATATTTTTACAATGAATGTGGGATATATGAGTATATGAGGAGGAAGAGTATTTTTGTTGCATTAAATGATTAACACATGTTTTGTGTGTTTGGTTGGACCCCATTTCTTGACCAAATTTGATTATAGCACAGTAAAATCGTCCGTATGTGGATTTGATTAATTTCATTTGGAATTTGGTAAAACTTTCTTCTGCAAAGTTGTAGAGAATTGAATTTTCTGATAAAAGGGCTATTTATTATGAATTATTGAAGTTCCAGATTAATTGATTATTATTTTTTTTGGAGTTTTAAATAACTTTTATATGAAAAACATTTTTGGCAAGTTTGGCACATGTGTGGCTGATATTTTGGATCAATGAAGGTGTGCGTAAGAATTTATAATATATATATTAATATTTTATTAAATTTTCTGCTTTGGTGTTCTAAGCAATTTCCTATAAATAGGGTGCTTAGGTTAGAATTGAAAATCACACAAGAAACTAAAGATTTCTCTCTCTATAATATCGAGCGTATTTTGTGAGTATTTTAGTTCTTTGAGTATTGCTATACGGTGCAAGTTCACGAGTTACTATTCATGAGTTACTATTCATAAGTTACTATTCACAAGTTACTATTCATGAGTTATTATTCACGAGTTACTATTCACGAGTACTATTCACGAAGCATGATGATTTTTTTGTAAAATTTCTATCTTTTAGTGTCGAGTTCTTATTCACGTATATGGCACTATTTACGATACTGGCTTTATTCACGAATACGACCTTATTCACGTAAAAAAATAAATTTTCTTTTTTGTGTCCAAGATCGTCCATTTATGATTCCTATCTTGGATTGGATCTATGTTTTGGTCTTCATTCTTGAATTTTACTCCACTCGTTATTTATGAAGTATTTTGAACTTGGGTTATTTAAAGTATGAATCCTTAATACTTGTTCTTTTGTTTCACCGGATTCGTTTTTTAAAAATATTTTTCATCATCCTCGGTCCTAAATGATGATATAATCGAATATATTTGGCCCAGTAGTGCAAGATGAATGATTTTATGATGAATATCTTTGGCCCAGTGGCAAAGATAAACAGTGTTTAGATGAACATGACCAACTAGTGAATATCTTTGGCCTGTAGTGCAAAGATGAATATTTGATTTATGATGTATGTTGATTGATGTTACGAGGATAAAATATCGATGATGGACTTTTAAATTCATAGATGATAGTATATTTCATTCTCTACTTAACTTCTTACAATGAATTGTTGTTTCACCTGCAGATTGTTGATCTAAAACTTGTTGTCTATTGTATTCAATCAAATTTTTCCCTATTGAAGACTAAGGATAATTTGTTGTACATTATCTTAGTCATAATATTCTTTACTGGGCTAGTTGAGCTCACCATTTTCCTTTTTGTTCTATTTTTCTTCTTAGGAGATGAGAATATAGCGGGAACTAGTCGGGGTGTGGAATAATGGTTCAAGACAGTTGTTTTAGTAGTCCTCACTATTTTGTAAAATAGTGTATCAATAATTGTAATGAGGACTTATTTGAGTATGGATATTGTCTAGAAGATAATATTTGTATTTAACTTCACAATTTATGTGTTGTCGTGTTTTGCACGACAATTGTATTAATGAAGTTGTAGTTGTTTCTGTACCATATATTTGGCGACTCAGAATGGGTGATGTATACCTATTTTGGGGGCGTCACATTTGCGCTTCATCCAGTATCTTTTCATGGCAATATTCTTCTGAGCATTCTTGAATTTTACTCTACAAAGAAGTATCACGTTGACAATTGGACGTTATCGGTTCTGGATAAATTAATTCTTGAACTTGTTTTATTGAATTCTTATATCATTGTCATCATCCTCATGTTTATATTATGTTGAAAGTCATCTGGCTTTAGTGCATAGATGGACTTGGTATGATTATGACCGGGGATTATTCGGTATAATCATAACCGTAATGTTACAAATGATGTGGAAAAAGTCCTCATTGGCCCGTAGTGCATTGATGGACGCTTTTGGTATGATTATGGCTATGGATTCTTTTTTGGTAGTAGTGCAAAGATGAATTATTTTATGGCATGATCAGACCGTTGATGAAAACATGATTATCTTAAGCCGTAGTAGTGCATGGATAATTCGTGGTCGTGATACTTAAAGAATATCATCGGTAGTAGTGTATGGGTGATTCGATGATGTGAATTATTTATTGTCGAGTCCCAAATGATAAAGTGATGAAAAACCTTTTAAATCATAGAAGATAGTAGATTTTATTCCCTACTTGACTCTTCTAATGGATTGCTTGTTCCGCTGCAGTTAAACTTAATAGTTATTATATTTTATAAGTTTAACACTGTTGAAGGCTAACGATAAATTATTCTGCATTATCTTAGTCATAATATTTCTTACTGGGCTAGTTGAGCTCACCCTTTCTTTCACTGTTCTCTTCAGAAAATGAGAACGTAGCTGGGACTAGTCGGAGAACAGAGTGATGGTCCTAGATGTTTGCATTAGTAGTCCTCACTATTCTGTGAAATAGTGTGATAATAATTGTAATGAGGACTCCTTTTGAGTTTTTATACTCTCTAGTAGACAATATTTGTATTCAAACTCACAGTTTATGTTTTGTCGTATTGTACACGACAGTTGTATTATTAAGTTGTGTTTGAATTCTGTACCATGTATCTGGCGACTCAAGATGGGTGATGTATACCTAATTTTGGGGGCGTCACAGTTGGTATCAAAGCTTAGGGATATGATCCCTGGCTAAGATGTGAGAATAGAACTAGGAGGGGAGATACGGGGAATTCATTCGCTAGTATGACCTTTTGTTTTGTGGCAGTATCTGAAAATGACATCCGAGAATGTTGAGAATAACAATGGAGCACAGGAGACCGTTGATTCTCCACAGATCAATAATCAGGACAATGTGCAACAGGATGGCGATAATCCTCCTGTAAACAACAACACTGATCAATTGACGAACAACGGTACGTTTAAGAGCATTTTAGAATTCATGCAACATCAGGCGAAGGCGGCTCCTGTTCATAATGCAGGAGGAAGCAATGGTAACCCACATTTTGTCACCGCTAAGCAATTCAAGGAGCTGAGACCACAGGAGTTTTTGGGAAAGCCAGAACCACTTAAGGCAGAGACATGGTTAAAGCAGATCACCAAGATATTTGATGTCTTGGGATGCTCCTAGGAGCAAAAGGTTCCCTTTGCCACCTTTATGTTGCGTGAAGAGGTAGATCACTGGTGGGAATCTGAAAAGCGTACCCGACTTTCGACGACTCAAGATGACTTGGGAGAAGTTCCAAGAGTCGCTCAATGACAAATACTTTACCGAAAGCATTCGTCACATGAAGGAGGTGGAATTTATCAAGTTGGAGCAAAACAACATGGCCAGTCGCGATCTGAAGCCAAGTTTGCGAGTTGTCCCGATTTAAGGTCCCACTTGGTTGATAATGAAGAGAGAATGACGCGGATGTTTTTAAGAGGTTTGAAGCGAGATATCGTCAATATCTTATTTCTCATAAACCGTGTTTATATTCGGATGTTGTAAATAGGGCTCGATTAGTGGAGCGCGATAACGAGTCAACGCATGACCAAAAGAGAGAACGTAGATAAAATGATAATACCGGGTGATAACTTGATCAAAAAGCGGTGACAATAAGCATGGAGGAATCAATATGCTGAAATGGAAACCACTTGGTTGGTAATCATGGTCAAAACAATAAGAATGGACATTTCAAGAAGAGGAGATTCAACAATGATGGAAAGACGTCAAGACCATCACCCGTTGTTAAGGAAGGAGAAAGACCACCTATCATATGCTTCTTCAAATGCGGAGGGAGGGACACATCGGTCAAATCTATGATGCCGTCCCAAAGCATGCTATAATTGTGGAAGAAGGTCACTTAGCCCGATTTTGTCGCTCACCAAGACAAGTTCAATTAGGATGGAGGCACCAAAGGATGTCCCGACAAGCCAAAGCCGAGTTTAAGAGAGCATTTTTTTGTGACGAGGAACATGAATAAAATTATCACGGGTATGTTAGTTATAAACTCTTGCGAAGTCTATACCGTGTTGAATAATTCGGGTTCTACTCACTCTTTTATTGCACCTAGTTGTGTTCAATGTTTGAAGTTAACTCCGGAGAAGTTAGACTTTGATATATCTATTTAAACTCAGTTGAGAGAAACCTTCGTTACCTCCACTATTTATAAATCTTGTTCAAATCAACACTTTCACGTTACCTGTCGATGTGATTTTTGGAAACGATTGGTTAACTACTCATCATGCTTTTCGTAAGGTTGTTAGCTTTCATACTCCTAACCAACCTGTTATGCGAATTCAAAGTAACCAAACCACTAAAGTCAATCATTGTCATATCAAGCCATAAATAAAGAGCCCCGATCCTTTCGTTGTTGACTTTCTTGTGTGGAATGCACCGAAGCCAAACTTTCTGTAGGCAACGTCGTGAATGACGATGGCAAGTTGATAGGTATCAATATGACGTGTTAGGAAGCGAGAGCTGGCTCGACCGTTTATTTAATTTACTGAGCTATTTTTAGAAATGGTAATACTTTCTCGCGAGTGGAAATAATCTTTTAATCATATGCCCATATATGATCATGAAATGAACAAAGCCTACTTACTTGTGAGTACGCCCACTGACTGTTCACAAACACACTTCAATCACTCCCGAGCCTAACTCCACGATAAGCTATCTCCACTATAGAAAGAAAAAGGAAACAAGGATAAAATCCACTAGTAAATACTATAAACAAAATGGGCTTTCTACATACGAATCGTCTAAAACAACGATTTTTTATCACTATAAGAAAAAAAAACTTCATAGAAGTCAAATATGAAGTGAAGAAAGAGATATGCCTAAATTGCTTTTATTCTATGGATAAAGGATCTAATTGATAGAGTAAAGAAATTTCCACCTCTCGATGATCCCTTCCTATAGCCGGAAAGGTATTGAATCTTATGGATTACTTTCAGTGGTTCTTCCACCCTCCTGCTCCACCTATCCTTTACTCCCCGTGGATTCCGTGATACTAGAAAATCGCGGTTCATCGCTTCGGAGGGAGGGAATAGAAGCAAGCATTTCCGTTTCAATTGAATGATGAATCAATACGCAGGAAAGTTTATTCAATGGGAATGGCAAGTCTCTGACAGCTCATATGGGTTGGGTATGCTCTTTTCATAGGCGACTTTCCGGAAGGTCTTCAAGGTAGATATGCTCTTCTTCTCGGAAAAGACCATACTCTTTTTTTGGTCAGTAGCACGTAGGGAGAGTTGGTAGGGTTGAAAGCCCGGTTGCATGTGATCGAAGTCGGAGAGAGGGGCGAAGAGATCCGCAACTTTCACCGCAAAATTGCACCTTTTTCCGTCTTTTTTTTTTTTGTTAACAATATGAAGAGAACACATCACCAAGTCTTGGATGAGAGTCACGATTTTGAATGATATTTCTATTGTTAATAAATTTCTGACGATTCTTGAAGACTTCTTAGACTACCCCAGAAATAAGTGAAATCAAATTTTGTATTGACCCCAGTACAAAACCCATTTCTAAAAACCCTTAAACATTTATTCAACTAAAGTGAACGTAACATGCGCCAAAGACGTTGGCTCGAGCTATTGAAGATTACGATCATATCATTCAATACCATCGTGGAAAAACGAACGTGGTAGCTGACGCGTTGAGTAGAAGATCGTATGCGGCTACAAATGCCAATATACGAACCCACGTGAAGATAACGAATATACGATTAGAATAGACTTTAATTTATAAAGTTAAAGCTGCTCAAGCTACATACTCAGAGCTGATGAATGTGAAGAAGAAGGTACAATAGGGCGATATTCTAGAAACAAGAATCGACGAAGAGAGGAAATATCAACCCTCGATTTAATTGGCCCATTTGAAATCCTCGATGAAGTAGGAACTGTGGCTTATAGAATCGTTTTACCTCCAAGTATGTCGCGTGTTCATAACGTTTTTAACGTATCAATGTGACGTAAATATGTGGACGACCCAAACCACATTATTAATTTAGAACCGAACGAGATAGCTGAAGATTTAACGTATGAGGAGATACGTGTTAATATCTTGGATAAGAAAGATCATATTTGTCGCTCAAAGGTTATACCTCAAGAGTTAGAATTTGAAGTGAATTCAAGGTATCCTCACCTATTCGGCATACCAGGTACGTACGTAAATTTTGAGGGCAAAATTTCATAAGGAGGGGAGATTGTGAGACCCCAGATTTTATGAATAAAGATTTAATTTTTCTCGAAATAATTTTTTTATTATTATGGTGTTGATTTGATGTAATGCTATAGTTGTGGGTAATATTTATAAATTTTGCAAAGTAAGCAAGTGGTTATATAATATTCGATTGGTCGGGGAATATACGTACGACGGTACAATCATTGGTGGACCCATGAAGGAATTATTGTCGGATTGAGAAAACGACAAAAATACTTTATGAAAATAACGGCGGAAGTTTTACAGTTAACTGTTGAAACACCTGGTGTTAAAAGTACAGAAATACGCATGGTTGCATAATAGTACACAGTATTGATTATTTATGCTTATGTGAGAAGTCACTCAGTATTGTTCAATCGGGTATTCGGGACACTTTTCGTGTTGGAGTACTATTCACGAGTTACTATTCTTGAGTTACTATTCACAAATTACTATTCATAAATTACTATTCACGAGTTACTGTTTATGAGTTACTATTCACGTATTACTATTCACGAGGTACTATTGATCACCCGTAAAATATATTTCTTTTCGGTCCAAATCATTTTTGGGTATAATATTATTCCATGAGGAAATGTGCTAATTTTTCAGACCGTTGGTTGAAGATATAATAGTAAATCAATATGGATCATTTGGTGGAAATTTATAATAGTGAATCAATATGGATCATTGGGTTTAAAGTTTTAATAGTAAATCAAGATGGACCGTTGCTTTAAGTTTTAATAGTAAATCAATATGGACCGTCTGCTTAAAAAGTAAATCAATCAACTGCTTCTGAATTAGTTCTTATTCACCCATTTTCCTATAAATAGAAGTTCATTCCTTCATTATTTCTTACTTAATTCACTCAAACTCTAGAGAGAGAAATTATAGAGAAACTATAGAAAAGTATTATGCTACTTCCCTACTCTTATATTCAGTTTCTTTCACGGTAAGGGGTATTATTTCTTTTGTATTCATGAAGAGAACTTCTGTTATTCCATTATTTATTATTCTGTTGAATAACTCAGATATCGCTGAGCTACCCTATACTTGGTGAAATTCTTCCATTATTTCATTCTTTATTATTCGTTTAATATCCTCGTCTCAAGGCGCTTCTGTGGGACCGGTTCCATTATTTATTATTCTGTCAGAATATCCTGTCTGTGCGTTTTACGTCGGACCTGGTTCCATTCTTTATTATTCTGTTGGAATATCCTATCTGTGCGTTTTACGCCGGACCTGGTTCCGTTATTTATTATTCTGTTAGAATAACCTGCCTGTGCGATCTATCGCATGCATGGTGATTTCTTTTGTTATTCCATTCTTTATTATACTCAGTTGGTTAAAACTTTGACTTCTATACTCCATGAAATTAGTGGAATAGCCTTGATATTTGCGTTTCATTCAGTATCTTTTCATGGAAATATTCTTCTAAGCATTCTTGAATTTTACTCTACAACGAAGTATCACGTTGACAATTTGGACGTTATTGGTTCCTGGATAAATTAATTCTTGAACTTGTTTTATTGAATTCTTATATCATTATCATCATCCTCATGTTTATATTATGTTGAAAGTCATCTGTGGCCTGTAGTGCATAGATGGACTTGATATGATTATTAGGGGTGTTAATCGGTAAATAACCGGACCAAACTGGTCCGAACCGAACCAGACCGAATACCGATAGTACCCAAAATAGGATACCAAAACTAGAACCGGTTGAACCGGTATACCAGACCGATTAGCCGGTTCGGTTCTGATTCGGTTCTTGTTTTTACCTTGCTAAAATCGGCCCCAATATTAAACCAAAACTCAGCCCAAATTTAATTCAAAATTCGGCCCAATAAAAGATAAAAGACTTAGATGTCTTTTTAAAAGAAAAACTTCCTTACTTTTTTATAAAGAAACCAATGTGGGACTTAGTTATTAAGAACCAATGTGGGACTTAGCTATTAAGAACTCACTTTGTTGTATTTTTATAAGGAAAACTTCCTTAAACTTTTATAAAATAACCAATGTGGGACTTACTATTAAGGTTTCACTTGTAGTTTTTTATAGGAAAACTTCCTTAGACTTTTATAAAATAACCAAGGTGGGACTTGACATTATTTTTTTATAGGAAAATTTCCTTAGACTTTTTATAAATTAACCCATCAATGTGGGACTTGCAAAATCATATTCTATCCAATTAATTAAGACTTTTATTCTAACTTGGGAGCAAATCTTTCCCAACTTATTGATAAATAATTTAGTTTATCTAATTTCTTTTACTTTTACCAATTTAATCAATATAGAACTTATAAACCACCAACTATTAATATATTTAAGTTTATCTAATTTCTTTTACTTTTACCAATATAAAACTTGTAAACCACCAACTATTAATAGTTGATAGTCTTTTTATAAAGCAAAACTTTCTTAGACTTTTCAAGGTGGGACTTGGCTATTAAGGTCTCAAACTCTCAATTACTTAACACTAACTACTAAGTTTTCATTTTATAACAAAAGTGGGACTTGGCTATTAAGGTTTTTTTATAAAGAAAACTTCCTTAGACTTTTAAAAGTGAACTAATGTGGGACTTGACTATCAAGGTTTCACTTTGAAGTCTTTTTATAAAGAAAACTTCCTTAGACTTTTACAAGTTATACCAATGTGGGACTTGGCTATATGTTATTCTCTTGTCTTACCAATATCCCACATTGTCTAATTTGTGTTCTTATGTCTTACTTCTATTCTATAAATAGGGGAGACCCCCAATTCAAATTTCATTCAAGTCCCAAGTATTCTATTATGATTTTTCTTGTGTTAGTTCTATAGTTTTATTTTATAATTAGAGGAGACTTTAATCCAATTTTACAAAGATAAGTGAAATATTTTTTAAAAAATGAATTAAACCGGTACAACCGATTCGGTTCGAGATTTAGGACTTATAATAAATAACTTGAATCAGATCAAAAAAACCAGATATATACAGCTTTTTTTAGCATCGAACCGGTTTTTATCTTGAACTCTTCGGTTTGCGTTGGTTCGAAAAACTGAAATATCAAAAAAATCGATTTAAATGAACAGCCCTAATGATTATGACCAGGGATTATTAGGTATAATCATAACCGTAATATTACAAATGATGTGGAAAAAGTCCTCATTGGCCCGTAGTGCATTGATGGATGCATTTTGGTATAATTATGGCTATGGATTCTTTTTTGTCAGTAGTCAAAGATGAATTTTTATGGCATGATCGGACCATTGATGAAAACATGATTATCTTAAGTAGTAGATGTGGATGGATAATTCGTGGTCATGATACTTAAAGAATATCCTCGGCCTTAGTGCGAGGGTGATTCGATGATATGGATTATTTATTAAGCTGATTCCCAGCGATAAAAGTGATGAAAAACCTTTTAAATCATAGAAGATAGTAGATTTTATTCCCTACTTGACTCTTCTAATGGATTGCTTGTTCCGCTGCAGTTAAACTTGATAGTTATTATATTTTATAAGTTTAACATTGTTGAAGGCTAACGATAAATTATTCTGCATTATCTTAGTCATAATATTTCTTACTGGGCTAATTGAGCTCACCCTTTCTTTCACTGTTCTCTTCAGGAAATGAGAACGTAGCTGGAACTAGTCGGAGAACAGAGTGATGGTCCTAGATGTTTGCATTAGTAATCCTCACTATTCTGTAAAATAGTGTGATAATAATTGTAATGAGGACTCCTTTTGAGTTTTTATACTCTCTAGTAGACAATAATAGTATTCAAACTCACAGTTTATGTTTTGCCGTATTGTACACGACAGGTTGTATTATTAAGTTGTGTTTGAATTCTGTACCATGTATCTAGCGACTCAAGATGGGTTATGTATACCTAATTTTGGGGGCGTCACATAAACGCATCTGTGAGACCCCAGATTTTTTGAATAAAGATTAAATTTTCTCGAAATATATTTTTGAATATTATGGTGTGGATTTGATATAATGTTATAGTTGTGGGTAATATTTATAAATTTTGCAAAGTACGCAAGTTGTTATATAATATTCGAGTGGTCGGGGAATATTCGTTTTAACAGGGAATATTCGCATAACTAAGACAATCATTGGTGGACCCCCACAACGGAATTATTATCGGATTAAGAAAACGACAAAAATACTTTATAAAAATAACGGCGGAAGTTTTACCGTTAAATGTTGAAACACCCGGTGTTAAAAGTACAGTAATATGCGTGGTTTCATAGTAGCACACGGTATTGATTATTGATGCTTACGTGAGAAGTCACTCAGTTATACTCAATTATTGCTAAAGTAACTGTTGCATCATATCTATCATATTATTGATTCAATTATTGTCACAGTATCATCTGCATAAAATATTTTTATTAAATCAATACTTGAGACGACAAAGTTATTCATATTATAAATTATAATATTTACAATGTCTAGAAGTTCTGTCAAGGAGAGGTTTGGTCACCTAATTGCGCGCCAATAGGGAAAAATCCTTATTGGAATGCCCCCTCTTTCCTGGGAACGACCTGGTTGATAAATATTGTGAGTTATAATATTAATGATGAATGTTGTTCGGAGTTGAATTTGGAGACGTGGACATGATATTTGAGTTCGGAACGACGAAATTAGTAAAAATAGTCTATAAACACAAAATTTTCCGGGATTCACTATTTGGTTAAAAAGTCAACAGTTGACTTTTTCGGGAAAAGTCAAACTTCGAAATTTCAAAATTTATATTTTTGGTAAAAATAGTTTCATTATGTTGGAATTGTTTGTGTTAGAGAAAATCGACATTTATTCCGATGATAATTGATGTCTAGGGGTTATATCGATAAATAGGGTAATTTATCGGATAAATGAGCAATTAATTGCTACTAATTCACATGCTTATATAACTATTTGTTCACATATGTGTACTATTGAATTACATTATTTACTATTAGGGGAGTTGGTGCAAGATTGATAATACTTGCATGACTAAGTTAAAAATAGAGGTATAGATGGAGGTACTATACTGAAATTCGTATTTTTCACATGATTATACTATTGATTCACATTATTGAACTATTGATTCACATTATTTACTATTAAGGGAGTTGGTACAAGATTGATAATATTTGCAGGACTAAATTATAAATGAAAAAAAATTGGAGGTATTGTACTGTAATTTTCAAGCCCCAAAACGTGAAATTAATGAAACTATATTTTCTAATAAATAGAAGCTCATTATTCCTTCATTTCTCACCAATTCACAAAAGCTTTAGAGCGATTATTATAGAGAGAAATTATAGAAAGAGGAAGAGAAGTCTGCTACTTCACTATTCCAGTATCCAGTTTTTTCCAAGGTAGGGAGTATTATTTCTTTCTTATCTATGAAGAGAACTTCTGTTATTCCATTCTTTATTATTCTGTTGGAATAACATGTATACGCAGGCTACCCTATACTTGGTGAAATTCTTCTTTTGTTCCATTCTTTATTATTCTGTTGGAATATCCTGTCTGTGCGTTTCACGCCGGACCTTATTCTTTCTTTATTATTCTGTTGGAATATCCTGTCATCATGCTCTACGCCGGACCGTTCCGCTCTTTATTATTCTCGCTGGAATATCATGTACATGCGTTTTACGTTCCGGACTGATTCCGCTTTATTATTCTATTGGAATATCCTGTTCACATGCGTTTCTACGCCGGACCTGATTCCGCCTTTTTATTATTCTCGCTGAATATCCTCGTCAAGGCGTTTTACACGGGACCGATTCCGCCTTTTATTATTCTGTTGGAATATCATCTCTGTGCGTTTTACGCCGGACCTGATTCCGTTATTTATTATTCTGTTGGAATAACCTGCATGTGCGGTCTATCGCATGCCTGGTGATTTCTTTTGTTATTCCATTCTTTATTATACTCAGTTGGTTAAAGTTTTGACTTTTATACTCCATGAAATTAGTGGAATATCCTTGATATTTGCGTTTCATTCAGTATCTTTTCATAGAAATATTCTTCTAAGCATTCTTGAATTTTACTCTACAAAGAAGTATCACGTTGACAATTTGGACGTTATTGGTTCCTGGATAAAATAATTCTTGAACTTGTTTTATTGAATTCTTATATCATTGTCATCATCCTCATGTTTATATTTTTTGAAAGTCATTTGTGGCCTATAGTTCATAGATGGACTTGGTATGATTACTGACTGTGGATTATTCTTGTAATCATGACCGTAATGTTACAAATGATGTGGTAAAAGTCCTCATTGACCCGTAGTGCATTAATGGACAGTTGTTGGCATGATCATGATCATTATTGAATACACAAATATTCTTGGCCCGTAGTGCATGAATAATTGTGGTCATGATACTAAAAGAATATCTTTGGTAGTAAGGCAAGGGTGATTCGATGATGTAGATTATTTATTGTCGAGTCCCAATGATAAAAGTGATGAAAAACCTTCTAAATCATAAAAGATAGTAGATTTTATTCTCTACTTGAATCTTTTAATGGATTGCTTGTTCCGCTGCAGTTAAACTTGATGATTGTTATATTGTATCGCTTTAACATCAAGTAAAGGCTAACGATAATATATTCTGCATTATCTTAGTCATAATATTTTCTATTGGGCTAGTTGAGCTCACCCTTTTACTTTTATTGTTCTCTTCAGGAAATGAGAACGTAGCAGGGACTAGTCGGAAACGGAGTGATTTTAATTGTGATGATAAGATTAGAGTCCTCACTATTCTCGTGAAATAGTGTAATAATAATTGTAATAAGGACTCCTTTTGAGTTTGTATAATCTCTAGTATATAATATTTGTATTCAAACTCACGACTTTATGTTTTGTCATTGTACAGCTACCCATACTTGTATTATTAAGTTGTATTTGAATTTATGTACCATGTAAGTGGCAACCCAAAAGATGGGTGACGTATACCTAATTTTGGGGGCGTCACAACATCTATGACTTGAGAAACCTTGGGAAGACCAGTGAATTTAAATCCATAGTAATGTGTTCCCACATTCATTTCGAATCTCAAGTGGTTGCAATGCACCCTTCGACACTCGATGTCTGCCTTTACATCGCCGACAAGTTAAACACCTCGAGATAAACTCCGCGATCTCTCTCTTCATATTGTTCCACCAAAATGTATGTCGAAGATCATGATACATTTTGGTACTACCAGGATGGATTGAAAACGGTGTGTTGTGTGTGCCTCCATCATGATTCTATGCTTCATGTCAGAACTTGAAATTTTTGTATAATATGTTTTCTGAAAGTTGTTATCATAAGCAGTGGATTATTATTTATAATATATGCACTAAAAAATATAATAAATAATTTAACTGTGTAGCAAAATTTTAATCTTAAATCTAATAATCTTTCAATTATATATATTAGAAGTATACAAAAGTCTATCACAGTCTTGATAAAAAGTTTATAAAAGTTTTTAAAAGTCATTAAAATCCACAAATTATACAAAAGTTTGTCGCAGCTTAAAAAAAGTCTTTAAAAATCTTAATTGAATGCACCCCCCTAAGACATATTAATTAAATAAACTAATATAATTAAAAAGTCAAAATTAAAGATAATAAAATATATGAATAACGTGTTTATCAAATACCCTATACCCAACTTTTGCTCGTCCTCAAGTAAATAAAAAATTAAAACTATCTCATTTTTGTAAGAAATTTAACATGTGCAACAAGTCTTTAAATCTCAAATAGACGAATTATATCTCGTGAAAATTTACAGTGAATATACACATAAAATTAAAAATTAAAAAAAAAACTTTTAAATATACATAAACATTATACATAAATATACTCTAAGTAACTTCAATGAGCTTGTATGGTTACTACAACTTTGTCCCCATCTCCAAAATATAAATAAATATTACTCTAATACCGTGTAGTAAATTATACCAAAACTTTTAATTTATAGATAGGGAACTGTTATTTACATATAAAAAATTAATACTTTTACATAATCATATTAATATGGCTTTCATTTTTATGTGAGAGAGATTCATGTGAAATTATCGATTACTATTTTCTCCGTTCCATAATATTATATGACATTTTAGATAATTTAATTTTTTTTAAATTATTTGTCGTTTTATATAATTTAAAAGGATTAATTACAATTTTTTTAAAATTATCTGTTATAGAAAAATATTACAGATAAGAGAAAAAAATAAGATAAGTATGATAAATATGAAAATTTAAAGTATTATAAATAATTAATATTATATTTATTGTTATATAATTATTTTTTTAATTTTATATAAAACTCTAAAATATGGAGTATAGATAAGATAGCGACAAGTTTGAGACATCAACTCAATAGTACATTATTACAAGTCTCACAGATATATTCATGATGCCTCCCGTCTTTATCTTATCTATTTCATCAACTCATCTTTCCTTTTTTTTTTCCAGTTTGTTTTATTATTATATTATTTGAGTCCGAAATTGATTCGGTTCATAATAGGAAGGATTATTTTAATAATGACATTTAATAATGGGATTTATATTAGTTTAGATAGCACTAATTGCATAATTTGCAATTAACTATGAAATGAATTTCATATCATTTCGATTATTAATTTTCTGTAGGAGGGATGTACAATTTTGTAATTTTTGATCATTATTGTCAACAAATAATCAAGACCATTATATAACGATGAGAAATAATATTCTCTCCATTTCAAAAACACTGATTTAATTTAATTTTTTTAATTAAATTGACTATTTTTATAATCAAAATTTATATATTTTTTTAGTAAAATTAATTGAAGAAATTATAATAATAAGCAACTTTTATAATTTGAGTTTAGATTAATCCTCATATTAATGTGTTCTATTCCATAAATAAATTAAAATCAAGTATTTGAAAGCTCAAATTTATGGGGGGACGGAATAATGAATGAGAAATTTACTCCCAAATATTACCTTTGAAAAATGTTAATAAATATTTTTGGGAAGCTAAAGTACGCATCGACTAATAACTGAGCATTAACTGAGCATAGGCGGAACTAGGGGGGGTCGAGGGGGGTCATATGATCCCCCAACTCTGGAATCTAAAACATGTTAATATTAGTTAAATTTGATCTTTGTTATGAGATTGTATTAATTAATTTATTTTTTCATGTCTTTTCACCTATAATAAATTAACAATATTACTATAAGATAAAATAATGTTAAATAAATTTGATAATTAATTAATTAATTAATTAATATTACACTCATTTGTCTTACGGACTTAATCATACATTGGTATCAAATTTTTTGTAAATGAGAATAAATTAATTCATTTTTTTTGCTTTGAGTGGCTACTCTCAGTTGTCTCCAAAGAAGATGTCCAAAACCACAATATAAGGTTTTGAATATATAATATTATAATTTGTAATTTATCTATAAAAGTAGCTAATCAGTTGACTAAAAAATTCAAAGTCCGATTAATAATCTCATAATTGGGAAATTAATATATATATATATATATATATATATATATATATATATATATATATATATATTTAAAGTCACTAGACTCACAACTCATAGGTTTACAATTGTTGGAATATAATTTTGTGAAGTACTATAATTGAGCAAAATAAATTTAAAAAAAATACTAAAGCGTCAATAAATATTTTTTTTATTGATGTATTTTGATCCCCTCTAAAAATATTCTGATTCCGCCATTGTAACTAAGTATATATACAACTACATTACTTTTAGGTTAATAAGAAGAAAAATAATATTTATTGCCAAATAACAGTCTTTAAATATTTTAAAATTATATAAAGAGAGATGTTGTATTATGACAAGATTAATAGAAACTTTACTCCTTCCACGTCACAAAAAGCATATTTGAGTTTCGGACTTGACATAAGCTATGAAAATTCTTTCACATGTTTATAATTATAAAGTCAATTAATGTATTTTACCCAAGTTTGAGAACTACCTCCCATCCCATTTGGTTTTACCCAAAGAATAGAAAGATATAGAGAGATCCAATTAAACTCCATCTTATAATCTTATTGATTTATGGGGCTATGCGTTATATCCACTAAATATATGTGGGCCATTTTTTAATTAACTGAAAAACGTGAAATAAGCCGTAAAATTTTGAGTTCTTTACACTATTATACAACAATTAAAAAATAATTATAAAATTAGTACATTCATAAAATAATTATAAAAAAAGTACAACACAACAACTAAATATATTAAATCATACACCTCTCATCTACCCATTCTCTCACCGCCTCCTCTCTCCTCCCCTTTATCCTTAGGGGAGGATCTAGCTTAGGGGTAGGGGGACAATTGATCCCACTAAATTTTTAGCAGGGCCGACTCTGAGTTTTTAAGGGTTTAAAGCGACAATCAAAAAATGGGTCGTCTTTTGCTAATTGCTATTAAAATAGGCATACAAAAAACTAAGAACTTTTCCTGAACAAAAGAGCATAAATACGAAAGAATACCAAATATAATTATTTTAATATTTCCAAAGCATCATTTAGATATCACATTATCACCAAATTTTTCATTGAGATTTGGGCCTATTTCATTGGGTAAATTTTTTTTAGGCCTTTAAATTTAAACTGACGTGGAATGAACTCTTTTATTTGGGTATATATATACATAATAAAAATACCTATTGGGGGCCCTAAAAATTTATCAATTTTAGTACTTAAAAGTCCTGACACCTTTGGGCTTTAAAGACAAGTCTTTTGATTTTAGGAGTAAAAAATAAAGAGAGTAAATTTCAAGGTGTTTAATAAAAAAATTTAAGTGTAGATTAAAAAATACTATATCCGTTTCAAAATTAGAGATAAATTTTCACTTTTTAAAGTCAATTCGTAAAATCCTAAAATTCAAAATTGATATGAAGTTATTTAGTTTTAATACAACAAATATAACAATTATAAGCTAACTATAAAACACTACAAATTATTATCTTTATTGTTTTCAAAACTTGAACGAACTTATATCAATTTGAGTTTTAAGATTTCGCGAATTAACTTCAAAAAGTCAAAATATATATTTAATTTTAAAATAAAAATAATATTAAAATTTTCAAAATTTATATCTTGTACTACCCTGATCACTACAAATACTCAATCTCTCCGTTCCTCTGTTTTAAGTTTTTCTTCTCCATTACAACAAAGGAATTTTTTGAGAAAGGAGATTTAACACATTTTCCATGTCCACAACATGGATATAATTTTAAATTATTAATATTATCAAATCAAATATATATTTAACGATATTTTCATAATTATTTTATCAAAAATTAACATTTATATGACAATTATCGCTCTAATAAAATTATTTTTACTCTGACAATATCAAATCATCTAAATTTGTGATGATCAAAAGCGTATCCATAAGCCTCGTGTAGTCTATATTTTTGGCCGGCCTCGGCTTTATCTATAATCGAATTTGAAAATTAATAACGGTCTGAAATAAACATATAAATTGACTTTCAGATTTAGGTCCCGTGCCTAAACTGATGGGGACATTTAATTTAATGATGTATTCTTAAGGTCATGAACATTCTTTTTTTAATAAAGTTTTTAATTCTTTTCTTTGTGAGTAATAATAATAATAATAATAATAATAACTGTGGAAGTAGTTTAAAATAATGGAGTTAGTCACCTAACCCACCTCCTTTTTTTGACTTGTATGGAGTGGTAGCTCATATAATATGATGCTAGTTAATGAGCTCAAGAAAATGGCTTTTTTTTTTATTACTTAAATCCTTTCCAAAAAGATGGATGGGATTTTAGGTCAATTTCATTAAATTACTACCTAGATTTGGTGTGATTTTACAAGATATTAAAACTTCTTCATGCCATAGTTAATGCTATTGTTTGTGGTTGAGGAGAGAAAAAGAAAATTTGGGTATGGAGAATTTTATACAATTAGTAATTCAATGTTGAGACCTTTCAATAAAATATTGGTGGAGTACAGAGACAAAGAATTAAGGACAAAGTCTAAAAAAAAATTTATTAAATTAATTAATAAATTGTATTATAGATCCTATAATGACGTTTTTCATACGTCACTATACATCTACAGCGACACTTTTGTTGTGAAAATAACAAAATGTGTTGTGAATTTAATAATTCCCAAAAAAAATAAGACTGACAAAGAATTTTCGAAAAAAATGATTGATAATTAAATATGGGAACTGATATTTTTACAGAAATAGTGAGTGAGTCTCACTGACTCATATGAAAATATCATTTTAATATTTAGACATCAATTTTCCTGAATATACAAGAAATATTAGTCAGTCGCACACCATATTCAACTAGGTAATATGCATGTATGTGTAGGCCTTATAAGGATAACTATATTCATGTTGCTCCCATCCCTTTGAATGTTTAAGCATTACTAATAATAAAAAAAAAACTTTTAACAAATGAATATTTTGTTGCAACCAAAATTTATTGAAGAATTTATAATTTATAAATGATCTAAAACTGAGTATATTTAAACTTAAAAAGTTATCAATATATATTTTAAACCAATGCCTATTTGTCAATTAAAAAAGCTTTTGAATTTTCAAAGATCCGTCAATGGACAGAAGGATTTGAAGCATTGTTTCAAACAAATTTAAATCCAGGTACTTTTGATGTTGAAAAGCTGATAAAGACTCTATTTTTTATAAATCAAACATTTATGATAATATGTCAACAGTAACAGAAGATGGTTAGCAGTCAGAAATTGAAAGTAACACAAGAAGAGTATTTATATATATATATATATATATATATATATATAAAAGCTTGATCAGGTCCAGATTCCCGTGAGAAAATCAGGACTTTTAATTTTTTTGTTTTTTTTAAAACAACTAAATTTTTTTTTTAATATTTTATGGAACTGAAATTTTTACATAATACAATATTTTAGACGTGATTTGGATACATATACCAAAAAATGTATGTACAATTTGCACAGACTGTATAGACATATTTTGTTATATGTATCTAAATTACACCAAAAATATCAGATTATGTAAAAATTCAAGTTCCATAATTTTTATTTTATTTTTTAGTTTTTTTAATTTTTAAAAAGTCCGAATTTTGATTCGTCCGAGAGTCCCACTGATCCATTCTCTCTCTCTCTCTCTCTCTATATATATATATATATATATATATATATATATATATATATAGGTCTCATTCCACAAAGAACCGGTTGTTGAAAGAACCCTTTGGCCCAATTACCACAAATAAAAAATAAAAAACTAAGTAACAATGTCACTGAGTGTAGCGGGGCCAAAAAGTGGTTCTCAACAACCGAATTCACTGTGGATGGAATCTATATATATATATATATATATATATATATATATAGAGACATGATCCAATTCGGGATCCTGACTTGTCCAAAATCCCACCCCAAATTTTATTTTATTTTATTTTTATTTTTTATAGAACTAAAAAAAAATTATGGGCCGAATTTTTCTGATAATACATGTTTTGGGTGTGTTTTAATACCTACACCAACGATGTATGTACGATACGGCCTGCATCGTATAAAAATATTTTGGTATAAGCATTCAAATCACACTCAAAACACTGTATTATGTAAAAATTCTAATTCCATAATTTGTTTTTAGTTGTTTCACAAAAAAAAAAAAAAAAAGATCCGAATTTTAATAGAATCCAGAATCCCGGACTGAATCCGAACTCTCTCTCTCTCTATATATATATATATGAATTGGGGATGGTGGTATACATTATTATTCATGGCTAAGACTAGCCTACTTAATTATGATGTTATTTCTTTCTTAAGCTTTAAAAATAGATATATATTTATAAAACGAAAATTTTATGGAGAATTTTTTTAATATTAATTAAAAATGTAATAGTAATAAAAAGTTTGGTATTAAATTAATTAAAATAAAAATAATGATATGTTAAGAGTTTTAAATATATAAAAATTTATATCCAATTTTACAATAAAAATTATCTCTAATTTAAGAAAATGAGGAGTATCATTTACTTTTTACTAGTTCTACTACTATATAAACACATGATGCACAGTCCATCACTTGGCACGTAAAGATCACTGGTAGAGAGAAGTCATCAACGTTGACTCGATTAGATTATTTAAATCATCTTCATCATGCATGGGAAAGGAGAGATGCAGCAAAGAAATCTGAGTCAGGTGTTTAAATAAAAATGGGCACTAATTCAGTAATTTGCATGGGAAAGAAGAAAATAAAAATAAAAAATCAGCACTCTGTGCCAAGGATTTGGGAGGGGGTGGGTAGCAAATTTTAGTTAATTAATTAATACAGTATCGACACACAGGATCCGATTAGTATGAAATTTATTTTTTGGTAAGTTGGTTAATTGGACAATAGAATGCTGACACACATAGAGTCTCGCCTGCGTGTCAGCACTCTATTGGCCAATTGACTAACTTATCCAAAAATAAACTTCATGCTAACTACTTCCCGACACACATGTGACAGGTCGGGAGGTGATATTTCTGTGTGTCAGCATTATATTGATCTATTGGTCAACTTACCATGAAGTTAACTTTATAGTAACCATTTGGGAGGGTGCTGACAGATTGAGTAAATAATATTAATTCTCTCTATATATATATGGGAATAATGGTTGTACACAATTTTGTATATTTTATTTGTGCACAGTTTGTCAAAACTACGTTGTTTTGACATATATGTTTTTGATTTCTGATTTGGGAGAAGAGAAACTATTTTTTTTTCAAACAAATCACAAAACGCATTTAGTTTTGACAATCATACATTAAATAAAACATACACAATCACGTATGACTATATTACCATATATATATATATATATATATATATATATATATATATATATATATATATATATATAAAATAATTTTTATCATTTTAAACTACACTTTTTAGTCTTAAATTATTAGTATTATTAGTCTGGTGCTAGTCATTTAATTTATCTCAAAAAACATATATCTAATATCATTTTTCAAAATCACAAAGTTTAAAAAAATGGAGATTATAAAAACAATATATTCTATTTTATCTCGTTAATACCAAACAAATATAATATTATTATGAATAAATATTTTTTTTCATGAAAGAAATAGCTGGCTTAATAAATAATTTCTAATAATTTTATTATTAAAAATTATATTTTAATAAAAGATAATAAAATAAATTTTGTGATGAAGTTATTTTATTTTCATGAAAATATAGTTAGTGCATTTTCATGTATATAGTAATATATTGACACTGGTTTGAAATAACAAAGGACCCAATTATATACTTAAATTAATAAAATCATAACGAACAGACGAATGCATTAAAGCACCACGGCCCATTTGTTGGTAAAATGGGCCAAATTAAGTGGTTAATATGTCCAGCTTAGATGAAGGAATCTAATGGTGTTGGTGGGTCTTTTGTAGTTTTTAGGAACAATTACATATATTAGTACATTTTTGAAAATAATTACAAAAATCATACAGTCATAAAATAATTACAAAAATAATACACTTCATCATTTTTATTTTCAATCCTAATAAAATTAAAATTCCTTAAATTAAGGATTAATATTAATGGGGTGGACATAAAGAAATTAGTCTTCATCTTCCTTCAGTCTCTCTATCCGCAATTACTATTTCTCTCTCTTCTCTCTTACTACTTCTCTCTCCCTTACTACTCTCTCTCTCTTCTCGAAGCCACTCGTCGTCGTCCTCTTCCGCCGCCGTCGCGAGCAATACGTGAAAGGCTATGTTTTCAGGTTGATACGTGACTTTCTCTCTCCAACTCTGACAGTCGAATACGTGATTTCTCTCGCCAACTCTCTGGTTTCTGGTTTCTCTCTCTAAGGTTTGGTTCTAATTTCTGTTAATTCTCATTTTACTAATTAATTGTCAATATGATCATATATATACGCTATGTTTCTAACAGAATGGGTATTGATTGTTTGGGTTTATGTTGTTTTTATGTTTTATATAGAATGGTTGATACAAGGAAGAAGGATGGAAAGAGGAAAAGAATCACAGATGGTGATTAAGATGATCAAGTTCATAGCCAGAAGATATTTCCAACCCAAAATTTTTTAAAGGTGTGCTAATTTAAATTTTGTTATTGTTATTATCATATAATTGTTTGGTTACTTTTGTATTATGTTTTGTTTCTTTATTAGCTTGTGATGATTGGATACCATTTTTGTTACCTTGATTTGGTATTTTGGTTACTTTTTTATGTTGTTATGATTACCATGTATTTGCTTAGTATTTATGGTTGACTAAATTGATTTTGGTGTACATATTTTTTATGTATTGGTTACCATTAAAACATATTTTGGTTACTATCATATAAATATTTGGTTACTTCTTTAGTATGTTTTTGGTTATTGTTAGTTTCTGATTTGGATTCTATTTTTGTTTTCTTGAGTTGAGATTTTGGTTACTGTTTTTTGTTGTTCTGGTTACCATGTATTTGCTTAGTATATATGGGTTGACTAAATTGTGTTTGGTATATATGTTGTTTATGTATTGGTTATCATTAATATATGTTTTGGTTACTAACACATAACTGTTTGGTTACTTCATTAGTATACTATTTTTTTTGTTGGCTTATGATTTGGAAACTATTTTTTCCCTCAATTGGGATTTTGGTTACTTTTATATGTTGTTTTGGTTTCAATGTATTTGCTTAGTATATATTGGTTTACTAAACTGGGTTTGGTATACTTGTTGTTTTATGTGTTGGTTACCATTAAAACATGGTTTGGTTACTAGTATATAACTGTTTGGTTACTTCTTTAGTATATTTTTTTGGTATACATGTTTTTGTTTTGGTGACCTTTAAATTATGTTTTAGTTAATATTATATATAATGCTTGTTTACTACATAAAATGGTCTGCATATTACATGTTTATATTTTGTCACCATTAGATTATATAATAAAACTTTTTGGTTACTATTTTATTATGGTATGGTTAATGTTATATTATGATATGATAATTATTATTGTGCAAATCAATGTGGGATGTCAAGTTATTTGTTATAATCTGCTTTTGGCTACTGTGTAATTGTTATATTATGTTTTGGTTAGTATGCTTTTATTTGTTGGTCACTACGTAACTGTTTATGTTATAAATATTGTTTATATCTGGTTACTAATGACTGTGTAAATTTGATTTTGTTTATTTACAGTTATGGAATCTTTACTGTGAGGAATGCAACAGAAAATTCACTGGAAAAGTTATATATTGGTGTGACATGAAAGTCCTCAGCATTATTACCAAGAAATTGATAATCTTTACTGTGAATAATGCAACAAATGATTTTGTTACTGTTACCTTATGATTTGGATACCATTCTTTTTCTCTCAATTGGGATTTTGGTTACTTTTATATGTTGGTTTGGTTACAATGTATTTGCTTAGTATACATTGGTTGACTAAACTGGGTTTGGTCTACATGTTGTTTATGTGTTGGTTACCATTAAAACATAGTTTGGTTACTAAAGCGTATAACCTGTTTAGTTATTTTTATTCTAACATGTACATTATGTACCCTCACATGTACATTATTTTTGGTTAGTAACATATAACTGTTTGGTTACTGCATTAGTATATTTTTTATTACTGTTAGCTTATGATTTGGATACCATTCTTTTTTTCTCAATTGGGATTTTGGTTACTTATATGTTGTTTTGGTTACAATGTATTTGCTTAGTATACATTGATTGACTAAACCGAAGTTTGGACTACATGTTGTTTAGTATACTAGACTAATTTATGGGGGCTTGATGTAATGCTTTACGCTTGTAGATATCGCGTGACAATAAAAAATAGATACTTATCATATATCCGTTTTGGTCATACGCATTATGTTTTGCTATCATTGTTAGCTTGAGATTGGATACCATGTTTGTTACCTTGATTTGGTATTTTAGTTACTTTTTTTATGTTGTTATGGTTACCATTTATTTGCTTAGTATACATGGTTGACTAAACCGATTTTAGTGTACATGTTGTTTATGTATTGGTTACCATTAAAATATGTTTTGGTTACTATCATATAAATATTTGGTTACTTATTTAGTATGTTTTTTTTCTTTATTAGTTTCGATTTGGATTCCATTTTTGTTTCCTTGAGTCGATTTTGCTTACTGCTTTTTTGTTGTTCAAGTTACAATATATTTGCTTAATATATGGGTTGACTAAACTTTGTTTAGTCTATATGTTGTTTATGTATTGGTTACCATTAATATATATTTTGTTTAACATATAACTGTTTTTGTTACTTCATTAGTATATTTTTTTATTCTTTTTTAGCTTATGATTTGATACTATTCTTTTTTTCTCAATTGAGATTTTGGTTACTTTTATATGTTGTTTTGGTTACAATGTATTTGTTTGGTAAACTGCTTATTATATAAATATTATTTATATCTGTTACTAATGACCGTAAAAATCGATTTTTTTTATTTGCGATTATGGAATCTTTACTATGGGAATGCAATAGAAAATTCATTGAAAAAAGTTATATATTGGTGTGACATGGAAGTCCCCACATTATTACCAAGAAATTGAACCCAAGGCATGTTGAAGAAGTTTAAGGCATCATTAGTTTGTGGATGTATTATTTTGTAAATAATAAACCCAAGTCATAATAAACCATGTATTTGTTTAGTATACATTGATGTATTATTTTTGTAAATTCCTTCAAATATATTCTACAAGGTTTATGCTATTCTATTTCTACTTCCATTTTCACAAACACATCTTACATGTTCTGGTTACTTTCATATAACTATTTGGTTACTGTTACCTTATGGTTTGGCTACTATTATTGTGTCCTCAATGTAGGATTTCAGATACTTTTATTTTTTTATTCTGGTTAATATGTAATTGTTTAGTATACATGGATTGCTTAAACTGAGTTTCATTACATGATGTTTCATTTTGGTTACCATTAAAACCCGTTTTGGTTACTATCATATAATTATATGGTTACTGGTTTTATTATGTTACATTATGGTTATAGTATACATGGATTGCTTAAACCGAAGTTTCATTACATGATGTTTCTGTTTTAGCTACCATTAAAACATGTTCTGGTTACTATCATATAATTATATGGTCACTGTTTTATTATGTTACATTATGGTTACTGTTATTAGTAACCAGATAGTTACAAGCTTGTATCAGGACAAACATTAATTGTTAAATGTACATGTGTGAGTGTCCTATTTATCTACAAGCTTGTTAGTAACCAGATAATTATCATAGATAGTTACTAGCTTGTTAGTAACCAGATAATTATAAGCTTGTATCAAGACTGTTATAAAGCTTGTATATGTTTACTTTATATTGATAACTCATGATGGAATCAAAAATAAAAATATTAATCAACATCAATTTTGGTTATCAGACACCATCAAAATGTTACCAACCATGTGGTTAATGGTTACTAACAAGAAACAATTATATATTCCTCAGAATAATTAGATTTGTTGTATTGGTTATCGTCACTCCATTGTCTAACAACCTAATAAACATTATAAAGTAACCAAATCAATATTAGACAAGAACTAAATTACATAATATTAGTAACTGTAAAATAAACCAAATTTTTATATGCAAATTTGAAGGCCTAAATGATGGAATTCGACCAAAAAACCATGCGAGCTTCACCAAAGAAAGCTAGCGACTTTTGATCGTTGACCCGCTTCCAATGAAATTAGGCTCTAAAACGCCAAAATCCGACACTCCAAACTTGATGTAAAATTGTCAAATTGTCACCGCAACCAAATAAACATTATAATCAGAACTAATTAAATAAGATACAACAACCAATATTTAACAATGTATGAAGGTAACCAATGTAATCAATAAGTAACTACCAATATAAAATAAACAATTATAAAACTCAATAACATTATAGAGTAACCAAATAAACACCTTTCAAAGATCTAAATACATATTATACAAGAACTCAAGATATATGTAATTAGTAGCCAAGATTATAAAAAATATTTTACATTCATTTTACAACCAAAATAATCGATGAATGACTTTGTTACAAATTAAAGACTAACAGTGTATAAAGGTAACCAATGTAGTTAATCAAGAACCATCAATATAAAAAATCGTAATAAAACACAAGAATATTATGTAGTAACCATGGTAATATTACACAAGAAACAAGTCAAGATTATAAACTAACCAAATCCAGATTAGATAAAGAACTAACATATATTTACTTAGTATCCATAACATAAAACATATTTGACAACATTTTTACGTTGAAAAAAAATAAATAATATAAAAAATATCAATATATACTTAAAGGTGTATTGGTTACTATTAGTCCAAACATCAAATTTGGTGTATTGGTTACTATTAGTCCATGTAACCAATACAATGTAGTCAATAAGTAACATCCAATATAAATGAAACAATTACAAAAGAATATAACATTATAATTTTACACAATAACTGTGTCAAGACTATTGAAAGAACCATTATAATTTTACATAGTAATCAACAAGATTAGACAAGAACTAATATAATGTAAAAGCAAGATCGGTCAAGATAGTCAAGAACTATTATAATTTTACACAAAGAACCAACTCAAAGAATATTCAAGAACTATATAATGTTACACAAGAACTCAAATTAGCATTAATTAAGAACCAAAACAACCAAGAAAATAGGATTTTCCTTGTATTTTACAATAAAAAACAACTAGTATAATTTATTTGTTACCAACTAAAGGCAGACTTTTGTAAGAATGTAACCACTTTGGCTAACAAGTAACCATTAATATAAAAACATAAGTATAAGTGTACATTAATATGCTTCAAAGAACCAATAATACAAGAACCAATTAATCACTGCGAGTAATTAAGTTTGCATTATTCAAGAACAAAGTCAATTTGAGTCACTAAATAATATTTTTACACAAAGAACCAAGTCAAAGATTATAATAATTTTATACAAGAACCAATTCGTAATTAATCAATAACCATTATAGTGTTACACAAAGAAACAAGTCGATGTTTGTCAAGAACTAAATATAATATTACATAGTAACCAAATCAAGATTAGTCAAGAACAAGTCAAGATTAATTAGTAATATTATGCAAAGAACTAAAATAGCATTAATCAAGAATTAAGACATCATTAGACGGTATAATGTTACACAAAGAATCAATACAAAATAATCAAGAATCAAACCAACATTGAGACAAAGAACCAATTTATATAACCTTAGTAACCATAATATAAAACATGTTTTCAAATACATTTTGCAAAGCACAACATTCAAAGATTCAAACTTTGTGACAATTTAAGTTCGAAAAACTTAAGAAAGATAATCAATTTAGTAATTCGTAGTAACTATAAGTATCTATATGCTTATAAGTTTTAAACTTACATACCACAGTATTTGAATCAAAGCTGATGTTGATTTTGTATTCAACAATCACTGCAACAATGTTTTTGGTTACTGATCTTGAAGGCGGCGTTGATTTTGTATGCTATTTTCGATCTTACAGATTCGTCGCGACAACAGTTTTCTTCTTAGAGATGCAAGATTACTGCGAAGGTGTGTCGCTGAAAGCTTCTGCCTTCTCCGATCTCTCAGTGGTGTGTCGCAAGTATGGTGAAGATTTGGATTTCTCCCAGATCAAAGTTGCATGTTTTGTTCGTTCAAACTTGATTTTAGGAGTGGTTAGTTGCATATAGAGAGTCCATAACCCACATATACGTGATTTTAGCAATTTTATATTGTGTTGTTTTATTTTTGTAATTATGTTGTGCGTATTTTATTTTTGTAATTATTTTCTAAATGTTGTATATTAGTGTAAAGGACCCTAGTTTTTATGTGGCTTTGTTTGGGTTGATTTCGATTGTAAGGTGTGTTGGGCTGTTTAGCGCTGTTGCGCTTTGCTATAGTGGATGGGTTATTTTAAGGATGAATTACATATTTTATTAAAATTTTGAAAATAATTATAATAATAGTGTACTTATAAAATATTTACATAATTAATACAATTTCAAATTTATTTGCAATATTAGTGCAATTAGGATTTCTTAATTTAGGAAATTAGTATGCAATTAAGATTCCTTAATTTAAAGATTAGTTATCCCCATGACTTCTTCTCTCTCTCCTCATCTAGAACAACTGCATTAGTTAGTCATCACCCTTCTTCTTCATTCAACCTATTCTTTATATATATATATATATATATATATGTGTGTGTGTGTGTGTGTGTGTGTGTGTGTGTGTGTGTGTTTATGAGTCAACCAACTGCATAAATTTTTATAACATGATTGTTGTTATACTTATGCTGGTACCAATCAATCAATCAGGGAAATGTGAGTAATCTCAAGGAAAATCCATCTAAGTTTCTATCTCTAAAACTACATAGCAATCCTTGTTTTTCCTTTTCATGTCCTTCCCTCAAAATCTCACGAACAACAGAAATGATAAGGAATTGGGTCTTTATCAAAGAAGAAAAAAATGACTGCACCACCAACTCCAACTGACTTAGACGACTACTCACCATCCTCAACCCTCATCTCCTTCGACTGTCCAATCCCTCTGCTCCGACAACCCATCCCATCACGTAAGATATGCCCGACAACCCATCTCTGGACCCTTCATGCTTTGGATTCAAAGACCATGAATCTTGGCCTTCGTGATACAAATCCTGCGAGTCCCAAATCATCTAGCAATCGGCTAGCGGCCTTTCGAATCGGATGCTTTCTATCAACAAGAATTCAAGCAAATCAGAGGCGTTAATTTATTTTTTATGAATATTGGTTATCCACAAAAATTAAAATTGTTACCTTTGTACGAAGGTTTGGCTACCAACTGCACCATATTCATAATAATTTTATTTTTAAAATGTTATTTATAAGTTGGTAGCCAAACCTTCATAAAAAGGTAATCAATTCAGTTTTATTGGGTTACCAATTAATTATAAAAAAAATTAAGAACAGTTTCCAATTGTTACGTGCAGATGGTATCTGAAATGTCATGTCTAAGTTTTCATTTATGTAGCTGTTAGTTACTTATAAATAACCTTTTAAAAATAAAATTATTTTGAATATGGTGCATTTGGTAGCCAAACCTTCATACAAAGGTATTCATTTTAGTTTTTGTGGGTAACCAAATATTCATAAAAAAATTTGTTCGTGATTTCCTCTTTGTTCGGTTACTCCGAATTCGTTTTGAATATGTTCTTGCTGGTTTGGTAACTCCGACTTCTTCTTCTTTGATTTGTTTTGGTAACTCCGACTCCGACTTCTTCTTCTTCTTCGATTTGTTTTGTTTTGGTTGTTCGTGGATTCCTATTTGTTCGGCTACTCCGAATTCGTTTTGGATCTGTTCTTGCTGGTTTGGTAATTCTGACTTTTTCTTTTTCGATTTGTTTTGGTTGTTTGTGATTTCCTCTTTGTTTTGTTTTCGATTTGTTTGGTAACTTTGTTCTTGTTGGGAATTAGCATGCAATTATTTTTGAATTTGAATTTGATTTTATTGTTAGATTCAAGATATTTGAATTTGAATTATTAATAATAACAGTTATTTCTCCTTGATTTTAGGTTTCTTTGTTATTATGAATTGAATCATATACTAATTATCTAAATTAAGGAATCCTAATTGTATTAATATTATAAATAAATACGGAAAGTGTATTAATTATGTAAATATTTTATAAGTGCAATATTGTTGTATTACTTATTTTAAACTTTAATTATCGGCCCTTTATCTCAAAGTGTAGTTTTAATTTCCAACAAATTGCTCGGGCCATCAACCGCAGTCTATGGTCTTTGACAACTGACGAGTGATAACTCATTTTGGTTTATTTTCTTAAGCATACTAGTAGTGTTCGATAAAATTGAGTGTTAAGATCTGAACAATTTAGATATATGAATAATATAGAGCATCTGTCTAGAATTGTGTCCGAATAAAAAAATTGTTGTTTGATAATTAATTTTTCCAAAATGTCTGAATAACAGTATTTTACCATTTTAACCCTTTGAACAGTTTAAACAAAACCTGTTTGATAATCAGAAAGGTTTGAAATAATATTTTAAATACATGTTTATAATATTTTGATCACAATATGATGAAACAAAATGTATAGAACAAATAACCATGGCATAATTTTCATCCTTGCATCACATTCTCTCTGTTACGTTGTGCAAAAAAGTTCTGGTAATTACTATCTAACTAAAGCCACTTGAATGATTTCAATATGCAGATACACAATAATTAATTAAGTGTAAAATTAGGAATTCAAGTAACACAAATTTGAAAAGCTAAAGAAATCCTAAGATATAGTAATCCACATGATCATCAAAAACTAATAAACATTAGAAATGTTTGTCTCATATATAATCCAGTAAAATATTCTGCATTAATCACAGTTAAAAGCCTTCACGTTTAGATCATCTTACTGAAGATAAGGTAGAAGCTACTAACTGACAGACAAAGCAAAAAGCTAGAATCAGCTCTGTACCCATAGGGGTTCGATACCACTAAATAGCTCCAGCACTTCTTCAAACTATCTTCCTAATATGCACAAAGTTATTCTAATGGTGAACGTGTTATATACAACATTGCATCAACTGCCTCCCAGAACTCTCCTAAGATCAGATTTCTGTTCTTTTGAGATGGGCATTCCTTCATTGGAGATAACCTCCTCATGACCCAGATTCACAACATCTGTGATCAGGATCTTGATATCCCTTCCATCCAAGGTTGTCAGTTTGACAGTTTTCCCAATAAGAGCATCTAGTAGAGAGATTCGCTTATAAAGGATTAAGTCATTTTCATGGTTTTTGAGTTTCGCTAGCTTGTTCCATACACCTAAAGTACATACATTATAAAAGATGTAAATAATAAAGAACAACCATTTAAATAGTTTGAACAATAAAAAACAAATTAGACTTCAAAGACTATAACAAAATTTGAAAAAAATACAATCAATAAATATCTGAACCACTAATTTGTTTTAGACATCATTGTTGTGTTGAAACTCTATGGAGATTTTCTGAGTTCCATAAAATCAAGCCAGAAGAAAAACAAATTTACAGTGATCATCATAAAAAAGTTTGTAACTTGAAGCCTGAAACAAGCAGTAACTCAACTTACTTCAATCAAGTTACTAAGCAAAATAATTAGGCAATTAATCATTAACAATTTCACACCAACCAGTACTATTTATGTCCTTAATTAGAAAAAAATTGCAGGATATCATAAAGAAAAACAACCCAGATAAATTAACAGAATGTGTTTAATAATCCATAACAAAAACCCCAATAAAGAAAATTTCAAAAATCATTATCAAATTTCACACAAGATCTCTAGAGAAGTGCGGGGAAAGGGAGATGCTAGAGGGAAAATAGGATTTGTCAACGTCAAAAAAATCACAAAATAAAAAATTTTAGATTCAAAGAAATCGCATATGTAGCTTCAGCAAGAACAAAGATCCAGGATTTAATTGACCAGCAGAAGGAGCGAAGGAGAAGAGCAGCAGACATGAGCAACGGATCGAAGCGTAGGAAACGGGAGAGATCAATAGGATTCAGATTGTATTGCGGACAAAAGTGGAATTTTGTAATATAGCTGAGGTTATTTTTGTCACAAAAAAACTTAAACTCAGTAAGAGGAGGCTCTGAATTGTTTAGAATTGTTTTTAAATCTTACCGATTAAAAGGCAATAAATTTTTTACCAAACAAATTTTGCCTCTGACCGAATCAGAGACAACCCTATTAAAAGGTATTAAGAGCTAATCAAACACTACCTAAATACCTGAATGAAATAGAGTTATTATTATTACCTACGACACAAATTATTCATAAAGTTTACCAGCTCTAATATAATATATTTAATATTTACAATTATTTCTTTACACACTCATAGCAGAAACAGAGCTATTTATTAGCATAGCATACCAACCATAACCTCGTTATTCAACTGATTGAACAAATTAATGGTATTTGACGCAACCATTCCATACCTATCCAAATTGAATTAATTGATGGTCAAATCAAAATTTGTATTCAGACAGCTTGCTTGTTGGTGAAACTTGAAGCTGATTCTGCCCAACTGCTATTTCATCCCAACACAAATGTCATCTTTTTCAAATCAAAGTACACATAATAGAATCTATAGTCTCTTGCCCATAAAGCTAACCGTTAAACAAAAATCCTGAACTGTTCATTACTCATCCTTTTCTTTGTCAAAAAGAAAACAGATTCATGAAGAAACGTCAAGCCAAATTGCATTCCAGAGAAACCCATCCCATCCTCTTTTATATCAACCAATTCTTTCCATATAAATGTCCATTTTCTCTACCCATTTCCGTTTCTTCTACTGCTTCAATTCTTTCAACAAAATAACAAAAACCCAGATTTTCTATTGAAAAACCCATTTGGGTTTTGAAAATCCCTCAGAATTATGTCTATAAGCCCTGTTCATGTAAGACCCACCAATGGCAACAGAGTTTACCAGCTCTATTGGTGTTACCAGTGCCAAAGAACAGTCCGAATCGCTTCCGAAAACCCATCCCAAATTATTTGTCCCAGGTGTTTAGGCCAATTTCTTGATGAAATGACCATTACCAGGCCCAGGCTTGTTGATTTCTTTACCCAATACGACCCCTCCCCAGAAGCCCGAGTATTAGAGGCTCTCACTCTCATGTTGGATCCTCAAATGGGCTGGCCCATTCGCGGAGTCAATCCAAGAGAGAATCGGTTACCAAATACAACCCGTGGACGTTTCTTGCCTTGGAGACGAAACCGGGGTTTAGAAGAGGGTGATGATTGGGCCCCCGAAAGTGGAATTCTAGCTCGTCCTCGGTCCTGGATTATTCTTAGACCAGCTGGTCCAATGCCCTATGATCCAGATGGCCCGATAGAAAATTTAATTCCCCCACGGGTTGACCCGGGGAACTATTTTGTTGGGGCGGGCCTGGAAGCGTTGATAGAAGAATTGACCCAAAATGACAGAGAAGGGCCTCCCCCAGCGCCTGATTCAGCAATCAATACTTTGCCCAATGTGAAAATTTCGGAGGCCCATTTGATGAAGGACACACATTGCTGCCCGGTTTGTATGGAGGAGTTTAAAGTTGGTGGAGAAGCGAGGGAAATGCCTTGTAGCCATATATACCATGCTGATTGTATTTTGCCTTGGTTGAGGCTTCACAATTCGTGCCCGGTTTGCCGGCAAGAGCTGCCGGTTCCGCTTGATGACGGCAGCAACGGGAATAGTGTGACCACTGAGGAGTCGGTGAATGGAAGGAGGCGGCGATGCTCGAGGTGGCGGCAGTTGGTGGACTCCTTGTGGTCTACTCGTTCGAGGTATAGGCCACGCAACTCCCGCCCCAATAATACTTCCTCTTCTCGTAGAGGTGAGAGATGAGAATCGAATTTTTATCATTTATTATTGAGTTTTGTTATATATAACCACGAATTAAGTTGATTAATTAAAAATCATATATATATATATATATATATATGAATCCAATTGCTAAAAGCGAATAAAATAAAGAATAGAAAGAATCTTCAAAAAAAAAACACGGGTTAGGGTATGGGTTTAAAAACGCGCATGGGTTGACCTGACCCGTGCTTTTTTTGCCTTTTGCGTCTGCCTTTTATTCGCTTATTCATCCGCTTTTTAATCTGCCCATATATATATATATATATATATATATATATATATATATATATATATATATATATATATACTAGTACACTTTTCATTTAATTTTACTTTGTATATATATGTTTGAGTCTTATTTCACCTGTTTAATTAAGAAATTGATATTTTTACACCGAATCTTTTTTATATGAATGTGGGATCCACTCACCATTCACGTGAGACATTAATTTTTTATATGAAAATATCAATTCTCTTTATTTATCTGAATTCCTCTCTAACTATTCCTACCTACCTTCTTCTGTTGTGGGCAGCTGAAGGATCTTGCATTATTCTTTAGCCCATTGTGATGGATTTGACAATATTTGTTGTCTACATATTTTATAGCAAAGCAAATGGTGCTACAAGTTCAACTTGACTAATTTGATTATGGTACTGCTACTCTGTAATTTGATTCATCAACTTCAATGTCTCCAAAGAGTGCACATTAGAAAAGAGATGCAGACCGCCATAAGTGTTCTATGTTTCGGTTAATTCACAATTTGATTAACCTCGATCATCCATGATTTATTAGATTATACCGTCTCCGTTCCACAAAAAGAATTTACGTTTTTTGGTGAAACGAAGATTTACGTTTTTTGGTGAAACGAAGGCAATATTACATTCACATTGTTAGGATTGAGCAAGAAATCAAATTATCTTTGAAAACGCATCAAAAACCGCACAAACCATACCAACTATTTTGGTGTATGTGACGATTTTAGGTGGGTTGAAAAATCAAATTTACAGTTTGAGTTTGGTTACTGGCCAAAACCGCATATATAAAACCGAAATCGCATCATACGCCAACAAGATAAAGAAGCCAAGTTGTCCAGAGTGATTTATAAATTTTAATGGGAATATGATTGAGTTTACCATCATCATCATTATAATAACAATAATAATTTACAATAGTTCACCAACAATCTTTATTCACCGTCATCACTATGTTTATATAGATACATACCAGCTTATATACATATATATTTTCTATTTTTTTAATATTATTATCCTAAACTTGAAAGATTAAACTTATGTATTATTTTATTTTTTTTATATAAGTAGTGTTATATATAATAACAAATTTTATCAATATTAAATAAATACGAACAGATACGTGAGATATGAGATATGATAACAAGTATGAGACTTGTTAAATAATTAAATTATTTTATCATTTTATGTTCAACATTAATTAGTCATACCCTTCATTATATAAAACTGAATTTACGGTTTAAATTTGGCTCTATTTAGCTTTTGTTTAGACAAAATATTATAAATAAAGTTGTGTTTTATCAAAGTGATATTTAATAGTGCTAAATTGCATAAAATTTAGTTGTTTCAATTGAGTTTGGAATCGAAACCGCACCGCACAAATCACAAACGATTTCATGTGTGATTTTAAATTTGTCAAACCGCACCTAAGCGATTTCGTGGTGCGGTTTGGGCTTCAAACCGCACCAAACAGCACCATGTTCACTATAGCATATTACCTTGGGTATACCTGCCCCAAACCCATATAACATCATTCAGGTTGGTGAATACACCACAAAGTCTAAATCAGTAACTTTTCTGATTTCGGTCAAACATGATAAAATCAGTAACTGTTAATATCAAATTGTGTAGCCTGTTTGTTCAAACATTCAAGGTAAATGTCATGTGATTGAATTATCATATATTGTGGATACATCCCAGATCAATTGAACATGTGAATGATTGTCAAAGAGCAATTTCTTTTTCTGTACTCTCTTTTTCCCCCTTTTGTGTCCTCAATAATCTTTCTAGCATTCAAGTCATCGGGAAGGATATTCACTTCACATACGATAAGGTTGGTAATGCTTACCGGCGGAAAAACCCTCTGTATACGCTGCATTCTTGAACATTGTCTGCAATAGAGATACATCCCATTGCTTAGAATTACAAATTTATCGAGAATGAATGAGAAGGTGAATCGAATAGTTAAGCAAATAACTAAGAAAAAGGCGAGTAGAGTAATTTAATGATGAAAGTGGAACAGCTAAAGCAAAAAACAACTACTGTTTGATTATTCAAAAGATATACAAAGAGTTTATCACTGGGTAGAGAAGAAATTCTCACAGCTAGGTTCTGAAACTCCAAGCTCAGCTTTTTTTTAATACTGTTGGACAGCACGGTGCCGAGCTGTTCCCCATGTTGCTTAAAATTCTCTTCCTTCGTCTGCATCATTTGATGTATCATATATATAGCCCGACTCAGAAATAAATTTGAAGATAAACTAAAGAGTGTGATGATCTTATTACCCCTGAAATAATTATAGCTGATGCTTTCTCTAGGATTTCTTCAACAAATTTCTCAGGATCAGTTAAGGATCTTGATTTGTTAGTGGCATTGACTGATTTCTCCTTCATTGGGCTATTAGATGGTTTAACAGCTTTCGCTACATCAAAGAGAATAAATTATGACTGAAATGTTAGTTTCATCAACTACAACTTTAGCATCTCCACTACACGTTCTTAAAATGGATTGAGCAAATTATAGAACTCTACTAGAACTGTTGAGCTTTGTTGGGACAAATCATATTAAATATCTTTTTTTTTCCCCAGCCAGTCATTTTCGGCTGTGCTATAATGTCAACAGCTTTTTATAACCATATGAAACATTCTTAACAGTATTACTATTGCACAAGAATATGAGTAATGCTACAGACACAAACTATTTTATAAATATTTTATAAACTGTTGATGTGACATACTCCACTTCAGCATATTGATCAACAAATTGTTTCAATGTAGTCTTCGGCCCCACACAATATGCTGAGGTAGAGTATGCCACATCAGCAGTTTGTAAAATGTTTGTAGAATAGTTTTTGTCTCTAACATTATTCGTAGAATATTACATGCATAAATGGATAAATAGGGTTTAGGTAACGCATTTCATTAAAAGCACTAACTATGAGCAGGGGTGGATCTAGCTTGGGGCAGTGGGGTCAGTTGAGGGTTCAAAAAAAGAGAGTAAAATTTTGGGGTGTTTAATAAAAAATTTAAAGTTTAGATTGAAAAAAATATATCCGGTCTAAAATTAGAGATACATTTTGACTTTTTAAAGTTGATTCACGAAATCATAAAATTCAAAATTGATATGAAATTATTTAGTTTTAATACAACAAATATAATAATTTAAAACTAACTATAAAATGCTACTAATTATTATCTTTGTTGTTTTCAAAACTTGAACGAACTTGTATCAATTTGAGTTTTAGAATTTCGCGAATTAACTTTAAAAAATCAAAATGTATATCTAATTTTGAAATGGAGATAGTATTAAATTCTTCAAAGTTCATATCATATACTACCTTGGTCACTACAATACTCTGTCTCTCCGTTTATTGTCTACGGACTTACTTTAGAGAAAATTCGATGTATTGTATTTTTTTATATTTATAAATTCACAAATTTAACGATTGCTTTATGATTTTTTGTAATTACCGGCAGTTTTTTTTTGTAATTGCTTATAGATTTTTATAACTAATAAAAATAAGACTATCACACACATAATTGTCACAGCGCCACGGCGAGTCATGGCGGTAGCCGACTGCCTGGACGCTTAGGCAACAAGGCGACCACTATGACGTCCATATGACAACAAGTCGTTTACAATGTGCAATTTATATATTATTTATTTTACTTAACAAGTATTATATTGGCAATAAAATTCCATATAAATTAAAACTCAAAACATAACACTATGGAATACCATTAAAGGCATAATTATGTAAATACTTAGCAATAACAATCCAAAAACAAAACACTTGATATTAAAAATTAGTAAAACAAATGAAGAATTCAACAAACACCACAAAGAAAATAAAGTTGCAACCAACCATCACAAATACGTAGTCTAATAACTAGTAAAACACCACATAACAAGCCAAAATAATGTACTCTCTATACTAGTCTAGAAACATCATCCAAGCAAAATCATCACAAAAAAGGTCATCTCCATCTCCTTCACGAGAACTACTCTTAGTCAAAGGTGTAGGTGGTGGTCTTTCTCCAAAATCATCCTCCACATCTTCATCATCATTTGAAATTCTCTATTTTTTCATCAACTTCATCATCGGAGTCGGAATCCATCAGTTTTGATTCCCTTGAAGTTGAACCACCACCACGTCGAGAGTACGTCATGAGATTCTCACTATTATTAGCATGAGCCCTCCTTGAAAGATTGCAACCCTTAAACGTGTTCGATGCACCGGTTGCTCGATCCACATCATTCCATGTAAGATCCTCAGCAGAACAACACCGGCCTCATTATTGATCCATTCATTACCTCATTCAAAGTCATCAATGGCTAATGGATCAAAAAAAATTCCAAGTTCACTCCTCTTTTGAAACCTTGAAACGATCTTTCAATTGTATTGGACATACACCAAGTCACTCAATCGTTGTTCCAATTTAATTTTTCTCTTCATATGAATCTAAAATAAATAAAACAAAAAATAATAATATTAATGATAAAATTCTAATTATATAAAAAATAGTTAATATTAGTAGTGAATCACTTGTTACTTTTGAAGTACCAACAATAGAAAGTACTTACAAACTCAAATGTACTCCAATTGCGCTCGCATCCGAAAGAACAACAAAGGTCTAGAATTCTTTTCGCAAACGAGGATAGCTCAGTAGCCCGCCCTCCAAAAGCATTCCACCAATCAACTAGCAACCATTTAAAAGAAATATAAATATTTTTAAAAAGAGAAAAGGAAGAATGTATATAATTATAATTTAGTTTTTATATATTTCAATACCTACGAGGATTCTTTGATTTCCGTTGCCTAATCGCCAATTCTTGTGAAAAAATATCTCGAGAAACATCATAGTTATAAGCTAGATTGCTTATCTTGTCTAACAAATCTAGATCGGACACCATCTTTATAAGAATGTCATTGAAGTCTGCTCATAGAGTACCAGCAAACACCGGACGTTCCAGTTTGATATCAAAGTACTTGCCTGGATTGAGGAACAACGCAATCCTATATAATTTTTGTTCCATTTGGCTTTCTCAACGTTTCTCAACAATGTTAATCACATTCTTGTACAGTCTTTGTTTGTTATCAAACGCGTCTTTGATTTTTTTCTTCACAAATTCCATCACAGCGAAAGCTTCTGGCATGGAAGGCTTCTCATCACCATCAACAATCCTCAAGACTATTAGAAGTGGTTGCGACGCCCTAATGCAATCCTCAACATGATGCCAAAATGTTGTTGAAATAACAATATCACAAACTTTCTTCCCCACTTCAATAGCCGACAACTTAGATTTTGTCCAATCCTCGCTTATGAACAAATGCCTCGATGCATCTTTATGCTTGTATAAGCTCTGTAAGGTGAGGAAAGCTGTAGCAAATCCAGTAACTGCAGGTCTCACAAGATTCCTCCCATATGTTTTTTCCCTCATTGCATCAAGGCAACCATGCATGTAAATAAATGTTGTGATTCTTCTTGCATTTGTGATTGTGGGCTAGAATTACTTTAACTTGCATGTTTCCTCTAGCATAAGGTCAAGGCAGTGAATGGCACAAAGTGTCCAAAACAGTGTAAGCCTCCTCTCCATTAGTATATGCCCCACTGCCTTGTAATTAGAGGCATTATCCGTGACCACCTGAACAACATACTCGGGACCAATTTCCTCAATCTTGCTATCAAGTAGATTTGTCAACATTGTCGCATCTTGCGACTGACTGGAGGCATCAACAGAACCCATGAAATAAGTCCCCTCCGGACTATTAACAAGGAAATTCAACAAGTGTCTTCCCCTCTTATCTGTCCAACCATCCGACTCATTTGCAGCCATATTCCTTCCAAGCAACTTCATGTTTCTCCTTCCAAGTAACTTCATGTTTCTTCTTTAAGTCATCGGTTTTCATCTTTGCCTTCTCGAGTAAAGGAACCCTCAACTCATGATACGCTGGAAGCTTGAAACCCGACCCATATTACCCTATGGACTCGACCATTACTTCAAATCTCCTTGAATTTGCAGCATTAAATGGTATGCCACGGTATGCCACATTCGTAGAAAAAGTCGACAACGTGCATTTAGACTCTCCTTTTCCTCCGGTGTACTTAAACGATTTTCAATACTCTTTTGGCTCAAACCCTTGCTATGTCTCTCCTCTACAACTTCTTCGGGAGTCTTCCTTAGAAGTGTTTCAACCGTCTTTGTTGGAGCTTTTGGTTGTGGTTTTTGGAATTGAAATACATATTTCTTCCTTTTAGAAGTCGTCCCAGAACTTGAGATAGTGTTAGAAAAAGTATTGGAAATCATGGTTGGACGAGCAGATGATTGTTCTTCTTGCACTTCTACTACATCATCATCATCATCTAGCTCGAGTGGCTTGTTCATCTTTCTACTATTCAAACCCGCTTGCATCTCCCTCATAATTTCTGTTGTTTTGGGGCACTCCGCTACATCTCCAAAATTTTCTGCTAAATGTTGCTTCAACTTTTTGATTCCCAAACGACATTGCTTCCCACAAAGGATACATTGCACTATATCCTTTTTACTCATGTCCGACCAATACCCATATTTCCAACCCGGGTAATTTGATTTGGCCTTTCTTTTCGAGTCCTTGGTTATATCATAACCATCGGCTCCCGAACTTTCTGTCATTTTATTTTCTAGTTTCTACAAAATACAATCAAACAAACAATACAAGAGAATTGACATTTTTATTTTTAGTTTAATAACTAGTAACTATAATAGTTTACTTAGCACCATATAAATATGTCAATATACCGGTCAACAGATTGAACAATTTACTTAGCACCATATAATAGATTAATAACACTATAACAGTCAACATATTTGCATATATAAAATTATCAGAACAAAGACAAATAAGAACACAGATAAATAAATTAATGTAATCATCAACTAGATCAGAGTAAATAAATTAATGTATAAAATTAATGTATACATTAATTTAATCATCAACTAGATCAACTAGAAACATATATCAATAAATAAATTAATGTATCACTTGGACACTTGGCTAGGTCATACATATAATAGATTAGTAATAACAGTCAACACTCAACAGATATGCATGTCATACTGATACATATAAGCATAGAAAATTAAAAACAGAGAAGGCTTCGTGAGAGGTAAAACGGAGAGGGGAAGCATAGTAAACAAAAGAAGAAGGCTGGACTCGCAGAAACAGAACAAGAAAAGTCATGCAAGAGAAACTGAGAAGAAACATAACAAGAAAAGAAGAAGAAAAACCTACGATGGTTACGATGGGTTTGATGGTGGTTGCGACTTGCGACGGGGTTGCGAAGCCTGCGATTGAGTCGCCAAGAAGTCGCAGTCGCCGATGGTCGCGATGAGTGAAGACTGAAGGCTGCAATGAGCGAAAGTCGAGCTGCGATAGAGTCTGCAGATCGTTTGATAAGGGTTTACCTTTCTCCTTTTCTCCTCTTTTTTTAATCGATGGGTTATGGGTCCATGGATTAATGGGTCAGAACTCAAAAGATGAATAGATAATTTAAGTTGGGCCAGAGTTCCACGCCTTAGCAACTCGTGCAACTCTGGCTTAAGTCGAGTCTCGCCGTACTCTTCTCCCCATCGCCTGGACGTCTAGGTGATGCCGTAACAACTATGATCATACAACAATTACTTAATTTTAAGTAATGAAGTCTCGAAAAATGTTGCTATAAATAATATTTGGGCATTATTTAGTTTTGTAATTTATTTTACTATATTTTTATTTTTTATGGGAATTTGTTTATTTCAAATTTGACCCCACTGACCTAAGAGGTTGGATCCGCCCTGACTATGAGTAATGATTTTTAAAAATACTACCTTTTTCCTAAATGGATTTTAAAGACAAATTGACTAATTTTTTAGAATACAAATATAGGCAGACAAACTATGACCGTAAGAAACTACGTAGAATTTCTTACTAATTCCAATCTTTGTGATTTGGAAATTTAAAATAAATTTGCTTAATTATTAATTCTAGAAATGGTTAACTTCCAAATAAAAGTCAAATGATGACATTAATATAAGACTAAGGTAGTATGTACATAGATGTTGATGCCAACTAAAGAACTATTACTGTAGAATAAGCCTGACAATAGGTTGCTTACAGTGTACAAAGTTCTAAAAGGATAGGATTCGAATGCTGCTTACATAGAATGGAGGTAGTATAAATTAAGAAGCACAGGCACAAAGATTTAAGATATGAAATCCTGACCACACAAACATTCCAGGTTTACGGGTCTGAGATACATGAAGCACATAACTCAACTCAACTCAACCAAGCTTTAATCCCAAACTAGTCGGAGTCGGCGAGATGAATCTTTTTCCTCCACTCTGTTCTATCAAGAGTCATATATGTAGCAAATAGATAGGGATATATCAAACAAAATATAATTGTGTACGTGATTCGCAGAATATGCATATTCATCAGGATTACATGCAATGCAAAATAGAAATCCAGATAATGCATTAGTGCTATTAGATATCTAGTTCCTGTGCTAACTTTAAGGCCTAGTTTAAAACTCGTGAAGTGCAAGGGAAAAGAAACAAAAAATAAAAACGAAATTTAGTTCAAGAAACTTCTTTGCTGATGGTGTTGTACCAGCCCAATTGAAAAATATACTTGATACTTACAATATACGCAAATTTAACAATATACTTGTTCATAGATTTATTAAAAGTATGTATAGCTCGACTTGTATTCATCAATAATGTTTTTATATTTCTACTTCTATATTCTTTCTTTACTTTACCCTTCTATGCTCATTCTGAGTTCCAAACCGACTGTCAAGGTATGTTGTATTACACACCCCAGAACTGCGTAGACACCCAAGTTGTTGTTGGTGTCCATATTCACAACTCAGCGAAAAGGTTGAAAGTTTCAATCGCCAAAGGAACAGTGATAAATATTGGTAAAAGGAAACACAGAACTGAGGACTACGCAGTAGTATACCTGTAGCAGATGTTGGCTTATTATTCAAAATGACATCATTTTTCTCAAGGGCCGACTGTTCTGGAAGATCTTGCAGAATTAAGGTATCAGATGGAACTAGAACAGCTAGATCAGGCGGTTGATCCTTGCCTACAGGTGGGTTAGCCTACAAGAAATCACAAGAATTTTTAATTAAATGAGGGAAAGAGTAACTACAGAAATTTACTGAAAGATGGACTTCGTACTACCTCCAAGTCGACATAGATCGGATCTCTTCCAATTGACTTGAGAAACTTGTCGAGATTAGTGGCATCAAGAGCTGGAACCAGCAATAATATGGCCATAAATTCAACATTAGGAATAATCTTGCAATCAATATAGTAAAATTTGACAAAACTAGTGCAGTGTCTAGGACCTCTACATTTTTATAACAGGCATTTGGTCATCACAAAAACCATATGCTACTCCATAAAGAATAAAACGATTAAGTTTACTCCCGCAATGCTACTAGGTCACACAGGATATGTATCACCATCTAAAATCATTTATTGTTTCCAAAGGAACTTGATTAAGTTCAATGCCTTTTAGTACATACATTACAAGTCCCAAACCATATACAGCCAGATGTCCAACTAGATGAGACATGTCAACGTAACATTTAATGTTATGTGCATTTAATTTTATATACTGAAGGGCATGCACTCAAGACAAGTCATTTCGAGAGACAATGGATACTTTAGATAACATGAATGTTTTCAGTTATTTGTTGTGCTTATGTAGCGATAATATAAGGCATTGTGTTTAACCTCAATTGCTTAAAAGTAATTGTAATGAACAGAGAGAAGGCTCTAAGCCATACTTATTTTTCTGAAATACAAAATCAAAAGACCCTTCTTTGGGAAGTTGCAAGACACAAATCCTTAAAACTGAACCACCAACTAAATTGACAACATTCTTCAGTTATAGTTTGCTATCAAGATGTTCACATTGGAATAACACAGACACAGGTATGAAATTTGGTTGCTCTCTAACATTTAAACCTAACAAAATCATGGCCATGAAGGAAGAAAATTTAATTACTTTCTTTCTTTCGTGTCTCAAATAAAATCCCTCGGGATTACCAAAAAAATCACAAAAATTATCATTTGTGGGTCACGTAATTACATGAATTTCTAAAGCAACATTGTCAAAAAAAAATTAAAAATCTAAAGCATCTAATTCAAACAGCTTCCACAAGTGTTCAAAGACATCACAATAACCTTCCACAAAAATAAAAGTGTAGAGGTAGAAAATATAAAAGTAACAAAAAACAAGTATAAGATGAGACATGGGAAAGGACACAGAAGCTAATACAACTATAATCCCTCAAAGAAAGCTTTCCATATGACATCTACTCAATTATTTATTTTTAAAAGCAATATTTGCAACCCTTTTAATTTATGTAGAAGGCTATTAACCTATTATACCCAACTCTAAACCCATAGTGTCAACTTTCATAAAAGTAACCTCAATCGACCAAATAACAAGAAATCAATGTACGTGTATTCAAAATTAATTCAGAAACAAGAAAAGAGCAATGGTTTAATGAAATTCAATAAAGATGACTTGGTTAAGAATACTTCCTAAACATAGATGACTTCGTTAAGAATACTTCCCAAACACCGTAAACTACAAAAGAAAATATGTTCTTCACATTGCCTTGGCGTTCAGAATTTTGAAAAAGGTGTTATTCTCCAATCAAGTAAAACTCATTAAGAAAGAATTGAAATGCCATTCCTTAATAAGCCCACTATCTTTTTATTTCAGTACTTTGATTACAGCTTTTTAACCCCATAAAGATTTGATACTCTAGGAAGTTATGAGTGTAGTCCTTAAGGTGTGACCCAAGTCTCTTCCCATTGTTGATTTAAATCAGACCCTTTTCCAAGATAGACCATCCAGTGCTCAGAGAGCTTCAACACTAGAAATCACTAGAGATAGCAATAATTTAGACTACATAAACAAGTTTTTACATTTTCTAGTGGGAAGTCATTAACTCAGCAATTCCCCCTAGATTCCAGAATAAGTCCTCACAAATCTTAGGAAATTTGAGACAGTAAAGTGAGAATGTCATAATGAAATTTAATTAATATCCTAAGCAGTCTGTCGCTGAATCACGCAACTAGTGGAGCAGAATATAAAACTGGAGTGGCTGGATTTCTATTTTCTTTGAAAGTTTACAACCAAAAATAATTGAAATGAGAGGAGGTTAAAAAGAGGTTATATGGAAGGCTACCCTCGCTTCCTGAGGTTCTGAGAATATAGTAGATCATAGGTCGCAAGAAACTTGCTGAACACTGTAAGTGAGATGTTAAACATATATTTCAAGGCATTGCACACTATAATAGTGAAATTGGCTATAAAAGTAAAAGGAAATAGTGAAATACAGTAATAAAATTGTGCAACTGATTGAATCTTTTGCCACAATTGCAATTGAAACATACCGAAGCAGCAAAAAACAAAGTTCTTTTTGAAGATATAAGAAGAATTTAATTAGAATGGAGAGAGTGACATCAGAGGCAGACAAGCATGGAAGGCTAAGAAAGACACGTCATTTAAAAACAAATAAAGAAATATTTAAAAAGATATATGTAAATAGTTTACAGATATAGCCGATCTTGAGAAACGCCTTATCACTTACATATTGACATATCATTGGAAAGTGGGTGGAAGAAGCAGCACTCCTGAGATTTGAATCCTTTATCTAGCAACAAGGAAACATGCCTTCACCAAAAAAGATTACACAATATCACCACAAATATAATTATTTTTATATGATCTAGTTCTCTACAGAAAGCAAAAGACTAAATGGCATACCGTGCTGATTCATTCACAACTGCAAAAGGAGTAACACAACCTAATGGTACCTTGAAAAATAACAAAGCAAGAACAAGGTTAACAAGACAAAATTGACCTATAATCAAACAATAATAATAACAGAATAACAAAAAGGACAATGAACATTTTCCCTTCCCTTGGAGTTATCCATCTCTATCAGAGAATGAACATCTTCCTCTACCATCTGAAAGAGAGAAACCTCTCTAAGAGTTACTGGCCTAATCTTTGGCATCATTTTTACATAATATATGCCTCAGTACAGAGTCGAAGTGAAAGACAGCACCCAAAAATAGTCATTGTAATTTTGTGTATGTGCACACCTAGAGGGGGGTGAATTGGTGTTTAAGTGATAAACGCTGAAAACTTTTTGAAATTTTCTGCTACAGGTTTAATTCAGACAGCTACACCTGTCTGCTTTAGTGTCTGTTCTTCGTTTATGATTATCAGACAGCTATACCTGTCTGCTTTAATGTCTGGATAGGCGTGATGAATAAAAATGTGCAGAACGTAAATGGCAGTCAAAGAGATAAACAGAAATAAAAATCACACCAAGATTTTTTACGTGGTTCAGCCCCTATCCTCTAATCTAGTGGCCTAATCCACGTCCAATCCCAACTAGGATTGGAGACTCTTTTTATTAAACTTAATATTCAATTAAATACAATAAAAAGAACTCCTTGTTACAAAGAAGCTTCAATTCTGATGTTGGACACCAATGCCCCCTTTGCACCTCTGCAACTTGTACACCTCTGAGACCTTTGAAGCTTCCTTTGAACAGACCCACTAAACTCTAGAAAACTCTAGACCACCAAAGCTAACAGTTTTGTTTTTCAGATTACAATGATGGTGATTCCAATGGAATATCAACTTTCTAGTCTAAGGATAACAGGACATTGATTGCTAGAAAGACTATTAGAAAGCTATAAGAATTAAGAAGAATGAATTGCTGCTTTCCACTTGTTGGGTCACTTCATAACCGAGCATGATGAAGATTTATATAAGAAGAAGGCCAAGGGCTATATTTGTTAGCAAGAAATTAGATAATTTAAATCTCATAATTAAAGCTACAATATTGACCAACGAAACATATATCAAAGTTGATATACACCATGATTTTAGCAATTAAAGAGTCCAACAGATTTGGTAAATCAAGGATATGTTTTCAAGTCAAACCAAAACACCTTAAATAAAGGAACAAGGAGATATTTGATAAAGTTTGTTACTAGCCAATCACTAAAAAACAGTTACCTTATTTAGTTTCCTTTTCAAATTGGATTGCATATCATTACTAAATTATATTAAAGATCTTTTCAGCAACATGTGACATGCAAACTTAAATATATATACTTAAATTAGCCATCATTCAAAACATCATAAAATCAAAAACTAACACCTGAAGTATTTCACCAAGTGCTTCCTCAGGAGCCATTCTCAACCCTCCTTTTCCCAAACCAAGTCTTTGAGATAGAACTGCTCAGCTTCAACTCAACAAATAAGTTTTAACAAATTCAGGAAATTTTAGAAAGAGGGAAATGAGCAACATGTATGCAACCATGTAAATATTCAAGTCTGTTAAGTACCGACTTTTATACATGCCACCACTTGAGCTGTGGACGGTAGAAGAAAAAAGTATAAACAAAGAAATGTACTTACTTTTTAAATCTACTTTGGTATTTGCCAAAGCAGAAACAATATAAAACCTGTGCTTCTTATCCTGAATGTAAAAAGAAGTATCAAAAGATTAGCAAAGCTGGAAAAGATTACAGCAAACTAAAGATGTCTTTTCAAGTCCAGAAACACCATACCTTCAAGAATAAATTTTTGCTCAATGCACCTTTCATATTCCCAACATACTTTGCCTGAAAGGTAAGAAATAGGTTGCTTCAAAGGGTAAAAAAATGAACAACAAATAACTTTGATAATGCGTTTCTTTTTTATTTTTCTTTGTTTACCTGAGCTTCAACCGTCAAAACTACAGGATGATCATATTGGGCAAAATCAACTTGAAGCTCCTGAGGAAACCCAATATAAACAGTTTTAAAGAAATATAAGTTACGAATCAAACTGGACTAGCATCACGTATATAAGTTACTATTTTTCACAATTTAAAAAGATAACCAAATAAAAGATATGAAATTAAATATAGAAAGAAAGAAAAAAGGTAACAATACATTAATCTTAAAAACTAGCTTTCAGATTGGGAACGTAATGGAAGGTAACGATGACAGCCTGTTGTTTGAAAATAAGCGGTATTTTTTCCAGCTTTTAGGTGCACCTAATTTTTTTCTTTAATTATTTTAACTTTTGAATCTTCATTAGGAGGGAGGGGGCTGTATGGAGGAAGAAGAGAAAACAAGTTTTTGTAACTACAAGTATCATCAAGAACATTGATTCAATGCTTCCTCTTCATGACTTTGATGCAAATTGAATGACAAATACAATTTCTCTACGGTTAACAAAATTCATCAAGAAATCAAGTACACCATATAAACATATTTCCACATCAGAAAAAGGAAGCAAACCCAAAGAATATTAAAATATAGTAAACGTGTAGTATAGTTATCAATATTATGTCTTAGAAATAACATAAAGAACTTAGTTTTCAAATTAGAATGTCTTTCTAATTATATATCTTTAATTATCGTTAATTCGTACTTCATAGACTTTGTGGTGTCATTTCAATGATAATATACAACATCTAGATATCTGAAAGATGGCACAACAAGACTTTACTGTTGTTTCTAATAAAGTAAGAGTGTGTTTAGATGAGCTTCAAATGTCCTTAAACAAAATATTTAGTAGCATAATCATTCCCTTAGGTTCCTCAATGATTGCTTTTGTTTTCTATATGGCATCTCAATTTGAGACAAGGGGTTACAAGATATTGATCCAGCTGAGAAACCAGTGTTACACAGAACATACAAGACAGGCATACTCAAACATCCCCAAATTGTAATAAGTATACAAATTTTATTCAGAAGCCACCATTCAACCCACTCCTACAACTGAAAAAGGATGTCCATCAAAAATAACAACCGCTAAAATTTACACAACTAAATCCACAACCAACATTACTTAAGCTTAATTCAAACCCTTCAAAAAATCTAACAGGTATCAACAGAATCTTCTAGTGGGCGTAGGGAGCGTGAATTATAAGCTAATTACACTGGCCAATAATCAGTAATTTACTTCGAAAATTTTATCTTTTTCTCAATTCGGCAAAAAACTGTATCTTCTCAAGTCACCATAAAAACTGGAATTTTAAACAAAAATTTACAGAATAAGGAAATCCCAAATGGCATTAAAATATTTGGTTGTCCATTACCTACAAAAGATTAAATGGTAGCCAAAATCAAGAAAATTGCGAGAGAAAAAGAGAGACCTGTAAGCGTGCAAGTATTTTCTCTTTCGAATAACCCATATCTCCCCTGCTTACCCTTTACTCTGCAAAGTATTGAAGAATTGTGAAGGAATAGGTTTACGACCGACTGAACAGAGAAGAGGAGGAGAGACTACTTTTTTGGGACTAGAAAAGAATTCGTTAGGTTAATTTTTGAGGGATAATCCCTCCCCCACTACCCAAACTATAGGATATTTTACATTTTAGTCCCCAAACAAAACACTTCATCTTGTTGGTCCTTTAACTTGCAAAAAGCTATCATCTTAGGTTGCGTTTGATAAACCTGAGAATTAATTATAATGTCTTAATAAATTAGATCATCTAAATGGTTATGAAGTCTGAATTTAAAAAATTATTTGATAACTAAAAAGTAAGTTGTCTCTTAATGACACTATTTTACCATTTTAAAGGGTAAAATTTTATTTAATAATTTTAAATATTCAATTTAATAAAAATGAGTGCATAATATTGTTATATATTTATATTAAAAAAATATCAAAAAAAAAATTCATTAAGAGGTACCTCTTAATTATTAAGATTTCATTTTCTGTCTTACCGATTAAGAGGCATTCAGAGGTAACAAAAACAAAAATAAACAACATCATGCCTCTTAGAGAATAAGAGGGAATCAGATGTAACAAACAGCACCTTAGTCTAATTTGTCAAAATTGGACGGAATAACCTAATTTTGTAACGTTCTGGTTCTGGAATGAAGTTCCTTTTGCAAATAAGAAAAATAATATAAAATAAAAAAGACAGAAAATATATATCTATATTATCTTTAAAGCAGTAGTAATTTCTGCATTCTTTAGATAACAGCGTGAAAGCTTTGAATCCATTCATGTCTTTAGTTCCACTCGAATCACGAGCAAAACTTGACATTGCTAGTGAAACTCTACAAGGTCACTGATAATCTTATAATGTGGATGCAATAATTGTCATTAAAATTGGTGGCAGAATTATAATATTTTTAAAACGAGGTCAAAATACATCAAGTAAAAAATTATTCATCGACGCTTGGAGTGTTTTTTTTTAAATTATTTTGTTCAATTATAATATTTTACAACATCTTATTCCAAACATTATCAACCTTTGAGTTGTGAGTCTAATGGCTTTAAATACATATACATATATATATATATATATATATATTTTGCTTAAAATTAAATTTTTATACAAATCAAACCCTTTGTATATAGGTGCTAACGAAACATAGCACTACTTCCAGATAATTACACATAGGCCCAATAAACACACATGCAAATAATTAGGGAAATTGAAAATTATCGTAACCGTGTTTTCACGGAAGTCGGGGGTGCTTAACACCTTCCCCCGCTTAATCAAGCCCTCGAACTCTATGAATCTCGATTTCCAAGGCATGTTAAACAGAGTCCAACCGTTGAGCCTTTGTGTAAACCTTTTCAAAAATCGATTGAGTTAGTACAACCATTTCAAATCTATCAACTAGCGACTCTGATTTTCAAATTGTCGACATTTATATGTCGGACCTTTTTCAAACTCGTCTTTTCAGACAAAACTCAATTAATAGAGAATGCCAAAGAGCACGAACAGAAAGAGGGTACAATTTTCCCGACGTCACACCCACCTCCTCCCGCCTCTGACTAAAATAAATGTAAAAGTGTTGCTAAATGCATAATTTACTCTAATAGTAATAAATGTTCTAACATTATCAACACTAATGTGAAACTTAAAAGTCTATCTTCTCGCGTAATCCAAATTTTCATACCATCTTCCCCGACCCAACTCTCCTTCCTCATTATCCTCAATTTAGCTTCATCAAACCTCTCATCATTCTAAACAATCGACAACAAACGGCCTACTATTGAAATTCACCACTACCATGTCGGACTGTCAAATAGAATGAATTCAATTTCTTATCTTCAGACTAAATGAATCTTGTCAATTTAAAATGTGAAAATGTCTTGAATTGATTTTTAAAAAGTTAAATTAATATTATATTTTGGAATTAAAGAAATATCATTTTTTCCAATTTATTTGTGTGTGATTCATAAAACTCAACAATATCCCAATACGTGTAAGTTTCTAAATTATAGAAATTGTTCCTATTGAAATAAATATTTTAATGAACTTATTAATGAAACAGAAGTTCCAAAAATCTCCCATGCTGTAGCTCAAATTGTATTCTTCAAGTTATAATAATATATTAATTGGACAATCCAATGCACCACCAAAAACAAAAGAGCCAAAAAAAAATTGATATGGGAAGAAGAAGAAGAATATAAGAACTGAAATATTGGAAATATTCAAGGTTTGTGATCACATGATATGTTGAAACATTTCTAATAACATAGAGGTGGGTCATGTGATCAATCCTATACTAAGTTCACATATAGGTGGGACCAAAATCAGATGTGGGTCCTTTATGTAAAGATACAACTTTAGGGCTCATGTGGTGTCCTATCACAAATTGCACACCATATTTGTTTATCTCTTAATACATCTTAATAGTTTCATATTTAATTCAGTAAGAGGTTAAAATTATTTGGTAAAATTTTATTTACCTCTTATCGTCTCTTAATCGGTAAGAGGAAGATATAAATCTAAATCATTAAGAGTTGTCTCTTAATAAAAAAATTTAAATATATGGAACCTTTATAAATATTGTACTTCCTCCATTCCAAATTTTAAGATCATTATTGATATTTGAAAAGTTAATTTGAGATATTTTAAAATTTAAAAGATATTTAGATATTTTATACTTTTTAGTTATCAAACAAATATTTAAGTTTAAATGATATTTCATTCAAATAATCTAATTTTTTAAGATATATCAGCCATTCAAATATTAATTATTCAATTTTATGGAACACCACCTTTATATTTGATTCCAAATTTATAAGCATGACCCACTTGAACTTAATTGTCTTGCAGAGACCAAATTCAATGTAAAGAAAGAAACATTTGGGGATGGAACCCTAAGAACTCTTATATGCCACAAGAAGACAATCCCATGTGCCTAAATATTTGCTTCACCCTAAATGGTTGTTTTGGAGTGTTTGATAAAATTGAATGAAATAATTATGAATGTTTAAGTAATTTGAATGAAGTATAATTTTAAATATTAAATAAAAAAAGTTATTTGATAATTAACATGTCTGAAACATCTGAATAACATATTTTTATTATTTTACTCATCTAAAAAAAATTTAAAATTGTTGTAAATTTATTTAATATTACTTAATATAATAGTTAATACTATAAAAAAAAATATAAAATACTTCATTCAGCCAAAAAAAATTACACTTGGCTACTCATTAAAATCATTCGATTTAGTCATTCAGATTTATTTTATTCAAAACAAACGACTTTGAATAATTGGCCAGATTCAAATAATTCAAATTTCTATTCAACTCTAAACAAATACCCCTCAACCTAGCTAGTACCTTGGACCAAAAGTTGTCCATATTCCATTTAATTTGGTTACAAGTACAAAGATAGCCAAATACAATTGACATCTCTAAAAAAATTGACTGCACACAAATTGAATTTTACTTTATAAATAATTAATTACAATTTTTATAAGAATGAAAATGGGTAAATAACATCAAACATCTTGTTTTAATTTTTTGTCCTAATGAGTACCGGAATACCCTAACCTCTTTAACATATGTTTAAGGTTATGGTTAATCTCTCTTCATCTAATTTACTCCCTCCGTCCCATAGTTATAGACTGATTTTTTATTTTGAGATGTCCCAATATATAGACTACTTACTATTTATAAAATTTAGTTGATTCATTGTTTTACTTTTATGTCCTTATAATAAATATTCAACCATTACTCTTTTTTTGAAGAAACAACATTCAATATTATTATTTTTATCACCACATTTAATATTGTTGTATTCTCTTTGGTTAAAGTTTGTTGATTTTAATGGTCAGTACACGTCAATCAATGAAGTTGAGAGTTCTAGTGTGATAAGTAAGGAGTAATTAACTTATTCATTAATTCCATATTAAGGGGTATATGTGGAAAATTTATGTTAAAAATTGCCACTTAAATGATTTTCTTAAACTATATGTCAAAAGAAATCAACCTATAACTATGAGACGGAGGGAGTATTAATGAACACCTATTTTAACCAATCATCTCATTTAATTTGAATGGAGTTGGCACCAGAGTGGTAAAATTGGTAAACGAAAATCTCTTTGTGAACTACTCCTAAAATCTATGTTCTTAAAAATTGTCGTTTAAAGTTTTGACACATGGATTAAGAAAGTATTATTTATCAAGTAAAATTTGTTTAAAATTCCATCACTACCCCTCTATGGGAAATTAAAAACTATTAATACGAGAATTTTTTGGAACAATGAGAGAAGGTAAGGGGTAATATAGAAAAATAAATAATTTATTCTCCTCGAAAGTTGTAAACGACAAACTTTTTGGAACAAATTTTTTCTTCTAAAACGACAATCTTTTAAGAACGGAGGGAATAATTTATATAGATGACAAGTCAAAAACTTGTGGTCATTTAACAGCTGTGGTCAAAGATTTAAACAGTGGATTGAAAAAATCAATCAATTCATTAACTACTGATTATTGTTAAAAAATAATGTACATGAGCCAAGTTAATATAAATAAATAAATTGTTAAATCAGCACTTTTATTAGACTTCAAAAGATAGAAGCAATTCCATTCAAATCAAAGGATATAAATTATAGAGTTCAAAAGATAGTAGCAATTCCAATCATAATATAAATGGATCCGATTACTATAAAATTAATTTCATAATAAGTTAGTCATGTGATCAATATAATGTTGACACGTATAGAGAGAGATAATTACCTCTTACATGTGTTCATAAAATTAACGTCATGGTAAGTTAGTCATGTGACCAATATAATATTGACACGTATAGAGAGATCACCTTTATCGTCGTATTATCAAGACCAGATTAATCAACAAGCCAAAATTAACTTCACAGTATCATGTCTTTGTCATTGTACAAAGTAGAGTAGTAGTAGTTGTTGCTGCCAGGCTTGATGTGCTCCCCAAAGCGCGTGATTAGTTACATAACTATGACATACATACCCATACTAGGAAGACAATGACCCAATAAATTGATTTATTTATTTATTTGGCTTTGCCTTCTTATTACACTCAAACGTACATAATAAATTATTTTATTTTATTACGTTTGCATATGATATTACACACTTTAATAAAGAAATAATAGTACTTGTACATGCATAAAATTCAATATCTAGCTAAGAAATCACATGGGACAGTCCAAAAAATGTCTCCCCCATATGCTAAAACTAGTATTCGAATTTAATTTTGTTACTGTCAGCAATGTCTTCAAGCAATTAACTGAAGATCATCCAATGAATAAAAAATATATAAATTTGAAATTGAGAAAAAATAATATTTAACAAAAATCCCAAAGACGAAGATCTCCTCCTTCTTCATAGGCATTATTATTATTATCTTCGATCATCATCGGAGGCGGAGGATCAAAAAGCACCTCGTTGATCATATCAGTGTATTTGAATGAGTCAAAACTATTGTACCATGCTGCATTATTGATCATGGCCATGGTAGTCGATGCTTCGGGTTCTTGATCATATTCAGGTATGTAACAATAATTTTCAAAAGATGAGACTAATGAGGAGTCGTCTTCGATATGATTCGAAGGCGAATTAGAGGACAGTGATGGGGATGAGACTAATGAGGAGGTGGAGGAGGACGGCGGCGGAGATGGGTGCTTTCCGGTGGTGGTGGCAGCATTGTCAAGAAAGTTATTGGCTGCAGCTGCAGCTATTCTTTGAATGGACTTGGGGGACATGATTGTGGTGTTGTCAATATTGTGGGAGGATGAAAGTGGAAAATTGAAATTTGCTGAGGGGCCTTTTAGGCATAAAAGGGCAGCATCATATGCTCTGGCTGCAGCCTCTGCTGTTGAATAAGAGCCTAACCATATTCTTGTTTTTTGATTGGGTGCTCTTATTTCTGATACCCATGAACCCCAGCTCCTCATTCTCACTCCTTTGAATTTATTCATCTTCTTGTTGTTGCTGCTTGGTGAGGATGATTGAATCTTGTTGTTGACCATCTCTGTTTTCACCATTTTTTGAAGGGCTTGAATTAGAATTAGTTTGATTGTTGTGTGCTTTTTTTGCTATGTGAAATGGAATGGAATGAAATGAAATGGGAAAGTATTGGAAATGAAGGGGGAGAGGTTTGATATTTATAGATGGGGGTGGAGTGGGGTGGTTTAGTGAGCAGATCAGATCCCCTTTAGTCAAGGACTAGTAAGGGTCTAGTTGTAGCATAAAATGCCTGACAGATATATTCCAGTTTTGTATTGGATATATAAAATATTTATATAACATATTCATATTGACTAATTTGCCCTTTTAAAAAGGTGCTAATTATATTCAAATGAAGTTCATAATTTTGTAAAAAGGAAAAAAAAAGAAAGAAAAAGACTGCATATATCAGCTTTGGCAGTCTGGATCCCATATGCATAATTGAGAAAAGGAAACCTCATTGCTTGTTCTTAGAGTTTTTGACTTCAACAAGAAGTCACTCCATTCAACAAGACAGACAGCAAGAAAATGACTTCCCAAAAACCAGTGAAAATTTAATTAATAGAAAATGACATTTAAGGTGGACTATTTGATATGATATTATATATGGTATTATATTAACTCCAAGGGTGATTTAGACATTTGGGCACATGGATATCTTTTGGGTAAACATATCTTTGTATATAGTAGTAGCAGCAGCAGCAGCAGCTTCCAGGATTTGCAGCTGAGGAGAGAGAAAGACAAGATGCTTAATTATAATTAATTAAGTTATTAAGTAAGCTACTACTATTGTTTAGCTAATAGCTAGCTAGGGTGTACATGTGATGCTTAATTATAATTAATTAAGTTATTAAGTAAGCTACTACTTTTGTTTAGCTAATACTCCCTCCATTCCTAAATAAGTGACGTTTTGGAAGAAAAAATTTGTTCCAAATTATCTGTCGTTTACAACTTTCTAGGAGAATAAATTATTTACTTTTCTATATTACCCTTACCTTCTCTCATTGTCCTAAGAATTTGTCACCCTTAGTATTAATAGTTTTTAACTTCCCATAAAGGGGTAGTGATAGAATTTCACACATATTTTAATTATTAAATGATAATAGTAAATGACTTTCTTAATCTATGACCATGTGCAAAAACTTTAAACGACACTTATTTAGAAATGGAGGGAGTAACTAGCTAGGGGTGTACATGTGACCCTTACTCCTACAAAAATGAAAACTATATTTGTATATATTTTCTAACTCAAAAATTGAGATTTCCATAGAACATCCCATTAGTTATCTTGAATATATATGTTCACAATAAGTTCTTCAAGTCAAATATATATGTTATCTTTAATTTTATCTCATCTGCGAACTGAAGTTTAATAATTTGTTTTTTGAAAAGATATTATGAGTATTTGAGCCATAATGTGAAGTAAGGTTGTAATAGGATTAGTGACTATAAATACTATTTATTGTAAAACCCTATATAACAAGAAAACATCAATAAAACAACAAGCCGTCCGTGGAGTACCCAAATTGAAAAAACGCATAAATCTATGTGTTATTCTCTATTATCATGTTTAGAGCGTTTGAAAATAACTAAACAAAATTTCCCGTAAATTTAAACGCAGTAAACGCTCCACAAACAGATGCATATGCACAAATTAAACTCAAAATTAACGCGCAATAGAAACAGTAACTAAATTATAACCACCACCTTGCAGAAGAAAAAAAACAAGCAGCAGCTGGTGCCTCACTGGCTTGCATCTCTCCCACTCTAAAACCGCGTTATGGGGCTGGGCTATCACTCTCTCTCTCTCTCTCTCTCTCTCTCTCTCTATATCAAGGGAGATTAGCTAGAGGGTATCAGAACAAATAGCATATTCTACTTCATAAGCTTACGCCTGCATGACTTGACTTTTGTTGCAATCTCTCTTTTTCTCTTCTTTTATGGAGTGTAAAGTTTTTTTCGATGAGATTCTCATGTGTACGAGTACGACATTATAAGTATAATCAACACAACTAGCTATTTGGGGAAATGTATTGCCAGCACAAAATCACACGCACACTGTTTTCATACGTGTTACTCCCTCGTTCTTAATATAATAAGTCGTTTTAGAGTTATATATAAATATTAAAAAAATAATTATATAATATAAATTATTTATAATGTTCTTGTATTAGAAAAAAAGAATGTTATATATTGAAGAGAAAATAGCGAGAGAACCAAATTTATATTTAATAAGTACTTGGGGTAATATTGAAAACTAATTAAACAATTAATGCCTACTTGAAATTCTTAAACCACAAATATTAAGAGACAAAAATATTTATCTAAAATGACTTATATTAAGAGACGGAACGTAAAAGCTAATATACTCACTCCACGTGTTGCCTTTTAAAAAGTAAAATTTATTTTTATTTACTCATTTCGTTTTAAAATTAAATTTTAAATTGATATAAATTTATTTAATTTTAATTGATACAATTATTATATATAATTGTATACTATATAACACAAACTATTGATTATAAAATTTATTTCATTCTAAATTTTTATGATTCATACTAATTTTGAAGTTTAATATGCCGTTGTTTGACTTTAAAAGTCAAATTGTATCTCTAATTTTGAAAAGTAAAGATCGGAGTATCTGCTATTTGGAGATTTTAAGAAAATATTAATGACTTAATTTATCATATTATTCATACTTTAAATATTTATTTGTCTATCTTTTATATTTATTTTAATTAATCAGGCAAAACATTTATTATTTTTATGTTTTAACACTTTATTTATGTTACTCCATAAGGCTTCATGTGAATTTCTATACCATGGTGTGAACTAATAACATGTGCTACACCATGTTAACCTAAATTCCAACCTAATTTTGAAGAAGTAAAAAACCCACGTGAATTAGTCTGTTTTAATTAGTTAGTCTTTGGTTGGGAGGGCCGATGGTTCAACGCCGAGGAGAATCTGAGTGAAACATAATTAATTTTTCATCTTCTGAAGCAAACCTACTGAATTTTTGACTGACTTTTTATTGAAGCATAGGCTCAAGCCATGACGTTAACTTTTTACAATATTTCAAAATTGAATTTATAAACTAATTAGGATTCAGTAATTTCATGGTAAGTTGGTCAATTGACCAATACAGTGCTGATACGCAGGGAGAGATCACATATGAAATATAAATTATTAATAACTTAATTTATCATATTATTCTTAAATTAAATATAAATTATTTATTTTTCATATTTTTTAATAAATTTTAAAAATTAAGATTGTATACTCATTTTAATTAATTAAATAAAATATTAATTATATTTATTAATTTTTGCGTTTTTTCTTAAAATATCAAATAAAAAATAACGAGAGAGCATTAAATTACAAAGCCAAAGTATCATGGAAAGATAAAAAGTTAGAAGAAAAACACTCTACACATTGTACCGTACAAATGACCGGTACATTAAGTACCGGTCCTCCCCCCAATCCCGATGTATAAGATGTAATTTTACGATTTTCAATACTTGAGAGTTTTTGAAATTAATCGTCAATATTAATTACTCATTTAGGATGACTAAAACTATAATTATACCACTCCCTCATTTAGTGGGATCCATTTAGTTTCTTTTTCTATTGTCCCTTCACCTGCAAAACATTAATTACAGGTCTTGCTACTTGTACTTGCAAATCTAGTAATGCAAATACAACAGTTAGATCATGTCTTGCCATTAGAGCTAACTTCTTAATTTGCTCATATATAGGGTTTAACTATGCCCTATATACTACTATGATGCATGGCTGCAAGGGAATCAGTGAGATTCCACTCTCTCTCTCTCTGATCAACAATATGGAGTATTTAATTAACTTTATCTTAAATCTTAATGGCATGTTAATCATTAATTAATTACTTTGACCTCCCTGGCTGGTAGCTAGCTTGAAGAAACTAATTAGAACCTTCAATATCGAGTTCTGTCTCCGAAAAACTAGCTAGGGTTCTTGCAATTAACACGAAAGGAAAAGAAAGAAAATGCTCAAATACGTACATATAAAAAATTAAATCTAAGGATATCATTGCTATTTTACAAAGACAAGTGATCTTATATTTTCGAAACAGTAGCAATTAAACTTGCTATCACTGATCACTTGGTGTTGCTAAGAAGTGAAAGCAAGCTTAATGGTACAAGAAGGTTGATATGTACTAGGTAATTATTAAGTGCCTTATTATTATTATTATTATTATTCCAAGTACATCAAAATGAAGATACATGCTCCGAACCAGTATAATAAACAACTACACAATGTGAACTATATATATAATCAATCAATATTCAATAATTAATAATAATAATGTGACACACTAACCACCTATATATATTTTTGGTACAATAATAGTACTATTACGGATGAAGATCGATGTGACACAATATGAACTCGTACAATGTGTTAGACCTTCCGTACTAGGCTGGCACACATTAATGGTAATAATGTAAAGTCCGTATTAAAAAAGGATCGAATGCCAGCTAGCTAGCAAACTGCACGTATGTAGGACAGACCATATTAATGTAAATTCATAAGGTTTAGAACAAAGACTTTAGCTTTGTTTCAGAGTTTGATGAAATTATATTAATTAGTATATATATATTGGATGAGGGGATGGGCAAAAGTACTGGCTTTGGATTTTGGAGGTCATTGAATCTTAAAGTATGTTGGAGGATGAAGAGGCAAGATCCATGTGGGTAAGCTCTATGAAGCATCCAATTCTCACTTTCTGCCACATATATATATATATATATATATATATATATATATATATATAGAGAGAGAGAGAGAGAGAGAGAGAGAGAGAACTAGAGAGAAGGGGAGAGAAATTTCCAAGAAAAGAAGTATATATGCATGGTATATATTATCAACAACCATATCCATGGTAATGGCATACGTAGTAGTTGCGCTTGTGAAGACAAGATAATCTTGAGAGACGAACTTGTTGACTGATCAAATCTCTGTATGGAGGAACCAACAAAAGTGAGGTAATAAATTTATTTTATTTTTCGTTCTTTTCCTATTTGATATATATAATTTAAAGAAATGCTCAAGTAATTTTAATTTAATTGGTTTAATATGTAGCAGTAACATATATATAAAAGGAAAAAAAACAAGGAAAAGACTTTCACATTTAGTGCAAAAGCTTATAATTACTTCATGCTCCTAAACTTGTGCATCTCTCTCAAATAAATTCTTTCATGTCAATTACTACTAAGGTTTGTCGGATCTGTTGCGATAGTACTGTTTGAATTTCTAAAAACACCAGTTATAACTTATAAGTACATTATATTAATTTAAATATTAAATATTATATTCGTGAATTATATAAATTAAGTTTAAAATAAATTAATTCTATGACAACAAAACTTTAAGTACATTTAAATTTTCGAACATAAATGAATGGCACGATATCACTATATAAGTGTGCATCATATGTTGTCATTATATGTCATGTATCCATGCGTGACTTTCCTTTTAATTAATATAACTAAATTGTAATCCCATTGTTTTAATTAAAAAATATGTATGGGACAGAAATAACCTCAAATCATATATATATATATATATATATAGTAAGAGCATTCATAATAGTTTCTTCAATAAATTCTTTATCCTCAATTTTAAAGAATACATTAATAAATTATTATCTAACAGTTTCATTATACTTATTTTTAACTCTCTATTTTAATCTCTATATAGGATTTTACTCTCCAGGGGTCAGAGATTCAAAAGAGCGTTCTTTATACATGCAAAATAATATTTCACACTGTAAGACCCCAACTTTTATGAATAAAGATGATTTTTCTATAAATATCATTTTTGAATATTATGGAATTAATTTGATATAATGTTATAGTTGTGGATAATATTTATAAATTTTGCAAAGTATGCAAGTTGTTATATAATATTCGATTGGTCGGGGAATATTCGTTTTAATTAACAGGGAATATTTGTACAACGGCACAATCATTGGTGGATCCCACAACAGAATTATTGTCAGATTGAGATCGAAAACGACAAAAATATTTTATGAAAATAATGGCGGAAGTTTTACCGTTAACTGTTGAAACACCTTGTTAAAGTATAATAATATATCTGGCGTGGTTATGTAGAGTAGCCCCAGTATTGAGTATTGATGCTTACGTGAGAAGTCACTCAGTTTTGTTTAATTATTGCTACAGTAATTGATGCATAGTATCTCATATTATTTGATTCAATTATTGTCAATATTTTATATATTATTAAATCAATAATTGAGGCGACAAAGTTATTAATATTATTATTTGCAATATTGACGATGTCTAGAAGTTCTGTCAAGGAGAGGTTTGGTCACCTAATTGCGCGCCAATAAAAAAAATCCTTATTGGAAAGCCCCCTATTTCCTTGGAATCATCACGCAGTAAATCAACAAAGCCCAAAGTGATGTCTCTTTCCCCTTCAGGGAACGACCTGGTCGATTAATATTGTGAATTATAATAATGGTGATAAATGTTGTTTTATTATTATTATAAATGTAATAAAACAAAAAACTTTTTATATAAACAGAATACTTTTTATAAAGTTTTGTTTTATTTGATTATAAATAGAATTTATTATATTTTATTATGCATAGTGTTTGCATAGTAAAAACTTTTTATATAAAATGTAATACTTTTTATAAAGTTTTGTTTTATTTGATTATAAATAGAATATATTGTATTTTATTATGCATAGTATTTGCATAAGTGCTTCGCGTAGTGTTTGCATAAGTAAAACTTTTTATATAAAACATAATACTTTTTATAAAATTTTATTTAATTTGATTATAAATAGAATATATTATATTTTATTGATATAGTGCATCATAAGATCATTTCCATTCTCCTATAAATAGGATGCTTGGTTAGAATTGAAAATCACACCGAGAAATTGAAAAATCTTCTTCTATAATTAGAGGTGGCAAGCAGTGGGCATGGCAAGCGGCAGCCAAAAAGGGCTTGGGATTTTCACTTGCCAAAAGTAAACCAATAGCATCATGGGCTCACTTGGCGTGGTGGTGTTTACCACGGGTCAAGGTGGTTTATGCCTATTTTTTGGCACTTTTTGAGTCCAAGAATCCATGGTAGGCCGGCCAAGCTTGATGGGCGAAACAAAAAGCTCCGGGTTTTTGTGGGCTAAAAAATACTGACCCAAAGCCCACTTTTTTGACGGACGGCCGGCCCAATTTCATGCTTTGGGTCCGTTTGCCAGGTCTATCTATAATCTTGAGCGTATTTCTTTAGAGTTTAAGAAAGCTTTGAGCGTAGAAAATAGTGCAAGTTTTCTTCAAATATATCCCCGCCCTACCCGTCGGAATACTCTTCTTTTTAAGGTAAGGGGTATTAATTCTTTCGTATTCATGAAGAGAGTTATTTTCTTTCAATACTCGTAAGAGTTGTTGTGAAACCCCAGATTTTATGAATAAAGATTTAAATTTATCAAAATATTTTTTTGAATATTATGGTGTGGATTTGATATAATGTTATAGTTGTGGGTAGTATTTATAAATTTTTCAAAGTATGCAAGTTGTTATAAAATATTCGATTGGTGGGGAATATTCTTTTTATCGGGAATATTCTTACGACGACGACACAATCATTAGTGGACCCCACAACGGAGTATTGTCGTAGTTAGAAAATGATGAATTATCTTTTATAAAAATAACTACGGTAAGTGTTACCGTTAAAACTGTTGAACTACTCCAGTAGTAAAAGTACAATAATATGTCTGGCGTTGTTGCGTAGTAGCACACCACGGTATTGATTATTGATGCTTACGTAAGAAGTCACTCAGTTATACTCAATTATTGCTACAGTAATTGTTGCATCATATCTCTCATATTATTGATTCAATTATTGTCACACTATCATCTGCATAAAATATTTTTTTTTTATTAAATCAATACTTGAGACGACAAAGTTATTCATATTATAAACTGCAATATTTACAATATCTAGAAGTTCTGTCAAGGAGAGGTTTAGTCACCTAATTGCACGCCAATAGGGAGAAATCCTTATTGGAAAGCCCCCTCTTTCCTAGGAACGACCTGGTTGATAAATATTGTGAGTTATAATATTAATGATGAATGTTGTTTGGAGTTGAATTTGGAGACGCGGACGTGATATTTGAGTCCGGAACGACGAAATTAATAAAAATAGTCTATAAACACAAAATTTTCCGGGATTCACTATTTGGTTAAAAAGTCAACAGTTGATTTTTTAGGGAAAAGTCAAACTTCGAAATTTCAAAATTTATATTTTTGATTAAAATAGTTTCATTATGTTGGAATTGTTTGTGTTAGTAAAAATCGACATTTATTCCGATGAATCGGGTAATTTATCGGATAAATGAGCAATTAATTGCTACTAATTCACATGCTTATATAACTATTTGTTCACATATGTGTACTATTGAATCACATTATTTACTATTAGGGGAGTTGGTGCAAGATTGATAATACTTGCATGACTAAGTTAAAAATGGAGGTATAGATGGAGGTACTATACTATAATTCGTATTTTTCACATGATTATACTATTAATTCACATAATTGAACTATTGATTCACATTATTTACTATTAGGAGAGTTGGTGCAAGATTGATAATACTTGCAGGACTAAATTAAAAATAAAGGAAAAGTTGGAAGTATTGTACTGTAATTTTTTGAGCCCCAAAACGTGCAATTATCGAAACTATATTTTTCTATAAATAGAAGCTCATTCTTCCTTTATTTCTCACCAATTCACAAAAGCTTTAGAGCGATTATTATAAAGAGAAATTATAGAAAGAAGAGAAGAGAAGTCTGCTACCTCACTATTTCAAAGATCCAGCTTTTCTAAAGGTAGGAATATTATTTGTTGTACTCGTAGGAGATATTATTTCTTTCTTATCTATGAAGAGAACTTACATTATTCCATTCTTTATTATTCTATTGAATAACTCAGATACGCTGGCTACCATACTTGGTGAAATTCTTCTCATTGTTTCATTCTTTATCATTCTGTTGGAACATCCTGTCTGCATGCGTTTCTACGCCTTAACCTAGTTCCGCTCTTTATTATTCTGTTGGAATATCCTCATGCATGCGTTTCTGGCGGACTGATTCCGTCTTTTATTATTCTCGTTGAATATCCTGCTCAGGCGCGTTCGCTACGGACCGATTCCGCCTTTTATTATTCTATTGGAATAACTCTTTTTTGCTGATCTATCGCATGCTCGGTGATTTCTTTTGTTATTCCATTCCTTATTATACTCAAATGGTTGGTTAAAGTTTTGACTTCTATACTCCATAAAATTAGTGGAATATCCTTGATATTTGCGCTTCATCCAAAGATCTTTTCATAGAAATATTCTTCTCGAGCATTCTTGAATTTTACTCTACAAAGCGAAGATCATGTTGACAATTTGGACATTATTAGTTCTGGATAAAATAATTCTTGAACTTGTTTTATTGAATTCTTATATCATTGTCATCATCCTCATGTTTATATTTTGTTGAAAGTCATATGTGGCCTATAAAGGTGCATAGATGGACTTGGTATGATTATGACACTGTGAATTATTCAATGTACTACTCATGACCGTAATGTTACAAATGATGTGGTAAAAGTCTTCATTGGCGTCTGTCTTCGCATTGATGGACAAGTTGTTGGCATGATCATGACCATTAATGAATACACAAATATTCTTGGCCCGTAGTGCAATGGATAATTGTGGTCGTGATACTAAAGAATATCCTTGGTAGTAGTGCGGGGTGATTCGATGATGTGGATTATTTATTAAAAGTCGATTCCCATGATAAAAGTGATGAAAAACCTTCTAAATCATAAAATATAGTAGATTTTATTCTCTACTGACTCTTTTAATGGATTGCTTGTTCATTTATGCAGCTTAAACTTGATGGTTGTTATATTGTATCAGTTTAACACTGTTGAAGGCTAACGATAATATATTTTGCATTATCTTAGTCATAATATTTCCTACTGGGCTAGTTGAGCTCACCCTTTTACTTTTATTGTTCTCTTCAGAAAATGAGAACGTAGTAGGGACTAGTCGGGGAACGGAGTCAAGGACCAGATGATAGCATTAGTAGTCCTCACTATTCTGTGAAATAGTGTAATAATAATTGTAATGAGGACTCCTTTTGAGTTTGTATAATCTCTAGTATACAATATTTGTATTCAAACTCACAGCTTATGTTTTGTCGTATTGTACACGACAGTTGTATTATTAAGTTGTATTTGAATTTATGTACCATGTAAGTGGCGACCCAAGATGGCTGACGTATACCTAATTTTGGGGGCGTCACAGTTGGTATCAAAGCTTAGGGATATGATCCATTGCTAAGATGTGAGACTAGAACTAGGAGGGGAGAGACGGGGAATTCCTTCGTTAGTATGACCTACCTAAGTTTATTTGATATTTAATTGGTCGGTCAGAGTATAGGGATAATATGTGATGTTAATTAACCCTTGTTTTGTGGCAGTATTTGAAAATGACATCCGAGAATGTTGAGAATAGCAATGGAGCACAGAGACCGTTGAGTCTTCACAAATCAATAATCGGGACAATGTGCAACAGGGATGGCGATAATCCTCTTATAAACACCAACACCGATCAATCGATTGACGAGCGACGAGACGTTTAGGAGCTTTTTAGAATTACATACATCATCGGTGAAGGCCACCTCTGCTCATAATCTGAGGAGTAAACAATGGCAACCACGGTTGGTCACCGCTAAATAATTCAAGGAGGCTGGACCACCGGAGTTTTTGGGAAAGCCGTAACCACTTAAAAGCGTAGACGTGGTTAAAGCGATCACCAAGATATTTGATGTCTTGGGATGCTCCGAGGAGCAAAAGGTTCCTTTGCCACCTTTATGTTGCGTGAAGAGGCGGATCACCGGTGGGAATCAGAAAAGCGATACTCACTGACGCACTCAAGATGTCTTGGGAGAAGTTCCAAGAGTCATTCAACGACAAGTACTTTCCCGAAAGTATTCGTCACATGAAGGAGGTAGAGTTTATCAAGTTGGAACAAAACAATATGACCGTGTCGCAATACGAGGCTAAATTTGCGGAGTTATCCCAGTTTGCATCCCATTTAGTTGATAATGAGGAGCGAATGACGCGAATGTTTTTAAGAGGTTTGAAGCCGGAGATACGCCAATATCTTATTTCTCATAAATTTTTTGTATTCAGATGTTGTAAATAGGGCTCAGTTAGTGGAGCGTGATAATGAGTCAACGCAACCAAAAGAGAGCAAATTTAAAGAAAGTGATAATCTGGGGTGATAATTGAATCATCAAAGCGGTGATAAAGTATGGAGGGAATCAACATGCCAGAAATGGTAACCACTTCGGTGGTAATCATGGTCAAAATAATAAGAATGGACATTTTAAGAAGAGGAGATTCAACAATGATGGAAAAACGTAAGCACCAGCACCCGTTGTTAAGGAAGGAGAATGACCACCTATCATATGCTTCAAATGCGGAGGGGAGGGACACATCAGTCCAAACTGCGCGATGCCATCCAAAACATGTTATAATTGTGGAAGAGAAGGTCACTTAGCCCGATTTTGTCATTCACCGAAGACAAGTTCAGCTAGGATGGAGGCACCAAAGGCCGTCCCAGAAAAGTCAAAGTCGGTAGTTTAATAGAGAACGTTTTTTTTTCGTGACGAGGAACCTGAATAAAAATTATCACGGGTATGTTAGTCATAAACTCTTGCGAAGTCTATACCATGTTAGATACCGGTTCTACTCACTCTTTTATTTCACCTAGTTGTGTTCAATGTTTGAATTTAACTCCTGAGAAGTTAGATTTTGATTTATCTGTTGAAACTCAGTTGGGAGAAACCTTCATTACCTCCACTATTTATAAATCTTGTTCAAATCAACACTTTCACGTTACCTGTCAATCGTATCTCTTTGAAAATACTTGCCTTTGATGTGATTTTAGGAATCGATTGGTTAACTACTCATCATGCTTTTTGTAAGGTTGTTAGCTTTCATATTCCTAACCAACCTGTTATGCGAATTCAAGCAACCAAATCACTAAAGTCAATCATGGTCATATCAAGCCATAAGTAAAGAGCCCTGGTCCTTTCGTTGTTGACTTCCATGTGTGGAATGCACCGCCGGACTTTACAGTGGCGTATTTGTGAATGACGATGGCAAGTTGATAGGTATCAATGTGACGTGTTACCCAAGTCTTGGATGAGAGTCACAGCTTTTGAATGATATTTCTATTGTTAATAAATTTCACGTATTCTTGAAGACTTCTTAGCCTACCCCTAGGCGTGAAATCGAATTTTGTATTGACCCCAAAGACAAAACCCATTTCTAAAACCCTCAAATATTTCTTCAACTAAAATGAACGTAACATACGCCAAAGACGACGTTGGCTCGAAATACATTGAAGATTACGATCGTACCATTCAATACCATCGTGGGAAAGCGGCAAGTAGTGGTAGTTGACGCGTTGAGTAGAAGATCGTATGCGTTTATGATTGCGATGTTGTTAACATAAAGAACCATTTCGTTCGACTTACAAATGATGAAGATAGAGTTAAAGACTCTAGGAACCCACGTGAAGATAACGAATATACGATTAGAATTAACTTTAATCAATAAAGTTAAATCCGCTCAAGCTGTAAGACCCCGAAATTTTTTTAAATAAAAAGGAATTTCCTTTATTTATTATTTTGAAATAGTAAGGGTTGATTTGATTAATGTGGTTAGTTATGGGTAAAATGCGCAAATTTTACAAAATAAACAAGTGGTGATATAATATTCATTATTGTCGGAGAATATTCGTTTGGTCGTGGAATATTCATGATTTGTCGAGAATATTAAATGCGACGGCGCGACCATGTGTGGGCCCCATAACTAAAAGCGATTGGAGGAAGAAAACGACAAAATAAGTTGTTTAAAAATAACGGCGTAGTTATTACTGCATACATCGCTGGAATACCGTTGGTTAAAACACGATGTCTACGTTATTACGCGATGCTTTACATTCAGTATTGCACCAATTATTGATTCTTACGTAAGAAGGCACTACTCAATAATGGTTACGATAATTCTTTCAAAGATTTTTTATTTTATTGATTCAATAATTGCTTTGCGTTGATATTTTATATTCTTTGTTGTTTCAATAATTGTCATTACACAAGATTTTTTTCATTATCGAACCAATAATTCATTATCCTAATAATATTATTAGATAACATTATTGGCAATGTCTAGAAAGTTCTGTCTAAGGAGAGGTTTGGTCACCTAATTGCGGCCAAAGAAGGAGAAATTCTTATTGAAAGCCCCTTTTTCCTGAAAGCTGCACGGTTGTCAATATTGTGATTCTGTAATATTATTTGTGAATAATTAATTATTGATTCATATGATGAGGAAAATATTGATTTTATGTGGATATAGATGGAGAAATTTTTATAGTGACAATTGTTGAAAATTAATATTTTATCTTTTTACGATAAAATAATTCATTTAAATATATTATTTTAATAATATATTAACGATGATATTTTTACGATGAATGTGGGATATATGAGTATATGTGGAGGAGGAGTATTTTTGTTACCAAAATGTTTAAAACATATTAAACATGTCGATGGACCCCATTTATTATTTGAAATTTGATTATAAACCAATAAAATCGCCCATTTATGGATTTCGGTCAATTTTTGTTTGGAATTTGGAAAAACTTTCTTACCGTAAAGTTGTAGAGAATTGAATTTCCTATAAAACCTCATGATTTGAATTTTCCGGCAAAAGGGCTATTTATTATGAATTATTGAAGTTCAAGTCTCAAAATAATTGATTTTGGAAGTTTAAAATATTTAAAATATGAAAAACGTTTTTTTTGTTATTAGTGGGTCTAGCATGTGGTTTGAATTCAGATTTTCAGAATTCAAAGAGTGGGCGTAAGAATTTATATATATATATATATTATTATATTAAATTTTCTGCTTTGGTGTTCTAAGCAATTTCCTATAAATAGGTGCTTAGGTTAGAATTGAAAATCACACCAGAAATCAAGTTTTTCTCTCTATATTATCGGCGTATTCTTGTGAGTATTTTGAGTATACTTTGGGTATTGCTATACGGTGAAAGTTCAAGTCATAGCCTATATCCTGTGTTTCAACTAAAATCTTGTCTTTTCGAGGTAAGGGATGTTATTTTCTTCTCAAATGATATTATTTCTTCAATATCATTATCTTTGAAATATTAGTTGGAACTTTTTATCAAATTTGGAACTTTTTTTCATGTCGGGGGTTCTTTGTTAATGAGTTCTTATTCATGAGTTCTTATTCACGAAAGACTTATTCACGAAGTCTTATTCACGAAGCGTGAAGATGTTTTTGTGAAATTTCTATCTTTTGGTGTTTGAGTTACTATTCACGATACTCGGCACTATTTCACGATATCTGACCTTATTCACGAATCGACGACTTACACTATTCATCGAAAAATGAAAATTTTCTTTTTCGTCAAAATATCTATTATGGATACTAGCTTTGATTGTATCCATGTTTTGATCATTCTTGAATTTTACACCACTATGATTATTTTTGAGGTATTTTTGGGCGTGGATAAAACAAAGTACGAATCCTTAATCCTTAATCCTTGTCATTTTGTTTTCTTTGGATTCGTTTTTTTAAAAAATATATATTTTCATCATCCTCGATCTTAAATGATGATATTATTGAATATCTTTGGCTGTAGTGCAAAGATGAATGATTTATGATGAATATCTTTGGCCCAGTAGTGCAAAGATGAATGATTTCGATGAATATCTTTGGCCCAGTAGTGCAAAGATGAATGATTTTGGATGAATATCTTTGGCCAGTAGTGCAAAGATGAACAGTGTTTAGATGAACATGACTAATCGGTGAATGTCCTCGGCTCAGTAGTCACGAGGATGGATATTTGATCCCGATATATATTGATTGATGTTACAGGGGATAAAATAGGCGATGAACTTTAAAATTCATACATAGAAGATAGTAGTTTGCATTCTCTATTTAACTCTTCTAATGAATTATTATTTCACCATGCGATATTGATTTAAAACTTGTTGTCTATTGTATTCTATTATATTTTTCCCTGTTGAAGACTAACGATAATTTTGTTGTATATTATCTTAGTCATAATATTCTTTACTGGGCTAGTCGAGCTCACCCTTTTTCCTTTTTGTTCCATTTTTCTTCTCAGGAGGCGAGAATGTAGCGAATACTAGTCGGGGTATGGAATAAAGGTTCTAGAAAGAGTTGTTTAGTAGTCCTCACCATTTTTATAAAATAAAGTATCAATAATTATGATGATGATTTATTTGTATGTGGATATTGTCTAGATGGCAATATCTGTATTTAAACTCACAGTTTATATGTTGTAATAATAAAGTTGTAGTTATTTCTGTACCATGTATTTGGCGACTCAGAATGGGTTGGATGGAATGGACCTATTTTGGGGGTATCACAGTTGGTATCAGAGCTTAGGGATATGATCTCTGGCGGAGATCGGGGAATAGAACTAGGAGGGGAGAGACGAGTAAATCCTTCGCTAGTGTGTCCTACCTAAGCTTATTTGTTAGTTGGTTAGTATATAGGGATATTATGTGATATATTGATTTCCTTAATTAACCCTTGTTTTATGACGTTATTTGAGAATGTCGATTGAGAATATTAACAATTGGAGTGAATGAGGCCGTGGAGATGCATGTCTTTACCAACGAGGAGGGCGTGCAACAGTTGGCAATGTACCTCCTGTAAACAATACCACCGAAAGGCACGATAAAACGACGGGATGTTTAGAAGCTTTTTGCGATTCATGCAAAAATCGATTTGAGGAGACTCGTGTTCAAAACATAGGAGAAATGATAGCAATTCACGGGTTGTCACAACCAAGCGCTTCGAAGAGTTGGGACCACGAATTTAAGGGAAAGCCGATCCGATCATGGCGAAACATGGGTCAAGCAAATTACAAAGATATTCGATGTCTTGGGATGCGGGAGGAACAGAAGGTTCCATTCGCCACCTTTATGTTAAAAGTGGCGAAGCAGACTCTTCGGTGGGAGTCGTGAAGCGTACCCATCCATCCAACAAGGCCAAGATGTCTTGGGAGACGTTTGAGAACTATTTAATGACAAATACTTTCCCGAAAGTGTTCGTCGTATGAAGGAAGTGGAGTTTATTAGACCGGAGCGAGAACAACATGGCGGTGTCTCGGTAGATGAAGCGAAGTTTGCGGAGTTGTCGAGTTTGCACCTCATTTGGTGGAAAATGAGGAGCGAATGACGCGTGATATGTTTACGAGGGTCTAAAACCCAGATTCGACAATATCTTATCTCTCATAAATTTTCTTTATATTCAGATGTTGTAAATGTGGGGCTCAATTATTAGGCGTGATAACGAGTATGTTCAACCGAGGGACCACAACCGAGGTCATATCGGTGTGTGATCATCAAAACGATGATAACCAATGGGAGGAAAAAGAATACGGACAAAGGCGGTAACCACTCGGGTGGTAATCGTGGCCATGATAATAGGAGAGGTGACTCAGTGGACATTTCAAGAAGAGAAGGTTCAACAATAACCATGTGAAGACGTCGGCCAAGAATGAATCGGTTCAAGGGAGGAGAACGACCACCCCATCGTATCTTTATAAATCTGGAAAGAGGGACATATCGGTCCAAACGCCCTACAGTTCGGTATGCTATAATTGTGGAAAGGAAGGACATATAGCTCGAGAGTGTCACGATAGCGAAACCAAGTCCAGCGAGGATGGTGACTCGAAAAGGATGTCCCGATAAGTTGAAATCGGTGGTTTCTTGGAAGAAGCGTTTTCGTGACTTCTCAAAATGCGAGGAACACGAACGGTTAGCACGGTTAGTTAATTATAAATTCTTGCGAAATTTATACCTTACTGAATCTGGGAGTTCTACCCATTCTTTTATCTCTCTCTGCTTTGCGTTCAACGTTTGAATTTGACTACGGAGAAATTAGACTTTGACCTATCTGTGGAGACTCAGTTAAGAGAAACTTTTATTACATCCGTTGTTTAGAAATCTTGCTTGATTCGGTTGGCACTATCACATTACACATTAACCTTATTTCTATAGGAATATTTGTTTTGATGTGATTTTAAGGTTAACTACTCATCATGCCAAAATTGATTGCTTTAAATGGGTTGTTAGTTTTCATATTCTTAAGCAACACATTATTCAATTCAAGCAACCAAACCATTGAAGTCAAACTCTTTCATATTAAATTATAAAGCCATTTGTTTATTGAAAAGCGAATGTCAAGCTTTCTTAGTCCATGTTATGGATTTGAATAAAGATACGTCGATTTGAATAATATTCCTGTTGTTATTGATTTTTCCCGACGTATTTCTGAAAAATTTCTTGGCCTACTCTCGGGCGTGATATTGAATTTGTATCAACTTTAAATCCGGTCTGAAAACCCATTTCTAAAATCTCATATCGAATGGCTCTATTGAACTTGAGTTAAAAACCCAACTATAGAAGTTGATACCCGAGCCTCTATCTGGTGACTTCCTTTGGGAATACAATGCAAGCCGCACTCTCGTGGGGATGCCATATTCGTCGGTAGTAGTAAACGATAGGTGTCATTGTGATGTCTTTATCCAAGATTGGGATATGAGTCACGATTGAGAGCAACCTAAGTCGGTAATCAAAATATGTAGCTTTAGAAGCTTAGTTAGTTATTATCGGAGATTCGTTGAAGGATATTCTCGAATCGCTATTCCATTAACGCAATGACTCGTAGAGATACAAAATTCGAATGGAGCAAAGAAATGTGGGAAGAGCTTGAAGAACTCAAGAGGAGACTCATTTCAAACATGTTACGACCATGTCATCCTGGAAAGCTTAACGTGGTAGGCGACGTGTTGAGTAGAAGATCGTATATCTGAGATCTGAGTACGATATTGTCAAAAACTAATTTCAGTTATAATTTACAAATAATAGAGATGGAGATGAAAACTCTAGTACCCACGTGATGATATCTGAGTATAATCGACTTTAATCGATAAAGTTAAAAGTCGTTCAAGCTACACACCGGGGCTGATGAATTTGAAGAAGGAGGTGCAAGAAGTTGTTATTTTAAAAGCGAGAATCGGTGAGGTGAGGAAAACTCAAACCTTCGATTTATTAATCCATTTGAAATTCTCGATCGAATAGGAACTGTGGCCTATAGACTCGTTTTACCGCCAAGTATGGCGCGTGTTCATAACGTTTTTCACGTATCGATGTTACGTAAATATGTGGACGACCCAAACCACGTCATTGAGTTAGAACCGGACAAGATAGTCGAAGACTTAACGTACGAGGAGGTACCTGTCAAGATCTTGGATAGGAAAGAACATGTCCCATGTCTGAGGTTATACCACAAGTTAAAGTTTTGTGGAGAAACCATGCTATTGAGGAAATAACCTGGGAGTTGGAAACGAAAATGAAAGCGAGGTATTTTCATCTTTTCGAAACACCAGTTACGTACGTCAATTTCGAGGACGAAATTTCATAAGGAGGGAGTTGTAAGACCAAAAATTTTTTTAAATAAAAGGAATTTCCTTTATTTATTATTTTGAAATAGTAAGGGTTGATTTGATTAATGTGGTTAGTTATGGGTAAAATCGCAAATTTTACAAAATAAACAAGTGGTGATATAATATTCATTATTGTTTGGAGAATATTCGTTTGGTCGTGGAATATTAAATGCTTTGTCGAGAATATTAAATGCGACCAGTGCAGCACCATGTGTGGAGCCCCATAACGGAAAGCGATTGGAGGAAGAAAGCGACAAAAATAAGTTGTTTAAAAATAACGGGCGTAGTTATTCTGAGATTTACACATGTTGGAATACCCTTGGATTGGTTAAAACACGATGTCTACGCGTTATTGCACGATGACACGCAGTATTGCACCAATTATTGATTCTTACGTGAAGGCACTACTCAATAATGGTTACGATAATTCTTGCTTCGATTATTTTATTTTATTGATTCAATAATTGCTGCGTTGATATTTTATATTCTTTGTTGTTTCATAATTGTCATTACACAAAAGATTTTTTCATTATCGAACCAATAATTCACATTATCTGAATAATATTATTAGATAACATTATTGGCAATGTCTAGAAAGTTACATCTAAGGAGAGGTTTGGTCACCTAATTGCGGCGCCAAGTAAGGAGAAATTCTTATTGAAAGCCCCTTTTCACTGGAACCTGCACGGTTGTCGATATTGTGATTACAGTAATATTATTTGTGAATAATTAATTATTGATTCATATGATGAGGAAAATATTGATTTTATGTGGATATAGATGGAGAAATTTTTTATAGTGACAATTGTTGAAAATTAATATTTTATCTTTTACGATAAAATAATTCATTTAAATATATTATTTTAATAATATATTAACGATGATATTTTTACGATGAATGTGGGATATATGAGTATATGTGGAGGAGGAGTATTTTTGTTACCAAAAATGTTTAAAACATATTAAACATGTCGATGGACCCCATTTATTGACCAAATTTGATTATAGCACGTAAAATCGCCCATTTATGGATTTCGGTCAATTTTGTTTGGAATTTGGAAAAACTTTCTTACGTAAAGTTGTAGAAATTGAATTTCCTATAAAACCTCATGAGATTTGAATTTTCTCAGCAAAAGGGCTATTTATTATGAATTATTGAAGTTCCAAGCTCAAAATAATTGATTTTTGGAAGTTTAAAATATTTAAAATATGAAAACGTTTTTTTGTTATTAGTGGGTCTAGCATGTGGTTTGAATTCAGATTTTCAGAATTCAAAAGAGTGGGCGTAAGAATTTATATATATATATATTATTATATTAAATTTTCTGCTTTGGTGTTCTAGCGATTTCTATAAATAGGTCTTTAGTTTAGAATTGAAAATCACACGAAACTGAAGTTTTTCTCTCTATATTATCGGCGTATTCTTGTGAGTATTTTGAGTATACTTTGGGTATTGCTTTACGGTGAAAGTTCAAGTCATAGCCTTTATATCCTGTTTCAACTAAATCTTGTCTTTCGAGGTAAGGATGTTATTTTCTTCTCTCGAATGATATTATTTCTTCAATATCATTATCTTTGAAATATTGGTTGGAACTTTTTATCAAATTTGGAACTTTTTTCATGTCGGAGTTCTCTTTGTTAAGATTCTTATTCATGAGTTCTTATTCACGAAGTCTTATTCACGAGTCTTATTCACGAAGCGTGATGATATTTTTGTGAAATTTCTATCTTTTGGTGTCGGAGTTATTATTCACGTATACGGCACTATTCACGAATACGACACTATTCATCGAAAAATGAAAATTTTCTTTTTCGTCCAAAATATCTATTATGGATACTAGCTTTGATTGTATCCATGTTTTGATCATTCTTGAATTTTACACCACTATGATTATTTTTGAGGTATTTTTGGACGTGGATAAAACAAAGTACGAATCCTTAATCCTTAATCCTTGTCATTTTGTTTTACTGGATTCGTTTCTTTAAAAAAATATATATTTTTCATCATCCTCAGTCTTAAATGATGATATTATTGAATATCTTTGGCCTGTAGTGCAAAGATGAATGATTTATGATGAATATCTTTGGCACAGTGCAAAAGATGAATGATTTCGATGAATATCTTTGGCTGTAGTGCAAAGATGAATGATTTCGGATGAATATCTTTGGCCCGTAGTGCAAAGATGAGCAGTGTTTAGATGAACATGACCAATCGGTGAATGTCCTTGGCACTTTTGTAGTGCGAGGATGGATATTTGATCCCGGATATATATTGATTGATGTTACGAGGGATAAAAATAGACGATGAACTTTAAAATTCATACATAGAAGATAGTAGTTTGCATTCTCTATTTAACTCTTCTAATGAATTATTATTTCATTGCGAATATTGATTTAAAACTTGTTGTCTATTGTATTCTATTATATTTTTCCTGTTGAAGACTAACGATAATTTTGTTGTATATTATCTTAGTCATAATATTCTTCTTTGGCTAGTCGAGCTCACCCTTTTTCCTTTTTGTTCCATTTTTCTTCTCGGGAGAGCGAGAATGTAGCGAATACTAGTCGGGGTATGGAATAAAGGTTCTAGAAAAGAGTTGTTTAGTAGTCCTCACCATTTTATAAAATAAAGTATCAATAATTATGATGATGATTTATTTGTATGTGGATATTGTACAGATGGCAATATCGTATTTTTAACTCACAGTTTATATGTTGTAATAATAAAGTTGTAGTTATTTCTGTACCATGTATTTGGCGACTCAGAATGGGTTGGATGGAATGGACCTATTTTGGGGGTATCACAGTTGGTATCAGAGCTTAGGGATATGATCTCTGGCGGAGATCGGGGAATAGAACTAGGAGGGGAGAGACGAGTAAATCCTTCGCTAGTGTGTCCTACCTAAGCTTATTTGTTAGTTGGTTAGTATATAGGGATATTATGTGATATATTGATTTCCTTAATTAACCCTTGTTTTATGGCGGTGTTTGAGAATGTCGTGAGAATATTAACAATGGAGTGAATGAGGCCGTGGAGATGCGTGTCTTTACCAACGAGGAGGGCGTGCAACAGGTGGCAATGTACCTCCACAAAAACAATACCACTTTGAGCGGGGCGATAAGCGGCGGGATGTTTAGAAGCTTTTTGCGATTCATGCAAAATCGAGACGAGGAGACTTCGTGTTCAAAACATAGGAGGAAATGATAGCAATTCACGGGTTGTCACAACCAAGCGATTCGAAGTTGGGACCACCAGAATTTAAGGGAAAGCGATCCGATCATGGCGAAAACATGGGTCAAGCAAATTACAAAGATATTCGATGTCTTGGGATGCGGAGGAACGAAGGTTCCATTCGCCACCTTTATGTTCCGTGGCGAGGCGTGATCTTTGGTGAGTATCGTGAAAGCGTACCCCATCCAAATTGCGCTTCGGCGTGTCTTGGGAGACGTTTGAAAACTATTTAATGACAAATACTTTCACGAAAGTGTTATAATCATATGAAGGAAGTGGAGTTTATTAGATCGGAAGCGAAACAACACGATTTGGTGTCTCGGTTATGAGGCGAAGTTTGAGTTGTCGGTTTGCACCTCATTTGGTGGAAAATGAGGAGCGAATGACGCGTATGTTTACGAGGGGTCTAAAACCCGAGATTCGACAATATCTTATCTCTCATAAATTTTCTTTATATTCGGATGTTGTAAATGGGCTCAATTATTAGGCGTGATAACGAGTATGTTCAACCGGGACCACAACCGTGGTCATATCGGTGTGATGCTGATCATCAAAGCGATGATAACGGTGGGGAGGAAAGAATACGGACAAAGGCGGTAACCACTCGGGTGGTAATCGTGGCCATGATAATAGGAGAGGTGACTCAAGTGGACATTTCAAGAAGAGAAGGTTCAACAATAACCATGTGAAGACGTCAGCGCCAGCAGCAACTGGTTCCAAGGGAGGAGAACGACCACCGGTCGTATCTTTATAAATCTGGGAAAGAGGACATATCGGTCCAAAGCGCCCTACAACAGTTCCAGATGCTATAATTGTGGAAAGGAAGGACATATAGCTCGAGAGTGTACGGTAGCGAAACCAAGTCCAGCGGGGATGGTGACTCAAAAGGATGTCCCGGATAAGTTGAAATCAGCGGTTCTTGGAAGAGCGTTTTTCGTGACTTCTCAAAATGCGAGGAACCCGAACGAAGTTAGCACGGGTTAGTTAATTATAAATTCTTGCGAAATTTATACCTTACTAGATACCGGTTCTACCCATTCTTTTATCTCTCTTGCTTGCGTTCAACGTTTGAATTTGACTACGGAGAAATTAGACTTTGACCTATCTGTGGAGACTCCGTTAAGAGAAACTTTTATTACATCCGTTGTTTAGAAATCTTGCTTGATTCAGGTTGGCACTATCACATTACCTGTTAACCTTATTTCTATAGGAATATTTGTTTTTGATGTGATTTTAAGGTTAACTACTCATCATGCCAAAATTGATTGCTTTCGTAAGGTTGTTAGTTTTCATATTCTTAAGCAACTTTGTTATTCAATTCAAGCAACCAAACCATTGAAGTCAAACTCTTTCATATTAAATTATAAAGCCATTTGTTTATTGAAAAGCGAATGTCAAGCTTTCTTAGTCCATGTTATGGATTTGAATAAAGATCGTCGATTTGAATAATATTCTGTTGTTATTGATTTTTCCCCGACGTATTTCAAAAAATTTCTTGCCTACTCTCGGGCGTGATATTGAATTTGTATCAACTTTAAATCGGTACAAAACCCATTTCTAAAATCTCATATCGAATGGCTCTATTGAACTTGAGGAGTTAAAACCCAACTATAGAAGTTGATACCCGAGCCTCTATCTGGTGACTTCCTTTGTGGAATACAAAGCCCGACTCTCTCGTAGGGATGCCATATTCGTGCGGTAGTAAAGCGATAGGTGTCATTGTGATGTCTTATCCAAGATTGGGATATGAGTCACGATTGAGAGCAACCCTAAATTTGTAATCAAAATATGTAGCTTTCAAGCTTAGTTAGTTATTATCGAGATTCGTTGAAGGATATTCTCGAATCGCTATTCCATTAACGCAATGACTCGTAGAGATACAAAATTCGAATGGAGCAAAGAATGTGGGAAGAGCTTGAAGAACTCGAGAGGAGACTCATTTCAAAGACATGTTACGACCATGTCATCCCGGAAAGCGAGCGTGGTGGTGACGTGTTGAGTAGAAGATCGTTATACAAATCGACAAGTGCGATATTGTCAAAAACTAATTTCAGTATAATTTACAAATAATAGAGATGGAGATGAAAACTCTAGGTACCCACGTGATGATATCTGAGTATAATCGACTTTAATCGATAAAGTTAAAGCCATTCAAGCTACACACGGGTGATGAATTTGAAGAAGGAGGTGCAAGAAGTTGTTATTTTAAAAGCGAGAATCGGTGAGGTGAGGAAAACTCAAACCTTCGATTTATTAATCCATTTGAAATTCTCGATCGAATACGTGTTAAAATCTTGGATAAGAAGGATCATATTCAACACTCAAAGGTTATACCTCAAGAGTTATAATCTGAAATGAAGTCAAGGTATCCTCACCTCTTTGGCATATCAAGTGCGTACGTAAATTTCGAGGGCGAAATTTCATAAGGAGTGGAGATTTTGAAACCCCAGATTTTATGAATAAAGATTTAAATTTATCAAAATATTTTTTTGAATATTATGGTGTGGATTTGATATAATGTTATAGTTGTGGGTAGTATTTATAAATTTTTCAAAGTATGCAAGTTGTTATAAAATATCCGATTGGTCGGGGAATATTCTTTTTGTCGGAGAATATTCTTACGACGGCACAATCATTGGTGGACCCCACAACGGAAGTATTGTCGTAGTTAGAAAACGACAGAATTATCTTTTTATAAAAATAACGGCGGAAGTGTTACCGTTAAAAGCTGTTGAACTACTTTCTTAGTAAAAGAAAGAATGCGATGTCTGGCGTGGTTGCATAAGAGCACACGGTATTGATTATTGATGCTTACGTAAGAAGTCACTCAGATTATACTCAATTATTGCTACGATAATTCTTTGCGTCATATCTCTCTCATATTATTGATTCAATTATTGTCACACTATCACCTGCATAAAATATTTTTTTTATTAAATCAATACTTGAGACGACAAAGTTATTCATATTATAAACTGCAATATTTACAATGTCTAGAAGTTCTGTCAAGGAGAGGTTTAGTCACCTAATTGCACGCCAATAGAGAGAAATCCTTATTGGAAAGCCCCATCTTTCCTAGGAACGACCTGGTTGATAAATATTGTGAGTTATAATATTAATGATGAATGTTGTTCGGAGTTGAATTTGGAGGCGGACGTGATATTTGAGTCCTAACAGCGAAATTAGTAAAAATAGTCTATAAACACAAAATTTTTCGGGATTCACTATTTGGTCAAAAAGTCAACAGTTGACTTTTTAGAGAAAAGTCAAACTTTGAAATTTCAAAATTTATATTTTTGATTAAAATAGTTTCATTATGTTGGAATTGTTTGTGTTAGTAAAAATCGACATTTATTCCGATGATAATTGATGTCTAGGGGTTATATCGATAAATCGGGTAATTTATCGGATAAATGAGCAATTAATTGCTACTAATTCACATGCTTATATAACCATTTGTTCACATATGTGTACTATTGAATCACATTATTTACTATTAGGGGAGTTGGTGCAAGATTGATAATACTTGCATGACTAAGTTAAAAATAGAGGTATAGATGGAGTACTATACTATAATTAAGTATTTTCACATGATTATACTATTGATTCACATAATTGAACTATTGATTCACATTATTTACTATTAGGGGAGTTGGTGCAAGATTGATAATACTTGCAGGACTAAATTAAAAATAAAGGAAAAATTAGAAGTATTGTACTGTAATTTTTCGAGCCCCAAAACGTGCAATTATCGAAACTATATTTTTCTATAAATAGAAGCTCATTCTTCCTTTATTTCTCACCAATTCACAAAAAGCTTTAGAATGATTATTATAAAGAGAAATTATAGAAAGAAGAAGAAAAGTCTCTTTACTCACTATTTCAATATCCAGGTTTTCTAAAGGTAGGGAATATTATTTGTTGTACTCGTAGGGAGTATTATTTCTTTCTTATCTATGAAGAGAACTTCATTATTCCATTCTTTATTATTCTATTGGAATAACTTGTATACGCTGCTACCACAGCTTGGTGAAATTCTTCCATTGTTTCATTCTTTATCATTCTGTTGGAACATCGTATATCATGCGTTCTACGGGACTGGTTCCGCCTCTTTATTATTCATTGGAATATCCTCATGCATGCGTTTTACGCCGACCTAATTCCGCCTCTTTTTATTTTGTTGGAATATCCTGTTGCATGCGTTTCTGGCGGACCGATTCCGTTATTTATTATTCTGTTGGAATAACTTTTGCTGCATGGCCTATCGCATGCTGGTGATTTCTTTTGTTATTCCATTCTTTATTATACTCGGTTGGTTAAAGTTTTGACTTCTATACTCCATGAAATTAGTGGAATATCCTTGATATTTGCGCTTCATCCGATATCTTTTCATAGAAATATTCTTGAGCATTCTTGAATTTTACTCTCAAAAGCGAAGATCATGTTGACAATTTGGACATTATTAGTTCTGGATAAAATAATTCTTGAACTTGTTTTATTGAATTCTTATAACATTGTCATCATCCTCATGTTTATATTTTGTTAAAAGTCATCTGTGGCCTATAGTGCATAGATGGACTTGGTATGATTATGACCGAGAATTATTCGGTGTAATCATGGCCAGTAATGTTACAAATGATGTGGTAAAAGTCTTCATTGGCCCGTCTTTGCATTGATGGACGATTGTTGGCATGATCATGACCATTAATGAATACACAAATATTCTTGGCCCGTAGTGCATGGATAATTGTGGTCGGATACTAAAGAATATCCTTGGCAGTAGTGCGGGGTGATTCGATGATGTGGATTATTTATTAAAATGAGTCCCAATGATAAAAGTGATGAAAAACCTTCTAAATCATAAAAGATAGTAGATTTTATTCTCTACTTGACTCTTTTAATGGATTGCTTGTTCAACTTGCGAGCTTAAACTTGATGGTTGTTATATTGTATTAGTTTAACACTTTGTTGAAGGTTAACGATAATATATTACGCATTATTTTAGTCATAATATTTTCTCTTTGGGCTAGTTGAGCTCACCTTTTACTTTTATTGTTCTCTTGAGGAAATGAGAGCGTGGTAGGGACTAGTCGAGAGAGCAGTCGAGGACGAGATGATATAGCATTAGTAGTCCTCACTATTACGTGAAATAGTATAATAATAATTGTAATGAGGACTCCTTTTGAGTTTGTATAATCTACAGTATACAATATTTGTATTCAAATTCACGACTTATGTTTTGTCGTTATTGTACCTGACGGTTGTATTATTAAGTTGTATTTGAATTTATGTACCATGTAAGTGGCAACCCAAGATGGGTGGCGTATACCTAATTTTGGGGGCGTCCACGATTGTTATTCCATTCTTTATTATTATGTTGGAATAACTTGTATGCGATCTATCGCATGCACAGTGAATTCTATTGTTATTCCATTTTTTTATTATTACATTGGAATATCACATGCATGCGAATTACGCATGACCTTGTTCTATTCTTTATTATTCATTTGGAATATCACATGCATGCAAGATTACGCGTGACACAGTTCCATTCTTTATTATTCATTGGAATAACACATGCTCATGCGGATTCACGCGCTTGGTGAATTCTTCATTATTCCATTCTTTATTATTACATTGGAAATGATGCATCTCGTGGATTACTGGCATGGCGAGCAAAAAAATCTATTTATGACTTCATATATTCTATTATACTCAGTTGGTTAAAGTTTTGGCTTCTATACTCCATGAAATTAGTGGAATATCCTTGATATTTGGGCTTCATCTAGTATCTTTTCATGGAAATATTCTTCTGAGCATTCTTGAATTTTACTCAAAAAAACAATATCATGTTGACAATTTGAACGTTATTGATCTCTGGATAAATTAAATTATAAATCTTTAAAAATTTATCCTTGAACTTGTTTTATTGAATTCTTATATCATTGTCATCATCCTCATGTTTATAATATGTTGAAAGTCATATGTGGCCTGTAGTGCATAGATGGACTTGGTATGATTATGACCGAGGATTATTCGATATAATCATGGCCAGTAATGTTACAAATGATGTGGTAAAAATTCTCATTAGTAGTAGTGCATTGATGGACGATTGTTGGCATGATCATGACCATTGATGAATACATCGAATATCCTTGGCCGTAGTGGTCGTGGATAATTTATGGTCGTCTTACTAATGAATATCCTTGGCCAGTAGTGCGGGGATGATGTGGATTATTTATTGTTTTGAGTCTCGTGATAAAAGTAATGAAAAACCTTTTAAATCATAGAAGATAGTGGATTTTATTCTCTACTTGACTCTTAAATGGATTGCTTGTTCATTGCAGATTAAACTTGATGTTTGTTATATTTTATCGGTTTAACACTTTGTTGAAGGCTAATGATAATTTATTATGCATTATCTTAGTCATAATATTTCTTCTTTGGGCTAGTTGAGCTCACCCTTTTGCTTTCATTGTTCTCTTGAAAAATGAGAACGTAGCGAGGGACTAATCGTGGGAGCAGATTTGACGGTCGAGATGATAGCATTAGTAGTCCTCACTATTACATGAAATAGTGTGATAATAAATGTATTGAGGACTTATTTTGAGTTTGAATCTTTTGAAAGACAAAATTTGTATTAAAACTCACAGCTCATGTTGTATATTTAAGGTTGTATTTGTATTCTGTACCATGTATTTGGCGACTCAGAATAGGTGATGTATACCTGTTTGGGGGGCGTCACACACACTCCCATTTAAGTGGACAACTCATCAATCGTACACATTTTGACATTATTGTCACATGACTTTTTTACTACTTTATTTTCAAATTATAAAATTAATATTGACTTATTTTTTTAAAATTAATTTCAAACGTATTCAAAATTAAAATTGATATAAATTTATTTAATTTATGTCCATATAATTATAAATATTATAAAAGTACTATTAATTATAAAATTTATTATTTTCAAATTTTAAATGAATCATATTTAAAATTAAAAATATCACAAATTAATTTTTAAAAGTTAATATTGATCTTATGTACATTTAAAGTACAATCCATTTAATACTCACTCCATAAATTACTTAAAATTTAAAATAAAATAAAAGTTATCTTATAGTGGAATACAATTGATAAATTATACTCTTTTTATATATTATAAAATTATTATTAATTTTTATAAGTCAATTTAATGCATTCTCAAACTTAATAATTTTGTTAAGAATTGTAAAAATAATAAATTTTATAAATAATTCTATTTTTTTCTAAATAAGTTACGATATACATGTATTGATTAAATTTATATTAAATTCAAATTTAAAAATATCACATACTTCAAAAAAAAATTAATAAATTAATAGCGATTTTATAATTAAAAACAAGAGGTTGTATATTACATCTATCATAAGCTCTAACCCATGAAGTCGATACAAATGTCAAATAGTTACAACGGTTAAAACATGTTTTGACTGTTGTAACTTTTAAATGGCAATTCCACCCAGAAGGTAATGGGTTACTCCTACAGCACGTCCTTGTACAATGCTTAAGGCTCTCGGCTGAGTAGCAGGAGCAACTTTTTCATTAATTAAGGAATCAATATAAGTAACTTGTTGGGTACATAATGAAAAAGTTTAATCTCATCTTATAGAATGACCTAATGAAAGTGCAGAGTAAGGATAAAAATAAAAAAACTAATGTGAATGCTCTAAATATTACAGAACTAGTCGGACTAGTGCTTAAAATATTCATTTTAGACCCCTAGAAATTAGAATTTACATTTCCCGCGTCTAACAGAAGACAGTTGGAATGCATGGATGTCAAAAAACTGTGTCAGCCAAGGTTGAAAGTTTCCCTTTTTCCTGTTTTTTTTTACCTACAGGCTGTCATGAAAATGGTTGTAACTACAATTGAAGTCAACATTCTGCAAACACCGTACATATATATTAGTCTGTTTTTAAAGCCAACGGAGGGAGCGAACTAAGAACTAACGGGTTATATCAACGATTTTTTCCGTCGTTATAGCGTAGAAATCCGATTTTTTATGTTATAGCGACGAAAAAACCCGTCGCTATAGCCGGTTCGTTTTTAATTCGCTCCTTTCAGTTTCTTAGAGAGAGCCGAGCTATATATATAGAAGATGATTCAGGTCCAAAGTTAGACTAGAAATCATCTATCCATACAACTCAATTTGGTCCGTCTATTGTGAGATGACTAAGATAAAAGGTTACCGAATAACAGCAATTAGGAGCTTAACAAACTGTTATGCGGTGCTTGACCCATATAAGAAATGAACTGTTGCCCTCGGATGAGTAAAAAGGGTTGCCGCACAATTGTGTTGCGGTAGGAACAAAACTGCACCAAAGATCGAGTATTAATGTCGGGCTTGTCGGCACGATCAAATAAATAGTTGCATATTATTAGATGGCTCAATTGGTTCTCACGAATATGAAGCATTTCAATTCTTGTTGGGTAAATTCTAATTTCGAATCCATTATATAAACAATCTCTTAATAAAAACTAAATCATTAATTTTTCTCCCATCTTCATTCAGAGTACTGTTTGTCCTCTTCCCAAATTTATTTTCATGTATTTCTTTTTTGCGATTTTGTTGGTACAATCTGTACCTTTTGGGATTTAGATATTGTAAAGGGAGGAGTGATTTTGGAAAAAAAATTCTCATAAGGTAGAGAAATGGAGGTCGGAGTTTGTGAGGAAGAGGAAGGCGATTTTGGGTCGTAGATTGGTGGTGCCAGGGCGATATTTGACGGAAGGGAAGGTAGCTTTTTGGAAGAGAGAGGTAAATTAGGGGAGGTGGCGAGGAGGGAGGATTCGTGGGGCGAAGAGGAAGATGATGGGGGAGGGAAATGAAGAGGGCCATGGTTGGAATTAACGAGGAAGAAGTGGAACCATTTTCGATTGTTTTGGGAAAATTTCTGGGTTTTTGTCTTTGGGTTAACGGGGAGGGATCGGATTTGGGTTTTTATTGTCGGGAGATTTGAGGATTTTCATTTTCATTTGTCTTGGGGATTTGGAGGTTTGGAATTTCATTTGATGAGGATTAGGTTAGGTTTTGATAAGATTTTGAATTTTATCAGAGGGAGTGGGAGGGAGGCATGGTGCGACACAACTGTTGTGATGTTTGGTGAAAGGATCTGGTTAACATGAAGTGAATTTTACGGTAAGTTCACTTCATGCTCAACACAGTACACAAAATCGAGAGAGTGATCTCTACGTCTGTGTGTCAACACTGTATTGATCATAAAATGAACTTACCATAAAGTTCATATCATACTAACAACTCCTTGGTGAAAAGAGTATAACCTCAGCACAATTGTGCGTTGTTTCTTTTTTACTCATTCAAGGACAATAAGATCATTTTGTTATTTGGGTCAGGCACCTCATAGCAGTTTGTTAGACTCCTAATAATTGTCATGCTATAGTCTTTTTTTCTCAGTCTTTTGATCTCAAAATGGACAGTTCAGATTGAGTTGGATGGATAGCTGATCCCATCTAACTTTGGACCTAGATCACCTCCCTCCCTCTCTCTCTCTCTCTCTCTCTCTCTCTCTCTCTCTATATATATATATATATATATATATATATATATATATATATATATATGTGCACCGAGTGTATATCTATATATAATACACAACTGTGCACCGAGTGTATATCTATCATGCAAGAACACTTCGACATTCTAATTTCTAACAACCAAAAGGAAAGCTTCAGGAAGCTCACCCAAGACAATCTCAGTGTCACAAGAATCGGATGAAATTCTTTATCTCAAGATCAAGAAGAAGATAACTAAAAGGGCTTACTTCTGCATATTCTATTTATTGAAGTTCACTGTGGATCAAACTTAATGAACATATGCTAAGTTTGGATTAGAGTAATGAAGGGGGAATGGAATGACTTATTTCTATGAAATGAAAAAAATTGAAATAACTCATTCCAACTACAATGGAATGAATCATTCCACTCTTCAATCCAAATGTAACAAATAGTGTTTCACGAATAATTTGAAGTTCAACTAAGTAATACTCTTAAAATTTGCGATGATTCAATAACTCAGGTGAGGCGGGTAAGATCACACCACATTTCTTCGGTAATTTTACAACTAAATTATTTTACATAGAAACAAATGATGACTGCAAATCACGATCTGGATTCACACTACATGCCCACAAGAATATGGAAGGGAACAGGTCTATTTCGTAGCAAAATATAATCAATGTCAAAACCTATTCATATAGTTCACAAGAAAATAAGGTGGTGACAAAGACATTCACTATTTTGTGTAGAAACTACAATGTTAATAAGTATCTCCCTCGAAGGAACTCAATGATTTGATGATGGATTCATATACCTTAATTCCTTCCAAATAAACAGTATCCTTCAAGAACTGCAAGAATTAAAGGAAAAGAAAACAAAATAATCAACAACAGAAGCATGTGAGTAGTACTTTCGATGTATGAATATGGATTTAAGAGTTTGTCAGACCTCATTATGGTCGTGAAGTAAGATGGGAGTGTTCTTCATTGGGGAGAAACCCAGAGTAGGGATTCCAGTCTGCCGCATGAATCGAGCATCGGAAGTAGAAACTAAGATTTCTGGCTTTGCGAGTTTTCCACCAGCAGCTATGACGGCTTGTTCAAAAACAGACCACCATGGATTGGAAGCATTAGTGGCTGTCATTAAAGGGTTCCCCATATAGTCTCTCAGCGGTCCTTTCTGGGTTATCTGCCATATTGTACTAATAATTAGCAGGCTTAAGTAGTGAACAATTTAATTGCCAGCATTTTTAAAAGGAAGAAGAAATAATCAACTTGAATCTGCAAGTAATTAACTCTGGCCTTTATAACAACAATTCTTTTCATATTTACTTTTTTTCTGAGGGGGAGGGGGGGGCAGAGAGAGAAGAAGGGACAAAAGGAAGAAACATGAAAAGAACTTTTAAAAATTGACCTCCAGCCAAGAGTCCCTTAGTTAAACAGGCCATTGACCAGTATAAGCCCACAAACAGTCGATATCAATCAAAATTTAAGGACAGTTTACCAACGAGAAGGTTGATTTTATATGAATTCTATCATTCAATTTGCATAGCATTTTTCTTGAAAGATGCTCAACTGTATATCCATTATCCACTACTCAAATTAATATAGAGAGTGAATGACAATGTTGAGCAGTCATCGGCTTATCTAAACCTTATAGATGTTGGATCTGTATATCATTCTTAGCAAAGATGGCAGGGATTTATCTGCCACTAGATAAACTCAATGACAAGGAGCCAGAGCTAAAAATTAATCAAAATATCCTACGTCAGTGTTTTTTATGCCAACAAACTATATACTCCGCTCCCTCCTGGGGGTATCATTATTTAATTCACTACAATTCAAAAACAATATGTACAATGTACAGAACTTTTAACTATTTTTGTATTGGGGGTTCACTAAGAAAACTGGTTACTGCCTTAGGCATGAGGTAGAGAGAGTAGATGGCTTGAGAACCCATCACTTGTTCAACCAAGAGAATATTTCTTAAATAGCACCAAATATATGAAATGAAAATGTGAAATTTTTTACAATAGACAACCACAAACACTTCGAAATCACTTCCTAGTTACAACCCACTGATATCATGTTCCGTTTTACTTAGTGAACATGATATACTCCCTCCGTCCCAAGATAAATCCTGGTCGACTTTTTACACATTAAGAAAGAGGATAAAATGACAAATTGTCCATATTTAAATTCTCATTTAATTGCATAGTTTTCTGCACATGATTAATGATGTTGCATAAATATGCATAGTGAATAGAAATATGACAATTAATACTAAGGGTATTATAGGTAAATTATTGTAAAAAATAATTTATTTAACATAAATAGACATTTAACATGGGACTACCTAAAATAATAATAAGAACTTTTATCTTGAGTCGGAGGGAATAATAAAGAGAGACAAAATTCAAGCGCAGCCAAGGAACATGGGAAGTTAACAAGATAAGACACCCTACTCAAAATAGTTGAATAGATTAGTAACCACTGATCCTATGGATGAACTAAAGACATCATAAACAGGTCACTAAACCACAGGAACATATAGTTTAACAACACACTTTAGCTTCTCAGTCACAGAGCACCTGCACGGCTGCACCTTAAAGAACCTGAAACCTTTTACTCTTTTCCTTCCAGAAGATCCTATCTCAGGTAAAAACAACTCACGTTTAAACTAGCCATCATGTCCCCAACAACCCAAGTCGAACAAAATAGCAGATGAAAGGAAAGGGGAGATTTGTATTTTCCCTTCACTCTTGCATAACAAGGAACATCCTTAAGGAACTTGATCTCAGATGATAATTTTACTGCAAAACACTTTATATTCGACTTCAGATGAACTAGCTTAATTGAAATCCCTTCCTCTCAGGGAATGTTCAACCTCGACAAGAAGTAATTAAATTGGAAATGAACTCCCAAAAGAATTCTACCTCCCTAATTTTCCATTCTGAAAATTTCTCCTTTAAAAGGTTTCATAATCATAATGCCCCTTTCTTGGATAAAGGTTACATTACCTTAACAGAGAAGGAAATATTGCCTTTCAAAGCGATCCTCACACCAAATATCATGCCACAATCAACATTTCCCTCAACATGGCCAATGCACTAAAAAATTCTCCCCATCTCTTGTAATTTCACAATCCACGTCTCCAACTCCATAGAACAACTTCCTTACCTTGAGAAACTACCCACCTGAAGGTCATTTTGCCAAACGCATGCTTACCATCATTTTTCAAGGGTTTCCTCAGGTCCACAAATGAGCCAACTTTTTCACAAGTGCTATTGTACTAGAGGAAAAGTGCCAGAGGAGGCAATCCCATATGTAAGCTGTACACACACAAAACAAACCCCAAAAGGCCTTACTAAAAAGCTAATAGAAAGGGATCCAACTCTAATATAACCACTACACATACCAAAGATCGCTAAGACTCCAAAAACTTATCCAAACGCAAATTCCTTGTTAAACTCAGCAAAAGGTAACTTATTTTATGACCCTGCCATGCCTAATAAACCCAAAATATCACATACAAAGCATCAAGAAGCTAATTCTACAAACTGAATCTTTTATGCCATCAATATACCTCCTATTCCGTGCACTATTTACCACCTCCTCTTCAACTATTTCTGACCCACGAAACAGACCACATGATAAAATACGTCACCATTTACTACCTCCTCTTCAATTATCTCCGTACTCTTACGCCTCTCTCGCAACTTAACAGATCAACAACAGTCTACAACATGACCCAAGAAACTTCAAAAGACTGACAACAAGACTCCCCATAACCGACAAGAAAAAGAATAATGAATAAGAATATGATAAACATCTTCCCGTCTCCTTGAAAGCGCAACAACGTTTAATTGCGAACACTCCTGGCTTTCATAAATTATCAAAATGTGTCTCTTTTAAAATATTCAATTCAAAACTCCAATGTCATTGAAGAGCATACCATAGTACATACAACTGAATGACGTTTGAACCAATGTTAACTAGATCATGGTTCGATGTGGTATGTGTACGAAATCGAGAATGGAAAAAAAACATCTCTTTTCCTGGTACAGAGTATGGTAGCAGTAGGTTTTTTCGAATTGCTTAGTTAATACGAAATACGTTTATTCAGAACGTGGTATGTTGGGAATAGCTTTCTAAAAGATATAATTTAAACTAATTGAGATATAGTTAAAACTAGTCAAGTTGTTTTTAAGCGCATTGTCACAACAAGAGTATTTTCAACGAGATTACATCATCTTATCGCTTACTTAACACGCACAAGACGCTTATTGTGTTACATTAGTTGACATTCACAAGAATCTTTTTTTATATATTAGGGTTTCTAATAGAGTATTTTAGATTTACTTATGTCATTATTATATGTTGTAAATATCTTTGATATTTTAGAGGATGATTCTAGATAGTCAATCCTAGCCTTCCATTAGATTTAAACTTAGTTATTGGTCGTTAGCCCCTAGGGCTATATAAGAGAACACTCCTCGTTTATAAATCATCAAGCAAATTTGCAATCATGCTCTTATAATGTATAATAGAAGTTTAAGTAAATAGACGAAAAAAGTTTTGGATAGTCAACTTTAATGTTCTGAAACGAAAGTGTATCATGTTTTAGAACGTCTGTACCAAAAAACTCAATTCATTACTGGACTTAAAAATATAAATATTTAGTATTGTAGTATCTTTTACAATAGCATGTGTTGCTGATACAAGAGAAGTGTGAAGGCTTCTCTACCGACCAAGCCTACTGAATGTTATTATGGATATATTGGTATTTATGTGTTGGTAAGAAACCTAGGCTCCAGAAAAGTCATCAAGCTAGAATAAACAAAATAAAATTGTTCAAATTCTACAACTGATATATAGCTTCACATATGCATCTAACAGAACAATCTAAATATCTTAATGATAGCAAAAATTATAAAGGTAATCTATTTCAAAACTTGAGAACCAAGACTATGACAATAATAGGAGCGTATTGTCAAAAGTAGAAATAGGTAATTTGAGTTTACATGCATTTTAAAGCAAAAGCACTAACTAACAGTTGTAAACACAATTAGGATGTAATCACAAAGATATTTAGGTAAAGGGTTTACTAAATAGATAGTAATTGGGTGAGAATGAAATAATCAAAGGCCCAAATTATTAACTAACACAATAAACTGAACTCCTTACTATACTTCTAGCTTAAATAGTGCAAAATCAATCCCCTAAAACAACACTTTTAAAAATAAAAAAGAAACAGCTAAATAATCATTTAGTGGGTCAAGCCTTTTTAAAGAAAAACTAAAGCCACTTACTAATGAGAACCTCAAGACAATGCAATGGTTTAGGAAAGCTAAAGAGAGCTAGATGTTGTACACTACAACAAAAACTTGGGTATTAGTTATTAGGTTTCATATTGTCAAATAAACTAAGAGAGCATTCCACATAAATTTGCATGAGCAAGACCTTGTGAAGACCATGTCAAATAGCAACCTGTCAATCATACAGGGTTGCTGTCAATCATTCAGGGTTATTTAAACCAACTATTCAACGAATTCAATTAGTTCGTTAAAATTGTCCCCTTCTTGATCAATAGCATTTTTAAAATATTTCAATAAATGAATACATCGTATTTGTTAGCCAATTCTTATCAAATGCATTTCCAAGACAAAGATTAGGACAATAACTTAAAATCCAAAAATATTAACGGCAAAACTAATGATTTTCCCATTGTAGTTGGTACCTTTTATTTATTACCCCACTAAACTTTAAATAATTGAAATGACCACATTGAACCAATTAAAAAATTGAAATTAGACCATTCTATTAAATTAAGTTAACTTCCGACAAATTGGCTCAAGTATTTTCCTACGGAGCATGAAAAAAAAAAAGGAAAAAGATTGAAATAATGACGTGGCGAATTTGACTGGGCAAAAATAAAAAAAAACTTAAATCTTATCTTTTCTCTTTGGTTTTCTCCTCCTCCCATTACTTTCACCATTGTCACCTATCTGCCATGGAGACCATCACCTCCGAGCTCTGTCTGCCATCATCATCAACAGTCGAGTTTTGACTACCGTCATCACCAACGACCATCACCAAAAATTTCATGTAACTTTACTTTTTTGACCAAATCCATAGTCGGATTTTGTGATTTTAAAGGAAATCAAGCTTTGGATTTAAGGTGAGATTTTGAGGAAAGATGAGGAGTTTTTTCATATAAGATGAAATCAAGATCAAATTCCAAGTTAGGATTTCTATAAGATTATTAAGTCGCATTTGGGCTCCATCAAATTCAAAGGTAATTTAATGAAAAAAAATTGGGTGTTTTTTAGGGTTTCATCTCACTTACAGTTGCAAATTGTTTTTTCTTTGGATTATTTGCCTTTCTACTCCCAAATTTCCTCTGTTTTTTAATCTCCTTCAACTGATCGAGTCATTGGATAATTAAGGAAAACCCGTTTGGATTCTTCTCCTTCCTCTGGTTTTTCACTATTCTCTCTCCTCCTTTCATTATTTTTCAGTTGGTTAAAATGAGTGCCCTGCAAAACCTCAACACCAGTCACAACTGCAGCTGAAATCATTCATTGGCCAGAGAGCAGAAGAAATGCATGTGTACAGATCATTGCCTCTAGGTCAAGATCGAAGATGTACTCATTACTGGCAATTTGTTGCATCTGCTTCTAGACATGATCTTGGTTCTAGAAGGATCTTTGTTAAACTACGTGATGGTTATTGGAGGCTTATTGATTCCGCAGAGGTAATAAATTAGTTTAGACAACTTTTTTTTTTTGGGCTCTCTGCACCTCGTGGTTCTTTACACTTTTTATCATACATATATGCTTGTTGTTTAGATAGAAATTATGGATAATTTTTTTTTTTTTTGTAAAAGTGATTGATTAATTTGTTGGGTTAATTGGTGGGGAAAAGTTGCAGATTAAGGTTGTTTAATCAAGCTAGATCCAAGGATAAACATGAGGGCATTCAATAAGGAGGAAGATTTGGTATTGAGATATGCAAGGAGGTTACTTTTTCTGGGTTTTCTTAGAAAATGGAAACTTGTGTTTTGTTTAACGTGTTGAAGAAAGCTAATTTTGTTGCATTTAGTTTACCTGTCTTTCGGACCTACTCGACTCTATTTCAGCTGCTCTCCACTGCGTTAGATCAGAAACTACCACCACATCCTCCTTCACCGCTCTTAGCACCACTGCAAAAAGCAAATTCTTCTCCATTTAGGCAAGAAAGTCATCGTCGGCGAGAAGGGGCCGGGGTTGACGATAGAGTAGGACCTCCCAAATACCCACAACTTAGGTCATGTGCTTGGGAGGATGACCCTAGTTGTTTTTAAATCACATAGGATACTCCATCGCATCTTCCTTTCCTTTTCTTTTTTTTAACTGCCATGTAGGAAAATACTTGACCAAGTTTGACGAAAGTTAACTTATTTTAACAGAATGATCTAATTTCAATTTTTTAATTAGTTCAATATGACAATTCAATTTTTTAAAGTTTAGTGGGGTAATAAATAAAAAGTGTCAACTACAGTGGAAAAATCATTGGTTTTGCAAAATATTAACTGGCCACTTACTACATGAATATTTCAATAGTTTTGTTTTATGAACAAAATTCATCCCCTTCTTGATCAATAGCATTAATATGAAAAAATTCTAAGTAATAAGAACAACAAAATGGGTCAATTAAGTTCATAAAAAAAATACTATCTAGGAGACATAGCATTGTCCAAATGATAAATTAGACATTATGTAGACATGTCTAATCAGTGTTCTAAAAAGCGGTCTAGGCGGCAAAAAAATCCCTCCAATAAATTAGACGAGGCATAGGCGGGCTATGCGTGTGGGCGGGCTAGGCGGGGCAGAAGGGCCTAGGCGGAAAAGGCGGGCCTAGGCGGCAAAGGCGGGCCTAGGCGGCAAAGGCGGGCCTAGGCTGAGAATGTTTTTTTTAATAACTACCCAAACCAGATCTTAATATATTTATTTTTCTAATGATTTACCATATTCATGGTGCATGTTGTAGAATATCAAATCACAACAAGAAATGAACAAGATCAAGTCAAAATGGATAATTTTATTATACTTGTAATTTTTTGAACTTGTACCAACTTCAAATTAATTATAAATGATAATACATTTGTAATATTTAGTTTAATTCAATATAATTCTTAAATTTATATTTAGTTTCTTAAGTTTTAATATTGAATTGAATTCTTGAGGAGTATGAGTGTGAGTCCGATGGAGACATTATCTTGAAGGGATATGGAGAAGAAGAGTTAGAGATATAGAGGGATATGGAGACGAGGACTATTAGTTTGTATTTTTGATTATTTGTTTGTGTTTAAACTTTGAACAATTACATGATGTGTTTGAACTTTAAGCAAAGACCTTTATTATCTTTATTATAGATTGTTTTGCTTTATATTATTGTTTTGTTTGGATAAATGTAAGATAAAATATTAAAATTGGCTTAAAATAAAAAAATCTCACCTAGGCCCCCTCGACCGCCTGCCTCCCACCTTTTAAAACATTGATATTATTATTATTATTATAAATTATTTAGTTTTTAAATAGTTTAGGAATTGACTTAAAACAAGTCCTAAAAGGTTTAGAAGGAAGAAAAGTATATATAAGGAGAACCCTTATCATAGATTAAAGATTAATGCATCTCTTTGCAAGTATTTTCAAAAACCAAAGGAGTTAAGAGGGGTAAAATGCATATATTGCCCCTGAACTTTAGGTTTTTTTGGGTATTGATCCCCTTTCTCTTGGTCAACGCAAATCAAGCCCCTATCTGTTCAAAAATTTAGATATTGACCCCAGGTGCCACATGTGCGTTCACTTGCTTACGTGGCACCACTGACGTGTACTTTTCCAAATTAATTCCCAAGAATATGTTACTCCAAAGAATTGAACCCAAAACCTCCCATTTGAAATTTTGATCAAAAGACCACCTAAGCACCACATGTCTAACTGTTTGATTATCCCAAGAAATAAGTTTTGTAATAAATCAATTTATTATTATTATTATTATTATTATAATAACCATAATAATAATAATAACCATAATAATAATAATAATAACAATAATAATTTATTATTATTTGTTCTTTATTATTATTATTTTCCCAAGTGTATAAGAAAATAATGATATTTAAACAAATTACAAAGTTACAATTAGAAAAACTAATACAAATTATTTACACAAATTAAAAATTTACACTTAGGTGAGCCACATTAATAATTGAAAACTCATTTATAATTGACAAACAAATAATAACTAATGTTTGAAAATAAATATTATTTTTAAAAAATTAAAATTAAAATTCAGAAAATAATTAATATTTTTGCAAAATAAGTAAAATTTCATCTAAGGCAGATATTTATAATAAATAAATACCTAAAAAATAAAAATAAAATAACATATACTATCATTAAAAATACAAAACATCAATTAAATTAAAAGAAAAAAAGACAAACTCAAAAAATACAAAACGCCTTTAAAAAATATAAACATCTTCTCGTTTTCTTAAACAAAACATCAATTCAAAATAAAACCCAATCAGTAAGTGGGGCCCAATTAGCAAGTGGGGAACAGAGCCCGCCATGGGCAATCAAGTGCAGTCAGCAGGCAAGACTCCGGCAACCCCACCAGACCCCATAACCTCCGGCCAAACACCAGCAGACCCCCAAAAATATTGACCCCAAGCACAGGACAGCAGCACACCAATAATCAAACCCAACCAAGCATCCACCCCTGCCATCCGAGATCAATCACCATGGTTGTCGACGAATGGAGAGTAGAGCAACAGACCAAAACAAAATCTGATTATTAGAAATCAACCCAAGATTTTGAAGCCAATACAAAGATTCAAACAGTTTAAACCAAATCAAGGGAAAACATCAACCCAAATCGGTAAAATGAAATAAAAACCAATCGAAAGGAGACTGGATCTACCGGACCAAAGCATGAGACTTCAAACCATCGGATTTTAAATCAAATCCAGAATCCGGCAACCAATCAGAAAACTGAAAAGACAATCTAACAAATGGATTTACAAGGAACACAAGTAGATTAGATTGCAAAAAACAAACTACGAAGGAAATTCCAGCCAACAAAGGCCCAGCCAAACCTTAACACGCAGCGTACGAGAACAGACCAGATCAAGAATGAGGCCAACCACATGGGTCAGATTTACAAACAAAACAAACCCCAAGATCCGATCAGACAAAGAAATCACACGGACAAGCAGATCTTAAGATCGACGAACATATATGCTTTCCGATGATAAACGCCGGCAAAATCACCGGGACTCAAAAATATCCATTTGGATAAACAGATTTATAAGAGGGAGAGACCAAAGATCCAACATCAAACCGAAAACACTTCCAGATTAGGTAGTGGGTTAATTAGCTAGTTGGGGTGTGCTTAATAAATGTGTAGTTTAAACATAACAATTAGTTTTCAAAATTAAAAATAAGAATTAATTTTCAAATTTTAAAATAATTAAAATAATTATTATGGTTATTATTATTATTGTTATTATTGCTATTATTATTATTATTGTTATTATTATGATTATTATTGTAATAATAATAATGAATTGATTTAGTACAAAAATTATTTCTTACGATAATCTATCAGCTAGACATGTGATGCTTGGGTGGTCTTTTGACCAAAATTTCAAATTGAAGGTTTTGGGTTCAATTCTTTGGAGTAACATATTTTTGAGAATTAATTTTGGAAAAGTACATGTCAGCATTGCCACGTGGGCAGGTCAACGCACATGTGGCACCTGAGGCTCAATATCCAAATTTTTGAACAAAAAGATTTGCGTTGTATGCATTTTACCCGAGAGAATTAGGACGTAGAACCTAAATATACTTCTTCAATCAATATACTTGGTGGATCATCTTTAGAGCGCTGCACACACCGAGTAGTTTGTGTTTGATCCGAGGAATTAGAGAAGCACGAGGGAGCAAATGATTGGAACTTGAAAATTTGATCAAAAGGTTGTATCATCTTTAAAGATATATCTTTTATCCTTCCTCAATTAATAATATTGCATAAGATGATTCTTGGGATTACAGAAAAATTTTAAATTCTATTTATGTCATGCTTCCGCTTTATTACAATATGATTGTGTGTCTCATTTCTACAAACTTACACGAAACCCAACATTACTCTCAATAACACGAAATTAATAAAGCCAAAGATAAACAGTATCACCTCGTATGACATATTCCTAGTAGCTGGTGCCCATTCCTCAACAATTCTTCTCTTCAATAGATCTGGATCAGCAGTTGGCGGTAAGCGAACATCAAATCCTGCTTCTGCCTCAGATGGTTGCATATTCATTACAAAGCCCTGCACAATCAGTCCATTAGTTCCCAATTTTACAACTAACTAATAATAGAGGAAACTATTTTCTAACCAAGTGTAAAATGCAATACAATCACACAAAACATGCTAGAGATATATGCATTTTAAAACTCACAATAGAAGGAGTTTTGTACTTTCAAACACATAGGAACTAACTGAAATAAATTCCATATTCATAGCAAATCCAACCATAACCAAATAAATAAAACTTACAGTTGGGGAAGGAGTTCCAGCTTTCAAATACACAGGATTAACCGAAATAACTTCTGAATTCGCCTTTAATCCAGCCTTAACCAAATCAAACTGGTATTCCCTAAACCTGGTCATAACCTCAACACTCTTCATCAAATTCTCCATAGCACTATTATCGAACAATTTCGACCCATGACCCGGCTTCCCATTTGCCTTAATCACCAAATTCCAAGGCGCCCTATCCGCATAAAACACTCTATACTCATCATTAACGGACGCCTGACCCTCATCCAGCACAAACCCAACATTCAATTCCTTAAACTCTTTTGACTCCACAAACTTCATCATCCCATCAAACCCACCAATTTCCTCATCAGGAACATAAGATATATGAATAGTCCTAACGGGTTTAAAGCCATATTTCTCCTGAAGGTTCCTAATGCTTTCCAAATACTGGACACCAATACATTTATCATCTTGAGCTCCACGGGCAAAAATCTTACCGTCCGGCGAGAGGGTAGCGGAGAATGGGTGGTGAATCCACTTTTCTGGCTCGGCGGGGACGGAATCGAGGTGGGAATTGAAGAGAACGGAGGAGAGAGAAGGATTGGAGCCTGGCAGAGTGAGGAGAAGAAGGGGTTTGTAATCTGGGGAAGAAAGAGAGAGGGTTTGGATTTTGATATTAGGGATTGATTGGGCTAGTTTGGTGAGGAAGGTAACAGCGGAAGTGTAATCTGGGGTTGGGTGGGCTGTGTTGATTCTGAGGTATTGTTGGAATCGAGTTATGGGTGTGTCTTCATCTTGCTGAATTTGTTGATTTTGATGGGATGGGGCAGTTGAGAAGAGAATTAAAGTGAGAAATGAGAGGAGCGAGAAGCCGGAATGGAGTAATTTGGGCATGGTGAGTGGAGAGTGAAGTGATTTGAGAGGAACTGAGCAAGTAATCTGCAAAGGAAGTGGACGAGGTATACTGTTTGTTTGATCAAAGATTAGAGATTAGCTGTTGCAAGCAATATAAGCTAAGAGTTTAACAAATTTAAACCGCACATGAATTATCGGTTGTGATTGGTGCGGTTTTAATTTGTGTGGTATAATTTCAATTAATATGATTTCGGTTATAAAATTAATTGAAACAACAAAAATGTCTAAGCCTTCAATAGAATTTAACACAGAACTCACATCAATTAACTTAATGACATAATCGACAATGAGAATTATATCAAACATAGAAACAAAGCTCCTTCTACCAAACATGTTAAATTTACTAAATCATAGAACAGTAAGACACATAAAATAGTTTTAGTTTATAATAAAGGAATAATGCTTTAAAACTAAAACATGCGCTATATAAAACAACGAATACCATATATTTGTTAACAAGTAAGAAGGTTTATCTAGTTCTCCAAAAATTAAAAATATATACTAGATATAAAATGAAATTCTATCTTATATATTGCACGGAGAACTTATAAAATATAATCCTAACTGTAACTAATTTAAAAAATAATCTATTAGAATATTACTACTATAGCATAGACTTTAACTGTGACGCCACCAAAATAGGTCAGGTCCAATCCAACCAACCCATTCTGAGTCGCCAAATACATGGTACAGAAACAACTACAACTTCATTAATACAATTGTCGTGCAAAATACGACAACACATAAACTGTGAGTTTAAATACAAATATTGTCTTCTAGACAATATTCACACTCAAATAAGTCCTCATTACAATTATTGATACACTATTTCACAAAATAGTGAGGACTACTAAAACAACTGTCTTGAACCATTACTCCACACCCCGACTAGTTCCCGCTATATTCTCGTCTCTAGAGAAGAAAAATGGAACAAAAAGGAAAAGGGTGAGCTCAACTAGCCCAGTAAAGAATATTATGACTAAGATAATGTACAACAAATTATCATTAGTCTTCAACAGGAAAAAAATCGATAGAATACAATAGATAAACAAATTTTAGATCAACAACTACAATGAAACAACAATTCATTAGAAGAGTTAAGTAGAGGATGAAATCTACTATCATCTATGAATTTAAAAGTCCATCATCGATATTTTATCCCCAGAACATCAATCAATATACATCATAAATTAAATAGTCATCTTTGCACTTCTGGTGCCAAAGATATTCATCTGTTAGTCATGTTCATCTCAACACTGTTCATCTTTGCACTTTCACGGGCCAAAGATATTCATCGATTAATTCATGTTCATCTAAACACTGTTCATCTTTGCACTACGGGCCAAAGATATTCATCATGTTCATCTAAACACCTGTTCATCTTTGCACTACGGGCCAAAGATATTCATCTGTTGGTCATGTTCATCTAAACACCTGTTCATCTTTGCACTACGGGCCAAAGATATTCATCATAAAATCATTCATCTTTGCACTACCTACGGCCAAAGATATTCGATTATATCATCATTTAGGACCGAGGATGATGAAAAATATTTTAAAGAAAACGAATCCAGTGAAACAAAAGAATAAATATTAAGGATTCGTACTTTACACAATCCAAGTTCAAAAATACTTCACAAGTAATCAGAGTGGAGTAAAATTCAAGAATGAAGACCAAAACATAGATCCAATCAAAGATAGGAATCATAACAGACAATCTTGGACATATAAAGAAAATTTAATTTTTTACGTGAATAATGTCGTGATTCGTGAATAAGTATCATATCGTGAATAGTCTTGAGTATCGTGAATAGTAACTCAAACACCAAAAGATAGAAATTTCACAAAAAACATCATCATGCTTGCTGAATAGTACTGAATAATAGTAAATTCGTGAATAATAACTCATGAATAGTAACTCGTGAATAATAACTCATGAATAGTAATCCCGACATGAAAAATTCCAAATTTGATAAAAATTCGGACTAATATTTGACAAGATAATGATATTGAAGAAATAATATCATTTACGAAGAAAATAACATCCTTTACATCGAGAAAGAATAGTAATTACAATTTGGAATCTTTGGATATAGTCTTTGAAATAACTTGCATAGTATAGCAATACTCAAAGTACTAAAATACTCACAAAAATACGCTCGATATATAGAGAGAGAAAGAGAGAAAAACTTTAGTTTACGGTGTGATTTTTAATTCTAACTAAAAGACCTATTTATAGAAAAATGCTTAGAACACCAAAGCGAAAAATTTAATATAATATTAATATTTTCAAAATTTATTCATACGCACACCTTTGAATCGATTTGACCACCAAAATAGTCCACCATAATGACAAAAACGTTTTTTCTAAACAAAATATTTAAAACTTCCAAAATTTAATTATTTGAACTTCAATAATTCATAATAAATAGCCTTTTATCGGAAAAATTCGAATCTACTTAATTTGTTATAGGAAATTAAATTCTCTATAACTTTACGAAAGAAAGTTTTTCCAAATTCCAAGCGAAAATTTGGCCAAAAATCCATAAACTGGATGATTTTACAAAAGTATAATCAAATTTCGATCAAGAAATGGGGTCCACCGACACACAAAACATGTGTTAATCATTTAATGCAACAAAAATACTCTTTCTCCTCATATACTCATATATCCCACATTCATTGTAAAACTATCACCATTATTATATAATATAATAAAATATTATTTTATCAGAAAAGATAAAATATCAATTTTTAACAATTGTCACTTTAAAAATTTTCTCCATCTATATCCACATAAAATTAATATTTTTCTCATCATATAAATCAATAATTAATTATTTACAAATAATATTACAGAATCACAGTACTGGCAACCAGGCCATTCCCAGGAAAGAGGGGGCTTTTCAATAAGGATTTCTCCTTCTTGGTAGCAAATTAGGTGACCAAACCTCTCCTTAGATGAACTTTCTAGACATTGCCAATAATGTTATCTAATAATATTATTCGATAATATGAATTATTGCTCTGATAATGAAAAATCTTTGTCTAGTGACAATTATTGAAACAACGATAATATAAAAAAAATCAACGCAGACAATTATTGAATCAATAAAATAAAATCTTTGAGCGATAATTACTATAACAATTATTGAGTAGTGCCTTCTTACGTAAGAATCAATGATTAGTGCAATCTGAGTGTCTTCTTCAGTCAACAATGCGTATTCTTTGTGTTTTAACCACCGGGTATTCCAACGATAATTAGCAGTAATAACTACGCCCATTATTTATAAACAACTTATACTTGTCGTTTTCTTCATCCAATCACTTTCCAGTTATGGGGCCCACAAAAGACTGGCAAGCGTCAATACACGAATATTCCCAGATAGCGAGAATATTCCACGACCAAAACGAATATTCCCAACAAACAATGAATATTTTATAACCACTTGCTTATTTAAAATATTTGCATTTTACCCATAACTAACCACATTAATCAAATCAACCCTTACTATTTCAAAATAATAATTAGAGAAATTAAATCTTTATTTATAAAAAGTTGGGGTCTTACAACCTCCCCTCCTTATGAAATTCCGTCCTCGAAATTGACGTACGTACCTGACGTTTTGAAAAGGTGAAAATACCTCGCTTTCATTTCTGATTCCAATTCCCAGGTCATTTCTTCAATAGCATGGTTCTTTCACAAAATCTTAACTTGTGGTATAACCTCGGTACATAGGACATGTTCTTTTCTATCCAAGATCTTGACAGGTACCTTCTCATCGTTAAGTCTTGGCTATCTCGTCGGTTCTAACTTCAATGACATGGTTCGGGTCGTCCACATATTTACGTAACATCGATACGTGAAAAACGTTATGAACACGCGTCATACTTGGTGGTAAAACGAGTCTATAGGCCACAGTTCCTATTCGATCTAGGATTTCAAATGGACTAATAAATCGAAGGTTTGAGCTTTCCTCACCTCTCCAATTCTCGATTTTGGAATAACAACTTCTTGCACCTCTTTCTTCATATGCATTAGCTCCGGTGTGTAGCCTGAGCGATTTTAACTTTATCGATAAAAGTCGGTTCTACTTGTATATCATCACGTGAGTCCCTAGAGTCTTTAACTCTATATCTATCATTTGTAAGTTATATGAAATGGGTCTTTGACAATATCGCATTCATCTTTCAGTATCGATCTTTTACTCAACACGTCGGCTACCACGTTCGTTTTTTCGAGGATGGTATGGTCGAACACATGTGCGAAATGAGTCTCTATTGAGTTCTTGAAGCTCTTCCCACATTCCTTGCTCCATTCGATTTTGTATCTCTACAAGTCACCAAGCGTTAATGGAGTAGCGATTTGAGAAAATCTTTCCACAAAATCTTCGATAATAACCAATTTAAGCATAAAAGCTACGTATTTAGATTCTTGACTTAGGTTGCTCTCAACTGTGACTCATATCCCAATCTTGGATAAGACGTCACAATGACACATATCAGTTTACTATTGCACAAATATGGCGTCCCCTACGGATAGTTTGGTTTCAGTGCATTCCACAAAGGAAGTCACCAGATAGAAAGGCTAAGGTACCAACTCCGTAGTTAGGTCTTTAACTCACGAGTTCAATAGAGCCATTCTATATGAGATTTTAGAAATGGGTTTTGTCTGGGGGTTCAAAGTCGTCTGAAATTCAATATCACGCCTCTGGGAGTAGGTCGGGAAATTTTTTGAAATACGTCGGAAATTTACTAACAACAGAAATATCATTCAAATCTGACGTATTTTTGTTCAAGTCCATAACATGGCTAAGAAAATTTGACATCCGTTTTTCAATAAACGAATGACTTTATGGCTTGATATGAAAGTGTTTGACTTCAATGGTTTGGTTGCTTGAATTCGAATAACAGGTTGCTTAGAAATATAAAAACTAACAACCTTACGAAAGCAATCAATTTTGGCATGATGAGTAGTTAATCAATCAATCCCCAAAATCACATCAAAAGCAAGTATCTTTAAAGAAATAAGGTCAACGGTAATGTGATGGTGCCAACTTGGATCAAACAAGATTTATAAACGATGGATGTAACGAAAGTTTCTCATAACGGAGTTTCAACAGATAAGTCAAAGTCTAATTTTCTCGGAGTCAAGTTTAAGCGTTGAGTATAAGCGGGAGAGATAAATGAATGGGTAGAACCAGGTATCTAATAAGGTATAACCCATGCAATTTTATAATTAACTAACTTGCGTGCTAACTTCGTTAAGGGTTACTCGCTTTTGAAAGTCACGAAAAAGCGCTCTTCCAAGAACAGATGACTTTGACTTGTCCGGAATGACCTTTTGAGTCACCATCCCATTTGGACTGGGTTTTTACATTCTGCGTCTGATCTCGGCGATATAACCTTCTTTTCCACAATTATAACATACCTTGGAAGGTTGTGAAACGGTTTGGACTTATGTGTCCTCTTCTCCGCATCTCTGTAGCATCTAACCGGAGGCCTTTCTCCTCCTCTAAAATTCGTTCTTTGGTGTTGGTGCTTAACGTCTTCCGTCATTGTTAAATCTTCTCTTCTTGAAATTTCCACTTGAGTTATTTCTTCTATTACCTTAGCCATGATTACCACTTTGAAGTGGTTACCATTTCGGCATGATAATTTCCTCCACGATGGTTATCATTGTTCATGACCGTCGCCCCAGATCTGATTATCATCGAGTTGTTGGTCATTATTCTTCAGTTGAGCCGACTCATTATCGCGCTCCAATAACTGAGCCCTATTTACAACATCTGAATATAAACAAAGTTTGTGAGAAATGAGGTATTTACGTATTTTTGGTTTCAAACCTCGCAGAAACATTTGCGTCATTCTCTCCTCATTATCAACCAAATGGGATGCAAATCGGGACAACTCGACAAAACTTAACCCGTCTTGAGACACATTCATATTGTTTTGCTCGACGATGAACTCTACCTCCTTCATGTGACGAATACTTTCAGGAAAGTACTTGTCGTTGAACAATTCTTGGAACTTCTCCCAAGATATCTTCAGTGCGGTAGGCTGAGTACGCTTTACGGATTCCCACCAATAATCTACCTCTCCCCGTAACATGAAAGTGGCGAAAGGAACCTTTTGCTCCTCTGAGCATCCCAAGATATCAAATATCTTAGTGATCTACTTTATCCACGTCTCTGCCGTAAGTGGTTCTGGCTTTCCCAAAAACTCTGGCGGTCCTAACTCCTTGAACTGCTTAGCGGTGACCATCCGTGAGTTGCCAGTGTTTCCACCTGCATTTTGAACAGTAGTCTTTCTCGTTTGGTTTTGCATGAATTCTAGAAAGTTCCTAAATATACCATCGTTCGTCATCTGCTCAGTGGTGTTGTTCACAAGAGGAACATTGCCAGCCTGTTGCACGTTCTCTCGTTGGTGAGCAAAAGGTGTCTCCACGGTCTCATTTACTCCCTTTGTTAACATTCTCGATCGACATTCTTAAATCTTGCCATAAAACAAGGGTTAATTAAACAAATTAACAAATCACATAATACCCTATATTATAATGAGCCAAACAAATAAGCTTAGGTAGGACACACTTTAGCGAAGGATTTACTCGTCTCTCCCTCTTGGTTCTATTCCCGATCTCCGCCAGAGATCATATCCCTAAGCTACGATACCAACCTGTGGCGCCCCAAAATAGGTCCAATCCAACCAACTCATTCTGAGTCGCCAAATACATGGTGCGAAAACAACTACAACTTCATTAATACAATTGTCGTGCAAAATACGACAACACATAAACCGCGAGTTTAAATACAAATATTGTCTTCTGAACAATATTCACACTCAAATAAGTCCTCATTACAATTATTGATACACTTATTTCACAAAATAGTGAGGACTACTAAAACAAGCTGTCTTGAACCATTACTCACACTTTATTAGTTCATTTATATTCTCGTCTCTGAGAAGAAAAATGGAACAAAAAGGAAAGGGTGAGCTCAACTAGCCCAAGAAAGAATATTATGACTAAGATAATGTACAACAAATTATCATTAGTCTTCAACAGGGAAAAATCTGATAGAATACAATAGACAACAAATTTTAGATCAACAACTACAGCGGAAACAACAATTCATTAGAAGAGTTAAGTAGAGGATGAAATCTACTATCATCTATGAATTTAAAAGTCCATCATCGATATTTTATCCCTGTAACATCAATCAATATACATCATAAATCAAATAGTCATCTTTGCACTACAGGCCAAAGATATTCATCTGTTGGTCATGTTTATCTCTCAACATCTGCTCATCTTTTACTACTGAGGCCAAAGATATTCATCGATTAATCATGTATTCATCTAAACACCTGCTCATCTTTTTACACTACGGGCCAAAGATATTCATCTGTTGGTCATGTTCATCTCAACACTGTTCATCTTTGCACTACGGGCCAAAGATATTCATCGATTAGTCATGTTCATCTAAACACTGCTCATCTTTTGCTACGGGCCAAAGATATTCATCATAAAATCATTCATCTTTTTGCCTACGGGCCAAAGATATTCGATTATATCATCATTTAGGGTAGGGATGATGAAAAATATTTTAAAGAAAAGCGAATCCAAAGAAATAAAAGAATAAATATTAAGGATTAAGTACTTTTACACAATCCAAGTTCAAAAATACTTCACAAGTAATCGAGTGGAGTAAAATTCAAGAATGAAGACCAAAACATAGATCCATCAAAGATAGGAATCATAACGATAAATCTTGGACATAGAAAGAAAATTTAATTTTTCCGTGAATAATGTCGTATGATAAGTGAATAGTATCGTATACGTGAATAGTCTTAGTATACGTGAATAGTAACTCAAACACAAAAGATAGAAATTTCACAAAAAACATCATCATGCTTCATGAATAAGAATAGTAACTTCATGAATAGTAACTTCGTGAATAGTAACTTTCGTGAATAAGAACTCATGAATAGTAATCCAAACATGAAAAAATTCCAAATTTGATAAAAATTCGGACTAATATTTCAAAGACATAATGATATTGAAGAAATAATATCATTTACTGAAGAAAATAACATCCACTTACCTCGAAAGAATAGTAATTAAAATTTGGAATCTTGGATATAGTCTTTGAAATAACTTGCAGAGTATAGCAATACTCAAAGTACTAAAATACTCACAAAAATAATCGCTATATATAGAGAGAGAGAGAGAGAAAAACTTTAGTTTCTGGTGTGATTTTTAATTCTAACCTAAGCACCCTATTTATAGAAAAATGCTTAGAACACCAAAGCAGAAAATTTAATATAATATTAATATTTTCAAAATTTATTCATACGCACACCTTTGAATCTGATTTCAGCCACCAAAATAGTCCACCATAATGACAAAAACGTTTTTCTAAACAAAAATATTTAAAACTTCCAAAATTTAATTATTTCGGAACTTCAATAATTCATAATAAATAGCCCTTTTATCAGAAAATTCGAATCTCGCAATTTGTTATAGGAAATTAAATTCTCTATAACTTTACAGAAGAAAGTTTTTCCAAATTCCAAACAGAAATTGACCAAAATTCATAAGCGGATGATTTTACAAAGCTATAATCAAATTTCGATCGAAGAAATGGGGTCCATGACACACAAAACATGTGTTAATCATTTAATGCAACAAAAATACTCTTTCTCCTCATATACTTTCATATCCCACATTCATTGTAAAACTATCACCATTATTATATAATATAATAAAATATTATTTTATCGAGAAAAGATAAAATATCAATTTTTAACAATTGTCACTTTAAAAATTTTCTCCATCTATATCCACATAAAATCAATATTTTTCTCATCATATAAATCAATAATTAATTATTCACAAATAATATTACGAAATCACAAGATCTTGTGACCGTGCCATTCCGGGAAAGAGGGGGCTTTTCAATAAGGATTTTTCTCACTCTTGGTAGCATTGATTAGGTGACCAAACCTCTCCTTGACAAAACTTTCTAGACATTGCCAATAATGTTATCTAATAATATTATTGGATAATATGAATTATTGCTCAGATAATGAAAAATCTTTGTCTAGTGACAATTATTGAAACAACGATAATATAAAAAAATCAACGCAACAATTATTGAATCAATAAAATAAAATCTTTGAGCATTAATTACTATAACAATTATTGAGTAGTGCCTTCTTACGTAAGAATCAATGATTGGTGCAATACTGGTAATCTTCTTTGTCAACAATGCGTATTCATCGTTTTTAACCACCGGGTATTCCAACAATGATTATTGATAATAACAACTACGCCATTATTTATAAACAACTTATACTTGTCGTTTTCTTCATCCAATCACTTTCAGTTATGGGGCCCACAAAAGATCATGCGTATCATAATACGAATATTCCCGATAAAGAAGAATATTCCACGATCAAACGAATATTCCCGACAACAATGAATATTTTATAACCACTTGCTTATTTAAAATATTTGCGCATTTTACCCATAACTAACCACATTAATCAAATCAACCCCTTACTATTTCAAAATAATAATTAGAGAAATTAAATCTTTATTTATAAAAAGTTGGGGTCTTACATTAACCAATGCATCAAGTGCTCGAACCAACGAATTTGGCATCTCAGCTATAAGCCCCTCCAGTAACGCATCAAACAAATCCGAAATTCCAAAATCCAAATGCTTATTTTTTGACTCTATAAACTCTAACCATCTTCTTTCAATTTCTGAAAAATGACAATGCAAGACTGGGGTTTCTCTAAGCGTAGTCAAGTAAAAAATAATTTTAGAATTTACTAGAAATAATGCACACATACACACACATGGTGCGGTTTTAGTTTTATGCGTACGGTTTTGACTAGTAACCAAACCGGAATGATAAATTTGGTTATTCAATTCATCTAAAACTGTCACATACGCCGAAACCGTTGGTTCAGTTTTAATTGGTGAGGTCGTGCAGTTTTTGATGCTATTTGGATTCCAATTTAATTAAATACTCGACCCTTATAAGTTGCTCCAATAAAGTCAACAACTATGGTGGGATTTGTTTTTTTGTTTTTTTAAGTGGTATATATACTCCCTAGTCCTTAGTCCCTCCGTTGGAGATATATTTTTGTTTAGTTTTTTTTTTAAAAAAAATTATTTTTATTTTGAAACTATAAAATTACATAATATCTCTAATTTATTATTAATATTTATATCACACTATAACTGTTAGTTTTTTAATTTATGTTAAGGGGCCATTTAAAATTATAAGATTATCAAAAGTCGTTATTTATGAATTTATTTTTAATTTTAAAATAGGTAGAGTTTTTAAATAATATATATAACAAATCGAGACAAATCTCAAATCTCAAATTCAAATTAAATTATATTTAAAGTTTTTCTCGATTTTAAACTGTGATTAACCATTGATTATGTGATAAATGCCTAGAATTTTGGACCGTCGAGATAAAATCGGGTTTAAAACAATTCGAGATTAGTCGAGTTTAAACTCCACTTGTTTTAGTAATATGTTTAACTCAAATTTATTACACAAATTCGTAATCGGGTCGGGTCGGCTCACTTAATCGTTACCAAACAAAATGAAAATGGAATAATCTCCGAGCGCGTCCTCTCCAGTCTCCACCCGGTCAGCCGTCAGAAGGTGTGAACTACTTTCCCTTGCTGACTTTCTCACTTCAAAGAAATTGGTCTATTGCAAGAAGAGGAGATCTAGCTTCTCATCTTTCTCTCAGCTCCAGCTCCAAATTAACCAGTAAACCTGCCTTTCACCTACACTCTTCACACTTCATATTATATTCGTATAGAGAAATTTCGTCAGACTCCATTAATGGCTAGAGGAGTCAAAGCTAAAGCTCGCTCCGAGTTCATTCTGAGTCTTGTATCCATATATCTCCTCATAAATATTAATATTGGCGAAGCAATCTGGTTAGAGGTACCGAGTTCAGGGACAAAGTGTGTTTCGGAGGATATAAAGCAGAATATTGTAGTAATTGCTGATTTCTCCGTCATAAATGATGCCAATCATCCTGAGACCGTCCCAAACATCTCTGCCAGAGTAAGTCAAAACTCAAAACTATTTCATTTTGTATTCCCTACATTAGGGGATTTGTTCATTTCTGCTAATAATGATGCATTTGTGAGTTTGTATATTGACTTGATTTTCGTTCACTATTTAAAGGTATTGTGAATCAACTCCAGATTTAGCCCTAACCTTGAATAGATCTTAGAGGGGGGAATAGTTTGCACAGATTAGGTCACTCGGGCAATGTTTGTTTGTACTATATATATATATATATATATATATATTGTTGGAAATGGGTTTGACAAAATAAATATTAAAGCATTTTGAGGCTTAATTTAATGTGGGACCCACACTCCGGAAATGTCGGGTCCATACACCAATGCGTTCTCCTCCACGAGGAGTATAACGTGGTATATTTATGTGTTCAAATCCATTAAGAATTGAATGATAAAATTGACTCCAAAGTCACCTACTTGAAATGTTGTAAATTGCAAAAGTCTCATATAGGTCATTAGAAAAAATGAAGAACATATATATGGGATGTTTGTTCAATGGGAAGGGCCCCAAGGGGCACCCCACTTTTGTGGAAGGGAGAGGACCTAGCCAAGGTTTGGTTCAAACCCGCGCGCTGTCCGGTCGGTCGAGCCGGGCTCGGGTGGGTGGGTCAGGTCGGGATATATATATTTTTGGACAAAATCTGTTTAATGTTTTATCAGATTTTGTTAAAGTGATTATCATGATACTACGTAGTTTTTCCCGTTTCCCGTTTTGTTCTTTCTTCTAGTTCTGCGTTTGCAGTATATTTTTTGTTCGTCCCTTTCTGCGTTTGCAGTGTCTATTCTTCCATTCATTCCCAGAATTCATAACAGATAACAACATCATAACATCTCAGTAAGGTTCGAGTACAGAACATAGAATTTGCGTTCGCAAAATTCTTAATGTTGAAGTGCTACTAATTAAGAATTGTAAATCCGTTTTATCTTGGGAAACAATTATTCAACAAATCTTTTAGCACCAGTGAGGGAATAAATTTGTTTTAAGGAGACTTTGTGAATTCAAAGGACTCGGATTTATCTGTTTTCTATTTCCAGAATCTGACTTCTTTTTCAAGCAAGTACAATACATTTTGTTTTTCCAAATCTGATTTATTTAACTGTGTTATTATATTTATATATTAAATATTACTATACATACAGAATAACACACACACACACACACACATATATATATATATATATTATCACTGTCCCATGATTTGTCCGTTATTTAAGGGACTATTTGTGATCTTTTTTAATGTCATTTGATACCTCAAAAGGGATATATAATACCATCTTTTCATCTGAGATTATAATCCATAATAAACTTACCTTAGAAATGACAAAACATAGGGGATTAAATAACAGACTAATCATGGGTAAAATAGTCCAAAGTGCTTAAAATTATTATAAATAGTTATGTCCCATGTCATGACGCCGGACAAAAATCCTCTCCATTTCAGGATCCAGATTTAAAATGTGTTGGAATATGACATCCAATGTTCTAAAAGGCGGGAGGCGGGCGGCTGAGGGCGTAGGCGGGATTTTTTATTTTAAACTAATTTTAATATTTTATCTTACATTTATCCAAATAAAACAATAATATAAAGCAAAACAATCTATAATAAAGATAATAAAGGCATTTGCTTAAAGTTCAAACATATATCCATATTGCTAATGTCAAAGTTCAAACACAAACATGCAATTGTTCAAAGTTCAAACATATTTTTAACGTATTAATTTTATTCATAAACAAGATTGCTATTAAATAATAAAATTTAAAATTTCAAGAATTTAATTCAATATTAAAACTTAAGAAACTAAACATAAATTTAAGAATTATGTTGAATTAAACCAAATATTACAAATGTATCATCATTTATATAATTTGAAGTTGGTACAGGTTCAAGAAATTACAACTATAATAAAATTATCTATTTTGACTTGATATTGTTCATTTATTGTTGTGATTTGATATGCTACAACTTGTATTATGAATATGGTAAATCATTAGAAAAATAAATATATCAAGATCTGGTTTGGATAGTTATTAAAATAAAAAAAATATCTCCGCCTAGACCCCGCCTAATTTCTTAGAGGAATTTTTTTGCCGTCTTGGGCTTAGGTGAGGCGCCAATGGGGGGCCTAGCGCCTAGGCGAGGCGCCAAGGGGGCCTAGGCGGAGATTTTTAGAATACTGGTGACATCATGCTGACAGGAGAGAGAGATGATTTTAAATCTAGACCATGAAATGGAGAGTCTCCATTTATTTGATATCAATAGTCAATATTCAATATGTTCTTTGAGACCATAATCTAAGCCTGTACTTGTTAAATGTATATTAGATTATAACGAACAGCAGTTTGTGTATACATCTTTGAGGCAATCTACATTAAATTAGTGCTTAGACAGCATGATTGCATATGATAATCGTTTGATCTCACAATAAGAAATTAGTTTAAATTCATTGTGGGTTACCTGTAAAAGTGTTGTTTTATAGAATCGATTCACATACTGCCATGTCACTATATTACTATAAGAGAATAGTACAATGAAGTAATCACAGATGTACAAGATTATTCTAACCTTTACTTCACTTTCTAGCCACGCCATGTATCTGGTTCAAATTGCAATGAAGGTTTTACTTATTCAACAAGACACGAAAAAGGCAAAATTATAATTTTTGTTTTTAATTAAAGGAATTTAATGAGAAATATAGTAATTAGATGCAATAAAAGAGAAAACGATTTAAATCTGGTTTGACTTCACCATTAATCTGACATATAAATGTATTTTTGGGTCATATTGAGTTTGTTTATGATGTACAAACTAGAGGACTTGATGAGTTGATGAATTGTGAGATGTTCTAAATAATGACCAGATAAAGTTATATGAGTTTTGATCAAGTTGCTAAGTTCAAATTCTTTCGGACAATGATAGGAACTGGATGGTTTTTCATTGGTTCCGTGTTAGTTTGGATTAAAAGAAATGAACAGACTTGGTTATGGTTTAATGTTTCCATATTTCTGAAAGTGACAGGATTAAATCTGATGTTTCACACTAATGTTTTTACTAAGGATGTTCTTGTATTGTTGATGTGGCACAATTATATATGATGCTGTAAATGTAACACCATAGTCCCACATCGAAACATGTGCGAAAAATTTGTCTGTATACAAAGAGTTATGTTACTAACAATAGTATTTTCAGTCATGATCTTTTGGATGAGGGTATTTACAGATAGTCCGTAAATACTTGGTAGTTGCACTCGCTAACATTTGTATGATCACTCACATTACAAATTGTAATCTATTACAACAGTTAATTCATATCAAAGTGCAGTGTGTAGGCAGGGTTGCATGAATTTCACAAATATCATGAAATGAAATTCAACTAGGCAACAGAATGTGTTCTTTCTTGTTTACCTTACCTATGGAAAGCACGACCCATGATCAATGCTATGTGCTTTGTTTTTCCTTGAAAGTGAAACATTTCTTTCATTCATTTGATGACGGTGTCTGAAAAATACCCCTAGCTGAGATATATAACGGCATATTATTAACAAGAAGTTTGATAGCCCCTGCGAGGCACATGCTAGTTTATATAACTTTTTTCACAAATATTTGATAATTTTTTATTGATATATTTTATATTTTTTTATTGACATAATACATATATAATATTAAAGATAATTGTATATATTTTACTTATACATAACTCATGCATGCATGTATATATATCCAAGTATATATTTTACGGTATACAAAATGTTTATACATTGTATCAAAAGAATGAAGAGAACAAAAGGTTGAAGAGAACAGGATGATTGACTCGGTATTCACTCATGACTAACCAAAATGATTTGGTAAAATTATAAAATTATTGGATAAGATCTCTTAATGCCTTGTTATATATAGTTATTGATAACAATTCTACCTCTCCAACTCTATATAGTTATTCATTTAGGAGAAATCTGCACCATGAAAAAAACAACAACGCTTTCTAGCTGAATAAATGGTAGACTGCAAATGGAATTCATTACTACTGCTTAGTTTTGTTCAGCATAATAGTTTCTTTGGTAAGCTGTGCGAAATACTTCATGTTAAAGGTGTTTTTTGTAGGTAACATCCCCTTATGGAAACAATCTCCACCACCAAGAGAACGTGACCCATGGTCAATTTGCATTTACAACAACTGAAGCTGGAAATTACTTGGCATGTTTTTGGGTGGATGAAAATTACAAAGGAAGTAAAGGTGTAACGGTTAGTCTTGATTGGAGAACTGGAATTGCTGCAAAGGATTGGGAGTCAGTAGCGAGGAAAGAAAAAATTGAGGTCTCTCTCCCCCTCTGCACTTTCAAAAGGAACTTATCTTTCCTTGACCTCTTTTTTTGGCTTCTTATAGACTGATCATGCATATGTTAACGTGTGCTTATAGGGTATTGAACTTGAGTTGAGGAAACTTGAAGGAGCAGTTGATGCCATCCATCAGAATTTGATCTATCTCAAGACCAGGTAATTGTATCTTTAATAAGAAGGTTACTTGAGATGCCTCTTGATTTAATCTGATTCCGGTGTTCTCCTAAATTTTTTTCCCTTATTGATTTTTCTTCATTTTTCCTCCATATTATTTCTTTCGCCTCCAAAATAGCTGTCAAAAAACACTGATGCATGGTCACTTATATGGCAGGCGCAACATGTTTAATTAAGGAAATTGATAAATCCACAACAGAAAATGATATTTCCACAATAAAATCGACCGTTTTCACCGTCGTTATATATCTATAGCGACATTTTTGTTGTGGAAATATCAGTTTCCAATTAACTATTTCTAGTTCTAGCTGATGAAGGGCATTAATTTTTGGGCTTAAAAGCTGAAACAAACTAAAAGCAGGAATGTGGACCAAATATATTCCATTTTTTTTCATTGAACAGCATGAAAAAAATCAGTTTTCTTTTCCCATAAAATGAAAACAGGAATCACATTACAAATCCAAGTAATCTTGGTGGTTCCTCTCTTTGTTTTTACGGTTTAAGGAGGAGGGACTTGGAAGGTCTGATTTACAAGAAAACGTATCAAACTGTTTTAACTATGAAGAACTTGTCATATACCAAAAGCCACCACAGATAAAGAATGTATCGTATATTTTGCTGTTCTTTTAGACGATTAGATTATTCCGTTATTCCCAGATTGAAGAAAGATTGTTAGTTTTGTTTCTTCTAAATTGACTAGTGTCATGTAGATTATTTTGTTATAGTGCCCATTGAAGAGTCTAGAAATGAAATTACATTTAAATTTAAGAATTTAAGGTAATTCTTTTCACGACTGTACACACAGGGAAGCAGAGATGAGGGAAGTGAGTGAAACAACCAATGGGAGAGTAGCATGGTTCAGTATCATGTCGATCGGCGTCTGCATCACAGTTTCTGTTATGCAGGTGTTACACCTGAAGCGCTACTTTCGGAAAAAGAAGCTTATCTAGGTTTTTACGATGTTTTCTGATACAGAACTATGCAATATCACAAGATTGAAGAGGACACCTAACTGATCCCTGTTGTACCATTGTTGTATTTCAGCTCCCCTTCTTTTCTTTGTGATTACAGTTTCAGATATGCAGACCTTATTAGTTATATAAAAAAAACAAAATCCAGTGATTGTTTTATGAAACATAAGGCTCCTAACGTTCAAAATTGAAAAACTATTTCCCTGTATGTAAACCTTTCGAGGCAGTGCTCCTGTATGGACTATGATATTGACATTTTGAGATGCCAAAGCATTTGAGAACTGCAGTTCCAATTTGCCTAGAGAATTTTATGCATAATTCCAGATTTGTCTGCTTTAATGTTATATCAGTAATGTCTCTCCGGTTCAATTGAGTAGAGCAGGTAATTAAATAATATGAGCTGTAAAGCAAGTTAAAATAACAGCCAAAGTTGGATTTTTAAGGTTACAAATAATTGAAAAAGCTTTCAATTGCATACTCAACTGATACATGCAGTCTTAAACTTGTACTTAGAGACTGAGGTAATGTGTCCGTGAAGAAAGTGTATCATACAATTATTTCTTCTAGTTTTTGGCATAACGTTGAAGATTGTATTAGTATCACAACTATTACTTGTTGTCTTGAGGATTGTGGATTTGGATGAGAGGCTAGTTATATATGCCTGAGATTCTTTAAGCGATGGAATTTGCAAAGAAGAAGATCAAATATGCCTTTAATAACAAACAAAGGCTATATAAGAAAGTGATCGACGTTATTGAACGGAGATGGGCATGCCAAATGAAGCAAAAGTTATATGGGGCAACATTATTTCTAAATCAGGGAAAATATTTTGACATTAAAGAAGAAGAAAAATCTACTTTAGTTTACAAGTTACGTAGCAACTTCAATGATATTCTTGAGAAAATGGTTCCCGACCAAGCTTTGGCAGACAAGATAAGCGACTTGGGCAATGTTTATGAATATTCTCGTGATGACTTTTCTATAGATATGTTGATTAGACAACAAAAGACAAAAAATCCTAAAGTACATTAAATTAATGGGATAAATCAACGTTTGGTACATGTACCGGGACACGACTTACAATTTGGTATCCGAAGTGAAAAAAGTTACAAACTGGTGATTGTACTCGAAAAATATTATATTTCGTTAAACATTAGGGACACGACTTACAATTTGGTACCCGAAGTGAAAAAAATTACAAACTGGTGATTGTACTAAAATTTTTTTGTAATCTGGTGCTTGTATTTTACATTTTTTAAATAATCGTTAAAATTGATCCAACGGGCGAGACAAACATACAGAGAGAGAAGCGAAGTCGACGCGAAGAAGAACCTCGATGTTTTGTTCCATCTTTTCTTGCCTCCCACATTTGCACCACTTTGCTCACACAAGGCTTGCACCGACTTAGGAACTCGGTGTAATCCATTCATTTTTGTTGCATGAACTACAATCTTCTTCCCCGATTTCATTTACGATTCCACTCCAAGACAAGCTCATCCTTTCAATTAAACACTGAAACCACTTTAATAAATATATGGGAACCAGTAATCAATGGAGAATCGAGACAAGAAGAATGACAGAAGAAGAGAACCTTAATTTTTAAAAAAATAAAGATAAAACCCTACTGTTTAACAGAGTGTAATATTTTTCGAGTACAATCACCAGTTTGTAACTTTTTTCACTTCAGGTACCAAATTGTAAGTCGTGTCCCTAATATTTAACGGAGTGTAATATTTTTCGAGTAAAATCACCAGTTTGTAACTTTTTTCACTTCGGGTACCAAATTGTAAGTCGTGTCCCAGTACAGGTACCAAAAGTTAATTTATCCCATAAATTAATTATAAAGTTTACTTTAAATTTTATAATTTAGACTATATTTAATTTTTTACATCTAATGTAGTTGATTGGTGGAATGCTTTTGGCGATTGTGCTATTGAGCTTGCAAAGTGAACCATCGGCATTTGTTATTCTTCTTCCAGTTGTGAACGCAATTGGAGCACTTTTGAGTTTGTAAGTATTTAGTAATTAAATTAGCAAAAAAAGAAAAGTATTTAGTAATAAAATATTTTGTATTTAATATTAATTAGTACATAACTAAATCTATAATATTTTATATATTCTTTTGCTTAATATTTTTTTAAACAAAAATTTCAAATTCATACGAAGAAAAGAAATAAGTTGGAGCATCAACGATTAATTGATTTGGTGTATGTGCAATACAATCGCCGAATTGTTGATAGGTTTCAAAAGATGCGCGAATTTGGAAGAAACTTCGATCCATTAGTCCTAGAAGATTTTGTTTGAGTAATGACTAGATAGTGCCTGAGCAAGATGTAGTTCATCATGGAGATGATCTTACATGTGAGGATGTTGATAGAGTTGTTGGTGTATCCGATGCCGTCGAGGGTCGCAATCTTCGTAGAATGTGTCATGTCTACTCACGACGTGGTGGAGTTTCGACTTCAAGTGAATCGAGGATAAGAGCTTTGAACGACTCTGATTCTAATGTTGGATAAGAGGAGGAGAAATGTCATTATTCCTAATGATGATAAAGACGTGGATGATGACTATGGTAAAAAAAGTAACTACTGTTTTGAGTGATGATGCCATTATTGGGAGAGATGATTATTTAATCTTTGATGATTTTACTTGATAGCTTGAGTGATCTTTTCATTCTAAAAAATGAAACTTTTGAGTTGAAGAATACTTAGTTTGTATGACTTTATTTTTATTTTTATATTATGTTTGTTTTTGGCAATGTCACAATGAATATGTCTTTATCTTATTGAGGATGGTTGTCTAATGTTATGATATGATTATATGCTTGTTTATACCTTATCTTAACAATATTTGTTTACTTGTATTATCATAATAATTGAAATTATTCTATATATACAATCTTAAAACTTAAGAAATTAAACATAAATTTAAGAATTATATTGAATTAAACTAAATATTACAAATATATCACCATTTATATAATTTAAAGTTGGTACAAGTTCAAAAAATTACAACTATAGTAAAATTATCATTTTGACTTGATCTTGTCTGCCTTTTCTTGTGATTTAATATGCTATAACCTGCATTTTGAATATGGTAAATCATTAGAAATATAAATATATAAATATTCATATAAATATAAATATTAAATATATATAATTTTATACGTATAAAATTTACATTGTTAATGACTAATCAACTTGTGGACGACTAGCGACTAAGCGCCCGATTGTCGCCTCGATAACTATCGATATTCCAAAACACAAGTCTGAGACACCTTTAACATTGAGACGAGTCATTTTCGATAGACGATAGACATAAGAGATAGAACAAGGGATATATATATTTGTTAGACCTGACAATATAGTTAGTTAATTGTCGGGTCAACCCATATTAACTGGAACCAAATAGGTTGGTTAACTATATTTATTTATTTGGGTTGGTTAAAGTTTGGAACCATATTTATTTGGGTTGGTTATAATTTCAACCCGGTTAACCATTCGACCCATATTTTATTCCAAATCCAAATCAAAAGTTCCTCTAATTTACTAAGAAAATTAATGCTATTAATACTACTAAAATGTTCCTCTAAAAATCAAGGTAACTAATAATATTCGATATTATTCGTTCCTCTGCTAATTAAAATTTCTAACACAATTTTTTACACACATAAGAACCGGCTATAGACACAGGAAATAGAAGCATTCTTATGATCTTATCAGCCAACCCACCTACGCTACCCTTACCCCCTACTCCTACCCCACTCACCCCACCCTACCCTACCCCTACCTGCACCCCACCCACCCCACCCACCCTACCCCTACCCCTACCCCCACACACCCCACCCTACCCTACCACTACCCCTACCCCACCCACCCCACCCCACCCTACCCCTACCCTCACACCACCCACCCCACCCCACCCCCCACACCACCCACCCACTCCACCCCACCCACCCCCCCACCCTACCCTATCCTACCCCACCCCACCCACCCTACCCTATCCCACACCACCCCTACCCTACCCCACCCACCCCTACCCCCACCACCCCACGCACCCCACCCACCCACCCCACGCTACCCCACTCTACCCCACCCCACCCACCCTACCCACCCTACCCACACCACCCCCACACCACCCCACCCCACCCCTACCCCATAAAAAAAATAATATTATGTGATTATGTATACACCCCACCCCCCTACCCCACCCCCTACCGCTACAAAAAAAAAATAATATTATGTGATTATGTATACACCCTACCCCGTCCCCACCCATCCACCCCACCCTTACCCCTATCCCACTCCCCCACCCCTACGTCACCTCACCATATTAACAAGTACTGTATTACTTTTGTTAAATATAACAATTCAATGTTGACCACAATCAGCTCATGCAAACAAAAGCGAGGTTAACGTGGTCATTATTAGAGCCATATCTCCTGTTGAAATGTTTAGCAAAGATTAATAATTTTTAATATGAAACTATAACCATATTAAAATGGTTAATATGATTTTTAACCATAACTATATGGTTCCAACCCACATTATCCATATTAAAAATGGTTAATATGATTTTAGTTCTTAAATGGTTGGTTAACCATATATTAAAAACTAAAACCAACCCATAACCATATTTTGCCAGGTCTAATATTTGTAAAGAAAACTAGAAAATAGTTGGGATTGTAAATTAAGGGTGAAAGGCATTGAAAGAGATTCACATTTCAGTAGCCATTCAAATCCTAACCCCCCAAATAATGATATAATGTAATGTGATATTTCAATAGTACCCAAAAAAAAGAAGCAGTAGTAACACAAATATTAATATGATAGTCACTCATCTTGTTCAAGATTTGGCTCCCAAAGATTAAAAGCATCATATACAAAGTACATCCAAATTGCTAAAAGACACAACCAGCAACATACTCTAAATATATTATAGTGCTCTTCAAACATATTATTGGTTTAGTGCCTTTGCTACTTTCATTTGGATGTGCTCAGCCCCGGAGCGAGGAGATAGCCTAGGAAGTCTCTCCTGCAACAATGATGAGCTTTCGTGTAAGGTTCACATTTACAAAACAATATGTAAGAAGAACATTTGACACAAGCAGTAAGTAATAATAGTCATGCTACCGAAGACAAATTTTCAGAATGTTAAGTCCATTTGACACAAGCACGCTCATAACCTATCAAAAGCTTTTGACATTATTGACACAGTACAAAGATCAATGACTGTTAGCACTTCTTAAGCTAGTTTTTAATTAGCAGTATCCATTCATTTCTAGCAGTCTATGCATAAAGTAATTAACACAAGATACATTAAATTTCGAGTACAATTCTTGGAAGTAATCAGTCAGAAGAAAAGTAATGGTGTCACTCTGAAATATGTAAACAATGTCGATGACCAACCCTATAGGAAACTGTAGTTCCAATTGTTAGATATGGGTAAAGAATAGAAAAGAAAAAATGACATAGAAAGTAAGAGATTCATCAGTAATTTAACCCGATATTTGGTCTGACATTAAATTGAATCTTTAACTTTGTTTAGAATGATTCAAGAAGAGCTTTACGTACGCTGATCAGATATGTAAATGAGGTTGATGATTAAAAAAATAGTAGCATAGCAAGAATATCTATCAGTTGACAATTGCAAGTGAGAATACCATGATTGATAAACAGACTATTTAAGGACATACTATAAATTTGAAGGTAATCCAACAAAAGATGCAGAGCGATATTTATATTCATTAATCTAGAATGGAACACTTACTGTTGATACTAATCATAAAGCTACCTTTTAATCCTAAAGGCTCTAATTCCCAATTGATAGTTTTCATTCACATTGTATGATTCTTGAAACAGATATGTTTATGAGAAATTTGTCCCCATACAGACTCGACATTCGATGCTGACATGTAAATTGTGAGGACTTTCTGAATTCATATGGCATTTTGGATCATCTTTGTTTTTCACAACAAGTGTAGTTCTGTTTTGAAGCCCTTTTTGAAAATGAGTGTTCCAAAAAATAATAATTACAACGATAAAAAGTAAAATTTAATTCTTAACTTGTTCGTCTTCTGCTTTAAGTTACATGTACAACTTTAATTTTGAGGCGAAAAAAGACATTCAAATACCTTATCATTTATCTTTCACATTAACAAATCCAAAACAAACTTAGCAGAATAAACTCGAAAATTACAACAATAATGCCTTAAACACAAATTTAAGAGGACCCATAATGCCAAATAAAAAAATAAAAATAAAAATCTAACCTCAGTGCCATCAGCGCGAACTCTGGTTAGAACTGGTATGTCATATAGATAAGCCCTCTCCCACTCAGGATTCGTAGTAATATCCCTTATCTAAATTAAACCAAAAAATAAAATAAAATTACATAACCGATTCAGAAAAAAAGAGAAAACATTAGGGGTTGCAATTAAGTCTCTTCAATCACTGGCGAATAAATTAAATTGCAGAAAAACCCAACTAGAAAAAACCATATATATATATATAATTATGCATATATAGAGAAAAAAAAGGTAATTGGACCTCTAAATCAACATCGTGGAGGGAAAATTCGTGGGGGGTTACATCGCCGAGGAGGGAAACAGGAGCTGGGAGAGATAAAGCAGCTTGAAGGTTTTCTTTGAGAGCATCGCACAAACAGCAACCGGGCTTTGAGTAAAGAATAAGTTGCTTTCTCGATGCTGAAGAATAAGATGAAGTTTGTTCCAAGCAGGCTAAAGGGCTGAACACCCATTTCTTCCTTTGAATAATGAGGCTCCTCATCGCCCATGATGATCTTGCTAAACCACCAAATGCAACTGCCATTGCCATCTCTTTTTCACCACAGAGACGATGAAACAGGGATTGTTTGTTGGATAGACAAATTCTAATTTGGATTAAAGTAAAATGAACATTGCCCATATTTAGCTCAGCCCAAATGAAGCCTAGCCCAAAAACTTTTTTTTTTTAATTTTCTGTAATAGCAAAAAAAAAATATTTACTTTATTACTTCGTCTAATTTCTTAATTAATAATGAGCTATTTGATCGTCATTTAAGATTAATACCCAAATATATAATGTGTTTCGATATATATACATATAATTATTTTGGGCATAAAGAAATACAGTTATGTTTGTTTACAAGAATTATATTTGTGATATTATTATTAATTTCAAGTGTCTTATTTATTTTTGAATTTGAACTTGAGACTATTAATTCAAGGATTATAAAATGACTTGATTATTTAATATCATGTTAAATTAAGTATTATAATCCCCATTATTGGGACTAAAAATTTTTAAACAAAATTATCCTCAACCTTTTTTTAAAATGACTATAATATCCTATGGTAATCACTGTGGTATGAAGATGACACAATGAATAATGATTGGTGACACATCAGAATGGCATTTAAATTTAAAAATATCTCAAATTAACTTTTCAAAAGTGAATAATAATCTTAAAATTTGGAATAAAGATTGGAGGGAGAGGTTTTATAGATTTAAAATTTTCATTAAGAGAGATATCTCTTAATGATTTAGATTTATATCTTCCTCTTACCGATTAAGAGACAATAAGAGATAAAGAAACTTTTATCAAATAATTTTATTTTTTTACCGAATTAAATATAGAACTGTTAAGAAATATTAAAAAATAAATAAACACGACCTCAATTTTATCTGAGGGCATAAGGAATGTTGCTAAATGTAGTTAATTAGGCACCACGTACGTACAATAATTATTAGAACACAAATTAATTAAAATAAGTTGGTTAGTGGCCAATATATAGCCATGCACTAGTCTTTGAAACAAGATTCAGTTCCCACGTGTGAAACCATAGCGGTATGTTCCAACTACGTATCTTTGATGCGAACTTATCTTCTTTGCTTTGTCATACACCACACTCTCAAATAAACGAAGTATGTCATTTCAAAATGATTAAGATTAACATATTGAAATTAAATAATATTTCACCCGTTTCAAATTATGACATAATTAATGATTTTTAAAAATTAATTTAAAATATTTTCAAATTAAAAAATAAAATCATTCATTAACAATTATAAAATAATACTGACTAAAATTAAAAAAAATACATGTCAGCAGTTAAAAATTGCACCTTATTTTATACATTGTGGATTTATCTTTGTTATCTTTCGATTTGGGACTGGAGTGTTACAAACTCCCCCACTTAAATTTCTGAAGTCCCCGTCAGAATTCGATCACACACACGGATCTAAAGATCTTTTTTCTCTAGCCGTTTTTGTGGGATAATATCGGTGACCGTGTCCCCACCTCCCGACCTCCATCTCTACTGTTGTGGATAATACCACCGACCTTCGTGTCCCCACCTCCCAAGAACCCGATTGGATGACCCGGGCAGAAGCTTTAGAGTCGGCTCGATACTATTATTAGTAACGATCCATCTAACGACAAAGCTTTTAGATGAGTTGGTTAATTAACATGGTATCGAGCTCTGAATATCTTAGTCTTGGGTTCAAATCTTCCCAAATTTGCACAATTATCTTTCTATTAATTTAATAGTGCAAATGCACTTTAATTTCTCCTTCTATAAACAAAAGTTGCGTTTGAGGGGAGTGTTAGAATGATATACATTGTTGGTCCCTCCATCTAACAGCTTAAGCTTTTAGATGAGTTGGTTAATTAACAATCTTTTATTATCTATGAGCTTGATAAAAACTTATTAGTGAACATAATTTAAGTTGGTATAAAGTATAATTTACTTTTCCTCATATATAAAAATACGGGAGTAATTATTCATTTGATTTAAGTAGGGATCATTTGATGTGTGATTATCAAGCCTAGAGTGAGACATTAGATAATTAAGATGCAAATTGTTTGAAAAAATTAAATTTTATTTGTTTCATTTGAATGAAATATGACTACTAGTTAATTTATGGTAATCATAAGGTGTATAGTTTTATTTTATTTTGGAACAAGAGATATACTTGCGAGTCTTTTGGAATTTTATTTAATTATAAATTTATTACTAATACGTAACTTACATCATTATCATTAGTAGTAATAAGTATAATTAAAATAGGAATAAATAATAGTTTAATATTAAAACTATTATAGATATATGCATGTATCTATATGTGTATATATAGATATATTACATATATGAATATTGAGAGAAGTCTTAATTACACACATTCATATATAATAATTTTTGCACCATGAAAATCTCTCTTTTTCTTTTAGCTATTCTTCTTACAAACAAATAACTATTACAAAACAGTATTCTATTAGAGTTATTCTGTAAATTACTATCATGAATAATTCACCAAAGGCTATCCAGAAGGTATATCGTCGATCTACAACTATTAGCAAACCAATAGTGGTGAGGCCGATAAAGACAATTACATGAGCTCTTTAGAATAGTCTCGCCGCTGGTGTAAGCTTCTTTCCACTAGTGCTAGATCACCACTTCTGCCGAATATGAGTTTGATGGGTCGATTTTTGCCACGCTGTAGCTATTTGCCCGAGGAGAGGCGTGGGAGCAGGAGGGGGAAGATCAAAGGTGGGGCAGCAGTGAAAGCTTTATGGTGGAGCAACATGGGAGGTGGTGTGGGTACGAGAGAGGTGGTGGAGTGACATGAGACAAAGTTGGTGCAAAGAGCTAGAAAGGGTGAGGGAACTGTGGCGCTGCGACGGGGGAAAAATGTTTTAGGGTTAAAAATATTTCTTATTTTAGACGAAATTTTGTCGAGATTAAATCCATTAAACATATGTTAATTTCGATGAAATTTTCATCGTAAATAGTAACTATTCCGTCGAGATTATTGTCCGTGATGGGGGGAATTTTTCACGCAAATGGCTGTAGATATCTTAGACAGAATTCCGTCGAGTTTAATGTATATTCGATGGAATTAAGTACTACGACAAAATTATCAGCCAGAAATATAATAATTTCGACGGAACATATTCCGTCAGAATTAAGATCTTTTCTTATAGTGATAGTGGTGGCATTCTTCTGATATAACAATTGCAAATCTGAAATACAAACATGTTAGTGATAGCCTTTTGTATAATATGCAATACATGAGATCAGATTTTGCCTATAGTTTTAAACTTAGAAAATGCATTAACAATTTAATATTGTTACTGTTACATTAAAGATTTATAATTATCTTAAGAGGACTAGTGGTTTAAAATTGGTTTATGTTAGATTTCTCCATGTTGTAAATTTTCACCCAATTTAGGGTATTATTTGTAAGACCCCAACTTTTATGAATAAAGATGAATTTTCTATAAATATCATTTTTGATTATTATGGAATGAATTTATTATAATATTATAGTTGTGGGTAATATATATTTATAAATTCTGCAAAGTACGCAAGTTGTTATATAATATTCGATTGGTCAGGGAATATTCGTTTTAACAGAGAATATTCGTACGACGACACAATCATTGGTGGACCCCATAACGGAATTATTGTCGGATTGAGAAAACGACAAAACTATCTTTTATAAAATAACGGCGAAAGTTTTTTACTGTTAACAATTTGTTGGAATACACGGTGGTTAAAATACGATGTCTGGCGTTGTTACTGCGAAGCTACGGTATTACATGATATTTTTGAATTATTGACTCTTACGTGAAAGGCCTTTACTCAATAATTGTTATAGTAATTCTTTATTCGATATTTTATTTTATTGGTTCAATAATTGTTGCGTTGATATTTTATATTATTGTTGTTTGATAATTATCACTACACAAGATTTCCCATTATCGGATCAATAATTCATATTATTTGAATAATATTATTAGATAGCATTATTGGCAATGTCTAAAAAGTTCTGTCAAGGAGAGGTTTGGTCACCTAATTGTGCGCCAGTAAGGAGAAATCCTTATTGAAAAGCTCACTCTTTCCTGAGAATGGCCTGGTTGTCATTATTGTGATTCTGTAATATTATTTGTGAATAATTAATTATTAATTTATATGATAAGGAAATATTTATTTTATGTGGACACAAATGATAGATAAGAAAATATTTATTCGAAGTGGATTTAAACTGAGGAATTTTTAGCATGTGACATTTGTTGAAAGTTGGTATTTTATCTTTTTTGATAAAATAATTCATTCAAATATATTATTATAATATTACATTATAGTAGTATGATGTGATTATATAATAGTACGTTTTTATAATTTGAATGGTAGCATTATTATAGTAAATTCATGGTATAAAAGTAAAAGGAGGTGGAAGAGAACAAATTGAATTTGAATTCCTGTGATGCAAGCGATGATGTCATCAGACGATGAGGTATGCAATGATGTATTATGATCGATGACGTTAACGGTGATGTTATAAATTATGGCGAAAAGACTATTTTACCCTTACTCTGCCAAGCCTATAAATAGAAGCTCATTTCTTCATTATTTTTCACCAATTCATTCAAGCTATAGAGAGAGAAAGTATAGAGAGAATAAGAGTATAGAGAGAATAAGAGAGAAAGAAGAAGAGTATTACATTCTTACTACTTATTGCGTTATCCAATCTCTACTTAAGGTAAGGGTATTATTCTTTCATATTCTTGAAGAGAGTTATTTTCTTTCAATACTCGTAAGGGGTTATTATTCCATTCTTTATTACTCTGTTGGAATAACTTTTATGCATGCGGTCTATCACATACTTTCTTGAATTACATTGTTATTCCATTCTTTATTATTTTGTTGGAACATCACATGCATGCGGATTCGTATGACTGATTCCATTCTTTATTATTACATTAGAACATCACATGCATGCGAATTCGCGCGTGACCCGGTTCTATTCTTTATTATTATTACATTGGACTATCCTGTAAGACCCCAACTTATTATAAATAAAATTGAATTTCCTCTATTTATTATTTTAAAATAGTAAGGGTTGAATTGATTAATGTGGTTAGTTATGGGTAAAATGCATAATATTTCAAATAAGCAAGTGGTTATAAAATATTCATTGTTGTCGGGAATATTAGTTTGGTCGTGGAATATTCTTCTTGTCGGGGAATATTAAATGCGGCCACAGACTTGTGTGGGCCCCATAATGGAAAGCGATTGGATGAAGAAAACGACAAGTATGAGTTTTTATAAATAACGGCGTAGTTATTCTTATTAACATTTGGAATACCGTTGGTTAAAACACGATGTCGTGTTGTTGCCGCAATAACACACGGTATTGCACCAATTATTGATTCTTACGTGAAGAAACTACTCGATAATTATTACGATAATTATTATTTAATATTTTATTTTATTGATTCAATAATTGCTACGTTGATATTTTATATTATTGTTGTTTCAATAATTGTCACTACACAGTATTTTCATTATCAAATCAATAATTCATATTATTTGAATAATATTATTAGATAACATTATTGGCAATGTCTAGAAAGTTCTGTCTAAGGAGAGGTTTGGTCACCTAATTGTCGCGTATGAAGGAGAAATCGTTATTGGAAAACCCCTCTTTCACGAGAGAACGGCACGGTTATCGATGTTGTGATTACATAATATTATTTATGAATAATTAATTATTGATTTATATGATAAGGAAAATATTCATTTCATGTGGATATAGATGGAGAAAATTTTTAATGTGACGATTGTTGAAAATTGATATTTTATCTTTTCTGATAAAATAATTCATTTAAATATATTATTATATTATAATAATATAATAATGGAGATATTTTTACAATAAATGTGGGATATATGAGTAAATGAGGAGGAAGAGTATTTTTGTTACTAAAAATATTTAAAACATGTTTTTCATGTTTATGGACCCCATTTATTGACTAAAATTTGATTATAGCTTGTAAAATTGTCCGTATGTGAATTTCGGTCAATTTTTGTTTGGAATTTGGAAACACTTTCTTCTGCAAAGTTGTAGAGAATTGAATTTCCTATGGAAAGACATAAGATTTGAATTTTTCTGATAAAAAGGCTATTTATTATGAATTATTGAAGTTCCGAAGTTCCGGAATAATTGATTCTTGGAAGTTTTAATAGTTTTATTTAAGAAAAACGTTTTTCTTACTTTTATTGAGTGTGTGGCTGATGTTTGGACTCAGTTGGTGTGCATAGGAAGTTAAGAAAAAATATATTATTATTTTATTAAATTTTCTACTTTGGTGTTCGAAGCATTTTTCTATAAATAGGGTGCTTAGGTTAGAATTGAAAATCACACCAGAAACTAAAGTTTTCTCTCTCTATAATAGCGAGCGTATTTTTGTGAGTATTTTGGTACTTTGAGTGTTACTATACGGTGCAAGTTCTTTCAGCATTATATCCAGTATTCCAGTCAGAAGTACTGTCTTTTTGGAGGTAAGGGATGTTATTTTCTTCTTAAATGATATTATTTTCTTCAATATCATTATGCCAAAATATTGGTCTGAACTTTTTATCAAATTTGAAACTTTTTGTGTCGGGATTTCTATTCACGTATATGACCTTTATTCACGTATCGACACTTTATTCACGAATACGGCCTTTATTCAATTTAAAATGAAATTTTCTTCTTTTTGTCCAAGATGTCTATTATGGTTCTTATCTTTGATTATATCCATGTTTTGATCTTTATTTTTGAATTACGCTTCAAAATTGGTTATTATGGAGTATTATTGAACTTAGATAAAAGCGTAAATACGAATCCCAAATATTTGTTCTTTTGTTTCATTTGGATTCGTTTTCTTTAAAATATTTTTCATCATCCTCGATCCTAAATGATGATATTCTTGAATATCTTTGGCACGTAGTGCAAAGATGAATGATTTCGATGAATATCTTTGGCCGTAGTGCAAAAGATGAGCAGTGTTTAGATGAACATGACCAATGATGAATATCTTTGGCCTGTAGTGCAAAGATGAATGATTTTTGATAAATATCTTTGGCCCGTAGTGCAAAGATGAACAGGTGTTTAGATGAACATTACCAACTGATGAATATCTTTGGCCTGTAGTGCAAAGATGAATATTTGATTCAAGATATATGTTGATTGATGTTACAGAGATAAAATATTAACGATGGACTTTTAAATTCATATATAGAAGATAGTAGATTTTATTCTCTATTTAACTCTTCTAATGAATTATTATTTCCGCTGCGAATATTGATTTAAAACTTGTTGTCTATTGTATTCTATTAGATTTTTTCCTGTTGAGGACTAACGATAATTTGTTCTATATTATCTTAGTCATAATGTTCTTTACTGGGCTAGTTGAGCTCACCCTTTTCCTTTTTGTTCCATTTTTCTTCTCAGGAGGCGAGAATGTAGCGAGTACTAGTCGGGGTGTGGAATGATGGTTCTAGAAGTGGTTTTAGTAGTCTTCACTATTTTGTAAAATAGTGTATCAATAATTGTAATGAGGACTTATTTGAGTGTGGATATTGTCTAGATGACAATATTTGTATTTAAACTCACAGTTTAAGTGTTGTCGTATTTTTTGCACGACAGTTGTATTAATAAAGTTGTAGTTGTTTCTATACTATGTATTTGGCGACTCAGAATGGGTGTTGTATACCTATTTTGGGGGCGTCACATATCCTGTCTGTGCGGATTACGCATGACCCGGTTCCATTCTTTATTACTCTGTTGAAATGATCTGTCTACGTGGATTACTGCATGGCGGGCAAAAATTCATTGCGGTTTCATATATTCTATTATACTCAGTTGGTTAAAATTTTGGCTTCTATACTCCATGAAATTAGTGGAATATCCTTGATATTTGCGCTTTATCTAGTATCTTTTCATGGAAATATTCTTCTGAGCATTCTTGAATTTTACTCCATAAAACAGTATAATGTTGACAATTTGGGCGTTTGATAAATTAAATTATAAATCTTAAAAAAAATTTATCCTTGAACTTGTTTTATTAAATTCTTATATCATTGTCTTCATCCTCATGTTTATAATATGTTGAAAGTCATCTGTGGCATGTAGTGCATAGATAGACTTGCTATGATTATGATCATGGATTATTCGGTATAATCATGACCGTTGTGACGCCCCCAAAACAGGTATACATCACCCATCTTGAGTCGCCAAAAATATGATACAAAATTCAAACACAACTTAATAATACAATTGTCGTGTAAAATACGACAAAACATAACTGAGAGTTTTAATACGAATATTGTCTTCTAGACAGTATCCAAACTCAAATGGAGTCCTAATTATATTTATTATCACACTATTTAACAGAATACTGAGGACTACTAAAACAACCATCTGGACCGTCAATCCATTCCCTGACTAGTCCCAGCTATATTCTCATTTCCTGAAGCGAACAGTGAAAGAAAGGGTGAGCTCAACTAGCCCAGTAAGAAATATTATGACTAAGATAATGCAGAATAAATTATCATTAGCCTTCAATAGTGTTAAACTGATAAAATATAATAAATATCAAGTTTAACTGCAGTGGAACAAGCAATCAATTAGAAGAGTCAAATAGAGAATAAAATCTACTATCTTCTATGATTTAAAAGGTTTTTCATCACTTTTATCGCTGAGACTCAGCTTAATAAATAAACCACATCATCCCTGCATTACGGCCAATGATATTCATTAGTATCAGGACCACAAATTATCCATGCACTATGGGCCAAAGATATTCGTGTATTCATCAATGGTCATGATCATGCCAACAACTGTCCATCAATGCACTACGGTCAATGAGGACTTTTACCACATCATTTGTAACATTACGGTCATGATTATACCGAATAATCCCTGATTATAATCATACCAAGTCCATCCATGCACTACTGCCCACAGATGACTTTCAACATATTATAAACATGAGGATGATGACAATGATATAAGCATTAATCAAATGAAAACAAGGATACATATTAAAGACTTTAAATTTATCCAAATATTATCAATCACTTAATAAACTCGTAATCTAATATTATTAATATTATAAAAATATTTTAATCACCTAAACTTATAAACAATTTATTTCAATTATTTATATTTTACCAAATAATGTATTTAATCATTCAAAAATGCCATACCCATAAGATTTCATCACCAATGATCAAATCCCTCATCAAAAATCTGCATATACCCTATATAGGATTTCCAAACCATAAAATCCTATTTTCCAATTTTGTTACTTCACATAACATATTTAATTCTTTTACGCATAACTAGTTCATTTTCATGAAAAATACCAAATCAGTTCCAAAAATATTTTTTTTCTGGGATTTAGCAGAATATAGTCCCATATTGAACATATATTTTTCTCGGAATTTTTAAAATTCATTTATTATTTTTCATATGGCCAAAACTGCCGAATATTTAAACATTTATCATAAATTATACGTTTATTCAAAATTTCCGAAATTTACAGGGTATACTCCTGTTATATACATGTACTCCCAATAAAAATTTTACCAATTTTGGAGTTAACCACAAAGAGTTATAAGAGTTTATTTTTAAAATAGTCTTTTCCCATAAAATCCATAACTCTTAATCTATACATCCAAAAATCTCCATCTTTGGACATAATATAGAAAACTCATCAAATCATCATTTAAAATTTTTCCAGAATTTTTGAGGGTCAGAAAAATTATAAAACTGCCCCTGGCAGAAACCCCTTTTGACTGAAAATACTATTAATATGAATACGAAGGATCATTCACCATGTATGCGGTAATCCACATAGACAGGTTATTCTAACAGAATAATAAAGAATGGAATAACGAAGAATTCACCATGCATGCGGTGAGTCGCGTGAGCGAGTTATTCAAGCGAATAATAAAAAATGGAATAACGAAGAAATTCAATGAGGCGTGCGATAGATCCCTTGCGAGACGAGTTATTCCAACGAATAATAAATAACGGAACTAGGTCATGCGTAATTACGCACGAGACGGGATATTCAACGAATAATAATAAAGAATAGAACCAGGTCATGCGTAATACGCACAGACAGGATATTCCAACAGAATAATAAAGAATGGAATAACAGAAGAATTTCACCATGTATACGGTAGTCCGCGTATACAGGTTATTGCAACAGAATAATAAGGAATGGAATAACAATAGCTCTCTTTATGAATACGAAAGAAATAATACCCCTTACCTTAGAAGAAACTGGATACTGGAATAGTGAGGTAACAAACTTCTCTTCTTCTTTATCTCTATAATAATTGCTCTATAGCTTTTGTGAATTGGTGAGAAATGAAGGAAGAATGAGCTTCTATTTATAGGAAAATATAGTTTCGATAATTGCATATTTTGGGGCTCGAAATATTACAGTATAATACCTCCATCTTTTTCTTCATTTTTAATTTAGTCCTCCAAGTATTATCAAACTTGCACCACCCCCCCTTATAGTAAATCATGTGAATCAATAGTAAATCATATGACTCAATAGCTCTAGACATGTGAAAATACGAATTACATTATAGTACCTCTATCTATACATCCAATTTTAACTTAGTCATACAAGTATTATCAATCTTGCACCAACTCCCCTAATAGTAAATGAATGTGAATCAACAGTACACACATGTAGGGGTGTTCATCGGTAATGAACCGGACCGAATATCGAAAGTCCCCAAAATAGGATACCGATATCGGAACCGGTTGAACCGATATCTACCGACCAGAATTAACTTGGGTTCGGTTCGATTCCTTACTTTAGAAAAGCCCCATATTTAAATCAAAACTCAGCCCAATTTTAAACAAAAATCGGTCCAAGAAAGAGTAGCCCAAGACTTGTTTTTGAGCCAAAATTCGGCTAAAGGTCAATTAGCCCATGACTTGTACCAAACTCAACCTTTTTAAAGCTAAAATTCGGCCCAATAAAAAAAATATAAGACTTGGAAGTCTTTTTATAAGAAAAACTTCCTTAGACTTTTACAAAATAACCAATGTGGGACTTAAGTCTCAAGGATCATTTCACTTGATAGTCTTTTAAAAGAAAAACTTTCTTAGAATTTTATAAAATAACCCATGTGGGACTTAACTATTAAAATCTCACTTTGTAGTATTTTTTTAAGGAAAACTTCCTTGGACTTTGATAAGTGAACCAATGTAGGACTTGGGCACTTGGCTATTAAGGTTTTACTTGGAAGTCTTTTTATAAGGAAAACTTCCTTAGACTTTTATAAGTAAACCAATGTGGGACTTGACTATTAAGATTTCATTTGGTAGTTTAGAAACAAGTTAGGTAAGATAGTGTCATAAGTTCCCTTATGTTATGTGATTTTCTTGGCATTCATTAGTGCCGAATTTGATGAGAGTCTAAGTTGGTATTTACATTCCAATATTAAATTTACATCCCTATATTAAATAATAATAATTTGATTACGTGTTATCTTGAATCATTATTACATATAATCATTTTATAAGGAAAATTTAGAAACAAGTTATGTAAGATGGTGTCATAAGCTCCCTTATGTGATTTCTAAGTTGGTATTTACATCCCTATATTAAGTAATAATATTTTGATTACTTGTTATCTTGAATTCATTATTAAATGGTAATCAATTCTCAACTAAATAGTAAAGGCTTCACTTTGTAGTGTTTTATAAAGAAAACTTTCTTGATGTGGGACTTAGAAACAAGTTATGTGAGATGGTGCCATAAGTTCCCTTAACAAGGGTCAAGTTGGTATTTACATCCCAATATTAATTTAATATTAATAAGTAATAATAATTTGATTAGTTGTTATCTTGAATTCATTATTACATGGTAATCAAATTATAAGAAAAATTTCTTTAAAATTTTACTAATTAATAAGTAATAATAATTTGATTAGTTGTTATCTTGAATTCATTATTACATGGTAATCAAATTATAAGGAAAATTTCTTTAAAATTTTACTAATTTAGCCAATATAGGACTTTGGACTTGGAGACAACCAAATACTAAGGATTTCAAATACATCCCACATTGTCTAGTATGCCATCTCTTATCTTACCTCTATTCTATAAATAGATGAGACTTTCAAGTTAATTTTACATGGTTAGACATCCCATATTGTCTAGTATGCCTTCTCTTGTCTTACCTCTATTTTATAAATAGAGGAGACTTTCAAGTTTATTTTACATGGTTAGACATCCCACATTGTCTAGTATGCCTTCTCTCGTCTTACCTCTATTTATAAAATAGAGGAGACTTTCAAGTTAATTTTTTATGGTTAGACAAAAAAGTCTTAAAGAATTGATTTTTCAAGTTATATTTTATTTTTTTAATATATTATTTAAAAATCGGTACAACCGGTTCGGTTCGGTATTTACCAACCAAACCAAACACTCTAACGAAATTGGAACCGAAAATTCGGTATGTCTTAGGTTTTTGTCTTACCTAAAGTCTTTGAACCGGTTTTAGCTTTACTTAGAATCGACTGGTTCGAACCGGTTTGGTTTCCCTAAAAACTGAATAAACCGACCAGTTTGAACACCCCTACAAATAGTTATAATCATGTGAATCAATAGCAATTAATAGCTTATTTATCCGATTAATTACTCGATTGGTCAATATAATCTCCAGACATCAATTATTATCGAAATAAATGTCGATTTCCACTAACACTAATAATTCCCACAAAATGGAACTATCAATTTCATCTTTAATCAACACAACTTATTCATCATTAATATTATAACTCACAATATTTAACAACCAGGTTGTTCCCAGGAAAGAGGGGGCTTTCCGATAAGGATTTCTCCTTATTGGCGCGCAATTAGGTGACCAAACCTCTCCTTGACAGAACTTATAGACATTGTCAATATCCTATCGAATATCACATGCGTGCGTTTACGCGTGACACAGTTCCATTATTTATTATTACGTCCGAAATATCTTGTATGCGTGCGTTTCTGCATGACTTTGATTCTATTATTTATTATTACATTGGGAATAACTTTTGTATGTCTGATCTATCACACGCGTGGTGAATCCTTTTGTTATTCCATTCTTTATTATTACATTGGAATAACTTTTACATGTGGATTACCACATACATGGTGAATGATCCTTTGTATTCATTCCTTATTAAATTGCGAAATGATGCATCTCATTGGATTCTGCTTACGACGGTGAAAATCCATTTGCGATTTCATATATTCTATTATACTCGGTTTGTAAGACCCCAAATTATTAATAATTGAAATTTAATTTCCTTTATTTATTATTTTGAAATTGTAAGGATTGAATTGATTAATGTGGTTAGTTATGAGTAAAATGCGCGAATATTTTAAAATAAGCAATGGTTATAAAATATTCTTCTTTGTCGAGGAATATTAAATGCAATAGTAGCGATCTTTTATGGTCCCCATAACTGAGCGATTGGATGAAAAAAAAAGACAAGTATGAGTTGTTTATAAATAACGGTGTAGTTATTCTGAATTATCTTTGTTGGAATACCCGTGGTTAAAATACGATGTCTGGCGTTGTTGCTTAAAAGATGGCACACGGTATTGCACCAATTATTGATTCTTACGTGAAGGCCTTACTCAATAATTATTACGATGAATTCTTATTCGATTATTTTATTTTATTGATTCAATAATTGTTGCGTTGATTTTTTATATTACTTGTTATTTCATAATTGTCACTAAAAGCAAGATTTTTCATTATCGAGACAATAATTCATATTATCTGAATAATATTATTAGAAAACATTATTGGAAATGTCTAGAAAGTTACATCTAAGGAGAGGTTTGGTCACCTAATTGCTTGCAGAGTGAGGAGAAATCTTTATTTGAAAGCCCCTCTTTCTTCGAGGAGCAGTGCAGTTGCCGATCTTGTGATTCTGTAATATTATTTGTGAATAATTAATTATTTATTTATATGATGAGGGAAATATTGATTTTATGTGGATATAGATGAAGAAAATTTTTAAAGTGACAATTGTTAAAAATTGATATTTTATTTTTTCTGATAAAATAATATTTTATTATATTATTATAATATAATAATGATAATATTCTTAAAATGAATGTGGGATATATGAGTATATGAGGAGGAAGAGTATTTTTATTGCAAAAGTTGTTTAACACATGTTTTGTGTGTCGGTGGACCCCATTTCTTGACTGAAATTTGATTATAGCCTGTAAAATCATCCGTATGTGGATTTTGGTCAATTTTTGTTTGGAATTTGGAAAAAATTTCTTCTGTAAAGTTGTAGAGAATTGAATTTCCTATAAAAAGTCTCAAGATTCGAATTTTCTGACAAAAGGGCTATTTTTTATGAATTATTGAAGTTCCGAAGTTCCGAAATAATTGATTTTTGGGAGTTTTAGTTAATTATTTTGAGAAAAACGTTTTTGTGCAATTAGTGGGCTCACATTTGTTATAAATGATCTGAATTCAGACCTTCAAAGTTGGGCTAAGGAAATTTATAATATATATTAATATATTATTAAATTTTTTGCTTTGGTGTTCTAAGCAATTTTCTATAAATAGGGTGCTTAGGTTAGAATTGAAAATCACACCAGAAACTAAAGATTTCTCTCTCTATAATATCGAGCATATTTTGTGAGTATTTTAGTACTTTGAGTATTCTTTATCTGATCTGAAGTTCTTTCAAAGACTATATCCGATATTCGGTCGGAAATCTTATTTTTTTATGCGAGGTAAGGGATGTTATTTTATTTGAAAATGATATTATTTCTTCAATATTATTATGCCAAAATATTGGTTAATTTTTTTTATCAAATTTGGAACTTTTCATGTATAGAGTTCTTATTCACGATTCTTATTCATGAGTTACTATTCACGAAGTTCTTATTCATGAGTTCTTATTCACGAATTATTATTTATGAGTTCTTATTCACGAGTCTTATTCACGAAGCATGATGATTTTTTGTGAAATTTCTATCTTTTGGTGTCGAGTTCTTATTTACGTGTCTGCCTTTATTCACGAATCTGACACTATTCACGAAAAATTAAATTTTCTTTTATGTGTCCAAGATTGTCTGTTATGATTCTATCTTTGATTGGATCTATATTTTGGTCTTCATTCTTAAATTTTACTCCACCATGATTATTAATGAAGTATTTTTGAACTCGGATTGTTTAAAGTACGAATCCTTAATATTTATTCTTTTGTTTCATTGGATTCATTTAAAATATATTTCATCATCCTCAGTCCTAAATGATGATATAACTGAATATATTTAGCCTGTAGTGCAAAGATGAATGATTTTATAATGAATATCTTTGGCCCGTAGTACAAAGATGAACATGTGTTTAGATGAACATGACCAACTGATGAATATCTTTGGCCCGTAGTGCAAAGGTGAACAGGTGTTTAAATGAACATGACCAACTGATGAATATCTTTGGCCCGTAGTACAAAGATGAACAGGTGTTTAGATGAACATGACCAACTGGTGAATATCTTTGGCCTGTAGTGAAAAGATGAATATTTGATTTATGATGTATATTGATTGATGTTACAGGGATAAAATATCGATGATGGACTTTTAAATTCATAGATGATAGTAAATTTCATTCTCTCTTAACTCTTCTAATGAATTGTTGTTTTTATTGCGATTTGTTGATCTAAAACTTGTTGTCTATTGTATTCTATCAGATTTTTCCTGTTGAAGACTAAGGATAATTTGTTGTACATTATCTTAGTCATAATATTATTCTTGGGCTAGTTGAGCTCATCCTTTTCCTTTTTGTTCCATTTTTCTTCTCGGGAGGCGAGAATATAAGCGGGAACTAATTAGGGGTATGGAGTAATGGTTCAAGGCAGGTTGTTTTAGTAGTCCTCATTATTTTGTAAAATAGTGTATCAATAATTGTAATGAGGACTTATTTGAGTATGAATATTGTCTAGAAGATAATATTTGTATTTAAACTCACAGTTTATGTGTTGTCATATTTTGCACGACAATTGTATTAATGAAGTTGTAGTTGTTTCTGTACCATGTATTTGGCGACTCAGAATAGGTTGGTTGGATTGGACCTATTATGGGGGCGTCACATTTGGTATCAGAGCTTAAGGATATGGTCTCTGGCGGAGATCGGGGAATAGTACTAGGAGGGGAGAGACGAGTAATCCTTCGCTAGTATGTCATACCTAAGCTTATTTGTTGGTCAGTCGAACTATATGGTAAATATGTGATATGTTAATTTGTTTAATTAACCCTTGTTTTATGGCGATATTTAAGAATGGCAGCTGAGAATATTAACGGTGGAGTTAATGAGGCCGTGGAAACACCTTTAATCACCACCCGAGGAACGTGCAGCGGAAGGCAATATTCCTCATGTAAACAACACCACCGAAAGCGGGACGATGAACAACGGGATGTTTAGGAGCTTTTTTACGGTTCATGCAAAACCCGAGACAAGAGGAGACTGCGTTATACGAGAATATGGGTGGAAATGATAAGAACGCAGCTTGGACTTTTCACAACCAAGCGATTCAAAGAGTTGGGACCACGAAATTTAAGGAAAGCGGGATCCCATCATGGAGGAAACATGGGTCAAGCAAATTACCAAGATATTCGATGTCTTGGGATGCGGAGAACAGAAGATTCCATTCGCCACCTTTATGTTTTCGTGGCGAGGCGATTCTTGGTGGGAGTCAGAAAGCGTACCCGACTGCCGCACTCCGCGTGTCTTGGGAAGCGTTTGAAACTTTTCAAAGAAAAATACTTTCTGAAAGTATTTGCCATATATGAAAGAGGTAGAATTTATTAGACTAGAACAAAACAACATGGCGGTGTCCCAATCGAGGGAAGTTCGCGAGTTATCGGTTTTGCACCTCATTTGGTAGAGAATGAGAGCGAATAGCGAGGATGTTTTTGAGAGGTTTAAAACCCGAGATTCGACAATATCTTATCTCTCATAAATTTTCTTTATATTCGGATGTTGTCAATGGGGCTTAATTATTAGGCGAGATAATGCGAAATACGTTCAACCAAGAGACCGCAACGAGGATCATCTGGTGGCGGCGATCGTGAACAACGATAACCGGCGGAGAAAGAAAAATACTGGACAAGAAGCGACAACCACTCGGGTGGTAATAGTAGCCATGAAAATAGAAGAAGCGAGTCGGGGAGATTTTAAAAGAAAGATTCAACAATGACATTTGCGAAGACGTCGGCACCAAAGCTGACAGCTGGTTTTTAAGGGAGGAGAAACGACCCCGGTCGTATCTTATAAATGTGGAAAAGAGGACACATCATCGGTTGCCGTCCTAGCAGTTCAAGGTATGCTATAATTATGGAAAGGAAGGACATATCGCTCGAGATTATGCGGTGGCGAAACCAAGCCCGATGGGGATGGTGACTCGAAAAGGTCATCCCGAGAAAAGTCAAAGTCAATCGGTTCTTGGAAGAAGCGTTTGTCGTGATTGGTCAACATCGCGAGGAACCCAAACGAGGTGATCACGGGTAAGCTAATCATAAATTCATGCGAAGTTTATACATTACTAGATCTGGTGCTACCCAGTTCATTTATCTCTCCTAGCTTGTGCTCAACGTTTAAACTTGACTCGGGAGAAATTAGACTTTGGCTTTATCTGTGGAAACTCAGTTAGGAGAAACTTTCATCACATCCACTGTTTATAAATCTTGTTTGATCTAAGTTGGCACCATCGCATTACCTGTTGACCTTATTTCTTTAAAGATACTTGCTTCTGATGTGATTTGGGGATTGATTGATTAACTACTCATCATGCCAAAATTGATTGCTTTAAAAGGTTGTTAGTTTTCATATTCTAAAGCAACTTTATTATTGAATTCAAGCAACCAAACCATTAAAGTCAAACACTTTCATATCAAGTCATAAAGCTATTCGTTTATTGAAAAACGGATGTCAAGCTTTCTTAGCCCATGTTATGGATTTGAATAAAGACACGTCAGATTTGAATAATATTCCTGTTGTTATTGACTTTCCTGACGTATTTCTGAAGAATTTCTTGGCTTACTCCCAAAGTGTGATATTGAATTTTGTATCGACTTTGAACCCGTACAAAACCCATTTCTAAAAATCTCATGGCTCTATTGAACTTGAGGAGTTAAAAATTCAACTATAAATTTGGTACCCAGCCCTTTATCTGGTGACTTCCTTTGTGGAATGCACCGCAAAGCCGGACTTTCTCTCGTAGGGGGCGCCATATTCGTCTGCGGTAGTAAAGCGATAGGTGTCATTGTGACGTCTTATCCAAGATTGGGATATGAGTCACATTTGAGAACAACCTAAGTCGATGTCGAAATCGTAGCTTTCTATGCTTAGCTGGTTATTATCGAAGATTTTGTGGAAAGATTTTCTCAAATCGCTACTCCATTAACGCAGCTGACTCGTAGAGATACAAAATTCGAATGGAGCAAGGAATGTGGAAAAAGCTTCGAAGAACTCAATAGGAGACTCATTTCGGCACATGTTACGACCATACCATCCTGGAAAAAGCGAGCGTGGTAGGTGGCGTGTTGAGTAAAAGATGCGTTATCTGATGCGAATGCGATATTGTCAAAGACCTATTTCATATAACTTACAAATGATAGATATAGAGTTAAAGACTCTAGGGACTCACGTGATGATATACAAGTAGAACCGACTTTTATCGATAAAGTTAAAATCGCTCAGGCTACACACCGAAGCTAATGAATATGAAGAAGGACGTACAAGAAGTTGTTATTCCAAAAGCGAGAATTGGCGAGGTGAGGAAAGCTCAAACCTTCGATTTATTAGTCCATTTGAAATCCTATATCGAATAGGAACTGTAAAAGACTCGTTTTACCGCTAAGTATGACGCGTGTTCATAACATTTTTCACGTATCGATGTTACGTAAATATGTGGACAACTCGAACCATGTTATTGAGTTAGAACCGGACGAGATAGCCGAAGACTTAACGTATGAAGAGGTACCTGTCAAGATTTTGGATAGGAAGGAGCATGTCCTACGTACGAAGGTCATACCACAAGTTAAAGTTTTGTGGAGAAACCATGCTTTATTGAGGAAATGACCTCGGAGTTGGAAAGCGAAATGAAAGCGAGGTATCCTCATCTTTTCGAAACACCAGTGCGTCGTCGTCGATTTCGAGGAAGAAATTTCATAAGGAGGGAGGTTGTAAGACCCCAAATTATTAATAATTGAAATTTAATTTCCTTTATTTATTATTTTGAAATTGTAAGGATTGAATTGATTAATGTGGTTAGTTATGAGTAAAATCTTGAATATTTTAAAATAAGCAATGGTTATAAAATATTCTTCTTTGTCGAGAAATATTAAATGCGACGGTAGCGATCTTTTGTGGTCCCCATAACGAAAGCGATAGGATGAAGAAAAGACAAGTATGAGTTGTTTATAAATAACGGCGTGGTTATTCACAGATTATCTTGTTGGAATACCGTTGGTTAAAACACAAGATGTCTGGCGTTGTTGCCGCGATGGCGCACGGTATTGCACCAATTATTGATTCTTACGTGAAGGCCTTTACTCAATAATTGTTCTGATGGTGATTCTTTATTCGATATTTTATTTTATTGATTCAATAATTCTTGCGTTGATTTTTTTATATTCTTGTTATTTCATAATTGCCACTACAAGGTATTTTTCATTATCTAGACAATAATTCATATTATCTGAATAATATTATTAGAAAACATTATTGGTAATGTCTAGAAAGTTACATCTAAGGAGAGGTTTGGTCACCTAATTGCTTGCCAAAGAAGGAGAAATCTTTATTGGAAAGCCCTCTTTCCTAAGAGCGGCTGTTGCGATCTTGTGATTACGTAATATTATTTGTGAATAATTAATTATTGATTTATATGATGAGGAAATATTGATTTTATGTGGATATAGATGGAGAAAATTTTTTAAAGTGACAATTGTTAAAAATTGATATTTTATCTTTTCGATAAAATAATATTTTATTATATTATTATAATATAATAATGATAATATTTTACAATGAATGTGGGATATATGAGTATATGAGGAGGAAGAGTATTTTTTTTTGCAAGAGTTGTTTAACACATATTTTTGTGTGTCGGTGGACCCCATTTCTTGGTTGAAATTTGATTATAGCTTTGTAAAATCATCCGTATGTGGATTTCGGTCAATTTTTGTTTGGAATTTGGAAAAATTTCTTCTGCAAAGTTGTAGAGAATTGAATTTCCTATAATAAATCGCGAGATTCGAATTTTTTGACAAAAGGGCTATTTGTTATGAATTATTGAAGTTCCGAAGTTCCGAAATAATTAATTTTTGGGAGTTTTAGTTAATTATTTTGAGAAAAATGTTTTTGTGCAATTAGTGAGCTCACATGTGTTATAAATGATCTGAATTCAGATCTTCAAAGTTGGGCTAAGGAAATTTATAATATATGTGACGCCCCCCAAATAGGTCCATTCCATCCAACCCATTCTGAGTCGCCAAATACATAGTACAGAAACAACTACAACTTCATTAATACAATTGTCGTGCAAAATACGACAACACATAAACTTTGAGTTTAAATACAAATATTGTCTTCTAGACAATATCCACACTCAAATAAGTCCTCATTACAATTATTGATACACTATATTACAAAATGGTGAGGACTACTGTAACAACTTCTAGAACCATCATTCCACACCCGACTAAGTACTCGCTAAATTCTAGCCTCACGAGAAGAAAAATGGAACAACAAGGAAAGGGTGAGCTCAACTAGCCCAATAAAGAACATTATGACTAAGATAATATAGAACAAATTATCGTTAGTCCTCAACGAGGAAAAATCTAATAGAATACAATAGACAACCGGTTTTAAATCAATCTTGGCAATGAAATAATAATTCATTAGAAGAGTTAAGTAGAGAATGCAAACTACTATCTTACATATATGAATTTAAAAGTTCATCGTCGATATTTTATCCTGTAACATCAATCAATATATATACGAATTAAATATTCATCTTTTGCACTTCTGAGGCCAAAGATATTCATCAATTAATCATGTTCATCTAAACACTGCTCATCTTCGCACTACGGGCCAAAGATATTAATCGATCGATCATGTTCATCTCAACACCTGTTCATCTTTGCACTACGGGCCAAAGATATTCATCAAGAAATCATTCATCTTTGCTACAGGGCCAAAGATTCAATAATATCATCATTTAGGGATGAGGATGATGAAAATATTTTAAATAAAAAAAAGATCCGATGAAACAAAAGAACAAGTATTAAGGATTCGTACTTTAAATAATCCAAGTTCAAAAATACTTCATAAATAACCAGAGTGGAGTAAAATTCAAGAATGAAGACCAAAACATAGATCCAATCCAAGATATGAATTATAACAGACAATCTTGGATACAGAAAAGAAAATTTAATTTTTTTGTGAATAGTATCGTATTCGTGAATAGTGCCGTATACGTGAATAGTAACTCCGACACCAAAAGATAAAAAACATCATCATGCTTCGTGAATAGTACTCGTGAATAGTAATTCGTGAATAGTAACTCATGAATAGTAACTCGTGAATAGTAACTCATGAATAATAACTCATGAATAGTAACCCCGATATGAAAAATTCCAAATTTGATAAAAATTCCAACCAATATTTCGGCATAATTATATTGAAGAAATAATATCATTTACGAAGAAAATAACATCCCTTACCTCAGAAAGAATAGTACTTACGAATTTGAAATCTTGGATATAGTCTTTGAAAAGAACTTGTATCAGATATAGCAATACTCAAAGTACTAAAATGCTCACAAAATACGCTCGATATTATAGAGAGAAATAGAGAAAACTTGAGTTTACGGTGTGATTTTCAATTCTAACCTAAGCACCTATTTATAGAAAATGTTTAGAACACCAAGCGGAAAATTTAATATAATATTAATATAATTATACAAATTTTCCTTAGCCCACCTTTTTTGGTCAAAAACACCAACCACACATGTTAATGATGTCCAAAAAAAATTAAAAAACGATTTTAACAAAAATAATTTAAACTCAAAAATCAATTCACACCCGAGATATCTCAAAAACTTCAATAATTCACAATAAATATCCCTTTTATCATAAAATTCAAATCTACGCAAATTTTTATAGGAAATTCAATTCTCTCAACTTTGCGAGAAAAAGTTTTCCAAATTTCAAATGAAATTGGCCCAAATCCACAAACAGACGATTTTACGGTATAATCAAATTTTAGTCAAGAAATGGGGTCCACCGACACACAAAATATGTGTTAATCATTTAATGCAACAAAAATACTCTTCATTCTCATATACTCATATATCCCATATTCATTGTAAAAATATCATCATTATTATATTATAATAATATAATAAAATATTATTTTATCGGAAAAAGATAAAATATCAATTTTAACAATTGTAACTTTAAAAATTTTCTCCATCTATATCCACATAAAATCAATATTTTCCTTATCATATAAATTAATAATTAATTATTCATAAATAATATTATGAGAATCACATTATTGACAACCGAGCGGTTCCTGAGAAAGAGAGGGGCTTTCCAATAAGGATCTCTCCTTATTACGGCCTTGAATTAGATGACCAAACCTCTCCTTGAAATGAACTTTCTAGACATTGCCAATAATGTTATCTACTAATATTATTCGGATAATATGAATTATTGCTCGATAATAGAAAATACCGATGCGGTGACAATTATTAAAACAACGAAGAATATAAAATATCAACACATCAATTATTAAATCAATAAAATAAATACTTTACGATGAATTCTTGTAACAATTATTGAGTAGTGCCTTAACATGTAAGAATCAATAATTGGTGCAATATCGCAATGCTTCTTATCGCACAACGCGTATTCTTGTGTTTTAACCACCGGTATTTCAACAAAGATAATTAGAACAACTATGGCCAAGTTATTTATAAACAACTTATATTTGTCGTTTTTTCATCCAATAGCTTTCAATTTATGGGCCCACACAAGGTGCGTTAAATCGCATTTAATATTCCCAACAAAGAGCGGTAAGAATATTCTGAACCAAACGAATATTCTCCAACAACAATGAGTATTTTATAACCACTTGCTTATTTAAAAATATTTGCGCATTTTATCCATAACTAACCACATTAATCAAATAAATCCCTAACTATTTCAAAATAATAATTAGAGAAAATTAAATCTTTATTTATAAAAAGTTGGGGCCTTACAATATATATTAATATTTTATTAAATTTTCTGCTTTGGTGTTCTAAGCAATTTCCTATAAATAGGGTGCTTAGGTTAGAATTGAAAATCACACCAGAAACTAAAGATTTCTCTCTCTTTCTCTATACATAATATCGGCGTATTTTGTGAGTATTTTAGTACTTTGAGTATTGCTATACTGATTTGCAAGTTCTTTCAAAGACTATATCCAATATTCGATCAAAAAATCTTGATTTTGCGAAAAGCGAGGATGTTATTTTATTCGAAAATGATATTATTTCTTCAATATCATTATCTTAGAAATATTGGTTAGAAATTTTATCAAATTTGGAACTTTTCATGCCTGGGATTACTATTCACGAGTTCTTATTCATGAGTTACTATTCATGAGTTACTATTCTACGAGTACTTATTCACGAAGTATGATGATTTTTTGTGAAATTTTTATCTTTTGGTGTCTGAGATTACTATTCACGATATCTGGCCTTTATTCACGAATCGACACTATTCACGTAAAAAATTAAAATTTCTTTTATATGTGTCCAAGATTATGCATTATGATTCTATCTTTGATTGGATCTCATATTTTGTCTTCATTCTTAAATTTTACTCCACCATGATTATTAATGAAGTATTTTTGAACTTCGGATTGTTTAAAAGTACGAATCATTAATATTTATTCTTTTGTTTCATTGGATTCATTTTCTTTAAAATATTTTTCATCATCCTCAGTCCTAAATGATGATATAACTGAATATATTTAGCCTGTAGTGCAAAGATGAATGATTTTATAATGAATATCTTTGGCCCGTAGTACAAAGATGAACATGTATTTAGATGAACATGACCAACTGATGAATATCTTTGGCCCGTAGTGCAAAAGTGAACAGGTGTTTAAATGAACATGACCAACTGATGAATATCTTTGGCCCGTAGTACAAAGATGAACAGATGTTTAGATGAACATGACCAACTGGTGAATATCTTTGGCCTGTAGTGCAAAGATAAATATTTGATTTATGATGCATATTGATTGATGTTACAGGGATAAAATATCGATGATGGAATTTTAAATTCATAGATGATATTAGATTTCATTCTCTACTTAACTCTTCTAATGAATTGTTGTTTCTGCTGCAGTTGTTGATCTAAAACTTGTTGTCTATTGTATTCTATCAGATTTTTTCCTGTTGAAGACTAATGATAATTTGTTGTACATTATCTTAGTCATAATATTCTTTACTGGGCTAGTTGAGCTTATCCTTTTCCTTTTTGTTCCATTTTTCTTCTCAGGAGACGAGAATATAGCGGGAACTAGTCGGGGTGTGGAGTAATGGTTCAAGATAGTTATTTTAGTAGTCCTCACTATTTTATAAAATAGTGTATCAATAATTGTAATGAGGACTTATTTGAGTATGGATATTGTCTAGAAGATAATATTTGTATTTAAACTCACAGTTTATGTGTTATCGTATTTTGCACGATAATTGTATTAATGAAGTTGTAGTTGTTTCTATACCATGTATTTGGCGACTTAGAATAGGTTGGTTGGATTGGACCTATTATGGGGGCGTCACACGGTTGATTAAAGTTTTGACTTCTATACTCCATGAAATTAGTAGAATATCCTGGATATTTGCGCTTCATCCAATATTTGTTCATGGAAATATTCTTCTGAGCATTCTTAAATTTTTCTCCACAAAGCAGTATCATGTTGACAATTTGGATGTTGTTGGTTCCTGGATAAATTAATTCTTGAACTTGTTTTATTGAATTATTATTTAATTATCATCATCCTCATGTTTATATTATGTTGAAAGTCATCTTTGGCTTACGTGCATAGATGGACTTGGTATGATTATGACCGAGGATTATTCGGTATAATCATGGCCAAGTAATGTGACGAATGATGTGGTAAAAGTCCTCGTTGGCACATAGTGCATTGATGGACGGTTTTTGGTATGATTTATGACCGAGGATTATTCGGTATAGTCATGACCATTGATGATTTAATGAATATCCTTGTCCCGTAGTGCAAGGATGATTAGATGATGTGGTTTATTTATGAAGCTGAGTCTCAGCGATAAAAATTAATGAAAACATTTTAAATCATAGAAGATAGTAGATATCATGCTCTACTTGACTCTTCTAATGGATTGTTTATTCTGCTCCAGTTAAACTTAATGTCTATTGTATTTTATCAGTTTAACATTGTTAAAGACTAATGATAATTTATTCTGCATTATCTTAGTCATAATATTTCGTACTGGGCTAGTTGAGCTCACCATTTCTTTCACTGTTTTCTTCAGGAAATGAGAACGTAGCCGGGACTAGTCGGGGAATGGAGTGATGGTCCGAGATGGAGTATTAGTAGTCCTCACTATTCTATAAAAAAGTGTGATAATAAATATAATGAGAACTCTATTTGAGAGTGGATATTGTCTAGAAGGCAATATTTTTGTTTAAACTCTCATCTATGTTTTGTTGTATATTACACGTCAGTTGTATAATTAAGTTTGTATTTGTATTCTGTACCATGTATTTGGCGACTCAAGATGGGTGATGTATACCTGTTTTGGGGGTGTCACAGTTGGTATCAAAGTTTAGGGATATGATCCTGGTGAGATGTGAGACAAGAACTAGGAGGGGAGGATTTCGGGAATTCCTTCGCTAGTATGACCTACCTAAGTTTATTTGGTATTTAATTGGTCGGTCAGAGTATAGGGATAATATGTGATATGTTAATTAACCTTTCTTTTGTGGCAGTATTTGAAAATGGCATCCGAAAATGTTGAGATAAGCAATGAAGCATATGAGACCGTTGAGTCACCAACGATCAATACCCAGGGTAATGTGCAACAGGAAGACAATAATCCTCATATAAACAATAACACCAATAAAATGGTGAACGATGGGATGGTCAAAGGCTTTATGCAATTCATGCAACATCAGGCGAGAGCGGCTCCTGTCCAAAATGCAGGTGGAAACATTGACAACTCTCAGACGGTCAACGCTAAGCAGTTCAAGGAGCTGGGACCACCAGAGTTTTTTGGAGAGCCAAAACCACTTAAGGTGGAGACGTGGATAAATCAAATCAACAAGATATTTGATGTCTTGGGATGCTCCGAGGAGCAAAAGGTTCCCACCACCTTCATGTTATGCGTGCGGAGATGATTCTTGGTGGAAATCTGTAAAGCGTACTCAACCTGCCGCACTAAAGATGTCTTGGGAGAAGTTCGAAGAGTCATTCAACGACAAGTACTTTCCTAAAAGTATTAAATCACATGAAGGAGGTAGAGTTCATCAAGCTTGAGCAAAACAATATGACCATGGCACGATCTGAAGCTAAGTTTGTCGAGTTGTCTCGGTTTGCGTCCCACTTGGTTGATAATGAGGAGAGAATGACGTGGATGTTTCTAAGAGGTTTGAAACCCGAGATACGTCAATACCTTATCTCTCATAAACTGTGTTTGTATTCAGATATTGTGAATAGGGCTTAGTTATTGGAGCGCAATAATGAGTCAACCCAACCAAGAGAGAGCAACCGACAAGTCGATAATACCAGTGGTAGCAGTCATCGAAGCGGTGACAACATGCGTAGAGGGAATCAACATGCCAGAAATGATAATCAATTCGATGGTAATCATGGCCATGACATGACAATAAGAGTGGGCATTTCAAGAAGAGGAGATTCAACAAGGATAGAAAGACGTCAGCACCAGCACCTGTTGTTAAGGAAGGAGAACGACCGTCGGTCGTATGTTACAAATGTGGAGGGGAAGGACACATAAGTCCAAACTGTACGCAGCAGTCCAAAGCGTGTTTTAATTGCGGAAGAGAAGGTCATTTAGCCCGATTTTATCGTGTACCAAAGTCAAGTCCAGCTGGGATGGTGGCACCAAAGGCGGATATGGAAAAAACAAAGTCGGTGGTTTCAGGAAGAGCATTTTTTGTGACTTCTCAAAAAACGAGTTAGTTAATTATAAATTTTTGCGAAGTCTATACCTTGTTAGATACCGGTTCTACCCATTATTTTATCTCTCTTGCTTGCGCTCAACATTTAAATTTGACTCCGGAGAAATTAGACTTCGACTTATCCATTGAAACTCTGTTAGGAGAAACCTTCATTACATGTGCTATCCAAGTCTTGGATGAGAGTCACAGTTTTGAATGATATTTCAATTGTTAATAAATTTCCTGACGTATTCTTGAAGACTTCTTAGCCTACCCATAGAGCGTGAAATCAAATTTTGTATTGACAACAGTACATAACCCATTTCTTAAACCCTCATATATTTCTTCACCTAGAACGAACATAACATGCGCCAAAGATGTTGGCTCGAGTTGTTGAAGATTACAACTATACCATTCAATATCATTATGGAAAAGCGAACGTGGTAGCTAACGCGTTGAGTAGAAGATCGTATGCGTTTACGAGTGCGATGTTGTTAACACAAAAATCCATTTCGTATAACTTACAAATGATGAAGATAGAGTTAAAGACTCTAGTGACCCACGTGAAGATAACAAATATGCGAGTAGAATCGACTGTAATTGATAAAGTTAAAGCCGTGCAAGCTACATACTCAGATCTGATGAATGTGAAGAAGAAGGTTCAAGAGGGCGTTATTCTAGAAGTAAGAATCGATGAAGAGAGGAAATCTCAACCCTCGATTTAATTGGCCCATTTGAAATACTTGATCGAGTAGGAACTATGGCCTATAGACTCGTTTTACCGCCAAGTATGTCGCGTGTTCATAACATTTTTTTTCACTTATCGATGTTACATAAATATGTGGACGACTCGAACCACATTATTGAATTAGAACTACACGAGATAGCAGAAGATTTAACGTATGAGGAGATACGTGTTAAAATCTTGGATAAGAATGATCATATTCGACACTCAAAGGTTATACCTCAAGAGTTAGAATTTGAAATGAAGTCAAGGTATCCTCACCTCTTTGGCATACCAGTATCGTCGTAAATTTCGGTGAAATTTCATTTCAGGAGGGAGATTGTGAGACCCCAAAATTTATGAATAAAGATTTAAATATCTCGAAATATTTTTTTGAATATTATGGTGTGGATTTGAGATAGTGTTATAGTTGTGGGTAGTATTTATAAATTCTGCAAAATATGCAAGTTGTTATATAATATTCGTTTGGTCGGAAAATATTCTTTTTTGTCGGGGAATATCCGTACGACGACATAATCATTAGTGGACCTCACAACGGAAGTATTGTCGTAGTAAGAAAATGACAGGAATATCTTTTATAAAAATAACGGCGGAAGTGTTACCGTTAAAACTGTTGAACTACTCGGTAGTAAAAAATACGATGTCTGGCGTGGTTGCATAGTAGCCACCTTGTATTGATTATTGATGTTTACGTGAGAAGTCACTCGCTTATACTCAATTATTGCTATAGTAATTTCTGCACAATATCTATCATATTATTGATTCGATTATTGTCACAGTATCATCTGCATAATATTTGATATATTATTAAATCAATAATTGAGACGACAAAGTTGTTCATATTATTAAATTACAATATTTACAATGTCTAGAAGTTACATCGAGGAGGCGTTTGGTCACTAATTGCGGCGCCAATAAGGAGAAATCCTTATCGGAAAGCCCCCTCTTTCACAGGAGCGACACAGTTTGTTAAATATTGTGAGTTATAATATTAATGATGAATAAGTTCGTGTTGATTAAAGATGAATTTGATAGTTTCATTGTGTTGGGATTATTAGTGTTAGTGGAAATCGACATCTATTCCGATAATAATTGATGTCTGGGGGTTATATTGATAAATCGAGTATTTTATCGGATAAATGAGCAATTAATTGCTACTAATTCACATGCTTATATAACTATATGTTTATATGTGTGTACTATTGAATCACATTCTTGTACTATTAGGGGAGTTGGTGCAAGATTGATAATACTTGCATGACTAAGTTAAAAATGGAGGTATAGATGGAGGTACTATACTGTAATTCGTATTTTCACATGATTATAACTATTGGTTCACATGGTTGAACTATTGATTCACATTATTTACTATTAGGGGAGGTGGTGCAAGTTTGATAATATTTGCAGGACTAAATTAAAAAGGAAAGAAAAGTTGGAGGTATTGTACTGTAATATTTTGAGCCCCAAAGCGTGCAATTATCGAAACTATATTTTTCTATAAATAAAAGCTCATTCTTCCTTCATTTCTCACCAATTCACTAAAGCTATAGAACATTTATTATAGAGAGAAAGAAGAAGAGAAGTTTGCTACCTCTCTATTCCAGTATCCAACTTTATTCTAAGGTAAGGGGTATTATTTCTTTCGTATTCATGAGAAGAGCTATTGTTAATCCATTCCTTATTATTCTGTTGGAATAACCTGTATATGCGAAGTACCGCATACATGGTGAAATTCTTCTGTTATTCCATTATTTATTATTATGTTGGAATAACTTTTGTATATCACTGAAGACTAGTATACATGGTGAAATTCTTCTATTATTCCATTCTTTATTATTTTGTCTGGAATATCACATGCGTGCGTTTACGCGTGACACAGTTCCATTATTTATTATTACGTTGGGAATAACATATGCATGCGATTTATCACACGCATGGTGAATCCTTCTGTTATTCCATTCGTTATTATTCTGTTGGAATAACCTGTCTATGTGGATTACTATATGCATGGTGAATGATCCTTTGTATTCATTCCTTATTAAATTGTGGAAATGATCTGTCTACGTGGATTATCGCACGGCGGGTGAAAATCGATTTGCAATTTTATATATTCTATTATACTCAGTTGATTAAAGTTTTGACTTCTATACTCCATGAAATTAGTAGAATATCCTGGATATTTGCGTTTCATCCAGTATCTATTCATGGAAATATTCTTCTGAGCATTCTTAAATTTTTCTCCACAAAGCAGTATCATGTTGACAATTTGGACGTTGTTGGTTCCTGGATAAATTAATTCTTGAACTTGTTTTATTGAATTATTATGTAATTGTCATCATCCTCATGTTTATATTATGTTGAAAGTCATCTTTGGCTTATGTGCATAGATGGACTTGGTATGATTATGACCAAGGTTATTCGGTATAATCATGACCGTAATGTGACGAATGATGTGGTAAAAGTCCTCAGTGGTCTGTAGTGCATTAATGGACAGTTTTTGGTATGATTATGACTAGGGATTATTCGGTATAGTCATGACCATTGATGATTTAATGAATATCCTTGGCCCGTAGTGCAGGGATGATTAGATGATGTGGTTTATTTATGAATTAAGCTGAGTCTTAGCGATAAAAATTGATGAAAATATTTTAAATAATAGAAGATAGCAGATATCATGCTCTACTTGACTCTTCTAATAGATTGCTTATTCCGATGCAGTTAAACTTGATGTCTATTGTATTTTATCAGTTTAACATTGTTAAAGACTAATGATAATTTATTCTGCATTATCTTAGTCATAATATTTCTTACTGGGCTAGTTGAGCTCACCCTTTCTTTCACTGTTCTCTTCAGAAAATGAGAACGTAGCCGGGACTAGTCGGGGAACGAAGTGATGGTTTGAGATGGAGTATTAGTAGTCCTCACTATTCTATAAAATAGTGTGATAATAAATGTAATGAGGATTCTATTTGAGAGTGGATATTATCTAGAAGGCAATATTCATGTTTAAATTCTCATCTATGTTTTGTTGTATATTACACGTCAGTTGTATAATTAAGTTTGTATTTGTATTCTGTACCATGTATTTGGCGACTCAAGATGGGTGATATATACCTGTTTTGGGGGTATCACATTAGTAGTCCTCATTATTCTATGAAATAGTGTGATAATAAATGTATTGATGACTTATTTTGAGTTTGAATACTGTCTAGAAGACAATATTTGTATTAAAACTCACAGCTCATGTTGTATATTTAAGGTTGTATTTGTATTCTGTACCATGTATTTGGCGACTCAGAATAGGTGATGTATACCTATTTTGGGGGCGTCACATTATTTCTAATTAGATGAGTAAGAAACAAATAAGTATTTCCCATTTTATGGGTCTAATGTTATTATCTAGTGAGATAAGCTAAATGGATTAAAATGTTATGTTGATTGTCACCTAATTCAGTGTCGTGCTAATAATAATAAAGTTGATCTGGAAAAAGTAAGAAAATATTCACAAATAGGTGAATATATTCTTATATTTTCACAAGTTGCTAGTGAATATATTATTACTAGCTCTTACTCATGAAGGGTATAATTTATTTAGAGTATCAAGTAATATTATTGATTTATATGATGTAGAAAGCAATTGGATTTGAAATTTGTTGTTGAAACATCAAAAATTGTTTAGTTCATTATACTGTGATAATGAAATTATTTTTGTATAAAGCATATAAAATTATGTTTAATAGTAAGTCTTGACATGTTGGTCTTAGACATAATTTTTTTGAAACATGATACAATAAGACATCATAATATTTGTCTTCGAGGAAAGCCAAGTGGCGGGAATCCGACCTATACCTAGGTTATCCCAAGTTTATAGGATCAATGAGAAAAAAAATTCACAGTTGTTGATTGTGTTACTGAGGTTGTGGTCCTATATGTAGTTTAAGAGAGTAACATCTGTTACACAACCGATGTTGAGCTATGCTCTTAACAAAATTGTTGTGTTCTTAGCAATATAAACACATGTGAAACACTTTACCTATATGAATTAGAAGTAGAGTCACTTCTTATAGAGGGTTGTGGTTTACTCTCTTAGAGGTTCATGAAACAGGGTATTGCATATGACCATATTAGCACAAACAATATTGAGAATACTCATCGTGATAGTACAATTTTGTGTGTGACAATTTCGGTCATATCATATAGGAGTAGAAGTTCAATTTACAAACATCATCAACTTTGATTTGACTTTAAATTATTTACACTAAGGAAAAGTTCAATATTTGTCACACCTTCTTTTATGCACACATGCCTCATAGTTGTTTGGTAGAAGTTGTTTGGATGAAAAGTAGTTTTCCCAAACAAATGGGGATTGTTAGAAATTGCACTTTATTTTATACATTGTTGACTTATCTTTTATTATCTATGAATTTGATAAAAACTCATTTGTGGACATAATTTAAGTTAATATAAAATGTAATTTACTTTTCCTCGATGTAGAAATAAGAGAATAATTATTCATTTGATTCAAATAGAAATCATTTGATGTTTGGTTATCAAGCCTAGAGTGAGGTATTTGATAAGATGTAAATTGTTTGAAAAAATAAATTTTATTTGTTTCATTTGAATAAAATATGACTATCAGTTACTTTATAGTAATCATAAGGCGTATAGTCTTATTTTATTTTAGAACAAGAGATATACTTGTGAGAATTTTGAAATTTTATTTAATTATAAGAAATTGATATTTTCACATGTTAAAATGATATTTCAATGGTACGTAGGTGATGAGTGAGTTTCATACCTACGAATCTGGTATTGTTAAGCTTAATTATTGTTATCTTTGAGTGTTTTAGTATCTTTTTATTTGTTTTTGTGTTTATTTATTTCAAAACAAAACTGGAGGGGCGAATGAGTCATTTTGGTGAAGAAAAGAATTAAAAATTATTAAATTTGAATATGGATGACATTTTTGTGAATCTGAGGAACCAGTCAAGCGCCTAGGCGCTTGGATTTGCACTAGGTTGAGCGCCTAGGCACTCCTACACGGTGAAAGTTGAAAATTTGTGCTTTTTAGATGGAAATTGAAGCCAATTAGGAATCAAAATGAGGGTTTTAACTAATACAAAAAGGAGTAGACTTCAGAAAGGGAGGTATCAAGAGAATTACAGACATGTTAATATAATATTTCCACATGAGTCTCTCTCAAATCAATTTTTTATGTGAAAATATTAGTTCCCTAATTATACATTTATTACTAATATAACTTACATCATTAGTAGTAATAAGTATAATTAAAATATGAATAAATAATAATTTAATGTTGAAACTATTATAAATATATGTATGTATCTATATGTGTAGATATAGATATATTACATATATGAATATTGAGAGAAGTCTTACACACATTTATATATAATAAATTTTGCACTATGAAAATCTCTCTTCTTTTTTTAGCTATTATTCTTACAAACAAATAACTATTACAAAACAGTGTTCTATTGGAGTTATGCTGTGAATTGCTATTATGAATAATTTATCAAAGGCTTGATCACATATATATGTCCTAGAGGTATATTGTCTGCAAACCTTAGCAAATCAACCGTGGTGCATGAGAGCGATAAAGACCTTAATGACAAAGATCACGCTTCTCGTTTTTGTTGTCAATTTTGATTCTATGAAGTTATGATTCTAACATCAACTTTATGCGTTTAAAAATGTCTCAAGCAGATTTTAAAAAAATCAATAATGATTATATAATTTGAGACGAAGGGAATATTAAAAAAAAAGAGTAGGATTCTTTCTAATTCTTTACAATTTTTTTTTTTTGCTTTTTGAAATCATGTACAATATATAATGGAACTCGTACGAGCGCTTCTTGTTGAATTTATAATTGGATAATGAAAGTAATTAAGTTGCACTATTCTTTATGATTGACTAGTCCAACGAGGAGCTTATGAGATTCCAATTAGTGTTTTAGATGTTCTTTTGTCTAAAAAGGGTGACTTGGTTCCCATATGTTTGCAACACTAGGTCAAATAAGAAATACAGATAATGGTACTTGTATTCTATATGTGCCATAAAAGTGGGGTGATTTTCGGTAGTTGGAACAAAGGCAGCAAGCAGTAATTACCCAACTTATTTTTATCTAGTTTTGAGACACTTGTTAATTGAAATTACATGATTTTGAATTTTAAATAACTATTTTTTATAGAAATAAATTCTCGACTTTAAATATCAAAACTTCCACATCAAAGAACAACTTTTATTTACTTATTTATTTCCTTTTTTCTTTACCTAATAAGTACTCCATGACCATAATCTATTACAGTTTTATAGGTAGGAAAAAAATTAAATACTAAAACTCACATTGATTTGAATTCAAGAAATATCATATCATGTAATTACCAATTAGTCTCACTCGAAATACGTAGGATTGACTTTAATTTCTTTGGGTACAATTATGGATATATTACATTTATTTATAACTATAGGGAGGATGAGATTCCAGCCCTGAACTAAGAAATATGATCAAGCAGGTGTCCTTACCATTGGGCTATCCACACAATATTAATTAAACATGAAATTGTATATTAACAATAACTTAATTCAAAGCATGCATGCATGTCTTGGTGAGTCTTATAATTAAATTACACATACATTGAGATATATACCAAAATGCAATCGACACCCTAGCCATGTCTCCCACTCATCTCATAAAGTTGAATGCATGGTATTGGTATTGTTATTGGTATTGTTACTGGTACTTGCGTAATAGAATTTGGTGCATCCCACTCCCCTTGCACCCAATAAGTTAAATAATAAAAAGAAATTAGCAATAATTTTGAAAAACATGCATTAATTAAGAAGAAGAAACTTTTGCAAAATCGGGCCAATCACGCACCAAAAGGCAGGCATTATATATTAATTGGACCAAATTAAAACTAGCTAGCTAGCTAGCTAGCTGATGTAATGGCTTATCCTTTCATCCTTTTGCTTTTTCTTCTGTATAAATAAAGAAGGCCATACACTCATTCTATATATGTATATGTATATCACCAAGACTAGCTAATTAATTCTTGTATTTAATTTTCAGAGAGAGATGGGTAATAAGGCTAAACCTTATATACTAATGGTGCTGTTGCAATGTGGAGCTGCAGGGATGTACCTCATAAGTTCGGTTATTCTCAAACAAGGGATGAGTCGCTATGTGTTGATTGTGTACCGCAATGCCATTGCTGCGCTTGTCATTGCGCCTTTTGCTCTACTTCTTGAAAGGTTTAATTTTGTCTTCATTTCTATGTTTTTAATTGCATCTCAACTAATTAATTAATAGCTCGATCAATCGGATTTAGCAGCCAAAACATATGGTTATATATTTAGTATTTCTCATTTTGCTTTTGTTTAGGTAAAATATATGTATATTAGTGTGCACTAATAATTGTGCATAAACATAGAATTAAAACATAATTATATACTGGTTTAATAAACTATATATTAGAACTAATCTTTGTACTATTTTTTCTATATTCTTAATTACACAATTGTTAGTGTACGTAGATTATATATTCATTTTGATTTTACTGTGCATGACTAACAATTTTTTCTTTATAATTCTTTTCTCCAGGAAAATACGACCAAAGATGACAGTATCAGTCTTCTTACAGATAGTGGCCTTGGCTATTCTAGAGTAATGCTCTACGCACCTACACGCTCAAATGCACATAACCTACATGCATGCATGCATGCCCTCAATTATTTGTCGTGTAATTAAGTCCACGTAAACCAACAATATAATAAAGTGATAAATTAACGTGAAAAACTCTTAAAAGCAAATATCATGGAGCAAAGTCCGACTCTCCATTATCAAAATAATAATGGGTTTACAATATTGTTCTCAAGTTTTACGTTCTCTCTAAAATTTGAGGTTACATATTATTATAATAATTTTTGGCACGGAATTTTTTGCACGGAGTGAAGTAATACAATTTTTTTGTACGGAATATAAAAGTTGTAAAAACTTTCTTCCTCTCACATACTCTCTCTCTCTCTCTCAACTATAATTAGAATGCTATATGACTTTTAATTGTGTTATATTTCAACCCCTAAACATGTTACTCTATTTAGAAAATACCGACAAACTAAATCTCCCTTTCCAATTCAATATAAGACACTTTTAAAATAAAAACTCCAACCACAAATGAATTTCTTTCCAAAATAATACTTCTATTATAAATAAGACTTCTTCCTTTCATATTAGTAATTTAAAAAAAAAAATAGAATTCGAGAAGTATCCTAACCCCATATGTATATACGCGTCTTTGAACATTACTTAATTAAATATTAGAGAGTTCTAAGTTCCCCGATTAACCAAAATACATGGCAAACTATATATGCTTTCTACCGGAGGTCATATTTAATTTCCACATAAAGAAAGGGGAAGAAATTAAGAGAGAAAGTGTAAGAAATGACATGCATGCATTTCATCAATTGATTGCATGCAGGCCAATTCTTGACCAGAACTTAAGCTACTTGGGGATGAATTTAACATCGGCATCATACACATCTGCCATTATGAATGCTGTTCCTGCTGTCACCTTTGTCATTGCAGTTGTTATCAGGTAATTAAGAAAGAAAAGGTCTTAATTAATTAATTAATTCCTTATTACGACCGAGTAGAAATATTTATTTATTTGTTTTTAATTTAATACTCCCTTAATGTGATCAGGTTAGAACGGTTGAAGATGAAAGATTTACGGAGTCAAGCAAAGGTGATTGGAACCCTAGTAACATTTGGAGGAGCATTGATCATGACCATGTACAAAGGCCCCATCGTCAATCTAATTTGGTCTCCCAAAACAAGCCACTTTCCCAGTAACAGCGACGCCTCCTCATCTGACGATCAGCACTGGCTCAGTGGCACTCTTTTTATACTTATTGGTTGTATTGCCTGGTCTGCTTTCTTCATTTTGCAAGTAAGCCTTCTATTTTCCACACACACACACACACACACACATATATATATATATATATATATTAATTCTAACGCATGTATATACGTACCATGCAGTCAATAACAGTAAAGAAGTATCCAGCTGAGCTTTCCCTGACCTTTTTGATATGTTTGATGGGTTCAATTCTAAGCGCTGCACTAACTCTGGTGGCTGAAGCCCATCGTCCAGATGTTTGGTCCATTGGCTGGAACTCTAGGCTCCTTGCTCCTGCTTATTCTGTAAGCATAATTAAATGATCTATTCTTTTACCATGTTAGCTAAATTAATTAATTATTTTTCTTTTAATGTTAAACTTTGATTAAGGACTATAAAATTAAATATTACTTATTATAAAAATATAATATTATTTATGTTATATATAGGGTGTGGTTAGTTCTGGACTTACATACTATGTTCAAGGCATTGTGATGAAGACAAGAGGCCCAGTGTTTGTCACGGCCTTCAACCCTCTTTGTATGATTGTTGTAGCTGTTCTCGGATCCATCATTCTTGCCGAAAAACTCCATCTTGGAAGGTCATTACTGATCTCTCGTTTCAAAATGAGACTTATACTTTTTTTTTACGTTCTTATATATCACACCAAAAAATTAGGTATTCGAAACAAACAATTCCGTCTCAAAATATCAAAATCGATTTCAAATTTAGTCAAATTTCAAATTCTAGAAAAAGGGCATCGCTAAATTTGAAACCGATTTTGAATTTGTTTCATAACCATAAAAATAAATAGATCCGTCTCAAACAATTAAAATTTCAAACTTTGAGACCGAAACTGTCTCAGAGTCTCATTTTTTATTTTGTGTCCCAAAAATTAGAGTTCTATTTCTAAAAATAAACTAATAAATAACATCATATTAGAAAATAGTACATTTAAATTCAAATAATATAATTAATTAATTAATTATTCGATGTTATGTGAATTAATTTCAGCATAATTGGAGCCATTGTTATCGCAGTGGGCCTCTACGCTGTTGTTTGGGGCAAAGGAAATGACCAACAAATCAGCAGTCCAATGCCATCGGCTGAATTAACCCATGAACTTCCAATTAGAAAAATGGATGATACTACTCTCAAACATGCAGCTGGAAAGTGAAGATAGAAATATGACGAGCTCAAATCTTCTGTCTCATTCAGATCTATTATATTTTCTGTCCATGTTTGTAATATAATTATTTATTTACAGTTAACCTTTTAATGAATAAGCACTACATGACACCAATACATGGGATTATCTATTTCTTTTACATCACTTTTAAGTTGTAAATTTTAAAGTCGTGCATAATTTTGTTAAGTTATATATGTTAACTAAATTTTTATTCAATAATAACTGTTAATATTATTTAAATTAAATTTAGTGACAATTACATTAATCATAGCCGATAATTATGTTGTTGGTGTCGTTATAACAAATTACTTTAAATTTAAAAATATATTTTATCTCACCACATCACACTGCATAATTTTACCAAACGTCTAATAAAAGCTAATATAAAGTAAAAAAAATATTAATTTAAATGTAAAGCTTATATTATCTTCATAAACTCATTAAAAACATCAATTTATATTTTACAAATTCTCTATTCTTTTATTTTTCATCATAATTGATATTAAAAATTGTTACTTTAAAAAGTAAATATTGATAAAAATATCAAACTTATGAAAAATATCAATTCCTCATATTTTTCTAAATTTTTTCCTTCTTCCTCCAAAACTCAGAAACATACTCTAGCTACATATTTTAATCTTTCTCTCCCATGAGGTCTTAGTTTAGTAGTTAAGATTGGTTTCAGGACTTTATGTGAGTTTATTTTTTTCATTTATATATGTGAAACTTGTTTCCTTTCGATTGGTTTTAATTTGATATTATAATATTGGTACTAATTTATTTAAGTTTCTTTCTTTTTATTTATATTTTTTGATATCATAAGTGAAATAAACAATCATTGATTTAAGTTATAATTAGGTTGTATTGCTATACTAAACTTGAATCATTATTAACAAATAGGAAGTGAAAAAATAATTATCAATTATCTGTTAGCTAGGGGATGCAAGGAAGGGAATGAAAAAACTAGCGACGAGTCTTACTAGACGTTTTACATTAGGCCATGACGCATACTGTTTAAAGACATTTTGCATTTGGCCATGACGCAAACGGTAAAGTAGTTTTATGAGTTAATTGCACTTTGTTTTCTCCGAGTTTACCTTTTTTTACACATTGCATCATATAATTCAAAACGTTATCCTCAATCTTTAGAAGAAAAAAAAGCCAGCACAAAACACCCCCGACTCAAAATTTGTTGCTAAAAGTGAAGGGTTAGGGGCGAATTTTGCACTTATAGCGGCGAATTTTTTGGGTCGAGGTGACTTTTCTAATTGTTGGGAAGCAAAGTGCAACGTTTTGAATTATATGATACAATGTACAAAATAAAGTAAACTTGGGAATGCAAAGTGCAATTTACTCTAGTGTTAGAGTCAACGAAACTTTTGGTCAAACTTTCAAAAAAAATAATTTATTTTTGTTATTTTAATTTTTCTTATCTTAACTGATGTTTGAGAGTAGTTTTGGGTTATAAATATGTTTCTTATAAGATTTCTGAACCATAACATTTTTATTAAAGAATTGAGATTATCTCTTTTGTTCCTTTTATAAGTTCATTGTTTTCCTTGTGAATATAAAGGTTTATTTTATTCACTGGCTGAACTAAGGAATCAAGGGGGTCATATGACCCCAACCCTGAAATCTGAAGCATGCTAATATTAGTTAAATTTAATCTTTGTTATGAGATTGTATTAATTTATTTATTTTTTCATGTCCTTTAACCTATAATAAATTAACAATATTACTATAAGATAAAATAATGTTAAATAAGTTTGATAATTAATTAATTAATATTGCACTCATTTATCTTACTGATTTAATCATACCTTATATCAATTTTTTGTAAATGAGAATAACTTAATTCATTTTCTTACTTTGAGTGGTTTCTCTCAGTTGTCTACAAAGAAAATGATCAGAACCACAATATAAGATTTTGAATATATAATATTAGAATTTGTAATTTATCTATAAAAGTTGTGAGACCCCAGATTTTATGAATAAAGATTTAATTTTCTTGAAATAATTTTTTTTTTTATTATGGTGTTGATTTGATGTAATGTTATAGTTGTGGGTAATATTTATAAATTTTGTAAAGTACGCAAGTTGTTATATAATATTCGATTGGTCGGGGAATATTACGTTTTAACGGGAATATTAGTATAACCAAGACAATCATTGGTGGACCCCACAAACGGAATTATTGTCGGATTGAGAAAATGACAAAAATATTTTATGAAAATAACGGCGGAAGTTTTACTGAATTAATTATTTGTTGAACTACTTTCGTAGTAAAAAGAAATGAATGTCTGGCGTGGTTGCGTAGTAGCACTACCAGTATTAATTATTGATGCTTACGTGATAAGTCACTAAGTTTTGTTGGTATTATTAATGTAATAATACGAAAAATCTTTTATATAAAACATAATGCTTTTATAAAGTTATTCTATAAATATAATATATTATATTCTATTATGCATAGTGTTGCATAAGCGTGCGCATAGTATTTTGCATAGTAAAATCTTTTATATAAAACATAATACTTTTATAAAGTTATACATTTTTATTAGACAATAATTAGAATATATTATATTTTATTATGCATAGTATTTGCATAGTGTACTGCGCATAGTATTTGCATAGTAAAATCTTTTATAAAGTTATTCGTTTTATTAGATTATAAATAGAATATATTATATTTTTATTTAAAAGATTTTGCTTTAAATATGGATAGTCAGATAAAAGTAAATCAATTTGGACCGTTCATGAGTTAGTTCTTATCACGTCCATTTTTCTATAAATAAAGCTCATTCATTCATTATTTCTTACGAATTCAACGAAACTCTGAGAGAGAAACTATAGAGAGAAAGAAGAAAAGTGTTCTACTACTTCACTACTTCTATATCCAGTACTCTTCTTTCTAAAGTAAGGGATATTATTTGTTGTACTCGTAAGTGATATTATTTGTTGTACTCGTAAGGGGTGTTATTTCTTTCTTTCGTCTTAATGAAGAGAACTTATGTTATTCCATTATTTATTATTCTATTGGAATAACTTTGTATCATGTGATATACCTATACATGGTGACATTCTTCTAATATTCCGTTCTTTATTATTATGTGAATATCATGTATGTCGCGTTCTGTACTGGACACCGATTCCATCCTTTATTATTACATTGGAATATCCTCGCATGCATGCGTTTCTGTGGGACTCGGATTCCGTTATTTATTATTACATTGGAATAACTTTTGTATCACGCTGAGCTACCCTATACATGGTGACATTCTTTTAATATTTCGTTCTTTATTATTACTCGTTGGAATATCCATCATGCATGCGTTTTACATGCCGACTGATTCCGTTATTTATTATTCTGTTGGAATAACTTTTTGCTGTCTTCTATCGCATGCATGGTGATTTCTTTTGTTATTCCATTCTTTATTATACTCGGTTGGTTAAAACTTTGACTTATACCCATGAAATTAGTGGAATATCTTTGATATTTAAGGCTTCATCTAAGATCTTTTCATGGAAATATTCTTACGAGCATTCTTGAATTTTACTCTACAAAGCGGTATCATGTTGACAATTTGGGCGTTATCGGTTCTGGATAAATTAATTCTTGAACTTGTTTTATTGAATTCTTATATCATTGTCATTATCTTCATGTTTATATTTTTTTGAAAGTCATCTCGTGGCACCTGTAATGCATAGATGGACTTGGTATGATTATGACCGAGGATTATTCGGTGTAATCATGGTAGTAATGTTACAAATGATGTGGAAGAAGTCCTCATTGGCCCGTAGTACATTGATGGGCCAGCTTTTTGGTATGATTATGGCTATGAATTTTCTTTGGTAGTAGTGCAAAGATGAATTGTTTTATGGCATGATCGGGGCCCGTTGATGAAAACATGATTATCTTAAGCCGCGATTGCATGGATAATTCGTGTGGTCGTGATACTTAAAGAATATCCTTGGCCAGTAGTGCGAGGTGTGATTCGATGATGTGCATTATTTATTAAAATTTGAGTCCTAGCGATAAAAGTGATGAAAACCTTTTAAATCATAGAAGATAGTAGATTTTATTCCCTACTTGACTCTTCTAATGGATTGCTTGTTCGATGCAGCTTAAACTTGATAGTTATTACATTTTATCGGTTTAACACCTTTGAAGAAGACTAACGATAAATTATTTTGCATTATCTTAGTCATAATATTTCTTCTTGGGCTAGTTGAGCTCACCCTTTCTTTCCTTTATTTTCTTGAGAAATCGAGCGTAGGCCGGGACTAGTCGGGAACAGAGTGATGGTCCTAGATGTTGCATTAGTAGTCCTCATTATTTTGTAAAATAGTATGATAATAATTGTAATGAGGACTCCTTTTAAGTTTGTATAATCTCTAGTAAACAATATTTGTATTCAAACTTACGGTTTATGTTTTGTCGTATTATACACACGATTTGTATTATTAAGTTGTATTTGAATTACATACCATGTATCCAAGCGACTCAAGATGGGTGATGTATACCTAATTTTGGGGCGCGTCACGGTTGGTATCAAAGCTTAGGGATATGATCCTGGCTAAGATGTGAGAATAGAACTAGGAGGGAGAGGCAGAATTCATTCGCTAGTATGACCTACCTAAGTTTTTTTTGATATTTAATTGGTCGGTCAGAATATAGGAATAATATGTTACATGTCAATTAACCTTTGTTTTGTGGCAGTATCTGAAAATGACATCCGAGAATGTTGAGAATAGCAATGGAGCACAGGAGACTGTTGATTCTCCACAGATCAATAATCAGGACAATGTGCAACAGGATGGTGATAATCCTCCTGTAAACAACAACACTGATCAATTGAAGAACGACGATATATTTAGGAGCTTTTTAGAATTCATGCAACATCAGGCGAAGACGGCTCTTGTTCATAATGTAGGAGGAAACAATGGCAACCCACGGTTGGTCACCGCTAAGCAATTCAAGGAGCTGGGACCACCGGAGTTTTTGGGAAAGCGAACCACTTAAGGCGTAGCGTGGTTAAAGCGGATCACCAAGATATTTGATGTCTTGGGATGCTCCGATGAGCAAAAAGGTTCCTTTTGCCACTTTTATGTTAACGTGAAGAGGCGAGATCACCGGTGGGAATCAGAAAATATACCCGACTGACGTCTTCAAGATGTCTTGGGAGAAGTTCAAGAGTCATTCAATGACAAGTACTTTCCGAAAGCATTACGTCACATGAAGGAGGTGGAATTTATCAAGTTGAAGCAAAACAACATGACCGTGTCGCAGTACGAAGCCAAGTTTACCGAGTTGTCCCGAGTTGCATCCCACTTGGTTGATAATGAAGAGAGAATGACGCTGATGTTTTTAAGAGGTTTGAAGCCGGAGATACGTCAATATCTTATTTCTCATAAACTGTGTTTGTATTCAGATATTGTAAATAGGGCTCAGTTAGTGGAGCTCGATAACGAGTCAACGAAACCAAAAGAGAGCAGCCGGAAAAATAATAATACAGGTGATAACAGTCATCAAAGCGGTGACAATAAGCATGGAGGGAATCAATATGCCAGAAATGGTAACCACTTCGGTGGTAATCATGGTCAAAACAATACGAATGGACATTTCAAGAAGAGGAGATTCAACAATGATGGAAAGATGTCAGCACCAACACCCGTTGTTAAGGAAGGAGAACGACCACCTATCATATGCTTCAAATATGGAGGGGAGGGACACATCAGTCCAAACTACGCGATGCCGCCCAAAGCATGCTATAATTGTGGAAGAGAAGGTCACTTAGCCTGATTTTGTCGTTCACCGAATACAAGTTCAGCTAGGATGCACCAAAGGATGTCCCAAGCAAGCCAAAGCCGGTAGTTTAAGAGAGAACGTTTTTTTCGTGACGAGGAACCTGAATAAAATTATCACGGGTATGTTAGTCATAAACTCTTGCGAAGTCTATACCGTGTTAGATACCGGTTCTACTAACTATTTTATTGTACCTAGTTGTGTTCAATGTTTGAAGTTAACTCCGGAGAAGTTAGACTTTGATATATCTGTTTAAACTCAGTTGGGAGAAACCTTCATTACCTCCACTATTTATAAATCTTGTTCAAATCAACACTTTCACGTTACCTGTCGATCTTATCTCTTTGGAAATACTTGCATTTGATGTGATTTTTGCAAACGATTGGTTAACTACTCATCATGCTTTTCGTAAGGTTGTTAGCTTTCATAGTCCTAACCAACCTGTTATGCGAATTCAAAGTAACCAAACCACTAAAGTCAATCATTATCATATCAAGCCATAAATAAAGAGCCCCGATCCTTTCGTTGTTGACTTTCTTGTGTGGAATGAACCGAAGTCAGACTTTCTGTAGGCAACGTTGTGAATGACGATGGCAAGTTGATTGGTATCAATGTGACGTGTTATCCATGTCTTGGATGAGAGTCACAGTTTTGAATTGTATTTCTATTGTTAATAAATTTCTTGACGTATTCTTGAAGACTTCTTAGCCTACCCTAGAGCGTGAAATCGAATTTTGTATTGACCCCAGTACAAAACCCATTTCTAAAAACCCTTAAACATTTATTCAACTAAAGCGAACGTGTAATGTGCCAAAGATGTTGGCTCGAGTTGTTGAAGATTACGATCATATCATTCAATACCATCGTGGTAGCTGACGTGTTTAAGAGTGCGATGTTGTTAACACAAAGACCCGTTTCGTATAACTTACAAATGATGAAGATAGAGTTAAAGATTCTAGGGACCCACGTGAAGATGGCGAATATACGAGTAGAACCGACTTTAATTGATAAAGTTAAAGCTGCTCAAGCTACACACTCGAATCTGATGAATTTGAAGAAAATATTCAAGAGGGCGTTATTCTAGAAACAAGAATCGACGAAGAGAGAAAATTTCAACCCTCGATTTTATTGGCCCATTTGAAATTCTTGATCAAGTAGGAACTGTGGCCTATAGACTCGTTTTACCGCCAAGTATGTTGCGTGTTCTTAACGTTTTTAACGTATCGATGTTACGAAAAATATGTGGACGACCCGAACCACATTATTAATTTAGAACCGGACGAGATAGCAGAAGATTTAACGTATGAGGAGATACGTGTTAACATCTTGGATAAGAAGGATCATATTCGACGCTCAAAGGTTATACCTCAAGAGTTATAATTTGAAGTGAAGTCAAGGTATCCTCACTTTTTTAAGATACCGAGGTTAAATACGTAAATTTCGAGGCGAAATTTCATAAGGAGGGGAGATTGTGAGACCCCAGATTTTATGAATAAAGATTTAATTTTCTCGAAATAAATTTTTTTTTATTATGGTGTTGATTTGATATAATGTTATAGTTGTGGGTAATATTTATAAATTTTACAAAGTACGCAAGTTGTTATATAATATTCGATTGGTCGGGGAATATTCGTTTTAACAGGGAATATTTGTAAGACCCCAACTTATTATTAATGAAATTTATTTTCCTCTATTTATTATTTTGAAATAGTAAGGGTTGATTTGATTAATGTGGATAGTTATGGGTAAAATACGCAAATATTTTAAAATAAGCAAGTGGTTATAAAATATTCATTGTTGTCGGGAATATTCGTTTGGTCGTGGTGGAATATTAAATGCGGCCAAATGTATGACCATGTGTGGACCCCATAACGAAAGCGATTGGATGAAGAAAACGACAAATATAAGTTGTTTAAAAATAACGCAGGCGTAGTTGTTATCGATAATCTTTTAAAAAATACTTTATGGTTAAAACACGATGCTTTACAGTATTGCACCAATTATTGATTCTTACGTGAAAGGCACTACTCAATAATTATTACGATAATTCTTTATTCGATATTTTATTTTATTGATTCAATAATTGATGTGTTGATATTTTATATTACTGTTGTTTGATAATTGTCACTTCTGCAAGATTTTTCATTATCGAAGCAATAATTCATATTATCTGAATAATATTATTGGATAACATTATTGGCAATGTCTAGAAAGTTACATCTAAGGAGAGGTTTGGTCACCTAATTGCTTGGCCAAGAAGAGAGAAATTCTTATTGAAAGCCCCCTTTTTCCTGAACCGCACGGTTGTCAATATTGTGATTACATAATATTATTTGTGAATAATTAATTATTGATTCATATGATGAGGAAAATATTAATTTTATGTAGATATAGATGGAGAAAATTTTTAATGTGACAATTGTTGAAAATTAATATTTTATCTTTTTCTGATAAAATAATTCATTTAAATATATTATTATATTTTAATAATATAATAATGATGATACTTTTATGATGAATGTGGGATATATGAGTATATGTGGAGGAGTATTTTTGTTACCAAAAATATTTAAGCATGTTTTATGTGTCGGTGGACCCCATTTCTTGACTGAAATTTGATTATAGCTTGTAAAATCGTCCGTTTGTGGATTTTGGTCAATTTCTGTTTGGAATTTGGAAATACTTTCTTCTGTAAAGTTGTAGAGAATTGAATTTCCTATAAAAACTCGTGAGATTCGAATTTTCTGATAAAAGGGCTATTTATTGTGAATTATTGAAGTTTCGAAGTTCCGAAATAATTGATTTTTGAAAGTTTAAAATATTATAATTAAGAAAAACGTTTTTTAAAAGTTTTGTGAGTTGGTGGGCTAAGGTAAATGTGCTGAAATGAGGATTCAAATGATGCGTATGATTATTTAATAAATATTAATATTTTTATTAAATTTTCTACTTTGGTGTTCTAAGCATTTTCCTATAAATAGGGTGCTTAGGTTAGAATTGAAAATCACACCAGAAATTGAAATTTTCTCTCTCTATATTATCGAGCGTATTATTGTGAGTATTTTGAGTATATTTTGAGTATTGCTATCTGGTTGCAAGTTCAAGTCATAGCCTTTATCCCGGGTGTTTAATTAAAAATCTTGATCTTTCGAGTAAGAGATATTATTTTTTTTTCAGTAATGATATTATTTCTTCAATATCATTATGCTGAAATATTGATTTGAAGTTTTTAACAAATTTGGAACTTTTGGTGTCGGGGTTACTATTCATGTATACAAAGACTATTCACGATATCTGATCTTTATTCACGAATCGACCTTATTCATCGAAAAATAAAAATTTTCCTTTTAGGTCCAAAATATCTATTACGGATACCAACTTTGATTGTATCCATGTTTTGATCATTCTTGAATTTTACACCACTATGATTATTTTGAGGTATTTTTTGGACATGGATAAAACAAAGTACGAATCCTTAATCCTTAATCCTTGTCATTTTGTTTCACCGGGATTCGTTTCTTTAAAAATATTTTCATCATCCTCGGTTTTAAATGATGATATTATTGAATATCTTTGGCCTGTAGTGGCAAAGATGAATGATATCGATGAATATCTTTGGCCCGTAGTGCAAAGATGAACAAGTGTTTAGATGAACATGACCAACTGATGAATATCTTTGGCCTGTAGTGCAAAGATGAAAATTTGATTCCAGATATATATTGATTGATGTTACAGGGATAAAAGATAGACGATGAACTTTAAATTCATATATAGAAGATAGTAGTTTGCATTCTCTACTTAACTCTTCTAATGAATTATTATTTTCGCTGCGAATATTGATTTAAAACTTGTTGTCTATTGTATTCTATTAGATTTTTCCCTGTTGAAGACTAACAATAATTTATTGTATATTATCTTAGTCATAATATTCTTTACTGGGCTAGTTGAGCTCACCATTTTCTTTTTTGTTCCATTTTTTCTCTCGGGAGGCGAGAATGTAGCGAAATGCAGTCGGGGTATGGAATGATGGTTATAGAGAGAGTTGTTTAGTAGTCCTCACCATTTTTGTAAAATAATGTATCAATAAATGTGATGAGGATTTATTTGAGTATAGATATTTGTCTAGAAGATAATATTTGTATTCAAACTCACGAGTTTCTTGTTGTAATAATAAAGTTGTAGTTGTTTTTGTACCATGTATTGACAACTCGGAATGGGTGATGTATACCTATTTTGGGGCGTCACGGTTGGTATCGAGCTTAGGGATATGATCTGCAGCGGAGATCGGAATAGAACTAGGAGGGAGGCGAGTAAATCCTTCGCTAGTGTGTCCTCTACTAAGCTTATTTGTCGATTGGTCAATATATAGGGATATTATGTGATATATTGATTTGCTTAATTAACCCTTGTTTTATGACAGTATTTGAGAATGTCGACTGAAAATATTAACAGTGGAAATGAGACCGTGAAGACGCCTGTACTCACCAACGAGGAGAACGTGCAACAGGCTGGCAATGTTCCTCCTGCAAACAACACCACTGAGCAGATGATGAACGAGGGGATGTTTAGAAGCTTTTTGCAGATTATGCAAAATAAGACAAGGGAGACTCGTGTTCAAAATACAGGAAGAAATGATAGCAATTCACGGGTTGTCACAGCCAAGCAGTTTAAAGAGTTGGGACCACCAGAATTTAAGGGAAAGCCAGATCCGATCATGGCGGAATCATGGGTCAAGCAAATTACTAAGATATTCGATGTCTTGGGATGCACGGAAGAATAGAAGGTTCCATTCGCCACCTTTATGTTCCGTGGTGGCGAAGGCGGACTCTTGGTGGGGAGTCTGTGAGCGTACCCATCCAAACTTTTCGGCGTGTCTTGGGAGACATTTCAAACTATTTAATGACAAATACTTTTCTCGAAAGTGTTAAATCATATATGAAGGAAGTGGAGTTCATCAGATTAGAGCAAAACAACATGACGGTGTCTCGATGACGAGGAAAAGTTTGCGAGTTATCGGTTTGCACCTCATTTGGTAGAGAATGAGGAACGATGACGCGGATGTTTCTTAGAGGTTTGAAACACAGCATACGTCGATATCTCATTTCTCATAAATTTTCTCTCTATTCGGATGTTGTAAACAGGCTCAATTATTAGAAGCGAGATAACGAGTACGGTCAACTGAGGGACCACAACCAGGATCATCTAGGAGATGGCGGGCAACAAAACAACGATAACCAAATGAGAAAGAAAAAGAGCGGACAAAATGGTAACCACTCTGGTGGTAATCATAGCCATGAGAATAGAAAAGCGAATCGGGAGGAGATTTTTAAAGAGGAGATTCAACAACGACAATGTGAAAATGGCGGCACCAAAGACAAGAATCGGTTCCAGGAGGAATGACCACCGGTCAGTATCTACTAAATCACGGAAAAGAGGGACATATCGGTCAAACGCCCTAGCAGTTCAAGGTATGCTATAATTGTGGAAAGGAAGGACATATCGCTCGGGATTATGCGAGTAGCGAAACCTAGTTCAAAGAGGATCGTGACTCAAAAAGATCGTCCCCGAAAAAGTCAAAATCAACGGTTCCTCGGAATAGCGTTTGTTGTGGTCGGTCAAAATCGAGGAACCCAAGCGAGGTGATCACGGGTAAGCTAATCAAAAATTCTTGTGAAGTTTATACTTTACTAGATACCGGTCTTACCCATTCATTTATCTCTCTACTTGTGCTCAACATTTAAATTTGACTCAAAAAAATTAGACTTTGACTTATCTGTGGAAACTCAGTTAGGAGGAACTTTCATCACATCCAATTGTTTATAAATCTTGTTTGATTCAAGTTGGCACCATCACCTTACCCGTTGACCTTATCTCTTTAAAGATACTTGCTTTTGATGTGATTTTAGGGATTGATTGGTTAACTACTCATCATGCCAAAATTGATTATTTTACGTAAGGTTGTTAGTTTTCATATTCCTAACCAACTTTGTTGTTCGAATTCAAGCAACTAAACCATTAAAATCAATCAACGTCATATCTAATCATAAAGCTATTCGTTTATTGAAAAAGCGGATGTCAAGCTTTCTTAGCCCATGTTATGGATTTGAATACGATACCGTCAAATTTGAATAATATTCTGTTGTTATTGACTTTCCTAACGTATTTCTGAAGAACTTCTAAATCTACCCCCCGAGCGTGAAGTTGAATTCTTTATTGACCTTGAACTTTGGTACAAAGCCCATTTCTAAAACCCCATATCGAATGGCTCTATTGAACTTGAGGAGTTAAAGGTCCAACTACAGGAATTGTTGGATATCGGTTTCATTCGTCCTAGTACATCTCCTTGGGGTGCTCCTGTTTTATTTGTAAAGAAGAAATACGGGAGTATGCGACTTTGTATTGACTATCGAGAATTGAACCATGTCACTATCAAGAATAGGTATCCGCTACCTCGTATTGATGACCTGTTTGACCAGTTGCAAGGAGCACAATTCTTTTCAAAAATCGATCTTCGTTCTAGATATCATCAGCTGAAGATTAGAACTGAGGATATCCCAAAGACTGCCTTTAGAACTCGGTACGGGCATTATGAATTCCTAGTTATGTCTTTTGGATTGACTAATGCTCCTGCGGCTTTCATGGATATGATGAACCGAGTATTCAAGGAATATTTGGATCAGTTTGTTGTTGTCTTTATTGATGACATCCTCATATATTCCAAAATTCGTGAAGATCATGAGCACCATTTGAAGTTGGTACTACAAAGGCCTCGTGAAAACAAGTTATATGCCAAGTTAAAGAAATGCGAGTTCTGGCTTGAGGAAGTAGCATTTCTTGGGCACGTGGTTTCAAAACATGGAGTATCTGTTGACCCGGCGAAGATTGAAGCAATACAAAGTTGGGAGAAACCGAAGACGGTGACTAAAGTACATAGCTTTCTGGGCTTAGCTGGTTATTATCGGAGATTCGAGGAAGGGTTTTCTCGAATCGCTACTCCGTTAACTCAGTTGACTCGGAAGGATACAAAATTCGTTTGGAGCGAGGAATGCGAGAAGTGTTTCCAAGAGCTTAAGAGGAGACTTATTTCGGCACCTGTTCTAACAATACAATCTGGTTCAAATGGATTTGTTATCTACAGCGATGCTTCAGGCAAAGGGTTAGGATGTGTTCTCATGCAACGTGGGACAATCATAGCCTATGCCTCTCGACAACTTAAAGAATATGAGAGGAATTATCTTACTCATGATCTAGAGTTGGCGGCCCGATCGTTTCATTGCTAAAGATCCGGAGGCACTATCTATACGGGGAGAAAGTGGAGATATATTCAGACCATAAAAGCCTCAAATATTTTTTCACTTAAAAAGAACTCAACATGCAGCAGCGACGTTGGCTCGAGCTATTGAAAGATTACGACCACACTATTCAATACCATCCTGGAAAAGCGAACGTGGTAGCTGACGCATTGAGTAGAAGATCATACGCGGGAACTAGTGCGATGTTGTTAACACAAAGGCCCATTTTGTGTGATTTACAAAAGATGAGGATAGAATTCAAGACTTCGGGGACTCATGCAATGATGTCAAGTTTACGTATAGAACCAACTTTAATTGAGAAAGTTAAAGTTGCTCAAGCCACCGACCCGGAGCTGATGATTATGAAGAAGAAAGTACAAGAAGGTGCTATTCCGGAAGCAAGAATCGATGATGAAGGAATACTTCGAGTCCACTCCAGACTTTGTGTTCCTAACGACTCTGAATTGAAGTACAAGATCATGATGGAGGCACACAATACGCCATTTGCAATCCATCTTGGAAGTACCAAAATGTATCGTGATCTTCAACATACATTTTGGTGGAACAATATGAAGAGAGAGATTGCAAAGTTTATCTCGATGTGTTTAACTTGTCAACGTGTAAAGGCGGAGCTTCTAGTACCTAAGGGTCCGTTGCAACCACTTGAGATTCCGAAATGGAAGTGGGAACACATTACCATGGATTTCGTTACGGGTCTTCCTACGGTTTCACAAGGCATCAATGCTATTTGGGTTATTGTTGATAGATTAACCAAGTCTGCTCATTTCTTGCCGATACGGGAGACTTATTCCCTTGAACGTCTTGCTCAAATATACGTAAATGAGATTGTGAGGTTGCATGGCATGCCAGTATCCATAGTTTCAGATCGTGACCCAAGATTCACTTCAAGATTTTGGGTTAGCTTGCAAAAAGCTATGGAGTGCGGATTCTGATTCGATTCGGCATACCATCCTCAAACGGACGGACAATCAGAGAGGACTATTCAAACTCTTGAAGAGCTATTAAGACTCTGTGTCCTAGACTTTAAGGGTAGTTGGGATAAGTATTTACCATTGGTGGAATTCTCCTACAACAACAGTTATCAGGCAAGTATAGGTGTCGCTCCATTTGAAGCATTATATGGACGAAAATGTCGCTCTCCAGTATGTTGGGACGAGGTGGGTGAAGCAACATTTTTGGGGACCCGAGTTGGTACGTATGACTACGGAAAAGATCCAAATGATTCTACAACGTATACAAACGGCACAAGATCGACAAAAGAGTTATGCGGATCTTCATCGAAAGGACGTGGAATTTAGTATAGGGGATCATGTATTGTTGCGAGTTGCTCCATGGAAGGGAGTTACAAGATTTGGGAAGAGAGGAAAGCTCAATCCATGATTTATTGGTCCATTTCAAATTCTTGACCGAGTAGGAAATGTAGCCTATAGACTCGCGTTACTCCAAAGTATGTCTCGTGTTCATAATGTGTTTCACATATCTGTACTTCGTAAATATGTGAAAGACCCGAACCACGTTATAGAGTTAGAACCGGACGAGATAGCCGAAGACTTAACGTATGAAGAGGTACCTGTCAAGATCTTGGATAGGAAGGAGCATGTCCTACGCACAAAAGTCATACCACAAGTTAAAGTTTTGTGGAGGAATCATGCTATAGAGGAGATGAACTGGGAATTGGAAACGGAAATGAAAGCGAGGTATCCTCACCTTTTCGAAACACCAGGTACGTACGTCAATTTCAAGGATGAAATTTCATAAGGAGGGGAGGTTGTAAGACCCCAACTTATTATTAATGAAATTTATTTTCCTCTATTTATTATTTTGAAATAGTAAGGGTTGATTTGATTAATGTGGATAGTTATGGGTAAAATACATAAATATTTCAAAATAAGCAGTGGTTATAAAATATTCATTGTTGTCGGGGAATATTCGTTTGGTCGTGGAATATTAAATGCTTCGTCGGAGAATATTCGCATCGCGTCGGTAAGACCATGTGTGGGCCCATAACGTGAAAAAGCGATTGAATGAAAAAAGCGACAAATATAAGTTGTTTAAAAATAACGGCGTAGTTGTTACCGTTAATACTGTTAAAATACTCGGTGGTTAAAACACAGTAGCACACGGTATTGCACCAATTATTGATTCTTACGTAAGAAGGCACTACTCAATAATTGTTACAGTAATTACTGTTCAATATTTTATTTTATTGATTCAATAATTGTTGTGTTGATATTTTATATTACTGTTGTTTCAATAATTGTCACTACACAGTATTTTCATTATCGAAGCAATAATTCATATTATCTGAATAATATTATTGGATAACATTATTGGCAATGTCTAGAAAGTTACATCTAAGGAGGGTTTGGTCACCTAATTGCATGCTACCATGAAGGAGAAATTCTTATTGGAAAGCCCCTTTTCCTGGAACCGCACGGTTGTCAATATTGTGATTCGTAATATTATTTGTGAATAATTAATTATTGATTCATATAATGAGAAAATATTGATTTTATGTGGATATAGATGGAGAAAATTTTAATGTGACAATTGTTGAAAATTAATATTTTATCTTTTACGATAAAATAATTCATTTAAATATATTATTATATTTTAATAATATAATAATGATGATATTTTTACGATGAATGTGGGATATATGAGTATATGTGGAGGAGTATTTTTGTTACCAAAATATTTAAGCATGTTTTATGTGTCGGTGGACCCCATTTCTTGGTGAAATTTGATTATAAACTTGTAAAATCGTCATTTGTGGATTTCGGTCAATTTCGCTTGGAATTTGAAAATACTTTCTTCTGTAAAGTTGTAGAGAATTGAATTTCCTATAAAAATACGCGAGATTCAAATTTTCTGATAAAAGGGCTATTTATTGTGAATTATTGAAGTTCCGAAATTCCGAAATAATTGATTTTTGAAAGTTTAAAATATTATAATTAAGAAAAACGTTTTTTAAAAGTTTGTGAGTTGGTGGGCTAAGGTAAATGTGCTGAAATGAGGATTCAAATGATGCGTATGATTATTTAATAAATATTAATATTTTTATTAAATTTTTTACTTTTTAATATTCTAAGCATTTTCCTATAAATAGGGTCTTAGGTTAGAATTGAAAATCACACCGAAATTGAAGTTTTCTCTCTATATTATCGGCGTATTTTGTGAGTATTTTGAGTATATTTTGAGTATTGCTATCTGGTCTGCAAGTTCAAGTCATAGCCTATATCCTATTGTTTCAAATAAAAATCTTGATCTTTTCGAGGTAAGAGATATTATTTTTTTCGTAATGATATTATTTCTTCAATATCATTATCTTTGAAATATTGATTTGAAGTTTTTAACAAATTTGGAACTTTTGGTGTAGGGGTTACTTATTCACGATATCAAGACTTTATTCACGTGATCTTGATCTTATTCACGAATCGACACTTATTCATCGAAAAATGAAAATTTTCCTTTTAGTCAAAAATATCTATTCGGATACCAAACTTTGATTGTATCCATGTTTTGATCATTCTTGAATTTTACACCACTATGATTATTTTTGAGGTATTTTTGGACATGGATAAAACAAAGTACGAATCCTTAATCCTTAATCCTTGTCATTTTGTTTCACTGGATTCGTTTCTTTAAAAATATTTTTCATCATCCTCAGTCTTAAATGATGATATTATTGAATATCTTTGGCTTTGTAGTGCAAAGATGAATGATTTCGATGAATATCTTTGGCCCAGTAGTCTGTGCAAGATGAACAAGTGTTTAGATGAACATGACCCATCGATGAATATCTTTGGCTGTAGTGGTGCAAAGATGAAAATTTGATTCGAGATATATATTGATTGATGTTACGGGGATAAAAGATGAGCGATGAACTTTAAATTCATATATAGAAGATAGTAGTTTGCATTCTCTACTTAACTCTTCTTCTAATGAATTATTATTTTCATTGCTTGAATATTGATTTAAAACTTGTTGTCTATTGTATTCTATTAGATTTTTCCTGTTGAAGACTAATGATAATTTGTTGTATATTATCTTAGTCATAATATTCTTTCTTGGGCTAGTTGAGCTCACCATTTTCCTTTTTGTTCCATTTTTTCTTCTCGGGAGGCGAGAATGTAGCGAAATGCGAGTCGGGGTATGGAATGATGGTTATAGAGAGAGTTGTTTAGTAGTCCTCACCATTTTTGTAAAATAATGTATCAATAAATGTGATGAGGATTTATTTGAGTATAGATATTGTCTAGAAGATAATATTTGTATTCAAACTCACGCTTTCTTGTTGTAATAATAAAGTTGTAGTTGTTTACATGCACCATATTGACAACTCGAGAATGGGTGATGTATACCTATTTTGGGGGCGTCATAATATTATTCTGCATAACCAAGACAATCATTGGTGGACTCCTGCAACGGAATTATTGTCGGATTGAGAAAACGATAAAAATATTTTATGAAAATAACGGCGGAAGTTTTCAATTAATCTTTGTTGAACTACTTTCGGTAGTAAAAGACGATGTCTGGCGTGGTTGCGTAATAGCACACACAGTATTAATTATTGATGCTTACGTGATAAGTCACTCGGTTTTGTTGGTATTATTAATGTAATAATACGGAAAATCTTTTATATAAAAAATGAATACTTTTATAAAGTTATTCTATAAATAGAATATATTATATTCTATTATGCATAGTGTTAACGTAGTTATACTCGCATAGTATTTTGCATAGTAAAATCTTTTATATAAAACATAATACTTTTATAAAGTTATCTGCTTTATTAGACAATAATTAGAATATATTATATTTTATTATGCATAGTATTTGCATAAGGCTCTGCATAGTGTTTGCATAGTAAAATCTTTTATAAAGTTATTCGTTTTATTAGATTATAAATAGAATATATTATATTTTTATTTAAAAGATTTTGCTTTAAATATGGACCGTCGATTAAAGTAAATCAATCTGGACCAGATTAATGAGTTAATTCTTATGCAGTCCATTTTTTATAAATAGAAGCTCATTCATTCATTATTTCTTACGAATTCAATTGAAACTCTGAGAGAGAGAAACTATAGAGAAAAGAAGAAAAGTGTTACTACTACTTCACTACTTCTATATCCAATCTTTCTTCTTTTAAAGTAAGGGATATTATTTGTTGTACTCGTAAGTGATATTATTTGTTGTACTCGTAAGGGGTGTTATTTCTTTCTTTCGTCTTAATGAAGAGAACTTATGTTATTCCATTATTTATTATTCTATTGGAATAACCTGTATACGCGGTATACCCTATACATGGTGACATTCTTCTAATATTCCGTTCTTTATTATTCTGTCGGAATATCCTCGTGCATGCGTTCTGTTTAACTGATTCCATCCTTTATTATTACATTGGAATATCACGTGCATGCGTTTTTACGCCGGACCTGGTTCCGTTATTTATTATTCTATTGGAATAACCTGTATACGCGGGCTACCCTATACATGGTGACATTCTTCTAATATTCCGTTCTTTATTATTTTGTTGGAATATCCTGTCTGTGCGTTTTTTGCCGGACCTGGTTTCGTTATTTATTATTTTGTTGGAATAACTTTTGCACATGCGGTCCTATCGCATGCATGGTGATTTCTTTTGTTATTCCATTCTTTATTATACTCAGTTGGTTAAAACCTTGACTTCTATACCCATGAAATTAGTGGAATATCTTTGATATTTGCGATTCATCCAGTATCTTTTCATGAAAATATTCTTCGAGCATTCTTGAATTTTACTCTACAAAGCGATTATCATGTTGACAATTTGGGCGTTATCGGTTCTGGATAAATTAATTCTTGAACTTGTTTTATTGAATTCTTATATCATTGTCATCATCCTCATGTTTATATTTTGTTGAAAGTCATCTCGTGGCACCAGAGTAGTGCATAGATGGACTTGGTATGATTATGACCAGGATTATTTGGTGTAATCATGGCCGTAATGTTACAAATGATGTGGAAGAAGTCCTCATTGGCCCGTAGTGCATTGATGAACAGTTTTTGGTATGATTATGGCTATGGATTTTCTTTGGCCGTAGTCTGAAGATGAATTGTTTTATGGCATGATCGGGACCGTTGATGAAAACATGATTATCTTAAGTCAGTAGTGCATGGATAATTAAATGGTCGTGATATCTAAAGAATATCCTTGGTAGTAGTGCGGGGAGTGATTCGATGATGTGGATTATTTATTAAAATTTGTCCCAAATGATAAAAGTGATGAAAAACTTTTTAAATCATAGAAGATAGTAGATTTTATACTTTACTTGACTCTTCTAATGGATTGCTTGTTCCACTGCAGTTAAACTTGATAGTTATTATATTTTATCAGTTTAACACTGTTGAAGGCTAACGATAAATTATTTTGCATTATCTTGGTCATAATATTTCTTACTCGGCTAGTTGAGCTCACTCTTTCTTTCACTGTTCTTTTCAGGAAATGAGAACGTAGCTGGGACTAGTCGGGGAACAGAGTGATCATCCTAGATGTTGCATTAGTAGTCCTCACTATTCTGTGAAATAGTGTGATAATAATTGTAATGAGGACTCCTTTTGAGTTTGTATAATCTCTAGTAGACAATATTTGTATTCAAACTCACGATTTATGTTTTGTCGTATTGTACCACACAGTTGTATTATTAAGTTGTATATGAATTACATACCATATATCCTGGCGACTCAAGATGGGTGATGTATACCTAATTTTGGGGCGTCACAAAAGTAAATAATCAGTTGACTAAAAACTTCAAAGTCGATTAATAGTCTCATAGTTCGGAGGAAATTAAATATATATATATATATATATATATATATATATATAGAAAAATGATCCATAGAATACGTTAGCGGATGGATTTATTTCAAATGTAACGCTCATCCAAATCGTCCAAAAATTAGAGTGAATGATAGGATAAGGGCCCAATCTGCTACTCCTCTAAGCGGTGGCCAAATAAATTTTTTGTTGGTAGTTTTTCTAGCTGCTACAAATAAAAGCAATAGTGTTTTGGTGGTTGGCCGCTAGAATGGGTATGATCAACAAAATTTTTTCGCTTAATTACTTATTATCCTCATACATACTACTTATTAATCAAGAAAAATAAAATAATAAAAAAATATAATGATAATCAGTAATTATCTTTATACTTATCATTATACTTATTAATGAGACTTATTAATCAGTAAAAAAAATTATAAGGATAATTATAAGGATAATCAGTAATTCATAAGACGATAATTATTAATTATCCTTATACATACTTATTTTATTAATAAGTATAAGGATAATTACTAATTATACTTATAATTTTTTATTATTTTATTTTGCTGATTAATAAGTAGTATGTATGAGAATAATGATCAATAATTTAGCTAAATTTTTTTGTTGGTATTTACTCCTCTGGCGGCCAAAAAAACTGCATTGCGTTTTGATTTGGCCGCTGAGGAATATGATTGAACCCTCATCTCGACCATTCACTCTAATTTTGGGCTACCGACGATGATTGAATTGAAACAAAGTCCATCTGGCTAACGTATTCTATGGATCAATTTTCATATATATATATATATATATATATGTATTTAAAGTCATTAGACTCACAACTCAATGGTTGATAAGGGTTAGAATAGGATGTTGTGAAATTCTATAATTAAGCAAAATGAATTTGAAAGAAGCACTACAAGCGTCAATAAATAAATTTTTTTACTGATGTATTTTGACCTCCTCTAAAAATATTATGATTCCGCCATTGATTCCATTTCCATTCGTGTTGGTATGATAACTAACATATCACATTTGTGTTAGAGCGTTATGATCTGACTATACCGATTTCGCACTTGACGATGGCAAAGGTACATCAAGTATGGAAATAAGTTAGCTTTGTGAAATGCTCTGGATGCAATATTCAATTGTTCACGTTCCCTTTGACATTCCTGCAGCAATGGAAATGTTTGTTTCGTGAGAATTAAATACAAGACGTATATATATAAGGCAATGCATGCATGTCTTGCTTCATAAATGTTGAAAATGAAAAAGATTAGATGCCCAATTTAATTTTCTTTTAATTCCCTATTGTGCATTACATAGATCTCGATCGAGTATTTTTTGCAACTTGATAGAATTAATTTCAAATCTTGTTTCATCTGGTTTGCTTGCAGGTTAAAGTATTAAAAGTATCATGAATTTATCCCAAATTTGATTTGTGATCTGCGATATGGTGACTATCCATAATGTTAACGCCAAGATCTCCTGACGCGTCCCAATCACGTAAAACGCCCTGATCCTGCACAGTAAACACGATAAACACCACAAGCTTGACGACTGTTCCGTCAGGGGATAGCTCAGGCGTGAGAGTCAGTATACGTGTTCACAAGGTTAACAATGGAGGATGTAATGTCTAGTGTATTGAGAGAGATAATAATTCTCGACAGTGTGTGTGTATATATATGAACGTAAAAGCGTGCTTTTACAAAGGCGTCCTTATATAATACAAGACTTTGGTTCCTTGTGCCATCGACCCTCCCGACCCTACCCACTACAGTAGCTTTCACTGTTAATCTAATCCCCTCGTCATCACATTGATCGATTCGTCAATCCTCATTAATGCCATGTAAGATATCAGTCAGCTCATATCTTTGTCATCATCACCGATCCAAAGATGTAGATATTTAAATATCTGATGGGTCGACCCACTGATTTGGTCCGATATTAGAAGGACTTAACAAAGATAATAAAGTGACTAGGCCCAATAATGTCAACACCCAATAGTGAAGACCCAATGGACTAACTGAATAAGTAGGCCCAATCCATTCGGCCCAATAGGAGAAATATCACGACCCAACATTGCCCCCTAGTTTTTTATTAAACAGGAGGTTTAATAGAAACTATAAATGACATTGTCAGTTCAGACAAAAGGATTTATAATAAGATCAATAAAGGCCTAAAATATAGCTTACACGAGGCCCATCCGATGATCATCAAATAAAGAACATAAATTAAGATTGGAAGTCCATTTAAAGAGCCCGCCCAAATTAACATACAACAACAAATATTTCACCGCCTCCCGATCAATTCAGACCTTCGCCACAAAAACCATCCTAATCTAAATCCAGACCCGAAGCTGTTGGAGGGGGTCACGGTCCCCTAAAGTTTAAAATTTTTGTAAGATTCATTTCAAAGTTTGAAAATTTTATAAAACTCATTTGTACATTTAGTTTGTTTTGAAAATTTTATAAGACTACGGCCCCCAAGTTTTGACGAAGTTTTGATATGTTTTAAGACTTTTTTTTTGCTATGTTTTATTATTTGTCAAAGCAAATTTTATTACTATATTATTTTGTTTTAGTAAAAATATGTTTTGTTATAGTGAAATTTTACATTTTAGTGAAAAATATATTTTATGTTAAAAAAAATTTTGGCCCCCCAAAAAACAAATCCTGGCTCCGTCCCTGCGGGAATGGAATGGAATGGAATGGATTCTCAAGGAATAATATAATTAGACGGGAATAGAATGGATGTAACTTAATTAATTGTAAAAATCAAATGGAGAACATGCATGCTTTTGGTCATCCTTTAATTTCTTGGATATATGGAGCTTAATTAATTTAGTAGTAGTAGGGTTTTAGAATGGAATGTAATTAATTTGTTAGATGATTAGCTAGCTAGCTAGTGCTTATAATGGTTATAAATGTATTATGAACAGGTAGGGGTGTTTATCGGTAAAAAACCGAACCGAACCGGCCCGAACCGAACTGAACCGAACCGAATACCGATAGTAGCTAATTTCATGAACAGATATCTAGACTCTAAGTTGAACCGATTATATCAAATCAAGCAGATCTGGGATTACAGAAAACCCCAACTTTTTGAATAAAGATGAATTTTTTATAAATATTATTTTTGAATATTATGGAGTGAAATTGATATAATAGTTGTGGGTAATATTTATAAATTTTGTAAAGTACGCAAGTTGTTATATAATATTCGATTGGTCGGGGAATATTCGTTTTAACAGGGAATATTAAGACAACTAAGACAATCATTGGTGGACCCCATATAATTGAAATTATTGTCGATTGAGAAAACGACAAAAATACTTTATGAAAATAACGGCGGAGTTTTACCGTTAATCTGTTGAAACACTCTTCGGTGTTAAAAAATACGATGAATACGCGTGGTTGCGTAGTAGTAGTACGGTATTGATTATTGATTCTTACGTGATAAGTCACTCAGCTTTTGTTGGTATTATTTATGTAATAATACTGTAAAAATCTTTTATATAAAATGAATACTTTTATAAAGTTATTCTATAAATAGAATATATTATATTCTATTATGCATAGATTGCATAGTAAAATCTTTTTATATAAAACATAATACTTTTATAAAGTTATCTCGCTTTATTAGACAATAATTAGAATATATTATATTTTATTATGCATAGTATTTGCATAGTGCCTGCATAGTGTTTGCATAGTAAAATCTTTTATAAAGTTATTCATTTTATTAGATTATAAATAGAATATATTTTATTTTATTTAAGAGATTTTGCTTTAAATATGGACCGTCAGATTAAAGTAAATCAATCTGGACCGTTCATGAGTTAGTTACTATGCAGTCCATTTTTCTATAAATAAAAGCTCATTCCTTCATTATTTTCTTACGAATTCACTGAAACTCTAGAGAGAGAAAATTATAGAGAGAAAGAAGAACGGATTTTTGCTACTTAACTACTCTTATATTCAGTTCTATTACGGTAAGGGGTGTTATTCTTTCTTATACATGAAGAGAACTGTTGTTATTCCATTGCTTATTATTCTGTTGGAATAATCAGATCGCCATCTACCCTATACTTGGTGACATTCTTCTATTATTCCGCCTTTACTATTCTCATTTGGAATATCCACATCATGCGTTTTACGCCTTGGACTGGTTCCGCCTTTTATTATTATTACATTGGAATATCCTGTCTTTTGCGTTTCTGCCGGACTGATTCCGCCCTTATTAGTATTCATTGGAATAACTTTGCCTGTCACAAGTCTTAGGATGCATGGTGATTTCATTGTTATTCCATTCTTTATTATTCTGTTGGAACATCCCGCTTGTGCGAATTTACTTTGACACAGTTCCGTTATTTAGTATTCTGCTGGAATAACTTTTCTACATGCTGAGTACCGCATGCATGGTGATTTATTTTGTTATTCCATTCTTTATTATACTCATTTGGTTAAAGTTTTGACTTCTATACTCCATGAAATTAGTAGAATATCCTCGATATTTCAAGCTTCATCCAAAGATCTTTTCATGGAAATATTCTTCTGATCATTCTTGAATTTTACTCTACAAAGCAGTATCATGTTGACAATTTTGACATTAGTAGTTATTGGACAAATTAATTCTTGAACTTGTTTTATTGAATTCTTATATCATTGTCATCATCCTCATGTTTATATTATGTTGAAAGTCATCTGTGGCTTGTAGTGCATAGAGGGACTTGGTATGATTATGACCAGGGATTATTCTTGTAATCATGGCCGTAATGTTATAAATGATGTGGTAAAAGTCCTCATTGGCCCGTAGTGCATTGATGGATGATTGTTGGCATGATCATGACCATTAATGAATACACAAATATTCTTGGCCCGTAGTGCATGGATTATTGTGGTCGTGATACTAAAGAATATCCTTGGCCGTAGTGCAGGGGTGATTCGATGATATGGAATATTTATTGTTTGAGTCTCGGCGATAATGATGATGAAAAACCTTTTTAATCATAAAAGATAGTAGATTTTATTTTCTACTTGACTCTTTTAATGGATTGCTTGTTCACCTTGCAGCTTAAACTTGATGTCTATTATATTTTATCGCTTTAACATTGTTGGAGACTAATGATAATTTATTTTGCATTATCTTAGTCTAATATTTCTTCTTGGGCTAGTTGAGCTCACCCTTTCTTTCATTGTTCTCTTGAGAAATGAGAATATAGTTTGGACGAGTCGGGGAACGCAAGTGATGGCCTGATGATAAGATTAAGTAGTCCTCACTATTCTCGTGAAATAGTGTGATAATAATTGTAATGAGGACTCCTTTTGAGTTTGTATAATCTCTAATAGATAATATTTGTATTCAAACTCACAGTTTATGTTTTGTCATATTGATATCGACAGGTTGTATTAGTAAGTTGTATTTGAATTACATACCATGTATCTCATGCACCCAAGATGGGTGATGTATACCTAATTTTGGGGGCGTCACAGGTTCGGTACCGGTTTTTATCGAAAATTAATATTAATATTATTTTTATTATTATTATTATTACTTTTATTAATAGTATTATTATTTTTATTAATATTAATATTATTTTTATTATTATAATCATTATTTTATTATTATTATTATTATTAATAAATTATTATTAATAAAAAAAATTAGAAAATCGGTATATACCGCTCACCGAACCATGAAAATGTCGATAAAAACCTTGCATCAAAAACCAAAAGATATACCAAGTTTTTATGCAAAATAGACCTGATTTTTTATATACCGAACCGATCGGTTCGGTCCGGTCCAAAAAATCAAAAACCCGAAAAACCAAAAAAACCAATTGTTTTGAACACCCCTATGAACATGAGTCATTATTGTTATCAGTATCTTAATACTTGGGTTCTTATTGTTAAGGGTGTAAACGAACCGAGTCGATCCGAGTATTGAGTTGCTCAAATTTGGTTCACAAAATTTATCGAGTATAAAATAAGGTTTGATTGAAGCTCATTTAGCTATCGAGTCGAGCACGATTCCAAATCGAGTCCGAGCAGTTTGGACTTTTCCAACGAATATGATCCAAGTATCAATAGAAAAGTATAATTTGAGGAGGTTCGAATAATTTATCGAACTTTAAAATGTGCTCATATTTGACTCATTTATATTTCGAGTCGAGCTCAAATCGAACTTTTAATTTTAATCGATCGAATCTGAATCGAGCCTCGAACTGTTTTTCATTTTACAAATTTCTTACTTACTTATTGTATTATTACTCCCTCTGTTCCAAAGTTAGAGATGTAATTTGACTTTTGAAGTAAAACGACGGCATACTAAATTTTAAAATTTGTATGGCTTATAAAAATTTAGAATACAATAAATTTTGTAATTAATAGTTTTTTTTATATACTATACAATTATAATAATTGTATCAATTAAAATTAAATAAATTCACATTAATTTGAAGTTTAAGATATCGGCGTTTGATTTTAAAAGTTAAATTGTATCTCTCATTTTAGAACGCAGAGAATAATATTTACAACTTCAAGTGTTTATTTAGAAATATGTGTTTCATGTATTGAAATGAATAAAAAGCATAGGAAAATCAAGTGTAGTACAAATAATATCAAGTGCAGTTGTGCAAAGTTTAATGTATCAATTACTAATAAGTATTTTTCTTTTCTTTCTGAATGCAGCAATTATTGTATTTAATACTAAAAATATTGGATTATTAGTGTCATCTACTAAATTACCACAAAAAAACACTCGCACATTAGACTTGTCAAATTCTCACGTGCCAAAAACTCCTTATAAGATTACAACCGTCACCTAGTCTACCACATGTATACCTGACAAAATCTGTCTAAGCCCGTGAGCTGGTCTAGACTGTCTGTCAAAAAATGGACTTTGTACTTTATTTTTAGTCTAATAAAATTTGGACCGTTTTGGCCCGATCAGACGATGGCTCGTCCCGTTTGAGTTAGGTCCAGAAATGTATTAAAATTTTTAGTCATAAATCCGTCCAAGCCTGTGGACCAGTCCAGTCCGTCCGTCAAAAAACGGACTTTGGACTTCACTTTTTCAGTCTACTAAAACTTAGACCGTTTTGACCCGGCCCGTTCGCCAGGTCTGACCACACGATTAGAATCCCCTCTATTACGTATATTTTTCAATTTTTCCCTTTACACATTTAATGACAGAATTAATAATTTTAACAACATTTTAAACGGTAGTTAAATATTAGAGCTTAAAATATCAAGATTAACCACGTACTTAGGTAGGTACCTTAATTCTCCACCCAAGCCAATTTATCTCAAATAATCAAGATTAACCAATCGATTTACCTTAAGAGTCGGCTAAATCTAGCTTTCATCATGGAGAATTCATAGTTGAATAAACGTTAACATAGTTGTACAATTTTATGTAGAAATTAGCTGCTTATATATGTAACGTGTATGCTACTAATTAATCTATTGCATAAGATATACTATATATATATTAATTACTGTTGGGTCATGATATTTCCTCTATTGGACCAGATGAATTGGGCCTATTTATATAATTAGTCCATTTGGTCTTCTCTATTGGGTCTTAAAGTTATTGGGCCTAATTCTTATATTATCCATAGTATATCTTCCCAATATCGGGCCGGGTCAATAGACTGATCCATTAATTCTTTTAATATCCAAGTCTTTGACTTGTAATGATGAAAAAAGTAAAGTACATTAACCAATGAGTTTGCAAATCATTAATGTGGATGGGATTATATCCCATTGCGATATGTATAGTGGAAAAAGGTGACAACCTGCATGCATCCGGCTGAGATTAAGGAGAAGTAGGGGTACGTAATAGATAAGAGTTGGTGGCACGATGAAACTGTGCAAAAGAGTATAACCTAGCAAGAAGTCTCCAAGAAAGATGCACGTACACACACAATCGATAATTTTATATCTCTAAGAACACTAGATATTTTATCCTCCATGGTTAACCATTGTAATGGCGCAGTCTTGATTCTCACTTTGAAATTTATCCCTCACTGGTCCCGTAGTTAAGCTTTTGGTGTTGACTGTGTTTAGTGTGCAGGATCAGGGCGTCTTACGTGATTAGGACGTTGGAGAAGATCTTGACGTTAACATTGGCGCTAGAAGGAGGGCTGAGTTCTAGTGTTCAAGAGTTTGCAATCACAAATATTTATTTGTTCTACGTTTTCAAAGATGGGGAAGAGTAGAGCAGATACACCTGAAGGACAGCCGATGTGTAAGACCCCAACTTATTATTAATGAAATTTAATTTTCTCTATTTATTATTTTGAAATAGTAAGGGTTGATTTGATTAATGTGGATAGTTATTGGTAAAATACGCAAATATTTCAAAATAAGCAAATGGTTATAAAATATTCATTGTTGTCGGGGAATATTCGTTTGGTCATGGAATATTCGTACTGTCGGGGAATATTCATACGACGGCGCAACCATGTATGGGCCCCATAACGGAAAGCGATTGGATGAAGAAAACGACAAATATAATTTGTTTAAAAATAAAAGCGCAGCTTATTATTCTGAATTATCACATGTAAAATACTCGGTGGTTAAAACACAAGATGATTACTTGCAGTATTGCACCAATTATTGATTCTTACGTGAAGGCGCACTACTTTTCAATAATGGTTACGATAATTCTTTATCAAAGATTTTATTTTATTGATTTAATAATTGCTGCGTTGATATTTTATATTCTTTTGTTGTTTCAATAATTGTCATTACACATTATTTTTTATTATCGAAGCAATAATTCATATTATCTGAATAATATTATTAGATAAAATTATTGGTAATGTCTAGAAAGTTACGTTTCAGGAGAGGTTTGGTCACCTAATTGCTTGGCAAGAAGTAAGGAGAATTCTTATTGGAAAGCCCTCTTTCCTGAGAACCGCCTCGTTTGTCAATATTGTGATTCTGTAATATTATTTGTGAATAATTAATTATTGATTTATATGATGAGGAAAATATTGATTTTATGTGGATATAGATGGAGAAAATGTATAATGTGACAATTGTTGAAAATTAATATTTTATCTTTTTCTGATAAAATAATTCATTTAAATATATTATTTTAATAATATATTAACGGTGATAATTTTATAATGAATGTGGGATATATGAGTATATGAGGAGGAAGAGTATTTTTGTGGCATTAAATGTTTAACACATATTTTGTGTGTTGGTGGACACAATTATTAACCGAAATTTGATTATAGCACAAAATCGTCCAGCTTTTATGGATGTCGGTCAATTTTGTTTGGAATTTGGAAAAACTTTCTTACGCATGCAAATGTAGAGAATTGAATTTCCTATAAAAAGTCACGAGATTGAATTTTCTAATAAAAGGGCTATTTATTGTGAATTATTGAAGTTAGGAGTTAAAATAATTGATTTTTGGAAGTTTAAATGTTTAAAATAACAAAAACGCGTTTTTATGGTGGGTTGGTGGGCTCATGTGTTTATTAAGCATCTTTGAAAATCTGAATTCAAAGTGGGCGTAGACAAAATTTGTTAATAATTATTAATTTATTAAATTTTCTACTTTGGTGTTACAAGCATTTTCCTATAAATAGGTGTCTTAGGTTAGAATTGAAAATCACACCGAAGCTGAAGTTTTCTCTCTATATATTATCGAGCGTATTCTTGTGAGTATTTTGAGTATACTTTTGAGTATTGCTATATCTGATGCAAGTTCAAGTCATAGCTTATATCCTGTGTTTTACTAAAGTCACATCTTTTCGAGGTAAGGGATATTATTTTTTTGTAATGATATTATTTCTTCAATATCATTATCTTTGAAATATTGATCTGAAGTTTTTATCAAATTTGGAATTTTTGGTGTCTGAGTTACTATTCACGATATCGACCTTTATTTACGATATCGACCTTATTCACGAATACTGGCATTATTCATTGAAAAATAAAAATTTTCCTTTTCGCCTCTAAAATATCTATTGTGGATACTAGCTTTGATTATATCCATGTTTTGATCATTCTTGAATTTTACACCACTATAATTATTTTTGAGGTATTTTTGGACATGGATAAAACAAAAGTACGAATCCTTAATCCTTAATCCTTGTCATTTTGTTTCAATTTGGATTCGCTTTTTTAAAATATTTTTCATCATCCTCGGTCTTAAATGATGATATTATTGAATATCTTTGGCCTATAGTGCAAAGATGAATGATTTCGATGAATATCTTTGGCCGTAGTGCAAAGATGAGCAGTGTTTAGATGAACATGACCCAATCGATGAATATCTTTGGCTATAGTGCAAAGATGAATATTTGATTCCGGATATATATTGATTGATCTTACGGGGATAAAAGATAGAGCGATGAACTTTTAAATTCATACATAGAAGATAGTAGTTTGCATTCTCTACTTAACTCTTCTAATGAATTATTATTTCATTATGAATCTTGATTTAAAACTTGTTGTCTATTGTATTCTATTAGATTTTTTCCTATTGAGGACTAACGATAATTTGTTGTATATTATCTTAGTTATAATATTCTTTCTTTCGGGCTAGTTGAGCTCACCCTTTTCCTTTTTGTTCCATTTTTCTTCTCGGGAGGCGAGAATATAAATAATACGAGTGGGGTATGGAATGAAGGTTTTAGAGAAGTCATTTTAGTAGTCCTCACCATTTTTGTAAAATAATGTATCAATAAATGTGATGAGGATTTATTTGAGTATAGATATTGTCTAGAAGATAATATTTGTATTCAAACTCACAGTTTTACTGTTGTAATAATAAAGTTGTAGTTGTTTCTGTACCATGTATTGACAACTCAGGATGGGTGATGTATACCTATTTTGGGGGCGTCACACGATGACTGTTAGTGAATCAGCACCACGAGTACTTGTCAAGGAGCGTTTGGGACCTATATTAAGTGTTCATGCCAGCACAGCGTCCAAACGTTCGCATGAAGATTCTCTACAGAAGGTCGTGAGCAAAGCTAAGAGAAAGTTAGTTTTCACGACGGAGAAGGAATCTGGTCATGGTCGGAAACGAGTAAAAAGCACCTCGCCTAGAACTCGATACCGAGATGACCAAGATGAAAAGGCCTCCCGGCTGGCTAAGATGGCAGACGAAACAGATAGGGTCATGGAGGCACTTATGAAGCAGCGACAGGATATGACTGAGCAGATGAACCAAATGGCAGAGTTGAGGGATGAAGCGTCCAGTTATGTTCAGTCCGAAGAGCATGGGCATCGGAGTGGAAAGGAACTCGCTTCATTCGGGGCGTGAGTCTCGGGCCAACGTCGAGAAGAAGAGGATCAAGAAGTCCTACTCCTCAGCGATCGAAGAGAGCACATCACCCTATCGATTCTAAGGAGCAGGGTCGAAATGAACGAAAAGGCCGATCCAGGGAATGCGCTCCGGAGAATACAAAGAAGGCGCTCGTTGTTGCACATTCCCATCACAGCCACAGAACCCAAAGACGAAGCAGATCTAGGGGCCGTACACCAGAAAGTCCACCGGGGGCATGTTGCTCTATGGACCATCATCATCGTAAAAGTCCCTCGAGAATTAGGGGTTCTGTGGTAAAAGACCGATCTACTCGAAAGAGGAAAGAATCACCGGAGAAAGAAACGTCATCTCAACCGGAGGGGGTAGAGTATTTGGTGAAGGAATTAAGGGAGCTTCAGAAACAATTAGCTGAGGTTCAACAAGTGAAGGATACTCTGGGAAAGAAGGCATCCCCATTTTCCTCGGATATTCTTAAAGAGAAGGCAGACACCACGAAAAAGTTGCCTCCCATGGAGAGTTATGATGGATCTGGAGATCCTTATGACCATAGCCAAGCGTTCGACCGGCAAATGGATTACAATGATTTCACTGATGCAGCTAAATGTCACACGTTTGTTACAACGCTAAGAATGGATGCTAGACAGTGGATGGGGACTCTGCCTGCAGACTCAATCTCATAATGGTCCGAACTCTGTGATAAATTCCATGCTCGTTTTGGGAGTAATCGAAGAAGAGGGAAGCCCACGGGTTCTTTGGCACAGGTCCGACAGTATACCAATGAGTCATTGGGTCAGTATGTGAAGAGGTTCAAGGAAGCCGTTGGTCAGGTATCAGATTTGAATGATCTCCAAGCTGTGGGGTTATTTCAGAATGGGTTAGACCTAGTAAAGTCCGAAAAGTTGGTGAAAAAGCTGATGTTTCACCATCCAAAGAGTTTGGCAGAGGCCTTTGATAAGGCGGAAGGTTATATCGTGGTGGAGGAGGCTATGAATAGCCTGAAACGACCTTCTTCGGATCGAATAAAGGAAACAGATACTCCTAAAGCCGATGGCGATCAGAAGAAAGGTGGAGGGTATAACAATCGACAAGAAGGCAATTCCAAGAAGTTCAATAATACATGGCAACAAGGAGGTAACCGCCCACCCGCCCAGAAGGTGAATAAGGTGTACACCAAACTGAACACGGAGAAGTCAGTAATTCTAGATCAGACCAGGGACCAGCCGTTCTTCGAACCGCCTCGTGATAACTTCAAGCCAGGGCAAGGCAACACTCAGAAGTATTGTGGCTATCATCAAGCTACGGGTCACGATACAAATGAGTGCTGCAATTTGAAAGATTTTGTAGAGAGGAAAGTTCAAAGTGATTTGTTGATTCAGTATGTGGCCGGGAGAGACCTACCAGAGCAATGTAATCGTGATCGTCTGCATTTTAGATTTGTTCAAACAACTCCTCCGTCAGATACCCCTGAATCAGCCACCAAGGCATGTCATTGATGTAATAACCGGTGGGACATCAGGGAAGTTGGTAGGAAAGAAGAGGAGGTGATATCTGGACTCGGTCATGTCCGTGGCGGGTGCTCCCATAAAGATCGACAGACCATTTCTCGGATCATTATATCCTTTACCGATCAGATTACCCTTGAGCCCATCGAACCCCATGAAGGAACACTCAGTGATCACTTTGCATGAAGTGGGTTCGATAGATGTGAAACGTGTGATGATGAGACAACGGGTCTTCAGTGGATATTCTGTATGCCCATGCCTATCAGAGGATGCATCTTGATGGGCAAAAGATGGAGGTTGGGCAGGAGGCTCCCCTATATAGCTTCAGCAATGACCCAGTCAGAGTGGCAGGAATTATTGAGCTACCGATCATCTTCGGTACCGCTCCACAGCAAGTAGAAATAACATGTAAATTTTATGTTGTGCATGTAGATTCAGCCTACAACGCCATATTAGGAAGACCTACCTTGGCTGCTCTCCAAGCAGTGACTTCTAGACCTCATTTTAAGATCAAGTTCCCTACGGCACATGGAGTGGGAGAGGTGGTAGGGGATTTGGATCCGCCCGACATATTGATTATCGAACGGTCATGTCATTTCTCGGGGTAGGGGTCGTGGCGAAGCAAACTATGGCAATTGAGATCGAGCCCTTCACTGAAAGAAATTCGGAGCCATCAGTTATTCCTGCAGGAGAGACGGAGGAAATCGAGTTGTTCCTGGGAAAGAAAGACAAGACAGTGAAGATAGGTTCAGGTTTCCCGGAACCTCTTCGGACAAATCTCATGGAACTTCTTCGATGCTATGCAGACATCTTCGCATGGGAACCACAAGACATGCCTGGGATCAGCAGAAAAATTGCCGAGCATCGGTTGGATGTGGATCCATCAAAGAAGCCAGTTCGGCAGAAAAGACGGATCTTTGCACCTGAGCGTCAAGAGATCATTGATGAGGAAGTTGTGAAGCTGATAGCTGCTGACTTCATCTTCGAAATCGATTATCCAGAGTGGATGGCAAATGTAGTGTTGGTGCAGAAGCAGAACGAAAAATGGCGAGTCTGCATCAACTACACAGATCTGAACAAAGCATGCCCAAAGGACTTCTATCCTTTACCCCACATTGATCAACTTATTGATGCAACTTCGGGGTATGCACTACTAAGCTTTATGGATGCTTTTTCAGGTTATCATCAAATATCTATGTGCAAGGAAGACATTCCAAAGACAACATTCATCACACACTGTTCGGTGTACGCCTATAAAAATATGACCTTCGGCCTGATAAATGTTGGGGCCACTTACCAGAGAATGATGAACTTTATCTTTCAGAAGCAGCTGGGAAGGAACATGGAGGTATATATAGATGACATGATCGTGAAAAGTATGATTGTTCAGAAGCATTTGGATGACCTGGAAAAATGCTTTCAAACAGTCCGCCATCACAAATTGAGGCTAAACCCCACAAAATGTACCTTCGGACTCAGTACCGGGAAGTTCTTGGGTTATCTAGTCAGCCAAAGGGGTATTGAGGCCAATCCGAAAAAGATCCAGGCCAGTCTAGACATGAAGAGTCCTCAGTCATTCAAAGAAATTCAGCGTCTGACTGGTAGGATTGCAGCTTTGAGGAGGTTCATGTCCAAATCTGCGGAGAGATGCTTACCATTCTTCGACACACTAAAGGGACCAAAAAATGCGAAGACCTTTTAGTGGACTTCAGAGTGTGAAGATGCTTTCCAAGGCATAAAGACATATCTGTCTTCAGCTCCTTTATTGGTGAAACCTATTCCGGCTGAGACCTTATACTTATATCTGGCGGCTAGTTCGTTGGCAGTCGGAGCGGTGCAGGTTCGGGAGGTCAGTGGGAAGCAGCATTCGGTCTATTATGTCAGTCATGTCCTAAGAGATGCTGAAACCAGGTACCCCAATATTGAAAAATTTGCCTTTGCTTTAATAATTGTTAGTCGAAAACTTCGGCAATATTTTCAAGGTCGGCTCCTAGTCGTCTACACGGATCAACCATTGAAGAAGGTGATGAGCAAACCAGAAGTCTCGGGGAGATTAGCAGCGTGGACTATGGAATTATCTCAATTTTTTATTGAATATCATCCCCGGACTGCTATCAAAGGTCAAACCTTGGCCGATTTCGTGGTGGAGTGTTCATTCTCCGAAGCAGATGCTGTCGACATGAATGAGACATCCGATCGAAAGCGATTGCAGCTCTTGACAAAGACGAAATTCCCCGGACATTGTATGCAGATGGATCTTCTACCGCGGATGTCAGTGGTGCAAGAATTATTTTGACAAGCCCGGAGGGGTTCAAGGTGCAGCAAGCTATCAGATTTGGGTTCAAAGCAACTAACAACGAGGCCGAATATGAAGCAGTGCTGGCGGGGGTTCGACTGGCAAAAAGTCTGGAAGTGCAGAAGTTGATAATTTATAGTGACTCTCAGCTGGTCGTCAAGCAGTTGTCAGGAGATTATGAAGCTCAGGGGGCGAGAATGGTCAAGTATTTGGCAGAGTTGAAAGACCGGCTCCAATATTTCGCTTCTTACGAATTTCAGGGCATAGAACGTAACCACAATTCTATTGCTGATGCATCGTCAAAGTTGGCCACTACGGATGCGGTTGTTTTCAATGGGTCAGTCTATCTGGAGGTTTTACAGCAGCCGAGTATCCAACACGAAGCGGTGATGTGCATTGAGAGGTCTAATTGTTGGATGACTCCCTACATTGAATATCTGGCAGATGGCGTCCTTCCTTCGGATCAGATGCTGGCAAAAAAGATTAAGTACAAGAGTGCCAACTTCGTTCTTATCGATGGGGATCTTTTTTGAAGAGCATTTTCGTCACCATTATTAAAGTGTCTGGTTCCATCTGAGGCTGAGTATATTCTTCAGGAAGTTCACGAGGGCATTTATGGTGACCATATAGCTGCTAAGTCTTTGGCATATAAAGTACTTCGGCAAGGATACTACTGGCCTATGATCTTCAAGGAAGCTACAGAGTATATGAAGAAGTGTGAAAAGTGTCAGCTCAACAGCCCGATCCCACATCAGCCACCAGAAGAGCTATACTCGATATTATCTCCTATACCCTTTGCTGTCTGGGGGGTAGATATATTGGGTCTGTTGCCGAAAGCTAAAGGGCAGGTCAATTTTGTCATAGTTGCTATCGACTACATGACCAAATGGGTAGAAGCGAAGCCACTTTGGTTGATAACGGAACAAGAGTGTTTGAAGTTCATAAAGGAGTCCGTAATGTTTCGCTTTGGAATTCCTAAAGTGGTGATATCGGACAACGGACGCCAGTTCGTGGGATCAAAATTTGAAGGGTTTCTGAAAGAATTGGGTGTTCAGCACAGGAAGACTTCAGTGGCTCACCCACAGTCAAATGGACAGGTTGAAGTGACCAACAGAACGCTTCTGAACGGGATCAAACGCAGATTGGACGATGCTAAAGGAAGATGGCCGGAGAAGCTACTCAGTGTATTGTGGGCGTACCGGACTACACCGAGGACCACAACAGGGGATTCACCTTTTAGATTGGCCTATGGTACTGACGCCTTAGTCCCAGTCGAGATTGGATCCCCAAGTCTTCGGGTTAGTCAGTTCAAAGAGCTCTATAATGAAGAAGGATTGAAGGTCAACTTGGATATGTTGGAAGAAGTTAGAGAGGTGGCTTTGATCAAGCTAGCAGCATATCAACGGAGAGTAGCCAAACACTACAATAAGGGGGTAAAGCTTCGCAAATTTGAAGTGGGGGATTTCATCCTCAGAGAAGTCGAAGTATCCACGCCATAGAACATGGGAAAACTAATGCCAAACTGGGAAGGACCGTATGAAGTAATTGAAGTACCGAAACCTGGAACTTATCGGTTAAAGGCATTAGACGGATTCGAGATTAAAAACACTTGGCACGCTGGCAAGCTTCGGAAATACTTTCAGTAGAGATCGAGTCAGTTTATAGAAAGTCTGTACATAGTTGTTCATCATCAATAAAAGATTCACTTTTTCACAATTGATCTTCGTCCTATTTGTCCTAAGTTCACAAGGGAGTAAGGAGGACGGGGGGGACTCACTGACCATTCGATGGTAGCCTTTTTGGCGTGTGGTCCTTATGAATTTGTCGTTCTTCTGGTAGGCAAACTTCATCTGAGATAAGGAGGATTCTGTGGACTCACCGACAATTCGATGGTAGCCTTTTTCAGCAGAGTGTCCTTATGAATTTGTTCTACCGCGAGTGGTAAACAAATTCCATGGTCCTTTTAATATTGTTTTTACCGCGAGTGGTAAGTCAATATGCACCGAAGTAAGAAGGTATGGTCGGACTTGTTGGCCATTCGATGGTAGCCTTCTTGTTAGGAGTGCCCTTATGAATTTGTTCTACCGCGAGTGATGAACAAATTCCATGGTCCTTATAAAATTGTTCTACCCCGAGTGGTAAACAAATGTCCTTATATACTTGTTCTACCCCGAGTGGTAAACGAGATCTTGATGATGCAAGGAGGATCAGCTGAATTCATCTTATACATAACCTGCCTCACACTTTGGAAACGATAAGTATACATTACTTTATTTTGTTCAAGTGTTGAGTTCGGTTCATTCAGTTCAGCTCATTGAGTTTAGTTCATTTCACTTCTCAACTTAACTATTATATGTCTTATCTGATTCACAGTCTGAGTTAAGTTCATTCAAGATCATTAATGCTGAATTATTGACAAGAAACGAAATAAACAGAAGTCATGGAAAAGAAAATTAAAATTTCATTAACACTTAAACAAGTTCACTTAAATTTCTTTACAAACAAAATTTTTAAAACAAATTCGATAACAACAAAAGACAGAGATCCTAAAAACTAAAACAAAATAACATCAGACTCAGGCTGCACCTTCATTCTCGGAGTCAAGAAGGGCTGGGTCCAATTGAGCTGCAACCAGCTTTTCCTTGCCTCGACCTCGACAATCTTCGTATCCTTCATAGTATACTTTCAGAATTTCTGCAGCAAGCTCGTCAGACGTACGATAGTCCGCATGTATCTGCTTACGCATCTCTTCAGTCAAAGGAGGATCTCGCTCTTTAAGCACTCTTATCTTACTACGAAGTTTATGACGTTTGGCCCTATATGTTTGCTTATCACCCCGAGCCTTCGTCTAAACTTTGCCGAGTTGTATTGACAAGTTTTGATTGGCTGCAGCAAGCCCCTCATTGGTAGTCTTCAAAGCTTCGGTCTCTGCAATAAAACGGACATTCATGTTAGCCAATTTTTTGTTCAACGCTTTTATCATCTTCAATTCTTCTCCTGTGAGATCAATACATCATGGGTTTCCCTCAGATCCTCTTTGTTTTGGGCCAATTCCCTCTGAAGACTTTCATTGGCATGAAGAACGGATTCATGTTCATCTCTTTCCTGAGCCAATGTAGCCTTCAACATGTTGTTCTCCCTTCTCATAATCTCCTCATCGACTCAAAGATTTATGTGTGCCTGGACGTAACGTCAAAGATTGCATTTGCCTGCACATATTCGACAGTACCCAGTCAATTTCAGATACTTAAACAAGAAAAGAAATGTTTAACCAAGAAAATTGTCACTTTCCTTTGCCAAATAGCTCATGCCTTCATCAAGAAAATTCCCGTTAGTATGGTTATTAAATCGGTGATCATCGGTTTCCCGAACGAAGGCATCAAAGAGCTGGAAGGGAAAATTGACGTTGTACCGAGGCCACAAGGTCGGCGCTCCAGTAGCCTCATCATGGAATTTTTGTGATGAAGGCTTTGGGGGGGAAGGCATAGGTTTGTCACGAATGAGAGAAGGATCCGTGTATATATTTTTGGGGGAGGGAAATCGAGCTGGAATAGGGTCGCGGACTAGTGAAGGTACAGGTTTTGAGCTTGGATGAATGTCAGACGGTTGCTTTCTTTTTCGAGATGGTGTTACAGTGGTCTCAATTCGTTCCCTTTTATCAACAGATTGAGTATTCGCTAGAATTGTTGGGGAAAAAACTTTTGAAGGAGGTATTCTAAGCTCATTGGGGGTTAAAGGGGTAATTTTGGTTTTCAGCTTTTTTATCCGAAGAAGTTGTCTTCGATCATCTGCAGGTAGATCTAATAAACTTTTTTGAGATGATACTGGGTTGACAATTGGTGGTATCGGGTTGATAGTTGGTGGCGTTGGGTTGACAATTGGTGGTATCGAGTCGATAATTGGTGGTACTGGATTGACAATGGGTGGTATCGGGTCGATAATTGGTTCAGATTCAGAAAGGGTTTCAGAATCTGATGGTATAGAGATCAGTTTGGGCTTTCGAGTAGCTCTTTTCTTTCTACAAAGCTTGAGGACTGCTTCCGGAAGAATGGGTTCATCAGCTTCTAGCCTATGAAGTAAGGGTTCGGATATGGGTGGTTTAGTAGGTGGTTTGAGTTTAGAGGTGGCCTCCGGTTGGGAAGGGTCAGCATCGACCTCTGCAGATTTCCCGGCTAGATTATCTTCAGAAGGGATCTCCTGTTGGGAGGATTCGGCAGTGGCTTCTACGGACTTTCCAGCTAGAAAATCCTCCAACTCCTTCACCTCCGAAGATGATGGTTTAATCAAAGTTACTACAGAAGATTAACAGTTTTACATCAAAATCCATACCACAGCAATTTTCAAAATATTGATAAAGTAAACTCGTACTTACATTTGTGGTCGTATAACCACGCTTGCTTAGAAAGAAGTCCGTATTTCCATTCTTCCTTCGGGAAGTTGTCAAATAGTTCTATCATTTTGGCCTCGCGTTCTTCAGAAATGTCTCCAAAATCAGCAGAAAGTCTTCTCATCAGTGGCCCAGTTCGGTAAGGAGGAAATTTCAGGTCCCTTGACGTAAAACCATTTTTCATGCCACCCCCTATTGCTCGAAGGAGTGTTCACCAATGAACGTCTGTAAAATTTCTCTCATGTTCTCGATGCCTACTTATGTGACGACCCCCCATCCAACCCATTCTGAGTCGCCAAATACATGGTACAAAAAACAACTACAACTTTATTACAACAATTGTCATGCAAAATACAACAACACATATACTATGAGTTTGGATACAAATATATATACCAACTGTGACTCTCATCCCAACCTTGGATAGCACGTCACAATGACACCTTACATAAAGGTATAGTCAAAAACTGTTTTAGAAATTAAAATATTTGGGAAGTGCTCAAGGAAACCTTCGTACATGGGAGGCCATGCGTCTAGGTTATGATAGATATCATATGGCCACAGAATTATACTTAGTTGACCCAATAGACCCCAAAGAAAAACAAGAAGATTACTATCATATTCTTCCCAATGGTAAGTCTTCTCTTGACATATCATTATCTCTACTATCTCTAATTGAGAATTATACTTCAACCAAACACCAAGATTATATAGGTAGTTCTCGTATATATACTCAGCAAGTGGATGAGCACATCCCTGTCTTATGATGACACGAGGTTGTATGTCATTAGACATCTTGTATGATAGTGGCAAAACACCCTTCCAACGTTGGGTTCGCCTCACCATATTTGATTCACCAAATATAACTACTAAATGATGTATACAACACTTTTCTATACCGCTAGGGAGAACTCGAGAGCTAGAGACCACCGCTCTATTCCTTGTTACCCCTTCACCAACCCAAATACACTTTTATTACCCGAAAGGAATTGTGAAGCAAAAAGGGTGAGCACACAACTAGCTTCAATAAAGAATATCATGACTAAAGATAATTAAATTATCAATAGCCTTCATCAATAACAAATCGTAGATTTAAAACATATGGTAGATGATAAAAATTTCAACCATAGTTGCGGTAGAACGAAGCAATCCATTAGAAGAGTCAAATAGACAATACGTCTATTATCTTCTCCATGTTAAAAGTCCACCAACAATGTTTTATCCCTATAACATCAATCAATCAGCCCTTTCCACAATCATATGAATATCTCATAATCATAATTGTGATTCTAAATTCCTCTTCGCATCTGCATTTAATATAATTTTCATCACATGTATTTACAGAAACATCAAAGATCATGGTTATACCAAATCAGCCGCCTCGCTCATAATCATACTAATAAATTTATCTTTGCACTACGGCCAAAGATATTCATCCACGATTCATCTTCGCACTAATCGCCAAAGATATTCAACAACAGTGTCATCTTTACTACTGGACCAAAGATATTAATATCTCAAAGAAATATATAATCACTTGAAATTTATATAAGCAATAATTATAACCATGTTGATCAATTCACCTTTGCACTTAAGCTAAAGATATTCAATTATAAATTCAATGGTCATGATCATACCACCACAATTCAACTTTTCACTTCTCGGCAAAGAGAACCCTAGTCATGATCATACCAATAATCTACTCATCTTTACACTCCAGTGAAAGAAAATTTCAACATCAAGGTTATAAAAATGTTATATATGATAATAAAATCATTATATAGTTTTAATCTCCAGAGTAATATTCATAAATCAACTATAATTTGGTTAGAAAAAGAAACCAATTTTGTAGTGAATAGTAACTCGTGAATAGTAACCCTTACACAAAAAGATAAAAATTTCACAATAAAATTCATACCAATATTTCGGTATAATGATATTGAAAGAATAACATTTCTTAAACTTATAAACAATTTATTTTAATTGTTTAAACTTTACTAAATAATGCATTTAATTATTCTAAAATGCCAAACTCATAAGATTTCATCACCAATAACCAAAACCCTCATCAAAAATCTGCATATAACTCATGTATGATTCTCAAGCCATAAAATCATATTTTCCAATTTTCTCACTTCACATAACATATTTAATTCATTTACTCATAACTAGTCCATTTTTATGAAAAATACCAAATCAGTTCCAAAAACATTTCTTTTCTGGGATTTAGCAGAATATAGTCCCATATTGAACATATATTTTTCTCAGAATTTTTAAAATTCATTTACTATTTTTCATATGGCCAAAACCGCCGAATATTTAGACATTTATCATAAATTGTACTTTTATCTAAAAATTCCGAAATTCACATAGTACACTGATATTATATAGATGTACTCCAAATAAAAATTTCATCAATTTTGGAGTTAACCACAAGGAGTTATTAAGCGGTTACTTTTAAAATAGTTTTTTCTCATAAAATTCATAACTCTTAATCTATAAATCCAAAAATCACCATTTTTGGACACAATCAATAAAACTCATCAAAATATCATTCAAATTTTTTTAGAATTTTCTGAAGGTCGGAAGAAATACGAACTGAAAAACATAATAATAACCTTTAAAAATCCCTTACCTCAAAAGAAAGCAAGATTACTTAATTGGAATATCGGATGAAAAACCCAAGGAAACTTCTACTAAATAGCAACTCTCAAAGTATCTAAATACTCTCAAAATATGCTTGATAATATAGAGAGAAAGAAAACTTGTTTCTGTGTGATTTTCAATTCTAACTTAGCCTCTATTTATAGAAAAATTTTAGCGGACTTGTCTTGCAACTTTGATGGCTTTACTTCTTCTACTATTCCCACCCACCACATTTGAAATAAAATTCAGCACATTTCTTCACCAACCACAAGTGGGGCCCACTCAATTCTAGAATTTTCCACCAAAATGCTAAATTCGGATACTTCAACAATTTCTCGAACCATTCACCTCTTTAAATTTCATAACAAATCATATGTTCATTTTAATCGGTTCAAAATTTGTGGACATATACTCAACTTATATATATCCAAAATTACAATGATCCAATCTATTCGGATTAAAAATTATAACTCACATGATATATCTCAAAAACACCGGTTTAATTTTTAATATCTTCATTCCGACAAAAATATCGATAAAATACATCAACATTAATTCCTTCATTTATAACCACATAAATAAATCCATCATTTATATCCACATCAAATAAATATTTCCTTATCATATAAATCAATAATTAATTATTCACAAATAATATTACAGAATCACAATAATGACAACCAGTGCCCTGAAAGAGGGGGCTTTCCGATAAGGATTTCTCCTTCTCGGGCGCAAGTGATTAGGTGACCAAACCTCTCCTCGATGTAACTTTCTAGACATTGCCAATAATGCTATCTAATAATATTATTCAATAATATGAATTATTGATCCGATAATGGGAAATACTATGCAGTTGATAATTATCAAACAACAATAATATAAAATTTCAACGTAGCAATTATTGAATCAATAAAATAAAATATTGAACAAAGAATTATCGTAACAATTATTGAGTAGTGTCTTCACGTAAGAATCAATAATTCAAAAATACCTGTAATACCGCTATTCTTGTCATGCAAGCAACAAATACAGACATTTTATTTTACCAACCGGTATTCCAACAAAGTGTTAATTGGTAATGATTACTGTAGTTATTTATAAAAACTTAATTTTCTCATTTTCTTCATCCGACAGCTTATTCTCATTATGGGCCCACAAATAGGCTCAATGGCCATTCGCATTTAATATTCCCCACGTAAAGAATATTCCACGATCAAACGAATATTCCCCGACAATAATGAATACTTTATAACCACTTGCGCATTTTGAAAAAAATTCATATATCACCCTTAACTTTAACTTTTATCAATTTAACCATTTACTGAATAGAAAAATTGAATACTTTTATTTCATAAAATTTGGGGTCTTACAGCTTGCTTATAACTTTGAATCCTTTTTCGCGAGATTGAACGATTTTATAAACAGTAAAAAAGAAGTCAAGAGTGGGTTCGATTCCGACTTCATGACAGAATGCAATGAAGGCCAGAATGTGAATATAAGAATTTGGCGCTAATTGGGCGAACCCAACGCCGATGAACCCTAGAATGGTCACCAAAAATGGGTGTAGAGGGAACCTAATTCCTTTCTCAAGAATTGTCACCTGGACAGCCGTCCATCCTTCAGGCCTTTGATACATTCTTTCCTCAGACCTAGGAACTCTTACCAGATGAGTATCCGGAATACGACATTGATCTCGAAGCTTTCGTAATTCAATTTCGGTGACAGTAGATGCAGTATTCGCATGGGTAAACATTTCCTTGCTTATAAAGAATTCAGAAGGAGTGGGCCGAGGTTTCGAGAGTACTTTCTTCTTGCTAGGGGTAGCGGTTGGAGGGTTGGAGCTCCAAGCCTCTATATTGGGGTTAGGTTGAACAGTCGTGATGGGGATTGCCTTGATTGGGGAAGTCTGGTTTGTACTAATGACCACCATTGTTGGCGATTTGCAGAGAAGACAAGAAAAGCTCTGGAAGGAAGAAGGGAGTTTGAGAGTCCGAAATTCAAATTGGCAGGTAAAATTATCAAATTTGATAAAATTTATCTTTTATACTGACGGTTACACGGTACTCGAGGGCGACACATTTAATTGATAGTCATGATTACGAATTTGAAAGGGTTGCGTCCGGATCGAGTTTTAAGCATTTAACGGATTGGGCCTCCCATTAGATTTCTGGTTTTGATCCATCTTTTCAGCGCCCCTGTTATTTTCATCCTTCGCCGGTTAGGCTTTGGTAAGTTTTATTTTGGGCCCATTTCAATCCTGTTAAATCCCATAATATCATGGACCATTTATAGTTTTCTATTATATATATTATTTAATAAAAAATTAGGGGGCAATGTTGGGTCATGATATTTCCTCTATTGGGCCAGATGGATTGGGCCTATTTATGTAATTAGTCCATTTGGTCTTCTCTATTGGGTCATAAGGTTATTGAGCCTAATTCTTATATTATCCATAGTATATCTTCCCAATATCGGGCCGGGTCAATAGACTGATCCATTAAATCTTTTAATATCCAAGTCTTTGACTTGTAATGATGAAAAAGTAAGGTTGTTGACCAGTGGTCTGCAAATCATTAATGTGGATGGGATTATATCCGGCCGGCGATATGTATAGTGGAAAAAAGGTGACAACTTGCATGTATCCGGCTGAGATCAGGGAGAAGTAGGGGGTTGTGTCAGATAAGAGTTGGTGGCACGGTAAACCAGGCAAGAGAGTATAACCTAGCAAGGAAGTCTCCAAAAAAAGGTACGCATTCAAACAACTGATAATTTTATCTCTCTAAGAACACTAGATATTTTATCCTCCATGGTTAACCTCAGTAATAAATTTTAGATTGATTCTCACGCTGAAGCTATCCCCAACGGTCCAATCCAACCGTCAAAGCTTTTGGTGTTGTTGTTTGTGTTTAGTGTAAGCTTGAGAATCGTATGCGTCTTACGTGATTGGGACGTTGGAGAAGATCTTGGCTGTAATACCCAGTAAATAAATAAATAAATTGATTTAAAAAAAAATTGTTTTAAAACATATTAATTGGACTTTATTTTTTTTATTTGGGTCAAAGTGTATTTAATTTATGTGGACTAATAAATATTAATAAATGAATTAAAGAGATAAAATTTGGCCTTAAAATTAGATTGAGTTTAATTTATGTGGGTAATATCTAATCCTATTAAAAAAAGAACTTAAAACCCTATATGTTGTATGCTACTACACTCGTCTGATAGAAAGAAGAGAGGAAGAGAGAGAATAATTTAGAGAAAGCAAGTCACTATCAATTGATAATAAGGTAAGAGTTTTCTTCAATTTATTCATTACTTAGGTAATCAAATAAGGATTTAAACTCATCTGTGAAGGATTAGAGAAATTTATATATTGTATGATAATGTGTATATATGTATTACAAGAATATATATGTGTATATTTTTAAATTCTTGATTGCAGTGTATATATATATTTATATTTTGTATGCAGTAGTATCTATATATATATATATATATATATATATATATATATATATATATATTAACTCATTGTGCTAGATATAATTTATATATAAATATATGATACGGTAGTGTATGTATATAACTTATACTGTTTGTTTTATATTAACTCACTTATGTTATTATAAATTAAATTGAAAATTTTGTATACTAATTAATTATTCTAATGATAAAATTATAAATTTACTTAATAATAAATTAAATAACATTATGTTAGAGATTGTTAAGTTTGTAATAAAATTGTATTTTATTTTATTTAGATTAAACGGGAAGAGTCCAAACGAGTTTTTAGAATATAATCTCGGGTATTACATTACTTAATCCAGGTACGGATTCCGTACTCTTTCAGCGAGACCCTTTTGTTTTTAATTTATTTGTTTCGTTATGCGTTTTGAAAATTAGTATTGCCTCTCATGATTATTTCTTGTCAAATTCACTGTGATAAATTCGTTTGGCGTTCATAGTTGGAACTCATATTTGTACTCTGTAGACTAGTACAACATGTCTAAATTTATTTAGATATTTGTAGTAATGTACATGTTAATATTTTTGGAGACTTTGTGTTGATATCTCGTTTTAGTTTAACATGTACACGTTAGAACCCATTTGTGTTGATATTGTGTCGCATGTGTTGTGACATGATATTTTTGTTAGAATACCGTAGGGTATACCTGAGCTATAACCACCTGTGGGGGTACCACAGGCATGTCCTCTTGGCACCGAGGCATGACACCTTCCGTGGCGGTGTGATCGATCCCACCATGGTCTCCATTTTGTGCTCCGGTGAGAGTTGGCCATTTGGTGTTTTGTTGTGGGAGGCGTATGGGTCGACCCTAGTTTTCTGCTACATTACGTTTCGCAGATTGGTGATGTTTGTGCCAAACACACCTTTCGATTTTGCACGATCCGGATTACGCAATCACGATGTGTGAGTGCCTGTGTGGCATTATTTTGATTGCCTGTGTGGCATTATGTGACTTGCCTGTGTGGCAAGGTATATTACTATTTGTTTTGAGCTCGGTATGAAATAACACCCAACCATTTGATTCAGCCTATTATTTCGTTGTGTTAGTTTTGTTCGTTTCGTTTTAGTTCATTTCATCTCATTTCATTTAATTGAGTTAGTTATTTCGGTTCATTAATTGTATTCTATATCCGTACTGGGCATTTGGCTCATGCTGTATTTTTCTTGCGGCAGGTAATCAGGGGGACCAAGGGCAAGTGTGACGAGAGCTTCCTTTAATCCAATAGTTTTGATATATTTTGTTAGGTTTCGATACATTGATTTATTTAAAGTTGTAATAATTATTTTAGATTGTGGATTGAGCCAGTGTGGCATTTTTTGTGGTTTGTCTTATGACATTGAATTATTATGAGATTATTCTTTTGTGGTTTAGAGCCCTGTGATCTTCCTTAGTTTTGTTGTGTTTTGAGTAACCTCTCTTTCTATTTTGGAAAGGGGGTGTTACAGAGTTGGTATCAAAGCTTAGGTTCTTTCTTGTAGAAAACCTATTTAGGTTTGACCTGTGAGTTATGGGTAGACTTCTGGGTTAGGTTTTTGTTCTGTTTGATTTTCTATTCAGCTATTATATCAACTATATTCGAATTTGTCTCTAATCTGCTTTGTTTATATTCGTGATTTCTTTCTTAGATGGCTCGAAGATCAACTTGAGTTGCTGGGAGGCGAGGTAACAATAGGGGAAGAGGTGAAGGTCAGTCCAATGAGCAACCTAATGATCAGATTAATGCTCAGTTGGCTACCTTGGTGAATCAGACGGTGAACCAAGCTTTACCTCTCGATTGGTATAACAGTTGTACAAGCAATGCAAAGAAATTACCACCGTAAATTCTGAAAGGAGAGAACTCGGGAAATAATGGTCCACAGGCAAACGTTGAGGAAGGGAATGCAGATGGTCATGGTCAGCAAGGGGTTCCAATGTACATGTGGTTGGAAAGGTTTCAAAAGCAGAAACCACAATCATTCAGTTTCGCTCCAACTCCAATTGATGCAGAGAATTGGATTGCCCATCTGGAGAAGATTTTTGATGTGTTGGGGTGCTCGGATAATCAGAGAGTTCTATTTACTGCTTACAAGCTGGAAGGGGATGCACAGAGGTGGTGGAAGGCAGTGAAAACAACAAAGGGTGATGGTTATGTCGAGACACTTAGTTGGGCGGAGTTTTGTGAGGTCTTTTATCAGCAGTACTTTCTAACTGCTGATAAAGAGGCCTATGCTAGAGATTATCTGTCTATTCGGCAGAAAGATGACGAGTCCATCACAGATTTTATGACAAGGTTCACCAGGTTGGCAGGATTTGCAGGAACCTCAGCAGGGACCGCAGCAGAACAGGCTGAGAAGTTCAAGTGGCGGATTCATTATAGGTATCGCCAGCATCTCATTAACAACAAGTTTCCAGACGTGTCAGCAGTGGCCAATGCGGCCAAAATATTGAGATGGAGCGACAGGACTTTCGGTCTTCTAAACCGGAGAGGAGTCGAAAGAGGGACAGAGATGACCAGCAGGGTCAAGTTTCAGTTCAGCATGGGAGAAGTTAAGGTGGTCAGTTGAACAGGAATCGTGGTGGCCAACAGGCGATGGGCGCGGCGCGCTGCAAAATTAGAGGGTTATCGCCAGATGCCTCAAAGAGGGGCAAAATCGTCAGCTTCAGCTACCTTGGTATGGACAGAATCGTCAACAGGGGAATAATCGTCAGCAGGGGCAAAATCAGGGTCGTTATCCGGGACCAGCTGGTGGGGGTAACCCAAATCTCATTCCTATAGCTCCCTGTGCTACTTGTGGGGCTAATCATCCGGGAGGCAAAGGCACGCACTCACCGGCAGCATGCTTCTTTGTGTGGATGATGGGTCATATTGCTAGGGATTGTACCGGTCCACGTGGTAATGGTGGAGGTGGTGATAATGGTGGCAATGGAGGTCAGCGTCAGGGTGGTCGAGTGTTTGCCTTGACATATAACCAGGCGGCAGATGCACCAGGTACTGTTTCTGGCACTCTTTTAGTTGAAAATCGTGAGGCTTCTATTTTGTTTGATACGGGTTCTACTCATTCCGTTGTTGCTCAGTCTTTTGTTCGGCACCTGGGTGTGTCATCTCAGTCTTTAGATCCTGTTATATGTCTATTGCTACCCCGATGGGGACTTCAGTTGTTATTTCTGATTTGTATCGAGGTTGTCCGATCAGTTTTAGGGATAGGATTCGTAGGGTTAATCTTCTTCCGATGAGTATGCATGATTTTGATGTTATTCTTGGGATGGACTGGTTGGATAAGCACCAGGCCACTATCGATTGTCAGGCGAAGAAGGTTATATTTGGAGATGTGAAGTCTCCAGAATTCGTGTATCAGGGTTCTCAGCCGAGTAGAGTGGTGAAGTTAATTTCAACTTTGAAGGCTGGAAAGTTGGTGGCAAAGGGTTGTGATGGGTATTTGGCGTTTGTGAAAGATACCTCTAAGGGTGAGTCTCGTATTGAGGATGTTCCGATTGTTCGTGACTTTTCCGATGTGTTTCCTGAGGAGTTGTCAGGGTTGCCACCGCAGCGGGAAGTGGAATTTGCTATTGAGCTTGTTCCTCAAAAGCGAGCCTATTTCTAAGGCGCCAGATCGGATGGCACCGCTTGAGTCAGCGAGGAGTGAAGGAGCGCTTCAGAAACTGCCGATCGTGGTGTAATTCGCCTGAGTGTTTCACCGTAAGGTGCTCCATCTTTTTTTGTGAAGAAGAAGGATGGGTCTATGAGGTCATGTATAGATTACGTGAGAGTTGAACAAGATCACCATCGTGAATCCAGATCCATTGCCGAGGATTGATGACTTGTTTGACCAACTTCAAAGGGCGGCAAGTATTTTTCAAAGATAGACTTGAGGTCTGCTATCATCGATTGAGAGTGAGGGATGAGGATATCCCTAAGACGGCTTTTCCTACTCGATATGGGCATTACGAGTTTCTGGTGATGCCTTTTGGTGTGACTAACGCTCCGGCGGTGTTTATAGATTTGATGAATCGGGTGTTCAAAGAGTACTTAGACCAATTTGTCATTGTCTTTATTGATGATATTTTGGTTTACTCAAAGTCTAAGGAAGAGCATGAGGAGCATCTTCGCACAGTGTTGGGGATTTTGCAGAAAGAGAAATTATATGCTAAATTCTCTAAATGCGAGTTTTGGTTGGAGCAGGTCGCATTTTTGGGACATGTTGTTTCTGCTGAAGGCATTAAGGTGGATCCTGCGAAGGTTGAGGCTATTACTAAATGGCCAAGACCTACAACAGTGACAGAGATTAGAAGTTTTTTGGGTTTGGCAGGGTATTATAGGAGGTTTGTGGAAGGGTTTTCCTTGCTTGCCTTGCCATTGACCCAGTTGATGAGAAAGGGCACGAAGTTTGTGTGGAATGAGGAGCGTGAGAAGAGTTTCGAGGAATTGAAGAAACGACTTGTGACAGCTCCTATACTTGCATTACCGTCGGGGGCTGGAGGTTACCAGATTTATAGTGATGCTTCTAAGAAGGGTTTGGGGTGTGTTTTGATGCAACACAGTAAGGTGATTGTTTATGCTTCTAGGCAGCTTAAACCTTATGAGGTGAATTACCCCACACATGATTTGGAGTTAGCAGTAGTGATATTTGCCTTAAAGATTTGGAGGCATTATTTGTATGGAGAGACTTGTGATATCTTCACCGATCACAAAAGTCTTAAATACATTTTCACTCAGAAGGAGCTCAATATGAGGCAAAGGCGTTGGTTGGAGCTTCTAAAAGATTATGATGCTAGAATTCAGTATCACCCGGGGAAGGCAAATGTGGTTGCAGATGCTCTTAGCCGAAAGAGTTCAGGGAGTGTAGTAGCCCTTATTACACAACCTCAGCTTATTTCAGATATGGAGCAATCGAGTTGGAGTTATATGTACGAGGTTCAGATGGGCATTTGGCGGGTATGAGAGTGGAGCCCTCTCTTATCTCGCGGGTCAAAGAAGCTCAAAAGGAAGATGGGGAGTTGTGGAGTATGACGCAGAATTTAGCGGAGGGCAAGTAGCCCGAGTTTCGTATTGATGACCATGGTGTGATTTGGGTGGGTGAACGGTTGTGTGTCTTCATCCGTCCAATCAATCATTCGAGAGGCGGTGTTGGTGAGGCTCATAGTTCGCCATTTTCTATTCATCCGTGTTCTACAAAGATGTATAGAGATTTGAAGAAGAATTTTTGGTGGAATGGGATGAAACGAGACGTGGCTGAATATGTTGGGAAGTGCCTCACTTGTCAACAAGTGAAGATAGAACATCAACGAGCTAGTGGGTTGCTGCAACAGTTAGACATTCCAGTGTGGAAGTGGGAGGATATCACGATGGATTTTGTAACTGGTTTGCCGAAGACTTTCAAGAAGAATGATGCCATTTGGGTAGTGGTGGATCGGTTGACTAAATCGGCACACTTTTTGGCTATCCATGAAGGTTACTCGGTGGATAGATTGGCACATATCTTTCAATAGGAGATTGTTAGACTTCATGGTACTCCTGTGTCTATTGTTTCGAGATCGGGATCCACGGTTCACTTCACTTGTTTTGGAAAGGGTTTCAACGAGCTTGGGGTACTTTTACCAACTTTAGTACTTCTTTCCATCCGCAAACTGATGGGCAATCCGAACGGACTATCCAGACATTAGAGGACATGTTGAGGTCTTGTACACTTGAGTGGTCGGGTAATTGGGATGATTACTTGAGCCTAATTGAGTTTGCTTACAACAACAGCTGGCATGCAAGTATTGGAATGGCACCTTTTGAGGCATTGTATGGTAGGAAATGTCGGGCACCCACTTGTTGGGATGAGGTTGGTGAAAGGGCCATAGAAGGGCCTGAGTTGGTTCAAATCACTACGGAGAAGGTAGCGGTGGCTAAGGAGAAATTGAAGTCGGCTCGATCACTGCAGAAGTGTTATGCTGATAAGCATAGGAGGACTTTAGAATTTGAACCTGGTGAGCATGTGTTTCTAAAAGTTTCTCCTTGGAAGGGCATTCGGCGATTTGGCTTGAAAGGGAAACTTAATCCGCGTTATATTGGACCATTTGAGATTCTGGAAAGGGTTGGTGAGGTTGCATATCGGTTAGCTTTGCCTCCACAAATAGCTCACGCGTATAATGTGTTCCATGTGTTCTGTGTTGAGGAGTTATCATTATCATCCGTTGCGTGGTGCAATATCCGCTCGATAAGATTCGAGAGGATCTTAGTTGTGAGGAACGAAATGAGGCGATTTTGGATCGTCAAGAAAGGATCATGAGGAGGAAGACTATTCCGTTTGTTAAGGTTTTGTGGAGGAATCATTCAAGCGGGAAGCCACTTGGGAGATGGAGGAGTCTATTCGAAATGAGTATCCGCATCTCTTTGAAAATTAGGTATCGTTCCATTCTTTTGATTCCGGGACTAATCCTTTTTAAGGGTAGGTGATGTAATACCCGAAATAAATAAATAAATTGATTAAAAAAAATTATTTTAAAACATATTAATTGGACTTTATTTTTTATTTGGGTCAAAAAGTGTATTTAATTTATGTGGACTAATAACTATTAATAAATGAATTAAAGAGATAAAATTTGGGCTTAAAATTAGATTGAGTTTAATTTATATGTGGGTAATATCTAATCCTATTAAAAAAAAAGAACTTAAAACCCTATATGTTGTATGCTTTTTACTACACTCGCGATGATAGAAAGAAGAGAGAAGAGAGAGTCGGCTACTTGAGAGAAGCAAGTCACCATCAATTGATAATATGGTAAGAGTTTTCTTCAATTTATTCATTACTTAGGTAATCAAATAAGGATTTAAACTCATCTCAAAGGATTATAAGAAATTTATATATTGTATGATAATGTGTATATATATATTATTACATTAATATATATGTGTATATTTTAAATTCTTGATTGCGGTGTATATATATATTTATATTTTATGCGGTAGTATATATATATATATATATATATATATATATATATATATATATATATTAACTCATTGTGCTAGATATAATTTATATATATAATATATGATACTGATAGTGTATGTATATAACTTATAATTGTTTGTTTTATATTAACTCACTTATGTTATTATAAATTAAATTGAAAATTTTGTATACTAATTAAATTATTCTAATGATAAAATTATAAATTTACTTAATAATAAATTAAATAACATTATGTTAGAGATTGTTAAGTTTGTAATAAAATTGTATTTTATTTTATTTAGATTAAGCAGGAAGAGTCCAAACGAGTTTTGGAATATAATCTCTGTATTACATTATTTAATCCAGTGTACGGATTCCGTGCACTCTTTCAAATGAGACCCTTTTGTTTTTAATTTATTTGTTTCATTATGCGCTTTTGAAAATTAGTATTGCCTCTCATGATTATTTCTTGTCAAATTCATCGTGATAAATTCGTTTGGCGTTCATAGTTGGAACTCATATTTGTACTCTAGAGACTAGTACAACATGTCTAAATTTATTTAGATATTTGTAGTAATGTACATGTTAATATTTTTGGAGACTTTGTGTTGATATCTCGCTTTTAGTTTAACATGTACACGCTAGAACCCATTTGTGTTGATATTGTGTGTCGCATGTGTTGTGACATGATATTTTTGTTAGAATACCGTAGGGTATACCGAGCTATAACCACCGTGGGGGTACCACAGCATGTCCTCTGGCACCGAGGCATGACACCTTCCGTGGCGGCGTGTGATCATCCACTGCGCTCCGCTTTGTGCTCCGTGGGAGTTGGCCATTTGGTGTTTTGTTGTGGGAGGCGTATGGGTCGACCCTAGTTTTCTGTACATTACATTACTCATGGATTGGTGATGTTTGTGCCAAACACACCTTCCGATTTTGCATGCATCCGGATTGCGCATCCATCATGTGTGAGTGCACTCGTGTGGCATTATTTTGATTGCTCAGTGTGGCATTATCGACTTTGCTCAATGTGGCAAGGTATATTATTATTTGTTTTGAGCTCCTTGTGATGAAATAACACCCAACCATTTGATTCACCTATTATTTCGTTGTGTTAGTTTTGTTCGTTTCGTTTTAGTTCATTTCATCTCATTTCATTTAATTGAGTTAGTTATTTCGGTTTATTAATTGTATTCTATATCCGTACTGGGCATTTGGCTCATGCTGTGTTTTTCTTCCGGCAGGTAATCAGGGGGACCAAGGGCAAGTGTGACGAGAGCTTCCTTTAATCCAATAGTTTTGATATATTTTGTTAGGTTTCGATACATTGATTTATTTAAAGTTGTAATAAATAGTTTGAATAGTTTGAATACATATTTACCGACAAAAAACGGTCAAACATATAAAAATATCAAAAATACATGTGAAAATATAAATTTTCTTTAAATATTATGGAGAAAATAACAGTACTCTCAATTCTCAAACATGCAGCTGGAAAGTGAAGTGAGAAATATTTAAGATACTAGTAAAATAAATAAATTATCAGTTCCTTGAGCCTTTCATTTCATGAATTGACTCCTATCTATATAATATATATGGCACGTACGGAAATCTATTTCTTTTACATCACTTGTACGTTGTAAATTTTAAAGTCGTGCAGAATTTTGTTACTGATCCATGAGTTTGTATAGACTGCTTTAAGTTATGTGAAATAACATTTCCTTCAATTATAGCCGTTAATATTATTTAAATTTAGTCGTTTATCTTTGTCTGTCGTTTTAATTAATTACTTTATATTTAAAAATGCATTTAATCTCAATGCATACGCTAAAGTTACTATTGACTAAGAAATTAAAGAATGGAAAGTTAACGATACAAGATATAATCACATTCTAAAAATTGTAATTAGTTTTGCTTATATATATATATATATATATATATATAACAAAAATACAAATAATTTTGAATTTCTCACTCATCCTAATAAATTATCTGGACCGTTCAAAGTTTGGGATAAATCCCACCAACCATAGTGCTGAGACACTTTGATTGCTCATATTATATATATAGAAAAATGTATGTACACAAATTGTGTATTACATACGATCGGTTATGGCCATGTATGAAACTAGAAAATATTATCGATTATACAAAAATTATTACCAAGTTATAAATAATTTGGCGGGGTTAGAAGGTAGCGCCCAAGAGCCAATTTTTTAATACTTTATACTTTCAATAATATATATATATATATATATATATATATATATATATATATATACTATAATACAATAAAAATATAATGAATAATAATATATGGTATATATACACTATATTGACTTATAATAGATTTTTTTAATCACAATTGTTCATAAGTAAGTAATTCATTATTTATTTTTAAAAGTAATATAAATTAGATTATTATTTAATTTAAAATATTATAGAGAGAGATACATATATTGAGAAGATATGAGTCATATGTGGTTAAAATTTGATTAACAATTTCAGTGTAAAAAGAGTGTGTGCAAATTTTAATGGGTGCAAATTGCTTTGAAACGGGAAAGTGTATTACCCAATTTCAGTAAAGTGTAATACCCAATTTCAGTTGGGTGCAAATTGAATCTTCCGACCCTCAAAAAATCTATTTATCATATATTAAAAAAAAACCAAGTGGGTGCAATTGACTTTAATTGGCTAACAAGTGGTTTCCGCTACAGCTATGTAACGGTTTCACCTGTCATGTATAGATTAATACAGGCTATGGCGACGGTTCAACCGAACCGTCGCCATAAAAACTTCAAAAACGTCATGGATTCTAACATATGTCAGAATACACAAATCATCGTATATATAATATATATATATGTGTGTGTGTGTGCACGCGCGCCTCACACACTCAACAATGATTCAAATACCAAACAATGTTTATCCGGTAAATAGAATAACTCTAACTATTGTAATATAAACTCAAACCCATGAGGCAAAAACATTAGTCAAACTCAATTCCAAGTTGTTCCTCCGACAACATACTCTGGCAGCCATTACGCATATGAAGTATGAGCTAATCTCAATATTATTTTTTCATCTGGTTTGTGGGTTTGCTTGCTGGTTAAAGTACTGTTAAAAGAATCATGAATTGATCCAAGATTTGATTTGTGATGGGGCAAGACGGTGAGTATACAAATGCTACAGCTCCATCAGTGCACCAAAGCCTAACTGAGGTGATGGATAATTAATGAGCTATATATATAATTCTACCTACCTATGAATTGAAGGTAAGAAATGAGACGGGAATGGAATGGATTCTCAAGAAATAATATATATAATTAGACGGGAATGGAATGGATGTAACTTAATTGTAAGAATCAAATGGAGAACATGCATGCCTTTGGTCATCCTTTCTTGGATGGAGTTTAATTAATTTAGTAGTAGGGCTAATTATATTCAGCAAATTAACTAGTCTAATTAATTAGCTAGGGCTACCCTAGTGGCCTTTGGCCATTATTTTATCTATCTGCAGTGTGTTTGATGTGATCAAATGGACTCTAATATAATGCATTATTATTAAGCACTTATTATAAATTATGTTTAAGTTGCTTAAATGATTAGAGTGATCTATCTCCATTGTCGAAAGATAGGAGCTTTGACCATAATATTTTGCAGCATTTCTTATAATGTCTCATATAATCTATCTTAATTAATTTATCTCTTTGTATTTGTGACGTGAGAATAATGTGAGGTAAATCAAAAGCAGGTTATAGAGCGATATAAGGTCTTCTCCTTCAATCGAAGTGATAAAGCCAAATGACTTGTCAAGTAAGTAAAATATATCCTGCTCGTTTCAAGCAAGAGAAAGCAACCAAGGAAAGCCTCGCTTTATCTCACTGTTAGAAGCGAAACAAGAAGGTTTCTTAAGGGCACGCAAGTTCCATCGTTGGATCGATTAAAAATATTAGCCAAGGGCTAGTTCTCAAGTTAATACAAAGGCATAGTAGGAGTCCCCAAAGGATTGCATAAGCTTACTCGGTAATTTATCATCCTTCCATAAGATATAGTTAGTTATCCTATTAGGAGAATGACTAATGAGCTCACCTCCCCGAGGGAGGAAGAAGCGCTTGACTGGGAGGGGAAAGCGTTCAAATTTTCTTACTGCCGCTGAAGCCAACTCTTGTTTGCACGTAGATTGCGTTTTCAGGACCCGACTATTTCCTCCGAGGAAATAGAATAAGGAAGACCACTTTTGAGCCCAACCTCCCCGAGGGGAGACGAGCAAAGCTTCGGAGGGGGCAACAGTCCGCTTCTATCTACTTCCCGACTATTTTCGCCTTGAAATAGAGTAAGTGGAAGCCCGCTCTTCTTCTTCTTGAGCTTCTTTAGCAGCTTGTTGCTCTACTTTCTCTTACTAGAGTCGCTTATCTCCTGGATCGCCTCTCCCTGAGAGTCAGCCTCGGCTTGATAAAGATTTCTACTAAGAACTCTGCCTCACAACAAAACATTTTCCAATAGGACCCGAAATACGAGCCTTATTGAGCCTTGTATTGCTTGTAAGACTTTAGCTGCTAGGCCGCCTCATATGAGTTAATTATTTGTTAAAAGTACTAATTTCATATTAAGTACTCGTGCGTGCTTAAAAAGATGATACTCTCTCCGTTTTTAAATTAGAGATACAATTCAAATGACGGTATATTGAATTTCAAATTGATATGAATTTATTTAACTTTAATTGATATAATTATTATAATTGTATAGTATATAATAAAGTTATTAATCACAAAAATTATTTCATTCTAAATTTTTATGAGGCATATTGTAAAACCCCAACTTTTGAATAAAGATGAATTTTTTATAAATATTATTTTTGAATATTATGGAGTGAAATTGATATAATAGTTGTGGGTAATATTTATAAATTTTGCAAAAGTACGTAAGTTGTTATATAATATTCGATTGGTTCGGGAAATATTCGCTTTAACAGGAATATTAAGACAACGGCACAATCATTGGTGGACCCCATTAAATCTAAATTATTGTTTGGATTAAGAAAACGACAAAAATACTTTATGAAAATAATGGCGGAAGTTTTACCTGCTAATGGTTGAAACACCCAATGTTAAAAAATACAAGAATGTCTGGCGTAGTTGCATAGTAGCACTCGGTATTGATTATTGATGCTTACGTGATAAGCCACTCAGGTTTTGTTGGTATTATTAATGTAATAATACGTAAAATATTTTTATATAAAATGAGTTACTTTTATAAAGTTATTCTATAAATAGAATATATTATATTCTATTATGCATAGTGTTGCATAGTGTTTTGCATAGTAAAATCTTTTTATATAAAAAAATACTTTTATAAAGCTATCTATTTTATTAGACAATAATTAGAATATATTATATTTTATTATGCATAAGCGTTTGCATAAGGTCTCAAGATAGTGTTTGTATAGTAAAATCTTTTATAAAGTTATTCGCTTTTATTAGATTATAAATAGAATATATTATATTTTATTTAAGATATTTTGCTTTAAATATGGACCGCCGATTAAAAGTAAATCAATCTGACTGCTTCATGAGTTAATTACTATGCGAGTCCATTTTCTATAAATAAAGCTCATTCCTTCATTATTTTCTTACGAATTCAATTTGAAACTCTAGAGAGAAAAAATTATAGAGAGAAAGAAGAAAAGATTTCGCTTCTTAACTACTCTTATATTCAGGTTCTTTTTACGGTAAGGGGTGTTATTCTTTCTTATTCATGAAGAGAACTCATTGTTATTCCATTACTTACTATTCTCATTGGAATAACTTTTGTATACGCCATCTACCCTATACTTGGTGACATTCTTCTATTATTCTGCTCTTTACTATTCTCATTAGAATATCTTGTCATGCTGCTTTCACGCCGAACCCGATTCTCAGATTTATTATTCTATTGGAATATCCTCGTCATGCGTTTTACGCCGCACTGATTCCGCCTTTATTATTACTGCTCAATATATCACATGCATGGCGTTTAACGCCGGACCGGTTCCGCTCTTTAGTATTATTCTCATTGGAATATCCTGCATGCATTTTTACGCGCCGACCGATTCCGCCTTATTAGTATTCTGTTAGAATAACCCGCGCCTATGTGAAGTACTGCATTTATGATGATTTCTTTTGTTATTCCATTCTTTATTATACTCAGTTGGTAAAAGTTTTGACTTCTATACTCCATTAAATTAGTAGAATATCCTTGATATTTGCGCTTCATCCAATATCTTTTCATGGAAATATTCTTCTGATCATTCTTGAATTTTACTCTACAAAGCAGTATCATGTTGACAATTTGGACATTAGTAGTTCTTGGACAAATTAATTCTTGAACTTGTTTTATTGAATTCTTATATTATTGTCATCATCCTCATGTTTATATTATGTTGAAAGTCATCTGTGGCCTGTAGTGCATAGATGAACTTGGTATGATTATGACCAGGGATTATTCGGTGTAATCATGACCGTAATGTTACAAATGATGTGGTAGAAGTCCTCATTGGCCCGTAGTGCATTGATGGACGATTGTTGGCATGATCATGACCATTAATGAATACACAAATATTCTTGGCCCGTAGTGCATGGATAATTGTGGTCGTGATACTAAAGAATATCCTTAGCCGTAGCAAGCGTGGGTGATTCGATGATGTGAAATATTTATTAAGTCGAGTCTCGGCGATAACATGATGAAAACCTTTTAATCATAACGGATAGTAGATTTTATTTTCTACTTGACTCTTTTAATGGATTGTTTATTCCACCGCAGCTTAAACTTGATGTCTATTATATTTTATCGGTTTAACATTGTTGGAGACTAATGATAATTTATTACGCATTATCTTAGTCATAATATTTCTTCGGGCTAGTTGAGCTCACCCTTCCTTTCACCGTTCTTTCTTCAGAAATGAGAATATAAATTTGGCCGAGTGGGAACGGAGTGATGGTCCAGAGGATAGCATTAGTAGTCCTCACTATTCGTGAAATAGTATGATAATAATTGTAATGAGGACTCCTTTTGAGTTTGTATAATCTCTAGTAGATAATATTTGTATTCAAACTCACGCTTTATGTTTTATCGTATTGTACGCATAACGATTTGTATTAGTAAGTTGTATTTGAATTACAGCACCATGTCTCAAGCACCCAAGATGGGTGATGTATACCTAATTTTGGGGAGTCACAACTTGGTATCAAAGCTTAGGATATGATCCTGGCTAAGATGTGAGACTAGAACTAGGAGGGAGAGACGGGAATTCCTTTCATAGTAGGACCTACTTAAATTTATTTTGTATTTAAATTGGTTGGTCGAGTTTAGAGATATTATGTTACATGTCAATTAACCTTTGTTTTGTGGCGATATCTAAAAATGACATCCGAAAATGTTGAGAATAAGAATGGAGCACAAGAGACCGTTGAGTCTCCACATATCAATAATCGTGAGAATGTGCATCGAAGGCGACAATCCTCATGCAAACAACAACACCGACCAAATGATGAATGATGGATTGTTCGGAGACTTTATGCAATTCATGCAACAAAGGAGAGAGAAGCCGGTGCTTCCAAAATGTAGGGAACACTTTGAAAACTCTCGAGCGATCACCGCTAAATGCAGTTCAAGGAGCTGGGACCACCGGAGTTTAAGGGAGAACCAAAACCACTTATGGCGGAAGCATGGATAAAGCAGATCACCAAGATATTTGATGTCTTGGGATGCTCCAAGGAGCAAAAGGTTCCTTTCACGCTTTTTATGTTGTGCGAAAAAGCGACATCTTGGTGGGAATCGGTAAAACGTACTCAATCTGCCGTACTGAAGATGTCTTGGGAGAAGTTCCAATAGCTGTTCAACGACAAATACTTTTCCGAAAGTATTCGTCACATGAAGGAGGTGGAGTTTATCAAATTGGAGCAAAACAATATGACCGTGTCACAATACGAGGCAAAATTTGCGGAGTTATCCCGGTTTGAGTCCCACTTGGTGGATAATGAAGAGAGAATGGCACGAATGTTTTTAAGAGGTTTGAAGCCGGAGATACGTCAACATCTTATTTCTCATAAACTGTGTTTGTATTCAGATGTTGTAAATAGGGCTCAGTTAGTGGAGCGCGATAACGAGTCAACGTGAACCAAAAAAGAAAGCAAATTATGAAAATAATAATACCAAAGAGAGCGATCATCGAAGCGGTGACAACAAGTGTGGAGGGAATCAACAGGCCAGAAATGGTAACCACTTCGGTGGTAATCAAGGCCAAAACAATAAGAATGGACATTTCAAGAAGAGGAGATTCAACAATGATGGAAAGACGTCAACACCAAAGACCAAGTTGTTAAGGAAGGAGAAAGACCACTTATCATATGCTTCAAATGCGGAGGGAGGGACACATCACCAAATTAGCGATGTCGTCCAAAAGCATGTGATAATTGTGGAAGAGAAGGTCACTTAGCCCAATTTTATCGCTCACCAAGACAAATTCAAATAGGATGGAGGCACCAAAGGTCGTCCCCGTAAAAGTCAAAGCCGTTAGTGCAAGGGAGAGCGTTTGTTGTGACCTCCCGTAAAGCAAGGAACCCGAATGAGGTCATCACGGGTAAGCTTATCATAAACTCTAACGAAGTCTACACTTTATTTGATACCGGTTTCTACCCATTCTTTTATTTCTCCTACTTATTCAACGATTAAATTTGACTCGAGAAATTAGACTTTGACTTATCTGTGAAAACTCAGTTGGGAGAAACCTTCATTACATCCACGGTTTTATAAGTCTTGTTTGGTTCAAGTTGGTACCCACACATTACTCATCAATCTTATTGCATTAAAAATACTTGCATTTGATGTAATTCTAGGGATTGATTGGTTAACTATTCATCATGCAAAAATTGATTATTTTCGTAAGGTTGTTAGCTTTCATGTTCCTAATCGACCTATTATGCGAATTCAAGCAACCAAACCATTAAAATCAATCATCGTCATCTCAAGCCATAAAGCTATTCGCTTATTAAAAACAGATGTCAAGCTTTCTTAGCTCATGTCACGCATCTAAACAAAAATACGCCGCTTTTGAATAATATTTCTATTGTTAATGAATTTCCGACGTATTCCTCAAGAACTTCCCCGCCTACCCCAGGCGTGAAATTGAATTTTGTATCGACCTTGAACCCGGCAGATAAAACCCATTTCTAAATCCCCATATCGAATGGCTCTATTGAAATTCGTGAGTTAAAAACTCAACCGCAGGAATTGTTAAACATTGGCTTTATTCGTCCTAAGTACTTCTCCTTGGGGTGCTCCTCGTTTCTATTCGTGAAGACGAAAGATGGGAGTATGTGACTTTGTATTGATTATCGGGAGTTGAATCATGTCACCATCAAAAATAGGTACCCATTGCCACGTATTGATGACTGTTTCGACCAACAGCAAGGAGCCAAATTCTTTTCAAAGATTGATCTTCGTTAGGATATCACCAATTGAAGATTAGAACCGATGACATTCCAAAGACGGCTTTAACTCCCAGACGAGCATTATGAATTCTAGTCATGTCCTTTGGATTGACTAATGCTCCTGCTGCCTTCATGGATATGATGAACCAAGTATTCAAGGAATATTTGGATCACTTTGTGGTCGTCTTTATTGATGACATCCTCATATATTCCAAAACCCGTGAAGATCATGAGCAACACTTGAGGCTGATACTCCAAAAGATTCGTGAATATAAGATTTATGCCAAGTTGAAGAAATGCGAGTTCTGGCTTGAGGAAGTAGCATTCCTTGGGCATGTGGTATCAAGTCATGGAATATCTGTTGACCCAAAGAAAGATTGAAGTTATTCAAAGTCGAACAACCTAAATCAAGATGATCAAGTACGTAGCTTTCTGCTTAAATGGTTATTACCGGAGATTCGTGAAGGATTTTCTCGAATCGCTACTCCACTAACTCAAATTGACTCGAAAAGATACAAAGTTCTATTGAGCGAGGAACGTGAGAAGAGTTTTTAAGAACTCAAGAGGAGACTCATTTCAAAGACTGCTCGACAATATCATCTCGTTCGAGGATTTGTCATCTACAAAGGATGCTTCTCGTGCAAAGGGTTAGGATGTGTTCTCATGCAATATGGGAAAGTCATAGCCTATGCCTCACGACAACTCAAAGAATATGAGAGGAATTATCCTACTCGTGATCTCTAGAGTTGGCGCTTGTTGTCTTCGCACTAAAGATTTGGAGGCATTACCAGTATGGGGAAAAAGTGGAGATCTTTACGGATCATAAAAGCCTCAAATATTTCTTCACACTCAAAAGGAAATCAACATCACGACAACGACGCTGGCTTGAACTCGCTGAAAGATTATGATCATACTATCCAATACCATCCTGGAAAAGCGAACGTGGTAGCTGACGCATTGAGTAGAAGATCATATGCGGGTACAAGTGCAATATTGTCAACGCAAAGGCCCATTTTATATGACTTGCAAAGGATGGAGATAGAGATAAAGACTCCAGGGACCCACGTGATGATGGCAAATATACGAGTAGAACCGACTTTAATTAATAAAATTAAAGCTGCTCAAGTTACAGATCCGGAGCTGATGCGTATGAGGAAGAAAGTGCAAGAAGGTGCGATGCCGGAAGCAAGAATCGATGAAGAAGGAATACTTCGAGTCAACTCCAGACTTTGTGTTCCTAACGACCCTGATTTAAAGTATAAATCATGATGGAGGCGCATAACACACCATTTGCAATCCATCCTGGGAGTACCAAAATGTATCATGATCTTCAACATACATTTTAGTGGGGGCAATATGAAGAGAGAGATAACGTGTCAACGAGTCAAGGCGGAGCATCAAGTACCAAAAGGTCCATTGCAACCACTTGAAATTCCAGAATGGAAGTGGGAGCACACTACCATGGATTTCAAGCATCGGTCTTCCCAAAGTTTCTCAAGGCATAGATGCGATTTGGGTCATTGTTGATAGATTGACAAAGTCTGCTCATTTCTTACCGATACGAGAAACTTATACACTTGAACGTCTTTCTCGTATGTACATAAACGAGGTTGTAAGATTGCATGGTATGCTAGTATCCATAGTTTCTGATCGAGACCCAAGATTCACTTCGCGATTTTGGGTTAGTTTGCAAAAAGCTATGGGCACCGATTTACGATTTAGCTCAAAGATATCATCCTCGGATGGACGACACGATGGAGAGGACTATTCAAACTCTTGAAGATCTATTAAGACTCGTGTCCTTGATTTCAAGGGAAGTTGGGACAAGTTCTTACCATTGGTGGAGTTTTCCTACAACAACAATTATTATCAAGAAAGTATTGGCATGGCTCCATTCAAGCGTTGTATGGAAGAAAGTGTCGCTTCTCCAAAGATCTTTGGGATGAGGTGGGTGAAGCAACGTTGTTGGGACCAGAGTTGGTACGTATGACTACGGAAAAGATTCAAACGATCCTAAGAACATATAAAAATCTCACAAGATCGACAAAAGAGTTATCTTCGATCTTCATCGAAAGGGACGTGGAATTCGATATAGAGATCATGTGTTGTTACGTGTTGCTCCATGGAAAGGAGTTACGAGATTTGAAAGAGAGAGGAAAGCTCAATCCTCGATTCATCTACCCCATTTTTAATCCTTGATCGAGTAGGAACTGGTGGCCTATAGAATCGCTTTACCGCCAAAGATGTCTCGTGTTCATCCGCTTTTTCACATATCCATGTTACGTAAATATGTGGAAGACCCGAACCACATTATTGAGTTGAACCGGCCAAATAGCGGAAGATTTGACGTATGAAGAGGTTCCCATTCAAATCTTGGATAAGAAGGAACATATTCTACGCATCAAGGTTATACCTCAAGTAAAAGTTTTGTAGAAACCACGATGTTGAGGAAATGACTTGGGAGTTAGAATCAAATGAAATCAAGGTATCCTTACCTCTTCAATATACCAGTACGTACATTCTAATTTCGAGGGCTTAAATTTCATAAGAATGGGAGATTGTAAAACCCCAACTTTTGAATAAAATGAATTTTCTATAAATATTATTTTGAATATTATGGAGTGAAATTGATATAATAGTTGTGGATAATATTTATAAATTTTGCAAAGTCACGTGAGTTGTTATATAATATTCGATTGGTTCTGGGAATATTCGCTTTTAACAGGAATATTAGTACAACGGCACAATCATTGGTGGACCCTACAACGAAATTATTTTCTTGGATTGAGAAAACGACAAAATACTTTTATGAAAAATAACGGCGGAAGTTTTACCGTTAACTCGTTGAAACACCCTTGGTGTTAAAGAAAAGAATACGCTGTGGTTGCATAGTAGCACACTGGTATTGATTATTGATGCTTACGTGATAAGTCACTCATTTTTGTTGGTATTATTAATGTAATAATACGTAAAATCTTTTATATAAAATGTAATACTTTTATAAAGTTATTCTATAAATGAATATAATCGAATATATTATATTCTATTATGCATAGTGTTGCATAGTGTCTTCATAGTGTTTTGCATAGTAAAATCTTTTTATATAAAAATGTAATACTTTTATAAACCTATCTGCTTTATTAGATAATAATTAGAATATATTATATTTTATTATGCATAGTATTTGTATAGTGTTCCAGATATAGTGTTTCAGCATAGTAAAATCTTTTATAAAGTTATTCGCTTTTATTAGATTATAAATAGAATATATTTTATTTTATTTAAAAGATTTTGCTTTAAATATGGACCGTCGATTAAAGTAAATCAATCTGGACCGCTCATGAATTAGTTACTATCGCAATCCATTTTCTATAAATAAAAGCTCATTCCTTCATTATTTTCTTACGAATTCATCAAAACTCTGTAGAGAGAAAATTATAGAGAGAAAAAAGAAAAGATTTACGCTACTTAACTACTCTTATATTCAGCTCTTTTACTATGAGGTGGTGTTATTCTTTCTTATTCATGAAGAGAATCGTCATATTCCATTCTTACTATTTTGTTGGAATAACTCAGATACGCTGGCCTACCCTATACTGTAACATTCTTCTATTATTCCGCCTTTACTATTCTCGCTGGAATATCTTGTTTGTGCGTTTTTGGCCTTGGGATTCCGGTTCCGCTTTTTATTATTATTCTGTTGGAATATCCTGTCATGCGTTTACGCTTTGACCGATTCCGCCTTTTATTATTCTATCGGAATATCCTCGTCATGCATGCTTTTTACGCCTTGGACGGGTTCCGCCTTTATTATTATTATTCATTGGAATATCCTTTTTTATGCGTTTTACGGACGGTCCGATTCCGCCCTTATTAGTATTCTCGCTGGAATAACCCGTCATATAAATGCACCGCATGCACGGTGATTTCTTTTGTTATTCCATTCTTTATTATACTCAACAAGTTAAAGTTTTGACTTCTATACTCCATTAAATTAGTAGAATATCCTTGATATTTGCACTTCATCCAAAGATCTTTTCATGGAAATATTCTTCCGATCATTCTTGAATTTTACTCTACAAAGCAAAGATCATGTCGATAATTTGGTCATTAGTAGTTCTTTGACAAATTAATTCTTGAACTTGTTTTATCAATTCTTATATCCTCATGTTTATATTATGTTGAAAGTCATCTCACAATGGCTGTGAGTGGCATAGATGAACTTGGTATGATTATGATCGTGGATTATTCGGTTATAATCATGAATCGTAATGTTACAAATGATGTGGTAAAAGTCCTCATTGGCCCGTAGTGCATTGATGGACAGCTTGTTGGCATGATCATGACCATTAATGAATACACAAATATTCTTGACCAGTAGTGCATGGATAATTGTGGTCGGATACTAAAAGAATATCCTCGCAGTAGTAGTGGGTGATTCGATGATGTGGAATATTTATTGTTTTTGAGTCTCAAATATAACAATGATGAAAAACCTTTTAATCATAAAAGATAGTAGATTTTATTTTCTACTTGACTCTTTTAATGGATTACATTGTTCACCGCAGCTAAACTTGATGTCTATTATATTTTATCGGGCTTAACATTGTTGGAGACTAATGATAATTTATTCTCGCATTATCTTAGTCATAATATTTCTTATCTTGGGTTAGTTGAGCTCACCTTCCTTTCACCGTTTCTCTTCGGAAATGAGAATATAAATGGGACGAGCCTGGGAACTGGAGTGATGGTCCGAGGATAGCATTAGTAGTCCTCACTATTCTCGTGAAATAGTATGATAATAATTGTAATGAGGACTCCTTTTGAATTTGTATAATATCTAGTAGATAATATTTGTATTTAAACTCACATGCTTTATGTTTTGTCGTATTGTACACCACGCAGTTGTATTAGTAAGTTGTATTTGAATTACATGCACTATGTATCCCGACGACCCAAGATGGGTGATGTATACCTAATTTTGGGGGCGTCACACATTAATTTTAAAATTTAATAGTATCGTTGTTTGACCTCAAAAATTAATTAAATTATATCTCTAATTTTAAATATATATATATATATATATATATATATATATATATATGATCGGATCAAGTGCATACCCCTTTATTTTACTTACTCTGCTTCACTCTCTTTAGCGATGCACTTTACGACGACGGTTTGGTTATACAACCGTCGTTTATACTTTTAATGACGCTATATGTTGTCAGTCCGTCACTAATAGTATGTATTTACGACGGTTGTATGACCGAATCGTCAGTCGGTCCATTACTAAAGAAAGGTAAGCTGACTATGAGTAAGATAAGATATGATGACTGATCCTTATTATATATATATATATATATATATATATATATATATATATATATATATATATATATATATATATATATATAATATCACTGCAGAAAGTATGAACTTTGACCATAACAGTGATATATTTAAGAATACGTTGTCCTTTCTTAGAGATAAAAATGTCAAAGCAAAGATAGTATAGAAGCTAGTAAAAGCTATGTAGGATTATATTCAAATACTCTTTTTAAGGGTCCATGTCATAATCCACTTGTTAATCGTACTCATTTTAAAATAAACCAACTCCTTCAAATCATTTTAAAATAAATTGTATTTGAAATAAATTATTTTTAGACGATAAAATTATTAAGTGCATTTGAATTTTTAAACATTGTGTGATCAAATATGTATATATTAGATGTGTCTCGTGCCTCCGGCACTGTATGGACGGTAGGATTTATCTCAAATTTTGGACGGTCCAAATAATTTATTGAGTGAGTAAGAAATTCAAAACTATTTGTATTTTATTAGATAGATATATATAGGTTTAAAATTGGGAAAACTCAAAAGAAAATAAAGGAAAATGAAAAGAAGATAGAGTTGTTAATTAACCATTCAATATATGTTACATTAAAATCTTTCTTGGAATTATTTATTTTTAGAATTGAAGTCATGTAGATAATTAGATTTATACTATAATTAATTAATTCATTTAATATTTTCCTTGATGTTTTTCAATTTCAAAAATAGGTAAGAGTCTTCCCCTTCTAGATTCAACTTATTTCTCAATCTTCCGAATGTCTTTCCAAATACATTAATTTGCATGCATGAGATAGAATTTATCTAGGAAAAAGAATATACACATAATGCATTTGCATTGAGGAATGATTAATTCATCTTTGCAATAAAGTATATATAGATTGGAACTAGAGCTTAATTATTTCATGGGGAACTTTGTAAATGAGGAAATTAAGACCGCTCTTTTGTAAGGTTTCCCCCATGATCTCTAGCTATCTACTTTTTGATCAAAATGATAAAGTTAATGCCACTTAAATTGGCTTTTTCGTAACAAGACAGAAATTACTAATATCTTTTCTAGTTTTCTTCTTCAACTGCATGCAGTTTCATCATTTTCTTACCCTGTAATCCTTTAGAGACAGTATAGACGACCCTTCACAGAATATATATATATATGGAGAGGTTAAAATCTTTTAAAATAAGCCAAAGATTTAACTGTCGTTTTTAGGTGTCTATGGCGACGATTCGATCCGTCGCCAAAGACTACATGGCTTATGGCGATGGATCGAACCGTCACCATAAACACCAAAAGAGCACGCATTAAATGCTTTGGTTTTAGCTTCGCTTTAAAGTCATTTAAACTTTGAAGACGACATAGATATATATATATATATATATATATATATATATATATATATAGGGGCGGATCCGAGCAGGGGTTGATTTTTTTGGGCTAAAAATTGGAGTGAAGAGTTGAAGCTTAGCAAGAGTTTGAATGCATTATAATGATGTGTTTAGTTTTTTTTTATAGTACTAGTATTATTTTTAAAAAAAATTGCCCCTCTCAATTAACTTTTTCATAAATCTGACCTCTTAAATTTATTAAGTTTTATTTTTGTCTATATCATGTACTTAAGAAAAATCAATATAAGCGTTGTCTATTCTGCCCTTCACATAAATCCACCACTATATATATATATATATAGCAAGGATCTTAGGCTCACCCTTATTGAGCTCACCTTGTCTTTTTTTTTTTTTTTTTAACAACTAATAAAAAATGTATAATAATTTTTGGAATTGAAAGTTTTTTAAAAAAAAAGTGTTTTTGGTGTGATTTGGGTACATATAACAAAACACTGTACAACACTGTTTTGTTATATGTACCCAAATCACACCCAAAACACTTTACGTGAAGGGTGAGCTCACGTGTTAGATGTGACCGTGTTGCATGTGATTTGCATAACACTTTATTTTAAAAAACATTTTTATTAGTTATTTTTTTTATAAAAAAAAAAAAAATTGCAGTGGTGAGCTCAATAAAGGTGAGCCTAAGAAATGGACTATGTATATATATATATATATATATATATATATATATATATCTGATCCGGATCAGTCATATACTTTATCTTACTCTACATGCTCACCCCTTTTTATGACAGGTTGGTCATACAACCGTCGCCTATACTTTTAGTGACGCTTATATGTTGTCCGTCGCTAAAAGTATAGATTTACGATTGTATGACCAAAACCGTCACCTAAAGGGGTGTATTTACGATGAAAGATAAGTAAGATGACTTCGATCCTTATTCTCTCTCTCTCTCTCTCTCTCTATATATATATATATATATATATATATATATTTAATAGTTCGAGTAGATATTCATGAGAAAGTGGAACAAATGATCAGTCCAACAATATTGATCAATAATTGGAGAATTATTAGCTCTTTGTATGATTAATTAGTTCCTTCGAATATATAAATCCAATTTTAATTTAGATTATTTTAAGACCTACGTACGATCATACTCTAATTAATATATATAAGTTCGTCGATAAACAAAGAAACATTTTATGTATTACATTCAGAAATACTTTAATTAATGCACGGATTAATCAATCAATAATGTTAAATATATATATATATATATAGTGTCTCATTCTCACTTTGTTAGGGACATAATTTGAACAATAAGAATTGGATTTTACCATCCTCTAGCTCACTAGAAAAATACACCCCTGGTTGCTTCTTCATTTTTTTTTTGCAATCTTAATAAATGGCAAGTTAAAACTATAATAAAGGTGTTATAAGATCGATTCCTTTTCTAAACTCGGAAGCGATGCTTCTAAATTTCTAATAAGTTCAAGACATGGCATCTAATTAAATTTCCAAATTAAATAATTTTCTATTGTGCTTAAAGAAGATATACTTAATTGAAACTAACTAATTACAATAGCTTCAATTTTATTTTTCTTTAATTTTTTTCATCAACATTAATGTTACTTATGGAAATCCTATATCACACGATTCCTCTCCAAACCAATTTGTCAAAACAGCTCTTCTATGCTAACATAATAATTAAACATGAATGTTTTATTATCTCACTTATTAATTTATATTTTTAAATACAAATATAAATACCTATTTATATTTATAAAAATACAAATAAATAAAATTATAAAACACTCGTATCTCATATTTAATTTTCATCTTCGCGTAAAGTTTTTCTTGTCAAAATCAATTGCTTTTCAAGGAAGTGAAATCCGCACACTTAATTGTGTCATGATCTAACCACAAAAGGAAGATATATTTCAAATACAGAAGCAAAGTGTTACTATATATATATATATATATATATATATATATATATATATATATATATATATATATATATATATATATATATAAAGATCTTCCAAAGCAGAATCGAAAAACTAACTAAAACGATAAATTCCGCTTATAACGACGGTTTTTTCCGTCACATAAAGATGTAAAGTTTTTTTTTGTTATAGCTAAAAAAATGCATCGCCATAATACTTGCTTAGATTCTTGGTTTACTCATTTCATTCATTTTGGAGAGAAATAATATATATATATATATATATATATATATATATATATATATATATATATATATATATATATATATATATATATTCTAAATCAAATTTCAAATCAATTCCTTTTTAACTTTTAAGATAATGATGTTCCATGCATTGCCACCAAATTATCTATTTTTGGGGCATGAATTTGGATGATGAATTAGTTCATTCGCGGAATCGAACTTTCTTTTACAATCTACGGTGATGTCTGTTAAGTATCCAGGCACACGTATCACACGGCACCTTGTAGGGGAAAGTAGATCCGTTACTTATCCATTATGGAAAATGACATATATTTGTGAATGTTTACGTCGGATTTTTTGATTCACAGTTATGTATATAAGTATTAATTAACGGTAATTTTGTTTTATTCTCAGTTACGTATATAAGTATTAACGGTAAATTTTTTAAAAAAATATGTAATAATTGGGGTCTTCCTATAATTCTTACGAATTCATAATTATAATTCAATGTAAATTTATCATTATTTTTAGGAAGAAAAAAAAGATAATTAAACAGTATAATTTTAAGGTGCCTAGCTAGCTATAATATTATCACTATCCTAGCTAGATAATATTCGTTTGACATCACATGCAAGTTCTAGTGATCAATCAAACATATATACTCGACTAAGAACAAGCATAAATTCAAATTGTGATTCAGATCCAAGTTTTGAAATGAGCAATTTATTTGGACAGTCTATAAAAACGAGTTATATTTCAAATAACCTTTACTGTAAAAATGTTATACAAATGCAATCTCATCTATAAAACTCGAATTGTGCTAGTGGACTACAAATTTTAACCATCTAAAATCCACATCCAAAAATTTAATCAAATTGGTGTAAGCTCCTTTATCTGATATATTTCTTAGACTACTGACTAATATTGCATGCTTATTAATCATGAATTTCTCTAGTACTTAATTATGTAATTAAGTTTTTGCTAAATTTTATTTATTGGATAGTGGATACAAGGAGCATATTTAGAACTTCACCTCGAACAAACATTCTACACTAATTGTACTCAACATAGATAAAGGAACCGCACCAAAGATTTGATTCGAATAGCACTTATATATTATACCTAGGAGAGAATATAACCTAACCACACAATTTTGTTCAAGAAAATTCAAAACACAACATTAGGGAGAAAAAATCAAATGTTCCTAAAAAGCATATGTTCTAAATTTTCAAGTTACACCAGATCGAATGTATATATATATATATATATATATATATATATATATATATATATATATATATATATATATCATGAACAAAAAGTAAAGTGCCTTAGCTTGGCTATCTAGTTCACCAGTAATGCTGCTGAGTATGCATGCAAGATATATGATCGAAATTGCAAAAACTCAACCACATCTTTTCCATGATATATCTATACAGTTTAATTTTGATGAAATGAAAATTTGTTTCTCGAGTGCTTAACCAATTGTACGGTGGGATTCCACCATTAATGTATGTTTAGCTAGCGCTGGAATCCTATAATGAAAGCACCAACTTTTCGTTCAGTAAATTTTGTCTGCCGAGTGCTGTTTCTTGTGTAATTTGAAGACTCACTTATCCATAATAATCATATCTTTGAGCTAATTGGGTGACAAATTAACAAGGGCTTGGCTTATACTTCAATTTTTATCGTCAGAACATTATATTATCAGAGCTGGAATTAAGAAATATATATTGTTTCTCTAGCTATAAGGGCGTCAAATTAACTATAATTTATTAAGTTAACGAGCTAGCTAGTATATATGGTTCAAAAAGGGAACTAGAGGGAATAATATATATTAAGAAAAACTTATCTGTTTGACAGACAAATATAAGTCTTAATTACCACTAATTAAGCTATCTTCTTTGAAAATGCAGTCTTTTATGTATTTATTTATAAAAATCATTTTCGGGAGTCGATGATTAAACATTTAACAAATGAGCACTTAACTATCGTGCGTGCCAAACACAATCTTCGACTAACCGCTTTTGAGTCTCCCAATCAATTAATGGGACGTTGATCGATGAAACCGTTTTTATTATACTACTAACATGCATGCACTAGCTAATTAACCCTACACTCCAAATCACCACCATGCCATGCATGCCCTACACTCGCATCACATAGCACTAAAAAGAAACACCATAACCATTTGGTTGTCAAACAATTCAAGTAGCCCCCACTTCCCAAACAAACCAACTAAAGCAAATAAACAAAAGCACTTTCCATTAGAGAGATCCACAAATATACAACTCTCCTCGATCTCTTTAATTTTTCTCTTATTTATTTATATATATATATATATATGTATGTATGTATCATCAAATGGGAAGATTGATTCTAGCTTGTTGCGTAAATAATGGGCAAGTGTTAGTAAATGGATAACGGAATCTAAAAAGATGTGCATTTTTACCGAGCATGAATAGGTGTCCTACAAACTTGAGTTTACTTTATTTGTCTATAAAAAGGCATTTCAATATTTCAATTAAGTGTAGTACTCACTAATTCCAAACAATTAAGTGTTTGGAGCTCCTTAGCATATACTATATATAGAGAGAGAGAAATTAAAATTACCTATCCAAATAATGGGAGAGCTATCGGCATTCGGAGCATTGAGCCTATACCTAATTAAGATAAGGCCATACTTGGCTATGGTCTCTCTTCAGTTTGGATATGCAGGAATGTATATTATCACCATGGTCTCATTAAAGGGTGGCATGAGTCATTGGGTTCTTGTGGTGTACCGTCATATTGTTGCCACTCTAGCTGTCGCTCCGTTCGCCCTTGTTCTTGAAAGGTTTCTATATATATATATATATGTGTGTGTGTGTGTGTGTGTGTGTGTGTTTTTCTCTATTTTAATATTTCTCCATGCATGCAGAGAGATGAAATTGTTTAATGTACTAATCCAATATTATTGACACCATTTTTTTTATTTTACTATTTTTTTGCAGGAAAACAAGACCAAAGTTGACGATCTCAGTGTTTTTGAAAGTGATGCTGCTTGCTTTATTGGAGTAATGTTCTAAACTCCTCTAGAAGAACCTAGTCATATACATACATACATACATACATACATACATACATATATATATATATATATATATATATATATATATATATATATATATATATATTGATTTATAACAAAGGTTTGTTATATATATATATATATATATATATATATAAGAAAGATCTATAACACATATTTATTATGAATTAAAAATGAACATATATCATAATTATCAATATTAATTTATTACTAGAAGAATTAACGATCGAGATTAAAAATAGAAAATCACTCGTTCATTATTATTAGTAGCAGATGTAAGCTAGCCGTCATATTACGTAGTAACGGACGGATGATTTTTTATTTCTAATATTCTTGTCCGTTAGATCCTGTTTTGTTTTATACGATAATAATGATGTTTGCTCATTTTTGATTCAATAACAATATACGTGTTAATTATGAATCATTACCTAACTATATATTGCATGATAGCTAGGGTTAGCTGTATATATATTAGTTTTATGCTTCATATCACTAGGTAGACTGTTTTTTGTGAAAGAAAAATAGGCAGATCGAGCTAGTGAGTACTGACCTTAATCTACAAGTTAGCCAATATTTGAGAACTCAAGTTTTCTACTAACTTTACACAATGAGAATAAACTAAAGTTCAAAAACTCACACTTAAAGTTTCCCTTTTAGTAACATTAACATGTGATATATATTTTGTATATAAATAAAACTTTTCCTATATATATATATATATATATATATATATATATATATATATAAAAATCTTACTTTAAATTAAAAAAATAAAATAAAATAGAACTAGCTAGCTCGTATATATAAATCCGAAATATATATTACATGCATGGCAATTGTTTTCCTTAATATGAGATCATTATTTTTTGAATGTGATTAATTGGCTATATATGTTTCAGGCCTGTGATTGATCAAAATTTATACTATATGGGGATGAAGTACACATCCGCAACATTTACAGCTGCCACCGTCAATGTCCTCCCAGCGCTTACCTTTATCATGGCAGTTGTTTTCAGGTATTTCATTTAAATTTAAATTAAAATTCAAAACCACCTAAATTAATTAATTAATTAATTCAGATACTTAATTAGATTTGTAGATTAAGTGCACATTTACTAGATTCTCACCCAAAAAATCGAATGGTCCCCACCAATCATAATCTTCCGAAAAAAAATAATCAATAAATAAATAAATTACTTAATTAATTAAAAAAAAGTTGATAACCTAATAGCCCTTTTGTTCCATAAAAAATAACTTAAATACAATGCACAAAAATAAAGATTATTTTATTGATACTCTTCCTCTATTTAATTTTTTTATTTAATTTGCACGAAAAGTTTCGTGTATTTAAATAATTATTTTTGGGACGGGAGGAGTATTCTGATGTCGCATGCATAGCGTATTACAATAAATAACTCAAAAGGGAAAAATTATAACATGGTGGGACCAAGAATGAAAGATGAATGATATTTTCAACATACCTTAAGTACATTATTTAGTGAAAATAAAAACAATTTGTACTAATTAATTATTTCATAATTAGGATTGAGAGAGTTAACTTGAAGCAAAAGCATGGACTAGCAAAGGTGATTGGGACATCAATTACACTGTCAGGAGCAATGCTAATGACCTTGTATAAAGGCCCAATAGTCGATATATTATGGGGTTACTCCCATGGATCAGCCCACCAGAATTCCAGCAGTACATCTACCGGTCAGCATTGGGTCACCGGCACAATCATGCTCCTTTCCTGCACCGTTGGTTGGGCCGCTTTCTTCATTGTTCAAGTGAGTTTAATTTTGAAAACTGATATTTTTACATAGCGACGGTTTTTATCGTCGTTATACATTTATATTGACACTTTTCATGTAAAAATATCAAAAAATCATGTAAAAATATCAATTTCCTTTAATTTTCTCTACTCTTTACCCAATTTCACCTCATACACATTTAATTAATGACGGAAAAATGAGATTTAGAGAATACATTAGTCGTGGTTGCTAATAATTGAGTTACTTGTGTCACCACTAAACGTGTTATTTTTTGTCGCTAAAGTATTGTGGGAAATTAAGTGCAATAGAGGGATCATCATTCTCCTCCATTACACTTTTTTTCTTTCTTAAGAGTAATGTTACATACACAAATTATTCTACAAATATTTTACAGACGGTTGATGTGACATACTCCACCTCAGCATATTGATCAACAAATTGCTTCAATGTAGTCTTCAGTCCCACACAATATGCTGAGGTGAAGTATGCCACATCAGCAGTGTGTAAAATGGTTTGTCTTTAGCATTATTTTTTTCTTAATACACATATTTTGATTCAAAAATATTTCTTAATGACAGAATTACCAAAAACACAATTATTTACGACGAATTTTGTCATGTCGCTAAATTTAAATTTTTTGTTACTAAACATGTATTGAGGGAATTGAACGTTATGCTCAAATCTCAAAAAAGATAATAAAAAATAAAGATAGATAGTCAAATAGAACTCTCATTTTCGGACAGACGGAATGTTATGATTATTTTATGCAAGTTCATGTATACTTACATTGGTTACATATAAATTTGGATCAGTCAATTACCTTGAAGGAGTACCCGGCAGAGTTGTCTTTGACGGCGTTGATATGTTTCATGGGAATGGTGGAAGGTGGGGTTGTGGCGCTTGTAATGGAGCGCGACATGAGTGCTTGGCGGCTTGGTTTTGACTCCAGGCTTCTTGCTGCTGTTTATTCCGTAAGCAACACCTTTCCGATAATTATTAGTTTGTGTATAAAATTGGTTTAATTGGTCCTAATTATATGTTGGTAAATTTTGTGATTAGGGCGTGGTTTGTTCTGGAATCGCGTATTATGTACAAGGTTTCGTAAACAAAGTACGAGGTCCTGTTTTTGTTACGGCCTTCAGCCCTCTAGCCATGATCATCACCGCGATTCTTGGGGCCATCGTATTAGCCGAGCAAGTCCACCTTGGAAGGTAATAGTATGGATCTGGTTAGCGTCTATTTTTTTACGGTAAGTTGGTTAATCGATTCAATAAAATAAAACACATAACATCGCATCGCGCAAATGCAAAGACTCTATCGCCAATCAATTCAACTTACCCAAAAAACTTCTTCATGCTAACCACTTCCTAACAATATATATGTCATTTTTTGAACAGTTTTTGATCGCAACAGATATATACACTATTATATTGAAAAAAAATCATTTTTTGCGCTGAAAATATCAGTTCCGCTCCTGTTAAAATTAACTAATGAGTGGTTGGTTGTTGGATTATGATGTTTCAGTTTGATTGGAGCAATTATTATAGTGTTTGGTCTTTACTCAGTGGTGTGGGGAAAAAGCAAAGACCAAAACTTGGCATGTGAAAAAGTTGCAGCCCAAGAACTGCCAGTGGTATGGGACAACATAAATAAATCAGCTGGCAATTTTGTTGATGACATTATTGATGGACCTGCTGGGAAATCAAATACTGCAGTGAAGAAATCCCAAATAGAAGATCCATGAAAAATGAAGAAGATGAATATTCTATGTTTTTCCTCTGTTTGGAATTGCACTTAAATATAATGTCTTTTTTATTTTATGTACCACAACTTTGAATATCACTTCGGTATATCAATATGATTTTGGTCCCTCAATTTCAATAACTTTTATTTCAGATATGCTGTACAAAAACTAGTATAAAACAGGACAATTCCTCTTGCTTCTTGCTTGTTATTTCTGTTATCCCAATTCCTATTGTTGCTGGAAATTCTTCTTAAGTTGCTGGGTAAACTTTGCGAAAGTTGTTGCTGGTCTATTCTATGGAGCTTAACGGTGTTGGTCATGCCTATGTATTAGCTTGTTAACTGTAATGCTCTGTTGGGCCTCTTGTCTTGTAATCTTTTATAATCTTGACATCATAGGTTTTATGATGTCTATGCTATATTCTGATTGGGGTATCCCATGAGATTGTAATTCTCAATTTTACTATTAGTAAAATGTTTAAACATGTCGGATCAAATCTTTTTGCCATTGACATTTTCATTTTATTTTAAATTCACTTCTCTAAATTTTATAAAATTTTAATTTTATCTTACATAATTTACACATACTGTTCGTGTGCATCGAGGATTCCACTTGAGTTGGAAATGAAAGGAATAGAATCTAAATAGGGCGATTTTTATTAGTGGATCAAGGAATATTCAGATTGGACCAATAGGGTCATTTTGCATAATGGACCTGTTGGGCCATGATATTTTAGACATATTGGACTACCTTTATTTTGGGTCTGTGAAGTATTAGGTCGAGCCAGTGGGCCGGACCATTGGGTGAGTATGGTTTCACTTGGGCTTTGACCGGTGATAATTATGGGGATAAAACTTGACTGTCATCTCTGCATTTAATTAATGGGGATTAGACATATTTCTACCGGGTGGCAACAAATGATGGGAAGAAAGCAAGTCTTTGTCATTGCATTGGGATGGGGTCGAGAGAGATTCGGTTGCATCTGAGACAAACGTGAGAATAAATGAGGCCGGAACATAACACAAAGCGAGGTAACTGATATTTTCTCTTATCAAAACACTAGAGCTATACACCTCCATTGTTATCCTCAGTATTTTCACTGTCTCGACTCTTACTTAGGAGTTATCCCCGACTCATCCAAGTCGCCAAGCTTCGGTATCGACGTGTTTATTTATCTTGAGTTAGACGCGCTTTTACGTGATTAAGGCGCGTGGAAAGATCTTGGCGTTAACATGACCTATATTTTTTCATGAGTTATATTAGGACGTAGTAATTAATATGAAGTTAATTTAGGTCAATTTATGAATATAGTATCGACACGCAGGTGAGATGTGATCTTTCTCTGCGTGTCAGCACTTTATTAGTCACATGATCAACTTATCATAAAATTAATTTTATAATAACGAGATCTCTTATATTAGCTTCCCCAAATCTTTAATTTTGCAGAACTGTGTGGGTGTGGTACTAGGCATTTTTTTTTTATAAAATTGAGCCTTTTGTCTTTAAAATGTTACTTGCTCCTAATTTTTGTAGTTGCTGATGCATGTGCAAATCACATATGTTTCAAGAAAGGTTGTAAATAGTAATAGAAAAAATCGTATTCGTCTGTATCCGTAGTCGAAAAAAAGCAGATATTATTCGTATTCTAAAGAAAACGAATATATCCGTATTCAGTTTAATGGTATCCGTAAATAAACAGATACGAATACGAAAATAGACGTATTCGTATTCGTTTAACTACCGTAAATATATCTTACAGATAATGGATATCCGATTCAATTAAATATCCAAATTGTATATATATATATATATATATATATATATATATATATATATATATATATAAAATAAGCAAGATAATTTTTAAAAAAAAATAAATGAGTGAACCCTAAAAGCCTAAACTTAGTGTTTTAAATAATTCTATATGATATAAAAGTGTTGTAAATTAATACGTTACCATCATGATTTTTTTGTTTTAATGGTAACATAAATTTTAATAACTATATATAAGTAAGATTTTAATAACATCTTTTATATTTTTAAAAGAAGTGTACATTTTCATAAAAATAATTAAGAATTAAAATTTTAAACTTTAATTTTTTTGAATTTATATTTTATAAAACTATACTTGTAAGACCTCAACTTATTATAAATAAAATTAAATTTTCTTTATTTATTATTTTGAAATAGTAAGGGTTGCATTGATTAATGTGGTTAGTTATGGGTAAAATGCGAAAATATTTTAAATAAGCAGGTGGTTATAAAATATTCATTATTGTCGGAGAATATTTGTTTGGTCGTGGAATATTCTTGCTGTCGGGGAATATTAAATGCGATGGCGCAACCTTGTGGGCCCCATAACTGAAAGATTGGATGAAGAAAACGACAAGTATAAGTTGTTTATAAATAACTGGCCTTGATTATTCACAGTTAATAATGTTGGAATACCGTGGTTAAAACACAATAATACGCTATTTGTTATCACAAGGCGCTGATTACCTATTGCACACCAATTATTGATTCTTACGTGAAGGCACTACTCAATAATTGTTACAGATTATTATTGTTCAAAGATTTTATTTTATTGATTCAATAATTGTTGCGTTGATATTTTATATTACCGTTGTTTGAATAATTATCACTTTACTACACAAATTTTTTCCATTATCGAGCAATAATTCATATTATCTGAATAATATTATTAGATAACATTATTGGCAATGTCTAGAAAGTTCTATCTAAGGAGAGGTTTGGTCACCTAATCAATTGCATGCAAGAAGGAGAAATTCTTATTGAAAGCCCCTCTTTCCTGAACCTGCTCGTTGTCAATATTATGATTCTATAATATTATTTATGAATAATTAATTATTGATTTATATGATAAGGAAAATATTTATTTTATGTGGATATAGATGGAGAAAATTTTTAAAGTGACAATTGTTGAAAATCGATATTTTATCTTTTCTGATAAAATAATATTTTATTATATTATTATAATATAATAATGATGATATTTTTACAATGAATGTGGGATATATGAGTATATGAGGAGAAAGAGTATTTTTCTTGCAAAAGTTGTTTAAAACATGTTAATATGTGGGCCCATTTCTTGACTGAAATTTGATTATAGCCTGTAAAATCGCCCGTTTATGGATTTCGGTCAATTTCTGTTTGGAATTTGGAAAAACTTTCTTCTGCAAAGTTGTAGATAATGAAATTTCCTATGGAAAAGACATGTGGTTCAAATTTTTCTGATAAAAGGGCTAGTTATTATGAATTATTAAAGTTCTGTAGTTCTGAAATAATTGATTTTTGGAAGTTTTAATTATTTTTTTAATAAAAACGTTTTTAACATTATGGTGTGTTCCACATGTGTGTTGAATGGGCTGATTTCAGATTTTCTACGGTGGGCTTGAAATTTTTTATAATATATTAAAATTATATTAAATTTTCTGCTTTGGTGTTCTAAGCATTTTCCTATAAATAGGGTGCTTAGGTTAGAATTAAAAATCACACCAGAAACTGAAATCTTCTATCTCTTTCTCTCTCTATATATTGAGCGTACTTTTGTGAGTATTTTAGTATGTGACGCCCCCAAAACAGGTCCATTCCACCCAACCCATTATGAGTCGCCAAATACATGGTACAAAAATAAATACAACTTCAGTAATACGACAACACATATAGTGTGAGTTTGAATACAACTATTGTCTAATAGAGAGTATAAAAACTTAAAAGGAGTCCTTATTACAATTATTGATACACTATTTCATAGAATAGTGAGGACTACTAATGCAACCATCTGGACCGTCAATCCATTCCCATTAGTCCCAAAATATATTCTCATTTCCTGAAGAAAACAGTGAAAGAAATGGTGAGCTTAACTAGCCCAGTAAGAAATATTATGACTAAGATAATATACAACAAATTATCATTAGTCTTCAACAGTATAACAACCGATAGAATATAATAGACAACAAGTTTTAAATCAATAACTACAGCGGAATAAACAATCCATTAGAAGAGTCAAGTAAATTATAAAATCTACTATCTTCTATGATTAAAAAAGTTTTTCATAATATTTATCGCTGAGACTCAGCTAAAAAAATAATCAACATCATTAAATCATCCCTGCACTACAGGCCAATGATATTCTTTAGTATCACGACCACAAATTATCCATGCACTACGGCCAATGATATTCGTGTATTCATCAACGGTCCTGATCATGCCATAAAATAATTCATCTTTGCACTGCGGCTAAAGAGAATCCATAGCCATAATCATACTAAAAACTGTCCATCAATGCACTACGGGCCAATAAGGACTTTTACCACATCATTTGTAACATTACGGTCATGATTATACCGAATAATCCTTGGTCATAATCATACCAAGTCCATCTATGCACTACAGGCCACAGATGACTTTCAACAATTGGTCATGTTCATCTCAACACCTGTTCATCTTTGCACTACGGGCCAAATATATACATCAAGTAATCATTCATCTTTGCACTACAGGCCAAAGATATTCATCAATTAATCATTCATATAGGACTGAGGATAATGAAAAATATTTTAAAGAAAACGAATCTAGTGAGATAACAGATTAAATATTAAGGATTCGTATTACAGTTTATCCAAGTTCAATAATATTCCGAAATAACTAATTTTGAAGCAGAATTCAAAAATAATGATCAAAACATGGATACAATCAAAGATAGTAACCATAATAGACAACTTGGACAAAAAGAAGAAAATTTCATTTTTTTGGTGAATAGTGTCGTATTCGTGAATAGTGTCGTATACATGAATAAATAGCCATATATCGTGAATAATAACTTACACACAAAAAGTTCTAAATTTGATAAAAAGTTCATACCAATATTTCGGCATAATGATATTGAAGAAAATATCATTTAAGAAGAAGATAATATCTCTTACGAATATTAAACGAAAATAATATTCCTTTCGAATATTGAACGAATATAATATTCCTTACGAATATTAAATGAAAATAATATTTCTTGCGAATATTAAACGAAATAATATTCATACGAATACGAAAAATAATATCTCTTCAGAATATGAAATAAATAAAACCCTTACCTCAAAAAAGACAAAGACTTATATCGAAATCTTTGGATATAGTCTTTGAAGGACTTGCACCGTATAGCAACACTCAAAGTATCAAAATACTCACAAGAATACGCTTGATAATATAGAGAGAGAAAGAGAGAAAGCTTATATTTCTGGTGTGATTTTTAATTCTAACTTAGCCCTCTATTTATAGGAAAATTGTAGCACGCCGAAGCAGACTTGACCTGCTACCTGATGGCTTTACCTGCTACTATTGCCATCCACCACATTTGAAATTCAATTTGAGCACATTTCTCACCAACCAAAAGTGGGGCTCACCAATTCTAGAATTTTTCACCAAAATGATAAATTCGGATACTTCAACAATTTCTGAACCAGTCACCTCTTAAAATTCATAACAAATCATACGTTCATTTTTAACGGTTCAAAATTTGTGGACATATACTCAACTTATATATGTATAACATATCCAAAAATTACAACGATCCAACAGTTGGATTAAATATTATAACTCACACAATAAAGTCAGTAAGAACAATTGATTTGATATTTTAATACATCCAATCCGACAAAATACTGATAAAATACCTCAACATTAATTCTTTCATTTATAACCACATAAATAAATCCATCATTTATATCCACATCAAATAAATATTTCATTAGCATATAAATCAATAATTAATTAGTCATAAATAATATTACAGAATCACAATAATGACAACCAGGCAGTTCCTAAGAAAGAGGGGGCTTTCCGATAAGGATTTCTCCTTACTGGCGCGCAATTAGGTGACCAAACCTCTCCTTGACATAACTTTCTAGACATTGCCAATAATGCTATCTAATAATATTATTCAAATAATATGAATTATTGATCTGATAATGGAGATACTGTGCAGTGACAATTATTGAAACAACAATAATATAAAATATCAACGCAAGCAATTATTGAACCAATAAAATAAAATATTGAGCGAAGAATTACCGTAACAATTATTGAGTAGTGCCTTTTACGTAAGAATCAATAATTCACAATCTTTATGCGCAATACCGTGTCTTCTCTTGTCCATCCACGCGTATTCTCAGTATTTTAACCACCGGGTATTCCAACAAAGATTAATTGGTAATAACTACGCCGTTATTTATAACAACCCAAACTTGTCGTTTTCTTCATCCGCGGGTTATCCGTTATAGGGCCCACAAATGGATGCGCCAAATCGTCATTTAATATTCCCAAGCGGAAGAATATTCCACGACCAAACGAATATTCCCCGACAACAATGAATATTATATAACAACTTGCATACTTTGCAAAATTTATAAATACTACCCACAACTAAAACATTATCTCAAATCCACACTATAATATTCAAAAAAATTATTTCGAGAAAATTAAATATTTATTCATAAAATCTGGGGTCTCATAATCTCCCCTTCTTATGGAATTTCGCCCTCGAAATTTATGTACGTACCTGGTATGCCGAACAGCTGAGGATACCTTGACTTTACTTCAAATTCTAACTCTTGAGGTATAACCTTTGAGTGTCGAATGTGATCCTTCTTATCCAAGATTTTAACACGTATCTCCTCATACGTTAAATCTTCTGTTATCTCGTCTAATTCCAATTCAATAATGTGGTTCTAGTCGTCCACATATTTACGTAACATCGATACGTGAAAAACGTTATGAACACGCGACATACTTAGCGTTAAGGCGAGTCTATAGGCCACAGTTCCTACTCGATTGATGATTTCAAATGGGCCAATAAAATCGAGGGTTGAGAATTTCCTCTCTTCATCGACTCTTGCTTCTAGAATAACTCCTTCTTGAACCTTCTTCTTCACATTCATCAGCTCCGGGTCTATAGCTTGAGCAACTTTAACTTTATCGTCGGTTCTAATCATATATTTACTATCCTCACGTAGGTTCGTATATTCGCACTTGTAAACGCATACGATCTCCTGCTCAATGCGTCAGCTACCACGTTCGTTTTTCCCACGATGGTATTGAATGGTATAATCGTAATCTTCAACAGCTCGAGCCAACGTCTTCAGCGCATAATACGTTCGTTTTAGGTGAAAAAATATTTGAGAGTTTTAGAAATGGGTTTTGTACTGGGGTCAATACAAAATTCGATTTCACGCTCTAGGGGTAGGCTAAGAAGTCCCTCGAGAATACGTCAGGGATTTATTAACAATAGAAATATCATTTATAATTGTGACTCTCATCCAAGACTTGGATAGCACATGTAATGAAGGTTTCTCCTAACGGAGTTTCAACCGATAAGTCAAAGTCTAATTTCTCCGGAATCAAATTTAAACGTTGAGCGCAAGCAAGAGAGATAAAAGAATGGGTAGAACCGGTATCTAATAAGGTATAGACTTCGCAAAAATTTATAATTAACTAACCCGTGATAACTTCGTTCGATTCCTCGTCAGGGTAATTCAAAATTGATCTTCAGATTCTCTCAATTCTTTGTCGAAAAGAAATACATATCATCTATTTTAGCTTTCTTGGATCGGACTTCTCTTTCCACCATATCAACGCGTCGTGCGGCTTTTACCCATGCATCTTTCATTCTCACTCGTTTAGTTACTTCTTCTTTCAGCTGCTCCTTGACGTTTGAATTCTCAGATTCCAGCTTTAATATCGTATACTCTGCCAAAGAGTGCTTCTGTTCAACCATCGCACATCGGGTAATACAATTTTGAATTGTTGCATCCCTTTGTTCTACGACCGCCTGCCGTTCTTTAACATGCTCTTCTAACTCATGAATACGATTTTGCAATTCTACATTTTGATCAATAAGTTCTTCTAATAAATCATCCTCAGGTTCTTCTTCTTCCTCACTCTCAGTTGCTACCTTTGCGACTAGCTTGAGTGCAACTTTTAATTCCTCAATCACCACATGGATATCTCTAATCACATTAACCTGGTTGGTGATTAGAGGTGTCTCCACGGTCTCATTCACACCATTATTAACATTTTCAGCTGCCATTTTAAACACTGCCACAAAACAAGGGTTAATTGACATGCAACATATTATCCCTATACTCTGACCGACCAATTAAATACCAAATAAACTTAGGTAGGTCATACTAACGAAAGAATTCCCCGTCTCTCCCCTCCTAGTTCTTGTCTCACATCTCAGCCAGAGATCATATCCCTAAGCTTTGATACCAACTATGATGCCCCCAAAATAGGTCCATTCCACCCAACCTATTATGAGTCGCCAAATACATGGTACAAAAACAAATACAACTTCAGTAATACGACAACACATATACTGTGAGTTTGAATACAACTATTGTCTAATAGAGAGTATAAAAAATCAAAATGAGTCCTTATTACAATTATTGATACACTATTTCACAGAATAGTGAAGACTACTAATGCAACCATCTGGACCATTAATCCATTCCCCGACTAGTCCCATTTATATTCTCATTTCACAGAGAAACAAAGAAAAGAAAGGGTGAGCTCAACTAGCCCAGTAAGAAATATTATGACTAAGATAATATACAACAAATTATCATTAGTCTTCAACAGTATAACAACCGATAGAATATAATAGACAACAAGTTTTAAATCAACAACTGCAGCGAAATAAACAATCCATTAGAAGAGTCAAGTAAATTATAAAATCTACTATCTTCTATGATTTAAAAAGTTTTTCATAATATTTATCGCCGAGACTCAGCTAAAAAAATAATCCACATCATTAAATCATCCCTGCACTACAGGCCAGAGATATTCTTTAGTATCACGACCACGAATTATCCATGTACTACGGCCAAGGATATTCGTGTATTCATCAACGGTCCTGATCATGCCATAAAATAATTCATCTTTGCACTACGGCTAAAGAGAATCCATAGCCATAATCATACCAAAAATCTGTCCATCAATGCACTTCGCCAATGAGGACTTTTACCACATCATTTGTAACATTATGGTCATGATTATACTTTAGAATAATCTTTAGGTCATAATCATACCAAGTCCATCTATGCACTACTGAATACACGATGACTTTCAACAATTGGTCATGTTCATCTCAACACTGCTCATCTTTGCACTACGCCAAAGATATTCATCAGGTAATCATTCATCTTTGCACTACAGGCCAAAGATATTCATCAGTTAATCATTCATCTAGGACTGAGGATGATGAAAAATATTTTAAAGAAAACGAATCTAGTGAGATAACAGATCAAATATTAAGGATTCGTATTATAGTTTATCCAAGTTCAATAATATTCTGAAATAACCAATTTTGAAGCAGAATTTAAAAATAATGATCAAAACATGGATACAATCAAAGATAGTAACCATAATAGACAACTTGGACAAAAAGAAGAAAATTTTATTTTTTTGGTGAATAGTCTTAAGTATATTGAATAGTCTTATATCATGAATATATAACTCTCAGACACAAAAAGTTCCAAATTTGATAAAAAATTCATACCAATATTTCTAAGCATAATGATATTGAAGAAAATATCATTTAAGAAGAAGATAATATCCCTTACGAATATTAAACGAAAATAATATTCCTTTCGAATATTGAATCTAATATAATATTCCTTACGAATATTAAATGAAAATAATATTTCTTATGAATATTGAATCGAAATAATATTCATACGAATCTGAAAAATAATATCTCTTGAATATGAAATAAATAATACCCTTTACCTCAAAAAGACAAGATTTATGACCTCTGGAATCATCGGATATAGTCTTTGAATGGACTTGCATCAGATATAGCAACACTCAAAGTATCAAAATACTCACAAGAATACGCTCGATAATATAGAGAGAGAAAGAGAAAGCTTTATATTTACGGTGTGATTTTTAATTCTAACTTAACCCTCTATTTATAGGAAAATGGTATGCCTTCAAGTAGACTTGACTTTGTACTGATGGTGGCTTTACCTGCTACTATTGCCACCCACCACATTTGAAATTTAATTTGAGCACATTTCTCACTAACCAAAAGTGGGGCTCACCAATTCTAGAATTTTCCACCAAAATGATAAATTCGGATACTTCAACAATTTCTGAACCAGTCACCTCTTAAAATTCATAACAAATCATACGTTCATTTTTAACGGTTCAAAATTTGTGGACATATACTCAACTTATATATGTATAACATATCCAAAAATTACAACGATCCAACGGTCAGATTAAATATTATAACTCACACAATAAAGCTGTAAGAACACCAATTTGATCTTTTAATACATCCAATCCGACAAAATACTGATAAAATACCTCAACATTAATTCTTTCATTTATAACCACATAAATAAATCCATCATTTATATCCACATCAAATAAATATTTCATTAGCATATAAATCAATAATTAATTAGTCATAAATAATATTACAGAATCACAATAATGACAACCAGTGCGGTTCCTCAGAAAGAGGGGCTTTCCGATAAAGGATTTCTCCTTCTTGACGCCGCAATTAGGTGACCAAACCTCTCCTTGATGAACTTTCTAGACATTGCCAATAATGCTATCTAATAATATTATTCAAATAATATGAATTATTGATTTGATAATGGAGATACTGTGCAGTGACAATTATTGAAACAACAATAATATAAAATATCAACGCAGCAATTATTGAACCAATAAAATAAAATATTGAACAGTAATTACTGTAACAATTATTGAGTAGTGTCTTCTTATGTAAGAATCAATAATTCACAATCTTTGTGCAATCTGGTAATACCGTCTAAATGCATCGCGCATCCAATTCATCGTATTTTAACTACAGGGTATTCCAATAGTGTTAACGGTAACAACTACGTCGTTATTTATAACAACCCAAACATGTCATTTTCTTCATCTGACAGTTATCCGTTATGGGGCCCACAAATGGTCATGCTGTCAGTAAATTTAATATTCCCCAAGCGGAAGAATATTCCACGACCAAACGAATATTCCCCGACAACAATGAATATTATATAACAACTTGCATACTTTGCAAAATTTATAAATACTACCCACAACTAGAACATTATCTCAAATCCACACTATAATATTCAAAAAAAATATTTCAAGAAAATTAAATATTTATTCATAAAATCTGGGGTCTCACATGTAGTGCAAAGATGAATATTTGATTTCAGTTATATATTGATTGATGTTATAGGGATAAAAGATAGACGATGAACTTTTAAATTCATATATAGAAGATAGTAGATTTCATTCTCTACTTAACTCTTCTAATGAATTATTATTTTCGCTGCGAATATTGATTTAAAACTTGTTGTCTATTGTATTCTATTAGATTTTTCCATGTTGAAGATTTAACGATAATTTGTTCTATATTATCTTAGTCATAATGTTCTTTATTTGGGCTAGTTGAGCTCACCCTTTTCCTTTGTGTTCCATTTTTTCTCCTCGGGAGGCGAGAATGTAATGCGAGTACTTAGTGGGGTATGGAATGAAGGTTTTAGAAAGTAGTTTTAGTAGTCCTCACCATTTTATAAAATAATGTATCAATAATTGTACTGAGGACTTATTTGAGTGTGGATATTGTCTAGATGACAATATTTGTATTTAAACTCATAGTTTTTATGTTGTATTAATAAAATTGTAGTTATTTCTGTACCATGTATTTTGACGACTCAAAATAGGTGTTGTATACCTATTTTGGGGACGTCACAATACTCATTTTTGAAAAAATAGAAGTTTCTAATATTTTTTCCTGAAAATAATAACTTTTTTTAAAACTTTTTTAAATAATAATTATTTTTAATATTTAAAAAATATTTGTTAACATAATAATTATTTTGAATATTACTATACCCATTTTATGAAAAATTAAAACTTTCTAATATTTGTTCCTAGTAATAATAATAATTTTTTAAAATATTTAAAGTAATAATTATTTTTAATATTTTAAAATAAAATATTATTTTTAAAATAGTAATTATTTCTAAAATAATTTTAAAACTTTGTAGTTTTTTTTAAAATTAATTGGTGAAATTGGGGCTGGGTTGAATCAAAATAGGTCGGGTTTGAGTTAAATCGGGTAAAAGAAATAGAATCGACAAAAAATGTCATTTTAAGCACTTAATTGACAAAAAAGAATTTTAGAGACAAATTTAAAAGTGAATGACAACTTAAAGGGTTAGAAGTGTCAAAATTTTGTAGCAAACATCATGAAAAGTTTGAAAACATTTTTTGATAAAGACAAAAATGCAATAACAGAAACAAAATTACAAAATAAAATGTTTTTTTTTGTGCTAAATTAACGGTTTTTATTATTCTATTAAGATTTGGGATGTGTTTTGATCCCATGTTGAAAGTAGGACTGTGCACTATTTCGGTTTTTTCTGATTTTTTCGATTTTTCGGGTTGGCAGTACAAAAAAAATCGGTCCGAATTCGATACAAAAAAAATAGGTATATATTAGTTTTTGGGTACCAATTTCGATACGAAGTTTTTATGGTTCGATATTATTGAACCGGACCGGTATATAACGGTTTTTTAATTTTTTTAATTAATAAATAATAATTATAATTATAATAAAATAATAATTATAATAATAAAAATAATATTAATAAAAATAATAATTATATTAATTTTTGATAAAAACCGATACCGATATCACTAATTTCGATATCGGTTCAGTTTGGGCCGGGATCCACACCCCTATTTGAAAGAAACACCGAATGGGAATGTACAAAATGGTAAATATGTAATTTGGACTTTTCTGACATGGCACCATCTCATTGGGTTAACCTAATACTATCAGACTAACGTTCATCACTTGTTCTCTTCTCTCGCTTATATGAGACTGGGCTTCACTCCCTTTGTCTATCTCTCCCCTCCAATTTGACGATTGGATCTGCCTCTCCTTCAGGTTCAGAGAGTGAAATACTAATATTTATTTACCTGTAGAGAGAGAAAATCCATTCCCAGTTCTGAATTTTGGCTTATCAACTGATAAAAATTGTAGGAGGGACAAGCCAATAGAACAAAAATGGTGATGTGGGTATTTGGATATGGGTCCCTAATTTGGAAAGCTGGCTTTCGTTATGATGATAGCCTTGTGGGTTTCATCAAAGGCTATCGCCGTGTCTTTTACCAAGGTCTCACTCTCTCTCTCTCTCTCTATATATATATATATATATATATATATAATAATTGATTGACTAATGCACCTTTTTTTTTAATCAGTACTTTGTTGGGTATGTTTTTGGAAGGCAGTACAGATCATAGAGGGACTCCAGAGTACCCAGGAAGAACAGTTACATTGGAACCTGCAAAGGGGGAGGTTTGTGTAAGTTTTTCACTCATTTTTTTTTAATTATTTATCTTTCTCTATTATTATGTCCATGTATCCAAAATTTTAGTTTACATGTTACATAATTGAATTAAACTGATGGAAAATTTAATTAACAGTGTATGTAATATGTTAAATTTGACTTTAATTTTGCTTGGCTACCTAAATTTTGTGCATGACACATAGTTTGTTGCCCAAATTATATCATGGATTTGGTCTATCTGGTTTTATAAGCGGCTATTACTATAACTTACATTTTAAACATGAGATAGCTGGTGGGATACCAAACAGACATGGACTAGGGAGCTACTATAAATGATAAAAATTGAAGAGATATGAAGAAAACAAAGTTAGCTAGTGCATTTCCATTTTTGAATGTCGATGGTATAGAAAATCTCTGTTTCAAGTCAATCGCCACTCCTTGTTTTTCAGCACAGTGGAATTTTGACCATAATGTAATAAGATAAGTTTTCTTTCACTGACAACAGTGAAGTCTTTAAAACCTCGAATCCAACTTCTTGGATTTCCTTTCTGTAAGACAATACAAATACTGAGACAGTGATCAAAAGGATCATTTCAAAAATATCCATAATTTTAGATTCTGCAAGAAGTTGGATTTTGGTCAAGATGTCTGACTTTTGTTTACTTCATCTTGTTTTTTGGTAGAAAAAGCTCATAGCATACTTTCTTATATCAACAAAAACTTCGTACTTTTTTCGATAAACCAATAAACTTATTTTAAAAGCTTATATGTCAAATCTGATCTTTTTAGTGTAGGATGCACGAGTGAGACTGAGCTCTTTCCTAGTCCATCTCATAATTTTGCCTTAGTTCCTCTAATAGTTATTCTCATTTGCATTATGCAAGTTCTAAGCACAAAAATAGTTGCTTGTTTTTCTTATGAAAATTTCAGTTTCAATGTTCATACAGGGTTTTCTTAATTTTTTTTACTTGATTATAGTGGGGCATTGCCTACAAGGTATCTCGCAAGGAAGATGAAGAGACTGCGTTAATGGTATGGTTTTTACTTTGGTTATTAGATATTCTGTACCAATCTTTCTCACATATGCCTACACATCAACTACATGTATACATTGACAGGCATATGCACACACGATGAGGAAATTATGAAACTTTACAAGTAGGTTTTATAATGTAGAATTTATAGCGCACAAAGAAAAAGAGGAGAAGTTTTGGGGATGATCTTCTCATTGTATGCACGGAAGGAAGTTAGGATCTCTCGGAGGTCAAGCAAAGTGGGATATGATTTCTCATTCTTCGTGGTGGATGCTATGGCAAGAGAGGAAAGCTTGTTTTGATCAAAAAGCAAAGCTTCCAGTTTGTGAAATAGAGGTTATCATTTTCCGATGAAGGATAAATTAAAATTCTTTTTCCTAAAATTGGAATCAACCATCACAACAGTGTAATTGTTTTTTGAAGTTTTTTATCTTAGATTTTTTGGAAGACCCATTTTAACCTCTTTTGGTGAGATTTTCCCATTTGTTTGTTGGAAATCAACCTTTATAGGTGAAGACATTTTTATTTTATTTTTTGTCGAACCATTATTGTGATCCAATAGTGTGTGATCCACATGGAAGATCCCTTCTTCCTAGCTTTCAGAGTTCGGGCTATTCTCTTTTCCCGCAAACTGGTAGAATTATTAATAGATTGTGTTGGTTCATGGCAAAACCCCAACAGCATGATAGAAGTAGAATAGAACTAGATATCAGCATTGTGATGGGACTTTACTTGGTTCTAATTATCATGAAAGAAATAGATTAACAAAAGAGTACAAAATTTAATTATCCTGAAAGAAATTATGACTGAATAGACTAACAAAAGAATACAAAACTGCTAGTTTTTGGAGTGTTTTTTATCAAATGTTGAGAATATGCCCTTTTTTCCCTTGCAATTTCTTATCAGTGGCGCTCCCATTCTAGATTCTTTTGTTGTTAAATATGATAGAAGGCTTGAAGAAAAGTTCCAGGTGATATATTTTGTATCGAGTTTCTGCTCCTATTTTTGATGCTTCAATGGTTAACATTTTGTAATGTGACTTCATTCTGTGTTGTCTTGACATTTAGCATCTAGAAGTGAGGGAGAAACAATATGACAAGAAGGCTTATCTTGATTTCTTCACGGTAAGTTCTAAGTTCAATGCTGAAAAATGATGATTTTTCAACATAGGTATCATGTTCAACTCTTGATATATCTGTTAATTAAACCCTACTAAATTTCATTTTAGGACCTGACAGCTTCAACACCGGCCGTTTCTGGAGTAATGGTGTAAGTTGCAAAACCGGCAGAACTGTTTGCATGATTACAATACATGTTTCTTTGACCAGATTATAACTGATTGTTTGATTATTTAGATATATAGCATCTCCAGACAAGAAGCTGAACAAGAACTACTTGGGTCCTGCATCACTTGAAGAACTTGCTAGGTATGTGCTTCATGTTGGTTCTTTATTCGGTAGTATTTACTACGAGTATTTCTTTGAGAGAATCCTTGTATCTGGATACTTAATCCTTTGTGATATGCTCCCTCCATAGATCATTGTTGACTTTTTGAAGTCATCTTAAGACATTTTTATACTCAAAATTGGCATAGATTTATTTAAAAAGTACCACTGATTATAAGATTTATTATTTCATAATTTTTAATAAATCTTATCAATTTTGAGTTTGAAATTATCGCAGATTGATTTCCCATGGAACGCCTGGGGTTCAATGAACTAAAATTCATTCAAACCCCAGCCAGTATTACTAGATGAGCAGGTAGCATAATCACACAATTCATCCCATTTTCATTTATATTACTCTCTTCATATCCCAAATTTAGAGCCAAACTTCAGTTTCTGAGATGTTGTGAAACAAGCGTCCACTTCCAAAGTTAATGACAGAACTCATTATATTCATATAAGTTTGATCCAAGGCCTTTGGTTATATTAAACTCAAAACGTCCCTTACGAGCTTTGATGTCCAAACATGGACTCTCATTTTCAGATGAGTTATCACATAAATGGTCCTGTTCATCCTCTCCCAAGCAGAAAATGTCTTCAAATTAGCTGCTCGAACTGATGATGATGGCTATAATCATAAACTACTCGTGTCTCACACTATTGAATATGTTATGCATGTCCAGATCATTGTCCTTAGGGGGAACCACCCTCTAGCTCGAAACTCATAACAAATTGATTCCAATTGCAGGCAAATTATTAATGCAGAAGGACCCTCAGGACCTAATAGAGACTACCTTTTCCATCTTGAAAAGGTGCTCGCTGAATTAGGTAAGGTTTTTCAGACTCCATATTAATTTTTACCAGTCATGAAGAACTAACCTTTCTTTAATCTTAAATTCCCTGTAGGATGCGACGATAGACATGTTACTGATCTTGCAAATGAAGTAAGACGAATCCTCCAGGGTGGGAACTGACTGCTGCATGAACAAAGGCAGGATAGGATAGGATAGCCACAGGCATTTATTTAGCCTAAAGAAATATTTAGGACCAATATTTTTGGTATAGGTTGGAGAAACATATTTGACACCATCATAGCATGCATTACTTGCCAAATTTTATTAGGAAATTGATATTTCACAATCCTTCTAGATATTTTCACATGAAAACCGTCGTTATAAGATCTGATGATTTTCACGTGCAAATATCATTTTTTGTTGTGGATTTATCAGCTTTTATTTTATTATTGCCCTTATATCTGCCTAAATTATCAAAAGCAACAAGTAAAAATTTAACCGTTTTCTTGTTCTTATTTAACCGTTTACTGATCATTTGTTTAATAATTGAGTCTTGTCATTTTTTTAAATTATTATCTAATGTCATTTGATATTTATTTATTTTTAATTCTAATAACATTTGGCATGCATCTTTATTTTATTTTGGGACCACACAACGTAGTTCAAATAACTTACAATGAGATATTTTATTTTTTAAAAATTGATATTTCAACAAATAAAAATATTAGCTTCACATATCCTCTCTCTTTAAGATCTTAAGTTTTATGGAATTAATATTTTACTTGTAAAAATATTAAATTATTTTTAACAAAAAATTATTGAACTCTCAAGAACTCATATATATATATATATATATATATATATATATATATATATAAAAATATATGGTACAAAGATAATTCAAATTTATAATAATAATGCACAATTATCTTATCCATAATAATTTTGTGCATTTACTCAAATAAAATTCATTATTAAAAATAGGTCAATTTACCTATCTTTACTATGTTATAATGTTACGCATGATTAGAAGTTCACATATATAACAAATTTATCCTATTAATTTTTTTAAAAAATTCAACTTTAGAATATTCATAAATTTCTAGTTAAAGTGCAAAATTCAATTTTTTTAAAAACTTGTAACTTATAAATTAATTTGTTAGATTTGTGTTTGTTCATGTCATAAATTTTTAAATTTTTATTTTTGTGGCTGGTATACCGTGTTAACTTAGTATTAATTATTATTTATATATTTATTGTTTTTTTTGGGTTTGGTGGAGTGGGGTGGGGTGGGGTGGGGTGGGGTGAGAGGTCGTGGGGTGAGAGGGAGGGGGTGGTATGTATATGGTAATAGATCGCTACCGTCCCTTGTAGTCTAGCAGTGTTCGAAAAACATCAGACATAGAGATTAGATTATATAGCCTATGGGTAATCGAAAACATTGAAGTCCAAAACAAACTCCCGCTTGGTGTCTGTCTGGGTTTTTGGAGGAGAGAGAAAAACATAGAGAGAGAGAGAATGCTTAGTTCTACGGCTGCCCTTGGTGGTAATCAGCTTTTCAGTTCTTCTTTCAATTTTCCGGAAAAATGTGAAGCTCTGTTTGGCTTCTCAATTCACAGAAATTTCACACACCCTTCCTTTTCTTCTTCTCTAACTTTGAAGCCCTTGATTTGCCGAGCATCAATCCAAGTTCAAAAAGCTTCACAAAAAGGGTACAACTTTTTCGTTTTTTAGGACATTTACTTGTGAATGGGGGAACTAGGTTTCTGTGACTCTGTCTAGTTGATGAAACTTAATGTTTGAACACTAACTGTTTCGTATTTGAGAGTGACGCTAACGCCTACTGAATAATGTTTATATAGGAAGGATATGGAAGCAGTTCATGGTCTTTCGGAAACAATTGTGGGTGTTTTGGGAGGAGGCCAATTGGGTCGTATGCTGTGTCAAGCAGCATCCCAGATGGCAATCAAAGTGATTGTTTTGGACCCAATGGAGAACTGCCCAGCAAGTGCTTTATCTCATTATCATATGGTGGGAAACTACGATGATAGCGCTGCAGTTGAAGAATTCTCGAGAAGGTTGGGTTTGACTGGCATTCTTGCTTTAATTTTCCTATTTATGTTTCTTTTGCATCTTTGCATACCGTTAATTAGGGCTTCTCCTTATTTATGAATTATGTTGACAGCTAATCCTGAATTTACTTACTTAGATGTGGAGTATTGACTGTTGAAATTGAGCATGTTGATGCCACCACTCTAGAGAAGCTTGAACAACAAGGGGTAGATTGCCAGCCTAAAGCCTCCACAATCAGAATTATTCAGGTAAATTTGTTTGCTTAAAGAGAGAAATGAATATGAATTTGTTATCTGAAGCATTCCATTTTCTAGCCGTCGTTTAGATGTCAATGAAAATGGAATTGGAATATCTTCATAGTTGATGTTACTTAAACAAAGCATCTAAGGTTATCTATGGTAACCACAAATTAGACTCATAAAGTTAAAAAATAATTGTTATTAGATTCATAAAGTTAGTACAAGTGCTTAATTCAACTGCATAGGTGTTAGTCTGTTAGTGAATACTACTTTAACCCTATTATGACTTTTGAGCATTTGGGGGAGGGGTGAGGTAAAAAGAACTGAATTCTGAGAAGTGATGATAGTCCTTTTTCTATGATCAGATTTTGTTACTATAGGGACAGCTCTTTCCTTCTTTAATTTTTCGTCCTAAAAATTCCTTTATCTTTAACTCTAAGAATTTTTTTTCTTCTACTTATATACTTTGGCCTCTAAGAGTATATGGCTTAAATTTAGTTGTTATCCAGCTAAACTGATAATTCTCTCAAAATCCAGCAACCAATCACAGGGAAAATGTTAGCTATACAGATATTGCTAGTGGTAATTTTTTTTCTGAACAGTTTAGTATGGAAGATTGTTATATGTTGAAATTTATAATATGGACTTGTGTTTTCCTTCACAGGATAAATATCTTCAGAAAGTTCATTTTTCTCGACATGCCATTCCACTTCCAGAGTTTAGGCAGGTCGGTATCTGATCTGTTAATCAGTATCCTGTAAATGATCTACATTTTGCCGAGTATATAGCTAATTCTCATGTTTTGTTAATGACAATGGCTAAGACAGATAAATGACCTTGAAAGTGCCAAAAGAGCAGGTGACCTCTTTGGATATCCTCTTATGGTGAAGAGCAGAAGATTGGCTTATGATGGTCGTGGTAATGCCGTTGCTAAAAGCGAGCAGGAGCTTACTTCTGCTGTAAATGGTATATGCTTATACATCAGTTATTCCCTCCGTCCTATATCAATTACGCTCTTTGATTGCGTTTGAAGAAAATTGAAGAATAATGTAAAGTTTGCTTATAGTTCCATACCTACCCTTCCTTAATGAACTCCACCCGAACTTAATAAATTAAAGGTTGGATTTGATCGATGCTGAATGCGAGCTATTTATCCTTCTTAGATTTTGAATTGAATTTGACTTTTGCTTATATGTTTCTACAATTATTTCTATGTTTTATTAAAGCCTTTTCAAAAATCAAAACCCATCCTACCATTGGAATAGGGTGCTTCACACTATCAACCTGAACTACTGCATCTACCATTCTAGCTGCCACTTCTCTCTCTTTCGTTATAATATATACACTTATCTTTCTCTTTGAACTCTAAGCATCCTTCAAAGGTCACGCTGCGACATGTTTCTTCTGAAGCTTTTCTTTTGTTGTTGCGAACCATTTTGTTTCATGTGTAGTTTGAATAGATAGTCTATACAGTTTCGTTAAAACATGAAGGTATCGGTACACCTTTCAGACATTTGGTCACTAACACAAACATTTCTTCTTTCATTAGTAGAAGCTCAATATATTTTCCCTCATGTTTTCATATTAATCTCCATCTGCAGGTCTTGGAGGATATGATCATGGTTTATATGTGGAGAAATGGGCACCTTTCATAAAGGTTAGTATCTTTCAATTTGGCATTGGCTTAGAAATTTGTGCGCTGCCAAGTGATTTTTTCAAGCGTACCTTGTGTAAGCAATGCTTCTTGTCTGTGAAATTACCGAACTCTACTCAAGGCATATTTTCTGGAAAAGCAAAAAGATTCAAAAGTTCCTTGAAAGACAACATGGCAGAGAAACTATTTCATTTGATGCTTTATTTCTAGATAAGGGTCACTCTTCCTTTATGAAGATTTTCTATTTCTCTCAAAATGCTCCAGAAAAGGTAAAGTGGATCTCTCTCCCATTTAAGTTACCCCCTTTTCTCCATCTATATACAAACCAGCTGAGAATTAATATGTTTACTGATTCAATCATCCCATAAGATAAATAAAACATCTAAAATATGCTAGGAACTGAACCATTGAACAATGATACAACACATGATCCACACTCTTAAGTCTTCTTTACATAAACTTCCATTTCCTCCTTCACTCCCATCAATTTTGTTGTCTTACCTGCTTTTGAGAGAAAGCACTTCTATATACCGCCATGTGATTTTTTAGGGGGTAGGACTGGTAGGTTTCAATTCATGGTTCAAAGTCGTGGTAGCGGCCTATGTTTCGGAAGGTCATTTTTTGACTTGGAATTGGTTTCGGTATCGGTTTCGAGCGATACGTATCATTAGTTAGTTAGGAGCTTCAAAAAAAATTAAAAAAATTAAAATAAAATTTTAAATAATAAAAACAACAAGATGAATCAATTAAGTTCACAAAAAACACTATCTAGTACACATACATTGTCCAAATGATAAAATAGAAATCTCGCAGCTATGTTTAATCAATTTTACGTATGAATAAAGTTGATATTGATATTATCTTTAGCTCAAATGGTTGAACACACATATTTTGTAAATGTTAGGTACAATTTAACTTAACTAAGTATATTTTAAGTGCAATTTTTTTCAAGTTGTATTTAGCTTAATTAATTATATATTCAGTACATTTTTTTAAGTTATACTTAACTAGTTGCTATATAGGTACATTTTAAGTACAATTTAACTAAACTTAGTATATTTAAAATACAATATTTTTTATTTTTTTTGGTATACTTAACTAGGTAGGTACAATTTAGGTATAATCTATAGAGAAAGGTTTGTTCCCTTTTGTCTTCTCTATTTTATAGTTTTACGCATATTCGATTTTTTTGTGTGTGACATTTCTTCCCTTTACGATGTGATTTCTCATTTATTTGGTCCAAAACCGTTACGTTACGCCGAGTTGTTGAAAATTACCATTTACATGAATAATTCTTAATTTTATGATTTGTGCCAAGGTTGCGGTTCGACATTGATTAATATCTAATCGATACACCCGATATTTCAGCTTAATAACTGATACTTTGATCCATTCAATAGTTCACAAAGTTAAAATTTAATAAGGTGTTCACAAATGTAAGCTTATTTTTTTTATAGAAAGTAATTAATTACAAAAAGAATGCAATGTTTTTAGTTAGCACTACAAGTTTGTTATACTAGAGATGATTATGTTAAAGGTTTAGCTATTCAATGTGAGCTATTGACCTTTTCTTTCTTTAAAGAACATTGTTATATTTAATGCTCACATTGTCTGGAAGTAAGAGTCCTACATTTTTTGTTGAATTTTAAGGTTTGTATAAGATTTGCTTAGACATATTTATTTTGGTTTACTTTTCTTCTTCTTAATATTTGAAAAAAATAAAATAAAATAAAATTAGAATGCTTATTTCTAGATCCATTTATCATATTTATGTTCCATCCTATAAAGATATAAACTAAGGAACAATGATATTCAACGAGCATTGTTGAGGGATACAATTTACTTCCATGCTTCATTGTGGGCTTGACCAATTACCTGTTTTGTGGTTTAACTATTTCAGATGATTTGTTTAAAGATTGAAAGTTTTAAGACAGGAATTCAATTATTTTGAGGCAAAGTAAAGCTTAAAGGTACAATCTTTGTAGAACAGGGGGAGTATTTAAGCAATGGGACCGCCTATATTTGAAATTACGCCTGTACCTTCTTATACATCCTAATGGTTCTCACAAAATATTGTGATAGATAATTGTAAACACCAAAGTTTAAATTGTCTTGGTGTTGTATTGTTTTTGTTCTTTTGATGATAGTTCCCGGTGTGCAATGGGCCAACCACCACGTGCACAGAATACCCCACAATCCACACACACCGAGTAACCCATAGTAAACTTTGTTTAGGTAGCCCCAAAGGAGATCATTGCCTTTGTGGAGTATCAAACCCATAACTATGCTTTTTCATGCTTATCTTGTGTTGTATTATCTGATGCTATGATCTGTTTTATTATTTATGTAGTTGTTTATTTGCTTGTTTCTAAAACTAGTGTTGTATTTGCAATTGCTATATGTATGTTCATTTGTACTTATATATTGAGCCAATTATTTTAATACCTCCTCTTTATATAATTCAGGAGCTTGCTGTTATTGTGGCAAGAGGAAGAGATAATTCTATTCTATGCTATCCAGTTGTTGAAACTATTCACAGGCAAGATAGTAGCTAAACAAATTTATGCATGTTGCATTCATATGGTATGGCATGTACTAAAAAATTCTCATTTTCCTAAGGTTCTTCGTGTTTCTGTAGGGAAAACATTTGTCAAGTTGTTAAGGCACCTGCTAATGTGCCATGGAAGATCATGAAACTTGCAACTGATGTTGCACACAGAGCTGTTAGCTCATTAGAAGGCGCAGGTGTTTTTGCAGTTGAGTTGTTTTTGACAGCGGATGGTCAGGTTGTATAACAACTCGGTGTATGTTTATTCGACTTTTTGGATTTCTTTTTTTTGCAATGTCATGTGACTTTTCTGTCTTCATTTGCTTTTCTAACTCCAGATTTTACTAAATGAAGTAGCTCCCAGACCTCATAATAGTGGGCACCACTCAATTGAATCATGTTTCACTTCACAATACGAGCAGCATTTGCGGGCTGTAGTTGGTCTTCCACTTGGTGATCCATCAATGAAAACTCCAGCTGCTATGATGTACAATATATTAGGTGAAGATGAGGTGAAATTCTTTATATTTCTAGTTGCCTGCTTGTAATATCTATTAAAGATTGATGCCCATAATTAATTTTTGTTATCAAACATCGAAACTGACTTGCTTGAATCTTTGTGGCTGAGACAGATAGAAGCATTTTTGCTTATCAAATAAAAAAAAACAAACAAATAGAAGCATTATTGTGAGTGCTCATACACATGAACATGCATGTAGGCATGTCATGCACACACACACACAAAAAGTTTGTGGGTGGGAGGCCCTACATACCAAGAATACGATACAACTGTTTAAGTTTTAAGAACAGCTTCTGATTGAGACATTCAAAAATCAGATTCTAAAATCAAATTTCAAACATGACATATACATGTTTAACCGCATACTAACATCATACACACAACTTTACAATTTTTCCATGTTTTGAATATCATGTTTTGGGTAATGATCTTCATACCAGTAACATGCCATTAAAAGCATGAAGAGACAACATTTATGTTACCAAAATTAGGTCTCAATATTTACCCAATCCTAGTAGTGGCAATTTTCCCAAACCCAACATCAATCAGTTAGGATGGCACCGTGATGTAGTCAAATTTTAATTTTGTGTAGGAAGGGTAAAATCAAACAAGTGAGAAAATTTAAAAATTAGCTTAATACTACGAAGGATAATATTATGTATTGTTAATATTAATCCAAAAAATAATATATTCTATCTTCATGTTCTCCATTTACCTTTGTTCTCTCTTTGTGATCTGACATGATCATATTGTATTTTTTGCCCAAAAATACTCATCCATCTACGATATTGTTGGCAGAAGGCTCATATTCTTATTTTACTTTCTCTGTTTTAGTTGAGTTCAGCGCGTCCACTGAAATCTCTTTGTTTCTATATTACTTAAAACGATTATTCAAATTGTCAAAAATGTTCACTATGCATATAGGGAGATCCAGGTTTCCTCATAGCTCATCAACTCATCAGAAGGGCATTGGGAATCTCTGGAACAACCATTCATTGGTACGATAAACCAGGTAGGAATTTGTTGATGTACACTCTAGCTTTATTTACCATCTCTTCCCTTCATTTTTCACTGAATAACATTTTTTTTTGTTTTTTCTTTGTAATGATATTGTAGAAATGCGAAAGCAGCGAAAGATGGGTCACATTACAGTTGTTGGCCCCTCTATGAGCATTGTTGAAGCAAGGGTAAAATCAATGCTGACCGATGAAAGTATGGATGATCAGCCCACAGGTCTGTTTCTTACGAGAATATTGATAACTGTATATATTTGACTAAACTGTATACTGTTAGTAAACAAATCTCCAAGTTAATTTTCTTCTGCGAACATAACTTGTCTCCAGCATGTTTTTTGCAACTTCTTATTGACTATGGAGTGATATTGGGAGCATTTTTCCGCTCTTTGATACGCTGTTGCTTTTGAACATGTATGAAGTCTTGATGTTTCTCGCATAATTTTCTTAACAGTCACACCGCGTGTTGGAATCATAATGGGCTCTGATTCAGATCTGCCTGTAATGAAGGATGCGGCAAAGATTTTGAATGAGTTTGATGTGCCTGTTGAGGTTATTTCCACATTCCCATCGTTATAGTTATGAAGTCTTGATATTTCATTCATCAAATTTTTACTATTATCCTGTGTATCAAGTTATAGTAGACCTTCATGAAATATATTTTGCAGGTGAGAATAGTTTCAGCACACCGGACACCAGAACTGATGTTTTCTTATGCTGAGTCTGCATTGGAGCGAGGTATCCAGGTTATCATTGCTGGTGCAGGTGGTGCAGCTCACTTGCCAGGTTAGCTTGTATGAGAAATGCTTCATAAATTCCATTCTAATGCATTAAAGTCGTCTCGCCATTGAATAAGGTCCTATATTTTAGGCATGGTAGCTGCATTGACTCCCTTGCCTGTTATTGGTGTTCCTGTACGCGCCTCTGCATTGGATGGACTGGACTCTCTACTGTCAATTGTTCAGGTACTATTTTCTAATTAGTTCAGAATACCTTCTTAAGCATTAAACTCTGTTTGGTGTCATTATGCCAATGCATACAAGATTTATTCGAAGAGGCTTGAAGACTACTGTCTAGTGTAGTGAGGATCATACATGCTTATTTCACAATTTGGCATTAAATTTAATTTACAATCTGGAGTATCTAGATCTTCTTGGAGAACCAAACAGAAGCCCGCCTTTGAAAACTAATGCAGCATCACTTGTGATAATCAAGAAAAATACAGGAAGATGGTGAAGAAGTTATATAGCCTTTTTGCTAGCTTTTCAGATAAGAACGTTTTGGCTGTTAGGTGCTCTCTTTCTTCATAGGGAGTATGAAATATTTAGCAGAAGGTTTAAAGCATGATGTATTTGTCCCCCCACCCCACACACACACTTATTGTCTTTACAGAAAGGGGTCCCATGGCAAAATTAGATTATGCTAACAAAATATTAGTTTTTGATTCGAGTCATTTTTACTTGTACAAAAGAAATAATTTACAACAGTAATGGGAAAACTAAAATTATGTGATCATTGCCAATATATTCTTCCATGCATGGAGAATGATAACCGTTAACCATGCTTCAGGGCTATCATGTATACTCCCATCAGTCTTATTCGATGAAACTTATCGCCTGATTATTCTTCTCAACTTCTATATCCTTCACATCATTTCTTCCGAAGTTGGTTTATATGATGGAGTCTCTCATTCGTTTGGTGTGCAGATGCCGAGGGGTGTCCCAGTTGCAACTGTTGCAATAAACAATGCCACCAATGCAGCCCTGCTCGCAGTCAGAATGTTAGGGGTTGGCGATAGCAGCCTACAAGCAAGGTTGACATTTTCCTCACTCTCACTCTTTATATATCCAAACAAATGTAACATATTTGTATCCATCTTTTGCAACTTCACAGAATGGCTCAATATCAAGAAGACACAAAAGATGATGTCTTGGTGAAGGCAGAAAAGCTAGAAAAAGGTGGTTGGGAAGATTATCTCAATGTTTGATTTCCAACACTTTCCGTTGATGTTTGTGCTCCTTACCAGTGCTCTATGGAAACTAATTTGGAGACAAAGATGGAGAAATCACTACTACTAAAGTCATACTTCTTATCTTATCTTTTAACAGTTTTGAGGAAATTTTGGTCGATGTAAACTCATGTAGGCTATATATAGCTCTTTTCCTGAGTTTATAATTTTGGTTATAGAAAATGCAAAATTTAGTACACTTGTTGAAGAGGAGTAGGCAATTATGTTGGATACATCCGGCAGTTCAGTTCTTGGACAGGCCGTGGGGTGGAATATTAGGCTCATGATTTTATATAGTCATGATCTTTGGTGTTCTAGTTAGTTTGATATTTAAAACTTGAAAATCCCATGAATACTTTCTAAAGAAGAAGAGTTCTTGAGATTTTATATGGATTATAGAGAGAGAACTTATAAAAAAGTTGGCATGTAGATTTTATATCCACATTAGTGAATTTTGAAGTCGATTTTTTTAAATATTAAAATTGGTAATTAGAAAATAACAAGTTTTGTTATTTGGTAATATGTTCAAATAGTTTATATACTTTTTGTCGTGTCAATATATACTCTCTAAAATTTAATATTAAACAAAAAATAAGTCGTCCAAAAAATGCATTTGGTTAGGATGAAGTTAATTTTAGTCAATTGACCAATACAATGTCGACACGTAGGCGAAAGGTGATCTTTATATTTATGTGTGAAGTTAATTTAATGGTAATCGAATATCAAAAAAGAGTGTAAATATTTTTCAAACTGTTGATGTGACATATTTCACCGCATCATATTGATCAACAAATTGCTTCAATGTAGTCTTCGGCCCCACATAATATACTGAGATGGAGTATGCTACGTCAGCAATTTATAAAACGTTCAATCAAAAAATAGATATAAATAATATAACTCCAAGACTTTGTTTGGAAACCTGTTCTTTAAATAAGCCTTTTGCTCTTGCAATTTTTTATTTTTCTTTATCCACCACTTGTTTATAAGAGTCACTTCATCCATTTCATAAAACATTATTTATAAAAGCACTATTTTTGTTTTTAATAATATACATGATAAATTGTCTTTTAATTTATCAACATAATTTTATTATTATTTTAATAAAATAATATTATTTCAAGATAAATATGGAACTTGAATTTTTTTTAAAGAGGGAGTTGTATATTTTCTTTTTAAAATAAGGCATTGTGTTTGTCTCAAACAATCACCATCATCATCTTCAACAATACAATCACGCAAGAGAGAGAGAGAGAAAAACTAGGGTTCCAAAAATCCCCAAATTTTCAGAATTGAATTCCAACTTTTGTAGAGGGAGGTAGAGGAAGTGATGATGGTGCGTCGTGGGACGATCGAGATGGCAAAGACGGTGATGGAGGTGGCGGAAGTTGCGTTGACCGCCGTGGAATGTTGTCACAAATACAATCAACCCCACGAACACCACGATTCTCAAATTGATAATACTACGCCGTCAGAATTGGAGTCTTTACGATCGGAGAATCGGCGTCTAAAGAATCTGCTGGAGGACAACCTCAAGCTCCTTCAAAATCTTTCAGAATCTACCTGTTTGTTGCCAGAATGCCCTCCTGACGTACGTTTGCTAATTCATTCATTCAAATTGTTCAATTATGTTCTTCAATCAACATTTTCTTCTAATGTTGTTGATTATCATATGCTTAATATGATTTATTCCCAAATTCTTATCATTGAACTTACTCTCGAATGTAAATTGTAAATTTAGGCCGTTGGGATCTTATTACTGTATAAACTTCTTTGGACTTATTAATTATCCATATATCTTATTTCTGTTTTTTTTATGAAAAAAAAAGTATCTTTCAAATTTTTTTGATGCAATAATTCAGTATAACTATATATGCATTATAGATAATTGTTTGTGTTTTGTGTGGGTGGGATAGAGAAGATTTCTTATGATTTGGAGTTATTGCTGTTTCTAAGTTTGAAGTTGGTCACGTTCTGTTGAAATTCAATATAGTGGACCAAGAAGCATCAATTATATAATGCCTTTGTTCTAATTGGATTAGTGTAATTTGAAGGAAATGTTAGTTCAATGTTATTCTGTTCCCAAATTGTGAAATTGTTGTGGTAGTTTGTTGTTCTGTTGTGTTTGTCGAAGCTGGTGCTCGAGGACCATAGGTGCTCAAGGACCATAGTGATATCCCTTCTTTTGGTTGTTTTGAAGAGGATCCTTAGAATACTTGATTAGTTTTTGTTGTCTGTATTGTTCATCTATTTGTAATTGAAGATGTGTTTGAAATGATCTGGGTTCTCTGTTCAGCTCCATGCTCGTCTAATGGCATCTGTGGATTCTGCAAATTTTTTGAATCAGCTTAAGTCCCTCCAACAGAAATCGGTTGATGGAACTGGGTGCCAGTTTCCTTTCAAGGAGGCATCAGGTTTTACTTTTTTCCCTTCTTTGTTCTTCCCTCCATGAGTAGTTTTATGCCTCTAGGTCTTTTGATCCATATTGCTGACTGAATATGTTCATTGATGATTATTTGTTTTGTTACATTATTAGGAACTGATCAACAGACAGCTGAAATCTTGATCAATATGAGCTTGGAAGAACCAAGTTGGTGGGTTTGGGTCACTGAGGAGATGGTTCCCAGTAACATTGAAGAGAGGAGTACTATTGATAATGAGAATTATGTGATTGTTAATGAAGAATGTGTGGTGGATGGGGTTGCCAACTTTATGGCTAAATGTGTTCTGTCAAACCCCAACTCTCAGGTATATGATACCCAAAGCTTATTGCATCTCTTTCACCCTTTTAGAATAAAATTATAATGGATCTCAAATTAAGTTGGTTCTTTGGAATTGCAGAAATTGACACCTGAGGAGCTCCAGAAGAGTACGTTTGCAGTTAATCTTATTCTTAATCTTGCTTTTTTAAAATGTTTTTGACCATTTTGTTGGGCACTCGTACTCATTTACTTCAGTACTTCCTTGCTGTTGGTAAAATTAAAATGTTCTTGTGGTCAAGCCCTTGTCGAATATTTCCTTTTGTCCCCTTCCTGGTGTTGCCTTCGTTAAGTATGACATTTTTTGTTTGATATGCAACTAGTGGTGTTATCATAACATGACAATTTGAACTTACAGCTCTGACCAAAGCATTGGGTGGCATGAGCAAGTTGGATATGATGTTAGAAATTTGGCATGCTGGGGCAATGTTCTATACCCTCTCCACTTGGGGACTTGCTCTCGTAGGGTGAGTTCTTAACTGTTCGTGAGTAACTTGTATATTAAGCCTTCAACTAAACACTCGAACTTTGTGTTACTATGTCAACTCGCATGTTATCTTAACAAAATTAAAATGCTTTGGTACAATAAGAAGCTCAGAAGATTCTTGGCATTCTGCAGGTTGTACAAAACTCGTGCTGTAGTTAGAGCTGCTGTGATGGGGGTCCATCATTCCAGCAAACTTATTCTAAAGGCCATCTGAAGAGGGGGTCCTTACCTTGGTGATATCCATTTGTAAAAACCTTTTCTTTTCTTTTTTTAATTTTCGAGTGCCTTCTGTTGTATATAAAAATCCTCGTACACTTTCCTCTTTACAAGTGTAACATAATTATTATTGTAAATAGCATTGATGTTGTATGATTGCAATTTGAAGAATGTTAGTGACTTTGGTAACTCTTGATACCAAAATGTTTGCAAGTTGTCATAATGCTTCTTATTATGCATGTGGTTAACATGGAAGTGGTTAGCATAAAGTTTATTTTTGGGTAAGTTGGTCAATTGGCCAATAGAGTACTGACACGCAAGCAAGACTCTATGTGTGTCAGTATTCTATTGGCCAATTGACCAACTTACCATAAAATAAACTTCATGCTAACCGGATCCGGTTAACATGGTTACACTAGGTTCATAATTGGTGGGTCAGTGGTAATTGAGACGCAAAGGTAGAAGATCATTGGGAACTAAATTATATGAGACATTTTTGTTGGTGTCTTCATATGAATCATGATCGCCTAGTTCATTTTACCTTTTTTTTAATATTAAAAAAATGTGAATTAAGGAATGTAAACTGGTGTCTTTTCTGAACTTTTCTTATGCATTTTATGGGTTTTTAGGAACATTTAAGTTGATGTTCATGAGAATGTTTGAATTCAAGATTTTGGACATCAGAGTTAGTTCTCATATCATGTTGAGTTATTTTTAGTGTTTGATACCATCTTAAGTTACTCATTTAAAATCTTATGTTTTTATTTTCGCTTTATCTCTCCTCACTCGGCAGACTTCCTTTGTTCTCCAAATTTCGGCAGACTTCCTTCTCCAAATTTCCAATCGAACGAAAGAAGCCTTAAAAGAAACCAAATCTTCACAAAATTTGAGTCCAAATCAGAATCGAACGAAGAACGAAGCCCTCGAATCGGAACTCAATTTCTTCTTCAAATCGGAATCGTACGAATACAAAGTGTGATTAAATGTTACTCCCTCCGTCCCAAATTAACTGCTCAGTTTTGACTTTTTTAAGTTAAATTGACTATTTTTAGAATTAATAATTAAGCATATATAAATATATTTCTAAAATTATAAAAATTAGGATTAGTAATAAATTGTATATACTTTCTTATAATTTCTTCACCTATATTTTAGCAAAAATAGTAAAAAGATTAGTTTTAAAAATGGTCAATTTGACTTTAAAAAATCAAAACTGAGCAATTAATTTAGGACGAAGGGAGTATTTGATTTGACAGTATTTTTTTTATTCTGACAATATCAACCGCCTCACTCCGTAAAAATTTTTGACCCCAATGTCGAGTTCTCGTACTCATTTTACTTTTCCCTTGGGTGAAAAAGTTATATATATATATATATATATATATATATATATATATATATATATATATATATATCAACCGCCTCCCTTCGTAAATATTTTTGATTGCTCATTTTACTTTTCCATTGGGTGAAAAAGTTTTAGTGAATCATTTCTTCCTTTTCACCTTTTACGGCAAATTCTTGTGTGAACATGACATGAAATTTTGAACTTAATAGTTCTGACCAGAGCATTGGGTGGCACGAACAAGATTTGGATGATTTTTCATGCTGGGAATATGTTGTATTCCCTCTCCACTCGGGGATTTGCTCTCGTTAGGTAGGTGAGTTCTTAACGATTTCATATGTGCTCATGAGATAAACTTAAGTTTCAGATCCTTCTGCCAATTTAGCCAACAGATGTTATGCATCACATGTATATATTTTTACATGTTTTACCATCTCAGATTTTGGAGATTACATAGTTTTAGTGTTTGATTTTTACATTCAACATGCGATATACAGCCCGCGTCCGCTTGCTATGCGGGTGGTCCGCATGCAGACCATCTTTAGTGATGGACACAACCGTCGTTAAACCCGTCGCTATAAGATCTAAATCGGACTATAGCGACAGTTCTGGACTATCGCAATGGTTCAAACCCTATGATGACGGATTTAACGACGATTTTGTCCGTCGCTAAAGACGGCCCGTCCACATAAGAATCTCTCTCGCTCTCTCTCTCTCTCTCTCTATATATATATATATATTAACACAAGGAAAACTAATATTTTAACACGATCTCTTGAGCGACATACCATCCCTTGTAGTATAATTTAAGAAATTTGTTGGCGAGCGAGTCTACAACGAAGGCCTTAATACAATGACATGTTGAGCAAGATTTCAACCGAAAAGTTTAAACCATGTATAATTAGCCTTCAAATTCACAATTCCGGAGAAAAACCACAAAAGCAGGCACTACCTTATGCAACTTCTTTTGTTAACAATTTATAACATGGTCATATTGTTTGAACATCAAATACCATCAATGTGCATTCCAAGAAAATTGTTTTCTTTATGCTCGTATGCATAAATGAATGATCGAAATTAAGTTGAACAAGGATTCTTCACTCGCAGTAACTAACGTCATCATGCTCAAAATTTTACCTTCAATAAGGTATCTCTTCTTCTAAACATCCTCCATCATTGCCAATAGAGCGTAGTGTTTGGAAACACCACGCTCTTCGATTAAATACTTCATCAAGTAAAAGTGTTTTTGGGTCATGTATCTGGAGCCTTTCTCTTCAGATTTGATGTAGAGGAAGCGGCTTGTGGTTGACCAAAAGCTGACCTGCATTCCAATTGGAAACAACTGATAAATTAGAGAGCTTTTTAATGAATGAAGGTTTTTTTAAAAACATCACTTTTTGGTTATTTCACGGAGCAACTGGATGGACTATGCAACAAGGATATACAATGCAACATTTCTCGACTATAGAGTGTTAAGAGAGTCAACCAGAAAAATAAAGCTTATCTATTTTATTAAAGTATATACAGAAGTCAGGACCTTCATAAAAAAAATTGGGGAAAAAAACAACAGATGTTCTATTATCCAATAAAACTAAGACGCGCGTCACAGGCCTCAGATGTTATGGAGAGAATCTCTAACCGTCTAACGCCAATATGCATAATTTCCATTGGTCTAATAAACATAATCCTCTCCATAGCCAGAGACCCACAGGCCTCAGACCTCAGAAGACACCTAATTATCTACAAGATTATAGCAGTAATTGTTAAAAAAATCTATAAACTTATGCACTTCATATAGTGGCGTAGGCTAATAACTAAAGGTGCAAGAGAATCTCAAAGTCCTTCAGATCTAAATGTTGTGCTTTACATTCAGAAAACTTGAGTAAAGTTTTTTTTATCATTCCAATCTGTAGGTGTCATATTTTATCACCAAAAAACTAAATAATAAATAATAAATTGTGGGTGTCGTAGCTAATACTCCTACATACACACCCCAACTCAGCCACACCCAAATCCCAAAGAAGAGAGAAGTAGACAACTAACAATAAATGAAGCATATAAACAATGAAAAATAATAAAACATTAAGTTCATAAAATAAGCATTTTAAATAATTAAAGTTTTATAAGCAATTATTGCTCACCCACATGTTGAACACTTCTTGTGATGCTTACAGAATATAGATAAACAAACAGAACATATGTAGCCCATGTCAATCGTGTTTTTGTGGCAAAAACACCTGCAAATGTAAGAATTTGTGATGAATTGCCATAAACAATAAATATAAATACAAGAAACAACTGCCAGAAATTATACATATACATATACATATATACACGTACACACATTTTATACACATACACTCTTGGACAAAATTTTCTATGAAGTTAAACAATAGAGCTTAGTGACTTCTAAAGCAGGCCATGGCTGCATTCAGGCATGTATCCTGATACTAAGAGCAGTAGTATCGAACTCGTTGCTAATAATGAGAACAAATATCCCAAAGTCAAATTAATCACATATCCAAATCAAGTCAATGCAAAGTTATATACATCAGATGTGGGGGAAAAGCCCTAAAGAAATAGGAAAAGACCAGATGAAAGCAGTTCAGACTAACATAACTAGGACCTTTACAATTGATTTTATTCATCAAGGAAACAAAGGCAGTAAATACAATTAGTCATATCAAAATTTTACAAATAAAGAAAAATATTCTACTTGCCAGATTGTGCAGATTTTTCACAGTTACGTTCACTTTGAAGAGTTTATATTTTAAAATGAATAGCAAATGTGAACATAATAACTGGCACAATCTAAGGAATCAATTATATAACTTAACTGCTATATGAGATAAAGAAACGAAATGCATTCATTCAGAAAATTGACATCTTTAAAACATATTCTCTAAGATAACTTACGAGGCACGGAAATCCACCCCTACAGGCTTAGGTAGTTGTATAAAGCTGCGAGAATGCAAATCAGTAGCAAATACAGTCTGCATAGCAACAATATCAAATAAGTATCCACACATTTAATAGTAAGAGGAAAACCACAGCAATGTAAAACTTAATGAAGCTTCCTATATAATACAGGAATCATGAATTATTATTGTCGTGGGAGAAAATAACAACATAAAAACGTATCCACTGCAATAAGAAAAGAACACTCAAGCACTCATATGAAAATCTCAAGCACAACACATTACACTAAGTACAGATGGTCTGCGGTATCTGCGATTTTCTTAAGATTACTAATAAATAGCCACCTATAGCTTTCAGTACTTAAACTTTGTATCCACTGCCTTAACTGACAACACCACAATATATAACACATAAGTCAAAAGAGAAGGGGGGGGAGGACAGCTTCCATATTCTGCTAGTAAATTAAAAGACCTACCGAGAGATACTGAAACAGCCCATCTAGTTGTTGGGGCTTCAGATAAACACCACCAGTAATATAAGAAGCCTGTTGCCGCAGTATCCATTAAGATCAGTAAACAAACGAAGAATATCTTTGAAGGATGGAAAATTTTATAAGCAGCCAAAGACAAAAATATAGGATACCTGCTGCAGGAAAGCAGAATGATGGGCTCCTATAACACAAGAATCTATAGGTAACTGCAGTGGGAAGTGGAAAGAATAAATATAAAATTTCAAACTCGTTAACATAACTAGATAAATACTATTCCCAAACATTTGAGGGAAAATAGGAATTAAAAGGATTATCCTGTGCACTCAATTAGAATAATGTTTATTGCTAACAAGCAAATATTCATGGAAAACATAGACAATAATAATCATAAAACTGTGCAAACATTGACGAGAATCACATACTTGGCAACTCCAAAAGTACAAATCACCAAGTAAAATTCCATAGGCTGTAAGTTGAAGCAATTAGAATCCAAACTCCTCCTCTCATGAATTCGTCCATAAAGAAAAAAAGGCATCAAATAAAACTATATAAATGTGAAATAACAGCAAGGATAACATGGTGGTGGTGGGGAAGGGTGGTGACGAAGAGATGCTAGCAAATTGAGGCTGTAAGGCAACAATCTGTAATCTGAAGAAACTCCTAAAGCCAAGATAAACAATTCTATCGATTTTTTAGCAAGCAAAACAACAGTGATATTGTTAATAATAGTAAAACTAAAACACATTTAAAAATTAAAGTGCTTCTCGAACTTGTAAATAACTAACGGGAAAAAAAAGCCTTTAAGCCTACATTTTATAATACCATTGAACGCTGAGCTGAGAAAATTGAATTCATGACTGCAACATATCTGCAAAGAACAAAACCGTTCGTGGTAAAAGCCTATGGAAAGACATTCTAGGTATTGACAAATATCATAAAAGAATAACGTACTGTCCAGGTCCATCTGGGGATCCATGCAAGCATAGTATCTGCCACCATATATAAGCAACTTTATTAGAAAATATTTCCATTCAAAGTAATAGACAAACCAATAACAACATAAAAAGAAGTTGAAACATGTACACTTTAAAACGCAAATGACATGCCAAGATCTTTAGATTATCCCAAAGAGAAACACAATTCCGAAATGGCTCATGAATACTTAATAACCCACTGAAGATTGATAACAGTTAAACAACTATTGAAATATGGAAATAAAACAATAAATGAATGCTTAAGTCAGAAAAATTAGAAAAAAATATCCTAATTTTAAAAATCCCCCAATCCCATATTCACATAATTTCAGACAAATATACATATATACACTTACTCGAGGGTGTGGATGAAGTGACCCAGAACGAAACACCCGCTGTATATCTATTCATCAAAGTTAAGATCGAATAACAATCTATATTCCAATCCCCATTTAAATGGGGACAAATTTACCTATCAAAAAATCAAATAAAATTATATATTTAACACCCATATAAACATAATCAGTAAAGAATCAATCACTATTACAAATTCACAAGGATACAACAAAGTGCCATCGAAAGAGACCCTGAAAGCAATGAAGGCTTGATCGCATCAACTGAATCTTCAGTACTTAATTCCTCGTCCTTGCTCACAAACTCCTCTAATTTCTGCAACAAACTCTCCGCTCTCTGATTAGGCGGCGCCAATGAAGAATCGTAAATGTAATTGCATGAATTGAAGCCCGTGGCAATTACAACAACTTGGTTGAGTTGGTTGAGTAAGAGTATTGAGTTCAAAAATGCAAGAACCTGTGTACATTTGTCAATAAAGAAAGAAAAATTAAAGGTGAGAAAATCGGTGAACTACTGAGGGGAGAGAGATGGGGGGTGAGGGAGAGAACTAGGGTTTTGTTAAGGCTTGTACATGAGAGAGGAATTTGGGGAATGAGAGGCCATTGTTGGTTGTGCTCCAAAAATATGGATTGGTGTCGATTAACACCATCAAAAAGCTCACATCATCTGTCATAACAAAACAGAAAACATGATTAGATTTCTTATCAACAAAAATATGCCATGAATTTTTGATATAGAGGGAGAAACCTGTGTAAAGCTTTGATGAAACTGGGGTCATACTTGCACTTGATTTTCTTAAGGGCAAAGAGAGACCAGAGGCAGGAATTTCATCAAGGGGGCACTCTTGTAATTAAATAAATATAATAGAATTCATCAAATATAGATTTCAGTTAAATAATAAACAAAAGTCACTACAAAATCATTTTTCAAGGCTTTATCTAGTCATCCTGATATCAAACACAAATTCACAAAATCATAATAAAAAAACAAACTAAAAAATAAATTTGACGATATGAACAAATCAAACACCCACTTGTATGGTCCCAAATCAAAATTATAAATTCACAATCCATGTCTATATTGATCCAAATACAGCATCACATGCCCAAAACTTAAATATACATAATAGAACTATAGTATTGAAGAGTCTGTACTGATTGAAATGAATGAAACTATTATAGTGAGCAACACATTTTTTCTTTAACCATACTTACATACTTAACTAAAACTAAGTACCATTAATATTTCCAACAATCCAAAACCAAAATTAAGTAATATTTCCAACAATCCAGAACCAAAACAAAGTAATTACCCACAAATGGACAAATTAAAAAAAATGGAGACAGATTTAAGTATATTTAAACTTTAACCCTAGTATTTGGGGCAAATCAAATAGACTCAGAATGAAGAGAAAAAAATTGAAAATTGCTAATCATTTGATTGAGAACTTTGGAGAGAGACGCGAGAATTGAGATTTAAGAAATACCTGGTTTAGATTCAGCCACTTCAAGTTCACTCTTCCTACTTCCAAGTTCAGTGTCCCTACTTTCCCTGCCGGGCAGCCGTTTGCCGCTTCTGCGCTTCTTCCGTCTGAGTCCTTCCCTTTCACTCACTTCTCCCGTCCCCGCTCTATTCCTCTCTTTTCCCCTTCCTGGCTTGCTGCGTTAACTCTCTGATTTTTAAAGTAAAAGGAAAAAAAAAAGTTATATATTTGAAATACAATTTTATTTTTATATAAATTTTGATATGTATATAATATAATTGGTATATGGTATAATAGGAATATAGATATATGTGCTTAGGTTAGTTAGTTTTCCATCCAAATTTATTTATTTATTTTTGGAAGAAATTGACTAAAGTTCTTCGTTAATTTTTCATATTCATTTAAAAACTCAACAACAATATAATGTCCATTTTTTCCCATTCATTTTTAATTAGTAATATGGTGTAAGTAAGACACTAAATGAACCAAACAGTTCGGGTTCGATTCGAAAAAATACGAGCGAAACTCGGATTCATTAATAATATAATTTAAATCTGAATATAAAAAATAATTCGAATAAAGAAAAACAACAAATTCAATTTATAATTATATTTATTATAAAGCCAGTAAATGTAGAGACTCGAATTCGAACTTGAATTTAAAATTCCCAAGTAGTTTTAATATAACTAGTTGATAGTCCGCGCAATGTACGGGCTAGTTTAAATAATGAATTTAATAATTTGTTGAGTCAATATTAAGAAAAAGAATTAAAGAAAACATGTATATTACATGTTTAAAGAAACATAATGAACAACTTTATGTAGGACTTGCTATTTTGTACACATGTTGTTGTTGAGTGGCAAGGTGTAGTGCTGACATTCCCACGCGTATTTCTCACTATATGAACACATTTGTTCAAACTTACTTACCAAAATATATACACGTATATGTAGCATACCTCTTTAAAAGAAGGTAGTGGCTTTTTTTAACTAAACAAAATCAGCCAACCTAAATGAAGCTGAGAGGTTGAAGAAGAATGTGCAGTAAGCTTCAGTTCTCACATTTGACTGGCTATGAACCGTGGGGAGGTTCTAATGTTTGTGTTGTAATTGAATCATGACAGTTGGGATCAACCGGAAACTGACCAACCAAAACAGTATCAGTGGATGGGTTTGCAGTCTCTGGCTCAATGGTCCCCGAGACTACTGGTTGAGGAATACATGCAGTTTGAGGAAATTGATTGTTGTGCTCAACTATACTGACCAAGGGGGGAAAACTAATCCCTCGCCATTATTCGGGTAATACACTTGTGCTTTTGGCAGCAACAACTGAGGCAGAACTAGCCAGCTTGGAACACTGGGAATAACTGCTGCAGGTCCAGGGTAAACCGAACCGAGGCTAATGGCTGGAGATACAGATACTGTGGCTGCAGGTGGAACACCAGTTACTCTTACCGCCAACATGTGACCATCTATTTGGAACCCATTCATGTACATAATGGCCGACTTTTGACTGACTGACGGTTCCAAATGGTGAAAAAAGATCCCTCAACCGACCCTCATCCACAGCTCGGGAAAGTTATCCAACAGAGGTTTGCAGCATAGTGAATGGAAATAACATAAATAAATAAATTAGCATTAAAAAAGCAGGCATCATATTAGGATGGAAAGAATGGATTCTTGGCACTTACCTAAAGAAAAAATAGTACTTTATAATGTTCTATTTTGTTCCCCAATAGCAAAGCAGATTACGGTTGCAGGGCTGATGAGATAAAAATCACAACACCACTGGTTTAGCTTTGTAACTCTATGAATTCATCAAGTTGAATTTAAGATTTACACAAATATGCATAAGTAACACATTTTAATAACAACCCACAAAAATATTAAATACCCACATAACTAAACTTGAAAATACTGTAAAAAATTGAAAAGTAGTATAAAAACGAAGAACAGAGTCATACCGTGTAGATCTCTACCAAAATTTTATATCCAAATCAACATATGCGCCTCCGTCACATAATGAGAGTCTCCATTCAAAAGCCAAAGGTGAAAAGAAATTATGAATGTAAACTCAAAGCTAAATTTTTAAGTTAAACTATAACATCAATATTTGAATAACTGGAGACCGATTGAAGAATTCCAGCAACATGAAACCATAATAATATAGTGAACGATTTCCTTTTTGAACAAACTGATGAAAATAAAATCCCATATCACAAACCCAATTTGTCATTTAGAACAAATTCATGAAGAAAGAACCCAAATCACATACCCAATTTTCATGAAGAAAAATCCCCAAAACACAATACCCATTCATTTTTGAACAAATTCATGAAAAAAACTCTAAATCAAATACCCAATTCATTTCTGAATAAATTCATGAAGAAAATAGTAAATTTCGGAGTGCGTGTGTATATATATGTGTGTGTGTGTACATACAGATAGAGAAGCATGAAAAAAAGGACTCACCTCCATTCTATTGCTTATTTTGATTTCTAAATTACCGGGCACATGAAGTTTTCAAAAATCAAGTTGTAGAGGTGTATCTGCAGATTATAGAAGTAGAGATTTTTGATTGTAAATAAAAGGGTTTAAAATCCCCATATTGACTTAGAAGATTAATTAGGGATAAAAAAATCCAAAAAATCCCATATCAAAAACTCAATTTGTTATTTAGAACAAATTCATGAAGAAAGAACCCAAATCACATACCCAATTTCCATGAAGAAAAAAACTCTCCTCTACAGGTTAATATATCAAATCAGCTAAAAAAAATAAAAAATAAAATGACAAATGATAACACATACATGTCTTAGATAACATCGCAACATCTTAGAGATCAAATTGAATTTATGGTTTGAATTTTACCTGTGCTGCAGCAGATCTTCCCCATCCAGATGACATATTGACAATGACCCCTTGTTTGCTCTCAATCTTGATGGATCGACTGATTTTACTGTACAAATAGGCGAGATAAATACAAACTCAACACATGAAATTGTTGGGTATGTAAAAAATGAATACCATGAAGCTAAGAAACCTTGCGAGTATCTGATATTTTTTCTCTTTGACATTTTATCAAACAGGTAACTTGCATATGGCATATATCAAAACTCATTAAAAACACAGATTCTGACAAATTATATCACTTTTGTTATACCTTCATCCCATTTATAAACAATCTTCCGTGCAAGTTTCGATTCTTCAACTGACCCAAAAAACAGAGAATGTAACATTAAATTCAATAAATACGACAAAAAATTGATTGATCACTAAAATTCAAAGGTGAATTTGAGTACCTGCGATGCTTTTGATTTTGAAGGATTAATTTGCGTTGGAGGTAGGCTTGATCAGCGTCAAATGGTTCTCTCAAAGAGTTGGTTAATCGTGGAAGCTGAAACGAAGAGGAAGCGACGAAGAGGAAGCGCCACTGATTGTGGAATTTGAAGTTTCTTAAACCCTTCGAGGAGTCGATTGAATTTATTAAGCGAGAAGGAAACGAAGAGGAAGCGACGAAGCCGAGAAGGGTTGAGAGGAAAAGAATCGATCGAGAAGAAGAGAAGGAGTCGGTCGAACGAAGGATGGACTCGTTCGTGAGTTTTTCAAGCGAGTTAATGTTTAATTAACTCACTGAGTTTTCCAATTTAAAGGATAGCTTGTGTTGTTTTTATATATAAGGCAGTGATTCGATTCGAATCGGATTGAATTCGAATAATAAATATTCGAGTCCAGTCGAATCTCATTAATTTTTTCAAATATAATTCGAATTCAAGTTGAATTTGAGCATTTCTTTGTTCGTTTTGATTTGTCAACCCTGTACACTACATTCGTACGATCAAAATAGTGGTTTCACTGTAGAACGCTTTAACAAGTCAAGAAGAATAGAACATCAATAATTTAGAATTATGTCTGTTAGGGGTAGACCTGGCAATATAGTTGGTTAACTGTCGGGTCAACTCATATTAATTGAAACCAAATGGGTTGGTTTAACTATATTTATTTATTTGGGTTGGTTAAAGTTTGGAACCATATTTATTTGGGTTGGTTATAGTTCCAACCCGGTTAACCATTTTTCGACACATATTTTATTCCAAATCCAAATCAAAAATTCCTCTAATTTGCTAAGAAAACTAATGCTATTAATACTACTAAAATGTTCCTCTAAAAATCAAGGTAACTAGTAATATTCGGATATTATTCGTTCCTAAAATTTTTAACACAATTTTTTACGCACATAGGAACCGGCTATAGACACACTCAAGAAAATAGAAGCATTCTTATCAGCCAACCCACCTACCCTACCCCTACACCCCACCCCACCCCACCCACCCCCACCCTACCTCTACACCCCCACCACCCCACCCACCCCACTCCATCCCACCCCACCCACCCCACCCCCCACACCCCCACCCCACCCCACCCCACCCACCCCACCCCCACCCCACCCACACCCCCCCCCCCCCCACCACCCACCCCCCCACACCCACCACCCACCCCCCACCCCCCCCCCACCCCCCCCCACCCACCCACCCACACCCCACCCCCCACCCACACCCCCACCCCACCCACCCCACCACACCCCACCCCCACCCCCCACCCCCCCACATCACCCCCACCCCCCCCACCCACCCCACCCCACCCCACCACCCCACCCCACCCCACCCCCCCCCCCCCCCCCCTACCCCACCCACCCACACACACCCCACCCCCACCCCCCACCCCCACCCCACCCCACCCACCCCACCCACCCCCCCCCCCACCACACCCCCCCACCCCCCACACCACCCCCCACATCACCCCCCCACCCCACCCACCCCACCACCCCCCCCCCCACCACCCCCACCCCACCCCACCCCCCCCCCCACCCCACCCCCCCCACCCCACACCCCACCCCCCCATACCCCACCCCACCCCACCCCCACCCCACCCCACCCACCCACCCCCCCCCCCCCCCACCCCACCCCACCACCCACACCACACCCCACACCTACACCCCCCACACACCCTCCCACCCCACCCACCCACCCACCACCACCACCCATCCCACCCCCCACCCCACCCACCCCACCCCACCCCACCCCACCCCCACCCCACACCCCTACCACCCCCCCCCCCCCCCCACCCCACACCACCCATCCACCCCACCCCACCCCCCCCCCCCACCCCACACCCCACCCCCCCCACCCCACCCACACCCCCACACCCCACCCACACCACCCAACCCACCCCACCCCACCCCACACCCACCCTACCCCCACCCCCCCACCCCACCCACACACTACCCCCAAATTACTACTACAATGTACTAAAATTTGTTTAAATCAATTCAAGACAAGTCATAAAATGAGAGAGTGAAAGGAATCTCAAGCATAAATTATAATTAAATACTATTATATTTTAGTTATTTATTATATGATACACTCACAATATAAAAAATATATAATATTATAACAGCTAATACAAATAAATATTTACATGAAACATTTTAAAATGGTTAATATGATTTTTAACCATAACCATATGGTTCCAACCCACATAATCCATATTAAAAATGGTTAATATGGTTTTGGTTCATAAATGGAACCATAACCATATTTTGAAAACCAAAACCAACCCATAACTATATTTTACCGGGTCTAGTTAGGGGTGAGCATGGTGCGGTTTGAAGTTCAAATCGCACATGAAACCTCCTAGGTGCGGCTTGACAAATCCAAAACTGCACATAAAATCGCTTGTGATTGGTGCGATGCGGTTTTGAACCGTGCGGTTCAGTTTAATTTGGTGTGATTTCGGTTTCGAAACCAATTGAAATAACAAAAAATTTATGCAATTTAAATTAATAATTTAATATCACACAATATTAAATACCACTTTGATAACACACACAACCTTACTTATAATATTTTGTCTAAACAAAAGCTAAATAGAACCAAACCCAAACCGTAAATTCAATTTTATATAATGTAGGGTGTGACTAATTTTATATAATATAGGGTGTGACTAATTAATATTGAACATAAAATGATAAATAATTTAATTATTTAATGGGTCGCATGTTTATTATCATATCTTACGTATCTGTTTGTATTTATTTAATATCGATAAAATTTGTTATCATATATAAACACTGCTTTATTTATATATATATATATATATATATATATATATATATATATATATATAAAATAATACATAAGTTTAACCTTTTAAGTTTAGGATAATAATATTAAGAAAATGAAAAATATATATGTATACAAGCCGGTATGTATCTATATAAACATAATGGTGGATAACAGTGAATAAAATTTGTTGGTGGACTTGTTCTTGTAAATTATTATTGTTATTAATTATAATGATGATGATGGCAATCTCAATCATATTTCCATTAAATTTTATAAATTACCCTGGACAACTTGGCTTTTTTATCTTGTTGGCGTATGATGCGGTTTTGATTTTATATATACGATTTTAGCCAGTAACCAAACTCAAATCGTAAATTCGATTTTTTAACTCACCTAAAACTGTCAGATATGTTTAACATGACGTTTTCATTCCCTATTTATAAACAAACTTATAGTTAGGGGTGTAAGTAAGAGCAAGTAGTTCAAGATCGACTTCGAGATCTACCGAAAAATATGATACAAAGTTCGAATTCGAAGTTAATCCGAAGTCTAATCGATCCATACTGCTTTTACGCTTAATGATACACGAGTCGAATTCGAGCATACCAGTGTTCCCTCATATTAGGGTTCGAGTATTTCATTTTTTTTCTCGAACCATACTCGATACACTTTCAATAGATCATATTCGAATATTGAATTACGATCCATGCTAGTAAGCTAAATATGTGATATTTGTATCAATCTTTATAATTTATAAAGTGTAGTATGAAATTGTGTAAACTTGTACTTAAATAAATTAATTAATTGAATGTCAATTTATATTACATTTTTTATAATTTCAATACATAAATAAAAGTGAAAAAGTTTTATATATAAATATTAGTTAAGTAACCAATTTAGTATGTAACGGTTCAGTTTTAAGTGAAATGGTTCATATTTGAAACTCGATTTGAAGGTTCATGAGTAACTCGCTTTGTAAACGAGTATAAGGATAAACAGATACATTAAGGCAATTGAAGTTATAATAATGATTCAGAGTACAAAGACAAATTAATACTCCCTTCGTACCAGGATAAAAGTCTTGGTGGACTTTTCACGCATATTAAGAAAATGAATGAAATGATAAAATTGTCCATAATAATATCATTAAATATAGAGAGAGAATTAGAATAAGAAAAGTATGAGTTATTTAATACTACGGGTATAATAGGAATATATGTGTGTAAAAGTTTGGTTATTAAAAAAAAATAGACATTTAACATGGGACTATCCAAATAATAATAAGAACTTTTATCATGAAACGTCATGGGACAGAGAGAGTATCTACTAACTGACATCTGCATGTAAAGATTTGGCTAACATCTATTGAAGAACTTAATTAGTTCATCATCCTTTACCACCAAATTACTTTTTTCTCCTGCTTTATAATATATATACGAATTAATTTGAGAGTAATATAAAATCACTTTGTATATATTCTTCAGAAGTCAATTCCTAGTTATAAATAACCAAACAATTAATTATATTAATCATTAACCTAAAATAGTCATGAGTTACATAATAACTCAATATCAAACCATTCATCTCCACCCATCTCTTTGCTTCAGCGATCAGCTTAAATGAAGAAGCCGTTACCACCCTATATTTAACCCTTTAGCCTTACCACCACCTTTTTTCTCATTATATATATACATACACACATTTCACAACAATATAGCTAGGTCATCAACTTTAATTAATTATACAAACCTATAGCCATGGCTCTTTCACCTTCATCCTTGTTAACATTCTTCCTACTATCAACATTCTTTTCCCTCCTAGCTAATGCATCTCCCACCCCATTTCGCATCCACCTGACACGCCTTGACGCCACCAAAACCTACTCCAAGCTACAACTCCTCCAACGCGCACTCCCACGCAGCAAAACCCGCATGGAAAGGCTCTCAAAAATGGCAACAACACCACCACGAGCGGCCATACAATCCCCGGTTCATCCCGGTGAGGGTGAGTTCCTCATGAACTTGTCCATTGGCACGCCACCAAAGCCCTTCTCCGCCATAGTTGACACGGGCAGCGACTTGATATGGACGCAATGCAGTCCATGCATAAAGTGTTTTAACCAGCCTTCTCCTATTTTCGACCCCAGAAACTCATCCTCATACTCTACTATTCCATGTTCTAGTGAATTATGCATGGACATGAACATTTTCAAGTGTAACAATGGGTGCAACTATTTGTACACTTATGGTGATCAATCGTCCTCACAAGGGTTCATGGCAACGGAAACATTCACATTTTTCGACTCCACGAATTATAAGCCATTGGCCATACCTAATTTAGGGTTTGGATGTGGGGTGAACAATCAAGGGCCAGGGTTCGGTCAGGGCTCAGGGCTAGTAGGGTTGGGGCGCGGACCGTTGTCCCTCATTTCACAACTAGGGTTCCACAAATTTTCATATTGTTTGACATCAATAGGGGAAAACAAAACCAGTAGCCTTGTTTTGGGGTCACTAGCTGATTTCAACTATTCTACCACTAGTGGTACAAATTGGACACCATTGATACAAAGTTCATTCCAACCAACATTTTACTATCTTTCCCTGGAGGGAATTACTGTTGGTGAAACCCTATTGCCTATTCCAAAATCGACGTTTAAATTGAGGGAGGATGGTAGTGGGGGAATTATCATAGATTCTGGTACAACTTTAAGTTATATTCAACAAACTGCTTTTGAATTGATTAAGAAAGAGTTCAAGTCACAAATGAAGCTCAGGGTTACAGAATCCAATACCGGTGGACTTGATTTATGCTTCGATTTGCCTACCAATGATTTAAATGAGATTAGGGTTCCAAAGCTGAAGTTTCATTTTAAAGGGGTGGATTTGGAGTTGGCTACTGAGAATTATATGATAGGTGATGTGAATATGGGGTTGGTTTGCTTAGGGATGGCAGCTTCGGATTCGATGTCGATATTGGGGAATGTTCAGCAGCAGAATTTGTTGGTTGTTCATGATCTTGAGAGGGAGAGTTTATCTTTTGTTCCTACTCAATGTGATCAGTTGTAACCTTTTCAATAAGTTGGATTATCTGCCATCTTTACTTATTGAAAATAAAAGTGATATATGTTATGATATTATTACTGTTTGGCTATAAGCTGTTCAAAGAATCAACCTCTGGCAATAAGATGTTGTCCTATTAAGGAAAAAAATCCCTTAAATTCCCCTAAAAAGAAATTTTTTATTTTTAATTACAATTTCTTTAATGAAGATGTATTAATTCTATATCTCCCTCATATGCCCAATCAATCATGAACTAGAGAAAATTGTTTTGTTGGGTAGTATAATTTATGTTTTTGGCAAAAAGTTTTGTACTGTTTCGGAATACTAAAAGTTCTGCCTAATGGTTTTAGAATATAGGAATTAGGATCCTCTCCATTTCAAATGAATTGGAGAGTCTCCATTTCATAATTCAGATTTAAAATGTGTTGGAATGTGACATCATGATGACGGGAGAAAGATAATGATGGGGAATATACTAAGAATTGAGACTCTTCATTTCATTTGAAATGGAAATGAAATGAAGAGGATCCTAGTCCATAATTTAGTATTTCATTTCAGTTTCGGACCAACCTTTAACTTGGATGAATGAAACGGTACGGTGAAAGTGTGTACATTTAATTTACACATGAAAACAGAGGACTAAATGAAGGGCAGGAAAACAGAACAAAACTTAGCAATTAAATCAAATTAATAAATAATTCCCCCAACAAAGTCCAAAAGAAGCCAATACAATTATTTATTACCTATATAATGTTACAAAAATGGGTTGTAAAATGCATAGACTTTATAACATCTGATCCATCTACTTAGTTGAAGCATAACGATGACTTCAGCAACCAAATACCAATGTTTTATCATGCCTATGCGCTTCATTTTGGTAGCCTTAGCTTCCCAAGCCGCGTCTCGCTCTCTCAGTGAGGAGGCTTCAATGCTCGAGACACATGAGCAGTGGATGGCTCGTTATGGTCGTGTATATACAGATGCTGACGAGAAGAACAAACGTGATGCGATATTCGAGGAGAATGTGAAATATATTCATTCATTCAACATAGCAAATAACAATCCTTACAAGTTAGCAGTCAATGAATTTGCAGACCTTACAAATGAAGAGTTCAAGGCCTCGAGAAATAGATTCAAGAGCCATGTTTGCTCCACGGCAACAACTTTGTTCAAATATGAAAATGTTAGCGTTGTGTCAGCTACCATAGATTGGAGAAAGAAAGGTGCAGTTACACCTGTAAAAGACCAAGGCCAATGCGGTAAGTTTCAAGTCCACAGTAAGATAAAATTAGGAAGTAAAACCTTCGTGCTATTATATAGTCTTAACACTTATATTTGTAAAATACATAGGGTGTTGTTGGGCATTTTCGGCTGTGGCAGCTATTGAAGGAATTATACAACTCAAAACTGGCAAATTGATTTCTCTATCGGAGCAAGAGCTTGTTGATTGTGATACTAGTGGCGAAGATCAAGGCTGCGAGGGTGGACTAATGGACAATGCCTTTGAGTTCATCCAACAAAATCACGGCCTCTCCACTGAAACAAACTACCCTTACAGTGGAACTGATGGCACGTGCAACGCCAACAAAGAAGCAAACCATGCAGCCAAGATTACTGGCCACGAAGATGTGCCTGCCAATAGTGAGGGCGCACTGCTGAAAGCTGTTGCCAATCAACCAATCTCTGTTGCCATTGATGCTGGGGGATCTGACTTCCAATTCTACTCGAGTGGCGTCTTTACAGGACAGTGTGGCATTGATCTAGACCATGGTGTTACTGCTGTTGGCTATGGTACTAGTAGTGATGGAACTAAGTATTGGCTTGTGAAGAACTCGTGGGGCATGAGTTGGGGAGAGGAGGGGTACATAAGGATGCAGAGAGGTGTTGCTGCGAAAGAAGGCCTATGTGGCATTGCAATGCAAGCTTCATACCCCACTGCCTAAATATCAAAACTACAAATAAATTGCTACCTAATGTAAATTATTTATGCTGATTGCTACCATATTTCCTCTTCTCTATGTTCATGGCTGACAGTTGAATGTACATTGGACCTTGTAATGTATTTATATGTGAAATTCTAGCTAGCTTCTGGTACAATTACAGCCCTCATTGTTATGCCATAAATCTTGTGGAACTTTGAGATTTTGAGGGAATATTACTACAATCATGTAGCACCTCATTCTGGCTTGGTGACATATTTTTTTGATGTGGTTTTTTTTTGCATCACATTTGATATTGTTTAATTTAGATTTATGAGTCCACTTTGCACATGTAGAGATTCAACGAGAAAATTGTCTCATTTCCCAGCGGATTTTCTTTAATCTTACACTTTCTTCATTTTATCTGGTTCTCAATTTTCAAGTCCATGAATGAGTGCATAATTAAAAGAATTTTTTAAAGAAAACAAAGAACTATGTGTTTATCAAATCTAGTTACTCACTTGTTAGTACAGACATGGTAGGTTGTATGAGCATATCAGGCTATCTACATCTCAGTGTAGGCAAATAAAAATTTTGTGTCATCCCTATCCATACATATCATGAGTTTACTGTGAGACGCAAATTTAAATCCCTGTTACCCGTTTAAGATGGTATGGAAATTCTAATTTCCATCACTCTCAACTCTATATGTTGCTATGGTCAATGTGGCCTGGATTTCTACCTGAAAATAAAAGTTAAATATATGTTGCTATGTTAAAAATATATCTTTGTTTATATTGAAAATTTAACAATGAAAAAATAAAAAGCTTCAATCCAGAGAAAATGAATTGAGTAGTATAAAATTAATGTTTTTCGTTAAATAAATTTCGCTCTGTCAGCTCTGAATACCATATCTGATGAACTTTATCCGGTTGGTTGGCTGAAACTCTAGCCTGTGCCAGATTTAAGGATCTAGTGCTATTATTCAATAATCAGAAAGAAGGCTTAACTAGCATATTTACATGTAGGCAGCGGGGGATCTATATACTAGGCAGCTGCCCCTGCTGGAATTTTTTTTAAAGGTATAGGAGCATGACAAATATGTAAATTAATAAATTTAAGGGAGCAAAAAAAATTTCGTAAACAAAAATCTTCTTAGTTTTAAAATTTGGTGAAATCTTAGAAGTATTTTTTGTATAATTTTTGTTTTGAATGTTCATCAGCGTGTGAACTGTGAAGGATTGTTTGATTCAAGTTAGATTTTTTTTGTTATTGATTTGGTTGCTTGTGGTTACTGTTTGTTTGGTCTGATTGAGTTTTTGTTTTTGGATTGTTTGATCTTCGATTGAAAATGAGATCATTTTGATTGAGTAGTTTATGTCTTTTATTGTGATAGCTTACAATGATTTTGCCTAATTTTATAATGAAAAATGAAAAATGGAAAATGACTATGAGTTTTAGCAGCCCCTAATTTCTTGTTGTTATAATTACTTTATTTCCATGCACCTAACTAATGGACCATGTATAATTTTTGGATGGTTTGTTTTTTTTATTTCAAGTAAAACTTATAAAAAGATACCAAAACTAGTTTATACTTCAAAATTAATTCATGCAATTTGTAACATTATTATGGTTACTTAATATTGTGATTAGTTCAAATTTTCTTTATTTAAATTCAACGAAAAAATTTAATTAAAATCCGCCCTCGCTAGAAAAAAATTCTGAATCCGTCCCTGCATGTAGGCTTCATGGAACTTGAAAACTCAAGGGAAAAGAAAGGAATAGGAATAGGAATAGGAAAAGGATATAAAATCTAAAATTTTATTCAAGCAATTTTATTCATATTTTTTACACTAAATTTTAACATTTTTCCTAATATTGAATTTCTTAGAAGTATAGATGGTATGATTTATCATTATTGTTGAGATAGATTTTGTCTTTTCCCTTCTCCTTTCTTTTCTTCTGTGTTTTCCAAGTTGCAAACAGAATCATTAGTGGTAGCATTTGATTTTATAATTAAATTTGAGAAAACCAGATTTTAAATTTAAGCAAATCAGATTTTCTTTTTCCTTTTTGTTTTCTCTTCAGTTCATCATGCAAGCCATTGAAAGTTATTATGAAAAAGTTAAGGCACTTCCAAGTGTGAATAACTTCTCAAACTCTGACAGATTTATCAGAACATTCAACATGGATGAACCAAACGGCACGGTGGAATTAAGCATACAAATTCCAGAAGGAAAAGGTCCAAGATAGTTAAGGAATGAAGTAGTACTATATTTAACACATTATACATATGAAACAGATGAGTACAGCAAGAAACAAAAGAAAACAACTTATAAGTCTAGCAATCATAACAAATTAGTAATAAAACAAAAAAAAAGTCGGTATCATAACAATCTAACAGGCACGCAGATAGACAATAATTTCCCTAAGAAAGTTCAAAACAAGCTTTACAAAAAATTTACCTATATATAATGCAGAATTCCGGTGTTAGAGTGCATAAGCTCTCAATACATCTGATTCATCTATCTTACAACAATGGCTTCCACAAGCAAGCACCAGATCATTATCATGGCAATGCTCTTCATTTTGGGAGCCTTGGCTTCTATTGCTGCAGCTCGCTCTCTCAATGAGGCATCAATACTTGAGACGCATGAGCAGTGGATGACTCGTTATGGTCGTGTATATAAAAATGCTGACGAGAAAAACAGGCGTTCTACCATATTTGAAGAGAACCTGAAATATATACAATCATTCAACAGAGCAAATAACAAGCCCTACAAACTAGGGGTAAACGAATTTGCAGACCTTACAAATGAAGAGTTTACGACCTCAAGAAATAGATTCAAGAGCCATGTCTGCTCCACAGCAACAACTTTATTCAAGTATGAAAATGTTACTACGATTGCCACTACTACGGACCTGGAGAAAGAAAGGCATGATTACACACAAGTTGAGATCAAGGCCAATTAATGGTAAGTTTCAAGCTGAGAGAAATTTTAAACTAACTTGAAGCTATTATATATTCTAAAACCTCTGCTTGTCAAAATGCATAGGGTGTTGCTGGGCATTTTCGGCTGTGGCAGCTATGGAAGGAATTACCCAACTCAAAACTGGAAAATTGATCTCTTTATCTGAGCAAGAGCTAGTTGATTGTGATACAAGTGGCGAAGATCAAGGCTGCGAGGGTGGACTAATGGACAATGCCTTTGAGTTCATCCAACAAAATCACGGCCTCTCCACTGAAACAAACTACCCTTACAGTGGAACCGATGGCACATGCAACGCCAACAAAGAAGCAAACCATGCAGCCAAGATTACTGGCCACGAAGATGTGCCTGCCAATAGTGAGAGTGCACTGCTGAAAGCTGTTGCCAATCAACCAATCTCTGTTGCCATTGATGCCGGGGGATCTGACTTTCAGTTCTACTCGAGTGGCGTATTTACAGGACAGTGTGGTACTGACCTAGACCATGGTGTTACTGCTGTTGGCTATGGCACCGCTAGTGATGGAACTAAGTATTGGCTTGTGAAGAACTCATGGGGCACAAGTTGGGGCGAGGAAGGATATATAAGGATGCAGAGAGGTGTTGAAGCAAAGGAAGGACTCTGTGGCATAGCAATGGAAGCTTCATATCCCAGTGCCTAAGTATTAAAATCATAAATAAGTTTCTAGTTAATGTAAATTATTATGCCGCTTGTTACCATATTTCCTCTTCTCTATATTCATGGCTCATATTTGAATGTAACATTGGACCTTGTAATATATTTATGCGTAAAATTCTAGCTAGCTGCCGGGACAGTTACAACTTTCATTGTTTTGCCATAAATCTTGTCCCTTACACTTAATATTGATGATGTGAGGGGACAAGGTTATGATAATGGCTCTAATATGAAAGGGAAAAATCTAGGTGTACAAAAAAGATTACTTGATATAAATCCTAGAGCATTTTACATGCCATGTGGTTCTCATTGTCTCAACTTAATAGTTTGTAATATGGCCAAGTCATGTGTTAAAGCAAAATCTTTTTTTGGAGCATGTCAATGCATGTATCCAAGCGAGAAAGAGGTGCTAAATGTACCATGTATAAGTACATGATTGCAGTAATACTCCCTCAAAACTCAAGGTTCCACAAGATTTATGGCACAACAAGGTAGGTTGTAACTGTATCAGCAGCTAGAATTTCACATATAAATACATTACAAGGTTCAATATTGCATTCAACTTCAGCATGTCATGTACATACTACGGGGAATATATATAGAGAAAAAGTAATATGGCAACAATCAGCATACATAATTTACATTTGGTAGTCATTTATTTCTGATTTTAATACTTAAGCAGTGGGATATGAAGCTTGCATTGCTATGCCACAAAGGCCTTCCTTTGCTGCAACACCTCTTTGCATCCTTATGTACTCTTCTTCGCCCCAACTTGTGCCCCATGAGTTCTTCACAAGCCAATACTTGGTGCCATCACTACTAGTACCATATCCAACAGCAGTAACACCATGGTCTAGATCAGTGGCACATTGTCCTGTAAATACGCCACTCGAGTAAAACTGGAAGTCTGACCCCTCAGCATCAATGGCAACCGAGATTGGTTGATTGGCAACAGCTTTCAGCAACACACTCTCACTATTGGCAGGCACATCTTCATGGCCAGTTATCTTGGCTGCATGGTTTGCTTCTTTGTTGGCGTTGCATGTGCCATCAGTTCCACTGTAAGGGTAGTTTGATTCTGTGGAGAGGCCGTGATTTTGTTGGATGAACTCAAAGGCATTGTCCATTAGACCACCCTCGCAGCCTTGATCTTCCCCAGTAGTATCACAATCAACTAGCTCTTGCTCCGATAGAGAGATCAATTTGCCAGTTTTGAGTTGGGTAATTCCTTCCACAGCTGTCACAGCCGAAAATGCCCAGCAGCACCCTATGTATAATGCCAAGTAGAAGTGATAGAAAATACAATATTAAGCAAGTCTGGGAAATAAAAATTTCTTGTCATTCCTGTTTATACATACCATTCATTAGTTTAATGTGAGATGAATATTTTAATAGCATATAACCGTTGGGATGCAAATTCTAATTCCCATCACTCTCAACTCTATATAGTATATATGTTGTGCAATTTTTTTATAGTAATATTTGACATATTGGAGGAAATTAAAAAGATTATTAATACAGTATTCTTTTCTGTTGTTCGAGTTTAATTTGGATTTAATCAATTACAAAACTACATCCTTAGCAGCATTGTATAGAAAGTTCAACTATATTATTACAACCACTAGTACAAAACACTTAAAAGATGACGTTTTTATAAAAAATATTGTTGTATTTTTTTTTATTTGGACAATTTTTGGTTTTGAATCTAGGTAAAAAACACGGAGACAAAAAATATGCGGAGGTAAATTTGAAATTAAAATAAAACGCAGATTTCTCTCTCACTCCCTACCTCCACAACTATCAGAAATGGCCACTGGTCTGTTATTGAACTCTGTGGGCTTTCTATTAGCATTATCACCATTCTGTGTTATCGCGTGGGCGTGAGAGAGAACTTTCAACCAGAGTTAAACCTTCCGAAAAACCTCACCCTTCTGATTTTTTCCTATCCACTCTTTGTTCGTATCAATGTTTGTGTGGGCGACTTTCTCTCTTCCTAACCCAAACCGGATAATCCCAAACTCTTTATCTTCTTCTTCTCCACTCTTCTAATCATCCAAATTATTTTAATTTTTTTCAAAGGGCCGGCTTAAATTGCAGAGTTTTTGCAAATCGATGTATATTCTGAGCCTTTTGGCGTTTCGAGCCCCTTTTGCATTGAGTGTCACAGCAGGTATAATTTGTTCGCACATCTTGCTTTTAGTTTCTAGGGTTTTTTTTTTTTTTACTATTTTTTTGGGTTAGTAATGAATGAAAGCTTTTTTATTTTGTGGATTTTTCTTATATTTTGTGGTTCAGGGGATAGTGTTTTCTTTTCTTTGTATTAAGTGTAATTTGGAATTAAGCTTATCGGTGTGCAAATTCGTATTTTATTGTTATATTTTGTTTCCTAATTCATTTTCTGCTCCTTTTTTTGTGGCTCGGGAGTTTCAGTCATGTCATACATATGTGCATTTTCTAGGATAGTGTTAGTTCATTTGCTGGATGACTTCATCTGTTATTGGTTGTTAATGATTTATTTTTACTGGTGATAACTAGGATTTACATTTGCAAATATAGAATTAGTTTTTGACTGCCTATGTACAAGACATTACAGTTTTGGAAAATTTGAAGATTTTAATTGTCAATGTACTTGTCATAATAGTAATATCTTACTTGAATTTCAAACTTAGATACTCACTGTATTTTTGATTCGTCAAAGAAATAATTGCTGATTGGACTTTTGAGAATTTACCTGTTTGTGATATAATAATGAACAACAGTAGGTTGCAAGACTTGGTGATGTTTCTGTATGAGCTTGCACTCTTTAACTAATTACCTGCACTGGGCTAATGATTTTCCAGGTCAAAATGGAGATATTCGATCACCAAAGAGAGTTTGCACTGATCGAAGCGTATTAGTAGAGCGGAATTCCTTCACATCACCAGTGAAGGATCGCCTTCTGGCACCGGCTTTGCAGTCTGCATTTTTAAGGTAGCTATGACAATTCCAAGGTGCCATGTAGTACGTTTTTTTTTTTTTCTTTCTGATTATCAGTACTGAAATGGCTAAGATTGTATATGTAGATATATGTGTTGGCCATTGATCCCAGCCCAAGTAAAGTATTTGGGGCAATCACATAATACAGCTATCAAGTGTTCAGCTGATTTTGCTAGAACTATCTTTTTCTAGTCCAATGTTTGTTTCTAGTCATATTATTAATTCAAAACAAAAACCAAAAACCAAAAACAGCAGGTGAACCCAACTGTTGAGAGTTGTGGTTGATATACACATAATTTATACATTTTATTATCCCTAATTTTGCCCTTTTAATTATATTAGTTTATTAAATTAATATGTTTTATTTTATTTTGTAGGATTTAATATTTGTTGCAATAAAGTTAAAATCTTGGTGATCAAGCGATATTTAATACTCTTATTCATGTAAGGAATATCCAAGAAGAATCCTGTGTCAGGAGTATGAAAGAGTTTGAACAATCTGGTGTGCAAGTTTGTATAGGTAGAAGATGTTTTTGAGAAGTTGATGATGGCCACTAGGAGGTTGCATGATAAGGGAACAGATGTGTCCAAGTTCAATGAATCTAAATTAGGATTCAAAGTTATTTTTCCTACCTCTTGTTTTAGAGAGGATAGACCACTTGTTATTTTGTTAGCAATGGAAGCTTCATATCCCGGTGCCTAAGTATTAAAATCATAAATAAGTGTCTAGCTAATGTAAATTATTAGGCTGCTTGTTACCATATTATAACTGTACCCTTTTCTGGCTTGATGATGTATTTTTCATCACATTGCGACTAAATGATGTTATGAACAAGTCTAAAATAAATTTGTTGGTCTAAAGTTGGTGGTTCCAGAAGTATGTCTACACAGTAATACAATTAAGGCTTTATTGTCCTAAAAAACGGAAGCACACGGTACTAAATTAGTCAATTTATTTGCACACAATTTAGTAGAAAAAACAAAACACAAGAAAATCATATTTATGAGTCCAATTGGCACCCTTGTATATTCATGGACATTCTTCATTTGCTGTGGTTCTCAATATTCAAGTCATGAATGAGTAGGTAGCACGAGCATATCATGTCATCTACATTTTAGTGCTGGGAAATAAAAATTTCTTGTCATGCCTGTTTATACATACCATTCATTAGTTTTAATGTGAGATGAAAATGACTAAAAGACAATTTGTACCCAAAACTTTATATCACTGTTGATATTTGCACCACAAATTGAAAAATGTGTCTAAGTACACCCTAAACTTCAATTATACTTAACAAAAGACACATTTTCTTCACTTAAACGGTCAAAAGTGACCGGCTAAGGCACCCATGTGGATCTGAAGGAGTATTTAAGTATTTTCCATATCTTCTTCATAAGCTAATTCCTCTACTGTTTCTTCACCAAACCAAACCAAACAAATTTATCCTGTTTCTCAACCCCCAATTTCTCCCACAAAAAACCCACCGTACCAAACCAATTTCAGCCACAATCATCCCATCTAAATCAAACACACCTCAACAAGAGCTCATATCCACCCACTTGAGATCATCCATGTTTCTTTAAACCAATTTATCTATATCATCGTACCCTTGATTAATTTCTTCTCTTTTCTTTTCTGAAAATCAAATCCATCCACCAAAATGATTACAAAGAGAGATCGTGAGCATGAGAAATAATAAAGCTCCTCATCAATGGCGCCACCACCGGCTGCCGGAAAAGCCAAGATGTGGAAAGAAGATCTGCCGGACGCCGGCGATATGGACGAGCTTTTGGCCGTTTTGGGTTACAAAGATCTGACATAGCCGACGTGGCACATAAACTAGAGCAGCTTGAGTTTAGTAATATTACACACTTAGCCGGTCACTTTTGACCGGTTACGTGAAGAAAGTGCGTCTTTTGTTAAGTATAATTGAAGTTTGCAGTTTGGGGTGCAAATTATCTTTTAGTGGATGAAAATTTTAATAGCATGTAACCGGTGGGATGCAAATTCTAATTCTCATGACTCTAACTCTATATAGGATATGTTGTGCAATTTTTTTATAGTAATATTTTGACATATTGGAGGGAACTAAAAAGATTGTTAATACTTTGTAAGTATATTTTGTTGTTCGAGTTTAATTTGGATTTAATCAATTACAGAACTAGTACATCCTTAGCAGCATCATATAGAAAGTTCAACCCAACTATAGAGAGTTGTGGTAAACACTAAAATTCATATTCCAAAAAATACTTTTGAGTTTAGGTAATCATTAAGAAAGAGTTTAGGTCACAAATGAAGATTAGAATGGGTTGACATAGATATGTTTTGAGTGTAGCAGGTAGTGATTTATGGTTTGATTCGAATGATACAGAGAATATTGATATAGAGAATGTTCTTTCAAGGTGAAAATATATTTTGCTTCTATTTTACAATAAATAATAAATGTTAAATATATTTTGTGATAATGAAAAGATATCTTTGTTTGTATAGTGAAAGTTTAGCCGGTGAAAATATATAAAATTAATGTTTTTCATTAAATAAATTCAGCAGGGGGAAAGAAAGCCCAAGTAGCATATTTATATGTAGGCTCCATGGAACTTGAAAAAGATGAAAAACAAAGGAATAGGAAAAGGAAATCACATCTAAAATTTTATTTAAGCACTTTTATACTTTTTTATCCTATGTGTTAACATTATTGTTCTAAATATAAAATATTTAAAAGTATATTTTGTCGTTCATTTCCTGTGTGTTATTATTTGATTTTTTAAAATTTGAGCAAATCAGATTTTAAATTTGGTTCTGTTCAGCTCCCCATGCAAGCCATTGAAAGATATTAATTATTATGAAAAAGTTGAGGCACTTTCAAGTTCGCAAACTCTAATATGATAGATTTATTACAACCTTCAACATGGATGAACCAAACGGCACGGTGGAAGCATTTTACTAATTATATCAAATTAGTAATCAAGAACATCCAAATCAGTAACATTTTAACAGGCACGCAGATAGACAATAATTTCCAAAAACAAGCTTTACAATAATTTGCCTATATAGTGCGGAATTCCAATGCCAAAGTGCATAAGCTCCCAATACAACATATTCATCTATCATACCCATAAGCAGAACAATGGCTTCCACAAGCAAGCACCAGTGCATTATCCTGGCTATGCTCTTCATTGTGGGAACCGGGAACCTTGGCATCTCTGGCTGCAGCTCGCTCTCTCAATGACGAGGCATCAATACTTGTGACGCATGAGCAGTGGATGGCTCGTTATGGTCGTGTATATAAAGACGCTGACCAGAAAAACAGGCGTTCTACCATATTTGAAGAGAACCTGAAATATATACAATCATTCAACAGAGCAAATAACAAGCCCTACAAACTAGGGGTAAACGAATTTGCAGACCTCACAAATGAAGAGTTTACGACCTCAAGAAATAGATTCAAGAGCCATGTCTGCTCCACAGCAACAACTTTATTCAAGTATGAAAATGTTATCGCAGTCTTGCCATTTCTACTATGGATTTGGAGAAAGAAAGGTGCAGTTACACCTGTTAAGGACCAAGGCCAGTGTGGTAAGTTTCAAATTCAAAAAACAAAATAAAAATAAGAGAACTTGCTTACTACTGTATTTAATTACTAACACTTGCAATTGTATAAAATATAGGGTGTTGCTGGGCATTTTCGGCTGTGGCAGCTATAGAAGGAATTACCCAACTCAAAACAGGCAAATTGATTTCTCTATCTGAGCAAGAGCGAGGGTGGTCTAATGGACAATGCCTTTGAGTTCATCTAACAAAATCACGGCCTCTCTACAGAATCAAACTACCCTTATAGTGGAACTGATGGCACGTGCAATGCCAACAAAGAAGCAAACCATGCAGCCAAGATTGCTGGCCACGAAGATGTGCCTGCCAATAGTGAGAGTGCACTGCTGAAAGCTGTTGCCAATCAACCAATCTCTGTTGCCATTGATGCTGGGGGATCTGACTTTCAGTTCTACTCGAGTGGCGTCTTTACAGGACAGTGTGGAACTGATCTAGATCATGGTGTTACTGCTGTTGGCTATGGTACTAGTAGTGATGAAACTAAGTATTGGCTTGTGAAGAACTCATGGGGAACGAGTTGGGGAGAACAAGGGTACATAAGGATGCAAAGAGGTGTTGATGTGAAAGAAGGCCAATGTGGCATTGCAATGCAAGCTTCATACCCCACTGCCTAAATATCAAAAATAAGTTGCTACCTAATGTAAATTATTTATGCGGTTTGCTACCATATTTCCTCTTCTCTATGTTTATGGCTTATAATTGAATGTAACATTGGACCTTGTAATGTAAATGTGAAATTCTAGCTGCTGGTATTGATTTTGTCATAAATATATTAATTCATTCAACATATATATATATATATATATATATATATATATATATATATATATATGGCAATGGTGACAGTGAACCGTCATCATAGTTCAAAAAACTAAATCATCATAGTTTTTTTTGTAATACATGAGATGTGTATATACATATAGTCCATATATATATATAGCAAATAATTAACAATCCTTACAAGTTAGCAGCCAATGAATTTAACTTGCAGACCAAACTCACAAAATGAAGAGTTTAAGACCTCGAGAAATAGATTCAAGAGTCATATATGTTTGCTCCACAACAACAACTTTGTTCAAATATATACAGAGGTGGAACTAGGGGGCACCTGACCCTGGTAGGGGGAACTGAAGAACAATAAGGAGCCAAGTGTGGATTAGCCTAGCCTGATAATAGTAAAAGTCATATGACTTTTAAAAGTGTGGATTAGCCTAGAAGAAATATGACTTTTACTTTGTCACTTTTACTTTTATCATTTAAAGTGTGGATAGCATGAAAATTGTCAAGATTGACTTGCGTAATAAAATGGGAGACGAGTGGATGAATGATAGTCTAGTTTATATTGTGAAGGATATTTTTGTAACAATTGAAAAAGAACAAATTTTGAGATGTTTTCAAACTATGCAGACTCGTAGGATACAATTACCTTCTCTCAGTCGTACAACCGAAAGAAGTACTTCAAGCGTTAATAAATAAATTTTTTTTTAGTGATGTATTTTGACCCCCCTATAAAATCTGATTCCACCGCTGAATATATATGAAAATGTACAAGATCAGCTAGTTGATTGTGATACTAGATCGAGGCGAATTAATATCAAGGCTGTACAGGGTGGTCTAATGGACAATGCCTTCCAGTTCGTCCAGTAAACTCACGACCTCTCCACGGAATTAGCAAACTACCCTTACAGTGAAATTGATAGAACGTACGTACGTGCAACGCCAACAAAATTAATTAAGAAGCAGCCAAAATTACTGCATGACCACGATTCTGAGAGTGCGCGCTAGCTTCTGAAAGCTGTTGTACTGAATCAGCCGATCTCTATTGCCATCGATACTGGGGATCAGACTTCCACTCAATAGTGTGGCTCTGACCTAGACCATGCATGGACTGACCGACTGTTGTAGACTCTCTCTCTCTCTCTCTCTCTCTCTCTCTCTCTATATATATATATATATATATATATATATGTGGCACAGCAAGCGATGGAACTAAGTATTGGCTTGTGAAGAACTAACTCATGGAGTTGGGGCAATGCAGAGAGGTGTTGAAGGAAAGGAAGGCCTCTGTGGCATATATAGCTATGCAAGCTTCATACCCCACTGCCTAGCTAAATATCCAAAATTACAAATAAATTACTCCATGTGAGTTCAAGTACAAATTAGGGTTCACATACGACCTAAAGAATTGAATGACAAACAGAAAAGTCAAAAATAAATATGCGAGACCCAAGAGAAGCCTCCACGTGTCTCGAGGCAGAAGACTCCTGGAGGCGACTCATTTTGAGAATTGATTGAGGGATTAGATTGGTGGCTAGAAGGCCGGGACGATCTGGGCATTACTCTGATGACTAAGGGTAAATTTAGAATTTTCCCGAGGTCATGTGCCTAGCACATGACCACTCCCTAGAAAACCCTATAAATACTCCTTCCACTCCATTGGGAAGGGGACCTCACTTTTGACTCTTGAACTTTTTAAAAGACTAGGAGATTTGGAGATTCTCCCTCAACCCGAAGACACCTAACAAGGTTCTCGGATTAAAAATCTTGTCGCGTGTCGTTCGAGTGTCATTTTGCCACCGTTATTCTCCCTCTTCAAGCAATCAATCAATTCCGTCTTTTCGTAGATTTACCTCATTCTCAACACACAAAACTCTAACCCTGTAGTCGCGATTTTTTTGTCCACACACTACCTAATGTAAATTATTTATTGTGATTGTTACCATATTTTCTCTTCTCTACGTGCATATTTGGCTCAGCTCACAGTTGAATGTAACATTGAACCTTGTAATGTATTTATACGTGCATGGTATTCTAGGTTCAGTTAATTCCTTCATTGTTTTGCCATAAATCTTGTGGAAACTTTAGTTTTTGAGGGAATATAAACCTGCATATATATTTATAGAGGGTGAGAGTGTGTTTTGATGTTATCATTTTTGAAGCTTGCCCTACATGCATGAAATTTGAGCCTACCTGTTTAAAGACACGTTTATATTCTAACAATAAAAATTAAATGTGTTAGCTGTGATAAAAAAAATAAAATAAACCATCAATCCCATAAGAATGAAACTTTTTAATTGCCACCTTTATAATAAAGATGCATTCTTTCTCTCCCTCAGACGCCAAACAATAACGTACTAGAGAAGGGCAAAACTAATGATAAATTTTTAATTATCATCGATTCACTAAATTTTTTTAAAATATAATTATATTATTAAACTAATTAAAATTTTGAAATTGTCACGCTATGTTAAAATAAAAACTCTATCCGGACATGAAAATTGGACATAATTGATTTATAATTTTACCTATTTGTATTCAGTGGCGGAACCAGAACGTTAACATTTTTAGAGGGGGTCAAAATAAATCAGTAAAAAAAATTATTTATTAACGCTTGGAGTGCTTCTTTCAAATTTATTTTGACTAATTATAGTATTTCACAACATTCTATTTCAACCATTGTCAACTTTTGAGTTGTGGGTCTAATGACTTTAAATATTGTGGGCCCAAGTGCAAAATTAGGGTTCACATGACCTAATTGAATTAAATGCACAATTAGGGTTCCACGACCTCATTAAATGTGCAAATTAGGGTTCGCATAACCTAATGGAATGAAGATGGAAAAGTCGAAAATAAATGTCTTAGACTCGGATAAGCCTCCACGTGTCCCGAGGCGTAAGACTTCGTGGGCGGCTCGCTTTGAGGAATTGATTGAGGGATTGGATTGGTGGCTGAAGGACGAGGCAATATGAGCATTATTCTAGGGACTAAAGGGTATTTACGAATTTCCACGAAATCATGTGCCTTGCACATGACTACTTTCCAGAATCCTATAAATACCCTTCTATTCCATTGGAAAAGGGACACACAAGACTTGGACCCTTTTGGTGACTTAAAGGCTTGGATTTTTCCACCTAAAAAGCACTAAAGAGTTGAGACTTCTCTTGGACTCAAGACTTGGACTCTTGGAAGATCGAAGAGACCACTTTTGGTGACTTAAAGGCTTGGAGATTCCACCTAAAAGCACCAAAAGGGTTTGGACATTCTCTCAACTTGAAGAACTCAAGGCTTTTGGAATCCTCATACCTAACACGGCTCCGGATTCTAGGAGTTACGCCACGCGTCGTTGGAGTAATCGATCACACTGTCATTCTCCCTCTTCAATCAATCAATCAATTCATGCTTTTCGTGGATTTCTCTCCTCCTCACCAACACGAAACCCTAACCTGTAGCAGGTACGATTTCACTTGCCCACATTTCTTTTGGCGACTCATTTGGGGAGGTGTAGAATTAAGTGAAGGGTATGCCCACTTCTCAGTGGGAGAACTACAGGAAGAGCCACTTCACCAACAAATAGCATTACCTCACCGGATCCGGTTCAAAAGGCAAGTAACTCAAGCATTCCAAGGCGCAAATCTGGATTTTGACCAACCACTTATTAAAGACGCTTTGAAGGGAGTTCAACATCACTATACATGGCCAATCAACAACAAACCAACGCAGAAAAGGCAAGACGAGGATGCAAGTGGAGAACAAATGAATGTTGTGCAACCGGAGATGCTCAAAACATTGAAAGAAGCACGGAAGGACAAGGTATGATGATGGCCATGATCTTTGGAGATGCTGAAAAGGAAGCGAAGAGATGTGGAATTTCCGCCAAAGAATTGATGCAGATCCCTACCTTGAGGCCATGTTCCCGGTGCAATTCGCATGGAGAACAAGTAGGAGTGGAGGACAACAACAATGACAAAAAACAACAAAGAGAACCAGATTGTACCTCCATTGACGGAAAAGTCAATCGGTTCCAATGAATCAACTTGGAGCTCCATAACGGTGGTGACGGGCCACAACCTAGGTTGGAAGCAAGCCCGACCTCAAACGAACATCATCCCATCATTTTCACAGTGCGCAAATGCCAAACATTCCAAGCAATGTCCAATGTAGTGAGCCAAAGAACTTCCACGATTGCGGTTAATGCATGATGGCGTGCGTCATCAACTAACCTCTCTCTACCATACACATTCTTGCGTCTGTGGATATCACAACACCCCGGAGAGTTCACGCCCACAAAGCGAAGACGTGACGGGAAGGATGATATGATCGACGTGATCAATCAACTTCGCAGACAGACATCTCGACCCTCGGAGTTAGACTTTACTCCTCCTTACCCTGCACACATTCGGAGGCAACCTTACCCAACAGGGTATATTGAGCACCCACCGCAGTTTCCAAAATACAATGGGGAGAAAGGAAATGCCAGAGAACACGTTGCCAGGTTCGTAGAGTCGATGTCTCCATGGCTAGGATATGATGAAGTAAACAACCACAACTTGTTGATGAGGAATTCAACAAGACTTTGACTGGATAGTGCCTTCTTGGTTGGTACTACAATTTGGAGAAGGGATCAGTCCATGATTGGGATGATCTAAAATTGCAATTTTTTAAGAAATTCTTCTATGTGCAGAAACAGGTAACCATCGTAGAGCTCATGTGATTCAAGCAGAAGCCAAACGAGGAGCTGTCAGATTATGTGGATAGGTTCAGGGCCCAAGCACAGAAGTGTGCAGAGCCAATTGAAGAAAAGAACTTGGTTAGCATATGCAACAATGGTGCTTTAGACGCCTTCAAGCCCCACCTCATCACCAAGGCTTGTGATTCCTTCGCAAATCTCTCATCTTTTGCACAAGACTTGGGGGGAATCATGACATTTCCCACCAGTCATGCGATGGATACATGGAAGAGCAAGAGGACAACAATTGTGGCTTTAGTGGATTCTCGATCAAAAATCACAAGGGCGCAAGAGAGAGAAGAATGAGAAATTTGAACAAACAGAGAAAAGCACGAGGACAAGTATACTAGAATGCCGATTCGGAGGCTATCACATGCAATGAAGGCGTTGAGAGCTGTGACTGAACAATGGGTCGAGTACGGAGTAGTGAAACCTCCAAGGCCCCGGTCGGTTGTAACTGAAGAAATGAAAAGAAGATCAGACTTCTGTGTATACCACCAATACGCAGGGCATTCCACTATAATTTATTACGATCTCTTGGAGGATATACCATGGAAATCTGGCGGTGGGGAGATTGAACTAGGAGAAGAACGTGCAACACCATCACCCCATGGTGCGATCCTGTAAGTTAAGAACTCAAATATTGGCTCTACGTACCATCGAACAAACTTTGAACTACGAGATGAATTAAAATCCACCCAAGATGGTGGTCCACCAAAAATGTAGGTTTAAGTCCTCTGGAATATCCTTTGCCAAGTAAATTGGATGACCAAGGAGGAGGCACAAGAATCGACGGAAAAAAAAAAAAAAAACCACCCAAGATGGTGGTCCACTCTAAACAATGGTCAAGTCCTCTTAGATCGCACTTGCCAAGAAATTGGGCGACCAGTGAGAGGCACCGATTTCAAGTCCTCGTGGATCGCACTTGCCAAGAAATTGGATGACTCAAGTGACGAGGCACCCGATTTCAAGTCCTCGTGAGATTACACTTGCCAAAATATTGGGCGACCAAGTGACGAGGCACCCATTTTCAAGTCCTCGTGAAATTGCACTTGCCAAGAAATTGGACGACCAAGTGACGAGGCACCCGAGTGTTACACTTTATCATCAAAAGTGAATGAGGCACTTTTGATTATAAGCCCTCGGACAAGAAAAAGTTACACTTTATCTCTAAAAGTGGTGAACGTTATGCTTTCACCGACAAAAAGCAAGATTTATTATATATGAAATGTTATGCTTTTCGTTCAAAGTAATTTTATTATCAATAAATTGACAAACTTTCACTTATACTTGAACACTTTTTTAAAATTTCTTAAAAAAAAAAAAAAAAAGAAAAAGAAAAGAAAAGTATAGATTCAAGTGTTAGTTTGTATGAAATAAATGTACATGATTTTCTCGATCTGAGAAATGAAAAAAGAACTACGACGATTCATAATCCAAAGGTCATGACTGTCGAATTGAAGATAGAGGAATACCTAAAGCTTGGTCTTGAGGCCATCAGCAGTCTTCGATCTTATCGATGAGATCTTGAAATTATAATCAGGCCTTCGATCTTATTAGGCCTTGAAGCTATCGTGAGGTCTTCAACACTATCAATGAGGACTTGAGGCTATCGGGCCTTGAAGCTATCGAACCTTCACGAAATGTTTGGTTCTCAATGACTTCTTGATTCCAAAAGAAAGAGGAATTTCAAGAGATGGTAAGAAAGATTAGATCGAAGATTTTCAAAATATCCCAGAGAGCTCCTCTAAGGCTCGCCTTCTAGGGTTTGCTCCTAGAGGTTCCTCTCCTAGGACTTTCGTTTTTGAGGATTGCAAAACATCAAGCCCCGCGAAGTGTTCAGACACTGGAATCAAGACTTCAACACTTATAATATTTTGCGCGATCATCTCACCAAAGGCGTGACTCACGCGCAGGGGGCAAATACTTACCGAAAGAGGGCATAGACATCCTCCGAGTAAAGGTGCATTCACCCCAAGCGAGGATGAATATGTAGGTCCTATTGGATATGAATGTTCCTACATAGCCTGGATGCAAAGTTATCCACATAATCGGCATTCCTAAGTAGCTAGTCAATCCAATGTTGCTATTCTTGAAGGTGGTTAGATGAATCAGACAAGAAGTCATCCCAACTTCCATAAGCCGTTGGATATAGAAACAAGCCTTCCTTCTATGGTGGAGGAAAAGTTGTACGGGCATAAGTTTGGACTTGCTTCCAAAAGACGACGAAAAAGACGAAAGGAGGGAACCTTTCCCAATCATTGAAAACAGGGCCTCCTTGGTTGTTCCCAATCTGCAGAATGTTCAACAGGAGGGCTGCAAGAAAAAAAAAGAGAGAGAGTTCAAAGATAAGGGATCTAAAGAAGCGAGGAAGGGACGTCAAATAAAGTACTTGAGCTCGAAATGCTCACCATGCCAAAGAGGATTATATCCAGAGTAAAGCTTCAAACACACGAAAAGAAGATGAAACAATGTCGAGAAAGAGTTAGGGTTCACCCCTAGGTTCGGCTCCTCAGGGTTCGGCTCCCTGGAGCGGGTTTCACTTTGCATCTAGAGCATTTTTCTTCCTTCGTGTTCTTCGTGGACGAAACGTCAAGTCTTTCTTTATTATCCGAGGGAAAAAACCAAGATGTAATCAAGGTAATGGGGCTCGGAAGACAAAAGAAAGATTGGGGAGTCCTAAAAAAAAAATTTGTAGGGTTCCGCCCCCCTAGGGTTCGACCATGTTGGCTTTGTAGGTCTCCTCGCTAGCTTCGTTTTGATATATTATGGGCTCCGAAACTCCAAACGAGTCAAAAGTTATGATCAAAATAGTAGTTGCTCCTCCAAAAACTTCATCTTTTTCATTAAAACTTTATTTTTCCCATAGGATTCGGCCATGTTGCCTTAGGCTACCTAGGGTTCGGTCATGTTGGCTTTGTAGGGCTGGTCGATATCTTCATTTTGATATATTATGGGCCCCGAAACTTCAAACGAGTCAAAAGTTATGATCAAAATAATCGCTTCTTCCAAAACTTTATTTTCCCCATAGGGTTCGGCCATGTTGCCTTAGGCTACCTAGGGTTCAGCCATATTGGCTTTATAGGGCTTGTCAATATCTTCGTTTTGATATATTATGGGCCTGAAACTCAAACGAGTCAAAATTTATGATTAAAATAGTAATTGCTCTCCAAAACTTCATTGTTCCCCTAGGCCATGTTGCCTTAGGCCACCTAGAATGCCGACCATGTTGCCTTAGGCCACCTAGGGGCGCCCATGTTGCCTTAGGCCACCTATGGTTAGATTCTTTTCACCCTTAAAAAAAAAAAAAAAAATCTATGTAGAAGCTTGGCCATGTATGTCTTCGACTATGTAAGCCTCATTACTGAGGGGTCATTACCCTTCATACCTTTGAGGTCCTGTTGCTCTATCAATCAAGCTGCTTGAAATGAATGCTCCTTTCTGCTTGAAGATTTTCCAAAAGATAAGTATCTTTGAATTCATTTCTAAATAAAAATATATAAAGATATTATTTGCTAAATATAAAGAAGATTTAGTTTTAAATAAGGGGTAATTTTTGAAAATAGATTATTTATATGCATATATATATTTATATATATATATATATATGTATAAATAAGTAAAATCTTTTGCTTTCAAATAAAGAAAGATTTGGTTTATTTCAAAATATAGAAAGATTTGATTTATTTCCAAAACAAAGAAAGCTTTGATTTTATTTCCAAAATAAGATTAAGATTTGATTTATTTCCAAAACAAAGAAAGCTTTGATTGTATTTTCCAACATAAGATTAAGATTTTATTTTATTTTGAAAAAATAATATTAATTAAGGTCGATTTACCAAAAGAAGGATTTTATTAGATTAAAATTTATTTATATTTGATTATATTTCCTTGTTTCCATTGCCGGAAAAAAATAAGAAAACAAATATTGGACAAGATATGGAAAGATTTTTGGAGAAGTTCCCAATTTGTCTCAAGAAAGAGCCTGCGCAAAATCATTCAAAGGCTTATAATTTTCTTGCGATCGTCATTTGGGAATGCGACTCTCATGTGAGGGCAAATGTGGGCCCCAAGTGCAAAATTAGGGTTCACATGACCTAATTGAATTAAATGCACAATTAGGGTTCCACGACCTCATTAAATGTGCAAATTAGGGTTCGCGTAACCTAATGGAATGAAGATGGAAAAGTCGAAAATAAATGTCTTAGACTGGGATAAGCCTCCACGTGTCCCGAGGCGAAAGACTCGTGGAGGCGGCTCGTTTTGGGAATTGATTGAGGGATTGGATTGGTGGCTGTAAGGACGAGGGCAATATGAGCATTATTCTAGGACTAAAGGGTATTTACGAATTTCCACGAAATCATGTGCCTTACACATGACTACTTTCGAAGAACCCTATAAATACCCCTTCTATTCCATTGGAAAAGGGACACACAAGACTTGGACCCTTTTGGTGACTTAAAGACTTGGATTTTTCCACCTAAAAGCACTAAAGAGTTGAGACTTCTCTTCAGACTCAAGACTTGGACTCTTGGAAGATCAAAGAGACCCTTTTGGTGACTTAAAGGCTTGGAGATTCCACCTAAAAGCACCAAAAGGGTTTGGACATTCTCTCAACTTGAAGGACTCAAAAAGGCTCTTGGAATCCCTGTTACCCTAACACGGTTCCGGATTCTAGGAGTTCCGCTTGCAGCGTCGTTGGATGTCGCCCACCATCATTCTCCTCTTCTTCAATCAATCAATCAATTAAAAGACTTTTCGTGGATTTCTCTCCTCCTCACCAACACGAAAACCCTAACCCTAGCAAGGTACGATTTCCTTGCCCACAAATATATATATATATATATATATATATATATTAATTTTTCACGAACTATGAGACTATTAATCAGACTTTGAAATTTTTAGTCAACTGTTTAGCTACTTTTATAGATAAATTACAAATTATAATATTATATATTCAAAACATTATATTGTGGTTCATAGAATTAATTAGCTTGAAAGAATGGATTCCAACAACAAAAACAAAAAAAAAATAGAAGAAGAGATATTTAATAATCTTGATAGGATAGAACTATGGTGAACTTATGGTCACTATAGTAGGATTCAAAAAAAATTATTTTATTTCTTTAGTTTTTTATTTTTAATTAGTTTACGGAGAATATTGTTACCACTTTTTTTTGCCCCACTTTGATGATAAAGTAAAAACAAAACAAAAAAAGTAAAGGAGAACAGGAAATACATAAAAAAAAAGTAAGGAAAAGGAAAACAAATAACCCCCGAAAATTCCATGATGGGGGGTCATATGACCCCCCTAGTTCCGCCTATGTATGTATTTTGATCCTTGATTGTGGATAAAAATACAAATAGATAAAATTATAAAATATTCACTTCTAATTTTCATGTCTGCTTAGAATAACTTGTTAAAATAATCAATAAGAAGTTTCTTTATTCTTATGTGGCTGTGTAAAAAGTAAAAGAAAAATAACGTGGAAAAAAAAGACATTATACCAAGCATCTCACCTGACATGTTTTATTTTATTTTTCTTTTTTATCCTCTCTTTTAATCTGGCTTCAACACCATGGTCGGAAAACTAACTTCTGATTATCTCTTCCAAGCTTACCTAAGGAGATTTCTAATGAAAAGTTGGTTAGAGCTTGAATTTTTGAAGGGTCTCTATTGTGGACCTGATGAAAATCTTCTAATCTATTAGATTTTTATTTACTGCTTTCTTTAATGCCAAGTGAAAAGACAGAGAAGCATGAATCTAGAAAATAGAGAGGTGAAAATTTGATGCTTTATCCACTCATGAAATCTACACCATCAATTTGTTGATTTGTTCTCTCACCCAATTTCTCACTCATTTTTTTGTGATTTCTCTTTATTTTCAATCCCAAAAAATTCATCATGTTCATCCCCCACAATCATCCTCATAATTTTGTACTCCAAAAACCTCTCCTCAATTTTGTATTTGGCATACTGGGCTCTACGATTTCATAATTTTGATGGACGATTTTGATCCTTAACTATTCTATAAACAAGGTGTTAGGTCATGATATTTCCTCTATTGGGCCGGAGGGATTGGGCCTATCCATTTAATTAGCCTATTGGACCTTTATTATTGAGTTTTATAGTCATTGGGCTTAATATTTATGTTACCTTTATTATATCCTCATAATGATGGGCTGGGTCAAATGATTGATCCATTAAATCTTTTTATATCTAAGCCTTTAACTTGTAATGATGAAAAGGAGAGCAGTTGACCAAAAGTCTGCAGATCATTAATGTGGATGAGATTTTATCCAAACTACGTGGCGAGTGCAATGAAAAAAAGTGACAACCTCAAATGCATCCTAATGAGACCATAGAGGAGTGGGGGATTGTGTCAGATCAGGGTTGGTGGCACAAAAAACCAAACATGAGAGTATAACCTAGCAAGAGAGTTTTCTAACAAAAGGTACGCATACATTTTTATCGCTTTCAGAACGCTAGACATTTTATATCCTCCATTGTTAACCCTTGTGATCATCAGATCTTGACTCTCACGCCGAGCTATCCCTCGACGGTTCTCAAATTGGTCAAGCTTTGTGTGTTGATCGTGTTTACTGTGCAGGATCGGGACGTCTTACGTGATTGGAACGTGGCAGAAGATCTTGGCGTTAACACAAGGGAAATTTTTTGATGACGTGTTATTTTTGTCTAGTCAGATCGGCAAATTCATTATATTTTTTTTCTTTTCTTTTTTCTTGTCATTATTTTTGTAATGTAATTTCAGAATTTTAATTAGTTTAAACAGGTAATTAAAATTTTAATGGGTTAATAGGTAAAAAAGTGCCCATTACAAAGGAGTACTAATTAGTTTTGGCGAAAAGGAATTGAGTAATATAAAATAAATGGTTTTTATTAAATAAATTTCATCATGTCAGCTCACAATATATACTATTATATGTGATGAATTTAAAAAGGAAGATCATATCCAATTGCTTGGCTGAAACTATATAACCTGTGCCAGATTTAAGGATGTAGTGCTATTATTCTCAAACTCTATTGATAGATTTATTAGAACTTTCAATATGGATGAACCAAACGGCACAGTGGAAGTATTTAAATTCCCAAGGGAAAGGTCCAAAATTGTTTAGGAATGAAATACTATATTTAAAACAGATGAGAAGAGAAGAGAAGAGAAAAAACCAAAAGAACACAACAAAGTCTAGCAATCATATCAAATTAGAAATCTAGAACATCCAAATCAAAAACATTTTAACAGGCACGCAGATAGACAAGAATTTTCAAAAACAAGCTTTACAAATAATTTACCTATATAATGAAGAATTCCAATGCCAAAGTGCATAAGCTCCCAATACAACTAATTCTCATCTATATTACCCATAAGTAGAAAAATGGTTTCCACAAGCAAGCACCAATGTATCATCATTGCTATGCTCTTCATTGTGGGAGCCTTGGCTTCTTTGGCTGCGGCTCGCTCTCTCAATGAGGCATCAATACTTGAGACGCATGAGCAGTGGATGGCTCGTTATGGTCGTGTATATAAAGATGCTGATGAGAAAAAGAGGCGTTCTACCATATTCGAAAAGAACCTGAAATATATACAATCATTCAACAAAGCCAATAACAAGCCCTACAAGCTAGGGGTCAACGAATTTGCAGACCTTACAAATGAAGAGTTTACGACCTCAAGAAATAGATTCAAGAGCCATGTCTGCTCCACAGCAACACCTTTGTTCAAGTATGAAAATGTTACCGCAGCCATAGCCACTTATGGGACCGGAGAAAGAAAGGCGCGATTACACTCAAGCAAGACCAAGGCCAAAGGTGGTAAGTTTCAAGTTCAGAAGAAAAAAAAAAAGACTTGATGACTGAAAAAACCATTGAACTCTTGTCAAGCTATCAAAAAGCATACAAAATATTTTTGCACCAAAAACTAATTTACGTACTTTCAAATATTTGACCATATGAGCTGATGTGTCTGCTAATGCGTACATATTAATTATCTAATCAAATGATACACATTTTAGTTGTTTGTTTGAAAGTTCAATAGTTTTTGGTGCAAAAGAAAGGGTTTGTATGTTTATTTGTTAATTTGATAAAGGTTCAACAAGTTGAACAAAAAAAATGTGAAAAACTTGCTTACTATATATTGTATTTTTTTATCGCTTCTACTTGGCATTATACATAGGGTGCTGCTGGGCATTTTCGGCTGTGGCAGCTACGGAAGGAATTACCCAACTCAAAACTGGCAAATTGATCTCTCTATCAGAGCAAGAGCTAGTTGATTGTGATACTACTGGGGAAGATCAAGGATGCGAGGGTGGTCTAATGGACAATGCCTTTGAGTTCATCCAACAAAATCACGGCCTCTCCACAGAATCAAACTACCCTTACAGTGGAACTGATGGCACTTGCAACGCCAACAAAGAAGCAAACCATGCAGCCAAGATAACTGGCCATGAAGATGTGCCTGCCAATAGTGAGAGTGCGTTGCTGAAAGCTGTTGCCAATCAACCAATCTCGGTTGCCATTGATGCTGAGGGGTCAGACTTCCAGTTTTACTCGAGTGGCGTATTTACAGGAGAATGTGGCACTGATCTAGACCATGGTGTTACTGCTGTTGGATATGGTACTAGTAGTGATGGCACCAAGTATTGGCTTGTGAAGAACTCATGGGGCACAAGTTGGGGCGAAGAAGGGTACATAAGGATGCAAAGAGGTGTTGCAGCAAAGGAAGGCCTTTGTGGCATAGCAATGCAAGCTTCATATCCCACTGCTTAAGTATTAAAATCAGAAATAAATGACTACCTAATGTAAATTATGTATGCTGATTGTTGCCATATTACTTTTTCTCTATATATTACCCGTAGTATGTACATGACATGCTGAAGTTGAATGCAATATTGAACCTTGTAATGTATTTATATGTGAAATTCTAGCTGCTGATACAGTTACAACCTACCTTGTTGTGCCATAAATCTTTGGAACCTTGAGTTTTGAGGGAGTATTACATGGTACATTTAGCACCTTTTTCTCGCTTGGATATATTTTCTGATGTGGGTTTTTTTTTTGCGTCACATTTTGATATTGTTTATTCAAGGCCATGAATGAGTGCATAATCTAAAGAAATTTGTTTTTTAAAGAAAACAAAGAATTGTGTGCTAATCAAATCCAGTGGCTTGTTAGGACGGATAGACTAGGTTGCATGAGCATATCATGCCATCTACATTCCGGTAGATGGGAAATGAAAATTTTGTGTCATCCCTATTTATAAATACTACGAGTTTACTGTCGGATGAAAATTTTAATCTGCATTTTATCTGTGTTTAGTGTGGATGCAAATTCTTATTCCCATCCTTTCACCTCTATAGTGTATTATGTATATGTTATTTTGATATATTGAAGGAAACTAAAAATATTTTTAATAATTTGGGATCATATTGCTTTAGGTAGGTTAATTTAATTTGTATTTATTAAATGCACAAAACTCCCGCCCACCATAAATTTACAAATTGTTTGTTGTTGTATCGAAACATATAGACAATAGTGTCATGCTTGCTATGTATTGTGATAAATTATAGGAATTATAGGAAGTTCATACTTATTACCACTAATACTTATTTATACTATTTCACAATAAACTTGTACATGGATCCAAGCTCTGCTAATAAAATATAAGTTTGCCTCATTAAAAAAACTTCAATTCCAAAAAAACCAAAATTGAAAAAAAGGGATGCCCAAGCAATCATGAACTAGAGAAAAATGGTGACTAGTATAAACTTATGTTTTCATAAAATAAATTTCTTAGTACAAATATTAAAGATATAGTCGAAATTTCATCTGTTTTGGATAATAGCTGCATCAGCTCAGAACACTATCTGTGATGCATAGCTGTGTAATGACTGCATCAGCTCATAACACTATTTAAAAAGAAAGATTTTATGTTGGTTGGTTGGCTAAAACTATAGATAGGCTGTGCCAGATTTAAGAATCTTGTGATATTATTCAGTAGGTGGAAAGATAGATAGGCTCAAGGGAAAAGGAAATGAAATCTAAAATTTTATTAAAGCTTTTTTATTCATTTTGTCCACTATATTTTAAGTGTGAATAACTTCTCAAACTCTGACAGATTTATCAGAACCTTCAACATAGATGAACCAAATGACACGGTGGAATTAAGCATATAAATTCCAAAAGGAAAAGGTCAAGATAGTTTAGGAATGAAGTAGTACTAGTATATTTAACATTATACATATGAAACAGATGAGTACAGCAAGAAACAAAAGAAAACAACAAAGTCTAGCAATCATAACAAATTAGTAATAAAACAAAAAAAAAAGTCGGAATCATAACAATCTAACAGGCACGCAGATAGACAATAATTTCCATAAGAAAGTTCAAAACAAGCTTTACAAAAAATTTACCTATATATAATGCAGAATTCCGGTGTTAGAGTGCATAAGCTCTCAATACATCTGATTCATCTATCTTACAACAATGGCTTCCACAAGCAAGCACCAGATCATTATCATGGCAATGCTCTTCATTTTGGGAGCCTTGGCTTCTATTGCTGCAGCTCGCTCTCTCAATGAGGCATCAATACTTGAGACGCATGAGCAGTGGATGGCTCGTTATGGTCATGTATATAAAGACGCTGACGAGAAAAACAGGCGTTCTACCATATTTGAAGAGAACCTGAAATATATACAATCATTCAACAGAGCAAATAACAAGCCCTACAAACTAGGGGTAAACGAATTTGCAGACCTTACAAATGAAGAGTTTTTCGACCTCAAGAAATAGATTCAAGAGCCATGTCTGCTCCACAGCAACAACTTTATTCAAGTATGAAAATGTTATCGCGATTACCAGCCTACTATGGATTTGGAGAAAGAAAGGCGCAGTTACACCTGTTAAGGACCAAGGCCAGTGTGGTAAGTTTCAAGCTCCGAGAAATTTTAAACTAACTTGAAGCTATTATATATTCTAAAACATCTACTTGTAAAAATGCAGGGTGTTGCTGGGCATTTTCGGCTGTGGCAGCCATGGAAGGAATTACCCAACTCAAAACTGGCAAATTGATCTCTTTATCGGAGCAAGAGCTAGTTGATTGTGATACAAGTGGCGAAGATCAAGGCTGCGAGGGTGGTCTAATGGACAATGCCTTTGAGTTCATCCAACAAAATCACGGCCTCTCCACTGAAACAAACTACCCTTACAGTGGAACTGATGGCACGTGCAACGCCAACAAAGAAGCAAACCATGCAGCCAAGATTACTGGCCACGAAGATGTGCCTGCCAATAGTGAGAGTGCACTGCTGAAAGCTGTTGCCAATCAACCCATCTCTGTTGCCATTGATGCTGGGGGATCAGATTTCCAGTTTTACTCTAGTGACGTCTTTACAGGACAGTGTGGCACTGATCTAGACCATGGTGTTACTGCTATTGGCTATGGTACTAACAGTGATGGGACCAAGTATTGGCTTGTGAAGAACTCATGGGGAACAAGTTGGGGCGAGGAAGGGTACATAAGGATGCAAAGAGGTGTTGCTGCGAAAGAAGGCCTTTGTGGCATCGCAATGCAAGCTTCATATCCCATGGCCTAAATATCAAAATCATACCGAGTGACTACTTAATGTAAATTATGTATGCTGATTGTTATCATATATATGTCCTCCTTTATATCTTTCAGCAATGTCTTCTGTACATGCCATGCTAGAATTAAGTGTAAAATTGGACCTTATCAGGTAATTATATGTGGAATTCTAGCTGCTGCTACAGTTACATGCTTCATTGTTGTGCCATAAATTTCTCTGGAACTTTATTATTGTTGTCATGCAGTTATTATACCTTTTGCTGCCTTGATGGGTTGATGGCATATTTTCCTGATCGATGTGTAGATTTGATTGGTGGTGTACTTGTGATAATCGGGTACCATTAGTTCTATAAAATTTTAAACATCTGTTTATAGTGAGGAATTCCTATTGATCCATGGTACTCACATTTGGTTTGTGTTTGAACAGCAAAATGAAAACAAAGAAAAAATTAGAATATAAGAGAAGAGGGAAGATGTCAAGTTTTATGAAGTGAAAATCCATTCTCTCGACTCCTTTTTACTTCATTTGTGTCAGTATTGTATTGGGCATGAAGTTCATTTCATGCTAACCGGATCCTTTATCTTCAACGCTGTTATATGCTACTGTTTTTGCCGCGGAACTCTAAATTCTTGTTTTTCAGGTTTTTGATGAAAATCCGGTGTCCTAAATGCTGGTTGTCCGTAGTAGTGTTGTTAATACACAGCATACTGCTCATGCTTGTTATCTGTGATCAATTATACGCTTGCTTTGTTTTATAAAAACAACTTTATTTATTAAATTTTTTTATTCTATGGAATGTTCTTTTTATTAATAATAATATAAAATAATACAACTTTTTTAAATTTTATTATCATATCTCTACTAATAAAAGTATAAAACTATTAACTTATAACTTTAATTTTTTTAATAATAAAAATAGTGTTTACAAATTTTATAAATGAGACTATTTGTAAAACAGAGGAAGTATCAAAATATTTTTCAAATTTTTAAATAAAATTAACCTCAACCTTTTTCTAATTTATTGGAGTAATTTATGTTAATTAATTGTTCATCATTTTTTGATGTATACACAAGTTTAAATTATAGTTTAAAATATATTATTATTAGCAAGGGTATAATAGTACAAACGATATTTTTTTATCCAATCTTTTAATTAATCCTGGAAAAAAAAACATATCATGAGATTATTTTAAGTTATCCTATGAATAATCCCATAAAAAACAATCATGTGACTAGGACTATTTAATCTTAGGATTACTAGTCTTGGGATTATAATCCCACGGATTATAATTAGAACTCTTCTAGATGGACATGAAAATTAGATACGAGTGTATTTGAATTTCATCTATTTGTATTTTTACCCACCATTGGGGGTCAAAATATAAATAAGTATAATTCAAATACACTCATGTTCAATTTCAACGTCCACATAGAGTTTTTGTTATAATTATGGGATTATAATACTTACAAATAAATATTGGGCCTAAGGTCATAACTTGATATAAGATATCTTGCAATAATGACTCAACAAAAATGATTTTTTATATCCACAATATTTTCAAACTTAAAATTCATATCAATTCAATTAATTTTAGAAAAATACGATTATGAAAATCGTAAATTATCTAAAAAGTACTACTTGTTACAAATTTTATTATTTTTAAAAGTTCAATGAAATGCAGGATTTTAAATTTGAAAAGCAAAACTTGATATTATATTGAGGGGGAGGGGGAGGGGGAGGGGGAGGGGGAGGAGTAGTCCAAATGGGTAGAAGCTAACTCAGTTTGCATGTAACTTAAGGAGTCTGTCCTTATTCAAAGAACCCAATCTTTGTCAGTTCTTATTTGGTTATGATTCAGCTCACCATGCAAGCCATTGAAAGCTTACCAATTATTATGAAGAAGTTGAATAAGTTCTCAAACTCTGATCTGACAGATTTATCAGAACCTTCAACATGGATGAACCAAACGGCACGGTGGAAGCATTTAAATTCCAAGAAGAAGATGTTCCAAGATAGTTTAGGAATGAGAGTATTATATTTTACTAATTTACATATGAAAACAAAAGAACACAACAACGTTTAGCAATCCTATCAAATTAGTAATAAATAAATAAATAAAAGTCTGAATCATAGTAATTTAACAGCCACGCAGATGGACATAATTTCCCTAAGAAAGTTCAAAAATAGTTTCACAAAAAATAATTACCTATATAATGCAGAATTCCATCGCTAGAGTGCATAAGCTCCCAATACAACAAATTCATCTATCATACCCATAAGCAGAACAATGGTTTCCACAAGTAAGCACCAGTGCATTATCCTGACTATGCTCTTCATTGTGGGAGCCTTGGCTTCTCTGGCTGCAGCTCGCTCTCTCAATGAGGCATGAATGCTTGAGACACATGAGCAATGGATGGCTCATTATGGTCGTGTATATAAAGATGCTGATGAGAAAAACAGGCGTTCTACCATATTCGAAGAGAACCTGAAATATATACAGTCATTTAATAGAGCAAATAACAAGCCTTACAAACTAGGGGCAAATGAATTTGCAGACCTTACAAATGAAGAGTTTACAACCTCAAGAAATAGATTCAAGAGCCATATCTCGCTCCCACGTAAACAACTTTGTTCAGATATGAAAATGTTACTGTTGTGCCAGCTACCATGGACTGGAGAAAGAAAGGCGCAGTTACGCCTGTAAAAGACCAAGGCCAGTGTGGTAAGTTTTCAAGCTCATATAAATGTTAAACTAACTCGAAGCTATTACATATGCTAAAACTTCTACTTGTCAAAATGCATAGGGTGTTTGCTGGGCATTTTCGGCTGTGGCAGCTATGGAAGGAATTACCCAACTCAAAACTGGCAAATTGATCTCTCTATCTGAGCAAGAGTTAGTTGATTGTGATACTAGTGGCGAAGATCAAGGTTGCGAGGACAATGCCTTTGAGTTCATCCAACAAAATCGTGGCCTCTCCACTGAATCAAATTACCCTTACAGTGGAACAGATGGCAAGTGCAACGCCAACAAAGAAGCAAACCATGCAGCCAAGATTACTGGGCATGAAGATGTGCCTGCCAATAGTGAGAGTGCATTGCTAAAAGCTGTTGCAAATCAACCAATCTCTGTTGCCATCGATGCTGGGGGATCTGATTTCCAATTTTACTCGAGTGGTGTCTTTACAGGCAGTGTGGCACTGATCTAGACCATGGTGTTACTGCTGTTGGCTATGGCATCGTTAGTGATGGTACTAAGTATTGGCTGGTGAAGAACTCATGGGGCACAAGTTGGGGTGAAGAAGGGTACATAAGGATGCAAAGAGGTGTTGATGCAAAAGAAGGCCTATGTGGCATTGCAATGCAAGGTTCATATCCCACTGCTTAAAGTATGAGATAAAAAGAAGAAATTCTGGTCATGTAAATTATATGTATGAATTGATACTATCAACCTCTGCCCCAACTCTTGCTTGTTCATATTTGGATTAAGAGCTTTATAATGTTGATTGTAGTTATATATGTTGATTGTGTATATTTTAATTATGAAAAATTCGTGCTTATTGCTCAGTTTCTCCTTTTACCTATAAATTGGAAAGAAAGGAAAAGCACATCCATATTAGAGGACCAAATCTATCTGACCAAGATGAACCATCTAAAAATGCTTTCCAGAATTAAGGGGGTGTTTGTTTAGAGCTGAATGGAGCTGAATCTGAATGGCTGAATCGGTCAGTGTGTTTGTTTTGGTCTGAATGGCTGAATCGGTAAAATAGATCAGCTGAATTGTGGTGTTTGATAAAAACTGAATAAATCTGAATCTGAATGAACTGAATCTGAATGAGTTGAATCTAAATCTGAAAGAAAAAAGTTGTTTGATAATTGACATGTCTGAAACATCTGAATGACAAAATATTACTCCCTCCGTCCCAGGATAAAAGTCCTTATTACTATTTTGGGTAGTCACATGTTAAATGTCCTCTTTCCTTTAATAACCAAATTTTTACACATTTTTTTCTATTATGCGCGTAGCATTAAATATCTCATACTTTTCTTATTCTAATTCTTTCTCCATATTTAATGACATTATTATAGACAGTTTTGTCATTTTATTCTTCTTAATATGCGTAAAAAGTCCATCATGACTTTTATCCTGGGACGGAGGGAGTATTATTTTACCCCCTCTAAAAAAATTCAAAATTGTTGTAAATTTATTTAATATTACTTAATATAATAGTTAATATTTTTTTTTAATTTTAAAATTTTTTTTTACTTCATTCAAATTTCGCTCATTCAAATCAAAAAAAAAAATCGACGACCTTATCGATTCAAATTTATTCAGATTCAAATTTCATTCAAATTTCTAAACAAACACCCCCTAAGTCAAATTTTTTTAGCTGAATGAAGTAAAAAAAATTAAAAAATTAAACAAAAATATTAACTATTATATTAAGTAAAATTAAATAAATTTACAACAATTTTGAATTTTTTTAGAGGAGGTAAAATAATAATGTTTTGTCATTTAGATGTTTCAGACATCAATTATCAAACAACTTTTTTCATTAAAATTCAGATTCAAATTTATTCAGTTTTTATCAAACACCCCCTAACACCAAAATTGTGGATGCTATACAATACATGCAATCACCCAAATAGAAGATGCCAAAGAATAATTAAAATCAGCCAATCTTTTAAAATTAAATTAATACTCGCGAGAATACATCATAGAAAGACTCCCATCTCATGGTACATAATGAAGAAGAAAAAACGAAGAAAAAACTACAACAAAAACAAACTATCAGAATGGCTGCTTCCAATTCAGGTCTTCTGATAGAAATAGACAAGCTTTACTTACAACAATCATGTGGGGCCTGATGGGAATCAAGAACTCGACTAATATGAAATCTCACTACCTAATTTGAAAAAGATGCCACCACCTTGAAAAACAAAGCAAGGACAACCGCGAATGGAAAACTGGTTAATGGATTCACCAGGAAGGAAGCACCCGAGATGCTTCCACTTGGTCCATTTGCAGGAGGGAATCCAAAAACTGACCCAGGTGAAGGCACAGACTTCGGAATCGTTGCTCCAGGACCGCCAGATTGAAAAGGTGAAGGCGCTGGAGCAAATAATGAATCAGTGCCTACTACAATAGGTGGAGCTATAAGTGCAGGAAACTGCTGTGGTCCTGTATCATATTTAGCAACAAGTATAGACAACTTAGAGATCGTAAAAACCAAAAAGGTGAAAAACAGAAATATGTTTAAGCTTAATCATGTTTATTGAATATGTAAGTTCTGTATAATCATTAGATATAGAATTTGGACAGGTTGTGATAATTCTAAACTAACAGTAAGATGTTCCTAGAATGAATACAACTTTAAATGCATAATAGAATCAGAAACTAAGTTCTGTATAATAATTAGATATGGAATTTGGAAAGGTTGTGTTAATTCTAAACTAACAGTATGATGTTCCTAGAATGAATACAACTTTAAATGCATAATAGAATCAGAAACATCACTAAATTGTGTTCTACATGTTTTTGCCTCAGAATTAAGTGATTCCAATATAGAGAGACACAAGCAGCATAACCGATGAATAACAGTGGGTTTAATATGACTTCACAAGCAAAATCCAAATTACCCAAACCATGAATGACTTCGGTTCTCAAGTGTTATATAAATACCCCAAACGAGTAGCACATGATTAATACATACCTGGGCATCGAGGTTGGAGAGATGTGGACAACCTGCAGACAAGACACAGAAGAATTGAGGGAACCATCATAGTTCTGAATTACATATTTAAAATCTAAGAGAAATTAAGGTGGGGGATTCTTGAAGAATTAATCATGAAGCATACGTAGTGATAATGGTTCCATTGACAAATCCTCCATAGCTACAAGAAGTAACATTGCAGCCAGCACTACTCTGTTGCACTGTAACATTTCCAAGCATAAGATTGCTGTTTCTGCATTGCATGCTAGAACAAGAAACCGCCAATGACGCTGGCGTGCAGTATAAACTGCATGAAACCCATATTCGAGTCGATTAAATAAGTACTCGGATATTATATATATATATATATATATATATATATGCATGTTTCTAAATATATACAAGTGCAATTCCAAGAATACCAAAATTAAGTTTAATAAAATGAATGATAATTAAAGCTGCTAATTACTTCCGACTCCCGGGCACACAACTGCATTGAACACAGTGACTTGCAGTGATAGCATAACTTCCATTTGGCACCATCAAGGCATAATCCGAGGCATATCTTGGAAAAGTAGATGGGCAAGCTGAAACACCATGGCATGCCATTAACAAACTTATCAACAATAAATTGAGTAATGCTATAGAAACAGCATTGATTGAACTCCTACATATACTGAAGGAGTGGGAGTTACTTTATTATTATCTATAAAAGGAATATATTTCCCAATTCCAATATAAAGACACTATCTGAGGAACATTCAATTTCTCAGTAAAATTGCTAATGTCATTAAACCACATAACAAAAGAAATAATGGGATCAAAAACGCATTAGCTTACCATAATAAATAACCACAAGGCACAAAATAACTTGTAACATTATGATAGTAACTTTTTCTGCTATAGAATACCAAATTTATCACCAAGGGTAGAGCATTCTAATTTCACTAAACTAATGAAATGTACACTGAGCTACAAGCAATAAAATCATAAATGACATACAAAAGAGAGTAATAAATTACCTGAAAGCGGTATAGCAAGTATATCCCCATCCTTAATTGATGTACCACCCAAGGCATTGACAGTCATAAGATCGGTAATGGTAGTCAAATACCTTGACGCAATCCCAAACAAAGTATCCACGGGTCTCACCACATAGGATAAATAAATTGTTGGCAAATTATTATCAGTCCCATTAAAACAAGTACAGGGCAAAGGGACAACAAGGGTCTGACCAACATCAAGCACAGAAGGATCAGACACCGAATTAGCCTCTTTAATTTGATCAGCCGAGACTAGACCCCCATAAATTGAATCAGCAATGGTGGAAAGAGTGTCCGACGGGCGAGTTTTATAATGGGTGGAGACAGATTTTCGAATGCCATCAACGCAGGAACAAGTAATGGGGATTTTGAGGAATAGCTGGGAGGGGAGAATGTGGTTTTCAACATCTGGGTAAGAGATGTCAATGGAGTTGGCTGTGAGGAGAGAGATTGGGTCGATTTGGAAGAGGGATGCAACTTCTGAGACCTTTAGGTCTGTATAGAGTTTGTAGCCTAGTAAAGAGTTGCAGGAATCCGAGTTTGAGCAGGGCTCAATGGTGGATTTGGGGGTTATGCAAGGTACATTGGAGAAAAGAAAGATAATAATGATGAAGAAAAATGTATTTTGGGAGTTCAACAAGATGGGTTTTTGGTTAGACATTTGAGGAGGTGTTTAGCAGAGAGAATGGATTTTAAGAAAGAGGGAGGGGAATTATAGGTGAGAAAAAGATGGGTTTTTTGCAGAGTATTGGCAAGAGGTTTGAAGGTAGGAAAAATGGTCCTTTTGCTGAAGTTCTTCAAGAAAGATAGAAAGGGCGTGAGCGTGTGAGTGGGAAAAAAAATGGGGATTTGCAGAGATTTCCAAAATGTTATAAACTGGGTTTTAACAGGGTTTTAGGGTTTGGATTCCCTTCTGCCACTGATCTTTCCAGCTTAAATGGGGCTTTTAGGAAGGGGAAAAAGATGGGATTTTTGCAGATTTGATTGAGATTTGGATGCTGGAAATAGTGCTTTAGGGTTTAGGTGAACTGTGGTTGATGGAACAAAGGAAAGTATTTTGGAAGAACGGAAACAAAACCCAGCAACGGGAACAAGAAAGCTAATATAACTAGTTTGTTTGTTCCGACACTAGTCAGCATCTTGATCTACGAGTCTTGGCATTGGTTATTCTCTTACCAAAATAGCCCTTTCGGCCTCCAATATTACTCAGTTGCCCTTATTCTCGTTAGTTGTTAGTAGGGGTGAACATGAAACGGTTTGAAGTCTAAACCGCAACCAAAATTGTTTAGGTGTGGTTTGATAAATTTAAAATCGCACACGAAATTACTTGTGATTGGTGCAGTGCAGTTTTAAACTATGCGGTGCGGTTTTAATTGGTGTAATTTCGGTTCTAAAACTAATTGAAACAACAAAAAAAATTAAGCCTTCAATATAATTTAACCCAGCTCACATCGAGCAATTAACTTCGTGACAAAGTCGACAATGGGAATTATATCAAGCATAGAACCAAAGCTCCTTCTATCAAATATATCAAATTCACCATCAAATCATAGAACAGTAAGACACATAAAATAGTTTTAGTTTATAATAAAGGAATGATGTTTTAAAATTAAAACAACGGAGACCATATATTCGATAACAAGCAAAAAGAATTACACTTGGGATAGGATTATCAATCTCAAATATCTTGTTTGTTTTTAAATTTGGACTTGAGACTATTAATTTAGGAATTATAAAATAATTTAATATGAAGAATTATTTAATACCATGTTTAATCGTCTATTATAATCTCTACCATTTAAAATTAAAAAATTATAAACAAATTTAATCTCAACTTTTTTTAAAAAATAACCATAATATTATGCGAGAGCAGTGACTCATTTACGAGTGAAATCACGAATGTCTCTATAAAACAAGTTAAAGTATGTCAAGAATAAAGTTGTACCAGGTGGTGTTGGACTTGTAATTGGTATTACTGTATTAGTGAAGGTTTATTCTGATTTTTTTTTATAATATTATTAAGTTTTTTATACTCCATTCTAAAATATAATATTATTATTAAAAAAAAATAAGTCAAAAAATTTAGAACATAAAATTAACTTAAATCGTTAATGCCATATTTATTTGTTAATTTATGTGCTAACTTGTGATAATTTGATTCTCAAATATTTCATATAAAAAGAGCATCATAGTGAAGTACTGTGAACTCACTAACTTATTTTAGCAATATTAAAAGTTTATAATTATTTGTTCATCATTTTTTAATGTATAAACAAATTTAAATTATAGTTTAAAATATGCTATTATTGGTAAGGGTATAATAGTTCAAATGATATTTTTTTATCCAATCTTTTAATTAATCCTAGAAAAAATAAACATAACATATGATTATTTTAAATTATTCCAAGAATAAGCTTATAAAAAAACAAACATGTGACTAGAGCTATTTAATCCTAAGATTAATAATCACATGGATTATAATCCCGAAAATATAATTCTTATAAACAAACATGTCCTAGGAAATATTTCTATCTCAATTATAATATTTGCAAACAAACATAACCTTAAGGTATACTCAATCACATGAGATCTATCCGACCAATCTTATGATAACCTATCATTTGAGATATTTGTTTAGACCAACAAATTAAGGCCACTAAGGTTGTGTTTGATAAAACTGAATATTAAGATCTGAATAATTTAGATATCTGGATAATGTACAACATCTTAATAAAATTGTATCTGAATGAAGAAATATTATTTGATAATTATTTTTTTCAAAATATTTTAATAACAGTATTTTACTATATTACCCTCTAAAATATTTTTTTCTTTCTCATTCTTTTACTCTCTTTTCTAATCTGTTCCAAGGGACGCCATCGAATTCCGTCACCGATAACAAATTCTGACCAGTTCAATTCTCAGATTTTTTACTATGATTTACCACAAAAGGATGAGATAACAACTGAGAAGCCGACCACCTTTTGCTCGATTCTCTCTGTAAACAACACTCAATAAAACTCCAGTGACTTGGATTTTTTCTAGATCGGCGAAACTGGCGACGACGGTGGTGGAACTTGAGGTTGTGGTGGTTGGCAGGAAGGATAAGGGGAATCGAGGGCAGCGTTCAAAGGAATCTAGTAAAAAGAGACAGAGATTGAGTTGGCGGCGTTCACGGACAAGCGTCATATTATAATTTGGTCAGGAGAGGATAGTTGGGGATCTAGAATTGTCGATTTTATATCTATCTACAAGGGAAGAAGAAATATTGGGTTCATATAAGTGGGAAGAAGAAATATTGGGTTCATATAAGTGGGAAGAAAGAAGCACATGCGTGGAAGTTGAAAACAAGGTTGAAACGGGTGTGCGTGAGAAGAAGGTGGGCGAAGGGTGGCTTGTTTGAATGAGATTCAATCGAAAGTTAAAGTTATCCGAGATGGAGCAGTTGCAGAAGAAAGTGGAGCTGAAGAGAGAGGTGAAGGTGAAGGAAAAGAAAGTGGAGATGGAGAATTTGAGGGAGAAGCTTAGAGATACTAGAGAAAATTTTAATATTGAAGAAGTTATTTTTGTCTAAAAAATAGTTAATTTAGTTCAGATCTACCTCTGAATAGTATAGTTTTAATTTCATATCTTACCGAATAAGAGGCATTAAGAGGTAAAAAAAAATTACCAAACAAGTTTTACCTCTAACCGAATCAAAAGCATATCCAATTAAGAGGTATTCAGATGTAAACAAATACTACCTAACATCACCCTAAAATTTTAGACTTCGTTACAAGTAGTTAAAAGAGTGTTGTTATTTATAATGACAAATTTATATTGATATAATGTATAAGAACACATGGATAAAGAGGAAATTAAAAAGAAGAGTACTATTTTTGTTATAAAATTAAAGATATAATTTGATTTTAGAGATCAAACAACATATTAAATTTTAAACTTAGTATTGATACAATTATTATAATTATATAATATATAACAAAAACTATTAATCACAAAATTAATTTATTTAGTCATATATCTATTAAAGCATTATTAAATGGGTATCATTGGCTTTGACTGTTGTGAGATAGAGGAGGTTTCCGATTTAGCATTATTAAATGGGTATCTCTCTTCACTTGCTTACTCTCCCCAAAGCTCAGCGGTCAATTAAATAAATTTATATCAATTTAAAATTTAAAGTGTTGTCGTTTGACTTCAAAAGTCAAATTTTATCTCTAATTTTGGAATGCAGAAAATACATATTACTCCTTTTGTCTCATGATAAAAATTCTTATTAATATTTTAGATAATTTCAAGTTAAATGTCTATTTACTTTAAATAATTTATTTTTTATAATAATTTACCTATTATACCCTTAGTATTGATTGACATATTTCTATTCTCTGTGCATATTTATGGAACATCACTAGTCATGTGTAAAAAATTATCTAATTAAATGAGAATTTAAATATGAATATTTTTATCATTTTATCCTCTTTCTTAATACAGACAAAAAAGACAATCAAAACTTATATCCTGAAATTGAGAAAATATTATTTTATTTATCACTTAAAATTACACATTAGTCCCAATTCACATTGGTTCGTAAAAATTATTTTTCAATGGTTAATAAAATATTTCTTATCTTCATAGCTTAGTAAAAATCTCTCTCTTTTTTTCCTCCGTTACTAGTAGCGCCGTTAAAGCACAAATAAAATGAATGGACATTATTTAACGGTCACAGAGATTATTTTTCAAGGGTAAACAAGGTGATACAAAATTTAGACAATAACGAAGTAGTAATTGTGTAAGAAGATTGGGCGTACTATGATAATTTAACATTTTTGCCTATCTCTAGACAATTATGACCATCTGAAGTATACCCCACTACTTTTTTCTGGCATGCGGCAAAGGAGAGCAGATCTTCTGTTCCCAAATTTTGTCTTCTTGTGTCTCTCCACTTAAATTTTTACATAGTCTCTTACTTAACATTAATTAATTCTAAAATTAAATAAAAAGACATATGTCAAAATTTAAGAAGAACGACACAAGGAGGACAGAGGATCTGCTCTTGCAGCAAAGAACTTCGGATTTCTTGTTGATGGCAAGACACAGATTTACTTAAGATTCTCAGAAAAGGGCTGGTTGGGCTGCTTCAACCCGACCCATAATTTGTGAAAATAAATTATCTTTAGATTTAACATTGTGAGTTTTAAAGATGAGAGAAAATAAAAATAAAAATAAATAAATTTAGATAAGAGATCCAAATGAAATTGTGAATTTTAAAGAAGGAAAAAAAAGAGAATGGGAAATATTTAAACATTTCCTCTCCAACTTTTAGAAGATTTTGAAGAAAAATTTATTAGAGACTCAGAGTCATATTAAAATATCAAAATTAATTTTATATAATAATTATTAAATGTAATCAATATCTTATATATAATAGGCCGACAAAAAATCTTAATTTAAAATTAATTATGAGTTAATTCGGATAGCTTTTGAGTTAACTTGGATAGTCACATTGATAATAACAAATTGATTAAGTAAATGATGATTAATAATTATGCTCACGTTGGCAATATCAAATTTGTGTCTTCAATTAAGGCATACATATATATATATATATATATATATATATATAAATATATATATATATATATAGGTGAACGTAAAATGACTAAATTTGTGTCTTCAATTAAGGCATACATATATATAAATATATATATATATATAGGTGAACGTAAAATGACTAAATTTGTGTCTTCAATTAAGGCATACATATATATATATATATATATATATATATATATATATATATAGGTGAACGTAAAATGACTTTTGGTGTATATGCATGTGTTCATATTAAATACCTCATATATAATAAGTCGACAATTGATCTTAATTTAAAATTGATTGTGAGTTAACTCAAGTAATTTTTGAATTAATCCGGTCACATTGACAACAATTAACGAGATGAACAGAATAATAAAATTGGAACAATTTATCTGGTTAGCGAATGAAACGAGACGTAGCATAGCTATTATCTTAAAAAGTAATTTCACCCTAGTAGACTAGGATTTGCACCCCCAAATCCAAGATCCAATTCCTGTATAGAAATGAAGTCACACTGAAAGTTTGATGGCTTGGGCCGCCGGAGGATAACTCCGGTGTGTGAATAAGTACAAGCTGAATAAGGTTTAACAATGAAGGCTTAATGCTCTAATACTGTAAAATAATATGGATGTGTTCCTGAGAATTTAGGTATAACCTTGTATTTATAGTGATCATACCTCCTTCCCCGTATAGAATTAGGACTCCTCATTAGGTATGATTCCTTAATGAGATTGAATAGAATCATCTTAAAGAAAGGAAGTCAGATCATATCCTGACACTTTCCTTATGAGTTGGAAATTAAATTTAATTATGAATCTTTGATTCCTTAAAATACTTAATTACTAAAACATGTCTTATGTAGGGTTAAGGATCTCCACGTGGACTTTGGCCCACCACATGATTTGGGCCCTAGTACTATTTACGCCCCAACATTGTCCCTTAGTCTTCGGTTAAATGAGACATTTAATTGAAGAGTACTCCAAACAAAGTCCAATAATTAATAATAAATGTTGCAATGCCCAACCTCTTCGAAAACTTATCCAACACATAAAATAGAGACCCACCAACACTCCCACATTTGTAATCATAACCTCCCATTTAATAGTTGCCCCTCGATAAGCGCGCGAAGTTTAAAAGATATCTCATTTTAAAACCCTTTCCACTAAATCGAACAAATTCATATCCCCAATTTCGAATTCCCAAAGCTCCCTACTTCTTACTGCAAATATGTGAACTCTGGTAACAATCTTCTCAATCTCACCAACAATGGCCTCCTTAAGCACCCATATTTCCTCCAGTCACAACACCAATAAGCCCATCAACTCCATCCTCAAATCCTCCATGCCAGGCCTACTAATAAAGACCACCACCACCGCCACTAGTAACATCCCAACCTCCACCAGTGTTATCCCTACCCAAGCTTGTAACACCCCCAAATCTGGTCTATCTTCAAACCTGAATTCGGCGCATCACTGGTGCTTTCCACTAACGACTCCCAAACCAAATAATTTTAGGGCACTGAGTGTAGAAACACCCCTAGAGCTTAATTATTCAAGTAACAAAAGTCATAAGAGTCGACTAGTCAAGCTATTTTTATCCATCACACTTTTTAGCGTGAATACCGATGCTTCCTAAGGCTTGGATACCCAACTAATTCGTATAATGGACATTGAAGCATATTTTCAGTTTCTCTTTACTATTTTTTTTTTCCCATTCATCATTTTTTTCCACCTCAAGGTTTTACAACAACATAAGCAGTTTAAACAGTTCCAAACCATGAAATCAGTGCACATAGACAACTCCACAGATAACTTAGCCAAATAAGCATATTTCTTATATTTAAGTATTCATGTATCACAAATTCAATTTAAATCAATTACTATGGATCATGACTTAGTTTTCATCACTCATTAACCAATTAAGCATCAAACATATTATGAGATTAACATTAATTTTCAATTTATGACTGTAACCTTTTAAACACTTAGCCAAATAGAATCATGGAACCAAAGCCAAAAAATTTCAAAACCATCAAATTTTTTTCAAACTTCCCATCAAACTTGGATCAATATCCTAAAATAAAAAAAACTAAACTCCCCCCACACTCAAACCTTACATTGTCCCCAAAGTAAAAAATTATGCAAAAAAGAAAATAGCTACTAACTAACATGCAATTAACATCTAAAAAATAAAGGGATAAAAAAAATAAATTTGAATTCTTTGGTTGCCTCCCAAGCAGTTACTCTTGTTTAACGTCGTTAGCTCGACATCATCCTTCTCATTCTATGTATTTGAACTTTTGTACTTCAAGTGGACTGGTAACCGTTTTAGCTCTAAATTAGGAGCATCTTTCATATCTTGATTCTGCTCCATTCATGCATATTTCTCTACCTCCCAGCCATTCAAAACGGCAGCCCTCAAATCCTTCCTATTTATTTGCTCAAGAGATTCCTGCACTATAGAGTTAACAACATCAATAGCAAAAACAGAATTAACATTACTAATATACCTTTTTACCTCATATATGTCAAATTGGACATTTGTATCATCCAATTTCATGGTTAAGGTCTCATGGTTTTTATTATTTAGTGTTTTTGTAGTTTGCATAAATGAAGATATACAGTCATCCATGTACTCTTTGTAGAAATATGCAGAAATCGTCAGTTCATTCTCCTCTACCTCTTGCTCCTCCTCATCAAATTTCATGTTCATTTCATTGTCACACATAACACTTCTGCATGTTCCTGAAGTAAACACTAAATCTTCTTGTTGCCATACCTCTGCACCATTTCTCAAAGTAATTGTACTTACATTCTATCTTGGTGTAACAACAGTTTAAGAAGGTAAATTCCCTGAGCTTTGAGAATCCAATCTACTAACTGTGGTAGCCAGTTAACCTACTTGGTTCTCCAGATTGTGAATGGAAGTCTTTGTCTCTTGCTGGAACTGTTGTGCTTGATTCATGAAAGTTTTGAACATATCCTCAAGAGATGGTCCAGAATTGGTAAGTATTTCTTCGATATATATTTTGTACTGAGGTTGAGTATGCTGAAAATCTTGTTGCATACTTGTAAAAATAGGTTGCATTGGTGGCCTAGTACCTTCATAACTCAAGTCGAGATGATCTCTCCATCCTGGATTGTAAGTGTCCGCCCAAGGATCATATTGATGTTTATGTTGTCCTAAGAATGTCCCCACAACATTAACTTATTGCACAATTTCATCCTCTTACAATATTGGACAAGCATCTGTAGTATGCCTTGACTTTAAATAAATTCCACATACCTTTGCAACTTGCATATTCTCTGTAGCCATTTGTCGAACCAAAGCAGTTAAATCAAAAATTTATTGCTCAATATTACTTGTGCTTACCCCATTTACCCTTTGAGGTCTATAATCCATTCTGGTTACATACTGCTATGAGTTGGCTGCTATGTTTGTAATTAAGTTCCTTGCAGACTCAGGTGTTTTATCTACCAGTGCTATTCCACTTGCTGCATCAATCACGCTTATATCCATAGGTAGCAATCCATCATAGAAGTACTGGATCAAGTGATGATCATCAATTCCATGAGGTGGACAGCCGGAACACAACTTCTTGAACCTTTCCAAATATACATAGAGAGTCTCTCCATTAAACTGTCTGATTCCACGTATTTCCTTCCTTATGTTGGCGACTCTTGATGCAAGAAAATACCTTTCCAATAACAACTTTTTCATCTCATTCCATGATCGTATTGATCCTGAAGGAAGATAGTATAACTAGTCTTTAGCCAAATCTGCTAATGAGAATGGAAAAATTTTAAGCTTGATATGTTCCTCTGTCACTCCTTGTGATTTTATCGTGGAACAAACAACATTGAACTCCTTTAGATGCTTATATGGATCTTCACTTGTAAGACCACGAAAAGTAGGCAAAAAATGAATTAGTCCAGAGTTAAGTTTAAAAGAAACATCTAAAGTAGGATATTCAATACACAATGATGGTTGATCCAGATAAGGAGTAACCAGTTCTTTTAAAGTTCTGTTGTTGTTTGGCACTTACGCACAAAACGCAAGTGTACGTGGTCAACAAGTAATAAAGTGAAAGTAGAGTATCGTTTCCACGAGGAATTATTAATACAAATTACCAAATACTAACCCTTAATCAAACTAATTTTATTTAAACAATCAATTTAAGATTATGAATTAAATTATTTAATTAAACTAATTCTAATTACCACTAATTAAAAATCAGATTATAGAGATTTAAATCACAACTTCACTTATTACTTCACTTAAATTAATACACTTCTTATCAATTATGCTCACTATTATGAATGGTTAATCAAGAACACATAAGCAAATATGACCATCTCTCAATGCATTATACTCAAATCAACTTAAATCCACAAATGATAGAATTAAAAAAAATACCCTAATTAACTAATCCACTATATCTCTATGTGAATTACAATTAAAAAGGATTTTAAGCACAAGTTCTTTTTCAGATTACATGCGACGCTAGGCATATCTCTATCCTAAACATAAATTATGAATTCCAACACCATGCAGAAAACATAATCACATGTTATTATGATCAGATCTAAATATATACTTCATCTCTCGAGTTCATATAGATTATCATGGTAATTGTTAGTTAGGCAATTAATCAATAAACACAAACCATAATAGACAATCCAAGAATAATCACAATAATCAATAGAGAAGCATACTAAAAATAAACTATGCAATAAGCTCCATTGTAATCTTAAACAAAAGATTTAGTTCATGATTAATGAATTAAAACCAAGAATCCACAATTGAATAACATTGAAAGACAAAAATAAGAATAGAGTGAAGAATAAATCTGTTGTCAGCTAATCTCTATCTTCCTCAAGCTCATGTTCTTGATCTTCAATGGTCTTCAAGTTGTATCAATCTCCAACTCTAATAAGAACTAGGGTATTGGTCCTAATCTACTCTAATATAATCTAATGAAATCCTTCCTTCTCCCCTAATCCTTGTGATTCTCCTCCTTTTATATGCATCTTTATATGTCTTTAAGTCTTCATGGAAGTCCTTGAGTCAATCAGCTCGAACCAATTCTTCTTGAACTCAAATTCTGACAAAAACTTCTTTTTCTGTGCTTACCCTCCCAACGGACTTTTTTATTGGGCTAGGCACTTTAAGGGAATTATACTCTTGTTTTTGGCTTGTACCATGCCTTACGCCGTGCATCCTTTTTTTTCTCTGCGATTGTCTTACGGTAAAATGGCCATAACTTTTGATCCGGGAGGCGTTACGAGGCCTGCCACCTATCAAATCGAAGATCACGACGAGCTCTACAACTTTCAAATTTTGAGAATTGAGAAATAACGGACAAATGAAGGTCAAAATTGGGTTGGAAGTGATTGTTATGTAAATGGTAAGCCAAAAATACGAATCTAGCAACCCCAAACGTCGATCCAAGTAGCTTTCGTCCCAATTCCTACAAAACAACATAAAATATGCATGAATAGACACAAACACTTAAAAACCTTCAAAAGATTAAGCTCAAATGCACTCAATTAATGGGTATAAAATCCACTCATCAAAAACCCCCAAACTTAAACATTTATTTGTCATCAAGCAAAAATACAAAACAACAATGCTATGCAATGCAACTAATCTACGTGCCTACGAATCCAACAGTAATGACAGAAACAATTCTATTCAACCGGCCTTAGAGAAATCAAGTAAACATGATAATATATCATATCAAAACAAATCAGTAATTTCCCAATCAATCATCAACTCTTAGACTGTTATCACTAATATAGTGTGTGTGTGTGTGTGTGTGTGTGCTCCACAACAATGTTAACTAATATAAAATTAAATTTAACACATAACAAATATCTTCGCAGACATCATACAGTGTAAACTCAAGAAATCCAAAACAAACTAGATCCAACTAAAATCAAACAATTACCAATATCGAGAGTCAATATGGGATACTTATGCTTTATTTTTCATCTACTATGGCTTTTTGCTCTTATTTCTCGTTTTAATCATATATTTTTTCTTTTGGTTTATATACACATAGTTATAGAAAGTCTTATTCCCTTAGGCTTTTCAATGCTACCTTAACGAGCTTTCAACCAACGACTCCCAGACCATTAAAACCTTAGGGCGCTAGGTGTAAAGACAATTCCCTCGGGCTTACTTACTCAAGTAACAAAGGCCACAAAACTAGACAAGCACGCCACGGTGTTTATTCATATTTTTTTTATATATAGCTTATATACCTCAAATATTCCCCCAAACTTAGGTTCTTGTCTAACTTTAGTCATCACTACTTATTGTTGTCATTCTTTCAGTCAAACTAGCATTATCCTTTAGAGTTCCATTATGTATTAATTTAAACTCAATCAATGAACAAGTTGTTTTTACTATGTTATCCTTATTATACCAGTTTCAAATAGAAAAAGACTCAATTCATAACAAGAAATCACATCAAAGCTCTAATAGTCAGTACTATACTTGTCTACCCAATTTCAATCTCATCATTGGCCAAAACAAACTGTAAATATCAAAAGTCGGACTCATGCAAGATGTACTAAATGTTATATAAACATAGTAAACTAACTACTATATTTGAAAATTTTCAATTTTTCAATTTTATTTTTATTTTTTTAATCTTAACTAACAAGAAACAAAAAACTAAATACATTAAAAACTATTAAAATAAACTATTGTGCAAATGCAAACTATATGGTATGAATGCCAACATATATTGTGAGACCCCAAATTTTATGAATAAAGATTTAAATTTCTCGAAATATTTTTTAAATATTATGGTGTGGATTTGATATAATGTTATAGTTGTGGGTAATATTTATAAATTTTGCAAAGTATGCAAGTTGTTATAAAATATTAGTTTGGTCGTGGAATATTCTTTTTGTCGGGGAATATCCGTACGACGGCACAATCATTGGTGGACCCCACAACGGAAGTATTGTCGTAGTTAGAAAATGATGTAATTATCTTTTATAAAAATAACGGCCGAAAGTGTTACCGTTAAAAACTGTTGAACTACCGGTAGTAAAAAAAGTACACAGATGTCTGGCGTGGTTGCATAATAAAGCACACGGTATTGATTATTGATCTTTACGTAAGAAGTCACTTTCGGTTATACTCAATTATTACTGCGATAATTCTTTGCATCATATCTCTCGTATTATTGATTCAATTATTGTCATAAGATTATCATCATATAATATGTTATATTATTAAATCAATAATTGAGATGACAAAGTTATTCATATTATTATTTGCAATATTGACAATGTCTAGAAGTTCATCGAGGAGAGGTTTGGTCACCTAATTGCGGCTACTAATAAGGAGAAATCCTTATCGAAAAACCCCTCTTTCACGAGAGCGACACGGTTATTAAATATTGTGAATTATAATATGAATGATGAATAATTTCGTGTTGATTAAAGATAAAATTGATAGTTCCATTGTGTTGGAATTATTAGTGTTAGTGGAAATCGACATTTATTTCGATATTAATTGATGTCTGGAAGTTATACTGACCAGTCGGGTAATTAATCGGATAAATGAGCAATTAATTGCTATTGATTCACATTATTATAACTATTTGTTCACATATGTGTACTATTGATTCACATTCATTTACTATTAGGGGAGTTAGTGCAAGATTGATAATACTTGCATGACTAAGTTAAAAATGGAGGTATAGATGAAGGTATTATACTGTAATTATTTTTTTCACATGTTTAGAACTATTGAGTCACATGATTTATTATTAATTCACATGATTTACAATTAGGGAAGGTGATGCAAGTTTGATAATACTTGCAAGACTAAATTAAAAATGAAGGAAAAGAAGAGTGTATTATATTGTAACATTTCGAGCCCCAAAACGTGCAATTATCGAAACTATATTTTTATATAAATAGAAGCTCATTCTTCCTTGATTTCTCCAATTCACTAAAGTTATAGAGAGAAATTATAGAGAGAAAGAAGAAGAGAAATCTGCTACCTTACTATTCCAGTATCCAGTATTCTTTTGAGGTAAGGGGTATTATTCTTTCATATTCGTGAAGAGAGTTATTTTCTTTCAATATTCGTAAGGGTTGTTATTCCATTCTTTATTATTATGTTGGAATAACTTTTATATCATCTTAATACCGTATACATGGTGAAATTCTTACATTATTCCATTCTTTATTATTACATTTGGAATAACTTTATGCGTATGGTCTATCGCATGCACAGTAAATTACATTGTTATTTCATTCTTTATTATTACATTGGAATAACATGTCTATGCTGATCTATCGCATGCCCGGTGAATTCTATTGTTATTCTATTCTTTATTATTACATTGGAATATCCTTTATATGCGGATTACGCATGACACAGTTCCGTTTCTTTATTATTACATTTGGAATATCACATGCATAAGGATTCTGGCGTGACTGGTTCCATTCTTTATTATTACTGTTGGAATAACTTTTGTCTATGTGGATTATCAGATGCATGGTGAATGATCCTTCGTATTCATTCTTTATTAAATTGTAGAAATGATCTGCATCTCGTGGATTCTGCGTGGCGGTGAAAATCCATTTATAGTTTTAGATATTCTATTATACTTGTATGAGATATCATCTCTTTTGTACTCATCATGAAATATCATTTTTTATTTTTTCTTTTATGAGTTACTATTCACGGAGTTCTTATTCACCCAATTACTATTCACTCTAGTATCATTCATTCGAATTATTCGGGACACTTTTCGTGGTAATAGGGACTTATTCACGAAGTACTATTCCCTCAAGTACTATTCACGAAGTCTACTATTAATTCGAAAAATATATTTCTTTTCTGTCCAAATTATTTTTGGTTCATGAATATTATTCTTGAATTTTACCCCACAAAGCAGTATCATGTTAACAATTTGGACGTTATTGATTTCTTGATAAATTAAATTATAAATCTTTAAAATTTATCCTTGAACTTGTTTTATTAAATTATTATGTCATTGTCATCATCCTCATGTTGGTATTATGATGAAAGTCATCTTTGGCTTACGTGCATAGATGGACTTGGTATGATTATGACCAGGGATTATTCGGTATAATCATGACCGTAATGTAACGAATGATGTGGTAAAAGTCCTCATTGGCCTGTAGTTCATTGATGGACAGTTGTTGGTATGATTATGACCAGGGATTATTCGGTATAATCATTACCATTGATGATTACATGAATATCCTTGGCCGTGGTGCAGGGATGATTCGATGATGTGGTTTATTTATTAAGCTGAGTCTTAGCGATAAAGTTGATGAAAAACTTTTTAAATCATAGAAAATAGTAGATTTTATGCTCTACTTGACTCTTCTAATGGATTGCTTATTTTCGATGCAGTTTTTGATCTAAAACTTGTTGTCTATTGTATTCTATCAGTTGTTATACTGTTGAAGGCTAAGGATAATTTATTATGCATTATCTTAGTCATAATATTTCTTATTAGGCTAGTTGAGCTCACCATTTTTTTCATTGTTCTCTTCAGGAAATGAGAATATAGCTGGGACGAGTTGGGTAATGGAGTGATTGTCCAGGATAAATGGCTTTAGTACTCCTCACTATTCTATGGAATAATGTGATAATAATTATAATGAGGACACCATTGAGTGTGGATATTGTCTAGATGACAATATTCTTGTTTAAACTCTCAGCTATGTTTTGTCGTATTTTACACAACTGTTGTGTAATTAAGTTGTATTTGAATTTATGTACCATATATCTGACGACTCAAGATGGGTGATGTATACCTGTTTTGGGGGTGTCACATATATGACATTAACTAAATGCTAAAACATGAAACAATAAAATAAAACTAACTCCCCCAAACTTAACAAGTACAATGTCCTCATTGTAAACATATTGAAATAATAGAACAGAGGACTTCCCTGGATCCTGCTAAGATTGTGGTAGTGGTGGTTGTGGAACAAAGACTGAAAACTCCTCCACATCGGAATCTAAAGTAGGATACTGTGGCATGGGCTCAGATTGGTGGCTTCCCTATCCATAATTTTTTGCTATTTATTTAGCCACCAATACTTGCAATAAAGAGAGACAACATGGATTAGACTATCACTTTGGATTTATAAGAGAACTTAATAAGCAAATTAATTCATATCTACTAAATAAACTAGTAAAGCATATAATTATAAAAATTCCAGGGTTGCCTCCCAGTTAGCGCTTGAATTACAGTCTTTCAGTCTGACTTTGTCTGGTCAATGCTATCCAATTCCTCTTCGATAGTTGAGGAACCCTCCATCCATCGGAAATAATGTAACATTTGACAAGTTCCCCAGAGTGATAACCATTGCATTAAAGTCACCTAGCATGCTTTGTTTAGATAAGTGCCAATTGTGCATGTTGAATAACTAGGTGTTTTTCCATCCGTTGAGCCTATGATTCGATTGGGGCTTTGAGGCTTGGCAAGCACAACGGGCTCTTCTTCTATCTTCTCCTCCTCATCCCACCATGGCTTCACATTTGTACTAGCTCTCATGTCATAAAGAGCCTTGTCGACGACATGACTACCAAGCGGGCACGAATTTGAAAATCTAACTGGACCCTTGATCTTTGGCGGAGAAGGAACTTGGGGCACTAATAACATCGGCTCATCCTCATTGGTACTCATAGTTAGTTCTTCACCGACCTTATTTTCATTATCCCCACATGTCTCCTCTTTTTCAACATCTCGTGTCTCCATCCAATTGTAGATTTGGTTCAGGCACTTTGTCAATCTCGGAATCCATGTCATAACACCAATTATATTGAGGACAGTTGTTCAAGGCTTTGAACATTTGATCTATCTTATTCTGAAGATTCTGAATTGACCGCTCTTGATTAATCCTCCTCTCCTCATTTGATGCTACAAATTTGGACAACAATTCCACCACCTCTGAATTATCTATCTCAGTTTTGGAATCCATGTATTGAGGACCATGGGTTGAAGTGGTGATGAGTTATTCCATCAGGTTCTGAAAATTGTGGCTCGATATTTCTTGACTCGTCATCCTCTCCTCTTGGTTTGCTATGAGCTTCGACATGAATTCTTCCAAATTTGATTTTTCTTCTTGTAATGGAAGTTGACATGAGAATTCTGAAGTGTCTGTTGGATTTGGAGCAGAGTATTGGTCTTGATAGTTATAGCTCAATGGTGCATTTGGATGATACCCCCAAACTTGATGATAACTGGGATAAGAATAGTTGTTGAGGTAATCACTCCCATATTGTACTGATCCAAATCTGACGATGCATTGATGACTCGGATGATTGCCAGCACAATAATTACAATCTACTGCGATCTTTCGAATACGTTGGGCTACAATAACATACAACCTCTTCAAAGTGTTTCAATTTGTGCTGAAAATGAAAAAAATGCATTGAGTCCTTCAATTCATGTGTCCCTTGGTGGAGTCATATTCGTATATGGCCATTGATAATTGCATCCATCCATGGTACCTGAAAAGAAAGAAAAATAGGAAGAGAATTAAATAAAAAGAGAAAAAAAATGTTTAAATTAAGACAAATTTGATTGAAGCTAATATTGGCAAAAAAATATATTAAACTAATTTTCCCGGCAGCGGCGCCAAAAAACTTGTTGGGTAAAATCTAATTACGCACAACACGAAAGTATACGTGATCAACGAGTAATAAAGTGAAAGTAGAGTGTCGTTCCCACGATGAATTATTAATACAAATTACCAAATACTAACCCTTAATCAAACTAATTTTATTTAAACAATCAATTTAAGATTATGAATTAAATTATTTAATTAAACTAATTCTAATTACCACTAATTAAAAATCAGATTATGGAGATTTAAGATCACAATTTCACTTAAATACATACACTTTTTATCAATTATGCTCACTATTATGAATTGTTAATCAAGAACACATAAGTAAATATGACCATCTCTCAATGCATCATACTCAAATCAACTTAAATCTACAGATGATAGAATTACGAAGAACACCCCAATTAATTAATCCACTATATCTCTTTATGAATTACAATCAAAAAGGATTTTAAGCACAAGTTCTTTTTCAGATTACATGCGACGCTAGGCATATCTCTATCCTAGACATAAATTATGAATTTCAACTATGACGCCCCCAAAATAGGTATACATCACCCATCTTGAGTCGACAAATACATGGTACAAAATTCAAATACAACTGTCGTGTAAAATACGACAAAACATAAACTGAGAGTTTTAATACAAATATCGTCTTCTAGACAGTATTCAATTCAAATGGAGTCCTCAATATATTTATTATCACACTATTTCATAGAATAGTGAGGACTACTAATGTTATCATCTGGACCGTCACTCCGTTCCCCGACTAGTCTCGGTTACGTTCTCATTTCCTGAAGAGAACAATGAAAGCAAAAGGGTGAGCTCAACTAGCCCAATAAGAAATGTTATGACCAAGATAATGCAGAATAATTTATCGTTAGCCTTCAACAGTGTTAAACTGATAAAATATAACAAACATCAAGTTTAACTGCAGCAGAACAAGCAATCCATTAGAAGAGTCAAGTAAAGCATAAAATCTAATATCTTCTATGATTTAAAAAGGTTTTTCATCACTTTTATCGTTGAGACTCAGCTTAATAAATAATCCACATCATCGAATCACCCCTGCACTACGGCCAAGGATATTCTTTAGTATCACGACCACAAATTATCCATGCACTACGGGCCAAGGATATTCGTGTATTCATTAATGGTCATGATCATGCCATAAACCAATTCATTTTTGTACCATTGGCCGAAGAGAATCCATGGTCATAATCATACCAAAAACTGTCCATCAATGCACTACGGGCCAATGAGGACTTTTACTACATCATTTATAACATTACGGTCATGATTATACCGAATAATCCCTGGTCATAATCATACCAAGTCCATCTATGCACTACAAACCACAAATGATTTTCAACATAATATAAACATGAGGATGATAAAAATTCAATAAAACAAGTTCAAGGATAAATTTTTAAAGATTTATAATTTAATTTATCCAAAAATTAATAATGTCCAAATTGTCAACATGATACTGCTGTGTGGAGTAAAATTCAAGAATAATATTATATCAAAAATGATTTGGATCGAAAAGAAATCAATTTTTTGTCATGAATAGTACCCCGGGTGAATAGTAACCGAGTGAATAGTAACTTCGGGAATAGTAACCCTGTGAATAGTAACTTCGGCATAAAAAAGTTACAACTCATCAAGAATGCTCAGAATAATATTTTTATGAAAAGATACTGGATGAAGCGCAAATATCAATGATATTCTACTAATTTCATGGAGTATAGAAGCCAAAACTTTAACAAAACGAGTATATAATTTGAAATCTGAAACGAAATAATATTACTTACATACTACAGAGTATGGAAGAAAATATTATTTCAAGTGAATATTGAACAAAAATAACATCCGGCCTTACCTCGAAAGAATAGTACTTCTGGCTGAAATATCAAATATAACGCTAAAATGAACTTGCAACGTATAGCAACACTCAAAGTATCAAAATACTCACAAGAATACGCTCGATAATATAAAGAGAGAAGATTTCAGTTTCTGGTGTGATTTTCAATTCTAACCTAAACACCTTATTTATAGGAAAATGCTTAGAACACCAAAGTAGAATTTTTAATAAAATATAAATATAATTAAAAAAATTCACGCCCACCTCTTGAATCTGATTTCAGCTCATTTACCACACATGTGGGGCCCACCAAAATGAAAAACATGTTTTTATCATTTAATGCAACAAAATCAATTCAGACCCAATATTCCAGAACTTCAATAATTCATAATAAATAGCCTTTTTATCAGAAAATTTTGGGTCTTATGTCCTTCTATAGGAAATTCAATTATCTACAACTTTGTAAGTTTAAGTTTTTCCAAATTCCAAACAGAAATTGATCGAAATCCACATACGGACGATTTTACAGGCTATAATCAAATTTCAGTCAAGAAATGGGGTCCACAAACATGAAAAACATGTTTTAAATTTTTTTAGTAACAAAATACTTTTCCTCCTCATTTATTCATATATCCCACATTCATTGTAAAAATATCACCGTTATTATATTATTATAATATAATAATATATTTAAATGAATTATTTTATTAGAAAAGATAAAATATCAATTTTTAACAATTGTCACATTAAAAATTTTCTCTATATATATCCATATAAAATGAATATTTTCCTTATCATATAAATCAATAATTAATTATTCACAAATAATATTACGTAATCACAATATTGACAACTAGTTTTGTTTCCGGGAAAGAAGGGCTTTCCAATAAGGATTTCTCCTTCTTCGGCGCATGATTAGGTGACCAAACACCTCCTTGATGAACTTTTCTAGACATTGCCAATAATGCTATCTAATAATATTATTCAAATAATATGAATTATTGATCCGATAATGAAATCTTGTGTAGTGACAATTATTGAAACAATAATAATATAAAATATTAATGTAGCAATTATTGAATCAATAAAATAAAATATTGAATAAAGAATTATTGTAACAATTATTGAGTAGTGCCTTCTTACGTAAGAATCAATAATTGGTGCAATACCATATCTTCTTGTGTTTTAACCACCGGGTATTCCAACAAAGATAATTCTGTAATAACTACGTCGATATTTATAAACAACGATACTTGTCGCTTTTCTTCATCCAATCGCTTTACATTATTGGGCCCACACATGGTTTTAACGTAGTCGCATTTAATATTCCCCGATAATAAGAATATTCCATGACCAAACGAATATTATATGACAACTTGCATACTTTGCAAAATTTATAAATATTACCCACAATTATAATTGTGACGCCCCCAAATTCGGGTACTTGAAACCCTTATTCAGTGCTCACGATAAAAACTTCCAGAATATAATAAACATAAACTTAATAGAGTAATTACATCAAAGTTCTTCTAATCCCAGGTACGCAAACCTTTAAGCGTTTATTACATGATAGTTTAATATTTATAAACATGAAAACTATCTATTACAACACTCTTCAGCTATTCTCCTACTTTTCCTTTTCCCTTGTCTTTTCCAGACCCTTCTGCCCGAGTCTGCTCAGCTGAAAACATTTAATTAAATAAGTATGAGCATTTAATTGCTCAGCAAGTAATAGCATTCTTTAAAGCTTAAAAAAAAAGGTTTTCTTTGAAGCATGCTTTGACAGTGAATCAAAACTGTAAAGCAATAAATTTTGAACCATTCACATTTCTAAAACATCATAACAACATTGAATAACTGAGAGGTTTTAAGACAAAAATAAAAGTAGAGTGAAGAATAAATCTATTGTCAACAAATCTCTATTTTCCTCAAGCTCCTGTTCTTGATCTTCAATGGTCTTCAAGTTGCATCAATCTCCAACTTTAACAAGAACTAGGGTGTTGGTCCTAATCTACTCTAATCTAATCTAATAAAATCCTTCTCTCTCCCCTAATCCTTGTGATTCTCCTTCTTTTATATGTCTCTTTATATGTCTTTAAGTTTTCATGGAAGTCCTTGAGTCAATAAGCTCGAACCAATTCTTCTTGAACTCAAATTCTGACAAAAACTACTTTTTCTGCGCGTACCCCCGCCATCCTTTTTTTTGCTGTAGTGTCCTCTGGTAAAATGACCATAACTTTTGATATGGGAGGATTTACAAGGCCTGCCACCTATCAAATCGAAGATCTCGACGATCTCTACAACTTTCAAATTTTGAGAATGGAGAAATAACGGACGAATGAAGGTCGAAATTGGGTTGGAAGTGACTGCTATGCAAATGGCAAGCCGAAAATGCAAATCTAGCAACCCCAAACGTCGATCCAAGTAGCTTTCGTCCCAATTCCTACAAAACAACATAAAATATGCATGAATAGACACAAACACTTAAAAACTTCCAAAAGATTAAGCTCAAATGTACTCAATTAATAGGTATAAAATTCACTCATCAAGCACCGCCATCTCTTCCTCTTTAAGTGCAATACTGAGATCTGGTGATAGAACAAGGGCTTTGTGACGCCCCTAAAATAGGTCCACACAACCCATTTTAAGTTGCCAAAAAATAACACTACTAACGCGAACTTTCCTATTACAACTATTGAACTGTCGTGCAAAATACGACGACACATATATTGTGAGTTTCAATTCAAATATTTTAACGTATATAATATAATAATATTCAAACTCAAATTATTACAATGTCATATAAAATACAGCAACAAATATTTAACGTCTTCAAAGGAACGTGAGAAGATTTATGTCTTCCTCATTCTAATGGGGTGCATTTTTGATGCTTCCAACTTCGAGTTCGCATCACCCTATTTGGTTTACCAAAATCAATTATTAAATGACGTATAAAATACGACACACACATTTTAAGTTCTCAGTATAATTATTATGTCACACTGCTCTATAACTTGATGATGATCGCGACTAATTCGAAACACCACTTTATATCCATGTTCTCTCTGCTAGTCTCACCTACACTTTTATTTTCTGAAATGAATTATGAAGCGAAAGGGTGAGCACAAATAGCTTTGTAAAGAATATTGTGACTAAAGATAATTAAATTATCAATAGTTTTCATCAGTAATAAATCAGATATTTAGAACATATGGTAGATGATAAAAGTTTTTAACCGTAATTACAGCAGAATCAACAATCCATTAGGAGAGTTAAGTAGAACATAATGCCTACTATCTTCTCCAAATTAAAAATCCATCATCAATTTTTTATTCTTGTAACACCAATCCACAGTTCTTTGTTGTACCCAAGACAAAGAGAACTTTCACCACATGTCTTTACTTGAAACATCAAAGATCATGGTTATACCAATTCACAATACATGTTTATAATTATGTCATTTAATTCATCTTTGTAATCCAGGCCAAAAATATTCAATTGTAATTAACAGTCCATTTTTGCAAGCCAAAGACATACAAATGTAAAACCAATCATCAACTATAACACCAATGATCATGATTATACCAATACAATATTCCGGTCATGAATATACCAATACACAATTCTGATTATGATTATACCAATACACAATTTCTAGTCATAATCGTATCAATCAACAGTTTATCTTTGCACTACGGGCCAAAGATAACTTTCCAAGACAAATTTAAGTCTGAGGATGATGACAATGATATATATAATGAATGGACAGAAATAATCAGAAAAATAGGTCTTAGTGATTTTCAACTTAATTATCCAGAGTCCAAATTGCTAACATGATATCCAGAAAATCGATTAAAATTCTTAATAGAATATAAAGTTCAAGTAATTTAAAGTTCCCGATTCAAAAATGATAACTTAAAACTGAATAGAAAGATTTTGGTCAAGATATTAGATGAAACACAAACTATTAAGGATATTCTAATTATTTCAGGACTTTTCACCGTTTAATGATAAGCTGAAGAAACAAATAATAATATATTACCATAATATAAAGTATGAAAGAAAATGCTATCCATTTACCATAAAAAAAATGATACCCCTTACCCTAGCATGTGACTTGATTCCGCTTTCTATGAAATTGATCAACTTAAACAATGCTTGCATTTCTTATCTACACTTGGAGTAACCTTACACTCAACAAAAATACTCATAATATTATACTCATAATATTGTAGTAAAAGATTTTTATATTTTTAGTGTAGTGATGGTGTGTTTTGTTTCTCATCTAAGAAATCTATTTATTCTGAAAATTAAGGGACAATGTAAGACCCCAACTTTTTGAATAAAGATTAACTTTTCTCGAAATATATTTTTGAATATTATGGTGTGGATTTGATATAATGTTATAGTTGTGGGTAATATTTACAAATTTTTTAAAAGTGCATGAGTTGTTATATAATATTATTCGATTGGTTAGGGAATATTCGTTTTAACAGGAATATTAGATAACAACAGCATAATCATTGGTGGACCCCCACAACGGAATTATTGTTTGATTGAGAAAATGACAAAAATACTTTATGAAAATAACTTGGCGGTAGTTTCTACTGTTAATTAACGTTGAACTACCCGGTAGTAAAAAAGTACAATAATATACGTGGTTGCTAAGCAGCACACAATTGATTATTATTGATGCTTACGTGAGAAGTCACTTCGATTATACTCAATTATTGCTATAGTAATTCTTTGATCATATCTCTCGTATTATTGATTCGATTATTATCATAAGATATCATCGCATAATATGTTATTTTATTAAATCAATAATTGAGACGACGAAGTTATTCATATTATTAAATTGCAATATTTACAATGACTAGAAGTTACATCGAGGAGAGGTTTGGTCACTAATTGCGCGTCGATATGGGAGAAATCCTTATTAAAAGCCCTCTTTCCTGTAAAGCGACTTTGGTTGATAAATATTATGAGTTATAATATTATTGATGAATGTTATTAAAATTGAAGTTATGTTCTGGAGTTGAATTTGAGGCACGCGGACGTGATATTTGAGTCCAAAACGATGAAATTAGTAAAAATAGTCTATAAACACAAAATTTTCCGAATTCACTATTTGGTCAAAAAGTCAACAGTTGACTTTTTCGGGAAAAAGTCAAACTTTGAAATTTCAAAATTTATATTTTTGATAAAAATGGTTTCATTGTGTTGGAATTATTTGTGTTAGTGAAAATCGACAATTATTTCGATAATAATTGATGTCTGGAGGTTATATTGACCAATCGGGTATTTAACCGGATAAATGAGCAATTGGTTGCTATTATTTCACATGATTATAACTATTTGTTCACATATGTATACTATTGTTTCACATTCTTGTTACTATTAGGAGAGTTGGTGCAAGATTGATAATACTTGCATGAGAAAGTTAAAAATGGAGGTATAGATGGAGGTACTTATCTTTGTAATTGTGTATTTTCACATGTCTAGAACTATTGATTCACATAATTTACTATTGAATCACATTATTTACTATTACGGGAGTTGGTGCAAGTTTGATAATACTTCCATGACTAAATTAAAAATAAAAGAAAAGTTGGAGGTATTGTCTCAGTAATTTTCGAGAGCCCCAAAACGTCTAATTATCGAAACTATATTTTTCTATAAATAGAAGCTCATTCTTCCTTCATTTCTCACCAATTCACAAAAGCTTTAGAGCGATTATTATAGAGAGAAATTATAGAAAGAAGAAGAAGTAAGTCTCGCTACCTCACTATTCCAAATCCGGCCTCTTCTAAGGTAGGGAGTATTATTTCTTTCTTATCTATGAAGAGAACTTCTGTTATTCCATTCTTTATTATTCTGTTGGAATAACCTGTATACGCGGGCTACCCTATACTTGGTGAAATTCTTCTATTGTTCCATTCTTTATCATTCTGTTGGAACATCCTGTCTGTGCGTTCTACGTCGGACCTAGTTCCATCTTTATTATTCTGTTGGAATATCCTGTCTATGTGTTTTACGCCGGACCTAATTCCGTCTTTATTATTACTTTGGAATATCACATGCATGCGTTCTACGCCGACTGGTTCCGTCTCTGTTATTCATTTGGAATATCACATGCATGCATTTTACGGGACTGATTCCGTCTTTATTATTACATTGAATATCCTCATGCATGCGTTCTCGCGACCGACTGATTTCGCCTCTTTATTATTTTGTTGGAATAACTTTGCATATGCGATTACTATCGCATGCTGGTGATTTCTTTTGTTATTCCATTCCTTATTATACTCGGTTGGTTAAAGTTTTGACTTATACTCCATGAAATTAGTGGAATATCCTTGATATTTACGCTTCATCCAAAGATCTTTTATGGAAATATTCTTACGAGCATTCTTGAATTTTACTCTACAAAGCAAAGATCATGTTGACAATTTGGGCGTTATTAGTTCTGGATAAATTAATTCTTGAACTTGTTTTATTGAATTCTTATATCATTGTCATCATCCTCATGTTTATATTTTATTGAAAGTCATCTACATGCCTATAGTGCATAGATGGACTTGGTATGATTATGACGAGGATTATTCGGTGTAATCATGGCCGTAATGTTACAAATGATGTGGAAAAAGTCCTCATTGGCGTAATGCATTGGTGGGCCGATTGTTGACATGATCATGACCATTATTAAATGCACGATATTCTTGGCCGTAATGGTGCGTGGATAATTGTGGTCGTGATACTAAAAAGAATATCCTTGTAGTAGTGCGGGGTGATTCGATGATGTGGATTATTTATTAAAATCGAGTCCCGTCCGATAAAAGTGATGAAAAACCTTTTAAATCATAAAAGATAATAGATTTTATTCTCTACTGACTCTTTTAATGGATTGCTTGTTCCAATGCAGCTTAAACTTGATGGTTGTTATATTGTATCGGTTTAACAATTTGTTGAAGGCTAACGATAATATATTATGCATTATCTTAGTCATAATATTTCCTCTTGGGCTAGTTGAGCTCACCCTTTTACTTTTATTGTTCTCTTGAGAAATGAGAACGTAGCGAGGGACTAGTCGGGGAGCGAGGTGACCGGACGGATGATAAGCATTAGTAGTCCTCACTATTCAAAGGAAATAGTGAAAAATAAATGTAATAATATTGAATTTGAGTTTGAATATTGTCTGCAGACGACAATATTTGTATTAAAACTCACGACTTATGTATTGTCGCATACTTTACACGACGGTTGTATAATTAAGTTATATTTGTATTACATGCCATGTATTTGACGACTCAGAATAGGTGATGTATACCTATTTTGGGGGCATCACAGACAACTAGCACACCCCTTTTAACAAAATAACCAAATGAGGTATATAATAATGCTGGTAGTGTAATTTGTGGTCCCACATAAAAAAATTAAATCAACTTATACACGTTTTAACAATAATTGAGTTGTGGTCCAGATTACTTTTAGGAAAATAGAGTGTCGGCAAGTCCTGTTAGACTTACTTTTGTAAAAAAAAATATAAATTGAACAAACATCTGCATATCATACTTATTTTTAATCAACACCATTTTTAATCTTTGAACCATTACTCACAATTATTAACATAAACTCACAATACTGTCAACTGGTCTAATTATATCATATCAAATAATATGAGTTATTGTGTAATAACTATTGTGGCAATTATTGAATGAAATATTGAGTGACTTCTTACGAAAGAATCAGTAATATGAATCACTGTGCAATAACTACTTTGACAATTATTGAATGAAATACTGAGTGACTTCTTACGTAATAATCAATAATATGAATCATGGTGAAATAACTACTGTGATAATTATTGAATGAAATACTGAGTGACTTATTACGTAAGAATCAATAATATGAATAACTATGCAATAACTACTGTGACAATTATTGAATAAAATACTGAGTGACTTCTTACGTAAGAATCAATAATATGAATCATTGTGCAATATCATGTGCTACTGTGGAATACCGTGTACTACTGTGAAATAACGCGTATTACTGTACTTTTATCACCGGTATTTCAACAGTTAATAGTAAAAGTTTTACTGTCACTTTTTAAAAAGTTTATTTCTGTCGCTTTCCCTATCCGACAGTTATTATGTTATAGGGCCCACCAATGATTGGTTATTTCGGCGGCGGCGTACTAATATTCCCGACAAAAGGAATATTCCTTGACAAAACAAATGTCTTGACAAACTGTCCACTTCATATAATTTGCACATAACACCCATAACTATAACATTTATTAAATTAACATCTTATTATAAATAATTTAAATTCTATTAAAAGTCGGGGTCAACACCAAAACATATTTATCTTGGATAACATATAAACCAACTAATAATTCGTAATCCATTCAAGGTGACTTTATTTATCGCTTTAAATCATTATTCATATTCCAAAACTTATCAGTGAATAACAAAATTTAAGGAAACCCATATATGACAATTTATTTTAAAAATATCAGTCCATTATTATGGTATTATCATCATTAACCAAAACTTAAATATCAATTTAATTAATTTTAACAGAAACTAGACTTCAAATACTCCAATTTAGAATCAAAAATCACCCAAATAGGATTTAAAATCATTAAGTTATACATTTTTAAAACTTAAAGCTTGTTGCTAAAAATTCTGCTTGAAAAATTCATAACCATCCACCTCACGAAATTCATAACAAATCATAAGTTAATCTTTAACGGTTCAAAACTTGTAGACATATACTCAACCTATATATGTATAACATATCCAAAAATTACAACGATCCAACGGTCGGATTAAGAATTATAACTCACGCAATAGAGCTTAAGAAAATTGATTTTTTCAGACTATGAATCCTTCGGACCAGTTTCATTCAAACAGTCATCACGAAAAATCCACAAGTAACTTTGTGTGATTCTAATTTTTCTGTTTAGCTTACTTCCAGGGTTTTTGTTTGATATAAGGCTCATCTCCTAACTCATTATACACAAAGAGTTATGGATTTTACAAAAAACATAGTAGCGAACTAACTTTTCTGAAATTTTCAGATTTCGTTTTTCATTTGATTTCTTGATTTCTCTCATTTGATTCATGTTTATGCAAGTTTAATCCATCACACCATAACATATCATTTTTCCATAAATTTCATAAAACTTAATAATCATATATGAAAATCAAAAATTAACAAAGGTTTTGAGTTTACCTTTCTTAGTTTTCATTTATTCTTCCTTCCTTCCTCTTCATTTTCTTCTCATTCTCTCTATTTCTCTCCTCTGCAAAATTGGCAGCCGAGTATGAAAAATAGTAAATGGGAAATGGGGTGTAATGTGAGTGGATGAAATAAGTGGTAGATGGGTGGAGTATTATTATTTCTTCTTTCCCCTTTTTCTTTGTTTTTATCCCCTACATCATTTCTTTTTCACCATTTCCCGCTAACTCTTCAACTTCCTTTTCTTTTCTTTATCTTTTATTCTCTCACCTCTTCATCTCCCACGTTTTCTCTAATCAGACTCTTAGCCGCCAATGGCCCACCATTTCATTAATTTATTTTCTCCTCTTTTATTTACTCATGTATCCATTTAATTATCCATTTAATCATTTGTCAATTTAACATTTTATAATTTTAGAATAATAATCATAAATTAAATGGCTTCTTATGTATCTGCAGTTTTCTCTATCTCTTGATCAAAATTTAAGTCAATAGAGTGAAAGGATTGAGTCATACAATAAATAAAAAATAAATAATAAAAATAAAATGAAATAAAGAATAAATAAAAACAAATACCACTCCCCGACAATGACGCCAAAATTTGGGAGCTGTCGTTGACACTCCAAAATTGACCTCACTTTCACTTAACAAATTCAAACAATTAACACAGTAGTAAGCAAGCATCGATCCTACAAAGAGTGATTTTGTCTTGGATTTATTCTACTATTTTAACTTGAAATAAAAATGGGGGGTTTTGAAATTGTTTTAAACTAAGAAAACATAATTAAATTGATGTGATTAACCAAATATGTAACAACTTCAGTTCAGTCGTTTAGTTTCATCAAGTTACATCAATCAATTAACCAAGTTGTTATTATTTACCCTTCAATGAAACTATTAGCCATAGATACCAATAAGCTCTGATATATGAAATTATCCTTAGATAGTCATTGTATGAAACAAGCTCTTCACAAGATTCTAACTATCATATAACCTAGAACAAGCTCTCTAGATTTAATATGACAGAAGCATTATGAAATAGAGAATTAGGCTAATCCAAGCAACAAACACATAAGCTTGATTTGTTTAACTTGTTTCCTGATAATCTTAGCAATACACACAAGATTGTCCATAATTAGTATCACTAATTTCTACTTGCGCTGAAGAAAGATATCAATTACACGTAATACCAATCTTAATCTAGCAGATGATAATGATCAAATCAACTCAATTGGCCATATCAAATCAATTAGATCAATTAACATGAAATCAATGAAAATAGATTATCATAATAAGTTTTATGCAAGAAGAAATAAATAATAAAACTTAATTAATTACTTGTAAACAGGGTTCCGCCACCTTTAAAAATGAATATAGAAAACTAGCTTGACATGCCTTCAAGTCTGTACTTCAATGTTGTAGAGGAAAGCTGATAGATAATCCCAAAACCTTGACTATTACATGTATTTATAGTGTTATACAAAGTTCTAAATCCTATGAGAACTAGAAATTCAAATCCTAAAAGGAATTACAAATCACAACTAGTTTCCATAAAGAAATATAATCCAATTTGAAAAGTAAATCTATGTCTAAAGAAATCACAAGTCTAATAGAAATATCAATCCAATTCCATGTAGACGTCTGCCAGAATCTACTTTGAAAAACTTTCCAAAACTTTCAGATTTCCTCACGTCGCGGCGCGGTCGTTCCCAAGAATAGAGAGGTCTTGGCCGGGGCGGCTTCAGTATGCGTTAGGGTGAAGTTGGACAGAGATGAGCTTGTCGGGACGAACTCACTAGGTCATTTGGGCTCGCCGGGGGCGAATTCAACTTTACTTGAAATCTTGCAGCAACACAGTTGCGCTGCTTTTATATTAGGAACAGACGCGATCGCGCTTGACCTTGATCATCAATACTTTGGTATTTTTAACTCCGATTCGTCCCTTTTTCATCTTTTCATCTTCAATTACTCTTAAAATCAATAAACACGCTAATAAGCCCATTTACATCACCAAACATGAATAAAACTAAATGTAAAGGAATAAAAAATCATGCATATTGTGTACTTATCAAAAAATGATATAATTGTTGATTGTCTTTGGTCTGTATGGAAAGGACACGTGGTAAAAAGTTCTCTTTGGCCCGTAGTACAAAGATGGACTGTTGATTGACATGATAATGACAATTGGTGTTATAATTGAATGTATTTGGTCTGTAGTGCAAAGATGAACTGTTGAGTTGCATGATTGTGATCGTGAACTGTTGATTGGTGTTATAGGGATAAAATATTGATGGTAAACTTTTAAAGTGGAGAAGATTGTGAACATTATGATTTATTTACTCTCCTAATTGATTGTTATTTCCACTGCAGTTGTTGATCTAAAATTTGTTGTTCATTATATTCTATCAGATTTTTCACTGTTGAAGACTATGAATAATTTATACTTCATTATCCTAGTTATGATATTCTTTACTATGCTATTTGAGCTCACCTTTTTTTGTTCCATTGTTCTTCTCAAAAAATGAGAGTGTAGTTGGGACTAGCCGAGGTGTGGAGTGATGGTCCGAAATAGTTTATATAGTTGTCTTCAACATGTTATAAAATAGTGTGGCAATAATCATGTTGAGAACTTGTAATATGTGTTGTCGTATCTTATACGACATTGTAATAATTTGAGTGTGGATATTATCGTATTATCTACAACACTGTATTAAGAGAACGTATGTCGTATTAATTTGAGTGTGGATATTATCGTATTATCTACAACATTGTATTAAGATAACGTATGGTTGTGGTATGTATTTTGGCGATCCAAATTGGGTTATGTGGACCCTATTTTGGAGTGTAACAAATCGCACCTCCTTTCCCGTATAGAACTAGGATCTCTCATTAGGTATAATTCCTTAATGTGATTGAATAAAATCACTTTAAAGAAAGGAAGTAGGATCATATCGTGACATTTTCCTTAGGAGTTGAAAATGAAATATAATTAGGAATATTTAATTTCTTAAAATACTCAACTACCAAAACAGGCTCTTACGTAATGTTAAGGACCTCCACGTGGACTAGTATTTACGCCCAACAGTCATAATTAGGGTCAAGCAAAAAATGAATAAATTGAATAATCGAATCGAACCGTATTTATTTAATCGAATTATTTCGATTATTCGAGGTATATTTGGTTATAATTGTTTTACAATTCGGTATTGGATTTCGATTTTGGGTATGAAAATTAGACTATTCGGATAATCGATTAACCGAATTAGAAACTTAAAAAAATAAAATATTATTTTTAATTAGATCTTGATAGACTTTGTCTTGTGAAGTACTTATGTATTGTTAATTTGAAATTATTAAACTAATTAATGAATTATTATGATTGTGAATTGTGGTTAAATATTGTTTTAAAATTATAGTATGAAATTTGAAATGAATTTTTTTGTTTAGTAAAGAATTAAAAATAAGTTTATAATTTGGTTATATACTGAATAATGGAATAATATAATTCAATTATTTAATCAGTACATATTTTAAATACTTATTAAAATAATAAAATTGTATAAAATTCAATACCCCTGGTCATAATGGTATTAAAGATGAGGGCTTCAACTAATATTAATTTTTTTTATAAAAAAAAGTGAAAGCACCCAATCTTACACTTAGAGCGCGGGAAATCTATAATTATGTGATGGATGTGAATAAGAGCGTTTTTCGCGCCAAAAAAATAACTGGTCACCGGTTACATCGGTTCCAGGGATTTTATTTCCTCCCTGATTTACTTCGTATTCTGTTGTTACAGCACCAATTTTTTACCTATTACTGTCAGTAAATCCTTCCCGAGGCGGGAAAAATTTACTGGGTCTCCCTCTACAGTTTCTCTCCAAACCTGATACGTTTGCTTTCTTTTTTCCTAACCCCAAATCTCAACATAAAAAAACCCTAATTTCTTAGAATCCAATTCAGCTGATCTGATGGAGAAATCAGCTGAGGAAGCCACCGCGGGCATGGATCACCGGTCTCCGTCTACGCGTGTTCGCCGGCGATTGATTCAGTCGACACTATTTCCACACAGACCTCAAGATAATGTTGCCACAGAAGTCGAAGATTGTGACCAAGACGACGATCATGAAGATGAAGAAGAGGAGTATTGTGGGGCTCAGACTAAGAAGAGGAGACGGCAAAAGCCAAAGGCAGCGCCCAAATCACGAGTTTCTAAAAAGGTGCGTTTTTTGATTTAATATTGCTTAATTGTGTGGCTGAGCTATAATTTTGGTCAAATTTTGTGAATTGGATGCTTAATTTGAACTATTTGGTAGTGTTAAATCTTTGAATTTCTAGGTTTCTGTAGGCAGTTGTTTGGGATTTAAGTTTGTCGTTTTTAGATTAGTTCTTAATACTCGTCTATTCGATAGTGATGGCATAATAATGGTACATTCACTTTATTTGCTAAGTCAGGTTACTGTAAATAGCAAGGAGACACAAAGCAAGGGCATGGATGAGGAAGATTCTCCAGTTATTGGTAGTAAGTGGATTCATACTGGGTGCCCCTACCCATATCATCTCTTTGTTTCTGTTAATATGACACAATTGAATAAGGAGAATAGTGAACAACAACAATTTATCAGTTTGCAATTTATTTTTTAATTTTCTGCAGAGCCCGATTTCTTTCTAAAAGTTTCAGAGAGACGGCAGCAAAAAAGACAGCAAAAGGAGCAGTTATGTGTTGGTTCATCTGAGGAGTATGACAAAACCTGTTCGCCTCCAGACCTTGAAGCCAGTATGTTTATTTCCTCATTTGTGCATCTCCAGATAAATCTTCTAAAACCTTTAATCGATTAATATTAGATAACAATGCATTTAGATTCATAGGAAAGGATTCTGAAGAATAGAAAGTTTCATACACATACCAAGCTTAGCATTGGTAGTTAACATCTAATGGCTGTAAAAATGCAGAACCATTACAATGATCATCTTTCCCTCAAGAAAACATGAAAATAAAGCCTGGGCCTGGTACTTGATCTGTGGAACAGGAAAAGAGACTTAATTGTCAAACATGTCTAGGTACTTGCTTCTGCCATGATTCAGTAGTCCAAGGCTGATAGAGCCAGGTTCAGTCCTATAGAGCTGGTGGCCCCTTTGTCTCAGTTATAGAGATGAAATTAGGAAACCTATATTTTTGGTAGACGAGTTTGAATCAACTTGGAAAAGTGAAAAACAAACTTATCCAAAATAAAAAGTGAAGAAATTACAATATTACCGAACACAGTGATTTTTGAAAAAATCCATGCAAGAAATAGGAGTGTGCAAAACATTGTAGTTGAAGCAAATCATAGCTTGGTCTATGATTCTCAAAGAAACTCAAACAAAAAAAGAAGTTAAAAGATCTTTGAAATCTGGACTCGAGTAATATCATCATGATTACATATAGAATTTTGCATTATGACTATCTTCACACAAATTATTGCGGGAAAATACAGTATAGTGAACATTAATTGCCATCTTGTGTTGCAATCACAGAAACCATGAAGGAGCTATATTGATGTAGAACTAGAGATGAAAATTTATGGATATTGCAAAAGATTATTTATTATTTATTTTGTATTATTATTATTTAGCGATAAATCAATTTTAATTAATAATTATCTTTCAATTGTAGTTAGTAGGTTATTTCATATTAATATTATAAATTTGCTTCCACTTTACATTAGGTTACCTTAGAATTAGGTTTTAATATATTGATTGATTTGAGATTTTCTTAGTGCCACTATGGCCTTTGGGCGGTATTCTTCTCCCCCTTTTTACTTCTTTCTATTCATTTACCCACTTTTCCTAAATCCTTTTAAACCTTGTTCTGAATCATATATGCTAAATAGATTTTGTGTAAGCATTGGTCTATTATTGAGATATGCACAGAGATCCATGATCCAGTATATATGATGGTCAGTTAAAGTAATACTCCATTCGTTCTGCAAGAAGAGTCCCATTTTTTTAGTCAATTTGCAAAATCATAAAATTCAAAATTGATGTGAATTTAGTTGATTTAGATTAATGCAGTAATTAATATTGTAAACTATTTAAAAAGTATTATCAAGTACAAAATTGTTATTTCGGAAACAAATAAATTCAAATCACAATTTGAACTTTAGGACTTTGCAAATTAAATAGGATCCAAATTGGACTCTTTTTGTGGAACGAATGGAGTACATTTGAGGATGGATAGTTTACACACACGAGCACATTATAAACATTCATACTTCTTACTTTGTTCATGAACCAAACTTTTGTGTTGTGCAGAGCTTTCCTTCGGACGAAAGCTCTATTTCTTAAGTATCTGAAATTTGGGCTAATGTTGTATTTTCTGTTATACCTGAATTTGTTTAGTGTGTTCACTAATATCTTAGAATTGTTACATATTTACAAATTTTAAGTGTCATTTCATAATCACTACGAGTAGATGAGAAATATCTATTTGCCCAATCTTCAAGGCTTTCTTTCTTCATTTTGTTCTAATTGACATCCTCAAACACTTGTAATATAGGGAGTCAAATATTCATGACTAAGTCCATTCCTCTTTTCAACCATGTTGATGCCTTTTTTTGACAACCGTTCAATATTTTTTCCCCTCGTTATATATGAATTTCATTTACATATATATATATATATATATATGGTAGAAGAAACATTTGTTTCTATTTGGAGCCTAGAAGTAGAGATAATAGTAAAAATCATAGTTATCAAGGCATCGCCTAGGCAACGACTTGTCGTCAAGGCATTAGACAGGTTGCAAGGCGAGGTCCCGTCTTGGTGACAGTTAGGTCAACACATGAGAACTATACAAATACATCACCAAACTAAGTCAACAATACTCACGGAACCCATAAATGGATATATCCAAGAAATCCAAGTGCAGTAGAAGAACTCCGGTGACTATTAAAGATCTCATGTGCCGGCGTGAGGAAGGTCGTGACTTCGTCGACGAGCTTTATGTAGTTTCACGTCGGCGTGTGGATGGTTCTTCCATGTTGGTGAACCAACCACCAACCTCGCCTAGTGAAGATGATCCTTGTAGCATATTCGTTTAACAGCTAACTGAGTTTTTGTTTCTAAGTCATACTACTTTTGGGTTAAGTGTTAACGTGTGTGATAGAGTGAGTTATGTATTGTTTTGTTTAACTTTGTGCTTGGGTGTCTGGTTAGTGGAGAGTAACACTAATACTACTTGTGGGGATGAAGTTTGTGGATTATGGTGCCTTGTATGTTAATTAAGCTTGGTTACTTTAACAAATGACTTTTAATGGAAGACAACTAGCTGCCACTTACTTATCGTAGGGTATGTTTGGCTGTTTGGCATTGACCTTTAATAACTTAAAAGAGTACTAATATCTATCTTTGTTGATATCTTTATTTTTTCTTTTATTCTTTTGTTTGTTTTTAATAATTAAACGTACTAATTCATACACATATAGTTTTATATTAAATAATTAAAGTATATTTTGTTTTTAATAATATTTAATAGTCTTAATATATATGAGAATAACTTCATAATTATAAATGTATAAATTGTTTATTGTTAACGATATATCACCTTATGCACTCCTAGACGGGTGCATTATCGCCTAAGCGTCTTGGCGGTTAACTATCGCCGCGACTCGCTGTAGCACCGTGACAACTATGGTAAAAGTAAAAATCAGAAAAGTTTTAAGAATGGTAATTATGTGAATGAATAGTTTTGTGCGTTTTTTTTGCCCAACTATTATTATGCGAAAAGAATAATATTTGAATTAAATACAATATTTAGAAGAAATGAAGAGCCCTCAGCAGCAGAAGCGCCGTGCTAGTACTACACCAGAGAAGCGACAGATGAATACTACACCAAAAAAGAAGGTGATAAATACTGGCTTAAATGAAGCATCCTTTGGGCAACATAATCTCATACAGAGTGACCATACATCACAACTGATTCCTGATCTGCGGTTAGAGGCTAAAATGACAGCTGAGGTTTGTGAACTTTCTATTTGATATTTTATAAGAAGTCCTTTTCTTTCCTTTTTCATACTTCAGCTCTGGGTCATGGTCCTTTTCTTTACAGAATTCTGTAGTTAACTTCGTTCTACAAATATTTTAGTTATTTACTCAAATAGAATAAGTTCTTGGTGCCTAAAATTCTTTATTTTATTTGCATCAGGAGAATTCACGTATATTTGGGGGAAGACAAGTACATCCATTTTTCTCATCTTGGAAAATGGGCAAGAAAAACCAGGAGACAACTGATGAAGGGAGTAGTTGGTCCTCGCTTGTCAAAAAGGATAAAAGCATCACTTTCAGCCCTATTCACGTATTTGAAAAAGTTCAGGTATGATGTCTTACGCCAGAATTTCGAAAGTGACTCTCTATCATATAGGTATCTAATTATTGCGTTTATAAACAGAACAATTATCTATCTTTCTCACCAAGGATGAAATTAAAATTTGCTTATGCAGGATGATGATTTCTCCGTCGACTGGGGAAAATGGGTTTTTACTGGAAGAAGCTGGGACAGTACCAGTGGTGGATTAGAAAGTGAACGCTCATCAATTTATGAAGGACCAGTCAAGTCCTTACAATTTCATAAATTTCTTGACATCTCTCGTTCAACCAGAACATCTTCTTGTCAAAATGATGGTTCTTCAGATCAATGTCCCATTCAACTCGAAGAGGTGTCTTTGCACCATTCCCCTATTCAACGAGATTCTTTCCCTGCTATATCATCCACGCTCTTGGCTGATGTCCGTTGTGAAAGATCAAGGGAGAGAGAAGTGGTATGTATCTAATCAGCTGTGGAGATACTTCACATTTTTTAGCCTTTGATTTGATGAGACTAATAATCCTTGATTAATTGGCAGAATCATGAAATGAGCAAAATTGATTCCTTCGCAGTTCATTCTGGCTGTGGCCGAAACTCAGATGTCGAGTGTCACAATATATTTCTTGAGGAAAGGTGAAGATATATTCTTATCCAATCCACATGCTCTTGAACTTTGTTAATTATTTGTGTTCTATCTGGGAGTTTAGGTTTTTGAACATGTTACCTGGATTTCTGAGTTCTATAACTATTTTTAAATGAACTATTTCTATAACTTTTTCTGCATTTTTTAAAGTGCTATAGCTTATTGTCACCTCCATTAGGACTACACTGCAAGATAAAACATTGTGGAAGCTGGTTAAGTATTCTGACATTTTGACCAAGTATGTAGCAATATATTTGTCTGGGAAAGGCATAATGCACAACAAAACTTTACCATCCTATTGTAGAGTGATTACTTGTGTAGACCACATTGTTTGGTTGTCAACTTAACTCAACTCAAGAGTGTCCCAGCTATTTGGGGTTGGCTACATGAATCTTTTCCCTGCGTAAGGCCATATCTCCTTTTGGAGTATTAGATGCCATTTCTTTCTGCACCATGCTGCTTGTTGCTCAATAAATATTTTTACATATAGATAATTGAGTCAACCTAACTATTAATTTGATATGGTTTTGAAATAAATGGCTACGTGAGGTGTCTGTCTCAGTTGTACAGCTATTGTACGTGAGATTGGTATTTGTCATATACTCCATTTGACTTTAGTTGATAACCTTCTTTATGAATGCACGTTAATGTTTCAGTGACTTTTAAATTATATTTGAAAGTATTCTTAATGGACCCACCATATATTAATCAATTTGAATCTTCTCTCTTGAGAAACTATAGTAAAGTGCAATATTAGTAACGAATTCACAATCAAGACTGTTTGATTCATGTAAATTGTGAATTTGATTTGATTGAATTCATATAGGACAAAAGCTTAGACGACTTGGTTTTGGGTTATTCTAGAAAGGAAAGTGTAGCAATTAAAGTGGGACAGAGGGAGTAAGATTTTTTAATGCATGATTCTTTCATTGCTTACTATATCTGATTGATGGCTTTCTTTCTACTGCGCTATTGCATAATCAGGATGATGTCATATGGTCATGGTTGTGGCAATCAGCCTGAGAACAGCCTATGGACAAAAAAGTACCAGCCTGAAAACGCCAATGAGGTATGATATCTCAAATTTGAATGATTTGTTGTACAGAGGCCATCTTTTTTAATATGTTAAAGTGCACTTGTATCAAAAATATGTTTCTAGTCTTTTTTCTGTGCTCTATATTGTGTTGTACGCACTTTTCTGATAATGCTACCTACAGGTATGTGGTAATGGCAAATGTGTGAATTTTTTGAACGAGTGGCTACATCTTTGGCATGAAAAAGATTTTCGAACCAGCAAAACTTCCAATAATGGTAATATATGCGTTGCGAAAGATGTTTACTACAACTCCTACACAAATGAGTCTGATTCCGAGGATATAGATGAAGCAAGTCGTCTGAAGAATGTTCTCTTAGTTACAGGACCAGTTGGGGTATACATCAACTAACTTCTCTTTCCCCTTGATTTATTTGATCTGAAGTATATGTTTGAGCCTTCCTGTTTCTACTCTCCAATGTGATCACCATTTTGTTTGTTTTGTTTATTTGTTTTGATAGGAAAATAAACTGCGATGACCTTTTGTAAAGGGGAACCTACTTAATTGCATGCTTAATACACTGAAATATATGCATTCTTTTTGTCAATGCTTGATGAATATTTGTCGGCTTGTTTGGGTGTTAATCAAAACAACACACGCAAGTGCACGTGGTCCACAAGTAATATAGAGTGAGTAAAGTATCGTTCCCACGGAGAATAATGATTGAGTTTTAATTTATCATGCAACCATTTTATAATTATCTCGGTTTGCTTAAACAGTTGAATAAATTGTATCTTAACCAAATTAATACTAAAGGCAAGGAAATAGTAGAATTAGCAAGTAAAATATCCAAATAAGGGGGATATGGGGTATATGATTTCACTTAATATTTCATTCAAGACAATACACTTCCTTACAAGCTTAGTTAATTATTTTGGATTGATATGACCATCTCTCGACGCACCATACCTGCATTACATTCAATCCACAGAAGATAGAATAAATGTAAACACCTAATTTGACTAAAACACTTTATGTCTAGGTGAATTACAGTCAAAGCAGGTTGAAGCTGAAGTACTCAATGGAATACATGTGGCGCTTCAGTATATGTCTATCCTAGGCACGAAACATAAATTCCAACTCAATGTAGAATTCACATACATATGCTAATATGATTAGTTCTAAGCCTATAATTCCTCTTTCAAGTTCATATAGACTAACATGGTAATTTGTGAATGGTGATCAAGCAATTAAACATTTAAATCAAATCACATTAGACAATCCAATACAAATAATCAACTAAGTCTCATAAGGAAAAATAGAGATCTGAACTACATATCAAGATTCATCATAACCCCTAGAATGGAAATTAGTTCATATATAAAGTAAGATCCATCACAAGAGTTTGTTCATACATTGGAAGCCAAAATGAAAAGAAAGAGAAACAAGAGATTGAAATATGCAAATCTGAAATCTTCTTCTCAAATCCGGACATCCATTGTTGAATCCAAGCTTCAATGTCCCCAATTTCAACCCTAATCTAGACTAAATATCAAAATCTACTATAGAGATCAAGAGAGAAGCTTAGATATAGAAAAGGAGGCTACAAGCTCTCTGTGTGTTTCCCTAACCCTAAAAAGGAAATAAAACCTAACCCTAAAAAGGAAATAAAAACGATCTTATGGTATATTCTAACTTGCAAGCACCCCCTCTTTAAGTAAGAAATTCATTTGGCTTTTTAAATGAAAAGTCAAACTGCTGGTCAAGTCGAACAGGCGAGGCCGTGCTAGTCATTAGTGCAAAAAGGGCGAGGGCGCGCTACCTGCTGTGTTAGCCTGGATCAGGCGCGGCTGCGCTGCTCCATAGTGCTTTTAGAGTGCTGAATCTGCTGAATTGCTGCTGCTGTTGCATTCTTCTTTAACAATCCTATATGCCATTTCCACTTACTCTTCAAAACATGCACTTTGCTCCTATTTGAACCGGCTTCATAACCTTTTGAATCACAATGCTCTCAGGCTAGCTTCCACAAATGCTTCCTACAAAATAGAGATAAAATGCATGAAAAGCTACTAAAACACCCGAGATTAAGCATCAGTTCTGGCAAGTAAATATCCAATAAGAAGGTATAAAACCTACTTATCAATATTAGCTTGGTACTTTGATTATTTTGTAGCTCAGATTCATGTTTGAACTATATCTGTGGATTGATTTTTTTAAACAAAGATGACAATATGAATAATTGTTTTGAACAACCGTTACAAGTTTTATTAGAGGATGGGAAACCTTTCAAAACAATTGTCGTAGTTTCTAAGATTTGTGAACTTCTCAAATACAGTTTATTTACATGGAACTTGATAAATAGTCAAAAATATATAGAGTTCTACTTCTTGCATACATCCTTCAAAAATGAGTGCACTTGCATCAACAACATAACGGGGAAACGAAATTCAATTATGCAAGAAGCAAGATTGAACCCAACATCTTGCGAAACCAGACCTATGATACAATATTCAGATACCAATTGGTCTAACTGCTTAAGTTGTTAGATAATGGGTCCGACAATGTATGTCATGCTTTAACAATTTAATTTTCTTGAGCAGAAAAATGAAATATAGTCATACTATTCCGTCAGATTTTCTTTAATTAGAGAAAAATATATTCATGAATGGAGTTTTTGCCCATGCATCTTTTTCCTTTTCTAATTCAGTATATATTCCTCTGATTTATGTTGGTAATTCACAAGCATGCCTCCTTTTTCTGCAGAGTGGTAAATCTGCAGCCATCTATGCCTGTGCAAAAGAGCAAGGATTTCAAGTTATTGAGGTAATGTTAAATACAAAAATACTTCATTGTGGAACAGTTGCCAGTTATTCTTCACTTTTATAGTCCCTAATTATTTTCTGTAAGCTAGGATGCAAAAACTATAATGAGGTCCTACCATCATGATAAAAAAATACTATTTATGGCTATGCAGTTTATAATTTAGATGAAAGGGAAAAGTACCAAAAACTTCTATTCCTTAAGTTATTTAAGATTTATGAATTTGTTTTTACTAGCTCCAGATTTTATTCAACCTCCTCTCCTTTCAAAAGTTTAAAACTTAAAAAGGTTGGAGTAGTGTATAAAACTAGAGCTGAAGCATTTATTCTGTTGTATTCTAGGTTAATGCATCGGATTGGCGAAATGGAGCTCTTGTGAAGCAAAGATTCGGGGAGGCTGTAGAATCGCACTGGCGTCAGTGGTTTGTCAACTTCATCACTATCTGCATCTATAAGTTGTATTTTGAATTCCTCACTAATGCATATCCAGTGATCTAAGAAATTTATATTTTCTTGGAATAAATTTTGGGTTTTTATATTAGAAACTATATTAATATTGAAACAATTTGCGGGTTGAAACTGATCTTATATAATTTCAAATGTACAATGCTTAAGAATGAGTTCATGAACTTTCTGCTTTTTGAGCATTGTATGTTATCTTGTCATATGATCAATTGCAAAGCAATGAGCGATATACGGTCTTTCACCTCTATGTTATAATTGGGAATGCAGCGGTGTCACTGTGTAACAACCCGAGTCAAATCTTGATTCCAATTCAAATTATATCTTATCAAGGTCCAATCCATTTTCTCAGTCATATCTGTTTTGAGCATTGTATGTCATCTTGTCATGTGATCAATTACAAAGCAATGAGTGATATACAGTCTTTCATCTCTATGTTATAATTGGGAATGCAGCGGTGTCACTGTGTAACAACCCGAGTCAAATATCGAGTCCAATTCAAATTATATCTTACCAAGGTCCAATCCATTTTCTCAGTCATATCTTTTTTGGGTCATCTTAACCCCCCCCCTCAGTTACCCAAAAGGTCATGATTGAAGGTATTACTAACAGTAGGTTGAGTCCTTATATACATATCAATGTATCCCACATGTTACTGTGTGGGACTAAGGTGTTACACACTATTTTGCTAAGCTATTATTTTTACTTTGTTTTATGCAAGGACCTTTTGGTCGTGTTTTCAAAATTTTCTAATATTAGTTTGTATAATTGAACATCTTTTTAATCTGGTGGATTCCATTTTTTTAAGACATTATTTTTCAGGGTGTGTAGTTCATTAATTAAAATAAAGATCATTTATGGATTGATTGTGATATTGTACAGGCACCAAAAGAGAGCATACACAAAATACTAATTTATTTTTCATCTATTGATTTTGTACCATAATTATAGTATATAAATAGACCCAAAATGTGAAGCTTTATCATATTTGGTATTTAGTAGTCAAAGTGCTGCCACTGGCAGTAGTCTCATCTCCAATCTTCCAGATTATGCTTCTAATATTGTGTCGGCTTTAACTTTTCGATCGTATATTGTCCTTGCTCTGCATAGGTCTTGTGCTTAATGGGCTAGTTAAACTATCATAAAATCATTGAGTTTAAAGAATGATGGTTGAACTAAATTTACTGCATCAGTCGTTCAGTAATTACCATTTTCTCACTTCAGAATGACTTGTGCATTCCTCTAGTACAGTAAATATGGAGCTATATAAAGAAAGCTTTATGTTTAAATTGTAGAGATATGTCAACATGGTTTTTGCCCCAAATGTGTAACAAGCAATACGAGGCATCAGCATTCATGATAAATTGTTGACACATAAGTCTTCTTTGAAAACATTTGCTTTCTAGATTACCTCTGAGATTCTGGTATACAAGCCTCATGAATATTTTTCTGCTTATTATGTTTGTTTCTTGATAGTTGTTAGTTAACTGGTCTATCTTGTGAATGTGTTTGCTCAAAAGTAATTTGTAAAAGCTATTTAAGATACAAACTTATATCATGTCGCTCACTATGTTGGTCATTGTTTCTATGATCATCATGATATCGGAGAGATTAAGGCATTGTGAGAAGCAATATATAGTTATGCATCCTGCTTTTCTTCTTTTACTCTTCATTTTTCATTCTTTAACTGAAGTTAATATTTCTTCCAGTTCCATGGAAAATCCAGAAATTTCAGATATCAAGCATTTCTTTAAGTCCTCCCCTGCCTCGTGCAATGCCACAGCAGCCCAAGGGTCTGAAAATGAAGTTATTGAACTCGTTCCCTTATCAGATGATGAGTATACTCATAGCGCCAGGATGACACCTCAGAAATCAGTTTGCATGGAAAATAGAACTGCTAGTGATCAGAGTGGTATTAAAACCTTGATTCTCTTTGAGGACGTGGATGCTACTCTTTATGAAGATCGTGGATTTATTGCTACAATATGTCAACTTGCAGAGACAGCAAAACGGCCCATGATATTGACTAGCAATAGTAAGAGTGTTCTTTATTGAAGTATTTTCATTCTTCATCAAATTGTTATTTCTACTTTCCATTGATAATTGTTTTGTTAAAAAATTTAAGGCAACGATCCTGTCCTGCCAAACAATTTGGACAGGCTAGAGCTGTGTTTCACTATACCAACATTGAAGGAGCTCCTCCCTCTTGTAAATATGGTATGAGTTTCTTACGCACTTAATCTTCCATTCTTCATAAAGGAGATCTATTAGCAACTGTATCCAATATGTCGGAGATCTCTTTGTAGGTTTGTGCTGCAGAAAAAGCTAACATTCAACCTTGTTTGGTGGAGCGATTTATTGGATTTTGTCAAGGAGATATCCGTAAAACCATTTTGCATCTACAATTCTGGTGTCAGGGTCAAAGTTACCAAAAAGGTGAGTCACAGGTAATCATGTAAGTATGTGCCATGCTATTTACATGGTCTGGTATAGCAGCACAGGTGGATTAGAAAGTTAATTTTGAAAATATTGCCGAAGCAAATATATGGTTTTCTTAAGAATGTTCTACTATTCTATGCTGATACAGACTCGTTTCTCAATTGTCCAGATAGGGAAGTGCAGAGTGCATATGGTCCAGTAGTATATGATCCTGATGCTGGGCACAGGATACTACCAAAGATAATCTGTTTTGGTTTCCCTTCTCAGCTTTCTGAGATTGTGGAGAAGGAGATCACCAGGACACTGCAGGAGGTGGAAGAAACCTCTAGCTTAACTGAGATAGTTGAAGAGGAAGAACTATATAATAATGATTTGATGGCACATGAGATTGAACTAGACAGTATTGAGTCCAAAAAGGAAGCAATGCTAAGCAGGCACTGCCCTGATCAGGATGGCAATGAATTGGCAGGTCAGTTTGATACTGCTTGCGAATTTTCCAATTCTTCAGGATCACCAGTTGCATTCAGTCGACGAAGTGTACGAAGAAGAATTGATACTGTATTGTCTTCAGATTCTGAAGAGGAATTTTTTAGTGACAGATTTCTTGTTGTTCCTGGCAAACTGTTTGAGGATATGGATAATGAAGTGCACCTTCAAGTGATAAATAAGACTCCGTCTCATTGTCTAGCAACTGAAATGTCGGTCAACCCATTAACTGAGCAGCTTCTTCAGTCTCAAGGAGAAAAGTCTGGGGAAAATTATTATCCCTGCTCAGTTATAGCAGATTGTTCAAATGTAAATGGTATGTGCAGGTCAGTTGATGTTTCCTGTGTTCCCGAATCATCCTTCGTTCCTGAGACTCAGCTATTTTCTGAAACAGTGTCTTGTGGAGATGTTGGTAATACGGCAGATACTGTTTTTGCTAATGATGATTTTCCAGTTAAAGGTATTAACTTAAATATATCTCCATCTGGATTATATGAAATTCCGATTTTACTGAGAAATAGTTATGATACAAAATCAGTTCAAGAAGAAGAGGAGGTTGCAGATTGTCGCAATAATAGTGCTGAAACTGCTTTTACAGAAAATGATTTTCCCGTTGGTGGTATTGACTTGAATGTATCTCCATTTGGATTGCATGAAATTCCGATTTTGCTGAGAAATAGTAATAATGTAGAATCAGTTCAAGAGGAAGAGGAGGTTGCAGATTGTCGCAATAATAGTGCGGAAACTGGTTTTACAAAAAATGATTTCCCCATTGGTGGTATTGACTTGAATATATCTCCATCTGGATTGCATGAAGTTCCGATTTTGCTGAGAAATAGTGGTGATATAATTACAGAATCAGTTCAAGAAGAAGAAGAGGTGGCAGATTCTCACATTGAATGTGTTGAGGCACCTAGAGAATATCAAGGGATTGATGAGTGCAGTCGTATGAATTTCAGTAGGAGATCCAAGTTTAAGAAGAAGCCAAGGTCCTTTGTGGCCTCTGATTTTGTACAAGATACGTGGAGGAAACTTCGTCATTGTCACATGGATCTACAACAGTATGCCACACTTGAACACAAAGACGCTTCTAAAGTTCTGAAACTTGCATATGGAATGAGTAATCTAATTTCAGAAGCCGATATGTTACTCAGCGACTGCCAACTACAAATATGTGTAAGTATTTATATAATTATTGGTTTGGATGTGGAACAACTATATTTCTTTTGAATTTTACATGTCATGTCATGATGGTAAGTTAGTAATCGGTAACTCTTCAGGATTATCTAGAACCCGCAATGGTTCCTTGTGAGAATTCGCATTCGTTCAGCTGGTGCGATGACCAACTGAAGATGGTGTCAACAATTTCAGAACATGGGATGTGTTTATTTGCAAAAGATATTGCTGCAGTAAATTCAAACATGGTTCCTGCGAGCGTAGTGGATTTGGCATGGGAGATGGTGGCATCCTCAACCAATACAATGGCATTGGGGAAATTGGCCAATCAGGATAAGAGAAGAATCCAGAGTTTAGAAATGGAGCCACCTAAGAGTTACATTTCCTCACAAAGGTATACAACTCTAGGCCTAGTTTCAGTACTAGTAGCCATGCTCACATATCATTGCACACGTTATTAAGCCCTAGCTAGAACACTTAATATTCATAAATTATTAGCAGGTTAAAAAAATTCTGCTTTATGTTATTCAAATCTCTCTCTTTTTCGATTTACTTGAAAATATTTGATGTATAATTTTTTACTAGAATTAAATGTGTTTTAACCTGGGTGCAGTGAATTAGCGTCAAGCCTTTGCAGTATAGTTCAGTCCATAGTTCCTTGGAGATCATATTTATCAATAAAGGGTGAAGCATTCCATGAATACCTCTCTTCACTGAACCAAATCTCAAGATCAGAAGCCTCTCGTTTATCCGAAAGCATTAATAAGTCAAAAAAACGGAGGTGAGTGTTTACACCATCAAAATACTTTATATTTTGCAAGCTCTAAATGTAAATTTTTTGGCGATCCCACGGCTTATAGTGTTCTCATTTAGTTGGGTGGTGGTATATTGCAGAGTACGTGTTACTCGAAACTACTTGAGTACTGGTGCACTATCTTTATCTCCTGAAGATATTTCATTATTGGATCAATATAATTGCTACCAGAAAGTTTCCTCCCAATCCATGGATGCAAATTTGAGATAAACATATGGTAGATAACTTAATCTTCTAATTTATAAAATAGAGGTTATTTCTTTGTAAATCTTATAGAGCTTCGTTTCATTTGTATTGTTGGTAGGAATTTACAATGCCAAAAGTAGCTTCATTTATAGAGCTTCTCTTTTTTTTGTAATAATTTTTTAGTATTATTGTAATTTTAGTGTCCCATTAAGCAAGTTATAATTTTAATAGTGTAGTGTATTTTCCACTAAAAATAAGTCAAAAAGAAATAATTTAATGTTCACGAGATAAGGAAGGAATTTGTCCCTGTTATCTTTATCCCAAAGGCCAAAAGAGTTGAAACACTGTTAATTTCCTGAGGACCGTTATCTTCCATTTTCCTTTGACTCTCTTTTTCACAAGGAAACTCAATTCCCCAGAAATTGAAATCAAGTGATAGATAACACAAGCCACAAGATGTGGTGAAACCGTGAGAGCATATGTATATATATATATATATCGATGAGTTACGTACGTACAGTCACAGAATCACTCACCACTTGCATTGTAAACAATCCCACCAATCTCTGAATTACGACTGTACAAACAAATTATATATATATATATATATATGCCTGCAAATATATCTGAAACGTACATAAATACATGGCCCTATCTTCTGCCATTTTAGAGGGAGGGAGGGAGGGAGGGAGGGAGGGAGGGAGGGAGGGGGGGGGGTTGGCGAAACACTTTTTAAAACAAGTCCATGCAGGACATGATACTGATAATTCATACGTGAATACAACTACATGTGGGACCAAGTAACAAGTAAAGTTAATAATCTCTTAAATATCAAATATGCAAGGGAAACATGATATCGTAAGTAAATAATAAATATAATAAATTAAAAAATTCCGTTACCAGTAGATTATAACCAACCATTATTTAAACCAACCTCAAACTCAATATGCTTGGAGTAACTACTACATGAAACTGGTTAGTATGAATTATCCCAAATTTTATAAATAAAGATTTAAATTTATTAAAATATTTTTTTAATATTATGATGTGAATTTGATATAATATTATACTTGTGGGTAGTATTTATAAATTTTTCAAAGTATGCACGTTGTTATAAAATATTCGATTGGTCGGAGAATATTCTTTTTGTCGGGGAATATTAAATGCGACTGGACAATCATCGTTAATTGTCTTCATGGCGGAAGTATTGTAAGTAGTTAAAAAGCGACAAAAATACTTTATGAAAATAACGGCGGAAGTTTTACAGTTAATCTGTTGAACTACCGTTAGTAAAAGAAAGAATGATGTCTGGCGTGGTTGCATAAGTAGCACACGGTATTGATTATTGATGTTTACGTGAGAAGTCACTTTCGGTTATACTCAATTATTACTCACGATAATTCTTTGCATCATATCTATCATATTATTGATTCAATTATTGTCACAAGATCATCTGCGTAAAATGTTTTTTTATTAAATCAATACTTGAGACGACAAAATTATTCATATCATAAATTGCAATATTTACAATGTCTAGAAGTTACATCGAGGAGAGGTTTGGTCACCTAATCAAGCATACCAATAAGGAGAAATCCTTATTGAAAAGCCCCTTCTTTCTTGGGAACTACCTGGTTGATAAATATTGTGAGTTATAATATTAATGATGAATGTTATTAAATTAAAGTTGTGTTCGGAGTTGAATTTGGAGACGCAGACGTGATATTTGAGTCCGAACATTGAAATTAGTAAAAATAGTCTATAAACACAAAATTTTCCTAATTCACTATTTTGGTCAAAAAGTCAACAGTTGACTTTTTCTAGAAAAATCAAACTTCAAAATTTTAAAATTTATATTTTTGATAAAAATAGTTTCATTATGTTGGAATTGTTTGTGTTAGTGAAAATCGACATTTATTAGATGATAATTGATGTCAGGGTTATATTGATAAATCGGGTAATTTATCGGATAAATGAGCAATTAATTGCTACTAATTCACATGCTTATATAACTATTTATTCACATATGTACTATTGAATCACATTATTTACTATTATTAGAGTTGGTGCAGATTGATAATACTTGCATGACTAAATTAAAAATGGAGGTATAGATGGAGGTCTTATATTGAAATTAAGTATTTTTCACATGATTATACTATTAATTCACATGATTGAACTATTGATTTAAATTATTTACTATTAGGGGAGTTGGTGCAAGATTGATAATACTTGCAGGACTAAATTATAAATGAAAGAAAAGTTGGAGGTATTGTCTTTGTAATTTTTCGAGCCCCAAAAACGTCTGATTATCGAAACTATATTTTCTATAAATAGAAGCTCATTTTCCTTCATTTCTCACCAATTCACAAAAGCTTTAGAATCGATTATTATAGAGAGAAAGAAGAAGAAATCTGCTACCTCACTATTTAAAGTATCAGTATCGATTTTTTTAAGGTAGGGAGTATTATTTCTTTCTTTCGTCTTCATGAAGAGAACTTACATTATTCCATTCTTTATTATTACATTGGAATAACTTTTGTATACTGTGAGCTACCCTATACTTGGTGAAATTCTTACATTGTTCCATTCTTTATCATTCATTTGGAATATCCCATCATGCATGCGTTTCTGGCCGGACTGATTCCGCTTTTATTATTCATTTGGAATATCACATATCACATGCGTTCTACATGGACTGATCCGTCTTTATTATTATTATTGGAATATTACATACTATGCGTTTTCTGTAGGACTGATTCCGTCTTTATTATTATTGGAATATCTGTCTTGTCGCGTTTCTGGGGACTGATTCCGTTATTTATTATTACATTGGAATAACTTTTGCTGTCTTGCGCTCTATCGCATGCACGGTGATTTCTTTTGTTATTCCATTCTTTATTATACTCTTGTTGGGAGAATGCATTTTATGATTTGATGTTTTAATGAATATGTTCATGACTATTTGTAAGGTCCTTGATGAATATATATACGAGGACTTAGTGATAGATCAAAATTGTTAGGTTGATCTAAGCTTTCAACGTGTATCGATACATAAAGAATGTATAGATAGAAAGATCAAAAGCTGTTAGGTTGATCTTAAGATGTAATAGATTAGTCTTGAAGAAATCATAGTGCATCAATTTGATCAACATTCGAAGTCGAGGCGTGAAACGTAGAGCACTGAAGATCGTAGTGTATATGCGCCCAAGGAGACTCTTTGGATTTAAGTAGAGTGGTCCCAACGATTCTTAAGTTAACTCCACGATTGTAGTGTCTTTGAAGGAAAACATGAAGTTTACAAGTCAACGATCGTAGTGTGCTCTCGAGGACGTAGAAGTCAACAACACGAGCGAAGAAGATCGTAGTGTACGAAGGTTTTAAAGGAAAATCGTAGTGCTCTCAACTAATAGCATCGCAGTGTGCAAAGATGTAAAAGACACTACGATCTAAATCGTAGAACACCACGATCCAAATCGTAGAGCATCATCTGTCTCATGTCAGAAAACGTCGAGCCTCATGATCTGTCTTTTCAACAAGTGTGGAATGGATCCCAGATGCTGCAGTGCTCATCAGTCCTGAATTGTATGAAATATCCTTAGTATGCAACAAAGAAGCGTAATGAAGAAGCTAAGGATAGTACTATGGGTAAGAGGGACAAAACACCTTTTCGGTGGTAGGTGAGAAAGCGACTGCGATGTCGATGAGCGAATGCGAAATTGAAAGATGTGCAGAAATGTCTCCATCACAGTACAGAAAGTTCAGATGCATTTAATGCCACAACGGATGGATCCAACGGATAGTTTTCAACATCACATATATACAGATCAGACAGATGAGAGAGAAGATAAGCAAGTATTAATCAAACAACGTGAAAATCTCTCTCAAGCTCAACTCTACGATCTGAGATATTGCAAAGCTTGCTTCAATTACTCGATTCTTATGAACAAGTGCTTACACAGCAACTGAGTAGCAACCATCAAGAACTCAACAACTCTCAATCAACTGAAGAAGTATACCAAGTCTGCTGGTCTTAAAGAGTTTGTAGTGAACTGTAAGAAAGCCAAGTCTGCTGGACTTGAAGAGTTCAAGAGTGAACTAGAGAAGTTCTGAGCTAGCGCCGGTATAGAAGGAATCTGTACATGTGATTCGAGAAATTGTAAAAGACATCCTTAGTGGATATCCTACTTCGTTGAGTAGAAGAGTGACTCAGAGCTTTGAGTGCTCTGAACCACTTAAAAACAAGCTGTGTCGTTTACATTCATGCTATAAATCATTATAACTCGCTATATATCTGCTATAAGCGCTTTCTCATTTCATAACTCCATTGCTTGGTAAAGAAGATTAAAACAAATACTAATTCCATGAAAGTTTTAATCATTTTTAAGAACAAGTTAAAACGAAAAGATTTACAAATATCTATTCAACCCCCCCCCTACAGATAACTTGTGCCTCTTAGAACTAACAATTGGTATCGAGCGGGGTTCTATTTTATAGCTTACACGCTTTAGTAGATCCAAATGGCACTTTCATGCAAGCGAATCTAGGGCCGGGGAGACAATGAAGCCACCAATGTCACAAGGATAAATTTGTTAAGCTGAAAGTCGGGATGTAAGCTACATGGACTCAATAGATGAAGATCTATTTGAGGCTGTTTCTTAATGGGCCTATATACCAACAAAGCTTGCACCAACCATTGACGATCCAAACAAAGTACAAATCAAAGTGAAAGAGGAATGGATGATACGGAGAAGAGAGCTATCGAACTTGATAAAAAGCGAAAGAACATCCTGTTCCAATCCTTGAGGACGATCTGTTTGAAAATGTTGTAAGCAAAGAAAGCAACTAAGGAAGTTTGGGAAGCACTGCGATTATGCGAAGAAGGCTGAAGAAGTCGAGAGAGAACAAGCGATGTCTCCCGACACGTGATATGAAATGTTCGCTTCGTATGCGCGGAGAAAAGCGTGGATCGTAACTTATATGAAGATTCAACATTCTACTCAACTCTCTATGGCGTATGGGAAGATCTATCCTAACAAGGATCTAACCATAAAGTTCATGAGAGCCCTCTGCCGTCGGTGGGATGCAAAGACCACAAAGAATAAGAGAATCAAAGAATCTTAATGAGATGAGCGATTCAACAATTTGTATGGAAATCTCTGACGTATGAACTGGAGTGACCCAATGCTGCCAAAACCTTATCGGAAGGAAGAAGAAAGGATAAGGTGTTGCTCTCAAGGCAAATGAAAGTGCATCAAAAGTCATCAAAGATTGACTCGATGATGATGAAGACGATGATGATGATGACACTTTGCTATCTTTGGTAAAGAGACTAAGAAGGTTAAATGCGACAAAGCGTAAGCCGTGAACCAAAGAGAAAGTCGTGATTACGTCGGCCGAGAACAAATGAATGATTTATGCTACAACCGCAAAAACTGGTCATTTCATTTTGACTAACTGCAACAAGCTTATCAAAGAAGAGCTAAAGAAGAAATCTTATGCAAAGAAAGAATACAAAGGAACGAGAGGCCTCGGAAAAGAGACAAAGGCACAGTTCTTGGAGGATCGTGGAGTGATTCGGATAATGACTCAAATGCAGACTCCAGAGATGAAAAAGAACCACATATGGCCAATTTGTGCTTAATGGCCAAACATGCAAAGGACAAACAAAGCCTAAACATATATGATGTAAGTATCGATGAGGTATTTGATTTTAATTCTCCTGATGTAGATATAAGTGACTTAAGAACTGCTTTGCATGGCATAACCACTGACGTACATCAATACATGAAGTGGTTCAGAGTCTTGTCTAAAGATCATTCACTTTTCAAGAGGAGAAGAAAGTTCGAAAGAGCTTGAAACGACCTTTCTAAGTACTAATCTTCTCTCGAAGCTTGAAGTCGACAATGAAACTTTAAAATGCACAAACACACATCATGCACAAAGAGAGTCTAAGCTAACCTCTAAAATTGAGGATCTAGAGAAGACTATCTCTGCATGGAACAGATCTTCATCATCCACTGATCGCTCGCTTTCTGCAGTCGGAGAAGCACATTCGACGAAACGAGTGCTTAGGCTTTGGGGAATCCATCTCAGACTTAAGTGTGGAAAAGACAATGGAAACTAGCACTAGTAATGTCTCAAGTTTTGATAGAGGCATTACTTTTGTGAAATCCTCACGATTGGAAGAACCAATTCAACCTTGTTCTACTGTCTCTAGTTATACTCGAGTAAAAAGATCTCATCATTTGGTATGGGTTTCATCAAGGAAAAGAAGTACCCACCTCTCTTTACCAACCTTGAAGAATCGTGAGAGTTAAACAAAATCAACTCTCTGAATCAACCTGAGAAAAATGATGAGAGGTAAAACACACTCATCACTATTTATGAAACCTAAGGACACGTGAAAAAAAGAGAATCAGTTTAACAGAAGGTTAACTAAGGAACCACACAAGTCCAAGTGGAAGATGAATCACCACACACACATAGTCATGCATTATAATAAATGCTTCATATGCAATAAATATGGTCATAGGGCTACAAAGTGTTATTATAATTCCATGCATGTAAGACCCAAGATTAGACAAATTTGGGTCCCCAAAGGCACTAACAAAAAAGGACCCATGCAAATATGGGTACCAAAATGAAGGTTCAAATGTTTTGACAGGAAAAAAGATCCACGACCTCAATATGGTATCTGGGCGGGTGGTTGCTTTCGAGGCATATGACAGGAACAAAGCTCTCTTATCCAACTATGTAGAAAAGGAGGGTCCTCATTCATCTTTGGAGATAACGGCTCGGGCAAGACAAGAGGATATGGCTCTGCTTTGGCAATGGTGCGATATCTTTCAACAAAGTAGCTTATGTGGAAGGACTCCAACACAACCTTCTAAGTGTCGATGACTCTGCGATAAGGGTCACCAAGTAATATTTCTCAACAACCATGTCTAGTCGAGATTTGAAGACATCCGCCATAAAGTGGCCGGAACAAGAAAAGGAAATGTCTCCACAGATAGATCTTGGTCAACTAAGCTCGATGAGACAATATGTTTTCTGCAAAAGCATCGAGGAAATGAAATGGCTATGGCATAGAAGGTTGTCTCACTTAAACTTCAAAAACATGTCCAAACCGGCATCAAAAGATCTCGTGGTTGGCCTACCCAAGTTCAACTTTGTGAAGGAAAGGCCGTGCAACGCTTTCCACTTGAAAAATAAACCGAAGCTCATTCGAGAGCAAGGCCGCTAACTCCATTGACAAACCCTTGCAATTTGCTCCACATGGATCTTTTTGGACCAATCCCAACGACTAGTCTTAGAGGCAAAAGATACTCTCTGAGTCATAGTCGACGACTTCACCAGATTCATGGGGTATTCTTCCTAACTTCAAAGGATGAAACGAGCTCAAAATTAATCAAAATGTTCAGACCGTGATGAATAAGAAAGGAGAAAAAATCAAGGCAATAAGGAGTGATCATGGAAGAGAATTCAATTTCTCGAAATAGACAAGTTTTTGCTTTCAAACAATGGCATCGATCATAACTTCTCGACTCCACGAACTCCTCAACAAAATGGAGTTCTTTGAAAGAAAGAACAGAACTCGATAGAAATTTGAAAGAACCCTACTAGCGAAGAAAATGCGCTGCTGAATATACAAGGTAAGTATCAACACCGCATCTACACACGGAAGAAATCATTAATTCACTCTACGATCGAGAGGACACCCTACTGAACTGTGGAAAGGAAGGAAGCCAGTGTCGTCGCCTATTTCCATGTCTTTGGGTACATGCATCTTATATATTCTCAACAATGGAAAGCGATGTCGACAAAATCCCAGTGAAGTCGGATGAAGGGATCTTTCTTGGATATGCCACGATAATGAAAGCTTACGGTGTTCAACAAGAAGACACCGAATGTCGAAGTCTCAATACACATCATCTTTGATGAAATCGACACGAACAAAGCGGTGCCTCTGAACACACTTCGACCGATAATGGTCACGACACTACGAATGCAATCATCGAGCTCAACACTCACGATCGTAGTACCGCATAAAGGAAATCGTAGAAAGCATGATAATGAAATCGTAGAGAGGTCCATCCAAGGCAATGAGCCTTCACTCGAAGAAGAAGAGATAGACCTTGAAGACCTAAGGCGAGGAAGGGATCGGAGACGGATGTCCCAGCGAGAACAGATGGGCGAGGATCATACTCGGGATCTAATCATTGGAGATCCAAGTGCAAGAGTTAAAACAAGAGTCTGCTTTACTCGGAATGAATGCTTCTATCTAAGCTTCTGTCACGAGATAGAGCCAAAGAAGATAGAGGATGCTATGGAAGACTCCAGTTGGATAGAAGCCGTGCAGGGAAGAACTCAACCAATTTGAGCGAAGCAAAGTGTGGAGATTGGTACCAAGACCAAAGAGTCATCCTGTCGCCAAGGAACCAAGTGGGTCTTGAGAACAAAATGGATGAAGATGGGGTCATCACCGAAAACAAGGCAAGATTAGTGGCAAAGGGCTATTCTCAAGAACAAGGCATTGACTATGATGAGACATTTGCACTGTTGCGGGGCCTAAAAGCCATCGAAATCTTTCTTGCCTTTCTTTGCCCACATGAAGTTCAAAGTCTTCCGGATGGATGTCAAGAGTGCATTTCTAAATGGAGAGCTTCAAGAAGAAGTCTACGTAGAAAACAATCTCGAGGTTTCATCAATCCATCTCTTTCCATTATGTCTATAGATTAGACAAAGCTTTATATGGTCTTAAACAAGCACTGGAGCATGGTATGAAATCTTGACTAACTTCTTAATAGAAAATGGGTTCACTAGAGGTAGAGTAGATACCACACTATTTCTTAGAAAGCATAAAGACAAAGTCTAACTAGTTCAAATATATCTTGATGATATCATCTTTGGATTCTCTTGTGAAAAGTTATGTAAGAGATTCTAAGCTAATGCGAGCATGTTTAAAATGAGCATGATGGGTGAGTTTGAATTTCTTCCTTGGGCTGCGCAAGTGAAGCGGTGATGAAGGAATATTCATCAACCAAGCCAAATACATCAAAGACTTCTTAAAGAAGTATGGCATGGAATCGGCCTCTCCCATGAAAACACCAATTGCTCCCCGAACCAAGCTTGACAAGGATGAGAAAGGTAAATGTATTGATATAACTCAATACGGAGGTATGATAGGTTCTCTTTTATACCTAATCGCGATGAAGCGAGATATAATGTTTGCAACATACATATGTGCTATATTTTAGGCTAACCCTTAAGAGTCACATTTGTCTGTTGTAAAGAGGATCTTCAGGTACCTCAAGAGTACACCCTACGTGGGGCTATGGTATCCCAAGAATCCTCATTTGAACCGATAGGATACACGATGATTTGATTTTGCGGGATGCAAAATAGACAGAAAAAAAATACCAGATGGCACTGTCGAACTTCTTGGAAGCAGACTTGTGTCTATTTTAGCAAAAAAGCAAAACTCGATGTCTCACTTCAACTGCGGAAAAGTTGAATATATTCTTTCTTTGGTAGGCTGCGTACTCGAGATCCTATGGATGAGAAATCAATTTAAATTATGGGTTCGATTTCAAATCTATTCCCATACAATTGTGATAACCACAAGTCTATATAGCAATAACTCATAATCTGTCATGCATTCTAGGACCAAGCATATAGAAATAAGGTATCACTTCATTAGGGATCATGTGCAAAATATAACTATATCTTTACAATATATCCCTACTGAAAATCAACTTGCTGATATTTTTACAAAACCACTAGATGAATCCAGATTTAACAAGTTAATAAGAGAACTAGGCATGCTAAATCTTCAACCATGAACCGTATGCTCTAGATTGTGCTAACCATGAGCGGATATAAAGGTTGTACTCAAAATCGTAGATATATGATCGAGGAAGTTCACGATCGTGAAGCGAGAGCAGATAACTACCTCAACGATCGTAGCAAAGACTCAACTATCATAGCCATGCAGACTGACTTCATGACCAAAAGCCCTTCCAACAAGCAAAGTGAATCATGTGATGACAAAACTTCATAACAATGCAATCTCTAAGAAGTGCCTCGGGGACAAACCTAACCCTTGAATCACCAAGAGGTTGGCCCTTCCCGAGTTATCTTAAAAGAATGCTTAGTCAAAACTCATCACAAGGATCCGAAACAGACTCGTGATCGTGGGGATGGACTCTACGAATAGTGATCGGACTTAACGATCGCGGACGGACTCGACGATCGCGGGGCCGAGACTCTCTACGAATGGTGATCGACTCACTCAACGATCTGCCGGACAGACTCGACGATCGCAGAGACGGACTCAACGACGAAGACTACCTCTACGATCGTAGTCATCCTAAGGACATCTCAAAGACCAAGACTCAAAGGAAAATCGAGACATTCATGCACAAATCAAAATCGTGAGAGCCAAGCAAAAGGCGACACTGTCCCCACTAAGTCAAAAGAGAGCTACAAGTATAAATTGAACCGTGTTTTTGAAATTTGAAGTTCAAAAGATTATCTCTCTCTCTCTCTCAAAGCGAAACCCTAACTTCGAGAAAGCTCGGTCGTATTCCACTTCTCAACTACAGAATCATGGCTGCTTCAAATGTAATCTCAGGCTACAGACTCTGTTTCGATGAGTTCAAGGATGCTCCACCAAAATTTCACAAGACCTTAGCACTACTAAAGAAAGCGGGGTCTCGAAGAAGTATTGAAAGCACCGACACCTCATCTATCCCAAGCTAGTGAAGGAGTTTTACAAGAATGGAGTGTCTGAACACAACACCATCACTACACGAGTAAGAGGAGTTAAAATGATGCTAAGGAAAGAAAACTTCAATCGGCCCTAGGTTTCAAGAGCGTGGGGGCACCCATTTCTAGACAAAGATAAGCTTCCAAGAGGGCTTGAAGAAAATGCACCACAAGAATCCCTCTGTGAAAGGCTACAAAAAAGAAGGAGTTCCTTCAAAGGTATGAATTTTTGGCTGACATTATTGGGAAATGCATCTGCTGCAAGAGCTCAGGTCATGACTCGGTAAATGAGACTCAGCTCAAGCTCATGTCTGCCTTGGTTCATGGTACTCAACTCAATTATGGGGCTATATTGCTCGAGTGGATCGGCAAGTGGATCGTCAGCTCGAAGAAATCAAAGAGTAGTCCGAAGATGCTGTATGGGAGATTCATTAACATCATTCTGCAATCTGCATTGGGTGACAAAATTGGGGATGATGAAGGAGAAGCTATCAACCCAAATCGAAGAATGACAGAGCAGTTGTTTAAGAATTGGGAAAGGAACCCTGCTGATTATGTAAGAATGATGACAGAGTCCAGTGGGAGAACTGGGGAACAAAAGGAAGCAGGCTTTCCAGGAGGAATGTCTGTTGTCAAAGAAGTTGAAGCCTCTGTTCTTGCCAGAAAAAGCAAGGGCAAGAGAAAGCTAAGGGCAAGACAAGTCGAAGAGCCTCAAGGATCTACAACTAACATTCCTGTAGAGTCCTCTGACATAGAAACTCTGAGGAGGCTAAGACAAAAGCAACAACAAGAAGAAGCTGAAGAGGATCGAGCCACTATTTCACAGATCTTAAAGAAGAACAAAACTGGTCATAAGTCCAAAAGACCAACAGTTTCTTTGATCGTAGAGACTCTATTCTTCTACGAATCCGAAGCAAGTGTGGCGAAAATGGAAGAAAAGCTGCTTCAAGAAGTGTGGTATTCAAAAGGATAAAGCTAAGACTCAAGAGAGTCCGGAAGTTGTGGCTAAACCCAAAGAAAGCAAAAAAAAGGCAGTCGAAAGTATATTCTTGAAAATGAAAAAGTCTTTGAAAAAGGAAGCCAAGATGTATGGTGCAAAGGTAGAAATGCCCCAATGAAGCGAAGAGGAAAATGCTCCTGGCGAGGGGAGATCCTGAAACTTTCATGATTGTGTATACACCACCGATGGGGAGAGTCCCACACTCGAAGAAGATATACCGGTGAGGGGGAGTTTAAAACCTCGAAGAAGATGTTCAATGCTTTGAGGGAGCCTCATGATATCCCAATGGTGAAGAAGAGGTCCTTGCTTCGAAGATGAAATTGAGCGAACGCCAAACCCTCCGAGAGACCATTGAGATAATGGAATCTTCGTAAGAACACGAAGAAGAAAAAGATGATGATGATGATGAGCTTGAAATCACCGGGTGTAGGGGAAAGATGGATTTAGGAGCTATATGTACACTCAACTGTTTCTCCTACTACCCCCATGATGGCATACCATCAAGCTCAAATTCTGAACTCATGGGATCACATGTTCTAGAGCTTGAGGAATATCCAATGAATCTCGATTACGGCTAATGGATTTCCGGGAAAGTCATCTTTGCCAAAAAAAAAGTTGCTTACCAACCATTCCTCATCAAAAGATAAACATGAGGTATTATACATCCCTACCGGTTTTAGAGTTAATCACCGCCATCATCTTCATTTAGCTATTTCTATGAATTTCCTAAATGGTGGAAGTAACTCTCAATCCAATCATCGGTTTCGATTCTTGAAATTCCAAAATTACATGGCGAAGAACCGAAGAAGTCGACCTTAGCCTCTCCTCAAATCACCAACTCTACGATTCCAGACTCAAGCCACATAGTAAAGTCCAACATTGAAATCGTAGAGTCCCCTATCCCAGACATCCAAACCCAAGCCCCTCCAGATGATATACCATCCTCCTCATCACATGACTATTTCAGTCTTGATCTTGCTTTGTACAATTTGCAAGATCAATCTTAACCAAGAACCCCTCCAATGGACAATCCCCAATTAAATGATACTCTCCCAAGCCTGCCTACCAAGCATGACTTGAAAGAAACTTCTGAGCAGATGATCAAGTCTATCGAAGCAAGTCTGGAATCCCACTCGATCTCTTTAACATCCAACTGAACCAAATGATAAAAGGCTGCAAACAAATTCCTAATCTTATGAATCTGAGCTCACTACGAGGCTAAGAAAAATTATCAAAGAGATTACGAAGAGTATATCGAATGAGATGAGATCCATTTCGAGAGTTGCTTCCAAGCAAAGAGAGTTGTGCTTGAAATACGAAAAAAACCAAGATCGTCGACATCAAATTATCTTTGGACAATATTCTCAACTTGAAAGCTTACATACATGACTTCCGTAAATCTTATGCCAATCGGGAGAAGCATAATGATATGATTCTCGACGATCCTCCAAAATAAAGACGTTAGAAATGAAAAAAGCGGATCGAGGAGAATAGAGGACATTGCTCAAACCCAAAGCCAACTGAATGAGCTTGTTCAGAGTTAATCGGTACATCTGCGATATTCAAACCCTTGATCTTGACATAAAGGGGAGAATAATAAAAGGAAAGGAGATCAAGGAGGTCAAGGCAGAGGAAGAGGTCATGAACCTCAAGAAAGGGGGAGAAGTCAATTTCATGCTCAGACTCTAACGATCTGGTAAGCAGGAAATTGTAACAGCTATTCCTACAGCTATTCCTCTGAGTCATAAGGAGCCAACTCCTATCTCACAAGTCGTGTCTACTGATGCGAGCATCTGAATGCCAATTAGAGATCCTGCGTTCATGCGCAGAACATGAAGAGAATCCAGTTCTAAGTCTAAGCGAAATGGAAGAGCTAACAAGAAATGAGGAAGCTCGAAGGAAAAGAAGAAATTTGAGGAGTATGCCAACCCACCTCCACATAAGAGGCCAAGGAAAGCAGAGATAAGTTAAAACTTAAATTTCCTATTGATGTAATCTTTGAATTGTAATATCTTTTGATCATCAATAAATTCATACTTATTCTCTGAGACATTTCAAATTTTTCAACGAAATACTAAGTCGTGTTTAAATTTCCTGCAAATGCATCTAGTCACTAATAATCATGACAACAAATCTCCTTGGTTATGTCAACATCAAATAGGGGGAGATTGTTGGGAGAATGCATTTTATGATTTGATGTTTTAATGAATATGTTCATGACTATTTGTAAGGTCCTTCAATGAATATATGTACAAGGACTTAGTGATAGATCAAAATTGTTAGGTTGATCTAAGCTTTCAACGTGTATCGATTCATTAAAAGAATGTATAGATAGAAAGATCAAAAGCTGTTAGGTTGATCTTAAGATGTAATAGATTAGTCTTGAAGAAATCATAGTGCATCAATTTGATCAACATTGCAGAAGTCAAGGCAGAAAACGTAGAGCCTGAAGATCGTAGTGTGCCTTCCTTAAAGGAGACTCTTTGGATTTCGTAGAGTGGTCCCAACGATTGCCGAGCTAACTCCACGATCGTAGTGTGCTGAAGGAAAACATGAAGTTTACAAGTCAACGATCGTAGTGTGCTCTCGAGAACGTAGAGTCAACAACACGAGCAAGAGAAGATCGTAGTGTACGAAGGTTTTAAAGGGAAATCGTAGTGCTCTCAACTAATAGCATCGTAGTGTGTAAAGATGTAAAAGACACTACGATCTAAATCGTAGAACACCATGATCCAAATCGTAGAGCATCATTTGTCTCATGTCAGAAAATGTAGAGCCTCATGATCTGTGTTTTCAACAAGTGAGGAATGGATCCCAGATGCTGCAGTGCTCATTGATAAGTGGATTTTATATACACGAATCGATATTCATTTCAAGTTTAAATTCGTAGTTATTTTCATGATTTGTGTTCGTTTTTACTCATTTCATGATATTTTATGTGTAGGGTGGTCATGGATGCAATTGGTGAGAAAAGGTGGTCTTTTTGGAGCAAAAGTGGAAAAAAGTTGGAACTTAGAAATTTTGAAGTCGATGGCCATACCGCAACGGAGAACTGTTTGTCTTTGCCCACTTCGTCGAGGGAAGCGTCCGTTTCTGGACTTTCTGTTTGGTTTCGACTTACATAGGGGCTCGGTTTTGTTGGGCTTGGTTGGTGCGTTTGGTCTCTAATAAAAGAAGAATTAATTCGAGGAAGAGAGAGCTTGCTTTTACGTGAAAAACAACGATCATACAACACAAAAGGAAAGAATTCAAGAAGCGATTTCAAGGATTGAAGAGTGAGCGTTGGAGGAGTAATTTTGGAGATTATCACGACGGTTTGCAAATCGAGACCACGTGAAGGGTTTTCCATAATTCTATTTTCTTTCATCTATTTGTAATTGGGATGATGTTTTCAACAAATTATTCGAGCTTTAATTCATTCGTTATGAACTAATTTATTTATTAGACTTGTGATGGATCTTTGGACGTAACGATGATTCTATAACTTTGATTTTCAATTCAATAAGATATTTTCGGTTTATCTATGTTAATTTGTGCGTGAATTTATGAATTGCACGATCAACGATTTCTTTGTAGATTTGAAAGGAATCGAGAGAGAGATTCAATTTAGACTAGTTAATATAACATGTGTCATGAATTTTGTCGATATGATTAAGTGATTATTGTTAAGGTAGAGATCGCTTGACATCGCGTGTAATCATATAGAGTCAAACTTCAACCTTTTTGATTGCAATTCACATAGAGATATAGTGAGTTGGTTAATTTAGGTGTTTAACAGTTTCTATCTTAATTGTGGATTGATTTTAATATGGTATTAGTGCATCGAGAGGTGGCTTTTACTACGTTCGTGTTCTTGATTAATAAACTGGAATATTGAATTGAGTTGGAATAAAGGTTTGAAAATCAGAGTGAAGCTCAGGGTGAAATCATAAGTCTAATTCTCCAATTATTATTTGAAATTCCCGATTTCGTTATTGGTGATTGTTTTGTGATAGTTTAATTATTTATTAATTTAGTTTTTTTATAATTTAAAACCATTGAATTGATTAGTTTAATAATATTAGGGTTAATACAAAATTGATACTTGTGAAGTTAAGATTTTGATATTTTGTCCTCGTGGGAACGATACTCTATTCACTACTATATTACTTGTTGACCACGTGCACTTGCGTGTTTTTAAGCGTATTGATTTTCACCAACACTCATCGGTCCCAGATTGTATGAAATATCCTTAGTATGCAACAAAGAAGCGTAATGAAGAAGTTAAGGATAGTACTATGGGTAAGAGGGACAAAACACCTTTTCAGGTGGTAGGTGAGAAAGCGACTGCGTTGTCAATGAGGCGGAATCGAGAGAATTCGGAAGATGTGCGAAAATGTCTCCATCACGATCTGAGAAAGTTCGGATGCATTTAATGCCACAACGGATGGATCAACGGATAGTTTTCAACATCACATATATTTAGATCGAGATGGATGAGAGAGAAAGATAAGCAAGCATTAATCAAACAACGTGAACATCTCTCTCAAGCTCAACTCTACGATCCGAGATATTGCAAAGCTTGCTTTCAATTTACTCGCCTTAACGAACAAGTGCTTACACAACAACCGAAAGTAGAACCATCAAGAACTCAACAACTATCAATCAATGAAGAAGTATACCAAGTCTGTTGGACTTGAAGAGTTAAATGATGAACTATAAGAAAGTCAAGTCTGCTTTGGACTTGAAGAGTTCAAGAGTGAACTAGAGAAGTTCTGGGCTAGCAGTCTAGAAGGAATCATGTGATTCAAGATTGTAAAAGACATCCTTAGTGGATATCCTACTCGTTGAGTAGAAGAGTGGACTAGGAGCTTTGAGTGCTCGAACCACTTAAAAACAAGCTCGTGTCGTTTATATTCATGCTATAAATCATTATAAGCTGCTATATATCTCGTTATAAGCTGCTTTCTCGCTCATAACTCCATTGCTTGGTAAAGAAGATTAAAACAAATACTAATTCCGCAAAGTTTTAATCATTTTCAAAGAACAAGTTAAAACGAAAAGATTTACAAATATCTATTCAACCCCCTTTCTAGATAACTTGTGCCTACTAGGAACTAACATACTCAGTTGGTTAAAGTTTTGACTTCTATACTCCATGAAATTAGTGGAATATCCTTGATATTTGCGCTTCATCTAGTATCTTTTCATAGAAATATTCTTCCGGGCATTCTTGAATTTTACTCTACAAAGCGATGTCATGTTGATAATTTGGGCGTTGTTAGTTCTGGATAAATTAATTCTTGAACTTGTTTTATTGAATTCTTATATCATTGTCATCATCCTCATGTTTATATTTTGTTGAAAGTCATCAGTGGCCTATAGTGCATAGATGGACTTGGTATGATTATGACCAGTGATTATTCGATGTAATCATGACCATAATGTTACAAATGATGTGAAAAAAGTTCTCATTGGCTAGTAGAGCATTGATGAGCAGTTGTTGGCATGATCATGGCCAGTTATTGAATACATAAAATATTCTCGCCCAGTAGTGCGTGGATAATTGTGGTCGTGATATCTTAAAGAATATCCTTGGCCAGTAGTGCGAGGGTGATTCGATGATGTGGATTATTTATTAAAATTTGAGTCCCAATGATAAAAGTGATGAAAACCCTTCTAAATCATAAAAGATAGTAGATTTTATTCTCTACTCGACTCTTTTAATGGATTGATTGTTCTCTGAGTTAAACTTGATGGTTGTTATATTGTATCGGTTTAACAACTTTGTTGAAGGCTAACGATAATATATTACGCATTATCTTAGTCATAATATTTTCTATCGCTACTGCTAGTTGAGCTCACCCTTTTACTTTTATTGTTATTTCTCTTCAGAAATGAGAATGTAGCGAGGGACTAGTCGGGGAACGGAGTGAATTTAGATGATAACATTAGTAGTCCTCACTATTACGTGAAATAGTGTAATAATAATTGTAATATGGACTCCTTTTGAATTTGTATAATCTCTAGTAGACAATATTTGTATTCAAACTCACAGTTTATGTTTTGTCGTATTGTACACGAAAATTGTATTATTAAGTTGTATTTGAATTTATGTACCATGTAAGTGGCGACCCAAGATGGGTGACGTATACCTAATTTTGGGGGCGTCACATGAGGTTCTATGTGTGTCAGCATTCTATTGATCAATTGACCAACTTACCAAAAATTAAACTTCATGCTAACTGGTTCTGTACTAAATGTTTGGAGTTTACGGTCTAATCATAAGTTCAATAATATTATCGGATCCGGTTATCATTAAGTTAACTTTATGATAAGTTGATTAATTATTATCTAAACGTAAAGAGAGATCACCTCACTAACGCGTATATTAATACTATATATTAATCGATATTATCCAATCTATGTTCACGAGAAGTTGGAGTTCGAGTCTTGTCATGTCAAGACAAAATGTGTTCAAATTAGTACAAAACAATTTGATAATTTAATATATATTTTTGATATTTTCACATGATTCTCTTTTACGTGAGCATACAGTGAATCACCTTTACGTAAATCGTGCTCTTCATAAAAAAAAAAATAGTATGGCCTGCACGTGTTTATAATCATGAGGTATATTAAATAGGAGAATCTTTTACTACTCTCTCCAAAATTTACTTGTACGCATAAGGTATGATAGCAACTAGGAGTTATAACAAAACCAGAAGGGTAATATGGTCATTTGGTACAAATGCCAGCGAATAAATCGGGAGCAATTATTTGGAAGTAGTACGACTACTCGAGTACTTCCAAAGGCCCAATTTTCGATGTTACATTTTTTTAATTTCCCTTAATAATACCCTCTATTAATACTAGCACCGGTGATTAAAAAAAATATAAAATAAATTTATGGAAAGTTTATAAATTATGAAGGATAAAATAAAAAATATATAAAGTTTGGAATATTAAATAAAAAAATAGTAATATAATTAAAGTTGTAGGAGGCAAAAAAAAAAGTGTGATACAAAATCACCAAAGCCTCTATAGAAGCTTTATAACATGCTCTCGCGTCCCTTAATATAAAAAGTATTTTTGTCTCTTATTATAAGTAGTTTGAAATTTTTAAGTAAGTATTAATTGATTAGTTTTTAATATTATCTCAAATATTAAATATAATTTTGGTTTTCTTATTATTTTTTATCCAATAAATAACAATCTCTTTTTTTAATACAAGGACAATATATATAATTGATATATTATATTTAATATTATACAATTATTTTTTTAATACTTGTGCAAAATTTTAAAACGATTTATATTAAGAGACAGATGGAGTAAATAGACACTCCATCCGTTCCCAAAAAGATAACTAAAAGATATAAATTTTGTTGTCACCAAAAGTATGAGAAAAAATACATAAAGTCAATGATAACTGTAAAATTAAAAGTACTAGTCAATTATATAATCTTGTGGGATCTGAAGATAAATTTAATTTTTTTTTTCTACTTCTACTTTTTTAATATGCGTGAAATTTAGATTTGAATTTTCTCCATTATACATTCTCGATTTTCAATTTCATTCAATATATCATATTTTTTTAATTGTTGATAATAAAATTAAAATCAACACCGATAAACTAATTTATTATATGAAATAGCATAATTGTTCCAAAAATAAAAAAAATGGGATTTTCTTTCATCATTTGATAAACATGTGAAATTTTCATCAAAATTTCAATAGTTGAAATTTCTTTTAAACTTATAACGGTGAAAATATTTTTTATGTTTCTAATTTTTTGTGCGATTGATTTTAATATCATTAACTATATATTAATATATTTTGATCATTATTAACAAAATTATTAAGATCAAATAATTGGTATATTGAATGAAATTAGAAAAAATGTAATGGAGGTAGGGGTGTGCAAATAAACTGATTTTTTTAGTTTTTGGAAGAACTCAGCCAGTTTGGTAAAGGTATAAAAAATCGATATATACCTGTTAAACGGTACCGATTTCGGGACATGATTTTCATGGATCGGTATAAATCGAATCGAACCGGTATATATCGGTTTTCTAATTTTTTTTATTAATAAAAAATAATGATTATAATAATAATAATATTAATAATCATAAAATAATAATAATAATAAAATAATAAAATAATAATTATATTATTTTCCCTAAAAAATCGAATCTGCACGGGTTCAATTTACTGGAATCCAACCTATGATCGATATCAAATTTTAATGGATTTCGATGAGGGTTCTGTTGAATGGATTTTTCTTGGTTGAACACCCCTAAAAGGAGGAAAGCCAAATGCATAAAATTTATACTTTGCTCATCTTTTTTAGGACATGGAATATATAATATATATATTCTTAGGAAATTGATATTTTAATATCACTTTTTCATATTTTCACACGTATGACCTATATATTAGTTAATAAAAATTTAATGGGTTTACGTATAAAAATATTTAAAAAAATGATATGAAAATATTAATTTCCTATTCTTAAATTAGTCATTCAGTTACTGTTCATTTATTTATGTAAGAGCATTAACAACAGTTTCTCTAATTAACTCTTTTTTCCCAATTTTGAAGAATGCATTAACAAATCATTATCCAACAGCTTCCTTATCCTTATTTGACTCTCTATTTTAATCCCTATATAAGATTTTATTCCCCAAAGTGAGGGAGTCAAAAGATCATTCTCTATATATACAAAATGGACATTTCACACCCCCATTTAAGTGAACAACTCTCAAATCATACACATCTTAACATTTTTTACTACTTTATTTTCAAATTATAAACTTAATATTGACTTATATTTTAAAAATTAATTTCAAACATATTCAAATTTAAAAGCGATATAAATTTTTTAATTTATGTCAATATAATTATAAATATTATAAACGTAATAATAATTATAAAATTTATTATTTTCAAAATTTAAATGAATCATATTAAATTTAAATTTAAAAATATCACAAATTAACTTTTAAAAGTTAATATTAATTTTATGTACATTTGCAACTACTAATCCATTCAATACTCACTTCATAAATTATTTAAAATTTAAAATAAAATAAACATTATTTTACGATTGAAATATAATTGATAAATTATACTCTCTTTTATAAATTATAAGATTATTATTAATTTGATATTTTGACTATTGAAAATTTTAACTTTTAACTTTTAAATTTTATTATTTAAGGAATCAATATAAGGAACTTGTTGGGTACATAGTGAAAAAATTGAATCTCTATTTTATAAATGACTCAATAACACTGCAGAGTAGGAATAAAGATAAAAAAATTGCTATGAATGCTCTAATAAATATTATTGGGTGTCAGAAGTCAGGATTCTTTACGTGAGAGTAAATGTGCTTGTGACCACCATAGTTACACATCAATGGTACTATTTCTTCCCTTTCATCGAATTTACGATAATACCCATTTAATTTCCTTTCACTGAAAATGGTTAGACAGATAGATGCTGGGTGATGGTCAGAGACTAGGTCAGAAAATGGATATTGATACTTGATAGTATGGATATGAACAAATAAATTTGAGCCTAATGTGATTAGTTGGTTGGGATCCCGTTGTCGTGAATTTCGTGGTAAGTTTATTTTATACTCTTTCGGTTCTTATATAACTGACTCTTTATAGAAAAAAATTGATTCCTAAATAATTGATGTTTCTATATTTCTAGGAGGTTTTTTCTCATATTTTCCTAGATTACCCTTAAAACATCTCATCTTTTCAAGTGCAAGACTCCTATTTAATTTCAACCTTAACCCATCATTAATTATAAAAAAATAAAAACAGAAAAATGATAATTTAGACTTTACCTTGACCCATCATTACTTTTCTTAAAAAGTGGACTTTAACTTCCAACGTCAGTTATATAGGAATCGAAGGAGTATCTAATACAGTATTGATACTCTGCTTACATTTCAGCACTGTATTAAATATGAAATTCATTTCTTGCCAACCGTCCTGGATTATTTGATTCCAATCATGCTTTAAGTTTTTCCTATTAAGGAGATGCATTTTTTTAATTAATTCAGATTTCATAGAATATTGTTGTAAATGTACTCTAAAGTTTTCAGAATGAGGGAAAAAAGAACAATTAGAGATATGAAATGACCACAAAACCTATTTAAATAAACTAATGCTAGATAACTATGAAAAGGGGATTCGGTTAGCATGAAGTGAACTCATAATTAATACAGTGCTGACACGCAGACGAAGAGATCATCATCCCGTCTGTGTGTCTGCACTACATTAGGCATGAAGTGAACTTACATGAAGTTTACTTCATGCTAACCACTCTCATGAAAAGAAAATTCATATTTATTGACATTTAGAGCGTTTACAGTTGTAGCGTTTGGTTTGGTGGTCCAAACACACTGCGCCATTTTTGGAACATCATATTTGGACTTCAAATACAGTGTTTAAAAGATAAATAAGATCCATTTAAAATAAATTATTTGTAAACGAATAAAATTCTTAATAAAAAGGTTTTTAGTTAATTACTAGACATAAAAGGGTAAGTGGGTAACAACAAACCAGGATTCATGCAATTGATGTATTTGTAATTAGTTTATTGCTTAATATGCATGGCCTTTGTGGAACAACATAATTTTAATGGGTACTAGGGAGGTTGAAAGTCTACCTATATTATTGGAATGATGCAAATTATGATTGTTTTTATCATAACTTTATATATTTAATATCTGAGACTATAGCTTTTCTAGCTTTATACATTGTTTAATATAGTAGTATTAGTTTAATTGTGTTATAATATAGAGTAGCTAATTACTCTGTCCCTAAAAGATGACTAAGGAAAAATTTCACACAAATTAAGTTAATTAAGGTCAAACGATAGTATATTAAACTTTAAATTAATGTAAATTTATTTAATTTTAATTGATATAATTATTATAATTATATAGTATATATATAAAAATATTAATAACAAAATTTGCTTCGTTCTAAATTTAGTAATTAAAATGATATAGGTTTGCTTCCATACTAAGTTTAAAAAGTTAATGAAAAAGTTAATGATTGATAGTTATGGATGGCCAGGATGGGGCGAGAAACACAATGATAGGGTTCACAATCATGAAGACATTTGAAAAAGAGGTTCTTATGTGCATGCATTGATACTAAAGTTATGTCCCAATCAGAAGTGGTCAGTATGAAGTTTATTTTAAGGTAAATTCATCAATTGATCAATAAAATACTAACACAGATAAAATTATATGTGTGTCAGTATTTTATTGGTCAATTGACCAACTTACCAAAAAAATAACGTCATGCTAACCGGATCCGTCCCTAACAAATCAATATGAAGGCTCATCAATATTTTTAAAAATAATCATAGAGATATCAATTATATATAAAAAATTATGCATACGCAGTATAAAAATTAATAAAATAAAATTAGGGAGCAAAATTTACGATTAAATATTTTATATATTTTTATTAATAAACAATATATATAGATGTATAACTTTTTATATACAATTAATGCATATAGTATATTATCTTATTTTTAATGACTCTCTCCTCCCCTCTCTTAAAATAGACTATGACAATTTGTTGCGAAAATACGGAAGTGGTTAGTTAATTTTGGCAAATTGACCAATATAATGTCTATACACAAACTGAGAGATGATCTCCCTCTTTGCGTGTGAGCACTGTATTGACTAATATAATGTCGACACGCAGACTGAGAGATGATCTCTCTCTTTGCGTGTGAACACTGTATTGATCAATCGACCAACTTATCATGAATTAACTTTATGAAATAAGGTTTTTTCTGTCGCTATAATCGATTCGTTTTTAGTTCGATCCTTCAGTTCGCTAGAAAAATTAATATTAAAAAGTGTAGGAAAGAATCTCATCAAGCGCAGAGAAGAGAAGAAGATGGTAGCAAGAACCCGCCCTTTCATCATCAAAATTAGACTCTCCAGATTATTATTTATTTAATAATAAATCTTTATTTATAAAGCCCCAGATAAGCCAGGGATTCCCGTGACTTGTTCATCTGCACAAGAAGAGATGATTGAAAATCAGACTCATATAAAGTACGAACAGGTACATATTATTTTTAAAGTTTGTCAATGAATCCAACTTATTAATTAGTATATAAATTTTTTATTTTTTCTTTAAAATTATTGGGTCCTGCTCAAGTAATTTGAGGGTAAAATAATCCCTTTATAATATATTTAATTTAAATTGCGTATTTTGGACATCTTTTAGTGCATATTTTTTTTGTATTTTAAGCATCTTTTGTGGATGGCAGAAGTCTAAAATATATTTAGGGCACTCATATTTTAAAATAACTTTTCTAAATTAAATTGTGTAATAAACAATTTACCATGTCCAATAACATCTGTATATTACGGAAATGGTTAACATTAAGTTTATTTTTGGGTAAGTTGGTCAATTGGCCAATAGAATACTAACACGCAGGCGTGTCAACATTTTACTGGCCAATTGACCAACTTACCAAAAAATAAACTTCATGCTAACCGGATCCGTATATTACTAACAGTTAACTACTAAAAAGGTTATTTTAGTGGTGTAATATGAATTTAATACTACTTTCGTCTTTAAAAATGATGGTTTAAAATAGTGTTTTTTGTTTTAAAAAAAATGACTTAACGTACACGTACATAAAATTAGAGATAAATAAATATGTTATTCAGTGGGATTCATTAGTATATTATTTAAAAAATTATTAATTTGTCGTGTCTTTAAGAATAAATTTAATTTTTTTTTTATAATTTGTGTGAAAAATGTTCTTAAGAACACGGGGTACTTTTTTTTCCATTGTCTACCCTTTCCCCATTCATTAATTCCAATTTTGGTTTTCACCCACCATCCCTCACTAGTCCCTCGCCCTCTCTCCTCCCCTCCCACTCCCCCTCCCCCTTCCCCCCAACAATAAACTCAAAATAAACCTCATCACCCCATTAACACACCTCTCTCTCTTTCTATATATATATATATATACTTCTCACTATCTCACATACTCACACGGAAATGGTTTTTTATTGAGCAAATTGGTCAATCAGTGAATAGATTGCTGACACTTAGTCGAGACTATATATTTTATAATATTTTATTAATTAATTAATTAACTTATCAAAAAATAAACTTCATACTATCAATATAATAACATAACCCATCACCCCATTTTACACCAACCAGCTCTGTCTATATATCTCTCCTCTCAAAAGTTCAAAACCTTTTTTACACTTCACATACTATAAGAACAAACACCCTTGGAACAAGTCCCAATTTCCTGTCTCCTAATTAGAATATACTGCGTTTCCTCTGAGAGAAGAAAAGAAAAAAAAACAGGGGAGTTGTTAGGAGAAATGCCAAGTTCAGGCTCATTTCTGAGGCAGCTAAGTGGAAAAGAGGGATGGATATCAACATCAAAGAGATGGGTTACTGCAAATTACGCCAACAGATATGGTGAAAATGGCCAGGAGGGAAACTGGAAGCAGCAAGTGGAGGGGCTTAATAGTAATAGCAACATGATGTATGGTGAGAATGGAGGAATGGTGATGATGAAGAGGGTAATGGTGGTTGTGGATGAATCTTCACATTCAAAACATGCTATGATGTGGGCCCTCACTCATGTTGCTAACAAAGGTGATAGGCTCACTCTTCTTCACATTGTTCCTCCTAATTCTTCCATTAATAGCAGAGCTTCCTCCTCTGAAAGCTCCCTTGATTCCAATTCTCCATATTTGGCTAGCTCACTTGGTTCACTCTGCAAAGCTTGCAAACCTGAGGTAAAATAAACATACATATATACATATGTATACATATTTATATATGTTTGATTTGTTTGTGAAGTTCATATATATGAGATCTGATTGTTTGATTGATAGATCCCATTTGGTCTTTTTTCCTTTTCTTTTCACTTTTCCAGGCTTCAGCTATTTCTCTTTTTCATCATGCTGTTTCACTTTTCAGGTGTAATACTTCTTTTTTCTATTCTTTTCAAATAGAAAAATGGGGGATCTTCAGAATACATGATACTGATAGTCTTTCTTTTAAATTTTGCCCTACTTTTTCAGAGGGGGAGATATTTGAAACTCTCTGTATTTCTTTTCCATTTTTTTTTGTTTTTTTGTGTGTGGTGTTGTGTGTGAGAGTGATATGGTGGTTGAGATTTGTGTCTGTTTTCTATTTAACTTGAAAGATAAATGAAATAATTGATGGAGGTATTTTTTTTATTTTTTATTTTTTATTTTTCTAGGTGGAAGTGGAAGCACTATGGATACAAGGGCCAAAACTAGCCACAGTGATGAGCCAAGTGAAGAAGCTGGAAGTGTCTGTTCTGGTCTTGGGTCAAAAAAAGGCCTCTTCACTCCTTAATTGGTTGGTCTTTTCTTACAATTCCCAATGTATAATTTTTTATATATGTATGAAAATAACAACCATTTGAAACATAGACCTTCAGTTTCAAGTTGTATATTTAGGACTTGTGTGCTTTGCTGCATTTGAAAAGTCAGAAATGCCCAGTGCAGTGAGTTTGGGGATTAAAATCCACTCTTTTGAGTTAAAATAGTTGCATTTTGAATATTTTTGTTTAGACAAATAAGATTTTCAACTGTATTTAAACTCTCTTCAACTCCTACCTCTGATTATATCTTTTTATGTTTTGGGGATCTCTCTAATCTCTTATAATTGCATTGCTGTGCAGCTTGTGTAGGAGGAGCAGGACAGAGAAATTTGTGGAAGAGTGCATAAACAATGTGGAGTGCTTGACAATAGGGGTGAGGAAGCAAAGCCAAGGCATTGGTGGATACCTAATCAGCACCAGATGGCAGAAGGATTTCTGGCTCTTAGCTTAGCTGAGCAGCTTGCTTATTTATGGTACTGGTATTAATATGAGAAGATGTAATAATGTCAATGTGTTTGGTAGTCTATTAGTACTAGTATTATTAGCCTTGTAGCATTCCCAAGAAAAAAAATATTAATACTACTCCAGTCTGTAATCACCCCCCTCTTAACTACTAACTAGATCTGTTGTGAAGAGTATTAATGAAATTAAATGGACAACATATCTCTCTCTCTCTCTCTCTCTCTCTCTCTATATATATATATATATATATATATATATATATATGTATGTAAATATTATGGTATTCGATCCATATATGACCACAGAATTTGCATAGCTTATAACAAGATCACTGGTCATGATTTAAAGAAACACAAGCAGTCTGCAACACTATCTTGTTGATTGAAGGCAACATGGTGTTGTGGACGGTGCAAGATCTGATAATCATTCAAGTTCTCATAGCCATTATGTGCTATTAAGTCACCAGTTCAAATGGGCCAAAATTGGTACTGTAGCAAGGCCACTGTATAAACTGGAAAATACAAATAATTTAGAAATATGAGTTTAGCTATCCATTGATCATACTCCCTAGCAACCATGTATATGACAGCCAAGAATTCTTGGAAAATGCGAGGAAAACTCCCTCTACTTTGATCAGGAGAAAAAGGGCCTGCCAGAAAATGGGACCAGGAGTAAAAGAAAATAAGATGCTGTCATTTTTTTTTTGATTGATCTGGTGAAAGATTACAACAAAGAATCCAGAGTGTTTCACATTCTTTGATAAATCTGTAGTCCTATTACTATTTTCCCAACTGACCGAACCGTATGACTAACTAAATTAAACCTTATCATCTAATTTATCGATTATCAGAGGAGTCAGCTCAATACGATTCCGTGGAGTCCTAGGTGTCCGGGGAGTTCCCGGTAGCTGTTGGGAGAGCAAGTGCCTCACATACCCGTAAAATGTACATCCCACGAGGGTCACTGAACATCCAACGGCATTCATAGCAGAGATTGGATTCCTGAATATCAGCCAGGAACATGTAACAGCAACAGCAACCTGTTGAGAAGAAATATGAAACAAACAAAAATAATTAAGTACATGATAAACGAGTGTATTAACATCCCTACTTGGAATGATTTTCATGAAATGCATTCTTGTCAAGTAATGGTGTCCTGTCACCCCCTTGGTGAAGTTGGTTCTATCTATTTCCTCATCTAGACAAACTATTTCACATGAAAAGATGAAGTCACTTTTCTTGAAAGTCGGATCTATTTTCCACCCAAGGACGTTAGGTTTTGACAAAACACATCCACCCACGAATTATATCCATAGACAATTTTTTTAAGAAAAACACGTATGGAAAAGGCAAACCAAAAGGGTAGAATTTGAGTGCCAATTATTTGTTGTAAAAGTTCAAGGATTATGAATGTAAATAATTCTAATATTTTTAACATTCGTGATATTCAACATGTAAAATTAAATATGAGATGACAACAAAATACTTGAAATACTTGAGCTTCCAAAATAACTTAGACTATTAAAAGAGGAGCGCTTTATAATAATGATGGCAATGTCGGCCAAGAAAGGTGATAATCATTTATTTTTATTTGATGCAAGATACGTGATAGTTAACTTAGCAACAATCTAAGTAGACAAAAATACGCATGAGATGCAATCCACCTGTTTTCTTTATTTTTTATTTTGACTAAATAATCCGCATATATTGACCTCACCTTAAGATTTCCAGCAACATTAAACGTGACAGCTGTGGTGGAGTGAATCACGTAAAAGATAGAGAAGTTGAGGCAAAAAGCCATCACTCCTGAGCCAAAGATAATGATGAGGGATGAGAATAGAGAGGGGCATGTACAAAACCATTCTAAAACCCCAGACCCTTCCAGTAGTAGAGCTGGTCCCGCCAAGATCATAGTAGCAAAAGGTGCCATGTAATACACTGTGTTTATGCTACAGAAAACATAGAAGGAACCACTAGATCAGCACTAGCAATAAAATCATTAATCCATACGGGGAAAATATGCAATATAGTATTTGTAGAACCATCAATACAACGTTGCATGGTTAATATAACTAGTCTCAGTTAAATGGAAGCAGCTAAATCTAATTAGGCAACAGTAGATAAAGAAAGATGTTGATTTGTCTGTATGACTATGGCAGAAAAAAGCAGGACCTGCGTATAGCTGTACTCACATGGTCACCTTTTTTGACAAGAAATTCTAAGGAAAGAATTGAAGTTGGAAAGAGCCCAATTAATTGTAGTCGTGCAACTATTAGATATCAAATGAAAAACTGGGTTGAGAAAACATCTATAATTTATCTTCCATGAAGAAAAGCAACAAAGAAAGGTGTACTTGCAATATTACAGGCACTGTCGAATTCGTGAATTTATGAAGTACAAGCTTGTTCAACTTTACCTTGGAAATGTAGGGAATGAAATGATAACAATCAACTCTTGGATGAAAAGAAATTAAAATTCTATGCAAGGAATGCTCGTACCACTGTCTCATGGGTCACTTCATTGGGAATTTTAGGATTCCTTTCCTAATTCACACTGCTCTTCTTTTGATTTTTCATGGGTACTTGAACTTTATGGATTCAGATTCAGTTGCAGCATTCTTGAAATTGTAAAATTGTTAAACATGTGATACCTTAAAGTTTAATTCAAATAATGAGTAAACTGTAATGATAGTTCAAAATGTAGGCTAAAAGACTGTCCACCTCACTGGTCAGATATTCTTGCACATAGAAACGTACCACCACGATTGACCAAATGTAATGCCATCATGATCTAAAGAATCAAGAGTAATGGATGCAGGGGTTCACATAGTACAATCCTATGTATGAGTAATAAACACAGGGTGCGCATGGTACAAGCCTATGAATAAAAAGTATATGACCACTTTTTTAGGTAGGGTGAAGAGAACAACAAGACTCCCATGGACCCATTGTAATAACCCATATTTTTGTTAATAATGAAATATTAATTGATTTTATTTTATAAAAATGTATTTGAATTGGAAAAGGCAAGTTGCTATTTTTTTTCTTACTTGTTTCGTTTGGAAAGTTGAATTCTTTTAGTAGATAATTAAATAATTGATTAAATTAAAATTGAGGAGTCCATTATGATTTTGCTAACTCCTATATTGATTCCTATTTATTATATTTAAAGAGTGGAGGTATAACCCTAATCCTATTCTAATTTGATTAGTTGAATTCTTGAGTAGAATACTTATACACATTGCAGCTCATTAAAAAAATCATGTTTAATTCATCCGATGTTAGAATTGAGTGAATCCAAAGCCTATTTCTTCATTTTCGTTCTCTCCAATTATGAAGAAGGAAGAAAAGTTATTTGACGTCATCCTCGTGCCTGAAGTTGCTGAAAACTGCAATATGTCCCAATTTCCGTCACTATTTTCAGCTCTAGTTTTGAAAATTCGTAACTCAGTCATATTAACTCTGAATCGAGTGATTCTTGAGCCTATTTTGTATATCTTTTCGAGAGCTACAATTTTCGTGAAGACATGAAGAGAGTTTGAAGATTCTAAAAGACTCGAAAGATAGATTCTTTACTGCCGCGTATTGAAGAAAGACAAACAAGGAAGGTAAATAAGATTTTATATTTTGATTTTAAGTTTAGTTATAAGGGTTTTTAAATTAGAGATTATTTTTAAATAAAATATATATATATATATATATATATATGGAATTAGATATCATGATAATCGAAAAGATGAGATAAATTTATATTAAGCAATATAATTTGAGTGAATGTAAACGTTAAAATCTGAAAATCAGTTTCAATATTTTGAGGTCTATTGCGTGAGTTATATCTCTTAATCCGACCGTTGGATCGTTATAACTTTTGGATATTTTATACATAATTACATATATAAGTTGGGAATATGTTCATCAATTTTGAACCGTTAAAGATTAATGTATGATTTGTTGTGAATTTTAAGAAAGAGCTGATTTGAATTTTTGTAGCACAATTTTCGGCAACAAGTTATAATATTTAAAAATGTATAACTTATTGATTTTAAATCCGATTTGGGTGATTCTTGAGGCTAAATTAGAGTATTTGAAGTCTAGTTTCTATTAAAATTAATTATTTTGATAAATAAGTTTTAATTAACGGTGATAAGATCAGAATAGTAGACTGACGTATTAAGAATAATTTGGGTTTTAGGATTTTTTAAGTTTTGATATTGATTTTTAAGTTTTAGAGTATTAATAGTGACCTAATGTGATAATTAAAGGAACCTTGATTGGATTACAAATTATTTTAGAATTATTAGTTTGGATCATATTTAATTCGAGGTTAATATATTTAGGTGATGGTTAAGATTTTGTATTTGATATTGTTGGCATTGGAAGATAAGATTTTGTAGAGTGTGCTATAAATGGTTGTGCGTATTAGATATGGATTTCGTACTCCTTCAGCAATACTCGTGTAAAATTTAATTAGTTCGTTTTGTTCCTCGTTCCTCGTTCCGTTATTATTTCATATAATTGTTTTTGTGAAATTCATATAATAGTTTCATTTTGTAGTTGATACATAAACTTGTATTTGTACTCTCTGCTAATTAAGATATGTATCATGTCAAGTATTGATCAGTCCACGATGTATGCTTTTGTTTTGTATGTTTTTCTGGACGTGAGCTTTGGCCATTTGATTTTGTATGTTGCTCTGGATGTTAGCTTTGGCCATTTGATTTTGTATGTTGCTCTGGATGTGAGCTTTGGCCATTTGATATTTTTGATCAGGTATACATGATTGACCTAGTATTTGATTTGATTTAATTTAATTGGCGGATTAGTGACGTATGTGTCGTGCGAACTATCCGTTTTGATTTGCATACATCATGATACCGATGTATTTTGTTAGTCTTTGGTTATTTGATTTTAGTTCGATATGAAATAACACCCAAAAATTTGATTCAGCCTATTATTTCGTTGTGTTAGTCTTGTTCGCTTCAGTTCGGCTCAATTAATTGAGTTAGTTATTTCAATTCATTATTTTTGTACTCTATATCCGTACTGGGCATTTGACTAATGCTGTGTTTTTCTTCTGGCAAATTTGCAGGGGCGGTTTAGGGTTTCATGTGAAGAGAGCTACATATGACTATCTAGGTTTAAATGATTTTAGATTTTGATTATTCTATCAATTTTTAGATAATTGTATTTTATTCGACATTTATGGATTACCAATTGTTAAATATTTTGAAGTTGTTAATGCTAGGTTTACTTATTTTGAGGTTTGTTCTGTTTTGCACGTGACCTTCCCTTTTCTATTCGGGAAGGGAGTGTTACACCCATAGTAGTTGGTTTGCTTGTCTAAGGTGTGTTTCGAGGTACAAATCACCAAAGACAGGTCAATGTTCAGTCTCAGTGGCAAAAAATCAATACTGTTTGGAACTTCACTTCTAGAGCTCCATCTCTCAGAATCAAAAGCTGGAATAAAAGATTGAATATATGGAGAGATGATCCTACGCTTTCTTTCTCTGTCTTTAAAAGAGTGAGTGAAGGTAGGGAAGACGGGAGTTAGTTTGTTCAAGTCAATAAGAAGTAAGGTATCGCTTAAGTGTTATGTGGTATCTCCCGAGCAATAGATGAAGAGGGTCTCTCGCCGGGGGTTACTTACAAACTGACATACTGTATTTGTATCCGACCAATATGGCATATACAACTTAGTTATACAACCATATTAAATATGGTGAACCTCTTGGTTTGTAGGAGCACTATATTGTTTACTATTTTGTTCCCAAAGTTTCTAACTAATTTTATAAATTTCTGTGCATGCAGGAACATCTTACTTACAAACACAATACTGTTGATTGTTGAAAATTAGAAAGAATGGAATAACAGGCAAGTGAACTGACCCACTTAAGAAAATTCTGGCCCCACCCCCTTTTATATATGGATGGATGGATGGAGGGCGGGAGGGAGGGAGGGAGGGAGGTGGTGGAGAGACAATACCTGTCAAACTTGTAGCCATGCAGCAGTGACTCGGCAAGGATAGTTTTTGTCGAAGTAGCAAGACAGCCAAATAAGGCAGCACAAAATCCAAGCATGTTAAAGCTAAGCTCTGTAATAGAAGTGAGAAGTATTCCCCCAACAATGGGAACCAAAGATGCCCAAATTCGCCAGTCAAAGTATTTTCTCCAAACTACCCATTGCAATAGCACTGTTTTATATGCATCAGAATCAGATGCATTCAAAAACAAAATATAAAGGATTCAGAACGCACAAGGACAAATCACAAAACCACGTGGGAGCCTAACCTGTGGTTGCTGGCGTAAAAGACTTTATGGTTTGCATAAATGAAACAGGAATGTAACGTAAGCTCACATTTCCCAAAACTATGTTGATACAAAACACAAATGACATAGGAAATATCCTTCTCCAACGATCTTCAGGCTCAACCACGATAAGAGGTTTAAGCTTCAGAACCTTGATAACCAAGTAAGCACCAATAGCTGAGCATATGAAGTGTATACATGAGACTGATAAAGGGAACTTAAAATCCAGTTTCTGTAAGTTAAACAATAATAATAACAAAATCAGATCACATTAACTGTAATGATAATCAAAGAATTGCATAAATGACAAAATTTACGAGAATCCATCTCTCAGAAAACATAAATAACATTGCAGAGCATCTTACAATCGAAGGTAAAAAATTGCTAGATAAATGGTGTAAGACTTATAGAGCAAATGTCAGCATTGACGTTTGTAATTTGAAACATGTTTAAAGAACTAATGGACATAGGAAGGGTTTTTGCCATTCCATCAGAACAGAAACGATAGCTACGAGGAAGAAGTCAATTTCAATCATTTGTAGCAAGGGTTTTGGTCATTCCATCAGCAAGCACCATAATAGACGTCTAGCAAATCATCTTAGCTTAACAATTATAGACATTATCAATAACTACATATGTACGGATGTACCATTACCACTTTGTCATGACCAGATCTTTCATGATCCAATGACCAAGTTAGATTACAGTCGTAGTAGACATAGAAATCTAATATGCTGGATAGAAAGGTTATCACTTCAAATTAATTCAGGGGAAATGTATTATGTTTAAGTATCAACTATCAACCCCTCATCCCCTTTCTTTCTATTCCTTACCATGTGCAATGAGATAGATGGATTTTGGCTATCTCATGAAGTCCCACTGGAATGATGGTAAAAGAGCCAAATTTGAACACAGAATATACAGTGATGCTTTAATAACTGGTTTTTCCCCTTTCCCAAGGCAAAATTAGATTTTTCATGCACAAACAGCCAATAATAGAACAGCACTTATGCTTTTAATACCCGCAAGATCTGCTAAATATTATGCAGCATTTTTCACTTTTAATCCAAAGAAATAAGGGAAGTAGGGAACAGCCACACATTTAGACCCCCCACCCCTACCCCCAAAAAAAAACATCTTAAGAAATACTCCCTCCGTTCCTAAATAAGTGACGTTTTAGAAGAAAAAAAATTGTTCCAATTTATTTGTGTTTACAACTTTCTAGGAGAATAAATTATTTACTTAGAAATTCTCACCTTTAGTATTAATAATTTTCAACTTCCCATATAGGGGTAGTGATGGAATTTCATGCAGATTTTAATTATTAAATGATAGTATTGAATGACTTTCTTAATTCATGTGCAAAAAGCTTAAACGACACTTATTTAGGAACGGAGGGAGTAATACCAGGATTTGAATTTTTATCTCTGCAATAAAATCCCGACTTACGCACCCAGTGGCATTTTCCACCAAATCAGCTAGCTCATTATCCTATAATGCATACCCACATTATCCTCTAACTACCCAGCCTCAGGATCACTGGATGAACACAATAGAGCAATCCAAAACATTCCAAAAGATTTTCTTATCAAACCAACCCTATACCCATCTTTTACCTAAAAACAAGTATGCCATTGATAAACAAAACCAAAAGTCCTAGCAAGTTCCAACTTCTGACTCAACACCCCAACTAGTGTAAGGTTCACAGAATCACAATTATTGTACCCAATTCTGAACAAATAATGTTGACCGCAACAACTTGAAACTTTGGACCTTACTAACACCCACATTACACTGTTAAAAATTACATCCAAAAAATTAATAGCAAGCAAATGGGTACCAACCATGGAAAAGAAAAAACAACATAAAAATTACCAAATTTAGAAAAACCCATTTACCCAAAAAGAGTTATTACAATAAATTAATGTATATTTGCAAATGAATTTGATAAAGATTGAAGAAAATGACCTGAAAGATCCATTTGTTCATGATAATAACTGTGACATTGAAACCCCACCATTGAACAATTGCAAGAATGGATCGAATAACAGTCCACTGGCACAACCAATTCTCCTCCATCACCCCTCTTTTTTTTCAATTCTCTAAAAACGCAGCGAACCCAGATCAAACAATCAATCAATCAACAAACCCATCGCCAAAAGATCCACAAACCCACCTCAATTATAGAAAGAGCAGCAGCAGTGGATGAACAGCTAGATGGAGAAATAATCAGTGATGCAAGTAAAATGAGGGAGAGAACTAAACGGTGGAGGTGCCTCTTCTCCCATGTGAGCCAGCAAAATTTATGTACGTCTGGTGCATTTTATGACCATTGGATTAATGCGTGTGAGTATCACGCACCTATATCGGACGGTTAATATTACTTTCTTGTTACCAAAACGTCTTTCGCATTCTAACTGTTCCACGATATTTCACCTCTTTATTGGTAAACTCCCACACTCTCTCTCTCTCTCTAATGTTGTTTGCTGAATTGATATTTGTAGAAATTTATTTATTAATAAATAAGAAAAATTATTTATATGTTGATTAATTTAAGAATGAATTTGAATGATTGAAATTTAAAGTGATAAAATAGAATAGAATATAATATATAGGTCGGGTAACGGGACGGGTATGGTTCAGGAAATCCCTCCCATAGTCGCTACGCCAATATATAGTTATCCCCCGAACTCAACCCACCTCAAATAACAAACTCCAACCCACACCCCGTCTCACTCTATTTGAGTACTCTTCTTTTTTTCAAATTAAATTTCCCTAATTTTTTTATATTGCTTTGTACAAATAATTTTAATTCAAAATTTAACAACACACAATATTTTTATTACCAACAACATATTTATAATGAAATAACCTAAAGAAGTATATAATTATATACATAATGCTAATTTTTAAAAATTATATATATACATACAAATAATTGAGTTGGAGCGAGATTAGAGTGTATATCTCATATCCGACCTTAACTCTATAGAATTTTAAAATTTAGATTTCATTAAGATTGGAATCCCGGACAGTCAAATTCGGGAGAAATTGTAAGCCTAACAAAATAATACTCCCTCCAAAAGATTACTGAAAGTATAATTTTTATTATTTTTCATTGGAAGGGGTATATTTCTCTTTATCTTTGAGGGAAATAATTCTAATACTACGTTTGGATTGAAAGAATAAAATAATTTATTCCATTCTAATTGAAATGAGTTATTCTATATGTTCTCCCCCAAAGAACCAAACACAACTCTTTTCATTTGATATGAATAAATCATTATATTCCCATCCCGGGTTTAGGATGTGAGGTTAGGGTCAAAGTCAACTGATATAAAATCGCAGCCCTTCTTCACTCAGTACCATTAGGCACATTTAAACAAACTTTAGGTTTGGACATGATTCATAACAAAACTTTGAATTCATATGGGATGGAAGTAACTTATAGTGGAGGTTGGCCTACTCCATTATTTTTATTTTTATTTTTATTTTTATTTTTATTTTTTTAAAATTTATATTTTTATGAATAAATTTGGGAAAAGGGTAAGAAAGGGAATTTGTGATATTAATAAATAAAATTTAAAAAATTATAGCAGTTGTATTTAACAAAGTTATTTTAATATTTTATGATAATATTCCAATTATAAGTTTTAGGGAAAATGTTATTACAACACTAATTTTTAGCTTTTTTTAATAGTGTTTTGAACTATAAATATTTGTTACTATGAACTACAACCATTTATTTTGTAATAAGGTCTTGTAATTATAACATATTTATAGACTATAATCGTTCGATGGTCATTTGATTCGCTGATATGACTCACTTTTATTAATATAGAGGTTGATTTTTATTTTTGTTAACAACATGTTATTGTTATATTATTGGAGTAAAAGTATTTTTATCAAAATAAATATGTATTTAACTATATCTTTATAATTGATTTAGTGACACTTATCACTTTAAATGACATTTATTACTCTGACAGAGTCATTTTTACTCCAGTAATATCTATGGCCTAGTTTTTTTCTTGTTATCCCTTATTAATCAAACCAGATAGTTCATTATAAAGAATGGTAATTTGACCTATATAATTTCAGTAATAAAATTTATATATAGTATTTAAAATTAGACATTGTTTAAAATTTCTAGCTATACTGAAATTTATATTTTTAAAGATTTCTTACATTATTGTATCATCAAACAATTGATAAAGGCCTAAATATGGATTAATATCCTAAATTTTTAATGTTTTTTCATTTTGGGAATTGTCTTTTCAATTAGGGGATTAAATTTTAGGTACCCAAATCACGCCCAAAACATTGTATTATGGAAAAATTTCAATTCCATAAAATATTAAATATTTGTTTTAGTTGTTTTAAAAAAAAAAAAGCTAAAAAAAAAAAAGTTTGGACGGGACTAAAATCCGGACGTCCGGACTGGAACCGGACTCTATATATATATATATCAATTCTCTATTTAATTCCCTAATTTATTTTGGATAAATTTATTACTCTCTCTATTCCTAAAAGATTGTCGTTTTAGAAGAAAAAAGTTATTTTAATTTATTTGTCGTTTACAATTTTATAGGAGAATAAATTATTTACTTTCCTATATCACCCCTACCTTCTCTCATTGTTCCAAGAAATTCTCTCCATTGTATTAATAGTTTTCAACTTCCTATAAAGGGATAGTGATGGAATTTCAAACAAATTTTAATTATTAAATGATAGTATTAAATGATTTTCTTAATTCATGTGCAAAAATCTTAAACGACAATTTATATGCATTATTATTTGGGGTACGCACTAAACAAGACAGGACTTGTACCCATTGATGTTTAACAGAAGCAACCTAATTTCTAAGTCAAACACGAGTAGTTCTCAAATCTCAAACTTATAAAATGTGAGCTCAACTATAAATTAGGGTGCACATGTGACCTAAAAGAAGGAAATATATGATAGAAAAGTCAGAAATAATTATGCAAGACCAGAGAGAAACCTCCATGTATCCCGAGACAGAAGACTCGTGGAGGTGACTCATTTTGAGAATTGATTAAGGGATTGGATTGGTGGTTTGAAGGGCTGGACGATCCAGGTATTACTCTGATGACTAAATATATTTCTGGAATTTTTCCGAAGTCATGTGCCTGACACATAACCACTCCCCAACAAACCCTATAAATACTCTTTCCATTCCATTGGGAAGGGAGCTTTTTTTGGAGTTTTGACTTTTGACTTTTGACTCTTGGATCTTTTGGAGGACTAAGAGATTTGGAGATTCTCTCAACTCGAAGCACTCAATATGGCTCTCTGAATCCTTGCTACCCTGTTTTTCTCCCCTCTTTAATTCATCAATTAATTATGTACTCTTCGTGGATTTCTCTCCTTCTCAGTCAATACAAAACCCTAATCCTAACAAGGTACGACTCTCTTACCCACAAAAATCTTAGTTGGAGGTTAATTAAAAGAATTCAGGCAAATTACTAATCTACTCTTCATTAATACTTGGCTTAGTTTGACTTTTTTTCAATCAAAATGATCATTATATAATCAAAATCTATCCTATGTTTTTTTTTATAAATATATAAGTGGAAAAAATATAACCATAAGAATATATACCGAATTTATTACTACCTCTGATTTTCACGAGTTTGAAAATATAAATAAATATGCTCAATTTTTAATTATAAAATTAGTTAATTTAATCAGAAAATGTGGTTTCAATTGTGTGGTAAAGACATAACACATCTTAAATTTAAAATTTTGGGTGCATAATGATGAAGCACATGGAATGTGTTTTTGAGTATGCATTAAGCTAGCTAACTTGTGAATTAATGTGTTTGGTAACATGACATGCTTGATCCCAATGTAGGAAAAATTTGGATGGGGGTGGTAAATAAGAATTCTTGGAAAAGAAATTAAAGGTAGTTTTCCTTGTAAATTAAGTGTTTGGAAAAAAGAAGACTTTATTCACTTGTAAAACAAGTATTGGAAACCAATTGGGATCTCCATTACATATTATAGAAATGGAGTTTCGGCTAAGCAAATAGATAATTAACTTAAAATTTGTTCTAACCATTCCTAAAATAAAATGAAGATAAAAGTATTCACAGATAATAATAATTTATTATATTATTAAATAAAAATATGGAATTAGAATTTTGAAAAGATAATAAAATTGGTAGAATCGAAAGTAAAAATTCTTTTAGAATTTTTTTTCCTAGAGATATAAAAACAAAAGATATCTTCATTTTTCCTAATAGGTTGTATTTTTTTTAAAAAAAATACTTTACAAATTTGGATAATACTTATACTAATCTCGATAGAAAAGCAACAGATTGAACCAAAAATTTATGAAACTAAAAATTGATGAAACCAAGCTTATGCTTTTAAAAGAACTTAATTGGAGCTTTTAGATTTTGTATTTATTTAATTTTAAAAAATAAACCGAAATTAATAAGAGGAATCGAAACTAGGTTAAGGATTCAAGTGACCCGAACTGCATCGATTTCACCCTTAATTTAAAGAAAAATGGAAGGATAAAATAGAAATACCAAAATGTCCCCTAATCAACCCGGACGATATAAATAATAGTAATTTATTATATTATATTATTAAATGTTAGAATATTTAATTAGAATTTTTAGAAGATAGTTATATTTATTAAATACTAGTAGTTGATGCACGGACTAGTTTGAACAACGGATTGCACCTTTATTTAAAATCAAGACATTATAATGACGGCTAAATATACAAATTGTGTGCACTATAACTCACACACATACAAACACATATACATGTAAACAGTAAATCAGTAAATCAAAATTGGATTAAAGGGAGATTCTACAAATTTAATAACTTGTATTCATTCAAATTAAACAAAAAAAAAAAGTAGGAACACCAATTTTGGACGGAAAATTTTATCAAAAAAAGTGGCTAAGTTTACTATTTATTTCTTTTCTTTTTCGTTTATTAAAAAACTAAAAAATATAAGAATTATTTTTCGTCCATTTTTTTTTTGTTTCATGTTATTTTAAAACTTAGAAACAGAGCTTAAATTTACCTTTCAAATCCATTATGATTTTTTCACGCCGAACAAAGCTTTCCCAAGTCTGTTAAAATATTTGGAATACATTTGAAATTCGTCGGTACTCTGAGAATGCAAAGCTCCCCTAACTCGCCCGATTTCAATATCGGGAAGCGAGTCCACTCGGCCGGAGACTGCCGGCGAATCGGGACAGTGAAGTATGTTGGATTAGTGGAAGGCTATTCCGGGAACTGGGTGGGCATCGATTGGGACAATGATGGAGATGGCAAGCACGATGGATCCATTAATGGGGTTCGCTATTTCCAAGCTAAATCCCCAAATTCAGCTTCTTTTGTCCGCCCACAAAATTTGAGCTCCGGTATTACTTTATTACAGGCTCTCGAACTCCGGTACCGGTCCATTTCTACTAAAGAAGAAGAAGGTATCTACTGTATCTCAGTTGACATTAACATATACATGTTGTTTGAACATTATACTAGTGAGTTAATTTTCACCAAGACTGAACTTGATTGTTTATTTGGAGTCTGGGGTTATTGTGGTTTTGAAAAGTCTAAAAAAATACAAACTTCTTATGTATAAAGATTATAAGGGGGAAACAAAGTGGAATCATGAATATAAGAAAAGTAAATCAATGGGATAATTAGAAAGTTCCATAGAGTTGTTTTCTATTTTGTGAGGTTTATCTTTCATATCTAGGATATAATAGATTATTAGTTTTAGACTTTTAGTATGACAAAGTCTATATAGTATATACAGTATACCCGAGAATAGAAGTGATGGTAAGAGGTTAAATGGTGTTTAAAGTGGATAAATTAGGACAATCATGACAGTTTGTTATTGACACTTGTTCCTTTGGTTGAGTTTTTTTTTTGGGGGTGGGGGTACATATTGGGATAAGGGGGTTCTTTCTGCGGTGTATATGTACAAATAAAGTTCCAAAGTCTCATAATTTGGCACCTCAAATAACAATTTGTAATTTGAATATGATGATAGAGTATGCCTTTTTAGTAAGTACTAACGGCGGATTATGTTAGATTGTCTCCGATAACCCACTCTATATATAATGCATATGTAACGGCGGATTATGTTAGAGTATGCCTTTTTTGTATATGATGAGGATTGTAATGTTTTAAAGCATTAAGCTTTTCGATCACATGCATTGAATTGGTAGTGGTTCTAAAATTTGGTTGAAGCTCGGGGTCTTTGGCATGATCGTTGATTGCTGGATAATTCTATTACTCATCTAATTCTTGCTACAATTAAATTTGAGTTACATGCATTAAAATTCTAGCCATTGCCTTGAAAATTAGAGGGTGTGATTTTTTGGACCTTTCGCTTTTCAGTGTCTGATTTTTTCTACAGCATGTTTTGCTATGGTCTTTTTTCTTCTGACTTTCCTTGGTGTAGATATTATAAGTTAATGAATCTTGACATATCTGAATATCATGCCTTGTTCTGTTGCAGATGAAATGTACGTCTTTTCTGCAAGCAACACAAGAGTATCTGTCCAGCTCTTGGGCAAAGATAAAATTCAAGACAAGCTGCATCGATTTGACGAGTTGATAAGTGCATCACTGTACTATTTAGGAGTTAGCTCTTCTGGACCTCCTTCTCAAATCAGTGCCGCTGTGCCAAGTTAGCTAATTGCCTTTTTCATTCAACTTGTCTTCTTACAATTTCATTGTGACACCCATCATTCACTATTTCTGGAGATGTATGTTTTTATTAGTTTGCGCTGTTAAAGGATCTTCAAATTTGGTTGTGATGAACTGATGATGTCAAATCGTGGATGATAGTATGATACACTCTTGGACTAGATTCCTAGACCTACTAAACCCTCTATGACAAGTATTGTAAACCTAGTTCTGTTGAATTCACATCAATTAGCACACTACATTCTTGTGCATACTTGGCTGATATTCAAAACTTAAAATTAGCGGTACAACAACCTGAGAATCTAATTTCATCTCTGTTACAATTATTGTTTTACTAAACAAAAGAACTGCTGGATATCATATTGCTGATCAATTTTCCCTATTCCGTTTTGTGTTTCAACATGTCCTCTTATAAAATCTTGTTCCAATCATCTTTAGTGACTTGAACACTATTGTTGGCCTTATTTTGAGTTGCTAGATGATTCTCAGTGTTGGTTACATTTGGTGCTTCTGTCAATTGCAGATCTGAAGGAGCTTGATTTGACCGGAAATCTGCTTTCAGAATGGAAAGTATGTTTCTGTGCTGCAAATGAATACATGTTCCATCATGGTGCATTAATAGTTGAATTCAATCATATTTAACTGAAGATATTACACATCATTTTCAACTTCAAGTATATGAAAGTGAAGATTCTACTTATTAAATTTTATACGTATCAAGTAGTTGCTTTTGCAAATAATATGTATTCTGCTTATATAATATATAACCTTCACCTTTTTTGTTCTCTTTTTATATGTATATTTTTAATTTTAATGGGAACACCATTACCATTTGGGTGTGCATTTGGTAAATCCTGTCCCCAAGGTACACTATGAAGTTTTGAACCAATAACCTGTACCTATTAGAGACACCTATTATGATGCACGCTGCCACTTGAGCAAACTCTTGGGTTTATTTAATCTTAACTTGGAATCAGTTTAGAATTTATGAATGCAAAAGCTATTTTCTTCCCTTGGGGAAGTTGCCTTTCTGTTTGATTCTTTTGTTATATATGTTTTTTTGTTATTGTATTTTATATATCTCTTTTGCTCAGTTGTTCCTTGGACGTGATTAAAGTATTTTGATTTTGTCCTGTTAATCTGTGGCCTGGGTAAACTGTGCAATTTTGTTTGAAGTCCTGACGCATTAGCAATTTTACTTCATTGTTTTTACATATTTATTTTTTGGAACAAAAAGTTGATTATTAGAAACGGCTGCAAGTGTGCGTGTTTTTATAACATGTGAAATACAGTTCTAGACTTTGTGTGGTGAATAAACATTCATATATAACTACGTAGGCTAAAAGTATGAACTATATACTTGAATTCAGATTTTAAAAACTCGCATATGTAGTAATCATGTTTGTTGAAAATGCAAATTTTTTTTTCTATGATAAAAATATAAAAGGCAAATATCTTGTTACAGTAATTGAAATAACAGGATGTTACCACCAAGCATTGGCTTGGATGGTATCACCAGGCTTTGCTATAGTAAAGACCTGGGTTCAAATCCCCCTCCCCAATGTGGTTTTGTAATGAATTAATAGTACCCAAAAAAAAAGAAAAAAGAAATAACAGGATGTTCTCTACTTTGAGAAATTTTACAATTCATGCCAGTGGATGGTTGACTCTTGCTTGTAAAGCATACTCCTATGTAATTGGTTATCTCATATCTGCATGACTCATGCGCGTGTATGCTTCTTTCAAACTGGTTTTGTGAACTTTAGCTGCTAGAAGCTGGATAACCACTCTCTTGTTGGGTTTTTGTTTTCTTGTAGGATGTTGGCACCATCTGCAACGAGTTACCAGCTCTTACAGCTCTGAACCTATCCTACAATATAATGTCACATGATCTCATTGGATTGCCCCAACTGAAGAACATTCACATTTTAGTTTTGAACAATACTGGCTTAAACTGGGAGCACGTAAACCATCATGTTTTGTTCATGTCTTCCTTTATTTACTTTAGATAATATTAGATTAATAGTTACTTAGTCAAACTTGCAGGTTGAAGTACTTCAAGAATCACTTCCGGTAATTGAAGAGCTACATCTGATGGGAAACAGACTGAGGGAAATAAAGGTCTTTACACTTTCTTTAGTAGTCATAAATGATAAATTTCTTTTAGGCGGACAGCGACGTATTCAATTCCTATTTGAAAGCTATGAAGTATGTTATGGTTTGTAGCCGAGGAAGTTTAATTTTAATTTTTTTTCATGTAATTTATATTACCAGATAATATGTACTTATAAAATTTTGAAATATAAACCCCCTGCCTTTTTGAGATTTTCTCCAAATCTGATTATTTGGACCAAATAAGCGAATCAAACATTGAACTTTTTATAATTGTGAAAAGAATATTTTTTTTAAAGAGTCAAGTCCTAATAGGTTTAGTATTAGTAAGAAATCTGATCTCAAAAATCTGATGCAAAATATAAGTTGAAGAAAATTTTGTGATATTTGCAGCAAGGAATCTGATCTCAAATATTCTGTGTGTAGACGCTTTCCTGTGTATGGTCATATTGTTATATGTGATATTTTGCTGTATAATTTGTTTTTACATTATCTAATGTATAAAATATTTTTTTAGACAACGTCTTCCACAACCGTCCAAGGATTTAATTCTCTGCGGCTTCTCAATTTGGAGGATAACTGTCTAACTGATTGGAATGAAATCGTGAAGCTTTCTCAGCTACAAAGGTATCTGAAAGAAATGTCTTCTTGCTTGCCAGTTATTCTTATATTTTTGAGTTGATAAAATGTGCTTTCTGCATTAGTTTGGAGCAACTTCATCTGAACAAGAATAATTTAAACTACATACGGTACCCCGATACTGATGCAATACATAAACTGCTCGGTGGTTATGAATCAGTTGAGAAAAGTTATGTGCCTTTCCAAAATTTGCGTTGCCTTCTTCTAGGTAATTATAATACTTATTTCTTCTATGAAACTTGGTTCTGGTTGTTGTATTGAGTTATCACAACTAATAACTTATTCCATACATTTCCAGGAGGCAATAACATTGGGGATCTGGCTTCTATTGACTCGCTTAACTGTTTTCCTCGATTAGTGGTAAGGCATCATTTGTTTATTGCTAAACTATACAATTCAAGTTTCAAATTATTTGCCCCTTACTGTTTCTATTGTGCAACTTTGGTGGAGCTTTGCTGTAAGCTTTTGTGATTGCCAAAGTTGATTATGTTGGTTATCAAAATAACCTGACTATCTTTAATTCTTTATACTAGATGAGATAAAATAGGCAAGGGCATTGAAGCATTTTTACAAGTAAAAGAATTATATTGAAGATTGGGAACTTATCAATATATATATATATATATATGGAAGAACATTTGTTTGGATAGTGAACACAAATAAATATAGGCCTGAGCCACCCTACCATGTGTGACAACTGATACTAATGGCAAGAGATAACTGTCTAACATCAGCTTACTCCAGGCTTCCTCCTCTAAAGCTTCGTATAAACTTTGTGTGTGTTGGGGGTAGAGATTGGAGAGGAGTTTTTTCCCCTTCTTTCTTCCGAGTAGATTTCATCATTGATCAATGGGCTCTTTGCTGGTTGTTATTCTTATTTGACAAGGATATAAGGATTTCTGAGAATCCAGTAACTGAGCCAGGGAAAGGCGGCATCTCAAGATTCATTTTGATTGCTCGTTTAGCAAAAGTTCAAATTTTGAACGGGAGTGAGGTAAATTTTTGAAACTATATTGGGGGCCACTTATATTGCTCTCTAAGGTAAATAGAAGTTGATGCATCTTTGTTTTCTGCATATTTCAGGTTAGCCCTAGAGAAAGGAAGGACTCTGAGATTCGGTACTTTTTTTATTTCTTGTGCTTTCATATTAATTCAGGCTTGAAATGATATTCTTATGCAGGCATATATTTTGATGTAGACAGCCACTTGTATTTTGGAGGCCTTTTAGACTCCCACATATGCTATCTGTGCAATCTGTATCATGAACTTTTTGATTTTCTCTCAAGGCTTCTGTTGTTTTAAATAGTTTCTGGTTTGTTGATCTTATAACTCTACAGGTCAATTTATTGTTTGCAACATTTGGTTTTCGATCATAACATAATGTCCATGTCCTATAATTTAATAGAGATTAGGTAGCAATTAACTTTAATTAGGCAACACTGGCTTTTCTAGAGGTGATGTAGGAAAGTGCAAAAGTCAACCTCCTAGTGATTATGACTTAACCTAAATACCTAATTTAGATCCTGAAATGTTGTGTGAAGTGACCATGCCTTGAAGGAAGAAACCCAAGATCGAATGTACGCACTTGGGGTCAAGTTTATCTATCTGAAATAAAGCCTAAGGCAGCAGTAAAAAGCTCATTTTGGTGCTTATTAATTTGGTGTTCTTTGATTAAGAGTTTATTTGAGATGCTAAATCTTTAAGATGGCTTATTAAGTTAGTCGAAAGGGGTAGAAGTTGTGAATTAAGTAGACTTGATAAGCTAATACTCTGGTATAATGGTATTTATCAGAATTTCTAGTATTGAAAGGGTGGTCTACAGATCTTGGCAGGTGTAAATTACAGATAATTTAGGGAATTTTGAGGAACAGATGAATTGGGTTTCTTAACCAAATTCAAGGTATTTCAACAATTGTCAGAGGCATTCTTGCATTGCCTAGTCTATTTCATGTGAACTACTCTGTCTGTGGTTGGTGGAGGTGCCATGCTTCTTTCTGTTGGCAAACCTCTTTCTCAATAAGTGTGAGAATTTGCACCAGCGATTTTTCTTTTGAATTTTAATTTAAGATAAAAGAATATTATTTTATTCAAGAAAAGAAACCGTCCAAACCTTTTACAAACTTGATAAATTAATCACAGTTACCATGTATTAGTTATTAATGGGAGGTTATCCGTTATCCATGTTCATTCACACTTCAAGGTTGCATGAAATGTGTTGGGCATCTACTTTACTTCCAAGCTCCACAAATGCCTTAATGTGAAGTGACTTAATACTTTCCATGGACTTTGTCTACTGAGAGTACGGAATCTGCATTTGACTTGATTATTCTAGACATGTTGAGCAACACACTACAGAGCTATACATGATAACAACAATAAATGTCGATGATAAACTTACAAGGAGAATGAAAAGAAGAGAAAAAAATGGGAGAAATAAGATGATGAGAACTCAAATAACTGATGTAGGTTGCCTTTATTTTTACAAGTAACAAATGTAGTTTTGAGCATGCTGCTTAGTTTTCTCCAACACTTGAATGTTATCTCCTTGGCTATTGCGTCAGTGTCTTTTGTTTGCTAAACTTATTTTCCCATTTTCAAAAGCAAGAACTGAGTTCAGTTTCCAAACCCCATTCAGGTAACTACTAACCCCAACAATCTTCCTTGCAGTTATGTACGCTTAGTGATGTTGAAGTTCCACGGCAACCTGGAAGAAATAAAGCAGCTGCATCCCAGGTAATTTGATCATGTTAAATATTTCTTCATGTTCTTATTTTTTGTATAATAGGAATTTTTTACAGGAAGTTATTTTGAGGGGAGCAATTTTACTGCTGAATAGATATAAATAATGCATGGCACACCATTAAGGAATTTTGACATTACCTCTTGGTGGGCTCACAGGTTGGCAAATGGCACCAAGAAAAATATTACTCCCTCTTTTCCACAAAAAGAGTCTCATTTGCATAAAAAAATATGTTCCACAAAGAGTCCTCTTTTTTATTGATAGTAGTATAAAATGACACAATTTCCTAGAGCTTGCCATCATAATTTCATTATCATGCCATCACTATTAAACTTACAATTTTCTATTTCAAGGGTAAACACAACGAAAATACAGCCTTAATGTTTGCAAATTTTGCACATGGATTTCTTTTTGTGGAACATAGGGAGTATATTTCATCTTCCTAACCAATCACATAGGGCTGGAATAAAGTTTGTTTTTGGCACTGTAGATTTCCTAGTCCTAGGTGGACCTGTTGGTGCCGCCTAAAGCATAGTAATATTTTTTTTGCCTGTTTGGTACTTGCTTTCAGACTTTTCTAGGTTTGGGTGACTTGGTATAGCTAATTCCATTAACATTTTAGTTTAGGAAGGTGAACCTTAAAATATCTGTGTTTGTCTTTACATTCAATAAAAAACAAATATTGACGATTGTCCACTTCTTATGTCTTTTAACATGTCTGCAGGTTCTCTGAGCTTAAAGTATTTCATGGAATTGAGGACGAAAGGCCATCAAATGGAGCAGCAGGCCATCAGAAAATGGCTTCAGGGCTTATTTGTATGTACTTAACTTTTGCAATTAGCTTTTCAAAGACTAATGGTATAAATGTTGCTATTATTTGATATGCTTTATTCAGCCGTCACTTTGAAGTGTGTTGGAGCATCAATTGGTGAAAAGCCCCCAATGACAAAGAAGCTTCCAGCGAGCACCACGGTAATATGCGTATTTTCTCCAAGCATGTCTCATTCTGGTTGTGTTTTCAAATTTATGCTCATCTATATATATATATATATATATATATATATATATTCTGGATTTAGGTGGGAAAGCTGAAGATTCTTTGCGAGAGTTTTTTCAAGTTGAAGTCCGTCAAGCCTATACTGTTTCTTCAAGAAGAGGTTAGCATTAACATCTTATAGCTACTGATAAAAAAAATTGACTCTGAAATTGTGACGACTTTGGTGTATGACTGTAGAAAACTGCTGCATCTAAAGGTCGTTCTAATTTACTGCTAATCTGATTAACCATTTTGTTGGTCAATCTTTGAATACTGTTTCCCATTTCACCTAGTTTCTTCTAAATTGCCTGGGGCTGTTGAAGAAAGAAGCAGTGTAGTTTTTTGGACGTAAAAGAGTATTATTATTGCATTAGCGTCTGGGTAAAAAAGATTTATTTCAATTTGCAGGGTTCCCCATTGCCGACATTGCTTGATGATGATATGGCTTCCTTGATTGATGTTGGTGTTGGCCACGAGTTCACCATTCTGGTAGATGAAGAGAACTGATGCGAATCCCGGAATGTGGACTCATTGGGCCAGGCAGCGAAGCAAGCAATAGATTTATGTCAAATTTACTGATGAGTTACGCGTGGCTGTATGCATTTAGAAAACCTTTGAGTTTCAAAATCATGGAGTTCCATTCTTGTCAATATATAGACTTCAGAGTTGTACAAGAAATTGTTTGCTTAATTACTGGAGTTTCCTAATATCTGGGCTGCCTCTGCATGAACAATTCAATGAACTTTCCCTGTTCCCCTCCTGCTTGCTCTTCCTCGTGTATATTATTATGATTTTATGAATTTAGGGTACGTGGTAGTTTCACAATCAATCAATGAGTTTTAATCTTAAAAATGAAAAAATATAGACTTCAAGCAGCAGGAAATATGCTGATTACGTGTTCTATGAGAAATTGGTTGCTTAATTACCTAATTTCCTTCAATCTGGGCAGCATTCATTTGGACAATTCAAGCTGCCCTCCCTCTCCCACTTTTCATGCCTTTTAATGATAATATATCTAAGAAATTTGATATTTTCAGATTAAATTTTTATTGGCTAATATGTGTGTCATGCGTGTGTAAATATTAGAAAGTGATGTGAAAATATCAGTTTCTTATTCTAAATTATAATAATATTATTGTTGTTTTTTAAAATCGATTTGAGATATTTGCAACTCAAAATCGAGATAATTTATTAAAAATTATGAAATAATAAATATTACACTGAATAGTATTTTTTGGATAGTTTATAATATTTATCGTTGTATTGGCTGAAATTAAATAAATTTATATCAATTTTTAATTTAAAAATGTCTTAAATTAATTTTTAAAAAAACAATAATAATCCTATATTTTTTCAAAGGGAGAGAGCGTTACATGATGCCGATTATTATTTATGCAAGTGAACATGGTTCTAATCATGTCACCACTAGAATTGAGTTGGAATATGATATATGTTACGAATGTTTATGTTAATTTTTTTATTATCAATTGTATGGATATTACTTTAATCGTTCTCAAAACGATAAACAAATGTATAATTTTTTTTTGCTTTCGAGATGAAGTATATATTGAAGAGTAAGGCTGTAAAATGAGCAAATAGTTCGGGCTTGATTCGTATTCACTCGATTCGAAATATAAATGAGTCAAATATGAGCAAATTTTAAAATTCGATTAATTATTCGAACCTCCTCAAATTGTAATTTTCTATTGATACTCGAATCATATTGCCCGAATTTGACTCGATACATTTTATTACTCAAATCTGAGTCCTAGTGAAGTAAGAGTAACCAAATCATTTAAGGGATCCATTAATATATATATATATATATATATATAGAAAATTGATTAGGTCCAGACTCCCGACGGGAGTAAAATTCGGACCTTTTTTCTTCTTTTTTTTTCTTTTTTTTTAAAACAACTAAAAAAGTTAATATTTTATGGAATTGAAATTTTTTCATAATACAGTGGTTTGGGTGTGATTTGAATACACACAACAAAATATGTATGTACAGTCTGTACAGACTGTACATGTGACGCTCCTAAAACAGGTATACATCACCCATCTCGAGTCGCCAAATACATGGTACAGAATACAAATACAATCTTAATATACAACAATGATCATGTATAATACGACAAAAACATAAATCATGAGTTTAAATACAAATATTGTCTACTAGAGATTATACAAACTCAAAAGGAGTCCTCATTACAATTATTATCACACTATTTCACAGAATAGTGAGGACTACTAATGCAAACATCTAGGACCATCACTTTGTTCCCCGACTAGTCCCAGCTACGTTCTCATTTCCTGAAGAGAACAGTAAAAGAAAGGGTAAGCTCAACTAGCCCAGTAAGAAATATTAAGACTAAGATAATGTAGAATAATTTACTGTTAACCTTCAACGAAGTTAAACCGATAAAATATAACAAACATCAAGTTTAATCTGCGGTGAACAAGCAATCCATTAGAAGAGTCAAGTAGGGAATAAAATCTACTATCTTCTATGATTTAAAAGGTTTTTCATCACTTTTATCGTTGAGACTCAGCTTAATAAATAATCCACATCATCGAATCACCCTTGCACTACGGCCAATGATATTCTTTAGTATCACGACCACAAATTATCCATGCACTACGGCTTAAGATAATCATGTTTTCATTAATCTGTCCCCGATCATGCCATAAAACAATTCATCTTTGCACTACGGCCAAAGAGAATCCATAGCCATAATCATACCAAAAACTGTCCATCAATGCACTACGGGCCAATGAGGACTTTTTCCACATCATTTGTAACATTACGGTTATGATTATACCGAATAATCCTTGGTCATAATCATACCAAGTCCATCTATGCACTATAGGCCATAGATGACTTTCAACATAATATAAACATGAGGATGATGACAATGATATAAGAATTTAATAAAATAAGTTCAAGAATTAGTTTATCCAGGAACTGATAACGTTCAAATTGTCAACATGATACTGCTTTGTAGAGTAAAATTCAAGAATGCTTAGAAGAATATTTTCATAAAAAGATACTGGATGAAGCCTTGAAATATCGAGGATATTCCACTAATTTCATGGAGTATAGAAGTCAAAACTTTAACCAACCGAGTATAATAACGAATGGAATAACAAAAGAAATCACCATGCATGCGGTGCTTGCATAGGCAAGTATTCCAATGTAATAATAAGTAATCGAACCGGTCGGTAAAATAAATTGCACCGACTGGATGTTCCAACGTAATAATAAAGATTTTAACTGGTCCCAAGTAAAACGCATGTGATGTAATATTCCAACGAACAATAATAAAGATGGAACCGGTCCGTAAGTAAGCGCGCATGCGATATATTCCAATGTAATAATAAAGATTTTAATCGGTCCGGCGTAAAAACGCATGACATATGATATTCCAAATGTAATAATAAAGACGGAATAATAGAAGAATGTCACCAAGTATAGGGTAGCTCAGCGTATCACGAGTTATTCTAATAGAATAATAAAGAATGGAATAACAGAAGTTCTCTTCTTGAATACAAAAGAAATAACACCCCTTACAGTAAAAGAAACTGGATATAAGAGCAGTGAAGTAGCAGGCTTCTCTTCTTCTATAGATTTTCTCTATAGCTTCTCTCTATAATAAGTGCTCTATAGCTTTAGTGAATTGGTGAGAAATGAAGGAAGAATGAGCTTCTATTTATAGAAGAATATAGTTTCGATAATTGCACATTTTGAAATGGAAAATTACGAAACAATACCTCTAATTTTTCTTTCATTTTTAATTTAGTCCTCGCAAGTATTATCAAACTTACACCACCTCCTCCCTAATAGTAAATAATGTGAATCAATAGTAAATCATGTGCATCAATAGTTCTGAGACATGTGAAAATACTGAATTACAAAGATAAGACTCTCCATCTATACCTCCATTTTTAACTTAGTCATATAAGTATTATCAATCTTGCACCAACTCCCTAATAGTAACAAGAATGTGAAACAATAGTATACACATGTGAACAAATAGTTATAATCATGTGAAATAATAGCAATCAATTGCTCATTTATCCCAAGTTAAATATCCCATTAATCAAAATAACCTCCAGGACATCAATTTTTATCGAAATAAATATCGATTTTCACTAACACAAATAATTCCAACATAATGAAACTATTTTTATCAAAATATAAATTTTAAAATTTTGAAGTTTGACTTTTCCGTAAAAAGTCAATCGTTAACTTTTGACCAAATAGTAAAAACAAACAAATTTTGTGTTTATAGTCTATTTTACTAATTTCATCATTTCGGACTCAAATATCACGTCCAAGTCTCTCCAAATTCAACTCAAAGCACAACTTCAATATTAATAACATTCATCATTAATATTATAACTCATAATTTTTTATCAACCAGTCGCTTCTGTGAAAGAGGGCTTTCCAATAAGGATTTCTCTCTATTAAGGCAATTAGGTGACCAAACCTCTCCTCGATGAACTTCTAGATATTGTAAATATTGCAATTTAATAATATGAATAACTTTGTCATCTCAATTATCGACTTAATAATATATCATATAATGCAGATGATACTGTGACAATAATCGAATCAATAATATGAGAGATATGATGCAGCAATTACTATAGCAATAATTGAGTATAACTGAATGACTTCTCACGTAAGCATCAATAATCGATACTGCGTCTACTACGCAACCACGCCATTCATCAGACTTTTACTACTGAGAGTAGTTCAACAAGATTAATCTGGTAAAATTTCCGCCATTATTTTCAATAAAATACTTTTGTCGCTTTCTCAATCCGAAATAATAATTCCGTTAATGGGGTCCACCAATGATTATGCCGTCGTATTTGATATTTTCCGGACAAAAAAATATTTTCCGACCAATCGAATATTATATAACAACCTGCATACTTTGCAAAATTTATAAATACTACCCACAACTATAATATTATCTCAAATTCACACTATGATATTAAAAAAAATATTTCGAGAAAATTAAATATTTATTCGTAAAATTTGGAATTTTACAGTACACATATTTTGTTACATGTATTCAAATCACATAAAAAATATTATATTATGTAAAAATTCAAATTTCATAATTTTTATTTTTTTTTAAAAAAAATCCGAATTTTAGTCTGATCCGAAAATCCGGACCTGATCTATAAGTATATATAAACTTCCCCAGGATTTAAGGGTTAAATACGAACAATATAAATTATGTATGAAAAAACTATTATATGATGGAACGAAGAGATTAGAGATACCCTATTTGTCGAGCCAGACCCTAAAAACCCAAACAATTGTTAAGTGTTTAAAGCCAAGTCCTGGTAACTTATTTCCAAAACCCCAACTCGTAGCAACTATAATCAAGCTCCCATAAACTCTACTATGGTGTTGAGGCTGTTTGGCGATAGCGATGGCTCCTCGGACGAATCAAACGACATATCCAAGATCGAAATCAACAAAGAATTTGCTCGCCGTTACGAGCACAACAAGAAACGCGAGGATTTGCAGCGATTAGACGAGCTCAAGAAGAAAGGGGTTATCGACGATTCAGAAGATTCCGACAGCGAAGAATCATCGGATGAATTCTCGGAAGACGATGGTAAGAAAGATTTGGAGTTCTTCAATGCGTTGCTTAAGGTAAAAAATAAAGACCCAGTTTTGAAAAACAAAGAAGCTAAGTTATTTGAGTCTGAATCTGAAGACGAGATTGGGGAAATGGAGAAAAAGGGTAAGAAGAAAGAGAAGCCAATGTATTTGAAAGATGTGACGGCAAAACATTTGATTGAGGAGGGGCCGGAGTTTGATGATAGAGAAGAAGAAGAAGAGGAGGATTTGAAGGGTGTTAAGAGTTATTCTGAGGAGCAAGAGGAGTTACGGAAGGCGTTTTTTGAGGCTGTCGAGACAGATTTAAATGGGGATGATAACGGGGAAGAGTTGTTTAAGGTGAAAGAGAGTGCGAATAATGGGATGGAGGATGGGCAGGATGAGGATGAGGATGAGGATGACGCCGGAGAGGTTGATAAGAAGTTGGATGAATATTTTGGGAATGAAGAGAAATTGGACGAGAATTCAATGTTTCTGAAGGATTATTTTAGGAATAAAATGTGGTTGGATAAGGGTGATAGTGGTGGGAAGGTGTTGGATGAGGAAGATATAGATGTTTCGGAGGATGAGGAAGAGGTTGAAAGGCAAGAGGATTATGAGAGGGAATTTAATTTTAGGTTTGAGGAGAATCCGGGGGATAGGGTTATGGGACACTCAAGGGTTGTGGAGGGGTCGGTGAGAAAGAAGACGAATGCGAGAAAGTTGCAGAGGGAGAGGAAGGAGGAGAGAATGGCGCGGGCAGAGTTTGAGAGGAAGGAGGAGTTGAAGCATTTGAAGAATTTGAAGAAGAAAGAGATCAATGAGAAGCTTAGGAAGATTAGAAAGACTGCAGGGATTGAAGAAGACGGGGTTTGGCGGTTGGATGCGGATGATTTGGAGGAGGAATTTGATCCGGAGGAATATGATAGAAAGATGAAAGAAGCTTTTGATGATGATTACTATGAGGCAAATGATGTGGACCCAGAGTTTGGGAGTGATAGAGATGAAGATGGTGGTGAACTTGAAAAACCGGACTTTGATAAGGAAGATGAGTTGGTTGGACTTCCAAAAGGTTGGGATGATATGCATGGGTCGGGTGATGGGTTTGAAGCTGCAAGAGAAAGGATCTTGAAACAGAGGGTACATAACAAGGAAGAAGAAGAAGAAGAAGAAGAAGAAGAAGAAGAAGTAATAGCTGCTGATGAGGGTAAGAAGAAGAAAAAGTGTAAAAGGTCTCATTTAGAGGAGGAGGTTCTTAATAAAGAGTTGGATGAGTATTATAAACTAGATTATGAAGATTCAATTGGGGACTTGAAGACAAGGTTCAAGTACAGACCTGTTAATGCTAAAAGATATGGACTCAATACCAAGGAGGTTCTATTGTTGGATGACAAAGAGTTGAATCAACATGTTCCTTTGAAGAAGCTGGCCCCTTACAGGGAGAAGGAATGGAAGGTGCCTCGTATTAAGATATACAACCAAAAACTGAAGATCAAATCTATTCTTGAAGGAGAGGAGATATCAGATACCCAGAACAACCGTAAGAGGAAGTCTAGAGATGATGATAAGCCACATACTGAGGAATCAAATGGTGATATAAACAGTCTATCCAAAAGTAGCAAGAGAAGGCATCGTCAAGCTCCATATAAGTTATCACAATCAAGGCTTATGGCATATGGAAAAATTCCTTCTATGCCAAAGAGTAAAAAGAAGCAATAATGCCTGCGGTTCTGTCATATGCACTATGAGGTATTCTCTTAGATGAACTTAACTTTGGGGTTACTGTTATGTTTTTCTAATGATTGTGCACCTGCTGTAAGGAAACTAACTATTATGGCGTGGTAATTATAGTAGGACCACTAAGAGACCCTTTACCTTAGATAGAAGACATAGGTTCAGACAAGTAGGATCCTTTACCTTATACATGAGACATAAGAATAGTGTCCTTTTTTCTTTGGCACTGGTCTTTGAACTCTTTGTTTGAGTCATAAAGTTTTCACCTTGAAAGTTAGAAAAAGTAACTTATAAGCTCATGTCCCAACTTAATTTATGTTTACCTGGCTCTCATGGTGCCTTAATTTTTTTTAAATTTTAGGTATTATTTGCATGTGCTTATAGTTCCTTAAAATAGATTTACTTTTCCATTTAAAAGGACAAGGTTATGGGTACTTTACTAAAGCATGGAATTAGCATTCAAAACTGAAGAGCATTTTTGAGGGTTGATGATTTTACGAGCTGTCTCTCCCTCTTTCAGTGGATGGACAAGGTTATGGATTCTTTACTAAGAGCATGCAATTATTCTTAAAACTGAAAAACACGCTTGGGGTTGATGATTTTACGAGCCCTGTCTCTCTTTTGGTGGATAGTTGTAGAAAGTAGCGAAAACGTGTCTATAAATTTTAATAACTTCACTTATCAAATTATTATTATTATTATTATTTTTATTGTTATTATTATTATTATTACTTACAAACTTCTTACTCCATGAATCTGAATATGCTCTTGGTCCACTCCAACTTACCTAAACAGATCTATGCCATTATCTTTGATAAAGTTCAGCACACACTCATGGGTCTGGATATCCTACACCTCAAGTCTTGTGGGAAGGACTCTCCTAATTCACAAAATTACGTTTGATTTGTCAAACTATTTGATGCAAACCCCGTGGTTCCCTTCAAATATTTGCGATAGACTGGAGAACGCTAGTTGTAGATGGCTTTGGTCCAGTGATCATAACAAGAAAGGTGTCCATTTGATGAGTTGGACACAGTTACAAAAAGGAAAAGTCAGGGAGGTCATTCCATTAGAACTTGCAGAGATCACAACGTAGCTTGCTGTCCTAATTTGTTGGGAAAGTGATCAATACAGAGAATTCCTTGTGGGTTGAGACTCTGAATACCAAATAGACACAGGGACGGCCCTGAGTTTTTAATGGCCTAAAGCGACAATAAAAAAATTTGGACCTATTTCATTGGGTAAATTTTTTGTGATCCTTTGAATTTAAACTAACGTGGGATGGTCTGTTTGGGTATATATATACATAACACAAATACCTCTTGGGGGCCTAAAAATTTATAAATTTTAGTGGGCTTAAAGCCCAGGCACCTTGGGCTTTAGCCCAGGGCCGGTGCTGCCAAGACCTTTGACTTGCATTCATAAATCTGGGGCATCCACATGGAGGGGAGTAATGATTTTAGGCTGCGTCTTCCTCTTCCAGCCAGTAGTTGTAGAAGTAGTGTCATGTGTGTATCATTTTTATAGGCGTTATGCCCTATGGAACTGAATATGTTAGTGCAAGTTGAAAATATAGGAATCTTAACCATACATGAAATTTAGTCTTGATCTCTTAATGCCAGTAGCATATTTGGAATATTGGATTACATAGAACAGATTTTTTTTTTTTTAAAAAAACATTAAATATAAGGGAGAAAGCTAGACCCAACTCTTATGATGTGGGGTGAAAACTTCTAGGCATAAAACGTTTTGAGGTTGACTGTAACTGTTTTTTTCCATTAAACCCCTTTCAGTATTCAAAATATTTTTTTTTTCAAAGTTATATGTAACAGCTAAGGATATTATAGTTATCTGAAGTAGAACTTTTTTTTGGGGGGTGGGGGGTGGGGGGTGGGGGAACATTCTAAGAATATTTGATGAATACATGTATTAGAGTTAGGAACTATGCAAATAATTAATTTCGTTTTAATTCATACTGTTCTAATTTGTATGCTTGATGCATTATTTTGGAATCCTCTTAAAAGCGATTAGAATCAACTAATCAAAATATGATTCTCATTGATTTTTTGGGTTTACACACTCCCTATCAGAATCCACTGATTCACTCTTTTTAGTGTTCTTGTATGAGCTTACTGGAAAAGTGTGGCTCAGTTTTATTTTTTTGGATGCTAAATAGTTATCTTTTTTATATGTATTGTTGTCACATTATAATTTTGTATGCATCTGCTTCTCTTTTTCCAACATTGAAAATTGAGTTATCTTTGAGATTTTGCTGTTGTCCGGACTCTGAATCATCAAAAATTTCTCTTTTGCTAGTAGTTTGCATATTTTTATGTGGGTATTTTGGATGGTCATTTTTAAGATTAGATTGTTCATACGAGATTAAGAGTATTTAAAATTCCTTACGAAGGTCTGTGGTTAGGTAAATATCTGCAATCTTGGTCCAGGAAGGAATATCTGTGAACTGCAAGTATATAGTTCAGTGTCATGTCATTTTCAGTCCCTAGATTTATATAGATCTTCAAGGCAAAAATGCCCTTCCTTTATATATTTGTATAGTTTATGTGGACTATTTTCATTTTGTTGTGATAAGTTTGCAAATCCGACCATTCAATATTCAGCTATTCATCAGAAAAAAACCCAGAGGAAGAACATGAAAAAAGGAACGTAGGAAGAAACAACTTAGCTCTCATAACTAACTGATGGAAATGTTACAGTACAGGGCTTTATATGCTATTACATAAGCAATCCTAACTATTCTAAAATAACTAATAAGAGAAAGACAGCTGTCCTTGTGAACTATTACAACCATTTTGTGTTTTATCTATTTGTATATTAAACACTAGTATGCTGCAAACATTGTTCCAGTTGAGCTTTGACATTGTATGTACAGCTTGATTAGCATTGATATGTGCTTGATATGTAGGATTTGCACCTGCCTTGGAACAAAGTACTGTAGTATCTTCAATATGTTGCAAGCATTGCCATCTTATTTAGGAAAGTAAGCTTTAAACAATAATATTGTTGAAGCTTCTATTCTAACTTGTGCAACAGTTATGTGGTTTCTAAGTTCCAATTGTGAGGATCTTTGGCTCAAATACTGATGTTGTTTTAAAAAAATTTGATGTCAGAGTTTGAGATGAATTATTTGTTGCTTGATGCTTTCTTCTGGAACTAGTTTTTGTGATTCTGCCCCCTCATTTTTTTTTCTAATGACAAAACAAGCATCAGACATGATATTTTGGTCGTAGCAACAGCCCTTCATAAGTTGTCTGAAAAAATTTAAATTAAACCTAACCACTTCCGCATATTATTTGCTATGTGGTTTTAATTTCGCTATCAAGTGGGCTTTCAGTAATTACTCTAATGTGTGTAGGTCCTTGTTCAGAACTCAACTGGAGTAGTTGCTGATTTTTGGCTAAAGATGTTGGAATGCTACAGAAAGTTACTTGAAGAACTAATAGCAAAGGTAAACATGGCTTTATTGATTCATGGAAAGCGTACTGGATACAAGCTTACCCGAGAAGTCTGAAGAATATTGTACTGAGAAACTCGCATCAGATACAGTTTTTTTTATTTCTTCCCATCAGATAGGTTCACATTTAGTCATCTCATTAGATGGCAGATGATAGCCTTTTAAGTAGTGGATTTGATGAATTTCTTCAAATGGATATTGAGATTTGAAGATTTCTATTGCTAAATTTTGAGAAAGATATATTATGAGCTATAAAGATTTCTATTCCTGAGAGATAAATTTTGCTAAATTTCTTCACATGTAGAAGTTTGATTTTAAATTTTCTGCCTACCTTTACTAAGGTAATTTATAGCACTGTTCATTCATGCTGGTGATTCTCATAGCACTCAGTTGTATCAAAGGAATCAAACATTGAACAATAAAATACTTTGTAGGAATAAAAATAGGTACCTTCTCTAATGGGAAATTACCCCCCCCCCCCCCCCCCCCCCTCCTCTTCTACCCGCATGGACAGGGATTAGGGAGTAATATAGATACTTTAACATAACCATTTTGACAATGAGATATCCCAATAGTTCTCAAACTAATAACAACCATATTATTGCAACCCTTATGATGAAATGTTGGCAGGATATGATTTTCTGGATTTATAATCCCCACATAATAATGTCATGAATGAAGTAATCTTAGGGGCACTTTGGGTTGCCTTTAGAGTTCTTCATGTCTCTATAACAAGGGCACTCATCTTTGTGATCATAAGTCCCTGAAGGCACACAATGACACTTGTTACAGCAGATTCCACAGTACTTGAGGCACCTATCCTTACGTCCCGCCTTGGAGCACCTCACCGCGCACTTGGAGTTGCAGAAACCCGAACCAGTAGCCATTGTTGTATCAATCAAGCAGCTGACTATAAGAGCCATAAGCAAGAAAGTTGCGAAGGTTGGCTTCATCTTTCTAGTCTTTCTCCTTCCTTCCCGGAAATATTAGATATATGTTGTGTGGGGGAAAATAGGTTGATCAAAAGGTTGTATACATTTTAAAAGAATTGAGATAAAATGAGTTTATATATGTATTTGGGGAGAGAATAGAGATCGATCCCAACAATACCAAGACAAGATAGAAAGTGTGAATGAAGTTCCTTATTTCATCATGCTCACGACTCTTATTTAAAGCCCTAATTGTTGGAACTTTTATGTCACGTAACTTCTTGGGTCTATGTTTTAACCCTTGAAAAATGTTTTGTATTACACTTCCGAGAGTGAGTGTGCACCAGAATGTAGTATAAATACCTTATGCGACTCTAATCCTCGTATGTTAGATATCTTCTTAATATTATATATATATGTATATAGTCCGGCTCTCTCCTGCGAACCATAGGAAACTAATAATGAACTGTCTATAGCAACGATTTTTATCGCCGATATAGTATAAAAACCGAAGCCTATACTATAATGACGGACAATACCGCCACTATATAATTTTGATTTTTTTTTCATTTCAACTATAGTTATTTGAAGAGACTCGATATATATATATATATATATATATATATATATATATATATATATGTATGTATGTATGAATAGCACAAAAAAGCCATCCATAGAGGAGTAACTGATTACTCCCTCCGTCTCATAATATATAGATGATTTTATTTTTTTAAAATTATTTGACGTTTTATATAATCTAGAAAAAGTAGTCATAATCTTTCCAAAATTACCCTCATAAGAAATGTTACGGATGAGAGAGTATGAGATAAATATATAGTAAATGGTATTATAAATATTTAATGATATACAATCATTTTCTTAATTCTTGTGCACAACTCTAAAACGACTACTATTTATGGGTCACGTTTTTGGTAGAGATAGCTACGGGTAACTTGTTTGGTGACTTAATTAGGATTGTTGTTGTTAGCAAATAGGAAACGGAAATAAATACATGTGCACTACATGACCACACCCTTCAATTTATCTACAAATTGGCAAGGGAACTTGTTGCAAAGGTGGTAATATCCTTTTTTTTTTATCGTTTTATGTATAAAAAGAGTCTCGTTATATATAATATACGAGATTGAATAGTATTATAAAATTGACATACTACATAAAATATATCGTTAAAATATTACGAATCAGGGGCGCACCCAAAAATTCAAGTGAGAGGGGGCTGAAAAATTTATGATTTTTTTTTAATTAAGCACTAAAAAATATTAATGTAATATTAAAAACATATAAATATATAATATAAAGTTTTATATATTTTTAGTATTAACGTACATATAAATTCATTTACATCAAAACACTTTAAATAGTATTAGAGTAAATGTTAAGGGTTCCAAAAAATTTTCAAATGCATCTCAAATACATGTTATTATTACATTTGTTCAATATTATGATGGATCCTATACAGTATAACATGCATATTTGAGATAATTTGAAATACCAAATTTGAGACACCTAATATTAACATTAATATTAATTTTATTTATCCGACTTTAAAGCTAACAAATTATTATTACATTGTGTTTGTCGTGTTATAATCAAGTTGACATGTACCCGAATTAGAGTTGAGTTCTACCTCGCTAACCACCATTGATGCTATAGTCACCAATCTCCAAACTCGTCCAAAAAGAAAGAAACCCCACCATAAACCTTTCATTGACCCAAATGAAGAGCAAAAATAGAAAAAAGAAGAAGAACACGTACCCATGAGCAAAAAGCTTGAACTGAATCAATTTACAATAACAACAAAATCTGCTCAGAATGCAACACCATAACTCTAAAACTGAATCTGGCGACCTTCTAATCTCTCAAACTTTCATCTTTCAGCCTCCCCAAATGGCCCATCTTAGATCTTTGCTTTTCATGACTTGTACTCTTCGCGCTCCTCCTTTGAGAGTTTCCTTTTGTTATTTCGTTGCATATATTTTACATTTTTAGCTTGAGGGTATTTTTAAATTTGGGGTTTTAGCTGTGTAATTGATCTGTGTTGTTAACTAATTGCATTGGAATTTTACAATGATTCTATCTTTCTAAGCATTTTATGCTCATGGGTATGATGGTTTTTACTTGTTTACTTGTGGGTATGGTCGAAGTCGAGGTTTTAGTTGTGCAATTGATCTGCGTTGTTAACTAATTGTATTGGGATTTTACAATAATTCTATCTTTCTAAGCATTTTCTGGTCATGGGAATGATCCAATTTGGAATGGAAAATTGAGGGTGTGCAACTTTAATTGGAATATGAAGTTTTTCTTGGATAGTAGTTGTGTTTGTAGAGCTATGATTTGATCGGAGATTTGGAAATTTTGTTGGATGGTTGTAGACCTGGCAAATGTGGGTCCAAAGTCCGCGGGCTTCGTTCAATCCGACCAAAAAATGGGCTGACAAGATTTTTTTTATAAAAACTTCTGACTTTTTTACTTCTACCAAGACGTCTCTCATGGGCTTCATGGGCTCAAAAAATATTAAAAAATAGGCATAAACCATCTTCGGTCTGCGGGCTATGGGCATACTTTTTTTGATCAGTAAACAGACGAATTTTTTAATCCGACCCATTTTGACCCGACTCGATCCGTACCCGCCCGTCTGTTTGCCACCTCTAGATGGTTGTCACAATAGCAGGGGGGAGAGAGAGAGAGAGATAGTTTCGTTAGTTGAAAAGAGGAGGGAGAAAAGAAAGAAAAAGTATGAAATAGGAGAGAAAAATGGTGGTCAAAGAAGATAAGGAGTAAAATAGTTAAACTTGAATAATATTTTTATGTCAACATTTAAAAAGAAAATTGATAAATTCACAATACACAATGATATTATTACAATAAAATTATCGTTATAGATCTTATAGCGATATTTTTACCGTAATTATACATTTATTACGACATTTTTATTGTGAAAATATTAAAAATTGTTGTGAAATATTAATTTACTTAAAAAAATCACATAAGAAAATTGAATAAATTATTTGACGTCCGCAGTCAAATTATACAAAATGACCTAATTAAAAATTTTAAAAAATTGAGTGAGCGAATTCTATTTTTATAAAGTTTCGTGGGGGCAATGCAACGAGAGAGACATTTTTCATGTCCCCTTGCTTAACACCAAATAAGTTTAGAATTAAATAAGGGGCAAGGGATATTTGTATATGTTTTGCCATTCAATTTATTACCCATTGGTGCGTATCTTTCTTATCGTGCGCACTTTCTTCTCAATTCACTCTCTACAATGGCGAACTTGAAGACTGATTCTCCCCTCACTCGTCGCATCGTCCTTTCGTTCATAGACTTCCTGAATTCTGGTACTCTTTCAATTTATGCTGAAACTATGTGAATAGGTTAGTAATTTGTTGAACTTTTTCCCTCTGTTGCTAAAACATGTATTTTAGGGTTCTTAAACAGGTTTTGCCGTAAAAACTATGGAGTCCAAAATTAGACAGGGTAATTGTACTGATCATAAGGTAGATTGGGATACTTTTAAAGCTATTTCCATGAAAGAGGATTTTCTTACGTTACTAACAATTTTGGAAGTGAATTTTTATTGGAAATGAAATTTTTTATTGTATTACCCCTGTTCCAAATTATAAGATCATTGTTGGGAGGCAATTCTTGCTGGTTTGCTTGTCTTCAAAAGACCTAATTAATTTAATTTTATTTAAGTCTTGGTGGAATCCTTGTGAAGCTGCACTCATTTTAATTTTTTTCTTTAAAAGTAATTTTCATTTGTTACAGTTGAACCTGCTCCTGGTGTTGATCTTGAAGGCCTTGAGGTGGCAAAGGAATGTTTAGCAGATGTGTTTAAGATTGATCCATTAATTGATAGTCCATCAAAACCTGATTCTTTAGTTGACATATTCAGTTCAAGGGAATTTATCGAACAGCGTGAAACTAAGGCAGATTCAAGTCATGACCAATTCTCTGCTGATGCTCCTAGTACATCCTTAGCACCTGATGTGACTGATGCCAATCATGCAGCAACATTACAATTTCAGGTTCTTTATTCAGCTGCCCATTTTCTTTTCTTTTCTCTTGATTTTGTTTTGCTTAGTTGATGGTTCATACTTAATTCTGTGAATAGCTAACACATTTCCTAAGTTACTGGTTAGTCTTTCTGTTTTAATTATTTTAGTTTAGCATGTGATATATTATCTCCAAAAATATATGTTGCTTGTTTTTCTTGAAGTAAAAACTTTATCAAAGTGAATAAGTGATCAAAAGGAGCACACTCATGGTCATGAAGAAAGTTCACAGTCTACTAACTTTGAAACGGAAATGTCTTCCAAATATTTCAAACAAGAGTTTTCAGGAATCTGAATTTTGAATTTTCCCACCCTTTTAATTAGACAAGGATTCTACATAAAAGGATTTTTCTGACCAAAAAAAGAAAACAAATATTTAAAAATAAAGTCTTAATGGTAACTCCTTATTTATTAAGCAACAAATCTTTAACAGACTTAGACATCAACCATGACAACCCCAAAAAACAATAATGAGATGCCAAAACTCTACTGACAGGACAGTGCAGTTATATGATCCACACTTGATCTTGAAAACTATGATTTCTAACCAATGAAATGATTAAGGTTTTATCCCCTTATTTAAATCACATATTTGATGGTCTTCTATGGTTTACTTTCTGGAATTTGAATTCTTGATGTTGGTTTTTTAGCCATGAATATTTGGTTTGATGCGGTTTCGTGTTCCCTGTTTATTCAGGACAAAGATTGGACAAGAGAAGCTCACATGGAAGGTAAGTGTTCCCATCTATCTGGTCTTGGTTTCTATTATTTTCTCTGTACTGGTGTTTATAGATGTACCGTAGTTGTTGAATGATGTTTTGAAGGTAAATCACAATTGATTTCTAAATGTATGCTTTGTAAGAAGTCTCCCGTTACAAATTTTATGATATGCTTCTTTCCTTTTATTGTACACAGTTGTCCGCAGATAAAGTTTTTTGGGGTCTGCGCACCTGATAAAGAATAAAGATCATTAATATTTAGCCTTTGTTAAGGGTGTAGACGGTTGGTTTCAGTTGGTTTTTTGACAAACTAAAAAGAATGTAATCTATTAAGTCAGTTTTCTACAATCAAAACCCGCGCTGACCATTTTTGTCGGTTATGTCATAGGTGATAGGTTTAGTTCAGCTCAACCTGTTTAAGTCGGTTTTTCGCTTTAGACCAATAAATTAGGGACAAATTGCATTTTTCAAAAATTTCCTATTGAACATCAGTAAATAGATGTCAGCGAGTACACTAAAAGAATAATTCCATTTAGAAGTTACTCAAATACAAAATCTTAGCACCCAAAGAAACATAAGAAAGATGGAGCATGTTGATAAATTAGGATTTTGTGACTTGAAAGTGATAAATTAGGATTTGCATTAGAAAACCTACGTTAGGATATACATTTCGATTCTTCAGATTCTTCTCCTACTCAACCATGGAGATGGAGATGGAGATATGCAGAGATGGAGTGAGAGGCAGATGGTGAAAATTAACGGAACTTGAAAGTAAGCTGTCTATCTCTCATGTATTAAATCATACTCCCTCCATCTCCCAAAGGATGAACAAAGTACAATTTGCATACATATTATAAGATAAGTAAAAGTAGAGGAAAGAGAGTAAAAAAGTTTTAAATTTATCCTTAGTGGCCTGACGTAGTCGAAAGCAATGAACTAGATTTCGTTCTAGTGCCAACGTACCTAGAATCCACTAGGTAATATTCAACTGGAATCCACCAACAAAAGAAAACTGGAATCCACCAGACGAGAGAAGACTAATCTTATTTATGAATTCAAAGCTGCCCTTTAGTTACATCTATCAGAGGTTTAAATAATATAATAACTCTCAACAATAAAAAAGGAAACTACCTGATTATTAGCCCTGAATATTGTCCCTGATTACTAGCCCTGATAACTAGCTCCTAATCATAGCATGATACTAAAGGAAGAATGTAGGAAACAAATAAAATCAGATCCAGAAAATTAATGTAACTGCTAATTAATAATTTTTGTCCCGCCTAGATTTCAAGTGGTCGATCTGCTCCATAAAATCTGCTGCTAATTGCTCTGCATCAGTCCCTCCTCCTTCAAAAGAGCTCGACCTCTAGTTATGATCAGGATAAGACAATGGCTGTGACGGAAAATATTCATGTAAATCTGCCACGTTGAATGTCTTCAAAATGTTCATATATGAAGGAAGGTCTATGATGTATGCATTATCGTTGATCTTCTGAAGAATTTTGAAAGGACCGTACTTCTTAGGCTTGAGTTTGTTGTATGAACATGCTGAGAATCTCTCTTTTCGCAGAAAAACCATCACCATATCACCATCTTGAAACACCTTAGACCGGCGATGCCCATCAGCTGCAACTTGTATTTTTCATTAGAAGCATTAAGCTTGGACGTGACTTCCTCTTGAATTGAATGCACCTGTTCAGCCATTTACTCAGCTGCTGTACTTGATCCAGGTTGTCTAGGTAAAGGAGCTAAGTCTATGGCATGTCGTGGGACCTTTCAAGAGACCACCTGGAAAGGTGACATCCCAATAGAATTGTGAACAACACTATTATAAGCACTCAGGCTTGTGCTAGAGCATTATCCCACTATTTGGGTTTGTCTCCACAAATTCCTCGAATCAAATTTTCTAAAGTTCGATTTACTACCTCAGTTTGACCATTTGTGGCATTGTTATCAAGTCATCGCCTAGGCAACACTTAGTTGTCGAGTCGGTGAAAATATTTAAGGCGTCTGGGCGACTTGGTCGAAAGCTAGAAAGCCGAGTGCTCAGCTAGAAAAGGTGACAACTTGGTAGCGACTTGGATGACTTGATTTCAAATCGGTTGACTTGGATTTTACGAATTCGTGGTTTGACTCATTGGGGGTTAAAAAAGGTCAGGCAATTAAAACCTAATCGATCGATCGCAAGATTCACAACAAGCCAACAAAACTTATACAGAGAGGGAGAAAGGGGAGAGCAACAAAGAGGGAGAGTGTAGCGACTCTGGCGTCGACTTTTGGCAAACTTCGTGACCTTAGGTATGTTCTTCTTCTACTCTAATTCTCTTCTTCTCCTCTTTTTATTTTTCTTTCTTTTATCCTTCTTTTTGGGTATTATTTTTTAGAGCAACAAAGAGAGTGCTTTGCTTTGTTGACTGACTGCTCTTTTTTCTTTTTTTTTGGATATTTTGACTTCTTTTTGGGGTTGGGGTATTCCGACTTCTTCTAAGTTGACTGCATTCTATGCTTTGACCATGGTACGCTCACGTGACAATCTTATGGCCTTACTATACGCATGCAAGTATAGCAGAGCAGAATTGAATTAAAATGAAGTAGTAATTGCTTTGATTTTTGTATAGTTGAAGAACTTGACCAACTAATTACTGCTCATTTGTATTTGTACATCTGGACACACGATTTTTGTATAATTGAATTGAATTGTGGTCAAATATGCTATGCTATGGCCTATGCAACTATAATTCAAGAGATTATAAGCAAAAAAAAAAAAATGCTATGCAACTATAATTCAAGAAATTATAAGAATAAAGGTTTTTTTTAAATCTTGTTAAGTGTATGACTGTATTATGCTTTTGTTGAGTGTTGCTGCTCAGTTCTTTTTTATATGATATCTGATGCATTGTTGTCTTGTGCTTATAATATAGTTATAAATTGTATTTTGTAGATAGTTAAATGGCAGAAAGTTCGGAAGCGAAGGGTTACGATCTAAGTAAGGATATCCTAAAAGAAAGACCAAGTCTAAGGATCCGAGATGGAAATATAGATTTTGGCCGGAATTGAGCGATAAAAATCTCGTGCAATACTTTGTGGGGGAAAAAGGTTCGCGGAGGAATCAAGAGATTCAAGCAACATCTTACCGTTGGGTATGTGGACGTGTCTTAGTGTCCTCGAACTACAACAGAAATTGCAGAAATTGCAAACGACACGCATCAAACAATAATGAGTAACAAAAGGAATAAGCCAATTTAATTTGATGACATTGATGAAGTAGAAGAAATTCAGTCATTTAATATTCCAAGCCTTCCAATACTTCTTCTGTAGCTGTTCCATGTTCTGGGACTGCATCTAAAAGGATGAAGAAGGCATTTCAATTCCCTACGCCACAGTCACAGGCAAAGACAATTGAAACTTATCTTAGGAAATTTCCTGAAGAAGTTATGGATGAAAGGCATCGCAACGGTCTTAGCCAAACAACTTTGGAGAATCGTTTAAGGTCACCGGTAGAGAAAAACAAATTCAAGAAGTTTTGAGGTGATGATAGAGGCTATCGGGCAATATGGGTCGGGTTTGAAGCCACCTTCGTATCACGAGTTGAGAGTCTCTTTTAGGAAAAACAGAGGAACTGAAAGGAGAAACACAAAGCTTCTTGAAAACAGTACGGTTGCACTCTTATGTCAGATGAATGGATAGACAGAAGAGGCAGACACTTGATAAATTTTCTTATTAATAATCCTCAGTTATTAAGACGCCAAGTCGAGTCGAGGCGAGGCGCGGCGAGGCGACGACCGATAGCTTAAGCGCTTAGGCGATAAGGCGCTCGACTAGTCGTCCACAAGTCGACAAATCGTTAACAATGTAAATTTTATACGTATAAATATATATATATATATATATATATATATAACATTTATATAATTATATTTCTAATGATTGTCATATTCATAATGCAGGTTATAACATATCAAATCACAACAAGAAGTGAACAAGATCAAGTTAAAATGTTAATTTTACTGTAGTTGTAAATGGTGATACATTTGTAATATTTAGTTTAATTTAATATAATTCTTAAATATATGTTTAGTTTATTAAGTTTTAACACTGTATATATAAAATATCATGAATTTCAATACTAAGAATTCAATAATTTATGATAAAATAAGTAAACAATCATTGTTAAGATAAATGTATAAACAAGCATATAATCATATCATAACTTTAGACAACAATCTTTAATAAGATAAAGATATGTTCATTGTGACATTGCCAAAAACAAACATTATATAGAAATAAAAACAAAGTCATAAAAACTTGGTATTCTTCAACCCAAGTCTCGTTTTTTAGAATGAAAAGATCACTCAAGCTGAAGCTATCAAGCAAAATCATAAAGGATCAAATCATCGTCATTTCCTCCAGCAGTGGCATCATCACTCGAAACAGTAGTTACTCTTCGGTCATAATCATCATCCACATCCTTATCATCATTAGGAAGGCCTTCTCCAACATTAGAATTAGAGTCATTCACAACTCTTATCCTCTGTTCCCTCGAAGTCGAAACACCACCACACCGTGAGTAGACATGACCCGTTCTACGAAGTTTGCGGCCCTCGGCGGCATCGGATGCACCAACGCTCTATCAACATCCTCCCTTATAAGACCATCTCTATGATGAACTACATCTTGCTCGGGCACTATCCAGTCATTACCCCAATCGAAATCATCTAGGACTAATGGATCAAAGTTTCTTCCAAGTTCGCGCCTTTTTTGGAACCTATCAACAATTCGGTGATTGTATTGCACATACATCAAATCATTTAACCATTGATGCTCCATCCTATTTCTTTTCTTCGTATGAATATGAATTTTTTGTTTAAAAAAATATTAAGCAAAAGAATATATAAAATATTTATAGATTTAGTTATGTACTAATTAATATTAAGTACAAGATATTTAATTACTAAATTACAAACTTAATAGTGCTCCAATTGCGTTAACAACTGGAAGAAGAAGAACAAAGGCCGAGGATTCGCTTTGCAAACTTTGTAAGCTCAATGGCACAACCGCCAAAAGCATTCCACCAATCAACTACATTAGATGTAAAAAAATAAAAAATCAAATATAGTCTAAATTATAAAACTTAAAGTAAACTATATAACTAATTTAATATATTTACTAGGATTGTCTTTCGTTGCCTAATCAACATGCCTTTAGAAAAGTCATCACGAGAAGATTCATAGACATCGGCTAGGTCTCTTATCTTGTTTGCCAAAACTTGGTTGAGAACCATTTTTGTAAGAATATCATTGAAGTTGCTATGTAACTTGTAAGCTAAACCGGATTATTCATCTTCTTTGATGTCAAAATACTTTCTCGGATTTAGAAACAATGTTGACCAACTTTTGCTCCATTTGGCATGCCCATCTTCGCTCGATAATGTCGATCATTTTCTTGTTTAGCATTTGTTTGTTATTAAAGGCATCTTTGATGTTCTTCTTTGCAAATTTCATTGCAACAAGAATCTCAGACATAGCTGACCAAGTAATGATTGTGATGCTCTAATACAATCTTCAACGGCTTGCCAAAAACTAGAAGAAATAACTGTATCATACACTTTTTTCCCTACCTCTGTAGTCGACAACCTAAAACGTGTCCAATCATCACTGATGAATAAATGTCTCAAAGCATGCTTGTTCTTGCACAAGCTTTGAATGATCAGAAAAGATGTTGCAAATCGAGTGACTCCCAGTCTCACAAGGTTCCTCCCATTTGTTTTGCTCGTCATCTCATCAAGAAGGCGACCATGTCTATAAATGAATGTTGTTATTTTTCTTGCCCTCCCGATTGTAGACTTAAACTGCTTCAAATTACTTATATCATCTAGCATAAGGTCTAGGCAATGGGTTGCACATGGTATCTAGAACAAAGTAGGTCTCCATTAAAATTTGACCATTTGCCTTATAATTGGAGGCATTGTCTGTCACTAGCACAAAATACTCAACTCCAATCTCTTTGATCTTCCCATCAAATAACTTTGCCAACATGTTTGGATCCTGAGATTGACTAGAAGCATCAATTGATCTCATAAATAAGTCCCTGCTATACTATTAAAAAGAAAATTTATCAAGTGTCTGCCTCTTCTGTCTTCTATCTGTCCATTCGTTTGACATAAGAGGGCAATCATACTGCTTCCAACAAGTTTTGTGTTTCTCCTCCAGTTCCTCTGTGTTCGTCTTCCCTAAAAGAGAAACTCTCATCTCGTGATACGAATGAGGCTTCAAACTCGGTCCATATTGCCCGATAGCCTCTAGAACTTATTGAATTTGTTGCATTAAAAAGAATGTCATTCTCAGAAAACCAGTTACCAATGTGCATGTGAACTTTGTCTTACTCTTCCGGTGACCTTAGAATATTCTCCAAAGTTGTTTGGCTAGGACCTTTGTGATGCCTTTCGTCCACAACTTCTTCAGGAGATTTCCTAAGATGAGTTTCAATTTTCTTTGTTTGTGATTGTGGCTTAGGGAATTTAAATGCACTTTTCATCCTTTTAGATTCAGTCCCAAAACTTGGAACAATTGCAGAGTAAGGAATGGAAGGATTGGATGCATTGCTTGGAATATTAGATGACTGAATTTCTTCTACTTCGTCACTGTGATTAAATTGAATTAGCTTATTCCTTTTGTTACTCATTATTGCTTGATGCATCTCGTTTGCAATTTTTGTTGTAGTTTGAGGACACTTGGACACATCCCCATACCCACCGGTAAGATGTTGCTTGAATTTCTTATTTACTCCGTGAATTTTTTGACACTGTAGTGCACAAGATTTTATCGCTCAATTTCGACTAAAATCCATATTTCCATCTCGGATCCTTAGATTGGCTTTTCTTTTAGGATACTTGCTTGAATCATAACCCTCCGCTCCCGAATTTTCCGCCATTTAACTATCTACAAAATACAATTTATAACTATATTATAAACACAAGACAACAATGCTTCACATATCATATAAAAAAAATTGAGCAGTAGCACTCAACAAAGCAGAATACACGTTACAAGATTTAAAAAAAAAATCTATTTTCTCTAAATTGATTGTAAGATTTTAAATTTGGGTCTCTCTAAAGTTTCTTAAATCTAATCATTTATTCAGCAATAAAACATACCAATTACCATATTATATAAAAAAATAACAGCAGTAGTCAACAAAGCAGAATAAACCGAAAAAAAAAGAAACAAAAAAACTTGAGTAGCAACCAACAAAGCAGAATACACCAAAAATAAAGAAGGAAAAAAATTGGGCAGCATGTCAATAAGTCAGAACTAAGCAGAATACCCAAAAAGAAGGATAATAGAAAGAAAAAAAAGGTCGGAGACTCGGAGTAGAAGATGAGAAGGAGAGTAGATTCAGTAGAAGTAGAAGTAGAAGAAGAAAATTAGAGAAGAATAGTAGAAGAAGAAGCATACCTGTAGATCGCGACCTACCGGAGTAGATCTGTTGTAGTTGACGCCAGTAAGTCTGATTTCTCCCTCTCTATTGCTGACTTGCTCCCCTTTCTACCTCTTTATAGTCTGTTCAATCGATTAGGTTTTAGCAGTAGTTCCTTTTTTTTACTCAGTTAAGTTCGGGTTAAATCATAGCCACAATAACCAAGTCGGCCGCTTTGAACTCCAGTTGTCCAAGTCGCTACCAAGTCGTCCAAGGCGTCACCTTTGTTAGCTGAGCGCTCACCTTTCTCACCTCCAACGAAATCGCCCAAACACCTTAATAATTTACATCGTCTGGACGCCTAAGCGTCGCCATGATAGTCCTACAGGACTTTATGGGATTAGTTAATGCTTCTAGTCAATCTCAGGATGCAAGCATGCTAGCAGAGTTATTTGATGGGAAGATCAGAGATTGGGGATGAGTATGTTGAGGCAGGTGCAAGTAGTGACAAACAATGCCTCCAATTATAAGGCAACTGGTCAAATTTTAATGGAGAGGAGACCTACTTTGTTCTGAACACCATGTGTAACCCATTGCCTATACCTTATGCTAGAGGACATAAACAATTTGGAGTAGTTTAAGTCTACAATCGGGAGGGAAAGAAAAATAACATTCATTTATAGACATGGTCGCCTTCTTGATGTGTTAATGAGCAAAACAAATGGGAGGGACCTTGTGAGATCGGGAGTCACCCGATTTGCTACATCTTTTTTGACCCTTCAAAGCTTGTGCAAGCACAAGGATGCTTTAAGACATTTATTCATCACATCACATTCTAGGTTGTCAACTACAGAGGTGGGGAAGAAATTGTATGATACAATTATTTCTTCTAGTTTTTGGCATGCCGTTGAAGATTGTATTAGAGCGTCACAACTATAACTTGGTTGTCTCGAGGATTGTGGATTCGGATGAGAGGCTAGCTATGCCCGAGATTCTTGCTGCTACGAATTTGCAAATAAGAAGATCAAAGACGCCTTTAATAACAAACAAAAGCTATACAAGAAAGTGATCGACATTATTGAGCGAAGATGAGCATTACAAATGGAGCCAAAGTTTTATGGGGCAACATTATTTGTAAATCCGAGAAAGTATTTTGACATCAAAGAAGATGAAGAATCTTGTTTAGCTTACATGTTACGTAACAACTTCAATGATATTCTTTCAAAAATGGTTGTCGAGCAAGTTTTGGCAGACAAGATAAGCGACCTAACCGATGTCTATGAATATTCTCGTGATGACTTTTCTAAAGACATGTCGATTAGGCAACAAAAGAATATCATTGAAGTTGCTACCTAACTTGTAAGCTAAACCAGATTCTTCAACTTCTTTGATGTTAAAATACTTTCTCGGATTTAGAAATAATGTTTCCCCATATAATTTTTGCTCCATTTGACATGCCCATCTTCACTCGATAATGTCGATTACTTTCTTGTATAGCTTTTGTTTGCTATTAAAGGCATCTTTGATCTTCTTCTTTGCAAATTCCATCGCAGCAAGAATCTCGGGCATGGCTGGCCTCATCCAAATACACAATCCTCAAGACAACAAGTAATGGTTGTGACGCTCTAATACCATCTTCAACGACATACCAAAAAATAGAAGAAATAACTGTATCATACACTTTCTTCCTTGCCTCTGTAGTCGACAACCTAGAATACACTCTCTCTCGTATTATTAGCTTTGTGACGATTATTAATATTACTAATAGTTACTAACATGAATATTACCATTACTCTTATTAATATTATTAAAAGTTGAATATCTTTTTTGTCAATTCATATTCCCTTTGTAAATTACACTCTTAAAAATTTGTCTTGGAACTTGCTCTAAAATGGAAACTTATTTTTGTCTTGAAACTAAAATATATCACCACATAACTTGTAGCAGCTTCAATTGCTTAACCAAGAATTCAAGGGGCATTTTAGTAAATTATCCTGTCGTTACTAGCTTTATCACTGCCGCTACAACTTGTAGCGGCCGAGAGTTTATTATTTTAAATCTCATCCATTAATAATATTGATTAACGGTGAAGATAATGGTTGCTGGAATTATACAGTCTATTTCAAGGGCTTACCCCTTTATTTTACATACCTTGCATACCCCTTTAGAATCTGGACCATGATTTGGTCTATTCTGCTATATCGATGAACCGTCTTAGCTTTTAGCGATGGACAACATATAGCGATAGACCAAATCTATAGTAACGGACCGAATCGTCGCCCGGTCCGTCGCTAAAAGGGGTATGCAAGGTATGTAGCCCTTGATCCTTTCCGATGTTTTATATACGTATAGTGCACTGAATGTTTTTTTTCAATGTATAGATAAAATGCTGGATGTTTTTTTTTTCCAATATATAGATAAAATGCATTGAATATTAGTTAGTTTCATAATTGTGCAGTGCATTGGATATTTTTTTTTCCACTGTATAGATAAAATGCACTGGATATTATTTAAGTTTCATAATTGTACAGTGCTTTGGATGTTTTTTCCCCAATGTATAGGAATGCACTAGATGTTCAGTATATATATTGTATATATGTATAAGTAGTGTAACTTCATCTAATTTAGTGTATATCTAGTGCATTCCTACAACAAAATTTGTGTTATTAAAAATATTGTCGATATATATATATATATATTTATATACTAATACATGCTTATACATACATACAATATATGTACTCAACTACTGATACATAGAAAATTTATATATATTAGATAATGAATACATACATATTGACTGTGTTTATATAAATGCGTGCAACTTTTAAAGAAACTTTGAAAATGCACTTCGAAAATCAATATTATATGACTGTAGTAACTGTACTTGGGTAAATATCAATATTCATATTGATTAATATATTTTTATTTGATTGTATTGTGTAGAAAGTAAAATGGCGGAAAGTTCAGGGGGCCGATGGTTATGATATAACCAAGGACTTGAAAAGAAAGGCCAAATCAAACGACCCGGGTTGAAAATATGGGTATTGGCCGGACATGAGTAATAAGGATATATTGCAATGTATCCTTTGTGGGAAGCAATGTCGTCCGGGAATCAAAAGGTTAAAGCAACATTTAGCATGAAATTTTGGAGATGTAGCGAAGTGCCCTAAAACAACAACAAAAATTATGAGAGAGATGTAAGCGTCTTTGAATAAGAAAGAGGAGCAAACAACTTGAGCTAGATGATGATGATGTAGTAGAAGTGCAAGAAGAACAATCATCTGTTTGTCCAACTATTAATACTAACTATTTTTTATATAATTAAAATTTAATCATTAATATTATTATTTTTTGTTCTATTTATTTTTGATTCATACGAAGAAGAGAAATAGATTGGAACACAAACGATTGAGTGACTTGGTTTATGTCCAATACAATCGAAAGATCGTCCCAAGGTTCCAAAAGAGGCGTGAACTTGGAAATAATTTTGATCCATTAGCCATTGATGACTTTGAATGGGGTAATGAATGGATCAATAATGAGGCCGATGTTCATCCCGGGGAGGATCTTACATGGAATGATGTGGACCGAGCAATCGATGCATTCAACACGCTTGAGGGTCGCAATCTTTTAAGGAGGGCTTGTGCTAATACTAGTGATGATCTCATGATGTACTCTCGACGTGGTGGTGGTTCAACTTCCAAGGGAATCAAGGTTGATGAATTTCGACTCCGATAATGAAGTTGATGAAGAAGAGAGAATTTCAAATGTTGATGAAGATGTAAAGGATGATTTTGGAGAAAGATCACCTACGCCTTTGAATGAGAGTAGTTCTTGTGAAAGAGATGGAGATGATCTTTTCCTTGATGATTTTGCTTGAACGATGTTTCTATACTTGTGTAGAGAGTAGACATTATTTTGGCTTGTTATGTGGTGTTTTATTAGTTATTAGACTACATATTTGTGATGGTTGGTTGCAACTTTGTTTTCTATGTGGTGTTTATTGAATTCTTCATTTCTTTTACTAATTTTTAATATTAAGTGTTTTGTTTTGGGATTGTTATTGTTATGTATTTACATAATTATGCCTTTAATGTTATTCCATAGTGTTATGTTTTGAGTTTTAATGTATATGAAATTTTATTGCCAATATACTTGTGAAGTAAAATAAATAATATATAAATTGCACATTGTAAACGACTTGTCATCATACGGACGCTTATGATAATACGCTTTGTCGCTTTAAGCGTCGAGCGGCCACCTGCCACGACTCATCGTGGCGTCGTGGATGCTATATGGTATGTTGTGCAAGTAGTGACATCCAATGCCTTTAATTTTAAGGTAACTGGTCAGATTTTAATAGAGAGGAGACCTACTTTGTTCTGGACACCATGTGCAACCCATTGCATAGACCTTATGCTGGAGGACATGAGCAATTTGAAGCAGTTTAAGTCTACAATCGGGAGGGCAAGAAAAATAAAAACATTCATTTATAGATATGGTCGCCTTCTTGATGCGATGACGAGCAAAACAAATGGGAGGAACCTTGGGAGATCAGGAGTCAGATTTGCTACATCTTTTCTGACCATTCAAAGCTTGTGCAAGCACAAGGATGCTTTGAAACATTTATTCATCAGTGATGATTGGACATTCTAGGTTGTCGACTACGTGGAAGAAAGTATATGATATAGTTATTTCTTCTAGTTTTTGGCATGTCGTTGAAGATTGTATTAGAGCGTCACAACCATTACTTGTTGTCTTGAGAATTGTGAATTCAGATGAGAGGTCAGCTATGCCTGAGATTCTTGTTTCGATGAAATTTGCAAAGAAGAAGATCAAAGATGTCTTTAATAACAAACAAATGATATAAAAGAAAGTGTTCGACATTATCGAGCGAAGATAGGCATGCCAAATGGAGCAAAAGTTATATGGGGCAGCATTGTTTCTATATCCGAGAAAGTATTTTGACATCAAAGAAGAAGAATCTGGTTTTTCTTACAAGTTACGTAGCAACTTCAATGATATTCTTACAAAAATGGTTCTCGATCAAGTTTTGGTAGACAAGATAAGCGACCTAGCTGATGTTTATGAATCTTCTCGTGATGACTTTCTAAAGACATCATGTTGATTAGGCAACGAAAGACAAAAAAATCCTAGTAACTACCTCCGTTCCAAAATAAACGTCCTAATTAGTTTTGACACACTGATTAATATAGTTTTCTTTTACTTAAATCACCCTTTTTGATTATTTATTAATTGTAGTATTTTTTCTCTTTTCTATGACCCTAATAATTGCTTTTTCACTTTTCTATGACCTAATAATTACTCTTTCCTATGTCATTTAATTCTCTAGCTACATTTTTTTTGTAACTTTCACATTCCCAATAAGTATATTAAATAGATTATGAGGGTATAAGAGGAAGAATATGATAGATATAGTTACTAATATAGAAATAAGATATTTATTTTGGAACATTCTAAAAAAGAAATTAGGACATTTAATATGGAACGGAGGGAGTATATTAAATTAATTATAAATTTTACTTTAAGTTTTATAATTTAGACTATATTTGATTTTTTTTTTACATCCAATGTAATTGATTGGTGGAATGCTTTTGGCGGTTGTGCTATTGAGCTTACAAAGTTTGCAAAGCGAATCCTCAGCCTTTGTTGTTCTTCTGGTTGTGAACACAATTAGAGCACTTTTGAGTTTGTAAGTATTTAGTAATTAATATCTTGTACTTAATATTAATTAGTACATACCTAAATCTTTAAATATTTTATATATTCTTTTGCTAAATATTTTTTAAAACAAAAATTTCAGATTCATACGAAGAAAATAATTAGGTTGGAGGATCAACCGTTAAATGATTTGGTGTATGTGCAATACAATTTCCGAATTGTTGATGGGTTCCAAAAGAAGTGCGAACTTGGAAGAAACTTTGATCCATTAGTCCTAGATGATTTAGATTGGGGTAATGACTGGATAGTTCCCTAGCAAAGATGTAGTTAATCATGGAGATGATCTTACATGGGAGGATGTTGATAGAGCTGTTGGTGCCGTCAAGGGTTGCAATCTTCGTAGAACGGTTGATGTCTATTCACGGCGTGGTGGTGTTTCGACTTCGAGGGAATGGAGGATAAGAGTTGTAAACGACTCTGATATTGATGTTGGAGAAGAGGAGGAAGGCCTTTCTAATGATGCGGATGATGAATATGGCCGAAAGAGTAACTACTGTTTCGAGTGATGATGCCACTGCTGGGAGAGATAACGATGATTTCATTCTTGATGAATTTGCGTGATAGCTTGAGTGATCTTTTCATTCTGAAAAATGAGACTTTTGAGTTGAAGAATATCGAGTTTTTATGACTTTGTTTTTATTTCTATTTTATGTTTGTTTTTGGCAATGTCACATTGAACATGTCTTTATCGGTTGTCTAATGTTATGATTTGATTATATTCTTGTTTATACCTTTATCTTAATAATGCTTGTTTACTTGTTTTATCATAAATTATTGAATTCTTAGTATTGAAATTTATGGTATTCTATATATACAATGTTAAAACTTAAGAAACTAAACATAAATATAAGAATTATATTGAATTAAACTAAATATTACAAATGTATCACCATTTATATAATTTGAAGTTGGTAGAAGTTCAAAAAATTACAACTATAGTCAAATTATCATTTTGACTTGATCTTGTTTACTTCTTGTTGTGATTTGATATGTTACAACTTGCATTATGAATATGGTAAATCATTAGAAATATAAATATTCTTATAAATGTTAAATATATATAATTTTATATGTATAAAATTTATATTGTTAACGACTTGTCCACTTGGCGCCTTGATAACTATGTGGTTTGTGGGTGAGTTGTGCTATTATATTTCAAAGAAGTATTCAATCTGTGCCACAAAGTGGTCCAAAATACTGCCAAGAATTTGGTGTCACGATCAGAGACATTGGAAATAGGCACACCATGTAAGTGAAATATCTCTTGGAAAACCAATTTCGCTACCTGAATCACATAAGCTTTGCAACAAGGCATGACATCGGCAATTTTAGAAAACCTATCTACCACGAGAAAGACATAATGAACACCTCTTTGTGTACGCGGCAAGCCCAACACAAAATCCATACTAAACTCCTCCCATATATCTTTGGGTATAGGTAAAGGTGTATACAAGGCATAAATGGGCCATTTTAGAAAACCTATCTACCACGAGAAAGACGGAATGAACACCTCTTTGTGTACGAGGCAAGCCCAACACAAAATCCATACTAAACTCCTCCCGTATATCTTTGGGTATAGGTAAGGGTTAGGGGTGTTCACCGTCTGCATCGATCCGAACCCAAGTTCTTATCAAATACTAAGCGGAGTGCAAATCTGGTAATATCGATATTGAGCCAAATTATCTGGGAATAGATTAAGCCGGGTCCCAGATCTTGGGATCGATACCGGTTTTTTACCGATGTTTATCTTAGGCCCTTCTTTAAGCCAAAATCCGCCCAAGTTTAAGCCAAATCCGCCCAAGGTAGAAAGCGCCCAAGACTTGGCTTTAAGCGAAATTCGCCCAAGGTAAAGCGGCCAAGACTTGCTTTGTATCGGCTGTGTTACTCGGACTCGCCATTTTGGCGGAGTACCGTCGTCGACCACGACAATCGGTATGCTAGTCTGCGAGATCCGTCTGAGATCCGACCCACGAAATCTCGGATCTGGTACTGTTCATCGGAGAAAAAGAGACGAGAAAGGAGGAGGAAGAAGAAAGAGGAAAGACCTTGAGAAACTTACCGCCTTTTTCTTCTTCTCCAATGAGATCGCGTTCGAGTTTCGTGGCCTTTTTCTTCTTCTTTTGTCTGTCGATCACGTATTTGGTCTGTCTGTCGATCGCGTATTTGGTTTGTCTGATGGATCGCGTATTTGTGATCAGATTTGATTTAAAATATCTTTGCAAAATTACAGTTAGGTACTCTATAGTTTTTATAATTTTTTAATTTAGTCTCTCAGGTTTTTTGAAAGTTCAAAATAGCCCTTGGAAAATTACATATTAGTCCCTATACTTTTGTTTTCTTTCATTTTAGCCCCTAAAGTTTGATGAGTTTTAATTACCTTTGTTTCTTTATATTTTTTGCACTTGACTCCACGAAGTTTCATGATAAATGCATGTCCATAAAAATTTGGACAAGATAAACATTATTATTAAAAATCATAACATATCAGTATCCACTTTTGGTGTCCAAATTCGGATCCATATCCACGTATCCTCTATTTTTTTTGACTTCACGTGTCCGACACTTAGATTCAGATTACTGCACTTTTGACCACACTTTTGAGAGTCCGAGTAACACAGGTACCAGCCTTCTTTAAGCCAAAATTCGGCCCAAGGAAAAGTAGCCTAAGACTTGGTAGCCAAGTATTAAGGTCTCACTTGGTAGTCTTTTTATAAGAAAAACTTCCTTAGACTTTTACTAATTAACCAATGTGAGACTTGGCTATTAAAGTCTCACTTGGTAGTCTTTTTATAAGAAAAACTTCTTTAGACTTTTATAAATTAACCAATGCTGGACTTGGAGACCACCAAGTATTAAGGTCTGCACATGGTAGCCTTTTTATAAGAAAAACTTCCTTAAATTTTTATTAATCAATGTGGGACTTACAAACAACCATATTCTATCCAATTAATTAATTAACTAATTAACAAAATCTAAATCTTGAATCTAATGATTTGTATGTGCTAATGTCATGAGTGTGGGGCTTTCCCAACTTAATTTTGCCGTGTAATTAATGGAGCTCAGAACACATTATATACGCTTGTGTAGATTTGATAAATAATTTAAGGTTAACTAACTTCCTTATACTTTTACCAATTTAATCAATATGGAACTTGGAAACCACCAAGTACTCATTTTATAAGGAAAACTTCTATAGACTTTTACCAATTAACCAATGTGGGAACTTGGCCTTCACTTGTTAGTCTTTTTATAAGGAAAACTTTCTTAAATTTTTATTAATCAACGTGGGACTTACAAACAACCATATATATATATATATGTTATTTAATATGTGTTCTTTTGTCTTACCAATATCCCATATTGTCTAATTTGTGTTCTCTTGTCTTACCTCTATTTTATAAATAAGGGAGACCACCAATTCAAATTTCATCAAGTCCTAAATATTTTATTATGTCTTTTCTTGTGTTACCTCTATTTTATAAATAGAGGAGAGTTTAAGCCAATTCTACAAGGCTAAGTAAAAAAATTCTTTAGAAAGGATTGACCCAGACACAATCGGTTCTTGGTAATTGAATTGAAGATCGATCAAAAGCGGTTACATCACTCAACCGGTCCTTAACCGATTTTTTGTCCCGAATCGATCGGTTCGAATCATCACCCTTGACCCAAGACGCATACGAGGTCATGCAGGTTAGATTGATGTTTAGTGATGTAGGAAGGGGTAGGAAAGAAGGAATAATAATACCTATTACCGCAGAGAATCGATAAATAAACACACAAAAGCACGCAACTTCAATTTCAAACCAATTCATTCAATAATCTCCCAAATAATAAAATATTACAATTCTTAAATAGAAATCCCAATACTAGGGGACTAAGTAAAAATCCTAATTCAAAAAGGAAACAATCTTCTAACTAAAATCTACTACTACAATAAAACTCTCATAATTAAAATCTAATACCTTAATTAAATAACTCCTAGAATAATATCCTACTAATATAATTACATTAATAATCCAACATTTATCTCTAAATAACATAACAATATAAAATTAATAATAAACTTCTTGAATTTCTTTTTTCGTATCGCATCATTCTTCTCACCTTTGTAAAAAACTCGTCCTCGAGTTTTGAAATATCGAAGAATAATAAACCAGCCCGAGAGATGTCTTCCAACAAAACATTCGCATTTGATGTTTTAATGTCACGAGCACAATTTTTGGGAATAACAATGACATAATATATAAATTTGAAGTAGCTTCGGACTTAAATATACCAACCGTTAAAAGAAAATCAACATGACTGACCTCAATTTTATCTTCCTTAATGTTTTCGCATTTGGGGTCAAACTTGACTTCAATTTTTCCACTGCAAACCATCTCTGAAAGTTGTTCAACACACAACTTCCGCTTCATGTTTCTCACAAGCATCAATATGAGAGTACTTGCTCTCCTTTATCCTCGCCAATTTCATATTGGTTGTTGATACGTTCAAGTATTGTGAGACATTTATCAATTGCCTTGTAAGAATTTACTTTGCGAGTCTCATCTTGTGAACGCGTCGCTTTAGTTGAACAAACACAATTAGGATGAACATTTTTTGTGCTTGAACAAAATGTGGATGGACATAGCATGTGGTTATGTACTCGTAATGTGCCTTTAAATTTGCAACTTGTTTCAGAAAGTGCAAGCTCATCACATAATTTTCAATACTCGGCACTATACGGGACATAAGACCTTGTAAGTTGCTCGTATATGATAAAAGTTCGATGCTCAAGTTGCTTTATCTAAACCCAAAGAAAGTTTGGATTGTTAAACATTGAAGACGTTGTATATATGTAGAGGGGTTTAATTGAAAATTTTAGAAACTTTGGGGCTAAATTGAATTTCTCAAAAACTTTAGGGACTGAATTGAAAATTTCAGAAACTTAAAGGGGACTGAATTGAAAATTTCAGAAATTTAAGGGGGCTAAATTTAAAATTTCAAAAACTTGGGGTACGAAACTGTAATTTGGCAGAAGAAACACCAGAACTTTGACGAACATTGTCGCACACTGTTGCGATGACAGTAACATTGAACTTTTTTTGGGGGGGATAGATGGAGACTACGGTGACGACGATTCTTGCTGTAGATCGTGCTTGTGTCAAAGAAATTGTTATCGATTTTCTAGCGAACTTCGACAATTTGATGGAGGCCAAAAAATAGTAGGAAGGAATTGGGTGAAATTAAAAGATATTAGGAATTTTGGCTCTTGATACCTTTATGATGTAGGACGAGATAGGAAAGAAAGAATAATAATACCTATCCCCGCAGAGTTTCGACAAAAAAACATACAAAAGCACACAACTTTAATCTCAAATCAATTCATTCAATAATCTCCCAAGTAATGAAATATTACAATGCTTAAATAGAAAACTCAATCCTTGAGAACTAAGTAAAAACCCTTGTTCAAAAAGAAAACAATCTCCTAACTAAAATCTACTACTACAATAAAACTCTCCTTATTAAAATCTACTTCCATAATTAAAAACCTTCTAGAATATCCTACTAATATAATCACATTAATAATCCAACATTTATCTCTAAATAACAATACAAAATTAATAATAAACTATAAGCATCATTTAGCTGCACCCTGCTTCTTAGCTAGCAGTTGTTTTATCTCGCCCAAGATGTCCACCAAGGCCTCCACCATGTAGGTCGCGGATCACTTTTTCCCTCAATGAAGTCCGTGGAATGCAAAGTTGATTGCCTTTGAACAAGTAACCATCCAATATATGAAAGTCATTAGCGGGCTCTTTCATCATACAGTTGTCCCATGTAGCAGCAAAATCTTCGTCAACCTCGTATAAATCCTTCAAGCACTCAAACCCTACCTCTTCGCTCCGTAGTGTAATCAGTCGACTCAAAGCATCAGCCACTCTATTAGTAACCCCTTATTTGTGCTTGATCACATATGAAAACTGCTCAAGAAAAGATGGCCATCTTGCATGCATCTTATTGATATGTTTTTGACTCTTGAAGTACTATAAGAATTGGTGATCAGAATATCTCACAAATACTCAGAGGAATCAAGTAGCTTTCCCACATTTTCAAAGCCCGAATGACGGCATACAATTCCTGCTCATAAGTAGTCCATTTTTGCATTGCTTCATTCAACTTTTCTCTATGAAAAGCAATTGGCAGCCCTTCTTGTGACAAAAAAATTACTATTCCCACACCATAAGCATCACGCTCCAATGCGAATAATTTGTCAAAATCGGGCAAGGCAAGAATAGGTGTAGTGTTTAACTTTTCCTTGATAGTTTCAAAACTATTTTTAGGTTTGGAACTCCACATAAATTTTCCTTTTTTCATGCCATGATGCTGCTAAAGTTTCGAATAAAGCGCCAATAGAAAGTTGCTAGTCCATGAAAGCTGCAAACTTCTGTAACTGTTCTAGGGGCTGGCCATTCCCTAATAGCACGAACTTTCTCTTCATCTACATGAATACCTTCGGCATATATCACGAATCCCAAAAATACTAATTTATTGGTCATAAAACAACAATTCTTTTTATTTATATACAGTTTGTTGGATTGAAGACCAACAAAACTTGTTGCAAATGATACAAATGCTCTTCTTCAACTATAAATAATCATCAAAGTAAACAACACACTTTCCAATTAACGACTTGAGTACCTGATTCATGAGTCTCATGAAAGTACTAGGCACATTCGATAAACCAAATGGCATGACAAGCCACTCATACATACCATCCTTTGTTTTGAAAGCAGTCTTCCATTCATCTCCGGGTCTAATACGAATTGGGTGATAACCACTCGTAAGATCAATATTTGAAAATAACCAGGAGCCTCCTAACCTGTCCAACGTATCATCCAGTTGAGGAATAGGAATAGGAATAACGAACGATGATTTTGTTGATGGCCCTACTATCCACACACATGCGCCATGTGCCATCTTTCTTGGGAACTAATAAAGCTGGTACAACATGGACTGATACTTTCTTGAATATGTCCCTTTTGCAGCAATTCTTCCACCTTTTCCTTCATAATCTCACTTTCCCTGGGATTCATGTGGTAATGGGGAAGATTAGGTAAACTGCTGCCAGGAATCAAATCGATGCAATGTTGAATATCCTGCATAGGAGGAAGAGCACTAGGCAATTCATCACTAAATATCTCTTCAAATTCTGCAAATGAAGGTTCCATCTCCGGTGGGACTACGATTGTAGGATTATATTCCCCTTTTACCACCAATGCAAACATCTCCCCCACCTCCTTGTAGTCTGCAACAAATTCACGCCTACAAGAAGAAATAGACAAAATGGTTTCTTTGTCCACTTTTGAAGTATGGGGTTGGCTCACTTCGTTAAGCACCACAACAATTTTCTTCTTGTTCCACCAAAATGCATAAATATTTTACTGACCCCTATGGGTGGCATCCACATCAATCAGTCATGGTCAGCAACACGTGGCATGCATCCATATCAACATCACATATAATTTCGTTTTCATATGATTTCCCAATGGACAAAGGAACACGACAAATTTTAGTTACCTTTATTGCTGGTCCCTTCTTGATCCAACCGATTTGATAAGGTGTAGGACGTGGTTCTGTTTGTAGCTGCATATGATCTACTAGTGCTGTTGATGCTATATTTTCGCAGCTTCCACTATCAATGATCATGTTACACATTCTTGTTCATGGAGCACTTGGAATGAAATATCTTATGTCCTTGGTTGGATTCGTGTTGTTTGGGAGTGTACAACACCCTTTGAATGACACGAGACATTTTCACCCTCTTCTTCGGCAAACTCAGCATCTTCAAGGTCATCCTCGTATTGTTCTTCCTCCTTACCATGTTCAGCTAATCCCACCGGTTTCCGTGAAGGGCAAACATTAGATTTGTGACCGATTTCATTACATCTATAGCACTTGTCTCCCCCTACCTTGTTGTAAGAGTTATTTCTGCCTCCCTTTGTTTCTCCATTACTAAAAGTATTGTTATTATTGTTCCCTCCAAAACCATGACTAGGATTTGATCATTTAGAAGGAATTGTTACAGGCTATTTCTCTGCAGTAGTTGTGGTTCAAGATTGTTCCGAAAAGGGCCGTCGAGAAGATGGTCGGCTCATTAGCCTCTACGCCTTCAGCACCATATTATGAGCCTCCTCAACAGTGAACACATTCTGCATTCTAATCTTTTCCTGGATCGAATACTTCAGCCCATTGACATATCGCGCCATTTGTTCCTCCAATTTAGTTAAGTCATATTGGGAGGATAAACGGAGAAATTCCCGTGTAGGATGAAACAGTTTTTATCCCCTGGATGTAATTCTGGTACTGTTGAAATAAATATTGATGATAGTCAGGAGGTAAAAACCTGGCTTGCAATAGTTGTTTCATACGATACCAAGTTCGCACATGACTTTTCCCTTGACAACTGCGAGTAGTTTGCAATCTGTCGCACTAAGCAGAAGCTCCTCCTTTGAGCTTATAAGCCACATTCTTCACCTGTTTTTCATCTTGTATATCCATCACGTCAGAGAATTTTTCGACCTCATAGATCCAGTCTAGGAATGCCTGAATGTCCAGATTGCCAGAAAATGTTGGAACATCGACCTTCAAACGATATTCTTCCGCATCCTGCCTATGACGTGTAGGATATGCCCTATACGCTGCATAGCCGACATCCTCTTCTTCTGAATCATCATCATAAGCAGGTTATCTATGTTGAAAACCAAAACCTTTTCGGTTGAAAGTTTGGTTTCGGTTTAAAGCTTCAACGTTCCTTCTTAGCGATTCTCATTATTGTTGAGTCTCAAATTAGTGATAAAATCACGGATAGTCTGAAATCCACGTTCCATAGCCTGTTGTTGAGCCTCCAATGCATTCCATATAGCATCAATCCCACGTTCTCGAGCTCGAGCGGCTTCGCCACCGTCGTTCAACATACCAGATCGCTAAAAAGCTCTAATACCACTTGACACAGTCGAAAGTAATGGACTAGATTTCGTTCTGGTGCCCACGTACCTATAATCCACTAGGTAATATTCAACTGGAATCCACCAACAAAAGAAAATGGGAATTTACCAGTAAACGAGTGAAAACTGTAATCTTATTTATGAATTCAAAGCTATCCTTTAGTTACATCCATCAGAGGTTTAAATAACATAATAACCCTCTACAATAAAAAAGGAAACTGCCTGATTATTAGCCCTGAATAGTCCCCTATTACTAGCTCCTAATCATAGCATGATACTAAAGCAAGAATGAAGGAAACAAATAAAATCTGTTCCAGAATATTAAGGAAACTGCTAATTAATAAATTTTTTCTCGCTCAGATTTCAAGTGGTCAATCTACTCCATAAAATCCGCTGCAAACTGCTCTGCATCCTGACCCCACAATATTATATAAAGTGACTAGTACTTTTATATTTTTATACTGACCCTACTAAATGACTTAGTTACCTTCATTTTATGTACTTTATTTCATCCTTTTGGGGACAAAAAAATTTGTTCCTTTAGTCATCCTTTTGGGGACGGCGAGAGTATATATTTAGTAGCAAGTCTGTCTGTTTTGGTTAAAAACCGAGTTTCTGGCTCATGAGTTGGATCCAACTGCACTTGTTTTTTTTTTGGAGAACAACCAACACTGAACTAATAAAAACTCTGCCGGTTCATCTCTGGTCACTCCAGTTAGGCTAGGCCGGTTTTATGTTTTGTTGTACAACCCTAGCCTTTGTTAATTTTGAGACCGATTAAGGGTTGATTTTGCGAGAAACCTTTGCCTTCAAAATTATAGTAGCTAAAGGAAATTGAATTGGGACATGAGAACAAGTCAAGAATGAAAATAATCTAGTCTCAAAATTTGTTTATCATGAGATGTGGAATTTTATATTGAGTTCAACAAATTAATCATTGATGCCCAAATCATTGGCTTCCTGGTGAGTGATATTTCTGAAGAACCTAAGCCCAAGAGTCCAAGACACAGAATCACCATCACGAAGAATAAACTCAGCAATGGGAGTATTATGTAAAGAGGATGTGGGAAAAAGTGATTAAAAGCATTAGAAAACTGTATATGACCCACCTATATATCTCCCCAAAAAACGAATAGGATGCCCCGCCCCAATTTCATATCTAAAATGAGATAAAAGAGTTGAGAGTTGAGACACAGGGAAATTAATTTCCAAGGGCTCACATGAATAGCATAAGTTAGAGGTTTAGTAAATAGTTGTTACGACGTCCAGTCGCTGTCGCACCAAGTCAAGTTGTCGCCTAGCTGCATCAGAGAAAGTTGCGCGCCTAAAGGTACTAGTTGTTGCCTTCGCGACTTGGCGACGCTATGGACGATTAATGGCTAAGGTGTATGTTTGTAACTCACCCAGTTATTCAAACTTGTCGGAACAAAACAGATCTAAGCCGTGATAAGCCATTGGCAACATCAGAACAATGAAAGAAGAAGAAGACTAAAGATGTCCGCTAAAATCGCTGCCACCACATGCAAAAGCCTCCTCCGCCGCCACATGCAAAAATCAGATTCAAGTCTCGATGTTTTTCGTATTTTTCTTTGCCGACTACTTCCCCATTTATGTACGAAAGGAAATAATTCTATTCTTATCATCTAGGCAAAATTTCATTGATTGAAGTCCCCTGTAGTTTGGTAATCTATTAAGTTCAACCCTTAAGTTTTGTACTTTATAAATTTTACTATGTTTGTGTATTTGTCTTTCCGGTAGGTCGCTGTAATTTTTTATTTAAAAAAAACACAGGTGTTACAAGTTTTTTTTTACAGATGTTGATATAATTCTATTTTTTAATGTTACTCAGTAAATATGTTTGGGTTTTAATGTATATAAAATTTATTGTTCTATGTACTTTTAAAGTAAAATAAATAATGTATAAATTGTATTGTGAACGATTTATCGCGGCAGGCGTCTTATTACCTAGGCGTCCTGGCGGTTAGCTACTGTCGTGCCTCGCCGAGGTGCCGTGACAACTATGGTTTAGTACCCAATTGTAGATTTGCTTATCAAACAATGACCCTATGCAAAATGGGGTTAGGTTCTATGCAAAATCTTAAAGCCAATTGACCACCAACCAACACTCTTAATGATCAAGTTACTTGTTGCCAGATCTCCTTAAAGCTTACATTTTTTAGTTTGGATAAGTAGTTCTCTAAAAGCTTATAGCATAAAAAAAAGCTTTGGAATGCATCTAGGGTCTCTTATATGAAAATAATGAAAAGAAAATGACTTTTATGCATTAAAGATTTGCATTTCTCAGTTTTTGATGCTTATATAAAGATTAAATTTCTGAGATATGTTGGAGATAGGATACATTATCTCTTGAATGTTGTGGTTATTACAGAAACATAATAAGGACACATGTTTAAAAAATCTCACAAGATAAAGACTGCTCTCAGTTATTATCAAAAGAAATATACTTTGTAAAATGAGAACAATCAGTGGTAAGAGAATGAATTTAGAAACTGATTAGGAAAAAGAGGCGAGCAAGATTGTGACATCTGAACTATCTTAGAGAGGAAAATATTGGTAGCATGTTCCTTATCTTTATTATAGATTTTGACTACACCATCTCCAAGATGCTCCAATAATAAACTTGGGATTAAGGAGTTGCATTTTTTATTGTAATTGAAGCATGGTTCCCTTGTGAATGTCTTGAAGAATATAAAATTAGATGCTGTAGAATTTCTTGTTTTCTACCTCCAACCTTTATGCAGACTAATATTTCTTGTTTGTTGTTCATTGACAGGGATATCTAAGGATGAACTTTTTGGGCAATTTTTTGAGGTGCTTGAAAAGGTTCACTATTTTAAGACCATGCCTGATGGAAATGATGACCAGATCCAACTCGATAGAGCAACAAGAATATTTCACAATGCAATAGAGGTATCAAATGCGCTCATAATTTATTATCAGTCCACTGTGAATATGAATTTGAACACTAAAATGTCATTATTAACATCAGTTCACCGCTTGATTACATTTCTGTGATTGTTGATGTACTTCAATTTGTCTGGTACGTAAAGGATCTTTTCAATGACAATCTGACGGCCAATAAATTTTATATTCTTGAGCTGCACCCTTTTTGGCACCTTCAATAAAATTAATATTTGTCAAAAAGAAAACGGATTATGAATACATTTACCTTATCCTTTATCTTCTATAGGTAAGACATAACAAGGTTGCAGCGCTTTATACGAGATATCATGCTCTCTAATGTTAAGTTTTTCAAAATCTTTCTTCTGTTAGGCTGAGTTAGTTGAGTAGTTGATCATCACTAACTATAAAATGATTGCTCTTTTTGAGTTGTGGAATTTAAGGTTTCTTGGGAGCTTCTTGTGAAAGAATAGTTTTATTGTTTTCGTTTATCTGTTTATTATATTTCTAAACATCTCACATATATGGGTAGTCCTGGTTGTGATGTTTTTAGTAATAGGCTTACATATGCCAAAAGTCCTTGCCTGTTCTCTCTTTTGGATTGCCACAAAGATTCTCTCTGTCTTTTCTTTATGACATTGGGAGATAATGATATTAGCAGCAACTAATGTGGATTTTAATTCCTAGTGAGATGAATGCTCAAAAGAATGACTGTCACGAGATAAATTAGAATGTTGTTGGCTGTGATTACCTTTCTTCATTGTTAGGAAAGGACTAAAGTAGAAGTTGGGGAAAAGAGACATTCTATGTCATGCATTATCTCTTTTATGGAGGATGTCTTGGGGATTGTTGGGAATCTGTTGGCCAGCAAATTGCTAGAAGAAGTGGACTAGAGTTAGAGTTACCCTGATGAAAGGGTTGGCATGTTCAGAGGTTCAAATGAGGGAAATTTATGTATTAATGATTTTCAATATGATAGATTTGCTTCTGTTGGTGGAAGGTTATCTTGGTTTAACAACCAATAACTCCGACCTTTTTGTACTAAAAGGATTCGGATTTCATCCAATGGGAGTGAGTTTTAATTGTGATCATAATGTATGATTGTCTTCGGCCCACCATAGTTGTCATGGTATCGACTAGGCGTCCTGGCTTTAGAAAAGGATAAGGCGACGCCTTGGACACCGAGCTGTCAATGCTCATGTGCCAGGGCTCATGCCTTGGTAGCTGGTCTAGTTAAGTGATTAAGTCATTTTTTACCCTCATCATAACCCATGAACTTGCTATGTGGTGTAATTTTATTACTTATTAGACTTGTAATAACCCATGGACTTGCTATGTGGTATAATTTTATTACTTATTAGACTTGTAATGTGTGGTAGATGTTGACTTGGTTGATTCTTTATTTTTTACTTGGTGTTCGTTGTTCTACTAGTGTTTTATTTTTGAATTTTGATTGTGAAGTATTCATATATAATTGTGTTTTTAATTGTATTCCATAGTGTTAGTTATTGTATTTTGAATTTTAATGTATATAAAATTTTTTTTTGTTCAATATACTTTTGAAGTAAAATAAATAATTTATAAGTTGCATATTGTTAACGATTTGTTGCCATATGGACGCCATGATGAGCTCCTTATTGCCTAGACGATCAACTATCACCGCGTCTCGCCGTAACAACTATGCTGCTCGCCTCACCACACTTTCATGCAAACCCATATTAGTGTTTGCTGAAACTCAAACAATAGTTTCAAATAATTAACTTTTCTAAAATTTGAAGTTACAACCCACTTTCGACATTCATGTTATATGCACTCCATTGGTTTTGTCATTAATACCTTACACTTGCTTGTGGTGCACTCCTGTTTACCTTTTATTTTTTGTTCTTTTGCAAGCCCTTGCTATTCTTATTTCCAGACTCACGTCTTGATGCGGTGAATATTCTTTTGTGATATTAGGAAATGGAAAAATCTGGATGTCATACATATGATCGAAAAAATCTAGCTGAGATCTTAAAGTTACAAGGTATTATATTAATGTACTATTGAATGCGCTGGTGATTGTTTTTAACTCTGTACTTCATCATTATATTTTATGCAGAAATTGTTTTTCTGTTGTCAAATCCAATTTTATTATATTGGAACTCTTCGTTTCCACTTAACTTTTTTCGGTGGGCAGGTGTGGTGTTTAAGTTTATCCTGATTAGAGTTATCCTCATTAGGCAACCAAAATCACTTAAATCTATCAGGTTGGTTAACTAGTTTTTATGTTATGGATTGATTTGGTTTTGGACCCATATTATTATTACAAATATGGGTTGGATCTAGTTTAACTAGTTTTGACCGATATTAGTCTATAATTTGCACTTTGTAGAGCTAATACATCAACGTGTATGCATTATTACACTACATTCTCATATAACACATATACATTATACATATTACATTATATACATATTACATATTTTTGTAATTTATACATTTGTAATTATGTATAAAAACCATTTCACTAATTATGGAATTAATTCATAATAAAATCAACACTTTTAGTGTAACAAAGTACTAATTTAAATAATTAATATCTTTTCCCTTAATTAATTAAAATAACTCATTTAAATTATATAATTAAATTTAATTTCCTCCTCTCCATAAAATGTTTTATATTATATTATATAATTTAATTTCCCCACCCCACCCCCACCCCCACCCCCACCCCCAAAAAATGTTTTTATTATTGATTATGTATACACCCCACATGTTTACCCCACCCCACCCACCTCTCCCGCCTGCACGCCCACGCCTCACGCCCACGCCCACCACAAAAACATAATATTTATTGATTATGTATCCCCGCCTCAAGACTCGCCCCCCCTCAAAAAAAATATTATTTATTGATTATGTATACACTCACCTCACTCGCCCCCACCCCACCCCACCCACCCCACCCCACCCCACCCTTCCTTATTATTGTAATAAAATTCTCAATAATTTCATTAATTTTAATTAACATAATAATTATTAATGTAATTTTTTTTTGAAAGTGCCTATAATCACAAAATTAATGTTTTTAATACTTAAATTAGTCACATCAAGTAAAAATTTTTGTTTCAAACTTGGGTCTAAAAAATTAAAATAAGACTTTTTTAATACTCCCTCCGTCCCATGATAAAAGTCCTTATTACTATTTTGGGTTGTCCCATGTTAAATGTCCACTTTCTTTTAATAACCAAACTTTTACACATTTTTTCCTATTATGCCCGTAGCAATAAATATCTCATATTTTTCTTATTCTAATTCTCTCTCCATATTTAATGACATTATTATGGACAATTTTGTCATTTTATTCTTCTTCTTAATATGCGTGAAAAGTCCACCAGGACTTTTATCCTGGGATGGAGGGAGTATAACACAAATTAAGATTTTAATAAAACTATAATTTGAAAAATAGGTCGACCTAGATTCGACCCATAACCATTTAAATCCTAACCACATAACCCATATTAAATATAGGTAATATGGTTTTGGTTCCTTAACCGACCCATAACTATTTTGTGTAACCCAAAACCAACCCGAACCTATTTTTTGCCGGGTCTAATCCTCATCACTACTATTCCGTTACCCTTTGTACTACTGGTTGTGTCTTATTAACATTATTGTTTGATATGCCCTATATGTAGGTAACAAGGCCATGCAATTGAAGCTATTCTCTGATGCAATTGAGTTTTACACTTTTGCTATAGCACTATCTGAAGATAATGCTGTGTTCTACTGCAACAGGTTCACTACTTACACATTATTGAAAAGTTTAATTTAGGTTTGGGTTTTGTGTTAATATATATATATATATATATATATATATATATATATATATATATAATAATTTAGGCTTTGGAATAAGAAGGCTTTGTGTCAGATGTGTCTTGTGTTGTGTTAGTACTTAGGTTCAAATCCGTTTGCATAGCACAAAATGCAAATAATAATTATATACCTTTATTGTTATCATACTTTGTGTAAACTTGTTAAATAAAGAAAATAATGGAGGGCATTCTTTTTCCTTTTAAGGTAGTTTATAATATACACAACTTATATATCAGTTTGCTGGTTATATTTGTGATTACATGTGCATAGCTAAATATATAACTAAGCAGATTTGTATCTTCGTGCATAAAATATGTTTGCGTGCAGAAAGTTTTTTTTTTCTTTTTTTTTGGGGGGGAGGGGGGACAAGGCAGATGGGGTTGGTTATCCTTTGTCCAATAGTGATGCACTACATATGTAGCCTTTGTCTAGTGCCTTTACATAACGAAAATAGAATTATTTTTCTGGTTCATACCCCTGCATCTCATATGCCTCTGTTAGTAATATATTTTTCTGCTTTTGGATTGGGGTTTCATCAAGTTTTCATATGCATTCAGCATAAGTAAATATGTGATGAGGCTTGATGCCTTCATAAATGACAAAATGCTCAAAAGTTTCGAGTAATATTGGCATATTTCTTTTGTCATACCAATTTTTTGATAGAAAAGAAGTACTTGAAAATGTCTTGCCTGGTTGTAGCAAATTTTCACATCATCAGTTTTCAGTTGAAATCTTCAACTGATTATCCGACGTACATTTACAGGGCAGCTGCATACACGCAGGTCAGTCAATATACCGAAGCAATTAGAGACTGTCTTAAATCCATTGAAATTGACCCAGCTTATGGCAAGGCATACAGTCGTCTGGGATTTGCTTATTATGCTCGAGGGAATTACAGAGATGCTATTGATAAAGGATTTATGAAAGGTAGGTGTCATATCACCTTTTATGAACCTGAATGGCTTCCAAATCAGTGCATGAATATCATTTTCATTGGGTTATCCATATTAATATATGTGTATATATATATACTATTATTATTTTGATAAAAGTTACCCATAATATAATTTTGTATTTGGGTATTACAATGTCTTATCTTTCTGCATCTTGCACAGGGCTTATCAGAAAAGGAAACAAAAAAATTAACTTAGATAAGTAGCAATAGGAAATTGTCTTTGTGCATAGGGTATTCTGATACACATCTTAATTAGTGTTCTAAAATCAGTAGGCGGACCTTGCGGAGGAGGAAACGTTTCTCGCCTTGGCCACCTAGGCAATTTTTCAAGACAGTCTTATTTTTTTCAATATTTCTGTTATATTAGTATATAATATATAAAACATATATTAGATGTTAATATTCTAAATTGTATATGAAAATTTACCCAAAAAAGATCCTATAAGATACAAAAAATTCATTTTAAGCATTGTTGAGTTTCAAAACCTTCATTAAATACCATTATTTTGGATTTATATTGGTAGTCATTTTTAGACAATTCTTTTGACTTCTTAATTTCAAATCTATTATATTAGTAGAGTTCGTTTTGCACTTTAAAAGAATTGATGAAGTGATAGATTCTAGAGTAGTAGATTAAGAAAATATGATGTATTTTAAAATTAGTTAAAAATTTTAAGCTGTAATTTATAATTTTTAAAATAGAAATTTGAAATTCAAGGTTATGTTCTAATAAAAGTAATCAAAAGGGTAAGCAAGTAGAGACACATCGAGAGTATAGAGGATTGATTCTGCTTGAGACAACCATGGGCGGTAGAGGACTGATTTCACGTATATACTAGGCGGGTGCCTAGAACCGTTTAGACGGAAAGAAAAAAATCTTGATGAGAGATTATTTCATGGATTTGTAGGGGAGAGAAAGAATTGAGTTTCATGGGTGTGGCTTTTGGTGTGTCTATGGATTTACTCTGACTATTATCATCTTCTTTTTTCTTTCTTTTTTTTACTTTTTTTTTTGTTTTTCTTAGAGGGGGAGGAGGGGTGTGGGGGCTTGGAAAGCAAGGGACTGATACAGGCCAGGAAAATAATCAGTAAATAAAGAAGAATCGGTGAAATCTTAAAACAAGATCCAATCTTAAGAATTTTCATCAAAGCTGGAGGTGAACGTTGAACACTAAAGGACCCTTTTGATTTCACTAGTAAATGTAGACCTTGTAACTAAACTTGACCAACCGATGCATTATTGGCTGACTTGAAACAGATTCCTTTGACCATTCAAATGCTATTTCCACTTTTTTGTAGTAACTTTTGATAATTTCCAGTACTAATTGAAATTCCCATATTAACCCTGGACTATAAATCATAAGAAAACATAGATACAAGTAAATTTGAGGATAATCGTCTCTTTTTGATGGAACTATCAGTAATTTAGTTTCTGATTTTAAGTGGACATAATCTTTAATTAGTTGACCATTATAAGTTTATAACATCAAACAAAGAGATGCAAAGACAGGAATCATGGAGAATCAATCATGTTCAACTCTTTAGGTGGAGATTAGTGAATCCATGTACAAGCTCTTACGTGTCACCACTATTGTTTTCGGCCGATTACTTATTCGTTAATTAGTGCTGTGATGAATACTAGTTTCTGAAACACACTGTTTTACTGAAGAGAGATTAAATAAAACATTTTTGTTCCCTTGTTCCATGTATCATCTGTGCAGCTCTGCAGTTGGATCCAAATAATGATTCTGTCAAGGAAAATATTCGGGTAAGCTAATGTTTATAAGAAGTTGCTGTTATTATTATTGTTACGGTCATCAATACTGTTTTTGATGTCATTGTTTTTCACTCGTCAATATTTTGATTGTCATTATGAAATTTAGGTAGCAGAGCAAAAATTGAATGAAGAGTATCGAAGGACACATCATAATCAGGTATTGATATCTTTTATATGAGTGAGTTCTGTTGAGTAATGAGGTGAGAGATGATGACATGGATTTTCTACAAAAGGACTAAATACTGCCCATGTCAGATTACAAGATATTTTGTAATAAAATTGAAGGCCTGATAGTATTTGTTGCTTCTTGTTTTCATGAAATATAGAGTGAATCCTTTGAGCTGAACCAGTGACGGTAATTGTTACAATATGTGCTGCTGATTTTTACAGTGATCGAGTCATTTTATGCGAGTCATAAAGTGTATTATAAATCTCCTTCAACTGACATATGTCAAAATCATCCCATCCTCGCTTACATTCTACTTATTTGTAGAATATCCAAAGCTTTCATGTCAAGTGAAAAGACAATATATTTGACAAAGGAACCCATTATGTGTTGTGCTTGTTATTACTACCATGTCTTGTGTCTTGCATGGGAGTACTTACATATGTTAAAATGCATAAACAAATCAAAGGAGTTGCTCCATTTTACTGCTCAATTGCTGCGTTGAAAATGTGAGTGGACCTTTTTTTGGAAGTGTCACCATTTTGTAGTTGAAAATCTAGAGTAATCCCTGCAATCAGAATGCCTTGTGTTCTATTTTGTTGTCCCAAAGAATATATATTATAGCATCTAGAAGATGGTCAAACAGTGTCTTTTCCCATCTTGTATACAGAATTCAAGTTCCTCAGGCCATCAGAGAGATTCAAATCAACAATCTGCAGGAGGGTCAAGAAGTCATGCAATGCCGCCACAGTTTACATCAATGCCATTTACTGCTAACGGCATTCCTGTTGATATCACAAGCATGATTAGGAACATGACCGCCAATGTGTACCAAGTACCGCATTCGCAAGATGAGTCGCAAGGAGTTGGCAATAGCGACATACCTTTTCCTGAACCGGAGATTAGAATAGGTGGGAATATCAACGTAAATCTTGGAGATCAAATGCCTGAGGAACTTTCCGGGGCTTTGAGATCTGTGATGGAGATGTTCTCAGGAGCAGCACCCCATGATAATTCGCAAGAAAACTCGAATGAAAGATCAAGCTAAAATGGCGTTGGAAATGGTGCTATGGTAGGATTTCTAATTTCGAGATTTTGTTTTTGTACGAGTAATAACAAGTACGTTTCAACTTTGACTTTGTTTTTTTGTAAAAGTATGTGGAATAGTCTTTCATAAACGGTACCATAAAGATTGTGATATTAAACAATTACTTTTCATTTATATGTATACACTTTGGGATTATGATAGTGGTTGGTTCGAACATTTTTCTGTTCTTGATTACAATGAATGAGATACTATGAATAAGGTAATTTTTTTTTTTTATAAAAAAAAGCAGGTAATGTTAGGAGTCTCAAATTTTTTATTTCAAAAAGTGTATTAAATGATGCGTCTGTAATCAATATCACTTCATTTGAGACCTTTAATATTTTTTTTTAAAATAATTAAATTAATGATGCTAGTGTTTAGATGTGATGATGCCCCCCTTCATTTCAAAATTCGAAATACAATTTGACTTTTGAGATCAAACGACATCTTATTAAATTTCTTAATTGATATGACTATTAAAAGTTTATACTTATATAAATTTTGTGATATATTATACAATTATAATAATTGTATTAACTAAAATTAAATAATATCAATTTAAAGTTTAATATGTCAAGTTAATAAAATAATAAATCAGGAAACATGACAGTTTTTTTAATTAAAAATTGTTTAACTCACGCAGAAAATAATGGGGTTTTTATAATTAATAATTAGTCAAAACATCAATTATTTAATGTGCTGAATCATGATTCTGGAGTTATTAAGCTACCCAAATCAGACTGCCTGTAGTTTCATTTTCGCTTACATTTATTATACCCCCGGTCGCCATTTTTGACCCTATCTAATATGTATCCATCTTTTTTATTTTTTATTATTCCTTTCCCCCATTGACTGACTTTTTAATTGTGTCACACTTGAATGAAATAGTGTGCGAGATTAAATAGTCACAGAAAAATGTAAATTAAAAATAAAAAAAATAAATTTCTCCGTAAAATAAATAATAAAATAAATATAATACTCATTTTTTATTCCTCTAAAAATGAGAATTTTACATCTTTATTGATATTTAAAATATTTTAATATTCATATGATGCGTGATACCGCTCTTTTATTAATTTTTCTATTACAATAATTTACAAGTATTTTTGTTTGACATTAGAAAAATTAACTAAAATATTATGCTTACTTGTGTTTTAGACAAAATTTAGATTGATAAAATATTCTCAGTGGAAGTACAAATTTAATTAAAATCCATATTCGTCCTAATGTTTCTCTTAGAAAAAAGAATTTTTGTGACTTTAGGTATTGACTTTTTAATTTGTTGTCATGTGTCAGTTACATGAATAAATATTATTAATATATTTCTTAAATAAATTTATAATATGATTGATCACTTTTTCAATTTTATTATTTATTAAAACATGTCTTAGTTGTAATTTGACAAAAAAAAAAAAAAAACTCTCCAAAATGGTCAAAAAACTTTTATGTTTTTTTCTTTCTTAATAATCTAAACCAATATTTTTATTTAAAAATATCAAAATTAGAAGAAAAATTATACAAAATCAATTGACTGCATATTATTTGAAGCTCACACAATGATGATAAATTACAGTCATAATTTCATAACCAACATTAATTAACTATCCCATTCAAAATCATAATAATTATACATAAAAAAGAATATTAAATCTTACATAAAAGAGAAATAAATGTCTCACATAAAAAAGAAATAAAATACATATTTTTTCCATGTAATTAGAGTATTAGAAAATGTTTTACTACTCCCATATTACACATAGGTGTCAAATTTGTGTGGAAAGGGAGGTCTTAAAGATTCGAAACTTCTAATTGTAAAAAACTAAAACAAAAAGAATCTTTTCATTTGAAAATTAGAACCAAAAAATAGAAAATGGAATTTTTTATTTAAATTTTTTGACTGAAATAAAAAATAAAAAAAAACATACAATTTTCTCGCTTTGAAATAAAAAGATTTTATTTTTTTGCCGTCTAGCATTTGGACCTCATGAGCCGAATCCACAGTCTCGTCCACTAAATTCCACGGTCAGATTTGTGTAATGTTGCACGTGTGTCATCTCAAAACGATCTGATCCGTCTATTTATTTCTGACGACTCCCTCAATTAAACACTAACCATCTGTTCAAACTCTCCTTCTGACACTACAACCTCTGCATTCTCGATTTCTCCGCCAATTTCACCCACTATATATTAACACTCTTCTCCCTTCTGATTACTCACGCACCTTGTTTGATCTCTCAGACTCCCAAAATTTCCAAATAACTCACTGGGTTTTTGGGAATTTGTTCTTGTTTTCAGGGATATGTTCTTTGTATTCAGAATCTAAAGAAAGGTATGATTTTTCTTTTTGTTGCACATTTAGCTGTTTCTTGAACTGGGTATGGTTTATTTTTGCTTCTTTTGCATTTTGGGGGTTTAAAGTTGATTTTCTTCATGGGGGAGTGATTTTTTTTTATGTTTGGTATTCTATTGCGTATTTTGATGTTCTTGATTAATTAGTACTTTGCAGATGCTTTTCTTGTAATATAGTGTACTGAATTCAGTTATATTTATAAGTAGTTTTTGGTTAGGATTTTTAATTAGCCTATAGTCATCTTGCATTTTGTTGTGGTGAAATTGACAATTCCCCCCCTTCTCTAAGTAGTCTATATCATCAAAAAAGAAGACCTTTTTACTGATGGTTGTGTTGCAAAATTGTAAATTTAGCTCAATTTGTTAGTTTTAGTTTGAATTCATATATATGTGATTTTATTTACGGGCTTTAATGCTATAGTTCTTATTTTTGTTATTAAATGTAGATGTTGGTGAATTGTACTTTTTTTGTTGTTGCTAAATTACTTTTTTTTTTCTCTATTAGTAATGCCTTTTTTCATGAAATCTTATATGGAAATAATACATTTGATTCTGGGCATAGTATACTGAGTATTGACTGCTGATGTTGTAAGTGTGGCTAAGTATGACATTGCCTTCAGAGTTCCAAGGCTTAATGTCAAACTTGTAGGGTCAAAGTATATTTATAGTATATACAGAAAACAATAATCCTTTTTGTGATTGGGTAAGTTTTTTTTGTAGGGTCAAACTTGTAATGTAATATACTTGAATTTTGTTATTAATCCTGAAGTAATTTAGTACTTTCTCAGCTCATTCTTGCTGTTAGGGATTAGTGCAAAGAACAGGGTAGTTTGTACGATCTTCATCCTTTTGTTAAACGTCGTGAGAACATAATTTGGCTGAATTAAGATGCAAGTCGGTGTTACCTGAAACATGATACGTTTCGGTACGCGGTACGCTACATAACTAAAACGTGATATGCTAGGATATATATAAATTCTTATAGTTAGGAATTCTCTTATAATATAAATTAATTGACCTAAGTTTTATAAAAGATTTTTAGTTGACTCAACAAGTTGATTGTTTTATAAATATTTTAGTAAAAATGCAATTTTTGAGCGTCCAATACTAAGTTATAATACTGATATTTGTGCAATTATAGTTAAACAACAACGAAATTTTTCGGTACGCTAAATTTAGAGTATTGATATGTAAGAGTACCTGCTTGGGTACACAAGTACCAATATGCGGTTTGCTAGGTCTATGAGAGTATTTGATAACTATGGATGGAACCTTATATTTAAGCCGTCTCTCATTGATATTTCAGTAACACATTGATGTACTTGTAGTAACTATCTCATATTGATCTTATGAGGACAATTCATTACTGATACATCCAGTTATTAGTAAACTATCAGTTATGAGCTTTCAATTTTTATGGATAAAGTTTAATTTGGTCTGTCTACACTTTGAGACATGAGACTTATAAATTAATTCTACCTGATCTAAGAGTTACTAGTAAATATAACTGGTTATCAGTTTCTGTAACCTGGACTTTAATTGCTTGATTGGCTACAGATTGTGTTTTATCAAAGATGGGTCCTTATCTTGTCGGCATCATTGTTCCCTTTGTATTGACTCTTCTCCTTCGGACTTCGAAGAATGGAAAAAAGCGGGGTTTGCCTGTTGATGTTGGTGGGGAACCTGGGTTTGCAATTCGAAATTATCGATTTTCTTCCCCTATGGAATCAGCATGGGAAGGCATTACAACACTTGCAGAACTTTTTGAGCATTCATGCAAGCAGCACCGAGAAAAGAGATTTCTTGGAACTCGGAGATTGATTTCTACAGAGTTAGAAGTTTCTGGAGATGGGCGATCATTTGAGAAACTTCATTTGGGTGACTATGAGTGGTTGACCTATGGCCAAGCCTTTGAAACAGTGTGCAACTTTGCTTCTGGTTTAGTGCAACTCGGTCATAAAAAGGAAGAACGTGTAGCTATCTTTGCCGATACACGAGAAGAATGGTTTATTGCACTACAGGTGCTCATCTTCAAAATTTTATTTTAACTACTTTGTTCTCAGATAATAGTGGTGCTCTACTGATATGCCTATCGGAAATTAACAATGTAATACATCTTTTAAATAAAGACAGTAATACAGCTTTCTTCCTTCCGATTCACTTATTTTTTTCTGATGATGTAAATCGTACATAACAATGCCTATCAGAAATTGTAATATAGTAACTGTGGTTGCGTTGTATCAGGGTTGCTTCCGACGCAATGTCACGGTCGTGACCATATATGCATCTTTGGGGGAGGAAGCTCTATGTCACTCATTAAATGAGGTATCTCTCGCCACTCTCTCTTATGTACAAACACAAGCGACAATGCGTTGCTTTTGTTTCCTTAATATTAATCTCCAAATTCTAACACAATGTTTCTAGTTTTCTGCATGCAAAGGATGTAGCATGTCATATTCTTATTTGGTACTCTTTAAGAGTTATTTCTATTACATCTTTTTTGAGGGAGAGGCTGATGAGACTTGAATCCTCACCAATGTGGTATGGAATGGCTCTTGAACCACCAAACCCTTGGTCTAGTAATCTGGCCATTAAAATGTGCACCATTGCCGAATCAGTTCTATTGCGTATATTCTATTCGTTTATTGAATTGAATGAAAATTGAAAATTCTTTGGTCCTGTTTTGACTGATGGCCAATTTATATGTTAACCCGACTTGAACTGTTTCTTACATATTTATATAATATTATTTTACACGTACCTATAATGATTCATTTTAATCTATTTGATTTGGTTATAGAGGGTGTTTGAATTAGAGTAGAGTTCGTAAGGAGATGAGATGTTTAGAAGAAAACATGCTAGACTGTGCTGTAGTCCAAAATTTTCTGCTGAAATACATTCGCTTTTTGCTAGATCTAAATTTCTAAATCAAAATCAATTAAAAATAAATTTCCTTGAAATGACAAAGTTTTTGCGGAAAAGGCAATGTCAAAAGCTTTTTTTGGTGGTAATATTTAACTTGAAAATCTTAACCACTTATCTCTTATCGCTTATCACTTTTATCACTTTTTATTTTTTTATTTTAAACTACTAAATTAAGCATGCTAGATTATGCACTATATTCTGCCTTAGTTTGTGCAACTATAAAACATTTCCTTCTTTTTATCCTTAAAAAAATAATCCTCTTTTTTGAATTGTTTTAGTGAACATTTTTGTCACTGCCATCTCACATGATTTTCCATTTAATATTGCCAGACAGAGGTTACAACTGTGATTTGTGGAAAACGAGAATTGAAGAAACTTCTAGATATAAGTGGACAACTTGACACAGTAAAACGTGTCATATGTATGGATGATGAAATCCCGTCACATGGCTCATTGATTCAAGCGAGCAGTAGTTGGGAAATTACATCCTTTTCTGATGTAGAAAAAATTGGCAGAGAGAAACCTGTTGATGCTGATTTACCTGTTTCAGCTGATATTGCTGTTATAATGTATACAAGTGGGAGTACAGGTTTGCCAAAGGTTAGTGAAGTGTGCTTATTTCGGATGGGAATAATACCTAGCAGATGTAGATGCCGCGTTTGTGACATTGAGGATATGTATATTCTAATGATGTACGGCAATGTTGGGATACTAATGGAATTTTTGCTTCATGTAGGGTGTAATGATGACGCATAGCAATATATTAGCTACAGTGTGTGCTGTCATGACCATTATTCCTAACCTTGGACTCAAGGATGTTTATTTAGCATACCTGCCTCTCGCACATATTCTTGAACTAGCAGCTGAGGTATGTTGTATCTTGAAATTTATGGTTTTTGTAACTGGTTAATTTAATGGTTTCTTTTTCGCTCTTTACACACACACATATATGTTTCGTTTCTTTTTTCCCCTTCTATTCCTCTCTTACTGGTCACTTGCTTATGCAGAGTAGTTTAACAATTCATGTTTATATTGTAGAATATAGTCGTTGCTGTAGGATGCTCAATAGGATATGGGTCCCCTTTGACTCTAACTGATACATCAAACAAGATAAAAAGAGGAACAAAGGGGGACGCCTCTATGTTGGGGCCAACAATTATGGCAGCTGTCCCAGCAATTCTTGATCGTGTTAGGGATGGTGTGCGGAAGAAGGTGTGAATCCATTCACACATTTATATGGAACCAAATACTTTATAGGTAATTTTCAAGATGAGGTCAGTTATGTAAGTTCTGAACTTGCTAAAATGCAGGTCGATGCAACCGGTGGGCTATCAAAGAAATTGTTTGATTTGGCATATTCTCGTCGATTGAGTGCAATAAATGGCAGTTGGTTTGGGGCATGGGGCCTTGAAAGGCTTTTGTGGAACTTTTTGGTATTTAGAAAGGTTCGGGCAATTTTGGGTGGTCGTGTTCGTTTTCTGCTGTCTGGAGGCGCTCCTCTTTCTGGAAATACTCAAAGATTCATCAACATCTGTCTTGGGTTGGTATTTTTCCTCTTAAAACCATAATTACTTATCCAATGAATATTTTAATGAAAAAGAAAAAAATAAACAATAAATTTTATTTGCTTTGCCACTTATATACTTAATACTTGTACCTTAAACATCATTCTTTTCTAATGCTTCACCATCAAGCTATGAATTTGTTTCTTTTTGTACCGGATGCATGTAAAATAACAATGTCAAGTTTTTTTTTCTTCGCTCTCATGAATAATACCTTGTGTTTTAGAAAAAAAAACTATGTTTGTATGTTGTATATTGATACAGACTTTTTATTGTCTTTTCTCATTATGTTTGTTGCATTTTTTGTTCATCATATTTACAGTGCTCCAATAGGTCAAGGGTATGGTCTCACTGAGACTTGTGCTGGTCTTGACGTTCTCTGAGTACGATGATACATCTGTTGGACGTGTTGGGCCTCCAATTCCTTGCTCCGTTATCAAGGTAAAATATTATCCACCTTAAGTTTTCTAGATAATTTTTTTTGATCAACTTTCACTGCTTTAAGGATAGTGTGCATTTAATCAATAATTATCAGTTTCAAAGTCAAATTAATTTTTTCTCCGATGAGTAATTACTATATAATGTAATGTCTATTTTCATATGATTGAGCAACTATACAATCTTTTTGGGGTTACTGTTGATATGGGTATCCTCTTCTACATCATACAAGATAAATCTTATTGATGCTAGAGAATCCATCCCAAAATTACACACCACTAATTGGAGTATCCGCTATTCATATATACTACTTTGAGACTATTTATACTGTCATGAGACAAGTCATCTCGCACCTCCGTCATGTACAAAGACAGTAGTTCAGTTGCAGATTCTTGAAAGGACAGACAAATGGCGGAGTGACTTGACGCAAGTCTTCGAATACCCATCTCTTTTTCCATTTTGAGCATTTAAGTCGAGTGATATGGAAACTATTGGAGTTCTTAACCCATATATATTATATATACTAGCTTGGATGCCTTTTTTTTTTTTATCGATATTGGACAAATGCTCTCACAATGGAGTCTATTAGAACTTATAGTATCAGTCTCTCTGTGTGTCCAATTTTTCTAATGTGATAATTATGTCTGATCGTTTAATCATGATTTTGTGATTACTGGTTTTGATATATACATATGTATGATTTTCCATCAATGTAATGCAAACTATACTTTAGTTGATAGATTGGCCTGAGGGTGGGTATTCAGCAAGTGATTCTCCAATGCCTCGTGGGGAAATAGTTGTTGGTGGGCCACATGTTACTGTTGGATATTTTAAGAATGAGGAGAAAACAAAGGAAGTGTACAAGGTAAATTTTTTACCTACTCTACTTTTACTTGTGGAAGATGTTTTCAGAACCTTATATTACTCCGTTGTTGTCAAAAGGTTGATGAGAGAGGAATGAGGTGGTTCTACACAGGTGACATAGGGAGATTTCATGCCGATGGCTGCCTTGAGATTATTGACCGTAAGAAGGACATAGTAAAACTTCAGCATGGAGAATATGTCTCTCTAGGAAAGGTACATTATTGCCGTAAATTATCTTTTTTCCCTGTTTTGCATTGTATGTTAATCGGAATTTCATTAATGACTAGTTCTTTATTTTCAGGTTGAGGCTGCTCTGGTTTCCAGCCCCTACGTTGACATTATTGTGCTGCACGCTGATCCTTTCCACAGTTATTGTGTGGCTCTGGTGGTGGCTTCGCAGGCGACATTGGAGGAGTGGGCCTTGAAGAAAGGTATCAAATATGCAGATTTTGCAGACTTGTGCCATAAAGAAGAAACCTTAAAGGAAGTGCTTGGTTCACTTGTGAAGGTATTTCATGTTTCTGTGCCTTTTGAGTTTCATTCCAAGTGAGACCGCTAAAATGGTAGAAACATATTTATACCAAGAAGCAAGGATTCGGGTTCATCTAAAAAATGGAAATTCGGGGATTCAACACATATTTACATATGAAATATAGTTTTTATATACACATAACTATATATAAACACATACTTTAATATGTCAATGCTAATAAATTTTAGTTCATGATAAAATGTAAAAAATTCAAGAAACACAATTTTTTAAAATATAATGATACTAACTAGGAATTTAGGAATATGTAATAATTAATTCTTATTCCAATTTCATATATAGTATTAGTGTATAAAACATTATATTAATTATTGTAGTATGTAGTATTAGTAATATTTCAATTTTTATCATTAAAAAAACTACAGAAGAATCACTTCAGTTTATCAACTACTTTATGAAGACAACTATTTAGAAATACTTTTCTACCCCTTACTCGTCCTCCTTCATAGTTCCCTTGTTTGTTTTTGTATTCAAAACTCGAGGAATGGTGTCAAAATGAAAATTTCCACGTCATATAACATATTAATTACATTTATCTACATTAACTAGGAAATTTTTTCTTTATTTATGCCTTGTTTTCTTATTGAACAGGCAGGAAAAGCAGCTCGGCTGGAGAAGTTTGAGATACCTGCAAAGATCAAATTGCTTTCTGAACCATGGACTCCTGAATCTGGCCTTGTCACCGCAGCTCTCAAGATAAAAAGAGATGCAATTAGGAAGGCATTCTCTGTCGACCTTGCGCAGCTATATTCATCATAACTACTAGTTTCATCCTTCTCTTTTCCCCTGCTTTTGTACTTTTTTCTTTCCTTTTTGTACTTCATTTTGGGAAGTAAATTCAGGGGAAATATTCCAAAGTATTGAGTAGTGATTTTGCAAGTTTGCTAACATGAGCTACTAAATGTGATTTTATGGGATAGCATTTGAAACTATTCAGGTTTCTGTCTGCTCATTTTTGTACCTGTTGAAAATTTGTGAAAGTATACTTCTCTTGTTGTACATGTAAATGATGACAGATTGCAGTATATCCTCCCCCCCCTCCTTTCCCTGAGCCAGTTTGACCTTATTTTTCTAGAATATTATACATATTTTTTTAAGACTAAATTTTGTTTTTGGGGAATACTATAAATTTTAGTATGCATTTGAGATAAATTATAATCCGACTCTTATTTTCGAATGTAGCAAGTACACTGCCATGAAATACACTAGTTGTCTACTTGTTTTCATCAAACTTGGTGCTATCTTAACTGAAAACTATTTTTTTTAGGGAATTTTGTCAAATTTAACATGCATTTAAAAAACAAATAAAATCTTACTCTCATTTCTAGATGAGAACTGAGAAGTACTCCCTTAGTAACATAATACGTTTTAAAGTTATGCACAAGAATTAAAGAAATAATTGTATAACATTAAATGTAATATAAAATATTAATAATATTCATAAATACTATATTTATCTCATAATCTCTCTCATTTGTAATATTTTTTAATGAGAGGTAATTTTAAAAAGATTGTGGTTAATTCTCTTAAATTATATAAAACGTCAAATAATTTGAAAAAAATAAAATTATTTAAAACTTCATATATAATATATTGGATGGAAGGAGGGAGTATATTGTTATGACTTTATCCACCTCTTGATTTCATCAATCTTGGTGCCCATTTGTTATAGGATAAAATCTGACTAAAGTAAAAGTTAAGGGTTTGATTATAAGAAAAAATCTTGATAAAATGAAGGATAAGGGTTCGATTATATCACATGGAACAAAAATCTTCATTAAAAATACAAATGATTGTAAGATTGGTGTAATAGGACATGTAATGGATTATAATAAGTTGAGATTAAGTTAGTTAGAGAGTCACAATTGACATAATTATGTTCTTTGAAAAGTGATACAAGAGAAAAAGAATGAAAAATAAAAAAATATAGAAATTATCATGACAACATAAGTTATCTACATCTTGATTTCATCAAAACTTGATGCAGTCTTAACTTTAATGGGCGACCCAATGGTTATACGATAAATCTCAGTAGACTGAAAACTCAAGGACTCAATTATCACATGGATTAAAGTATACCAATGAAATAATTCGGGTCAAATCTCAAGTTCAAAACAAATTTTGAATTAAATTTCAAGTCTAAATCGAATTAAATTCATTCAAATAAGACCTTAAATCACTAGCCCCCACCTCCGTCCCCGTCTGTCGACTTTGATACCATTTGAAACAACCTAGGTTAAATCTTCAATCCGAAACAAATCTTAGGTCAAATCCATCGAATTAAATTCATTCAAACAAGCCTTTAAAATTCATCCAAACAAGATTTTTAACCACTAGCCGACCTAAATATCCAATAGTATCTTATTGGGTCATCTTAGCCCATCACAGGCTTGCCCAAAAGATTATCATTGAAGGCACTATTGTTACTTTGTCAGTAACTTAATTCTTTATACACAGACAAATTTTTTCTATATCTTTCTATGTGAGATTTAGACCTTAGTATTTTATTGTTCAAATAGTATTTTATTGAACAGACAAATTGTTCAATAGTATTTTATTGGGTTATCTTAGGCCATCACAACCTTACCCAAAAGATTATCATTGAAGTTACTATTGTTACTTTGTTAGTAACTTAATTCTTTATATACAGATAATTTTTCTCATATCTTTCTATGTGAGATTTAGACACAGCAAATTTGTAGCCCAAAGCCCATGGGGTTTTGAAATTGCTTGATTTAACCAAATAAAATCGAACTTTTTGGCTGCTTTCGTTTTTTAGCTGGTCCGTTTGGGCCAAACCCAGAAAATAACATAAAATAGGCACAAAAGTGGTCTCTACTGTGAACCAAATTTCCGCCAAATTGCAAAATTTTGGCCCAATAAAACTCTGGACCTTTTTGGCCGTCTGTTTTTGGCCCATTAGCCATTTCATTAGATCCATTTAAAATGATCCCACTGCGTTTGCTATGTCTAGTGAGGTTAAAGTGTTACACATAATCATATAAATAATCATATAATTAAGGTAATAGAATATGTAATGGGTCATAATAAGTTGAGACAATGATTTGTTAAGTTAGTTATAGAGTATAATTGACATAATTATGTTCTAAGAAAATTGAAACAAGAGAAAAAGAAAGAAAACAATGTTGAACCTATTAAACGAAAATGTAGGGATATTGGAAGGTGAGAGAGGTATAAATTGTGGGGATGGTTAGGTGGGGAAAAAGAGGCTAATAAGTTTGGAAAAGACTACACTATAAAGGTGAATATTAGAAGAGACCCACCTCCAAACATGGGTCCTCCATGGGGTTATCAACTTGACCACAAACCTACTAAAATGGAAACACCCCCTCTTTTCACCCATGTGATCTTTAGTTTCCTTCTTTTCATCACTTAACCCTTTTTTTGTATATTTGATTGACACTATCAAAATATGTCCGTCTTAAATTAAACGTCTTAATTTGTTATTTAAATAACGAATAAAATAAAAATAAAACATTTATTTTAAGACAAATAAAATTTTATTTTTCTCTCTCTCTTTTCACCGCCTCCGTCCTATAAAAAATATTACAATTGTTGATTTCACACAACGGAAAAAGTCAATTTTGTAAAATAAATTATTAATTTATAAAGTAATTCTTAATTTATAAGAGTGAGTATTATTTTAAAATAAAAATAAAATTTTATATTTTTGCACAACTAATGGAGAAAGTATCTATTACTCTCTCACTATATTTTTGTACATACATATGTATGTGCATGACCCGTACACCAAATATGTGTATTTGGTTGTGTGTGTTGCACGATGAAATATATTTGAAACTACTTGTATCTATTGCTGTCGATACATTTTTAAAATAATAATAATAATAATGGCATTTTTGTGCACTCATGCAATTTTTTAATTATTTGTTTCTTTCTTTACTTTGACCAAGAAGTTAAGTGGATTTAGGACAAATTTGTTGGGCAAATCAATAATTGATACATCTAGATATTGTAATTAATATGCAATAATTTAGGAAAAAGTGGCCATCAAACCACTGATATGAAGTAATTCTGATCATTTATTTATTTATTTTGTTTTATTTTGTCAGTTGATAGTGACACAATAATATTATACTCACAGAATAATGAATTATGCTTTATGAGCAACAATATCATTAAAAATTTGAAATGTCGTTAAAACAAGCGTAAAAGTGTCGATAAATACATACTTTTGGTAGTACAAATATTGTGAAGGAAATTAATATTTTCACGTGAAAAGTGTCGCTATAGTTGTGTAGCGACGGTAAAAACTTTCGCTATAAAATCTATAGCGACGATTTTCAGGTAAAAATATCAAAAAATTATATGAAAATATTAATTTCCTATTGAAAATTATGTTTTCTGAGCAACAAGTGTCGATAAAAGTTTGAAACGTTGCATATTTATTATGGTAGAACAAATATTGGTCAGACATGGCCAAATGACAATTGCCATAGCTGGTCTCCATAGGAAATCTTCTACCATGTCTAAGCTTGACAATGTTATGTTGTTGGGGTTATTATCTCGGGTTACTAACACAATTTCATGAATTTTAGGAAGATAGATGTAACATTAATTGCTTAGAAGAATGGACGTTTATAAGGAGAGCATATCTTCTGTTCTTATTTTTTCTGTTTCCCTTGTGTCTCTTCACTTAAATTTTGACACATAGCTTCTTATTTAATTTTAGAATTAATTGGTGTTAAGTAAAAGACTAGATGTCAAAATTTAAGTGGGGGGACACAAGTAGGGGGTGTTCATCGGTAAAAAAAGGGTAGAAGACATAGAATACCAATAGTAGCCAATTTCATGTATGCAAATCTGATTGACCGGGGATATCGAATCGAGCATGATATCGGTTTTTACCAAAAATTAATATAATTATTATTATATTATTATATTATTATTAATATTATTATTATTATTATTATAATCATTATTTTATTATTAATAATAATAAAAAATTAGAAAATCCGTATATACCGGTCTGGTTTGGTAAAATCGAACCATAAAAACGTCGGACCAAAATCGATCTTAAAAACCGGGTATATCTGGATTTTTTGTACCAAACCAGATTCTTTTTTATCTGAATCCAAGCCAGGTTCGGCCCGCCTGAAAAATTGAAAACCGAAAAAACTGATTAATTTGAACACCCCTAAAAACACAAGGGGACAGAAAAAATAAAAACAAAGAATCTACTCTCGTTTATAAGGTGGTTCACAAGTAGACCTGACAATATAGTTGGTTAACTGTCGGGTCAACCCATATTAACTGGAACCAAATGAGTTGGTTAACTATATTTATTTATTTGGGTTGGTTAAAGTTTGGAACCATATTTATTTGGGTTGGTTATAGTTCCAACCCGGTTAACCATTTTTCGACCAATATTTTATTCCAAATCCAAATCAAAAGTTCCTCTAATTTGCTAAGAAAACTAATGCTATTAATACTACTAAAATGTTCCTCTAAAAATCAAGGTAATTAGTAATATTCGGATATTATTCGTTCTCCTGCTAATTAAAATTTCTAAAATAATTTTTTACACACATAGGAACCGGCTATAGACACACTCTAGGAAATAGAAGCGTTCTTATCACCCACCCCACCCTACCTTACCCCTACCCCTACCCCCACACCCTACCTCTACCCCACTCACCCCACCTTACCCCTAACCCCACACCACCCACTCCTACCCCCTACCCCATCCACTCCACCCTACCACCCCACCCACCTTACCCCCCACCCCACCCCATCCACCCCACCCCCCACCTACGCCCCCCTACACCCTACCACCCTACCCAAACCCTACCCACCCTACCCCCCCCCCTACCCCCACACCACCCACCCTACCCCACATTCTACTACTGACAACAGACTAAAAATTGTTTAAACCATTGATAGTACAAGTCGTAAAATGAGAGTGAAAAGGAATTTCAAGCATAAATTATAATTAAATACTATTATATTTTAGTTATTTATTATATGATACACTCACAATATAAAAAATATATAATATTATAACAATTAATACAAATAAATATTTACATGAAACATCTTAAAATGGTTAATATGGTTTTTAACTATAACCCTATGGTTCCAACCCACATAACTCATATTAAAAATGGTTAATATGGTTTTGGTTCTTAAATGGAACCATAATCATATTTTAAAAACCAAAACCAACCCATAATTATATTTTGTCGGGTCTATTCACAAGTCATCATAACTAAGCTTGCCATGACCATTTCATTCTGATTAGTTGTCTTGCATACTCCTCCTTTAGGGGAATTACCAGAACAACTTAATTTTTCTTGATTATTAGATGCACAAATTATTAAATTTTTTATTTAATTCTTTATTGGTCGACAATATTTAAACATGTCTTGTATGATTTTATTTTAAAGAATGGGAGAAAGATTGTTGCATTTTGAAGTCCTCAGTTCATCAATCAAACAAGCTACATCCGTCATTTTAATTTCTTGTTAAATTAAATCACTTTTATAAAGTTACATTTGTTATAAAACTTTAGCAAAGTGTAGAAAGATATTCTTATAATTGCATATATTTAGAGAGAATAAATAAGAGATAAAGAGAGAGAGAAAAGAGAGAGAAACCTTTAGAGAAATTTTTATATTTTCTTCAATATCAATTTCCTTTATATAGGCAATGAGAGGAGGAGGTTCACGGGAAGAGGAGGAGAAGAATAGTTCACGAGGGAGGAGAAGGAATTAAAAAAAGAAGGGAATCACGGGTATGAGGGAAATCACATCATAATACTTCCCCTGATTTCCTACGATATGATAAAAGATTATATCTCATTAAAAACCTTGTTAAGAAAACCGAAAAACTTAACGAAGGGAAAAAGAGTACATATTTTTTACATAAATATCTTAATTGACTGCCTCGTTAAAACCTTGTCAGGAAAAATCCATTGGGATAAAAACCGTAACTAAGGAAAAAGAGTACAGTCTTCCCCTCAAAAGGAATTCATTGCTCCTTGATGAAATGTTGTCATAAGTCTTTCAGTCGACATATTCTGATCATTTTCCGAAGTTTTACAAACGTTGCATTTGGTAGCGACTTTGTGAATAAGTCGGCTAGATTATCACATGATCGAATTTGATGCACATCTATATCACCCTTCTTTTGTAGCTCATGTGTAAAGAAGAATTTAGGTGAAATGTGCTTTGTTCTATCTCCCTTGATGTACCCTCCTCTAAGTTGAGCAATGCATGCAGCGTTATCCTCATACAGAATTATAGGAATGTGACTTTTGAATATCTTTGAATAATTGATCTCAACCAAACACACTCTCTGCTTTGTTTCATGTATAAATGAGAATCTCTCGAGTGATTTGAAGATGTAGTCATCATGGTTTGCTTTGTGGATTTCGAGGATATAGCCGTGTCACAATATGTAAATACATAACCTGTTTGTGATCTTCCATTGTGTGGATCTGATAAATATCCTGCATCGGCATATCCAACCAATCGTGACGTTGAATCTCTTGAATAAAATAATCCAAGATCTATACTTCCACGGAGGTATCTCAAAATGTGTTTGATCCCATCCCAATGTCTCTTAGTCGGAGAAGAACTGTATCTTGCTAACAAGTTGACAACAAAAAGTAATATCGTGTCGGTATACAGGTTTGCAAGATACATAAGAACACCTATTACTTAGGTATGGAACTTCAGGTCCAAGAACTTCTTCCCCACTTTCTAGAGGCCGAAATGGATCTTTATCAACTTCTAAAAATTGAACAACCATCGGGGTAGTCAAAGGATGAGCTTTATCCATATGAAAATGACTGAGAATTTTTTCAGCATATGTGGATTGATGAACAAAAATTCCAAGTGCTAAATGCTCCACTTGTATTCCCAAACAGAATTTTGTCTTTCCAAGATCTTTCATTTCAAATTCATATTTTAAATAAGTAGCAGTTCTTGTGAGTTCTTCAGGAGTAGCTACAAGATTCAAATCATCCACATATACAACAATGATGGAAAATCCACTTTGTGATTTCTTAATAAAACACATGGACATACTTGATTATTTATATATCCATCTTTTATTAAATAATCACTAAGTCGATTATACCACATACGACCAGACTGTTTCAACCCATACAATGAGCGTTGTAACTTGATTGAATATATGTGACGTGGCCTTTGTGATTCAACCATTTTCAATCCTTCGAGGATTCTCATATAAATCTCAATCGTCAAGTGAGCCATATAGAGTATCTTTGTTACAACATCCATCGACGTGTTTCCAAACCTTCCATGGTTGCCATACCTATCAGAAAGCGAAAAGTGACTCCATCCATTACTGGAGAGTATGTATCCTGATAATCAATACCAGGTTTTTGTGAAAACCCTTGAGCTACAAGTCGGACTTTGTATCTCACAATTTTATTTTTCTTATTTCGCTTTCGTACAAATACCCATTTGTTTCTAACTGGGATTACACCCAGCGGTGTTTGGACTACTAGTCCAAATACTTCTCTTTTCAATAGAGATTGTAACTCAGTTTGAATAACATATTTCCATTTTGGCCAATCTTTTCTTTTCCGACATTCTTCCACGTTTTGTGGTTCAGGATCCGTATCAGGAATCAAAGTAATATCTGATGCTATAGAGAAAATAAATATATCGTCAGTCATGACTTTGCTTCGATCCCATATTTTCTCATCATGTACATAATTTATTGAGATCTCTTGGTGTTCATCTCTTATCCCTTCACTAAGATTTTGAACCTCTTACGAAATTATTCTACTCTTGGAATAAGTGATACTTTTGGAGCGGGTATTCCTTCTAGGATTCCCTTATTTGCTTTTGATTTTCTTGGTACGGTGTCTTTTGCACCAACCGGTCTTCCACGCATCTGGCGTGGTTTAGATTCTTCTATTACCTTATTTGTCAATTCTCCAGGAATTAATTTTTCAATAGGTATTCTATCCTTGCTGGAGTATTCACTACAGGTGTATGTGACTTTATCATTTTTCTAGCATCATTAAATGCATCTGGCATTTGATTTGCAATATTTTGTAAATAAACAATTCTTTGAACTTCAATTTCACATTGTCCTATACGAGGATCAAGTGAATTTAATTCTGATGCATTCCATGATATTTCAAAGGGTTTTTTATTTAAAGCTTTCTTTCCTCCTAATTGAGGAAATACAGATTCATCAAAATGACAATCTACATAACGTGCAGTAAAAACATCTCCAGTTAAAGGCTCAAGATATCTGATAATAGAAGGAGAATCAAAACCAACATAAATACCTATTCTTCGTTGGGCTCCCATCTTAGTTCTTTGTGGAGGTGTAATTGGAACATATACTGCACTTCTAAAAACTCGAAAGTGTGATATGTTGGGTATCTGTCCAAGAACTAACTGTAGAGGAGAAAATTTATAAAGAGTCGTTGGTCTTACTCGAATGATGGCTGCAGCATGAAGAATTGCATGACCCCAAACCAAGGTAGGAAAGTTAGCCCTTAACATTAATGGTCGTGCAATTAGTTGAAGTCTTTTTATTAAAGATTCAACTAAACCATTTTGTGTATGAATATGAGGAACAGAATGCTCAATGGAGATTCCAATAGTCATTCAAAAATTATTAAAAGTCATTGATGAAAATTCAGCAGCATTATCAAGTCGAATTGACTTGATTGGATGATCGAAGCCCGAGCAAGTAACTTGATTATTTAAGCGAGAAGTTTTGAGAAGGCAAAATTTCGAGAAGAGAAGACAAACATGAGACCATCTAGTTGAAGCATCTATTAAAACCATGAAATATCGAAATGGGCCACCCGATGGGTGAATAGGTCCACAAATGTCTCCTTGAATTCTCTCTAAGAATTTTGGGGCTTTTTATAAACTTTTCTTGGTGATGGTCGAACAATTAATTTTTCTAGAGAACACGCAACCTGAGGAAATTCACTACTAGAAAAAACCTTCTTATTTTGAGAGGATGACGGTAGAATTTTCAATAATCGACGCATCATAGAAGTACACGGATGACCGAAGTCTTTCATGCCAAAGCATAAAGGATTTGTGATCTATGATTTTGGAATCATAACATTATGAGACTCAATTGATCTAATTTTCATAGTATATAATCCAAAAGAATTTGAATGAAGTTTTTCTAGGATATTCTTTTTTCCAAAAAAAAGTAGAAGTGATGAGAAGATATTCATTATCATTATCATTAGTTGTTTCAATGTGAAAACCATTCAGTCGGATATCTTTAAAACTAAGCAAATTTCTTCTTGATTTACTAGAATATAGAGCATCTTTGATAAAAACTTGTGTCTCATTTGGTAGCATGAAACTAGCTTTTCCAAATCCCTCGATTAAATTTGATGTGCCAGAGATAGTTCCTACATTTTCCTTAGCTATGATCAATTGTGAAAAATATTTCTCACTTCGAAGGATTGTATGAGTTGTTGCACTGTCTGCTAAACATATATCCTCTATATCTACTAAAAATGGTCTGACACATAAAAATAAGAAAATTTACATTTCATTTATAATTTTATTCATGAGAAACATATACCAAATATAGAATGAAAACTAATAATATTATACATGCAGGGTGTTTAATTAAAACAAGAAATTAAACGATATCCCAAAAGATACTTTTAGAAGGTTTAGTAACACTGCAAGAAAAAAGCTTAAGTCCAACGGAATATTCCCTCGGAAATAAGCCTATTTAGTCGCAAATAGGCTATTTCCGACGGAATTTTGCGTCGAACATTCGGTCGTATATAAACGCGTCGAAAATAAGATCCGTCAAAAACTCCGTCGGAGTTTTCCTATCTTCGACGAACGTATCTCCGACAAAATTGCGTCACAAATAAACTATTTACGACTGAATAAGTAGGACGAAAATGTTCCGTCGAGTATAATATTTCGTATGTTCGACGGACCTATTCCCTCAGAAGTAAGTTATTTTCGACTGAATATTAAAATGAGCCGGTATTTATTTAAACTGGCTAATTATTAATTTCGACGAAAAAGTACGTCGGAGATAGACTATTTCCGACGACTACATTCAGTCGGAATTAACTTATTTCCGACTGAAAATTAAAATATAACAGTGTTTATTAAAAAATATGTTCTTATTAACAAGATTTTATATATCCGGCGAAAACCCCTTATTCCGTCAGTAATTCAACAATAATTTTTTAATGCAGATTTGAAAAGTTCAGTTTTCAGGTGTTTAAACCCATTTATGTACCTGTAACCTGTCACAACCCAATACACAGTAATATAAATCTGTATCTCATATTCAAATATTCAACGTAATGCTAAAACGTAATATCCAACTCATTATGCGATATCCAACTCATTATCATTCACATATATTCACATTCAAATATCCACCAAAACGTAATCTTCAACTGGTTATCATCAACAATAATATGCTAACCAATTACAAATATAAACTAATGTTCCATAAATGATAAACAATATAATTTACAATACTTGTATGCAATAGCAATTAGACACTTCTGATATATATACAAATGTTCTACAATAACATGAATATAAATGAACTATGAACTAGTAAAAGTATAATCATCGTCATGCGATGCGCATTTTCAAATCATCACGATCGCTTATCGCCACCCCGCTGATGATAGAATCAAAAATAAAAATCATTAGTCCGTATATATATGTGAGAATTAACAAGCTAGCTAGCCTTAATTTAAAAAACATAAACAATAAGAATACCTGAGTAGGTGGAGGCGGACGAAAAGCCTCCTCCAAGAGGATAATCACCATCCGGAGACATCTCGGCGGCTCAAGCGTCGAATCGCTCCCATGGTAATCCGTATTTCTCTGCAGAGGCCCTATTATAATATCTGAGCAATCTGGTGAAGACATGAACCCCGAAGAAGCTAATCACGGCGAAAAAAGACCGAGTCTGAAACCTGTCAAACCTATCCGACACTCGGCCCCTATCACCAAAGATATCGCTATCAAGCCAATTTTCGAATGAGATGGTCCCATGTGCTCTCTCGGACGGATGGAGCCTATAAAGAGATAAACTAATAATAATTTATATAATATAATAAATTCGGATAATTTTGTGAAACATAATAAAATATTACCTCCAGGAAGTGTATATGCGGGTATCCTCGGCAGACCTAACACTCGATATCTGCCATTACTGCTAGTGGGGGATCCTGAGACGCGACCCATAGTCTCAGCTCCTCATCCCAATCTAATACTATATCGGGAAGAGGGGTGACAGAATCTAACGGCTCAGAACCCCTCCTAATAGCCTCCAACTCAGCTATACGCTCGTCCTGAAGCCTTTGAAATCGGTCCTGTAATGTATTCCTTATACGTATGTTAATTATATCATTTTATTTACGATTGAATATTTTTAAAAGCTAAGTAGTAAAATGAGTTTTACCCGTATAGCTAAAGCTGCCTGAGACAAAGCACGCTCATCCTTAGGCGTGTGGGCTCGATCCCAAAACTCTAGAATGGTAGGATCTCGGACCAAGGTCCTCCCCAATGCCTAATAAAAATATTCATAAAATGTATTACGTATTTGTGTGAGAACTTGATACCTAAATAACTAAATACAACGTACTTACCATCTTCGCCTCCTCGAACGACTGAGAACCAGTGGTGTGTACTATCCGGAGCTGACCACGGTTCTTCTTCGCCTGCTTAGATATTTTCTTGAAGTCATCAGCCTCCCAGTGCACACACATAGCCTCCCAGGCTAAATCGGAGACTATCTTGGGCGATGATCTCGATAGTGGTCCCAGCCGGTCCTCAATCGTATGGTCGCCCTACATCGCATCTCATATAGCCAGTCAGAGTAATTCGCAGCGACATGATGCTCAATCACATCGTCTCCAGCTGACTGAGAGATGCTCGGGTCAAATCGATAATAAACCTATAATAAAAGTTAATTTAAAATTAGGAACAATTGAAGAAGGCATCCTAATACAACTATGTAGTAATTAATATAATATGCTTAACTTTCGTGGAACTCTCGCAAGACGGTCTGCATAAAAGTGGCATCGTCACGCACATATCTTGGTGAACCGCATGCACCCTCTCGGGAGATGCGTCGAAAAAGATCGCGTGTAGGTGTGCTTAGCCACCGGTCTAGTATACTCTGAGAAAAAGTATAAAAATATGTGAATTGTGTTTTGCAATATCTGAAATTAATATTACCAATATATTAACACTTACTACTTTGGAAGCGACATCCACCTAGAATCTTCGTAAGTGGTAATCGCTGCCGTGAACGACTAAACATCTTTTGAGGTTCGTCCCTCGGTGTCGTCGACGAGGTGCATCTGTAATAATTGTATTTAACTGAATCGATAAACATTATAACTAATGCATTTTGAGATATATTTAAATCCTAGACTCGATAAGTACTTACTCGTGCCTGAAGAAGAGCCTCCATCGTGGCTACCGTCTCCAGTACCGGTATGAATATTAAGGTTTAACAATATGAGGTATGTATTAATATGAATGCTCATTTTCAATTACACACGTCATCAAACCCATCAGGATCAACGTGTATGTCATCCGTATGTTCTAGTGCTTTGTTCAGGCACTAGACACACGGGCATCGCATCTTCCCGTTCGGATCATCCGTATGTTCTAGTGCTTTGTTCAAGAAATCTGACACCCCAACACGATAAGCTGCGACTAATCCCCTCCCATCACTAGGTATCCTACGGAACATCCAACTCCGGTCGGCTGACATTTTTAACTACACAGAAGACGGATTCAGTTAATTTGGAAATTTATGCATGAATTAGATAAGGACGTGACATAGATAAGGCTTTTATCCCATTATTGGATGCGTCTCGTCACTAGTGCAAAAACAATGAGTCTGTTTCATGAGTTTCAAGAAAATTTTGGCAGCACCTCCCCATGGTCTCTAAGCACACGAAATAGACTAAGATAACTTAATCTGCTCTCAATGCACTCGGAGAACATATAGAGATAACAGTCGAAAAATCCTCAAAATAATAAAAACGTACTGTTTCGTATTGGCACCGGCCTAAGTTAGAGACGTAACATCCAATAACTTGGGTCCCAATCGGGGTCGCTCGACATTCCTCTTCTTGAGTGAATGTCAAACGGATTTCTAAGTTTATTGAAAATTGTGGCAAACTAAGCAAATGCTACTTAGTTTATTTTGCCAATGATGATAAATTAAACTAAGTAAATGGTACTTAGTATATGAGAATTGTTATTTGGAATCTATAGAGAGTACTTGAGTCGGCAATCTGACAAAAAAAAAGGGTCGTAGTTCCTGTTTGTGTCCTATACTCGAATAATAAAGTTAATTGAATTCTGCAGACATTCCTTACTTTGTTCCATCATAACAGATGACAACATCCTCAAGGAGTTCCATTAAGCTTATTGAACAAAGTTTGAGGTTAAGCAACCCTCTAAATGAGCGAGCGATCACTTCTCATTTAGGAATGAATCATCTCCCATACGAGTCCAATTCATTCATAGCGAAGTGATGATCGTTTGCTCATCTGAGAGGTTCTTTAACCTAGAACTTTATTCAACAACTTAATGACACTCCGTCCGGGATGTTGCCATCTCATATGATGGAACGATGAGAATGTATGATAATTCAATTAACTTTACAATTCGAGTATAGACACAAACAGAACTACAACCCTTTTTTTTTATTCTTGAGGAACCACTGAGTACTATTAGATGCAACTGCTATGTCGAAACCTGCATACAAGAAAGAGTACATATATGTACGGAGCGTATTATTGAGTTTATTAAAAATTATGGCAAACTAATCAAATGCTACTTAGTTTATTTTGCCAATGAAAAACTAAGTAAGTGCTACTTAGTTTCTGAGAACTGTTATTTGGAATATATATGAAGACTACTATTAAATTATTTTATTTTATTTTATTTTATAAAATTTAATTGTATTTATTATATTTTATTTTATTTTAAATTTAATTTAATTTAAATTATTTTAATTTAATTTAATTTATTTTATTTTTTAATTTTTAAATATTTTTATTAAATTTAATTTATTTATTAAATTAAATTAAATTTGTTTTGTTTTATTCAATTTAATTTAATTAAGAATTTTATTTTATTTTATTTTGTTTAATTTTATAATTAATAAATATTATATTTTCTAATTTTTAAAATTTATATTATAGTATATTATATTATCTTATTTTTTAATTTTTTATTATTTTATTTTATTTAATTAAATTTAATATACATTAATTTAATTTAATTTATTAAATTAAATTTGATTTATTTTATTCAATTTATTTTTTATTATTTTTAATTTATATTATATTATATTAAATAATTTTTAACATTTATTTTGTCTAATAAACTAAGTTAAATTAAATTTATTTCATTTTATATTGAATTAATTAAATAATACATATATATATTTGTAGGGCCCACAAAATTTTCAATTACAGATTTCTGATAGATAATCTGTTGGGAATTCAGTGAGAAATATCAAATATCACATTCTTGACATACATATATGTTATGATCCAAACACTGTAATTGTATGACCCAGACACTGTAATTGCACAAATAAACTGTATACACTAACATAAATTTTAATGGGCAAAGGTGCAAAAATGCCCCTGATGTTTATCCCGAAATCCCACTTACACCTTAAATTATTTTTTTTTTCAAAAATACCCTTAACGTTACAAATTTTAGGTCAAATATGCCCCTCCCGTTAAAAAATTTCCAATTGGACAAATGGACATTAGTGACGACCGACACGTGGCAAAAATAAAATTTATTTATTTTTTATTTTCTCTTTCTTCTTTTTTTTCTCTCTTCTTTTTTCCTCTCTCTTTCTTCTCCATCTTTTCTCTCTCTCTTTTCTTCTTCCTCTGTTCCAAAAATCACAACACTGAAATTACGAATTGCCCACAAGAACCATACATCAATTAACAGTAAATCAAAATTGAAATCCATCGGAATCCAAATCGGTAAAAGAAACCCAATCGAAAACTGAACTAAACTAACGGAACAAAATACTGACAAAGCAAAATCAGATATGTACAAACTCCTCAATTTGATCAAACCATTTTCTACACAACAATTAACCCACCCAAAACTCCCATAATTACAAGAAATTAAGCTTTACTTCTTCTCATACTCCACATGTGAGATCCCATATCCAGCATATACTCCACTACCTCTTTCCTCAGTGGTGGCTCGACACGATTGAGCCTCATGGAGACGATCTGAGTGGCATGGTGCCTCAAGCTATCAAGTTGAGTAACAGTTAGTGGATCAATTTAGTACATTTTTTGCAGTAGCGACATTGAGTACATATGCATCATATTCAGCAAAGAAGAGCAAGTAAATCTCACAGCCAAATGAATTTCACCCATCTTCTTCACACTAGAATGATGTAATAATCTACATAACAGGTATTTTAAAAATAAATTTGGACTAATTTTATATGGTAAATTGTATTAATTATAAATTATATAAAAAGTATCATTAATTACAATATTTTTTATTAAAAAATATTTAAATTGAATTTAAAACTCCAACACTAATTTTATATTTGGGAATGAAAAGGATAAAACAATAATAATAATACTCCCTCCGTCCCAGGATAAAAGTTCTTATTACTATTTTGAGTTGTCCCATGTTAAATGTCCTCTTTCTTTTAATAACCAAACTTTTACACATTTTTTCTTATTATGCCCGTAGCATTAAATATCTCATACTTTTCTTATTCTAATTCTCTCTCCATATTTAATGACATTATTATGGGCAATTTTGTCATTTTATTCCTCTTCTTAATATGCGTGAAAAGTCCATCAGGACTTTTATCCTGGGACGGAGGGAGTAATAAATAATAATAATAATAATAAGAATAATAATGGTAATAAATAGTAAATAGTAAGATGAGGAAGTTATATTGACAATTGGCACATGTATTGGGATAAATATGTTTGATTTGAATTGTTAGCTATTTTCCACGTATGAATTGCCTTGTCAGCAAATTTTGTCCAGGTGTCTGCTCCGTTTGCCTCGGTGGCAAGTCTATTAATGGGAAGGGTATAATTGGGCTGAATTTTGTAACATTAAGGGTATTTTTGGGAAAAAATAGTTTAGGGTGTAAGTGGAATTTCGGGGTAAACATCGGGAGTATTTTTGGACCTTTGCCCAAATTTTAATTACACAAAATAAATCACAATTTCAGCAACATACAATAATTTGCAGAATTGAAGTCAAATAATCCCAATTTACAAAACAGTTTACAGTATGAACAACTTTCGCAAAATCAACAACTTTAGCAAAATAAATTTCATAATAGAAATGAACCCAATTTCAGTAAATTAAAATAAAAAACCCAATTTCTAATACAACCTATAACTCCAAAATTATTCTCAATAACACATAATTAGCAAAATCAACAATACAAATCTGCAAACTATATTTAATAATCTCAAATCATCATTTTAAGATTTCTTACCTTGAATTAAAGGAGGAGAAATGAGGAAGAGAAAAGAGGAGCTAGGGCTGGAATCGTGGCAGTGGCTGGGCCCGGTGGCGCTGATAAGCTACCGAATCAAGGCAATGGCCAAATGACTAGGAGATGAGAGGGAGTGGGGATAACTGGGGTGGGTGGGGTGGGGTATAGAGACAGGCTGGGGTGGGGGCCGGGAGATGGGTGGGGGTGCCGGGGCAGGGGGGGGGCCAGGGAGGGAGTGTCGGGCAGTGGGGAGACACAGGGGAGACGGTGGGGGAGGGGGAACGATGGTGGGCGGAGAGGGAGGGGGAGGGGGAGGGGGAGGGGGGACCGGTGACCGGATGGGTGTGGGTGGGGGGATGAGAGAGGGAAGGAGAGTGAGAGAGAGGGATGGAGAGTGAGAGAGAATGAGAGATAATATCGAGCGTCTAAAATGAAAAGGTAGAAGCTGAAAATTTATATTTGTTATCTCCGACGGAATGTTCGTCGGTCATAAGTCTCTTGGAAATAACGTAACTTCGACGAAACGTCCCTCGTAATTAACGTTTGTTCGTCGAAATTACTTTTCGCGGTGGCGCAAAATTTGGCGCAAACTGGAGAGGTCTACATTCGACGGAATTCCGTCAGAATTGTGTTATTTCCGAGGGACTTATATTCGACGCATTAGTCCCTCGGAATTAAACCTATTTCGACCGAATTTAATCCGTCGCGGGTACGTCCGTCGGAAATAGCCAATTTTCTTGTAGTGTAATATCAACAACCTTTTCCTCAATGTTGGTTATTGGTGGAACATCAACAATATTCAATTGATGATTAACAAAGTTTGTTTCTGCCTCCATTACTTTGTTCTTTTGAGACTCCTGAAATAAATTAACCAGATGCCTCGGCGTACGACAGGTATGCGACCAATGCCCTTTCATCCCACACCTAAAACAAACATCTGGTTTGTTCTTTATCGGTATTGCATTTTTTTATTTTTACCCAACCCAGACACTTGCAACTTCTGGTGGCCTGAATTGTCGCGGTTCTGGAATTTGTTGTTATGATGGCCTCGTTTATTCTTTCGTCCCCAAGGCTTCTTATTATATGACCATCTATTGTCACGTTTATTCTGCTAGAATGACGTGCTGATAATATCAGGCAACGGGGTAGCACCCATTGGCCGTATTTGATGGTTTTTCAACAACAATTCATTATTCTTTTCTGCAACAAGGAGGATAGACAATAAGTCACTGAATTTTGCGAACTTACTCTGTCTATATTGTTGCGACAGAATCATGTTGGTGGGATGAAAAGTTGAGAGCGTTTTCTCTAACATTTGGGTTTCATAAACTAGATCTCCATATAAAGTCAAAGTAGAGGTTATTCTATAAACATTGGAACTATATTCCGTAATTGATTTGTAATCTTGTAGCCTTAAATTAAGCCACTCAAATTTGGCATTAGGGAGAACAACCAATTTTTGGTGGTCAAATATTTCCTTCAGTTGTGTCCATAAAGACAAAGGATCTTTGACTGTTAAATACTCAGTCTTTAATCCTTCATCAATATGGTGACAAAGAAAAATTATGGCTTTTGCATTTTGTACCGAAGTAGCTGTATTTCCTGATTCAATGGTCTTTTCTAACTCATTTGCACTAAGTTGCAATTATGCATCAAGTACCCAAGCCAAATAGTTGTCTACAAAGATTTTCAAAATAGAAAAATCTATTTTTGCCAAGTTTGCCATCTATTCTGGGTTAAAATACAATTTTATTATTTATTAAAACAATAAATAATTGCATGTATGATATAGAAAAAATAAACTAAATCACGACTTCAAGTGGTGATAAAGTGCAAATATAAATAATATAAATATTCTTATATTTATGTTATTAGCATATTATTTTAGTAAAAAAAGAATATGCAATTGTTAATGTATATACAAAAAAATGCAAATGGATCTTCACCCGGCATGCGGTAATTCGCATAGAGAGGTTATTCCAATAGAATAATAAAGAATGGAATAACAGAAGAATTTCACCATGCATGCGGTAGTCTGCGTAGACAGGTTATTCCAACAGAATAATAAAGAATGGAATAATAGAAGAATTTCACCAAGTATGCGATATTCCGCATATACAGGTTATTCCCACAATTTAATAAGTGGTAAGATTAACAAGGATGGGTGGTACCATTGTAAATAATAGAATTTAAAGATGGACAATAAAACATAAATATAATTTGACAATTAAAGAATATAATAGGCGACAAAGCCAAACCAATTGTTAGAATAACATTATACTATTGGTGGCATAGCCAAACAGGTAGTATAATAATAAATTGCAAGAATTTAAAGCCAATTATAAGAATAAAATTATATTATTATAGTGGCATAGCCAAACCGATAATATAATAATAAATTGCAAGAATTTAATTTTACCGTCTCAGTTGGTTAGAACTTCGTGCTGATAATGTGTTATAAAACTTTAGCAAATTGTAGAAAGATACTCTTATAATTGCATATATTTAGAGAGAATAAGTAAGAGAGAAAGAGAGAGAAACCTTCAGAGAAATTCTTATATTTTTTTCAGTATCAATTTCCTTTATATAGGCAATGAGAGGAGGAGGTTCACGGGAAGAGGAGGAGAAGAATGGTTCACGGGGGAGGGGAATGAATGAAGAAAAGAAGGGAATCACGGGTATGAGGGAAATCACATCATAATAACATCGAATCTTTAGATCACCTATTAGTTATTTCTGTACCATTAAAGAATTCTTAGTCTCACTCCAAATAATGCTCTAACAAATTTTGTATTGGTTATATATGCAACTAATTAATCTTCTATTAAATACAATATATATATATATATATACTAGATGGGCCCCGTGCCTCCGGCACTGTATGGACGGTAGGATTTATCTCAAATTTTGAACGACCCAGATGATTTATTGAGTGAGCGAGAAATTCAAAATTATTTGTATTTTATTAGATATATATATATATATATATATATGAGCAAAAATCAACAGCATTCCTCTTAAATAGCATTCCTTTATTAAAACTACGTCGTTTTGGAGTGACTTAAAAGGGAGTGGTCCCACTTGTTTTCCTTTTATTTACAAAAATGCCACCCGCGATCACTCCAAAATGACATAATTTTAATAAAAGAGTGCTATTTAAGGAGGAATGTTATTTAAGAGGAACGACACGATCCTTACTCATATATATATATATATATATATATATATATATATATAGGGAAATCATCCATATAAACGTTTGCTTTATGGGCAATTATTCAAATAAAACAAGCTTTCATGCGTTGATCTGGACAATGGAAGGCTTAGATTGGTCATAATAATCCCCACAATCACATACGACATGGCGGCGGTCCTTATCTTTTTTAAATTATGGTTTATTACACTGTTGCCCCTAACAATCTAACACTACCCTTCCGCTATAGGCTCATGCGGTAGGGGCTGACATAATTGACCGACATTTGTGGCTTTAAAAAAATTTGACCGACTTTTATGACAAATTACCGGCTTTTATGACAATTTGACAGTTTTTTATCCATCACGGATTTTAATATAATGCCACTACAGCTAATAGCGGCAGAGAACTTTTTTTTTAAGTACCGAGCTTACTTCTTCTGTTGTTGAATTATTTCTCCAACCTTTCCTCTCACAGATATCATGTCTTAGTTTCCTCTCGAAATTTCTTTCCTTTTTTATAGCTTTGATTTGTTTGTTGATGTAGTTGCCCACTTTCGAACTCAAGTCCAAGTTGAAAGTGCATCTTTGCTTCCTCCTTCTTATTTCGAGAATGGCATCTGACATACCCTTTCATAAAAGGTTTGTATCAAGTTCTTGATTACATTGCTAGCTTAAATTATGAAAATACATCCGAGTTTGTAAGTGAAGTTGAAAGTAGTAAATCTGAATTGGTGCCATCGTTGGTCAATTATTTTCTAAGTTGGAAGAAGTTGAATTTTTTACGGGTTATATCTTAAAAAAATGGTTTTAAGATTAGAATTACTAACTAGTCATAAACATACTTGGTACTAATGATGTGTTATCTGCTTAGGTTGTATGTGTGTAAAAAGTCAAGACACCAATTTCTATAAAGAGTTTACGATGATGATGAAGATGGTAGTAAGAGAATAACTAAGCGTTGAGACTCTATAGATTTACACATTATCAAAAAGCTAGAATATATGTTGTTCATAATAAGAAAAGAAGAAGGCAGATTGGCGTATTTCTTTGTTGAATTAGAGCACAATCATCATCTAGTGACCCCTACCAAGGTAGATTTGATTGAGACACATAGAAATATTACTCCAGTTGTAAGAAAATTAATTGACACTTTAAATAAGTCTGGTATTGGACCTAGTAGGATGATGGATGTTTTGAGCACAATGGGTGGCGGGTTGCAAAATGTTCCATTTTTTAATGTTAATGTTGAGAATGTGGTTAGAGATTTAAGACGTGATTCTGCAGATGAGAATGATGCACAATCTGCTGTAGATTATTTACAAAAACTTGCATCCAGAACCGCGAGTAAATTTTTTTATCGTGTCAAACCAGATGCAACAAATTGCATAGCATACATTTTGTGGGTTGACACCCGATCAAGGTCTATGTATCAACATTTTGGAGATGTTGTGACATTTGACAGTACGTAAAGGACAAATAAGTATGACATGCCGTTTGTTCTTTTTACCGGGGTTAACCACCATTTTTAATCTATATTGTTTGGATTTGCATTGTTAAGGGATGAGACAGAGGACACTTTCGTTTGGGTATTAGAGACATGGCTCGAAGCCATGTACTACAAGACTCCTATAACCATCATCACTGACCAAGACAAAGCTATGAGTAATGCTATTGCTAAGGTACTCCCTTCAACATATCACTTATTGTGTTCTTGGCATATTAGCAATAAATTTCCTGAGAAATTGCATCATGTTTATTCTGAGAACCCATCCTTCAAAGACCATTTTAATAATTATGTGTATAATTCATTATCCATCGGGGAGTTTGAAGAGCGTTGGTAGATTCTGTTGAGGAATTATGAATTGTATAACAATGAGTGGATTAGAAGTTTGTATGATGTACGAGAGAAATGGATTCCAGCGTATACAAAGATATATTTTGCCGCGGGAATGACAACCACCGGAAGAAGCGAGAGCATGAATCATTTTTTTGATGAGTTTGTCAATGCTTCAATGGGCATGAAAGAATTTGTAGTGCAGAGTCAGAAGGTTATAGAAAAACAATTTATCAGAGAGAGGAATGCCAACTATATAACACAACATCGTAAAAGGAATTTGGTACTCGGGTCATCTTTGGAAGTGCATGTTGCGCATGTGTACACAAAAGAGATGTGCGATGTACACTCGCCTCAAGGCCATGCAATCAACGACGGCAAATCTATGTTCCTTTTCCTTTCTAAGTTCTTTGTGATTTTCTACCGGAGATGGTATACCTTGTAAGAACTCATACTGTCTCATCACCATATCTGGCATCTAGTATTCTACAATATCAAAATGGATCAAGGGGATTCTACCAGATCCCAACAATCTTCCTTCAAAATTATATCCATTCATATTGTCATCCCACCTCACGTAAGGGCACCAAACTACTTGCCATTCAGGTTGGACATCTAACTCCCCTCGGTAAAATTTTAAATGATGATGGAGATTTTTTCGTCTATCAGGGTAGCTGTGATTTTCTGAGTATGCCCAGGCTAGGGCCCTAGGTAACCATAACTGTGATTGAGGCCAGGGGTTAGGTCTTCCAATTATTATACGCTCGTATGCCCAAATTTGTAAAAGAGTGATACAACCATTAATATATTTCGCTCCTTTCCTAGTGGCAGTATATAAAGTCCTATACAAATAGTCCAACACAGCTGCACCCCAAGAATACGTTACACAATTTTTAGCGTTAATTAACACTAAAATACATATACTTGGGATGAACAGTGTTTTTATTCCTAGTGGGGAACACTATTGCCCCACACAACCAAAGCATAAAGGCCTTTGTGCATCGACCAACAATTTCCTTACTTGCTTTAGGGGGACAATTATTAAAATGCTGCTACAACCATAGTAATGAAATAGAGCCACGTTTTTTTGATTCCTGATATTCAGCAACTACTTCACTACCAAAACATTCTTTAAAATGAGCCAATGGAGTGTCAAATAATGGACATGTTAATGGCTTGCCAACTACCGGCAACCAAAGAATGAAGTGTACATCTTCTAAAGTGATTGTAATTTCCCAATAATTTAGGTGAAAACTATTGGTCTCGTACCATCTCTCCACCAAGGCGGACCATTTAGTCCAATGTCGGTTTAATAATACAACCATGGATAAAGAAAAATCCCAAACCCACATTTTTGTAAAAGTGTTTTTTGAGCTTTTGTTAATATCCATTGATCGTATTTTTTTTCAGTTAATTGACATGAGAGTAGTCTTCCCGTCTTTTTCGTTATATATATCATCTGACACATGATTTTGTTGGTCGTTAAGGACACTTGGGTCAATTGGTCCATAAATCCAACTGTCCATCTAGTACCTAAAAAATAATAGTAATTTTTTTTCATATTGTTTAATAACTATGTAAAAAAATTATATATATCCTATTAATCAGTAAAAAAAATTCATTTTAAACTAATTACAATAATTCTTTTTTTTTGTTGCACATTTTCATAATAATTAATCATTATTAGTCACAATACTCACATGCATATTATATCCCACATAACTAACTATATTTTATCAAAATAAACATTCATAATAAAATAACACTCCATTATAATTATTAAGCAAATAATTTAATAATAAGTCAAAAATTATACTAACTACTTCACCACATAGTTATATAATTATCCAAACACATAAATCACAATTTTTTTTTTCTTAATAACTACTTCACATGCATATTGTAAATATATTTTTATTTATTTTTCACATGCGTATATATAGACATAGTAATAATTACAAAATAATAACTACTTCACATGCATATTTTTATTTATTTTTCTTAATAACAACTTCACATGCATATTTATATTTTTCTTAATCACAAAATAACTACTTTACATGCATATATATAGACATAGTAATAATTGAATATTTTTCTAACAAGTTTAAACTTCAATTTTATTATAAATACATTTTTAAAAAATAATTAAAATATTTATTTATTTTAAATTGAATATTTTAAAAAAAATCTTACCAAAGAAATATTTGCTAATGAAAATTTGTTGTTGAACCAATTCCAATTCAGCTTTCTCTGATGCCAATTTCCTTTTCTTTGCTGTTTGAATGAAAAATTAACTACCGGCAGGGGAATGAATGTGTAGCGGCAGAAGAAGAAGAGAATGAGGGAAGCTTTGAGAGTGAGAGTGAGAGTGAGAGTGAGAGGGAGAGGGAGAGAGAGGAGCGGCAGGAGGATATAAGGAGGGCCGCCATGGCTGGCAGTCAGTAGCCGGCGGGTTAATCTGATGACATTTTTATTATGTAAATCATGCGTTTTTTGGGCAGCGTGTGTTTTTTTGGCATTTGGCAGCGTGCATTTTTTTGGCATCCGTGCTGTCAGTTGGTCAAAGGTCAACCCTGCCGCTACAGGTTCTAGCGGTAAGGTGTGTACACATATGCAGGGTAGCTTGGTAACTTCGCCATAGTTTTGGATAAAGTAGATCATTTCAAGTTCGTGCAATGAGGAGATTATTATGACCAATCTAAGTCTTCTATTGTCCAGATCAACGGATGAAAGTTTGTTTGTTGAACAATGTCCATAACAAACGTTTTAGCTATAGATGATTTCTATATATATATATATATATATATATATATATATATATATATATATATATATATATATATATATATATATGGAGAGAGCTAAGTCGTCTTTGGTGTACATGGCGATAGTTAATTCGTCGCCAAAGACTACATGGCTATGGCGACGGATCGAATCAATCGTCATATAGACACTAAAAGACGACGACAGTTAAATCTTTGGTTCATTCTTTAAAGTTAAACTTTTGGCAGATAGATAGATATATATATATATATATATATATATATATATATATATATATATAAAGCATAAATTTTGAAAATCCAATTTTCATAGATCAAGAACTACCCAACTTGACCGGCATATAGACCTACTAAAAAAAATCAACTTGTTGGAAAAAAAGTATGGAAATGGTCAATTCACACACAAACACTTACCGTAACCATGTAAATATTTTATGTCAACCATTAATCTACCCATCAATCATACTTTATGGAACCTAACAATTATGTATTCAATTCGAAGGCTTAAAAAAAAAAAATTGAGTATTCAATCCCAACAAATTTTGGTTGACCACTCTAGAATAACTTTCTTACCTTGGAAAGAATAGGTTTTAGAAAGATCAGCAAATCTTTATTGGAAATGGTCTACAAATAATATACAAAACTCCACCGTATACAATATATATACATCCATTTGTGGGCCATCCTTAAATATAAAATAAAAATTGCAACACATATATATAGACAAACACTAACAAGCTGATTTCTTCCCATATATGAATCTCTCATTATATATATCACTAGCTCTCCCTCTAGCTATTTATTTATTTTTCTTGAGTACTAGTCTTCTCTTTTGATAATTAGTATGTATGATCATAATAGAGAAGATAAGCCATTTTGTTATTTTCATCCCACAGAAATGGTTATAGGAGTTTGCCCTTTGTGTTTGAATGAAAGGCTTATAATCTTGGCTTCTAAGCAAGGTCATCATCATCATCTTCATAGAGCTAAAAGCATTAGAAACCAAAGTTTTAGTGGTGATTACCAGAAGCCTACTCTACCTAAAATCTTTGCTCTAGGATCATTGCTCAACCGGTTTGAATTCCGGCACCGGAAATCTGAGGATTTCAACAGTGATGCCTCCACCAGTCACGAAGGTAGGTTAATTCGATCTGTTAATATAATCTCTCTCGCGCGCACACACACGTGTGTGTATATATATATATATATATACACATATATTTCTTCTTGAAGTTCTTGTTTTTCTGCTCTTGAAATACATGAAAACATATATCAAACATATATGAATATATATTTTAAGTCGGTCTATGTATATACATAGATATACTCTACAATTTACTATAATATTTATCATATGTTTCTTGCATAGATGATTTATGTCCCCAATGCAAATATTATTGTCTATTTAGTCCAAGCATTAGATCAAACATTTACGCTATATATAAAAAATGAAAACGAAACACTTTTCGAAATATTTTCTCTACCAAAATAAAAATAAAAATAAATAAATAAAAGTACATGTTGTATACTAAAAAATATTTTTTCGGAACTTAAAATATAATAGTTGGACTACAACAAAATATGAGAATTTCGACTACAATAAAATATATTAAAAGTTTGACTAAATAATTCGATTATAACAAAATATATGATAATACATTTATTAAAAAATATATTTTTTAATATTCTTAGTGACAAAATCTCCAATCAAATGTTCAAAATCATTATATATTTATATTGATAATTTCACACACACACACACACAAGCTCTTGCAAGATTCTTATGGCTGGCGAGATTTCCTCAGTTATAAGTCTAATATTCTTTGTTTGGCCTTTCACGAGAAATATTCCCATTTTTAATTACATACGAGGCTTCGATAGCACATATTTATACATAATTTATTTTCAGCAATAATCTCCTAATAATAAAAGTTTTAATCTTAAATTAAATATTGTTCTAAGAAACCTGTATATCCGAGATAAATCAACAGCTTAAACAGGACTCCATTTTTAATTATTAATTAAGTTAGTATTTCCAATTGTGGTATAATCAAACTTCTCCACCAAGATATAGGATAAAAACAGTGTCGGTTTGAAAGTTTGCATAATATAATACTACAGTTGTAAAATTATAGTAATATTTTTCTCAGTAGTCAATATAAATTTTTTAACTACTTTTTTTTCCCCATCATTCCTATCTATATATATACAGTACTTTTGACTTTAATCTGAACAAAAGTAATTTGGAATCATGGTCTCTCTCTCTCTCTCGTATAATAATTAAATGTACAGTATATTAATTTTTGAGTACCTTTATTTATGTATTTATAGAAATTATATTATTATATTCAAATTTTAGAGATGCATTTCATGTTAAGAATTGGAGGGAACTTGGAAAGAGGGCTATACGAGAAATTTAGGAGAAACATGGCCTTCATATTGTAGTGCCATTTGAATATAACTTTTGCAAAGTGAAAGACTCAAATTTGTGATCTTACATAATAAAATAAGTTTTATTACTTAGTCTATGACCTTTGCTCAATATAATTAATCATTTAAGTAATTATTTACATATTTTTTAAGCATTTGTATTTGAGAATCAGTACTAATTAATATTCCAAAATTTGGTTTGCAGATTCTTTCATATCAATCAAATTTGAAAACAATATTGGTGTGGGCTCATGGGAGAAGGGGGGTGCAGGCACAGTCTCTAAGGTCTCTCTAGAGCATTGCAACTTCTCATGGAACCACAGCTTGGTCAACAATGAGGCTAAAGGGTCAACCAAGACTGTGATAGAGCATGTAAAGCCACGTGCGTCGACGTTGAGGTGGCGAAAGCGGATTGGTCACCTCTTCCAGCTCAGCAGATGGAAGAGGTCCAACAAAGGGAGTGTGTGCCATGTGGGAAGCAAGCTGGAGGGAGTTAAGGTGAGGAATAATGGATGGATAAGAACTCTGACAAAGAGGAGGACCAAAGAATAAAAAGAGGCTGTATAGAAAGAGACTAAAACTCATCAATATATCAAAATATATATAAGCTTTTCCCCTTCCTTTAAGCTAAATATAGCTAGCTTCCACCACCCCCATATTTGTGTGTAGGGGCTCAAAGTGAATGTTTAAAGATTGAGATGGTATAGTTAAATTGCTTTATCATCAATAAAAATGTGCATTTGAATGTTGTGACCTAATAATTAGTTGTCACATTGGATAAATCAACGACTACACCGTAAATTCTGGGTACGTGTAATTTTGTAGCCCTCCACGTATATATTGACATATAGACGATTACATTCTAAATTTTGAACTTGTTTTTTTCTAATCAGAAATAGAGTCATGGCTACATCATAATTTGATTGTTTAAGACTACATTCGACTTACTTAGAAGAGCCTCATAGCCCATACATAGTGTTCATTGATGCTAGTGGGTGTCTAACTCTTCTCTTTTCCCCCATCTCTCTTGTACCACAATTATAAAACAATGGCATCCCATGTTAAGAGTGAATTATAAATATATGATCTGAGGATATTACATGTGCTCAAACACTAAGAAGTAGGAAACATTTGATTTAGGATGATATGTAAAGGGCCCACAAGTGTTGTGCAAATTGTCTTCTAGTTGTCTATTGGGGGATCTAGAATATATCTTGCCTGCCTTGTTCACATGAAACCCAATTAAATTACAGTGAGATAAGTGACAGCTGCTTTGGTGCTTCTTTAAATACCAAAATAGTTGTGTATAAAATATTTTGTGATGATAAAACTTGAAAACTTATATCCCATACAACATTCCATCTTCCTTTGTTTAGTTGTACGAAGTCACATGGCATGCAGCAAAGAGCTAGTATGGCAAATTTGTCCCCTATGCTGGCTCAAACGAGCTAATAAAGGGACCATTTTTACTCAGGACCACAACGGATATTGAGTGAAAAGCTTCAAATTGGGTGAAGGAATAAGACATGACATCAATTACACCAATCTTCAACCACACACAAGTTTGGAGAAATGCATAATGTGTTATTGAGTATATGCAAGCTAGTGTTCCTTTTAAAAAAAATATAGGTTTAGGTTGGGGGAGAAGGATCTAGCAAGGTACCAATCTATATGTTTGGTTTATAAGGCTTCATTTGTTTGTTAATATATATATATATATATATATATATATATATATATATATATATATATATATATATATATATATGGTGAATAGGACTGCCTAAAGAAGTGGAGAACATATTTGTTACCCACTAATTACCTTATTTTTTGCTTTTATTTAGGTTCATAATGTTAGATGCATCACACAAATTACGGCAAACATCAAGGAAGAAAAATTGTCATTAATTACACAATTGACAAGGGAAGCACACAAGGAAAAAAAATTCGAAGATAAATTGATTATGAGTAATGCACACAAATTATTTTACAAATTGCTGATGTGACATACTCCACTTCAGCATATTGATTAATAAATTATTTAAATATAATTTTCGGCCCCACACAATATGCTGAGGTGGAGTATGTCACATCAGCGGTTTGTAAAATATTTGTAGAATAGTTTATATCTCTAGCATTATTCATTGATTATATACATGCATGTATATGAAAGATATAATATAAAAAATATATCCAAACTGTACAAAAATTTGAGGTTTATAGGGTTTGTTATAAAGTTTGAAAAATTTATGGTTTGGAAGAAAGAAGAAAGAAGAAAGAAGAAAAAAGAAAAAGAAAAAGTCATGGGGAGAGGACCCCTCAGATAAATTAAGCCCCACCCCCACCCTCACCCCCACCTCCACCCTCACCCTCACCCTCACCCTCACCCTCCCAGCCCCAGTCCCAGCCCCAGCCCCAGCGTAGAACAAGAGAATGTGGGTAGAACAATAAAGGGAAATAGCTTTGCTTGCTTTCATATTAAAATTTCTTTTTTGGACATCTATCATAATTAGATAAAAGGATTTTTATATTGCAATCTCAAGTCAATGAAACTTTTAAGAGGCACATTGTTTTGTCACACTTTATGAAGGGTGTAAGTTTCCTGTCCAAACGTTCCAAAGTAAAGCAAATAAATGATTAAATTATACTACCAAACCATGACTTTTAGACACATTGGTAGGCCTATGGATAAAACTTTATCCACCATTTCTTTAATTTTTCCTCCTTTTCCCCAATCACCTTATTTTCACTTCAACTCAGAAAGCAGTCCACATGACATGAATATTCTTCATAGAGTTATCTTCAAGCCTAGATTTGTATTATTTTATGTTTCTTTTCTGCTAGCTAATATATTTATATATGGAATATGATTCATATATATCTAAGTACGTTGGCTATTAAGCTAGAGTCTGCTACAGTTAAAGAACAAATTTTTCACACTAGGGGTTCCGATCCTCAACTGTTTGGTGGATTAATTATTGGCTACAATCAACTGTTTGGCTAATTATTAGCTACAATCAACTATTTGACAGATTGTTAATTGTGATTTTTTTCTCATAAACTAATTAAAAGAAACGTGGAAAATTACTATGTGATTAATCATGAATTATTGGCACGACTGTGTTAGATTGGGTAGTTCATGTTGTCAACAATGAAATAAATTTATAGTATATATATATATATATATGAATGAATGATTGGGTTACATGAATTTAACTTTATGGTAAATTGATCAATTAACTAATACAATCTTTCGCGTGCGAGAGATATTATCTCCGTATGCGTGTTGATAATATATTGATCAATTAATGAAAGTTAACTCCATACTAACTACTTTCATATATATATATATATATATATATATATATATATAAGGTATCCATCCATAAGAATTAGTTGTTGAAAGAACGTTTTTACTAAAAATGCCTTCTGAACCTCATGTGACATATAAAAAAAAAAAATAAAAAAAAAAGTAATGTCATTACAGGTTGTAGCGGTTTGAAATTAAAATAGGTTCTTTCCTCAACAATCGATTATTGTAAATGGAATCCATATATATATATATATATATATATATATATATATATATATATATATATATACTTGTTTTCTAGACTAATCAACTGAAAGGTGGTGTACTTGGAAAACGTAGAACCTTTTCCTAGTATATGTTAATGGGCAATATTAACAAAAACTTGCCTGCTGCGCGCTAAGATCACCGTGCGGATCATACACGTGGAGTTGGTCTATAGCGACACTTTTGTTGTAAAAATAATATTTTTTTATTGTGGATTTAACATTTTCCAAATATATACTTCAAAGTTCTAACCATCAAAAGCACATTGATTTTTATAGATCTACAACATCATGATAGAAGATAATGAAAAACTTATCCTTCCTACTAAAATTAGATATACACAGATTATTAAGAAAAGGAATATTTTTCTTCCTATAATGTTTATCGATTTAGAAAAAAGAAAAAATATTTTTCAAATATATTCTTTTGAAATTAATGTAGTAACTGTGACATAATATTCGTCTTTAAATATAAGTACTAACTTGTTAGAAATAGAAACTATGAAAATAAGTGTAATGAAGAGTAACCATCTTCACGTCACTTTATAGTTTACATAAAATTATATATTTAATTTTGAAATAGATTTAAAAAAGTGTATTTTTAATATTTCGAACGGAGTATTTATTTACCATTTTAATTTTCTATACTTGTTAATATTTGCAATCTTTGTTGTCCCTTGGACTTGTTGATGAGTACTTCATCATGTTGTAGTTGATGCATGTGATATATATATATATATATATATATATGGGAAAAATATATGTACACAATTATGTATTACACAGCCGGCGACGATTTTTTGGACTATAACGACAATTTCACTCGTCGTCATAGTTATTCTAAGCTATAGCGACAATTTACCGTCGCCATAGGCAAAAAAATATGTCGCCATAGCCTTACTGCATTTAAAGCCTTTACTTTAATTTTGGGTAAGAGAAAGCAGTTTGGAAACATTAACGTAACATTTTCTTTTCGGATCCGGTTAGCATAAAATTTATTTTTGAGTAAATTGGTTAATTGGCCAATAGAATGCTGACACACATAAAATCTCGCATGCGTGTCAACACTCTATTAACCAATTAATTAATTTACTCAAAAATAAACTTCATGCTAACCACTTCCTTTTTTTCTGGAGGACAAAGATCTTGTGGTGTCACAGCTATTTTGGCAGGCAAAGGCAAAGCCAGCTCCTACATGAGAAAGATAACATATCCCACAAATGTTTCCAAATCCCATCACATGGACTCCTGTTGGGCTGAAGACAAATTAAGTGAACTGCTCAAAATGAGAATTTTATTTGTTTTTTTTTTTAAACTTATTAATTTGTTTATTTTTATTTTTACGAATATTAAGATTTAATTTGTCGATCTGATAGCTCATACACATATTTAAGATTACTTTTGTTTGAATGTTAATAAATAAGTCAATTCCATGCCATTACATTTACAGCAAGATCAAGGATATATAATATTGATGCATGTCAGCACATTCATAAAAAATTACTACTTTTTTGGTGTTTATAAAAGTGTCCGTGGTAGTTTAACAAATTATAACTAGTAATATTTGATAGAAGATTGTTTGATAAAACTATTTTTTTTTTAGTTTTATTTAATAGAAGTTTATTTTATTTTGGAATAAAATGAAAATAGTGAGACTATTCAAATTCTATTTAACTCCTAATTATTACTAATATGTAACTTATATAATTAGTACTAATAAGTATAGTTAAATATATAATTGAATAGTTATAATGTAATTTATATATGTGTGTGTGTGTGTATATATATATATATATATATATATACGAGAATAGGTCGATTCGGAGTCCTGACGGATCAATTTTTTTTTTTAAAACAACTAAAAAAAAATATTTAATATTTTATGAAACTGAAATTTTTTCATAATACAATGTTTTGGGCATGATTTGAATACCTATACCAAAAAATGGTGGTACAGTTTGCACAGATTGTACATACATGTTTTGTTATACGTACCCAAATCACACCCAAAACACTGTATTATGAAAAAATTTTAATTCCATAAAATATTATTTATTTATTTTTAGTTGTTTTAAAAAAAACACAAAAAAAAGTCCGAATTTTGGTCCGGTCCGAGTGTCCAGACCTGATACAACACCCATTCTGAGCCGCCAAATACATGGTACAGAAAGCAAACTTCAACTTCAATAATACAATTGTCGTGCAAAATACGACAACACATATTGTGAGTTTAAATACAAATATTGTCTTCTAGACAATATCCACACTCAAATAAGTCCTCATTATAATTATTCAAATACTATTTTACGTAAATAGTGAGGACCGCTAAAATATCTTTCTAGAACCATCACTCCGCACTCACTAGTTCCTCGCTATGTTCTCACCTCCCGAGAAAAATGGAACAAAAGGAAAAAGGGTGAGCTCAATTAGCCCAAGAAAGAATATTATGACTAAGATAATATACAACAAATTATCGTTAGTCTTCAACAGGAAAAATCTGATAAAATATAATAGCCAACAAGTTTTAGATCAACAACTCAGCTGAAAATGACAATCCATTAGAAGAGTCAAGTAGAGAATGAGTTCTACTATCTTCTAAGATTTAAAAGTCCATCATCAATATTTTATCCTCAGAATAACAATCAATATACATCTTTAATCAAATATTCATCTTTGCACCACAGCCAAAGATATTCATTTGTATCACCAAATGTCATGTTCATCTCAACACTGCTCATCTTTTCAGCACTACGGCCAAAGATATTCATCGCTTAATCATTTATCTTTGCACTACAGTCAAGATATTTAGTAATATCATCATTTAGGATCGAGGATGATGAAAAATATTTTAAAGAAAACGAATCCAAAGGAAACGGAAGGACAAATAGTAGGGATTCAGATAATGCTTTATCCAAGATCAATAATACTTCATAAATACCAATTTTGAAGCGTAATTCAAAAATAAAGATCAAAACATGGATACAATCAAAGATAGTAACCATAATAGACATCTTGGACAAAAAAGAAAAAATTTTCAATTTTCTATTCGAATAGTGTCAGATTCGTGAATAAAGGTCAGATACGTGAATAGTAACCCCCGACACAAAAAGTTCTAAATTTGATAAAAATTCAGATCAATACTTCTAAGATAATGATATTGAAAAATAATATCATATATGAAGAAAATAACATCCCTTACCTCAAAATATCAAGATTTCGATCGGAATATCTTGTAGATAAGGTCAAGGAAACTTGCACCGATGAATAGAAACTCACAAAGTATCTAAATACTCACAAAATACACTCAATAATCTAGAGAGAGAAAGAGAGAAAACTTATTTCGTGTGATTTTCAATTCTAACTTAGCTTCTCTATTTATAGAAAAATGTTAGCAGACTTGACCAAGAACCTCGATGGCTTTTACTCGCTACTATTCCCACCCACCACATTTGAAATAAATTCAAAGACATTTCTTCACCAACCATAAGTGGGGCCCACTCAATTCTAGAATTTTCCACCAAAATCATTTATAAACCTAATTTCCGAATCACCACCTCTTAAAATTCATAACAAATCATACGCTCATTTTTAATTCGCTCAAAATTTGTGGACATATACTCAACTTATATATGTATAACATATCCAAAAATTACAACGATCCAACTATTTGGATTAAAAATTATAACTCACACAATATATCTCAAAAACACCGGTTTAATTTTTAATACCTTCATTCCGACAAAAATACCGATAAAACACCTCAACATTAACTCCTTCATTTTTAACCACAATAAATATATCCAACATTTATATCCACATAAAATAAATATTTCTTATCATATGAATCAATAATTAATTATTCACAAATAATATTACGTAATCACATTTATGACAACCAGTGCCGCTCCTGTGAAAGAGGGGCTTTCAATAAGAATTTCTCCTTATCATGCGCAAGCAATTAGGTGACCAAACCTCTCCTCGATGTAACTTTCTAGACATTGCCAATAATGCTATCTAATAATATTATTCAAATAATATGAATTATTGATCCGATAATGGAAAATATCAAAAGGACAATTATTGAAACAACAATAATATAAAATATCAACGCAAAGAATTATTGAATCAATAAAATAAAATATTGAACAAAGAATTCATCGTAATAATTATTGAGTAGTGCCTTCTTACGTAAGGATCAATAATTCATCAATACCGCATCCACGCCAGACATCGTATTTTAACCACCGGTATTCCAACAAAGTTGTTAATTCAGAATAACTACGCCAAGTTATTTATAAAAAACTCAAACTTGTCATTTTCTTCATCCGATAGCTTATTCTCATTATGGGGCCCATAAATGATCGCTACTAGCATTTAATATTCCCCGACAACAAGAATATTCCACGACCAAACGAATATTCCCCGACAACAATGATTATTTTATAACCACTTGCATATTTTGCAAAATTTGCACATTTCACCCATAACCAGAGAATTATATCAAATTAATACCTTATTATTCACAAATATAATTAGAGGAAATTCGATTTTATTTATAATAAGTTGGGGTCTTACAACCTCCCCTCCTTATGAAATTTCGTCCTCGAAATTGACATACGCATTCTGTGTTTCAAAAGGTGAGGATACCTCGCTTTCATTTTTGATTCCAACTCCTGTGTCATTTCTTCAATAACATGGTTTCTCCATAAAACCTTAACTTGTGGTATAACCTTGGTGCGTAGGATATGCTCTTTCCTATCCAAGATCTTAACAGGTACTTCTTCGTACGTTAAATCTTCGGCTATCTCGTCCGGTTCTAACGCAATAATATGGTTCGGTCTTTCACATATTTACGAAGCATGGATATGTGAAAACATTATGAACACGAGACATACTTGAGGTAATGCGAGTCTATAGGCCACATTTCCTATTCGGTCAAGAATCTCAAATGGACCAACAAATCGTGGATCGAGCTTTCCTCTCTTCCCAAATCTTGTAACTCCCTTCCATGGTGCAACACGTAATAAATACATGATCCCCAATATTAAATTCCACGTCTTTTCGATGAAGATCCGCATAACTCTTTTGTCGATCTTGTGCCGCTTTGTATACGCTGTCGAATCATTTGATCTTTTCTCGTAGTCATGCAGATTAATTCTCGTCCCAACAACGCTGCTTTCTCCCACCTCGTCCCAAAGATAATCGAGAACGACACTTTCGGCCCATACAACGCCTCAAATGGAGCCATGCCTATACTTGCTTGATAACTGTTGTTGTAGGAGAATTTCACCAAAGGCAAGTACTTATCCCAACTTCCTTTAAAATCTAGGACACAAAGTCTTAATAGATCTTCAAGGGTTTGAATAGTCCTCTCTCGATTGTCCGTCCGCTTGAGGATGGTATGCCAAATCAATCAGAATCTGCGCTCATAGCTTTCTCGCAAGCTAACCCAAAATCGTGAAGTGAATCTTGGGTCACGATCCAAAACTATGGATACCGGCATGCCATGCAATCTCACAATCTCATTCACGTATACGCGAAGCAAGACGTTCAAGGAATAAGTCTCACGACGGTAAGAAATGGGCGACTTGGTTAATCTATCAACAATAACCCAAATCGCATCTATGCCTTGAGAAACTTTGGGAAGACCAGAATCGAAATCCATAGTAATGTGTTCCACTTCCATTTCGAATCTCAAGTGGTTGTAATGGACCCTTTGGCACTTGATGCTCCGCCTTTACACGCTAACAAGTTAAACACCTCGAGATAAACTCCGCGATCTCTCTTTTCATATTGCTCCACCAAAATGTATGTCGAATATCATGATACATTTTGGTACTCCTGTGATGGATTGCAAACGGTGTGTTGTGTGCCTCCATCATGATTCTATGCTTCAAGTCGTAATCGTTAGAACACAAAGTCCGGAGTTGAATCTAAGTATTCCTTCTTCATCGATTCTCGCTTCGAATAGCCCTTCTTGCACTTTCTTCTTCATACGATCGCTCCATGTCCGTAGCTTGAGCAAATTTTAACTTTATCGATTAAAGCCTGCTCTACTCGTGATATTCGCCATCATCATGTGGGTCCCTGAGTCTTTAATTCTACCTCCATCCTTTGCAAGTCATACAAAAATGGGCCTTTGTGTTAACAATATCGCACTCAGCATTCAGATATGATCTTCTACTTAATGCGCCGCCACTACGCTCGCTTTTCCGTGATGATATCAATGGTGTGATCGTAATCTTTCAATAGTTCAAGCCAACGTCGTTGCCCAGCATGTTGAGTTCTTTTTGGGTGAAGAAATATTTGAGGCTTTTATGGTCCGTATAAATCTCCACTTTCTCCCCATACAAGTAGTGTTCCAAATTTTCAACGCTGAATACGATCGCCGCTAACTCTAGATCATGAGTAGGATAATTCCTCTCATATTCTTTTAGTTTGTCGTGAGGCATATCTTATGACTTTCCCATGTTGCATGAGAACGCATCCTAACCCTTTGCCTCAAGCATCACAGATATAACAAATCCATCCGCATTCAGATGGTATTGCTGCAACAGTGCCAAAATGAGTCTCCTCTCGAGCTCTTGAAACTCTTCTCGCATTCCTCGCTCCATACAAATTTTGTATCTTTCCGAGTCAACTGAAGTTAATCTGAGTAAGCGATTCGAGAAAATCCTTCCACGAATCTCCGATAATAACCAAATTTAAGCCCGTAAAGCTACGCACTTCTGGCCACCGACTTTTGGTTGCTCCCAACTTTGTATCGCTTCAATCTTCGCCGGGTCGACAGATACTCCATGTTTTGACACCACGCGCCCAAGGAATGCTACTTCCTCAAGCCGTAACTCGCATTTCTTCAAATTTTGGCATAAAGTTTGTTTTCACGGCCTTTCAAGTATCGCCTTCAAATGGTGCTCATGATCTTCACGGCTTTTGGAATAGATGAGGATGTCATCAATAAAGACAACAACAAAACCGATCCAAATATTCCTTGAATACACGGTTCATCATATCCATGAAAGCAAAGAGGAGCATTAGTCAATCCAAAAGACATGACTAAGAATTCATAATGCCCGCATCGAGTTCTCAAGGCGCCTTTGAATATCCTCGCTTTTAATCTTCAAATTGATGATATCCGTAATCTAAGATCGATCTTTGAAAAGAATTGTGCTCCTTGCAAATCGGTCGAATGTGTCATCAATGCGAGGTAGCGGATACCTATTCTTGATGGTGACATGGTTTAATTCCTCGTAGTCAATACAAAGTCGCATACTCCCCGCTTTTTCTTCTTTACTTAATAAAACAGAGCACCCCAAGGAGATGTACTTAGGACGAATGAAACCTATGTCTAACAATTCTTGTAGAATGGACTTTTAACTCCTCAAGTTCAATAGAGCCATTCGATATGGGGTTTTAGAAATGGGTTTTGTACCCTACCAAGGTCAATAAAGAATTCAACATCACGCTCGGGGTAGACCGGAAGTTCTTCAGAAATACATCGTAAAAATTCTCTAACAATGTAAATATTATTCAAATCGACTTGTCTTTGTTCAAATCCATAACATGGGCTAAGAAAGCTTGACATCCGCTTTTCAATAAACGAATAGCTTTATGGCTTGATATGATAGTGATCGATTTTAGTGGTTTAGTTGTTTGAATTCGTATGACAAAGTCAAGTTAGAATATGAAAACTAACAACCTTACGAAAATAATCAATTTTGGTACGATGAGTGGTTAACCAATCAATTCCTAAAATCACATCAAAAGCAAGTATCTTTAAAGATATAAGATCAACAGTAATGTGATAGTGCCAACTTGGATCATGCAAGATTTATAAACCGTAGATGTAATGAAGGTTTCACCCAATCTGAGTTTCAACAGATAAGTCAAAGTCCAATTTCTCCTGAGTCAAGTTTAAACGCTGAGCACAAGCAGAGAGATAAAAGAATGGGTAGAACCCAGATCTCAGTAAGGTATAAACTTCGCAAGAGTTCAAGATTAGCTTACCCAGAATCACCTCGCTCGGGTTCCTCGCATTTTGGCCACCACGACAAACGCCTTCCAGAACCGGCGATTTCGACTTATCCGGATGTTCCTCGAGTCACCATCCCCATTGAACTTGGTTTTGCTACGTAACAATCCCGAGCTATGTGGCCTTCCTTTCCACAACTTGTAACATACCTTGATTGTTGTGACATGCTTTATGATATGTCCTCTTTCCCGCATTTGTAACATCTAACCGGCGGCTGCTCTCCTCCCCCTAGAATTTGTTGTTGGTGCCGGTGTCACGCTGATGTCTTCCCGCCATCATTGAATCTCCTCTTTCTAAAATTTCCACTTCAAAATAGGTATACAACACCCATTCTCGAGTCGCCAAATACATGGTACATAAAAGCAAACTACAACTTCAATAATACAATTGTCGTGGCAAAATACGACAACACATACTGTGAGTTTAAATACAAATATTGTCTTCTAGACAATATCCACACTCAAATAAGTCCTCATTATAATTATTCAAACACTATTTTACGTAAATAGTGAGGACCGCTAAAACATCTTTCTAGAACCATCACCCGCACTCGACTAGTTCCCGCGCTATGTTCTCACCTCCCGAAAAAAATGAACAAAAAGGAAAAGGGTGAGCTCAACTAGCCCAAAAGAAAGAATATTACGACTAAGATAATATACAACAAATTATCGTTAGTCTTCAACAGGAAAAAATCTGATAAAATATAATAGCCAACAAGTTTTAGATCAACAACTCGCAATGAAATAAAGAATCCATTGTAAGAGTCAAGAGAGAATGAGTTCTACTATCTTCTAAGATTTAAAAGTCCATCATCAATATTTTATCCTCAGAATAACAATCAATATACATCTTTAATCAAATATTCATCTTTGCACTACAGTGCCAAAGATATTCATTTGTATCACCAAATGGTCATGTTCATCTCAACACTGCTCATCTTTGCACTACGGCCAAAGATATTCATCGCTTAATCATTTATCTTTGCACTACAAAAGTCAAGATATTTAGTAATATCATCATTTAGGACCGAGGATGATGAAAATATTTTAAAGAAAACGAATCCAAAGGAAACTAAGGACAAATAGTAGGATTCAGATAATGCTTTATCCAAGATCAATAATACTTCATAAATACCAATTTTGAAGCAAAATTCAAAAATAAAGATCAAAACATGGATACAATCAAAGATAGTAACCATAATAGACATCTTGACAAAAAGAAGAAAATTTCATTTTTCTATGAATAAAGTCGATTCGTGAATAAAGGTCGATATAATAAATAAAGAATATACGTGAATAAGAACCCCGACACAAAAAAAGTCCAAATTTGATAAAAATTCATCAATACTTCTAAGATAATGATATTGAAGAAATAATATCATATATGAAGAAAATAACATCCCTTACCTCAAAATATCAAGATTTCCGATCGAATATCTAGATAAGGTCAAGGAAACTTGCAATCGATGAATAGAAACTCACAAAGTATCTAAATACTCACAAAATACACTCAATAATCTAGAGAGAAAGAGAGAGAAAAACTTGTTTCGTGTGATTTTCAATTCTAACTTAGCCTCTATTTATAGGAAAATGTTAGCAGACTCTCGACCAAGAACCCCGATGGCTTTACTCGCTACTATTCCCACCCACCACATTTGAAATAAATTCAGCACATTTCTTCACCAACCACAAGTGGGGCCCACTCAATTCTAGAATTTTCCACCAAAATCATTTATAAACCTAATTTCAATCACCACCTCTTAAAATTCATAACAAATCATACGCTCATTTTTAATTCGGCTCAAAATTTGTGGACATATACTCAACTTATATATGTATAACATATCCAAAAATTACAACGATCCAACTATTTGATTATTAAAAATTATAACTCACACAATATATCTCAAAAACACCGGTTTAATTTTTAATACCTTCATTCCGACAAAAAATACCGATAAAACACCTCAACATTAACTCCTTCATTTTTAACCACAATAAATATATCCAACATTTATATCCACATAAAATAAATATTTCTTATCATATGAATCAATAATTAATTATTCACAAATAATATTACGTAATCACATTTATGACAACCAAAGCCGCTCCTGTGAAAGAGGGGCTTTCCAATAAGAATTTCTCCTTATCATGCCGCAATTAGGTGACCAAACCTCTCCTCGATGTAACTTTCTAGACATTGCCAATAATGCTATCTAATAATATTATTCAAATAATATGAATTATTGATCCGATAATGGGAAATATCAGTAAAAAGGACAATTATCAAACAACAATAATATAAAATATCAACGCAAAGAATTATTGAATCAATAAAATAAAATATCGAATAAGAATTCATCGTAATAATTATCGAGTAGTGCCTTCACGTACGTAAGGATCAATAATTCATCAATACTCGCATCCACGCCAGACATCGTATTTTAACCACCGGGTATTCCAACAAAGTTGTTAATTCAGAATAACTACGCCAAGTATTTATAAAAAACTCAAACTTGTCATTTTCTTCATCCGATAGCTTATTCTCATATGGGGCCCAAAAATGATCATACTGTCATTTATTTAATATTCCCCGACAACAAGAATATTCCACGACCAAACGAATATTCCCCACAACAATGATTATTTTATAACCACTTGCATATTTTTTGCAAAATTTGCACATTTCACCCATAACCGTAGAATTATATCAAATTAATACCTTATTATTCACAAATATAATTAGAGGAAATTCGATTTTATTTATAATAAGTTGGGGTCTTACAACCTCCCTCCTTATGAAATTTCGCCCTCTAAATCGACATACGCACTGGTGTTTCAAAAAAAGAGGATACCTCTTTCATTTCTCGATTCCAACTCCCAAGTCATTTCTTCAATAAAGATGGTTTCTCCATAAAACCTTAACTTGTGGTATAACCTTGCGCGTAGGATATGCTCTTTCCTATCCAAGATCTTAACAGTACTTCTTCAGACGTTAAATCTTCTACTATCTCTGTCTGGTTCTAACGCAATAATATGGTTCGGTCTTTCACATATTTACGGCAGCATGATATGTGAAAAAACATTATGAACACGAGACATACTTGAGGTAATGCGAGTCTATAGCCCACATTTCCTATTCTACAAGAATCTCAAATGGACCAACAAATCGTGGATCGAGCTTTCTCTCTTCCAAATCTTGTAAATCCCTTCCATGGTGCAACACGTAATAATACATGATCCCCAATATTAAATTCCACGCCTTTTCGATGAAGATCCGCATAACTCTTTTGTCGATCTTGTGCCGCTTGTATACGCTGTCAATCATTTTCGATCTTTTCTCGAGTCATGCGCGCATTAATTCGGTCCCAACAACGCTGCTTCTCCCACCTCGCCCCAAAGATATATCGAGAACGACACTTTCGGCCCATACAACGCCTCAAATGGAGCCATGCCTATACTTGCTTGATAACTGTCAGAGGAGAATTCCACCAAAGGCAAGTACTTATCCCAACTTCCTTTAAAATCTAGGACACAAAGTCTTAATAGATCTTCAAGGGTTTGAATAGTCCTCTCTCGATTGTCCGTCTGCTTGAGGATGGTATGCCAATCAATCAGAAATCTGCGCTCATAGCTTTCAGCAAGCTAACCCAAAATCGTGAAGTGAATCTTCGGGTCACGATCCAAACTATGGATACCGCATGCCATGCAATCTCACAATCTCATTCACGCATATACGAAGCAAGACGACGCTCAAGGAATAAGTCTCACGACGGTAAAGAAATGGGCGCACTTTGGTTAATCTATCAACAATAACCCAAATCGCATCTATGCCTTGAGAAACTTTGGGAAGACCAGAACGAAATCCATAGTAATGTGTTCCCACTTCCATTTCTAAATCTCAAGTGGTTGTAATGGACCCTTTGGCACTTGATGCTCCGCCTTTACACGCTGACAAGTTAAACACCTCGAGATAAACTCCGCGATCTCTCTCTTCATATTGTTCCACCAAAATGTATGTCGAATATCATGATACATTTTGGTACTCTGTGATGGATTGCAAACGGGTGTTGTGTGCCTCCATCATGATTCTATGCTTCAAGTCGTAATCGTTAGAACACAAAGTCCGAGTTGAATCTAAGTATTCCTTCTTCATCGATTCTCGCTCGAATAGCTCCTTCTCACTTTCTTTCTTCTTCATACGACGCCTCCAGTCCGTAGCTCGAGCAAATTTTTAACTTTATCGATTAAAGTCTGCCTCTACTCAGATATTCGCCATCATCATGTGGGTCCCTCGAGTCTTTAATTCTACCTCCATCCTTTGCAAGTCATACGTAATGGGCCTTTTGCATTAACAATATCGCACTCAGATCAAGATATGATCTTTCTACTCAATGCGCCACCACTACGCTCGCTTTTCGTGATGATATCAATAGTGTGATCGTAATCTTCAATAGTTCAAGCCAACGCCATGCATCGCATGTTGAGTTCTTTTTGGGTGAAGAAATATTTGAGGCTTTTTATGGTCCGTGATAAATCTCCACTTTCTCCCCATACAAGTAAGTGTTCCAAATTTTCAACGCTGAATACGATCGCCGCTAACTCTAGATCATGAGTAGGATAATTCCTCTCATATTCTTTTTGAGTTGTCGTGAGGCATAGGCTATGACTTTCCCATGTTGCATGAGAACGCATCCTAACCCTTTGCCTCAAGCATCACAGATATAACAAATCCATCCGCATTCGTATGGTATTGCTGTAACAAAAATAAAATGAGTCTCCTCTCGAGCTCTTGAAACTCTTCTCGCATTCCTCGCCCCATACAAATTTTGTATCTTCCGAGTCAACTGAAGTTAATCTGAGTAGCGATTCGAGAAAATCCTTCCACGAATCTCCGATAATAACCAAATTTAAGCCTTTAAAGCTACGCGACTTTGGCCACCGACTTTTGGTTGTTCCAACTTTGTATCGCTTCAATCTCTCACCGTCGATGATACTCCATGTTTTGACACCACGCGCCCAAGGAATGCTACTTCCTCGCCGTAACTCGATTTCTTCAAATTTTGGCATAAAGTTTGTTTTCACGGGTTTTCAAGTATCAAGTATCAAATAAATGGTGCTCATGATCTTCACTACTTTTGAATAGATGAGGATGTCATCAATAAAGACAACAACAAACCGATCCAAATATTCCTCAATACACGGCTCATCATATCCATGAAAGCAAAGAGAGCATTAGTCAATCCAAAAGACATGACTAAGAATTCATAATGCCCGCATCGAGTTCTCAAGGCGCCTTTTTGAATATCCTCGCTTTTAATCTTCAAATGATGATATCCGTAATCTAAGATCGATCTTTGAAAAGAATTGTGCTCCTCAGCAATCGGGTCGAATGTCATCAATGCGAGGTAATGGATACCTATTCTTGATGGTGACATGGTTTAATTCTCTGAGTCAATACAAAGTCGCATACTCCCGCCTTTTCTTCTTTACTTAATAAAACAGAGCACCCCAAGGAGATGTACTAGACGACGAATGAAACCTATGTCTAACAATTCCTCAGAAGTTGACTTTTAACTCCTCAAGTTCAATAGAGCCATTCGATATGGGGTTTTAGAAATGGGTTTTGTACCCTTTACCAAGGTCAATAAAGAATTCAACATCACGCTCGGGGTAGACCGAAGTTCTTCAGAAATACATCGTAAAATTCTCTAACAATGTAAATATTATTCAAATCGATTTGTTTTGTTCAAATCCATAACATGGGCTAAGAAAGCTTGACATCCGCTTTTCAATAAACGAATAGCTTTATGGCTTGATATGATAAAGACCGATTTTAGTGGTTTAGTTGTTTGAATTGCATATGACAAAGTTGGTTAGAATATGAAAACTAACAACCTTACGAAAAAACAATCAATTTTGGCATGATGAGTGGTTAACCAATCAATTCCTAAAATCACATCAAAAGCAAGTATCTTTAAAGATATAAGATCAACAGTAATGTGATAGTGCCAACTTGGATCATGCAAGATTTATAAACCGTAGATGTAACGGTTTTTTCACCCAACTGAGTTTCAACAGATAAGTCAAAGTCCAATTTCTCCTGAGTCAAGTTTAAACGCTGAGCACAAGCAGAGAGATAAAAGAATGGGTAGAACCCAGATTCAGTAAGGTATAAACTTCGCAAGAGTTCAAGATTAGCTTACCCAGTAATCACCTCGCTCGTTCCTCTCTCGCTTTTGCTACCACGACAAACGCCTTCCAGAACCGCCGATTTTGACTTATCCGGATGTACTTTTTGAGTCACCATCCCCGCTGAACTTGGTTTTGCTACAGTAACAATCCCGAGCTATGTGGCCTTCCTTTCCACAAATTTGTAACATACCTTGATTGTTGTGACAACTTAATGATATGTCCTCTTTCCCGCATTTGTAACATCTAACCGCTACGCTTTCCTCCCCTAGAATTTGTTGTTGGTGCCGGTGTCATTGATGTCTTCCCGCCATTGTTGAATCTCCTCTTTCTAAAATTTCCACTGACTCACCTCTCCTATTATCATGGCCACGATGACCACCCGAGTGGTTACCGCTTTTGTTCAGATTTTTCCTCCTCGTTGGTTATCATCGCCTCGATGATCGCCACCACCCAGATGACCTCGTCAGGTCCCCATTGAACATACTCATTATCTCGCCTAATAATTGAGCCCTCATTTACAACATCCTAATATAAAGAAAATTTATGAGATATAAGATATTGTCAATCTCTCGCTTTTAGACCTCTCTAAAACATCCTCGCTATTCGCTCTCATTTTCACCAAATGAGGTGCAAACCGATAACTCGCAAAACTTCGCCGTGATCGGACACCGCCATGTTGTTTTGTTCCAAATCGATAAACTCCACCTCCTTCATATGACGAATACTTTCGTGAAAGTACTTGTCATTGAATAGTTTCAAAACGCTTCCCAAGACATGCCGAAAAGCGGCCGGGTCAGGTACGCTTCACGCATCCTACCACCAAGAGTCCGCCTTCACCGCTGAACATAAAAAGGGGCGAATGGAACCTTCTCGTTCTCCGCATCCCAAGACATCGAATATCTTGGTAATTTGCTTGACCCACGCTTCCGCCATGATCGGATCCGCTTTCCTTAAATTCGTGGTCCTAACTCTCGAATCGCTCATTCGTGATAAGTCACACGATTGCTATCATTTCCACCCGTATTTTGTGCACGAAGTCTCCTCGTCCGGTTTTTGCATGAACGCAAAAAGCTCCTAAACATTCCATCATTCATCGCTTGCTCTAGAAGTGTTGTTTATGTGAGGAATATTGCCTTCCCGCTGCACGCTCTCCCGGTTTGTAAATTCAAAGGTTGTTCCACGCCTCATACACTCCATTGTTAACGCTCTCAATGCCATTCTTAAATATCGCCATAAAACAAGGGTTAATTAAACAAATTAATATATCACATAATATCCCTATATTACGACCGACACCAACAAATAAGCTTAGATAAGACACACTAAATAAGGATTTACTCATCTCTCCTCCTAGTTCTATTCCCCGATCTCCGCAGAGACCATATCCCTAAGCTTTGATACTAACCGTGACGCCCCCAAAAGGTAGGTATACAACACCCATTCTCGAGTCGCCAAATACATGGTACGTAAAGCAAACTACAACTTCAATAATACAATTGTCGTGGCAAAATACGACAACACATACCGTGAGTTTAAATACAAATATTGTCTTCTAGATAATATCCACACTCAAATAAGTCCTCATTATAATTATTCAAACACTATTTTACGTAAATAGTGAGACTCGCTAAAACATCTTTCTAGAACCATCACTCCGCACTCGACTAGTTCCTCGCTATGTTCTCACCTCCCGAGAAAAATGGAACAAAAAGAAAAAGGGTGAGCTCAACTAGCCCAAAGAAAGAATATTATGACTAAGATAATATACAACAAATTATCGTTAGTCTTCAACAGGAAAAAAATCATAAAATATAATAATAGCAAACAAGTTTTAGATCAACAACCGCAATGAAAAAAAGAATCCATTGTAAGAGTCAAGAGAGAATGAGTTCTACTATCTTCTAAGATTTAAAAGTCCATCATCAATATTTTATCCCCGTAATAACAATCAATATACATCTTTAATCAAATATTCATCTTTGCACTACAAAAGCCAAAGATATTCATTTGTATCACCAAATGGGTCATGTTCATCTCAACACTGCTCATCTTTGCACTACGCCCAAAGATATTCATCGCTTAATCATTTATCTTTGCACTACAAAAAGATATTTAGTAATATCATCATTTAGGACCGAGGATGATGAAAATATTTTAAAGAAAACGAATCCAAAGGAAACTAAAAGGACAAATAGTAGGATTCAGATAATGCTTTTATCCAAGATCAATAATACTTCATAAATACCAATTTTGAAGCAAAATTCAAAAAAAAAGATCAAAACATGGATACAATCAAAGATAGTAACCATAATAGACATCTTGGACAAAAAAAAGAAAATTTCATTTTTCTGAATAATAGTGTCGATTTCGTGAATAAAGGTCAGATACGTGAATAAAGGTCGATACGTGAATAGTAACCCCCACACAAAAAAGTTCCAAATTTGATAAAAATTCAGATCAATACTTCTAAGATAATGATATCAAGAAATAATATCATATATGAAGAAAATAACATCCCTTACCTCAAAATATCAAGATTTCCGATCTAATATCTAGAGATAAGGTCAAGGAAACTTGCAATCGATGAATAGAAACTCACAAAGTATCTAAATACTCACAAAATACACTCAATAATCTAGAGAGAGAAAGAGAGAAAAACTTGTTTCGTGTGATTTTCAATTCTAACTTAGCCTCTATTTATAGGAAAATGTTAGCAGACTTGACCTCGACCAAAACCCGATGGGCTTTACCTCGCTACTATTCCCACCCACCACATTTGAAATAAATTCAAAGACATTTCTTCACCAACCACAAGTGGGGGCCCACTCAATTCTAGAATTTTCCACCAAAATCATTTATAAACCTAATTTCCTAATCAACACCTCTAAAATTCATAACAAATCATACGCTCATTTTTAATTGCTCAAAATTTGTGGACATATACTCAACTTATATATGTATAACATATCCAAAAATTACAACGATCCAACTATTTGATTAAAAATTATAACTCACACAATATATCTCAAAAACACCGGTTTAATTTTTAATACCTTCATTCCGGCTAAAAAATACCGATAAAACACCTCAACATTAACTCCTTCATTTTTAACCACAATAAATATATCCAACATTTATATCCACATAAAATAAATATTTCCTTATCATATGAATCAATAATTAATTATTCACAAATAATATTACGTAATCACATTTATGACAACCAAAGCCGCTCCTGTGAAAGAGGGGGCTTCCAATAAGAATTTCTCCTTATCATGCCCGCAATTAGTGACCAAACCTCTCCTCGATGTAACTTTCTAGACATTGCCAATAATGCTATCTAATAATATTATTCAAATAATATGAATTATTGATCCCGATAATGGAAAATATCAGCAAAGGACAATTATCAAACAACAATAATATAAAATATCAACGCAAAGAATTATTGAATCAATAAAATAAAATATTGAATAAGAATTCACCGTAATAATTATCGAGTAGTGCCTTCACGTAAGGATCAATAATTCATCAATACTGCATCCACGCCAGACATCGTATTTTAACCACCGGCATTCCAACAAAGTTGTTAATTCTGTGAATAACTACGCCAAGTATTTATAAAAACTCAAACTTGTCGCTTTCTTCATCCGACAGCTTATTCTCATATGGGCCCATAAATGATCGATCACTGCCATTGCATTTAATATTCCCCAACAACAAGAATATTCCACACCAAAACGAATATTCCCCACAACAATGATTATTTTATAACCACTTGCATATTTTGCAAAATTTGCACATTTCACCCATAACCGTAGAATTATATCAAATTAATACCTTATTATTCACAAATATAATTAGAGGAAATTCGATTTTATATAATAAGTTGCATGTAAACTTATTCTTAAATTTTTGTTCATGATGGAATAAATTTAATTTTGTACATATATATTTTGTTTATAATATTTTATGAGTAGATAAAATATTTGATGTGTGTATGTATGTATGAAATTTGAGACAATTATTTTTCTTATACACTAATTGAGATTAATTTATTATGAGAAAGTTGTAGTAAAATTTGAGAAGTTTACTTGTCTCTATATATAACAAATTAGTTGTAAATTAATTTATTTTGAGAATAAAATAAATTTATGTTCTTCTTAAACAAAATTATGCATAAAAAGTTTGAGGTAATATTAGTGTGTAATATTACTTGGTATTTGTATGCATGAATTTTGAGATAAATTACTTTATTTGTGGATAATAAATTAATTATCAACTAATAGTTAGAAGAGATATTGTAGAAGTAAATTTGGCTGAGTAAATCTTGTATACATTATGATTTTGATGTTGAGAAAACACTTAAATGATATTCGTAGTATTTTTGGGATAATCATAAATGGTATATGTTGATTTATTTTTATGTGTACTTCTTGTTCAAGAAGTAGTAAATTTTAATGTGATCATATGAATTTTGTATATTCTAATTGAGATAAACATTTTATTTTTTGAATTTGTATAAATATAGTGAAGTTCAAGTATTTTATATTATTAAGATTGTCTTGAATTCTATATTGTAAATGTCAAAAGATATATTGTTTATGATATTTCCTATCCAAGTTGGGACAAGAAAATACTTAAGGATATGCTAATTCATGTGTGTGAATTTTATTTGCTTTCTACATAAATTAATTTTGTGTGATAAATTAATTCTTTAGAAAGTAAATATTAATTTTTATATTTTATTATTTATATACAAATAAATTTGTGCAATATGATCAGTTGTGCTATAATTTGTATATAATGAATTTTATACTATTTACATAGAGTCAAGTGTTACGTGTTGGTATACTTGGAAAATGTACATGTATAATTTTATTTTAAGTTCTCATGTTAAATAATTTTTGAATTTGAGATTTTATGTAATTCAAAAAAAAAATTAAGAGCTTGTTTTCTTATGTGGGGGTATTCTAAAAGATTCTTATGTTGAAGCAATCTATATATGAATAACTAATACATAAAATATACAATAACTTATTTTTGTTTTGAGAAGTGTTCCTTAATATTCTCATGTGGAAGTAATATTTATAGGAACATTGTCACATAAAATGTCAATTAATCTAAAATTTATTTGAAGTGGTGAGCATAATATTGTGAATTGAAATTATTCAATGAGATATCAATTATTTAAAAGTGTGGGGGTGATCCTTTAAGATTTTTATTTATAGACTAAATTTGGCCTTTGAACTATTTGGAGCATAATTTTATTTATGTAAGAAATAGTAAGGCTTATGAATTTCTTGTTGTGAAATTCAATTTGATTGTGTAGTTCTGTGAAATGAAAGTCTTTCAAATACAAATTTTTGAATAATATTGAAGTGCAAACTTATTTCACTTAATTAATTATCTAAGGTTCAACGAAGTTATAAACTGAACCTAGAAAGAGCAATATTGATTTGGTGAAGGAAATTAATATAATAATTTGGTAACTAAAATCCCTATTTTATTAGCCTAAATATGATCCAAAATATTTATTGTGATTTAGTTCAATAGTGAGATTGAAACTAAGTTATAAATATTCAAGTGGATACATGCATATTAGGTGATAATATGTGCATATTAACCTTGAGATTCTATCGGATATAGAATTATTTATATGTTTACACTAATAATATAATTGTATAAACTATAATGTGATAGTTTTTGTGTATATTAATGATATGTTGATCATTTTACATAGTATTGTTAACGTAAACGAGTTTAAGAAATATCTATTTTTGTCTTTATGCTGAAAGACTTGTAAAATAGATGTTATCTTATTATCATGTGAAAACATAGTGAGGATTCCAACTAAACCAATTAAATTGTGTTGAGAGGCTATACTAAACTAAGTTTGATATACCTTGAGATTGAAGAATTTAATAATTCTTTAATAGTAGTGGTACACTAAAAGTTAATTCTGATATAACTATTGTAAAGCTGAAGTACACATATGCAAGTGGGAGCATTGTGTTTGATATGCAATGCATGAGATCAGATATTGCATACAGTTTTAAACTTAGTATACTAATGATTTACATTGATTTTTGCTATATTTCTCAATGTTTTAATAGATCATATAAGTGTCACTTATATTTTAGTGAGGAGAATTATAAATTTACAAGTAGGTGAATATATATATATATATAATTATATATTTTTAGAAGTAGGTGAATATATAATTATATTTTTACAAGTAGATGGATATATTATTACCCTTAGTGAGGGAATAATTTACTTGGAGTAGCAAGTAATACTATTGCTTTATATGATGGAGAAAGCAAATGGAATCGAAATTTGTTGTTAAAACATCAAATTGTGGCCACTTCCATTGTTTAGTTCATTATGATGTGATAATGAAATTATTTTGTATAGAGCATATGAGATTACCTTTAATGGTAAGTCTTGACATGTTGGTCATATACATAATATTTGTTAGATAATTGATACAAGAAGGTATTATAATATTTATCTACGAGAAAGTCAAGTGACGACTTGACTTATCTGTTTACTAAGACTTTGACGAGATCTTAGTTAGTTTAACTACTTGTGATATGGAACTTAAACCACTTTGAGTCAGGGATGATGGGAACTCAATGGGAAAAACAAGTCACAGTTGCTGACTGTGTTACTATCGATGTGGTTCCATATGTAGTTTAAGATAGTAACGCCCCTGTTGCATTTCCATCGATCTTTGAGTTATACTCTTAACAAAGTTGTTGTGTTCTTAGCAACAGAAACACTTGTGAAACACTTTGCCTATATGAACTTGATGGTTTTTGATTTTATGATGTTTTGAATGATGACTAATTGTAGTATATTAGACATGTGCATGATTCATGGTTTGTTATAATATTATAATTAATATGCATGGGTTATGGTTATTATATGAACACTTTTAAGGAAGATTTGATTTGGAGTCTATTAAGGAAGATTTAATTTGGAGTCTATTAAGGAAGATTTGATTTAGAGTTTATTAAGGATGATTTGAATTTGAGTTTATTAAGGAATGTTGGTATTTATAATTTTTTAATGCTATCAAATATTATTAGATGGGTTTATGTTATTAAATGTTATTCTAGCTAGCCCAAATTGGTACTTCTAATTCATCACAGAGTATTCCGTGGGTGATATTTTATTTAAGGATTTTATCTTGCTTAGTGGAGCCCACATGAGTTAGTAGTCTATTTTGAAAAGGAGTCTTAAAGAAGCTATTGGGTCTTATCCTTAATTATCTCATTTGTTCCTGTTTAACACAGTTGATTGTGGGTAGAATTTCTCTCCTTTATTTCATTTCGTCAAAATCAAATAAAGAAAGATATAATTGCTTTCCGGTCATACAAAGTCAAAAATTATGGATGATTGCTAATTGGCCGAGATTTCTTTGCTAATTGATTTTATAGTTTGGGTCTCTCTTTATATATAGTCTTGTCTCACTACTAAGCGGGATAGGGATACAAGAAGCTAATTCACGCTATACTGCAGAGAAGAATCCTATCGAGAGCTTTCATTGTTTATTTCACCTTATTCATTGTACTGTCTATAATTCTTTGTGGCTGGAAAATAAGAAGTCTATTGTAATTTCTTCTATTATATTCAAAGTTCAAAGCTTGTCTGGCTTGATCGATCCAGTAGTGGATAGGGTCTGTTCAAAGAGAGCTTTCAAGGTTGCAGAGGTGCAAATGTCTCAGTGGTGAGAAAGGTTGCAGAAGTGCAAAGGGGGCAGAGGTGTCCATTAGTGGAAAGCTTCTTTGTAACAGGGAGTTCTTTTTATTGTATTTAATTAAATATTAAGTTGAATAAAAAGAGTCTCCAATCCCAGTTGGGATTGGACGTGGATTACGCCACTAGGTAGAGGATAGAAATTTGAACCACGTAAAAAATCTTGGTGTGATTTTTATTTCTGTTTATCTCTTTAACTGCCATTCACGTTCTGCATATTTTTATTCATCACGCCTATCCAGACACTAAAGCAGACAGGTCTAGCTGTCTGATAATCATAAACGAAGAACAGACACTAAAGCGGGATGGTGTAGTACATGCTAATTAAACTATAGAAGTAAAAAATTTCAAAAAGTTTTCATCGTTTATCACTTTTAGCTTAACCACCTATTCACCCCCCCTCTAGGTGTGCACATACATAGAATTACAGAACTAGAAGTGGAGCCGCTTCTTATAGAGGGTTGTGGTTTACTCTCTTAGAGGTTCATGAAACAGGATACTGCACATGGCCATATTAGCGCAAAGCAATTGAGAATACTCACCGTGGTAGGAGGATTTTGTGTGTGTGTGACAATTTCGGTCATATCATATAGTAAGTAGAGGTCAATCTACTGGACACCTTTAACTTCGATGTGACTTTGAGTTGTTTACACTAAGGAAATGTTCAATGTTAAATCACACATTCTTTTTGCACACATGTCTTTGGAGTTGTTTGATAGAAAGTTGTTTGGATGAAAAGTAGTTTTTCCAAACAAGTGGGGGATTGATAGAAGATTGTTTGATAAAACTATTTTTATTTAGTTTTATTTAATAGAAGTTTATTTTTATTTTGGAACAAAATGAAAATAGTGAGACTATTCAAATTCTATTTAACTCTTAATTATTACTAATATGTAACTTACATAATTAGTACTAATAAGTATAGTTAAATATATAATTGAATAGTTATAATGTAACTTATATATATATATATATATATATATATATATATATATATATATATATATATATATATATATATCTAAATCTGTCTCTAAGCGAATCTTAAAGAAGCGAACCAAAGATGAACCAGTGTCTTTGGTGTCTATGGTGACTTGGTTCGGCCTTCACCCGCTAAAGACTACATGGCTATATGATTTACGGATCGAACTGTCGCCATAGACACCAAAAGACGCAGTTGCCTGTCTTTGGTTCGCTTTTTTAAGGTTCGCTTTTAGTTTCTCCGTATATATATATATATATATATATATATATATATATATATATATATATAAAAAAAGAGATATGCATATGGTATATAGAGAAGTTACATGGAAGATTTGCACAATTAAACTTTTCTTCTATCTTCTCCATTCTTCTTACAAACAAATAACTACTACAAAATAGTATTCAATTAGAATTTTCTGTGAATTGCTATCACAAATTATTTACCAAGGCTTGACATATATCCTGGAGGTATATCGTTTGTAACTCTTATCAAACCGATCGTGGTGGAGACGATAAAGACCTTAAAGACATGAATCACCCGTGTCATGTCTTTAACAACAATCTTGACTCTACGAAACTACGGTTGTAACAATACTCTTTCACTAATTAGTTATTTTATTTATAAATTTATATTTTCAAAAAATAATAAATTGTTCATGATTATTATTGGCGAAATCCTTTACGACGAAGATACATTAAATACATATATATATATATAAAATCACAATATTAGTTTATCTTGAAGATCATTATCTCCACTTGTGTTTTTGATATTTCTACATAATTTCTTCTCACATAAAAATATAAACTACTGTATACTCAAACCATTTAAAAATATCAAAAATACATATAAAAATATTAATTCCCTTCCTCTTCATTCTTTATTCTTCTCCTTGTATTAATGCATGTCAACTCTTTGATTTGGATCAGTCACAGGTCCCTACTATTATTTATTTATTAATTATTATTATTATTATTATTTTAACCTTTCAATGCATAATAACGCCATGATTGAAATAGATGCAACAGTCGCAACAAATTAATTCAGGAACAAAACCAACGGTTCATATCGGGTGGGACTAAAATATTTATGAAAATTTATGGTATTAGCAAAGAATAATTAATTATGTTTAAAGAATAATTAATTGAGTAGGACAGAAGTTGTTGCATGTGGTTAGGCTGAGAATTACATCCAAGTAACAGGAAAATAGACAAATGACTTTTTATTTTACTGTTCGAGTGATTTGAGAACGCGTTATTTTGTCCCAAGTGTATATTACTTCGGTTTCAAATTATAAAATTAATATTAATTTTTTAAAAATTAATTTTAATATTTTTCAAATACTTAAAGTTTCAAACCAAATTTACTTTTTTTATTTAAACAAAACCATGAATTAATTTTAAAGCATAGACTAGTTTTGGTATCATTTTATATATTTTCATTTTCCATTTTTAATTATAAAATAAGGCAAAATCATTGTAAGTTATCATAATAAAAGACAGAAATTACTCAACCAAAATGATTATATTTTCAATTGAAGATCAAACAATTAAAAACCAAAAACTCAATCAAACCAAACAAACAGTAACCGCATTCAACCAAATCAATAACAAAAAATAAATAAATTCAAACTTGAATCAAACAATCATTCACAGTTCACACGCCGGTAAATATTCAAAATAAAAAACTATACAAAAAATACTTATAAAATTTCACCAAACTTTAAAAATAAGAAGATTTTTATATTTGTATTTTAATTGGTTTATGAATTTTTTTTGTCCCCTTCAAATTTAACTTTTTCATTAATTTATCTTTTTAAATTTATTAATTTACATATTTGTCTTACTCATATACCTAAATAAAAAATTTCCAGCAAGGGCAGTTGCCTATATGTTGCCCTTTAGTAGATCCAACACTTCTTGCTTGTATCTGGTATTTACGTTTAAAATGATATTTTCATGTGGAGATAGAATCTTTTATGAAAATTACTTGCTGATACAAGGATGAAAAATAATTTCAAGGCGGTAACAATTAAAAGTTGGCGAAATATGACCTTAACAAATATCATAACTTACTTAAAAAGTAATATTAATTATATAATTTATTATTTTAAAAACTTAAAAAAATCATATCAATTAAAAATTTTAATTTTTTTTAATTGATTTCTCGAAAATTAATAATAATATTTTGATTTGAAACAAAGGGAGTATAAATGACGATTGCAATAAATGTGTTGGTTTGACAATTTAAAGTTTAATCAGATTTATACCTCCACGTCTCTTCCAAACAATAGGAAGCAAATCATGGTTTCCCAATCAGTGCCACTAATTATGTTCAGCATGAACACACAATAAATATGGTATTTATAATTATTTATAGGAAATTAAAATAAAATTTCAACCACACTAAATAAGTTATCTACAGTCATATAAAATAACGCAATTTAAATTTATGAGTGACGTATTTATAATTAAGTTCGTGTAAAACGAAGTAGTTTAAAAAAAATGGTGATATTAAATGTCTTAAATTTTTAATATCAAATAATGTGTTATTATAACATTAGTTGAGTAGATCTCGTGTTATTGACTATGTCATAAATTGATATTAAAATATTCAATGTTATTTTATTTGATACTCATTTAAGACAAAAAAAAATATATTTAAAAATTAAAAAATAATTAATAGGAGAGTAGCAAATAATGATCAAGACCAGCCTTGGGCCTAGCCTGGCATTTAATGCTTGGGGGACCACTGTGTTAATTGTTTTCTTTTGGGGTGCCAGCTTATGTCCTTCTATAGTCATTGGCTGCAATTACCTTACTATATTTGTCAACTTAATTTCAAATTTTATATTTGAACTTTAAAGTACATTTGTAATTTATAAAATTAATACTTTTAAAATTTAGTGTGACACTCCTAAAATATAGTTCACAACCCAATTTAGACCGTCAAAATACATATCACAACCATACATTCTTTAATTACAGTGTCGTAAATAATACGATAATATATCCACATCCAAATTATTATAATGTCGTATACGACAACACATATTACAATTCTTCAATATGATTATTGTCAAACTATTTTACAACATGACGAAGACTACTATAGTAACTATCTCGGACCATCACTCCACACCCCGACTAGTCTCATCTACACTCTTATTTTCTGAAAAGAACAATGGAGCAAAAAGGTAAAAGGTGAGCTTAAATAACTCAGTAAAGAATATTATAACTAAGATAATGAATAATAAATTATTCTTAGCCTTCAACAGTGAAAGATCTGATAGAATATAATAGATAAGTTTTATATCAACAACTGCAGCGAAAATAACAATTAATTAGGAGAGTAAAATAGATCATGATGTTCACAATCTTCTCCAATTTAAATGTTCACTATCAATATTTTTTCCTTTAACACCAATCAATAGTTTCTGATCATAATCATGTAAATCAACAGTTCATCTTTGTACTATGGGTCAAATATATTCAATTGTAACACTAATGGTCATGATCATGTCAATCAACAGTCCATCTTTGCACTACGGGCCAAAGACAACTTTTTTACCACGTGTCTTTGCCATACATGCCAAAGACATTCACCAATCATGGGTTAAATGCAAGGTCGACCACTGAACTTTTCTGATATTTGGATATTGAGCTCCTTTCTTCCGGTCAACGCAAACGGAACCCCTTTCTATTCAAAAATTTGGACTTTGAGCCCCAGGCACCACATGTGCGTTGACCTGCCTACGTGGCAGATCTGACGTGAATATTTTTTTTTTATTTTACAAGTGGACGAGCTGACATGGCCATTTTAGAAATTTTTCCCAAAATTATGTAAATGCCCAAATTTGAACACTTCACCTCTATTTTGAAACTTTGGTGCAATGACCAACTGAGCAACATGGGTCTTGTTGTTATTATTTTGCAAAGATTTATATTTATAACTAAACAATTAAATCCCAGAATTAAAAGACAACAGAGATCCACAACAACTAGTATAATATTTCTGGTAAAATATATTTAATATTAAAATATTAAATATATTTTACTTATATTTCTGGTAAAATATTAATTAAATATTATATTTAATATTTTAGTCGGTAAATATTTTTTAATTTACCTAAAATATATTTTAATTAATCATTAATTAAAATAATAAATATATTCCTAGGTAAAATATATTTAATATTAAAATATTAAATATATTTTACTTATATTTTTGTAAAATATTAATTAAATATTATATTTAATATTTTAGCCCCATATTTGTTTTTAAATATTACATAATTTTAGGTAAATATTTTTTTAATTTACCTAAAATATATTTTAATTAATCATTAATTAAAATAATAAATATATTTTCGCTAAAATATATTTAATATTAAAATATTAAATATATTTTACTTATATTTTTGGTAAAATATTAATTAAATATTATATTTAATATTTTAGCTAAATATTACATAATTTTCGGTAAATATTTTTTTAATTTACCTAAAATATATTTTAATTAATCATTAATTAAAATAATAAATATATTTCCTATAAAATATATTTAATATTAAAATATTAAATATATTTTACTTATATTTTTGGTAAAATATTAATTAAATATTATATTTAATGTTTTAGCCCCATATTTGTTTTTTTAAATATTACATAATTTCTCTGTAAATATTTTTTTAATTTACCTTAAATATATTTTAATTAATCATTAATTAAAATAATAAATATATTTACGCTAAAATATATTTAATATTAAAATATTAAATATATTTTACTTATATTTTTGGTAAAATATTAATTAAATATTATATTTAATATTTTAGCTAAATATTACATAATTTCAAATAAATATTTTTTTTAATTTACCTAAAATATATTTTAATTAATCATTAATTAAAATAATAAATATATTTCTAAAATATATTTAATATTAAATTATTAAATTTATTTTACTTATATTTTTGGTAAAATATTAATTAAATATTATATTTAATATTTTAGCCCCATATTTTTTTTTAAATATTACAAAATTTTTAGTAAATATTTTTTTTAATTTACTTAAAATATATTTTTAAATGTGACTTTTTTTGTGGAGCAAAATAAGTAATTTGAAATTTGGAGAAAAACTATACTTGGAGTTGTTATGGAAAAGCTATACTTGGAGTTGCTGTGGATGTCTGTTGTCTTTTAATTTGGGGATTTAATTGTTTAGTTATAAATATAAATCTTTGTAAAATAATAACAACAAGACCCATGTTGCTCAGTTGGTCATTGCACCAAATTTCCAAATTAGAGGTGAAGTGTTCGAATTTGGGCATCTACATAATTTTGGGAAAAATTTCTATAATGGCCATGTCAGCTAGTCCACTTGTAAAATAAAAATAAAAAACGTTCACATCAGATCTGCCACGTAGGTAGGTCAACGCACATTTGGCGCCTGGGGCTCAAAGTTCAAATTTTTGAATAGAAAGGGGCTCCGTTTGCGCTGACCGAAAGAAAGGGGCTCAATACCCAAATATCAGAAAAGTTCAGTGGTTGACCTTGCATTTAACCCCACCAATCATATTATCTTTGCACCCATGCCAAATATATATATTCATAATAACTTGATTTTAATAACAATGATATAAAGGGTGAACGAAAGTGTAAGAATAATAAGATAAAAGAATAAACATTCTAGATTTGACATTTAATTTGTCAAGAGTCCAATAATATCCAAATTGACAACATGATGACCAAAATATGGAGTCAAATTCAAGAATGATATTCAAGATACGTATTTCAAAGATAATGATTAAAATTTAATTAGATGGTTCATGTGAAATGATATTAGAGGAATCGCAAACCTCAAAGGAATTTTTAACTATTTTAGGAATTATAGAAGCAATATTTACCATAGTAAGTTAGATTTAGGAGTATGAAAGAAAATGATATCCCTTACCTCAATTATTAACAAGTGATTGGATGCTGCTTTCTATGAAGTTCATCAACCTAAATATATGTATAATTTAATTAGTTACTATCACATGTGGTGTACACATGATTAGGATACTTTTCGTGTTCGAATCCAGGAGGCTGTTTGACGTATACTTCTTCATTGATGTATCCATTAAGGAACGCGCTTTTTACATCCATTTGATGAAGCTTGAACTTTTTGTAGCAAGTAAAAGCTAACAAAATTCAGATTGATTCCAGCCTTGCTACTGGTGCATACGTTTCTTCATAGTCGATCCCCTCCTGTTGATTGTATCCTTGAGCTACCAATCTAGCTTTGTTACGAATGATTGTCCCGTGCTCATCAAGTTTGTTCTTGAAGACCCATTTCGTACCAATGATGGAAACATCTTTTGGAGGAGACATTAGTTCCCACACTTGGCACCTCTCAAATTGTTGAAGTTCTTCTTGCATTGCCAATAGCCAGTTTTCATCAAGTATAACATCCTTTGCATTCTTTGGCTCAACCTGTGATAAAAATGCAGAGAATGCACAATGATTTTGTAATCCTCTTCGTGTGGTTATACCTTTATTGATATCTCCAATGATATTTTTTGGAGGATGATTCTTGATGTATCTAGCTGTTCTTGGCATTTGGATATCATGCATAACTTCCTCTTGATCATTAGACTCAATTTCAGCATCCTGCAAATCTTCAGGTTCATGTTCGTTTTGATCATTCATTTCAGGTTGCTGAATTTGTTCATTCGGTCTCCTGTTTTGTTCATTTCGGTTTGCTGAAATGTTGACTATCTCCAAATTACCTGCATCATAGCTTCGGCCCAAAATTTCTTTGGAAGCTTACTTTCTTGTAATAGAGTTCTGGCTGTCTCTTGTAGAGTCCTATTCTTCCTTTCCACCACCCCGTTTTGTTGAGGAGTCCTTGGTGCTGAGAATTCATGGCTAATACCTCTTTGATCATAAAAGGTTATAAAATCTTTTTGAAACTCAGTGCCATGGTCACTTCTAATTCTAATGAGTTTGAAACTATACTTTGTTTCAAGTTTTCTTATTAATCTTTCAAACTCTTTAAATGCTTCATCTTTAGTTGTCAAGAATAATGCCCAAGTGTATCTAGAGAAATCATCTACTATTACAAAAGCATAAAACTTACCATTTATACTAGAATGTCTTTCTGGTCCAAATAGATCAAGATGAAGTAGTTGTAAAGGAGAAGAAGTTGATACCATGTTCTTTGCCGTAAATGATGTTCTTACTTGTTTTTCGAGTTGACATGGAACACAAATTCCCTTCTTTTCATATTTGATTTTCGACAACCCTTTGACAAGATTCTTTGAGGATAATTTCTTGATTAAGTCCATGTGAACATGTCCCATCCTCTTGTGCCACAAATTAGCCTCATCTTGTACAGATGCTAGACATAATTCTTCATCCTGTTGCTCAAAGTCAATAGTATATATATTTCCTTCTCTTTGTGCTGACTGATACTAATAAGATTAAATTTAAGTCCATTAACAAGATGTACATTATTTATACTTACCTTGCCATTTTTAATTTTACCTTTTCCAACGATTTCGCATGTTTCATTATCTCCAAATGTGACCGTTCCATTCTTTTTCTTGATGTCTAGTTCCATGAATTTTTATTTATCACCTGTCATGTGACGAGAACATTCGCTATCAAGAATCCATTTTTGAGATGGAACTCTTGCCTTTAAACATACCTTTCAAGAAAAGATATTTCATCCTTTTGGTACCCATATCTTTTTGGGTCCATTTATGTTAGTAGCAAGTAAATCACCTTTTTTAATCCATACCTTTTTAACCTTATTTCGTTTCTTAAAGCAATTTATATCTAAATGACCTTTAATACCACAATGTTTACAAGTAGTGAAAGGAGAGCAATAATTTAAACTAAAACGTGATTTTGAGTTTAACATTTTCATATTACTCTTTTTATGCATAGAATTAAAACCAATTTCTTGTCTTTCAAAACTAGGTCTTTGTTTTCCTAATATGATATTTAGATTTTCTTCACCTTGAACAAATTTAGCAAGAGATGATTTTAGTGAGTCTATTTCTTTTTGAAGTTCATTATTAGGACATGTTTTAATAGGAGATTTATCACTAAATGCATCAATACACACATCTCTCATTTTTAACTCATTAGTCAATTTTTGGACTTCATTATTTAAGAATTTCACCTTATTGAAAAGTATTTTATTAAAGTTGTCTAAATAATCAATATTTGCAATCAAAACCTTTTCTTCTTGACATGTGGATTCCTTTTCAATTTCTTTTTTTTCATCTATTAGTGAATCTACTTCATCCATTAATGTATTAACTAATCCTTTTAAGCTTGCATTCTTTTCTCTTAACTTCTTATTTTCTTGTTCTAAAGAATTTAGTTCATTAGGAGATACCTGATTCGATTCACCTTCAACTCCCACGAAACATACTTGTGATATCTCATCTTTAGCATCGATCTCAACTTTGGATTCTTCATCACTCCAAGTAATAAAGATTTTGTTGTTCTTTGTTGTCTTTGTAGTTGGTCTTCCCTTTATTCTTTAGTTGAAAACAGTCTTTCTTGAAGTGGCCAGGACGTCCACATTCGAAGCACGTCTCTTCATTTTGTTTTCCTTTGAATTTATTTGAATTGAATGTGTTTCTCCTCTTATTTTTCCTTTGTAGTAACCCCTTGAGTTTCCTTGACATCATCGCTATTTCTTCGTCGGAGTTATCATCAAGTTCCTCTTCATTATATGTAGTAAGAGCTAAGACCTTTCTTCGAGGAGTTTCCTCCTCATCATCATATCTCTTTAACTGATGTTCATATTCTTCTAGTTCACCAAACAAGGTTAAAGTATCCATGGAAGAAATAGTAACAGAATCTTGAAGAGTAGTGATTTTAGAAGCAAACCTTTTGGGAATAGCCCGAAGCAACTTACGGTTGATCTCACTTTGAGAAATAGTCTTGTCCAACAATTTCAAGGAGTTTATAAGGACTAGAAATCTTGCTTGAGCTAGCTTGATGGTTTCATCTTTTTCGAGCTTGAACATTTCATAATCGTGCATAAGCATGCTTAGCTTGACTTCTCGTACTTTTGAAGTACCTTCATGACTTACCACTAAAGTATCCCACATCTCTTTGGCAGTGTTGCATGGGGAGACTTTATCTATCTCGGATTATACCATGCCGCTGAGAAGTGTGTTCATAGCCTTTGAATCATATGAAACCATGTAGATTTCGGTTGAATCCATTTCTAGCAGAATCTTTGGTGTCCCATCATCTCTTCGTGGAACAACTGGTCCATTCTCCACAACCCACCATTCCCAAGGATCTCTTTTAAGATAGATCCTCATTCGGAATTTCCAAAAATTGTAATTTTCTGTGCCAAACAGCAAAGGAGGTCTATTGGTAGATTGACCTTCTTGATTGTTGTTTCCAAACTGTTCCATTTAGAATCTTTCCCTACAAGTCACCTTTAAGACCCAGATAAGTAGAGCCAAGCTTTGATACCAAATGAAATTTAACTAGGCACACTTAGAAGGGGGGGTTGAATAAGTGTAAGAGCAACCTATGACCAACTTTTAAATTCTATTAATTTCAGGCTACTATAATGATTGAAATCAGCTTACTAAATTAATATAGTCTATTAAATAAAATACTTGATGTTAAAGAATTATCTTAATATAATGCAAGTAGTCAAATTAAGATAATTAAGTAACTTATGTGATTTTAAAGTAAAAGCAAATAATAAAATCAACACTAAGATTTTTTTACGTGGTTCAAATTATTACCCTCTTTAATAATAGCCTAGTCCACGTCCAATACCAATTAGTATTGGAGACTCACTTTATTTTTTTCTTTATAAATAAATACAGATTACAAAATAGATTCTAACAAAAATTAATTAACAATTAATTTCCCTTGAGCACTCTTGCTCCTTGTGCACCTATGCACTCTTCAAGCACCTTTGCTTCCTTGAACCTGTTTGTAAACCTTTTCTCTAATCCACTAGGATTAACACCTTTAGACAATACTTAGTCTAAAACAGAAAATTCAATACAGATATAGAGGTCTATGATGAATGCAAGAATAATCAATTTAACAATTAAAGGCTCAACTATATGCAATGATCAATTAGCACACAAAGATAAACAATTAATTTCTTACCAAATATCAGCTCAAATAATATCAAAAATTAAATTGCTTAGCTGCTTAAACGTTTGCACCAATAAAATTGCTCGAGTAATAATCAGTAATTAGTGCAAGTTTATTTTCGTGAGTTGTGTAATTTTCTAAAAGAGAAACATCATTTATATAGCCCTTACACAATTTACCGTTAATAAAAGATATGTTCAAATTTTTAATCTAACGGAAGGATAATAACCAAGAGAATTAACGCTGCATGAGTCCACAAAATCTGGCTTGGTTACAACATCTCCAACGGTAAAGCTTGAACTAATCCACAACGTTAACAAATATCCAAAATAAATTCCAGTTGGTTACACAATTTGGATAACTCAGAAGACCACAAAATAATTACTTTAATCAATTGACTTTCTCTCTCCAAGCATTAACAAAGTGGCGTGTAAAAGAAAACTTATCATTTCCAACTTCCAAGACACGGTTTCTCATAAACCATAATTATCTCTTCCTTGAAATATGTAAATATCAAATCACCAAAAAGGTAAATCCTGCTAGTATACCACATATATATTCCCACGTGTATCCAGCCCAAAGAAACATTTTACTTAGACATGCATACATAGATATATATCCACATGTAATCCAAGAATATCATTTAATAATATGCATGTGAAAACGTGTAACATAAAGTCATGCATAAATCTAATCTCAATTCATTACTTAAAAATAACCTTTTAGAATTTTTTAAAACATTTTTCATATAAGACATGAAAATGCAAATAATATGTTCCTAGAGCCTTTAAATGAAAAATCAATTATTATGCAATTGATCTTACATTTGTTTTCCTAGAAAAGAGAAATTCCTTCAAAGTCTTGAATATCCAATCAAAGCTCCTTATCACCAAAATACCTGAAATGCCATAAAATAATTTAGTACTTAAACATCTCATCATCAAAACATAAGGCTAGAATATGACTGAGTCAACATCCATTAACAAAAAGATTATTCCATTATCATTATATTTAATTATATTATCATTCTTCTACATTATTGACTTAATGTATTAATATCACAGATATTATTGTTCTTCAAATATTGAGTCTACCTAACTACTTAATACTCGTGACTTCCATTTATGCAACTTTCCATTACTACCCTTGCTACGATGTTAATTATTGGTTTAATAATATTAGATGTTGCGACAATTATTGTGACATCCCTAAATCCATGTGCTTGATACAGTGGACTTAGAATATTGACAACCAGATCTTTCACAAGAAAGATGGGGCATTCCGTATAAACGAATCGCAATTAAATAAATAACACATTTTCTTGACATAACTTTCTAGACATTGTTAATAATGTTTACTGGCCTAATAATATCATATCAAATAATATGAGTTACTGTGTCGTGACAATTATTGATTTAATAATATTAAATATTGTGTGATTATTAATAATTATTGAATCAATAATATTAAGTATTGCGCAATACCATGTGATACATTGGAATGTTGTGTGCCACTATAAAATACCGCGTGCTACTGTATCTTTATTCCTGAGTATTTAAACAGTTAAAAATGATAGTACTTTTGACAACTTTTTTTATTAAAAATGTTATTTATATCATTTTTTGCATTCAAAAATATTTCGTTGTAGGGCCCACCAATGATTGGTTATTTCGGCGCTGTCGTACTTTTACCTAATATTCCCGACATAACGAATATTCTTCGACATAACGAATATTCCTCGACATACTTTTATAATTTACAAATATTGCCTTTAACTTTAATCTTTTTATCAATTTAACCATTTAGTGATTAGAATAATAATTATAAAGAAAATTGAATACTTTTATTTCATAAAAATCGGGGTCTTACAACTTCCATTCTTTATGAAATTTCGTCCTCGAAATTGACGTACCAGACCTTTCGACTTGCATTTCGAAGGGATAAGAATATTTAGCTTTTATTTCAGATTTTAGTTCCCAAGTCATTTCCCCCGTATCTTGGTTTCTCCATAAAATTTTGACTTGTGGTATAACCATTGAGCGTATAATCTTTCTTTTTATCTAAGATCTTGACATGTAGTTTTTCATACATTAAATCCTCTGCTATTAAATCTAGATCAAACTCAATGATGTGATTTGGATCCTTCACATACTTATGTAACATGGATATGTGAAAAACGAGGGTTTGGCGGCAGGGCAAGTCTATAGGCCACAACTCCTACTCGATCGAGAATTTCAAATGGGCTAATAAATCGAGGGTTGAATTTTCCTCTCGTTTCGAATCTCGTAATTCCTTTGCAAGGAGAAATAGGTAAAAATACATGGTCTCCGACATTGAATCTTTCATCCCTTCGATGAAGATCAACATAACTCTTCTGTCATTTCTATGCTGATTGAATTCGTTGTCGAATCATTTCGATATTTTCTGTCTCGGGTCCCAATAATTTTTCTTCTCCTACCTCATTCTGGCATACTTGAGAGCGGAACTTTCGTCCATACAAAGCCTTGAATGGGGACATGCTTATACTTAATTGATAACTGTTGTTGTAGGAGAATTCAACCAATGGTAAATATTTGTCCCAACTTCCTTTAAAGTCTAGTACGAAAAGTCTCAATAGATCTTCAAAAGTTTGAATTGTCCTTTCCAATTGCTCGTCCGTTTGGGGATGATATGCATAACCAAATCGTAGCTCGGTGCCCATGGATTTTTTTAAGTTGAGCCAAAATCGTGAAATCACTACTAGAAAAACAAGAATACGTGACGAAATTTGTGACAATTTTTAAAAACAATAACACAATATAGTAATTTGTGATGGATTTTTTAAGCAATCACAAAATAATAGTATATATAACGACTCTTAGTGATGACTAATCCTGCCATCAATATATTATAATTGTGATGGCCATAAATTTTTTTTTTGTGACGCACTAAGTCATCACTTATAAATATACCCTTTTCGTGATTGCATTTAAGCTATCACTAATATTTTAATGTTAGAAATAATCAAAATAATATTTTATGACGGCCATGACAATCATTAAAATAGATTATTTTTTGTGACGACTTTTATTTGTAATTACAAAAAGAAGGTATTTTGTGATGGAATTTTCAATCTGTCACAAAACAATAAAATATACGATGACTTTCAGTGATGACTAATTTTACTATCATTATAGATTATTTGTGACTGCCATTGCAATCACCAAATCTTATGTGGAAGTAATTTTGTTTAGGAAGTCAACTCACATATGTTTCCTTATATATTTTGTATTAAAATTATAATCATGATCTGGGCTTTGGTGTAGTGGCAATACTCGTTATTCAGTTTACAAATGGGGGGAGGGTTCAATTCTTATAAGTATCATTGGATATAACTAATACAGTAAAATAAATTATACGTAAATAGATATTCACATTCTTACCTCTGATCTCTAGTCTTGTTTTTTTGTGATGACTTTGACAATCACAATAAATTACGTGTATATGATTATATTAATCATCACAAAATCAATAAGTGTTTGTGTGATTGCCAAAACCATCACGTAAAACTTTTCATGATGGGAATATACAAGATGACCATTGTGATGCTTAAAGTCATCATGTAAACATTTTGTGATGGGTTTTCTACTTTTTGTGATGGATTTTGGCCATCACAAATGTCCATTTTTTTAGTAGTGAATGAATCTAGGGTCTCGATCAGAAACTATGGACACTAGCATGCCATGAAATCTCATAATCTCACTTATGTATATACTGGTAAGACAATCTAGTGAATAGTTTTCTCGTATGGGTAAGAAATAAGCGGACTGGGTTAATCAATCCATAATGACCCAAATTGCATTAAAGCCTTGAGAAACTTTGAGAAGTCCTGTCATGAAATCCATATTGATGTGTTCCCACTTACATTCTGGGACCTTAAGTGGTTGCAAAATGGACCCTTAGGTACTTGATACTCTGCATTGACATGTTGACAAGTTATACACCTTGAGATAAACTCCACGCACTATAAGAAAAAACCTTAATTCCGACAGAATTAAGTTCGATGGAATGTATTCAGTCAGAAATAAGTTGTTTTCGACATAGTATTCTGTCGATCATAATTCAGTCGGAAGTATAAGGCCTCACTTAGTGCTTAGTTTCCCACCAGCGCGAAACTTAAGATCAACAGAACTATGGTTATGTTCGAGGGAGGAAGGTCCGTCGAGGTTACTATTATTCCGACGGAAGTATATTCGACGGAAATTCTGTCAGAAATAAGTTATAAAACCTAATTACGCACTGTCTTCTTTAGTTGCCTCTTATTTTATTTCTCTCTTTCTCTCTCCTCACTCCCTCACTCTCTCTGCAGCCTCTGTCCCTCACTCTCATCCTCACTCTCATCTCTCCCACTCTCCCACTGTCAGCCCATGCCGCCTCCATCAACGTCGCCACCGCGCACCACCATTGCCCATCCCAATCTCTGTTGCCATTGTAGTCCACCTCTTTCTCCTCTTTAGTTGGATTGCAAACTAAGTCCTAAGGTTAGTCATGGTTTATTAATTTGTATATTTAGGGTTAATTTTTTCCCTAAAAAATTTGATTAATTTCTTGTCCAATATTGTGTTTATTGCTGAAATATGTATTTGAAATGACTCCTACTATATCTATTGTTGGTAAAATTGTTAAAATTGGACCTTAATTTAAATTATTGATGAAATTGGGACTTAATTCGAATTGTTGCTGAAATAGGCATTGTTTGTGTTCTGCAAATGTTTTTGCTAAAAATTGGGATTATTTTTGTTCTACAAATTGGGTTTATTTTGTGCAATTACAACTTTTGTTAGTGTATAATATCTGGTAAATGTTTTAATTTGCTTTTCTTTATACAATTGCAGATTATTACATTGTATGTTCATAATTTGTATATTGGTATGTTGTTTCTAAATGTGATATTTGATATTTCCGACGGAATTTCTATAAAATTTGTGGACCTATATAAATATTTATATATGTTACTTAATTTTCCAATACTAAAATAAATTAAGTAGCATTTACTTAGTTTATGTAAGACCCCAACTTTTATGAATAAAGATAAATTTTCTATAAATATCATTTTTGAATATTATGGAATGAATTTGATATAATGTTATAGTTGTGGATAATATTTATAAATTTTGCAAAGTACGGAAGTTGTTATATAATATTCGATTGGTCGGGGAATATTCGTTTTAACAGAAATATTCGTGACAACCAAGACAATCATTGGTGGACCCCACAACGGAATTATTGTCGGATTGAAAAAATGACAAAAATACTTTATAAAAATAACGGCGGAAGTTTTACCGTTAACTGTTGAAACACCTGGTGTTAAAAATACAGTAATACGCATGGTTGCATAGTAGCACACGGTATTGATTATTGATGCTTACGTGAGAAGTCACTCAATTTTGTTCAATTATTGCTACAATAATTCTTTGCATAATATCTCACGTTATTTGATTCAATTATTGTCAATATTTTATATATTATTAAATCAATAATTGAGACGACAAAGTTATTAATATTATTATTTGCAATATTAACGATGTCTGAAGTTACATCAATGAGAGGTTTGGTCACCTAATTGGGCGCAATAGGAGAAATCCTTATTGAAAGCCCTCTTCTGGGAACGACACAGTCGATTAGTATTGAAAATTATAATAATGATGATAAATGTTGTTAAAAATATTGAGAAGATTTTTATGTGTATTTGATGTTATTATATGGGGCCCCATTTACCCATTTTTCAAAATAATCGGTAGAAAGTTATCTCAGTTTTATTATATATATATATATATATATATATATATATATATATATGGTTCTTGAGTAAAATGGGGGGGAAGAGTTGCCTTCTAGGAAGGTAATTGATATATATATAATTTAGTAACATGTGTGTGGATGCGGACTTGTTGGTGGGAAAGTAAGAAATGTGAGTGGTGGGTATTATATGTATAGATTATGTGTGTGGTGTGGAGATTATATAAGATATATATATATATATATATATATATATATATATATATATATATATATATTGAAAGTAGGAAATGGTGGGAGAAAGTGTGTGTTATATGTGTGTATGGGGTGGGATAAGAAAATGGGGGAGGAGTAGTTTGCCTTGTTATGAAGGGAATTGGTATATATATATATATGATGATGAAAGTGACATTTGGTGGGTTTATTAGAATTACGTATGGAGGAGGGAGTGTTTATATTATTTAAGAATAATGGGAGTTGATTTGTTTTATTGGTTTCAAATAACATGTGTTATATATATATATATATATATAATTTTGGTTTGTAGCTGATTATTGCTTTGAAAATTAATCATTCGTAAGACGTCCGTGAATTGAATAATTTCTGCTTGTGAATTGTTTCTGTTGCATCCGTGATTTATTTTTCAAATAGTATCCTTCCATTCTTCTATAAATAGAAGCTCATTCCTTCATTATTTCTTACGAATTCACTGAAACTCTAGAGAGAGAAACTATAGAAAGAAGAAAAGTATTCTCTACTTCACTACTTTTTTTATATCGAAAGATTTTCTTTCTAAGGTAAGGGTATTATTTCTTTCTTATTCATGAAGAGAACTTCATTATTCCATTCTCTATTATTACATTGGAATAACTCAGATTCATGCCTACCCTATACTTGGTGAAATTCTTACATTATTCCATTTTTATCATTATGTTAGAATAACTCAATCATGCACAAGCACCGCATACATGGTGAAATTCTTCATTATTCCATTTTATGATTCTGTTGGAACATCCATAAATGCGTTATGCATGACCGGTTCCGTTATTTATTATTCTCGCTGGAATAACTCGTCTGCATGCGGTTCCTATCGCATGCCCGGTGATTTCTTTTGATATTCCATTCTTTATTATACTCGGTTGGTTAAAGTTTTAACTTCTATACTCCATGAAATTAGTGGAATATCCTTGATATTTGCGCTTCATCCAAAGATCTTTTCATGAAAATATTTTTCCGAGTATTCTTGAATTTTACCCTACAAAAAAGTATCATGTTAACAATTTGGGCGTTATTAGTTCTCGGATAAATTAATTCTTGAACTTGTTTTTATTGAATTCAGTATATCATTGTCATCATCCTCATGTTTATATTATGTTGAAAGTCATCTGTGGCACTGTGAGTGAATAGATGGACTTGGTATGATTATGACTGAGGATTAATCGGTATAATCATAACCGTAATGTTACAAATGATGTGGTAAAAGTCCTCATTGGCCGTAGTGCATTGATGGACAGTTGTTGGCATGATCATGACCATTAATGAATACACGAATATCATTGGCCCGTAGTGCATGGATAATTTGTGGTTGTGATACTAATGAATATCCTTGGTAGTAGTGCGGGGATGATGTGGATTATTTATTAAGTTGAGTCTCAAATGATAAAAGTGATGAAAACCTTTTAAATCATAAAAGATAGTAGATTTTATTCTCTACTTGACTCTTTTAATGGATTGCTTGTTCCACCGCAGCTAAACTTGATGTTTGTTATATTTTATCGCTTTATCATTGTTGAAGGCTAATGATAATTTATTCTGCATTATCTTAGTCATAATATTTCTTACTGGGCTAGTTGAGTTCACCCTTTTGCTTTCATTGTTCTCTTCAGGAAATGAGAACGTAGCAGGGACTAGTCGGGGAACGGAGTGACGGTCCAGATGATAGCCTTAGTAGTCCTCACTATTCTATGAAATAGTGTGATAATACTTGTAATGAGGACTTATTCTGAGAGTGGATATTGTCTAGTAGACAATATTTGTATTAAAATTCACAGCTCTTGTTGTATATTTAAGATTGTATTTGTATTCATGCACCATGTATTTGGCGACTCAAAATAGGTGATGTATACCTATTTTGGGGGTCGCTAGTTTAATATCAAAGCTTAAGGATATGATCCTCGGTTGAGATGTGAGACAAGAACTAGGAGGGAGAGACGGGAATTCTTTGCTTAGTATGACCTACCTAAGTTTATTTGGTATTTTGGTTGGCTCACGTAGTATAGGGATAATATGTGATATGATAACTAACCCTTATTTTGTGGCGATGTCTGAAAATGACATCCGAGAATTTTGAGAATAGCAATGGAGCACAGAGACCGCTGAGTCTCCACATATCAATAATCGGGATAATGTGCATCAAGAAGCGACAATCCTCATGCAAACAACAACACTGACCAAATGATGAATGATGGAATGTTCAGAGGCTTTATGCAATTCATGCAACATCAGGCGAGAGCGGCTCCTATCCAAAATATAGGTGGAAACACTGGAAACTCTCGGACTGACCATCGCTAAATGCTTCAAGGAGCTGGGACCACCGAAGTTTATTGGAGAGCCAAAACCACTAAAGGCGGAGACGTGGATAAAGCAGATCACCAAGATATTTGATGTCTTAGGATGCTCCGAGGAACAAAAGGTTCCCTTTGCCACCTTTATGTTGCGAGGAGCGGCAAATTACTGGTGGGAATCAGTAAAGCGTACTCAACCTGCAGCACTGAAGATGTCTTGGGAGAAGTTCCAAGAACTATTCAACGAAAAGTACTTTTCCGAAAGTATTCGTCACATGAAAGAGGTAGAGTTCATTAAGTTGGAGCAGAACAATATGACCGTGTCGTAGTACGAAGCTAAGTTTGCCAAGTTGTCCCGGTTTGCGTCCCATTTGGTTGATAATGAAGAGAGAATGACGCGAATGTTTCTAAGAGGTTTGAAACCCGAGATACGTCAATATCTTATCTCTCATAAACTTTGTTTGTATTCAGATGTTGTAAATAGGGCTCAGTTATTGGAGCGCGATAACGAGTCAACTCAACTAAGAAGCGGTGACAAAAAATGATAATACCGAAGAGAGCAGCGATCATCGGCGGTGACAACAAGCGTGGAGGAATCAACAGGGCGTAAATGGTAACCACTTACGTGGTTTTCGTGGCCAAAATAATAAGAATGGACATTTCAAGAAGAGAGATTCAACAATGATGGAAAGACGTCAAGACCAAAGACCCGTTGTTAAGGAAGGAGAACGACCACTTATCATATGCTTCAAATGCGGAGGGAAGGGACACATCAGTCCAAAATGCGCGATGTCATTCAAAGTATGTTATAATTATGGAAGAGAAGGTCACCTATCCCAATTTTGTCATTCACCAAAGACAAGTTCAAATTTAGGATGGAGGCACCAAAGGTCATTCCCGAAAAAGTCAAAGTCGGTAGTGCAAGGAGAGCGTTTGTAGTGACCTCCTGAAAGCAAGGAATCTCAACGAGGTCATCACGGGTAAGCTTATTATAAACTCTAAATAAAGTCTATACCTTATTTGATACCTGGTTCTACCCATTCTTTTATTTCTCCTACTTGCGCCACACCTATTAAATTTGACTCGGAGAAATTAGACTTTGACTTATCTGTGGAAACTCCGTTGGGAGAAACCTTCATTACATCCACTGTTTATAAGTCTTGTTTAGTTCAAATCGGTACCCTCACCTTATCTGTTGATCTTATTTCATTAAAAATACTTGCATTTGATGTGATTCTAGGGATTGATTGGTTAACTACTCATCATGCAAAAAATGATTGTTTTCATAAGGTTGTTAGCGTTCATATTTCTAACCAACCTATTATGCAAATTCAAGCAACCAAACTATTAAAATCAATCACTGTCATCTCAAGCTATAAAGCTGTTCGTTTATTGAAAAATGGATGTCAAGCTTTCTTAGCTCATGTTACAGATTTAAACAAAAATACGTCAGATTTGAATGATATTTCTATTGTTAATAAATTTCCTGACATATTCCCTCAAGAACTTCCCGGCTTACCCTCAGAGGCGTGAAATTGAATTTTGTATCGACACGGAACCGGTACAAAACCCATTTCCAAAGCCCCATATCGAATGGCTCTATTGAACTTCGTGAGTTAAAGACCCAATTGCAGGAATTGTTAGACATTGGTTTCATTCATCTTAAGACGCTCTCTTGGGGTGCTCTGCTCTATTCATGAAGAAGAAAGATGGAAGTATCGACTACTTTTATTAATTATCTGGAGTTGAATCATGTCACCATCAAAAATAGGTACCCATTACCACGTATTGATGACCTGTTTGACCAGTTGCAAGGAGCCAAATTCTTTTCAAAGATTGATCTTCGTTCCGGATATCACCAATTGAATATTAGAACCGATGACATTCCAAAGACGGCTTTCAGAACTCGGTACGGGCATTATGAATTCCTAGTCATGTCCTATGGATTGAATAATGCTCTTGCTACCTTCATGGATATGATAAACTGAGTATTCAAGGAATATTTGGATCACTTTGTGGTCGTCTTTATTGATGACATCCTTATTTATTCCAAAAGTCGTGAAGATCATGAGCAACACTTGAGGCTGATACTCCAAAAGCTTCGTGAATACAAGCTTTATGCCAAGTTGAAGAAATGCGAGTTCTGGCTTGAGGAAGTAGCATTCCTTGGGCACATAGTATCAAGTCATGGAATATCTGTTGACCCGACAAAAATTGAAGCAATTCAAAGCTAGGAACAACCTAAATCGATGGCCAAAAAGTCGTAGCTTTCTCGGTTTAGCTGGTTATTATCGGAGATTCGTGGAAGGATTTTCTCGAATCGCTACTCCATTAACTCAGCTAACTCGGAAAGATACAAAGTTCAGTTGGAGCGAAGAATGTGAGAAGAGTTTTCAAGAACTCAAAAGGAGACTCATTTCAGCACCTGTTTTGACAATACCATCTGGCTCGGAGGGATTTGTCATCTACAGTGATGCTTCAGGCAAAGGGTTGGGATGTGTTCTCATGCAACATGGGAAATTCATAGCTTATGCCTCCAGACAACTCAAAGAATATGAGAGGAATTATCCTACTCATGATTTAGAGTTGGCAGCTGTTGTTTTCGCACTTAAAATTTGGAGGCATTACTCTTATGGAGAGAAAGTGGAGATCTTTACGGATCATAAAAGCCTCAAATATTTCTTCACTCAAAAAGGAACTCAATATGCGACAACGACATTGGCTTGAATCTGCTTGAAGATTATGATCATACAATCCAATACCATCCCGGAAAAGAGAACGTGGTAGGCGACGCATTGAGTAGAAGATCACATGCAATCACGAAAAGCGATATTGTTAACGAGGCCCATTTTGTGTGACTTGCAAAGGATGGAGATATAGTTAAAGACTCTAGGGACCCATGTGATGATGGCAAATATATCTGAGTAGAACCAACTTTAATTGATAAAGTTAAAGTCTTTCCAAGCCATGCACTGGATCTCGATGCGTCGTATAAGGAAGAAAGTGCAAGAAGGTGCTATGCCAGAAGTAAGAATCGATGAAGAAGGAATACTTCAAGTCAACTCCAGACTTTGTGTTCTTAACGACCCTGATTTAAAGTATAAAATCATGATGGAGACGCACAACACACCGTTTGCAATCCATCCTGGGAGTACCAAAATGTATCATGATCTTTGAACATACATTTTGGTGGGGCAATATGAAGAGAGAGATAGCGCTGTTTATCTCAAGGTGTCTAACATGTCAACGAGTCAAGGCGGAGCATCAAGTACGAAAAGGTCCATTGCAACTACTTTAAATTCCAGAATGGAAGTGGGAGCACATTACCATGGATTTCGTTACTGGTCTTTCCAAGGTTTCTCAAGGCATAGATGCAATTTGGGTCATTGTTGATAGATTGACCAAATCTGCTCACGTCTTACCTATACGAGAAACTTATACAGTTGAACGTCTTGCTCGTATATACATAAACGAGGTTGTAAGATTGCATGGTATGCCAGTATCCATAGTTTCTGATCGAGACCCAAGATTCACTTTACGATTTTAGGTTAGTTTATAAAAAGCTATGGGCACGGATTTACGATTTAGTTCGGCATATCATCCTCAGACGGAAAAACAATCAGAGAGGACTATTCAAACTCTGGAAGCTTTATTAAGACTCTGTGTCCTTGACTTCAAGGGAAGTTGGGATAAGTTCTTACCATTGGTGGAGTTTTCCTACAACAACAGTTATCAAGCAAGTTTTGGCATGGCTCCATTTGAGGCGTTGTATGGAAGAAAGTGTCGCTTCTCGAGATATCTTTGGGATGAGGTGGGTGAAGCAACGTTGTTAGGACCGAAGTTGGTACGTATGACTATAGAAAAGATTCAAACGATCCGACAACGTATAAAACCTCACAAGATCGACAAAAGAGTTATGATGATCTTCATCGAAATGACGTGGAATTCGATATAGGAGATCATGTGTTGTTACGTGTTACTCTATGGAAAGGAGTTAAGAGATTTGGAAAGAGAGGAAAGCTCAATCCTCGATTCATCAGCCCATTTTTAATCCTCGGTCGAGTAGGAACTGTGGCCTATAGACTCGCTTTACCGCCAAGTATGTCTCGTGTTCATAACGTTTTTCACATATCCATGTTAAGTAAATATTTGGAAGACCCGAACCACATTATTGAGTTAGAACCAGACGAAATAGCGGAAGATTTGATGTATGAAGAGTTACCTGTTCAAATCTTGGATAAGAAGGAACATATTCTACGTTCCAAGGTTATACCTCAAGTCAAAGTTTTGTGGAGAAACCACGATGTTGAAGAAATGACTTGGGAGTTCGAATTTGAAATGAAATCAAGGTATCCTTACCTCTTCGACATACCATGTAAGACCCCAACATTTTAATAAATAAAATCAATTTTTCTTTTTTTTTTTATTGCGAATAATAAGGTATTAATTTGATATAATACTTTGGTTATGGGTGAAATGTGCAAATTTTGCAAAATAAGCAAGTGGTTATAAAATATTCAATTGTCGGGGAATATTCGTTTGGTCGTGGAATATTCTTTCTGTCGGGGAATATTCGTACGACGACGCAACCATTTGTGGGCCCCATGACGGATAACGGTCGGATGAAGAAAATGACAAAATTGAATAACGACGTAGTTGTTACCGTTAAAACTGTTGGAATACCCGGTGGTTAAAATATAGTAATACGCGTGGTTGAACAAGTGCACACTCAGTATTACATGATATTGTTGAATTATTGATCCTTACGTAAGAAGGCCTTACTTTCAATAATTGTCACAAGAATTCTTGCTCAATATTTTATTTTATTGATTCAATAATTATTGCGTTGATATTTTATATTATTGTTGTTCAATAATTGTCACTGCACAATATCTCCATTATCAGATCAATAATTCATATTATTTGAATAATATTATTAGATAGCATTATTGGCAATGTCTAGAAAGTTACATCAAGGAGAGGTTTGGTCACCTAATTGCGGCTACCAAGAAGGAGAAATCCTTATCGAAAAGCCCCTCTTTCCCGGAACGTTTGGTTGTCATAAATGTGATTCTAATATTATTTGTGAATAATTAATTATTGATTCATATGATAAGGAAATATTTATTTTATGTGGATATAAATGATGGATATTGTGACAACCCCAAAATAGGTCCATTCCACCCAACCCATTCTGAGTCGCCAAATACATGGTACAGAAAACAACTACAACTTTATTACAACAATTGTCGTGCAAAATACAACAACTCATATGTTGTGAGTTTTGATACAAATATATATATATATCAATTGTGACTCTTGACACCAACTTGGGTAGCACGTCACCATGACATCTTACATAAAGGTATAGTCAAAAATTGTTTTAGAAATTGTAATCTTTGGGAAGTGCTCAAGGAAACCTTCGTACATGGGAGGCCATGCTTCTAGATTATGATAGATATCATATGGCCACAGAATTATCCTTGGTTGACCCAATAGACCCCAAAGAAAAACGAGAAGATTACTATCATATTCTTCCCAATGGTGAGTCTTCTCTTGACATATCATTATCTTCACTGTCTCTAAATGGGAATTATCCTTCAAACAAACACCAAGATTATATAGGTAGTGCTCGTAAATATATGATGATTGGGTAATATACCCATGAATTGATTACGTTTAGCCTTAATTTGTTGTGTGTTCGAAGCGTTTTAGAGTTATTTTACTCGTTTAAGTTGTGTTGTGGCAGGATTGTGCGTTGTTGGAGCGATTGGTAGCAATTGGGCTAAAAAAGGGGCAAGATTCATTTTCTACCTAATAGCGCCGGGGCGCTATTACAAGGGTAAAAAATAGCGCCGGAGCGCTAGTCGTTCGTTGACTCTGACTTGGGCTCGCGCGTGTGGAACGGACGAGGGTTGGGCTTTGACCATTGTTTGACTACGAATTTGGTGTGTTTTAAAAGCCTATTTGGACTAGGATTTGTGAAAGGGGGCAAGAAAATATAAATGGATTATTTTTATTGGGAAGAAAAAGAGAAAAAATTCTACACAAAAGGGGAGATTGGAGCAAGGAGCAAGATCAGATTGAAAGACTACAACTTGGAGTTTTTCTTTACTCTCTTAATTTGTGTAACTTCTTAAGGATGATTTATCAATTATTTGTGATTTATATTTCCGTCATGAACTAATTCTTTTTATTAAGATTCCAATGGAACCTTTTATGGTGATGGATTGATTATTTAATTTATTCCAATTATTTATGTTGAAGTGAATTGTTCATTCTGCTTTGGATTTATTGATTAATTATCCGCCAATAATTCTTTGTGTTACTCTAAGTAAGAATTGAGAGATGAATTTTAGGGTTAGAATCAAGGTGATGATGACATGTGACTTAGTTATTTACATAGTGAATAATTAGGTTTGTGAATAGAATGAGAATATTTATTTGCCGCATGTAACACATAAGGAATTGGGTTTGTAATGAGTTTAATTCAATTGTTTTGCATAGAGATATAACAAAATTAATCTGGGTTAAATAGAAGGCAATTGATCACTCGAGAGAGGGCTTTTGGCATTTGAGAATTCCTGTTAACAATTCAGTAGACATAATAATTGGGATAATTGAATAATTGATTTCGGAATCATAATTGGGGAAATTGGAGTCTTAAATATCATTCATTTGCATTCAAATAATTTTTAATTTGTTCTTGTTTTCTTTTAGCATAATTTCGTGGTTATATTTACAATTAGTTTCCTTAACTTTAATAAACACAATTTTTGGGTTGTTTAAATAAAATTGGATTGATACAATACTAGTAGTTGGAATTTATTAATTAGAATTCTCTGAGGGATCGATACTCTAATTTATCACTATATTACTTGTTGATCGTGTATACTTGCACGTTTGCCTTGATTGTGAAATCAACCAACAATATACTCAGCAAGTGGATGAGCACAACCCTGTCTTATGATGACACGAGGTTGTATGTCATTAGACATCTTGTATGATAGTGGCAAAACACCCTTCCAACGTTGGGTTCGTCTCACCCTAGTTGATTCACCAAATATAACTACTAAATGATGACCACCGTTCTTTTCCCTCATTACCCCCGGGCCGACCCAAATACACTCTTATTACACCGAAAGGAATTGTGAAGCAAAAGGGTGAGCACAACTAGCCCAAAGAAAAAATATCATGACTAAAGATAAATAAATTATCAATAGCCTTCAACAAAGAATAAATCAAAGATTTAGAACATATGGTAGATGATAAAACTTTTCAACCATAGTTGTAAGCGAACGAGCGATCCATTAGAAAAGTCAAATAGACCATAATGTCTATTATCTTCTCCATGTTAAAAGTCTACCAACAATGTTTTATCCTGTAACATCAATCAACAGCCTCCTTTCCACAATCATATGAATAACTCATAATCATAATTGTGATTCTAAATTCCTCTTCGTACCTGTGATTTAAGATAATTTTCATCACCGCCTTTACTTGAAACATCAAAGATCATGGTTATACCAAACCACGCCTCGCTCATAATCATACTAATTAATCCATCTTTGCACTACGGGCCAAAGATATTCATCAACAGACCATCTTTGCACTACGGGCCAAAGATATTCATCAATAAGTCATCTTTGCACTACGGGCCAAAGATATTCATATCTCAACGAAATATATAATCATTTCATAATTTATATAAACAATAATTATAACCATGTTGATCAATTCACCTTTGCACCTAAGCTAAAGATATTCAATTATAAATTCAATGGTCATAATCATACCAGTCACAATTCAACTTTTCACTACTGGCCAAAGAGAACCCTAGTCATGGTCATACCAATAATCTATCCATCTTTACACTCAAGTGAAAGAGAATTTCAATATCAGGGTTATAAAAATGTTATATATGATAATAAAAATAATATGATCAACGACTGCATTTAATTTCAAGAGCAATATTCATAAATCAACGATAATTTGGTCAGAAAAAGAAACCAATTTTTGTCATGAATAGTACCTGTAAATAGTAACTCGTGAATAGTAACTCATGAATAGTAACTCGTGAATAGTAACTCATGAATAGTAACTCGTGAATAGTACTCCGTATTCGTACATAGTACCGTATACGTAAATAATGTCATATATGTAAATAGTGCCATATACATGAATAATCTTTGTATCGTGAATAAAGTCTGTGATACGTGAATAAGAACCCCACTCAAAAAGGTAGAAATTCCATAATAAGATCCATACCAATATGTCAGTATAATGATATTGAAAGAATAACATCATTATGAAGAATATAACATCCCTTACTATCCCTTACCTCAAAAGAGCAACACTGGAATGTCGGATATAACGCTGAACGAACTTACACCGTATAGCAATACTCAAAGTACTAAAATACTCACAAAAATACGCTCGATATTATAGAGAGAGAAAGAGAGAGAAATCTTTAGTTTCTGGTGTGATTTTTAATTCTAACTTAGCCCTCTATTTATAGGAAAATGTTAGCACGCCAAAGTAGACTTGACCTGCTACCTGATGGCTTTACCTGCTACTATTCCACCCACCAAAAATCAGCCATCTTCCCCAACAACCAAAAGTGGGGCCCTCCCATTTCTAGAATTTTCCACCAAAATCATTTATAAACCTAATTTCCGAATCAGTCACCTCTTAAAATTTATAACAAATCATTCGTTCATTTTTAACGGTTCAAAATTTATGAACATATACTCAACTTATATATGTATAACATATCCAAAAATCACAACGATCCAACGGTCAGATTAAAAATTATAACTCACACAATAAAGCTGTAAGAACACTGATTTGATCTTTTAATACCTCCAATCCGACAAAATACTGATAAAATACCTGAATATTAATTCCTTCATTTATAACCACATAAATAAATCCATCATTTATATACACATCAAATAAATATTTCATTATCATATAAATCAATAATTAATTATTCACAAATAATATTATAGAATCACAATAATGACAACCAGGCAGTTCCCAAGAAAGAGGGGGCTTTCTGATAAGGATTTCTCCTTATTGGCGCGCAATTAGGTGACCAAACCTCTCATTGACAGAACTTTCTAGACATTTCCAATAATGCTATCTAATAATATTATTCAAATAATATGAATTATTGATCCGACAATGGGAAATATCATGCGAAAGGACAATTATTGAAATAACAATAATATAAAATATCAACGCATCAATTATTGATTCAATAAAATAAAATATTGAATAAAGAATTATCGTAACAATTATTGAGTAGTGCCTTCTCAATGTAAGAATCAATAATTAAAAAAAATACTATGCAATACCGCAGTATCTTCTTTGCAAAATTCGTGTATTCATCGTATTTTAACCACCGTATTCCAACAAAGTTAATTGTAATAACTACGCCAATTATTTATAAAAACTCAAATTTGTCGTTTTCTTCATCCGACGCTTATTCTCACATGGGGCCCATAAATGGTCATGCTACCGCGCATACGAATATTCCCCGACGTAAAAAATATTCCACGACTAAAACGAATATTCCCGAAATGACAATGAATATTTTATAACCACTTGCATGTATTTTGAAAAAAAAAATCATATATCACCCTTAACTTTAACCTTTTATCAATTTAACCATTTACTGAATAGTAATTATAAGAAAAATTGAATACTTTTATTTCATAAAATTTGGGGTCTTACAATCTCCCCTCCTTATGAAATTTCATACCCGAAATTTACGTACCTGGTATTTCAAAGAGTTGATAATACCTTGCTTTCATTTCAGATTCCATCTTCCATGTCCTCATGATTTCTCCATTGCTCATCTCCTGTATTTCAGATATCATTCTAGAATACAGCTTCAAACAAGGGTTAATTGAACAAATTAACATATCACATAATATCACGATATTATGACTGACTAACAAATAAGCTTAGGTGGGACACATTAGCGAAGGATTTACTCATCTCTCCACTCCTAGTTCTATTCCCCGATCTCCGCCAGAGACCATATCCCTAAGCTCTGATACCAAATGTGACAACCCCAAAATAGGTCCATTCCACCCAACCCATTCTGAGTCGCCAAATACATGGTACAGAAAACAACTTCAACTTTATTACAACAACTGTCGTGAAAAATACAACAACTCATGTGTTGTGAGTTTTGATACAAATATATATATCAACTGTGACTCTTGACACCAACTTGGATAGCACGTCACCATGACATCTTACATAAAGGTATAGTTAAAAACTGTTTTAGAAATTAGAATCTTTGGGAAGTGCTCAAGGAAACCTTCGTACATGGGAGGTCATGCTTCTAGATCATGATAGATATCATATGGCCACAGAATTATCCTTGGTTGACCCAATAGACCCCAAAGAAAAACGAGAAGATTACTATCATATTCTTCCCAATGGTGAGTCTTCTCTTGACATATCATTATCTCCACTGTATCTAAATGGGAATTATCCTTCAAACAAACACCAAGATTATATAGGTAGTGCTTGTAAATATACTCAGCAAGTGGATGAGCACAACCCTGTCTTATGATGACACGAGGTTGTATGTCATTAGACATCTTGTATGATAAAGGCAAAACACCCTTCCAACGTTGGGTTAAATCTCACCCTAGTTGATTCGCCAAATATAACTACTAAAATGATGACCACCGCTCTATTCCCCGTTACTACCCGCCGACGTAAGAATCAATAATTGAAAAAATATCATGCAATATCGTGTTATTCTTTAAGCAACTACGCGTTAGACATCGTATTTTAACCACCGTATTCCAACGATTATTAATTGGTAACAACTACGCCTGTTATTTATTTATAAAAACTCAAATTTGCTATTTTCTTCATCCGACGCTTATTACTCATTATGGGGCCCACAAAATGGTCATGCTGCTGGCAAATTTAATATTCCCCGATAGAAAAAATATTCCACGACTAAACGAATATTCTCCTCGCAACCATTTACTTGAATAGTTGTCACCCTTAACTTTATATCAATTTAACTTTAACCTTTTATCAATTTAACCATTTACCTGAATAGTAATTATAAGAAAAATTGAATACTTTTATTTCATAAAATTTGGGGTCTTATGGATATATTTATTTTTATGTGGATAAAAATGAAGGAATTAATCTTTGAGGTGTTTTATCGATTATTTTGTTTGTTGTGGAGGTATTAAAATCATCCGTTTGTGGATTTCAGATATTTTTTGGTTTGGAATTTGGAAAACTCAAAGCTACAAAGTTGTAGAGAATTCGATTTCAAAAGTGAAAATGAACATAAAATTTGTATTTTTCCGATAAACGTGCTATTTTCTATGAATTATTAAAGTTTCGATTATTGTTTAAATGATAAAACATTTTGAAAAATTCTAGAATTGGTTGGTGAGAAATGTGCTCAATTGAATTTCAAATGTGGTGGGTGGCAATAATAGAATGTAAAGCCATCGTGTAGTGAGTTAGTCTTCTATGGCGTTATATGCATTTTCCTATAAATAGGGTGCTTAGTTAGAATTGAAAATCACACCGAAATTCATAAGTTTTCTCTTTCTCTCTATATTATCGAGCGTATTTCTTGTGAGTATTTTGATATTTTGAGTGTTGCTATACTATGAAAGTTCCTCCAAAGACTATATCCAAAGATTCCAAATTTAAGTATTATCTTTTTTGAGTAAGGGATGTTATTTTCTTCAGTAAGTGATATTATTTCTTCAATATCATTATCGCCGAAATATTGGTTGAACTTTTATCAAATTTGGAATTTTCATGTTTGGGGTTCTTATTCATTCGAGTTACTATTCACGAGTTACTATTCATGAGTTACTATTCACGAGTTACTATTCACGAGTACTATTCACGAAGCATGATAATTTTTCTTGTGGAATTTCTATCTTTTGGTGTCGGAGTTACTATTCACGTATACGGCACTATTCACGTATACAACGCTATTCACCGAAAAATGAAATTTTCTTCTTTTTATCCAAGGTGTCTATTATGGTTACTATCTTTGATTGTATCCATGTTTTGATCTTTATTCTTGAATTTTACTTCAAAATTTGTTATTATGAAGTATTATTGATCTTGGATAAACTGTAATACGAATCTCTAATATTTGTTATTTTGTTTCACTGGATTCGTTCCTTTAAAATAATTTTCATCATCCTTAGTCCTAAATGATGATATTACTGAATATCTTTGGCCTGTAGTGCAAAGATGAATGATTACTTGATGAATATCTTTGGCCCGTAGTGCAAAGATGAATGATTATCCGATGAATATCTTTGGCCCGTAGTGCAAAGATGAATAGGTGTTGAGATGAACATGACCAACTGGTGATACAAATGAATATCTTTGGCCTGTAGTGCAAAGATGAATATTTGATTAAAGATCTATATTGATTAATGTTATAGGGATAAAATATTGATGATGAACTTTTAAATCTTAGAAGATAGTAGAATTCTTTCTCTACTTGACTCTTCTTATGGATTGCTTATTCCGCTGCAGTTGTTGATCTAAAACTATATTTTATCAGATTTTTCCCTGTTGAAGAGTAATGATAATTTGTTGTATATTATCTTAGTCATAATATTCTTTACTGGGCTAGTTGAGCTCACCCTTTCTTTCATTGTTCTCTTCAGAAAATGAGAATATAGTTGGGATTAGTCGGGGAATGGATTGACGGTCCAGATGGTTGCATTAGTAGTCCTCACTATTCTGTGAAATAGTATATCAATAATTGTAATGAGGACCCCTTTTGAGTTTTTATACTGTCTATTAGACAATAGTTGTATTTAAACTCATAGTATATGTGTTGTCGTATTTTGCACGACAATTGTATTACTGAAGTTGTATTTATTTTTGTACCATGTATTTGGCGACTCAGAATGGGTTGGATGGAATGGACCTATTTTGGGGTCGTCACAGTTGGTATCAAAGCTTAGGGATATGATCCCTGGTTGAGATGTGAGACTAGAACTAGGAGGGGAGAGATGGGAAATTCCTTCGCTAGTATGACCTACCTAAGTTTGTTTGGTATTTATTTGGTCGGTCAGAGTATAGGGATAATATGTGACATGTCAATTAACCCTTGTTTTGTTACAGTGTTTGAAAATGACATCTAAAAATGTTGTGATAAGCAATGAAGCATATGAGACCGTTGAGTCACTAACGATCAATACCCAGGATAATGTGCATCAGGTTGACAATAATCCTCAGGTGAACAACGGCACCGACCAAATGACGAATGACGGTACGTTTAAGAGCTTTTTAGAATTCATGCAACACCAAACGAGAGAGACTCCTATTCATAATGTAGGTGAAAATAATGGCAACCCACGGTTGGTCACCGTTAAGCAGTTCAAGGAGCTGGGACCACCAGAGTTTTTGGGAAAGCCAGAACCACTTACGGCAGAGACGTGGATAAAGCAGATCACCAAGATATTTGATTTCTTGGGATGTTCTGAGGAGCAAAAGGTTCCCTTTGCCACCTTCATGTTGTGAGGAGAGGCAGATTACTGGTGGGAATCTGTAAAGCGTACTCAATCTACCGCACTGAAAATGTCTTGGGAGAAGTTCTAAGAATTGTTCAACAACAAGTACTTTCCCGAAAGTATTCATCACATGAAGGAGGTTGAGTTCACCAAGCTGGAGCAAAACAATATGAACGTGTCGCAGTACGAAGCTAAGTTTGCGGAGTTATCCCGATTTGCATCCTATTTGGTTGATAATGAGGAACGAATGACACAAATGTTTCTGCGAGGTTTGAAACCCGAAATATGTCAATACCTCATTTCTCACAAACTTTGTTTATATTCAGATGTTGTGAATAGGGCTCAATTAGTGGAGTGCGATAATGAGCCGGCCCAACCGAAGGATCACGAGCAACAACACGATCATAATCGTACCGGTGGCAACGGTCATCGGAACAATGATAACCATCGTGGAAGAAATTATCATGCCAGAAATGGTAACCACTTCGGTGGTAATTATGGCCAAGATAATAGAAGAAATGATTCAAGTGGAAATTTCAAGAAGAGAAGATTTACCGATGATGGGAAGACGTCGAAGAATAAAGACCAGTAATGACAACAAATTCTAGGGGAGGATAACGGCCGCCGCTTAGATGCTTCTGAGATGCGAGAGGAGGACATATAAGTTCAAACTGCTCATAGCTTTCCAAGATATATTTTAGTTGTGGAAAAGACTATCACATAGCTCAATTTTTGTCTCAGAATAAATCAAGTCCAGATTGGGGCCGGTGGCACCAAAGGTGAATCTGACACAAAACAAAGTCGGTGGTTTCGTGAAGAGCGTTTTCATGACTTCTCAAAGAGCGAGTAACCCGAACGGTTAAGTTAGCACGGTTAGTTAATTATAAATTCTTGTGAAAGTCTATACCTTATTAGATCTGGGATTCTACCCATTATTCTATCTCTCTTGTTTACGCTCAATGTTTAAATTTAACTCTGAGAAGTTAGACTTTGACTTATCGATTGAAACTTCGTTAGTAGAAACCTTCATTTCATGTCTTTATCCAAGTCTTGGATGAGAGTCACGCTTTTAAATGATATTTCTATTATTAATAAATCTCCTGACGTATTCTCGAAGGACTTCTTAGCCTACCCCTAGAGTGTGAAATTGAATTTTGTATTGACCCAAGTACAAAACCGATTTCTAAAACCTTTAAATATTTCTTCAACCAAAACGAACGTATAATGCGCCAAAGACGTTGGCTCGAGCTGTTGAAGATTACGATCGTAGCATTCAATACCATCATGGGAAAACGAAAGTGGTAGCTGACGCGTTGAGTAGAAGATCTTATGCGTTTACGAGTGCGATGTTGTTAACACAACACCCATTTTGTATAACTTACAAATAATAAAGATAGAGTTAAAGACTCTAGGGACCCACGTGAAGATAACGAATATACGAGTAGAATCGACTTTAATCGATAAAGTTAAAATCGCTCAAGCTACACACCGGAGCTGATGAATATAAAGAAGAAGGTGCAAGAATGCGTTATTCTAGAAGTAAGAATCGATGAAGAAAGGAAAGCTCAAGCCTTCGATTTATTTGAAATCCTCGATCAAGTAGGAACTGTGGCCTATAGACTCGCCTTAACACTAAGTATGTCGTGTGTTCATAACGTTTTTCACGTATTGATGTTACGTAAATATGTGGACGACCCGAATCATATTATTGCGTTAGAACCAGATGAGATAACCGAAGATTTAACATACGAAGAGGTACCTGTCAAGATATTGGATAGGAAAGAGCATGTCCTACGTACCAAGGTTATACCACAAGTTAATGTTTTGTGGAGGAACCATGCGATTGAAGAAATGACCTGGGAGTTGGAATCAAAAATGAAAGCGAGGTATCCTCACCTTTTCGAAACACTAGGTACGTACGTTAATTTCGAGGACAAAATTTCATAAGGAGGGGAGGTTGTAAGACCCCAACTTTTTAATGAATAAAATCAAATTTCCTTTATTTTTTATTGCGAATAATAAGGTATTAATTTGATATAATACTTTGGTTATGGGTGAAATGTGCAAATTTTGCAAAATAAGCAGGTGGTTATAAAATATTCAATTATCGGGGAATATTCGTTTGGTCGTGGAATATTCTTTTCGCTTGGGAATATTAAATTTACTAGTAGCAGCCCATTCAGGGCCCCATAACGATATAACGATCGGATGAAGAAAATGACAAAATTGAATAACGGCGTAGTTGTTACCGTTAAGACTGTTGAAATACCCGGTGGTTAAAATACAATAATACGTGTGGTTGCACAGTAGCACACGGTATTGCACAACATTGTTGAACTATTGATCCTTACGTAAGAAAGGCACTTACTCAATAATTGTCACATGAGTTCTTTATTCAATATTTTATTTTATTGATTCAATAATTGTTTGCGTTGATATTTTATATTATTGTTGTTCAATAATTGTCAACGCACAAGATCTCCATTATCAGATCAATAATTCATATTATTTGAATAATATTATTAGATAACATTATTGGCAATGTCTAGAAAGTTCATCAATGAGAGGTTTGGTCACCTAATTGCGTGCCAAGAAGAGAAATCCAGACGGAAGCCCCTCTTTCACGGGAGCATACTGGTTGTCATAAATGTGATTCTATAATATTATTTGTGAATAATTAATTATTGATTCATATGATAAGGAAATATTTATTTTATATGGATATAAATGATGGATATTATGACAACCCCAAAATAGGTCCATTCCACCCAACCCATTCTGAGTCGCCAAATACATGGTACAGAAAACAACTACAACTTTATTACAACAATTGTCGTGCAAAATACAACAACTCATGTGTTGTGAGTTTTGATACAAATATATATATCAATTGTGACTCTTGACACCAACTTGGGTAGCACGTCACCATGACATCTTACATAAAGGTATAGTCAAAAACTGTTTTAGAAATTAGAATCTTTGGGAAGTGCTCAAGGAAAGCTTCGTACATGGGAGGCCATGCTTCTAGATTATGATAGATATCATATAGCCACAGAATTATCCTTGGTTGACCTAATAGACCCCAAAGAAAAATGAGAAGATTACTATCATATCCTTCCCAATGGTGAGTCTTCGCTTGACATATCATTATCTCCACTGTATCTAAATGGGAATTATCCTTCAAACAAACACCAAGATTATATAGGTAGTGCTCGTAAATATACTCAGCAAGTGGATGAGCACAACCCTGTCTTATGATGACACGAGGTTGTATGTCATTAGACATCTTGTATGATAGTGGCAAAACACCCTTCCAACGTTGGGTTTGTCTCACCCTAGTTGATTCGCCAAATATAACTACTAAATGATGACCACCGTTCTATTCCCCTGTTACCCCCGCTCGACGTAAGAATCAATAATTGAAAAAAATATCTTGCATATATCGTATGTTCTTTATGCAACTATGCGTATTCTCAGATTTTAACCACCGTATTCCAACAAGTGTTAATTCAGAATAACTACGCCGTTATTTATAAAAACTCAAATTTGCTATTTTCTTCATCCGACAGTTATTCTGTTATGGGGCCCACAAATGGCTGCGCCGTCGTACGAATATTCCCCGATAGAAAAAATATTCCACGACTAAACGAATATTCTCCGACAACCATTTACTGAATAGTTGTCACCCTTAACTTTATATCAATTTAACTTTAACCTTTTATCAATTTAACCATTTACTGAATAGTAATTATAAGAAAAATTAAATACTTTTATTTCATAAAATTTGGGGTCTTACAGATATATTTATTTTTATGTGGATAAAAATGAAGGAATTAATGCTGAGGTGTTTTATCAGTATTTTATCGGTGTGGAGGTATTAAAAATCATCCGTTTGTGGATTTCAGATATTTTTGGTTTGGAATTTGGAAAAACTCAAAGCTACAAAGTTGTAGAGAATTCGATTTCAGGCAGAATGAACATAAAATTTGTATTTTTCTTATAAACGTGCTATTTTCTATGAATTATTAAAGTTTCTGATTATTGTTTAAATGATAAAATATTTTGAAAAATTCTAGAATTGGTTGGTGAGAAATGTGCTCAATTGAATTTCAAATGTGGTGGGTGACAATAGTAACAAGTACCATCAGGTAGCAGGTTAGTCTTCTATGGCGTTCTATGCATTTTCCTATAAATAGGGTGCTTAGTTAGAATTGAAAATCACACCAGAATTCATAAGTTTTCTCTCTTTCTCTCTATATTATCGAGCATATTCTTGTGAGTATTTTGATACTTTGAGTGTTGCTATACGGTGCAAGTTCCTTCAGCACTATATCCAGTATTCCAGCCAGAAGTATTATCTTTTTGAGGTAAGGGATGTTATTTTCTTCGTAAGTGATATTATTTCTTCAATATCATTATGCCGAAATATTGGTTGGAACTTTTTATCAAATTTAGTACTTTTCATGTCGGGGTTACTATTCATGAGTTACTATTCACGAGTTATTATTCATGAGTTACTATTCACGAGTTACTATTCACGAAGCATGATGATTTTTCTTGTGGAATTTCTATCTTTTGGTGTCGGAGTTACTATTCATGTATACAGCACTATTCACGTATACGACACTATTCACGAATACGATACTATTCACCAAAAAATGAAATTTTCTTCTTTTAATCCAAGGTGTCTATTATGGTTACTATCTTTGATTGTATCCATGTTTTGATCTTTATTCTTGAATATTGCTTCAAAATTTGTTATTATGAAGTATTATTGATCTTAGATAAACTGTAATACGAATCTCTAATATTTGTTATTTTGTTTCACTGGATTCGTTCCTTTAAAATATTTTTCATCAACCTCAGTCTTAAATGATGATATTACTGAATATCTTTGGTCTGTAGTGCAAAGATGAATGATTACTTGATGAATATCTTTGGCCCGTAGTGCAAAGATGAATGATTACCTGATGAATATATTTGGCCCGTAGTGCAAAGATGAATAGGTGTTGAGATGAACATGACCAACTGGTGATACAAATGAATATCTTTGGCCTGTAGTGCAAAGATGAATATTTGATTAAAGATGTATATTGATTAATGTTACAGGGATAAAATATTGATGATGAACTTTTAAATCTTAGAAGATAGTAGAATTCTTTCTCTACTTGACTTTTCTAATGGATTACTTATTCCGCTGTAGTTGTTGATCTAAAACTTGTTGTCTACTATATTTTATCAGATTTTTCCCTGTTGAAGACTAATGATAATTTGTTGTATATTATCTTAGTCATAATATTCTTTACTGGGCTAGTTGAGCTCACCCTTTCTTTCACTGTTCTCTTCAAAAAATGAGAATATAGCTGGGACTAGTCGGGGAATGGATTGATGGTCCAGATGGTTGCATTAGTAGTCCTCACTATTCTGTGAAATAGCGTATCAATAATTGTAATGAGGACCCCTTTTGAGTTTTTATACTATCTATTAGACAATAGTTGCATTTAAACTCACAGTATATGTGTTGTCGTATTTTGCACGACAATTGTATTACTGAAGTTGTATTTGTTTTTGTACCATGTATTTGGCGACTCAGAATGGGTTGGATGGAATGGACCTATTTTAGGGTTGTCACATACCAGGTACGTACCCTAATTTTGAGGGTGAAATTTTATAAGAAGGAAAGGTTGTAAGACCCCAACTTTTATGAATAAAGATGAATTTTCTATAAATATTATTTTTGAATATTATGGAATGAATTTGATATAATGTTATAGTTGTGGGTAATATTTATAAATTTTGCAAAATACGCAAGTTGTTATATAATATTCGATTGATCGGGGAATATTCGCTTTAACAGGAATATTCGCATAACCAAGACAATCATTGGTGGACCCCACAAATTATTATCATTTGAAAAAATGACAAAAATACTTTATAAAAATAACGGCGGAAGTTTTACTGTTAACTGTTGAAACACCCGGTGTTAAAAGTACATGAATACGTGTGGTTGCATAGTAGCACACGATATTGATTATTGATGCTTACGTGAGAAGTCACTCAGTTTTGTTCAATTATTGCTACAAATGAATTGCCGCAAGATCTCACGTTATTTGATTCAATTATTGTCAATATTTTATATATTATTAAATCAATAATTGAGATGACAAAGTTATTAATATTATTATTTGCAATATTAACGATGTCTAGAAGTTCACATTGAGGAGAGTTTTGTCACCTAATCATGCGCTATGATAGGAGAAATCTTTATTCGAAAGCCCCCTCTTTTGCGGGAACGACACGGTCGATTAATATTGTTAATTATAATAATGATGATAAATGTTGTTAAAAATATTGAGAAGATTTTTATGATGTATTTGATATTATTATATGGGCCCCATTTACCCATTTTTCAAAATAATTCGGTAGAAAGTTATCTCGCTTTTATTATATATATATATATATATATATATATATATATGGTTCGAGAGTAAAATGGGGGGGAAGAGTTGCCTTCCTAGGAAGGTAATTGATATATATATATATATATATATATATATATATATATATATATATTAAAAGTGGGAAATGGTGGGAGAAAGTGTGTGTTGTATGCGTGTATGGGGTGGGATAAGAAAATGGGGAGGAGTAGTTTGCCTTGTTATGAAGGGAATTGGTATATATATATATATATATATATATATATATATATATATATATATATGATGATGAAAGTGACATTTGGTGGGTTTATGAGAATTACGTATGGAGGAGGGAGTGTTTATATTATTTAAGAATAATGGGAGTTGATTTGTTTTGTTGGTTTCAAATAACATGTGTTATATATATATATATATATATATATATATATATATATATATATATATATATATATATATATATTTTTTTTGGTTTGTAGGCGATTATTGCTTTGAAAATTAATCCTTCGTAAGACGTCTGTGAATTGAATAATTTCGACAGTGAATTGTTTCTACATTGCATCCGTGATTTATTTTTCAAATAGTATCCTTCCATTCTTCTATAAATAAGCTCATTCCTTCATTATTTCTTACTTAATTCAATCAAACTATAGAGAGAAAACTATAGAAAGAAGAAAAGTATTCTCGCTACTTCACTACTCCTATATCCAAAGACTCTTCTTTCTAAGGTAAGGGGTATTATTTCTTTCTTATTCATGAAGAGAACTTCTATTATTCCATTCTCTATTATTCTGCTTGAATAACTCAGATACGCCGCTACCCTATACTTGGTGAAATTCTTACATTATTCCATTCTTTATCATTATGTTGGAATAACTTTTACCTCATGCCAAGCACCGCATACATGGTGAAATTCTTCATTATTCCATTTTTATGATTCTCGCTGGAACATCACATCTGTATGCGTTACGCATGACCGGTTCCGTTATTTATTATTCTGTGGAATATCTTGTGCGTGCGCTTCTGCACGACTGAATTCCGTTATTTATTATTCTGTTGGAATAATATGTCTGTGCGGTCTACCGCATGCCTGGTGATTTCTTTTGTTATTCCATTCTTTATTATATTCAGTTGGTTAAAGTTTTAACTTCTATACTCCATGAAATTACTAGAATATCCCTGATATTTGCGCTTCATCCAGTATCTTTTTATGAAAATATTCTTCTGAGCATTCTTGAATTTTACACTACAAAGAAGTATCATGTTAACAATTTGGACGTTATCATCACGATAAGCTGAGACTAATCCCCTCTCATGACTGGGTATCCTACGGTACATCCAACTTCGGTCGGCTGCTAGGCAACAGTTAATATATATATATACCAGTTTGGCCTGGATTGATAATTCAGTAAAAGGCCATGAATTAGCAATCTAGACCAAACATGTAAATGTAAATATATATATATATATATATATATATATGATTATATATATAATAAATGTAAGACCCCGAATTTTATGAAATAAAAGTATTCAATTTTTCTTATAATTACTATTCAGTAAATGGTTAAATTGATAAAAAGCAAAGTTAAGGGTGTTATATGAATTTTTTTTCAAAATAAGCAAGTGGCTAAAAAATACTTATTGTTTTCAGGGAATATTCGTTTGGTCGTGGAATATTCTTGTTGTCAGGAAATATTCGTACGACGGCGCAGCCATATGTGGGTCCCATAACAGAATAACTGTCGGATGAAGAAAACGACAAATTTGAGTTTTTATAAATAACGGCGTAATTGTTACCATTAAAACTGTTGGATTACCTGGTGGTTAAAATACAATATATACACGCTATCGCATTAAGAAGATACCAGATTGCATAGTATTTTTGAATTATTGATTCTTACATAAGAATGCACTAATCAATAATTATTACGATAATTCTTCGCTCAATATTTTATTTTATTGGTTCAATAATTGTCATGCGTTGATATTTTATATTATTGTTATTTCAATAATTGTCACTTTGCCTGATATTTTCCATTATCGGATCAATAATTCATATTATTTGAATAATATTATTAGATAACATTATTGGAAATGTCTAGAAAGTTACATCAAGGAGAGGTTTGGTCACCTAATTGCTGCCGCCAAGAAGGAGAAATCCTTATTGAAAGCCCTCTTTCTGAGGAACCTTTTGGTTGTCATAATTGTGATTTCGTAATATTATTTATGAATAATTAATTATTGATTAATATGATAAAGAAATATTTATTTGATGTGGATATAAATGATGGATGTATTTATGTGGTTGTAAATGAAGGAATTAAGGTTGAGGTATTTTATCAGTATTTTGTCGGATTGGAGGTATTAAAAAATCAAATCGGTGTTCTTAAAGCTCTATTGCGTGAGTTATAATTTTAATCCGACCGTTGGATCATTGTGATTTTTGGATATGTCATACATATATAAGTTGAGTATATGTCTACAAATTTTGAACTGTTAAAAATGAACGTATAATTTGTTATGAATTTTAAGAGGTGACTGATTCGGAAATTAGGTTTATAAATAATTTTGGTGGAAAATTCTAGAAATGGGTGGGCCACACTTTTGGTTGTTGGGGAAGATGGCTGATTTTTGGTGGGTGGAATAGTAGCAAGTAAAGCCATCAGGTAGCAGGTCAAGTCTGCTTCGGCGTGCTAACATTTTCCTATAAATAGAGGGCTAAGTTAGAATTGAAAATCACACAAGAAACAAGTTTTCTTTCTCTCTATATTATCAAGCATATTTTTGTGAGTATTTAGATATCTTGAGTGTTACTATACGGCGCAAGTTCGTTCAGCGTTATATCCGATATTCAAGTTAGAAGTACTGCTCTTTTGAGGTAAGGGATTTTAAGGGTTGTTATGTTTTTCATGTTTCGTAACTTTTCAGACCTTCAAAAATTCTGGAAAATTAGAAATGATATTTTGATGAGTTGTATTGATTGTGTCCAAAAATGGTGATTTTTGGATGTATAGATTAAGAGTTGTGAATTTTATGAGAAAAGACTATTTTAAAAATAACCGCTTATAACTCCTTATGGTTAACTCCAAAATTGATGAAATTTTTATTGGGAGTACATCTATATAATATCAGTGTACTCTGTGAATTTCAAAATTTTTGGATAAAAGTATAATTTACGATAAATGTCTAAATATTCGGCAGTTTTGGCCATATGAAAAATAGTAAATGAATTTTGAAATTCTGAGAAAAATATATGTTCAATATGGGACTATATTCTACTAAATCCCAGAAAAGAAATATTTGTGGAACTAATTTGGTATTTTTCATGAAAATGGTATAGTTATGAGTAAATGAATTAAATATGTTATGTGAAGTAAGAAAATTAGAAAATATGATTTTATGGCTTGAGAATCATATATGAGTTATATGCAGATTTTTGATGAGGGTTTTGGTTATTGGTGATGAAATCTTAAGAGTTTGACATTTTATGATGATTAAATACATTATTTAGTAAAGTGTAAACAATTAAAAAAAATTATTTATAAGTTTAAGAAATTTTATTCTTTCAATATCATTATACCGGAATATTGGTATGGATTTTATTGTGGAATTTCTACCTTTTTCATGTCGGGGTTACTATTCACGAGTTACTATTCATGAGTTACTATTCATGAGTTACTATTCACGAGTTACTATTCACGGGTACTATTCACGACAAAATTGGTTTCTTTTTCTGTCCAAATTATCGTTGATTTATGAATATTACTCTTGAGATTAAATCTAGATGTTTTGATTATATTGATTTTACTATTATATATAAACATTTTTATAACCCTAATGATGATATTTCTCTTTGACTTGAGTGTAAAGTTGGGTAAATTTTTGGTATGATCATGACTATGGGTTCCCTTTGGCCAGTAGTGCAAAGTTGAATTGTTGACTGGTATGATCATGACCATTGAATTTATAATTGAATATCTTTAGCTTAAGTGCAAAGGTGAAATGATCAACATGTTTATAATTATTGTTTATATAAATTCTGAAATGATTATATATTTCTTTGAGATATTAATATATTTGGCCTATAGTGCAAATATGAATTGTTGATGAATATCTTTGGCTCGTAGTGCAAAGATGACCTGTTGTTGAATATCTTTGGCCTGTAGTGCAAAGATGGTCTGTTGATGAATATCTTTGGCCTGTAGTGCACAGATGAATTGTTGATGAATATCTTTGGCCCGTAGTCTGAAAAGAGGACTGTTGTTGAATATCCTTGGCCCGTAGTGCAAAGATGGTCTGTTGATGAATATCTTTGGCCGTAGTGCAAAGATGAAATTGTTAGTATGATTATAAACAGGAACTGTGATTTGGTATAACCATGATCTTTGATGTTTTAGGTAAAGATAGGTGATGAAAATTATCTTCGTCCTGGATGAAAAGAGGAATTTAGAACCACAATTATGATTATGAGTTATTCATATAATTGTGGACCAGAACTGTTGATTGATGTTACAGGGATAAAACATTGTTGGTGGATTTTTAACATGGAGAATATAAAGCTTTGATACCAACCTGTGACGCCCCCAAATTCGGGTACTTGAAACCCTTATTTAGTGCTCACGATATAAAACTTCCAGAATAAACATAAACTTAATAAAGTTATTACATCAAAGTTCTTCTAATCCCTGGTACGCAAACCTTTAAGCGTTTATTACATGATAGTTTAATATTTACAAACATGAAAACTATCTATTACAACACTCTTCAGCTATTCTCCTATTTTTCCTTTTCCCTTGTCTTTTCCAGACTCTTCTGCCCTCTGCACGAGTCTCCTCAGCTGAAAACATTTAATAAAACAAGTATGAGCATTTAATTGCTCAGCAAGTAATAGCATTCTTTAAAGCTTAACAAGAAATAAATGTTTTCTTTGAAGCATGCTTTGACAGTGAATCAAAACTGTAAAGCAATAAATCTTGAATCATTCATATTTTTGAAATATCATAACAACATTGAATAACTGAGAGGTTTTAAGACCATGAACATATTTTTCTTTTCTTGAAAAGGTTCAATCAGAAATATTATCAGATGAACCGTCTTAACTTACGAAAGCACGTAGGGTGATCGACCCTTTATGCCTGTATTGATCAATACTATCTTTTCCAAAACAATTTTCATGTTCTACATCACCACTCCCGTAGTCTGCAATAAAAATATCCCATTTAAGGGTATGTTCATTCTCAGTTTTAGATTCCAACTACAACAATATAGTTGGACAGCTTAAATCATAACACAATAATATTTCAAGATATAATATAAAGAAATTGAAATATTTTACATATATGTCTGGTCAGAAGAAATGGCTTAGACTTCTCTGCAATTTACTCATGTATATAGAATATCATTTGATACACATGATAATACATTAGCCAATCTTTTTGAAGCTGATTGGAATAAAAAGGTTATTTAACCTTATAATATTCATAAATAATGAAAGACAGTTCAGAATTTAGAGAACCTGTCAACATATGAATAATCTCCGAATATTTGCTCAATAAAGAGTAAGATTTAGATACTTGCCTTGTTTGTAGACTATTTGTATAATTTCAGCTTAAATTGTGTATTCTCACAGATCCTACATAATTGTTTGCATTCACAATCATGTCATCCAAATAGCCAAATCATATAGCTGGTAAGTTCATGTATTACATAATCACAGTGATCATATGAAATATTTTTATATATTTTTCAAATATCTCATCCATGTTTTTATAACAATCATTTCTTTCTTTTATAGGGTTTGACATAACCTTTTGCTCACGATTATTCTATGATTTTAGATTATATTTCTTTTCCAAGTTATGTCAAGTTAGTTCCGTCGCGGTGTTTAGCAATTCTTTGAGACACTAACGGCCTAAACTTGGCTTAGTAACTTTAAAAGTCTAATCATAACAACCATGGTTTTATAATAAATTATGTGTTTTAGGTATGACTAAAACTTGTTTGAATAATTTATAGTTCTAATCATTTGTAGTTTCAATTTTTTTATAATAAGATACTAAACATTCTTGCTTACTTTTAAAATGTCTAAAATCGCTCCAACTTGACCCACCGCGTGGCAATCAAGCTTCGCTTGGCCCCGTGGGGCTTAGCTAGGCTTAGTGTGGCCTTGCAGCCCCTAACCGAGCCTAGCAGCCCATAATCTTTGCAATATATTTTATTTTATTTTTTAATTTGATTAGCCTTGTCTTATACCATGCTATCCCATTAATATTCTCTATATAAGACTGCATTGTTGCTAACCACTATCATCTATCTGCTCATTGCCAAAGACAAAGAAATTTCGCCTCTTAATTTATGTCATTCTTGTCTTTTTATTGGTAAGTTAATTACAATCCTTATTAGAAAGGTAACATAGTGCACCTACCTTTTAAATTATCTTACAAAATAAGGTCATTATATAAGGTACACAACCAACTAGGTGTCAAATCGTTTTGCTTGGCTCAAAAGACAAAGACAAAGACAAATATTGAACGCTAGTCGTTGTTCTTTCATGCAGCAATTTCGCCAACCCAAACCTCCTCCAAATTTCAACATTTGCTTGCTACATTATCTCTTATATACATGATGTTTCTTTTCTTTTTATTGCACCCAATTCCAGCAGATATTAGATGTTATAACAACCAACTAACAAAATATATTAAGTTCTCATAATGAACTTCTTAAGCTGCCCAAAACAGAAAGTCCAAGTTACATGTCATACAAGATCTAACTCTTCAAATAAATAAAAAAAAATTGTTTTGCTTTGGCTTGACATTCATAAACCATCTAATTAACATCACATATAAATCATAAATTAAACCCAAGCTATAATTTTACCAAAGTTTGGATTTTTGACTAAGACAGTTCGTTAAAGACTTTTCTCAAGCACTTGGAGTGCATAGTTTTAAAAATCCCTTTTTACATGGCCATTGATTTGTATTCTAGCCTTATCTTTCTCACCTTATTGTTTCCTCACGGTCAACATATATTCATTAATCAAAATTCCAGCCACAACAATTTATTTCACAAATTAGCCAAACGTATTTACCATAAACAAAATACATATTAGCCTATCTCTAATTTTAAAAAATTTTGATATAATCAAACCGTAAGTTTTGATAACCCAACATGCTCGGTTGTTATACAATTTAAACTTACCAATTACTTTACCAGCTAAACATACTCAACCCTTTAATCTCAACATCACAAATACATCAAATAACACACTTCTTTCATACACATATATTTGTATTATACGATATAGAGAAAATTACCTTACAATTTCAACTTCTCTGCGACGTTAGCTTCCACTATCTTTTGTTTCAGCTCTTCTTCTTCAAAAGAAATCCCGAAATTTGGGTATTCTTCTAACACTTACTTACTTAACCCAGCTTGCAGAAATCTCAGAGTTTAGATACCACTAATAGAGTTTTACTTAAGAAAGAAGCTGACCTTAGGAATTGAAACTCTGCTATATAAGCATACTGGCTCAACTAAGCACGTTATAGACAAGCTGACTAATAGAGCTAAGTTAACAAATAGTTTCCAGCACATGCTAAAATACCAAGTCATTAATTCCCGATTAAAGGACACGTATTAACACTAAGCTGAGTTTCCATCTTCTACTATTAAGTTTTAAATTTTTTAAAGTTTGTTTTTGGTAGAAACTAACATATACACCTCTTTCTCGTACTTATTGCACCACTTATAACATATTTTAGATATACTAAAAAAATGCATTTCAAAAATTTGGATAAAATATCCATACATCATTTCCATCAAAATAGAGGGTATTCATTAAATATAATAACTAACAATTATTATATTTAACATATCACCACGCTATTAATTACCTCACATACGAGAATATAATAACACATACAGAAGTATATAAACAAAATATAAAATAAAATTATTCCAATAAAAACTTATTTTATTTACTCAGAAAAAAATGCGATTCGCTACATATGAGTAAATGAATTAAATATGTTATGTGAAGTAAAAAAATTGGAAAATATGATTTTATGGCTTGAGAATCATATATGAGTTATATGCAGATTTTTGATGAGGGTTTTGATTATTGGTGATGAAATCTTAAGAGTTTGACATTTTATGATGATTAAATACATTATTTAGTAAAGTGTAAACAATTAAAAAAAATTATTTATAAGTTTAAGAAATTTTATTCTTTCAATATCATTATACCGAAATATTGGTATGGATTTTATTGTGGAATTTCTACCTTTTTCATGTCGGGGTTACTATTCATGAGTTACTATTCATGAGTTATTATTCACGAGTTACTATTCACGGGTACTATTCACGACAAAATTGGTTTCTTTTTCTGTCTAAATTATCGTTGATTTATGAATATTACTCTTGAGATTAAATCTAGATGTTTTGATTATATTGATTTTACTATTATATATAAATATTTTTATAACCCTAATGATGATATTTCTCTTTGACTTGAGTGTAAAGTTGGGTAGATTTTTGGTATGATCATGACTATGGGTTCCCTTTGGCCAATGAAAGCAAAAAGTGAATTGTTGACCGGTATGATCATTGACCATTGAATTTATAATTGAATATCTTTAGCTTAAGTGCAAAGGTGAAATGATCAACATGTTTATAATTATTGTTTATATAAATTCTGAAATGATTATATATTTCTTTGAGATATTAATATATTTGGCCTGTAGTGCAAATATGAATTGTTGATGAATATCTTTGGCCCGTAGTGCAAAGATGACCTGTTGTTGAATATCTTTGGCCTGTAGTGCAAAAATGGTCTGTTGATGAATATCTTTGGCCTGTAGTGCAAAGATGAATTGTTGATGAATATCTTTGGCCCGTAGTGCAAAGAGGACCTGTTGTTGAATATCCTTGGCCTGTAGTGCAAAGATGGTCTGTTGATGAATATCTTTGGCCGTAGTGCAAAGATGAAATTGTTAGTATGATTATAAACAAGAACTGTGATTTGGTATAACCATGATCTTTGATGTTTCAGGTAAAGATAGGTGATGAAAATTATCTTCGTCCTGGATGAAAAGAGGAATTTAGAACCACAATTATGATTATGAGTTATTCATATAATTGTGGACTAGAACTGTTGATTGATGTTACAGGGATAAAATATTGTTGGTGGATTTTTAACATGGAGAAGATAATAGACTTTATGGTCTATTTGACACTTTTAATGGATTGTTCGTTCCGCTGCAACTATGGTTGAAAAGTTTTATCATCTACCATATGTTCTAAATCTCTGATTTATTACTGATGAAGGCTATTGATAATTTAATTATCTTTAGTCATGATATTCTTTACTGGGCTAGTTGTGCTCACCCTTCATTTCACAATTCATTTCGTAATAAGAGTGTAAATGGAAATCGGCGGAGTAACAGGGGAATAGAACGGTGGTCATCATTTAGTAGTTATATTTGGTGAATCAAATAGGGTGAGGCAAACCCAACGTTAGAAGGGTATTTTGCTACTATCATACAAGATGTCTAAAGACATACAACCTCGTTTCATCATAAGACAGGGTTGTGCACATCCACTTACTGAGTATATTTACGCGAACTACCTATATGATCTTGGTGTTTGTTTGAAGTATAATTCTCAATTAGAGACAGTGGAGATAATGATATGTTAAGAGAAGACTCACCATTGGAAAGAATATGATAGCAATCTTCTCGTTTTTCTTTGGGGTCTATTGGGTCAACCAAGGATAATTCTGTGGCCATATGATATCTATTATAACCTAGACGCATGGCTTCCCATGTACGAAGGTTTCCTTGAGCACTTCCCAAAGATTCTAATTTCTAAAATAGTTTTTGACTATATTTTGTTCATTAATCACCCCAGATTCTTTCATTTCCATGTAAAGATCATTTCCTTCACGAGTACGTTCACCTACTCCGCCAAATACGGATACACCCCCATGAGCTTTGACCTTTATGTAAGGTGCCATTGTGACGTGCTATCCAAGGCTGGGATGAGAGTCATAGTTGGTATATATTTGTATCAAAACTCACAGCATATGTGTTGTTGTATTTTGCACGACAATTGTTGTAATAAAGTTGTAATTGTTTTCTGTACCATGTATTTGGCGACTCAGAATAGGTTGGGTGGATTGGACCTGTTTTGGGGTTGTCACAATAAAGTAGTAAAATCCGAGTTTCAATAAACAGGTCATATATATATATATATATATATATATATATATATATCAAAGCAAAAGAAAGCTTCAAATCTGAAAAAATCCTACAGTGTGATGCAAAGAAGGCTTCAGACTGCTTTTGGAGCTTGAAAACTCAGTTTTCCACCGGTTAAAATTTGTTATGTCGTAGTATATATGTATACAAATATTTAGAAGAAGAATATTGAAGTTTCGAACACTATAAAAGGTGTTAAGAGCTGAAATAGACATAGTTTTCTCTCTTTTTCTCCTTTTTTCTTTTTCTTTTTGGCTGATGAGGGGCCTTATTTATAGACCAAAGTAGCATGGGTTCTACACTACACGGCAGCAGGGTCTACACTGCGGCTTCCCAAGTGCTCGGCCTCGTGGGTCCCGTTGTTGTCTCAATCACGCGTGACTCTCGCCAACGCCAGAATTCTGCTTCGAACCTTCATAACTTTCAATCCGAGAATTCGATGGAGGCGTGATATACCTATCCGAAAAGCCCTTGAAGAGAGATACACAATGACATGGGATTTGATATTTTCTAAATCCGGTCAGATGGGTCCATGACTAGATCTTCGAGTCTTCGTAGTCTATCCGTTGAGCTGCCTTGTGCTGTTTTCACTCGGGATTGATGTTATAGTTTTGAATGAATTTATTTATAATTATTTGGGCTGAATTGATGTTGAGTTAACAAAATTACTATTTTTCCCCTCCCTGGTTGGTTCCGAGCTTGATGTAGTTGTAGGTGTCTTTTCTCAAGGTTGTCTCCAAGATTGGACTGCCGCTGTCTTTTGATAGTCCTCGGCGTTGTCTCTGAGGTTGGTTTGATTTGATCTCCCGAGGTTGTCTACGGGGTTTGAATTTGATGATTTAATCTCCCGAGGTTGTCTCCGAAAAATTAAAGATGATTCTACCCTCATGCATGGTTAGTAACAGGAATGAAAAATGTTGAGTGTCTACAACGACAATATCCACACCCAAATTATTACAATGTTGTATAAGATACAACAACACATATTACAAGTTATCAACATAACTATTGACACACTATTTTACAATATGGTGAAGACTACTATAGTAATTATTTCTGACCATCACTCCACACCCCGGTTAGTCTATGCCACACTCTCATTTACTGAGAAGAATAATGGAACAAAAAGGAAAAGGGTGAGCTCAAATAGTCCAGTAAAGAATATCATGACTAAGATAATGAATAATAGATTATCCTTAGCTTTCAACAGTGAAAAATCTGATAGAATATAATAGACAACAAATTTTAGATCAACAACTGCAGCGAAAATAACAATCAATTAGGAGAGTAAAATAGATCATGATGTTCATAATCTTCTCCAATTCAAAAGTTCACCATTAATATTTTTTTCCTATATATAACACCAACTAATAGTTTCTGATCATAATCATGCAAATCAACAGTTCATCTTTGCACTACGGACCAAATATAGTCAATTGTAACACCAATGGTCATGATTATGCCAATAAACAATCCATCTTTGCACTACGAGCCAAAGAGAACTTTTTACCATGTGTCTTTTCCATATATGCCAAAGACATTCACCAATTATATTATTTTTGCACCTAGACCAAAGATATTCACAATAACTTGATTTTAACAATAATGATATAAAGGATAACGAAAGTTGTAAGCATAATAAGATAAAAAAAAAAAAGCATTCGAGATTTTACATTTAATTTGTTAAGAGTCGAATAATGTTCAAATTGTCAACATGATAACCAAAATGTGGAGTCAAATTCAAGAATGATATTCAAAATTCGTATTTCAAAGATAATGATTGAAATTTAATAAGAAGGTTCAGGTAAATAAAAAGTTCAAGTGAAATGATATTAAATGAAGCGCAAATCTCAAAGGAATTTCTAACCATTTCAGAAATTATAGAAGCAATACTTACCATAGTAAGTTAGATTTAGAAGTATAAAAGAAAATGATATTATCACTTACCTCAATTAATTAACAAATGATTAGATGTTACTTTCTATGAAATTTATCAACCTAAATATATGTATAATTTAATTAGTAACTATCACATATGTTGTATACTAACTCGTATATTATGAAATTATAAAAACTGACTATATAGTATAAATTTATGTAGTGTATAGGATAAGTTTCAAAATTATATTTCAAAATAAAATCTTCCAAATGAAGGTTTTCAAAATATCTCTTCTAAAGAAAGAATTATAAACACCGTGTGATGCGCGTGGGTGTTTGACCAACTTTTATAGAAAAACTTGCTTGAATAATACTTGTACTCTTATTGATCTTCACAAATACTCAAGATAGACGAACACACTTAGAGAGAATTTACACTAAGAAAATTTTAGAGTGTGGAAGGAAGTATAAGCAAGAAAGTTGTGAATTTCATTAGGTTAAGCCTTTTTATTTATAACCAAAATATTCAACATTTTATAAATATATTATTCATCCATTATCATTATTAAATGATTACCCATTTTCATCCATTATCTTTACTTATTCAAAAAGAATATTCCATTATCAATATTTATTCAAAAATATAAATCCATTATCAAAAAGATTATTTCATTATCATTATTTATTCAAAAGATTAATCCATTATCAAAAAGAATTTTCCATTATCATTATATTTAATTATATTATTCGTCTTTTATATTATTGACTTAATGTATTAATATCACGGATATTATCGTTCTTCAAATAATGAGCCGACCTAACTACTTAATACCCGTGACTTTCATTTATGTAACTTTCCATTATTACCCTTGCTACAATGTCAATTATTGGTTCAATAATATGAGATGTTGTGACAATTATTGTGACATCCCTAAATTCATGTGCTTGCTACAGTGGACTGATGTTCACTAATTTCTTATGAGTATAATTATTATAAAATTACAATATTGACAACCAGATCTTTCTTTGGAAAGAAGGGGCATTTCGTATAAACGACGCGCAATTAAATAACCATTTTCTTGACATAATTTCCTAGACATTGTCAATAATGCTTACTGGCCTAATAATATGAGTTACTGTGTCGTGATAATTATTAATTTAATAATATTAAATATTGTGTAATTACTAATCGTAATAATTATTGAATCAATAATATGAAGTAATGTGCAATACCATGTGATACTATGCAATGTCTTGTGCCATCATAGAATACCTCGTCTACTATATATTTATCACCGAATATTTAAACAGTTAAAAATGATAGTATCGTTGACAAAATTTTTAATAAAAAAAGTTATTTATGTCATTTTTTGCACCCAACAATATTTCGTTCTGGGATCCACCAATGATTGGTTATTTCGACGTCGTCATACTTTTATCTAATATTCTCAACAAAAAGAATATTTTTCGACATAACGAATATTCCCCTATAGAACGAATATTACTCGATATACTTTTATAATTTACACATATCATCGTTAACTTTTACTTTTTATCAATATAACTATATATTGATTAAAATAACAATTATAAAAAAAATTGAATATTTTTATTTTATAAAAGTTGGGTCTTATATTTAGTGCTAAATTCTAATTTCAAGACTTAAAATTAGTTATTGAACATAACTTAAGTTAGGATGAACTCAAATTGATAAAATCATATAAAAATAAATTTCAACGTAGTAAATCCCTTGATGCGACCAAAATTAAAATTTTAGAGCTTGCTACGAAAAAAGAGAGGAAGATTAATGATTAAAAAACACTTTCTTTTTACAGATCTCCAATCTATAACAACCCTATTGTAAATCATATACTCTCTCCGTCCTTTAATATAAGACATTTTAGTGTTTTTCATTTGTCCCTATTTATTTGATGTTTATTCTAATTTAGGAGAATTGATCACAATTTTTCAAAAAATACCCCTCATTACTCTGCCTAATTTTTTGATCTTTAAAGTCTTTCTCTCTCTTTATCCCAATAAAACTCTTCAACTTTTTTTCTTCTCCCTCTCTTTTTCTCTTGTTTATCGTGTCTAAAGAATTAGATAAGTTGTTTTATGGGGATGAACATGTAAACGAGTCGAATTGAAACGAACAGAAAGTTGCTCGAATTCGACTCAAAATAATAAATTCGCATCGAAGTTGACTCGTATTCGAATTATATTTAAAAAAATTTACTCAGATTCGACTCGACTCGAATATTTATTACTCGAATTCAATCATTCGGATCAAATTATATTCAAACTACTCGCGAGCTTCAAATTTAAGGTCGAATTTGAGTCTCTACATTATAACTAGTTTTATAATAAATACAATTATAAATTTAATTTGTTATTTTACTTAGAAAATGAAAAAATATATTTACTATTATACTTTACAAATATAAAATCACAATTAAAATTAAAAACAAAAAAAAATAATAATAATTAATTATCCTAATTTGATTTAAATTTGTATATATTATAAGAGAATGTATCGAGCATTTAATCGAATATGTATCAATCAAGTATGTATCAAATCACAATCAAGAATTCGAGTAGTTTGATCAATCTTAAATGAGTCGAGTATAACTTTACTCAGATTCTACCCATATTTTTATTCGAACTATTTTTAATACTCATATTTGGATCATATTATTAACGAATTTGAAATTCGCTCGTATTTTTTTGAGTCGAACCCGAATCGGACCCGAACTGTTTGACTTGTTTACAGCCTTAGGATGGAGAGAGAGAGAGAGAGAGAGAGAGAGAGAGAGAGAGAGAGAGAGAGAGAGAGACCAATGAGTAAATGAGACTAATGAGTTTTTTAAGGAGAGAATTATGGGGAAATGTGTGTGAGAGAGCGTATGAAATAATTATAATAAGATAAAGATTTAAGGATATTATAGACAATTGAATACTATATTTAATGTTTTTCAATTATTATCTTAATTCTTGTGCACACCTTTAAAAACGTTCTATATTAAGATTTAAGCGACGGAGGGAGTACTATAATTATACATAATACTACTTCAGCCCTAAAAAAGGACATACCATAAATAAATAAATATAGTGATTCATGCATGGTTAATTTCAGTTCCATGATATTCAAGTTTTTGTCAAGCAGAAAATATTGCTTCTTTATAACAAAGAAGTTGTATATGATAGTCATTGTTATTCATTCACTAATGCTGTTTTGTGTTGTATACGTGAATGTGTAAGATTCTCTATAACCTTAAATAAAAATTTGATCAATTTTAAACTTCATAAGAACCGAAATGGGTTAATTAATACAACCCAAGCAAAATCGATAAAGTATTGATTATTGATGCTTACGTGAGAAGTCACTCATTTTGTTCAATTATTACTACATGAATTGTTGTATAGTAGATCTCACGTTATTTGATTCAATTATTGTCGATATTTTATATATTATTAAATCAATAATTGAGACGACAAAGTTATTCATATTATTATTTGCAATATTGATAATGTCTAGAAGTTCTGTCAAGAAGAGGTTTGGTCACCTAATTGCGCGCTAATATGGAGAAATCCTTATTGGAAAGCCCTCTCTTTCCTGGGAACAACCTAGTTGTTAAATATTGCGAATTATAATAATGATGATAAATGTTGTTAAAAATATTGAGTGGATTTTTATGAAGTATTTGATTTAAATTTTATTTATTTTATGGACCCCATTTACCCATTTTTTAAATAATCGAGAAAATTATTTAACTATCACATGTGGGATGAAGAATGGAAATAGGTAGGGGGGAGATTACGATATAGGTAGGGAATTATATATATATATATATATATATATATATATATACTATTCCGCTTCTAAAGTGAACCAAAGATTTAACAATTCGTCTTTGGTGTCTATATGACGGTTCGATCCGTCATGTTATAGCCATATAGTCTTTAGCGACGGGTCGAATCGTCATGTAGACACACCAAAGACGATTAAATCTTTTGGTTAGTTTTTTAAGGTTCGCTTTAGAGTCTCTCCGTGTGTATATATATATATATGGGTTCCATTCACTAAGAATCGGTTATTGTGGAAGCAACCCTTTTTGGTCTCAGAAAATTTCGATTTGGAAGAAAAAAAAATTCACAGACCAAAAAAGTGGTTGCTCCATAGCAACCAGTCTGAATGGTCCTCATGTACATAGACAAATCAACTCATCTAGATTCCCTCTAATTTTCTTCGGACATGATAACTTGACAAGTAGTCCAAGTAGCTAGATTGATACAAACAAAATAGGTCATTTCCCCTTCATTTTCTTCATATAAGACATATATGAGTAATTAAATTGATAGTGTAGACTTGAGTGCTTGGGGACTGGGGTCTCTTTTTAAGATAGAGATAGTAGTTTTAAACAACCTAATAGCAAATAATTAAAGGACCTTATATGTATATATGTCAAGATACTGTGGTAAAGAAAAATAACTTTTACGGGGGCAAAAATTTAAGCGGTCAATATGAGGATGCAAAATGGTTGAATATAATATGTGAAAGTTCAAGTTTTTGTCAAAGTTATAGAAAAATAGTGCATCTGTATGAGTAATATTAGAGTTCTTAAAATTTTGGTCTCTGTTTTGTCTCAAATAAAATGAAATTTAATATTTTAATACAAATACTTTATAACATAACCAATCACAATAGATTTACCTAACTAATATATCATTTACATATTATTTGAGATATTTTTTTATAGTCATTGTTATTACGCGGATGTAACATTTCTCTATAGCTTTATACAAAAATTTGACAAATTTTAAACTTCATAAAAACTGGAGCAAGTTAATAAAAAGAAGTACAAACAATATCCAAAAATGTATATATATTAAGTTGTAAAGTATAATCGACCAATATTTGTTTAAATAATATAAACAACTTTATTTCTAGTACATAAAAGAACATGTAAAATGAAAAAGCCGCAAGGCTGATGACTTCTATAAGGAGCTATGGATTTCTAAAACAAACAAATTATTAGTAGGATATTTATTCTATGGGGTGGCCCTAGTGGCAATATATATCCCACCCTAATTATATTTCTTATTTTCAGAATTTGTGACATGCCATGTTAGGTTTAACATTGGGAGGATCAGAAAATTCTCCGGATGCTATTTTCTCGTATACAATCTTGTCAGCTGCCTCCGTGAAGTGAATTCCATCCCAGCTTAATCGTTCCTGAGGCCTTTCACATGCTCCCACCGGAACTTGCGTGCCATTTACAGTAACAGTGCCTTGTCCACAAAAAACATCCCCAAAATTATATTTTCCTCCATAACCACAGCAAGTTACAAGATAATTCTTGAATCCTGCAAGTTTTAAACACAAAATCTAAGTCATGATATGTAAATAAACATATCTATGAATTCATATATATATATATATATATATATATATATATATGTATGATCTATCGTAAATATTTTGGAAAAACACATCTTTGGTAGGAAAAAGAAGAAATAGACGGTTCAATTTTTTTAATAAAAAAATTAGCGCTATCCGCTAGTAAGCAGAAGAATAAAAAATCTGAATTGTCTGTGCTCTTATGAAGTTTATAATTTTTGTATGTGTATATTCTAAACTTTGATATTCAAATAAAAATAGGGTTGGAATATACACCGTATTTTTTGGGTTCCTTGTAAAGAGAATATTTGGCAGAGTAGATATCTACGTGTGTGATTGCAGCTAAGGGAAGGTCCTTGCGGAGTTGAGCAATGGCCTCCTTCAACTTGATATTGAAATATTGAGAGACTTCATTATAAGGCTTTGCGCAACCAGCACTGTCTGTTTGGTCTTTTCTGACCGGAAAATGTGTTAAAATATAAGGAAGACAGCCTATCGGTCCGGTGTTGTGTATCCAAAATGTTCTGGCTCCGAAGTTGTATATATTCTGCAAACACCACATGCATTTTCATATTCTTGTTAATATGTTTTATTGACATATGATATATGATCAATTTTAACTATAATTAGAAAAAACAATGGAAGAATTTTTCATGAGAATATCAATTTTAACAAGAATTACCTTAATATGCTCCGAGAGCCGGTTGATCATATCTGGTACAGATGCATTCACTTCCTCTATAGACATATTTGTAAAGAATCCCATGCCAAGATCATTTTGACCAATATCAATAGTATATAAGGCTTTCGAAAAATATTCTTTCTTTGGCAGAAAATCCTTAAACCTTGCATCTGCATGCAATAAGATATATATTGTAATGATTAACTTATAAAATTATAAAATATAAATTAAAGGATTGAGCGGATAAATTATGAATTATATATATACACATACAAAAAAATTACCTTCTCTTCTGATTATTTGTGATCTTTCTATGAATTCTTGGAATTGCAAGTACTGAATATAAAGGTAAAAAGGGCTCCATCCATGTGGCGGTCTGTAATTGGGTAGCATGTAATTCTTAGGTGGTGTGATTGTAGCTGCTGAGTTGGCAAAATTGGCACCATAACTGAAGTCTGAACCCAAGGAGTTTAGGTAAGGGCTGAGGAATGGTTTCCCTAAGCTTTTAGCTGAAGCACCAAAATTTAATAAATCAGTATTCATGCAAGTACGTACATATATGTGCATGGTTAATTTCAATTCCACGAATTTAAAGTTGTCAACTTTTTTGTTTAAATTATAGAAAAATATTGAATCTATATACCATAACCTTTTTATTTATTTATTTTTGCTATATTGACACACACTCTCTTTCCTTACTCTCTCTCTCTTTATTGCCACCAAGATTCGAATTCTCGACCTCATAAAAATCATGAGGCAAATCATATCGCTGGGACAAATACCATGAAATACCATAACCTTTTTGTTATTCTTTAATGCACCTATGTGCTACACGGCTATATAAATGCATAACTAACAAATATAGTACATATGCACAATTGATATATTTATATATATATATATATATATATATATATATATAAAAGTTAGTGATCCGATCCACAATTAACTTTAAGTGTCATCTGACCTTTTGCGATTAGACCCTGAAAGGTATTTTGTACTACACTACTGATAGTGTAAAAATATTTTCAAAATATAATCTAAGAAGTTACATGTCAGCCTCCAAATATTAGATGACATCTAACGTTAGTTGTGAATCATTCTATCTATGAATATTTAACAAAAAAATAAAAATGATGAATATGTATATATATACACACAAATATAATTATATATATTGTTAGATGTCATCTAACCTTTAGGGTTGGACCTTTGAAAGGTGTTTTGTACTACACTTGTAGTCAAAATATCTTATAGATCTAATCCTCAAGTTAGATGACATCTAATAATTAATTAATGAATCGTTCTCTCTATTATGTATATACCATAAACAAAAATGGTGATGGTAAGTACCCAAGAAATCGATCATGAGATTTGGCCATCAGAGTATCGTCCTGCTGGCCTGTCGAAGAAGGATTAACCATTGGGTGGGACTGACCAGGAAAATGCAGCTGAAATTGCACCGGTGTCCGAATTGGAGTCTCCGAAGTTAAAGATGGCGGGATAGTCACAAGTTTGTAAAGCCAAAGTAGGGTTTAGGAAGAGAACATAAAATAAGGAAAAGGCAGATAGGCTCATGCTTAGGGAATTCATGTTGTAGGATTTATGATGGTTTGGTTTGATATTGAAAGCAAGCTAGGGACGTTTGGTTTATATAGTGCGGGAATTTAGTGATGTGCATATGTATTGTACTTGAATAGTCATAAATGGGTCCTTGGTCAAGATTTCAAATATAATTTTTAATTCCCTAATTTTGAATGATTTGAAGGAGAGGTAAAGAAGCATCTTGCTTTCATACTTTTTTATTCTTATTTTTACTGTTGAGACAAAAATTTTCTCAAATTTTGATTACTTGGAAGTTAAATTTGGCCGAGATTAATTATGTCTAAGTTTAGAAAAATGTTCATCAATTTAAGTTTCATAAGTTACGTAGTATATCCGCACTACAAAAATAATCTTATTTCAAAATATTAAAGATAAGAAGTGCATGAGTGACACCGAGACAATCGATGAATTTTGAGTCATGCTGAGTCACTCCTAGAGAGATATCATCTGATGCTCGACATCAATGGGTCCTGGTTTATATGAGGAACACCTGTTTTGGAGAACTGTGTAAAACAGAAGACAGTGAATAAGATAATAAGATATAACCTGAGGCAAAATTGGATCCAGTTATGTCATAATCAAAATAAACCTCCTCAGTTTTAATGACATATAAAGCCACATCCTAGTTTTGAAGCTACACTAATTACATAATACGTACTTATATTATTAATTGCTGCCCTCCGTAATTTTAAATCCTAGCAGCCTAGCACCCACGTTGAGTAGCTTTTTGCTTTTAGGTATATTAGACAAACTAAAATACACCTATTTCTGAAAATATAAAATTAACCTAAATTTATTTAAGTTTTAAAAAGTGATAAATTTATAATTAGTAATATTTTTTAATTAACTTAAAATGTTTACTACTAAAATCAAATAAACTCACATTGATTTTCAAAAAAAGAAGTCACAAATGACTTCAAATGTTATTTATTTTAGTGATAGTGGATAAAATAACACAATATTATCAAGTTTGGTATCGTAATTATAGTACGTATCAAATTTGGTATCATAATTATATTATCATATCACCATTTCTTACCGAATAAATTCTTACATCCTTAATATTTGTAAACTTTAAAAATGTAAATTAAAGTTTTTGTGATACAAAAGGGTTAATATATTTCCGTCAGTTTTGATCATATATAGCGCACAGTGCCTGCAGGAGACTCCAGTTTTAGAGTTACACTGATTATATATATATATATATATATATATATATATATATATCTGTGATAGAGATCGAAAATATTCTCTTTAAATAGTATTACATTTAAATAACATTTTTTATCGAAATGACGTAGTTTTGGAGGACGCTGATGACGTTTTATAAATACAATGCCACCGCAGTGTTTTCAAAAAATATCATCGCGTCCTCCAAAACTACGTCGTTTTGATAAAAAATATTATTTAACAGCGAATGCTTATATATATATATATATATATATATATATATATATATATATATATATATATATATATATATATATATATATATATATCCGCTATACACGCCTGCTTAATTCTTTCTCGATCAGGTCGGACCCAGTTGCATCAATCACTTAGTTGGGCTAAAGACAACATGTATATATGTCATCAAAACGAGAAACTCTGTCAGAACAATAAAGATTATAAGTTGCAGCCAAGTTAGGGAAAGGCAATTTGAGTGCTTAATTATCTTGGCATGCTGCATGATACATGATTCATCTTCTGATGCGTGATGTTTAATATTTTTTATGATTACCTTTTAATTTATGATGACATGCTAAATATCCACTATACATGTAATATATATTTTTTGATGGTATTTATATTAATTCACTTTTACATGAAACCATTTGTAATATACATGTATTGAATTTTATTTTATTTTTTTGTCATTCTGACTGATATTATTATGCCGTATTCAAGTTAAAATTAATTTGATTATTTTATATGTAATCAATTCATGTTCATAACTATATATCTTAATTCAGAATTCTAGAACATGATGTGATATATTATTAAGATTTTTAACTTGTTACATGTAAATTATAAATAGTGTTAATTTTCAAACTTGATTAATATGTTGTTTAAAGAAAATTGAGTTTGATCATAATACTCTTTTATTGCTAAAATTAATAATCAGCCCAACATAGGGTTATTAATTGAAACAATTAAAGCTTAAGAAAAGTCACATAATGTTATATTTAATAAAAGAATATTTTAATTTTAACCAACGGAAAAATTAAAATTAGAATTTATTAAATGAAATTTTATTGCATAAGTAACATGTTTATTTCGTTTCTGCCCAACAATAATGCGTGGATAAATGTGTTGTTCATTATTTTATGAGGATGTTATTAGTATATTATTAATTGGACCAACAAAAGATTGATAATTATGCACTTAACATTTCAATAAAATCTATTTTTAGATGTTGTAAATAGATTTTATGTAACTAACTTTCATTGCCTACAATTGGTTTTATTATGATTAATTATTATTATACATTGTGGATTTCTTTTAATTTTTTGTAAGCATGCTTATGGGATTGATTATATTTCAGCATTGACTCTAACTAGTATTTCTGGGTATCTCTCTGGAGTTGAAGCTTTTAATGTGACTAATTTTACTGCTTGGAAAGAGAAAGTGAAAATTATTCTCAGCGTTAAACGTACAAGAGGTCTTAACAAAGGAAAGTTCAAGCCGTGTAAGGAGTATGTATTGCAGTGCCCCAACAAGTTGGCAGTACTTGGTTGTATCAAGAAACAATGGGCCATCAGACTGTGTCAAGGGTGTTGAAGGGGACAGTGGCATTGCAACAGGAATAGTATTGTGCGTACCACCTTAGCCACAAGATCATCAATGTAAGCGCTTTTGCGAAATAAATACACCGATGAGAGGAAATATTTGAACTTCCCAAATTAAGAAAAAATTCAAAGGACCCAAGTCCTTGAAGGCAAATTCTGGCTTAGGGATGAAATCAAGTTGTTAATAAGCGAGCCTTTTCGAACCGATGATAATTATATCATCAACATACACTAAAATATATAAGTGAATATCATGTTGACTGAAAATGAAGAGGGAGGTATCACATTTGGTAGAATGGAAGCCTCGCTTGGTAAGAAAAGTTGATAAACACGAATACCACGCATGCGAGGTGCTTCGCTTGAGGCCATAAAGCGTCTTTTTGAGCAAGCGGACATGATCCGGTTTGGTTGGATCCGAAAGCACGGAGGTTGAACCATGTGGACGGTTTCATGTAAGTTCCCATTAAGAAATGCATTGTAGAGGTCTAGTTGGCGATAGGCAAAGTAAAGATATAGCAAGTGAGAGAATGTGCGAATGTCTCATCATCATAATCAATCTAGTGTTCTTGATGAAATCCTTTGGCGACCAAACGCGCCTTGTAGCGTTTAATATCGCCATTAGCTTTCCATTTCAGTTTGAACACCCATTTACAGCCAACAACATTTATGTCGTGATGAAATAGAATAAGTGTCCAAGTGTCGTTTTTCATGAATGCATCAATTTCTTGGGACATGGCTTTACGCCACTGTGGTGACAGATTTGTACTAGTAAAGGATGATGGTTCAAGTATTTTAGACGTGGAAATTATGAGAACTGTTGGGGAGGACCCATGCTACTGAGTATGAGGTTTGAGTAGGAGGTGGAGTTATTAATGTCAAAGGTCGACAATGAGGTCAATGCCGCTAGTATGAGAAGGCGGTGTGCACGGTTCATTTAAGGTGCTGGTCGGATGGAGTGGTGAAGAGGAACACAGTGGTGACAGTGAGGGTGGTGTAGAAGGTATAGAAGTGGAAGGATCAACCGGAGGGGATATGATAGGAGGAATGGGAGCATTTTGGAGAGACGGCATTGCTGGTGATGTTGGGGATGGAATGGAAGGTACAGAACGTGAGGTTTTGGTCAGCCATAGAAAGTGTAACCAAGGAGCAAAGGTTGTATGCATATGTGAAACATCCAAAGAGTTATGCACACGAGTAGCACAAGGAAAATTATTTTCATTAAATTTTACATGCCTTGAAATATAGAACCTTTGAGTTTGTAAATCTAAGCATCGATAACCAACATCAAGATTAATGTACCCTAAGAAAAGGCAGGGAGATGAACGATATTGGACCTTATAACGATTATAGGGACGAAGATATGGAAAACATAAATAACCAAATGTTTTTAAATTTAGATAATGTGGAACTCTGTTGAAGAGACATTGGAAAGGGGAAATATTAGGAAGAACTGAATAGGGCATTCAATTTATCAAATAAATCGTCGTATCAAAAGCAAAATGCCAAAATTTTGATGGTATGGATGCATCGCCATAAGAGATAAGTCGGTTTCCTGAATATGTCTATTTCATCGCTCAACTAGGCCATTTTGTTCATGTGTATGCGGACAAGATAATCGATGCAAAATACCATATTTTTCAAAGAATGTATGAAGTGTTTTGTACTCTCCTCCCCAATCAGTTTGGACTTCTTTTATTTTTGTATCAAATTGATTTTCAACAAGCACCTTGAATTTTTTGAAGACGGAATAAACTTTAGATTTTTGAGAAATCGGAAAATACCATGTGAATCTTGTACAAGCATCCACGAATAAAATAAAATATTGATAACCCTTACTAGACAAACATGGGTAATGTCCCCAAACATCACTAAAAAGCAATTGAAGTTTAGAATAATTATTTTTATTTGATAAAGGAAATGACAACTTAGAAGACTTGTCTAATTGACAAGCGATCTGAAACATTATTAAAAGTCCTATTAGAACAAGGCAAGGAAAATTTATAAATAATAGTCTTGAGTAAACGTTCATGTGGGTGACCCAAACGAGAGTGCCAATTATCTATGGACGTTTTTTCTGCATGAAAAACTGAGGGAAAACTGGGGGACAAATTTGAAAACTGGTACAATCCTTGATTACTCCGATTTGAAAGTAGAGGGTCCCCCGTGGTGCGATTCTTAACAACAAAGTGGTTAGGATGGAATTCAAAATAAGCATCATTATCAGTAGAGAAATTTTAAACAGACATGAGAGATTTATGAAGAGCAGGGACATGAAGAATGTTAGTCAGTTTGCATGGACGAGATATAGCTAGTATTCAAATTAGAGGACCCAACATGTTTAATAAGCAAACCTTGACCATTGCCCACTAGTAATTGATCACTGCCAGAGTATTCAAAGATATGGAAACTCAGAGTTCGAGCGTGGCATGATGTGTGGCACCCGTATTTGGAATCCAATTTGTGTGGAGCCAAAGACGGAGAAGGGTAGGCAGAGGTGTAGTATGAGGGTATTGGAAGAAGAGGCAAAAGTCCGATACAGGATACTCCAAATCTGATGGGAAGTAGTGGCATCAATGATCAACGACACACAATCTCCTCAAGTAGAAAGCGATCAATAAGCTCATGACAACTTGATTTTGGGTACTCGAATAACAAATAAAGGGTTAGAAATTTGTGGTGTGGGGTTATCAAGAATTCAGTAATGGTTTCTGTGGAGCGGGATGATCACCAGAAGAAAAACTTATACAAGGAATGACTCTTGAGAAAAGGTAATATTTGGGCTCGCCACATAAGGTAGTTTGTAGGACCAAGCTTATGGGAAATTAAGAAATTGGTCATGGGTGGAATAATAGGGAAGGCTGCGTGCGAATTTGGGTTGAGGTCTGTTGCATGAGATGATGCAGAGGAAGAAGACATTGTGATGAAAGATTGATAAATTTATTGCTCTGATACCATAAACGTACAAGTGGTCTTAAAGTTGTTAAGTCACACACACAAACAGTGGTGACCATGTATGCTATTTATAGATGATTTACATAATCTGTTATATGAAGATATAAATGAGCCTTATCCTAGAAGTGAGCAGTTACACCAATCCAGATACATGGGGATTACACCACCAGGATATATATGTGACGCCCCCAAAATAGGTATACATCACTTATTCTGAGTCGCCAAATACATGGTACAGAATACAAATACAACCTTAAATATACAACATGAGCTCTGAGTTTTAATACAAATATTGTTTTCTAGACAGTATTCAAACTCAAAATAAGTCCTCAATACATTTATTATCACACTATTTTATAGAATAGTGAGGACTACTAATGCTATCATCTCGACCGGTCACTCCGCTCCCCTCTTAGTCCTCCTTCGTTCTCATTTCCTAAAGAGAACAATGAAAGAAAAAGGGTGAGCTCAACTAGCCCAAGAAGAAATATTACGACTAAGATAATGCGTAAAAAAATTATCATTAGCCTTGATAGTGTTAAACTGATAAAATATAACAAACATCAAGTTTAACTGCAGAAGAACAAACAATCCATTAGAAGAGTCAAGTAGAATAAAATCTACTATCTTCTATGATTTAAAAGGTTTTTCAATACTTTTATCATTTGAGACTCGACAATAAATAATCCACATCATCCTGCTTGGCGGGCCAAGGATATTCATTAGTATCACAATCATAAATTATTCATGCACTACGGGCCAAGGATATTCGTGTTTTCATCAATGGTCATGATCATACCAACAACTATCCATCAATGCACTACGGGCCAATGAGGACTTTTACCACATCATTTGTAACATTACGGTCATGATTATACCAAATAATCCCTGGTCATAATCATACCAAGTCCATCTATGCACTACAGGCCATAAATAACTTTCAACAGAATATAAACATGAGGATGAAGACAATGATATAGGAATTCAATAAAACAAGTTCAAGAATTAATTTATCCAGGAACCAATAACGTCCAAATTGTCAACATGATAATGCTTTGTGGTGTAAAATTCAAGAATGCTTAGAAGAATATTTCCATGAAAAGATACTGGATGAAGCGCAAATATCAAGGATATTCCACTAATTTCATGGAGTATAGAAGTCAAAACTTTAACCAACTGAGTATAATAAAGAATGGAATAACAAAAGAAATCACCGTGTATGCGATAGAGCCCTTACGCATACGAGTTATTCCAATGAATAATGAATAACGGAACCGGATGTCATGCGTAAATGCACGCATGTGATGTTCCAATGAGAATGATAAATAATAGAACCAGGTCATGCATAAAGCACAGACAGGAAGTTCCAATAGAATAATAAAGAACGGAACCAGATCATGCGTAAAGCACAGATAGGATGTTCCAACAGAATGATAAATAATGGAACCAGGTCATGCGTAAAGCACAGACAGGATGTTCCAACAGAATGATAAATAATTGAATAACAAAAGAATTTCACCAAGTATAGGTAGCCCGCGTATACAGGTTATTCTAACAGAATAATAAAGAATGGAATAACAGAAGTTCTCTTCATGAATACAAAAGAAATAATAACCCTTACCTTAGAAGAATCTGGATATATAGGAGTAGTGAAGTAGCAGAATATTTTTCTTCTTTCTCTCTATAATTTCTCTCTCTAGAGTTTCAGTGAATTCGTAAGAAATAACGAAGGAATGAGCTTCTATTTATAGGAGAATGGAAGGGGTACTATTAAGAAACAGACGCAACCGTTATTTTTTTAAAATTTACGGATGAAACAACACAACTTCACGGTTCCTAAGATTCAATATTCATTTTCAAGGAGTTGGCCAATGAGAAAAATGAACACATGCCAATATAATAGCCTTGACTAATTAGAATGCATCCTAATTTGCAAGTTGTCAATAATGCTGCATGAGTGGAGAAGTCTGGCCAATTAATATCTAGGCTTTAAAAAGCATCCCATAATCTGCCAAATAAAGCTAGCCATTCTTTGAAAATAATTAAGCCCCCCCACCCCTTATCAACATCATCAATATATATATATATATATATATATATATCCACCAAATTCACTCCACCCGTGAATTGAGTTTGTATAATCTCTAGTAGACAATAATTGTATTCAAACTCACAGTTATGTTTTGTCGTATTGTACACGACAGTTGTATTAGTAAGTTGTATTTGAATTTTGTACCATGTATCTGACGACCCAAGATGGGTGATGTATACCTAATTTTAGGGGCGTCACAATACACTCGATAATCTAGAGAGAAAAAGAGATTAAACTTATGAATTCTGGTGTGATTTTCAATTCTAACTTAGCCTTCTATTTATAGGAAAATGTTAGCACGCCGAAGCAGACTTGACCTGTAACCTGATGGCTTTACCTGGTACTATTCTACCCACCAAAAATCAGCCATCTTCCCCAACAACCAAAAGTGGGGCCCACCCATTTCTAGAATTTTTCACCAAAATCATTTATAAACCTAATTTCCGAATCAATCACCTCTTAAAATTCATAACAAATTATACGTTCATTTTTAACGGTTCAAAATTTGTGGACATATACTCAACTTATATATGTATAACATATCCAAAAATCACAACGATCCAACGGTCGGATTAAATATTATAACTCATACAATAAAGTTGTAAGAACACCGATTTGATCTTTTAATACCTCCAATCCGACAAAATACTAATAAAACACCTCAACATTAACTCTTTCATTTATAACCACATAAATAAATCCATCATTTATATCTACATCAAATAAATATTTCTTTATCATATAAATCAATAATTAATTATTTACAAATAATATTACGAGAATCACAATAATGACAACCAGCGCGGTTCCTGGAAGAGGGGCTTTCAGATAAGGATTTTCTCTTCGCTAGCAATTAGGTGACCAAACCTCTCTTGATGTAACTTTCTAGACATTGCTAATAATGCTATCTAATAATATTATTCAAATAATATGAATTATTGATCGATATAATGGAAATACATGCGGTGACAATTATTGAAACAACAATAATATAAAATATCAACGCAAAGAATTATTGAATCAATAAAATAAAATATTAAATATAGATTATTGTAACAATTATTGAGTAGTGTCTTCTCACGTAAGAATCAATAATTGAAAAAATCATGCAATAAAGAGGTCTTCTTTAAACAACGCGTATTACTTTACTTTACCAACGGGGTATTCCAACAGTGTTAACGGTAACGATTATGCCGTTATTTATAAAAAACTCAATTTTGTTGTTTTCTTCATCCGAAAGTTATTCTGTTATGGGGCCCACAAATGGTTTTAACTTGGCATTTAAATATTCCCAAAAAAAAAGAATATTCCACGACCAAACGAATATTCCCCGACAAAAATGAATATTTTATAACCACTTGCGTATTTTGAAAAATTTACACATTTCACCCATAACCAAAGCATTAAATCAAATTAACACATTATTATTCACAATAATAAATAGAGGAAATTCGATTTTATTCATTAAAAAGTTGGGGTCTTACAATTTCTCCCTATTGACGCGCAATTAGGTGACCAAACCTCTCCTTGACAGAACTTCTGGACATCGTTAATATTGTAAATAATAATATTAATAACTTTGTCATCTCAATTATTGATTTAATAATATATAAAATATCGACAATAATTGAATCAAATAATGTGAGATATTATTCAACAATTACTATAGCAATAATTGAACAAAATTGAGTGACTTCTCACGTAAGTATCAATAATCAATACCGTGTGCTACTATGCAACCACGCATTTTACTGTACTTTTAACACTGGGTGTTTCAATAGTTAACGGTAAAACTTCCGTCGTTATTTTCATAAAAAGATATTTTTATCGTTTTCTCAATCCACAACTAAAAAATGGTCATTTGTGATGGCCAAAATCCATCACAAAAAATAGGAAAACCATCTCGAAAGGTTTTCGTGATGGCTTTAAGCATCACAATGGTCATCTTGTATACGTCCATCATGAAAGGTTTTATGTGATGGTTTTGGCAATCGCGCAAACGCTTAGTGCTTTTGTGATGATTAATATAATCACATTAACACATAATCTATTGTGATTGTCAAAGTAATCACAAAAAAAACATGACTTAACAGATCAAATATAAGAATGTGAATCTCTATTTACGTATAATTTATTTCACTGTATTAATTGTATCAAATGATACTTGTAGGATTCGAACCCTCTCCCCATTTGCAAACTAAATAACGAGTATTACCACTACACCAAAGCCCAGATCATGATTACAATTTTAAAACAAAATATAACAGGAAACATATATGAGTTGACTTACTAAACAAAATTACTTTCACATAAGATTTGGTGATTGCAATGGCAGTCACAAATACTTTATAATGATGGTAAAATTAGTCATCACTGAGAGCCATCATATATTTTATTGTTTTGTGATGGCTTGAAAATTCCATCACAAAATACCATCTTTTTGTAATTACAAATAAAAGTCGTCACAAAAATATATCTTTTTAATGATTGTCACGGCCGTCATAAAATATTGTTTTGATTATTTCTTACATTAAAATATATAGTGCCAGCTTAAATGTAATCACGAAAAGGGTATATCTATAAGTGATGACTTAGTGCGTCACAAAAAAAAAATTATTTTGCGTGAAAAAATCGGTGTGATTGACATGACCATCACAATTATAATACATTGATGGCAATATTAGTCATCACTAAGAGCCATCATATATACTATTATTTTGTGATTGCTTAAAAAGTCCATCACAAATTACTATCTTTTGTGATTGTTTTTAAAAACTGTCACAAAGTTCCGTCACGTATTCTTATTTTTCTAGTAGTGATCCAACAATAATTCCGTTGTGGGGTCCACCAATGATTGTGTCGTCGTACGAATATTCCCTGTTAAAACGAATATTCTCCGACCAATCGAATATTACATAACAACTTGCGTACTTTGCAAAATTTATAAATATTACCCACAACTATAACATTATATCAAATTCATTCCATAATATTTAAAAATGATATTTATAGAAAAATCATCTTTATTAAAAAGTTGGGGTCTTACAACCTCCCCTTCTTATTAAATTTCGCCCTCGAAATTAGGGTACGTACCTGGTATATCGAAGAGGTAAGGATACCTTGATTTCATTTTAGATTCTAACTCCCAGGTCATTTCCTCAACATCGTGGTTTCTCCACAAAACTTTGACTTGAGCTATAACCTTGGAGCGTAGAGTATGTTCCTTCTTATCCAAGATTTCAACAGGAACCTCTTCATACATTAAATCTTCCGCTATTTCGTCCGGTTCCAACTCAATAATGTGGTTCGGGTCTTCCACATATTTATGTAACATGGATATGTGGAAAACGTTATGAACACGAGACATACTTGGCGGTAAAGCGAGTCTATAGGCCACAGTTCCTACTCGATCGAGGATTAAAAATGGGCCGATAAATCGAGGATTGAGCTTTCCTCTCTTTCCAAATCTCATAACTCCTTTCCATGGAGCAACACGTAACAACACATGATCTCTTATATCGAATTATACGTCCTTTCGATGAAGATCAACATAACTCTTTTGTCTATCTTGTGAGATTTTTATACGTTGTCGAATCGTTTAAATCGTTTCCGTAGTCATATGTACCAACTCCGGTCCCAACAACGTTGCTTCACCCACCTCATCCCAGCATACTGGAGAATAACACTTTCTTCCATACAACGCCTCGAATGGAGCCATGCCAATACTTGTTTGATAACTGCTGTTGTAGAAAACTCCACCAATGGTAAGAACTTGTCCCAACTTCCTTGAAGTCAAGGACACGAGTCTTAATAGATCTTCAAGAGTTTGAATTGTTCTCTCGATTTGGCTGCATGCGAGGATGATATGCTGAGCTAAATCGTAAATCTGTGCCCATAGCTTTTTGCAAACTAACCCAAAATCTTGAAGTGAATCTTGGGTCTCGATCAGAAACTATGGATACTGGCATACCATGAAATCATACAATCTCGTTTATGTACATACGAGCAAGACGTTTAAGTGTATAAGTTTCTCGTATCCGTAAGAAATGAGCAGACTTGGTCAATCTATCAACAATGACCCAAATCGCATCTATGCCTTGAGAAACCTTGGGAAGACCGGTAATGAAATCCATGGCAATGTGCTCCCACTTCCATTCTGAAATTTCAAGTGGTTGCAATGGACCTTTTGGTACTTGATGCTCACTTGACTTCGTTGACAAGTTAGACACCTTGAGATAAACAAATATTTATCTCTCTTTCATATTGCTCCACCAAAATGTATGACGAAGATCACGATACATTTTGGTACTCCTGAGATGGATTGCAAACGGTGTGTTGTGCGCCTCCATCATGATTTTATACTTTAAATCATGGTCGTTAGGAACACAAAGTCTGGAGTTGACTCGAAGTATTCCTTCTTCATCAATTCTTGCTTCCGGCATAGCACCTTCTTGTACTTTCTTCCTCATACGTATCAACTCTAGGTCTGTAGCTTGAGCAACTTTAACTTTATCAATTAAAGTCGGTTCTACTCGTATATTCGCCATCATCACATGGGTCCCTGGAGTCTTTAACTCTATCTCCATCCTTTGCGTTGACAATATCGCACTCGTACTTGCATATGATCTTCTACTCAATGCGTCAGCTACCACGTTCGCTTTTCCAGGATGGTATTGGATGGTATGATCATAATCTTTCAACAGTTCAAGCCAACGTCGTTGTCGCATGTTGAGTTCCTTTTGAGTAAAGAAATATTTGAGGCTTTTATGATCCGTAAAGATCTCCACTTTCTCTCCATACAAGTAATGCCTCCAAATTTAAAGTGCGAAGACAACATCTGGCAACTCTAGATCATGAGTAGGATAATTCCTCTTATATTCTTTGAGTTGTCTTGAGGCATATGCTATGACTTTCTCATATTGCATGAGAACACATCCTAACCCTTTGCCCGAAACATCACTGTAGATGACAAATCCCTCCGAGGCGGATGGTATTGTCGAGCAGTGTCTTTGAAATGAGTCTCCTCTTGAGTTCTTGAAAACTCTTCTCACATTCCTCGCTCCAATCGAATTTTGTGTCTTTCATAGTCATCTGAGTTAATGGAGTAGCGATTCGAGAAAATCCTTCCACGAATCTTCGATAATAACCAGCTAAGCCGAGAAAGCTACGTACTTCGGTCACTGATTTTGGTTGCTCCCAGCTTTTGAATAGCTTCAATCTTTGCTGGGTCAACTGATATTCCATGACTTGATACTACGTGCCCAAGGAATGCTACTTCCTCAAGCCAGAACTCGCATTTCTTCAACTTGGCATAAAGCTTGTATTCACGAAGCTTTTGGAGTATCAGCCTCAAGTGTTGCTCATGATCTTCACAGTTTTTGGAATAAATAAGGATGTCATCAATAAAGACGACCACAAAGTGATCCAAATATTCTTTGAATACTCGGTTCATCATATCCATGAAGGCAGCAGGAGCATTAGTCAATCCAAAGGACATGACTAGGAATTCATAATGCCCATACCGAGTTCTGAAAGCCGTCTTTGGAATGTCATTGGTTCTAATCTTTAATTGGTGATATCCTAACGAAGATCAATCTTTGAAAAGAATTTGGCTCCTTGCGGTACCGGTCAAACAGTCATCAATACGTGGCAATGGGTACCTATTTTTGATGGTGACATGATTCAACTCCCGATAATCAATACAAAGTCGATATACTCCCATCTTTCTTCTTCACGAATAGAATAGAAGCACCCAAGTAAAAGTACTAGACGAATAAAGCCAATGTCTAACAATTCCTGCAGTTTGGTCTTTAACTCCACGAAGTTCAATAGAGTCATTCGATATGGGGCTTTGGAAATGGGTTTTGTCTGCGGTTCAAGGTCGATACAAAATTCAATTTCACGCTCTGGGGTAGGCCAGGAAGTTTTTCAGGGAATACGTCAGGAAATTTATTATCAATAGAAATATCATTCAAAGCTGACGTATTTTTGTTTAGATTCATGACATGAGCTAAGAAAGCTTGACATCCGTTTTTTAATAAACGAATAGCTTTATGGCTTGAGATGACAGTGATTGATTTTAATGGTTTGGTTGCTTGAATTCGCATAATAGGTTGATTAGGAATATGAAAGCTAACAACCTTATGAAAATAATCAATTTTTGCATGATGAGTAGTTAAGCAATCAATCCCTAGAATCACATCAAATGCAAGTACTTTTAATGAAATAAGATCGACAGGTAATGTGAAGGTACTGATTTGAACCAAACAAGACTTATAAACAGTGGATGTAATAAAGGTTTCTCCCAACGGAGTTTCCACAAATAAGTCAAAGTCTAATTTCTCCATAGTCAAATTTAATCATTGAGCGCAAGTAGGAGAAATAAAAGAATTGGTAGAACCGGTATCAAATAAGGTATAGACTTCGTTAGAGTTTATGATAAGCTTACCCGTGATGACCTCGTTCGGGTTGCTTGCTTTCTGGGAGGTCACAACAAACGCTCTCCCTTGCACTACCGGCTTTGACTTTTCTGGGACGGCCTTTGGTGCCTCCATCTTAGCTGAACTTGTCTTCGGTGAATGACAAAATCGGGCTAGGTGACCTTCTCTTCCACAACTATAACATGCTTTGGACGACATCGCGTAGTTTGGACTGATGTGTCCCTCCCCTCCGCATTTGAAGCATATAATAGGTGGTCGTTCTCCTTCCTTAACAAAGGGTGCTGGTGCTGACGTCTTTCCATCATTGTTAAATCTCCTCTTCTTGAAATGTCCATTCTTATTATTTTGGCCCTGATTACCAAAGTGGTTACCATTTCGCTTTATTGATTCCTCCACGCTTGTTGTCACCGCTTCATGATGGCTTCTCTCACCTTTGGTATTATCATTTCTTTGTTGCTTTTCTCTTGGTTGCGTTGACTCGTTATCGCACTCCAATAACTGAGCCCTATTTACAACATCTGAATACAAATATAGTTTATGAGAAATTAGATATTGACGTATCTCGGGTTTCAAACCTCTTAGAAACATCCGCGTTATTCTCTCCTTATTGTCAACCAAGTGAGACGCAAACCAGGACAACTCGACAAACTTAGCTTCGTACTGCGACACGGTCATATTGTTCTTCTCTAACTTGATAAACTCTACCTCTTTCATGTGATGAATACTTTCGGGAAAGTACTTGTCGTTGAATAGTTCTTGGAACTTCTCTCAAGACATCTTCAGTGCGGCAGGTTGAGTACACTTTACCGATTCCCACTAGTAATCTGCCTCTCCTCGCAACATAAAGGTGGCAAAGGGAACCTTTTTCTCCTCGGAGCATCCCAAGATATCAAATATCTTGGTGATCTACTTTATCCACGTCTCCGCCTTAAGTGGTTTTGGTTCTCCAATAAACTCCGGTGGTCCCAGCTCCTTGAACTGTTTAGCGGTGATCGTCCGAGAATTGCCAGTGTTTCCACCTGTATTTTGGACAGGAGTCTTTCTTGCCTGATGTTGTACGAATTGCATAAAGCTCCTAAACATTTCGTCGTTCGCCATTTGATCGGTGTTGTTGTTCACCTGAGAATTATTGCCTTCCTGATGCACATTATCATGGGTGTTGATTTGTGGTGACTCAACGGTCTCCTGTGCTCCATTGATATTCTCAACATTCTCGGATGTCATTTTTAGATACTGCCACAAAACAAGGGTTAATTGACATGTAACATATTATCACTATACTCACGATCACCAATTAAATACCAAATAAACTTAGGTAGGTCATACTAGCGAAGGAATTCCTGTCTCTCCCTCCTAGTTCTAGTCTCACATCTTAGCCGGATCATATCCTAAGCTTTGATACTAATCGTGGCGCCCCAAAATAGGTATACATCACCTATTCGAGTCGCCAAATACATGGTACATAATACAAATACAACCTTAAATATACAACATGAGCTCTGAGTTTTAATACAAATATTGTTTTCTAGACAGTATTCAAACTCAAAATAAGTCCTCAATACATTCATTATCACACTATTTCATAGAATAGTGAGGACTACTAATGCTATCATTTGGACCATCACTCCGTTCCCCGACTAGTCCCTGCTACGTTCTCATTTCCTGAAGAGAACAATGAAAGAAAAAGGGTGAGCTCAACTAGCCCAGTAAGAAATATTACGACTAAGATAATGCAGAAAAAAATTATCATTTGCCTTCAACAGTGTTAAACTGATAAAATATAACAAACATCAAGTTTAACTGCAGTGGAACAAGCAATCCATTAGAAGAGTCAAGTAGAGAATAAAATCTACTATCTTCTATGATTTAAAAGGTTTTTCAATACTTTTATTGCTGAGACTCAGCTTAATAAATAATCCACATCATTCCTGTACTACGGCCAAGGATATTCATTAGTATCACAACCACAAATTATCCATGCACTACGGGCCAAGGATATTCATGTTTTCATCAATGGTCATGATCATACCAATAATTGTCCATCAATGCACTACGGGCCAATGAGGACTTTTACCACATCATTTGTAACATTACGGTCATGATTATACCGAATAATCCCTGGTTATAATCATACCAAGTCCATCTATGCACTACAGGCCATAAATGACTTTCAATGTAATATAAACATGAGGATGAAGACAATGATATAGAATTCAATAAAACAAGTTCAAGAATTAATTTATCCAGAACCAATAACGCCCAAATTGTCAACATGATACCGCTTTGTGGTGTAAAATTCAAGAATGCTTAGAAGAATATTTCCATGAAAAGATCTTTGGATGAAGCGCAAATATCAAGGATATTCCACTAATTTCATGGAGTATAGAAGTCAAAACTTTAACCAACCGAGTATAATAAAGAATGGAATAACAAAAGAAATCACCGTGTCGCGATAGACCGCACGAGACGGAGTTATTCCAATGAATAATGAATAACGGAACCAGTCATGCGTAAACGCATTGCATGTGGATGTTCCAATGTAATGATAAATAATGGAACCAGTCATGCGTAAAACACGCATGTGATGTTACAACAGAATAATAAAGAACGGAACCAGGTCATGCGTAAAGCACAAACAGGATGTTCCAACAGAATGATAAATAATGGAACCAGGTCATGCGTAAAGCATAGACAGGATGTTCCAACAGAATGATAAATAATTGAATAATAGAAGAATTTCACCAAGTATAGGTAGCACAGATATCTGAAGTTATTCCAATGAATAATAAAGAATGGAATAACAGAAGTTCTCTTCATGAATACAAAAGAAATAGTACCCCTTACCTTAGAAGAATCTGGATATATAGGAGTAGTGAAGTAGCAGAATATTTTTCTTCTTTCTCTCTATAAATTCTCTTTCTAGAGTTTCAGTGAATTCGTAAGAAATAACGAAGGAATGAACTTCTATTTATAGGAGAATGGAAGGGGTACTGTTAAAAAACGGACGCAACAGTTATTTTTTTAAAATTTACCGATGAAACAACACAACTTCACGGTTCCTAAGTATCAGTATTCATTTTCAAGGAGTTGGCCAATGAGAAAAATGAACACATGCCAATATAATAGCCTTGACCAATTAGAATGCATCCTAATTTGCAAGTTGTCAATAATGTTGCATGAGTGGAAAAGTCTGGCCAATTAATGTCTAGGCTTGAAAAAGCATCCCACAATCTGCCAAATAAAGCTAGCCATTCTTTGAAAATAATTAAGGCCCCCCCCACCCCTTATCAACATCATCAATATATATATATATATATATATGAACATCATTCCACCAAATTCAGTCCATCCGTGAATTTGGTTTCCTGCCCCCAGGTAACCTAATTATATATATATAATACAAAAATTGAGATAACTTCTCCCGATTATTTTGAAAAATGAGTAGGTGGGGGTTCATAAAATACGATAAAATTTACAATAAATACTTCATAAAAAAAATCCCCTCAATATTTTTAACAACATACATCATCATTATTATAATTCACAATATTAATCGACCAGGTCGTTCCCAGGAAAGAGGGGCCTTTCCAATAAGGATTTCTCCCTATTGGCGCGCAATTAGGTGACCAAACCTCTCCTTGACAAAACTTCTAGACATCGTTAATATTGCAAATAATAATATTAATAACTTTGTTATCTCAATTATTGATTTAATAATATATAAAATATCGACAATAATTGAATCAAATAACGTGAGATATTATGAAACAATTACTATAACAATAATTGAACAAAACTGAGTGACTTCTCACGTAAGCATCAATAATCAATATCGTGTGCTACTATGCAACCGCGCGTTTTACTGTACTTTTAACACTGGGTGTTTCAACAGTTAACGGTAAAACTTCCGTCGTTATTTTCATAAAAAGATATTTTTATCGTTTTCTCAATCCGACAATAATTCCGTTGTGGGGTCCACCAATGATTGTGTCGTTGTACGAATATTCCCTGTTAAAACGAATATTCTCCGACCAATCGAATATTATATAACAACTTACGTACTTTGCAAAATTTATAAATATTACTCATAACTATAACATTATATCAAATTCATTCCATAATATTTAAAAATGATATTTATAGAAAAATCATCTTTATTAAAAAGTTGGGGTCTTACAACCTCCCCTTCTTATGAAATTTCGCCCTCGAAATTAGGGTGCGTACATGGTATGTCAAAGAGGTAAGGATACCTTGATTTTATTTCAGATTCTAACTCCCAGGTCATTTTCTTAACATCGTGGTTTCTCCACAAAACTTTGACTTGAGGTATAACCTTGGAGCGTAGATTATGTTCCTTCTTATCCAAGATTTGAACAGGAACCTCTTCATACATTAAATCTTCCGCTATTTCGTCCGGTTCCAACTCAATAATGTAATTCGGGTCTTCCACATATTTACGTAACATGGATATGTGGAAAACGTTATGAACACGAGACATACTTGGCGGTAAAGCGAGTCTATAGGCCACAGTTTCTACTCGATCGAGGATTAAAAATGGGCCGATGAATCGAGGATTGAGTTTTCCTCTCTAATACTAGTTAATATGAGTCATAGAAATATGAGTCAATCCTAATGCTAGTTAATTGTTAACACATACATAAGATAATACTTTATCCAAAATACAAATAATTAAACATTTTCTAAGTTTATTTTGTTAATATCTCTCGGCATGATGCTTTGAAGTTCTTGAAAAGAAACCTAGTATCCAACTAAAGACATTTTCTTTTGACAAGAACCTCTAATACACGCACGTAACACTGTTTTGAAACCCGGTCCACACCGATTGTTCCAACTGGTTGAACCGGGACCTGGTTCTATCTCCGATCCGATTTCGCCTGGGTTGAACCAATTTGTTTAAAATCTAGATTGAACTTGTTGACCATAGGTGGAACCAGTGGTCGGTAAAACCAGTTAAGTTGAGCCGGTGAACCAGTTTTTTTATTATTTTTAAATATTTTTTGTACCAAAATAGTTTTAATATTAAAATTAACCACTTTTAGTAATATTTTAACTCAATTTTATTATGTTTAGATAATAAAAAATGAGATTTTTTAAAATTTTATTAATTATTAATAATATATATTTTTATATATTTATAATGTTCAGGTTCAATAACGGTTCAACTACTAGTTGAGTTAGTGACACATCCGCCCCGATAACTTTTCTGGTTCGATGACTAGTCCGGTTTTGAAAACATTGGTACATAATTTCATATCTTCGGGTCATTCACTATAATAAATATTATTTAGTAGGAAAGATGTATTTATATCAAATTTTATTTCTAAAAGTAAAAGTATTATTCTAAATAGTACTCCCTCCATGTCCAAAAAAATGAGTAAAGTACAAGTTACACACATATTAAGAAAAATAAAAATAGAGAAAAGAGAGTAAAAAAGTTCTAAATTTACTCTTAAAGACCCATAATATTATATAAAGTGATTAGTAGTTTTATTTTTTTATACTAATGAACCTCACTAAATGACATGTTTATCCTTCAACATTTATATTTTATTTCATAATTTTGGGGACAAAAAAAATTATATGTTTAATCATTCTTTTGAGCACAGAAGGAGTAATTTTTTAAAAGTAATTAAAAACTATGTTTGAATCTATAAAAATTTATATGTTATTAGTTGAGAAAAATTAAAAGCTTAGGACCTCAAAAGTAATGAAAAAGAGCCATCAAGTATTTACCTCTAGAAATTAAATATTCAAATGGGCAAGACTCGAGATAAAAAAAATCATAAGAATTACAATAGCTTTTTTGATAGATATATGTAGACCTGACAATTTATTATCCAAACTCAAGGGTCACTCAATCCACTAGTTAAATTTAAGGTTCTTTACAGAAATATACAACAATTAGAAAGTAATTACACCATTAGTGCATCAACAAAATAATTACAAAAAGAGTGTAATTAGGACCCATATTTCAAAAATAGTACAATTCACATTAATAAGGAAACCTAAAATCAAGGAAAAATAACTGCCATAATTAATAATTTAAATTCAAATATTTGGGATCTAACAACAAAAATAAATTCAAATTCAAAATAATAATTCAAATTCAAATCTTCATCTCCCTCACATACACTTTGAAATAATAGTTAACAAATAAATAAATAAATAAAATATTTGTACATGTAAATTGGGCTCTATTTCAGTTTTTACTTTTTTAGTTCTCTCTTCCCGCCGACTTCTCTTCCGCTACTCCGCCCCTACACCGCCGCGAATCTCCGTTGTCCAAAACGCCAATGAGAAGAAGAAGAAGATTCGCCCTACAAAAAGTTTAAAAATAAATAGATGTAACTTTACTGTTCTGAATTTTTTTTTATGACTATTTTGTTACTCATAAATACTCAATAGTTACCTTCGTATGAATGGTTGGCTACCAACTGCATCACATTCAAACGAAATTGGTAACTTAATAAAATTGAATTGGTTACCTTGGTCTGAAGGTTTGGCTACTAACTGCACTATGAAAAAACTGCAGGTGTTGATGTGAATTGGTTACCTTGGTATGAAGGTTTGTTTACCTTGATCTGAAGGTTTGGTTACCAACTGCACTAAGAAAAAATTTAAAGTGTGGAGGTTGATTGGTTACTTTGATATGCCAGTTTAGTTACCTTGGTATGAAGGTTTGGTTACTATCATCCAGTATTTGAAGGAACACATTGAACACGTCAGAATAGGCTTTCTCAATCTCATCAAACAAAATGACTTCATATGACCTCTTGCGGACTGTTTTTGTCAACTGACCTCCTTCGTCATACCCAACATAACCAGGTGGAGCTCCTATTAACCTTGAATCTGCATGCTTTTCCATATACTCACTCATATGTATTGGGCCATTAGTATCGATAGTAACCTTGAAACTGCACCGCTCTTGGTAGTTGCTTCTGTTGGGGCATCAGTACCGATAGTGGTAGGGAAAGCTCCATTGAGAATTGGTCCAACAACTGGTGCTGCAATATCTAATTTCCTGAAGAGGCGGAACTATGCTGCACCTGGCAGAATATAACACAAGCAAATAACAAATCTTCAGCCTCAAAAACTTTTGCAATATTATATCTAACTTGGCTCCAACTAAGCAACACTTTCTGAGTACCCTAAGAAAAGAACTAAAGTAAAAATAGATAAGAAGATGAGCCATCTCTATGCACTTGAACCTTTAAGATAGCTATTTTATCGGTAATTCAGAATGCAGAAGCCTCCTTTGTACAGTATTAAATCCCAATAAATTAAGGATATATATATATATATATATATATATATATATATAGAAATATATATATTTCTATATATATATATATAAATAATACGTTGAATGAAGAAGAAGAGTGATGACTAAGTAATGCAGTTGTTCTAGATGAGGAGAGAGATAAGAAGCCATGTGGTTAACTAATCCCTAAATTAAGGAATCCTAATTGCATACTAATTCCCTAAATTAAGGAATCCTAATTGCACCAATATTGTAAATAAATATGAAATTGTATTAATTGTGTAAATATTTTAAGAGTACACTATTGTTGTAATTATTTTCAAAAATGTAATAGAATATGTAATTCATCCTTAAATTTAAGGATTTTGACATGCGTAAATGTAACCCATTCAAAAATGGGTCTCTTTTACTTGGCCCATTTAGACCCAACCCGTAACAACCTAACCCGCATGTGGCCATGTCCGTTTGTTTATATTTAATAGGCTTAAATATAATTTACTACCCTAAACTATAGGTCATATTCCACTTCGGTTATCTACCTTTCAATTTTGTCAATTAGATGATTGAACTATCAATTTTTTTCACTTTGGTTCAATTAAGTCTGTCACGTCATAAATTGATGACGTGGCTCGCTGACTGGACAAATTAATGCTGATGTGTACTAAAAAAATTAAGTTTTCAAAATTTTTTTATTATATTAGAGGGCAAAAATGTAAATAAACAAAAAATCATTAACAAAAAAATTATTTGATAAAGGCTAAACAAATAATTTTACAGTTTTAAACAAATAATTTTTTAAAACAAATATTTAAGCCTTTTAAGAATTACTCCTTGGCCTCCATTCTTTAAAACTAATTTATAATTTTAAGATAAATAGTTAATTATAAAATAGAAATAATTCTTTTTATGTATTTAATATTATCAACGATTACTATATACTATAACTTTTTAAGGATTTTATATTATCGACAGTTACTATATATAACTAACTAAAATACAATACATTCAAATCAAGTTTAATAAAAACGACAAATTCATTTAAACATCCAAAAGTATTTTACAGTTTTAAACAAATAATTTTTTTGTTAATGATTTTTTGTTTATTTATATTTTTTCCCTCTAATATAATAAAAAAATTTGAAAACTTAATTTATTTTTAGTACACATCAGCATAAATTTGTCTAGTCAGCGAACCATGTCATCAATTTATGACGTGACAGACTTAATTGAACCAAAGTAGAAAAAATTGATAGTTCAATCATCTAATTGACAAAATTGAAAGGTGGATAACCGAAGTGGAATATGGCCTATAGTTTAGGATAGTAAATTATATTTAAGCCTATTTAATATTACTTTTATTTAAAAAAATTCATATTAATATCCAATTATAAGTTGACTCTACCTATTTCATACTCTCTTTATAATTAGTCATCACTCCTTATTTTGCAAACAATTTTACGTTTTTATGAATTTTTTATTGTTTTGAAACAGGTTGAGTTTTATTGTTTAGAATACTTAAAGCAATTTATGTTTTATTGTTCAAAAGAACTTGAAATAATTTTCGTTTTAATGTTTAATTGTTTAAAGACACTTAAAAATATATGTAAAAGAATGTAATAAACCCGTGAGTCACCCAACCCATGATGTGACGCCCCCAAAATTAGGTATACATCACCCATTCGCCAGATACATGGTACAAAATTCAAATATAACTTCATTTATACAACTGTTGAACTGTCGTATAGAATACGACCACAGTTAACTGTGAGTTTTAATACAAATGTATGTAACTCTCATGATGCCTTGACCACAACCTTACAATGGTACTTTACATAAAAGTATAGTGAAAAACTGTTTTAGAAATTAAAATCTTTGGGAAGTGCTCAAGGAAACCTTCGTATATGGGACACCATGCGTCTAGATTATAATAGATATCATATGTCCACAAAATTATCCTTAGTTGACCAAATAGACCACAAAGAAAAACGAGAAGATTACTATCATCTTCTTTCCAATGGTGAGTCTTTTCTTGACATATAACTATCTCCACTGTCTCCAAGTGCAAATTATATTTCAAATAAACTCCAAGATCATATAGGTAGTGCTTGTAAATATATTCAGCAAGTGTATGTGCACAACCATGTCTTATGAGAACACGAGATTGTATGTCATTAGACATCTTGTATGATAGTGGCAAAACACCCTTCCAAAGTTGGGTTCGCCTCACCCTATTTGATTCACCAAATATAACTACTAATTGATATATAGAATATAACACACTTTTCTATACTGTTTAGGGAGAACCTCCACAGCTAGAGACCACCGTTCTATTCCCCTGTTATCCCCACTCGACCCGGCAACACTCTTATTACCTGAAAGGAATTGTGAAGCAGAAAGGGTGAGCACAACTAGCCCAGTAAAAAATATCATGACTAAAGCTAATTTACACTATCAATAGCCTTCATCATCAATAAATCAGAGATTTAGAACATATGGTAGTTGATAAAAGTTTTCGACCATAGTTGCAGCAGAACGAACAATCCATTAGAAGAGTCAAATAGACCATCAGGTCTATTATCTTCTCCATGTTAAAAGTCCACCAATAATGTTTTATTCCTGTAACATCAATCAACAATTCCTGTCCACAATTATATGAATAACTCATAATCATAATTGTGATTCTAAATTCTCTTCGCACCTGTATGTAAGATAATTTTCATCACCTATCTTCACCTGAAACATCAAAAATCATGGTTATACCAAATCACAATTCTTGTTCATAATCATACTAATAAATTCATCTTTACACTACGGCCAAAGATATTCATTAACAATTCATCTTTGCACTACAAGCCAAAGACATACAACTGTATTTTAGAAAAGTCAAGTAGAGCATGATATCTACTATCTTCTACAAATTAAAAGTGTATAACCAATATTTTATCACTGAGACTCAGCTTAATAAATAATCCACATCATTGAATTATCCATGCAATACGGCCAAGGATATTCGTTAGTATCACATCCATGAATTATCCATGCACTACGGCCAAAGATATTTATTATTATCACATCCATGAATTAATATTTCATCGCTGAGACTCAGCTCAATAATTAATCCACATCATCGAATCATCCTTGCACTACAGGCCAAGGATAATCATGTTTTCATCAACGGTCCTGATCATGCCATAAAATAATTCATCTTTGCACCCTTGGCCGAAGAGAATCTATAGCCATAATCATACCAAAACGTCCCATCAATGCACTACGCCAACGAGGAATTTTTTCCACATCATTTGTAACATTACTACCATGATTATACCGAATAATCCTCGGTCATAATCATACCAAGTCCATCTATGCACTACAGGCCACGATGACTTTCAACATAATATAAACATAAGGATGATGACAATGATATAAGAATTCAATAAAACAAGTTCAAGAATCAATTTATCCAGAACTAATAACGTCCAAATTGTCAACATGATACTTCTTTGTGGAGTAAAATTCAAGAATGCTCGTAAGAATATTTCCATGAAAAGATATGGATGAAGCGCAAATATCAAGGATATTCCACTAATTTCATGGAGTATGAAGTTAAAACTTTAACCAACCGAGTATAATAAAGAATGGAATAACAAAAGAAATCACCATGTATGCGATACTTAGAGATGACAGTTATTCCAACAGAATAATAATAACGGAACCAGTCGCAAAATTCACAATCGACTCGGATGTTCCAATGTAATAATAAAGAATGGAATAACAACAGAAATCACCATGCATGCAGATTGCAGATGATGCAGGTTATTCCAATGAATACTAAATAACGGAACCAGTCAAAGTAATACGCACCGGCGTGATATTCCGACGTAATAATAAATAATGGAACCGAATGTCCCAAAGAAAGCGCAGACGGTGATATTCCGTCGTAATAATAAATAATGGAACCGTGTCCCACAGTAACGCACGCATGTGATATTCCGGCGAATAATAAAGAACGAAATATTAGAAGAATTTCACCATGTATGCGGTACTTCGCATAAACAGGTTATTTCAACAGAATAATAAGAATGGAATAACAAAAGAATTTCACCAAGTATAGGGTAGCCCGCGTATACAGGTTATTCCAACAGAATAATAAATAATGGAATAACAGAAGTTCTCTTCATGAATACAAAAGAAATAATACCCCTTATGAGTACAACAAATAATATCCCCTACCTTAAGAAGAAGAGTACTTGATATATGAGTAGTGAAGTGGAAGAATACTTTTCTTCTTTCTCTCTATAGTTTATCTCTCTAGAGTTTCAGTGAATTCGTAAGAAATAATGAAGGAATGAGCTTCTATTTATAGAAAAATGGATCAGATAAGTAACTAACTCATGAACGGTCTGATTGATTTACTTTAATCGACGGTCCATATTTAAAACAAAATCTTTTAAATAAAATATAATTTATTCTATTTATAATCTAATAAAACGAATAACTTTATAAAAGATTTTACTATACAAATACTATCAATACTTATGCAAATACTATGCATAATAAAATATAATATATTCTAATTATTGTCTAATAAAATGTATAACTTTATAAAAGTATTTTGTTTTATATAAAAAGATTTTACTATTAGCCTAATAAAACGAATAAATTTATAAAAGTATTCTATTTTATATAAAAAACTTTTTTGTTTTATTACATTAATAATACCAATAAAAAAAAACCGAGTGACTTATCACATAAGCATTAATAACCAACACCGCGTAATACTACTATGCAACCACGCCAGACATCGTACTTTTACTTACTACCGGTAGTTCAATAGTTTTAATTGGTAACACTTCCGTGAATTATTTTATAAAAAGATAATTACATCGCTTTTCTAAATACGACAATGCTTTCGTCGTGGGGTCCACTAATGATTGTGTCTTGTCAGTATTTGGATATTCCCCGACAAAAAAAATATTTCCCGACCAATCGAATATTTTATAACAACTTGCATACTTTTCAAAATTTATAAATATTACCCACAACTATAATATTATATCAAATCCACACCATAATATTAAAAAAAAATATTTCGAGAAAATTAAATCTTTATTCATAAAATCTGGGGTCTCACACATGACAAAAAGGGTTAATATCCCATTGTGGTTGTCCAAGTTTAAGCATTACCCCACTAAACTTTAAAAATGAAATTAACAAACTGAACTTTTTAAAAGTTATTAACTAGGCCATTCTATCCAATTTATGGGATAGACGTGTGTCAAATAAGTTCTCCTATTTTCATACATGGCTTTTCAAAGAAAAAGGAAAAAACAAGTAAATGTTGATATGTCGAAGTTGGTTTCCAATGTGGATTATGCGGGAGAAAGGAAATGTATGTCTTTATAATGACCGTCAATTGTAGCGGCTTAAAGAACTGAAGAACTAAGGTTTAAATTTGTAATGACCCATAATTTTATTATTAATGGAAACAAGGAATTATTCGAAAATGTTTGTGTACATTTATATATGTGTGTATGTGAATTTATGTGATAAGAAGATATGGAAATATAAAAATTCAAAAATAAGAATTGAGAATGAATTAAATATGAAATTATAAATGATGAGGATATGTGACAAACTTAAGTTAGGAATTAACTAAGATTGGGAGAATAAGTCTTGTCTGACTTAATGAATAATTAAGATGATGAATTAATCAAGTGTGAGATTAATTCATGGAAGATGATGGAAAATAAATCCAAGATGTTAATTAATTAATTTATAAATTAAGTTGACAATAACGAATAGTTATGTCTTAAAATAAGATCAATTACATATTCTATTACATTTTTTAAAATAAATACAACAATAGTGCACTCATAAAATATTTACACAATTAATACACTTTCCATATTTATTTACAATATTAGTGCAATTAGGATTCCTTAATTTAGAGAATTAGTATGCAATTAGGATTCTTTAATTTAGGAGATTAGTATTAATTTACTTATTAAATTAAGTAATTAATAAGTAAACCATATAGCACCTCCACCACCTAAGCCTCCACCCCCACCTACACCTACTCCAGCACCTCCACCAAATCCTCCACCTTTCCTACCTCCAAGTCCGCCGCCACCCCCTAAGCCTCCACCGCCTCCCCGCCCACCTACCCTCCAAGCCTCCACCCCCACCTACACCTCCTCCAACACCTCCACCAAATCATCCACCTCTCCCACCTCCAAGTCCGTCGCCACCCCCACCACCAAGACCTCCACCACGCCCACCTCCACCATGCCCACCTCAAAATCCACCACGACCACCGCAGCCTCTGTGGTCACCAAAACGACAATCATCATCACGCCATCAAGTTTTATCGAGCTTGTCATCTCCAATAGCGACTGAAAACGACAAAACGACAATCATCATCACGCTCCGTCTCCCTCCGATGGTCGGCCGAAAACATCAATCGCTTTTTCGACGTCCTCCTCACCCCCATCCACGACGAGAATATATTGATGCAGAATAACAACTAATGGAGAATATATTGATCCACCTCCACACCTTCAGTTTTTTCATATTGCAATGGATTTCCAAGGTAACTAATTCAGTTTTATTAAGTTACCAATTATTTTGAATATAATGCAGTTGGTAGCCAAACCTTCATGCAGTTGGTTGCCAAACTTTTAGACCAAGGTAACCAATTCATACTGCAGGTGTGGAGGTACATTGGTTACCTTAATATAAATGTTTAGTTACCTTTATACCAAGGTTTGGTTACCTTTTTAAGAAGGTTTGATTATCAATATTACATTACACATCACTCTCTTATCTCTCTCTTTCCTATGCAGTGTTCTTATTTTTTTTTGGACATGAAATTGGGTCTCACCGGCGAAGGGGAGGAGAAAGATGACCTGCGAAGGGGAAGAGGAAGATGACGTTTCCAAACTTGGATTATTTGAATTTGAATTATTATTTTTGAATTTGAATTTATTTTTGTTGTTAGATCCAAGATATTTGAATTTAAATTATTAATTATGGCAGTTATTTCTCCTTGATTTTAAGTTTTCTTATTATTATGAATTGAATCATATACTAATTCCCTAAATTAAGGAATCCTAATTGCACTAATATTGTAAAAAAATATGGGAAAGTGTATTATTTTTATAATTATTTTTTGATGCACTAATAGTGTAATTACTTACTAAATATTGTATATTATTGTAAAGGAACCAATTGAATTTGTGTATTAGCCCAATGAGAATTAATATTGGGTGAACTAATGAATGCATGTTTGAATGAGAATTAAAAAGCCAAAGGCTTTGGTTACTAATAAAATTAGTTGGAGGGTAGTAAAAATTTATTTTGGGCCCAATGATTTAATCCTATAGTTATGGGTAGGAGGCCTAATAAAGAAATTGTCATGGCCCAAATTGTGGCCCAATAAGTAGGCCATTTTCTAGAAAGCTCTATGTGGGAAAAATAAAAATAATATAGTACTCCATCCCCCTTAAAATCCGGTCAAGTTAGCCTAGCGAGCAATGATGGATTATTTTTTTAGGCCATGAGGCCTTAGGATAGCCATGATGTCCTAAATTTTAGCCATGATGTCTTAGGTTAGGATAAGGTGTTAAATTCTTAGTTGGTAAGCCATGTGATGGAGGTGATGGATAGGAAGTAGCCATGATGGAGCACATTTTTTATTTTTTTAGACCATGTGATAGAGATGAGGTATAATGATGAAGCCTAATATAACTTGGGTGAGGTGTTTACGTAATCTCAACCGACCATTGGACAAAGAATTCTTATGGCGGTTAAATACGTATATATTATACATACATATGTTTATTGTATGTATGAGAATTCTCCTATAAATAGGATTCCCAAATTCATTGAGCAAATTGCTTGAAAATTTGCTAAGTGTGGTTAGAGAGAAAATAGTGAGAAAATGATAGAGAAATAAGAAATCCAAAGGAGGTTCTTGCAAGTTGGTGACTCAAGAGGAGATTTGGAAAGGAATGAGAGTGGAGGTTCTCTACAAATTCATCTCCAAGAGGAGGAGAGCTCACAAAAGATATGATATTTTCTCACAAGAAAATGTTTAAGTTTATAAGCATAGTTAGTCTTGTAGATAATTTTGTTTGCTTGGTTGTGGGAGTTTTGTTTTTTGTGGGATCATGAAGGATTCGAAGTTATAAGGATGGGTATTAGAAGGAGCATATGTGATTTGCATGCTTTATATGTGTTTTAGGTTTAAAGGAACCATAAGAATGCATGTAAGTATGAAATTTAAGTTATAATGCTTGAAAACATGAGATTTGATGTTAAGTAACATAAAATATATAAGCTATGTGCTTGATCTAATAATCTTATGTTGAACATATATGAAACACGAGAACACTCCAAGTGGACTCATCAAAATCGGAGTTAAAATGAACTCATGGTGAATCATTGAGTAAATCAAGGCAAAATAAAACTCTAACTTGGTAAATAAATAAGTTTGATTAAATAAATATTTTGGAAAGTTATTTATTAAGAAATTAAATGTTAAAGATATATAAGTTTATGAGATAATAAAAGTGGTTTGAACTCATTTGGATGTGAAATGAAGAAGTTATGCAAGATTGAACCAAAAGAGGTAGAAATCAAAAATAAAGAAAAATTGGAATTGAGGCTCTACCCTCTAGTGCCGGGGCTTTAGCCCAAGGAATAAAACCACCGCCGGGGCGCTAGACCAGTTTATTGGTTGACTGAATCCAGTTCAAACCGACCGGGTCAGAAAAAAAGAATTTTTCAAAATGAAATGATAATTAAATGTTATTAATAAATAAATAAAATAATATTAAGAGAATATTTTAATTATACATTAAAAGTTACTTTAACTATGATTAAATAATTGAAATAATAACAAAGATTATTTTAATTATGGGATAATAAGTGCTCTAATTGAGAAATTGTATTAAAGGGTAATTCAATTACGAATTAATGTTGTGAATTGATAAATTGTAAACAAATAAAGACTATTGTAAGATAATGGTAAAGATTATCTTAATTGAAAGATAATTGTGAATCAATTATGGATTGATGAAGAATGAACAATTAAATTATATTAAAGGTTATTTGATTGTGAATTAATAGGATGGAGAGATAACTCTACTCATTTTAGATTAAATAAATAAAATAACTAGATTATTTTTATGAATTGATAAAGGGTGAGAAGTAATTAAGAAAATTACTTAAAAGAATAATTAAATAAAATAAGAATACTTTATGAGACATGAATAAATAAGATGAAGTGTGAATTATAAAATAAACAAATAAGTTAATGAAAGATTATTCGTAATAATGACTAATGAATAAAGGTGTAATGAGTTAAATAGAATGAGAGTTGATTAATTTGTGAGTCTTAATTGTACGAGGCTAGTAAGATAGATTGATTAGATTTATATGCGAAAGATTATAGAGATTTAACGGTTGGAATGACTATGATAATCATAGGTTATTCTAAGAATAAGAAATTGAGGTTTGAATTAGTCGACTATCTAGGCAAGTTCCCTAACTTACACAACTTCGATATTGTGCAAGTTTCTTGATTGTTATTGTATAAGTTATATACATATTGAGCAAGCTTCTTAACTTGTACACTAATTTTTTAGTACAAGCACTACAAGAAAAAGGTCTAACAGCGACCAATAATATTAGCGACCACATATCCGGTCACTGATAATACTAATAGCGATTGGCATCTGCGACCATTATTTAATCCATTATATTTATTATCGTGACGATCGTCACGCGTCACGAATCCGGCCGCTAGTACAAATTTGTCTCATAAAATTTGGCACGAAATGTTGGCGCAAAGGCTTTGTGCGACCACTTGATATCGGCGATCGCGATGCGGTCACGATAGCGCTATTCTTGATCAAACTTAAGTTTATCGATGCAATGTATTCGCTCGACACAGCAGAGAAGAAGAAAAAATGAGGGAGCTCAGAATAGAGAGAAGAGGGAGAAAGGGGGAGAAGAGAAGAAGGAGACGCCAGAGAAGAGACGCCGCCACCGGTCCACTGCCGCCACCGGCCAGCCGCCGCCGCCACCACCACCACCACCACCACCAAGCACTGGTATTTATATCTTATTTAGATTAGATTACATACTGTTAAATTCTTTAAGTAGCCATTCGATTTGATTGGGTTTCCAAACTTTATATTTTTTATTCTTGAATGTGGTGTGTAATTGCTTTGATTTAAAGACCTAATATTTATTATTGAATTCTGATGTGTAATTGTTTGCGATTATATACTGTTGAATTGCTTGTGATTTAAAGACCTAATTTTAGTTCTTGAATGTGGTGTGTAATTGCTGTAGTTGAATGTGGTGTGTAATTACTCAGGAAACCAATTGGGTAAAATTCAGTTCTAGTCCAACTTGAATCCAATTGTCTTTTTTTAGAATCAGGTTTCATTGTACAAACAAACACTAGTTATCCAAGGAACTTGTCCATCTTTAGTTCAGTCAGTTCAGATGAGTCTTGTGACTTTCCTTTTTCATTTTAAATACATGTTGCAGAGTTAAGACTAAGGTCATGTAGCAGTTCTACATGTTGCTGTAGTTGAATGTGGTGTTGAATTAAATGGTCGGCTCTCTGTATTTGGTATATCGGGTCGCGCTTATGGAAAAAGGAAGCGCATATTCCTCTCTGAGCAAGAATTACATGTTGCACATACTTATATTCTTCTCAATTGCGAGGAGATTGACGAATTTTTGAGGTACACATGTAAACTTGATAATTTATCTTTTAAGTTAAAAATTTATTCCAATATGTTAATGTTTATAACATTGTATAGATTGTACGATGACGAGTTAAAAGTGAAGCATCCCGGCATAACTGATAAAGATATTCAAATCAATCGTGATAAAAAATTTGCACTTTGGCTAAAGGACAAAGTAAGTTCAATTTCTTAAGCACGACATATATATATATATATATATATATATATATATCCATATTAACTATGACTTCATTTAATAAGATGGAGTTTTTGTAGGCTTTGACTGAGGGATCAACGATTTCGGCTAATGTACAAGTCCTAGCTATGGGACCAGACAGGGACCAAGTCAGCCGCAATGGTTACAAAATAAATGGTTGTGAATTTCATACAAAGGCATATGGGCGCGGGAAAAGAACAACGAACTCTGGAGTGTGTGTCCAAGGAGATTGTTACAATGAGCTTTGTCGTGCCTTTTGTGGGGAGTTGGAGGAAATCGTAGAGTTGTCGTACAAGGGCACGTACGGGGGTCATATTCACTTGTTCAAGTGTCGTTGGTTTGATTCAGAAAAAGGGATACGTGTTGACAGATATGGAATCGTCGATATTGACCTCCATAGGTCTGTATACTCCAACGAACCGTTTGTTTTACCAACTCAAACGGTACAAGTATACTACACTCCTAGTCCTGTTAGGAAAAGGGATAGACCGCCTACAGATTGGAAAGTTGTAATTCATACTCCCGCGCATAGTCGTGTAGAAGTAGTTGATGGGGAGATTTACCAAGAACAGATGCTTCATAGTCAAACTATAATAAATGTGGAGGACGACAATGAAGTAATCCAGTTAGATGGTGGAGATGAACCACATGAATTAGATCCTGAGTCAATACTTGTGTCAGATGACATTGATACTTCGAGGAAGAGGAGTTATTAATGAATCGACCTTTGAATCAAGCATATGATGGTTATGAATCAAGCAACACGTATACAAGATGATTCTCAATCGGACATTGACACTTTGAACAAATAAAATGTATGTTTAGCATTACATGTTTTTATATCATTATCATGTTTATGTACTTAACTATTTAAATGCAATTTTATTTATTATCATTTTATATTCATATATATACATGTTTATATCATTGTCATGTTTATTATCATTTTATATATTCATATATACATGTAATCAAATATAACTCATAATAACATCTTGAAATTTGTAATATACAGATGGCTTCTTCAACAGCGCAGAAAAAGCGCGGCTTGGGTAGGGGGCCTAATCATGTGCCCAAGGCCCCTACTAATCCGAATGATTGGATTCTTATTCAGATTCGCCCTCCTCCTGATAGCACGTACGTCCCGCATCATTTATATATAAGCATTTTAGATTCCATTTATAAAAGATATATAAAACTTAGATGTAAATTGCTTTAAAATATCTACTTATCGTTGATGTAAATTGTTGTATATTATAGTGATTTTTCAGATAATAAGATCGTCAAGTGCATATCACAGTTGTGTTTACAGAATTGGCCTACACCTGTGATTACGTGGGCGAGCAAACCTATCTCCCACAAGGATGCTGTTTAGGCTGAATTTCAGGTATGTTTTTTTTAATTATGACAAATAATATAATATTCTAAGGATAATTGTTTATTAATATTATTGTTTTATTTTCAGAAAAGGTATAGATGGGAGGACGCGCGGGCGTCAGTGATACATACATTATTCTGGCAGAAGTGCGCGGTCCGTACCAAAGACAATTTGAATAAAGAACGATAAAAAGCCCTCCACGATGCATCGATCGACCATCCAGGCCAAGGAGAGGATTACATGCACGAGCATAGCCCCTGGTGGTGCACCCAGTCCATATGGACTGAGATGTGCGACCAATGAAGAGCTGAGAGCTAGGTGAAAAGACGAAAGACTGCCGCCACCAACAGATCCTCGGGTGTACTCGATGGTGAAAAGGCTAAAGGAACATACAAGGGCGGCAGTATTTCACAGTTGCAGCATATCATTGCCAGGGTACGTATTTACAAGTTTTAATATGTTTACAATCATGAATTGTAGAAAATATATATATCAATTTTTACTTAGTAATTTTGGCCTATTTTTTGTATAGGATTCTCAGTCTCAAGGTTAACCTATCCATTGGCTAGATGTGTACGTAGCCACTCGTGATGGTCTGCCTGATGCTATCCAGATAACGGTAATAAGTTTTAACAACTTGATCTTGTTTATCAATGCTTACAAAATTTATTTTTAACTATTTAATTGTTAACATGATGACAGGATACTTATAAGCGTTTATTGAATGAGCGTTATCCTGAAGGCACTCCACGTCCGCCAATTGATCAAGAGTTGTGGGAGAGGGCGTCTGTTGTGAAGAAGAACTACATTAAAGGTCAAGGACAATGACGACACCCATCCTTTAGTGGTTTAGGCTGCTCTGCTACCCAGTCTTCAAAGTCATCGAGTCAACCAGTTGTTCATACTCCGGTTGACTGTGTGAGAGCTATATGTCAAGATCGAGATCTTCTAAATATACTGGGCGGGCATCTGGGGGCTCTGAGCCCTGAGGAGTTAGCTGAAGTAGTAGCGGCAGCAGCAGTAGCACAGCATGGGGATGACGACGAGGTAATCAATTTGTTGTATATTGTCGTAATATATACCATTATCAACATAGTTACTATATTTGTAACTTATTTTATTATTTTGTTAATTACAGGGTGATCAAGGAGGCGATGATGCTTGACGACCGATTTAGTGTTGTTTTGTAGTTATTTGATAAGCTTGTACTTATATATTCATTCTTTGGATGTTTGTTTATTACTTAAACATTAGATTTGTGGTTATTTATTCAATTCATAGCGGTTTTTAAAGGTTTATATATATAGTTTATATACTAGCTAGTTTGGTGGACAATGGATGTTTATATTGTTGTGCACATTGTTTATATTGTTGTGTATGTGTGTTGGGATATAGAAGGTACAAAATAGGTACAGTTTTTTGGGAATTATACAAAACAACAAAAAGCTGGTTTTCAGTTTTTTAGAATCAGCGACCGCATGTGGTCGCTGATAGTAGTCGTAGACACGTGGACCACGTCAGCCTTTGGCCTTGAGCCATGCTCACTCAGCTTTGCGACCGAAATGACGAATTCGGTCGCTATTAGATGTCGCAGATATATCGGTTGCTAATAGTGGTCGTTTGTGATGCCCCCAAAATAGGTATACATCACCAATCTTGAGTCGCCAGATACAAGGTACTGAATACAAATACAACAGTCGTGTAAAATACGACAAAACATAGGCTGTGAGTTTTAATACAAATATTGTCATCTAGACAATATCCACACTCAATGGAGTCCTCATTACATTTATTATCACACTATTTCACAAAATAGTGAGGACTACTAATGCACCATCTAGGACCATCACTCTGTTCCCTCGACTAGTCCCAAATCGTTCTCATTTCACGAAGAATAATAATGAAAGAAAGGGTGAGCTCAACTAGCCCAGTAAGAAATATTATGACTAAGATAATGCAGAATAAATTATCATTGGCCTTCAATAATGTTAAATTGATAGAATATAATAGACAACAAGTTTAACTGCAGCGGATCAAACAATCCATTAGAAGAGTCAAGTAAAGTATAAAATCTACTATCTTCTATGCTTTAAAAAGTTTTTCATCAACTTTATCGCTGAGACTCAGCTTAATAAATAAAATCGAATCATCCCTGCTCCACGGCCAAGGATATTCATGTAATCATCAATGGTTATGACTATAACGAATAATCCCTGGTCATAATCATACCAACAACTGTCCACCAATGAACTACAGGCCAATGAGGACTTTTACCACATCATTCGTCACATTACGGTCATGATTATACCGAATAATCATTGGTCATAATCATACCAAGTCCATCTATTCACGTAAGCCAAAGATGACTTTCAACATAATATAAGCATGAGGATGATGACAATTCAATAAAACAAGTTCAAGAATAAATTTTAAAGATTTATAAGTTAATTTATTCTGAACTCAATAACGTTCAAATTGTCAACATGATACTGCTTTGTGAAGTAAAATTCAAGAATGCTCAGAAGAATATTTTCATGAAAAGATACTGGATGAAGCGTAAATATCAGGGATATTCCACTAATTTCATGGAGTATAGAAGCTAAATCTTTAACCAATTGAGTATAATAGAATATATGAAACTGCAAATGGATTTTTGCCCGCCATGCGGTAATTCTCGTAGACAGATCATTTCCATAATTTAATAAGGAATGAATACGAAGGATCATTCACCATGCATGTGGTAATCCACATGAGCGAGTTTATTCAATAGAATAATAAAGAATGGAATAACGTAAGAATTTACCATCGTGCGATAGAATTTTGCATGCAAGTTATTCCCAACAGAATAATAAATAATGGAACCAGGTCCGGTGTAAACGCACAGACATGATATTTCGACAGAATAATAAAGAACGGAATATTATATAACCACTTGCTTACTTTGCAAAATTTATAAATATTATCCACAACTATAACATTATATCAAATCCACACCATAATATTAAAAAAATTATTTCGAGAAAATTAAATATTTATTCATAAAATCTAGGCTCTCACAATCTCCCCTCCTTATAGAATTTCGCCCTCAAAATTTACGTACGTACCTGGTATGCTGAAGAGGTGAGGGTATCTTGACTTTATTTCAGATTCTAACTCTTGAGGTATAACCTTTGAGTGTCGAATATAATCCTTCTTATCCAAGATTTTAACACGTATCTCCTCATACGTTAAATCATCTGTTATCTCGTTCGGTTCTAAATTAATAATGTGGTTCGAGTCGTCCCCATATTTACATAACATCGATACGTTAAAAACATTATGAACACGCGACATACTTGGCGGTAAAATGAGTCTATAAGCCACAGTTCCTACTTTATTGAGGATTTCAAATGGGCCAATTAAATCGAGGGTTGAGATTTCCTCTCTTCGTCGATTCTTGCTTCTAGAATAACGCCCTCTTGAACCTTCTTAATTCTTCACATTCATCAGCTCCGGGTGTGTAGCTTGAGCGACTTTAACTTTATCGATTAAAGTCGATTCTACTCATATATTCGTTATCTTCACGGGGTTCGTATATTCGCACTTGTAAACGCATACGATCTTCTACTCAACGCGTCAGCTACCACGTTCACTTTTCCACGATGGTATTGAATGATATGATCGTAATCTTCAACAGCTCGAGCCAACGTCTTTGGCGTATGTTACGTTCATTTTAGTTGAAGAAATATTTGAGGGTTTAAGAAATGGATTTTGTATTGGGGTCAATACAAAATTTGATTTTACGCTCTATGGGTAGACTAAGAAGTCTTCAATAATACGCCAAGAAATTTATTAACAATAGAAATATCATTCAAAATTGTGACTCTCATCCAAGACTTGGATAGTACGTCACATTGATACCTATCAACTTGCCACCGTTATTCACAATGTCCCTTACGGAAAGTTCAGCTTCAGTGCATTCCACACAAGGAAGTCACCAGCGAAAGGCTCAGGGCTCTTTACTTATGGTTAATATAATAGTGATTGACTTTAGTGGTTTGGTTGCTTGAATTCGCATAACAGGTTGGTTAGGAATATGAAAGCTAACAACCTTACAAAAAGCTTGACAAGTAGTTAACCAATCGATTCCAAAAATCACATCAAAGACAAGTATTTTCAAAGAGATAAGATCGTCAGGTAACGTGAAAGTGTCGATTTGAATCAACAAGATCTATAAACAGTGGAGGTAACGAAGGTTTCTAATATCGAAGTTTCAACCAATAAGTCAAAGTCTAATTTCTCCGAAGTCAAATTTAAACGTTGAGCGCAAACAAGAGAGATAAAAGAATGGGTAGAACCGGTATCTAATAAGGTATAGACTTTGCAAGAATTTATAATTAACTAACCCATGATAACTTCATTCGTGTTCCTTGTCACAAAAAAAATGTTTTTTTTAAACTATAGATTTTGACTTGTCTGGGACATTCTTTGGCGTCACCATCCCAGCTAGACTTGACTTTGCTATAGAGGACATTCCACCATTAATTGCTTCGTCGCATTCCTGATCCATGATTTGAATCATTACTCTCCGATCCATATCGAATTGGGGTTGACCGCTCTGCACAGGGTAATTCTGAACTCGATGTTGGATTCTACCAATTGCTGTCCAAAAAGCGAAATCTATTTCATCTATTTTGGATTTATTGGATCGAACGTCTTTTTCTACAATATCAACGCGTCGTGCGGCTTTTACCCATGCTTCCTCTATTCTCATTCGTTTAGTTGTTTCTTCTTTCATCAGAACTTTGATCATAACATTATTAGATTCTAGCTCTAATATCTTATACTCTGACAAAGAGTGCTTCTGTTCAAGAATCGCACATTGGGTAACACAATTTTGAATTGTTATATCTCTTTGCTCCACGAGCGCCTGTCGTTCTTCAGCCTACTCTTCTAACTCATGAATATGATTTTGTAATTCTACATTTTGATCATAAAGTTCTTCTAATAAATTCTCCTCAGGTTCTTCTTCTTCCTCACTCTCAGCTGCTACCTCTACGACTATCTCGGGTGCAACTATCAATTCTTCACTCACCACATGGATATCTCTAATCCCTTCTTCGCCTGACATCACATTATCCTGGTTGGTGATTAGAGGTGTCTCCACGATCTCATGTGCTTCATTGTTTATCTCAACATTTTTGGATGCCATTTTCCAATACTGCCACAAAACAAGGGTTAATTAATATATCACATATTATCACTATACTCTGACCAACCAGTTAAATACCAAATAAACTTAGGTAGGTCATACTAGCGAAGGAATTTCCCGTCTCTCCCCTCCTAGTTCTTGTCTCACATCTCAGCCAGGGATCATATCCCTAAGCTTTGATACCAACTGTGACACCCCCAAAATAGGTATACATCACCCATCTTGAGTCGCCAGATACAAGGTACTGAATACAAATACAACTTAATTATACAACGATGTAAAAAATACGACAAAACATAGGTCATGAGTTTTAATACAAATATTGTCATCTAGACAATATCCACACTCAATGGAGTCCTCATTACATTTATTATCACACTATTTCACGAATAGTGAGGACTACTAATGCACCATCTAAGACCATCACTGCTCTGTTCCCATAGTCCCGATTCGTTCTTATTTCACGAAGAGAACAGTGAAAGAAAGGGTGAGCTCAACTAGCCCAGTAAGAAATATTATGACTAAAATAATGCAGAATAAATTATCATTAGCCTTCAATAATGTTAAATTGATAGAATATAATAGACAACAAGTTTAACTGCAGCGGATCAAGCAATCCATTAGAAGAGTCAAGTAAAGTATAAAATCTACTATCTTCTATGATTTAAAAAACTTTTCATCAACTTTATCGCTGAGATTCAGCTTAATAAATAAAATAGAATCATCCATGCTCCACGGCCAAGGATATTCATATAATCATCAATGGTCATGACTATACCGAATAATCCCTGGTCATAATCATACCAACAACTGTCCACCAATGAACTACAGGCCAATGAGGATTTTTACCACATCATTCGTCACATTACGGTCATGATTATACCGAATAATCCCTGGTCATAATCATACCAAGTCCATCTATTCACGTAAGCCAAAGATGACTTTCAACATAATATAAGCATGAAGATGATGACAATTCAATAAAACAAGTTCAAGAATAAATTTTAAAGATTTATAAATTAATTTATCCTGAACTCAATAACGTCTAAATTGTCAACATGATACTGCTTTGTGAAGTAAAATTCAAGAATGCTCAGAAGAATATTTCCATGAAAAGATACTGGATGAAGCGCAAATATCAAGGATATTCCACTAATTTCATGGAGTATAGAAGTCAAAGCTTTAACCAACTGAGTATAATAGAATATATGAAACTACAAATGGATTTTTGCCATACGTGCGGTAATCCACGTGAGATGATCATTTCCACAATTTAATAAGGAATGAATACGAAGGATCATTCACCATGCATGTGGTAATCGACATGTAGACAGTTATTCCAATAGAATAATAAAGAATGGAATAATGAAAGAATTCACCATGCATGCGATAGATCGCCTGCATGCGAGTTTATTCCCAATGAAATAATAAATAATGGAACCAGGTCCGGCGTAAACGCACAGACATAATATTCCGACATAATAATAAATAATGGAACCGGTCCCAAGCGTAACGCGCCTTGCATGTGATATATTCCAAACGAATGATAAATAATGGAACCAGTCCGGTGTAAACGCGTGCATACGATGATATTTTGACGTAATAATAAAGAACGGAATATTAGAAGAATTTCACCATGTATGCGGTACTTAGCATAAACAAAGTTAATCCAATGTAATAATAAAGAATGGAATAATGTAAGAATTTCACCAAGTATAGGATATCCAGCGTATACGAGTTATTCCAATGAATAATAAAGAATGGAATAATGTAAGTTCTCTTCACGAATAAGAAAGAAAGAATACCCCTACGACGAGTACAACAAATAATATCCCCTACCTTAGAAAACTGAATACTGGAGTAGTGAAGTAGCAGAATACTTTTCTTCTTTCTCTCTATAGTTTCTCTCTCTAGAGTTTCAGTGAAATCGTAAGAAATAATAAAGGAATGAGCTTCTATTTATAGGAGAATGGACTGAATAGTAACTAATTCATGAACGGTCCAGATTGATTTACTTTTAAACGGACGGTCCATATTGGTTTACTATTAATGTGACGCCCCCAAAATAGGTATACAACACCTATTCTGAGTCGTCAAATACATGGTACAAAAAGCAAACTACAACTTCAATAATACAATTGTCGTGCAAAATACGACAACACATACTGTGAGTTTAAATACAAATACTGTCTTTTAGACAATATCCACACTCAAATAAGTCCTCATTACAATTATTCAAATACTATTTTACAAAAATAGTGAGGGCTGCTAAAACATCTTTCTAGAACCATCATTCCATACCCCGACTAGATCCTACTATGTTCTCACCTCCTGAGAAAAAAAATGGAACAAAAAGGAAAAGGGTGAGCTCAACTAGCCCAGTAAAGAATATTATGACTAAGATAATATACAACAAATTATCATTAGATTTCAACAGGGAAAAATCTGCTAAAATATAATAGACAACAAGTTTTAGATCAACAACTGCAGCGGAAACAACAATCCATTAGAAGAGTCAAGTAGAGAATGAGTTCTACAATCTTCTAAGATTTAAAAGTCCATCATCAATATTTTATCCCTGTAACAATAATCAATATACATCTTTAATCAAATATTCATCTTTGCACTACAGGCTAAAGATATTCATTTGTATCATCAGTTGGTCATGTTCATCTCAACACTTGTTCATCTTTGCACTACGGGCCAAAGATATTCATTAGTTAATCATTCATATTTGCACTACAGGCCAAAGATATTCAATAATATCATCATTTAGGACTGAGGATGATGAAAAATATTTTAAAGAAAATGAATCAAGTGAGATAGAAGGACAAATAGTAGGGATTCGTATAACAGTTTATCCAAGATCAATAATACTTCATAATAACCAATTGTGAAGCAGAATTCAAAAATAAAGATCAAAACATGGATACAATCAAAGATAGTAACCATAATAGACATCTTGGACAAAAAGAGTAAATTTTATTTTTTAAATTGAATAATGAATAGTGTATTATTCGTGAATAGTCAGAGTATCGTGAATAGTATCGTGATCGTGAATAAGAACTCTTACATAAAAAGTTCCAAATTTGATAAAAAGTTCAAACCAATATTTTGGCATAATGATATTGAAAGAAAGAATATCATTTAAGAAGAAATAACATCCCTTACCTCAAAATAACCGTACTTTTGACTGAATTTCGGATATAGTGCTGACAGAAACTTGTACTGAATAACAACTCTCAAAGTATCAAAATACTCACAAACATATGCTCGATAATCTAGAGAGAAAGAAAACTTGTTTCTGGTGTGATTTTCAATTCTAACATAAGCGTCTATTTATAGGAAAATGCTAGAACGCCATAGGAGACTAAATAATAATATAATTACTTTCTTTTCTACGCATGCCTCTTGACAATTCTCACCCACCAGCCAAATTTGAACCAATTTTCAGCAGTCCACATGTTGATAACCAAGTGGGTCCCACCCATAAATTAATAAAAATCATTTTATTTTCTGAAACTTCAATAATTCATAGAAAATAGCCCGGTTATCAGAAAAATACGAATTTTATGTACATTCTGCCTGAAATCGAATTCTCTACAACTTTGTAGCTTTGAGTTTTTCCAAATTCCAAATATAAAATATCCAAAATTCACAAACGGGTAACTTTTAATACCTCCATTCCGACAAAATACTGATAAAACACCTCAGCATTACTTCCTTCATTAATAACCACATAAAATAAATAAATCCATCATTTATATCATATAAATATTTCATTATCATATAAATCAATAATTAATTATTCACAAATAATATTACAGAATCACAATTATGACAACCAGGCCGTTCCCAGGAAAGAGGGGGTTTTCCAATAAAGATTTATCCTTCTTGACGCCATGATTAGGTGACCAAACCTCTCCTCGATGTAATTTTCTAGACATTGCCAATAATGTTATCTAATAATATTATTCAAATAATATGAATTATTGATCTGATAACGGGAAATACTGTGCAGTGATAATTATTGAAACAACAATAATATAAAATATCAACGCATCAATTATTGAACCAATAAAATAAAATATTGAACAGTAATTACTGTAACAATTATTGAGTAGTGTCTTCTTACGTAAGAATCAATAATTCAACAATATTGTGCAAAACCGTGTGCTACTGTGCAACCACGCGTATTACTGTATTTTAACCACCGGGTATTCCAACAATGTTAATTCAGAATAACTACTACCGTTATTTATAAAAACTCAAACTTGTCGTTTTCTTCATCCGACAACTATTCATTATTATGGGGCCCATAAATGATCAAGCGCTGTCGCATTTAATATTCCCCACAACAAGAATATTCCACGACCAAACGAATATTCCCCGACAACAATGATTATTTTATAACCACTTGCTTATTTTGCAAAATTTTCACATTTCACCCATATCCATAGCATTATATCAAATTAATACCTTATTAATTTAGAATAATGAATAGAGAAAAATTCACTTTTATTTATAATAAGTTGGGGTCTTACAATTAAAACTTAAAGCAACGATCCATACTGATTTACTATTAAAACTTTAAACCAGCGATCCATATTGATTTACTATTATAAACTTTCCACCAAATGGTCCATATTGATTTACTATTATATCTTCAACTAATGATTCGAAAAATTAGCACATCTCCTCATGGAATAATATTGTACCCAAAATGATTTGGACCTAAAAAATATATCTTACGGGTGAATAGTACCCCGTGAATAGTAACTCGTGAATAGTAATTCGTAAATAGTAACTCGTGAATAGTAACTCGTGAATAGTAACTCATAAAAAGTAACTCGTGAATAGTACTCCGACACAAAAAGTGCCCCGAATACCCGATTGAACAATATAACATCCAGACATCAATTATTATCGAAACAAGTGTCGATTTCCACTAACACAAATAATTTCCAACACAATAGAACTATAAAATTCATCTTTAATCAACACGAACTTATTCATCATTAATATTATAATTCACAATATTTAACAACCAGGTCGTTAACCCGTGAAAGAGGGGCTTTCCGATAAGGATTTCTCCTTATTGGCAAATTAATTAGGTGACCAAACCTCTCCTTAATGTAACTTCTAGACATTGTCAATATTACAAATAATAATATGAATAACTTTGCCGTCTCAATTATTGATTTAATAATATAACATATTATGCAGATGATACTGTAACAATAATTGAATCAATAATATGAGAGATATGATGCAGCAATTATTGTAGCAATAATTGAGTATAACTGAGTGACTTCTCACGTAAGCATCAATAATCAATACGTTGTGCTACTATGCAACCACAGCGTATTCATCGTACTTTTTTACTACCGGGTAGTTCAACAGTTTTAATGGTAACACCTCCGCCGTTATTTTTATAGAAAGATAATTTTGTCATTTTCTAACTACGATAATACTTCCGTTGTGGGGTCCACCAATGATTGTGCCATCGTACAATATTCCCTGTTAAAACGAATATTCCCCGACCAATCAATTATTATATAATCACTTGTTTACTTTGCAAAATTTATAAATACTATCCACAACTATAACATTATATCAAATCCACACCATAATATTAAAAAAAATATTTCAAAAAAATTAAATATTTATTCATAAAATCTGGGGTCTCACATCGTTGATGTGCATCCCAAATGACAGATTTTATCGACGACTATCTATCATTGCGATCGCATGGTCATAATAACTACCTGCGACCATTGCGATTCTTGTCTGTGATCATCATTGATAGACCCTTTTCTTGTAGTGAAGTAAACTAGATGTTATATCAATTACAAATACTTCTTACTTGTACCTTTATTGCTTTGTACAAGTTTGTTGTTATAGAAAATTGTTGAACTTGAATTGCTATAGATTGAATAAGACCATTCTTATACTTATGCTTACGAATTTTTTTCAAACAAGAACATTAAACGTTGAGGACATGGATTCATATCCATTATTGAAAGAATAAGTCTATGTCATTGATTCGACTAGACTAATGACTACACGAATTGTCGATATTTTGAAAGAGCTATCCAAACAAATTGTTTTGGTACGAAATTCTTGTATGCTGAGAAAAACATTATTTTTAAGTCGTGGATTCGATTTGCGCGCACAGATGATTAAATGTTATGCATAATGTAATATATGACGGGGCTGATCACCTCATGTACCTGTTTATTCGAAGGCTTTTCAATAATTATATCCGCTAATCTTCTCAGAGTTCATTGGTCTTTAGTGAGCCTAGGTCAGCCTTGAAATATATTTATGTTTTAAACTGTCAGAATTACTCTTATTCAGTTATCTAATGATTCACAAAATATCTAAGCTTTGAAATTGTTCAAATCATAATTCTTGAAGAGTTATTCACGATTCATTCATTGGTAGTGTATCATACCGTATTCGATATTGTTAAACTCATTGAAGCCATAAACCCTTATGAACGATTGTTAGCAATTATTTTCATATACCTGCTAAGCAAACTCGTTGCTCATTCTTGCTTTATAACTTATCTTATAATTAAGACGGAGATGGCCAGTGGTTCTGGCAAGGATAAGGGCAAGGCTAAGGTAGCCGAATAGCTCCAGATTATATTAATTTTATGGGAACTTTTTTTGTAAGAACAATATTAATATTATTGTATTAAGACTTGGTTTGTAAGATTAAAGGTTGATGAGACTTGAGATTGTAATGTAAGTTAAGTACTATCATGAAATGTAAGTATTTATGATGTTATGTATTAGTTAGATGTGTATTAGATGATTAGATCGTGAACACCAAGTTCAAGGTAATAGTACTTGAATTTGGGGCTGTCACAAAATTTATTACCATAATTGCAGACAACAAGCTTGGGAAATTAGGATTTTTTGCTTGGTAATTAATTGCTATTGAGGTTAGTCTGAACCTGTCATGCATCTTAGATGGCTTCATCAGGATCTAAATCGTTGTCAACCAAATACAATTTATGAATAAAAAAGTTATTCATAATATATCCTTCACAAAAATATTTAGTTACTACTTAGCGAAGGATACCCAATTGCGAGGAGGTCTAATGCGAGCAATCGTGTGAAGGAAATATTTCTTCGCAAAAAATCACTTGTGAATGATATAGTATGTCTTGTGAAGGATGTGTCATTCACTAGATGCCATTTTTAGTGTGGTGGGAGTAGCAACAATGGTAGAGGGTTTTGTGATGGTTGGGTGTTAGGAACATATGTGGTGATGGTGGTATCAGCAGCAGGGATGGTTGGTACAACGTTATTGTTTGCCATGATTGATTTTTGGGTATAGGGGTTTGTTGAAGTTTCGTCGAAAAAGATTAGATCGTTGCAGTAGGGAAGAATTGTAAAGAATTAATGCTTAAGCTTTGAGGGAAATTTTGAATCTAAAAGAAAAGTGTGGCGATTGATTTTTGGGGAAGGGACTTTAGAAATGATCGGTTGCTTCTGCACGTCTCCCAAGCTACGACTGGTAATGATGGTGGTTGGGTACAACTAGGCACATGGAGTACCGGAAGTGGCTGTTTGGCTTCGTTGATAGCAATTATTATTTATTAATTTTTGTACTATCTTATTATAAGTCAATTATAACAAGAGAGTGAGGAACAATGTTGGAGCATGATTTTGTGGGATCAGATGATTTGGTGGGACCTATGTCACGTGGTAGAATATTCTAGTCAGGGGGTTTGACATTCTAAGGAATCTATAGTCCTAATTGACTTATGATTCGCTTATCTAATTTGACTTCCTACTTTTAAGGAAACTAAACCTGGTTCAATTATGGAGGTTGGATAGTCCAGATTAATTTCGACTTTCCATCTTTAAGAAGATTGATTCTTACTTAATTGTGGTAGCTGTCGTAATAAGGAGTCCTATTCCTATTCGAGGGCGGGCGTCTTGAGGTGGTGTGGGTGAACTATAAATACACGGTTATACCCTAAGTTATAGGTAATGACACTTTTTCTCACATGAGCACTAAAGCAATTACGTCTCCATTGCTAACATTTCCTCCAACCTGTACTTATTCTCATACCAGAGTTATCCCTCGACGACCCCGGTCGTCAGGCTCCTTAGTGAGTTTGCTCCTTTTTCTGTGCAGGATTTGACTCGTAATTTGGTGATTGCATGAGCGGACAGATTTTGACGTTAACAATAATGCTCTCTCCATTTCTTTTTATTAATCGTTTTAGAGAGTAAAATTGTTTGTTCACTTTTATTCGTCATTTGTAGATTTTAAATAAGCATTAATAATTTAATTTTTTATAAATAAAAATAATTCATTGATTAATAATACTCTCTCCATTTCTTTTTATTTATCTTTTTAGAGACTAAAATTATTTGTTCATTTTTATTCATCATTTGTAGATTTTAAGTAATCATTAATAACTTATGTTTTAAGATTATTCAAACATTAAATACTAATTTATTTCTCTTTCATCTATACCAATGAGTTTTAGAAGGGTAACATTGAGATTTAATACTCATTTTTTGACCAATAAGACAAAATATTAATTATACTTCTTAATTTTTGTGTTTTCTCCTAGAAGGTCAATTTAAAAGGAATGGAATGACTACTATAATAGTATGACAATTTTTGGCTCAGCATATTTGAAAATGAGTCTTGCCATGCATTGCAATAAATTTATGGCGAATTACAACTACAAAACTTATAAATATATAAGATTGATATGAATTATAGGAGAAACACTCTTATTACACATCCCTCGAAATAAATTATCAATAATACTTATTCACATAACTAACAATTAAAGAGTCGACGTAAATATTCACGATAAATACCATTTTCTTCTAAAAATAGACTAGCAAAGAAGTCGATATCTGCTAGAAGTTCTCTTAACTGACACACTAAATTTAGTAGTTCTCCTATGTAATACTACTTCCATTCTAGAAAAATAATTTTACTTATCGCCCAACCTGTAATGACCTTTTAATTAGGGACAGTAAGAAGGGCTCAAAATCGAAAAGAAAAAATATGTTCCATAAAAAATGTTTACTTTTTTTTAATTGTAATACTAGTATAAAATGATATAATATTTTAGATCAATTTTATTATTATAATTTTATTATCATGCTACACTACTATACTTATTTTTTTAAGGAATACGTGCAAGATAAAAATATATCTCTAATATTCACAAACAAATCAAAAGATACTATTTTTGTTGAATGGAGGAAGAACAGTAATAAATAAACTAATAAGACTCAACTTTCACTATATAAACCCTAAAAATTAAACAAGCTAAAAGAATGAGGAAATGATAAATCATTACTTAAATACAAAAATTAATTATTACTATAAATAATATTAGAATAGTTTATACACCGTCCTTGTTTTACATTAGATTTGGGTGCGACGTTATCATGACAATTTGTTCTTTTATTGCTCGTGTGGAATAATTACTTAAATATGTATAATCTGTTATTATTTTTAAAACATGACTGTTATTTCTGTAGTATTTATGGTTTTCATTAATTAGCTGATCGACCATCTTTTTGATTATATGCTATTTTTTGTTAAATGATTATCATTTTAATTTTTCTTATTGTAACCTCGAGTTTGCTTCTTAATCTTGAATTCGTCCTACCCAAATAAGAGATCCTTTGAATGTAATGGCTGCTTTATTTTCAACTAGTGGCCACCGCACAAGTAAATTATGTTGGATAAAATAGAAATTTTATAAAATTTTGAGGAGTAAATAAAAAGATATAAAAAATAATATTAAAAATGACAAAATAGTAATATAATCAAAGTTGTAAGGACAAAAGCGTAAAAAGAAAAAAAAGTGTGATACAAAATTATCAAACTTGTGGATGACTCCTCGTCAAGACTTAATATTATAGAATATATAAGAATTTTTCTATTAGTTTAAATTTCAATTAGTTAACTAGATCAATTAAGGAATAGGAGTACAATTAATAAATGATTCCATGCAACTCTAGTGAATTCAATATCTTAATGTGAAGGACAATCAGATTTTAGTCTAGTGATTAACATTATTATAATTTTTGGTTTCAAAAAATTGATTTTTTTTATTTATTTATAAGGATATTTGATTAATTCTTAATATTATAATAATGATAACGTACTTATTATAAAATTATATTATATTTTTCAAACAGTGAAACTTTCAAAATAATAATAATAATAATAATAATAATAATAATAATAATAATAATAAAAATGTGAATGAAAAGTTGTCAACTTCATGCAGAATTCCTTGCGATAAATTTTTCCTGTGGAATATCGTTTCTGTCCAAATTGGCAACCTTGAATAAATTGGTGGATCACGTACGTCTCTTTAATTTGAAAGACCAATATTAGTCATTTGATTGTGATAGAGCAGACATATTTTTTTTATTATATATTTTTTTAAATCAATGTAATTACGCATCAGTCATGTAATATTTAATTAGAATCCAAGACTTGACATGTTGATGATTGTGTTGGGCTACGTACCATGCATGCATGTCCGACGGGGATGGGGGATGGGGGATGGGCAGTGGCAGACTGGCAGGTGGCCAGTGGTTGTTGGAGAGGAGGGGATGGTAAAGAAGCATTTTTCTTTCTTATTTTTGTTGTTAAAACATTTTTTTTCTCAAATTTTGATTCCTTAAAGTTAAATTTGGTCAAGATTATATGTATAAGTTACGTTTAAATAAATGTTGCATCAAGTTATATATATATATATATAGTATCATTCACGTGTCAGGTTGTTGGGAAGCAACCCTTTTGACCCAAATTACTACAACTTATAAAAAAAAAAACAAACTAAATGTAACAATGCAACAGAGTTGTAGCGGGCCAAAAGAGGTTCTTTCCAACAATCGGTTCTTTGTAGATAGAATCCCATATATATATATATATATATATATATATATATATATATATATATATATATACATGATCCTAATCTTAAATTCACTTATTATCTAACATACTTTACTCACCCCCTTTTAGCGACGGACCGAGTGGCGATTCGATCCGTCGCTAAAAACTAAGATGACGGTTCTATATATAACGACAGACCTAAACTGACGCCAAAGTTGGGTGAGCAAGGTATGTAAGATAAGGGGTGAGCTTAAGATCCGGACCGTGTGTGTATATATATGGGAAAAATGTAGGTACACAGCTGTGTATTACACAGTCGGTTATGGCGATAGTTTTTTGGACTATAGCGACGGTTTCATCCGTCGTCATAGCTATTCTGGGCTATGACGACAGTTTACCGTTGTCATAGTTCAAAACATTCGTCGTCATAGCTTTACTTGTAATACATACGATTAATGTATATATATATATATATATATATATATATATATATATATATATATATATATATATATATATAAAGGGTGAGTAGCAAGATATATTAGATAATTGGTGAGTTTAAGATCCTGGATCGATATATATATATATATATATATATATATATATATATATATATATTTCTCATTTCGATGACATATTTATTAATTACTACCGCACAACAAGATAGTTAAGCACTCAAATTTAAGCGCTTTCTCCTATCTCTTCATGAGCTGTAGCTTGATTGCACATCATCCTTAGAATCTCATTTAAAGATCTTTCGAAATTCTAGTTTGAGAATCTAAGTTGTCCTGCAGTTGTATCAATCTCATCAAGCAATGTAGATTTCTCCTTCTCCCACTCTTTCCACTTAGCTTGGAGTTGTTCTTGAACCTTTTCATGGGCTTGTTTTAGATGTTCGAACTGCTCCTCTTTCCTTTTGAAATTTGGTCTTCAAGCTTCCTATTCTCTTCCTCTAGTTTGAGTAAAATATCATCTCTATGTCTTATCTCTTTAGATGCTTTACCTTTTTCTTCCCTTCATACTCTTCTTCTCCGAAACCGACAAGAGACCCTTTAGACTTTTAATTGTTTGGTCAAGTCCACAATCTTTTGCTCGTAATTCATGTTCTTTGCATTTTCCTCCTCTAACTTAAAGACCAAATCTGCTTTCCTCTTCATATTTGCGAATCTTCTCGGCAAAGATCAACACGAAGCTTGTTATTCATTTGAACTAAGACGTGTGATAATACCCTCTTTTTTCATTCGATTACATTTAAGATCTTCAAGCATTTGCCCTGCGTAAGATGCTTCATGTGTCTTTTCATTTGATTCTCGCCGTTGCTTCTCAAGTTCTAAAAAAAAGCGGAGTCTAATATATATATAATCGTTGTAACTCTAAAATCGGAGTCTCCTTGCAGTAATCGATGCTTTTTCCATTATTTATCATTACGTTGGAACATCCTATCCGTGCTTTTACGCATGATCCGGTTCCGCTTCTTTATTATTCTGTTGGAACTTTCGTCTGCATGCTTTTACGCGTGACTTCGGTTCTATTATTTATCATTACATTGGAACATCACATGCATGCGTTTCACGCACGACCGTTCCGTTATTCATTATTATGTTGGAATAACTTTATGCATGCGATTCATCGCATGCTTGGTGATTTCTTTTGTTGTTCCATTCTTTATTATACGCAGTTGGTTAAAGTTTTGACTTCTATACTCCATGAAATTAGTGGAATATCCTTGATATTTGCGCTTCATCCAAAGATCTTTTCATGGAAATATTCTTCTAAGCATTCTTGAATTTTACACCACAAAGCGATCATGTTGACAATTTGGGCGTTATTGGTTCTGGATAAATTAATTCTTGAACTTGTTTTATTGAATTCCTATATCATTGTCTTCATCCTCATGTTTATATTACATTGAAAGTCATTTATGGCACCTGTGGTGCATAGATGGACTTGGTATGATTAGGACTGTGGATTATTCTGTATAATCATGACCGTAATGTTACAAATGATGTGGTAAAAGTCCTCATTGGCCCGTAGTGCATTGATGGATAGTTGTTGGTATGATTATGACCATTGATGAAAACACGAATATCCTTGGCCCGTAGTGCATGAATAATTTATGATTGTGATACTAATGAATATCCTTGGCCTTAGTGCAGGGATGATGTGGATTATTTATTAAGCTGAGTCTCAGCGATAAAAGTATTGAAAAACCTTTTAAATCATAGAAGATAGTAGATTTTATTCTCTACTTGACTCTTAAATGGATTGTTTGTTCACTCATAGCAGTTAAACTTGATGTTTGTTATATTTTATCGCTTAACAACGTTGTTGAAGGCTAATGATAATTTTTTTCGCATTATCTTAGTCGTAATATTTCTTCTTTGGGCTAGTTGAGCTCACCCTTTTGCTTTCATTGTTCTCTTTAGGAAATGAGAACGTAGCAGGGACTAGTAGGGAAAAGGAGTGACCATCTGGATGATAGCATTAGTAGTCCTCACTATTCTATAAAATAGTGTGATAATAAATGTATTGAGGACTTATTTTGAGTTTGAATATTTGCCTGAAAATAATATTTGTATTAAAACTCAGAGCTCATGTTGTATATTTAAGGTTGTATTTGTATTCTATACCATGTATTTGGCGACTCAGAATAGGTGATGTATACCTATTTTGGGGGCGTCACATATATATCCTGGTGGTGTAATCCCCATGTATCTGGATTGGTGTAATCGCTTTGCACTTATAGGATAAGGCTCATTTATATCTTCATGTAATGATTATGTAAATCATCTATAAATAGCATACATGGTCACCACTGTTTGTGTGTGTGACTTAACAACTTTAAGACCACTTGTACGTTTATGGTATCAGAGCAATAAATTTATCAATCTTTCATCACAATGTCTTCTTCCTCTGCCTCATCTCATGCAACAGACCTCAACCCAAATTCGCACGCAGCCTTCCCTATTATTCCACCCATGACCAATTTCTTAATTTCCCATAAGCTTGGTCCTACAAACTACCTTATGTGGCGAGCCCAAATATTACCTTTTCTCAAGAGTCATTCCTTGTACAAGTTTTTCTTCGGTGATCATCCCGCTCACACGAAACCATTACTGATTCTTGATAACCCCACACCACACCCTAACCCTTTATTTGTTATTTGGAGTACCCAAGATCAAGTTGTCATGAGCTTATTGATTGCTTCTCTACTTGAGGAGATTGTGTCGTTGATCATTGATGCCACTACTTCCCATCAGATTTGGAGTATCCTGTATCGGACTTTTGCCTCTTCTTCCAATACCCTCATACTACACCTCTGCCTACCCTTCTCCGTCTTTGGCTCCACACAAATTGGATTCCAAATCACGGTGCCACACATCATGCCACGCTTTGAACTCCTGAGCTCTCCATACTGCTGCTTTAATACTCAAAGCGTGATCAATTACTAGTGGGCAATGGTAAAGGTTTGCTTATTAAACATGTTGGGTCCTCTAATTTGAATACTAGCTATATCTCGTCCATGCAAATGACTAAACATTCTTCATGTCCCCGCTTTCTTCATAAATCTCTCATATGCATTTAAAATTTCTCTCTCGATAATGATGCTTATTTTGAATTCCATCCTAACCACTTTGTTGTTAAGAATCGCACCACGGGGGACCCTCTACTTTCAAATCGGAGTAATCAAGGATTGTACCAGTTTTCAAATTTGTCCCCCAGTTTTCCCTCAGTTTTTCATGCAGAAAAAACGTCCATAGATAATTGGCACTCTCGTTTGGGTCACCCACATGAACGTTTACTCAAGACTATTATTTATAAATTTTCCTTGCCTTGTTCTAATAGGACTTTTAATAATGTTTGTACTGCTTGTCAATTAGACAAGTCTTCTAAGTTGTCATTTCCTTTATCAAATAAAAATAATTATTCTAAACTTCAATTGCTTTTTAGTGATGTTTGGGGACATTACCCATGTTTGTCTAATAAGGGTTATCAATATTTTATTTTATTCGTGGATGCTTGTACAAGATTCACATGGTATTTTCCGATTTCTCAAAAATCTAAAGTTTATTCCGTCTTCAAAAAATTCAAGGTGCTTGTTGAAAATCAATTTGATACAAAAATAAAAGAAGTCCAAACTGATTGGGGAGGAGAGTACAAAACACTTCATACATTCTTTGAAAAATATGGTATTTTGCATCGATTATCTTGTCCGCATACACATGAACAAAATGGCCTAGTTGAGCGATGAAATAGACATATTGTGGAAACTGACTTATCTCTTATGGCGCATGCATCCATACCATCAAAATTTTGGCCTTTTGCTTTTGATACGACGATTTATTTGATAAATTGAATGCCCTATTCAGTTCTTCCTAATATTTCCCCTTTCCAATGTCTCTTCAACAGAGTTCCACATTATCTAAATTTAAAAACATTTGGTTATTTATGTTTTCCATATCTTCGTCCCTATAATCGTTATAAGGTCCAATATCGTTCATCTCCCTGCCTTTTCTTAGGGTACATTAATCTTGATGTTGGTTATCGATGCTTAGATTTACAAACTCAAAGGTTCTATATTTCAAGGCATGTAAAATTTAATGAAAATAATTTTCCTTGTCTTCTTTCGTGTGCATAACTCTTTGGATGTTTCACATATGCATACAACCTTTGCTCCTTGGTTACACTTTCTATGGTCGACCAAAACCTCACGTTCACATACCTTCCATTCCATCCCCAACATCACCAGCAATACCGTCTCTCCAAAATGCTCCCATTCCTCCTATCATATCCCCTCCGGTTGATCCTTCCACTTCTATACCTTCTACACCACCCTCACTGTCACCACTGTGTTCCTCTTCACCACTCCATCCGACCAGCACCTTAAATGAACCGTGCATACCGCCTTCTCATACTAGCGGCATTGACCTCATTGTCGACCTTTGACACACAACTCCACCTCCTACTCAGCCTCATACTCGTAGCATGGGTCCTCCCCCAACAGTTCTCATAATTTCCACGTCTAAAATACTTGAACCATCATCCTTTACTAGTACAAATCTGTCACCACAGTGGCGTAAAGCCATGTCCCAAGAAATTGATGCATTCATGAAAAACGACACTTGGACACTTGTTCTATTTCATCACGACATAAATGTTGTTGGCTGTAAATGGGTGTTCAAACTGAAATGGAAAGCTAATGGCGATATTAAACGCTACAAGGCGCGTTTGGTCGCCAAAGGATTTCATCAAGAACACGGTATTGATTATGACGAGACATTCAGACATTCTCTCACTTGCTATATCTTACTCTTGGCCTATACGTCAACTAGACCTCTACAATGCATTTCTTAATGGGAACTTACATGAAACTGTCCACATGGTTCAACCTCCAGGCTTTCGGGATCCAACCAAACCAGATCATGTCTGCTTGCTCAAAAAGACGCTTTATGGCCTCAAGCAAGCACCTCGTGCGTGGTATTCGTGTTTATCAACTTTTCTTACCAAGCGAGGCTTCCATTCTACCAAATGTGATACCTCCCTCTTCATTTTCAAATCGACATGATATTCACTTATATATTTTAGTGTATGTTGATGATATAATTATCAACGGTTCGAAAGTCGTTCGCTATTAACAACTTGATTTCATCCTAAGCGAATTTGCCTTCAGGACTTGGGTCCTTTGAATTTTTTTCTTGGTCAGGAAGTTCAAATACTCTCTCTTGGGTGTATTTATTTCGCAAAGCGCTACATTGATGATCTTGTGGCTAAAATGGTATGCACAATACTATTCTGCTCAGAATGCCACCGTCCCTTCAACACCCTTGACACGGTCGATGGCCCATTGTTTCTTGATCAACCAAGTCTTCGCCAACTTGTTTGGGCAATCGCAATACATACTCCTTACACTACTTGAACTTTCCTTTGTTAAGACCTCTTGACGCTTAATGCGAGAATAATTTTCACTTTCTTTCCAAGCAAAAAATTAGTCACATTAAAAAGCTTCAACTCCGAGAGATACCCAGAAATACTAGTTAGAGTCAATGCTGAAATATAATCAATCCCATAAGCATGCTTACAAAAAATTAAAAGAAATCCACAATGTATAATAATAATTAATCATAATAAAACCGACTGTAGGGCAAGCAGTTAGTTACATAAAATCTATTTACAACATCTAAAAATAGATTTTATTGAAATGTTGGTGCATAATTATCAATCTTTTGTTGGTCCAATTAATAATATACTAATAACATCCTCATAAAATAATGAACAACACATTTATCCACGCATTATTGTTGGGCAGAAACGAAATAAACATGTTACTTATGCAATAAAATTTCATTTAATAAATTCTAATTTTAATTTTTCCGTTGGTTAAAATTAAAATATTCTTTTATTAAATATAACATTATGTGACTTTTCTTAAGCTTTAATTGTTTCAATTAATAACCCTATGTTGGGCTGATTATTAATTTTAGCAATAAAAGAGTATTATGATCAAACTCAATTTTCTTTAAACAACATATTAATCAAGTTTGAAAATTAACACTATTTATAATTTACATGTAACAAGTTAAAAATCTTAATAATATATCACATCATGTTCTAGAATTCGAATTAAGATATATAGTTATGAACATGAATTGATTACATATAAAATAATCAAATTAATTTTAACTTGAATACGGCATAATAATATCAGTCAGAATGACAAAAAATAAAATAAAATTCAATACATGTATATTACAAATGGTTTCATGTAAAAGTGAATTAATATAAATACCATCAAAAATATATATTACATGTATAGTGGATATTTAGCATGTCATCATAAATTAAAAGGTAATCATAAAAAATATTAAACATCACGCATCAGAAGATGAATCATGTATCATGCAGCATGCCAAGATAATTAAGCACTCAAATTGCCTTTCCCTAACTTGGCTGCAACTTATAATCTTTATTGTTCTGACAGAGTTTCTCGTTTTGATGACATATATACATGTTGTCTTTAGCCCAACTAAGTGATTGATGCAACTGGGTCCGACCTGATCGAGAAAGAATTAAGCAGGCGTGGGCAGCGGATATATATATATATATATATATATATATATATATATATATATATATATATATATATATATATATAGCATTTCGCGTTAAATAATATTTTTTATCAAAACGACGTAGTTTTGGAGGGACGCCGGTGATATTTTTTGTAAATACACGGTGGCATTGTATTTATAAAAATGTCATCGCGTCCCTCCAAAACTACGTCATTTTGATAAAAAAATGTTATTTAAAACGTAATCTTATTTAAAGAGAATGTTAACGTGATCTCATCACAGATATATATATATATATATATATATATATATATATAATCAGTGTAACTCTAAAACTGGAGTCTCCCGCAGGCACTGTGCGCTATATATGATCAAAACTGACGGAAATATATTAACCCTTTTGTATCACAAAAACTTTAATTTACATTTTTAAAGTTTACAAATATTAAGGATGTAAGAATTTATTCGGTAAGAAATGGTGATATGATAATATAATTATGATACCAAATTTGATACGTACTATAATTACGATACCAAACTTGATAATATTGTGTTATTTTATCCACTATCACTAAAATAAATAACATTTGAAGTCATTTGTGACTTCTTTTTTTAAAATCAATATGAGTTTATTTGATTTTAGTGGATACAATAGTAAATATTTTAAGTTAATTAAAAAATATTACTAATTATAAATTTATCACTTTTTAAAACTTAAATAAATTTAGGTTAATTTTATATTTTCAGAAATAGGTGTATTTTAGTTTGTCTAATATACCTAAAAGCAAAAAGCTACTCAACGTGGGTGCTAGGCTGCTAGGATTTAAAATTACGGAGGGCAGCAATTAATAATATAAGTACGTATTATGTAATTAGTGTAGCTTCAAAACTAGGATGTGGCTTTATATGTCATTAAAACTGAGGAGGTTTATTTTGATTATGACATAACTGGATCCAATTTTGCCTCAGGTTATATCTTATTATCTTATTCACTGTCTTCTGTTTTACACAGTTCTCCAAAACAGGTGTTCCTCATATAAACCAGGACCCATTGATGTCGAGCATCAGATGATATCTCTCTAGGAGTGACTCCCAGCATGACTCAAAATTCATCGATTGTCTCGGTGTCACTCATGCACTTCTTATCTTTAATATTTTGAAATAAGATTATTTTTGTAGTGCGGATATACTACGTAACTTATGAAACTTAAATTGATGAACATTTTTCTAAACTTAGACATAATTAATCTCGGCCAAATTTAACTTCCAAGTAATCAAAATTTGAGAAAATTTTTGTCTCAACAGTAAAAATAAGAATAAAAAAGTATGAAAGCAAGATGCTTCTTTACCTCTCCTTCAAATCATTCAAAATTAGGGAATTAAAAATTATATTTGAAATCTTGACCAAGGACCCATTTATGACTATTCAAGTACAATACATATGCACATCACTAAATTCCCGCACTATATAAACCAAACGTCCCTAGCTTGCTTTCAATATCAAACCAAACCATCATAAATCCTACAACATGAATTCCCTAAGCATGAGCCTATCTGCCTTTTCCTTATTTTATGTTCTCTTCCTAAACCCTACTTTGGCTTTACAAACTTGTGACTATCCCGCCATCTTTAACTTCGGAGACTCCAATTCGGACACCGGTGCAATTTCAGCTGCATTTTCCTGGTCAGTCCCACCCAATGGCCAATCCTTCTTCGACAGGCCAGCAGGACGATACTCTGATGGCCGTCTCATGATCGATTTCTTGGGTACTTACCATCACCATTTTTGTTTATGGTATATACATAATAGAGAGAACGATTCACAACTAATATTAGATGTCATCTAACTTCAGGGATTAGATCTATAAGATATTTTGACTACAAGTGTAGTACAAAACACCTTTCAAAGGTCCAACCCTAAAGGTTAGATGACATCTAACAATATATATAATTATATTTGTGTGTATATATATACATATTCATCATTTTTATTTTTTTGTTAAATATTCATAGATAGAATGATTCACAACTAACGTTAGATGTCATCTAATATTTGGAGGCTGACATGTAACTTCTTAGATTATATTTTGAAAATATTTTTACACTATCAGTAGTGTAGTACAAAATACCTTTCAGGGTCTAATCGCAAAAGGTCGATGACACTTAAAGTTAATTGTGGATCGGATCACTAACTTTATATATATATATATATATATATATATATATATATATATATAATATATCAATTGTGCATATGTACTATATTTGTTAGTTATGCATTTATATAGCCGTGTAGCACATAGGTGCATTAAAGAATAACAAAAGGTTATGGTATTTCATGGTATTTGTCCCAGCGATATGATTTGCCTCATGATTTTTATGAGGTCGAGAATTCGAATCTTGGTGGCAATAAAGAGAGAGAGAGTAAGGAAAGAGAGTGTGTGTCAATATAGCAAAAATAAATAAATAAAAAAGGTTATGGTATATAGATTCAATATTTTCTATAATTTAAACAAAAAAGTTGACAACTTTAAATTCGTGGAATTGAAATTAACCATGCACATATATGTACGTACTTGCATGAATACTGATTTATTAAATTTTGGTGCTTCAGCTAAAAGCTTAGGGAAACCATTCCTCAGCCCTTACCTAAACTCCTTGGGTTCAGACTTCAGTTATGGTGCCAATTTTGCCAACTCAGCAGCTACAATCACACCACCTAAGAATTACATGCTACCCAATTACAGACCGCCACATGGATGGAGCCCTTTTTACCTTTATATTCAGTACTTGCAATTCCAAGAATTCATAGAAAGATCACAAATAATCAGAAGAGAAGGTAATTTTTTTGTATGTGTATATATATAATTCATAATTTATCCGCTCAATCCTTTAATTTATATTTTTATAATTTTATAAGTTAATCATTACAATATATATCTTATTGCATGCAGATGCAAGGTTTAAGGATTTTCTGCCAAAGAAAGAATATTTTTCGAAAGCCTTATATACTATTGATATTGGTCAAAATGATCTTGGCATGGGATTCTTTACAAATATGTCTATAGAGGAAGTGAATGCATCTGTACCAGATATGATCAACCGGCTCTCGGAGCATATTAAGGTAATTCTTGTTAAAATTGATATTCTCATGAAAAATTCTTCCATTGTTTTTTCTAATTATAGTTAAAATTGATCATATATCATATGTCAATAAAACATATTAACAAGAATATGAAAAATGCATGTGGTGTTTGCAGAATATATACAACTTCGGAGCCAGAACATTTTGGATACACAACACCGGACCGATAGGCTGTCTTCCTTATATTTTAACACATTTTCCGGTCAGAAAAGACCAAACAGACAGTGCTGGTTGCGCAAAGCCTTATAATGAAGTCTCTCAATATTTCAATATCAAGTTGAAGGAGGCCATTGCTCAACTCCGCAAGGACCTTCCCTTAGCTGCAATCACACACGTAGATATCTACTCTGCCAAATATTCTCTTTACAAGGAACCCAAAAAATACGGTGTATATTCCAACCCTATTTTTATTTGAATATCAAAGTTTAGAATATACACATACAAAAATTATAAACTTCATAAGAGCACAGACAATTCAGATTTTTTATTCTTCTGCTTACTAGCGGATAGCGCTAATTTTTTATTAAAAAAAATTGAACCGTCTATTTCTTCTTTTTCCTACCAAAGATGTGTTTTTCCAAAATATTTACGATAGATCATACTCCATATATATATATATATATATATATATATGAATTCATAGATATGTTTATTTACATATCATGACTTAGATTTTGTGTTTAAAACTTGCAGGATTCAAGAATTATCTTGTAACTTGCTGTGGTTATGGAGGAAAATATAATTTTGGGGATGTTTTTTTGTGGACAAGGCACTGTTACTGTAAATGGCACGCAAGTTCCGGTGGGAGCATGTGAAAGGCCTCAGGAACGATTAAGCTGGGATGGAATTCACTTCACGGAGGCAGCTGACAAGATTGTATACGAGAAAATAGCATCCGGAGAATTTTCTGATCCTCCCAATGTTAAACCTAACATGGCATGTCACAAATTCTGAAAATAAGAAATATAATTAGGGTGGGATATATATTGCCACTAGGGCCACCCCATAGAATAAATATCCTACTAATAATTTGTTTGTTTTAGAAATCCATAGCTCCTTATAGAAGTCATCAGCCTTGCGGCTTTTTCATTTTACATGTTCTTTTATGTACTAGAAATAAAGTTGTTTATATTATTTAAACAAATATTGGTCGATTATACTTTACAACTTAATATATATACATTTTGGATATTGTTTGTACTTCTTTTTATTAACTTGCTCCAGTTTTTATGAAGTTTAAAATTTGTCAAATTTTTGTATAAAGCTATAGAGAAATGTTACATCCGCGTAATAACAATGACTATAAAAAAATATCTCAAATAATATGTAAATGATATATTAGTTAGGTAAATCTATTGTGATTGGTTATGTTATAAAGTATTTGTATTAAAATATTAAATTTCATTTTATTTGAGACAAAACAGAGACCAAAATTTTAAGAACTCTAATATTACTCATACAGATGCACTATTTTTCTATAACTTTGACAAAAACTTGAACTTTCACATATTATATTCAACCATTTTGCATCCTCATATTGACCGCTTAAATTTTTGCCCCCGTAAAAGTTATTTTTCTTTACCACAGTATCTTGACATATATACATATAAGGTCCTTTAATTATTTGCTATTAGGTTGTTTAAAACTACTATCTCTATCTTAAAAAGAGACCCCAGTCCCCAAGCACTCAAGTCTACACTATCAATTTAATTACTCATATATGTCTTATATGAAGAAAATGAAGGGGAAATTACCTATTTTGTTTGTATCAATCTAGCTACTTGGACTACTTGTCAAGTTATCATGTCCGAAGAAAATTAGAGGGAATCTAGATGAGTTGATTTGTCTATGTACATGAGGACCATTCAGACTGGTTGCTATGGAGCAACCACTTTTTTGGTCTGTGAATTTTTTTTTTCTTCCAGTCGAAATTTTACAGACCAAAAAAGGGGTTGCTCCACAATAACCGGTTGCCGTGGACGGAACCCCATATATATATATACACACGGAGAGACTCTAAAGCGAACCTTAAAAAACGAACCAAAGACGAACTGTCGTCTTTGGTGTCTATGGCGACGATTCGACCCGTCGCCAAAGACTACATGGCTATGGCGACGGATCGAACCGTCACCATAGACACCAAAGACGACGGTTCGTCTTTGGTTCACTTTAGAGGCGGACCGTATATATATATATATATATATATATATATATATATATATATATATATATATATATATATATATATATATATATAATTCCCTACCTTATACGTAATCTCCCCCCTACCTATTTCCATTCTTCATCCCACATGTGATAGTTAAATAATTTTCTACTGATTATTTAAAAAAATGGGTAAATGGGGGTCCATAAAATAAATAAAATTTAAATCAAATACTTCATAAAAATCCACTCAATATTTTTAACAACATTTATCATCATTATTATAATTCGCAATATTTAACAACTAGGTTGTTCCCAGGAAAGAGAGGGCTTTCCAATAAGGATTTCTCCATATTAGCGCGCAATTAGGTGACCAAACCTCTCCTTGACAGAACTTCTAGACATTGTCAATATTGCAAATAATAATATGAATAACTTTGTCGTCTCAATTATTGATTTAATAATATATAAAATATCGACAATAATTGAATCAAATAACGTGAGATACTATACAACAATTACTATAGCAATAATTGAACAAAACTGAGTGACTTCTCACGTAAGCATCAATAATCAATACTTTATCGATTTTGCTTGGGTTGTATTAATTAACCCATTTCGGTTCTTATGAAGTTTAAAATTGATCAAATTTTTATTTAAGGTTATAGAGAATCTTACACATTCACGTATACAACACAAAACAGCATTAGTGAATGAATAACAATGACTATCATATACAACTTCTTTGTTATAAAGAAGCAATATTTTCTGCTTGACAAAAACTTGAATATCATGGAACTGAAATTAACCATGCATGAATCACTATATTTATTTATTTATGGTATGTCCTTTTTTAGGGCTGAAGTAGTATTATGTATAATTATAGTACTCCCTCCGTCGCTTAAATCTTAATATAGAACGTTTTAAAGGTGTGCACAAGAATTAAGATAATAATTGAAAAACATTAAATATAGTATTCAATTGTCTATAATATCCTTAAATCTTTATCTTATTATAATTATTTCATACGCTCTCTCACACACATTTCCCCATAATTCTCTCCTTAAAAAACTCATTAGTCTCATTTACTCATTGGTCTCTCTCTCTCTCTCCATCCTAAGGCTGTAAACAAGTCAAACAGTTCGGGTCCGATTCGGGTTCGACTCAAAAAAATACGAGAGAATTTCAAATTCGTTAATAATATGATCCAAATATGAGCATTAAAAATAGTTCGAATAAAAATATGGGTAGAATCTGAGTAAAGTTATACTCGACTCATTTAAGATTGATCAAACTACTCGAATTCTTGATTGTGATTTGATACATACTTGATTGATACATATTCGATTAAATGCTCGATACATTCTCTTATAATATATACAAATTTAAATCAAATTAGGATAATTAATTATTATTATTATTATTTTTTTTTTAATTTTAATTGTGATTTTATATTTGTAAAGTATAATAGTAAATATATTTTTTCATTTTCTAAGTAAAATAACAAATTAAATTTATAATTGTATTTATTATAAAACTAGTTATAATGTAGAGACTCAAATTCGACCTTAAATTTGAAGCTCGCGAGTAGTTTGAATATAATGTGATCCGAATGATTGAATTCGAGTAATAAATATTCGAGTCGAGTCGAATCTGAGTAAATTTTTTTAAATATAATTCGAATACGAGTCAACTTCGAGTACGAATTTATTATTTTGAGTCGAATTCGAGCAACTTTCTGTTCGTTTCAATTCGACTCGTTTACATGTTCATCCCCATAAAACAACTTATCTAATTCTTTAGACACGATAAACAAGAGAAAAAGAGAGGGAGAAGAAAAAAAGTTGAAGAGTTTTATTGGGATAAAGAGAGAGAAAGACTTTAAAGATCAAAAAATTAGGCAGAGTAATGAGGGGTATTTTTTGAAAAATTGTGATCAATTCTCCTAAATTAGAATAAACATCAAATAAATAGGGACAAATGAAAAACACTAAAATGTCTTATATTAAAGGACTGAGAGAGTATATGATTTACAATAGGGTTGTTATAGATTGGAGATCTGTAAAAAGAAAGTGTTTTTAATCATTAATCTTCCTCTCTTTTTTTAGTAGCAAGCTCTAAAATTTTAATTTTGGTCGCATCAAGGATTTACTACGTTGAAATTTATTTTTATATGATTTTATCAATTTGAGTTCATCCTAACTTAAGTTATATTCAATAACTAATTTTAAGTCTTGAAATTAGAATTTAGCACTAAATATAAGACCCAACTTTTATAAAATAAAATATTCAATTTTTTTATAATTGTTATTTTAATCAATATATAGTTATATTGATAAAAAGTAAAAGTTAACGATGATATATGTAAATTATAAAAGTATATCGAGTAATATTCGCTTACATAGGGAATATTCGTTATGTCGAAAAATATTCTTTTTGTTGAGAATATTAGATAAAAGTATGACGACGTCGAAATAACCAATCATTGGTGGATCCCAGAACGAAATATTGTTGGGTGCAAAAAATGACATAAATAACTTTTTTTATTAAAAATTTTGTCAACGATACTATCATTTTTAACTGTTTAAATATTCGGTGATAAATATATAGTAGCACGAGGTATTCTACAGTGGCACAAGACATTGCATAGTATCACATGGTATATTGCACATTACTTCATATTATTGATTCAATAATTATTACAGTAGTAATTACACAATATTTAATATTATTAAATTAATAATTATCACGACACAGTAACTCATATTATTAGGCCAGTAAGCATTATTGACAATGTCTAGGAAATTATGTCAAGAAAATGGTTATTTAATTGCGCGTCGTTTATACGAAATGCCCCTTCTTTCCAAAGAACGATCTGGTTGTCAATATTGTAATTTTATAATAATTATACTCATAAGAAATTAGTGAACATCAGTCCACTGTAGCAAGCACATGAATTTAGGGATGTCACAATAATTGTCACAACATCTCATATTATTGAACCAATAATTGACATTGTAGCAAGGGTAATAATGAAAAGTTACATAAATGAAAGTCACGGGTATTAAGTAGTTAGGTCGACTCATTATTTGAAGAACAGTAATATCCGTGATATTAATAAATTAAGTCAATAATGTAAAAGACGAATAATATAATTTAATATAATGATAATGTAATAATCTTTTTGATAATGGATTAATATTTTGAATAAATAATGATAATGGAATAATCTTTTTGATAATGGATTTATCTTTTTGAATAAATATTGAAAATGGATCTTTTTGAATAAGTTAAGATAATGGATGAAAATGGGTAATCATTATGTTTAAACATAATGATAATGGATGAATAATATATTTATAAAATGTGAAATATTGTAGTTATAAATAGAAAGGCTTAACATATAGAAATTCATAACTTTCTTGCTTATACTTCCTTCTACACTCTAAAAATTTCTTAGAGTAAGTACTCTCTAAGTGTGTTCGTCTATCTTGAGTTTTTGTGAAGATCAATAAGAGTACAAGTATTATTCAAGTAAGTCTTTTTATAAAAGTTGGTCAAACACCCACACACTTCACATGGTGTTTATAATTCTTCCTTTAGAAGAGATATTTTTAAAACCTTCCTTTGGAAGATTTTATTTTAAAATATTATTTTGAAGCTTATTCTATACACTACACAAATTTATACTATATAGTCACTTTTGATAATTTCATAATATACGAGTTAGTGTACACCACATGTGATAGTTACTAATTAAATTATACATATATTTAGGTTGATAAATTTCATAGAAAGTAACATCTAATCACTTGTTAATTAATTGAGGTAAAGGATATAATTTTCTTTTATACTCCTAAATCTAACTTACTATGGTAAGTATTGCTTCTATAATTCCTGAAATGGTTCGAAATTTCTTTTGAGATTTTTGCGCTTCAGAAACCCCGATTTTATGAATAAAGAATTAATTTTCTCTAAATAATTTTTTTTTATATTATGGTGTGAATTTGAGATAATGTTATAGTTGTGGGTAATATTTATAAATTTTGCAAAGTATGCAAGTTGTCATATTATATTCGATTGGCTCTGGAATATTCGCTTTTAAATAGAAATATTCGACGACGAAGACAATCATCGGTGGACCCCAAAAACGGAATTATTGCTTGATCGAGAAAACGACAAAAATATTTTATTGAAAATAACTACGAAGTTTTACCGCTGATATCGCTTGAACTACTCTCTGAGTAGTAAAAGTACAAGAATACGCGTTGTCAGCATAGAGCACACCAGATTGATTATTGATATTTATGTGAGAAGTCACCGCTTTTGTTCAATTATTGCTACAATAGTTGTCGTGATAAGATCTCACATTATTTGATTCAATTATTGTTGATTTAGAAGTTTTGTTTTATTCAGTATTATTAACGTAATAAAATAAAACATCTTTTATATAAAAAAATGTAATACTTTATTAAAGTTATTCTATAAATAGAATATATTATATTCTATTACGCATAGTGTTTTTTTATAGTAAAATCTTTTTATATAAAATGTAATACTTTATTAAAGTTATTCTATAAATAGAATATATTATATTTTATTATGCATAGTGTTTGCATAGTGCCCAAGATAAGTAGTTTGTATAGTAAAAATCTTTTTTTTATAAATAGAATATATTATATTTTATTTAAAAGATTTTTCTTTAAATATGGACCGCCGATTAAAGTAAATCAATCTGACCGCTCATGGGATTAGTTACTATGCATTCCATTTTCCTATAAATAAGCTCATTCCTTCATTATTTTCTTTTCAATTCAATTTAACTCTGTAGAGAGAAACTATAGAGAGAGATATAGAGAGATAGAAGAAAAAGTTTTCTCGCTACTTCACTACTCTTATATCAAGTATTATTTTACTAGAAGGGATATTATTCTTTGTATTCAAGAAGAGAACTTCATATTATTCCATTTCTTTATTGTTCTATTGAATAACCTCAGATACGCTGCTACCCTATACTTGGTGACATTCTTCTATTATTCTCGCCTTTATTATTCTCTTTAATATCCTCGTCTGTATATACGCTTTGACCGGGTTCCATTTTTTATTATTCCGCCTTTATTATTCTCGCTTAATATCCTGTCTCTGCGTATACGCCGACCGGGTTCCATCATTTATTATTCCGCATTTATTATTCTCATTGAACATCCTGCTTGCGTGAATTTCACCGACCGTTCCGCTATATTATTATTCTCGTTGAATAACCGCTCTATGCGGTACCGCATGCATGGTGATATCTTTTGTTATTCCATTCTTTATTATACTCAAATGATTAAAATTTTGACTTCTATACTCCATGAAATTAGTGGAATATCCTCGATATTTGCGCTTCATCCAAAGATTCTTTTCATGGAAATATTCTTCCGAGCATTCTTGAATTTTACTCTACAAAGCAAAGATCATGTCGACAATTTGACGTTATCGTTCCTGGATAAATTAATTCTTGAACTTGTTTTATTGAATTTTATATCATTGTCATCATCCTCATGTTTATATTATGTTGAAAGTCATCTCGTATTCTGTAGTGCATAGATGGACTTGGTATGATTATGACTGTGATTATTCTAAGATAATCATGACCGTAATGTTACAAATGATGTGAAAATTAAAAGTCCTCATCGCCCGTAGTAGCGGTATCGATGGACAATTTTGGTATGATTATGGCTATGGATTCTCTTCTACCAAGGGAGCAAAGATGAATTGTTTTATGGCATGATCAGACCATTGATGAAAACACGATTATCTTTGGCCCGTAGTGCATGGATAATTCGTGGTCGTGATACTAAAGAATATCCTCGGCCCGTAGAAGTGTGGGATGATTTAATGATGTGGATTATTTATTGAAATGAGTCTCAAATGATAAAAGTGATGAAAAAAACTTTTTAAATCATAAAAGATAGTAGATTTTATTCTCTACTGACTTTCTTTTTTAATGGATTGCTTGTTTCACCGCAGCTAAACTTGATGTCTATTATATTTTATCGCTTAACATTGTTGGAGGCTAATGATAATTTATTCTCGCATTATCTTAGTCATAATATTTTCTTACCGGGCTAGTTGAGCTCACCCTTTCTTTCACCGTTCTCTCAGTGAAATGAGAATATAGCCGGGACTAGCCTGGGAACTGGAGTGATGGTCCGTAGAGGATAAGATTAGTAGTCCTCACTATTCTGTGAAATAGTGTGATAATAATTGTAATGAGGACTCCTTTGAGTTTGTATAATCTCTAGTAGATAATATTTGTATTCAAACTCACAGCTTATGTTTTGTCGTCAGATTGTACACCTACATAAACAGATATAGTAGTTGTATTTGAATTTCATACCATGTATCCCATGCACCCAAGATGGGTGATGTATACCTAATTTTGGGGGCGCCACAACTGGTATCAAAGCTTAGGATATGATCCCCGGCTAAGATGTGAGATAAGAACTAGAGGGAGAGACGGAAATTCCTTTCTCGCTAGTATGACCTACCTAAGTTTATTTGGTATTTAATTGGCTCACCAAAGTATAGGATAATATGTGATATGTTAATTAACCCTTGTTTTGTGGCAAAGGTTTTGAAAATGGCATCCGAGAATGTTGAGATTATCAATGGAGCACAGAGAGACCGCTGAGTCTCCACAGATCAATAATCGTGATAATGTGCAACAGAGGACAATAATCCTCATGAAAAACAATAACACCGATGAAATGGTGAATGATGGATGGTCGAGATGCTTTATGAGCTTTTTAGAATTCATGCAACATCAATGCGGCCACCGCTAAGCTTTAAGGAGCAATTCATGCAACAACCAAGCAACATAATGCAGCAGAAAACAATGGTAACCTCACTATTGGTCACCGCTAAGCAATTCAAGGAGCCGGGACCACCGAGTTTTTTTTGAAGCCGTAACCACTTAAGGCGAGACATGGATAAAGCAGATTACCAAGATATTTGATGTCTTGAATGCTCAGAGGAGCAAAAGGTTCCATTCGCCACCTTTATGTTGCGCGAAGAAGGAGATCATCAGGGGGAATCAGAAACGTACTCACTCGACGACTCAAGATGTCTTGGGAGAAGTTCCAAGAATTATTCAACGACAAGTACTTTCCCGAAAGTATTCGCCACACATGAAGGAGGTAGAATTCATCAAGTCGAGCAAAACAATACGACCGTGTCGCAAAGACGAGGCTAAGTTTATGAGTTATCCCGGCTTGCATCCCATTTGGTCGATAATGAGGAGCGAATGACGCTAATGTTTTTATGAGGTTTGAAACCCCGATATACGCCAATACCTCATTTCACAAACTTTGTTTATATTCGATGTTGTGAATAGGGCTCAGCTTATTGAGCGCCGATAATGAGTCAAGACAACCAAAAGGCAACGACCAACAACACGATAATAATCATATACGGGGGCAAACGGCCATCTAACAACGATAACTATCGGGGGATATTATCATGCCAAGAATGGTAACCATTTCTATGGTAATCATGGCCAAGATAATAAGAATGGACATTTTAAGAAGAGAAGGTTCAACAATGACGACGAAGACGCTTCAACCACCAAAGACCCGCTTTCAAAGGAAGAAGAACGCCCATCGGTCAGATGTTTCAAATGCGACAAGAGGGACACATCCGTCCAAACCGTACGCAACAATCCAAAGCGTGTTTTAATTTTGGAAGAGAAGGTCACCTAGCTCGATTTTTTCGTCGATGAAGTCAAGTCCAACCGGATATAGTGATGCCAAAGGATGTCCTGCATAAGCCAAAGCCAGAGTTTTAAGAGAGAGCATTTTTTTTCTCGTGATTTAGAACCCGAATAAAATTATCACGTAAGTTAATCATAAGCTCTTACGTAAGTCTATACCGTGTTAGATACCGGCCTCTACTCACTCTTTTATTTCACCTAGTTGTGTTCAATGTTTGTACTTAACTCTCCTAGAAGTTAAACTTTGATTTATCTATTGAAACTCCATCGGGAGAAACCTTCACTACCTCCACTATTTATAAATCTTGTTTGATTCAAATCGACACTTTCACGCTACTCGTCGATCTTATCTCTTTGAAAATACTTGCCTTTTGATGTGGTTTTTTTTTAAACGATCGTTAACTACTCATCATGTTTTTCGTAAGGTTGTTAGCTAGCTTTCATATTCCTAACCAACCTATTATGCTAATTCAAGCAACCAAACCACTAAATTCAATCATCATCATATCGCCATAAGTAAAGAGCCCCGATCCTTTTGTTGATGACTTCTTGTGTGGAATGCACCAAAGCCGACTTTCCAGAGGGCGACGCCGTGAATGACGATGACAAGTTGATAGGTATCATTGTGAGGTGCTATCTAGGTTAAGGGATGTAAGTCACAAGCTTGGTATCAATGTGACGACTATCCAAGTCTTGGATGAGAGTAATAGCTTTTGAATGATATTTCTATCATTAATAAATCTCTCGACGATTCCTCAAGACTTCTTAGCCTACCCTCAGAGCGTGAAATCGAATTTTGTATCGACACCAAAGACAAAACCCATTTCTTAAACCTCAAATATTTCTTCAACTAAAACGAACGTAATACGCGCCAAAGACGCTGACTCGAGTCATTGAAGATTACGATCGTATCATTCAATATCATCGTGGAAAGCGAAACGTGGTAGCCGACGTGTTGAGTAGAAGATCGATGCTGCTATAAGCGCGATGTTGTTAACACAAAGACTCATTTCAGATAACTTGCAAATGATGAAGATAGAGTTAAAGACTCTAGGGACCCACGTGAAGATAACGAATATACGAGTAAAATCGACTTTTAATCGATAAAGTTAAAGACGCCAAGCTACATACCCAATCATGAATGTGAAGAAGAAGGTTCAAGAGGGCGTTATTCTAGAAGCAAGAGTCGTCGAAGAGAGAAAATCTCAACCCTCGATTTAATCGCCCATTTGAAATCCTCGATCGAGTAGGAACCGTGGCTTATAGACTCGCTTTTACCGCCAAGTATGTCATGCGGTTCATAACGCTTTTTAACGTATCAATGTTACGTAATATGTGGATGACCCAAACCACATTATTAATTTAGAATCTGACGAGATAATGGATGATTTAACGATGAGATCTCGTGTTAAAATCTTGATAAGAAGAATATATCCAACACTCAAGGGTTATACCTCAAGAGTTAGAATCAAATGAAGTCAAGGTATCCTCACCGTTCTAAGATACCAGTACGTCGTACGTAAATTTCGAGGGCTAAATTCCATAAGGAGGGAGATCAGAAACCCGATTTTATGAATAAAGAATTAATTTTCTCAAATAATTTTTTTTTTATATTATGGTGTGAATTTGAGATAATGTTATAGTTGTGGGTAATATTTATAAATTTTGCAAAGTATGCAAGTTGTCATATTATATTCGATTGGCTCTGGAATATTCGCTTTTAAATGTGAAATATTCGTATTTACGACAAGACAATCATCAGGGACCCCACAACGGAATTATTGCCTGATCGAGAAAACGACAAAAATATTTTATTGAAAATAACTATGAAGTTTTACCGCTGATACCGCTGAACTACTCTTAGAGTAAAAGTACAAAATAATACGCTGCATGTCATAAGAGTAGCACACCAGATTGATTATTGATATTTATGTGAGAAGTCACCAGCTTTTGTTCAATTATTGCTACAATAGTCACGATAAGATCTCACATTATTTGATTCAATTATTGTTGATTTAGAAGTTTTGTTTTATTCAGATTATTAACGTAATAAAATAGAAACATCTTTTATATAAAATGTAATACTTTATTAAAGTTATTCTATAAATAATATATTATATTCTATTACGCATAGTGTTTTGCATAGTAAAAAAATTTTTTATATAAAATGTAATACTTTATTAAAGTTATTCTATAAATAGAATATATTATATTTTATTATGCATAGTGTTTGCATAGTGCCCAAGATAAGAAAGATTTATATATAAAAAAATTTTTATAAATATAATATATTATATTTTTTTATTAAAAAGATTTTTCTTTAAATATGGACCGCCGATTAAAGTAAATCAATCTGACCGCTCATGGATTAGTTACTATGCATTCCATTTTCCTATAAATAAAGCTCATTCCTTCATTATTTTCTTACTTAATTCACCGAACTCTGTAGAGAGAAAACTATAGAGAGAGACTATGAGAGATAAAGAAAAGTTTTCGCTACTTCACTACTCTTATATCAAGTATTATTTTACTTGAAGGGATATTATTCTTTTCAGATTCAAGAAGAGAACTTCGTTATTCCATTTCTTTATTGTTCGCTGAATAACTCAGATACGCTGCTACCCTATACTTGGTGACATTCTTCTATTATTCTGCTTTTATTATTCTCGTTTAATATCCTCGTCTCGCGTGTATACCGACCGGGTTCCATTTTTTATTATTCCGCCTTTTATTATTCTCGCTTAATATCCTCGTCCATTTTTCTATATACGCCCTAATTCGGTTCCATCATTTATTATTCCATCATTTATTATTCTTTATTATTTGTTGAACATCCCGCTTGCAGGTGAATTTCACCGACCGTTCCGTTATTATTATTCTCGTTGAATAACCGCCTATGCGCGCAAGTACCGCATGCACGGTGATATCTTTTGTTATTCCATTCTTTATTATACTCAAATGATTAAAATTTTGACTTCTATACTCCATGAAATTAGTGGAATATCCTCGATATTTGCGCTTCATCCAAAGATTTTTTCATGGAAATATTCTTCCGAGCATTCTTGAATTTTACTCTACAAAGCAAGATCATGTCGACAATTTGACGTTATCGTTCCCGGACAAATTAATTCTTGAACTTGTTTTATTGAATTTTATATCATTGTCATCATCCTCATGTTTATATTATGTTGAAAGTCATCTCGTGCCCAGTAGTGGTATGGATGGACTTGGTATGATTATGACCAGGATTATTCGTATAATCATGACCGTAATGTTACAAATGATGTGAAAATTAAAAGTCCTCATCGGCCCGTAGTGCATATCGATGGACAGCTTTTGGTATGATTATGGCTATGGATTCTCTTCTACCAAGGGAGCAAAGATGAATTTGTTTTATGGCATGATCAGACCATTGATGAAAAAACACGATTATCTTTTGCCCGAGTAGCATGGATAATTCGTGGTCGTGATACTAAAGAATATCCTCGGCCCAGAAGCAAGTGGATGATTTAATGATGTGGATTATTTATTGAAATGAGTCTCAAATGATAAAAGTGATGAAAAACTTTTTAAATCATAAAAGATAGTAGATTTTATTTTCTACTTGACTTTTTAATGGATCGCTTTGTTCCACCGCAGCTAAACTTGATGTCTATTATATTTTATCGCTTAACATTGTTGAGGCTAATGATAATTTATTCTCGCATTATCTTAGTCATAATATTTCATCGGGCTAGTTGAGCTCACCCTTTCTTTCACCGTTTTTTCTGTGAAATGAGAATATAGCCGGGACGAGCCTGGGAACTGAGTGATGGTCCAGAGGATAAGATTAGTAGTCCTCACTATTCTGTGAAATAGTGTGATAATAATTGTAATGAGGACTCCTTTGAGTTTGTATAATCTCTAGAGATAATATTTGTATTCAAACTCACAAGCTTTATGTTTTGTCGTATTGTACACGACATACAAATATTAGTATTAGTAAGTTGTATTTGAATTTCAGACCATGTATCCGCGACCCAAGATGGGTGATGTATACCTAATTTTGGGGGCGCCACAACTTGGTATCAAAGCTTAGGATATGATCCCCGCTAAGATGTGAGATAAGAACTAGAGGGGAGAGAGACGGGAATTCTTTCGCTAGTATGACCTACCTAAGTTTATTTGGTATTTAATTGGCTCACAAAAGTATAGGGATAATATGTGATATGTTAATTAACCCTTGTTTTGTGGCGTTGTTTGAAAATGGCATCCGAGAATGTTGAGATTATCAATGGAGCACAGAGACCGCTGAGTCTCCATGCATCAATAATCGTGATAATGTGCAACCAGAGGACAATACTCCTCATGAAAAAATAATAACACCGATGAAATGGTGAATGATGGGATGGTCGAGAGCTTTATGCAATTCATGCAACAACAAAGCGGCGGCAGCCCTCGTCCAAAAATGGTAAAATACCGATAACTCTTGACGGTCACCGCTAAGCGCTTTAAGGAGAAATTCATGCAACAACGCAAGGGGCAAAACCCTCATCCAATGCAGTGGAAACAATGGTAACCCACTTGCTGGTCACCGCTAAGCAGCTCAAGGAGCCGACCACCGAGTTTTTTTGGGAAAGCGTAACCACTTAAGGCGAGACATGGATAAAGCAGATTACCAAGATATTTGATGTCTTGAATGCTCAGAGGAGCAAAGGTTCCATTCGCCACCTTTATGTTGCGTGAAGAAGGAGATCATCAGGAATCAGAAACGCACTCACCGACGACTCAAGATGTCTTGGGAGAAGTTCCAAGAATTATTCAACGACAAGTACTTTCCCGAAAGTATTCGCCACACGGAAGGAGGTAGAATTCATCAAGTCGAGCAAAACAATACGACCGTGTCGCAAAGACGAGGCTAAGTTTATGAGTTATCCCGCTTGCATCCCATTTGGTCGATAATGAGGAGCGAATGACGCTAATGTTTTTAAGTAGGTTTGAAACCCGATATACGCCAATACCTCATTTCTCACAAACTTTGTTTATATTCGATGTTGTGAATAGGGCTCAATTATCGAGCGCGATAATGAGTCAAGACAACCAAAAGGCAACGACCAACAACACGATAATAATCATACCGGTGGCAACGGGCCATCGAAACAACGATAACTATCGTGGGGATATTATCATGCCAAGAATGGTAACCATTTTGGGGTAATCATGGCCAAGATAATAAGAATGGACATTTTAAGAAGAGAAGGTTCAACAATGACGTGAAGACGCTTCAAGACCAAAGACCCGCTTCAAAGGAAGAAGAACGCCCATCGGTCGAGATGTTTCAAATGCGACAAGAGGGACACATCCGTCCAAACCGTACGCAAATAATCCAAAGCGTGTTTTAATTATGTAAGAGAAGGTCACCTAGCTCGATTTTGTCGATGGTGAAGTCAAGTCCAACCGGATAGTGATGCCAAAGGATGTCCTGACAAAAAGCCAAAGCCAGTAGTTTAAGAGAGAGCATTTTTTTCTCTCGCGACGAGGAACCCAATAAAATTATCACGTAAGTTAATCATAAGCTCTTACGAAGTCTATACCGTGTTAGATACCTGCTCTACTCACTCACTTTTTATTTCACCTAGTTGTGTTCAATGTTTGTACTTAACTCCTAGAAGTTAAACTTTGATTTATCTATTGAAACTCCATCGGGAGAAACCTTCACTACCTCCACTATTTATAAATCTTGTTTGATTCAAATCGACACTTTCACGCTACTTCGTCGATCTTATCTCTTTGAAAATACTTGCCTTTGATGTGGTTTTTTTTAAACGATCGTTAACTACTCATCATGTTTTTCGTAAGGTTGTTAGCTTTCATATTCCTAACCAACCTATTATGCTAATTCAAGCAACCAAACCACTAAATTCAATCATTGTCATATCGCCATAAAGAAAAGAGCCCCGATCCTTTTTGTTGATGACTTCCTCGTGTGGAATGCACCAAGCCGCATTTTCTTCAGAGGCGACGCCGTGAATGACGATGATGACAAGTTGATAGGTATCATTGTGAGGTGCTATCTAGGTTAAGGATGATGAAGTCACAGCTGGTATCAATGTGACGATCATCCAAGTCTCGATGAGAGAGTAATAGCTTTTGAATGATATTTCTATCATTAATAAATCTCTCGACGATTCCCTCAAGACTTCTTAGCCTACCCTAGAGCGTGAAATCGAATTTTGTATCGACACCAAAGACAAAAAACCCATTTCTTAAACCCTCAAAATATTTCTTCAACTAAAACGAACGTAATACGCGCCAAAGACGCTGACTCGAGCTCATTGAAGATTACGATCGTATTATTCAATATCATCGTGGAAGAAAGCGAACGTGGTAGCCGACGTGTTGAGTAGTAAGATCGATGCGCTTACTAAGCGCGATGTTGTTAACACAAAGACTCATTTCAGATAACTTGCAAATGATGAAGATAGAGTTAAAGACTCTAGGACCCACGTGAAGATAACGAATATACGAGTAAAATCGACTTTAATCGATAAAGTTAAAGACGCCAAGCTACATACCCGAATCAATGAATGTGAAGAAGAAGGTTCAAGAGGGCGTTATTCTAGAAGCAAGAGTCATTGAAGAAGAGAGAAATCTCAACCCTCGATTTAATCGCCCATTTGAAATCCTCGATCGAGTAGAAATCCGGCTTATAGACTCGCTTTTACCGCCAAGTATGTCATGGTTCATAACGCTTTTAACGATCAATGTTACGTAAATATGTGGACCCAACCACATTATTAATTTAGAATCTGACGAGATAATGGATGATTTAACGATGAGATCTCGTGTTAAAATCTTGATAAGAAGAATCGTATCCAACACTCAAGGGTTATACCTCAAGAGTTAGAATCAAATGAAGTCAAGGTATCCTCACCGTTCTAAGATACTGTGTATCGTAGACGTTTAAATTTCGAGGGCTAAAATTCCATAAGAGGGAGATTGAAACCCCGTGATTTTATGAATAAAGAATTAATTTTCTCGAAATAATTTTTTTTTATATTATGGTGTGAATTTGAGATAATGTTATAGTTGTGGGTAATATTTATAAATTTTGCAAAGTATGCAAGTTGTCATATTATATTCGATTGGTCGGGAATATTCGCTTTTAAATGTGAAATATTCGTACGACGAAGACAATCATCAGGTGGACCCCATTAACGGAATTATTGCTGATCGAGAAAACGACAAAAATATTTTATTGAAAATAACTACGAAGTTTTACCGCTGATACTCGCTGAACTACTCTAGAGTAAAGTACAAAGAATACGCTGCTGTCGCATAAGAGTAGCACACCTGTATTGATTATTGATATTTATGTGAGAAGTCACCGCTTTTGTTCAATTATTGCTACAATAGTTGTTGATAAGATCTCACATTATTTGATTCAATTATTGTTGATTTAGAAGTTTTGTTTTATTCAGATTATTAACGTAATAAAATAGAAACATCTTTTTATATAAAAATGTAATACTTTATTAAAGTTATTCTATAAATAGAATATATTATATTCTATTACGCATAGTATTTTTGCATAGTAAAATCTTTTTATATAAAATGTAATACTTTATTAAAGTTATTCTATAAATAGAATATATTATATTTTATTATGCATAGTGTTTTGATAGTGCCCAGATAAGATAGTTTTTGAGATAAGAAAAATCTTTTTATATAAATAGAATATATTATATTTTATTTAAAAGATTTTTCTTTAAATATGGACCGCCGATTAAAGTAAATCAATCTGACCGCTCATGGATTAGTTACTATGCATTCCATTTTCCTATAAATAAGCTCATTCCTTCATTATTTTCTTTTAATTCACCGAACTCTGTAGAGAGAAACTATAGAGAGAGACTATAGAGAGATAGAAAAAAAAGTTTCTCGCTACTTCACTACTCTTATATCAAGTATTATTTTACTAAGAAGGGATATTATTCTTTTTGTATTCAAGAAGAGAACTTCATATTCCATTTCTTTATTGTTCTCGTTGAATAACTCAGATACGCTGCTGCTACCCTATACTTGGTGACATTCTTCTATTATTCTCGCCTTTATTATTCTCGTCGAATATCCCGTGTCTGCTATATACGCCGACCGGTTCCATTTTTATTATTCCGCCTTTATTATTCTCTCGCTTAATATCCTCGTCTGTATATACGCCGACCGGGGTTCCATCATTTATTATTCCGCATTTATTATTCTGTTTGAACATCCTCGCTTGCAGAATTTCACCGACCGTTTCCGTTATTATTATTATTCGTTGAAATAACCGCTCTATGCGGTACCGCATGCATGGTGATATCTTTTGTTATTCCATTCTTTATTATACTCAACATTATTAAAATTTTGACTTCTATACTCCATGAAATTAGTGGAATATCCTCGATATTTGCGCTTCATCCAAAGATCTTTTCATGGAAATATTCTTCCGAGCATTCTTGAATTTTACTCTACAAAGCAAGATCATGTCGACAATTTGACGTTATCGTTCCTGGACAAATTAATTTCTTGAACTTGTTTTATTGAATTTTATATCATTGTCATCATCCTCATGTTTATATTATGTTGAAAGTCATCTCGGGGCTCAGAGTGTATAGATGGACTTGGTATGATTATGACCAGGATTATTCTAGATATAATCATGACCGTAATGTTACAAATGATGTGAAAATTAAAAGTCCTCATCGGCCCGTAGTAGCATATCGATGGACAGCTTTTGGTATGATTATGGCTATGGATTCTCTTCTACCAAGGGGGAGCAAAGATGAATTGTTTTATGGCATGATCAGACTGCTGATGAAAACACGATTATCTTTGGCCCCGTAGAGTATGGATAATTCGTGGTCGTGATACTAAAGAATATCCTCGGCCAGTAGTGTGGATGATTTAATGATGTGGATTATTTATTGAAATGAGTCTCAAATGATAAAAGTGATGAAAAACTTTTTAATCATAAAAGATAGTAGATTTTATTCTCTACTTGACTTTTTTTTAATGGATTGCTTGTTCCACCGCAGCTTAAACTTGATGTCTATTATATTTTATCGCTTTAACATTGTTGGAGGCTAATGATAATTTATTCTCGCATTATCTTAGTCATAATATTTTTACGGGCTAGTTGAGCTCACCCTTTCTTTCACCGTTTCTTCGTGAAATGAGAATATAGCCGGGACGAGCTCTGGGAACCGAGTGATGGTCCAGAGGATAAGATTAGTAGTCCTCACTATTTTGTGAAATAGTGTGATAATAATTGTAATGAGGACTCTTTTTGAGTTTGTATAATCTCTAGAGATAATATTTGTATTCAAACTCATAGCTTATGTTTTGTCGATTGTATACCTACATAGCTTGTATTATTAAGTTGTATTTGAATTTCGTACTATGTATCCGGCACCCAAGATGGGTGATGTATACCTAATTTTGGGGCGCCACAACAGGTATCAAAGCTTAGATATGATCCCCGCTAAGATGTGAGATAAGAACTAGAGGGGAGAGACGGGAATTCTTCGCTAGATGACCTACCTAAGTTTATTTGGTATTTAATTGGTCTGGCACAAAGTATAGGATAATATGTGATATGTTAATTAACCCTTGTTTTGTGGCAAAGTTTTTTGAAATGGCATCCGAGAATGTTGAGATTATCAATGGAGCACAGAGACCGCTGAGTCTCCACAGCATCAATAATCGTGATAATGTGCAACCAGAGGACAATACTCCTCATGAAAAACAATAACACCGATGAAATGGTGAATGATGGATGGTCGAGAGCTTTATGCAATTCATGCAACAACAAAAGGCAAGGCAACCCTCATCCAAATGCAGTAGAAATACCGATAACTTCCTGACGGTCACCGCTAAGCGCTTTAAGGAGCAATTCATGCAACAACGGCGAAGGCAACCCCGTCCATAATGCAGTGGAAACAATGGTAACCCACTATTGGTCACCGCTAAGCAGCTTCAAGGAGCCGACCACCACCGAGTTTTTGGGAAAGCCGTAACCACTTAAGGCGAGACATGGATAAAGCAGATTACCAAGATATTTGATGTCTTGAATGCTCAGAGGAGCAAAAGGTTCCATTCGCCACCTTTATGTTGCGTGAAGAAGGAGATCATCAGGGGGAATCAGAAACGTACCAAATTCCGACGACTCAAGATGTCTTGGGAGAAGTTCCAAGAATTATTCAACGACAAGTACTTTCCCGAAAGTATTCGCCACACGAAGGAGGTAGAATTCATCAAGTCGAGCAAAAATAATACGACCGTGTCGCAAAGACGAGGCTAAGTTTATGAGTTATCCCGCTTGCAGATCCCATTTGGTCGATAATGAGGAGCGAATGACGCGAATGTTTTTATGCGAGGTTTGAAACCCGATATACGCCAATACCTCATTTCTCACAAACTTTGTTTATATTCGATGTTGTGAATAGGGCTCAATTATTGAGCGCCGATAATGAGTCAAGAAGACAACCAAAAGGCAACGACCAACAACACGATAATAATCATACCGGTGGCAACGGCCATCGAACAACGATAACTATCGGGGGGGATATTATCATGCCAAGAATGGTAACCATTTCTGGTGGTAATCATGGCCAAGATAATAAGAATGGACATTTTAAGAAGAGAAGGTTCAACAATGACGTGAAGACGCTTAAGACCAAAGACCCGCTTCAAAGGAAGAAGAACGCCCATCTATCGATGTTTCAAATGCGACAAGAGGGACACATCCGTCCAAACCGCACGCAAATAATCCAAAGCGTGTTTTAATTATGGAAAGAGAAGGTCACCTAGCTCGATTTTGTCGTATGGTGAAGTCAAGTCCAACCGGATAGTGATGCCAAAGGATGTCCTGCATAAGCCAAAGCCTAGAGTTTAAGAGAGAGCATTTTTTTTCTCGTGACGACGAACCCCCAATAAAATTATCACGGTAAGTTAATCATAAGCTCTCACGTAAGTCTATACCGTGTTAGATACCTGCTTCTACTCACTCTTTTTTTTCACCTAGTTGTGTTCAATGTTTGTACTTAACTCCTAGAAGTTAAACTTTGATTTATCTATCGAAACTCCATCGGGAGAAACCTTCGTTACCTCCACTATTTATAAATCTTGTTTGATTCAAATCGACACTTTCACGCTACTCGTCGATCTTATCTCTTTGAAAATACTTGCCTTTTGATGTGGTTTTTTTTTTGAAACGATCGGTTAACTACTCATCATGTTTTTCGTAAGGTTGTTAGCTTTCATATTCCTAACCAACCTATTATGCTAATTCAAGCAACCAAACCACTAAATTCAATCATCATTATATCGCCATAAAGAAAGAGCCCCGATCCTTTTGTTGTTGATGACTTCCTGTGTGGAATGCACCGCCGAAACTTCTCTCAGAGGCGACGCCGTGAATGACGATGACAAGTTGATAGGTATCATTGTGAGGTGCTATCTAGGTTAAGGGATGTAAGTCAAGCTGGTATCAATGTGACGATCATCCAAGTCTTGATGAGAGTAATAGCTTTGAATGATATTTCTATCATTAATAAATCTCTCGACGATTCCTCAAGACTTCTTAGCCTACCCCAGAGCGTGAAATCGAATTTTGTATCGACACCAAAGACAAAACCCATTTCTTAAACCCTCAAATATTTCTTCAACTAAAACGAACGTAACAACGCGCCAAAGACGCTGACTCGAGCTATTGAAGATTACGATCGTATCTATTCAATATCATCGTGGAAGAGCGAACGTGGTAGCCGACGTGTTGAGTAGAAGATCGATGCGCTTATAAGTGCGATGTTGTTAACACAAAGACTCATTTCAGATAACTTGCAAATGATGAAGATAGAGTTAAAGACTCTAGGACCCACGTGAAGATAACGAATATACGAGTAAAATCGACTTTAATCGATAAAGTTAAAGACGCCAAGCTACATACCCCAAATCATGAATGTGAAGAAGAAGGTTCAAGAGGGGCGTTATTCTAGAAGCAAGAGTCATTGAAGAGAGGAAATCTCAACCCTCGATTTAATCGGCCCATTTGAAATCCTCGATCGAAAGTAGAACCGCGGGGCTTATAGACTCGCTTTTACCGCCAAGTATGTCAAGCGGTTCATAACGCTTTTAACGTATCAATGTTACGTAAATATGTGGATGACCCAACCACATTATTAATTTAGAATCTGACGAGATAATGGATGATTTAACGATGAGATCTCGTGTTAAAATCTTGATAAGAAGAATCGTATCCAACACTCAAGGGTTATACCTCAAGAGTTAGAATCAAAATGAAGTCAAGGTATCCTCACCGTTTCTAAGATACCAGTAATGTACGTAAATTTCGAGGGCAAAATTCCATAAGGAGGGGAGATCAGAAACCCCGTGATTTTATGAAATAAAGAATTAATTTTCTCGAAATAATTTTTTTATATTATGGTGTGAATTTGAGATAATGTTATAGTTGTGGGTAATATTTATAAATTTTGCAAAGTATGCAAGTTGTCATATTATATTCGATTGGTCTGGGAATATTCGCTTTTAAACAGAAAATATTCGTATTTACGGCACAATCATCAGGGACCCCATTAACGGAATTATTGCTTGATCGAGAAAACGACAAAAATATTTTATTGAAAATAACGGCGAAAGTTTTACCGCTGATATCGCTGAACTACTCTTGTAGTAAAAGTACAAAGAATACGCTGTTGTCGTGCATAAGAGCACACCAGATTTGATTATTGATATTTATGTGAGAAGTCACCGCTTTTGTTCAATTATTGCTACAATAGTTGTCGATAATATCTCACATTATTTGATTCAATTATTGTTGATTTAGAAGTTTTGTTTTATTCAGTATTATTAACGTAATAAAATAGAAACATCTTTTATATAAAAAAATAATACTTTATTAAAGTTATTCTATAAATAGAATATATATATATTCTATTATGCATAGTATTTTGCATAGTAAAAAATTTTTTTATATAAAATGTAATACTTTATTAAAGTTATTCTATAAATAGAATATATTATATTTTATTATGCATAAGTGTTTGCATAAGGCCCAAGATAAGAGTTTGTATAGTAAAAAATTTTTATATAAATAGAATATATTATATTTTATTTAAAAGATTTTTCTTTAAATATGGACCGCCGATTAAAGTAAATCAATCTGACCGCTCATGGATTAGTTACTATGCATTCCATTTTCCTATAAATAAGCTCATTCCTTCATTATTTTCTTACTTAATTCAATCGAACTCTAGAGAGAGAAACTATAGAGAGAGACTATGAGAGATAGAAGAAAAGTTTTCTCGCTACTTCACTACTCTTATATCAAGTATTATTTTACTAGTAAGGGATATTATTCTTTTGTATTCAAGAAGAGAACTTCATTATTCCATTTCTTTATTGTTCGCTTGAATAACTCAGATACGCTGCCACCCTATACTTGGTGACATTCTTCTATTATTCTCGTTTTTATTATTCTGCCGGAATATCCTGTCTGCTATATACGCGACCGGGTTCCATTTTTTATTATTCCGCCTTTTTATATTCTCGTCTTAATATCCTCGTCTGTGCTATACGCCTTAACCGGGTTCCATCATTTATTATTCCGCATTTATTATTCTCGTTGAACATCCCGCTTGCGGTGAATTTCACCGACCGTTCCGTTCCGTTATTATTATTCGTTGAATAACCGCCTATGCTAAGTACCGCATGCATGGTGATATCTTTTGTTATTCCATTCTTTATTATACTCAACTTGATTAAAATTTTGACTTCTATACTCCATGAAATTAGTGGAATATCCTCGATATTTGCGCTTCATCCAAAGATTCTTTTCATGGAAATATTCTTCCGAGCATTCTTGAATTTTACTCTACAAAGCAAAGATCATGTCGACAATTTGGACGTTATCGTTCTCGGACAAATTAATTCTTGAACTTGTTTTATTGAATTCTTATATCATTGTCATCATCCTCATGTTTATATATTTTGTTGAAAGTCATCTCGTAGCCTCAGAAGGCATAGATGGACTTGGTATGATTATTATGACCAGGATTATTCTATAATCATGACCGTAATGTTACAAATGATGTGAAAATTAAAAGTCCTCATCGGCCCGTAGTGCATCGATGGACGCTTTTTGGTATGATTATGGCTATGGATTCTCTTCTACCAAGGGAAAAAGATGAATTGTTTTATGGCATGATCAGACCATTGATGAAAACACATTATTCTTTCGGCCCGTAGTGCATGGATAATTCGTGGTCGTGATACTAAAGAATATCCTCGCCCAGAGCAAGTGTGGGATGATTTAATGATGTGGATTATTTATTGTCGAGTCTCAAATGATAAAAGTGATGAAAAACTTTTTAAATCATAAAAGATAGTAGATTTTATTTTCTACTTGACTTTTTAATGGATCGCTTGTTCTACCGCAGCTAAACTTGATGTCTATTATATTTTATCGCTTTAACATTGTTGGAGGCTAATGATAATTTATTCTCGCATTATCTTAGTCATAATATTTCATCGGGCTAGTTGAGCTCACCCTTTCTTTCACCGTTTCTCTTCGTGAAATGAGAATATAAATGGGACGAGCCTGGGAACTGAGTGATGGTCCGTAGGATAAGATTAGTAGTCCTCACTATTCTTGTGAAATAGTGTGATAATAATTGTAATGAGGACTCCTTTGAGTTTGTATAATCTCTAGTAGACAATATTTGTATTCAAACTCATAACATTATTACAGTGGACTACGACGACGGTTTTTTGGCTATGGCGACGGGTGAAATGACGGTTCACTTGTCATATAGCCTGTAATAGCTATGACGACGGTGAAACCCGTATATATAGCCCAAAAAATTATCGCCATAACTGATTGTGTAATACACAAATATGATATATATATATATATATATATATATATATATATATATATATGGCAATGATCCATAACATGTATTTGTTATGGATTAAATATGGGCAAATAGCATCTTAAGCGTTTGTTAAAATAATTAATGGCTGAGATTAAAAATGAGAACACAACGTCCGCTAGTATTACTAGCGGACAGGGCTAAACAAAAATTTCAAACTATTATACCCAAAGTGCCCAAAGTTAACGAATGGTGTGCTCCACCAGATCTGGAAACCCCAACTCAACTTATTCAAGGAGGACAAAATTGGTTCATATACTGAAACAGCTGGTTGACCAAATATGGCGAAGCAGAAAAATTGAGTAAAATCCATAACACAAGCCACATCGATGAAGAAGAATATGGTCCCTTAGTTCAGATCGTAGCTTTCCTTACCTTCACCACAAAAATAGCCTAATATACTTATATTGAGTTGATAGATCTTGTAGTTCAGATACCGAGAATGAGTCTTTATAGCAGTCATGGAATCACAAATCGATCTAATTGAAGTAGTCTTCATTGATTGAAGAAAAACAATAAAAACGTATAAATCAAAATTTACGAGTTTTTTCAATACCTGTTGTTTATGATTCACAAATTGCACAGTTTGACGATTTGAAAAAACTCTCAACCCTCAAATCATAAATATTTTAAACGGATGATTAACGATTTAAAGAAACTCCCAACGCTCAACATGGCGGCCCTGAGTTTTGAAGGACCTAAAGCGGACAACAACAAAAATGAGTCTTTTGCGAATTGCTATTAAGATAGGCATAAAAAGCGAAGAACTTTTTCCTGAACAAAAGAGCATTCATACGAAAGAATACCAAATATAATAACCGACTATTTCAATATTTCCAAAGCATCATTTATATATCACATTATCACTAAGTCAAAAAAGTAATCAGTTCAAAGACATCACTTGAATATCATCCTTCTTGCAGTTTTAGCAGCAAAAGTATTAATAATATCCGCACAATCAATCTTATCCGCCATCTCATGTTCAATAGATAGGATGGATAATTTGTCAAGAATAAACATGTGAATGATATTCCTATTTAATATATGATTTGATTATGATATATATGTGAATGAATATGCAAGTATGCTTGCATTAAGAAAAGCTGTAAAGTCCTCTGATAGATAATAGAAATATGTGTACAAGGACTTAGAATGAATTGATCAAATATGTTAGGTTGATCATACATAAGAAAGACAGCTTTGTAAAGTCCTTAAAAAGAAATGATGTACAAGGACTATAAATATAAAAAGATCAAGCTTGTTAGGTTGATCTTATGATGTAATAGATATGCTTGTCTGATCATCAAGCACTGCACCAGAAGTCGTAGTCTGCCAGGAGAGTCAAGGTTAACTCGAGAGCTATCGAGGCAGAATAGGAGTATGCAAGATAGTAGATCTCGGAGTTCGTGGACTTCTAGGGGAAACGAAGAAGGATCATAGTGTATCGAGTAGAGCTTCCTCGGGATCGTAGTGTGCTGAGGAAGTCATGTTCAGAATCGTAGAGACAGCCTGTCTACGAGAAGACCGATCATCTGCCGAAGCAAAGACAGAAACGTAGACTACACTCAGAGTCGTAGAGTCTACTGATGCCGAAGCTAAGTTAAGGATCGTAAATCACACTCGGAGTTCGTAGAGCCTATGGATTACATACAGAGATCGTAGTCAAGTAAGATCAGATGAAGACAACAAGCACAAGGCAGAAATCGTAGAGTGTCAAGATCTCGATCTCGGGATCGTAGTGTCTGCATCCACCAATTTGAATCGTGAAAGTCTTGTAACTACGACCTCAATGTAAGTGCTCACAATACCAATGCGTAATAGTAGAGCATATACGATTCTCAACAAATGAGCACTCCTGCAATATCAAAGGATCGAAGCCTCGGTTCAAGTATGTAAGCTACATCCAAGAAACCAGAGCACTCAACGAATGGCATGCGAGCTATCAGAAGATCTAAGCACCAACACAATCGAAGATCAAGATTGAGTTGTAAGGCCATTCGTGATGAAGTCTTCCACAAGAGATCCAAAGAAGACTTGAAGACTAAGGAAAGTCAGCTTATGCAGTAGCTATCAAGTGAACAGAAAACAACGATCTTGGAAGCAACCAAGATCGTAGTGTTTGCCAAACAAAGAATGAATCGATGGAAGGTGAACCAAATCTTCGGTCACCTCAGAAGAAGCAAGGCTAAAGTGATTAAGTGCAGGGTCAGTTCATTGATGATAAGTGAACGGGAGATCACAAGGAGAAAGCAAGCTGGACGCGCCACAAATCTGAAGTGCCTTGATATTCAGAAGGGGACCAGAGCAAATAATTAGGCCATCAGTCTCTGAGAACAGTCGAAGCAAACAGAAGTATTGAAGCACTGCACAATAGAAGGAAGAGGTGTTCTACATTGAAGATCCAATCAACACTCTTCAAGATCGTAGTGTTAACTCTACCAGTCAATGAGCAACACTCAATAAGACACTACGATCAGGTCCTTGAAGACGTGCATCAGAATCGTAGAGTTCTAATAGCTGAAGACTGAAGCATTGGTAAAGGTTCAATCTAAAGGGTAATATTCGGACAAGTGCTTATTGAGAGCATCGATGCAATAGGACAACCTCTGATCGAGAAATTAGAAAGAGGTAATAAAGTCTTCGACCTGCCCAAGACATTAAAGTGATACATCGGCGAGGCGGTGAAACGAAGAAGATCGCAATACGTCGAAAAAAGTATGACAAGTCACATCAAGCAGTCTACCTCAAGCAACTCGAGGTCTTGTGAAAATTTTTGAAAGCCTTCAACGGCTACTTTCCAACGGAAGGATTAGGAAGAAGTATAAATGAAAAAGAGCTTCAAAGATCAAAGGTTGCTGGAGTTGCCGAGTTTAGAGAGAAGGTGGACTGATCTAAACCATGTGAGATAATGAGTCCGAAGGCTCACTCTACGATCCACCAAGAACACTCAAAGACATGCAAAAAAAGAAGTAGAAGTGAGAGTTTTACAATGTAGAAGTGAGAGTTCTACTACTTAAAGAGTGTTCTGAACTGCCGAGAGAAAGAAGAGCATCATGTCATCTTGATGTCCATCATGGGAAGACTCTAAGTACAATAGAGAAGAGCCTACAGTCATCTTAGCAATTCCATCATGAGAAGGCATCAAGTAGCAAGAAGGGAGATCACAAATGTCATCTTGGTGTCAAGCGAGAAAGCTTCTAAGACTCTAATGAAAGAGCTTACGGTCATCTTAGAAGCTTATCGTATGCGACCATCAAGTACCAAGGAGAAGGATCTTCAAGGCGCTTCATCAAGGGTCATCCGGTGGTTGAAAGCAATCAAGAAGTCGAGCATCATGCAACACTCACCGCACTTCAAGGATGATCAAGCCAAGTCTTAAAGTATAGAAGATGTTCGAGCATGAAGACATCTTAGCAACTTTCAAAGACCAACTCCAACAACAACAAACAAACAATTCAACAAAGCCGGGCCGGAAGGGTCCTCATCCTGGAGGACTAAATGAAGCGAGGGCTGAAGGGTCCTTGTCCAAGAAGGACAAAACGGTTCCAAGCTCATTGGGCTTGAAGAGTTCTAAGGAACTAGAGAAGTTCCAAGATCTGCCGCCTTGAAGAGTTCTTAGTGAATCAAGTCCCAAGGTCACGGCCTCAAGGAATCTTAGTGATTCGTGGTCTTTGCCCTCCCTTGGTGGAAATCTCGCTAGTTGAAAGCGAGAAGAGTGGATTAGAGAGCTTGAGTCTCCGAACCACTTAAAACCCTCAATGTCTTTTTTACATTATGTCATTTACATTAAGTCTTATAACCTGCTATATATGTTTTAACTTCTTACAACTAAACTTACTCTACGAACAATGTATGTATGATTATGAACATATCAATGAAGGGGATCTTTTACTTATTCCTCTGTGCTTAAAAAGATTCTTATGTTTGTCATATGTTAATTATAAAAAATATAATATAAACCAGAAAAGTATTTGAAATAAAAGGATCTATTCAACCCCCCCCCCCCTTCTAGATCTATTGTGCCCTCTGGAAACTAACATAATTCATTCAACCTTTCTTGTGAGATAGTTGAGCGGAGGTAGTTCTTAATTAGCTTCAACTTCAAAAAGAGATTAAAATTTTCACTTGATTCATAATAGCATAAACAAATCCATAGTAGCATAACCAAATCTACTCAATCAGTCATCAAGCCCAATTAAATTAAACAATGCTTCTAAATCTCATAAGCAAAACAATTAATTTTAAAACCCTAAAAAATAGAATTAATACCTAAAATTAAACAGTGATGAAGGATTGAAGGAGACGAAGTCCGCTGGAGAAGCTCAATTGATTATTTGCTTTTCATATTGATTGATTTATGTGAAGGAGATAAACTATTTGTGTGAAGGAGTCTAGGAGACGAACCGTAAGACCCCGAATTTTACGAAATAAAAGTATTCAATTTTTTTACAATAATTATTTTTTTTCGTAAATGGTTAAATTGATAAAAGTTTAAAGTTAAGGGTGATATGTGAAATTTTTTGCAAAGTATGCAAATTTTTATAAAATATTCGTTTGGTCGGGGAATATTCTTTTTGTCGGGGAATATCCGTACGATGGCACAATCATTGGTGGATCCCACAACAGAAGTATTGTCGTAGTTAGAAAATGACGTAATTATCTTTTATAAAAATAACTACGAAAGTGTTACCGTTAAAACCGCTGAACTACCCTAGAGTAAAAGTACAATGAATACACGTGGTTGCATAAGAAGCACACCTGTATTGATTATTGATGCTTACGTAAGAAGTCACTCGCTTATACTCAATTATTGCTACAAAGAATTCTTTGCGATCATATCTCTCTATATTATTGATTCAATTATTGTCACAGTATCATCTGTATAATATGTTATATTATTAAATCAATAATTGAGACGACAAAGTTATTCATATTATTATTTGCAATATTGACAATGTCTAGAAGTTCTATCAAAGAGAGGTTTGGTCACCTAATTGCGCGCCAATAAGGAGAAATCTTTATCAGAGAGCCCCCTCTTTCCTGTGAATGATCTGGTTGTTAAATATTGTGAATTATAATATTAATGATGAATAAGTTCGTGTTGATTAAAGATGAAATTGATAGTTCCATTGTGTTGAAATTATTAGTGTTAGTGAAAATTGATATTTATTTCGATAATAATTGATGTCTGGAGGTTATATTGACCAATCGAGTAATTAATCGGATAAATGAGAAATTAATTACTATTAATTCATATGATTATAACTATTTGTTCACATGTGTGTACTATTGATTCACATTCATTTACTATTAGGGGAGTTGGTGCAAGATTGATAATACTTGCATGACTAAGTTAAAAATGGAGGTATAGATGAAGGTACTATATTGTAATTATTTTTTCACATGTTTAGAACTATTGAGTCACATGATTTACTATTAATTCACATAATTTACTATTAGGGGAGGTGGTGCAAGTTTGATAATACTTGCAGGACTAAATTAAAAATGAAGGAAAAGAAGAAGGTATTATACTGTAATATTTCGAGCCCCAAAACGTGCAATTATCGAAACTATATTTTCCTATAAATAGAAGCTCATTCTTCCTTCATTTCTCACCAATTGTCTAAAGCTATAGAGCAATTATTATAGAGAGAAATTATAGAGAGAAAGAAGAAGAGAAGTCTGCTACCTCACTATTCCAGTATCTAGTTTTCTTCTAAGGTAAGGGATATTATTCTTTCGTATTCATGAAGATGGTTATTTTCTTTCAATACTCGTAAGGGTTGTTATTCCATTCTTTATTATTATGTTGGAATAACCTGTCTATGTGAAGTACCGCATACATGGTGAAATTCTTCTATTATTCCATTCTTTTTTTATTCTCGCTGGAATAACTCCGTCTGCATGGTCTATCGCATGCCTGGTGAATTCTATTGTTATTCCATTCTTTATTATTCTGTTGGAATATCCTGTTTGTGCGGATTACGCATGACCGTTTCATTATTTATTATTCTCGTTGAATATCCTCGTCTGCATGCGGTTACGCATTGACCTAGTTCTATTCTTTATTATTCTGTTGGAATAACCTCGTCATGCATGCGATTACTGACGCCTTGGTGAATTCTTCCGTTATTCCATTCTTTATTATTCGTTGGAATAACTCATCATGTGGATTACCGCATGCATGGTGAATGATCCTTCATATTCATTCTTTATTAAATTGTGGAAATGATCTGCTTTACGTGGATTACCGCATAATGTGAAAATCCATTTTCGCTTTGTATATTCTATTATATTCGTATGAGATATCATTTCTTTTGTACTCGCTATGGAATATCATTTTCTTTGGTATTTTTCTTTTACGAAGTTACTATTCACGGAAGTTACTATTCACCCGATTACTATTCACTCTAGTATTATTCACTGGGTATTCTTGGCAGCACTTTTCGTGTCGAGTACTATTCACGAAGTTACTATTCACAAAATTACTATTCACCCAAATATTATTCACTCGTGTATTTGGGGTATTTTTCATGCTCTGGTACTATTTACTTAGGTACTATTCTCGAAATACTATTCATAGGTACTATTCACGGGGTATTATTTACCCAAAAAAAATATATTTCTTTTCTGTCCAAATTATTTTTGGTACATGAATATTATTCTTGAATTTTACTCCACAAAGCAAAGATTATGTTTATAATTTGATATTTTTAAACTCTAGATAAATTTAAAGTCTTTAATATTTATCCTTGATTTCGCTTTGATTAATGCTTATATCATTGTCATCATCCTCATGCTTATATTATGATGAAAGTCATCTTCGCTTACGTGCAAAGATGGACCGTTGATTATTGGTTTTACAATTGTATATCTTTGCTTACGTGCAAAGATGGACTATTGATTATTGGTTTTACAAATGTATATCTTTGGCTTACGTGCAAAGATGAACTATTGATTGATGAGTATCTTTGGCTTATGTGCATAGATGAACCGCTTCTTCAGATGATGATTATGACCAGGATCATTCGGTATAATCATGACCCGTAATGTTATAGTTGATGTGGTAAAAGTCCTCATTGACCCGTAGTGCATTGATGGACAGTTATTGGTATGATTATAACCAGGGATTATTCGGTATAATCATGAACCATTGATGATTACATGAATATCCTCGGTCAGTAGTGCGTGGATGATTCGATGATGTGGATTATTTATTGTCGAGTCTTAGCGATAAAATATTGATTATACACTTTTAATTCGTAAAGATAGTAGATATCATGCTCTACTCGACTCTTCTAAAATACAATTGTATGTCTTTGGCCTCAGTAGTGCAAAGATGAATTGTTAATGAATATCTTCGGTCAGTAGTGCAAAGATGAATTTATTAGTATGATTATGAGCAGGAATTGTGATTTGTTATAACCATGATTTTTGATGTTTCAGGTAAAGATATGAGATGAAAATTATCTTCGTCCTGGATGCGAAGAGGAATTTAGAATCACAATTATGATTACGAGTTATTCATATGATTGTGGACAGGAATTGTTGATTGATGTTACAGGGATAAAACATTATTCGTGAACTTTTAACATGGAGAAGATAATAGACCTGATGGTCTATTTGACTATTCTAATGGATTGCTCGTTTTGCTGCAACTATGGTTGAAAAGTTTTATCATCTACCATATGTTCTAAATCTCTCGATTTATTACCGATGAAGGCAATTGATGATGTAAATTATCTTTAGTCATGATATTCTTTATCATTAGTTATGCTCACCCTTTTGCTTCACAATTCCTTTCGTGTAATAAGAGTGTTCTTACGGGTCGAGCGGGGATAATAGGAATAGAATCTATGGTCTATAGTCGCTGAGGTTCTCCTAAATAGTATGAAAATAATTTTGTTGAGAACTTTAGATAAGTGTCGTATTGTATACATCATTTGATATTTAATTTTGGTGAACCGAATAGGGTGAGGTGAACCCAACTTTGGAAGGGTGTTTTGCCACTATCATACAAGATGTCTAATGACATACAACCTCGTGTTATCATAAGACAGGGTTGTGCACATCCACTTACTGAGTATATCTACGAGCACTACCTATATGATCTTGGAGTTTATTTGAAATATAATTTTCACTTGGAGACAACGGAGATAGTTATATGTCAAGAGAAGACTCACCATTAGAAAAAAGATGCTAGTAATCTTCTTGTTTTTCTTTGGGGACTTTTGGGTCAATCAAGGATAATTCTGTGGACATATGATATCTATCATAACCTAGACTCATGGCCTCCCATGTACGAAGGTTTCCTTGAGTATTTTCCAAAGATTTTAATTTCTAAAATAATTATTGACTGTACCTTTATGTAAGGTACCATTATAAGGTTTTGTGGTCAAGGCACCACGAGAGTTATATATATTTATATTAAAACTCATAGCTTATCTGTTGTCGTACTCGCATGACGCTTCAACAACTAATATAAATGAAGTTTATATTTGATTTTTATATAGTCGATATCCGGTGACTCGTAATGGGTGATGTATACCTATTTTGGGGCGTCACAAATGGTATCGAGCTTAGGGATATATGGTCACGACGAGAGATATGAGTCTAGAACTAGGAGGAGAGAGACGAGTAATATACTTCATTTGGTGTGTGACTTACCTAAGTTTCAAATTTTACTTAATAAGTTGACAATTTGTGATATGTCAATTGACCTTTTTTTGAAGATATATTCTAGAATGATATCTGAAATACAGGAGATGAGCAATGGAAAAATCATGATATAGAGGATATAACCAGGAAGGTACAATCCGAAAAGAAAGCAAGGTATTCTCATCTTTTCGAATACCAGGTACGTACGTAAATTTCGAGGGCGAAATTTCATAAGGAGGAGAGACTGTAAGACCCCGAATTTTATGAAATGAAAGTATTCAATTTTCTTATAATTATTATTTTATTTCGTAAATAGTTAAATTGATAAAAGTTTAAAATTAAGAGTGATATGTGAAAACTTTTGCAAAGTATGCAAGTTGTTATAAAATATTCGTTTGGTCTGGGAATATTCTTTTTGTCGGGGAATATTCGTACGATGACACAATCATTGGTGGACCCCATAATGGAAGTATTGTCGTAGTTAGAAAACGACAGAATTATCTTTTTATAAAATAACAAATGAAAGTGTTACCGTTAAAACTGTTGAACTACCCTAGTAGTAAAAGTACAAGAATGTCTGGCGTGGTTGCATAAGAGCACACAATATTGATTATTGATGCTTACGTAAGAAGTCACTCAGCTTATACTCAATTATTGCTACACAATAATTGCTTGCATCATATCTCTCATATTATTGATTCAATTATTGTCACAAGATCATCCAGATAATATGTTATATTATTAAATCAATAATTGAGACGACAAAAGTTATTCATATTATTATTTGCAATATTAATGATGTCTGTAAGTTCTCATCGAGGAGAGGTTTGGTCACCTAATTGCGCGTCAATAATGAGAAATCTTTATCGGAAAGCCCCCTCTTTCATGGGAATGATCTGGTTGTTACATATTATGAATTATAATATTAATGATGAATAAGTTCGTGTTGATTAAAGATGAAATTGATAGGTCCATTGTGTTGGAATTATTAGTGTTAGTGAAAATCGACATTTATTTCGATAATAATTGATGTCTGGAGGTTATATTGACCAATCAGGTTATTAATCGGATAAATGAGAAATTAATTGCTATTGATTCACATGATTATAACTATTTGTTCACATGTGTGTACTATTGATTCACATTCATTTACTATTAGGGGAGTTGGTGCAAGAATGATAATACTTGCATGACTAAGTTAAAAATAGAGGTATAGATGAAGGTACTATACTGTAATTATTTTTTTCACATGTTTAGAACTATTGAGTCACATAATTTACTATTAATTCACATGATTTACTATTAGGGGAGGTGGTTGTTCGTGATTTCCTCTTTGTTTTGTTTTCAATTTGTTTGGTAACTTTGTTCTTGCTGGGAATTAGTATGCAATTATTTTTGAATTTGAATTTATTTATTTTGTTAGATCCAAGATATTTGAATTTGAATTATTAATTATGGCAGTTATTTCTCCTTGATTTTAGGTTTCCTTATTATTATGAATTGAATCATATACTAATTTCCTAAATTAAGGAATCATAATTGCACTAATATTATAAATAAATATGGAAAATGTATTAATTGTGTAAATATTTTATGAGTGCACTATTGGTGTAATTACTTACTAAATGTTGTATATTATTGTAAAGGACCCTAAAATTTATGGAATTAAGCCTCATGGAAAATGTAAGTAAATTAATAGTGGATTGGCCCATGTTACTTAATTAAATAAAGACTTGGGAAAAAGTCCAATGATAATTTATTTTGTAACCCAAATAATGGAACATGTGTTGGGAAATGATATAAATTTAATGTGATATATAAACTAGATATGGTTAATATTTGACCATGTTTAAGTTAATTGTAGAGAATTTACAAATGTAAATGGGCAATGTATAACTAGTGTGTTGGAAGATGATATATATAACTATGGTTAGGAACTAAATACACTTGAGTTAAATGTATGAAAATGTTGATAAATAAGGGTGGGCCCCACTAGTAATGATGAGTGATGATTGTTAGGAAATTTCTTAGAAAATTCCTTGAAGTGGTAAAAGACTATTTTTCTCTAAAAAAAATTTATTAATGACTTTTGTGTCTAGAAAAAAATTGCTAGGAAACTTTCTAGTAATAGGGGAATGACCATTTTGTCCCAAGAGAAACTTGTTAATGACTATGGCATCCTTGAAAGAAATTTCCTAATTGTAGTTAGATGATAATTTTGTCCTTGAAGAAAATTGATTATCATGACCAATGTGTCATTAGAGGAAACTAGTTGATAGTCCGTGCAACGCACGGGCTAGTTTGAATAATAGATTGACTAACCTAAACTTGAATATATCTAACAAAAAAATACGTTCATTAAAGCATAAGAACATCCTCTCAGTCTTATTTCATCAAAAACTTGAAATGCCAAACTTGTTCTAGGTAGCCTAATTTAGTACCCTCCTTAGTGTAAGCTGCAACAAACAAAAAGTTATTTAGTGATCCGTTGTTACTAAGTATTCAAATTATTTAAGAGGTGTACAATTATGTCCTTACCAAAATTTGATTTTTGTAAATTAATCTTATTACGCGTCCTACTCTATGTGGAAACACTTGTAACCAAAGCGTCATCATCACACAATTTGTTGTTGCACAATATGAGATGTGCTTAAAATAAAAAATAGTAACCGAACTAAATAATAATTTACACCAAACCTAAACAACCACAAAACGGATAATAAATTCATTGCCCAATATTCTGCAATAGCAACCACCTCAGACAAATTGTGACTTTGTTAATGTCATGGGTCAATTTATTTGATTCATCTTGTAATCCAGGACCTAGGCTACATCTAATAACTATAAGCTTACTATTAGGCTTTTAAAAATCTATCAAACATAAACCACACAAAACGGATAATAAATTCATTGCCCCACAAAATGAAGAATGTTCTATCTTTTCAAACTTCCAAACAAAAGCAACTCAATCATTCATCAGTAAAGGGCAGCGCAAACTCACAAAGTAAGCAAGAAACATCAGGCGCAAGTAGGAATGCAGTAAAAATTAAAACACAAATGCTCAACACCAAAGTCACAATCAACAAATTTAAACAATCCAAACACCAATTATATATGTACACATATAAGAACTAAAATTATATATGAATGTTTACCTCATCGTGCAGAAGTAATAATAGCCTTGATATGTCATTCCAACTCGAAACAACAAACAAAGCAGTACAAAAATCGCCATAAACCCAAAACCCAACCAAACATGACATTTTGTAATTTTATAATATTGCACATGAAAAAATGATTCTTATAGTAAAACAAAAATATTGACAAATGAAACTTTTTGCAACAGGAAAAGTATAAAGAACACAACAGAGGGTATAATTGTGATAATTTTCCCATCACCATAAATGTTGTAGACATTTAATCTTTCTAACTGTGTAAGACCAATGCTCAATCATGTAAAGAGTTCTACTACCAATATTTCAAGAACTTTTGTGAAAATCTTGAATGATATAATATTTATCAGCAAATTTGATCCTTGTCTTGATAAAAAGCAAGGTATTTATGACAGGTGGTAAGTAGGTTTACAACCATATAGAGGAAAAGAGATCACAAAAAGAAAACATGCACAGACACACACACACACACACACACATATATATATATATATATATATATATATATATATATATATATATATTAGTCACGGTTGAAATCTCATTGAATGAATGATAATATATAGCTGGCCTTCAATTAGCAATTTGATGGTGAACCCTCAAGGCTCAATTTCTAGCACCATGGTAACCTCAAGTGACCTCTATAACTTTGTGTCGGTATGAATATATATCAATCCATTTCCTTCGTATCATTACATATAGCAATGGTCCTTGTGACTTTAGTACTCACTCACTGATCTCGTCTTTTACAAAGGCTTAAAAGAAGCTTTAAGCTTCTGATTAGCTTCAAGGCTGCATTTTTTTTATACGATCTTAATATTCTGTTAAAAGGATTTTTGTCCTGGGCGGTAACGGGTGGTTCCCAATGCAAATTATTTTTGTTTCCCAAAGAGTCCTCGGGTTACTGGTTTTCTTGTTAATATCTGGGAGCCAATGCTATGGTGAGGACATAATGCTTAGCAATTGAGACAATATAGAAAAATTTATGCATCTCAATAAAGGGGTGTTTATATACGATTATGAAGTTAACACATTGACTAAATTGAACTCACCAACGTTAACTCATATCCTACAATTTCAAATTAAATAATGAGTTCAGTCAATATTAGAGAAAATAATTGCAAAGAAATATACCTTGAACATTTGTTAGCAAGGTCCTTCTTATAAGATTATGTTGTTTAGAGTTTTTATCACTACATATGGAAGCAGTAAACTTACAACATATAAATACCTTCATTCCAATTTATGGTTGTAGCGCTCATCATATAGGGAAAGATATAAGCATGCTCATCATATAGGGAAAAATAAGCATTTACCAAATCCAAGAAAAGTATGTGTGGTATCAACCTTGAATTTTGATGCATGTTTTTGAAATTCGGTACAAACATCCTGATAAATTGAGGGGATTGAAGTGCTGGGTAGTCATGGATTTGGTGTTGAAGTTAAAAGGAGGTTGAGATTCTTGCTAAATATTGAGATATACTTGTTTTTAGGTTGCTAGTTTGGTGGTGTCAGTTCAGTACTTCAGTCTAGTAAAAAGTTTGTATCTTTATACTAAGACTCTAATTTTTCTAGGTAGGCCAGTAAGTAAAAACCTAACCTAAACAACAAAGGATATTTTGAAAAATTGACAAAAATTGTGTGATTTTAGAATTTTATCATATCATTTGAATATTCTGGTTGTCTCACCTAGGAGACTCTAGCTCATTATATGTCTGTTTGAATGTTGAATAAATTTTGCATGAATAATATTAAACTTCAGCTGGTAAAGCTTGATTTTATATACATGTTCATAAATATACCTCATATCAACAAATGGTATATATATATAAATATACCTCACATCAACCATTAGAGCACATCAAGTTTTAATAGCATACAAAACTAACCATTAAAGAGTTCATGTGATGTGCGATACTTCAAAGAAGTAAAATAAACAACTTGTATTTTCCTCTGGCATTGTGAGCATTTTTTTTATTTTTTATTTTTGCTTAACAAAATTTCTTATCAAAAGATAATATTAAAAAACACCACTAAAGGGAGTTTTGTATGAAACCAGTTGTTAATAGTTAGCACATGCTCAACCTAAATCACTAAATAGCTATGGTGGACAACTGGAGTTTAAAAGTCGCTTATCGCGAAAAAAGCAGCATAAAATACATGACGCACAAATCAAGACAACTAACTGAAACAGTTTTAAAATGAAACTATTATCTTATTATCTACCCTTCTACGTGCAAGTATAATTTAATGTAAACATGAGCACTAAACAAACTAAGATGCTTTATGTAGTAGTAGAGCACAAAGTACATACTTCCATGTGTCAAAAACTTAGCAAACTCGTTCAAAGATCTCATCTTTTGTCCCTGAACCATTGATCAGCAGGCAAATGGTTCCCATTACTATAACATATATATAATTCATAGAAAACATACTAAACAAAATTTCAAGAAGAAAATTATAAATTGAATAACTGGAAGAGACCATAGATGCACTCAAGCACAAACAAATGAGTAAAAACAGGCAAACTTTTTTGTTCCTTTAAGCCTAAGACTTTCTGAATAGAAAATTTGATAAAACAAATTACACCTGATAGCAATCAAAATTAGACATAATCAAAATTAAACTTGAATAATGATCGAATATTATTGTGCTTTGAAAAGGCTTGATAAAGGTAGCATTTTTACTTTTAATTTTGGTTTAGTTTTGGTGTAGCGCTGAATTCGACATAATCTCGAAAAATGAGAGTTTTAAAACCTCAAAAATATGTAATTGAGAGTACACAATTTACAGGTTCTACATAGTTACAGTGGTGTCATACTAATTTTAATTTTTGATCAGATTTATACATGGAAACTCCTACTGAGACTGAATTATTAGGCATATCTTATCTGAGAAAAGCAACTGAAACAATATAAAAGGCTATCTTCTACAAATCAAACATGCAGCAAAAAAAATAATAAGCATAAAAATTTGCTACATCATATGATCCAAAGACCTGGAAGCATTGAATTTCAAAGTGCATTCATTATGCCCCTAGAACTTGCTCAATTAGATAAACCATTAGTGTCAACAAACACCCACTAGAAACATTTATAAATGACCTATATACTTTTAGATTCTTTTGATAAAAATGCTCATTTTACATATAAATGGAAAATATGAGAAAACAAAAAATTAGGAAAATTGACCTTAAAAGAGTTGTGATCAAGCTGAATAGCTCTACGACAGTCCTCCTCAACTTCGGTCCAATCACTACAAAACAAAGGCAACAAAAAATTAAAGGAAATAAATGGTCAGTGAACACGAACATCACAAATTCCAGTCTTTCAGTATCCAAAGGGGAAAATAATCAGAAATGAATAAGCAAACCCATATAGGGTACGCGGTCGTACATACTTCCGCTTGCGATGGCATAGAGCTTGGTTAGTCCAATATACAGGAACATTAGGGCACAACGTAATAGCCTGAAAACCCCCAAATAAAATATATAAAAACGAATGAGAATAAAGCATAACGTTTTTGACATGAAAGATTATACACATAACATATAAAGAAGAGAAAAAGGAAAAAGGTACCTCCCAACACACACTAAACAATATCGAGCACATAAGTAACTAATTTCAAATCAAGGGTTCTAACAAAAGAGGCTAGAATTTAACAAAAACCCAAATAAAGAATAATACAAAAAGACCTGCAAAGAAGATAGCTGGGCTTCAAGCAAGTTGAATGCATCACGAATATTTGAAAGAGATGCTTCGTCTTCATTTTCATGGAAGCCGCATCACAATTCAAAATTCTCACAATTCAAAATTCTAATTCAAAATGTTGTTTACTTACCCAAAAATAACTTCCAAAATGAACTAAATTAAAATTCCATACACATAGAATCCAAGCTTGGACAAAGTGACCATTGTATTGCAAAATTATACTGATTAAAGCTAAAGTTTAATACATAATATTTTAAAAACAAAAAGGGTGCATTAAAAATTACAGAATTCAACAACAAAAAAGTTAAATTTCTTCAAAAATTAAAGCTAAATTTCATTCAAAAATAAAAAAGGTAACATTAAAAATTTCAGAATTCAACAAATAATAATAAAAAAATTAGTTATTATAAACCTGAGTCCAAGATGGTAGAGGCGATGATGAAGTTTGAACATATGACCACTGGTTCACCCCTAGAGATTAGTCAGAACATAGACACACAATTGATATTGAATATTGATCGAGTGCTCTATGATTTGGAGGTGCTTGATGATTAAGCCTCAGAGATCTCAAATTTCCACAGTTGTTTTGGGAATGTTCTGAGCTTGGTGGGCTTGGGTTTGCACTTGTTGACCAATGGCTTCTTGACGTCGTCAGCTGAGCAGAACTTGGGTGGCTTCGCGGGTGGCTCGGCAGTCGCCTGCTTCTTGTCATGCCTTGGAAATACACCGCCATTCTTAGCCTTGATTGCCCATAACCCCCGCTTGTGGTACGTCGCCGACCTGGAATACTTTCCAATTCCGCGAATCAAATCTGGGTTACGACTTTTCTTTGCTGTTTTCGGCGCCATTGATGATGATACGCGTTGTCGAAGTTTAGGATAAATCAGAGATCGAGAAAAGAGATTTGGGATGCGTGTGGGAGGAGGGAGAGAGAACAAAAGAAAAACTGAGGAAATCGATTTCGGGGAGAATGGGATGGGAAGAAACTGAAGTGATCGAAGAGAAGGCAGTGAAGAAGAAACGGATGGTTTATGGTTGAGGAAGAGGAAGAGGAAGAGATTTGATCAACTCGGTAAATAACTCAGTGAAATTGATTAAATTGATTCTGAGTCAATTTCAAATTGGAATCGTGTTTGCTGTCTTTATATATAAGTATTGATTTCTAGAAAATTTACTAAAGATGACTTAAAGACCATCTTGCCCATCCCTAGTAATGGTTAAAGACCATTTTGCCCTTGGTTTTGAAAAACCATTAATTCATTTGGAAGAGTTTTCCATTTTCACCAAATTAAAGTTAGAAAAAGAGAGAGTAAGAAGGAGAGAGAGGCACGATTTGGGCAAGGAGGAAGGAAGAGGAAGAGCTAGTGAGTTCATCCAAAGAAGGAGAATCAATCATTTAGCAAGAAGGAAAACAAGTTCACAAGGAATTAAAGGTATAAAATCCCTAATCCTAAATCTATGTTTAAAATTTGTTTAAGCATGTTTGTTGTGGGAGTTTGATGAAATTGATGGTCGATCATGGTGGATCCTTGAGTATAAGAAGGATTAGGATGTATTATGTTGGTTTATGTTGGCTAATGCTTAATAAACCAAGAGATCATGAAAGATTTATTAGTAAACCTAGAAGTTAGAAAAATTGTTTTTCCTTATAATAGAACCTAAAATTTGAACAAACATAACTCATAGCCTACTTCTAATTTTTGAGTGAGGCAAAGTTCTGGAGTTAGATATGGAAGTCCCCTAACACCTCCGATTGAAATTTCCGGACTATCCCTAGTACATATTCATGGGGATGATTCTCACAAAAAATTCGAATCGAAAAGGGACAAAGCATCTCACGCCCAGCTTTATTCCGTGCACTCTTTGGACCCCTTAGACAATGAAATAAATTCAGAACTTTTAGGACATGAGAATATATGATATAACGTAACTCATGTCCAAAGATGAGCTTATTCCGACTTAAATCGAAGGAGTTATGACCATTTTAATTTTACGGTTTTTCCGACAAAAATTGCTATAACTCGAGTTCTATAACTCTGATGGCCACAAAATTTAAAGTGGAAGTTCACTTTGATATGTATACGATTCTGACAAAAATTTGGGAATTTTTGGAGGTGATTACAATATGGCTAATTTTGCTAAGTTACGAATTAAAATACGCTTTTGAAAAAAAAATTAATAAAAAGGAAAAAATCCAGAAAAATTATTTTTGTGTATGGAATATATATATATATATATATATATATATATATATATATATATATACATATGTGTCCAGAAAAGAAAAAAATATTAAAATGGTTTAGGAGGCTTAATAGGGGAATTAGACTTCCAACGAATTAAAAACCCAATTAGAACGAAGCAGAAAAAAGCTAAAATGAATTTATGGTGAATGTTTAGGTAAAACATATTGAAAACTAACATCTTGTGGGCTGCTGGCCTTTATAAAATTTTGGGGCTAGTTTATATTTCCAGAAAATTATGGTTTTCTAGGGGTGTATAGTACACTAAATATTGAATTCATAGCATTCGGAACGGACTCATTCCGAGTTCGGACGACCGAGTTATGACGTTCCAAAGTAAACGCATCAAAACTGTTCAATCTGAAAAATCAGATTCGGACCTGCTGTAGTATGAATTTTCTGGACTTGTGTGTTCCGAATTTGAAAATGGTTAAAGCATAAGAGTTGTAGCCCCGGAAGTTAACTTCGCGTGGGCACAAGAATCGCTCAAAAATGTTTAGAACCGAATTAGTTATGACTTCTCTATCGAGAAAGGGTAAAGCTTGCCAGATTTTGTATTAATCTGACTTTGGTTGTAAGAAGTAAAAATTTATTTTGATTGAAGGAGGACCTTGAATTAGTGTGACAGCCCCGAATCCGAGGTCCCGAATCACCATGGATCTAGTATACTATTTCTATAACTATTTCTATTTGCAGAAGATATAAACATAAATTGTTTATACATTAAACATTACACATTATTCCCCAAGGTCGAGTAACCTTAACTTAATATATACCTTCAATATCTAAAAAAGTTTACAATGCTATTTTCATCAGAAAATTTAATATATCTAACTCTACCATAATTAAATCTTGTACTTTGCCTTTGCCTCTGTCTTTATTCAAGCTTTCATCTTAATCTGAAAATTTTATCATGATATAGCAAGGGTGAGCAACAAATTTGCTCAGCAAGTTTTGAATACAATGAAGATATATCACGATTAAAAAGAAAGAATGAGCTTTCATGTTTTCAACAATATAGTAATTGTGAAATAACATGAATCAAGTTTCAATAATTTCATGACTGAATAAATAATGTTTGAAGGTCAACAATGACCATGAATAATTTAACTGAACCTTATGGTAATGAAGGTGATCAGCCTTTCATACCTGATGAACATATGCAACATGTACTAAGTGCGAATCAATAATCAGTATAGATGTGAATAATCAACAATAATTATTCACCAACATGCTTTAAACATACAATTCAAGTTTGAGTTAGGGAAACTTGCATGTACCGTTGATTACTGCTATGCAATCTAATTTAATCTCTTATGAAAGACCTATCATTAATAAGATCGATCCTCCAATTAGCATAATATATTTTATCTCACAATATTATTACTCAAATAATAAATTAGCTAACATTTAGCCACATAATTAAACATTGAATAATTCTTTAACTCATTAGTAATATTATTATCCCTTAATAATATTACTATCCCTTAACAATTATCTTAAACTTTTGTCTAATATTTTTAATTATTTAATAGAATATTTATCATTCACAAATATTATTAATTATTTAATAATATTTAAATCACTTAGTAATATTATTAATCATTTAATAATATTTTAATCACCTTCTAATATTATTAATCATGTAATAATATTTTACTTGTTTCATAAATAATAAAGGTCTCATACATTTTAAGATGCAAATATTTTACATCTTGAAGCTTAAACCATTTAAATTACATTTCAGAAATATCTTTTACCTTTACCCGCAAATTCGGAGTTTAAACAGTTAATGCATAACTTTTATAGTAAAACTCAATTTACTATATTATTTCTTTAATTTAAATATATTTTTACATCAGTTTGTCTATTCATGAGTCAACACTGACTGTTGCCTCATATATAAATATTTTATCTCGCTAGCACATTCGCTTTATTTTTCATTTTACAATTATTCGCATTTTCATTTCATATATATATATATATATATATATATATATATATATATATATATATATATATATATTACGTTACATAAATCTCAAATTCAAAAACTTCATTTTGAGCACCGAAAACATCAAAATATCATTTTTATGATTAATACAATTTTTCAAAGGTTTTACATTCTTTGTTGCACCACAAAATAATTTTATAGGCAATTATATTTTTTTTTATTTTGCTTAAATATGTAATTTATATAATTTATATTTATTACATATTTTATTGCTTTATTTATGCCTGAAAGAAAGTTTCTTGGCATACAATATCACTTACAGTCAAATCTCGTCCGTTAGGACTTTATTAGATTTATTTTGACTTATTATTTTTTTTGCCGGAACGCGATTCTGAACGTCGAACGTCAAAGTCGGTCGAAGCAATTGAAGCGTTCGGCGTTCTCGCTCGTTACAAAGTTCGACATGCCTATTCGCTCATTTTTAATTCTCAAATCATGAGTCATATAACAACGAAATTTCAAGCGTATTATAGACCTCATGACATAGTATTTTAGAAAAATTTCACACCGCGAAAATGGATCACGGAAACTAATCAAAACAAAGTCTTGCTGAAAAGCATGTCGAGTAACTGCTTTCAGAAGGTGAAATGTGTGTACAAGACGCCAATCTTGCCTACGCACTTTGCCAATAAATTCGTTGCCATTCCGCATACCAAATCCACTATTTTTCGAATTTCGTACGTGTTGTTCTTAACTCCGATTAATCTGATTTTTGGATATGTTATACATGGCATACCCAAGTATTTTTAAAAATATCGTATGGGTTTCGGTATGATAGGCTACCCAAACAGAGCCGCGCCATAAGTGTCGTTCATCACGCTTTTTAACTTTTGCCGATTACCCTCTTTCGCTAAAACAGTCATAACTCTTTCGTTTTAAAACATTTTTAGGCGATTCTTGAGCCCACACGAAGCTAACGTCCGGGACTACAACTCTTCCCTACTGACTTGTTTCCAGATTCCGAACATATAAGCCCAGAAATTCGTGCAAAGGGACTGAACCGAAATGAGTTTTTCCAGTTTCGACTTGGCTACTTTAAAATGATATAACTCTCTCCTCCGAAGTCGGATTTAGTCCGTTCTGGAGTCTATGGAAAACTTATTCAGTGTACTACAACATACCAAAAGCCCAAAATTTTCTGGAACATCTAACTAATCTCGAAACTCTTTTTTTTTAGGGTCAGCAGTCTACTAACTTTTCTAAGCTTTAAAAACTGTTTTCATTTATCTTCTTTGATCAAGCTTGTTAACATCCAAAATTGTAAGATCTACACATCATTTAACATGAAGATCTATGATTTTTGAGTTTAGAATCATAAATAAGTCCAGTATTTGATTTAAAACCACCAAAATAAAATGCATTAAACTAGTTTGGGGTTTTTAGATTTATACCTTTGTTTGATGCTATCTTTCTTCTTCTTCCCAAGGTAGATAATATACATGGATAACATGGAAAAATTCCTCTTCCTTCTTCCCTCATGGGCTGCCGACTTTGCTCTCTTTCTCTCTCTAATTTTCTTTCTTTTTAGATTTTTGCTAACTCTCATCTTCAATAAACATGTGAATGATATTCCTATTTAATATATGATTTGATTATGATATATATATGAATGAATATGCAAGCAAGTATGCTTGCATTAAGAAAAGTCAGAAAGTCCTTTGTTAGATAATAGAAATATATGTACAAGGACTTAGAATGAATTGATCAAATATGTTAGGTTGATCCTACATAAGCAAAAAAAATTTTGTAAAGTCCTTAAAAAGAAATGATGTACAAGGACTATAAATATAGAAAGATCAAGCTTGTTAGGTTGATCTTATGATGTAATAGATAGGCTAGTCTCGATCGCCGAGCACCGCACTGTAAGTCGAGTCTCCGCCAGTGAGTCAAGGTTAACTCGAGAGCTATCGAGGCGTAATAGAGTATGCAAGATAGTAGATCTCGAGTTCGTAGACCGCCAGGGAAACGAAGAAGGATCGAGTGTGTATCGAGTAGAGCTTCCTGGATCGTAGTGTGCCGAGGAAGTCATGTTCGTAATCGTAGACACACCGCCACGAGCCGACCGGGCCATCCGCCGGGCCAAGATAGAACGTAGACTACACTCAGAGTCGTAGAGTCTACTGATGCCAAAGCCAAGTCAAGGATCGTAGATCACACTCTGAGTTCGTAGAGTCTATTGATTATATGCAGAGATCATAGTCAAGCAAGATCAGATGAAGACAACAAGCACAAGGCGTAAATCGTAGTGTCAAGATCTCGATCTCGGATCGTAGTGTCTGACGCACAAGTCAAGTCAATCGTAGAGTGTGCGTAACTACGATCTAAGAAGAAGTGCTCACAATGCCAAGGATGAATCGTAGAGCATATACGGCTCTCAACAAATGAGCACTCCTGCAATATCCAAAGGAACGGCCTCCGTTCAAGCCGCAAAGCTACATCCAAGGAAACCAGAGAGCACTCAACGAATGGCATGCGCAGCTAACAGAAGATCTAAGCACCAACCCAATCAAAGATCAAGATTGAGTTGTAAGGCCATTCGTAATGAAGTCTTCCACAAGGAGATCCAAAGAAGACTTCGTGTCGACTCAAGGAAAGTCAGCTAATGCAGTAGCTATCAAGTGAACAGAAGACAACGATCTTGGAGGCAACCAAGATCGTAGTGTTTGCTAAACAAAGAAGGAACTGATGGAAGGTGAACCGAGATACCGGGTCACCTCCCAAGAGCAAGGCTAAAGTGATTAAGTGTGGTCGGGCCTCATCATGATAAGTGAACGGAGATCACAAGGAGAAAGCAAGTCGGACGCCACCACAAATCAAGTGTCTTGATATTCGTAAGGGGACCAGTAGCAAGGAATTAGGCCATCAAGATCTCGAGAACAAATCAAGCAAATGTAAGTATCAAGCACCGCACAATACAAAGGAAGAGGTGTTCTACATCAAGATCCAATCAACACTCTTCAAGATCGTAGTGTTAACTCTACTAACAACGAGCAACACTCAACAAGACACTACGATCAAGTCCTCAAAGACGCAGTGCATCGTAATCATAGAGTTCAAATAATCAAGACCAAGCATCGGCAAAGGTTCAATCAAGGGTAATATTCTGACAAGTGCTTATCGAGAGCATCGATGCAAAAGGACAACCTCCGATCAAGAAATCGAAGAGGTAATAAAGTCTTCAACCCGCCCAAGACATTAAAGTGATACATCCGACAGGTAGTAGTGAAACAAGAGACTCGCAGCTGTTAAAAAAAGTATGACAAGTCACATCAAGCGCCTACCACATCAAGCAACTCGAGATCTGTGAAGATATTTGAATAGCCTTCAACTAAGCACTTTCCAAATCAAGGATCAAAGGAGTATAAATGAGAAAGAGCTTCAAAGATCAAAGGTCATTGGAGTTGCCGAAGTTTGGAGAGAAGGTGGACCGATCTAAACCATGTGAAACAAAGTGAGTCCGAAGGCTCACTCTACGATCCACCAAGAACACTCAGAAGTCAAAAAAAGAAAGAAGTAGAAGTGTGAGTTCTACTATGTAGAAGTGAGAGTTCTACTACATGAAGAGTGTTCTGAACTACCGAGAGAAAGAAGAGCATCATGTCATCTTGATGTCCATCATGGGAAGACTCTAAGTACAATAGAGAAGAGCCTACAGTCATCTTAGCAAGTCCATCATGAGAAGGCATCAAGTAGCAAAAAGGAGATCACAAAAGCCATCTTGGTGTCAAGCATGAGAAAGCTTCTAAGTACCTAAAAGTAAGAGCTTACAAATATCTTAGAAGCCTCTCATGTGCAAACATCAAGTACCAAGGAGAAGGATCTTCAAGGCACTCATAAAGGGGTCATCCGAGTAGTTGAGCAACCAAAGAAGTCGAGCATCATGCAACACTCAACCGCTTCTTCAAGGATGATCAAGCCAAAGTCATGCTAAGGATAGAAGATGTTCAGAGCATGAAGACATCTTAGCAAAATTTCAAAGACCGACTCCAACAACAACAAACAAACAACTCAACAAAGCTGTGGCCTCGAGGGGTCCTCGTCCAGTAGGGACTAAACAAAGCAGGCCAAAGGGTCCTCTGTCCTGAGGGAACTAAATGAAGTTCCAAGCCCAAGCCTGGCTTCAAGAGTTCCTAGGGAACTAGTGGAGTTCCAAGGTCACCGCCTTCAAGAGTTCTTAGTGAATCAAGTCCCAAGGTCACGGCCTCAAGGAATCTTAGTGATTCTGTGGTGCCGCCTTTCCTTAGTGGAAAACTCGCTAGTTGAAAGCAGTAAGAGTGGATTAGAGCTTGAGTCTCTCGAACCACTTAAAACCCTCAGTCTTTTACATTATGTCATTTACATTATGTACTATAACCGCTATAATCACATATGTATGTTTTAACCGCTATAACTAAACTTACTCTACGAACAATGTATGTATGATTATGAATATATCAATGAAGGGATCTTTTACTTATTCCACTGTGGTTTTGAAAAAGATTCTTATGTTTGTCATATGTTAATTATGAACAATATAATATAAACCGTAAAAGTATTTGAAATAAAAAGGATCTATTCAACCCCCTTTCTAGATCTATCAGGCCTCTCGAACTAACAATTGGTATCAAAGCAGGTGTTCTCATGCTATATTCAAAAGCTAATCGCTTTGAGTCCGATCCTGTGCACTAACATTGTTCTAAACTTAGTTTAGTAGTAAGTAACTTGTTATATGCGTAAGAGCTCACACGCTGGAAATATTGTGTATAGTAAAATGTGTATACACCAAGTCGCTCAGATTGGTCCATATCCTCGATTGTTATATCAACAAGACCAATCCTAGCCTCGCAAATAATCTTGTAGTCCAAGACCGCATTTAGAGAGAGAGAGCTCAAGAGACATCAATGACAAAGAATAAAGCATCCACCACCGAAAGATGAAGAGGTCATACATGCTAAGAAATGTCGATCAAGAGGAGAAAAGAAGATCTTCTCAAACTTATAAGTGACCAACCAAAGAACTAGGTGCTATCTTTGTAAGCTCAAAGATGTCAAAGATCTTAATGCCGAGATTCTCTCGATCTACATCTTCAAGACCACGACCGATTGATTAAAGGCCAACAAGAGCAACAAGTCGAAAGGAGCAAAAGTAAAAGCTATGCACATCAATACCGAACTCAAAGATATCTAAGGTAAATGATCATAAGTAATCGACAAAGAAAAAGGTACTGCCTCACCATTATAATTGTATACATCAATTGCACCATCTTATGAACTATAAACAAGATTCTCGTCAAGAAGTCATAATCTACCTAAAAGGTGAAGAGAGAAAGTAGCCTCAAGATGGAAAATTTAAAATGACTACAAACTTTCTCTCCAACCAAGTTTTAGGTCAAGATGACATCTTGAAGAAAATCAAATAGGTCATAAGAGTATCACGCACCAAAATGAACTTTATGAGAAGTAATCATTGCCGGTGGGTTAAGTATGTATGTATAAGTTTATGTTCTCAAGTGTTTAACAACACACAGTAGTATGATCAGCTTCTCTACAAGAGGATCTTGCCGATTTGTAGAAAACCGATCACCTCCATAAATCAACTAGACACTCATAAATCGTAGAGTTGATTCCCACTCTATGAACACTTAAACACCGTGAACATAATCCAAAGAAATGATGAAGCCATCATTGATAAAGAATGTGTTATTGAATGTCATATCCTACACACACTCACCATCACGCATCTCAAAATGTATTATCATAAGATAGTTGCATGCATGAATATGTCTGCTGGTGATAAATATGATGATTATCCAAATAAGAGGAACAGGGTTTAGAAAACTAACTCTAAAGAGACCCATTTAACTATGGGTACCAAAAATAGAAATATATTTAAAACTCAGCAGTACTTGGTCACCCGACCACACTAAGGAATGATGAAGGTAAGACTTCATTCAAGAAGACTCAACCAAAGAGAAGGCTAAGGACCTGCTCAGAAATGAAGTCCGATAAAGTTCCTATATGTCCAAGCCTCGTCCTCAAAGACCCTCCGAGCTAACCAGAATGGAGCTCACATGGTCGCAAATCAGATATGGGAAAGATGCCATGCAAAAAAAGATAAAGAGGATTCTATATGCTCATATCAAGAAAGGCATGCTTTATGAAAAAGGATCCTCAAGGAAGCTCACAAATGTAAGATCATCGAGCTTAAGACAAAAGGAGTTCATTAAGAAAGTAACTTAACTTCTCAATCTCAGATCACAAAGGAAACTACGTCAGAAGTGTCACAAATGATCGTAGAGTGATCAATCCTCAAAATACTCATCTCTACGATACAAGGAAAAACTAAGCAATGATGATGATTCCAAATGTAGGAGAAATGTCAAACCTTCAAATGAACATGAAGAAGAGGGAATCACATCTATCCCGAGAAGACAAATCATCAACAATGGGGAGCAAAGTGATCTCATTAAGGAATAACAACACTAATAAACCTCAAGAGATGTACCAAATACAGAGTCCCAAAACTTTGTGGTCGATGAACCAAATGAAGATCCATAGTCAAGAGGAACGCCTCAAAACGTATTACCGATAACCCTTCACCCATCCAATCCATAATCGTGAAGTGCCTACGATCAAACATATGATCATCGAGTAGCGAAAGAGCAGAGGACACCACGATTTCAAAGAATGCAGATATCTAGAATCGTAGAGAGACCTCCCCACCGTAAAAGGTCTAATGAGATGTTATTGCAAATCATTGCCATAAAGATTCATCTCGAAAGCGCCTCAGTGACAAACCCGACCCTTAGCTCACTCTAAGAGGTCAGCCTTCCCCGAGCTACCTTATCCTGTAAGGAATGCTTGATCTAGTTCATCTCAAAAGAACCAAGTCACCAACGATCGTAGAGTCGAGTTTGAAGAGAACTAAACGATCGTAGTGCAACCTCAACGATCGTAAAGCTACCTCAACGATCGAAGAAAACCTCAAATGATCGTAGAATACAACTCGACGATCGTAGTCCTACCAAAGGGTACTCCAGCTTTACAAGGAGCTTGGAAAATGAGATATTTGCTAAACTATTCAAGTTAAGGAGATAAGTTCAATACATCGCTGATCGAGCTATGCCGCATCAAAGAAAGGAGAAAAGACAAAGCCATCCACTCGTAAGATCTCTTAAAAGTTGATCGCTGAGTCAACAAAGGAAATCGTAGAGTCCATACCGACTTATCATGCTACTCTACACGAATCAAAAGGTCAACAACCAAAGCCACGCCAATTAAACGCCCACTCTTCTAATAACCGAAAAGTTATGGGGAGTTACAAATTATTATCGGGCAACGTGCAACCAATGGACAAATGACACATCACCGAAAGTGCAGAAGTTAAGGAACCGCCATAAAGACAATTTCAAATCAGCAGACAGCTACTAAAAGAGATATCGAACCTTTCTCCTCCCATTTTCAAAACCCTAGAAAGCTTTTCAAGAGCAAAAATCGCTTAACCCTCCGTAGCCTTACCAAATCACGCATACCATCTCTCATATAAACCTCTCTAAATCAAACACCCACAGCCTTCTAACTATTCAAATGGAGAACTCGGCAAGTTATCACCCAGATTCAAATTTCTAACCAAATCGCTTGAGAAATCTGAGAAGAAATTCAGTGACATACTTGAACTCGTGAAGAAAGTCGGGTTTTCGTAATGCCTTGAGGCAAGTACTCGTGTGTACATCGACCTAGTTAAAGAGTTCTACTCAAACGCCTCCATAAACTCGAACTCGCTTCACCAAGGTTAAAGGTCGACTCAAAAGTTAAATCTTCCGACCTAAATCAATGCCTAGGTTTTCCTAACCAAGGGTCAAGAACCTTGAAGATGTCAACACCGAACAAGCAAAGGAGTTGATGGGGTACCAAAGAAACCCTAGTTTCAAAGACATGAAGAAGAAGGAGTTTCAAAGAATATGAAGTTCCTTGTCAAATTGTTGAAAAATGCATATCAGGCAAAAAACACCGCATATGATACAAATTGATCGACCAACAAATAAGATAATGTCAAAGAATAGTTCAAGAAACAAATTGACTTTGAGCTATCTTGTTAGATCAAATCTCCAAGTGGGTAGAGAAGGTCGAGAAGAAGAAATCCACCGAAAAGCCCCCCCACCAAGGTGTTTCATGGAAGGTCACGAGTATCATATCAAGAAGAAGCTAGAGGGAAAATCAAGGATGATGAGGGGAAGCCTTGAATGTGCACAAAGTGATGTCTCCACAATTATTTGAGAACTGGAAGAAGAACCCTAAGGAGAACAAAAGGCCGACAAATGGGAGCAAAGAGAGCCTCTCCAAAGAAGAGAAAGATAGAGAGAGGGCAGAGAGCTCGAGTCCGATGACTCAGAAAGCAATAGTAAATCACACCACCAAGAAGAAATCAAAAGTGTGAAGAAAGTCAGGTGATGTGAAGAAAGCCAAGGCCCCACCAAGAAGTCTCTCCTCCTCGAACAAGGACAAAGAAGAAAAGGTCCTAACTCAATAAAACAACAAAGAGAAGAAGCAAAGCAAGTTGCTTCAAGGGCAATCAAGAAAGAAAGCTAAGGTGAAGACAAACCAACCTTAGCTTCCCAAAATAAGACATCCACAAGAAGAAAGGGACGAGAGTCAAGCAGGAAGAAAAGGAAACAGATGCCAAGGTCCAGGCCCCACAACAAACATCCAAAGAATGAAAATGAAGTCGATGGATGGAAGAAAGTGCAAAGAATCACGATGAAAGAAGAATGCTCAAGCCCAATGGCTAATTCTCAAAGTAGTAGACTCTGATGATGAAAGAAGAAATCTAAGATGACCAAATTGCATCCCCAAATGCAATCGCCTCAACGACCCAAGATGATAGGGTCAAGTAATGATGTAATCAAAGAAGAAGAACTTGCCCCCACCAACCCAGTAAGCCCTCATGATGGATGAGTCAAGATCGTAGAAATCATGAGTCCAAGAAGAAGAAGAGTCTCTGTGTCTCCAATAGTTGAACCTCCACGAAGAAGTCTGTCTACAAGCAAGAGGAGCCCAGTTTGCCTCAAAAGGAAGAAGTCTCCAATCAAATGCCATCATCAAATTAAGTGATGATGAGTCCAGATCCCCAATAAAAAGTGAAGATGAAGCCAATCAAATGCCAAGATCAAAGATGAGGAGAATATGATGAGTCTCAGATCCCCAAGAAAGTGTCAATAATGAAATGCAAGAAAGAAGAAGAAGAATCTGAGGAAATACTTGATCAAGAAGGTTCTCGACATGAAATGCAAAGAAGAAGGACTCTCTCACCAAGTCGATCTAAATGGTTCTGCTCGAGAAGGAAGAAGTAGAAATGATTCCAACTCAAGATCGTGAATCGTAAGATTCGTAACCCTACCCCGCCCTCTCACCCGCTAGATTTACCAAGAGAATTGTGGTAGAAGTTCCCAATGAACCATCGTAGACTCCTCCCGATGTATGGGTAAACCATGGAGGTGAACAACTCGTAGTAATAAGAATGACTTCCTTCGACTTAGTCAAGAACTGAACAATATGGAGCTAGACCGCTCAACCATTCTCTACAACCCCGATGATTTGGTCGATGAGATGGTTCTTCCAAAGGATGCCATGGGTAAAGGCCTTTATCAAGGAGATGGAAGCTACTTCACCGGTGTTACAAGACTTTTCCAAGCATGGAACCGTAGCCCAAAACTTCCCAAGGGTGAAAACTTATGCTACCAAGATGATAACAAACCAAATTTCACTTCAAAGTCTATCGACAGTCGAAAATCTCTATATCCCCACGATCGTAGAGTGGATTCTCAAGGAAGAAGAGCCACGACTAAGAGCCGATCAGAGAGTCTGCTCACTCTACTACCGATGATGTTCAAGTCCAAAACCGTAAGCCTCCTTATGATCAAGCACTACTATCGACACACCCATCATCCTCAACAAGCAATTGGTATTCCACGATTGTTCGGATTATCCAAACATTTGAAAATCATGTCCAAAGATGACAATCGAGAGTCCAATCTATTGTTCAACCTCAGTCGCCAAACCAAAAGGATCAAACTACTTTGGAGCAGAACTACCAAGAGCTCGATGATCTAAGCAAGAAGATATCTATGCTCACCAAGAATCACGTAAGAAGATAAAGAAGCAGAGATGATTCTTTCCAAAGACAAGCTTCAAGTTATCTTCGGCCGATGTATCTCTTAAACTCCAAGAGAGAGATAACATCTATCGAAGGCCATACAAGATCGTAAGGCGTAAGCTCTACAAATTCGTAAGGCAAATGCAGAGCAAATCGAAGCCCTCTCTCGACAAGATTGATGATATGAAAGCGCACTTTCTTAGTGCAACTTGAACTAGGCCAAGAGAACTAAAGTTTGAAGTTGCTAACTCCTCCTACCTATGGAGCAACTTAATTCCAACATGGAGCAAATTCTCTCAAATGATTAATGACAAAAAGGGGAGAAAAAAGAGGCATAGAAAGAAGAGGAGCAAGAGGCACTCAAGAAGAAGAGAGGGACAAGAGAGAAGAAAGAAAAGAAGAAGAAAGAGTCATCGAAAGAGTATCATCATCTGAGGGGGAGCCAGAAGATGATGATAACAAGATCGCAGAGTCTGAGGGGGAGCCAGATCAGAAAGATGATGAAGGGGAGCCAAGCAGAGACAGAAGGTCATCATCTGAGGGGGAGCAAGAGAAAGAAGAACAATCAAATGAGTAGCTGATCAACAAGCATCCTGGAAACATACATGAAGCCAAGGAGGTACATCTCTAAACTGTTAGGTATGTTCTGGATCCAGGATGTAGAATGTCTGAATATATAAATTGCCATATCAATATAAATGACATTCATGATTATCTATTTTAGAAATACAACTGCTCACTGTATATAAGATTCATTCATAACATGCATATGCACTTATTGTTTTTGTCATAATCAAATAGGGGGAGATTGTCAGGAATAAACATGTGAATGATATTCCTATTTAATATATGATTTGATTATGATATATATGAATGAATATGCAAGTATGCTTGCATTAAGAAAAGTCAGAAAGTCCTTTGTTAGATAATAGAAATATATGTACAAGGACTTAGAATGAATCGATCAAATATGTTAGTTGATCCTACATAAGCAAAACAACTTTTTGTAAAGTCCTTAAAAAGAAATGATGTACAAGGACTATAAATATAGAAAAAGATCAAGCTTGTTAGGTTGATCTTATGATGTAATAGATAGGCTAGTCTCGATCGCCGAGCACCGCACTGTAAGTCGAAGTCCGCCAGTGAGTCAAGGTTAACTCGAGAGCTATCGAGGCGTAATAGAGTATGCAAGATAAGAGATCTCGAGTTCGTAGATCGCCAGGGGAAACGAAGAAGGATCGTAGTGTATCGAGTAGAGCTTCCTGGATCGTAGTGTGCCGAGGAAGTCATGTTCGTAATCGTAGAGACAAATTCCCACGAGCCGAATTCGGGCCATCCGCCAAGCCAAGATGTAACGTAGACTACACTCGAGTCGTAGAGTCTATCGATGCCAAAGCCAAGTCAAGGATCGTAGATCACACTCGAAGTTCAGAGAGTCTATTGATTACATGCAGAGATCGTAGTCAAGCAAGATCGATGAAGACAACAAGCACAAGGCGTAAATCGTAGTGTCAAGATCTCGATCTCGGATCGTAGTGTCTCGCATGTCAAAGTCAATCGTAGAGTGCGTAACTACGATCTAAGAAGAAGTGCTCACAATGCCAAGGATGAATCGTAGAGCATATACGGCTCTCAACAAATGAGCACTCCTGCATATCCAAAGGAACGAAGCCTCCGGTTCAAGCCGCAAGCTACATCCAAGGAAACCAGAGAGCACTCTCAACGAATGGCATGCAGTGCTAACAGAAGATCTAAGCACCAACCCAATCAAAGATCAAGATTGAGTTGTAAGGCCATTCGTAATGAAGTCTTCCACAAGGAGATCCAAAGAAGACTTCGTGTCGACTAAGGAAAGTCACCTAATGCAAAGAGCTATCAAGTGAATAGAAGACAACGATCTTGGAGGCAACCAAGATCGTAGTGTTTGCTAAAACAAAGAAGGAACTGATGGAAGGTGAACCGAGATAATCGGGTCACCAAGAGCAAGGCTAAAGTGATTAAGTGTGTGTCAGTTCATCATGATAAGTGAACGGAGATCACAAGAAGAAAGCAAGTCGACGCCACCACAAATCAAGTGTCTTGATATTCGTAAGGGGACCAGAGCAAGGAATTAGGCCATCAAGATCTCGAGAACAAATAAGCAAAAAATGTAAGTATCAAGCAATCGCACAATACAAGGAAGAGGTGTTCTACATCAAGATCCAAGCAACACTCTTCAAGATCGTAGTGTTAACTCTACTACCAACGAAGCAACACTCAACAAGACACTACGATCAGTCCTCAAGACGCAGTATCGTAATCGTAGAGTTCGAATAAATCAAGACCAAGCATTGGCAACGGTTCAATCAAGGGTAATATTCTGACAAGTGCTTATCGAGAGCATCGATGCAAAAGGACAACCTCTCGATCAAGAAATCGTAAGAAATAAAGTCTTCAACCCGCCAAAGACATTAAAGTGATACATCCGACAGTAGTAGTGTGAAATAAGAGATCGCAAGATCGTAAAAAGTATGACAAGTCATCAAGCGCCTACCTCAAGCAACTCGAGATCTGTGAAGATATTTGAATAGCCTTCAATCTGCATTTTCCAACCAAGGATTGGGAAGGAGTATAAATGAGAAAGAGCTTCAAAGATCAAAGGTCACCGGAGTTACCGAAGTTTGGAGAGAAGGTGGACCGATCTAAACCATGTGAAATAAAGGAGTCCAAGGCTCACTCTACGATCCACCAAGAACACTCGTAAGTCGATAAAGAAAGAAGTAGAAGTGTGAGTTCTACTATGTAGAAGTGAGAGTTCTACTACATGAAGAGTGTTCAGAATCGCCGAGAGAAAGAAGAGCATTATGTCATCTTGATGTCCATCATGGGAAGACTCTAAGTACAATAGAGAAGAGCCTACAAATATCTTAAAGAAGTCCATCATGAGAAGGCATCAAGTAGCAAGAAGGAAGATCACAAAAGCCATCTTGGTGTCAAGCATGAGAAAGCTTCTAAGTACCTAAAAGAAGAGCTTATACACCACTTAGAAGCCTCTCATGTGCGTACATCAAGTACCAAGGAGAAGGATCTTCAAGGCAAATTTCATAAAAGGGGTCATCCAAGTAGTTGAGTAACCTAAGAAGTCGAGCATCATGCAACACTCAACCGCTTCTTCAAGGATGATCAAGCCAAGTCGCTAAGGATAAAAGATGTTCGTAGAGCATGAAGACATCTTAGCAAATTTCAAAGACCGACTCCAACAACAACAAACAAACAACTCAACAAAGCCAGGGCCTGAGGGTCCTTGTCCAGTAGGGACTAAACAAAGCAGGCCAAAGGGTCCTCCTTGTCCCTGAGGGACTAAATGAAGTTCCAAGCCTCATTGGGCTTGAAGAGTTCCTAGGGAACTAGTGGAGTTCCAAGGTCACCGGCTCAAGAGTTCTTAGTGAATCAAGTCCCAAGGTCACCGGCCTCAAGGAATCTTAGTGATTCTGTGGTGTCGCCTTCCTTAGTGGAAATCTCGCTAGTTGAAAGTAGAAGAGTGGATTAGAGCTTGAGTCTCCGAACCACTTAAAACCCTCAGTGTCTTTTACATTATGTCATTTACATTATGTCATTATAATCTATAACCGCTATAACTATGTATGTATTTTTAACTACGCTATATCAACTAAACTTACTTAACAATGATATGTATATGATTATGAATATATCAAACGGAAGGGATCTTTTACTTATTCCCCCTTTGCTTGAAAAAGATTCTTATGTTTGTCATATGTTAATTATTTAACAATATAATATAAACCAAAAGTATTTTTTATTAAAAAGGATCTATTCAACCCCCCCTCTAGATCTATTATGCCTCTCTTATTAAACCGAACTAAGAGGATCATAAAAACTATAAACCGAGGTTTAGGGTATTTCTACCGCCACCTCTTTCAATTACGAAAAGAAATGTACTCTACCTCTGAAAATATTTATATGTGGTATGTTTACAATCACAAAGAAGGTAAACTACTGGTGCGGGTACTTTAGATGATTAGTCTATTGTACCTTAGTAATCGGAACGACTATATGCGTTCTTAGATTGGAATATTTTATCCAATTAGTATATCCTCGTTTTCAGGGTTGTTCACCTCAAACTTATCATAAGATTCCGTACCAAAATAATTTAGTTCGGCATAAGCTTTCAAAGAATACTTTGAATTTCATAAATATTTGTCTAGCTGAATCAAATAGCTTAGACACATACCAATAATTCGAATTTCAATCGAAGCATGTGTCTGTCCAAATTTAATTGGCACTTAACTTTTCTTTAAAATTCTAAAAATCATTTTATGACGTCATGATACCGCATTGATAACTCCATCATTTTTATCATCTTTGCACCAGGTTGCATGATGCATTAATGATATAAAAATACATTTTGATCATTCAAATCATTTTTGTCTAGCCGAATCAATTAGCATAGACTCTTCTTTAAATCGTTCAAAAACCTTTGAAAATCATCTTTGGTGTCATCATGCCACAACAGGTAACGATGTGTTAGTGGCCTGAAGTCCACACCTACACACTTGTCACCATGTGTTGAGGATAACAAAATTCATTTTATTTTGAAAGGCACATCAATGCGAATTTAGCTTGATGTCAAAAACTTCAAAGTCTAGCATAGCTAGAAGATTTAGAATACCTATGTTTCCACCATCAACTTCAATTTCTCTACTGATCCATTTCTTAAGAATTCTATCTATTTCTAGTATCCTCAATTCTCCATTCACAACTTTCCCAATTCATCAAACCACACTCATGAGTTCAGGAACTTTCCACAACCATACGAGTTTAAGAAGTTGTCCTAGTCAGACCTTTGGCGTCCATTCGCTGAGGGGTTCATAAACATACCATATGATTATGAGTCATGAACTTACCATAAGTATGAGTTTTAAGAACTCTCAACTTAACCTTATATTCTCTACCTATAACATATCTATCTGTTATACACATAAGAAAAAAATCACCTTCTCAACAGGTATATAGCCAATAGCGCGACACAGACATTTCAATGATTATCAGTACCAAAAACTAAGTGGTTGTCAAACCAAACTCGACCACTAATCAATATAGGAAGCTAAGCGAACAATTCCCCGCCCATACAAAGAATTGGTCAACCTAACCATTATATCGATCAGGAAGCTAAGTGATTCTAAAACCAAGTATAAATTCCCCACCCATACAAAGAATCATACAACTCAGCTGCTGACATGAGTCCTCAATTAAAATCCCACATAATTCTAACTTTCTCTTTTCTTAATACGAATTTTTTTTAATCCGTATCTTAACATTTACCACTCTTTTCTGAGTTTACATAATACCATTTCATAGTACAACTGACACACAACAACTTTGTCGTAAACTTTTCAATCATTAGATTGATTCTTCTCCCTGCTATCCCTTATCAGATTACGGGGTGATCTCATTGTATAAATTACGATTCATTTCTATACTATGATCATTTTGCGGTTATAGCCTAAGGTACACCTACCTAAGGTTTATAACCTACAGCTTTGATACCAACTGTGACAGCCCCAATCCGAGGTCCCGAATCACCATGGATCTAGTATACTATTTCTATAACTATTTCTATTTGCAGATGATATAAACATAAATTGTTTATACATTAAACATTACACACTATTCCCCAAGGTCGAGTAACCTTAACTTAATACATACCTTCAATATCTAAAAAGGTTTACAATGCTATTTTCATCAGAAAATTTAATATATCTAACTGCACCATAATTAAATCTTGCACTTTGCCTTTGCCTCTGTCTTTAGTCAAACTTTCATCTTAATCTGAAAATTTTATCATGATATAGCAAGGGTGAGCAACAAATTTGCTCAGCAAGTTTTGAATACAATGAAGATATATCACGATTGAAAAGAAAGAATGAGCTTTCAAGTTTTCAACAATATAGTAATTGTGAAATAACATGAATCAAGTTTCAATAATTTCATGACTGAATCAATAATGTTTGAAGGTCAACAATGACCATGAACAATTTAACTGAACCTTATGGTAATGAAGGTGATCAGCCTTTCATACCTGATGAACATATGTAACATGCACTAAGTGGGAATCAATAATCAGTATAGATGTGAATAATCAACAATAATTATTCACCAACATGCTTTAAACATACAAATTCGGAGTTTAAACAGTTAATGCATAGCTTTTATAGTAAAACTCAATTTACTATATTATTTCTTTAATTTAAATATTTTTTTACATCAGTTTGTTTGTTCATAAGTCAACACTGACAGTTGCCTCATATATAAATATTTTATCTCGCTAGCACATTCGCTTTATTTTTCATTTTACGATTATTCGCATTTTCGTTTCATATATATATATATATATATATATATATATTACGTTACATAAATCTCAGCTCAAAAACTTCATTTTGAGCACCGAGAACATCAAAATATCATTTTTATGATTAATACAATTTTTCAAAGGTTTTACATTCTTTGTTGCACCACAAAATAATTTTATAGGCAATTATATTTTTTTATTTCGCTTAAATATGTAATTTATATTTATTACATATTTTATTTGCTTTATTTATGCCTGAAAGAAAGTTTCTCGGCATAAAATATCACTTACAGTCAAATCTCGTCCGTTAGGACTTTATTAGATTTATTATGACTTATTATTTTGCCGGAACGCGATTCGGAACGTCGAACGTCAAAGTCGCTCGAAGCACCGACGTTCGGCGTTCGCTCGTTTACAAGTTCTGACATGCCTATTCGCTCATTTTTAATTCTCAAATCATGAGTCATATAACAGCGAAATTTCAAGCGTATTACAGACCTCATGGCATAGTATTTTAGAAAAATTTCACACCGCGAAAATGGATCACTGAAACTAATCAAAACAAAGGCGCTGTGAAAAGCATGTCGGTAAATGCCAAAGAAGGTAAATACACCCAAGACGCCTTGATCTTGTACGTCGTCGCCTTCAAAGAATAATAGTCATTCATCAGATACCAAATCCACTATTTTGTGAATTTCAGACGTGTTGTTCAGAATTCGATTAATCTGATTTTGGATATGTTATACATGGCATACCCAAGTATTTTTAAAAAATATCGTATTTGGGTTTCGGTATGATAGGCTATCCAAACAGAAAGCGCCAAATGTATGCGTTCATCACGCTTTTTAACTTTTGCCAGATTACCTCTTTCGCTAAAAACACCATAACTCTTTCGTTTTAAAACATTTTTAGGCGATTCTTGAGCCCACGCGAAATTAACTTCCGAGACTACAACTCTTCCCTACTGACTTGTTTCCAGATTCCGAACATATCAGCCCAGAAATTCGTGCAAATTGACTGAACCGAAATGAGTTTTTCCAGTTTTGACTTGGCTACTTTAAAATGGCATAACTCTCTCCTCCGAAGTCGTATTTAGTCCGTTCTGGAGTCTATGAAAAGCTTATTCAGTGTACTACAACATACCAAAAGCCCAAAATTTTCTGGGGTTTTAGCGAGAGAGGGTAAAGCTGGAAAGAAATCAAAAACTGTTATGAACATCCACTTTTAGCGCAATGTTTGGGCTGCCTATCGAACCCGGAATGGAGGTTTAATATTTTTAAAAATATTCTCATATGATACAAAAAACATATTCAAATTTGGAAACAATCCGATAAACGAGAAGCACGTGAGAAAATCACAAAGTAGCTGAGTCGTTAAGATCTATGAGATGCCAAAGTAGCAGTTTCAAGGGTAATACCGCCTCGCAAATTGGCTGCTTAGTGCCATTTTTGAGCCTCATTTTGAGTGGCTTCCGTGGTTCGTTTCCGCGGTTAGAAATGTTCTAAATGTACTACGCCGTAAGGACTACAACATACCAGAAATTTGTTGTAATTCGATTAATGGTTTGAGAATTAAAAATGAGCGAATGAGCATGTCAGAACTTGTAAACGGGCGAGCCAAACATAGCCATGATGGGCTGTTTTGACGTTCGACATTCTGAATCGCGTTTGGGCTAGATTTTTTGTAATGTTAAGTCTAATAAAATTCCAAGATGGAGGTTTTGACATTATGTGATAATTTATGCCATGAAAACTTCTTTCGGGCATAAATAATGCAATAAAAATATATTATAAATATGAATTTGCAAATTTAAGCGATTATAAGTCGGAAAGGGTATGTAAAATGGTTTTTTTAGCGAAACGAAAAGCTAGGAACCGTATATAATGGTAATGATAAGAAAAGTGATGAAACGATGGTTTCCAGAGTTCGAAACAGAGATTTTGAACGAAGATTTACATAATGGTGTATATATATATATACACACACACACACACACACAAAGCGAGAATGCAAGTTATTTGCAAAGTGAAATGCGAAACTAACTTGCTAACAAAATATGATAGTTGTGTACGAGGCAATAGCATGAGTTAACTCATCATGAACTATTGAAAAAGTATAAAATTATTTAAATCAATAAATAATATAGTAAATTGAATTTTTACTATAAAAGTTATATAATAACTATTTAAATCCTAAGTTCACAAATAAACGCAAAAGATATTCTTAAAGTGGAATATAGATGATTTAAGCTTCAAAGTATAAAATATTTACATACTAAAATGTGAGGGACCTTTAGTTCGCATAAAAAGGTTAAAACGAATTAAGTTTCTAAATAAACTAATATTTGTTTTAAGTAAGAATAAATAATATTAGTTTGTATAAAACTAATAATTATTATTAGCAAATAAACATGCATGTTTTGTGACATGTTTAATTATCTAATATGTGTGTGCATGTAAAAATAATTGTGTAGGAATTGTGGAGTAACACTATATTAAACTTTGCGGTAATCTCCAATCAAGACAAATTTTTCAGTTCTGTTATGTTTGAGGATTGAATGTGATTATGCGCTAAATTACATATCATGCTCTGTGAATTATTAAAATCAAAATATGACTAAGTTAATTGGGTTATGTAACTCAATTTATATGTGATACGTGATAGCACATGTTGTATGATGTAACTCAATAATTAGAAATGTATAATGCATGAACATATGCATTGCAAGAAATTATTGATGCATGTAGAATATGCATAGTAAGGGAATGTGTTGTATGTGGTGAATACAAAATTGTGTGCTATGTGAAACATGATAGATTGTCAGACTTGTTGGGTTGTTGAGCTCAATCTTGCAAACACTAATTTTTTACAGGTTAATGATGCAATGCAATATTACTTGCTATACGAATGATGAAGGTTGAACGATGTACGAAATGAATACATCTTCTTGAGTTAGAAATTGTAAAGCTATGATGGTTGGTTTTAACATATGTAACTGGCAGCTATGTATAGTTTAAAATATTCAATAAAGAATATTTGCTCTAGATGTATTGTACTGAATACTTTATAAAAATAAAGTGATATAGTAACATTACTATAGAAGAAAGAATTATTATTGAGAATTGAGTTGTATATATATACATATAACTCTGATTAAATAAATCGTATACTAAATATGATTTCAGTATAAAGAAAAATCGTACAGGTTGCGATTCAGGGAACGAATGAATGACAAGAAAAAAAATTATTCCGCATTATTAGCTAGAACAAGATAGTATTAACGCACAAGATCAGGAAGGAAAATAATTCCGATTTTGGGGTCATTACACGATGCGTAATAGCATAATTTATGTAAGGAAGAGATTTTCAAAGATTTTAATAATCTTTGGATGTAACTCCAAAATAAGGATATTAATTGAAATAGTAAACAAAGATGTTATTATAATTTCAGAATGTAATTAATGAAAGATAATATATAATGAAAAGAATATTGTTAATGAAAAATATTCTACGATGATGTAGATGACTCATAATTGAGTACGAGAGAAAAAAATATTGCATGTGATTGATGTAGATGATAAACTAGTATGATGAACACTTAGAATGGAAGTGGTAAAGAGTTATACAAATAACTAACTAGTATGCCAACATTATTAATTATGTAGGTCATGTGAAGGATACAAAATATTAGCGTAAGCCGGATAACATATCAGGCAAGTTTTTTAGTACTTGTTGCTATGTGTTATGTGAAATCCTTGTGATGCTTTTATGTGCATTATATGTTGCAAATGTGATGTTAAATTGTTAATATTCAGTTGATCATCGATGTTAACTGTTCCATGTGAACTTTATAACATGAGAAATGGTATGCATAAAATGCAAAGTATGAATCAGTATGATAAAGATGGAGAATGTGTGAAACACGATGTATGAATAAAGATGAAGCATGTATAAAATGCAAAATTATGAAAGATGAAGTATGTTAAAATGTGAATTATGTGTTATGTGATAATTGTTAAACTTGTTGGGCAACATAGTTGCTCACCCTTGCTATAAATAATTCCTTTCAGCTAAACCAAAGTGGACCGAAGGATTTTGGATAGACAAAGGAAAAGAGGAGATAATGGTTGAAGACGTTTATGCGTTAGAGATAAACTAATATGTTGGTGTAATCTAATTGAAGTAGTCTTACTTGATAGTGTTAAATGCCAGAAATCTTGATTGCATAGTCTCTAGCTATGGTAGATGAACGTTACTACTATATATTGTAATTGTGTACTAAATAAAACATTTTATAGAAGAATAGTTAAATTTGGATTGTTAGCTCATTAATACTAACAATCAATATATCAAAGTGAAATATATATTTTTTTAACTTGAGATGAATAAATCAGATCAAAATTATCTACAAATTTAATAGCAGATTGTAAAGGTTACAGTTTCTGGAATAGAAGGAACTAATGTATTAATTAGTATAAAAGCGAGGTTGTATTCATTAGTTTATGAATAAATGTTATAAATATTAAGATGAAGGTTGTATCATCACGCACCAGACCCAAGGTTTGAGGGACCCAAATTTGGGTGCATCACAGACAATACCAAGAAGTCTGTCAGAATATTCATTGATTGTTTATGATTCTTTCATCTTTTGCATCTCAAATTTACGGATCAAATTGAGCACTTGTATCCCTTTGATCCTTTCATTTCATTCGTATTCTTGCTTCAAAAAATTCCAAATTTCTTTGGCTATTCTTATTGTCATTATTCTGATAAAAATGGTGGATGAGACTGCTGGAATCAAGGTTGCTCTTGCTTTTGATTTTCTTTGCTTCCTCTCTTTCTGATTTTTGATTTGTGCAAGAGTTGGATTTTCTGGTAAGGGTGGAACTTCATATACTTGTTCAACAGCTTCCCACAGACCACTGGCATCAAGATAGGCTTCCATTCTAACAACCCACACATAATAATTTGTTCCATCAAACACTAAAGGTGCAATTTCAGTGAGTGAATTTTCTGATTTCATGTTTTTGGAAAGGTAGGTGATAAGTGTTTAGGAATTGTGTTTGAGCTCTCTCAATCTCACAGGTCCCTCAAGATTATAGCTCTTATATATACCAGATTGTTAGATATTCAGAAAACTAATAATTAGAGATAATGAAAGAAAGCTAATTTTGGGACTGTTGAAAAGGACATTTTTATTGAGTAACAAACAATCTATTTATATAGCACAATGAGAACTGAATTGCAAAAAATCTACTACAAGATAAACATAACAGTTAAGTGCCTAAGAAATAGCATAACAACCAAGTGCCTAAAAATAGGATGAAGATATGTTCATAATCCTAAAGAATAGCAACAAATGAAACTGATTCAGCTTCATGAGTCATTGCAGTCAACACACTTTAATAATAATCAAATACAGGTACATGAACCTACACTTAAGTACATTCATGTATCATGTACTCATTACACATTCATGTACTTAATTAATTCATGAACAATCTAGAATGAATTTGGTTTAGTTTTCTAACAAGGCCTCCCTTAAACAAAATTTATTCTTCAAATGTTGTAACACATTTTGATCTTCCGATTCCTTCAAACGCAAGAAACTCTTTTGCCATCTATGTTGATGTTAATGACGAATAATTTTTTTGGCATACTCGAATCTTCAATTATTGCAAACAAATTCAAGTTCATCCATAACTGAGGTAGAGAATCAAAACTCGCAACATGTTTCCAAACTTCTTCATGCATTATTCCTTGCAAAATCTCCCTTGTTTTTTTTTCTTTCATTTCTCGAACTTTTTCCGAAATACACTTTTATGGATTTAAAATGACATCTCGCTATAAATTGAAAGCTCCAAGAAATACTCGAATCCTTATACTCCAAACATTGTAATTTGTGAATACTAATTTGGCACCAAACCTAGGAAACATCATTTTCTATAATTTATGTAATACCCGGTTAAAATATATATATAATAATAAAATAATAACAGGTTTATAATTAGATAATGGAATAGAAACTAGTAATTATTTCTACATATCTAAAACCCATTAGGATAAGTCAGTTAGACTATAACAAACTTTTAATTTTAAAATGATTATTTTACTTGGTAACCTATTTTGCAAAGAAATTAAAGATATTAGATAACTAGAGAGAAAAGAATGTAAAAATTTATTTGGCTTTGGGGTACTACAGAACAGAGAAGAAGAAAAGAAGAAAACTCAAAGAGGTAAAACTAAACTCTTCCTTTTCAATTATGAGTTGAAACTTGTATTATTTATGTATGTTTATATTTCAAAACAAAGGTTACAACAAGAAAAAGAGTATAAAAATTAATGGTATGTATTTTCTGTATAAATCAAAGAGATTTTAAATTATATATATTTTTAAGTGTAGTATGTAATCGTAAAACATACCTAAAATAGTTTAATTATTTTTTATGTCTAACTAATTTCTTTAATCTATGATGAAAATGAAATTAAATAATTATTCATGATAATATTTTTCATCTCTTCTATTATTTATGTTTTTATATTTAATTGATTTCGCTTTCATATTTCGTTATTGAAATACCTTCGTTTTATAGTTCTTATGTGATTTTAAATTAATTAAGAGGTTTTGATAGATTATTGTTAAGATATGTGTTTTTCATAATCCATGCTTACTCAAAGAAGTTTTGATGGGTTATAGTTAATCCTTAAATTTTCATAGTCTATGCTTGCTCACGTTAATCGTAAATCACTAAATTAAAGGGAAGGGAAATCAAAATCATATATATTTGAGTTATAAAAATAGAAGAGATTGAATTATGTTGTGTTTATTATTTAATGGATTTGGATTCCTAGATTGTTTTCTCATTATTAGTTTTCATATTCTAGTTAATCAATTTTCAATCTTTATTTCTAATTCGCCTAAAATAAATATTAAGAAAACATTAAAATTAATCTAGTCTCTGTGGATTCGACATGTACATGCCAGTTCTTCAATTCGACACTGTGCACTTACAGTACATAATTTTAACACATCAACGACCATACACAACTGTGTATGTTTTATTTGTGCACAGTCTGCCAAAACTACGTCGTTTTGACAGATTTTTTTTTTCTGATTTGGGAAGAGAAAAATTGTTTGTTTTTTAAAAATAAATCGCTAAAACGCATTTAGTTTTAACAGATCGTGCACAAAATAAAACATACTGTAAATGTAGTATGATTATATTGCCCATATATATAATAACTTAAGTAATTAATAAAATGGTTTATATTAGTTCCATTACAAGAGTAATTATTTTAAAGTTATGAATCTAATTTCATAATTAATAGGTTAAATATTATATATGTTATTTTGAATAATTATCTAAATGTAATAAATAGTTTATTTATGTGGAATATGTATTGAATACATAAATTTTATATATATATATATATATATATATATATATATATATATATATATATATGTGTGAGGAGATATAATATATGTAGTATACATGGTATACGACATTAGCAATGCAAGTGTTAGTGTACTATACTAATTAATGGACATGGCCGACCTATATGTTAAGTCATTTAATTAAGCAATGGCTTGTGACCCTCAAAATTGAGAAGACCCCCAAATTTTAATAATCCATGTATGTTAGAGCTCATTAAAAAAGCTAATTTTTTTTCCCCAACAAAGTAGTAGCTACAAGTACAATCATACAAGAGATTTAAGAGAAGTTATACAAACAGAAGAAAAGAAGAACACTTCAGTTGACATTCTAAATTATATAAAAAAACTAGAATCTTTTCCAAATGCATGCATCGCATATAGAATTTTATTAACAAATCATGTAACAGTTGCTTCTGCAGAAAGAACTTTTTCAAAATAAAATTTGATAAAATCTTACTTAAGATCGACTATGTCCCAAGTAAGATTAAGTGGATTGGCTATTTAATCAATTGAAAAGAATATTGTAACGACCCCAAAATCGAGACTTAATCTAAAATTAAGACCAACTTAATCTCGACCTTGTGCGTTAGATACTATTTTGATTCAGCTCTACATCATACAAAGATGAAATAATAGCTGAAAATAAAAAAAAAAATTTATCTTCTTTCATTTATTTACTGAATCGCAACCTTTACGATTACATATTTTATAATCATATTGATTATATGATTCATTTTATCAGAGTTATTGTATAAGAACACACTTCTCAATACAATATCCTTTATATATATTGGATAATTCAATACTCACAACTTGGCATTACATACACATCATAAATTATCAACTACATACATTGGAAACCCTTAGCATGGTTCAAAATAATATTTCTAGCTAAAGAAAATTTATTTCATTGCATGTCTTCTGATCCTTATCATCCAAATAGCACGTAATACAACATTGTCTCCTTAACCTGCAAAAAATTTATTTTTGCAAGATTGAGCTCGACAGCTCAGTAAATCTAGCAGTTTTCATGCATCACATAACATATAATTGCATGCTCAGTTAATTCATTATAATCATTTGACTATACATATCATACTTATTGCGTTACACACATATCATATAAAGATTGAGTTCCATAACTCGATCAACTTAGCCATAAGTTGACTTTCGCGATTATAGAGCATCATACATAATTCAACATACTCATTCTAGAATAGTTTACAAATAAGCAATATCAAGTTCATATAGCTCATAGAAACTGAAAGACTTGCCTTGCGAGTTGATTACAACCACTTCTACCTGCTCTTCATGAATCCTACATAGTCATATAATCACACATATATACATATCAATCATACATTCAATGTAAATATAGTTTACTTTACTTCTATCTTGTCTTTTATAACGTTAAATTTCCTCATAGCTTTTTAACCAATGTTTATTAATCTTGACCGCTTCATGCTTGAATAGGCTAATCGCTCAATAACTTGTGCATTACATGCCTTTAAATTCATACATACTTATTGTAATTTCCTTGATTCCATTTTCCTTATCTTGCAAATTTCTTAATAATGTTAAGCCACTTCATATGTGAATAGGCTAATTATCATAAGACTCATTTATTATATTTTAGAAGGCATGTACGTACATGCCCCCAAAGTTCAAATCATAAATTAAACATCTTGATTGCTTTGCAGTGCGGCGCGGCTGCGCTGCAATTAAGTCCGGGAGTGGCGCGGCCGCACTACTTCCTTTCAGGCCCAGAATTGAGATTTTTATTACCCTGCTCAACCTATAACCTACTAAAACCTACCTTTGCATCGTATAACACATGAATATAAAGTTTCTGCTAGCGTTGAACCTTGTATCAAGTTCAGTTTTCCAAATCACATAATTTTCATTAGCCATCCATTTTTTTAACTAGACTTGACAAACTTAATACTTCTCGACTAATCTGAACATTATCTAAGATACATATAAGTACACTAGCCGGATCCCGTGCCTCTGGCACTGTATGGACGGTGAGATTTATCTCAAACTTTGAACGGCCCAGATGATTTATTTAGTGAGCGGAAAATTCAAAATCATTTGTATTTTATTATATAGATTATATGTATACCAATATTTCAAATAACCCTAACCAATTTAGACCATGGTTTTCTTTTCAAAATTTCCTTAAGTTTTACTTGAAAACTTATTCAAATCCATTCTAAACCAAGTCGATTATTTCATGGCTATCATGTACAATACATAAGCATAAAGAAATCTATCACACGTGACCATAAACTCGGAATGCAAAAGAATCATTTTGGCAACTCAGATGACCAGCGCAAGCCATAGCTGATATTAACTTCTGGAAGTGGCGTGCACTTACTTCACCTGAAGCCCAGAACAGGCTCTGCTCCAATAAAGTTTGATTCTTCATGCCATTTCTTGCATCTTCTGCCCAATTACATAGTTTTAAAATTTTCATACATATAGAGTTATTACAAAACTTATATATACATCATACTTTCTTATTACAATGACCAATTCTTACAATTTAACAAAGAACCTCTATTGAAGTATTCTATCAAATATATAATGGGCATTCTTTGCATACCCAGATTTCATAGCCTTTACTTTAAGGTCAACCCAAATTTCTCATGGAAATCATTCACTATAGTTGATGATCATATAACCACCAAACAACCCAACCAATATTTCACAATTAAATTACAGAAGTTATACTACTTTTATTTATGGACTTAAAGATAACAGAATAGATGAATACCTCTTGAGCTTTGATTCTTGCTTAATCCTTGATTTAATTCTTCTTAAATCATCAGTTCTTTTATGAATTATCAGAATTTCCAAAGCTTTCTTCCAACTTTTCATTGCAAACTCTCTCTATTTCTTACACTTGCAATTGAGATGTATGAAGAATAGCCAAATGAGATATATCAGTATAAATTCCTGAGCGTTATGGGAGAGGAAAGGTCTGAGAAATTGAGAGCTCCAATACGTTACTTTGCTCAAGAGCTTAGCTTACCTGTAGTCTCTTCCTGTCTTTCCTTATTGACTCAAAAATTGCAAGTTAAATTCTAATTGGTCGTCGAGGCATATATACTTTCCAAAGAAACTATTTAACCCATTACACAATTTCAATTATATCCAATAATTACACCCCAAATACCGATAATTATATCCCATGAAACCAATTTTTTTTTTTTTTTTTTATTACAAATTGGATTTACATTTGAGTTTATTCTGAAATTAAATTGGACATTTAATTCCCACATACTCAGAATATTTTATTACTTACATTCAAACTTATCATTTTAATTAGGATTTCGATTTAACCATTCGTCAATTAAATTAACAATTCCATTTAGCCATTTATCAATCCACCAATTTCATTAATTAATGGGTTCCTTTGATTGGATTAGTTATTTTGTAACCCCTTAACTTCCCATATTCATGCATTTAAATGTACATGTAACCCATATATATTTGGTAATCATATTTACACCTAAAAAAATATTTCCATAATAATTTCCATTAAAATATTCATTTTATTCAATAAATAACATTTTTGGCATGAATAATCCCCCAATAAATAGTATTTTAGCGTTATTTCCCGCAATCATTTTATTCGCTTCTATGAAACAACACTTATACACATAAACCACATAAATATATATAACTCATATATATTTATACACTCAAACTCGTCATGTCTTATAATAAGAAATTTATTTATTAAATTTTATTTCTAAAAATTTGGATTGTCACAAATATGTTAGAGAAAATTTATTATAAAAGTTTGATCAATAATTTTACATCTAAAAGAGTAAGAAAAATGAAATTCTAATTAAAAAATCATAGATATTAATTTAATTTAATATAAAATTATTAAAAAAAGACCTCGATTTAGCTTGAGAGTCCCAACAAATTTAGACCGGACCTGTGTACGGATTAAAAATCAAGTTGGGTTTAAATTGTAATTTAATGGTATTAAGAGAAAGCCAAGAGTGGAAACTGATGAATCACTTGGTAAGAAGGAGGTGGCAGTTTAAGAAATATTTAAACCAACCACTAAGCAATGTAAGTTGGAGCTGGCAAAAGCTGAGATATTAAGACAGCCACTAAGCAAGCCATGTTTATTATTAACTGAATCAAGATCCTAATCAGTTTCCTTAGCAAAATTCGCACATTCCAAACCTGCTCCCTTTCTCTTTCAATTCCGAGTTCTACTATTCTTAAATCTTTTCCAAATTCCTTAGTTTTGGCTGCACTTTCAAGTGTACAAAGATGGTGAAGTTATAATTTTGAATTGGGAAGGACTTGAAGACATCAAGGAGATATTAGAGCTGTCCATTTCCAGCTCAAAGCATAATTGAATTCAAGAAGTGGTAAGGTAAGTATAAGTTTTATAAAAAGTTTATAACAATTAGTTAGTTATATGTGATACAATATGATTTGTGGCTGCAATATCTTTGAGTTAGCAAAAATGAGACTAGTTGTTGTGCGGAGTAATAAGGGAGGAAAAATTTGGGTTTGAATAAGTATAAACTCCTATGAAATCAGTTCCAAAACTGGTTGCACATATGATGTTTGTTAAAAGTCCTAATAGGGGCTGCTTAGCTTAAATACTGATATTAAATAAAGTTTGAAGTCAAGAACTCTGTAAGCATACTATGTTAAGTAAATGGAGTGGTATTTGTAAGTTTAAAAGGGTAGAAACCTGTTTTGGGAAAAATAACTAGTTCAAGCTCAGTTAAGAAACTGCTTTAACAGAGCAGTTTCGGGCCTTTATTAAACTAGTCTGGAATGTCCAATTTGGATGGTTTATATATTTTTAAAAAATACTATGTTATGCTTTCTATTACATACTCAAATTTGGTTGCAATCAAATTTATGATTTAAAAGTTAAAAATGTGCAAAGTGGCTATGTTAGTCGAGGGCTGCCACTACAGCAGGCAGCAGCAGCAGGGGCGCGAGCGCTGCGCTGCAGCAGTTTAGCTGGGCAAATGGTTGGGCGGCTAGGCTGTTTTAATGCTTTTGATGCTAACTCATGTGAGGTGTTAATGAGACAACAAATTACATAAGAATTAATACATTGTCTATAATTAGTATATAAAATCATAAATAAATTCAATAATTGAATAAAATTAGAAATAAATCATTTAAAAGCAAGTTTAAGCTAAAGGCTTGATATAATTATATATATTGAGCTATGAATGGTTTAAATTACATTGTAAAGCTAAAAGCATAATATGTTTAGATGTAGTAACTATGAATGGTTCTAGCTACATCCTAAAGTTAATAAAACAAATAGTATGAACTAAATAAGTTGAGTTGAATATAATTACAGGAAAATAGGTATGTTAAGCTATTAAATGGTTGAAAAATAATAAAAAACTTGTGTTATGTATATATATGACAAGTTCATTCACATGGGGGGGAGTTAAGGTTAGAATGTTAAGTTTGAAAATTTGAGTTCAGATTAACGTACGTTTATGAAATATATTAGTGTTAAGCCATATAGTAATCTTTTGTGTATTACATAGGTGTGGTACTAGATAATACCGTCTCGAGCACACAACCACGAGTTGAATCGATAACATTTCGACGCGAAGGTAAGTATACTAACTTTCCTTTCTAAGTTATAAATCTTGAACAAAGGTTCTTGTTAAGCTTGAAATGAATATTTGGCATCTTCAATTAGTAACTTTCCTATGAAATTATTATTCAAATGTTATTGAAGCTTTCTTTGATATATGAATTTGTATTGTAAGTCTATGTCATTTGAGTTCGGCTAGACCATAATTGATAAATGTTCTAAGATTCGCCAAGAAGTTATATTCATCAGAATTCTTCTAATAAGAACTCATGTGATAGACTGAGTTGAACAACCCTTTAAATAGGGAACATGTTATCGAAGACTATGGTTCCGAATTACGCTATTGCGTTAATATGTTTGTGCACAATACATAGGTACAAAGGGTTGATCCCCTGCATACGAAGATGGTTGTCCACAGTCTTTGACGGATAAAGGTTAAGGTAGAGATACCTGAACCCTTGGACATAGTTCAGTGGTCTTGTGACCCTCAATTACTTAATTAAATCTTTTATTGCTAATCTTTGCATTTAAAATTCCTTTATTCTAAAGAATTTACATAACTCCGTAGTCACAGCTTGATTTTATTCAAACAATACTCTTTTCAGTTATTAAGCTATTATTTGTTTTCTTATTAACTATTTCACTTAAATAAGTATTACTTGCTGGGCAATTTTATTGCTTATTCTTGCTAAATGAATTTCAGTTAAAAATGAAAAGGCTGGAGGGTCGTCATCCGACAAGGGAAAAGGAAAATTGCAGGAGTAATCGTATTGTTAGCTATAACCTTTGTAATATATATTAAATAGCTATGTAAATAGATATTTTTGGATGTGATGTAATATTTTTGGGTATCATGTTATGTAATGTTAAAGGTTAGACAACATTGATGTATATATTATATTTTGTAAGAATTTTTGTAATAATACAGGTTATCGAATGTAGATGATCGTGAACACTAAATATCTGAGGGTAAGAATACTCGGATTTGGGGTGTCACAGTATATATACCCTAAGCCATTTTATTTATAATTCACTTGAATGCACAAACAAATTTAGCAAAAAGAAAAAATTTGAGGATATTATTTTATTTTATATTGGTGGAGTAGATAGTAGAAAATCGTACGCACGAGATTATTACATGTCACATAGCATACAGAGTTGACCCTTTTCTTTAATTTGGATCAACACCTAACCTTGACTATAACTTATTCTTGCCTTTTTTCAATGTAAATGATGAAACTATCAATTACTTAAACTGGTTCCATTTTTCTTTAATTTGGATCAACACCTAACCTTGACTATAAATTATTATTGCCATTTTTCAATGTAAATGAAACAGTCAATTACTTAAGACTGGTTCCACTTTTCTTAATTAATTTGGATCAACACCTAACCTTACCATTTTTCTTAATTAATTTGAATAAGTCTTGGCGGACAGGTCCAATGGACCGGTCTCAAATTTATTTATTTATTTATTTTTCTTGTGACTCTAAAAAAATGTATAGTATTTATTCTAACTGATTTTTTTATAGAATACAGTGTTTTTAGGTGTAATTTGGATACATATACAAAACAGAGTTGTACAGTCTGTACAACCATGTTCTTGTATATACATTCAAATTACACTTAAAACACTGTATTCTGTAAAAATTCTAGTTGAAATAAATACTATATATTTTTTAAAAAATTCACCAAAAAAATTAAAAAAAAATTAAAAATGTCCAATAATTCGGTCCAATAATCTGTCCCCATAGAAGGACGCAATTAATTTTGACAGAGATTTGGTTTCAATTCAGAGGCCACCACCATCTGCCTAACTTCATCTACTATTTGTCCCTAGCTATCCTCAGCTAATCAGCTAATAGATCCTCTTTATTTGTTTAAGCACTCCTTAATTAAGTCACATAACTGTCAGTAATCAGTATATCATATATAGTAATTGAAAAGAGCAGAATATGCAGTGTTTTACTTTTCTTGCCATTTAACAGTCAATTACCTAACTTGCAACACACGCTTTTAAACCAGTCTAAAAGTTCTAAATCACCTAGAGGGAATCAAAGGAAAATTAATGATGACTAAAAGACAAATTGCACTTCAAATTTTACACGTTTGTTGACTTTTGCATTTCAAACTGAAAAAGTGTTTAAGTACATCCCAAACTTCATTCATGCTGAACAAAAGACACACTTTACTGACTTAACCGGTCAAAAGTTACCGACTAAGGCACACGTGTACATCTAAAGAGATATTTTAGTCTTTTCCACATCTTCTTCATCAAACCAATTTCCCCTGTTTCGGCTAAGGCATATGAATGAAACACAACAACCACCACAAACATCACAACCTTTCGTCAACACTGCAACACCACCTCTTCCCACAATTCCACCACCATAACCCACCACAAAAAAAAAAATCAAACCGGATCTTAGACTTGAACCCCAACCGTTTGGCATCAAAGAACCATAACGTACCTAACCTTGAGACATCACCATTTGGCGTCAAGGAGCCAGAATCTAACCTTGAACCCAAGTCATTTGGTGTTAAAGATCCGTAACCTAGCCTTCAACCCCACTTCCCGAGTGGAAAAATATTCATAGCCTAGAAATTTGGGAGTTTCCCCACTCGAAACTCAATAATTGGTTGCTTACTCAGAACTATTTGTAACTATTTCTCCCGCTGATCACTACCTCATAGATCGTGGCTCCGCTTGAACCCACCACAACCGACTCTAATCATCGCTTGGCTCACCGGAGACTCATCGAGTCAATCACACTTTCTCTCATCAAATCGAACGATTTCACGCAGATTTAAACCCGCATCCTAATTTGGCCCTAGTTTATCACACGACCGGGTTTTCACAAGACCCGCAAAATATGTGTTCGACATTAAAGACAAAGGTACCCATTTGATTCGCTCTTCATTTTCACCCTGCTCAATTTGTCAATTTTGATAATTATAGTGTTGGGTTTCATGTTTTGGTTAATGGGTTTGTGTTATTGTATGACTTTTATCACCGAGATTATGCAAAACTCTAGAGTTAGTGCAATTGAAGTGATTTCGCCCCAAAGGATTTGATTGGCGATGTGGGTCTGCTTGTGAATTCTCGAGAAAAATGAGCAAGTTAATGGGTTGATAAAGAATGCTCTTGAAACGTGTATAGGGTCACGTGGTGGTTACAAAGTTACCCCTTTTAATGATTCTTTGTGGGGAAAATTGTTTATGGCAACAGGGGAATGTAGCTTTTTTTACATTGAATTGGTCATGTTTGGGCTGGGTTTTGACATCCGAAATCTTCCCTTTAAGATCGTGGTGCTCAAGCAAAGAACACTCAAACAAAGAGGGTAATAGAGTTTGCAGCAGCCTTAATTGTCATGTCTTTCTCTTTGTCTCCGTGCAATTATAGTGGTGGAACTTTCTTCATCTTTTTAGCAATATCGCCCTTTTTGTTGTTTTTGTTCACACACTTGTTCTCAAAACAAAAGGGAAATCTTTGGATGAGATCAATTTTCTATTTTTTCTTTTTCATTTTGTAATGGATGAGATCAATCAAGGGTGTGCTTCAGATTAAGTTTTGTTAGTTAAGTTGAATTTGTGTGTAGTCATATCTCCGTATCAATCAAGGCGAGCTTTCAGATCACATTTTGTTGTTTTTGTTCACACACTTGTTCCTGAAACAAAAGGGAAATCTCTGGAGTAGATTGAATTGTTATTTCAAGATGGACATGATTGGCGACAAGGTGAAGTGGAACTTGGTGATGTTGAGCACTTGGTGCTGAAGCAATGATTTTATATAATATTGAGGAGATAGTGCTTAATGTTGGAGAAGATAAAAAGGAAATTACTCAAATACCCTTCCAGATATACATCATAGCCTTAGCTGGTCGCTTTTGACCGGTTAACTGACAAAAATATGTTTTTTGTTACGTTTAATTGAAGTTTGGGGTGTACTTAGACACCTTTTTCGGTTTAGGGTGCAAAAATCAACAAGCGTGTAAAGTTTGGGGTGCAAATTGTCTTTTAGTCATTAATGATATATATGCGGACAAATTTAAAGTGATAAGAATAAATGATAATGTGTGGATCCCTTTTTTAATTTTGTTGGGATTGACTCATATTTCTGCGGGTTCGACAAATGACCATTACGATAGATAAGTCGGGGTCTCGCGCCCCCCGAAATGAGAGTGGTCGTCGCCTATTGCGCTGGTGAGTTCAAGGGGTTGTAAGGGTCAATACCATCGAAAAGCCAAGCACAAAGTGCAATTGGGCTTGAGAATTTATTAGTAGTCCGTTCTTGGGTTTTACTAATGTATTGGGTCTCATGTGTTTGAGCTCATGTAATAGCAGTTAGGATTTTCTAGTTAATATAAAATTATTGTTTGATGTGTGGATCATTGTAAGAAGGTGTATTCAATAAAGACTTTTTTTAAGTAACATACTTTTGTAGAGTTTGTGGATTTTAAAGACTTCATGAAATAATTGACAGACTTTTATAGACTTTTCACCAAGAATTTGGTAGACATTTGTATACTTCTAATATATCTTGCAGCTTGTTTAATTGTTAAAAAGTAAACAAAGATCTTATATTTTAGATGAAATGTGTACGATATTAAAAAATATTAAAATATTGACTAAAAGACATTTTGCACCCCAAACTTTACACACATGTTGATGTTTGCACCCCAAACTGAAAAAGGTGTTTAAGTACATCCCAAACTTCAATTAACGTAACAAAAAGCAAACTTTCTTCAGTTAACCAGTCAAAAGTGACCGGTTAAGGCTGTAATGTTTATTACAGAGGGGTACTTTGGGTAGTTTACATTTATGCCACTTTTAGTCTTTATTATGCAACGATTATTTACTCGTGTTAGTTATCAGACAAAAATTCCCAAATCAGTCTTGGGTAGGGTTCACGATCTGAAGGAGAAGTGGGACAATGAGTGAGAACAACATATTCTTGTGGGATTCGGAAGACAATGACGTTTATGGAGTGAAGGTGTCCTAGAATACCGCAAGTGCTTCAAAAAATATCTTGAATAATGGGCTGGTGTAGTTTAGTGTGTAATTTTTGTAGTTTATTGTGTTCTTTTTGTATTTTATTGTGTTCTTTTTGTAGTTTATTGACTTCTTTTTGTTGTAAAGTGAAATGGTATCCATCATTGAATAGTATAAAGCTGGGTAGTGGACCCTTTTGATGATCAATATATAAGATTCTGTAGTTATTACTTTACAATTTTTGGATTTTATGAAATTAAATATGATGTGGTCCACACATTTAACCGACAATGTTTACTTTGTGTTTGTGGCTATGCAAGCAATAAGGAATATTTTACAGTCAATTTTTTTCAGGGTGGACACTTTGAAGAGAGCCCACATAAACAGTATGTGGAAAGTACTTTTAATTTTTTTGATTTCTGTCATCCTGATTACATCTCTTTACTTGACATTGTTAACATGGGGAAGGAGTTGGGATATCAAGTTAGACACCTAAAGTTCCATTATAAGTCACCTACAACTGATATAGAGAAGGGATTATAAGGGTTAGAAAATGATGATGTTGTTTTAACAATGTCTATACTTATCCCTTCTAGTAGACTAATTGAAATATATTTAGAGGTGATTAGACACGTGGGACCAGAAACTGACTTTGAAGTTGAAGGTGATAATAATAATGAATGCAGAGATTTGATATCAATTGGCCGGGGATGATGAAATAGAATCAACTGATGAAAGTTATGTGGATAGTTCTGTGGGAGAAACAACTGAGGATGAAAAGGATGATGAAATTGGGGAGGGGGATGAGGGTGATTAGACTGGGGGACTGAGAGTGATGAATTTGGAGAGGGGGTAGAGGGTGATCAGACTGGGGGGACTGAGGATGGGGCAGAAGTTAATTATACTAAAGGGACGGAGGATGGGGCAGAGGGTGATCAGAATAGGGGGACTGAGGATGGGGAAACTAACAAAGGGAAGGGAAAACAAAGGGAAGGGAAGGGTGCAACTTTAACATAGAAAGGCAAAGGAAAAAGTTCTGAAAAAGGAAAAAGATTTTCCACTAACAAAGGGAAGGGAAAACAAACTGCATAAACCCAAACTTCACAAGAAGAACCACATGAACCAGGATGTTCATCCTCTGATTATGATGACTCTGATGTAGAAAGGATGCCTAAGGTTGATGAGTTTGACCCTGAACCACCTGAACAAGAACATAAAGGGTATCCAGAATTTAGGGAAGTGTCATAGAGGATCCTGAGTTTGAGTCGGGAATGACATTTACGAATGTCACTGAAGTTAAGGCAATAATCAGAAACCATGACATCAAACATGGAAGGAAGGTGCATTTCAAGAAGAACCTGTCAAATAAGATCCAAGTAAGGTGTGTGTGGAGCCATGTACATGGTACTTCTATGCTGCAAAGGTGCACAGAGAGCTCAAATTTAAAATCACTAGGTTACAAAAAGTGCATCCTTGTTGCAAAGAGTGGGATAATTATTGTACAAATGCAGCATAGATTGCCAAAAAATATGAAGATGATCTTTGGATGAATCCAACATGGGGATTAAATCAGTTTCATACTAAAGTAGTTAAAGATTTGGATATTGGGGTATCAAGGAACCTAGCATACAGAGCTAATAAAAGAACAATAAAAAATATTGAAGGGAGTGTTGAGAAGGAGTATGAAATGGTTTTGGACTATGCTGCAGAGATAATTAGAAGAGTCATACCTGGGAGTACTTGTGTCTTGAAGAGAGCAAGGACAAGACTTAGGCATATTTTTGAGATTTTATGTATGTCTGTAACCACTAAAAAAAAGGATTTAAATTGGGGTGTAGACCACTGGTGGGGCTTGATGGTTGTTTTCTCAAAAGACCATATGTGGGTCAGTTATTAACTATAGTTGGTGTTGACCCTAACAATGGGATGTGGCCAGTTGCTTGGGCCATTATTGAATCTGAGAGCACTCAGTCTTGGGTGTGGTTTATGAACTTACTTGTGGAAGATCTTGGGATTATAAATGATGGAGGTTGGACATTCATTTCAGATAAACAAAAGGTATAAACATCTCTCCATTTATATATATTTTATTCCATCAATAATTACATTTATTGTATCTTTCAGCTAAATTACCTTTTTGTCTCCAGGGTTTGATTAATGCTTTATAAGTTGTGGTCCCAGGCTCTAGTTTAAGAAAATTGGTTTGTAATGCTGTCAAAGCTACAAACCCTTATGTCTTTCAAAAGGCAATGGAGGTGTTAAAAAAGGAAGATAAGAGTGCATATGAATGATTAGCTCCTAAGCCACCTGGTCAGTGGAGTAGGTCTCATTTTCAGACCACATGCAAAAGTGACATGTATGTCAATAACCATTGTGAGGTATTTAATAACAAAATTCTTAAGGCTAGAGTGAAACCAGTAATAGGGTGTTTAGAAGGAATTATATTATATTGCATAAATAGGATTGTTAAAAGGAGGGAAATGATGTTGAAGTATAATGGTGTATTGTGCCCTAAAATAGCAAAAAAAAGTAGAAAAATGGAAAAGTGAGTGTGGGGGAGGATTGTCATTGTGGTCAGGTGGTGGTGGGAGTTTTACAGTGACTATGACTTCTGGGGGTCATTCATTTGTGGTTGATTTAGGGAAAAAAACATGTACTTGTAGGAGGTGAGACTTGTCTGGAATACCTTGTGCTCATGCTGTGTCATGCATTAACAAATTAGGTCATGATCCATACACATGTACATGAGTGTTTAACCAAGGACATGTATCTAAAGGTTTATAGTCACAACATTGAGCGTATAAGGCACAAATTTAAGTAGGATCCTACTGGGATTGAGCCACCTTTGCCACCAGTTAAACATACTCTTGTAGGCAGGCCTAAAGTTGTTAGGAAAAAAAGTAATGATATTCTAAATTCAAATCCAGAAGGTACAAGTTTGAAGAGGAAATGAACATCATTGAAATGTGGATTTTGGAAGGAATGTGGTCACAATTCAAGAAGGTGTCCTCAAGTAAGTTAAGTGTGTGTTTTTATTTATGTGCTTTTTCAAGATCCTATATTGGGTTTAATGCATTTCTGTTTGTCTGTTTTTAGAAACTGAATAAGCAAATAGATGTGATTTTACAATCTTTACAGGCTCCACAAAGTCAATCATCACAACTTCCTCCAAAGGCTAAGAGGGCTATAAAGGTTCAAAAGACTTCTCAGGCTCATACTCAAGCTTCTCAACCTCCACCAATGACAGCAACACATGAGTCTACAATGCAGTCTGGTGGAATGACTGTTGAGCAAGAGCAAGCAGGAAGTTCTACAAAGTGACAAGGTGAAATCCATTATGAGGGTAGCAAAAAAAATAACTCAGATGATATATTACAACCCAAAGAATACACATAGAAGGGAAAACAATGTACAACACTAAGAGACCTAGAAGCTCCAACAAGATCTAAAAGAAAGAAGATACAGTTTAGCAAATCAACTAGTGGAGGGCCTACTGCAGATAAATAGTGTTGACATGAGATTTTTTGAATCTTTTTGTTCTTTTTTGGGGTACTAAGCTAATGAATTATTGATGTATATATCCAGTTTAGGGTCTTTTTTGGGGCCTAATGTAAATAATTTCTCCTAAGCTTATGAATTATCAATGTATGTATGTTGCCTAGGGCCAAGAAGGTGTGGCTAGGATTGTAATTTGCAGTGTATGATGCATTTTGTTAATAGGCCTGTTAAGACAACTGTTTTGAATTGCCTCTGATTTGTGGCATATACTGGGAATTAATTACTTAATTGAATGGCAATAGCAGTTCCTCAAAGTTTATAACAGTTTGGTTTTTTATTGAATTATTTTTATTTAGAGCATTTTGATTATAACATTTTGTACCATTGTGTGGTTATTATAACAGTTAGACAATTGTAGTGTATGATGCAGTATGGTCTGTGCATTAATTCAGGGCTTACTATTATAGCAATATAGTTGGTGCATTAATTCAGGGTGCCTATAAAATGCACCAGGTATCATAAATTCCACACCAACCATTGTATAGCATATATCATAAACAAGTTATAAAATTGCAGCAATTCACACATAAAACATCAATAATTCTTGGTTTACAACATCGTCATTCAACGAAATTGTGATGCCCCCAAAATAAGTCCACACAACCCATTTCGAGTCGCCAAAATATATAGTACAAAATCCAAATACAAACTTCATTTATACAACTGCCGTGTAAAATACGACAACACATAAGCTGAAAGTTTGAATACAAATATTGCACCGTACATAATACGATAATATCCACACTCAAATTAAGTCTTCATTACAATTATTGTCACACTATTTTACATCATAATGAAGGCTGCTATAGTGACTATTTCAGACCGTCACTCCATTCTCCGACTAGTCCCAACTATATTCTCATTTCTTGAAGATAATAATGAAGGAAAAGAGTGAGCTCAACTAGCCCAATAAAGAATAGTATGACTAAGATAATGTAAAATAAATTATCCTTAGTCCTCAACAATGAAAAATCTAATAGAATACAATAGACAACAAGTTTTAGATCAACAACTACAACGAAAATAGCAATCCATTAGAAGAGTTAAGTAGAGCATGATGTCTACTATCTTCTATGATTTAAAAGTCCATCATCAATATTTTATCCTTGTATGTAACACCAATCAATAATTATTTCCACTCAACGAATTATCTATGCAGTACGGGCCAAAGATAATCGTTTGTATCACCAGTGGTTATGATCATGCCAAATACCTGTCCATCTATGCACTACGGACCAAAGAGTACTTTCACCACAAACATTTATCTGTAACTGAAAAGGTCATGATTATACCAATACACAATTCTTGATCATAATCATATCAATCAACAGTCTATCTTTGCACTACGGGCCAAAAATGACTTTTAGCACAATATAAGCATGAGGATGATGACAATGATATAAAGAATCAATCAAGTGAGATCAATGATAAATATTAGAGATTTATAATTTAATTTATCCAGAGTTCAAGAATGTCCAAATTGTCAACATGATAACTAATTGTGGAGTAAAATTCAAGAATGATATTAATGTATCAAAAATAATTTGGATAGAAAAGAAATTAATTTTGTCGTGAATAGTACCCTGAATGAATAGTACCCCGTGAATAGTACCCCGAATAAAAATATTAAAATTTAATAAGAAAGTTCAAACCAATATTCCAATGAAATGATATTAGATGAAGCGCAAACTATTAAGGATATTCTACTAATTTCAGGAATTTTCACCATTTAATAATAAGGTTATGGAAACAAACAATAAATTTGTACCATAAATGGAGAAAAATATGAAAGAAAACGATATCCCTTGACGAGTACAAAAAAAATGATATCTCATACGAGTATGAAAAAATATACGAAACTGCAAATGGATTTTCACCCGTCATGCGGTAATCCGCGTAGACAAATCATTTCCACAATTTAATAAAGAATGAATACAAAGGGTTATTCACTAGGAATGCGGTAGTCCGCGTAGACATGTTATTCCCACAGATTAATAAGGAATAGAATGACAACCCTTATGAGTATGAAAAAAATAACATCATTTACCTTAATAAAAGACTAGATACAACACTAGTTTAGTAGCAGAACTTTGTGTTGGTGGTGTGTGCGCTTGCTTCTCGAATACTCTTCTTCTTTCTCTCTTATTCTCTTTTTATATATTCTCTCTCTATAGCTTTAGTGAATTGGTGAGAATGAAGGAAGAAATGAGCTTCTATTTATAGAAGAATTCTAGTTTGTCCCTTGCAATGTGAAGAAGCAAGTGGCTTGACGCCTGGTAATGTGAAAAGACAAGTGGTTTGACGCCTGTAATGTGAAAAGGTAAGCGGTTTGACACCTGTAATGTGAAAAGGCATGTGATTTGACTTCTGATAAAGGCAAGTACTATTGGCAAAAATGACTCTTAGATGATGACTTATGGGTTCCATAAAATAAGCCAAACTTACGACAAATGTTTCATGACAAACCCCTCTATTTATATCAAAAATTGAATAAATATTTACCATAATTCACTTCTCTTCAATCAACACATTTTTAATCTTTCAATAATTATTCATCATTAATATTATAACTCACAATATTAACAACCAAATCGTTCCTAGGAAAGAGGGGGCTTTCCGATAAGAATTTCTCCTTATTGGCGCATAATTAAATAACCTAACTCTTTTTCTCGACAAAACTTTCTAGACATTGTCAATAATGTTAATAATAATATGAGTAACTGTATCTTGTCAATTATGGATTTAATAATATAAAATATTGTGCATGCAGATGCTACTGTAACAATTATCGAATCAATAATATGAGATACTATGTAGCAACTACTGTGGCAATTATTGAATACTGAGTGACTTTTTACGTAAGAATCAATAATCAGATAAATTGTGCAATGCCATGTGCATTGTCGCAATACTCGCTGCACTACTTATGGAACAACGCAGACATAAAGATTTTTTTTCACCGGAATTTCAACATACATGACAAGAAAAGTTCCCACAATTTTTAGAAAACTTATTTTTTTTGTTTCTTTATCCGACAGTTATTTCGTTATGGGGCCCACCAAAGATTGCTCCGTCGTATGAATATTTCCCGACAAAAAGAATATTCCATGATAAAACGAATATTTATGACAACTTTTTCTTTGTAAAATTTGCACATATCACCCATAACTATAACATTATATCAAATCAACACTTTACTATTCAAAATAATATTTAGAGAAACAAACAATATTGCCATAAATTACAATCCCATAAATTCCATTCCTAGTAATTGCCCACAAAAGCTACCATATTTAGTCAGACTACTACCAATACATACATAGCCTAGAAATTTACTTGTGGGGAATTTCATCATTTATTGAGATTAACAAGAAATAAAAAATCACAATCCAAGTTGCAATCAACAGACCCTTTGCAATCATTGCCCTAATTTTGCACTCCTTCAGTTCATCTTTCAGAGCTTTGATTTCAACATCCAAATTCTCTAATCTTCTAATTAATTCAGGTATTACTACCCTTGAACGCTCACACATTAGAGGATCAACCCAAGCGAAGAAACTACAACCACCGTGCCCATCTTCACATCAATCTGGACAACCAAGGAATCTTCTACCGGCATGTTTGAGCTTTTCCAAGTCGTCTTCATCACTGATTTCTTTATGCACCAACAATTTCAATCCACAAGCTCTAATTTTTCCTAATTTTCTTGATCGAATTTCCTAGATTTACAATCTAATCGAGCTGCATGTATGCGACTGATTCAATTTGAGCTTTAGTAGCTTGTTCCAGCTCGGTAAGTAGAAGAAGATATGGAAAATACTTAAACACCCCTCCAAATCCACACATGTGCACCTTAGCCGGTCACTTTTGACCGGTTAACTGCCTTTAATTCGTTACGTTAATTGAATTTTAGGGTGTATTTAGACACATTTTTCAGTTTGGGGTGCAAATGTCAACATGTGTGTAAAATTTTGTTAGTTTTTGATTTTATGATGTTTTGAATGATGACTAATTTAAGGATATTAGACGTGTGCATGGTTTATGGTTTGTTATTATATTATTAAATATGCATGGATTATGGTTTATAATATTATAATTAATATGCATGGGTTTATAATATTATTAAGGAAGATTTGAATTGGAGCTTATTAAGGAAGATTTGAATTGAAGTTCATTAAGGAATGTTGGTTTTCTAAGAAATCTGTTTTGGTTTTAAAATGTCCATTTAGTAAGGAAACAGGTAGTAACAAATCTTTAACAAATCATATCAATCTCCTTTAATAAAGTTTGGATATATATAGTTTTATGACTCCTAATATTGTGGGATTCTTTATAGAATCCAACCGACTTATCTTGTATGACAACTTATTTGGACTCTTATTATATCCTTGATTTACCAAATCTGTTGGACTCTTTAATTGCTAATATCATGGGATATACCAACTTTAATATGAGTTTCTTATTCTATCTCTTGTTCATAACCGTTGGTCAATATTGTAGCTTTAATTATGGGATTTAAATTATCTGATTTCTTGCTAATAAAATATAGCCGCTTGGCCTTCATGTTATATAAAGCTTCATCATGCTCTAAGCATGAAGAGCTCAACAATCGGAAAGCAAAGAACTCATTCTTCTTAATTCTTATAGCTTTCTAATAGTCTTTCTAGCAATCAATGTCTTGTTATTCTTAGGCTAGAAAGTTGATATTCCATTGGAATCACCATCATTATAATCTGAAAATAAAACTGTTAGCTTTGGTGGTCTAGAGTTTCTAGAGTTTAGTGGGTCTGTTCAAAGGAAGCTTCAAAGGTCTCAGAGGTGAGAACAGGTGTAGAGGTGTACAAGTTGTAGAGGTGCAAAGGGGGCATTGGTGTCCAACATTAGAATTGAAGCTTCTTTGTAACAGGAGTTCTTTTATTGTATTTAATTGAATATTAAGTTTAATAAAAGAGTCTCCAATCCTAGTTGGGATTGGACGTGGATTAGAGCCACTAGATTAGAGGATAGATAATTGAATCACGTAAAAATCTTGGTGTGATTTTTACTTACGCTTATCTCTTTAATCGCTATTCACGCTCGCACTTTTTGTTATTCACGCCACTATCCAGATACTAAAGCGTATGGTGTCAGTTCATTCATTCGATAATCGTAAACGAAGAACATAAGCTAAAGCAGATAATCGAAGCGCATAGTGTAGTCATTCTAATTATACTTAAAGTAAAAATTTAAAAGTTTTCACTCTCTATTACTTTAAGCTTAAACACCTATTCACCCCCCTCTAGGTGTGCACATACATAGAATTACAAATTTGTGGTGCAAAATATCTTTTAGTCTAAAATATTTTGACCATGCCACAATCTAATTTGAAATAAAAGGCATTGTTGAAGTTGAATTATTAGATAATACCCAGTCTATTACAAGAAAATGTCTTATTTCATAATGTTTATATTTCATAAAAAAATTCATTTTTTTACTAACAATAATATAAAATAACAATCTTGATTTTAAAATTGTTCATTGTCGTTTTCCTATCACGTCATTATTACTAAACTAACAATTTATAATTTTTAACAAATAACAAAATTAACAAATTTATTACTTTTAAAAATAAACATAAAACAAAATACCTCCTTAATACTTGCAAATGTAATAAATGAGTTTTTTTAATAGGAGAGAAGAAATATAAAATGATATTAAAATATTTGTTATCTCCATTTATAACCTTGATTCTATTTGGAACCCTTAACGCAATCTCTCTTTTTAACCCCTCCTTCTTTCTCTATCTCCTCACCTGCTATAAATAGGCCTTTGTTTTATCTTTGTTTGATCTCATATTCTCATCTCTCTTTCTCCTATGTTCATCTTCTCCCTTTCTTAAATATTTGGAAGTCTTTGGAAATCTTTAAAGATGTGATTAGACTTTGGATATGAGTATCTCTTCTTTTAATGTCTGTCAAACTCTACGATTTGATCGAAATCTGAAGACTTTTTGAATACCAAATATTTTTATAGACTTTGTAAAAGTCTCAAGTCAATACCACCTAACTTTTAAAGACATTACAAAAGTTGTGATTATATATCAGTAAACTTTTATAAGCTCTTTAAATGTCTTGATTGAATACAACAAAACTTTAAGTCTTTAAAAGTTTTTATAGAATACACCATCGGTAAAGTGTGTGAGACATCTAATAAATACATCAGACAAACAAAATTAGCCAAATTGATGAACTTGAGTATATGGCGTGTTCTTACTTTTCTAGCTTTCATATAATATTTGTATGATTACAATATTATTCGTTCTTAAATTCTAATAAATTTTCTCATATTATATACGTTAATATTTACTATATACATAAATTTATTTTAGCAAGGCCCCAATTACTAAATCATGCGGATGACAACTTAAGAACAGGAATGCAGACTCAGTTTGCAAAACCCTTCTGAGATCTTGAAAAAAGTTTATATAATAAATATAAAAAAATCTTCGTTCAACCCTAAATTTAGGGGTGACTCATCAACCCTAAAATTTAACAATAAATCCTAACTCTAAATAAATTTTATATATAATAAATAGCACAAAATAGTCTCTCAATCCTAAAACTTAGGAATGATCCTACAACCCTAAAACTTTGGAATGGAAACCAACTTACCACATTCTTACTATCATAATTATCTACTTATCAATGTATCTTATTCTTATACATTTTTTAATTTAGTTAGTGCTCATTAAAATTCATATTATTGATAACAATAAATTTTTTTATTAAATTTTGTAAGTATAACTATTTGAGTTTAATTAAAATTTTATTATTACAAAAAATAGATGAACATCAGAATTGGATCACTTTCTACTTTTGAACTATTTCTCGACCCCGAACCTAAATCTTTCTATTTTTGGTTCTCCTGTGGCTAAATTATCCTGTCATATATTTTAAGCAATTTTAGATTTCTTTGAGTGTGGTTAACATACTTTTTAGTAATGTAAAAGATAGGGATAAAAGACATGGAGTCCATTGATCCTAAAATTAAACATACTTTTTAATACAGAAATTAGTACAATACGCAAGGCTTTATCTTGTGATATAATTTTTGACTTTCTGTGCATGACAAATTCTAACCGGAATTAAAAATATATTCACAAACTACTACATAAATGAGACTCACATGCCTTGGCTTCAATATCAAAACAACACAACACAGTTAACATGAAGTCCCTAAGCACGAGCAGAACTGCATTCTCTCTCTCCTTGGTTTGCATTCTTTTTCTCTCTCCTGTTTTGGCATTGCACACTTGTGATTTTCCAGCTATCTTCACCTTTGGTGACGGGAATTCGGACACCGGTGGGTTTACTGCTGCCTTCACTGCAGGGACACCTCCATTTTATGGACAAACCTACTTTAAAATGCCAGCAGGAAGAGCCTCTAATGGGCGTATCATAATCGACTTTATAGGTTAATATTTTCCGATCCTAATTCTAGACAATTTGAATTGAGCAGTCCATTTAGACCGTCTATGTATAGAATCGGTTGCATTGACATAGCACATACTTGCATTATAGATGATATTTGTTAAACAAGTATTATATATTTGCTACTCTCATCTATATATATAAATGCTATTTGTTATTATAGAACTGTCCAAACAAAGTAACAAACTGTCCAATTTTAACAGTTATGGAATTCAAATCCTACAAAATTCAATCGCTTTCTAGTTACTACATTACTTACAAACCTAATGACTAAATTTTAATGTTGTAGCTTCAAGTTTAGGTAAACCATTCCTCCACCCTTATCTTGATTCCTTGGGTGCCAACTTCTCTTATGGTGTTAATTTTGCCCAACTATTGGCTACAATTGCACCGCCCAAGTTAATTCTTCCGGTGGCCCAACAACCGCGTGCATTTAGTCCTATTTATCTTGACATTCAAATTTCACAATTCACACAATTCGTGAATAGATCACAGACGATCAGGGAAAAAGGTATATTTTTTTTTAATTAAATATGAATTAATTTCCTGCTCATATAACTTTTTATCTTGTACTTTTATAGATGTAAAAAATTTTGGTTGTTATTTTAGGAGGGGTGTTCAAGAATTTGCTGCCCAAGAAGGAATATTTTTCCAAAGCATTGTATACTATTGATATTGGCCAAAATGACCTCGTCCAAGGATTGTTGACTAACATGACCTATGACGAAATTAAAATAATTATACCACCTACTGTTAACAGCCTCTCATTGAATGTGAAGGTATATAAGCCTTGCTTAATTTATATATCTTTTCAGGTAGCATGTAATTAACTTATAAATTCTCTTAACACGAATACTAATTCCCTTTACTGAATATTGATTCTTGCAGAAACTATACGATTTGGGAGGTAGATCGTTTTGGATCCAAAACACTGGACCCCTTGGTTGCCTTCCTTATATTTTGACATTGTTACCAGTTCCAGAAGACCAAATAGATAGTTCAGGTTGCGCAATACCTCATAATGATTTAGCTCAATATTTCAATTCCAAGTTGAAAGAGGTTGTTGATCAACTTCGAAAAGACCTCCCCCTGGCTGCGTTCACATATGTAGATGTTTTTACTCCAAAGTATGATCTCTACAAGGAACCCAAAAAATATGGTATGTCGTGCTCCATCTTACTCTAATCCAAGTCGAGTAATTAATACCACAAGAATATATCTTAATCATATATTAAAGAAATTCTCAATAGAATAATTTATTTCACTCAAACACATTCAAGTAAAATAATAATTGTTATGCCTTAATATAATAATCATCAACATGTTAGAAAGTTGTAGAAGTTCATTAATGTCAATAATACTCGTTCTATATATACATTTGTATGATAATTTTTTAATGAAATTTATAAATATGCAGGATTCAAATTTCCTCTTCTAGCTTGTTGTGGTTTAGGAGGAAAATATAATTGGGCAGAAACTGGATTTTGTGGACAAACAACTACCATAAATGGAACCGAAATAGTTGTGGGACCATGTAAAGATCCTTCTAAACGAATAAGTTGGGATGGAGTTGCTTTCTCAGAAAAAGCTGATCATATCGTTTTCAAGAAGATAGCTACAGGCGAATTTTCAGAACCACCCCATACCCTAAACATGACATGTAAGAAAATACGATTGCCAGAACTTACTAGCGGATTTGATGACAAAGTTACCTTGTTGACAATTACCTCATTCAGGTTCTTACCAGTCTAATGAAAAGCTCCTATTCATTTTTAAAATACTTTGTTCCGTGGATCCCAAAAATAAAGTGTAGAATTCCCAAATTTCGCATTTTTCGTAGCCACTTTACAATTTTCTTACTTAACATATACACATCCAATTGGAACCAACTTTTAACATGTTATAGAAGGTATGACATACTATTTTAAAAAAATATAAATTACTCCAAATAAATATTTCACACAGGTTCTATATTGGCTCAAAACTGCTCAGCCACATAAGTTTTCTAACCAAACCAAAATTACTCAATTCACTTAAACTTACTTCTAAACCATTTCTAATTTAGTTAAGCCACTTGAGACACATATATTTTATAAACATAAGCTTTCTTGCTTATAATAACATCAAGTTCTCACTTTTAAAACTTCACAGCCTCTAAGAGTAATTTAATCAAACATGTGAAGTGCATAACTTTAAAAGACATATCTTATAACCATTTAGAAATAATTAAGCCAAGAATTTTTCAATTCTTTTTCCTTATTACTTTACCCACCATATATATATATATATATATATATATATATATATATATATATATATATATATATATATATATATATATATATATGGTCCTGCCTCCTATCCTGACTCCTGCATTTTCTTAAAATGCGGACTTTTTTTTCCTTTTTTAAATAACTAAAAAGTTTAATATTTTATGGAACCGAAATTTTCCGTAATATGTTGTTTTTGGGCGTGATTTGATACATATAACAAAAAAACAAATTATACAAACAAAACTCCCAAAACATCAGACATTTTAAAAAATTCCAGTTCCATAAAATATTTAACTTTTTTTTAGTTGTTTTAAAAAAAAACAAAACTCCTAGAATCCGAAAACCTTATTAGGGTTATTGGGATTCCAAAAGCCTTCTCCTTAAGTCCTTCCACTCTTAGAATCCGGAAACCTTATTAGGGTTATTGGGATTCAAAGAGTCTTCCTGAGTGTTGAGAGAGAATGTTCAGGTCCTTTGATCTTCTAAGAGTCCAAGTCCTGCGTCTGAAGAGAGGTCCCAAACCCTTTTAGTGTTTTTAGGTGGAATATCCAAGCCTTAAGTCACCAAAAAGAGTCCTTCCCCTTCCTAGATTGGAAGGGGTATTTATAGAGTTTCCTGGAATTAAGTAGTCACATGTTAGGCACATGTTTTCAGGAAAATTACAGAAATACCCTTTAGTCACTAGAATAATGCCCATATTGCCCTGTCATTCTAGCCACAAATCCAATCCCTCAATCAATTCCCAAAACGAGTCGCCTCCACGAGTCTTTTGCCTCAGGACACGTGGAGGCTTCTCTCGGGTCTTCATTTGATTAGGTTATGTGAATCTTAATTTGCACATTTAATGAGGTCGTGGAACCCTAATTGTGCATTTAATTCAATTAGGTCATTTGAACCCTAATTTTACACTTGGGCCCACATTTGCCCCCTGCGCGAGAGTCGCATTCCCAAATAGACGATCGTGCAAGAATACTTCAAGCCTTTGGACGATTTTACGGGACTTCACTTTACAGGTCTTGAAAAACGATGGTCCTAGTAGAGGGAACCCCTAGGGAGCCAAACCCTTAGGGTTAAATCATAGAGAGGCAAAACCTAGCAGGACTCTTCCTTGGACATATTGGGAAATCCTCCAATAATATTTCCATAACTCGCCCAAGATTTGTTTCCTTATTTTTTTTTGAAAATTAAAACAGGAAAGATAATCAAATATCACCAAATAAAAAATCTTTATTTTGGTACACCAAAACTTTCCTTTTTATCAAATCAAATACTAATTTTATTTTGGAAATAAAATCAAATCTTAATTTTATAAAATCAAATCTTAATTTTGTTTTGGAAATTAAATCTTCTTTTATTTTGGAAATAAAAATCAAATCTTATTTTTTTCTAGGAAATAAAATAAAATCTTATTTTATTTTATTATTATTATTATTATTATTTTTCAAAATAAATAAATATAATCTTTACTTATCTTATTTTGGAGAAGTAAGAAGTCGATATTCATAATCCGCGGCCGAATATCTTGCATCCAAATTACAGTGGGCAGTTCTGTGCGTCGCATTACTTGGATGTTATTTGCAATAAGAAGGGACCCCTATTGAAGTTGTACATGCTACTCCCCTACTAGCCAACAAAGTTTAACTCCTTCATATGTATACATGATTAGGCCAAGTGCTGCTTGCATGCAATTATCCAATAGTTGGGCTTGTAAACTTCTTGTGATATATATGCAACTTATATAAATTGCCACATTAATTATAAGCCTCCACTCCCGAACCTTTCTCACGCACGACGTGGATCAAGGATCAAGAATATTTGCGTGAGGTTACAAAAATTATACTGCTCCTTGAATTGGAAGACCTTTGATTTTTTGAACTCCTCATAATTGTTTCATATATATATATATATATATATATATATATATATATATATATATATATATATATATATATATATTCAGTAATCAGAGCCTTTTCCGCTTTTCCGAGCCCCATTACCTTGATCATATCTTCGCTTTTTCCCTCGAATTCATCGGAGGAAGGTTATAATTTTTTGCGGCGAAAGAGGATTTGTTCCAGGCAGTTGATTTGTGGAGTAACAGGACCTAGGAGGTATGAAGGGGAACAACCCCTAGGTAGCCAAAGCCAACATGGTCGCGCCTGACAACACGGCCTCGCCTTGAAATTTCAAGCCAATACGGTCGCTACTAGGGCCGAGCCAACATGGCATCTTTTTTTTAAAAAAAAAAATGAAAAGAACAACCCCTAGGTAGCCGAAGCCAACATGGTCGAACCCTAAGGGGCCGAAGCCAACATAGCTTTTTTTTTTTTTTTTTAAGGAAATGAAAGGAACAACCCCTAGGTGGCTGAACCTAACACGGTCATACTTCAAATGGGGTCGGGCCATACGGTCGGTCATTCCCTAGGGGGTCAAGTCAACATGGTCGCGCCCTAGGTGGCTAAAGCCAACATGGCCTTTTTTTTCTTTTTTTAAGAAATGAAAAGAACAACCCCGAGGTGACCGAAGCCAACATGGCCGAGCCCTAAGGGGCCGAAGCTAACATGACCTTTTTTTCAAGAAATGAAAGGAACAACCCTTAGGTGGCCGAAGCCAACATGGCCGCGCCCTTTTGCTGAATTTCCTTTTTGCCACAGTGAGCACTTCAAGTTCAAATGCCTCCTTTCCTTGCTCTTTAGATCACTTATGCTGAATTCTTTTTTCTTGCAGGCCAACATTCTTCAGACTTGGGAACAACTAAAGAGGCCCCGTTTCTCAATGATTGGGGAAGGGCTCCCCTCCTTTGGTCTTTTCGACGTCGTTTGGGAGCAAGTCCAGACTTATGATCGTACAATTCTTCTTCTGCCAGATAGGGAATGCTTGTTCCTATATGCAGTGACTTGTGGAGGTTGGGATGACCTTCCCCATTCCGATCGCATTCCCCGCCTACATATGAAAACAAGAGTACCTTTCGCCCTTCACTTCTTGTCTGATTCATCTAGTCTCCTTCAGGAATGGCATCATTGGATCGACGAGGTACTTGGGAATGTTGACTATGTGGGTATACTGAAGAAAGAGATGACATTCTTTAGTACATCAAGCTATGCAGGGACATTCGTATCCACCCAGGACCATGGTGCTCCTCTATATGTCATTCGTATCCAACATGACATTCTTTATTCATCACAGCTTGGGGGAATACACCTTTACTGAAGGACGTCTATGTCATCTACCAATCTACGAGTAAGCATTTGCCCCCTGCGCGTGAGTCGCGCCTTTGGTGAGATGATCGCGCAAAATATTGTAAGTTGTTTGTTCCTAGTAGGCACAAGTTATCTAGAAGGGGGGGGGGGTTGAATAGATATTTGAAAATCTTTCCTTTTTAAACTTGTTCTTAGATAATGATTAAAACTTAGCGGAATTAGTATTTGTTTTAATCTTCTTTACCAAGCAATGGAGTTATGAGCGAGTAAGGCAGTTATAGCAGATATAACATGAATGTAAACGACATAGTTATTTTTAAGTGGTTCAGAGCACTCAAAGCTCCTAGTCCACTCTTCTACTCAACGAGTAGGATATCCACTAAGGATGTCTTTTACAATCTTCTAAATCACATGATTCCTTCTGCACCAAAGTAGCCTAGAACTTCTCTAGTTCACTCTTGAACTCTTCAAGTCCAAAGCAGACTTGGCTTTCTTTACAGCTTCATTCACTATTTAACTCTTCAAGTCCAGCAGACTTGGTACTCTTCTTCAGTTGATTGATAGTTGTTGAGTTCTTGATGGTTGCTATTCAGTCGTTGTGTAAGAACTTGTTCTAAAGAACTGAGTAGCTGAACAAGCTTTGCAATATCTCAGATCGTAGAGTTGAACTTGAGAGAGATGTTCACGTTGTTTGTTTAATGCTTGCTTATTTTCTCTCTCATCTGTCTGATCTGTATATATATGTGATGTTGAAAACTATCCGTTGGATCCATCCGTTGTGGCATTAAATGCGTCCTCAATTTTACATGCGATGATGGAGACATTTCGCACATCTTCCGAATTCTCGCATTCGCCCATCGACACCGCAGTCGCTTTCACCTACCACCACCGAAAGGTGTTTTGTCCCTCTTACCATGGTACTATCCTTAGCTTCTTCAATACGCTTCTTTGTTGCATACTAAGGATATTTCATATATTCTCGATCGATGAGCACCGCAAAGATCTCGGGATCCATTCTCACTTATTGAAAACACAGATCACGAGGCTCGACGCTTTTCTCGACATAGAGATGAGATGATGCTCTACGATTTGATCGTGGTGTTCTATGATTTAGATCATAGTGTCTTTGACATCTTTGCATACTACGGGTTATCGCCGAGAGAGACTACGATTTCCCTTAAACCTTCGCGACACTACGATCTTCTCTTGCTCGTGTTGTTGACTCTACGCTCCCGAGCACACACTACGATCGCCGACTTGTAAAACTTCATGTTTCCTTCAAAGATACCGCGATCGTGGAGTTGGCTCGGCAAACGTTGGGACCACTCTACGATTTCACGAAGAGTCCCTTCAAGGCAGTACACTATATGATCTTCAGCTCTACATTTTCTTGACTCTGCAATGTCGATCGATGGATGTACTACAATTTCTTTAAGACTAATCTATTACATCTTAAGATCAACCTAACAGCTTTTGATCTTTCTATCTATACATTCTTTATCAAAATGGTACACGCTTGAAAGCTTCGATCAACCTAACAACTTTGATCTATCACTAAGTCCTCAGTACATATATTCATTTAAGGACCTTACAAATAATCATGAATATATACATTAAAACATTAAATCATAATATGCATTCTCCCAACAATCTCCCCCTATTTGATGTTGACATAACCAAGGAGATTTATTGTCATGATTATTAGTGACTAGATGCATTTGCAAGGAATTTAAATACGACTTAGTATTTCGAAGGAAGAATTTGAAATTTCTAGAGAATAAGCATGAATTTATCAATGATCGTAAGATATTACAATTCAAAGATTACATCAATAGAAATTTAAGTTTCAACTTATCTCTGCTTCTCGACCTCTTTAGTGGAGGTGTTGGCGATCCTCAAATTTCTTTTTTCTTTTGAGTTTCCTCGCTTCGCTAACTCTTCTAGCTCGCTTAGACTTAGTATCGATTCTCCTCATGTCTCGCCAGCATGAATGCAGGATCTCCAATGGGCATTCTTATCGCTGACAAAGAGATACATCTTGTGAGTGGAGTTGACTCTGACGGCTTAATGGTATAGCCATTACAATTCCCTGTTGATCAGATCGTTGATTTTGACTGTGGAATTGTCTTGCAGGGGGACTTCGTGATGCTTGAGCATGAAATTGTCGACTTCCCCTTTCTTGAGTTCCATGACCTCCCTGACCTCCTTGATCTCCTTTCCTTTTATTCTCCCCCTTTATGTCAAAGATCAAGGGTTCAATATCTGCAGACAACGATTAACTCCTCGGACAAGATCGCTCACTTGGCTTTGGGTTTGAAAGCGATGTCCTCTCTATTTTTCTTGATCTATTTTTCGATTTAGCTTTTTATTTTGGAGAACCGCTCGAAATCATATCGTTATGTTTCTCCTGATTTGCATAAGATTTCTGGAAGTCATAGACAGAAGCCTTTAGGTTGAGGATGTTGTCCAAAGATAATTTTATGTTGAAGGTCTTGGTGTTTCGCATTTCGAGAATGTATTTCTCTTTGCTTAAAGAAATCTTTGGAAGTGGATCTCATCTCTCGTCCAACATACTTTCTTAATTTCTTTGATAATTTCTCTTAGCCTCTTTGTAAGCTCAAGATTCATAGTGTTAGGAAATTATTTACACCGTGATCATTTGATTCACCGGATATTGATATTTACTGAGTGAGTTTCAAACTTGCTTCTATAGACTCACCATTTTCTCAGAGGTGTCTTTCAAGTCATCCTTGGTAGGCGTGCTTGGGAGAGTATCATTTGCTTGAGGATTGTTCATTTGAGGGGTTCTCGCTTGAGATTGATCTTGCAAATTGTAAAGAGCGAGATCAAGACCAAGTAATCATGTGATGAGGAGGATGGTATATCGCCAGAGGGGCTTGGGTTTGATGTCCGAGATAGGTGACTCTACGATTTCAATGTTGGATTCTACGATGTGGTCGAGTCTTGAATCGTAGAGTTGGTGATTTATGGAAGCAGGTAGGTCGATTTCTTTTTGTTCTTCGCCATCAATTTTGAGATTCTCAGAATCGAAACTGATTGAGTGGGTGAAGAATCACTTCCATCCATCGAGGAAATTCATAGAATCGATCGAATGAAGATGATGACAAGTGATTAACTTTAAAGAGATCATGAATAAATCAATACCTCAAGTTTATCCTTGGATGAGGAATGGTTGGTAGCGACTTCTTGGCAAAGATGACTTTCCTCGAAATCCATTAGCCGTAATCGAGATTGCCGGATATTCCTCAAGCTCCGTAACACGTGATCCCATGAGTTCAAGATTTGAGCTTGATGGTATGCCATCACGGGTAGGTAGGAAAATAGTTGAGTGTACATATAGCTCCTAAATCCATCTTTCCCTACACCAGTGATTTTAAGCTCATCATTATCATTTTCTTCCTCTTCTTTGGTCTCTTCTGAAGATTCCATTATCTCAATGGTCTCTGGAAATTTTGGCATTGATTCATCTTTATCTTGGGCAGGAACCTCTTCTTCTGCCATTGGGATATCAAGAGGCTCCCCCTTAGCATGAACATCTTCTTGAGAGATCAAAAACTCCCCATCAGCTGGAACACCTTTTGAGTCAGACTTCTCCCCCACCGGTAGGTGTGTACTCAATCATGAGAATTTCTCGAATCTCCCCACCGAGCAATCGCCCTCTTTATTTGCTTGAGTTGTTCCTCTTTTGCGCCCACACTCTTGGCTTCATTTTTCAAAGACCTTTTCATTCTTAAGAATATACTTCTTGACCAAATTTTCTTTTTGCTTTCTTTGGTTTAGCCACAACTTCGGACTCTCTTCGAGTCTTAGCTTTGTCATGTTGAATATGCACTATTCTCAAGCAGCCTTCTTCCATTTCTCGCCACACTTCGACCGGTTTCGAGAACATCGAGACTCTACAATAGAAGAAACTGTTGGTCTTTTGGACTTATGACCAGTTTTATTCTTCTTTAGGATATGTGATATGGTGGCTTGATCCTCTTCAGCTTCTTCTTGCTGTTGCTTCTTTCTTATCCTCCTTAGAGTCTCTATATCAGAGGACTCTACAGGAATGTCAGTTGTAGATCCTTGAGGCTCTTCGATTTGTCTCGCCCTTAGCTTTCTCTTGCCCTTGCTTTTTCTGGCAAGAGCAGAGGGTTCTCCCTTGTCTGCTTTTTCTTCTTTTTTAACTTCCTTGACAACATACATGTCTCCTGGAAAGCCTGCCTCCTTTAGTTCCCCAGTTCTCCCACTGGACTCTGTCATCATTCGAACATACTCAGCAGGATTCCTTTCCCAGTTCTTAAACAACTGCTGGGTCATTCTTCGATTAGGATTGATGGCTTCTCCTTCATCATCCCCAATTTTGTCACCCAGTGCAGATTGCAGAATGATGCTTATGAATCGCCATACACAAATCTTCTGAGTGCTCTTTGATTTCTTCGAGTCGACGATCCACTTGCCGATCCACTCGAGCAATACAACCCCATAGTTGAGTCGTGTACCATGAACCATGGCCGTCATGAGCTTAAGTCGAGTCTCATTTACCGAAGTCATGACTGAGCTCTTCGCAGCAGATGCATTTCCCAATAATGTCGACCAAAAATTCGTACCTTTGAGGGAACTCCTTCTTTTGTAGCCTTTCACAGAGGATTCTTCTTGTGGTGCATTTTCTTCATCCTCTCGGAAGCTTATATCTTGCCTGAAATGGGTGCCCTACATTCTTGAAACCTAGGGCCGATTGAAGTCTTCTTCCCTTAGTCTCATTTCTACTCCTTTTACTCGTGTAGTGATGGTGTTGTGTTCTGCTCACACCATTCTTGTAGAACTCCTTCACTAGCTTTGGGTAGATGAGGTGTTTGCTCAGTGCTCGGCCTTTCTTCGAGATCCGCCTTCTTCAAGAAGGCCCACTTAAGGTCTTGTGAAATTTTGGTGGAGATCTTTGAACTCACAAAACAGAGTCTCAGAGCCTCTAAATTACATTCAAGAAACCATTGATTCTGTAGTTTGAGAAGTGAGATACGACTGAGCTTTCTACTGATTTAGGGTTTTGCTTTGAGAGAGAGAGAATGGGAGAGATAATCTTTTAAACTTCAGATTTCAAAAACACGGTTTCAATTTGTACTTGTAACTTCCCTCTCTCTTTTTGACTTAGTGGGACATGTAAGACCCCAACTTATTATTAATGAAATTTAATTTTCTCTATTTATTATTTTAAAATAGTAAGGGTTGATTTGATTAATGTGGATAGTTATGGGTAAAATACGCAAATATTTCAAAATAAGCAAAAGTGGTTATAAAATATTCATTGTTGTTTGGGGAATATTCGTTTGGTCGTGGAATATTCGTGACTATCTGGAATATTCGATGACTTGCGGTAAAATGCATGTGTGGGCCCTATAACTAGAAAGCAATTGGATGAAGAAAACGACAAATATAAGTTGTTTAAAAATAACTACAGTAGTTGTTACTGCAAGTATTAATTGTTAAAATACTCGGTGGTTAAAACACAAGAAGACACTGTATTGCACCAATTATTGATTCTTACGTAAAGGCAGGCACTACTCAATAATGGTTACAAAGAATTATTGCTCAAATATTTTATTTTATTGATTTAATAATTGATGCGTTGATATTTTATATTGCTGTTTAGTTCATGTAAAATTAGACGAGGGAGACTCGTGTTCAAAATACGTGAGAGAAATGATAGCAATTCACGGGTTGTCACAAATAAGCGATTCAAAGAGTTGGGATCACCAGAATTTAAGGGAAAGCGAGATCCAATCATGGCGGAAACATGGGTCAAGCAAATTACCAAGATATTCGATGTCTTGATTTATGCGGAGAAATGTAAGTTCCATTCGCCACCTTTATGTTCCGTGGTGAGCGCAGACTCTCGGTGGAGTCTCAGAAGTTGCACCCATCCAAATACGCTCAAAGATGTCTTGGGAGACGTTTCAAAACTATTTAATGACAAATACTTTCCTCGAAAGTGTTCAATCATATGAAGGAAGTGGAGTTCATCGATTAGAACAAAACAACATGATTTGTGTCTCAAAGACGAGGCAAAGTTTGCAGAGTTATCCGTGTTCAGCACCTCATTTGGTGGAGAATGAGGAACGATGACGCGGATGTTTCGAGAGATTTGAAACCCGACATACGACAATATCTCATTTCTCATAAATTTTCTCTCTATTCGGATGTTGTAAACAAGGCTCAATTATTAGAGCGAGATAACGAAATACGGCCAACCGAGGGACCCACAATCGGGATCATACCGAGATATAGCGATCAACAAAACAACGATAACCACGGAGAATGAAAAGATGGACAAACATGGTAACCACTCACGGTGGTAATCATGGCCATGAAAATAGAAGAAGCGAGTCAGGAGGAGATTTTAAAAAGAGGAGATTTAACAACGATCTTGTGAAGACGACAGTGCCGGCAGCAACTGGTTCTAAGGGAGGAGAACGACCACCGATCATATGCTATAAATGCAGGAAAGAGGGACATATCAGTCCAAACTGCCCACAACAGTTCAAGGTATGCTATAATTGTGGAAATGAAGGACATATCACTCGAGATTGTACGGTAGAGAAACCTAGTTCAATGGGGACGGTGACTCAAAAAGATCGTCCCCGAAAAAGTCAAAAGTCAATCGGCCTTCTAAGAAAGCGTTTGTTGTGGATCGGTCAAAATGCGAGGAACCAAAACGAGGTGATCACGGTAAGCTATTTATAAATTTTTGCGAAGTTTATACCTTACTTGATACCTATGCTACCCATTCATTTATCTCTCCCGCCAGTGCTCAACGCTTTAAACTTGACTCGGAGAAATTAGACTTTGACCTATCTGTGGAAACTCCGTTAGAGAGAAACTTTCATCACATCCACTCGCTTATAAATCTTGTTTGATTCAAGTTGGCACCATCACCTTACCTGTTGACCTTATCTCTTTAAAGATACTTGCTTTAGATGTGATTTTAGGGATTGATTGGTTAACTACTCATCATGCCAAAATTGATTGTTTTCGTAAGGTTGTTAGTTTTCATATTCCTAACCAACCCGTTGTGCAATTCAAGCAACTAAACCATTAAAATCAATCACTTTCATATCTAATCATAAAGCTATTCGCTTATTGAAAAAACGGATGTCAAGCTTTCTTAGCCCATGTTATGGATTTGAATAAAGACACGCCAAATTTGAATAATATTCCTGTTGTTATTGACTTTCCCGACGTATTTCAAGAAGAACTTCCTTGGCCTACCCCGTAACGTGAAGTTGAATTCTTTATTGATCTTGAACCTAAGACAAAGCCCATTTCTAAAACCCCATATCGAATGGCTCCTATTGAACTTTAGGAGTTAAAGGTCCAACTATAGGAATTGTTGGACATCGGTTTCATTCGGCCCTAAGACATCTCCTCTCGGGGTGCTCCTGCTTTATTCGTAAAGAAGAAGAAAGCGGGAGTATGCGACTTTGTATTGACTATCGGAATTGAACCATGTCACCATCAAGAATAGGTATCCTCACCTCGTATTGATGACCCGTTTGACCATTGCAAGGAGCACAATTCTTTTCAAAGATCGATCTTCGCTTACGGATATCATCACCAAGATTAGAATCGAGGATATTCCAAAGACCGCCTTCAACTTCGATGCAGGCATTATGAATTCTTAGTCATGTCTTTCGGATTGACTAATGCTCCTGCGGCTTTTATGGATATGATGAACCGAGTATTCAAGGAATATTTAGATCAGTTCGTTGTTGTTTTTATTGATGACATACTCATATATTCCAAAAGTCGTGAAGATCATGAGCACCATTTGAAGCTGGTACTCCAAAGGCTTCGTGAAAACAAACTATATGCCAAATTGAAGAAATGCGAGTTCTGGCTTGAGGAAGTAGCATTCCTTGGGCACGTGGTGTCAAAACATGGAGTATCTGTTGATCCAAATAAGATTGAAGCAATACAAAGTTGGGAGCAACCGAAGTCGGTGGATCAAGTCGTAGCTTTTTTGGTTTAATTGGTTATTATCGAGATTCGTGGAAGGGTTTTCTCGAATTGCTACTCCATTAACCCAAATAACTCGTAAAGGATACAAAATTCGCTTGGAGCGAAGAATGCGAGAAGAGTTTCCAAGAGCTCAAGAGAGACTCATTTCAAAGACTGTTCTAACAATACCATCCGGTGCGGATGGATTTGTTATCTATAAATGATGCTTCTTGCAAAGGGTTAGGATGTGTTCTCATGCAACGTGGGAAAGTCATAGCTTTATGTCTCGCGACAACTTAAAGAGTATGAGAGGAATTATCCTACTCATGATCTAGAGTTAGCGTGATCGTTTTTTTCAGGCTAAAAGATCCGGAGGCACTATCTATATGGGGAGAAAGTGGAGATATATTTAGACCATAAAAGCCTTAAATATTTCTTCACTCAAAAGAACTCAACATGCGGCAAATGACGTTGGCTCGAGCTATTGAAAGACTACGACCACACTATTCAATACCATCCTGGAAAAGCGAACGTAGAAATTCGACGCGTTGAGTAGAAGATCATATGCGAGAACGAGTGCGATGATGTCAAGTATACGCACAGAGCCAACTTTAATAGAAAAAGTTAAGGTTGCTTTCGAGCCACCGAATCGAAATGATGCGTATGAAGAAGAAAGTACAAGAAGGAGCTATTCCTAAGCGAGAATTGATGAAGAAGGAATACTTGAGTCCACTCTAGACTTTGTGTTCCTAACGACTCTGATTTGAAGTACAAGATTATGATGGAGGCACACAATACACCATTTGCAATCCATCTTGGAAGTACTAAAATGTATCATGATCTTCGACATACATTTTGGTGGAACAATATGAAGAGAGAGATTGCAAAGTTTATCTCGATGTGTTTAACTTGTCAACGTGTAAAGGCGGAGCATCTAGTACCTAAGGGTCCGTTGCAACCACTTGAGATTCCGAAATGGAAGTGGGAACACATTACCATGGATTTCGTTATGGGTCTTCCTACGGTTTCTCAAGGCATCAATGTTATTTGGGTTATTGTTGATAGATTAACCAAGTCTGCTCATTTCTTGCCGATACGGGAGACTTATTCCCTTGAATGTCTTGCTAGTATATATGTAAATAAGATTGTGAGGTTGCATGGCATGCCAGTATCCATAGTTTCGGATCGTGACCCAAGATTCGCCTAAGATTTTGGGTTAGCTTACAAAAAGCTATGGGCACGGATTTATTTATTCGGGCTCGCATACCATCCTCAAACGACGGACAATTAGAGAGACTATTCAAACTCTTAAAGATTTATTAAGACTCGTGTCCTAGACTTCAAGGCCGGTTAGGATAAGTATTTACCATTGGTGAAATTCTCCTACAACAACAGATTATCGTGAAAGTATAAAGCGTGGCTCCATTTGAATCATTATATGGATGAAAGTGTCGCTTCTCCAATATGTTGGGATGAGGTGGGTGAAGCAACATTGTTGGGACCCGAAAGTTAAGACGTATGACTACCGAAAAGATCCAAATGATTCGACAACGATACAAATGACACAAGATCGACAAAAGAGTTATGCGGATCTTCATCGAAAGGACGTGGAATTTAGTATAGGGGATCATGTATTGTCATGCGAGTTGCTCCATGGAAGGGAGTTACAAGATTTGGGAAGAGAGGAAAGCTCAATCCACGATTTATCGGTCCATTTCAAATTCTCGATCGAGTAGAAATGTAGCCTATAGACTCGCGTTACCTCCGAAAGTATGTCTCGTGTTCATAATGTGTTTCACATATCCGTACTTCAGTAATATATGAAAGACCCAAACCACGTTATAGAGTTAGAACCGGACGAGATAAATTAAGACTTAACGTCGCAGAGGTACCCGTCAAAGATTTTGATAGGAAGGAGCATGTCCTATGCACAAAGATCATACCACAAGTTAAAGTTACGTGGAGGAATCATGCTATAGAAAATGACACAGGGAATTGAAATGGAAATGAAAGCGAGGTATCCTCACCTTTTCGAAACACCAGGTACGTACGTCAATTTCGAGGACAAAATTTCATAAGGAGGGGAGGTTGTAAGACCCCAACTTATTATTAATGAAATTTAATTTTCTCTATTTATTATTTTGAAATAGTAAGGGTTGATTTGATTAATGTGGATAGTTATGGGTAAAATACGCAAATATTTTAAAATAAGCAAGTGGTTATAAAATATTCATTGTTGTCAGGGAATATTCGTTTGGTCGTGAAATATTAAATGATCTTGTCGGGAATATTCGCATGCGACTACGCAGAACCATGTGGGCCCCATAACTGAAAAGCGATTGGATGAAGAAAACGACAAATATAAGTTGTTTAAAAATAACGGCGTAGTTATTACCGTTAATACTGTTAAAATACTCGGTGGTTAAAACACAGTAGGACACGGTATTGCACCAATTATTGATTCTTACGTAAAAGGCACTACTCAATAATGGTTACAGTAATTACTGTTCAGTATTTATTTTATTGATTTAATAATTGTTGCGTTGATATTTTATATTCTTTGTTGTTTCAATAATTGTCATTACACAATATTTTTCATTATCGAAGCGATAATTGTATTATCCTAATAATATTATTAGATAACATTATTGACAATGTCTAGAAAGTTCGGCATTGTGGAGAGGTTTGGTCACCTAATTGCTTGCCAAAGAAGGAGAAATTCTTATTGAAAGCCCTCTCTTCTCGAACCCATCGTTGTCAATATTGTGATTCTCAGTATTATTTGTGAATAATTAATTATTGATTCATATGATGAGGAAAATATTGATTTTATGTGGATATAGATGGAGAAATTTTTAATGTGACAATTGTTGAAAATTGAAATTTTATCTTTTTCGATAAAATAATTCATTTAAATATATTATTATATTTTAATAATATAATAATGATGATATTTTTACGATAAATATGGGATATATGAGTATATGTGGAGGAGGAGTATTTTTGTTACCAAAAATATTTAAAGCATGTTTTATGTGTTTGGTGGACCCCATTTCTTGATCGAATTTGATTATAGCACAGTAAAATCGCCAGCTTTTTGGATTTCGATCAATTTACATTTTGGAATTTGGAAAAACTTTCTTCTGCAAAGTTGTAGAGAATTGAATTTCCTATAAAAACAAGCGAGATTCGAATTTTCTGATAAAAGGGATATTATTATGAATTATTGAAGTTCTGAAGCTCCGAAATAATTGATTTTTAGAAGTTTAAAATAATTTAAATAACAAAACGTTTTTTGTGCAAGTCTTGTGAGGTGGGCATTGTTTGGTGGTTTGAGGTTTTGAAGCAAAATAAGTGTACGTTGGAATAAAAATTATATATATTAATATTTTATTAAATTTTCTGCTTTGGTGTTCTAAGCATTTTCCTATAAATAGGGTGATTAGGTTAGAATTGAAAATCACACCAGAAACTGAAGTTTTCTCTCTATATTATCGAGCGTATTCTTGTGAGTATTTTGAGTATACTTTAGTCTGGGTTGCTATATCTGATTGTAAGTTCAAGTCATAGCTTATATCCGGTGTTTCAACTGAAATCTTGTCTTTTCGAGGTATGGGATATTATTTTTTTCGTAATGATATTATTTCTTCAATATCATTATCTTTGAAATATTGATCTGAAGTTTTATCAAATTTGGAACTTTTGGTGTCTGAGTTCTTATTCACGTATACGACACTATTCACGATATCTACACTATTCACGAATCACTTGCACTATTCATCAAAAAATAAAAATTTTCCCTTTTTGTCTAAAATATCTATTGTGGATACTAGCTTTGATTGTATCCATGTTGTGATCATTCTTGAATTTTATACCACTATGATTATTTTTGAGGTATTTTTGAACATGGATAAAACAAAAGTACGAATCCTTAATCCTTGTCATTTTGTTTCACTTTGGATTCGTTTCTTTTAAAAATATTTTTCATCATCCTCGGTCTTAAATGATGATATTATTGAATATCTTTGGCACAGTAGTGCAAAGATGAATGATTTCGATGAATATCTTTGGCCCGTAGTGCAAAGATGAGCAGTGTTTAGATGAACATGACTAATCGATGAATATCTTTGGCCCGTAGTGCAAAGATGAATATTTGATTCCGGATATATATTGATTGATGTTACAGGGGATAAAAGATAGACGATGAACTTTTAAATTCATACATGTAAGATAGTAGTTTGCATTCTCTACTTAACTCTTCTAATGAATTATTATTTCATTACGAATATTGATTTAAAACTTGTTGTCTATTGTATTCTATTAGATTTTTTCCTGTTGAAGACTAATGATAATTTGTTGTATATTATCTTAGTCATAATATATTCTTCTTCGGGCTAGTTGAGCTCACCCTTTTCCTTTTTGTTCCATTTTTTTTCTCGTGGAGGCGAGAATATAAGCGAGAATGCAGTCGGGGTATGGAATGAAGGTTCTAGAGAGAGTTGTTTAGTAGTCCTCACCATTTTTGTAAAATAATGTATCAATAAATGTGATGAGGATTTATTTGAGTATAGATATTGTCTAGAAGATAATATTTGTATTCAAACTCATAGTTTTACTGTTGTAATAATAAAGTTGTAGTTATTTCTGTACCATGTATTGACAACTCAGAATGGGTGATGTATACCTTTTTTGGGGGCGTCACAGGACAGGTGTCGCCTTTTGCATGGCTCTATGATTTCGACTGTGCAGGAATGTACTGATTTGCCCTTGGCCTTTTCAGAGCTGAGGTGTCCTTAAGAAGACTACGATCATTAAGGTAGTCTTATGTTCGTTGAGTCTGTCCTGCGATCGTCGAGTCTGTCTGGCAGTCGTTGAGTCTGATCAGCATTCGTTGAGTCTGTTCTACGATCGTCGAGTCTGTCTAGCAGTCGTTGAGTCTGATCGGCATTCGTTGAGTCTCTGTCCTACGATCGCCAAGTCCGTCCAAATCCTTGTGATGAGTTTTGATAAAGCATTCTTTTAAAGGCGGCTTTCGAGAAGGGCCAACCTCTTGGAGATTCAAGGTTAGGTTTGTTCTGAGCTACCTCTTGGAGAGATTGCCTTGTTATGAAGCTTGTCATCACAAGATGAGCTTTTGTCATCGTTGAGTCTGCATTAAGATGGTTGAGTCCTTGCTACGATCGTTGAGGTAGTTATGCATTCAAATTTCTACGATCGTGAACTTTCCTTAATCATGTCTACAATTACGAGTTCACCTTTGTATCATGTCATGGTTAGCACAATCTAGAGCATATATTTCATGGTTATAGATTTAGCATTCCTAGCTCACTTATTAACTTATTAAATCTAGATTCATCCAAAGGTTTTGTAAAACATCGCAAGTTGATTTTCAGAGGGATATATTGTAAAGATATAGTTCCATTTTGCATGATCCCTAATGAAGTGATACCTTATTTCTATATGCTTGGTCCTAGAATGCATGATGGATTATGAGTTATTGCTATGGCACTTGTGTTATCACAAAGGTGTATGGGAATAGATTTGAAATCGAACCCATAGTCGCTTAGGCGATTTCTCATCTATAGGATCTGAAAGCATGTGACTTTTTCCAAAGAAAGAATATATTCAAATTTGCGATTGAAGTAGACACATCGAGTTTTGCTTTTTGCTAAACCAGGGACACAAGTCTATTTCAAGAAGTTGACAGTGTCATTTGGTACTTTTTTCTATCTATTTTGCATCCTACAAAATCAAAGATCTCGTATCCTATTAGTTCAAATGAGGATTCCTTGGGATACCATCGCCCCCAGTAGGGTGTACCCTTGAGATACTGAAGATTCTCTTTACAAAGCATAAATGTGACTCTTTAGGGTTAGCTTTGAAATCTAGCACATATGCATGTTGCAAACATTATATATGGTCTCTCGGCGATTAGGTATAAAAGAGACCTATCATACCTCCTCATATTGAGTGATATCAATACTTTTACCTTTCTCATCCTTGTCAATCTTGGTTGCGAGGAGAGCAATTGGTGTTTTCATGGGAGAGGCCGATTCCATGCCATACTTCTTTAGTAGGTCTTTGATGTACTTGGCTTGGTTTATGAAAATTCCTTCTTCATCTGCTTTTACTTGCGATCCAGGAAGAAGTTCACTCACCCATCATGCTCATTTCAAACTTGCTCAGATTAGCTTAGAGAATCTCTTGCATAAATTTTCGCCGAAGAGAACCAAAGATAATGTCATCAACATAGATTTGAACTAATAAGACTTTGTCTTTATGCTTTCTAAGAAACAAGTGTAGTATCTACTCTACCTCTAGTGAACCCATTTTCGATTAAGAAGTTAGTCGTTGTTTCATACCATGCTCTGGGTGCTTGTTTAAGACCATATAAGGCTTTATCTAATCTATAGACATAATTGGAAAGAGATGGATTGATGAAACCTGGAGGTTGTTCTACGTAGACTTCTTCTTGAAGCTCTCCATTTAGGAATGCACTCTTGACATCCATCTGAAAGACTTTGAACTTCATGTGGGTAGCAAAGGCACGAAAGATTCTGATGGCTTCTAGTCTGGCAACAAGAGCAAATGTCTCATCGTAGTCGATACCTTCTTCTTGAGAATAACATTTTGCCACTAATCTTGCCTTATGTCTGGTTATGACCCCATCTTCATCCATTTTGTTTCTGAAAACCCACTTAGTTCCTATCACAGGATGGCTCTTTGGTCTTGGTACCAATCTCCATACTTTACTTCGTTCAAATTGGTTGAGCTCTTCTTGCATTGCTTCTATCCAGCTGGAGTCTTCCATAGCATCCTCTATCTTCTTTGGCTCTATTTGTGACAGGAAGCTTAGATAAAAACATTCATTCTGAGTAGCAACTCTTGTTTTGACTCTTGCACTTGGATCTCCAATGATTAGTTCCTGAGTGTGATCTCTTGCCCATCTGTTCCCGGTTGGGACATCTGTCCTAATTCCTTCCTGTCTTAGGTCTTCAAGGTCTATCTCTTCTTCTTGGAGTGGAGGCTCGCTGTCTTGGATGGACCTCTCTACGATTTCATTATCATGCTCTACGATTTCATTATCTGGCACTACGATCGTAGTGTTGAGCTCGACGATTTCATTCATAGTGTCTGCACTATCGGTCGTAGTGTCTTGAGGTACTGCTTAGTCTAAGTCAGTTTCATCAAAGATGATGTGTATTGAGACTTCGATATTCGATGTCTTCTTGTTAAACACCACGTAAGCTTTCTTTGTCATGGCAGCGGCATATCCAAGAAAAATTCCTTCGTCGACTTGGGTGAAATTTTGTCGACAATCTTTTTTTCCATTGTTGAGAATATAAATGCATACCCACCAAAAGACATAAAATAAATACACTCGGCTTCCTTCATTTCCCATAGTTAAATAGGGTGTCTCCTCGATCGTAGAGTGAATTAATGATCTATTCTGTGAGTAGTATCACGGTGTTGGCGACTTACGCGCCCGAAGTATTCGGGAAGACGAATTTGCTGCTAGTAGAGTCCTTCCACCTCTATCAGGGTTCTGTTCTTTCTTTCAGCAACTCCATTTTGTTGAGGAGTTCGTGGAGCTGAGAAGTTATGACTGATGCCATTGTCTGAGCAGAACTTGTCTATTTCTAAGAAATCAAATTCTCTTCCATGATCACTCCTTATGGCCTTGATTTTCTCTCCTTTCTCGTTCATCACCAGTCTGAACATCTTGATTAATTCGGAGCTTGTCTCATCCTTTGAGGTTAAAAAAAATACCCATGTGAATCTGGTGTAGTCGTCAACTATGAATAGAGAGTATCTTTTTCCTTCAAGACTAGTTGTTAGGATTGACCCAAAAAGATCCATGTGGAGCAGATGCAGGGGTTTGTCAATGGAGTTGGCAGTCTTGCACTTGAATGAGCTTCTGGTTTGATTTCCAAGCTGGCAGGCATTGCATGGCCTTTCCTTCACAAAGTTGAACTTGGGTAGACCAGCTACAAGGTCTTTTGATGCCAGTTTGGACATGCTTTTAAAGTTTAAGTGAGACAGCCTTCTATGCCATAGCTAGCTCATTTCTTCGGATGCTTTTGCCAGAAAACATATTGTCTCATCAGAGCTTAGTTGACCAAGATCTACTGTGTAGACATTTCCTTCTCTTGTTCCGGTCAGCTTTATGGCAGATGTCTTCAAATCTCTGACTAGACATTGGTTGTTTAGAAATGTTACTTGGTGACCCTTGTCGCAGAGTTGGCTGATACTTAGAAGGTTGTGTTGGAGTCCTTCCACATAAGCTTTACTTTCTTTGAAAGATCTTTGCCATTTCCAGCAGAGCCAAATCCTCTTGTCTTACCTTAGCCGTTATCTCCAAAGATGACCGAGGACCCTCTTTTCTACATAGTTAGATAGTAGAGCTTTGTTCCTGTCATATGCCTCTTGAGCATCCAACCGTCCGTATACCATGTTGAGGTCGTGGAGCTCTTTTCTGTCAAAACATTTGAACCTTCATTTTGGTACCCATATTTGCATGGGTCCTTCATTGTTAGTGCCTTTAGGGACCCAAATTTGTCTAATCTTGGGTCTCACATGCATGGAGTTATAATAACACTTTGTGGCCCTATGACCAAATTTATTGCATATGAAACATCTATTATGATGCATGCCTGTGTGTGTGTGGTGATTCATCTTCCACTTGGACTTGTGTGGTTCCTTAGTTAACCTTCTGTTAAACTGATTCTCTTTCTTCCACGTGTCCTTAGGTTTCATAAATAGGGATGAGTGTGCCTTACCTCTATTGTACCTTCCTAGTTAATTCATAGAGTTGGTTTTGCTTGACTCTACGATTCTTCGAGGTTGGTGAGTAGAGGTTGGGTTACTTTTCTCCTTTATGAAACCCAGACCAACGTGAGATCCTTTACTTCTCTGAATATAACTAGAAACAGTAGAACAAGGTTGAAATGGCTCTTCCAACTGTGAGGATTTCACAAAGGTAATGCCTCTACCAAAACTTGAAGCATTACTAGTTCTAGTTTCCATTGTCTTTTCCACACTAGGTTCTGAGATGAATTCCCCAAAGCCTGACACTGCTACATCGAATATGCTTCTCCTGCGACTGCAGAGCGGTATCCATGGATGATGAGGATTTGTTCCATGCATAGATAGTCTTCTCTAGATCCTCAATTTTAGAGGTTAGCTTAGACTCTCTTTTGTGCATTGAGTGTGTTTGTTCTGCTTTTAAAGTTTCATTCTCTACCTCAAGCTTGGACAGAAGATTGGTACTTAGAAGGGCTATTTCAAGCTCTTCTTGAACTCTCTTTTTTCTCTTGAAGAAGTGAATGATCTTTAGACAAGACTCGAACCACTTCATGTATTGATGTAGATCGCTGGTTATGCCATACAAAGCGCTTCTTAAGTCACTTATATCTACATCGGAGAATTAAAATCAAATACCTCATCGAGACTTACATCATGTATGTTTAGGCTTTGTTTGTCCTTTGCATGTTTGGCCATCAAACACAGATTGGCCATGTGTGGTTCTTCCTCATCTCCGGAGTCTGCATTTGAGTCATTATCTGAATCACTCCACGATCCTCCCAAGAACCAGTGCCTTTGTCTCTTTTTCTCGAGGCCTCTTGGTTCCTTTGTATTCTTTCTTTGCATGAGATTTCTTCTTTAGTTCTTCTTTGATAAGCTTGTTGCAGTTGGCAATGAAATGACCAGTGTTTTCACTGCGGTTGTAGATAAACCATTCATTTGTTTCTAGTCGACGTAGTTCTTGACTTTCTTTGGCTTTTGGCGGCTCGCTTTTGTCGCATTTAACCTTCTTAGTCTCTTTTACCAAAGATAAAGAAAGTCATCGTCATCATCTTCATCATCATCAGAGTCAATCTCAGTGATGACTTTTGATACACCTTCATTTGCCTTGAGAGCAACACCCTTATCCTTTCTTCTTCCTTCTGATAAGGTTTCAGCGCGTTGGGTCAACTCCAGTTCGTAGGTCAGGAGATTTCCATACAGTTGTTGAACTGTCATCTCATTAAGATTCTTTGATTCTCTTATTGTTGTGGTCTTTGCATCCCACCTGCTCGGTAGGGCTCTCATGAACTTTATGGTTAGATCCTTGTTAGGATAGATCTTCCCATACGCTCGTAGAGAGTTGAGTAGAACGTTGAATCTTTCATAGGTTGTGGTCACGCTTTCTCTCGCATACGAAATGTAACATTTCATATTCTTTGTGTCGTGGAGAGATCGCTTGTTCTCTCTCGACTTCTTCAGCCTTCGTGCAATCATCAGTTAACTTCCTAAACTTCCTTATTTGTTTCTTTGCTTACAACATTTTCAAACAGATCGTCCTAAGGATTGGAACAGGATGTTCTTTGCCTTTTATCAAGTTGATGACTCTCTCTCTACTCCGTGTTCCGCTTCATTCTTCTTTAACTTTGATTTGTACTGCTTTTGGATCGTCAATGGTTGGTGCAAGCTTCATTGGTATATAGGGCCCATTAAGAATGCGGTCTTAAATAGATCTTCATCTATTGAGTCCATGTAAGCTTGCATCCCGACTTTCCGGTTAGCAAATTTATCCTTGTTGCACATCGGTGGCTTCTTTGCTTCCCCAGTCCTGGATTCGCTTGGTACGAGTACCATTTGGATCTACTAAAGCTTGTAAGTCGTAAAATAGAACCCGCTCGATACCAATTATTAGTTCCTAAAGAGTGAAGTTATCTGTAAGGGGGGTTGAATAGATATTTGAAAATCTTTCCTTTTTAAACTTGTTCTTAGATAATGATTAAAACTTAGCGGAATTAGTATTTGTTTTAATCTTCTTTACCGTGCAATGGAGTTATGAAGCGAGTAAGGAAGTTATAAGCAGATATAACATGAATGTAAATGACATGATTGTTTTAAGTGGTTCAGAGCACTCAAAGCTCCTAGTCCACTCTTCTACTTCGATGAGTAGGATATCCACTAAGGATGTCTTTTTACAATCTTCCGAATCACACAGATTCCTTCTGCACCCGCCAGCCTAGGAACTTCTCTAGTTCACTTCTTGAACTCTTCAAGTCCAACAGACTTGGCTTTCTTACAGTTCACTACAAACTCTTCAAGTCCAGCAGACTTGGTACTCTTCTTCAGTTGATTGATAGTTGTTGAGTTCTTGATGGTTGCTATTTAGTCGCTGTGTAAGCACTTGTTCTAAAGAACTGAGTAGCTGAGCAAGCTTTGCAATATCTCAGATCGTAGAGTTGAGCTTGAGAGAGATGTTCACGTTGTTTGTTTAATGCTTGCTTATTTTCTCTCTCATCTGTCTGATCTGTATATATATGTGATGTTGAAAACTATTCGTTGGATCCATCCGTTGTGGCATTAAATGCGTCCCCAACTTTCTGATCGTTGTGATGGAGACATTTTGCACACATCTTCCGGATTCTCGCATTCGCCCCACCGACACTTTGCAGTCGCTTTCTCACCTACCACCTGAAAATGTGTTTTGTCCCTCTTACCCATGGTACTATCCTTAGCTTCTTCAATACGCTTCTTTGTTACATACTAAGGATATTTCATATATTTTGGGATCGATGAAAGACGCGCAAGATCTCGGGATCCATTCCTCACTTATTGAAAACACAGATCATGAGGCTCTACGTTTTCTGACATAAGACAGATGATGCTCTACGATTTGGATTGTGGTGTTCTATGATTTAGATCGTAGTGTCTTTGACATCTTTGCATACTACGAAGTTATCAGTTCGAGAGCACTACGATTTCCCTTAAACCTTCGCACACTACGATCTTCTCTTGCTTGTGTTGTTGACTCTATGTTCCCGAGAGCACACTACGGTCGTTGACTTATAAAACTTCATGTTTCCTTCAGCATACTGCGATCGTGGAGTTGGCTCGTCAAACGTTGGGACCACTCTACGATTTCGAAGAGTCCCTTCAAGGCGTGCACACTACGATCTTCGTGCTCTACGTTTTATGCCTTGACTCCTGCAATGTTGATCAGATGGATGTACTACGATTTCTTCAAGACTAATCTATTACATCTTAAGATCAACCTAACAGTTTTGATCTTTCTATCTATACATTCTTTATCAGAATGGTACACGTTGAAAGCTTAGATCAACCTAACAACTTTGATCTATCACTAAGTCCTTGTACATATATTCATTTAAGGACCTTACAAATAATTATGAACATATACATTAAAACATCAAAGCATAATATGCATTCTCCCAACATAGTGTTGAAGTCTTGATTCCAGTGTCTTAACACTTTGCGGGGCTTGATGTTTTGCAAGCCTCGAAAATAAAAGTCCTAGGAGAGGGAACCTCTAGGGGAGCAAACCCTAGAAGGGCGAGCCTTAGAGGAGCTCTCTTGGGATAATTTGAAAATCTTCGATCTAATCTTTCTTACCCTCTCTTGAAATTTTTCTTTTCTTTAGAATCAAGAAGTCATTGAGAACCAAGAATTCCGTGAAGGCCTGAAAGCCTCAAGGCTGATATCTTCAAGGCCCGATAGCCTCAAGACCACGATAAAAATTTCTCAAGTCCCATCGATAACCTCGAAGTCCTGATAGCCTCGAAGGCCTAATAGTATCGAAGGCCTGAAGATAGCATCGAAGGCCTGAAGATAGCATCGAAGTCCTGCTGATAGCCTCGAAGACCTGCTGATTGCCTAGAAGACCTGCTGATAGCCTCGATGACCTGCTGATAGCCTCGAAGGCCTGATAGCTAGGGCAGTTCATTTGGATCGGTTTTTCTGGTTTTTCAATTTTCTGAACTCCTGACCGAATCCTAATTGGTTCGATATAAAAAGAACCGATCCTGTTCAAGATAAAAAACCAAGATATACCTGGATTTTTCTGATTCTGCCCTCGCTTACTATTTTAGAAGTTCTAGATGTCTTGATCGAACCGATTGTACCGGTTTAATTCTTTTTTTAAAAAATATTTCACTTAGCTTTGAAAAAATGGGTTAAAGTCTCCTCTATTTATAAAATAGAACTATAGAACTAACACAAGAAAATACAAAATAAAATACTTGGGACTTGAATGAAATTTGAATTGGTGGTCTCCTCTATTTATAGAATAGAAGTAAGACATGAGAACACAAATTAGACAATGGGGGATATTGGTAAGACAAGAGAATAACATATAGCCAAGTCCCACATTGGTTAACTTGTAAAAGTCTAAGGAAGTTTTCCTTATAAAAAGACTTCAAAGTAAAACGTTAATAGTCAATTCCCACATTGGTTCACTTGTAAAAGTCTAAGGAAGTTTTCCTTATAAAAAGACTTCAAAGTAAAACCTTAATAGTCAAGTCCCTTATTGGTTCACTTTTAAAAGTCTAAGGAAGTTATCTTTATTAAAAGACTTCAAAGTAAAACCTTAATAGTCAAGTCCGACATTGGTTCACTTTTAAAAGTCTAAGGAAATTTTCCTTTAAAAAAAATACAAGTGAGACCTACATTGATTATATGGTTGTTTAGAAGTCCCACATTGATTAATAAAAGACTACCAAGTTAAGGTCAAGTATTCAAGTCCCACATTAGCTAATTTTATAAAACTCTAAGGAAATTTTCCTTATAAAAGACTACCAAGTGAAGGACAAGTACTAGTCCCACATTGGTTAATTTTATAAAAATCAAAAGAAATTTTCCTTATAAAAGACTATCAAGTGAGACCTTAATTGTCAAGTCCCACATTAGTTATTTATAAAGGTTTAAGGAAGTTTTCTTTATAAAAGACTATCAAGTATAGACTACCAAGTATCAAGTAAAGTTTTTTTATAAAAATAGTACTAAGGGAAACATTAATAGTTAGTGGTTTACAAGTTCTATAATGATTGGAAAAAGTAAAAAAAATTAGATAAACTTAAATACATTAATAGTTGGTTGTTTACAAGTTCTATATTATTTTAATTGGTAAAAGTAAAAGAAATTAGAATAAAAGTCTTCTTTAAGTGGTCTACATTGATTAATAAAAGACTACCAAGTGAAGGTCCAGTATTAAAGTCCCACATTGGTTCTTTATAAAAAGTCTAAGGAAGTTTTCCTATAAAAAAACTACAAGTAAGACCTTAATAGTCAAGTCTCACATTGGTTATTTTATAAAAGTGTAAGGAAGTTTTCCTTATAAAAATACTATCAAGTGAGATTTTAATAGCCAAGTGACCAAGTCCCACATTGGTTTTTTTTATAAAAATATTTTGAAGTTTTCCTTCTAAAAAGGCACATGACCTTAATAGCCAAGTCCCACATTGGTTATTTTATAAAAGTTCAAGTAAGTTTTTCTTATAAAAAGACTTTCAAGTCTTTTATTTTTTATTGGGTCAAAATGTCTTGACCTTGGGCCGAATTTTTGCAGAAAAACAAGTCTTGGTCCGCTTTCTCAATGATTTTGGTTTAAAATTGAATGAAGTTTTTGTTAAAATTAGGTTGGTTCTAGTAAAGTAAAACTGGTAGACCAACCCAGATTTCGAATCGGCTATTTGGTTCGTATATAATGGCTTCAACTGTACCCTAGATTTCAGATCAGATTTTGGGTACTATCGGCATTCGGTCCGGTTCGGACCGGTTCGATCCGATTTTTTACCCGTGAACACCCTTACTGATAGCCACGAAGACCAAGCTTTAGGTATTCATCTATCTTCAATTCGACAGGTCATGGCCTTTAGATCATGAACTTTCGTAGTTTTTTTTTTATTTCCTGTATCAGAAAATCATGTACATATATTTCATACAAACTAACACTTGAATCTATACTCTTTTTTTTATTTATTTATTTTTTCATTTTTTTTCATAAATCAAAAGAAATAAATCAAGTATAAGTGAAAGTTTGACAAATTTATTGATAATCAAATTGCTTTTAACGAAAAGCATAACGTTTCATATAATAAATCTTGCTTTTGTCGGCGAAAGCATAACGTTCACCACTTTTAGAGATAAAGTGTAACTTTTTCGGGGTTGAGGGCTTATAGTCAGGTGCCTCAATTACTTTTAAAGTTGAAAGTATAACTTTTCGGGTCTGAGGACTTATAGTCAAGTGCCTCATTCACTTTTGATGATAAAGTGTAACACTCGGGTGCCTCGTCACTTGGGTCGTCCAATTTCTTGGCAAGTACGGTCTACGAGGACTTGAAATCGGGTGCCTCGTCACTTGGGTCGTCCAATTTCTTGGCAAGTGCAGTCTACGAGGAATTGAAATTTGGTGCCTCGTCACTTGGGTCGTCCAATTTCTTAGAAAGTGCAGTCTATGAGGACTTGGCCACCATTTAGTGTGGACCACCATCTTGGGTGGAAAAAATTTTTCGTCAATTCTTGTGCCTCCTCCCTTGGTCATCCAATTATTTGGCAAGGGATACTCCTGATGACTTGAACCAACATTTTTTGGTGGACCACCATCTTGGGTGGATTTTTAATTCATCTATAGTTCAGAGTTCTTTCAATGGTAGAGCCAGTATTTAGGTTATTGACTTTCGGTACTGCACCATGGGTGATAGTGTTGCACGTTTTTTCTCCTAGTTCAATCTCTCTTGTGCCAAACTTCTCATGGTATATCCTCCGCAGATCGTAATAAATTATAATGGAATGCCAGACGTATTTTGTATCAGTTGTATACATGTAAGTCTAGTCTTTTTTTCATCTCTTCCGTCACAACCAACCGGGGCCTTGGAGGTTTCACCACTTTGTGCTCAACCCATTGTTCGTACAGGCTCCTAAATGCCTTCTCGCTGCATGTGATAGCCTCTGGAATGGGCATTCTGGTATACTTGTCCCCATGCTTTTCTCTGCTTCGTTCAAATTTCTCATTCTTCTCCCTCTTGCCCCCTTGTGGTTTTGACTGAGAATCCACCAAAGCCACAGTTGCTATCCCCTTGTTCTTCCATGTATCCATCGTATGGCTGGTGGGAAATGTCATTATTCCCCCCAAGTCTTGTGCAAAAGATGAGAGGGTCGCAAATGAATCACATGCCTTGGTAATGAGGTGGGGCTTGAAGGCGTTTAAAGCACCATTGTTGCATATGCTAACCAAGTTCTTTTCTTCAATTGGCTCTGCACACTTCTATGCTTGGGCCCTGAACCTATCCACGTAATCTGACACCTCCTCGTTTGGCTTTTACTTGAATCGCATGAGCTCTACGATGGTTACCTATTTCTGCACATAAAAAAATTTCTTAAAAAATTTCACTTTTAGATCATCCCAATCATGGACTGATCCCTTCTCCAAGTTGTAGTACCAACTGAAGGCATTATCTGTCAAAGTCTAGTTGAATTTCCTCATCAACAAATTGTGATTGTTCCTTTCATCATACCCTAACCATGGAGACATAGACTCCACGAACCTGGCAATGTGTTCCCTGGCATTTCCTTTCTCCCCATTGTATTTTGAAAATTGTGGGGGATGCTCAATATACCCTGTCGGGTAAGGTTATCTCTGAATATGTGCCGGGTAGGGTGGAGTAAAGTCGAACTCTGAAGGTCAGGATGTCTGCTTGTGAAGTTGATTGATCACATCGATCATATCATCCTTTGTCACATATTGGCTCGTGGTATGGACTCTCTGTGGTACAGAAATTAGCTGATGTACACTGGCATCAATCGGTTATGCTTGTGGGCTAGTTCGTTGAACGAGGCTTGGGATGGTTGGTATCTGCACTTGTGAAAATGCGGGGATAGTAATCAGAATGATGTTTGTCTGAGGTTGGCTGACTTCCAATCTGGGTTGTGGCACGTCACCACTGTTTTGAGGTTCCAAGTGGATGATTGGAACAGACTAATGCTCCGTCAATATAGGTGCAGTCTGATTCTCCTTATTGTTTCTATCGTTATTGTTGTTCTCCACTCCTGTCGGTTCTCCATGTGAATTGTCTGGGAACATGGCTTTGAAAGCGGGAATCTGCATCCACTGCTGACGAAAATTTTCCATTTCTTCTTGCTTCCTCTGCATCTTCAGCATCATAGCCATCATCATCCCTTGTCCTTCACGTGCTTCCTTCAAAGTCTTGAGCATCTCCAGTTGCACAGCATTTGCCTGATCCCCACATTCTTTCTCGCCTTGCCTTCTCACACCTGTCTGCCTGACATTCGTTAGTTGTTGATCAGCCATGTATGGTGATGTTGAAGTTCCTTCTGAGGCTTCTCTAAGGATGGGTTGCTCGAGATTTAGATTCACGCCTTGGAAAGCTTGACTTGACTGCCTTGGAACTGGATCCGGTGAGGTAATGCTATTTGTTGGTGAAGCTTTTCCTGTTGTTCTCCCACTTCGAGTTATGAGCATACCCTTCATGAATTCTACACCTCCCCAGCAGAGTCGCCAAAGAAATGTGGGCAAGAAAATCGTGCCTTACCATTTAGGGTTTCGTATTGGCTGAGGAGGAGAGAAATACACGAAGAACACAGAATTGATTGATTTATTGAAGAGGGGAGATCGACAGGTGGGCGATTACTCCAATGACGCGTGGCAAAACTCCTAGAATCCGAAAACCTTATTAGGGTTATTGGGATTTCAAGAGCCTTCTCCTTGAGTCCTTCCACTCCTAGAATCCGAAAACCTTATTAGGGTTATTGGGATTCAAAGAATCTTCCTGAGTGTTGAGAGAGAATGTCCAGGTCCTTTGATCCTCCAAGAGTCCAAGTCATGCGTCTGAAGAGAGGTCCCAAACCCGTTTAGTGCTTTTAGGTGGAATATCCAAACCGTAAGTCACCAAAAAGAGTCCTCCCCCTTCCTAGAATGGAAGGGGTATTTATAGAGTTTCCTAGAATTAAGTAGTCACATGTTAGGCACATGTTTTCAGGGAAATAACAGAAATACCCTTTAGTCATTAGAATAATGCCCATATTTCCCTGTCATTCTAGCCACCAATCCCATTCCTCAATCAATTCTCAAAACGAGTCGCCTCCACGAGTCTTCTGCCTCGGGACACGTGGAGGCTTCTTTCGGGTCTAGCACATTTATTTCTAACTTTTTCGTCTTCATTTGATTAGGTTATGTGAATTCTAATTTGCACATTTAATGAGGTCGTGGAACTCTAATTGTGCATTTAATTCAATTAGGTCATGTGAACCCTAATTTTGCACTTGGGCCCACAACACTATAATTTTATAACAAAACAAAGTTTGTGCTTCTCATAAGATTATGAGCTAGTTAATAATAATATTAATAATAATAGTAATAAAAATAATAAAAGCCCTTAACGTTGCCTACCGCGAAAACAACTTATACTATGTTTGGTTTCCATTCCTTGGCATGTAAGGAATGGAATGGCTTAAGGAATGGAATGGGAATGGGAATGGGAATGGGAATGGAATGATCATTCCATTTTTATGTTTGGTTTGTTCATTCATTCGGTCAAGAATAAAATTATCATTCTACTTTACTTTAACTGTTTAATGAAATGTGAAATGATTTTTTTCGTTTGTTATATACTATAGTCTACAAACTTATAAAATGAATGAAAAAAATAAATTAAATACAACTAAAAGAACATATTCACTAGAAAAATATATTTTTAAATATTTTTACATTAAAAATTCAAATAAACACCTTCATGAAAAAAAGAGTCTTAAAGCCAATACAAATTATATATAGAAATAAACAAAAAGTAATATAGTATGCACCAACAAACAATTATTTCCAACGAAGGGTTTCTTATAGGTGAAAATGTCCGGTTATTATAGCTCCATGTTTGAGCTTGGAGAATTTTCTTAAAAAATTATTGTGTCATATTAGCTTTCCCAAATGTAGCAGGATGAGCACCATCTATAGACCAGTCCACTGTCCACCAAGGTAATGCTCCTGTTTGCCAAGAGGCTGGGCGAATGGATGCTCAACATGGTTGGAAAATAGTGCTCTTCCACATAACACGCTGGTCTGCATAACGTAATTACTCAAACTTTGGGTAAAAGTATCATCTTCAACAATGTCAATTGCTAGTTTTCAATTAATTTCAAACCACTGAGACCTGTTGTGCCATTGGGTGATGTTAACCACGTGAACCATGTTGTCATTATAGCCCCCTTTTCCATAGGGTCCAGGGTCATGATAAAATATGATGTAAATTATATTTTATGTTATTAAGGCTAGTAGTAGTAGTGGGGTTATGTTTTTGTCTTATGTAGTGGCTTAGTGGTTTGATAGTAGTAGTAGTGGGTCTCTCCACTTTATTAATTGTGGAGTATGTGGGCATGTTCCATCAGTTTATAAATAGTAGTTGTAAGTAGCTTTAGGGGGATTATTATGATTTTAATTGAAAAGTGAAGGAGTTATTCTTTTTGCATTCCTTATTCATTTTGCTGCTCTTTTTTTTTTTGCCTTGTTGCGTTACTTACTGCTATTAGAAATATAGCAGATTTCCAACAGTTTTTGGTATCAGAGCCTCGTTTGATTGACGTTGGGCGCTGGAGTTTTCTGGATTGTTGATGTAGCATCATCAGTGGGTCTTATTGTTGTGCACACAAGGTGTTCAGGTAAAGCTTTTTGCAACTATGGCAAATGGTAATGTTCTAAATCTTTCTCAATCCTTGATTCCTTCATTTATTAGAGAAAATTATGAGTTTTGGAGCATCATCAAAATGAAAACTTTTTTTATTGCACAAGAACTTTGGGAGTTGGTTGAGAATGGTTTTGTAGAGAATGCAACAGATGTTAGAGAACTTCGCAAAAAGGATGTGAAGGCTCTACTTGTTTTTCAACAGGTGTAACAGACCCTATATTTCCTCGAATTGCTGGTGCCACAAAATCAAAGGAAGCATGGACTATTTTGAAGTAGGAGTTCCACGGAGACAACAAGGTAACAACGGTTAAATTGCAGACATTCCGAAGGGAATTTGAGACACTTCTCATGAAAGGTAACAAGTCCATTCAAGATTTCTTTTTTAGAGTATCTGGTATAGTTAATCAAATGAGAGCTTTTGGAGAAACTATCTCAGATTAGAAAATTGTGGAGAAGATATTAAGAAGTCTTCAGAATAAATTTGATCATGTTGTTACAGTCATTGAGGAGTCTAAGGACTTGTCTACATTTTCTCTTAATGAACTAATGGGTTCTCTTTTAGCACATGAAGAGAGAATTAACAGGTCAAAAGAGAAGAATCTTGAGCATCCCTTTCAAACCAAAGTGAAGCTCTCAAATAAAGGAAAATTTGGTGAAGGCTCTTCTGGACAAAAGATATTTGGCAGAGGCCAAGGTAGAGGTGGCTACCGTGGTCGTGGAAGAGGTCGAGGAAGGTCTGATATGGGGCATTTTGACAGGCAGGATAACAAAGGAAGGCAGTGCTATAATTGCAACAACTATGGTCATATAGCACGAAATTGCCCGGAAAAAATTGAGAAAGCCAAACAACAAGTCAATTTTGTCGAGGAAAATGAAGAGGAAGGTAGCCTTTTCTTACTTATTTAAATCCTAACATAAGTAAGAATGAGGTTTGGTTTCTAAACAGTGGCTGTAGAAATCATATGACCGGAGAAAGGGGAATGTTTCAAACAATGGATGAATCAGTTCAATTAAAGGTCGGGCTTGGTGATGGCAAACAAGTACAGATTGAAGGAAAAGGGACAATTGCAATTAAAACTAAGTCAGGTATTAAAAAACTAATTCATGATGTTTACTATATTCCTGGTTTGGCACATAACCTTCTTAGTGTGGGTTAGTTAATTCAAAAGGGATATTTAGTTCATTTGCATGATGGAATGTGTGAAATTAAAAATAGAAAATCTGAAAATTCTATTTTTAAAGTCCACATGACTGAAAACAAAATGTTTCATCTTGCGTTATCATGTTTGGATGATTGTGCAATGGTTGCTAATGTTCGTGAAGAGTCTAGGCTTTGGAATTTAAGGTATGGGCATTTGCATTTTAATGGGCTAAAATTATTGGGTCAAAAAAACATGGTGACGGGATTACCATCTATTGGTTCAGTTGATAGTGTTTGTGAAGGTTGTGTTTATGGAAAGCAACATAAGCTGCCTTTTCCGATTGGTAAAGCTTGGAGAGCGAAGATGCCTTTGGAATTGGTTCACGCATATATTTATGGACCAACAAAAACATTATCTTTAAATAATAGTAAATATTTTTTATTATTTACTGATGATTTTTCTCGTATGAGTTGGGTGTTTTTTCTTAGTCAAAAATCTGAGGCGTTTGAAAAGTTTAAGGAGTTCAAAGCTTTTGCAGAGAAACAAAGATGTTATGCAATCAAAACTCTCAGAACTGATAGAGGGGAAAGTTTCTTGTCCTATGAATTTACTCTCTTTTGCAAAGAGAATGGTATCCGGAGGCAACTAACAGTAAGAAAGACTCTAGAACAGAATGGAGTTGCTGAACGGAAAAATCGGACGGTTGTAGAAATGGCACGGAGTATGGTAAATGAGAAGGAGCTTCCAAATAGTTTTTGGGCCGAGGCAATAGCTACTGTAATCCATCTTCTCAATATATCTCTAACAAAAGCAGAAAGAAATCAAACACCTTATGAAGCATGGTGGGGAGTTAAGCCCAATGTAAGTAATTTAAAAGTGTTTGGTTCTATTGCATATGCCTTAATTGATTCTACTGATCGTACTAAGTTGGAAAAGAAAAACGAAAAGTGCATTTTTGTTTGGTATAGTGCTGAAACTAAAGGTTATCGTTTGTATAATCCTCTTACTAAGAAGCTAATCATTCGACGAGATGTTATTTTCGATGAGAACATTGTTTGGCAGCAAGTTGGTGATAAAGATCAGAATATATCCTTTTGTAGATGATGGGACAAAATTAACTCAACTACAAGAGGATGTACATGAATTCGCCTCATATGTCTCCTATGCACAGTTTAACTAGAAGCTCAACAAATAGCCCATCTAGCAGCAGTAAATCATTGCAAAATAGTCCAACTAGAAGTAGCCCATCTAGCAGCAGTGAATCCTTGCAAAACAATGAATCTCCGCCAATAAAGATGCAGTCTTTGAGTGATATATATGCTTCCACTTATGCTCTTTTGTTTGTAGAACCTTTAAGTTATGATGAAGCTTGTGGGAAAGAAGAATGGGAGAATTCAATGAAGGAGAAGATGTCCGCCATTGAAAGGAATAACACATGGGAGCTTGTAGATTTGCCACCGGAGAAAAAAGCAATTGGCGTGAAATGGGTCTACAAAGTAAGTACCAACCAGATGGAAGTGTGCAGAAGCATAAGGTGAGGCTGGTCGCTAAAGGGTATGTATAAAAGCATGAAGTTGATTATTTTGAAACTTTTCACCCGTAGCTAGATTTGAGATTGTTAGACTAATTTTGGTATTAGCGGCTCAAAAAAATTGGAATGTTTTTCAATTTGATGTAAAGTCTGTGTTTCTAAATGGGTTTTTGGATGAAGATGTGTATGTTGAACAACTACAGGGATTTGTTATCAATGGTCAAGAGGAGAAAGTTTACAAGTTGAAAAAGGCCATTTATGGTCTCAAACAAGCACCGAGAGCTTGGTGCAACAGACTTGACTCCTATTTCCTTCAAAATGATTTTTGTCGAAGTGAAAGTGAACCCACCTTATATGTGAAGGTAAAGGGTAATGATGTGCTTATTGTTTTTGTTTATATGGATGACATGATATATATGGGCTCCTCTAATGCTCTTATTAGATAATTTAAAGAAAGCATGATGAGTGAGTTTGAGATGACAGATTTGGGGTTGTTACATTATTTTCTTGGTCTTCAAATTCAGCAAACTAATGAGGGTATTTTTGCTTCACAAGAAAACTGGCTAATTCCGACGGAGCTAAGTTCGACGGACATATTCCCTCTAAGATAATAATTATTCCGACGGATTATTCAGTCGAACATAATTCAGTCGAACCTAGATTAATTTCGACGGATGTTCGTCGGAAATATATGTATCCCATTGGCGCCAATGTTCCCGCCAGCGCCAACCTTATTTTCGACGGAATAGTGTGTATTCTGACGGAGTATTCAGTCGAAGATACCTTAATTACAGAGTCAAGTTCGACGGATATTCCATCGAAAATAAGCATAGAACCTAATTAATCAGAACGTCTTCCCCAGCCGCCCCTCATTTCTCTCACTTTGCTCTATCTCTCTCTCTCATTTCTCTCTCACTTTACGCTCTCTCACTTCATTCTCTCTCTCAGTCTCACTTCTCTCACTGCTCTCATCTCCACCACCACCATCGTCGCCAACACCACCGGTTCCACCACCACCTTCGAGTCCACCACCACCACCACGTACTGCCACCACCACCAGCAGCCACCACTAGGCACCACCGTCGGTTAATCTTCTCCTTTAGTTTGCACATTAATTGAATTTCAAGGTTAGTTTTCTGCAAAGCATTATATTTTTAGGGTTAATTTGTTGCAAATTGTTAAATAAAAATTATTTTTGAATGTCTGAAAGTTATAATATTTCTGAAATTTGTATGATATTTCTGAAATTTGTGGCTTAATTTGTTTTAGGTTTAGTTTGAGTTGTTTGAATATGAGATTAACCCAATTTGGATAATATGTTGTTGATTTGAATTTGTGGGTCGAAAATTTGGGTCCTGTAGAATTGGGAGTCTGAAATCTGAAATTCGGGTCCTATTCTTCTTGTTTATATATATTGTTGAAATTGAAATTTTGATTTTGGGTCTGTGGACTGCATATTATTTAACTGTATATTATTTGGAATTTGGAAATTGCAGAATATTGATATTATGAAGTGTATAGCATATCAAATTTGGGTTCCTTATCATAGTGTATAGCATATCAAAATTACTGTTATTTACGACGGAATAAGGTGTTTCCGACGGATATTCCATCGGTGTTAATAAGAACATATTTTTTAATAAACAATGTTATATGTTAATTTCGACGGAATGTAACCGTCGGAACTAGGCTATCTCCGACGCAAATTTCGTCGGAATTAATAATTAGCCAGTTTAAATAAATACCAGTTCATTTTAATATTCAGTCGAAAATAACTTACTTCCGATGGAATAGTTCCGTCGAACATAATAAATATTATACTCGACGAAAAGTTTCGTCCTACTTATTCAGTCATAAATAGCTTATTTTCGACGCATTTTCGTCGGAGATAAGTTCGTCGAAGATAAGAAAACTCCGACAGAGTTTTTAACGGGCCTTATCTTCGACGCGTTTATATACAACCGAATGTCCGACGCAAAATTTCATCGGAAATAGCCTACTTCCGACTGAATAGGCTTATTTTCGAGGGACTATTCCGTCGGACTTAAGCTTTTTTCTTGTAGTGAAAAGTATGCTCTAGACTTACTTAAGAAGTTTAATATGTTGAATTGTAAAGTTGTGTCTACTCCCATGAACACCTGTGAGAAATTGACTGTGAATGATGGAACACCGAAGGCTAATGAAAAGTGGTTTAGAAGTATTGTTGGTGGGCTGATGTATTTGACTCATACTCGCCCAGATATTATGTTTTTGGTCAATTTGGTGTAAAGGTTCATGCACTATCGGTCAATGCATCATCTTGGAGCAGCCAAACAAATTCTTTGTTATATCCGAGCAACTAGCAACTATGGAATCTGGTATAGTCCAACCTCCACGATGCAATTAATTGGTTTTACTGACAGTGATTGGACAAGTTTTGTAGATGATAGAAAAAGCACAAGTGGCTATGTATTCAACCTTGGTTCAAGGGCTGTTTCATGGAGTTCGAAGAAGCAAGCTACCACTGCATTATCTTCATCAGAAGCGGAGGACTACATTGCAGCATCATCAACTGTTTGTCAAGGTATTTGGATGAAGAGAATTCTTGAAGATTTGCAGCAAGTTCAGCATGGTTCCACAGAAATATATTGTGACAATAAGGCCACAATTGCAATGACGAAGAATCCTGTCTTCCACGGAAGAACCAAACACATCGAACTTTGTCATCATTTTATCAGAGATGTAATAGCAGGAGGAGCAATGGAATTGAAGTATTGTCCTACAACTGAGCAAGTGGCTGATGATTTTACTAAAGCTCTTCATTACTCTAAGCTTGTGATGTTCAGGTCTCTTCTTGGTGTATCTAGTTTTTGCATCAAGGGGGAGTGATAAAATATGATGCAAATTATATTTTATGTTATTAAGGCTAGTTGTAGTAGTGGGGTTATGTTTTTGTCTTATGTAGTGGCTTAGTGGTTTGATAGTAGCAGTAGTGGGTCTCTCCACTTTATTAATAGTGGAGTATGTGGGCATGCATGTTCCATCAATTTATAAATAGTAGTTGTAAGTAGCCTTAGGGGGATTATTATGATTTTAATTGAAAAGTGAAGGAGTTATTCTTTTGGCATTCCTTATTCATTTTGCTGCTCTCTTTTTTTGCCTTGTTGCGTTACTTACTGCTATTAGAAATATAGCAGATAATTTCCAACAGGTCATCATATGCATCCATAAAGCTGAAACAAGATCTTGATATATAGTGGTAAACTATGTTAAAGTTGTGAAGAGGTATGCATGCCTCAGAAAGGAGAACGAACTATTAGTTGGAGATAGCAAGCAACGCATTAGCAAGGAGTCTTCTCTCAGCATCACCCATGTTCATCCTGCCCCACCTGCAACCTACAATAACTATGTCTCAAGAATAAGAACAAAAATGTCCAACCCAAAAAAGAAAATAAAATGGAACAATAATCTCAAATGCATGCAATCCCTAACTCTAATCTAATTGATGCGTTAAAAATATTTGAAGTATGCTAGCCTATATATATGCCATATCTTAGTCTACTCCGGACTTTAAAGTTCTACACTAAAAATGAAAACAGGCACCAGATGGGTAGTGGCCTAGTGGGCATATACAACAGATAAGGCAGCAAGAGCTAAGAATTCTACCATGATAAAAGTTAAAAATATTAAGAACAAAAGTAGTAGTAGTTATTATATAAAAAGTACGGCACACATATGGCTTATGGTATAAAAATTTGTTATGCTCTCTACATATTAATTTTTGAACACAAAACTGGAAACAACCATCCATCTGAAATCAAGACCCAACTATTTAATCTTTTACCTGAAGAGACATAGAAGTCAGTGGCTACTGGCTATTTAAACTAATCAATTGTATCTCTCATATTGAAAAGACGGTGCAGGATTCCCCTGTTCTTGCTCCCAGCTGATGATCTTTATGCAAAAAATAATTTTTATATTCGTGGCTAATGAATTAGAATGGCAGACATTATTGTTCTTTTCTTTTCTTAAAACAAAAATATATTCTAGCCAAATGCTAGTAGTTTATATTTCTGATTACAATATTGACAAAAATACAAATTTAGTTAGTGTTTCAACATGGTGACTCTCATTATCTGCGCACCCACAGTTCTACCTCATAAATATTTTCACATTTATTCAATTTCCAATAAAAGTCGAGTAAAAAGATTATGAGGGTATAAATGAAAAAATATGAAATATATAGTTACTAATATAGAAATAGGACATTTATTTTGAAACATCCTAAAAAAGAAATTAGGACATTTAATATGGGACGAAGGGAGTATGTATTAACATCTCAAACATATCCAAAATTGAAGTAAATCAGGTGTATGGTGTGCAAGTTACTAAATCGCAAATTAGGGAGGAAAATAACAAAGTTGCTAGAAATCTGGAAATTTCCAAGTCAAAAACTGTTGTGAATGGGCTGTTTCGAAGCCTTGCCAAACTCTTTTCATACATGTTATATTTTTAAAAATACAAACGTAGTATGAAGTAGTACATATCCAAAAATGGCTTTAATCCGATGTATAATGAATGAGATAAAAATTCACAAAACTAGCCCGAGAAACACAAAAATTTGAATTTCTAGAAGGCTGAATGACACTTTTGTCCCTCCAAGTTGTCACCCACTTTCAAAGTCGTCCCTAAAGTTTAATTTCTCTCAGTTAGGTCCTTAAATTGACATTTTGTTGGCATTTCCGTTCTTTCAGCCCAATTTGACCTCAACCCGACCCATTTTGACCAATTTTGACCAAACTCGACCCATTTTGACCAATCCCGATTTCTTAATATTTTAAAATATAATATTATTTTTAAAATCATTTTATAATAATAATTATATTTAACATTTAAAAAAATATTTAATATTTTAAAATAAATTATTCTTTTAAAAATAATAATTATTTTAATATTTTAAAATAAAATAATTAATTTTAATATTTTAAAATAAGATATTAGTTTTTTAAAAATTAAATAATAATTACATTTAATATTAAGATTGAATCCCTAAAGTTCTTAATTATTTCTAAAAAATTATAATTTTTCTTTCTAAAAATAATAATTATTTTTTAATTTTTTTATTTTAAAAAAATTGAATCACCTTTTTATTTATCTTTTACTATTTTTATATTTTAATTTCTATATTTAGTTTTTGTTTTTAAAATTCTTATATTAAGAATACATATAATAATGGTACATATATTAAAAAACAATTTAAAAATACATTTTACATAAAAATGAAAAAAAAACTTAATTTATTTTTAAAACTTAATGTTTTATTATATTATGTAATTTTTTGAATCTATATTTTATGGAACTTTACTCATTTTTGAAAAAATAAAAGTTTCTAATATTTTTCCTTATAATACTAATTATCTTTATAACTTTTTAAAAATAATGTTTTATTTTAAATATAAAAATAAATATTATTTTAAAATATTAAGTACAATAATTATTATTTTAAAATTATTTTAAAAATATTTTATTTTAAAATATTAAAATAATTTTTATTTAATTTTTGAAAAACTAATATTTTATTTTTAAATATCAAAATAGCTATTTTTAAATAATTATTTTATTTTAAAATATTAAAATAATTATTATTTTAAATATAATAATTTATTTTAAAATATTAAATATATATATTTTAAATGTTAAATATAATTATTATTTTAAAAATAATTTTATATTTTAAATATTAAAATTTTAGGTTGGGTCTAACTAGGTCGGGTTGTGTCAAAATGGGTCGGGTTGAGGTTAAATTGGGCTGAAAAAACTGAAACGCCAATAAAATGCCACTTTAAGGACCTAACTAACAAAAATTGAACTTTAGGGACGACTTTGAAAGTATGTGGCAACTTGAAGGGACAGAACTGTCATTCAACCTTTCTAGAATCTGGACAGATTCTGGGTAGCAGGTTTGGGCAATTTTCTGTACCGAATGGAATAAGGACTGAAATCAGGGCCTATATGGTGTTAAAGTAGATGGAATAAGCTTTAATTTGGCGTAAGAATAAACCAAACCGGATAAGTAACGAAGAAGTTATGATTAAACGAAAAACAAGGTTCGTTAACGATTAAAATAGTTCAAACGAGTTTTATAATTCTTTTTAAAATGAAACTTGGAGGATTGATATATTGTGACATATGATGATATAATTGGACACTTAATAGTGTATTTTGACCTATAATAATATAAATAAATCTAATATATTTGATAAAGTTAAGAATGAATTACTAATCTTGAAAAATACAAAGTTAAGTCAAAAGTTAATGAGATATAAATGCATTAACCTACATAACCACCTTATGTATGTTATATAGGTGCGATACAAGATTGTTAGTTCCCGGGGGCACATAATAGATCTAGAAGGGGGGTTGAATAGATCATTTAAACCTTTTCTTTTTCTTTTATCTAGATAAGTGATAAACATATAATGAATAGAGGAATCAATTTATGCACATCAGAATAGATTAAGATCCCCTTCAAGAATATAACATTAAACACAGTTCTAATGTTAAGTTAGTTGCAAGCAGATATAGCAGTTAAAATATTGAATGTAAATGACGTAAAGTAAATTACACCAGAGGTTTTAAGTGGTTCAGAGACTGAATGCTCCTAATCCACTCTTCTGCTTCAACAAGCAGGTATTCCACTAAGAATTTGATTAACTTCGAATCCTTCAAGACCAACAGCCTTGGAACACTAGTTCACTAAGAACTCTTCAAGACCAGCAGCCTTGGAAACTGTAGACTAAGCTCGACAGACTTAGAATCTCTTGTACCATCCGGTACTCAGCAAGCTTAACAGACTCGACTTTGGTTTAGTCACTAAGGCAAAGACCCTGCAGGCCCTGGTTGCTTGGGTGGTTGTTTGTTGTTTGTTGTTGTTGAGATGCTAAGATGACATTTAACTTGTTCAATTCATCTTCTGGTACTTAATGACTTCTTTTGATCATTAGGCATTCAGCATTGGTACTTGATCACATCTAATAGACTGCTAAGATGTACATTCAGCTTGACATCTTGTTGGTACTTAGAAGTCTGATTCTTCCCTTGGTGTTGTTGCTCTTTGTTGTTGATGTTTGTCTTCATCTGATATTCAGCATTACACATTGTTACCGTTGAGGTACTGCTAAGTCTTTGCATATCAGCTTGACTTCTTTGGGTACTTAGCCGTCTTTGAACACTGGTTGTCTTGTGCATATATTCGGCTCTTTATCTTCTTTTCTTTAGCTCAGTGTGTTCATGGTGAAACGTGGAGTGACTCAAGTATTCTATTTTCTGATCTGCCACTCTAGTTGTTGTCTTCTTGGCGGAAGGCTCTCAGTATAGATGCCACTTCGTTGTCATACTCCTTTGTATTGAGTGAGGCTTTTTCATTGTAAGACTCTCATTAGTTATGATTCACTCTTCTGTGGTGGTCTCATTCTCACTGAGACATTTTCTCTATAAAGTTCTTTGAAGCTTTGACTATTTTTAGATTCATCTATCATCTTCCCGTTGGAACATAATCGTTGGGAGTCTTCCGTAGAAGAGCTTTATTTGGAGCATTTAATGTTTTAGCTATTTTGAAATCTTTTATGTAGACATACTGAGTTGATATGATAACTCCTTTTTGACTTGCCTGACACAACAGTCTGCTTTATCACCTAACACTTCTGAAATGTCACCTTCAGCAGATTAGTAGGTAGTCACCCTTTTGTTTTATTTCCTTGATTTACATCAAGGATTTTTGGAGAGTATATCGGGATCCTCAATTAACAAAGTTCGAATATCAGTCTTCTTTGTTTAGACATTCTCACTCATCAGACAAACGCCCTCTACGATGCTGATGTTGACCTTTATGAACTCTACGATTACTTGGTCGTGCTTTTCTGTGGAAATCGTAGGATGATTTGACCTTAACATCTCTTATAATTTCGAGAGTGCTCAAAATTGTACTATCTTGTACTTTGCTTTTGTATTCTGTTCTACAATCATGCTTGTCTTGCCTTGCTTCAAGAACTAACAAGTTGATTGACTTCTTTGAAACTTTGGTTTGCATATCCCTTTTGATTAGTCATGCTCAGCTTCCTTAACCTTCATCCTTGTGATCTCTTGATCATACTCCATGGTGAGGCTAAGCATTGACATCCTCCTAGTTTGTCTTATGCTTACTCTGTGGAAGGTTTACCATTATCTTTGTAGTTTCTTTAACAGACCCTTTTGCTGTTTGGTAAGCACTACGATCGTTGTCTTCTAATGAGACTCTTTCTGAATAACTTTTCACTTCTCTATTAGCCTTGCTGTAGAGTTGGTGCTTTGATCTTCTGTTTACTTTTAGGACATTCAAAGAATGCTTTCTAATATTCTTCAAGTAGATTGCATTCTAAAACATGATTACACTTATCAGAGGATGAGATCTATGTATGCACTTCAAGATTGTTCATCTGTTGAGAATCGTAGAGTACTCTACGATTCTACTTTAGTATTATGAGCACTTGACTGACTACGATTTTCATTGGTGATGACTTGTAGACTCCATGATTTTGAGCGAAGCCTGCGATTCTTCATTTGGCAGACTATAGTGACCGATTCAGTGCTCTTTGATCAAACATGCTTATCTATTACACTTTATAAGATCAACCTAAAAATTTTGATCTTTCTATTCATAGTCCTTGTACATCACGATATTTTGAAGGGCTTTTATAAAAATATTCATTCATATTAGATCAACCTAACATATTTGATCATTTCAATCTAAGTCATTGTCTGTATTGTCTATCATCTATTAAGGACTTTACAGCTTTTATCAATGCAGGCACATTTGCATATTATTCATTAACTTCATCATCTTCATCATCAAATTATATAAATAAGGAATAACATTCTCATGTATATTCTTAACAGAGATAACATTGCTTTGAGTACACGATATCAAGTAGACCTGGTAACAATTTGCAATAAAGACAAGTTTTTCAGTTTACTTGTATTATGTGAACTCGATTTTAGTTATGTGCAATTGTTATCGCATTATGATGAAATCCTTGTGAATATATTAAAATTCATGTTTTTTAATGTCAATGCTATACGAATTGCTAAAGTCAAATTATGACTAAAGTTAATTGAGTTATGGAACTCAATTTGTTTGTGATATGTGAATGGAGATATGTGAGAAATGTTACGTTTGGTAACATATGAAGTACGATCTAAATATAATATGATGAAATTGAAAGTACGCATATGAAGATGCATATTATGAGATGTGTGAAGCATATGTAAATGCATTGTATAAAATTTATGAAGCATGTATAAAATGCATAACATGAGCTACGTGATGCATGATTGAAATGCATAGTATATATGAAACATGATGCATGAAAACTGTTAGACTTGCTTGGTCGTTGTGCTTAACCTTGTAAAATATAAAATTTGCAGATGAAAGTTGATTTATCAGAAATTATAGCAGCGAAGGTTCCAAATACGACATGCTTAGTAAAGGCGTATTATTTTATCAAGTTTTGTTTATACCAAGTCGATGCTACATGTTGTAACATAGTTTTATTGAATTGTATAAACTTTGAGTCGTCCAATAGATGGATGTTGACTAAAAGTATTCGTGTGAAAATGAAATATAACTTTACCATTTTTTGTAAAGTAGATTTATGTGATGACAATAGTGTATAAAATGTGGTGTATAGTGAGTATGTAGATGTTGGATTACGTTGTGAATATACAGGTAATGATTAAAGTCAGAAGTTGAACTCTATGTTCACAAATAGCATTTTAATATGGATCATGTAACACCCCCAAATTTGAGTACCTGTTACCTCGGACCTGGTGCATTACTATACAACCTTCATATGAATATTTATAACCTTTATTCATAAAATAATGAATACAACCTCGCTTTGATACCAATTAATACATTAATTCTTTCTATTTCCAGAATCTACAACCTTTACAACCTGGTATTTACACTTTTAAATTATATTGATTTATATTATACAGTTCAAGTTATAAATAATATGTTTCACTTAAATATATTGGATTTTAAGTATCCATGAACTCACAACTAGACTTAACTATTCTTCTATACAATCTTCTTTGATTATACAATTACAATATGTCATATGAATGTTCTCTAGCATAGCTAGAACTAAACAAATAACTTCAATCAATATTTCTTCCTTTTTTCACGTGTCTATCATAAATCCTTCGATCCGTTCTGGTTTAGCTGTAAACAATTATTTATAGCAAGGGTGAGCAACTACGTTGCCCAATAAGTTTAACAATTATCACATAATACAAAGTTCACATTTTAAACACACTTTAAATTGTTAATGCTCCGCAGTTTATACATAATTCGTGTTTCTCATACTTTGCATTTATTCAGGCATCATAATTTTCATACTCAACAGTTATACGTGCCTCATGCTTATCATATATCTCATATCACGAATATAGTGAGTTTTCATAACTCAATCCACATCAATCATTAACTTGATTCAATAGATTTATATCATAGTATAACACATAGCGTACATCTCAAATTATTCACAAGAAGTACATATAATACAGGAAGTATGTGCACATAACAATTAACAAGTTCACATATAAAAACAAGTTCTGAAAAACTTGTCTGTACAGGTGTTTTACCGTTAACCTGTCGTGTTCCTTTGCATGACCTACAAGGTATGTGAGATTGATAATAAACATCGTCAATACTTGATCTCATGGTTAACATTACTTTAATAACCTACTTTTACTTATATTGTCCTTATACCTTTTTTATATTAAACTTTGTTATTTATATAACTCGGTTTTATTTTCCTTTCATCACCACATGTGCTAGTTTATCGCACTTGTAATTTACTGTGTGTGTATCAAACCATTACAACATACCTTACTTGGTTAAACCTTACTCATCTAAGTTCCTTAGACTTAGATTAGACATATAGCCTTTGTTCATCACTTTGTGATCATACACACATAGTATACATTACATACTTAGTTCTTATACATTCTCAAATATACTCATTTTGGTCCAATCATAACATGATAAAAATCATTGATCATTATACACTTCAAATATGATCTTACGTTATGCTGTGACATTTCCAGGAATCAAATCCCATTATTCCATCATTATTCAAAAATAGAAAATATGATTTTCTAGGGTACTTTGGGGATTTTTATGAATCTTTGTAATGAGCTTTTGCCTTCTAAGTTTGAACAAGCTTTTAAGCCATACATTATAGTATTTTATTCCATAGTTAGTCAACTGAAACAACCTCTTAAGGCTTCTTAAGGTAGTGCCTCAAAATGGGTGTTTTACATTTCCACTCTACTATCAACTGCAGCAAAAGTGAATTTTTAGGCCACTTTGATGATGTTTTTGGACTTTATGGTTAACATATTTGATCTTTTATTTGTGTAAGCATTTAGATCATATATCATAGTATTTTGCCTTGAGTTTGGTTTCTTAAATTTAGTTATAGAAGTTAACCAAAATTGGGCACAAACTAGGGTGTTTACCCATTTTTACTCTATTATATGCACTCTACTATTTTCACTCTACAATTTTCACTCTACGATTTTGAGAGTCATTCTACGATTTTCAGAGTTCACTCTACGAATTTTAGAGTTCTCTCTACGATTTTGAGAGTCATTTTACTATTTTCAGAGTTCACTTTACGATTTTTAGAGACCACTCTACAATTTTCAGAGTTCTCACTCTAATATTTGCTGAGTTTTCCACTCTACTATCTGTTGAGTTTTCCACTCTACCATTTGCTGAGTTTTCCACTCTACCATCTTCTGAGCCACTCTACTATCTGTAGAGCCACTCTACTATCTACTGAACCACTCTACTATCTGCAGAGCCACTCTACCATTTGCTGAGTCACTCTACCATCTGCTGAGTTTTCCACTCTACCATCTGCTGAGTTTTTCACTCTACCATCTACCGAGTCACTTTACTACCCAATTGTTGCAGAATTGAGTTTATTGTCTACTTTGATGATTTGTTGGAATTTCTTGGTTAAGATTTTATCTCTATCATCTAGCCCTACTTTTAGACCACATACCAAGATATTTTAATAAGGTTTATGGTCCTCATTCATATCAGTTAGTCCTACTTTAACTGAGGCTCAAACTGGACAGTTTAACACTTTTTTCCCAAAACTAATTTCGACACTTCTTAAATTTCTTTCATTTTTGGCTACTTTAATAGTCTAGACATATGTATTTTAGTTGCCTATGGTTACTTTTATCATCATTTCACTTTGTTTAGTCATCTTGCCAATTTTGACCTATCAAAACTCATTTTAAGCTTGAAAAATAGATCCTAACTTGGTTTTCTTACTAACTTTGGTCATGGAAATGATCAAAAATCATCACCAGCATGCATTAGCAACTTTATATGAGTTCATTATAGTCTTACAAATTTAGGTACTAAAATTTACCCAAAACAGACCACTTTTGGCCTATAAAACATGATTTTTAACAAGTCTAATATTCAAAACGGTTTAGACTTGGTTTCTTTAACTTATGTAGCTTACTTATGCCATATTATAGCTATTGAAACTTACCTACAAGGTCCAGGTTTGGCCTCTCTTCTTTTAAGTGTTAGATGACACTTTAAAGCTTACTTTTCATGGCCCTTAAACATAAAAACTGAGTAGTACTCAATATGGACCTCAACTAAGTGAAGGAACAACTTTTAAATTTTTATTATGGACATATTATAGTCTCCTTACTGACTCAAAAGTTCAGGTACTGACCTTGACCAAAAACATTCCTCTAATCTAGAGTTTAAGCACATTTTTAGCTATTACTCACAAACAGTCTCCAAGCTATGATTCAAGGGTTATCTAAGCATTCATATAAGCTTTAAATGATCCTTAAAACTCATCATCACAAACTTTAACAAGCTTGAAACTTTTCTCATGTACCAATACCAAAACAACTCATTTTTAGGCATTATTAACATGAGTTAGTACTAAACTACCATAACAGCCTTCAAGCTTTCAAGTATAAGTTTTATCATAATAAGTACTTTCTGTATACTATATGTTCATGGTTTAATATATCTAAATGCGGAGATTTTATCTTTTGTTCAAAATAGTCCCTAATAGGCTTTTAATTCTTCTTTCATTGGTCTGGGAACATCAATTTACAGTATTCCAATTTGGGACTCAAAGTGGGGGTCCGCAGATGACTCTTAAGTTGATATCTATGATCGTGGAGTTGCACTCTACGATCGTGGAGTATGGTACTCTACTATTTAAAATAAAATTATCATAGTATATAGGTTATGACGCCCCCAAAATTAGGTATACATCACCCATTCTGAGTCGCCAGATACATGGTACAAAATTTAAATACAACTTCATTTATACAACTTCATTTATACAACTGTTGAACTGTCGTATAGAATACGACCACAGTTAACTGTGAGTTTTAATACAAATGTATGTAACTCTCATGGTGCCTCGACCACAACCTTATAATGGTACTTTACATAAAAGTATAGTCAAAAACTGTTTTAGAAATTAAAACCTTTGGGAAGTGCTCAAGAAACCTTCGTATACATGGGAGGCCATGCGTACAGGTTATAATAGATATCATATGGCCACAGAATTATCCTTGGTTGACCTAATAGACCCCAAAGAAAAATGAGAAGATTACTATCATCTTTTTCCAATGGTGAGTCTTCTCTTGACATATAAATATCTCCGTTGTCTCCAAGTGAAAATTATGTTTCAAATAAACTCCAAGATCATACTGGTGGTGCTTTCGTAGATATATTCAACTAGTGGATGTGCACAACCATGTCTTATGAGAACACGAGGTTGTATGTCATGAGACATCTTGTATGATAGTGGCAAAACACCCTTCCAAAGTTGGGTTCACCTCACCCTATTTGATTCACCAAATATAACTACTAAATGTTGTATAGAATACAACACACTTTTCTATCTTGTTTAGGGAGGACCTCCATTTAGAGACCAACTGTTTTATTCCTTGTTATCCCCACTCGAATTCGTGACACTCTTTACGACAACACTCTTATTACACAGAAAGGAATTGTGAAGCGAAAAGGGTGAGCACAACTAACCCAAAGAAAGAATTTCATGAATAAAGATAATTAAATTATCAATAGCTTTCATCAATAATAAATCGAGATTTAGAACATATGGTAGATGATAAAACTTTTCAACCATAGTTGCGGTGAACGAGCGATCCATTAGAAGAGTCAAATAGACCATAAGGTCTATTATCTTCTATGTTAAAAGTCCACCAATCTTTTTTTTATCCATGTAAAATAAATCAATCAGCCTCACATCCACAATCATATGAATAACTCATAATCATAATTGTGGTTCTAAATTCCTCTTCGCAACCGTGATTGAAGATAATTTTCATCACCTATCTTCACCCTAAACATCAAAAATCATGGTTATACCAAATTAGAATTCCTCGCTCATAATCATACTAATAAATTCATCTTTTGCACTACTACGAAAAGATTTTAATTAACAATTCATTTTTGCACTACATGCCAAAGACATACAACTCAGTATTTTAGAAGAAGAGTCAAGTAGAGCATGATATCTACTATCTTCTACGAATTAAAAGTGTATAATAAATATTTTATCATTGAGACTCGACAATAAATAATCCCCATCATCGAATCACCCCTACACTACTACCGAGGATATTCGTTAATATCACATCTATGAATTTATATTTCATCATTTGAGACTCACTCGATAATCAATCCATATTCTTTCAATTATCCATGCACTACTACGGCTAAGGATATTCGTTAATATCACGACCACGAATTATCCATACACTACTGGCGGAAAAGATAATCGTATTTTCATCAACAATCGAAGATCATGCCATAAAACAATTCATCTTTGCACCTCGGCAAGAGAATCCATAACCATAATCATACCAAAAAGCTGCTCATCAATGCACTACGGCCAATGAGGACTTTTTCCACATCATTTGTAACATTACGGTCATGATTATACCGAATAATCCTGAATTCATAATCATACCAAGTCCATCTATGACTTCTGACCAAAGATAACTTTCAATATAATATAAGCATGAGGATGATGACAATGATATAAGAATTAATCAAATGAGATAAATGATAAATATTAAACATTTATAATACAATTTTATCCAAATTCAATAATAACCAAATGTTATCAATCACTTAATAATCTCATAATCTAATATCATTAATATTATAACAATATTTTAATCATTTTTTAAACTTATAAACAATTTATTTCAATTGTTTACACTTTATCAAATAATGCATTTAATCATTCAAAAATGTCATACTCATAAGATTTCATAATCAATGATCAAATCCCTCATCAAAAATCTGCATATACCCTATATAGGATTCTCAAGCCATAAAATCCTATTTTCCAATTTTATTACTTCACATAATATATTTAATTCATTTACTCATAACTAGTTCATTTTCATGAAAAATACCAAATCAGTCCCAAAAATATTTCTTTTATGGGATTTAGCAGAATATAGTCCCATCTTGAACATATATTTTTCTCAAAATTTTTAAAATTCATTAACTATTTTTCATATGGCTAAAACTGCCGAATATTTAGACATTTATCATAAATTGTACGTTTGTCTAAAAATTCCGAAATTTACAGGGTTATACTTCTGTTATATACATGTACTCCCAATAAAAATTTTACCAATTTTGAAGTTAACCACAAGGCTTTATAAGGGTTTACTTTTAAAATAGTCTTTTCCCATAAAATCCATAACTCTTAATCTATACATCCCAAAAATCGTCATTTTTGACACACAATCTAGAAAACTCATCAAATTATCATTTCAAATTTTTCCGTAATTTTTGAGGTCGGAAAAATTACTGAAACCGCCTCGACGAAACCCCTTTTTAATGAAAATACTATTCGTATGAATACGAAGGATCATTTATAATGCATGCAGAATCCACATAGACAAGTTATTTCAACAGAATAATAAAGAATGGAACCAGTCATGCGTAAACGCATGCATGTGATATATTCCAAATGAATAATAAATAATGAAATAATGTAAGAATTCACCGTGCATGCGATAGAATCGCATGACATGAGTTATTCCAATGTAATAATAAATAATGGAACCAGTCATCGCGTAAAGCATAGGCGGGATGTTTCAACGTAATAATAAAGAATGGAATAATGAAGAATTTCACCATGTATGCAGTACTTCGCATAAACAGGTTATTCCAATATAATAACAAATAATGGAACCAGGTCCGGCGTAAACGCACAGACGGGAGATTCCGACAGAATAATAAAGAATGGAATAATAAAGAAGCATATGATGTTTGAGGCATTCATATCAATATATGAGCGTGTAAACATGATTTGGACTCTAATTCATAGCTAGCATATTTTTAAACTATAACAACCCCTACTTCGACATTTAATCAAACAGTTGGTGAACATGATTTTATTTACATGTATCCACAAATTTCCTTTCTATTTTCCCCAGTCTTTTGGCTTTTGATTTATTAAGGGTCTCCGTATAATGCCTCAACAACCACACAAAGCTCTAATATTATCATAACAACCACCATAGTCTTATTTAATACTATAACCACTAAAAACCCATTCTACTATCAAATATGAAATGGAAAAGGAATGGAAAGACTCTAAGATTGCTTAACTTGCTAACTTCTAGATATTAAAGTAGCTTTGATGCTCAATCCTTCCTTCCCTTCCAGTCGTAGCTTTGCTACTCTCTCAATCTAATGGACTGGTATTGATATTGCTTTTGGAACTTGGATAAGTAAAGAAGTTATCTGATTTCAGGTGCATTGTATGGTCATATATGGCTGAGCTTTCTCTCTCTCTCAATCAACCTACTTGGCATATTGCTGCTCTCCATCATTATCTCTACCTGGCTGCTCTCTTTAGCTCCTATCCGTCCCCTACATTAGCCTTCATCATTACCACTACACAACCCCTACAAGGCTTAGCAGTCTCCTACTACTCTACAGTCTACTTGGCCCCTAATTTTTAGCCTTATCCCAGCCACTCTACTGCCAGCTATCCTTGCTAGCTTCCCAACTTAATTGATAACCAATTTGCTAAATGAACTAATTGTTAACTTGGTTATTTACCAAGACTTAATTCTTCATTCTTCCCATGTGGATTACCGGACTGCTCAAAGAAAAAGGATTGATAATGGTTTTGTTTTAGGCTCAATGAAATAACTTATAGCACTTAAGAAATTTTAAGGCTTGCAAGCTAACAAACTACTAAACAGTTCCATCAATGAGGCTATCGAATTGGGTTAGATACCAAGTTAGGACTAATTAACTCCTTGGACTTATTACGCTCTTCTGGTATAGCAAGAAAATTATTAACACTAAGATTAAAGGAAAAGGTCCAAAAATACCCTTGATGTTTACCCCGATGTCCCATTTACACCCTAAACTTTTTTTTCCCAAAAGTACACTTAACGTTGTAAAACATAGCTCAACAATGCCCCTCCCGTTAAAAAAATTTTAGCTGGACAAATGAGCATTAGTGGCGACTGACACGTGGCAAAAATAAAATTTAATAATCTTTTTTTATTATTTTTTCTTTCTTCTCCAACTTTTCTCTCTCTATTTCTTCTACCTTTTTTCTCTTTCTCCTTTCTTCTTCCTCTGTTCCCTCTTTTTCCACCCATTAATCGACGAATTCCCTACAGACAAATCAATCAAAAGGAATTATAACTCAAATATCAAAACTCCATCTTTTTTTGATCGGATCTGGAAAAAACCCAGAAAAAAACGGAGAGGAAAAAAAGTTAGGCTTAAACCAAAATTACTTTCACTTTCTTCGAGTGGGTATTGGGGCTGAAATTCCATCTTTCGGCTCTTCTGAATAGTCATGAAAGATTGCTTCCACATCTGCATTGTCTAATCAGGTAATCAAAAGGGATTAATTTTCTTTTATTTGTTTATTTAGTTGCTTCTTTACTGTCGATTTGGTTGATGCGAAAAATGTAGGAAACGGAAAAGGAATCTTGGGGAATACGCAATTGAATTCTATTTCTTTTTTTGTTACGTGAATAATCAATGCCCTTTTTCCTTCTCCCTTTCTCTGCGAGAAATTTCTTGTTTTTTCAACAACCATGTTGTATTCCACTTCTTCCTTCTTTTTCTGGGTAATCTATTGCTTGCTTTTGGAATCTGTAAATGCAACTAGTTTAATGTAATAGCAATTTTGCTTTATGAGGATTATGTGATTATTAGTGTGTATAAATTCTTTAACTATAATGTTTGCAAAAGATTATCTTGTGGTTTCATTTGATTGTGAATCACGTTTTGTTTTTCCTTAAAAATCCAATTTTTTGGGATTTTCTCGACTTCTATGAGCTGTTGCTGAGTTGTTTCTGTAATGGGTATGTGCTGATTGTTATGATTAATGCATTTTATATAGTTTTGTTATTTTTGGAACAGAGGAAGAAGAACGGAGAGAGAGAGAAAAGAAAGAGGGAGGGAGGGAGGGAGGGAGAAAGAAAGAAAGAGAGAAAAGTTGGAGAAGAAAGAGAAAATAACGCCCGTTTGCCACGTGTCGGTCACCACCAACGCCCGTTTGTCTAGCTGAAATTTTTTTAACGGGAGGGGCATAATTGAGTTACGTTTTACAACGTCAAGTGTACTTTTGAAAAAAAAAGGTTCAGGGTGTAAGTGGGACATCGGGGTAAACATCAAGGTCGGGTATTTTTAGACCTTTGCCCCTAAGATTAATGTAGCAGCTTGCAAGAATACTAAATACCAATTTAATATGGCCCAATAGTTAAATGTGGTCACTAATACATATAAATATTTATGCATCACATTTATTTAAGCTAGCAAAATAATTAGCATATACATCGTTAAAAATGATGGTTTCATGTAGTTAAATAACTTATGGTAGTGCAAACCATCTTCCGTATTTGTTACTACATACACTCTTTTGAATGAAATTAATTATATCATAATATAATTATTTTATTAATCTCATAGGTAGGTTTATGTCAAGAATATTTCCCAATTAGGCCTTATTGGCTTCTCTTTTCATTTTGAATAATAAATGTATACATTTAATAATACATTTACTTACTACATCTCACAAAATTTATTTAACTCCACATATTACTTTATTTTCATTATGAATAAGTAATATTTATAATGTCTCATACATTCTTAATTAGAGTCTTTTATCTTAAAAGTCTCTATTCCCAATAATTTTATATCCTATGGGCTCTTTATAGCACATAGATAAAATAAAAAAATTAATCCACTCTTTTCACATTTTTTTTTATTAATAATTAGGTTAAATCTCTAGACTTTATTTAATCTTTTAATATTTCCCTTAAAAGAAATATTACTAATATATATTCGGGATATCACAAATCATATTATGGAATACATACGACTCTGAATATTTGTACATGTGTTAAAGGTTGCGAATTCTGCAATTGAGTAAACATTGCAATAACTAAGTTTTAATATCTATATGGACAAAGACTATTATGTACAACAAAAATAAAGTTAAATTGTGATAAAAATTTAGGATATAAAAGAAAGTAATAAAATTAAATTTATTCGCATTTTTTTTATTGATTATAACATCGATTAATAATGTAAAGATGTTAGATCGTGATTGTATTTTAACGCACAAGATCATGAATGAAATTTATCATGATTTTAGGGGCGTTACAGTTGGTATCAGAGTTGTATATTATAAACCTTAAGAAGAGGTACCTTAGGATATAACCAGAGTGAAATGGACGGAGATAGTACAAAAATAAACTGAGATAGAGTTTAAGTCATCTGATAAAGAATAAACTCGGACATACTTTGAACAATAAGAAATAAATTTAGAAGATTTATAAAGAAAATGATTAAGATATATATAAGAAGATTCAAAGAAGAATCTGGAAGAGCTATAATAAAGTAAAATGAAGAGGATCAGGGAACACCTGAATTGAATTATAGAAATTCAAAGATATAATGATAAATATAAGTTAAGAAGCTTAAATGAAATCATAATATAACATGATTGAATGGAAAAGTGAGAAGATCGTAGACTAAGGAAGATTGTAATGCAAAACGATTGTAAAATAAGATCACGACGTGATCAGATGGAATTGTGAAATGACAGATAATATGTTAAATGATTGAACAGTTATAACCTGACGCTATTAAGAGAATGTACTATGAGATAGAACGAGAAAACTCAAAAAGAGTTGTAGATGATGAGAGACAAATTAAAGAAAATTCGCATAAAGGAAAGAAAAAACTTGTTTTTTGGGGAATTTCAATTGAGGAATCATGCAAATCTTTATATGGGAATGGATTTTGTGGTTGGTTTAACGACCACTTAGTCTATTACATTGATAATCATTGAAATCTTAGTATTCCGCTATCAGTATATTTATGGTGAGAATGTGATTCTTTTCTCATATATATTTATATCTGATAGTTAGAGAATATTAAGATTACGTGCGAGTTCTTGAATCTCATGTTTATGGTTTGTGACTCATGATCATATGATATGTTTTTGAGCCCCTAAGTGTATGGACAGAGTCCCTAATTTGTTCTTGGACTGCATATTGCTAGGACAAGTTCCTAAACTTATATTATTGTAGCAATCATAAACTCATAACGTGTGGTAAGTTTGATGAATTATACTGGGGTATATGAAGGTTGTAAGTTGAGATGTAAGAATTTTTAGTATAGTGAGCATTAATGCTGCTAGAAATAGATAGAATTATTAGATAATGGGCCGATGGATAAAAGTCAAAGTTGTTGAAGGTAAAATGGATATTTCAAATCCTCTAGTTATTCTAGATTTCGAAATTTATTGACATCATGCTGATAGTTATGTTTTTGAAAAATATTGGATTAGAGTATTAAACCAATAAGTGTTAAAAGTCCTATTATTCATATGTATATGCTAATTATTTTGGCTAGATGAAAATGATTTGAAATTATCAAAATGTATTCTATATAATCATCTGCATCATTCAACATGGTGTAGAATGATAAATGATGGATTCATTAATGCAATCGAACCTGGTGTTGGATGTGATCATAAGACCGTTAGCCCACTATGGTATTTTGTAGTATGACAAAGTCATAAAATGATGAAATCCTCAACGTACTGTCAAAATGGTACGGTATCATGACGTCATAAAATGATTTTTGATTTTCTTTAAACTATGAAAAATTATGCCAGTGAGTTGGCTAAAATGTTTCGATTGATGTCTGAACTATTGATGTATGTCAAATCTATTTGATTCGACTAGACGATTGCTGAAAAATGTTTATGAAATTCAAGCGATCTTTGAGAAATTATGCCAAACAAAATTATTTTGGTGCGAAAATGTGTACCAAGTCCGAGGCGAACCAACCCTGCAATGGGGGAACATGTGATAACCCGAGATTTCGGATAGCCTTGAAATTAGATTTTACGAGGATAATATCTAATAAATAAATAAATTTTATTGATATTATTACTATTAATGTTATTTAGGTCGATTAATGGCCTAGTTTGGTGTTAAGTAATGATGTATGAGAGTATGGAGATATTTAGAGAAAGTAAATTTTTTGAGAATTTCAAATTTACGTCGTAGTTATTATTTGAGGATGGCAGATGTAATAAAAATCAACGAAAGAAGTTTTGAGGTTTTTGTATGTTGAACGAGTTAGGAAAATCTAACTATAAAGAAATCGGGTGACCGATATAACTCGAAAATTGAACCCTAGTTAATTGTACGAAAGGGCAAAACAGACTTTTTGCTAGCTTAATGAATTAGGAGAAGGCAAAAGCGAAATTTTGCTAACTTAATGAAGTATGGAAGTGAACTAGAAAGTTAATGGACAATAATGAAAAGTTGGAACACCTTGGTGGTGAAAACATAATATTTGAAACTTAAGAAAATATCTTAAGGAATATGTTAATGAATAAAGAATATTTCGAGAATATGCTAAGAATATGTTAGGAGGTGATTTGCAAGCTTTTAAAGACGAGGGGAAAGACTAGAGAAGACTTAAATTGGATGACCAACTTATAAGAAATTGAAACTGGGTTTTATATAAACAAAAACCTAAGTATCATCCATTTCATTTCACCTATTATGATTTTTTAATTAGAGAAAGAAAGAGGAAGAACAAGAGAGAGAAGGCGGGAGAAATAGCAAGAACAAGAGAGATGTAAGACCCCAACTTTTATAAATAAAGATGAATTTTCTATAAATATCATTTTTGAATATTATGGAATGAATTTGATATAATATTATAGTTGTGGGTAATATTTATAAATTTTTAAAATAATAAGTTGTTATATATAATATTCGATTGGTTGGGAATATTCGTTTTAACAGAAATATTCGTATAATCTAAGACAATCATTGGTGGACCCCACAATGGAATTATTGTCGGATTGAAAAAATGACAAAAATACTTTATGAATCGGTGGAAGTTTTACTGTTAATCTTGAAACACCCTTGTTAAAAGTACGATGTCGTGTGGTGGTTGCATAGTAGCACACTGTATTGATTATCGATGCTTACGTGATAAGTCACTCGGTTTTGTTCAATTATTGAGTACGATAATTCTTGCATAAGATCTCACGTTATTTGATTCAATTATTGTCAATATTTTATATATTATTAAATCAATAATTGAGATGAAAAAAGTTATTAATATTATTATTTGTAATATTAATGATGTCTGAAGTTTTGTCGAGGAGAGGTTTGGTCACCTAATTGCGCGCCAATAGGGAGAAATCCTTATTGAAAGCCCCTCTTTCACAGGAACGACACAGTCGATTAATATTGTGAATTATAATAATGATGATAAATTTTGTTTTATTAGTATTATTAATGTAATAAAATGTAAAAGCTTTTTATATAAAATAGAATACTTTTATAAAGTTATACTGCTTTATTAGATTATAAATAGAATATATTATATTTTATTATGCATAGTGTTTTGCATAGTAAAATCTTTTTATATAAAATGTAATACTTTTATAAAGTTATTTGTTTTTTTAGACTATAAATAGAATATATTATATTTTATTATGCATAGTGTTGCATAGTGTTTGCATGGTAAAAACTTTTTATATAAAACAGAATACTTTTTATAAAGTTTTGTTTTATTTGATTATAAATAGAATATATTATATTTTATTGCATAGTGCAGCATAGTATCCTTTCTATTCTTCTATAAATAGGATGCTTAGTTAGAATTGAAAATCACACTTGAAGTTTAGAGAATTCTCCTTCTATAATCTTGAGCGTATTTTTTTAGAGTTTAAGAAAGCTTTGAGCATAGAAATTAGTGCTAGTTTCTCTACAACTTTGTAAGTTTAAGTTTTTCCAAATTCCAAACGAAAAATGACCGAAATTCACATACGGACGATTTTCAACACCTCTATTCTGACAAAATACTGATAAAATACCTCAGCATTTATTCCTTCATTTATATCCACATAAAATAAATATCCATTATTTATATCCACATAAAAATAAATATTTCCTTATCATATAAGTCAATAATTAATTATTCACAAAAAATATTACAGAATCACAATAATGACAACCAGGTCGTTCCCAAAAAAGAGGGGGCTTTCCGATAAGGATTTCTCCTTATTGGCACGTAATTAGGTGACCAAACCCCTTTCCTAGACAGAACTTCCTTAGATATTGCCAATAATGCTATCTAACAATATTATTCAAATAATATGAATTATTCATCTGATGATGGAGATACTGTGCAGTGACAATTATTGAAACAAGAATAATATAAAATATCAACGTAGCAATTATTGAATCAATAAAATAAAATATTGAACAATAATTACTTTAACAATTATTGAGTAGTGCCTTCTTACGTAAGAATCAATAATTCAAAATATCGCGGCAATCTGGTGCAGCTCTTGTGCAACCACACGACATTCTTGTATTTTAACCAACGGGTATTCCAACGTTGTTGACGGTAACCATTACTGCTTATTTATAAAAACTCAAACTTGTCGTTTTCTTCATCCGACAGATTTCCGTTATGGGGCCCACAAATGGTTGCGCCGTCGTACGAATATTTCTCGACAGCAAGAATATTCCACGACCAAACGAATATTCCCCGACAACAATGAATATTTTATACTTATTTTGCAAAATTTGCGCATTTCACCCATAACCAAAGTATTATATCAAATTAACACCTTATTATTTACAATAATAAATAGAGGAAATTCGATTTTTTTTATTTATAAAAAGCTGGGGTCTTACAATATCTTTATTTCATCATAATCCACCAAAATAAATTAAACAAAGTTTAAGGTTTATACCTTTTGATATCTTCTCCTCTTAATTTCTTTTTCTTATTCTCCTCCCATCTTTCTCTCTTTTCTTCTCTTTCATGGCAGCCACTTTCTCTCTCTTCCTCTCTATTGGTTCGGGCATGAAGTGAATAAATGAGAGAGAGAGAGAGAGACAGTTGTTTTAACTTCATTCTCTTTCTTTCCTTTAACTAAATAATTTAGGAGAGAGAGAAGGAATTGGTGAGCATTAATGGGAGTGGTTGGGAGTGGGTGGGTTAGGTGGACAACACATAGATAAAAATCTCAGCAGATTTTATGTTGTGTGCCCCGCTTTTATTTACTCGTTTTGCGTATTTAATTTCGTTTTAACTTTCGAACCGGAAAACTCAAATTTTTGAGTTTATAGTCGATTCCTACTAAATTCAATACTCCCAACGTCATGGGCACCTCCTTTTCTTTAAATTCATCTCCAAATTTCAAGTTTGACTTTTCTTCAAAAAATTCAACTGTTGACCTTGACCAAAAAGTCAACCCCGACACATTTCGTGTTTAGAGTCTATTCTTACTAATTTTGACGTTACAGACTCAATTATCTTGTCCGCGTGTTCAAATTCCACTTCTATCTCCAATTTGGATTTTTCTCCCTAAAAAGTCAACTATTGACTTTGACCAAAAAGTCAACCTTGACACATTTTGTGTTTACCACCTTTTCTGACTATTTTTGACGTTCTGGACGCAACCGAGCAGTTCGTGCTTCAAAATTATTTCCCTAACTCAAATTTTGAGTTTTAACTTACTTCTCTTTATATTATTAATCATATCAACTAATCATCTATTGATTATTATTCATTTCATTGATTTACTAGTACATAATTTAAATATTAGCATTCTTCAATTACTATAACCATTAAATTATTTAATTCTCATTCCTAATATATAATATTAGGCTAAATAGTTTTCTTTTCAATCCTCTCTAAATAATTATAAATAAATATATGCAGATTTACAATATATATTTATTTAATCACATACATACCTCACATAAGTCACAATTATTCACTTCGTTGGTAAATAATTAATATTTTCATATATTAGGCTTGGCATAAATATAAGTCTGTCTTGTCATAATTTTAATCCTTTTCTGGGACTTTTTATTAAATTTATAATACTTTCCCACTAGGTTATGTTTATTTTAATTATCACCACAACACCTAACTTATCTCTTCCCAATTTAATATTTTTAAGTTCTCTTACACTACCATTCATGCTTAGCTTCTATAAGCTTGATTAATTAAGCTTTCCATTAATCTTGTATGATCAATTTAATTAACATTTTTAAGTATATGTATATATATGCTTATATATATATATATATATATATATATATATATATATATATATATATATATATATATATATACACTCATCCTCTTTATCCTTATTATTTCTCTTTATTGTACACATTATGATCTAACACTTAACCTATCATCTCATAAGTTCTTATATATAATCAAGTAAGCCGAATACCTAATCCAACATCCTAGATTATTCAAACAACTTGTTGTTTCCCAACACAACGAAACTGACATAACTAATCCAGCAACCTAGATTCAAACTGAATTTCAATTCAGTAAACTGTTTTTCCAATTCAGCAAACTGGATTCAAACTGACCTCCAATCCAGCAACCTGGATTCAAAGTGTATACTAATTCAGTAAACCGAATTCCAATTCAGCAAAGATAAATTCACTAATTCAGCAAGTTGAATTGAAACTGTATTAAACTGTATTCCCGTTTTAAACCTTTTCCATATATATCATTTCATAATCTCTTTCATTAATTCATATAAAGTTAAAGGTAACATAATACTTATAATTCCATTCCAGGATTTTGAATTTTGTAATCCATATTTTCTCAATTGTCTTTCACATAGTAAACCATTTAGGTTCTTCTTTAAAATTTTAATAAATTCTCTATTTTCACTCTAGGTTTTAGACAACCTTTAATTTAATCGTTCAAGATCTTATAATTTTTCAGGTTGTCACAATGCTAGATTATCATATTTTCATATTTTTACATGTTTTACTTAATCTTCCAAGGATTCGTTTTAAGTCCATTTTGATTCATTCAAATTCGAAAATTTTTCGTACTACTATCAAATCAAGATTTTAAACTAAAATCACAACCATAATAACTTTCTAGACAGACCAAAACAATTTCTAACAGTGCAATACTTACGAAATAGAAATTATGAATTTCAGAGTTCCTTTCTTACCTCTTAGATTCCCTTAACTGCTAGATAAACTTGCTAAAATCCCCCCTTTTCATTCCTTGAGTTCTCCCGAAGCTTTCCTTTCAAATTTCACAGAAACCCATTTTACTCTCTCTTCCTCTCTGTGTTTTCTGAGTTTTACTGAAGGTTTAAGATAATAAGATACGGTTTAAGATGAACTGAAGAATGAGAGGACTAATGGTGTACAATTGATTTTCTGAGCGTTATTGAGAGAAGGAAGGGTCAGAGTAACTGAAAAATCCCACGCTTGACTTGCCTGCAGCTACATATTCCCTCTCCTTCCTTATCCGTCCAATTATTTTCTTCCTTGTTTTTAATTGGCTAACACATTTTTACTTTCTTTACTAAATTATTTAGCTATCTCCACTTCTCCAATTATATCTAATAATTATTTCCCTATTATCCACCTATTAGCCCAATTTTAGTATTACAAATTGAATTTAAATTGGTTTTATTTTGAAATTAAATTAGACATTTAATTCCCACATATTCAGAATATTTTATTCCCTACCCATCGGACTTTATCAATTAAACTAAAATTTCATATAGCCATTTATTAGCCATCATTATTTAATGGGTTCATTTAATTGGATTAGTTATTTTCCCATTAACTCCTATATTCATGCACTTAAATGTACATGTAACCCATATATATTTGGTAATCATATTTACACTAAATAAATTATTCCCATAATAATTTTCATCAACATATTTATTTTAATCAATAAATAACATTTGTTGGCATGAATAGTGCTCACATGAATAGTACCCGCGTAAATAGTACTTTAGTGTTATTTTCCGAAATCATTTTATTCGCTTCTATGAAGCAACAACACTTGTAATCATCGCTTACCATAATCTAGATTGTAATATATTCCCTCTGTTTCTAAAAGATTGTCGTTTTAAAAGAAAAAATTTGTTCCAAAAAGTTTGACGTTTACGACTTTCAAGGAGAATAAAATATTTACTTTCCTATATTACCCTTACCTTCTCTCATTGTCCTAAGAAATTCTCTCTTGTATTAATAGTTTTCAACTTCCCATAAAGGGGTAGTGATGAAATTTCACATAAATTTTACTTGGTAAATGATACTTACTTAATCCATGTGTCAAAACTTTAAACGACAATCTTTTAGGAACGGGGATAATAACATTTAAACGCACAACATATGATATCATTAATAAGATCCACTTTATTCCATAATAAACATCAGCTCGAATTACCAAGCTACTTGCGATTCACTATCGTAACATTAATTCATCATTAATTATTTCGTTCCAAATATATATATCAGACTTATACACATATTAAGTCCATCACAGAAATCACGTAAATATATATAACTCATATATATTTATACATTGAAACCCGTCATGTCTTATAATAAGAATTTTATTTATTAAATTCTTATTTAAATTTTATTTATGAAAATTTAGGTTGTCACATAATATTTAGCATTATACTAATTGGATGTGAATGAAAAATATAATATGAGGGACCAATATGTATATATAAATGAATATTGGTGTCAAGAATGAGAATACATGTAATTGTTTTATATAAAATAAATTATATAATGTGTGAGATGGAAATATAAAATATATAATGTAATGAAATGGTGGTGTATTATACAAGTGTGTATTATGTGGGATTTATGAGTTAAAAGCATACATGGACATATTAAGAATTAAGCTAGAAAACTAAACCAAATGTGCTGAGAATTGAAAAGAGAGAGGGCAAGTTGCTGAGTCACATTAGGAAAGCAGGAGGTGTCATTATTGCCAATTAAGGACACTAATCATGAGAAAGCTAAACTTGTTTAGAAATTTGAATGGAAATTTGAATCTGAATGGTAATTTGAATCGGTCAAATCGTTTGTTTTGGTCTCAGAATAAATTTGAATCGGTAAGATAGATGAAATTTGAATGACTAAGTCGATTTTTTTTGATTTGAATGGTTGAATGAAAGCAATGAATGAAGTAAAAAAAAATTAAAAAATTAAAAAAAAATATTAACTATTATATTAAGTAATATTAAATAAATTTACAATAATTTTGAATTTTTTTAGAAGGGTAAAATAATAAAGTTTTGTCATTCAGATGTTTCAGACATGTCAATTATCAAACAATTTTTTTTTTCATTCAGATTCAGATTCAACTCATTCAGATTTAGATTCAGCTCATTCAGATTCAGTTCAGATTTATTCAGTTTTTATCAAACACCAGCATATACCCAATTTTCAGCAATTACAATTCTCATACCAATTAAGTCCAATTCTCAGTTCAAGTTCCATATCTCATTCTCCAATTGTTTAAGTTTCTATATATTTCTCTACTACCAAAACATGAGTATTCATCAAATTCTCTAAAGATTGAAGTTGGTAACTGAAATTGAAGAGAAATTGGAGTAAGGTGCAGTCCAAAAGAAGAATTTAACTCAACTAATTTAAAGTTGGAGCAAGGATTTGATCATAACATCAAGCTACAAAGAGGTAAGTTAGTTTTATTTGTTAAGTTCATGAATTGAGATAGAGAATAGTTGATTGTTGCTATATATTGATGTGCATGGTTGTGAATTGGTATGATAAAGATAGTAAATGAAATCTGGAGTGATAAGGATGGAAATTTTAGGCCTATTCCATGCCTAAACATGTATGAAATCTGGAAATTTAGATTATGCATGTAAGATGCTTAATAAAATACCGCAAAGAGGTTTAATGCTTAAAATTTGAGATTTGAGCAAAGCTTGATGCTAAGAGATATGTAAATGTGAAATTTAAGATAGCTTGAACCATGTGGATGGTTTAAATTCAGTTTAAAATTGAAATCAAAAGATTTTACCAAATTAGTTTGAAGCTAAATTTTTTGAAGAACTGGGAATTTTGAGCCTCTATAAGTATGCCTTAGAGAATTCATTTTGGGCAAATAATATTTTTCTAAAATACTATGTAGTTACATCTCAAACATATCCAATATTGAAGTTAATCAGATGTATGGTTTGCAAGTTATTAAGTCGCAAAGTAGGTAGGAAAATAACAAAGTTGTTGGGAATCTGGAAATTTCTAAGTCTGAAACTGTTGTGAATGGGCTGTTTTGGGCCACTGTTTCGAAGACTTGCCAAACTCTTTTCATACATGTTATATTTTTTAAAAATATTATGAGGTAGAACATATTCAAAAATGTCTTCAATCAGATGTATAACGAATGAGATAAAAATTCCCAAAACTAGCCCGAAAATTACCAAAATGCAAATTTTCAGAATCTGGACAAATTTTGGGCAGCAACTTTGGGAAATTTTCTGTATCGAATGGTAAAAGAACTGAAATCAGGCCTACATGGTGTTAAATTAGATGAAATAAGCTTTAATTTGGCGTAAGAATGAACCAAAACGGATAAGTAACGAAGAAGTTGTGATTAAACGACAAACAAGGTTCGTTAACGATTAAAATAGTTCAAATGAGTTTTATAATTCGTTTTAAAACGAAACTTGGAGGACTGATATATTGTGACATATGATGATATAATTAGACGTTTAATAGCGTATTTTGACCTACTATTAACCTATAATATTATAAATTAATCTAATAAATTTGATAAAGTTAATTAAGAATGAATAATTACTAAGCCTGAAAAATACAAAGTTAAGTTAATAGTTCATGGGATATAAATGCATTAACCTACATAACAACCTTATGTATGCTATATAGGTGCGATATGAGATAGCATTGCTTCGAGTACGCGATATCAAGTAGACCTGATAACAATTTGTAATAAAGGCAAGTTTTTCTGTTTACTTGTATTATGTGAACTCGATGTTGGTTATTTGCAATTGTTATTGCATTATAATGAAATCCTTGTAAATATGTTGAAATTTATTTTTTGAATGTCAATGCTATACGAATTGCTAAAGTCAAATTATGACTAAAGATAATTGAGTTATAGAACTCAATTTGTTTGTGATATGTGAATGGAGATATATATGTGAGAAATTTTATTTTTGGTAACATATGAAGTATGATCTAAATACAATATGATCGAATTGAAAATACGCATATGAGATGCATATTATGAGATGTATGAAGCATATGTAAATGCATTACATAAGATTTATGATGCATGTATAAAATGCACAACATGAGCTACATGATGTGAAAGTAGTATGCACACAAGTCAATCATATGTTTGATGATAAAACATATAATTTGTAAAAATCTTATTCATTTATTAATAAAAGAATTATTTATTAAAGACTTTAATTTATCGACATGGTGCTGTTTTTTAATATGTGATTAACTCATAGTTTTGAGAAATGCTTTTAGAATTATGATGATGATCATGTTAATGAGATATAAATTCTTAGATAGCTCACAAACTAAAATGGTTCCCAATCGTTGGATTATTAAAAAGGGGATTAGTGAATCCAGATAGATTGATACATATGTTGCTTGCTCATTGGATGAGGATGATTGATCTCATGTTCATTTGTGTGGAGACACTAAAGCAAGTATGTAGATGTTTATTGGAGAATAAGTTCACTGAACGTGGCTCACTAAGAAATACCTAATGGAGTTTTATTTGTCTGTCAATAGGAATTCTTGTAGTGATAGTAGTACAAGTGATTCTTAGATTTGAGATCATCATAGTATCTTGTGTATGATGAATTAAACTTTGACTTATTCCTTAAGACACTTAGGGTATATTAAAGGGTATGCCTGGGTATAACAAGTTATATATGAAGATAATGAATGATCAACAAAGAATCTACCGCTTCTAGTAAAAGAAGAGAATGTCCTATGTGATTCGATAAATGACAACACAGTAGTCCTTGGCCAAGGCCGAATGAAATTAGAAAGGAGGTTTTAATTAGCATTATTTGGAGTTGTGCATTTGAGAATCGAAATACATAAAATTAAATAAAATAAGACTTGACAGTAATTTCATGTCTTATATTTAATTGGGACATTATATGGTGGAAAGATTGAATTGTACGGTAACTATTTACTCAAAGATTTTTTTATGATTAATGTTGTAATCTATATTATCTGGAAAGTCGTTGATCGCTAAAGATAAGGAAGCTTATCCTTATTGTAGAATAAATATTATTTATTTAAATTAATTAATAAATTTATTTATTTAAATAAATTAATAGATTAATTTATTTATTTAAATAAGATTAGAATTGTTCTAATTAATTTATTTATAAGCGGTTTAATATGGAGAACCTAAAGGGTCACATCATAAAAGGAAGAATATTTATTTATGAAGCAAATATCATAATCGTAATAATAAGTTAAGTGTATTTAATTTAATCTATGTTGATAGAATAAATTAAATAACATAATATTTACTATTTAATATTTTGGAATATTAAATATAAATTAATAAGAGGAGTCTTATTATTATTATTATTACTATTATTATTATATAATTCCTAAAGGAGTTTGAGAATTAATTAATAAAAGTTACTCTTATATATTCCTAATAAGATTAGGAGGCTAATTAATTAAAAGAGTTTAATTAATTATTCCTAATAAGATTAGGAAACCTAATTAATTAAATGAGTTTAATTAATTAAAATAAAACTCAATTCCTAAATTGTTTAGGAGGGTTGCCCACATCTATAAATAAGAGGAGTCTTATTTTGATTTGGGGTTAATGGCAATTCCAAGATTTGGAAGAATACTCACATATTCTCTAGTGAGAGAAAACTAAGATTTTACCAAACACCCATCTATTCTTGAATACTTGTTCTTCCTTGGTGGATCACCTCTAGAGGCCAAACACTTGGGTGACTAACGTTGATCAAATAAAGGAATCAAACCCGGTGATCGAATTCAAGTTGAACGTGAAAAAGAATTAGAGGTGAACTCATACTGAGAAAGCTAATTTTTACAAGTGTATGAATCTGATCTCTATCTCTTTTCTATTGATTAATAATTATGCACAAAAGTATGATCATGGTTATGGTTTGTATGGAAAATTTTAAACTATATTTTATCGCGCTTCCGCACCTTTTATGTAATTTGATTGCATTATCGCGCTATATAAAAATATAACTGTGATATCAGAGTCCAACTTTGTGTTAATTATCGATCTTAATAATTCCATGTATGTATGATATGCGATTGAATAGGATTTTTGGGCAAGAAAAAAGAATTTATTCTCACTCGTGCCATTGCACGCTCTTCTCTTCATTCGGAGTCTGTGTAGGTGCCCTAACCCACAAAATGTTTCGGGGTTGGGCATACGGCCAATCGTATATCTAGTTCATTCTCAGGTGCGCACTGCCACCAACACCGTAATTTAAAAATTTTTATTTTATTTTTATTTATTTTAATTAAGATAAAATGTTTATTTTAAATTGGAATATAATTAAAAATAATAGTTTTATATTAACTTGGAATTGGATTCCGCATTAGCTTGAATAAAAGAGTTTATTCACATATGGAATAGGATTCCATGTTTCCTAGAATAAAGGAGTTTATCTCACATATGGAATAAGATTACATGTTTCCTAAAATTAAAGATGTTTAATTTTGATAAGGAATAAGATTCAATATATTTTATTTTTTCAGCAATTTTAAGTTAAAATAAAGGAGTTTATTTTGTACTTGAAATTGGATTCCTTGTTAATTAAAATAAAAGAATTTATTTTGATTTGGAATTTGATTAAAAATAAATGAGTTTATTTTTATTCAAAATTGGATAAAATAAAATAAATAAGTTTATTATGATTTAAACTTTGATTAAAATAAAAAAGAGTTTATTTTGTTTCAAAATTGGATTTTTAGTAAACTTTTAATTGCCCATTAAATTGATATCAATGCATATATGGAATGGATTTATTAGTATTGAGATGAATGTTTGTTTATTGATATGTATGATAATAAATGAGATTGATTATGGACTATTGACCAATATGATTGGAATTTATTTTAATTGATGCATGAATGTATGAGTTTTATTAAATGGGGTCTGCGTACCTCGTCTTCTCTAGTTTTTCTCATTGTATATTCTATCTCGATCCCTCCAATGTACTTCCCCTTGAATGTTGATCAAGGATTCTATTTTTATAAATAGTTTTGTAATAGGAATAGTTAGAATTAAAATTTTGAAGAATTAGAGAACAAGGAGCGCTTGAAGACCCGTTTGTAATGGAGCCCGTATTTAAATGTAATAGTTATATTTAAATTTAATTCTTGCAGCCCTAGGTTTGACCTTTTGGTTCACTTGGTGGCTCTAGTGAACCAAACTAGATTAAAGTCCATAATCAATCCGGGTAGAATATAGTATTCTATATGTATGCTTATACTATATGATAAAAATGGAGGTACACATTCGTGTAACTTTTAAAGTTACGCGGTCTACGATCGTAGAGTGATTTCACTCTACGATCGTAGAGTAGTCACTCCACGATTTGTGAATTCACTCTACAATCGTGGACTACTCTACGATCGTAAAGTGAATTCATTCTACTATTCTGGGATTACTTCTACGATCGTAGAGAGTGAAATCACTTTACGATCGTAGACCGTGTAACTTTAAAATTTACACGGTTGTGTACCTCCATATTCTCCATACTATATATATATATATATATATATATATATATATATATATATATATATAGGAAATGATCCATAGCATGTATTTGCTATGGATGAAAAATGGGCAAATAGCATCTCCACCATACATTACATAATATATATATATATATATATATATATATGGGAAATGATCTATATCATGTATTTACTATGGATGAAAAATGGGCAAATAGCATCTCCACCATATATTACATAAATTAAGGACTGAGATTTAAAATGCAATTACCCCATCCGCTAGTTCAACTAGCGGACAGAGAAATTTTTTCCAGAGATCTACTATATTCGCTAGTTGAACTACCGGAACATTTGGAGCTATACCAAATATATCAGATCTCTTTTTGGAGCTACGCTATACCAAATATATCAGATCTCTTTTGGAGCTACGCCTTTCCCAAATATTTTATCAACAACTTCTTTTGTCATCCCATACAGTGCACACCCAGAGATAATTGATGTCCAAAAAATTAAATTCTTTTTTTCCTGCGATATGCACTCAAAAAATTTCAAAGCACTCTCCACACTACCACATTTTGCATAGGCATCTATAAGTGAATTGGTAACACGAATATCGAACACATTAAACCCACTTTTTTCATATGCATGAATACTTTGGCAAAGTTCAAGACACCTAATATTCCAAATGGCCGAAAAAATCACTAGCATCGTCAGCTCATTATGCATAATACTCTTACACATCATTCGCCTAAACAAAGACAGAGCTTCATCCGTGCATACCCATCAATGATACCCGTCCAAGAAACACCATTTTTCTCAGGCATCACATCAAACAGAGCCCGAGCCTGGCTGACTTCGCCCCATTTCGTCAAACCAGTAATCAAAACATTCCAGGTAACATAATTCTTTTACGGCATTTCCTCAAACACTTTCTTCGCTTCACCCAAAGACCCACAAACCACCTACATATTAACCAGAGCAGTTTGCACATAAACGTGAATTCCAATCCTGGACTTTGTAGTGAGAGAATGGATCTGTGAACCAGTGGAGGAATCTTGCGAGTTAGCACAGGATTTGATGAGGAAAGAGAAGGAAAAGCTATCAAAGAAGATGGGTTGGTTTTGGTGCTGAAGGTGTTTGTAGAGTGAGAAAGCATCTTGGGGAAAATCACTGAGTGAGTACTGGCGGAGTAGAAAATTAATCAAGTTGTGTGAGATGGAGTTGGTGGTGATTAATTAGGAGTGAACTTGTTGAATGGCTCGGCGTTGGTGATGTTTGAGTAATAAAGATAACAAGTAGTTGCAGTAATTGGGAGTTGGTGGTGATTAATTGGGAGTGAACTTGTTGAATGGCTAGTTGAACTGGACGAAGATTACTGAGACTTGGGGGCAAAACTTTTTTAATGTGTTCGCTAGTTGAACTAGCGGATGCCTTAATTACATTTTAAATCTCAGTCATTAATTTATGTAATGTATGGTTAAGATGATATTTGCCTATTTTTTATCCATAGCAAATACATGTTATGGATCATTTTTCATATATATATATATATATATATATATATATATATATATATATATATATATATATCCGTGTGTGTGTGTGTGCATGCGCACTAAACAAGATGAGACAATTAATAACAAACCCCTCAAAGATATTATATTAAGTTGTAACGTTCAAAAATATTTAGAATATCGAACGTCGCCTTCTAGCATGATAAAAATAATAGAGTATTGAATATTTAATTTGAGTTTGTTGTGCACACACAATACAATTATTAAATATTTGAGATGTTGTTTTTATTACATATGATGTTTATAAAGAAATTGAACATTATCGCTTTGTTGTGCACACACAAGGGCTGTAGTTTTCTCTTCACTTATATGAAAATGTTAGGTCTGACTTAATTTAAATAATTTTAGTTTGGATGTGCACACACTTGACCATTATGATTTAAGAGACAAAATACAAGGAGTTACATGATGATGTAATTGACAAGAGTTGTCTACCTATTTATTTATATATAGTTTATTGTGCGTGCACAATGCTATATACATTTGAAAATGATCATTATTCTCACTAGCAAATCTTTAATTAGATTTTTCCGAACTATATAAGTGAGGGTAATATAGTTTGAAAACAATAGTGGGAGATACTAATTTAAAATAAGACCTAATTTATCTCAGTAATTAATAAAAGAATGTATACTAAAATGTTATTAAATTACAAATTCATTTATAGAATTTTACAATGTCTAATTCACTATCACTGCGAAGCATTTTAGATGCTAATTAATTGGACCGAATTAAACGGATTGGTTAATGAATTTGAGAATTGTTATCAAGGCTGAAAAGCTATCTTATGTCCTTAATATGCCTATCTCTGCAATGATTGTAGACAATACCTCTGAGGAAGCGATTGCTACTTTTAGAAAGTGGCAAGATGATGCACAGTTGACTCAATGCATCATGCTCGCATCCATGAGTAACGAGCTTCAGCGTCGGCATGAAACTATGAATGCTCCTAGCTACTATACTCATGCACATCAAGTAGTTGATGGTGAGAAAAGTAGGGCGTACTGGTAGATATCAGATATCTAAGGAGCTCTTCCGATCTAGAATGACCGATAACACTACAATACAAACAAAAGTTCTTAACATGATCAATTTGATTGATTAATTAAGACAACAAGTTTTGTCATGGATGGAGAGTTGAGTCAAGATTTGATCTTGCACTCACTCCCGGACTCCATCTCACAATTGTTATGAATTTTTCATATGAACAAGATTTGATCTTGCACTCACTCCCGGACTCCATCTCACAATTGTTATGAATTTTTCATATGGACAAGCTAGATATCAGTCTCGCTGACTTGGATAACATGTTGAAAATGCTAAGAGTCACTTTCCAACCAAGAAAGACCAAGTCTTACTGGTAAGTGCCAAAGGATCTTCTGAAAAGAAGAACGATTCTAAAGGCAAAAACAAAGGATAACAAGAACAACAATTGATTGGTCTCTGGCCGCAATCGCTCCACCAGGGAGGACACGAGACCAATGTGGGGTACCACTGCCAAATAAATAAAAATCCCAAACCCACATTTTTGTAGAAGTTTTTTGAGATTTTTTTAATATCCATTTATCGTATTTTTTTTCCAGTTAATTGACTTGAGTGTAGTTTTCCCCTATCTTTCCCTTCATATACGTCACTCGACACGTGATTTTGGTCGTAAAGAACACTTGGGTCAATTGGTACTTAATTCCAACTTTTCAACTAGTACCTAAAAAAATCACATAAAATTATTTTGTAATTATTTAATAACTATGTAACACAATTATATCCCAATAATCAGAAATAAAAACCCATTTTGCAATAATTTAAATAATTTTTTTTTCATATTCATTATTAGTCCCAATACCTCAATACATGCATATAATGTCCCAAACACATAATTCAATATTTGCAGTTAATAAAATACTAATCCCTTCCAATTATTATGCACAACAATTTACCAAAATAAACATTCTTAATAACAATACTCCCTTACAATTATTAAGCAAAATTATTTATCAGTGTAACTAAAATCATAATAACTACTTCACCACATAGTTATATAATTGCCCAAACACATAAATAACAAATTTTACATAAAATTCACATGCATAAATATTCAATAGTCATGGTTGATAATTTTCCTAAAAATTTAAACTTCTATTTTTATTATAAATTCATTTTTAAAAAAGAAGTATAATATATATTTATTTTTAAATTGAAAATTGATACTTACACTATATTTTGCCAAAATCTTACAAAAATGATACTTACACTAACGTTTGCAAAAATAAACATTCATAATAAAACAATACTCCCTTACAATTATTATGCAAAACTATTTAACAATAAGTCTAAAATTATAACAACTAATTCACCAAATTGTTATATAATTGCCTAAAAATTCACATGCATATATGTAGAAACAAATTATAATTAACTTTTATTTTTTTATAATTTTAAAATTGGTAAAAGAAATCTTACAAAACTGATACTTACACTATATTTTGCCAAAATAAACATTCATAATAAAACAATACTCCCTTACAATTATTATGAAAAATTATTTAACAATAAGTCTAAAATTATAATAACTAATTCACCAAATAGTTAAATAATTGCCTACAAATTCACATGCATATATGTAGAAGCAAATTATAATATTTATTTATTTATAATTTGAAAATTGGTAAAAGAAATCTTACAAAAATGATACTTGAATTTGAAAATTTGTAGAAGACTGATGTAGAAAAATAGTTGACATTTAATTTGATTTAGGGCACTTTATTTGATAGATGTGACTGCCGTTACAGCCTACAGCGGTAGGGCCTTTTTTGATCAAATCCTCACCATTTATTATAGTGATCAATGGCTACAAGCTTGGTTGTTCAAACAGTACACAAGGCAACCGGTTGCCACGGAAATTTGATACCTTCAGCACACATTCAAATACCTTCAGGACGCGTTGAGGTCAGATCGATCTTCTTCAACACATTTTGGACTTCCCAAGGTAAATCTTCTTTTGAATTGGGTCGTTATGATGATTTTTATTTTTAATATTACTAATATTCATTTCTAATTTTTTCCAGGCTTTGGAGGAAGTTCGAAAAATTCAACCCAAGCGAACACTTTTTACTGGTAAGTTTTAATTCATCTACTTTAGTGATCAATGGTCGCAAGCTTACTACTCTTTTGGGTTCCAAACATTTTCCAATATTTTTTTGTTATTCCATGGGGAATCTTGATATGTTAAGCAAATACTACTCCAGTATTTATATTTTGGACATATTTGAAGGAAGTAATATGGTATTTGATTCGTAGAGACATTAATATTCTACTTGGACTATGATGTATTAAACTAATGTATTTATCTATGATCATTGAAGTAAAATAATTCAACTTAATTTGTGGGCAAGGAAATCGTACCTTGCTAGGATTAGGGTTTCGTGTTGACTGAGGAGGAGAGAAATCCACGAAGAGCACGGAATTGATTGATTGATTGAAGAGGGGAGAACGACAGGTGGACGATTACTCCAACAACGCGTGGCAGAACCCCTAGAATCCGGAAACCGGGTTAGGGTTATTGGGATTCCAAGAGCCTTCTTGAGTTCTTCGAGTTGAGAGAGTGTCCAAACCCTTTTAGTGCTTTTAGGTGGAATATCCAAGCCTTAAGTCACCAAAAGAGTCCTCCCCCTTCCTAGAATGGAAGGGGTATTTATAGAGTTTCTTGGAATTAAGTAATCACATGTTAGGCACATGTTTTCAGGGAAATTCCAGAAATACCCTTTAGTCATTAGAATAATGCCCATATTGCCATGTCCTTCTAGCCACCAATCCAATCCCTCAATCAATTCCCAAAATAAGCCGCCTCCACGAGTCTTCTGCCTCGGGACACGTGAAGGCTTCTCCCGAGTCTAGCACATTTATTTCTGACTTTTCTGCCCTCATTCGATTAGGTTATGCAAACCGTAATTTGCACATTTAATGAGGTCGTAGAACCTTAATTGTGCATTTAATTCAATTAGGTCATGTGAACCCTAATTTTGTACTTGGACCCACATTTGCCCCATGCGCGAGAGTCGCATTCCCAAATAGATGATCGTGCAAGAATTCTTCAAGCCTTTGAACGATTTTGTAGGACTTCACTTTACAGGTCTTGAAGACAAGGGTCCTAGAAGAGGGAACCCCTAGGGAGCCAAACACTTAGGGTTAAACCCTATGGAGGCAAAACCTAATAGGGATCTTCCTTAGACATATTCGGAAATCTTATGAAAATCTTTCCAGATCTTGCTCAATCTTTTTTTTTTTATTTTTTTTTGTTGAGACACTTGCTTTATTTTATACTCTCCATCTGGGTGTTTCCACCTTGCCGTATAGTGACCTTGGTTATCCTCCGGATGACGCAGGCTTCGAGGAATCATCAGCAGCACAGTAGACCCCTACTCCTTTATCATTTTTCTTGATGAACTCTATGATTGCTTCTAAAGTAGCACCCGCTAGAGCTTTCTTCAATCCAAGTGGAGATCTTGTTTCTTGGAGGGGCTTTCACATATCCTCTTCTAGTCTGGAAAGTCTCAAGCATCTCCTAGCTCGATTCCCGCATATACTTGACTGGCTGATTATTAAGGTAGCCTCTGCCCAAACTTTCTTTTTAGATTGTCTCACCAACTTTGCTCTCAGGCTTCTCGATATGTCTTTATACTCTTTCCGATTTGAGGACTTGAAGAAATTTAGCAATGATGTAGATGACCTTGCAACTGTGGGTGTTGATATGTCTCCTTTTTGTGCTAGGTTGGATCTTCTTAAGTCAAATTTTAATCTTGTTGCACTATGTTCGGAGGTCGTTGTACGTAAGTGTGAAGATGACACTTTTTCAATACAAATTTCAGAGCTTGATGAAGCCGCAAACAAATTGAAGATCCATTCTCGAGATCTAAAGTCCCAACTTCGGGATGTAGAATGCCAGCTTTAGGACTTAGAATCCACTACCTGATATATTAGGGTGCTGAAAGCTGCAAATCTCAATATTCGGAACATTGCTGACTTGGAAGCTTTAGCTATGCCCCCACTTCAATTTGATATGTCATGGCCTTTTGTAGTATTTTTCATTTCCTGTATCAGAAAACTCATTTACATATATTTCATTTATCAAAATAGAGCTTCTTTATCCTTATTAATTGCCTTTAATTTGAATGATTCCTTAAAATTCAATATTTATCATTGAATTTCAAGTTATTCAAATTAATACTCCAAGACAACAATAGGCATTGAAAGAATAAACATGAATTTGAAGAAAAGACATGTTTTTTTTTCTTTTTTCGATCTCATACAAACCAACACTTGACTCTATATTTTTTCATCAAGTATAAGTGAAAGTTTGACAATTTATTGATAATCAAGTTGCTTTTAGCATAACGTTTCAGATAATAAATCTTGCTTTTGACGGAGAAAGCATAACGTTCGCCACTTTTAGAGATAAAGTGTAACTTTTTCGGTGTTGAGGACTTATACTCAGGTGCCTCAATCACTTTTGAAGTTGAAAGTGTAACTTTTGAGGGCTGATAGTCAGATGTCTCGATTACTTTTGAAGTTTAAAGTATAACTTTATGATTCGAGGGCTGTTAGTCAGGTGCCTCGATTACTTTTGAAGTTGAAAGTATAACTTTTTGATCTGAGGGCTGCTATTCAGGTGCCTCGATTACTTTTGAAGTTGAAAGTATAACTTTGTGATTCGAGGGCTGCTAGTCAGGTGCCTCGATTACTTTTGAAGTTGAAAGTATAACTTTATTATCCGAGGACTTATAGTCATGTGCCTCGATTACTTTTGAAGTTGAAAGTATAACTTTATTATCCGAGGACTTATAGTCATATGCCTCGATTACTTTTGATGATAAAGTATAACATTCGGGTGCCTCGTTACTTGGGTCGTCTAATTTCTTGGCAAGTGTGATCTACAAGGACTTGGCCACCATTTAGAGTGGACCACCATCTTGGGTGGATTTTTATATTCTTGTATCTATAGTTCAGAGATCTTTCAACGGTAGAGCCAGTATTTGGGTTGTCCTGCATCTTGTGTTGATGAAGCTTGTGTAACAAAACTTCTCATGTCTTCGGGGGTGATCATCCTGGATTTTTTGAGAGAATCTTGATTAAGATTTTGTTCGTGGCCTTTGCTTGTCCATTACCTTTGGGTAGTGAGGTGATGATTTATAGTGTCTCACCATGTATCTCTATCAAATTTTTAACGTCCCTATTGATTGAAGGAGTTCTATTATCTGATAAGATGTTTGGATAGTGGCTTGTTTAGCACGGTGTTTCCCTTTCCAATTCAATTTCTCATGCTGCTAACTTCTTATGATAGATCCTTCACAGACTATAACAATCCATGGTGGAGTGTCCTACGTGTTGATGGTACACACAGAAGTCTGGTCTTTTTTTTTCATCTCTTCCGTCACAACAGATTTGGCCCTGGGAGGTTTCACCACTCCATGTTCAACCCATTATTCATACAGGCCCCATGAATGCCTTCTCATTGTATGTGATGGCCTCTAGAACTGGCATTCTTGTATACTTGTCTCCGGGCTTTCCTTTGCTCTGTTCAACAATTCTCTCGTTCTTTCCCCTCTTGCCCTCTTGTTGTTTTGACTGAGAATCTGCCAAAGCTACAGTAGTCGTCCTCTTTCCCTTCCATGTAACCGTCGCATGGCTAGTGGGCAAAGTCATGATTCCTCCCAAGTCTTGTGCAAAAGATCAAAGGGTCGCGAACGAGTCACGGGATTTTATAATGAGATAGGGCTTGCATGCATCTAAATCACCATTATTGCATATGTTGATCAGGTTCTTTTCCTCGATTGGCTCTGCACACTTCTCTGCTCGGGCCCTAAATCTGTCCACATAATCTGACAACTCCTCGTTCAGCTTCTGCTTGAATCACATGAGCTCTATAATAGTTACCTATTTCTGGCAATCTGTTCCCTAGCATTTCCTTTCTCCCCATTGTATTTTGGAAATTACGGGAGATGCTCAATATACCCTGTTGGGTATGGCTGTCTCTGAATGTATGCCGGGTAGGGTGGAGTAAAGTCTAACTCTGAAGATCGGGATGTCTGCTTGCGAAGTTGATTGATCACATCAATCATATCATCCTTTGTCACTTACTGGCTTGTGGTATGGACTCTTTGTTGTGATGTGTTGATGCATTGGCCGTGTGTATGGTACATAAATTGGCTGATGTACACTGGTAACATTTAAATTCTGTATCAGTTGTGCTTGTGGGCTAGTTTGTTAGACGAGGCTTTGGATGGCTGGTATCTGCACTTGTGAACATGCGGGGATAGTGGTCGGAATGATGTTTGTCTGAGGCTGGCTGACTTCCAGTCTGGGTTGTGGCATGTCACCAGTGTTCTGAGGTTCCAAGTGGATGATTGTAACAGACTGATTCTCCGTCAATGGAGATACAGTCTGACTCTCCTTATTGTTGCTATCGTTGTTGTTGTCCTCCACTCCTGCTTGTTCTCCCTGCGAATTGCCTAGGAACATGGCCTTGAAAGTGGGGATCTGCATCAACTGCTGGCGGAAATTCCCCATTTTCTCTTGCTTCCTCTACATCTCTAGCACAATAGCCATCATCATTCCTTGTCATTCTCATGCTTCCTTCAATGCCTTGAGCATCTCTAGTTGCAGATCATTTGTCTGCTCTGCACTTGCTTCCTTTCCTTTTTTATGTCATCATGATCTTTGGCCCCTCGCGTATGAAGGACTTGAGGGAGCTCACCCCTATGTTCTCATGTATTTCTTGCATCTGTCCATAACTTTAGTCATCTTGCTCGTCATGATAACCAAAGTTTTATTGGGAAATTACTTTGGAGCTTGTTAAAAAAGTGTGCCTCCTAGGGGTTGAACCCTAAGAGGGGAACCGTTGAGTTCTTCTTCTTCTCTTATTCATTTCTTCTATTTTGGTCCTCCCTTTGTTTGGTAGTTAGTCTTGTGTTAAGCATCCTTCAGGCTTTCTTGTGGAGTTTCTTCTTGGCCATCTTTAAAATTGAGTTTGTTAACCCTTTCGTATGAATCATCCTCCCAAGGGGAGACCATTTGAAAAGGGTTTATTAAACTCGTCTGCCAACTCTGAAAGATGCTTTGTCGAGAATATATATTTTTCATGGATATTGTCCTATAACAGAACCAAATTTGTTAATCATATGGGCATTTATATATTAACACATGTGTACATTTGTACGAATGCAAATATGTAAGGAATCATATAATGTACTTCCCTTGATTTGAAAAGTTGGAATTATGAAGTTCTCATTCCCTCAGTTTTCTTTACTTTGAGAAATCGAAAGTAAAGAAAACTTCGTGAAATACTACTTCAATTTTTTTTTAAACGTGAGAGTTGTCTCTCATTCTTCGCGTAACACAACTCTTGAATGATCGAGCTTATGGTCCGAACAAGAGATGAATAATGGGTTCTCCTCCTTTCAATGGTAGTTCGGTCATTATAACATCTTTGAACCCTAGACTTGACCTTAGCCCTTCTTTGGTAGTAATCGTGATCCATTCTGTCTTTCCTCTTGGTGAGATTCAACTTTCTTTAGATCTTAACATCATCATATTTATTGAGTTGCTCTAACTTGAAGAAGTCATGATCCATGTGGTGATCCGGTGTACCACTTAGTGTTTCTCAACTATGTTTGGTGAGTTCCCAATACATTTGTGGCATCCATCTTGATTCCAAGTGAAGCTTTTAATCTCGACAAACTCATGCGTAATACCGGAAAAGATAAAATACATACACAATTGTCAGTGTACTGTTAAACATCATGAAAAATCAAATTATATTAATGCATCTATGTTATACATAAAGTTTGTTAATCATGAATACTTGCATTATATTATAAATATATTTCGTTTTCATATTTATTTCGTCGACATTGTGTTTGGTGTTGGCGGAAAAGTTGGCGCTAATAGGAGGCTACTAACTCCGACGAAATTCTGTTAGACATGTTATTTACGACGGATTTATTTCTGACCTAATATTATGTCGGAACTAACATAAGTTCGACTGAATCAAGTTCGACGGAAATAATTCTGTGATAACCCAGACTTTCGGAAACTATAACAATAAGAATTTAATATATATAATTCTTATTGTGAAATGTAATGCGCTTGAATAGTTGAATGTATGAGTAAATATTTGCTATATATTTATGTGATTTATGAGATAGATTAAAATGTATATATAAATATGAAATATATATACATTCATTGAAAAGTAAGAATTAATAGTGGATTTAACTATTGAATTAGTTAATTGGAGTTAATTAAACTCATTATTTATATATATTACGAATAAGTATAATATATTTATGAAATGACTTAATATATTTTATTATGAAAAATACATACTAATTAAGTAAGAAATGAAGTAATTAGTTCATTATTTTAAAATTGATGGGTTAATATATTCGTTTTGATTAATTGAATAAAGAAGTTATATTATGTAAATTAGAAGAGAATTATGTTACTATAATGTATAATATTTAGCATTGTACTAATTGGATGTGAATGCAAAATATAAGATGATGGACCAATATGTATATATAAATGAATATTGGTGTCAAGATTAATAAATTAAATTAATGTTTTATATATAATGAGAATACATGTAATTGTATTATATAAAATAAATTATATAAAATTACATGTATGAGATGTAAACATAAAAAAATAAATGCTTAAATATGAATTAGTATCCTAAACTATAGGCCATATTCCACTTCGGTGATCCACCTTTCAATTTTGTCAATTAGATGATTAAACTATTAATTTTTTTCAATTGCAACAAATTGAACATGCCACATCAGAAATTGCTGACGTGGCTAATTGTGTGGGGCCTTAAGAAGCTGATGTGGCAAAAAAAATAGTTTTTAAATCATAAAATAAACAAATCTAATTTAATAAAGGGCAAAATGGTCAAAGTACAAATTAACATTAACAAATTAACCTAAAATATATCTAAACCTAAAATGAATTACACCCCTTTCTCTATCTCTACCCATCCGACGTGGGCCAGTGGCGAGAGTCCTCATCCTCCGTGGTCGCCACCCACTTCCTCGTCATGCATTACTTCACTAAAACCCCACCCAAATCCCTACCTCCTTCCCCATAAACCCTTTCTCTCCCTCCCGGATAATGCCAATTTATGAAACATTTACACGTCTGAAAGCTTCTTTTGCCTTAACCCATATTTGGTTTTGATATGAAAAGAGAAAAGACCAATTCTTAACTTATAAAATAGATATAGATCTCCCGAATCCAAAGAATTGTTACAAGTTGCAAAATCAGCAACTTGGTACTTAGATTAAATGACATCCGATCCAAAGAATTTTTTTTCCAAAGCTTTTTCTCTTTCCTCGCTAACAGTCGAGATTTGCTCTCTCTCTCACATCCAAATTGGGGGTTTTTGTTTCAGTTGGGGTAATCTCTTCTCTCTCATCTTTCATCCTGTTTATTTCTTCGATTTGACCATGATTTTGTGCATCATTTGAGATTTAGTGGTGATGGTTGGGTGCGGTGGTGGGTGAATGGGTAGAGGTGGTGGTGGTACAAATCTGAAAGATCAATAAAATAGATGAAGATGTAGAGGATATTCTTGTGCTTCACAGCCTCATAGGGAGAGAGCACATGAGTTGCCGGAAGAGTGAGAAGACGAGCTTGTGCAGAGAACTTTTGGAAGTACATGGTCAACTCTTTCAAAATTGCAGTTGGAGAAAGATGAAGGTCTGGGAAGGCGGGTACTACTGGATCATTCTACAATCCTAGAGGATAAGAAATGCTAATGATTATAACACATCTTGTTTATTATATATGTTTTGTTTAATTGTATTTTTGTGTTGTTTAGTTTAGTTTAATTGTTAATTTATTACGTTTAATTTATGTTAGTTGTGTAATTTTTGAAGTTAATTTACTTGTGTAATTATTCATAATTATGTTTTTTTGGTAATTTGCTTAATTATTAATGTTAATTTTATAATTTTTATAATTTATATTATTTGTATAATTTTTAGTTATTTTATTTGTTATTTTACCTTTTTGTCCTTTGATCTCATTAAAAATATATATTCTTTTTACACATAAGCACTCATTTAGCCTATTAGGATGCCATGTGACGCCCCCAAAATAGGTATACAACACCCATTTTGAGTGGCCAAATATATGGTACAGAAATAACTACAACTTTATTAATACAACATAAAAACTGTGAGATTAAATACAAATATTATCATCTAGACAATATCCACACTCAAATAAGTCCTCATTACAATTATTAATACACTATTTTACATAATAGTGAGGACTACTAGAACAACTTCTAGAACCATCATTCCACACCCCGACTAGTACTCGCTACATTCTCGCCTCCTGAGAAGAAAAATGGAACAACAAGGAAAAGGGTGAGCTTAACTAACCTAGTAAAGAACATTATGACTAAGATAATATAGAACAAATTATCGTTAGTTTTCAACAGGGAAAAATCTAATAGAATACAATAGACAACCAGTTTTAAATCAATCTTCGTAGCGAAAATAATAATTTATTAGAAGAGTTAAGTAGAGAATGCAAACTACTATCTTCTATATATGAATTTAAAAGTTCATCATCGATATTTTATCCCTGTAACATCAATCAATATATATCTGGAATCAAATATTCATCTTTGCACTACAGGCCAACGATATTTATCAGTTGGTCATGTTCATCTAAACACTGCTCATCATTGCACTACGGACCAAAGATATTAATCGATTGGTTATGTTCATCTCAACACTGTTCATCTTCTTCGCTACTACGGCAAAGATATTCATCAAGAAATCATTCATCTTTGCACTACAAAGCCAAAGATATTCAAGAATATCATCATTTAGAATCGAGGATGATGAAAAATATTTTAAAGAAAACGAATCCAAAGTGAAACAAAAGAACAAGTATTAAGGATTCGTACTTTAAATAATTCCAGTTCAAAAATACTTCATAAATAACCGTGATTGGAGTAAAATTAGAATGAAGATCAAAACATAGATCCAATCAAAGATAGGAATCATAATGAATAATTTTGGACATAGAAAAGAAAATTTAATTTTTACATGAATAGTGTCGATTCGTGAATAATCTTTGATCGTGAATAAAGAACTCAGACCTCAAAAGATAGAAATTTCACAAAAAAATATTATCACGCTTACGTGAATAGTACTCGTGAATAAGTAACTTATGAATAGTAACTCCGACATGAAAAAGTTCCAAATTTGATAAAATTTCCAACCAATATTTCAATAATGATATTGAAGAAATAATATCATTTTCTTTAATAAAATAACATCCCTTACCTCGAGAAAGAATAGTACTTATGACTGGAATACTGGATATAGTGCTGAAAGAACTTGCACCGTATAGAAATACTCAAAGTACTAAAATACTCACAAATACACTCGATATTATAGAGAGAGAAAGAGAGAGAAATCTTTAGTTTCTGGTGTGATTTTCAATTCTAACATAAGCACCCTATTTATAGGAAATTGCTTAGAACACCAAAACAAAAAATTTAATATAATAATAATATAAATAAAAAAATTTCACGCCCACTTAAGACCAACTGAAATCAGCATGTTTACAACACATGGGGAGCCAACCAAAACAATAAAAACGTTTTTCTTAATAAAAATAATTAAAACTTCCAAAAATCAATTATTTCGGAACTTCGGAACTTCAATAATTCATAATAAATAGCCCTTTTATCAGAAAATTCGAATCTCGCGAGTTTTTATAGGAAATTCAATTCTCTACAACTTTGCAGAAGAAAGTATTTCCAAATTCCAAACAGAAATTGACCAAAATCTACATACGGACTTTAGTGTATATATATGAATGCTTAAATGGGGCCAATTACTTAATTTGATCATAAATTTAATTTCCAACTCATGCCTCATCAATAAATAAAATAATGTACTTATAGATGTTTCAGATATAGAGGCTAGGCTTCGGCCAAGAAGGACTCGGGCCATATTCTCTTATTAAGAAATGGGTTTTTATAAGTGAACTTGGGTGAGTTTTTTGGGGTGAGTCTAAGATCCTTATTATATATATATATATATATATATATATATATATATATATATATATATATATATATATTTTTACGATTATTGCTCTTGCAACATTGTTTTTGCTCTGGAAATATGAATCATCTATACAAAATTATAAATATATTTGTTTCATATTTATTTTTAAAAGTAAGAAGTTATTGAATTAGTAGTGGATACATGATAAAGAATTATGATGACAAGTTTAAAAATATGATTATCATTTTATACTACTTTTAATAGAATAATGACTTTTTTAGAACACAAAAATTTAACTGATAAAATTCATGACTTTTACTCCGTGCGCGCACAAAAAAAATTAAAATAAAATAAAATAAAATTCTAGGCATGAAGTCCAGGTAACTTATTTCTGGGGTCTCCTCCGTTTTTTTCACTGTGTACAGCTGTATGTATAGCAGTGAGGATTATGAAATGTCAAACACACATTATAATTTGGAACAGAATGAATAAATATTTAATTATCTCTCATGTCAATATTCGTTTGAGAGAGAGAAAGTGTATAAAAAATAGAGATAGAAGTTAAAAGGAAGATATAAATTAAATATAATAAATAATTTATTTCAGACCCATATTATAAATAATAGAGATAGAAGTTAAATGAAGATAGTAATAGTAAGTTTAAAATTTGAAAAATGAGTTGATATGTTTCAGACCCATAACTATTTTTTGATTCCAACCGACGGTCCGACACAACCCATAACTATTTTTAGTTCTTAATATAAACCATAATCATAATTAACCAAGCTTAATCATTTTATACTACTATTAATAGAATAAAGAGAATTTTGTTATAACAAAATTTTTTTAAAAAAAGAGTTATTTTTTTTGTAGTAGGAAGGAGTAATATGAGAGACTTGAACTGGTAAAATTCATGACTTCTCCAAAAAAAAAATAAGTTCTCGGCATAAAGTCCATGAGAAATAAGTTATTTTTTTAGACCTATGACTCGATCGTTAGCCATACGTATTACTGGATCTCGCAACGTTCTAATTTCTAAATAAGCTGCTGAACAAAGAGGAAATATCAATAAAATTCAATCCAGTAATATAAATGTCAAGTAATATTACCAGACATTTTCAAGGCAAGTAATATTCTTTGCTGGTTACTTATTCAAATTTTATCCAAATTCTAAGTTGAAAATTTATTATATTTGAAAATTCTGCCAATGGATATGACCAGAGAATATGGTGAGAGGAAAATAAACAATTTTCTTCTTCCTCTTATCTTTTGAGTCATCTCACTTAAAAATTTATCCCAATCTATATTTAATGACACTAATATTATATTAAAAAAAATAAATTCGTAGTAAAAAATTAGTGATATAATAAAATTCTTAGAGATCAATTGTATCGCTAAAAGTGTCGCAAAAAATAATATTTGTATTGTAAAATATGTATTCAAAAAAGCTAAATGATAAATATAATAGAGGACATTCTAATCATGTCGTGTGACTCATATCATTATAACTTGAAAGCAGCATATTAAAATTATGTATGTAAACACCTAGAAAGGGGGAGGGGGGGAGGGTCGACATGACTCATGTCATTAAAACTTGAAAGCAGCATATTGAAATTATGTATGTAAACACCTAGAAAGGGGGATGAATAGGGTTGGGGGTGGGGGTGGGGGTGGGGGTGGGGTGGGGGGGACGTGGTTCAACAAACTATGTCAAATTTAAATTTTTCTACACATAATTCAGACGGCTAATTTAACTGCTTGCTTTGAGTTATTCTTCTATTTTTTTGATTACTTTACAATAAATTTAATTATGTATGCAGTGAAGTTTAAGTATTGGGTTTGATGGTGTTGGAATATTGAGCAGAATTATCAAGACGAGTAATAGAGTAAATTGGAACAACTTAGCTAGTATGTGAAGAAAGCCGAGGCGTAGCAAAGCTATTATCCTAAAAAGTAATTCCGCCCTCACTGGTTATAAACCTTGGTACAGTTGAGCTCCACGGCGTTCACCCTCCAGGATTCAACGACGAAACCTCAATTACGTGTACTCGCAGAAGAAGGATGTGGACTTGTCTTTGTGGATTGTCCAATTAACAGTTAATATAGAATATATATATAAACAAACCATTTCGAGAGAAGAAGCTAAACGTTGGCAATCAGTAACGTAAATCAGGTTTAGGGGAAAAATTAATGGAAAAACAACTAGGGTGCACCCGCAAGGCATAATCCAACGAATCGGCACTAAAGTTTTTTGACCGAAAATTCAAAAACTAAGTTTGATCTAATCCAATTCCTTTGTCATCCTTATATACGTGAGCCCATCTCTATTTTTTTAACCATGTTACTAAGCACAAACTAACATTTACTAATATACACAAAGAATATTCTCAAAGTAATCAATGTGGGACTTTAACAAAACTAATAAATTTGAAGCATAACCAACAGATGGTCCTACCCACACAGAATTACTTTTAGTTGCAATAACTTTTAGCATGAAATCTATGAAACTAGTACTAAAGATACATGCATAAACGTGGAATATCTCAAAGATAAACGTGGATAACTACACCTTGCTCCACTTAACATGAACTGTTAACGTAATTGACTAATAATTATAACTTCTTCATGTCATGTTTATATAAAAATGAAATAGTCAATAGTTAGAATTAATGAAAGTATTAAAAAAATTAATAATAATAAATATTAATGCAATTTAATATTAATAGCCAATTTAATGCAATTTTTGACTAATATTGCCTTTTTCTGACATGATGCCTAATACTATAAGCAAATCTTAACAGAAATACCTAATACTATACGCAACAAAGAACTTTCTGTGCATGACAAATTCTAACAGGAATTAAAAATATTTGTATAAACTACTATATAAATGAGACTCCTCTGCCTTGGCTTCAATATCAAAACAACACAACACAGTTATATTATATCTTCTTCCTAGCAAATATAGAAATTAACATGAAGTCCCTAAGCACGAGCCGAACTGCATTCTCTCTCTCCTTGGTTTGCATTCTTTTTTTTCCTCCTGCTTTGGCATTGCACACTTGTGATTTTCCAGCTATCTTCACCTTTGGTGACGGGAATTCGGACACCGGCGGGTTTACTGCTGCCTTCACTGCAGGGACACCTCGATTTTACGGACAATCCTACTTTAAAAGGCCATCAGGAAGAGCCTCTGATGGGCGTATCTTGATCGACTTTATAGGTTAATATTTTTGGATTCTTATTTCCGGCAATTGAAATGGACAGTTTATTTAGACAGTCTATATATAGAAACGAGTTGCATTTATATAGCACATTCTTGCATTATAGATGACTTTTGTTATACAAGTATTATATATTTGCAACTCTCATCTATACATATATAAATGCCACTTGTTATTATAAAACTGTCCAAACAAAGTAACAAACTGCCCAATTTTAACAGTTCCAGAATTCAAATCCTACAAGTTCACTCGCTTTCTAGTTACTACATTACTTACAAACCTAATGAATAATTTTAATGTTGCAGCTTCAAGTTTAGGTAAGCCATTCCTCCACCCTTATCTTGATTCCTTGGGTGCCAACTTCTCTTATGGTGTTAATTTTGCCCAACTATTGGCTACAATCGCACCACCCAAGTTAATTCTTCCGGTGGCCCAACAACCGCGTGCATACAGTCCTTTTTTCCTTGACATTCAAATCGAACAATTCAAACAAATCGTGAATAGATCACAGACGGTCAGGGAAGAAGGTATTTTTTTAATTAAATGTGAATTAATTTGTATTCTTTCTCATATGACTTTTTATCTTGTACTTTTATAAATGTAAAAGTTTTTGGTTATTATTTTAGGAGGGGTGTTCAAGAATTTGCTGCCCAAGAAGGAATATTTTTCCAAAGCATTGTATACTATTGATATTGGCCAAAATGACCTCACCCAAGGATTGATTACTAACATGACATATGACGAAATTAAAGCAATTATACCACCTACTCTCAACAGCCTCGCATTGAATGTGAAGGTATATAAGCATTGTTTAATTTGTATATATTTTGGCGTAATACGTAATTAATTTATAAATTCACTTGACTAATACTAATTCCTTCTACTGAATATTAATTCTTGCAGAAACTATACGATTTGGGAGCTAGATCATTTTGGATCCAAAACACTGGACCCTTTGGTTGTCTTCCTTATATGTTGACATTGGTACCAGTTCCAGAAGACCAAAAAGATAGTATCGGTTGCGCAATACCTCATAATGATTTAGCTCAATATTTCAATTCCAAGTTGAAAGAGGTCGTTGATCAACTTCGAAAAGACCTTCCCCTGGCGGCGTTCACATATGTAGATGTTTATACTCCAAAGTACGATCTTTACAAGGATCCAAAAAAATATGGTATGTCATGCTCCATCTTACTCGAATCCAATTTGAGTAATTAATACCACAAGAATATATATATATATATATATATATATATATATATATATAAGAAATTCTCATATAGAATAATTTATTTTACTCAAACACATTCAAATAAAATAATAATTGTTATGCCTTAATATAATGATCGTCAGCATGTTAGAAAGTTATAGAAGTTCATAATATCAATAATACTCCATTTATACATTTGTATGATATTTTTTTAATGAAATTTATTCAATATGCAGGATTCAAGTTCCCTCTTCAAGCTTGTTGCGGTTTAGGAGGAAAATATAATTATGGAGAAAATGGATTTTGTGGACAAACAACTACCATAAATGGAACCCAAATAGTTGTGGGACCATGTAAAGATCCCTCTGAACGAATATGTTGGGATGGAGTTGCTTTCTCACAAGCAGCTGATCAAATTGTTTTCAAGAGGATAGTTACAGGCGAATTTTCAGAACCACCTCATCCCCTAAACATGGCATGTAAGAAAATATGATTGCCAGATGTTACTAGCAGATATTGCAGTCATGGATCCACATAAAAATAAAGAATGCAATGTACTCTTATGGCAAAGTTACCTTGTTGATAATTTCCTCATTCATTTTATTACCAGTCTAATAAAAAGCTCATATTCATTTTTAAAATACTTTGTTTCGTGTATCCCAAAATAAAGTGTAAAATTATTTTATGAAAAAAGTGACCTTAAAAAATTCTTGTTTCTTATATACCACAGTTATATTTCTTTAGATGTGTGATTTATGTACTCCTATCCAATTTGATGATATTAACCGGACTTTTTACTAAAGCTGGCACAATGTAGAAATTCTGAATTCGCTGCCATCTTACCATCAGTTACTCCTCCATCTTCAAATTATTCTAGTATCAAAAACTCTTGATGTAGAGATATCAACTAACTTAGGTACTATACAAAATTGCTCGTGGTATCTTCTTTGATAAATCTGAAACCTCATTGGTAATAATCTGTTCCATAATTCTGGAGACTAACATTTTCCAAATTTAAAAGTTTGCTATCCAATATAATGATGAAAAAGCATCTCAATCTCTCCATATGAATTCCATTCTAGCCAAATCATGATACACTATCATTTGTATATCAGATTGCAGAAAACACAAACCTGGGTAGTATCGTGACAATTAATTCTGGTTTAGATGATATACAGTTTGTTCTTTCTACTACCCAAGTATTTGATATCTTGACTAAAGCCTTGTCTACTTAGTTTTGTTCCTTCCGATCCAAGCTTGGTGTGTTGCCTTCTGTTAGCAAACTAAATATCAAATTTATAAATATCTTTTAGATTGTTCATGAATTATCTTAATAAAGATTAGTACATCAATGGGTAATGTCTAAGTACATGATACATGTACATAAATATATTTAGAAGTGTCTTGGAACATGTATGGTTAGATTTATATACATGTATTTGGTCATGTAGTAATTATTAAGTGGTTCTAGAAGTGTCATAGAAACACTATAAATAGTCTTGTCATCTTGTGTTCGAGTCATTTTAAATAAGTGAGTTGCATCAAATATTTCAAGGATTAAACACTGTTCCTCACTGCTTAATTTTTTATCCTCCATTGACAACAAAATGGTATTAGAGCCAAGGAAATTTCAAAGTTTAGAGAAAGTTAAGCCAATGTGAAGTAAAAGTAGACAACCCAAGGGAGCTGACTTGGTACTATAAAAGTGTTCTGTTGGGCGAGTGTAAAGTGTACGTGTTAGAGCTCCGGAATGCAATCTAGTGAATGTTCTAGTTCAAAAAAAAGTTGAAGAAGTTTGTGAGTTGAAACACGTCACAAAGGTCGTCATATTGATAGCGCTTTAGAGAGGTAAATTATAAAAAAATGATATTTTCTAAGTTTGAAGATAAAAGAGGAGAAATTGAAGAAATTGATGAGACGTCAAGTGAATAATTAAGTATTTGAAGAGGTAAAAGAAGAAGGTGATCAAATAAATTGAATTTATTAACAAAAGGGAATTGTTATTTCCACAAGAGAAATCAATTTTGTGTGTCAAAATTGATTTGGGATTTATAATAGTAAACTTTAATTTGTGTGAGACATTAAATGGGTTAACATGGAGAAGTATTTTGAACAAAAAGAGTTCAAAAATAGTGAAATGGAAAAGAAATACAAGCATGTAAAATATAAATATGAGAAACTAGTAAGTAAGATCAAGAAGAACAAATGGAAACTTCAAGCATATGTAAAGAAGAAATATGGTGGCACAAAGTGAAAAAAAAAAAAAGAGAAAATTCTCACGTCCAAGGAAATTGCAAAAATGAATGAAAGTATTCCAACTTGTTAAAGACTCGAGTATGTCAAGACAATTATTTGTGTCATATACATCAATGGAGATGACAAAAGAGTTTATTGCGTTTGAAGGAATCGGAAGATCAAAAGTTTTTACAACATTGTGAAAAAAAAAAATTATTTACGGGAGGCCTTGTTAGCAAACTAAACCAAATATATAAATATCTTCTAGATTTTTCATTAATTATCTTAATTAGTATTAGTACATGAATGAGTAATGTCTAAGTACATGAGACATGTATGTACATGAATGTATTTAGAAGTGTCTTGGAACACGTATGGTTAGATTCATGTATATTTATTTGGTGATGTGGTAATTATTAAAGTGGCTCTAAAAGTCTCCTAAGAGCCATTATAAATAGTCTTGTATGTGAGTCATTTTAAATAAGTGAATTGAATTAAATATTTTAAGGTTTAAACACTCTTCCTCACTTATCTAAATTATATCATCTTCCAAATTGTCCAATACTTGCACCACCCACCAACTTGCGGGGAGTATATATTATGATGCGTTTAAAAGTTTGGAGGGATGAGATGTGAAAGATTTGGGGAAAGGGATGAGAAAGGATGGAAAAAGATTATAATTTTTTCTTGTCATATTTATGGGTTTTAAAAAGATTATACCCATTTGCATTTTACAAGGTTTCGAGTATGTTCGGGTGACACCAAGTCTCGAGTGCCAAGTTTATGCAAAGCTTTGATCTCATCTTCCATTACCTTACGCCATAGGGGGTCCTTCAATGCTTGAGCCACGGTAGTAGGTTCGACGAGTTTGGCATGAACCGTGGTGTGGTGTAGGTATTTGGGATTGGCTTATGAATGTTGTTTTTGGACCGAGTAATGATCCTCTGGGCTGGTTGAATTAGCAGATTAGAGGCAGTAGTGGGCTAAGTTGGTTGGGTGGGTACGATTGTAGTAAATGGTGGGGTGGGCTGTTGCGAGGTGAGCTGAGCGAGGAAGGAGACGTTGGGAGCTGGGCCTGATCAGGTGCAGGAGAGGGGGGTGTGTCATTGGGTTGGTGATGAGACAAAGTTGTAGTGGGCAAGAGTAGAGGCAGAACCAAAGGGCACCATGAGTCTAGGCTAGGCGTGGATGGCAGAATAGTTTGTTCAGTGAGTCTACGGTAAGGAAATTCATTTTTAACAAATCTAACATGTCGAGAAGTGTAGACTTTGAGTGTTATGGGGTCCCAACAATGATAGGCACTTTGAGTTTTGGAGTATCCAATGAAAATACATGGAGTGGACTTGGAGTCTAGCTTGTGAGACGTATAGGGTTGTAGCCATGGATAACATAAGCAACCAAAACTTCGCAACTTAGAGTAGTTAGGTGACATTCCAAAAATACATTGAAAAGGAGATTGATGAGATAGAGTTGGGGTGGGAAGCCGATTAATTAAATAAGTGGCGGTGGTGAAGGCATATGACCAAAACTCTATAGGAAGTTATGCATGGTTTAGGAGGGATAATCCTGTTTCAACTATATGACGGTGTCGTCTCTCAGCGTAACCATTATGTTCCGGAGTGTGGGGTGGGGAGGTGAGATGTGAGACTCCATTAATAGTAAGATAGCTTTCTAAGGCATGATATTCTCCCCCATTGTCAGAATAAAGGACTTTAATATTTTTCTCAAAGTATTTTTCCGCTAAGGCCTTAAATCTAATAAACACTGCTTTTGTGTCAGATTTGTTTTTGAGAGGATAAAACCAAATATATTTTGTGAAATGGTCAACAAAAATGACATAGTATTTGTAGCTATCAATGGAGTAGACAGGAGAAGTCCATAAATCAGTGTATATGAGATCAAGAGGAGCATGAGAAAATAAAGTCGATTTACTAAAAGGGAGCTTGTGGCTCTTATTACATTGACAAGAGTTGCAATTGAAAGGAAGAACATTGGAAACATAAAGCTTGAAAGTTGAAACTAAATTCTTAAAAATAGTAAATGAAGGGTGGCTTTGATTTATGATGCCAATCTATTGCGGACGATTTGACACTTGAATAGGCAAGAATAGAGGAAGGGGCTGACAACTCGTAAACACCGTTCCTAGTTGGACCTTGGATAAGATGTGCCCCCGTGAGACGATCCTTCACAACAAAAAAATCAGAAGAAAACTCAATTAGAAGATTATTTTCTGAACAAAGTTGAGAGATAGACATGATATTACTAGACATAGTAGGTACACATAGAACATTAGACATAATTAAAGATTGAGATGAAGTAGGAATAGAGAGGGAACCAGTGTGAGTAATGGGAACTCCGGTGCCATCACCTATAAGAATTTCCTCGGAACCATCGTAAGGGTGATGTAAAGAGAGGTTTGAGAGATCATGGGTGACATGATGGCTAGCTCCAGTGTCAAGTAACCATGGGGAAGGAGGAGTAGTAGGGGCAGCAGTGGCGACATGAACTTGGGGTGGTTGGTGGAAGGAATTGGCGGAGCGAGGAGGTGGTTGAACATTGGGAAATTTTTCCTGAAAAATGGGGCAGAAGGATAGGGAATGGCCTATGGTATGCCACCATTTGTATTTGCCTTGGTGGCCTGGACCTTTGGTTTGGTTGGTGCACCTGGGTTGAGTGAAGTTGGGTTTTGGGGCTGAATTATGGCGGTAGGTGGAGGTGGGTTGGGTGTTTTGGTTTTGATTGTTATACCTGGTAGGGGTGGGTTGGGTGTTTTGATTGTGATTGTTGTACCTAGTAGTGGTAGTGTATGCGGAAGCGGGTAAAGAGGGTGGAGGTCCTCATTGCTCATAGGGGCACCAAGAATAGCCAATTGATCAGAACAAATTTTGAGAGCATTCATATACTCAGTCACTGTTTGGGATCCTTTGGAAATGGCCCGAAGGTTGGCTTTGATGAGCTTGATGTGACCTCGAGATTGCTTAGCAAAGGTATTTGCTAAAATATTCCAGGCTTATTTGGTGGTGTCAGCACGAGAGACTAGCGGAACAATGGTTGGTTCCAAGGTTCCAATGAGGGCTCCAAAGACGAGCTTGTCTTGGCGAAACCAAGTGCTGTAAGCAGGGTTGTGTTCAGAGGTCGACTCTGTTGTGATGGTGGGAGATGGCGACGGAAAGGTACCGTCCAAGAACTTAAATAGGCCACACCCAATAAGAGTAACATGAATTTGGAGTTTCCATGACATATAATTAGTCGTGTTTAGCTTGAGAATGTTTGTAAGCGTAACAACGACGAGAGGTGATTTTGGGTCAGCATCATTGGGGATGGTAATGGATGCCATGAGAAAAAAAAAATTAGGTTGAGGATACAACCTGCTTTGATACCATGAAAGGTTTTAAAAATGATGATTATTATTCAATGTAAATGTTACAATATAAATAGTTACACGTATGAGAAGCTAAAACAAAGATAAAGATGTACTAAGTTTATACATATCTATACAACAACTTAGAGATAATAACTTAGACTATGTCAACTCTTATCTCCAACAGTAAGTAGATATTCATCATCCACACGGTTGTTGTAGTTGGTCACATCACGATTATTTTTGATATAGATTGTGTAGTGACGATCGGGTTGTATAAACTTTAGGATTGCTAATTAAGGTCCTACACGGAGTGAGTTCTGTGACTATAATTTGTACGATTCTGCGGCAGAAGGACGGGAAAACAGAAAATATTCAAAGAGACTTGCTTTGCTATTTCTTTTCTTTAATTAATAACTATTTTCTTCATAGTTTTCACTAGTATGGGAGGATTAATCATAACCATCCTTTCCTCGGACTCAGTTTTACTCGAGAATATTTTTTGCCGGACTCAATGAGGTTATTTAACTGCTCTAACTAATTTAATTGATTATCATCATCAAAATTTATTAAAGGAGCTAGGGTTATATAAGGTCTTGGTAGATATATGCGTCTTCTAATTGAAACTACTTTTTGTGGGAGTATGAATGACAACTTACCAATCCTCTGGTGGTCTCTCTCTTTCTGATGACACTAGGTTGGGTAGTATATTTGTAGTGTTTGAGTTGGCAACACAAAGGGATGATTAGCGTACGTCCATTTATGGACGTCAATGTTGACAATTCTATATCAATGGACGCGTACCCCTTTTTCCGAGTCAAACCATGCATTGGCTCTTAAACATATTAATTTGACCTCTATAGATAGTACCCTTGTACGATATCTCAATAATACCCCCCAATTCACCCTAGAACTCACAACCAATTTCGTTGTAACAATATCCTTTCACCCACACACCAGTACTAGTTGTTCTTTCACCCTCAACATAAACTTTCTTGTAGAAGTTATAATCATTTACTTTATAACCCATGGCAGGTGTTTGTTCGTTTCAAGGAATTGTATTGTCATTTACAGTCCCGGATGCTAGTATAAAATTTGTGTTTCTAGTTTTGGACGAAAAAGAAAAGAATAGAAAACTTAAATTAGAACATAAAAGAAAAGAATAGAAAACTTGAAGTTTTCCTTAATTTTGTTTTCGAGTTTTTAATAGAAAAGAATAGAAAATTTAAAAAAATTCTTTTCTTGCGTTTTTAGGTTCCAATGAAAAGAAAAGAAAAATATCACTTTTATAAATTTACCTTTCTATTAATTATAACCATTGAACCATGAATAAAAATATTCAAGATAAATTTAATCAAAAAAATTCCATAATCAAATACAAATATCCAAATAAATGTTAAACTACTTCTACAAAGTCATTGTCATACCATACCATAAAGCCATCAAACATAATCTGCATTATTAATACTAACAGAGATTATTCATCAAATTCTTCAAAAAATTCAATCTCATCTCTAATGGTTATCCAAACATTGCTCGTGTCTTGTCTTGATTTTCTAGTAACCATAAATAGACCTCATCAATTTTTTTCCTCATCAAAATTTATTTTAGTTAATTGTTTAAAGATATCATTTGTAGAATAGACTTCATATATGAATTGATAAATACTCTTGCTTTTCCAATATGGTAGCTAGTTTATCCATCATATTAGTTAATTTACCATCATCATAATGTTTTGCCTTTTTTTGTAGTACTTACACTTTCCATAGGTACTTGATAAGGTTCAAATATTTGGCCCCATAAGACCGCATTTATCATACACAAACAAAACGATGGTCGCTTATTCAATTTTAATTTTAGCAACGCCTAAAATGACAAATTTTAAAATTTTCTCCCGGAAAGACAATAAAATAGACATGAATACTGCGATAAATCATAAATAAACGTATAGGTGGAATATACTCTATAGAGTTCCAAAATACTAAACATTTGTTACCAATAAATCAATATAAATATATTGGTGTAATATACTTTTAGGCACAGAACAATTTACAGTAGTTCTACTACTTTGGCGAAAAAATGCGATATGTGGTCGCAACAGAAATTAGGAAAAACAGAGTCTACCTAAAATTAATTAGAATAAACATCATCAGAACAGTGACTACCTTTGTATAGATGATAATAGCGTATTATGATTACAATACCAAGTACTTTAGTAGCGTTCATAACCATAACAATTGTGAATGTAATCACTACGTCTACTTCAAATGTTATGGACCCCTTCATGTGGAACATTACAAGTGTAATTGGGGACATGGGTTGTGTGGGCCCAAGTACAAAATTAGGGTTTACATAACTTAATTGAATTAAATGCACAATTAGAGTTCCATGACCTCATTAAATGTGCAAATTAGGGTTCACATAACCTAATCAAATGAAGATGAAAAAGTCAAAAATAAATATGCTAGATCCGGAGAAGCCTCCACGTGTCCCGGCGTAAGGCTCGTGGAGGCGCTCGCTTTAGGAATTGATTGAGAGATTGGATTGGTGGCTAGAAAGAACAGGGGCGATCTGGGCATTACTCGATGATTAAAGGGTATTTCTGAAATTTTCCTAAAAGCATGTGCCTGGCACATGACGACTTTTCAGAAAACTTTATAAATACCCCTTCCATTCCATTGGGAAGGGGACCTCTCTTGACACTACACCAAAAATGGCCTATAGTGAAGGACAAATCCTTCACAAGACATACTATATCACTTACAAATGATTTATTGCGAAAAAATATATTCATGTAATGGTTATCCAATTACTAATATATTCTCTGGGTTCCGAAAAAATATAGTATTATCGAAAAAACATAATCTGCATTATTAATACTAACAGAGATTATTCATCAAATTCTTCAAAAAATTCAATCTCATCTCTAATGGTTATCCAAACATTGCTCGTGTCTTGTCTTGATTTTCTAGTAACCATAAATAGACCTCATCAATTTTTTTCCTCATCAAAATTTATTTCAGTTAGTTCTTTAAAGATATCATTTGTAGAATAGACTCGCATATGAATTGATAAATGCTCTTGCTTTTCCAATATGGTAGCTAGTTTATCCATCATATTAGTTAATTTACTTTCATCATCAGAATGTTTTGCCTTTTTTTTTTTTTGAAGTACTTGCACTTTCCATAGATACTTGAGAAGGTTCAAATATTTGGCCCCATAAGACTGCATTTATCATACACAAACAAAACGATCACTACTACAAAACAGTAAATAGACAATGCGAAAAAAACGTTGTGATTTCATTCAGCAAAACGTCGTGGTTAAGGGTGTAGTTACACCCTTACACAACGTTTTTAAAACGTTATAGTTAAGCACATTAGACAACATTTTTTAAAAAAAAAATGTTGTAAATTTGTATTCTATAAATTAGAATATGCTTGAAAACGTTGTAGAAGGTATGATTCCACAACGTTTTCTGGCTAAAAATGTTGTAGTTTAATATATCAGACAACGTTTAGGCACATTTACACAACGTTTTTAAAATGTTGTAGATTAAAAAAAAAAGGTTGTGATTCACCTACATTACCAATGCACCAACCATTCAAAATACATCTCAATAATACCATTCGTTTACAGTTTCAAATTACTACATCCACAAAATATATACCAAACTATCATGCATCTCAAATTCACTTTTCAATATAAATATAAATGAACATGTTACATAGCACTGTAGAAACTAGAAATGAATCTGATCATGAAAAGAAACATTTATGTCAATGTAAAAACAAAAAAAATAATCAAATTTTGAGAAGACAAAACAACTCTGCATTAAGAAATCAAAAGAATTATACACTGATGCTGAGTCTAACTATGTCAAAAGCTTCATCATCAGAAGCTCATTCTCTGGAAACTGGAAGCACAATTTCAGATTCAGGCTTCATCCTCAGTAATTACTGGCAAGTGTTCTTTGAACCAGGTATAAAGCCCTCCTTCTAGGTGGTATACATTGGTATAAACATTTAGGACTAGCAAGTAAGCAGCTATAAGTGACCTGCAGGGAGTAGTAGGAGTTACTAGTGGTATTTCTTGTGTGTTGATCAGGATAGAATAGAAGCTTCATAGTGTCAGCTGCTTAACATGACTATGAATGTCAATTGCAGTCTTTCTATTTTTCATTTATATTTTCTACTTCTAAGTTTACTAAACTATCTGTACATTTTTGTAAGTATAGTTTCTGGACTAGTATTTAAGATAGAGGGTTCTATGAAACCATCAATTACCTGCAAGTAATTATGGATTAGGTTTGATTATTAAACAGAGGCAAACTAGACTTTTCTCATCTAAAATCTACTAGATACAATTTTTTAATAGTATACAATCAATAAAAAGTCTAGTTCAACTCGAATCAACTCAACGCATAAGCTAAAACTGTCGAGCTTCAACACATTGCAATGAGTTTAACTCTAATACGATTTTGCCAAAGTCAATCATAACCTTAAGGAGTCATCTTCAAAGTTTTATTATCCGACTCAATTGCAGCCCTAACTTTATATGTAATTAAATAAAAGAAACAACCATAATGCTATAGCCAGAATAGTCATACATGCACACATACATTTATGCCTATGCAGAGAGTCTTGCTTTCAGATCATCTGCCACAGCATCGATGAATTCTTCGGTGTTCAGTTAGTGTTCCCTACTGAGCCTGTACCATGTAGAAAACATATGTTACAAATCATTCTAGGAATACAGAGAACAAAAATTAGTGAACAATTACAAGTCACTTGCTTGGATCCATGAAGAATAAGAGCAAGATCCTTGGTCATCTTTCCAGACTCCACAGTACCAATACAAGCTGCTTCTAGCTTCTCCATGAAATCCAGGAGTTTAGCATTGTCATCCAACTTCGCCCTGTCAACATGAGCGCAGTTTGCTCATTCACTATAATAAACAAACCAAGAAATATCTATAATTCCATATGATAGAAAATGTTTGAAAAGAAAATCAGCTTGGGAAACTAACAATTATAATCCTATACCTGTGTGCAAGTCCTCGGGACCATGCAAAGATTGATGCTTTGCTGTTTGTACTGGTTACCCCTCCCTTTTGATGAACATCTGCGTACACACATTGTATTCAAAGGGCATTGGAAGGATCTCTAACCATGTTATAATCCTGCCTCACTGTCCTAAGGAGCAAAGCACCCAAAGAAATACATACACCTATGCTCCCAAAGTGAAAAGTCAAAAAATAGAAAAGTGAAAGCAACTATAGACCTTGGTAAATACCCCCACATTTCGCCCAAAAAAAAAACAGAAGAGAGACTCAAAAACAAGTGTCAAATCTGCCAATTGATATTGGTTTATGCATATTAAAAGTTGCCAAAAATGAGAGAACATAATCACACGTACTACAAATCAATATAGGTAATGCAACATTACCAGACCAGGCTCGTGTGATACCTGCACTTAACCCAGATCACGTCAAAGCTTGGGTTTGCAGTATAGTAAAAAGATGACAAACCCCCAGATCACGTCAAAGCTTGTGATTTAATAATCTTTACTTGCTTTAAAATCTAGGCATACAAAGAAGGATTTTAAGTTAGACCTTCTTCGCAGTAGCTTCAGCTTCTGTCCACACACCATCCACATGTTTGTAAAGCTGCTCAGTTGTGTAGTTCGTTCTGCATTTCGCCAGTTCACCAGAAAATGCAAGATGTATAAATGAGTATACATAACAAGTAAATGCATAACAGAATGTGTTCAACCTAAAAATGCACACACCTGATTGACTTGATCAAGCTTGCTAATAATATTGAGGTGTACATCAGGAAATTCATCCTTTAAAAGTGAAAGAAATATTGGAAGAAGTTGTTCTATTGTAACGTCCTGCATTAAAAACCAGATAGCAAAACATATTATGACAGGATAAAATATAGGACATATTATGACAGTTTCAAGAAAAACAAACAAATTTCTAAAAATAGAGACTACAATAGTGTTGACAAGACCGATCAGACCTGAAATTTGATCGGCATGATGGTCCTGCCTGTATTAGACTCTTCATGTACATATAGGCAGATAAGGAACTAGTCCAAATAAATGGAGCCTTCAAAAGAAAACAATCAAGGCCAAAGTACATTATATTTTTTCAAACCTGGTTGTATATGAACATGCTGGATAAGAGGACAACTAAGGAAAGTATATGTGTGCTGTAAGTTCCCTGTCAAAAAATCCAAAAGAAGATAACCATGTAGAGCTATGAGATCCACAAGAGCCATGTAGATAAGTATACCCAAAGATAAAGAGCCTAACAAACCTTCAAAAATCAGTGCATTACGGCTATGGTCATCGTAACCAGTCACCGAGAACACAAGCATTCCCAACACGATCCCCATCGGCGTCGTGGTGAAAACATGAAGCACATGTATGTTGTTGTCCCAAACCTGAACCCCGCCTGCATTGTACATATATAATACTGCATAGTGCATTCGTTTTTGAGTACATTAGCTTACTGAGTATTCTTTATGTGGAATACTTGTTCTACTGTAAATTCTTGAAGTTTAGCTCTTTATTAACATTATACTGCCTAGTCTAAAGATTCCTTGGGCCATGGAATTTTTTTTTAAGTTGCATAATGCACTTGCCTTTCGAATCCTGAAAATTTTCTTAGTCTCCATGCCCAAAATACCTTGTCCAAATTCATGAATGATTTGTGGCACACAATCACCATGAAGGTAGGACAGGCCTTGAGCAATACCAAGAGCAATACAAAACGAATCTCCCAGTCTAAAGCCAAACGGGGTTTGCTCTGATACAGTACACAAAAACCAGAACAAAAACGAATCCAAGCATAGCACCAAGAACTGAGTAATTTTTGGTTGAATGTACTCAAAAACGAGAAATCCAAGTAATACAAAAAAAAAAGGAACACTAGAACAAAAAAAATTACTGTGTGTGTGTGTGTTTAAATTCTCCCCTCCATTACACTTCTCTAACATTTCTATCAATGTGGTAAAATATTTACTAAATCATCCAATTATTAAAAAAATTCAAAACATGTATATATTTTAAATGCACAAACAAATAATTGGTAATGGAAACCATTTAATTGAACCAGAGTACAGGGAAATCGAGAAAAGAAAGGAAATTACTGAAAAATAGTTCTAGGTAGAGACTATTTTACCCGGCGGCGTTTTTTGTCAACTGCATCAGAATCAACTGGAGGAGAAAATGAAGAAGATTCAGGTTTCGATGCCATCGATCGCCATTTTAGGTTAGATTTGAGCTTTCCTCTATGAAATCTAGAGCTCGAGAACCACGAATTATAGGAAATTAATGGCGTTATAGGATACGGAACAGCTAAAATTCGAGCTGAACACACTATCCTCAATCTCTAGACCCCTACTTTTTTCTGTCGCTGCAATATCCCCCTTCATCTTCAAATAAAACACCTTCGACTCGCTCGTGGAAGCCGACGGCACCAGATTCGACTCCAATACCATCTACAAACCGCGTGAGAGAAACAAAGATAAGCAGCTCATCACTTTGCCCCCGATAGTCGAGAGGCAAGAGGGAAAGAGGCTGAGGAGTTTGGAATCGAGATTTCAGATCTGGCCTCTCGCGCTCAGAGACTGGGAGCGGGCTAGGGCAAAATGGGAGAAAATATACTGATAGTGTTATAAAATTATTTGAAGTTTTCACTTAATTTTAAGTGTTTAGTTAGAGCTCCGTGTTTTTTTGATAGACAACATTTTTAAAAAAAAATATTATCTAATTAAAATCAAAAAAATATTTTTTTAAATAGATAATATTTTTGTATATATATAAAAAAAATATCATAACATATTTATAAAAAACGTTGTGGTTTAAGTGTTGTCTATTTATTATTTTGTAGTAGTGGATGGTCGCTATTCAATTTTCAATTTTTAGCAACACCTAAAATGACAATTTTTTAATTTTTCTCCTGGAAAGACAATAAAAATAGATATGAATACTGCGATAAATCATAAATAAATGTATAGGTGGAATATACTCTATAGAGTTTCAAAATACTAAACATTTGTTACCAATAAATCAATTTAAATATATTGGTGTAATATACTTTTAGGCACAGAACAATTTACAGTAGTTCTACTACTGGTAAGAAGGCAATGTGGTCGCAATGTAAATCGTCGGAAAAAGCGAGTTCACCCGAAATTAATTAGAATAAACATCATCGTAATGTATCACCTTTGTATAGATGATAATAGCATATTATGATTACAATACCAAGTACTGTAGCAGCGTTCATAACCATAACAATTGGGAATGTAATCACTACGTCTACTTCAAATGTTATGGAGCCCTTCATGTGGAACATTACAGTGTGTTGGGTCATGGTATTTCTCCTATTTTGAGTCGGGTATATTGGGCCCATTTATCAATTTAATATGTTAGGCTTTTATAATTAAGCCATGGGGCTCTTTTTAGCCCATTTATTATGTCAACTTTATTTAATCCTATTGACCTGCCTTGGTTCGTTGGATTAACCCATTGGGTCATTTAATATCTATTACTTTGACTTGTAATGATGATATAGTATGACAGTTGACCAAGATATTTGCCATGCATTAATGTGGATGGGATTATAGTCGGTACGGCCAGGTGCAAACAAAGGGCCAAGAAAGCGGTGGATGAACTCCATGCGATCGGTCCGAACCCATCGGATCGTGGGGATATGTCAAATGATAAGGCGACGATAATCCAAGCAAAGATATTATTTCTTAGTGAGTAAGTCTTCACAAGGAGGTACGTTTCATTCATATATACACATTCACACAACATATAGAACAGGATCACTCTCAATACACTAAATTCTATTATCCTCTTGAGTTAACTTTGTGAACAGACATACTTACTCTCACGCCTGAGCTATCCCCTACGGTCCCTACCGTCGAAGCTTGTGTGTGTTTGTCGTTCTTGTCGCGGCAGATCGTGACGCCTTTCGTGATTGGGACGTGGAGAAAGATCTTGGCGTTAACATCGGCGCCAAGGAGGGGCTTGTTTTAGTGTCTTGAGTATTTTTCAATCACAGAGTGTGTTTTATTCTATTCATTTTTCATGGGAAAGAGTAGAACACCTACACCGAAGGACGTACCGGCGTCCATCGGTGAGTCATTCTGCGAATATCTGCCAAGGATCGTTTGGGACCAACCATAAGTGTGCATGCTAGTACGGCGTCTAAACGGTCACCTAAACATTCTCGATCGAAGGCAGTAGGCAAAGCAAAGCGTAAGCTAGTATACCCGACGGAGAAGGGGTCTGGCCATAGTCGGAAATGAGTAGAAGGCACCTTGCCTATAACTCGACAATCGAGATGACCAGACGCAAAAAAGCCTCCGGTTGGCTAAAATGGCGGATGAAAGCGGATAAAGGCTATGGAAGTACTATTAAAGCGGCGTCGAAGATATAAATGAAAGCGCGATGGCTCGGATGGCGAATTGAGAGATGAAGAGCTCAGTTATGCCCAATCCGAAGAGCAAGGACATCGAAGTGGGAAAGAACCTGCTCATTCAAGGAGACAGTCTCTGGGTCGAAATAGGGAAAGAAGAAGGTCCCGAAGCCCTACTCCTCAGAGATCAAAGAGGACTCGTTATTCTGCCAATTCTAGAGAACAGGGACGAAGGGAGAGAAGAGGTCGATCCAGAGATCGCACTTCGTGAGCATCTGAGAAGACTTATCATCGCACATTCTCACCATAGTGCCCGAGATCAGAGTCGAAGTGTATCCAGAGGACATACTCCCGAGAGTCTACTGAGGGCACCCCGCCCTGTAGACACTCGTCATCGGAGAAGCCCCTCTAAAATTGAAGGTTCTGTTGAAAGAATCCGGTCTGCTTATAAGAAGAAGGGTCACCGGAGAAAGAGGCGTCCATCTCAACCGAAGGCGTGGAATATCCGGTTAAAGAACCGAAAAGAACTTCTAAGCAACTTGTCAAAGTCCGTAAAACCAAAGATGTTCCGAAAGAAGGCATCCCTTTTTCTCGCGGATATTCTCGGAGAAAAAGTCAATTACGAAGAAGTTGCCCCATATAGAAAGTTACGATGGATCGGGGACCCTTACGACCATAGTCAAAGCGCTCGATCGACTCATGGATTATTATGACTTTAGTGATGTTTGCTAAATGTCATACTTTTGTCACAACTCTTAGAAAGGATGCTCGGCGGTGGATGGGGACCTTACCTTCGATTCTATCTCATCACAGGAAGATATGTGCGATAAATTCCATGCACGCGTTTGGGAGCACACCAGAAGAAGGGAAAGCCAACCGGTTCTTTGGCTCGTTCGTGATCCTCTAATGAATCTTTGGGCGATGATGTGAAGCGGTTCCGGAAGCGATCGGTCAGTGGCGAGTGAATGATCTCTGGCGGTGGGACCGTTTTTAGAGCGGCCGGATCTCGTCAAGTCGGAAAAGTTGGTGAAAAAACTTATGTTTAACCACCAAGAGTCCGGGCCGGGCCTTTGATAAAGTCAAGGCTATATCAGTAGTGGAGGAAGCCATGAAAGCGACCTCAAGCGTCCTTCTTTGATCGGCCCGAAGATACGGATCGAGATAAAACTAATGGAGACCGGAAGAAGATTGAAGGATTACAAAGACCGCCATGAAGGCGGGTCGAAAAGGTATAACAATTGAGGCGGGGTGGAGGACGTCGTCCGCCCCCCCTAGAGAAAATGTGAGACTTACACTTACAGCAACAACGCCGATAGGTATGATTATCTTAGATCAGATCAAGAATCAACCTATTTTCGAGCCACCACGAGATAACATCAAGCCCGAAAAAGGAAATCCCCGCAAGTATTGCGACTACCATCAAGCGTCGGGACATGAGACGAACGATTGTGCCAGTTTAAAAGAGTTCATTGAGAGAAAGGTACAAGGTGGAGCTTTAGTTCAATATGTTGTCACGCTCAACTCATCGCCAGAAGGGACCAGAGTACTGTCCCGTGGCTCAACCTAATCACCAAATACATACTACCGGGATCGCCCACCAAGGCATGTGATAGATGTCATCACCGGGGTACTTCGCAAGCTCGTTGGAAAAAAGCGCCAAGCTATTTGGATTCTTGGCCACGTTTGCGTGTGGTACCTTCCTCCAAGACCGATAGACCTTATCCAATACGGTAATCTCTTTCAATCGATGAAGATTACCCTTCAAAATTATCGAACCTCATGAAGGATCATTGGTGCTTATCTGCTGCATGTGGGTTCTATGAGATATGAAAAGGATGATGGTAGTAAATCGATCGTCTGTAGACATCTTGTATGCCCACGCTTATCAAAGGATGAATTTGGATGGGCTAAGATGGAAATTGACAGAAGCTCCTCTTTATGGTTTCAAAGAATGATCCTAAGGTTAAAGTGGTTTGGAACCATTGAGCTTCCATATTATTCGACGACGACCCCCAAAGAAAACAAATTATTTGCAAATTTTATGTTGTACATGTAGATTCTCGCTTATAATGCTATTTTGGGAGGCCTACTTTAATTGCTTTCCACAAGTCAGTAACATCAATTCCTCATTTTAAAATCAAATTTCCTACTACCATGGGGTTGGTGAGGTCAAAGGAGATTTGGATCTGCCGAGAGGTGTTACGAAATGTCATTATTTCTTCCTGGAGTGGGGTATCGAAGCGAAAACAAGCCATGGCGATAGAGATCGAACCCTTCACCGAAAGTAGCTCGAACCATCTATTATGCCACCGGAGAGATAGAGAGAGATAGAGCTCATCCCGCAAGGGAGGACAAGACGGTGAAAATAGGTTCGGGCTCACGGAACCTCTCCTGACGAACCTCGTAGAGCTCCCCGAGGTGTTATGTTGATATCTTTGCATGGGAACCTCGTGATATGCCGAGTAAGTAGCGGGGATATTGCTTGAGCATCGATCGGAAGTAGACCACAAAAAGCTTCTGCCTTGGCGGAAGAGGAGGATCTTTGCACCGGCGTCGCCGAATCATAGATAATGAAATTGCAAAACTTTTGGCGCCTAATTTCATCTTCGAGATTGACTACCCACAAGTGGATGGCTAATGTGGTGCCGGGTCCGTAGCGAATGGCAAATGGCGAAGTCTGCATTGATTACACTTGACCAACAAGGCCTGTCTGGCGGATTTCTATCCACGCCCCTACATCGATCAACTCATTGATGCCACTTCGGGTATGCTTTATTAAGTTTTATGGATGCATTCTCCGGGTATAATCGGATCTCTATGTGTAAAGAGGATATACCAAGACTCGCTCATTACGCATCGCTCGGTGTATGCCTATAAGAAAATAACTTTCGGCCTTATCAATGCCGGGCCACATACCGTAGAATGATGAACCATATCTTCGGATATCAACAAGGTAAATCTCGAGGTGTATGTGGATGACATGATTGTCAAAAGCATGTTGGTGCACAAACATTTGGATGACTTAGAAGAGTGCTTTCAGACCATTCGACATCACAACTTGAGGCTAAATCCTACTAAATGCACTTTCGGTCTGGGTGCTGGTAAATTCTTGGGGTATCTTGTCAGCCGAAGAGGAATTGAGGCCAATCCAGAGAAGATTCAAGCGATCCTGAGCATGAAGACTCCTCAGTCATTTAAAGATGTTCGATGTCATTTCGGAAGGATTGCAGACTTTCATGAGGTTCATGTCCAAGTCTGCTTTGAAAGGTGTTCTGCCGCTTTTTAACACATTGAAAGGGCCAAGAATGTAAAAACGCTTCAATGGACTTCGAGTGTGAAGACGCCTTTCAAAGCATCAAGTCCTACTTATCTTGGCGCCTTTTCTTTGGTGAAGCTCATTCTGCCGAACCTTTATATCTCAGTATTTTAGCAGCCTAGTTCATTGGCAATTGAGCGGTCTTGATACGTGAAGTTGGGGGTAAAAGCAAGACCCGTGTATTATGTAAGTCATGTCCTTCGGGATGCCGAAACAAGGTACCGAACATTGAAAAGTTTTTTTAAACTTTAATAACCGCTAATGAAAGCTTAGGCAATACTTCCAAGGTAGATCGGTAATAGTATACACAGATCGACCTCTCAAGAAGATTATGGGTGTTCGGAGGTATCGGGAGGCTAAACTGCGTGGGACGATGGAATTGTCCCAATTCTTTATTGAGTATCATCCCCGAACCGCCATCAAAGGGCAAGCCTCGGCTGATTTTGTGGTTGAGTGTTCGCTTCTCCGTCGGCGATGAGATCGGCCATCGGTCAAGGTTCCGACAGAGCGCTTGCTTCTTCGCCAGAAGGAGAGTTCATGGACGCTGTATGCAGATGGGTCTTCTACTTTGGACGTCAGTGGAGCAGGGATTATCTTGACCATGCGGAGGATTGAGGTGCAAAGAAGCCATCGATTTCAATTCAAAGCGACGAACAACGGCTTGAATATGAGGCAGTATTGGCCGGTTTGCGGTTAGCAAAGAGTCTTGAAGTGCAAAGAATAGTCATCTTCAGTGATTCTCAGTTAATTGTTAAACAATTATCTGGGGAATACGAAGCCCGAGGTCCGAGGATGATCAAGTATTTGGCATAAGTAAAGGAACGGCTTCAGTATTTCCAATCGCATTTGTGTTTCGTGGGGTCGGCGTAACAACAATTCTATTGCCGATGCACTCGCCAGACTAGCCACTATGGATGTTAATGTTTTTAAGGGATCGGTGTATCTGGAAATTTTGCAACATCCTAGTGTTCTTCACGAGATGGTAATGTGCATTGACCGAACCAACTGCTGGTTGACGCCCTATCTGGTATATTTGGCTGATGGCGTCTTACCTTTGGATCGGATGCTCGCCAAGAAAATTAAGTACAAGAGTGCCAATTTTGTTTTGATTGATGGGGATCTCTTTCGAAGGGCCTTCTCGTCTCCGTTATTAAAATGTTTGACTCCATCCGAAGCTGATTATGCTTTCCGAGAAGTGCATGAAGGCATTTGTATACGACCGTATGGTCGCTAAGTCATTAGCTTATAAAGTACTTCGTCAAAGGGTACTATTGCCTACTATCTTCAAGGAAGCAATCGAGTATGTGAAGAGGTGCGAGAAGTGCCACTAACAAATTAATACCTCATCACCACCGGAAGAGCTATACTCGATCTTATCTCCTATACCCTTCACCGTCTGGGGGTTGATATCATCGGGTCCACTACCGGCAAAAGGTCGTCGGGCTTTGTTATAGTTGCCATAGACTATATGACCAAATGGGTAGAAGCAAAGCCACTTAGGTCAATAACGGAACAGGAGTGTTTGAAATTCGTGAAAGAATCAGTGGTATTCCGTTTTGGAATTCCTAAGGTGGTAGTATCGGATAATGGACGTCAGTTTGTGGGATCGAAGTTTGAAGCATTTTTGACCGAATTGGGGATCCAGCACAGAAAGACTTCAGTGGCTCATCCTCAATCAAACGGACAGGTTGAAGTAACCAACAGAACGCTGCTGAATGGGATCAAGCGTAGGTTGGACGAAGCTAAAGGCAGATGGCCAGAAGAGTTGCTAAGTGTACTATGGGCATATCGAACTACTCCGAGGACTACAACTGGGGATTCACCTTTCAGACTGGCTTATGGTACTGATGCCTTAGTCCCAGTTGAAATTGGGTCTCCAAGTCTTCGAGTTAGTCATTTCCAAGAGGTCTATAATGAAGAAGGGCTGAGGGCCAATCTTGATTTGTTGGAAGAAGTCAGAGAAATAGCCTTAATCAAATCAAGCGCTTATCAACGAAAAGTGGCTAAAGATTATAATAAGGGGTGAAGCTTCATGATTTGAAGTGGGAGATTTTGTCCTTAGAGAAGTCGAAGCATCTACGCCTCGGAACACGGGTAAATTGATGCCAAATTGGGAAGGACCTACGAAATCACCGAGTTTCGAGCCGTGGGACTTATCGTTTGAAAGCATTAGATGGGTCGATAATTAAAACACTTGGCATCTTTGGCGGACTTAGAAAGTACTTTCGATGAGATTCAATGACGATTACATTAAAAAGTCCGTGAATATTTACATCATCATCAATAAAAGATCCTCTTTTGTCTCAAACAAATTTTGTCTTTTGTCTTTCAAGACATTCTTGATAGGAGGTTCGGAGGACTTGTGACCATTCGATGGTAGCCTTTTTGGCAGGAGGTCACTATTTGGCATTGTCAGGCCTTTCGGGTTAGGCAATTGTCGCCACATTGTTGATAGGAGGTTCGGGAGGACTTGCTGACCATTCGATGGTAGTCTTTTTGGTAGGAGGTCACTATTTGGCATTGTCAGGCCTTTCGGGGTAGGCAATTGTCACCACATTGGTGATAGGAGGTTCGGGAGGACTTGCTGACCATTCGATGGTAGCCTTTTTGGCAGGAGGTCACTATTTGGCATTGTCAAGCCCTTCGGGGTAGGCAATTGTCGCCACTTAGACCTTGTCAGGCCCTTCATGGTAGGCGAATGTTATCTTGTAGTTCTGTTAGGCCTTTCGGGTAAACAAACTCCCAATAAAGCGTATGTCTCGCACTTCTCAGAATTTGATAAGTATCTCTTTACTTTATTACCCGAGTCTTTTCTAAGTGTTGAGTTCGAATGCCTCGTTCTTTAAACTCATTTCATCTCGTTATATGACATGCTTAATCATTTGAAGTTAAATCCTCGAAGGATTTTTGTACACTTGTCCATATAAATTCATATTGAAGTATTGACATAAAATAAAAGTGCACTGAAGTCATAAGGAAGGAAATCATTTTTCATTAATATTTAGTTCATTTACAAATAAGGAAATAACATAAAATTTTTACAAATATTCATAATAAGACCGAAGACAATCCATAAGCTGGTGCTTCATGTAGCGTCATCATCATCCGAAGAGTCCAGCAGGTACGGATCTAAGTTAGCCTTGATCACTTTTTTCCTTGCACAAGACTTCTAGAGAGCTCAGTAGCTTTCTTTATGAATCCTCATGATTTCTCCGCTTATTTCGTCTCGAGTTCCTATACTCTTCACAAATTTCTTTTAAGAAGAGCATCACCAAAGGAGGCCCAAGGTCCCAAGAGCCTTGAGTTCTCGGATTTCTTGCTTTCGAGTCAGCCAGATATTCGATTGACACTTTTCATCCCGCTCCATCTTATGGATCGTCTTGTTCAAGATTTTGACGTTGGACTTCAACTCCTTGATCTTATTCATCCTCAGTTCACTCCTCTGAACTAAGTCGACATTCATGTTGACAATTTCAACATGCTGAGCCTTAGTCGACTTTAGTTCTTCCTTGGAGGCCTTCACTTCTTCCTTAGCTTGGGCCAACTCTTTCTGAAGACCTTCGTTAGTATGAAGAAGGCCTTCACGGTGAGTCCTTTCCCAAGCCAGGGCAGATTTGAGAAGGGAATTCTCCTTCCTCAGAGCCTCCTCCTCGGATTCAGCTTTGAGAGATCTGGGACGCAGACGCCGAAAGTCAAAGATTTGCTGTATATGTTCAAAGGTTATTCAATCAGCTTCAGTGTGTGAGTATGAAAATAAGTAAGCAAAGGAAGGAAAGAATCATTTACCTTAGCCAAGTAGCTCATGCCTTCGCTGAGCAAGTCCCCATTCAAACTGTTCCCGAACCGATGGTCATCGGTCTCGCGAACGAAGGCCTCGAACAGTTGAAAGGGGAAATTTGCGTTGAACCGAGGCCACATGGTCGGTGGACCCATAGCATCGTGATGGAATTCGGAGGTCATCGGTCCTTGAGGAGGAGGCATAGGCTGACTGCGAACCGGTGAAGGATCCGCATGTATTGCCTCTGGAGAAGATGATCGAGCTAGTATCGGCTCGGGAGTTGAGGAAGGTTCAGAGGTCGAACCGGCCGGGTTGTCCAAAAATTTTTTTTTTTCGGGACAAAGAAGGGCTCGGCCGACCACCAAATCAGTGTTTGGGTTTCATTTGAAGGATTGATTGTTGAAGGTGGAGGGACGCGGAGTTCGTCGGCGATAAGGGGAATTATTCTGGTTCTTAATTTTTTAGCACGAAGGACTTTCGCCCGATCGTGTGGAGGAATGTTAAGAAGACTCCTCTTTTTTGGGGTTGGTTCAGAAGTTGTTGGGGTTGGTTCAGAGGTTGTTGTCGTGGGTTCGGTTGGAGGAATTGGTTGTGGGTTTACCTCAGGAAGGGCCTCCTCGCCGCTTTCGGGGTTTATCTCATGAGGAGTCCTCGGCCTTTTGGCAACCTTCTTCCTTGGCGGTGAGGCTCAAGACCTCTTCGAGGATGATGGGATCGCCATCTTCGTGGTCGCCATCCCAAGAGGGGTTGTTGTTGGTTGAGGCGGGGGGTTCGGTTCGAGAAGGCTCCTCGTTAGGGAGTTCTTCATTTGCATCGATAATCCTCCCCACCAAGAAATCTTCCAAGTCTTTTACTTGAGAAGTTGGTTTGATCAAAGACAATCGCAAATAATCACAAGTTAGAATCCATACCACATAAATATTTCAAAATTATATCACGTAATGGTCCGAGACTCACATTTATGGTCATACGTACCCAAGCTTGCTTGGTCAAGAGAGTGAAGCTCCACTCTTGAGGAGGATCCTCTTGAGAAGTCGCCCATCTCCCTCACACGCCCCTGGGATGTCGCCAAAGTCGCCAGAGACACGCCTAAAATGGTCCAATCGGGAAGGAGGATATCCTGTGACCAAAGGACGAATAACCATTTCTCGTGCCATCCTTTATTGCTCGAGGGGTGCTCATCGGGGTCTCTTCTCGAATTTCGAGTTTGGGCGTGGGGGACTGCTTTGCTCAAGATTTTGAACCCTCGTTCTCGGGATCTCGCCAAATGAGAAGAGGGTGAAAAAGAGGTCAACAGAGGGGTAACCCCTAATTGCAAGGCGTAATAGCGATGAACGCCAAAGATATGGATATAGGAGTTGGGCACCAGGTTGTGCGAAGCCTACTCCAATAAACCCTAAGAGGGTAACTATGAAGGCGTGGAGGGTGAGACGAATACCCTTCTCCAAAGTGAGTAGTAGTCAAGATAATGACCCAAATTGCCCTGTCATCACGCAGACATTCGCTCTCGGCAATTTGAGCCCTCATAGCAAAGTTATCCTAACATGGTATCGAATCCGGAGAGCTCGTAGTTCGATTCGAGAGACGGTGGAGGTGATGTTAACGTGAGGAAATTTTTCCCCATCTTTAAAGAAATCGGATGGAGATGGTGAACTCCGCACTTGAACCCCTCTGATTAGGGTTCGAATGAGAGAAGAACTTGAAGGGGCTTGGCTTGGATTCACCATTGTTGAGTTTTCGAAAGCTAAAGATAGGTTTTCCGAGAAAGGAACAAAGCTCAAAGGTTCAATTTCAAATCGAGAGGTAAAACCGTCAAATTTGGTGAAGTTTATCTTTTATACCGATTTGATTTACGTGGAGCGAGGCCATACACGCGATTTAATGTCGAGAATGATGAGAATTCAAGTGGAATGCGTTTGGATGACCTTTGAATATCTTATCGATTGGGCCCGACTGTTGGTTTCTATTTTATTGGCCCATCCTGCTCAAATTCAAGTCCTTTATCGATTGGGCTTATTATACTTCCGGTATCCATTATTCACCTCCTTATTCCACTTCGTATGTTAAAAGTGGGTTTGATTCACTTATTTCCTATCCTTGGGCTTTATTGAATTCTAAATATCATGAATCATATATAGTTTTCCATTAAACATCCCGCTTAACTAAAAAACTAGGGGTAATGTTGGGTCATGATATTTCTCCTATTTTGGGTAGGTATATTGGGCCCATTTATCGATTTTAATATGTTAGGCTTTTATAATTAAGCCGTGGGGCTCTTTGAGCCCATTTATTATCAACAACTTTATTTAATCCTATTGACCGGCCTGGTTCGTTGGATTAACCCATTGGGTCATTTAATATCTATTACTTTGACTTGTAATGATGATATAGTATGACAACCGACCAAGATATTTGCCATGCATTAATGTGGATGGGATTATAATTCATACGTGGTGCAAATAGTGGCCAAGAGCAGTGGATGAACTCCATGCAGTCGGTTGAACCCATCAGATCAGGGGGATATGTCAGGTGATAGTGGGCGGCACGATAATCCAAGCAAAGATATTATTTCTTAGTGAGTAAGTCTTCACAAGGAGGTACGTTTCATTCATATATACACATTCACACAACATATAGAACATGATCACTCTCAATACACTAAATTCTATTATCCTCTTGAGTTAACTTTGTGAACAGACATACTTACTCTCACGCCTGAGCTATCCCCTCTGGGTCCCTACCATCAAGCTTGTGGTGTTTGTCGTGTTTACTGTGCAGGATCAAGACGTCTTTCGTGATTGGGACGTGGAGAAAGATCTTGGCGTTAACAAAGTGTAATTGGGGACATGGGTTGTGTGGGCCCAAGTGCAAAATTAGGGTTCACATAACTTAATTGAATTAAATGCACAATTAGGATTTCATGACCTCATTAAATATGCAAATTAGGGTTCACATAACTTAATCGAATGAAGACAGAAAAGTCAGAAATAAATGTGCTAGACCTTGGAGAAGCCTCCACGTGTCCCGAGGCAAAAGGCTCGTGGAGGCGGTTCATTTTGGGAATTGATTGAGGGATTGGATTGGTGGCTAGAAGGACAGGACGATCTGGGCATTACTCTGATGATTAAAGGGTATTTCTGAAATTTTCTTGAAGGTATGTGCCTGACACATGACCACTTTTCAGAAAACCCTATAAATACCCCTTACATTCCATTGGGAAGGGGACCTCTCTTGAAATGCAAGACTTGGACTCTTGGAAGATCGAAGAACCTGAACATTCTCTCTCAACACTCAAGAAGACTCTTGTAATACCAATAACCCTAACAAGGTTTTCGGATTCTAGGAGTGGAAGGACTCAAGAAGAAGGCTCTTAGAATCCCAATAACCCTAACATGGTTCTCGGATTCTAGGAGTTCTGCCACGTTTCGTTGGAGTAATCACCCATCTGTTCTTCTCCCCTCTTCAATCAATCAACCAATTAATTACGTGCTCTTCGTGGATTTCTCTCCTCCTCAGCCAATACGAAACCCTAACTAGCAAGACGCGATTTCCTTGCCCACAGGTTGTAATTTAAAATTTATTATATTGAAAGTTGAGGATAATATGGAAATTATAAAAATATTACTTATTCCAATTTCTTTTATGTCTAAATCAGACCAATTTTGGACGAAAAACTTTGGCAGGAAAAGTGGCAAACTTTTCTATCTATTTCTTTTCCTTTTCGTTTATTAAAAAACTCAGAAACATAGAAATTGAAAAGAAAACTTAAATTTTCCATCCATTTTCTTTTCTTTTCTGTCCATTTTAAAACTCAGAAACATAGTGTTAGAGCCTACAATTGTAAATGCTTATTTCACAAGTTAGGTCAATAATATTTGCATAAGTTAAACGAATTGCTTAAGTTAAACGAATTGTTTAAGTTAGGCCTTGAAAAATATGATTATGGGTTGGTTTAAGTTTAGAAAATATGGATATGGTTCCATTTAAAAACTAAAATCATATTACATATTTTTAATATGAGTTGTGTGGATTGGAACCATATGTTTATGGTTCAAATATAAGTCGACTCATATTTTAAATTTCAAACTTATCTTTATTATGATCCAATTAAATAAATTATTATTAGATATATCATGTATACATAATCACTAAGTATTTTATTTTTTTAGGGTGGGGGTGGAGAGACGGGGTGTATACATAATCAATAAATATTTTTTTTGGGAAATTTGAAATTTGGTAAAGGGGTGTATACATAATCAAGAAATATATTTTTTTTGGGGGGTAGGGGTAGGGGTAGGGGTAGGGGTAGGGGTAGGGGTAGGCGGGGTGGGGGTATATACATAATCAGTAAATAAATTTTTTTTGAGAGGGTCGAGTGGGCGTGGGGTGGGGGTTGTATACATAATCATTGAATTTTTTGGGGGGAGGCTGTGACGCCCCCAAAATAGGTATACATCACCCATTCCAAGTCGCCAAATACATGGTACAGAAATAAATACAACTTCAGTAATACAATTATCGTGCAAAATACGACAACACATATACTGTGAGTTTGAATACAGCTATTGTCTAATAGAGAGTATACAAACTCAAAAGGAGTCCTCATTATAATTATTGATACACTATTTTACAAAATAGTGAGGACTACTAATACAACTATCCTGAACCATCACTCTATACCCCGGCTAGTTCCTGCTATGTTCTCACCTCTTGAGAAAAATGGAACAAAAAGGAAATGGGTGAGCTCAACTAGCCCAGTAAAGAATATTATGACTAAGATAATATACAATAATTTATCATTAGTCTTCAACAGGGAAAAATCTGATAAAATATAATAGACAACAAGTTTTAGATCAACAACTGCAGCGGAACAACAATCCATTAAAATAGTCAAGTAGAGAAAGAATTCTACTATCTTCTAAGATTTAAAAGTCCATCATCAATATTTTATCCCTGTAACATCAATTAGTATAAATCTTGAATCAAATATTCATCTTTGCAATACAGGCCAAAGATATTCATTTTTATCACCAGTTGGTCATGTTCATCTCAACACCTGTTCATCTTTACACTACGGGCCAAAGATATTCATTAGGTAATCATTCATGTTTGCACTACAGCCAAATATATTCATCGATTAATTATTCATCTTTTGTACTACGGGCCAAAGATATTCAAGAATATCATCATTTAGGATTCGAGGATGATGAAAATATCTTAAAGAAAACGAATCCAAAGAGATAAAAGATCAAAGATTAGGGATTCGTACTTTAGTTTATCCAAGTTCAAAAATACTTTATAATAATCAAATGTGGAACAAAATTCAAGAATAAAGATCAAAACATGGATACAATCAAAGATAGTAACCATAATAGACAACTTGGACAAAGAAAAGAAAATTTCATTTTTTCTGTGAATAGTACCGTATTCGTGAATAAAGGCCGAGTATCGCTGAATAAGAACTCCAACACAAAAAGGTAAAAATTCTACAATAAAATCCATACCAATATTTTGGTATAATGATATTGAAAGAATAACATCATTATGAAGAAAATAACATCTCTTACCTCAAAATAACAGTACTTCTGATCGGAATATCGATATAAGGCTAAAGGAAACTTGCACTGATGAATAACAACTCACAAAATATCTAAATACTCACAAAATATGTAAGACCCCAACTTTTATGAATAAAGATTAATTTCTCTCGAAGTATATTTTTAAATATTATGGTGTGGATATAATATAATGTTATAGTTGTGGGTAATATTTACAAATTTTGTAAAGTAAGCAAGTGGATATATAATATTCGATTGGTCGGGGAATATTCGTTTTAACAGGAAATATTCGTACGACGACACAATCATTGGTGGACCCCACAACGGAAGTATTATCGTAGTAAGAAAACGACATAATTATCTTTTTATAAAAATAACGGCGAAAGTGTTACCGTTAAAACTGTTGAACTACCCGGTAGTAAAAGTACAGTAATACGCGTGGTTGCATAGTAGCACACGGTATTGGTTATATTGATGCTTAAGTGAGAAGTCACTCAGTAATACTCAATTATTGCAACGGTAATTACTGCATCATATCTCTTGTGACGCCCCCAAAATAGGTATACAACACCCATTCTGAGTCGCCAAATACATGGTACAGAAAGCAAACTACAACTTCAATAATACAATTGTCGTGCAAAATACGACAACACATACTGTGAGTTTAAATACAAATATTGTCTTCTAGACAATATCCACACTCAAATAAGTCCTCATTACAATTATTCAAACACTATTTTACGTAAATAGTGAGGATCTAAATCATCTTTCTAGAACCATCACTCCATACCCCGACTAGATCCTGCTATGTTCTCACCTCCTGAGAAGAAAAATGGAATAAAAACGAAAAGGGTGAGCTCAACTAGCCCAGTAAAGAATATTATAACTAAGATAATATACAACAAATTATCATTAGTCTTCAATAGGGAAAAATCTGATAAAATATAATAGACAACAAGTTTTAGATCAACAACTGCAGCGGAAACAATAATCCATTAGAAGAGTGAAGTAGAGAATGAGTTCTACTATCTTCTAAGATTTAAAAGTCCATCATCAATATTTTATCCCTGTAACAACAATCAATATACATCTTTAATCAAATATTCATCTTTGCACTACTACAGTGCCAAAGATATTCATTTGTATTACCAATTGGTCATGTTCATCTCAACACTGCTCATCTTTGCACTACGGCCAAAGATATTCATCGATTAATCATTCATCTTTGCACTACAAGCCAAAGATATTCAAGAATATCATCATTTAGGACCGAGGATGATGAAAAATATTTTAAAGAAAACGAATCCAAAGGAGACGTAAGGACAAATAGTAGGGATTCGTATAACAGTTTATCCAAGATCAATAATACCCCATAATAACCAATTTTGTAACATAATTTCAAAAATAAACATCAAAACATGGATACAATCAAAGATAGTAACCATAATAGACATCTTGGACAAAAAGAAGAAAATTTTATTTTTCGGTGAATAGTGTTGTATTCGTGAATAGTGCCGTATACGTGAATAGTAACCTCGACACAAAAAGTTCCAAATTTGATAAAAAGTTCAAACCAATATTTTGGCATAATGATATCGAAAGAAATAATATCATTTATGAAAAAAATAACATCCCTTACATCAAAATAACCGTACTTCTGACTAAATTTCGGATATAAAGCCGAGTGAAACTTGCACGGAATAACAACTCTCAAGGTATCAAAATACTCACTAAAATACGCTCGACAATATAGAGAGAAAGAAAACTTGTTTCTGGTGTGATTTTCAATTCTAACCTAAGCGTCTTTTATAGAAAAATGCTAGAACGCCATAGGAGACTAAAATAATAGAATATTATTTTTAATCAACTTTCTTCCACGCCAACTTATTTGAATCAGCTAGCATGCCCATTTTGAAAAATTCCCAGCAGCCCACATGCATTCCACACCAACCAAAATGGGTCCCACCCAATTAAAAATTCATTTTATTTTCCGAAACTTCAGTAATTCATAGAAAATAGTCCGTTTATCAGAAAAATACGAATTTTATGTCCATTCTGCCTGAAATCGAATTCTCTACAACTTTGTAGCTTTGAGTTTTTCCAAATTCCAAACATAAAATATACAAAATCCACAAACGGGTGATTTTTAATACTTCTACACCGACAAAATATTGATAAAATACCTCAGCATTAATTCCTTCATTTTTATCCACATAAAAATAAATATATCCACATAAAATAAATATTTCCTTATCATATAAATCAATAATTAATTATTCACAAATAATATTACGAATCACAATTATGACAACCAGTTCTCCCGAAGAAAGGGGGGGCCAATAAGAATTTCTCCTTCATCTGGCGCAATTAGGGTGACTAAACCTCTCCTCGATGTAACTTTCTAGACATTGCCAATAATGTTATCTAATAATATTATTCAAATAATATGAATTATTGATCCGATAATAGAAATATCATCAAAATGATAATTATTGAAACTACAATAATATAAAATATCAACGCAACAATTATTGAATCAATAAAATAAAATATTGAATAAGAATTATCGTAAATAATTATTGAGTAGTGCCTTCACGTAAGAATCAATAATTCAACAATCTTTGTGTGATACCGGTGCTACTACTCAACCACGCCAGACATCGATTTTAACCACCGTATGCCAACAAAGTTAACTGGTAACATAACTACGCCAATTATTTATAAAACTCAAACTTGTCATTTTTTTCATCCGATAGCTTATTCTATTATGGGGCCCACAATGATCATACGCTGCATTTAATATTCCCCGACAACAAGAATATTCCACGACCAAACGAATATTTTCCGATAACAATGATTATTTTATAACCACTTGCTTATTTTTCAAAATTTGCACATTTCACCCATAACCAAAATATTATATCAATTTAACACCTTATTATTCGCAATAATAATTAGAAGAAATTCGATTTTATTTATAATAAGTTGGGGTCTTACAACCTCCCCTCATTATGAAATTTCGTCCTCGAAATTGACATACATACCTGGTGTTTCGAAAAGGTGAGGATACCTCGCTTTCATTTCTGATTCCAACTCCCAGGTCATTAATTCAATAGCATGGTTTCTCCACAAAACCTTAACTTGTGGTATAACCTTCGTGCGTAGCACATGCTCTTTCCTATCCAAGATCTTAACAGGTACTTCTTCGTACATTAAATCTTCGGCTATCTCGTCTGGTTCTAAAGCAATAATATGGTTCGGGTCTTTCACATATTTACGAAGCATAGATATATGAAAAACATTATGAACACGAGACATGTTTAGAGGTAATGCGAGTCTATAGGCCACATTTCCTATTCGGTCAAGAATCCCAAATGGACCCACAAATCGTGGATTGAGCTTTCCTCTCTTTCCAAATCTTGTAACTCCCTTCCATTGAGCAACACATAACAATACATGATCCCCGATATTAAATTCCACGTCCTTTCGATGAATATTAACATAACTCTTTTGTCGATCTTGTGAGGTTTGAATACGTTGTCGAATCATTTGGATCTTTTCTGTAGTCATACATACTAATTCTGGTCCCAACAACATTGTTTCTCCCACCTCGTCCCAACATACTGGAGAACGACACTTTCGTCCATACAATGCCTCAAATGGAGCCATGCCTATACTTGCTTGATAACTGTTGTTGTAGGAGAATTCCACCAGTGGCAAGTACTTATCCCAACTTCCTTTGAAATCTAGAACACAGAGTCTTAATAGATCTTCAAGGGTTTGAATAGTCCTCTCGATTATTCGTCTGCTTTTGAGGATGGTATCTCAATCGAATCGTAAATCTGCGCTCATAGCTTTCGCAAAGCTAACCCAAAATCTTGAAGTGAATCTTGGGTCACGATCCAAAACTATGGATACTGGCATGCCATGCAATCTCACAATCTCATTCACGTATATACGAGCAAGACGTTCAAGGGAATAAGTTTCTCGTATCGGCAAGAAATGGGCAGACTTGGTTAATCTATCAACAATAACCCAAATAACATCTATGCCTTGAGAAACTTTGGGAAGACCTGTAACGAAATCCATGGTAATGTGTTCCCACTTCCATTTCGGAATCTCAAGTGGTTGTAATGGACCCTTTGGCACTTGATGCTCCGCCTTTACACGTTGATAGGTTAAACACCTCGAGGTAAACTCCGCGGTCTCTCTCTTCATATTGCTCTACCAAAATGTGTGTCAAATATCATGATACATTTTGGTACTCCCATGATGGATTGCAAACGGTGTGTTGTGTGCCTCCATCATGATTCTATGCTTCAAGTCAGAGTCGTTAGGAACACAAAGTCTAGAGTTGACTCGAAGTATTCCTTCTTCATCGATTTTTGCTTCTGGAATAACTCCTTCTTGCACTTTCTTCTTCATACGTATCAGCTCCATGTCTGTAGCTTGAGCAGCTTTAACTTTATCAATTAAAGTTGGTTCTACTCGTATGTTTGATATCATCACGTGGGTACTTGGAGCCTTTAACTCTATCTCCATCCTTTGCAAGTCATACAAAATGGGCCTTTGTGTTAACAACATTGCACTCGTACCCGCATATGATCTTCTACTCAATGCTTCAGCTACTATGTTCGCTTTTCCAAGATGATATTGAATAGTGTGATCATAATCTTTCAACAGTTCAAGCCAACGTCGTTGCCGCATGTTGAGTTCTTTTTGGGTGAAGAAATATTTGAGGCTTTTATGGTCCATATAAATCTCCACTTTCTCCCCATACAAGTAGTGTCTCCAAATTTTCAACGCGAATACGACTGCTGCCAACTATAGATCATGAGTAGGATAATTCCTCTAATATTATTTGAGTTGTCGTGAGGCATAGGCTATGACTTTCCCATGTTGCATGAGAACACATCCTAACCCTTTGCCTGAAGCATCGCTGTAGATAACAAATCCATCAGTACCAGATGGTATTTCCAGAACAGGTGCCGAAATAAGTCTCCTCTTGAGCTCTTGGAAACTCTTCTCGCATTCCTCGCTCCATACGAATTTTGTATCTTTCCGAGTCAGCTGAGTTAACGGAGTAGCGATTCGAGAAAATCCTTCCACGAATCTCCGATAATAACCAATTAAGCCCGTAAAGTCACAGACTTTGGCCACCGACTTCCTGCTTGATTCTAACTTTGTCTTCGCTTCAATCTTCACGTCAATGATACTCCATGTTTTGACACCACGTGCCCAAGGAATACTACTTCCTCAAGTTAGAACTCACATTTCTTCAGCTTGGCATAAAGCTTGTTTTCACGAAGCCTTTCAAGTATCAGCTTCAAATGGTGCTCATGATCTTCACGGCTTTTGGAATAGATGAGGATGTCATCAATAAAGACAACAACGAACTGATCCAAATATACCTTGAATACTCGATTCATTATATCCATGAAAGCAGAAGGAGCATTAGTCAGTCCAAAAGACATGACTAAGAATTCATAATGCTCGTACCAAGTTCTGAAAGCAGTCTTTGGAATATCCTCAGTTTTAATCTTCAGCTGATGGTATCCAAAACGAAGATCGATCTTTGAAATGAATTTTGCTCCTTGTAACTGGTCAAATAGGTCATCAATGAGAGGTAGCGGATACCTATTCTTGATGGTGACATGGTTCAATTCTCGGTAGTAAATACAAAGTCGCATACTCCCGTCTTTCTTCTTTACGAATAAAAGAGAGCACCCCAAGGAGATGTATTAGGGGCGAATAAACCGATGTCTAATAACTCCTGTAGTTGGACTTTTAACTCCTCGAGTTCAATAGAGCCATTCGATATGGGGTTTTAGAAATGGGCTTTAGTACCTTGCCTCAAGGTTAATAAAGAATTCAACATCGTGTTCGGGGTAGACCGGGAAGCTCTTCAGGAAATACATCAGGAAATTCTCTAACCACAGAAATATTATTCAAATCTGACTTGTCTCTGTTCAAATCCATAACATGGGCTAAGAAAGCTTGACATCCGTCTTTCAATAAACGAATAGCTTTGTGGCTTGATATGAGAGTGACTGATTTTAGTGGTTTAGTAGTTTGAATTCGTATGACAGGTTGGTTAGGAATATAAAAACTAATAACCTTACGAAAATAATCAATTTTAGCATGATGAGTGGTTAACCAATAAATTCCTAAAATCACATCAAAAGCAAGTATCTTTAAAGAGATAAGATCAACAGGTAATGTGATAGTGCCAACTTGGATCATGCAAGATTTATAAATTGTAGATGTAACGAAGGTTTCACCCAACGGAGTTTCAACAGATAAGTCAAAGTCCAATTTCTCCGGAGTCAAGTTTAAACGTTGAGCACAAGCAGGAGAGATAAAAGAATGGGTAGAACCCAGATTCTAGTAAGGTATAAACTTCGCAAGAGTTCAAGATTAGCTTACCCGTGATCACCTCGCTCGGGTTCCTCACGCTTTGGCCGATCACGACAAACGCTTCTTCCAGAACCGGCCGATTTCGACTAATCCGGATACCCCTTGAGTCACCATCCCGTTGAACTTGGTTTTGCTACAAAATAATCCCGAGCTATGTGGCCTTCCTTTCCACAAATTGTAACATACCTAGGATTGTTTTGGACAATTGGGGTGATCGATATGTCCCTCTTCCCGCATTTGTAACATCTAATCAAGGCCGTTCTCCTCCCTAGAATTTATTGTTGGTCTTTGGTGCTTCACCGATGTCTTCCCGTCATTGTTGAATCTCCTCTTTCTGAAATAACCACTTGACTCACATCTCCTATTATCATGGCCACGATGACCACCCGAGTGGTTACCGCATTTGTTCGTATTTTTCCCTCCTCGTTGATTATCATCGCTCTGATGACTGTTGTCACTGGTATGACCCTTGTTGTGTCCCTCGATTGAACATACTCACTATCTCGCTCTAATAATTGAGCCCTGTTGACAACATCTGAATACAGAGAAAATTTATGAGAGATAAGATATTGATGAATCTCGGGTTTTAGACCTCTCAGAAACATCCTTGTCATTCGTTCCTCATTCTCTACCAAATGAGGTACAAACCGGGATAACTCAAATGAACTTCGCCTCTTCTTTGGGACATCGCATGTTGTTTTGTTCCACCGATAAACTCTACCTCCTTCATATGATGAATACTTTCGTGAAAGTACTTGTCATTGAATAGTTTCAAATGTTTCCCAAGACATGTTGAGTGCGGCAGTCAGTACGCTTACGACTCCCACCAAGATGATCCGCCTCATCATGGAACATAAAGGTGGCGAATGGAACCTTCTATTCCTCCGTGCATCCCAAGACATCGAATATCTTGGTAATTTGCTTGACCCATGTTTTCGCCTTGATCGGATCCGGCTTTCCAATAAATTTTGGTGGTCTCAACTCCTTGAATCGCTTAGGCCATTGACAGATGCATCGCACGCTTGGTATCACTTCCACCCGTATTTTGTACACGAGTCTCCCTCGTCTGATTTTGCATGAACTGTAAAAAGCTCCTAAATATTCCATCATTCATCGTTTGCTCGGTAGTGTTATTTACAGGAGGAATATTGCCATCCTGTTGCACGTTCTCCTGGTTTATAAATAAAGGTTGTTCCACAGTCTCATATACTCCATTGTTAACGTTCTCAGCAGCCATTCTTAAATACTGCCATAAAACAAGGGTTAATTAAACAAATTAACATATCACATAATATGCCTATATTATGACTGACCAACAAATAAGCTTAAGATAGGACACACTAGCGAAGGATTTACTCATCTCTCCCCTCCTAGTTCTATTCCCCGATCTCCGCCAGAGACCATATCCTAAGCTCGATACTAATCGTGATGCCCCAAAAATAGGTATACAACACCCATTCTGAGTCGCCAAATACATGGTTCAAAAAGCAAACTACAACTTCAATAATACAATTGTCGTGCAAAATACGACAACACATACTGTGAATTTAAATACAAATATTGTTTTCTAGACAATATCCACACTCAAATAAGTCCTCATTACAATTATTCAAACACTATTTTACAGAAATAGTGAGGACTGCTAAAACATCTTTCTAGAACCATCACTCCATACCCCGACTAGATCCTGCTATGTTCTCACCTCCTGAGAAGAAAAATGGAACAAAACGAAAAGGGTGAGCTCAACTAGCCTAGTAAAGAATATTATAACTAAGATAATATACAACAAATTATCATTAGTCTTCAACAGTGAAAAATCTGATAAAATATAATAGACAACAAGTTTTAGATCAACAACTACAATGAAACAACAATCCATTGAAGAGTCAAGAGAGAATGAGTTCTACTATCTTCTAAGATTTAAAAGTCCATCATCAATATTTTATCCTCAGAATAACAATCAATATACATCTTTAATCAAATATTCATCTTTGCACTACAGTGCCAAAGATATTCATTTGTATCACCAATTGGTCATGTTTCATCTCAACACTGCTTCATCTTTTGCACTCGGGCCAAAGATATTCATCGATTAATCATTCATCTTTGCACTCTGTGCCAAAGATATTCAAGAATATCATCATTTAGGACCGAGGATGATGAAAAATATTTTAAAAAAAATGAATCCAGTGACACAGAAGGACAAATAGTAGGGATTCGTATAACAGTTTATCCAAAATCAATAATACTCCATAATAACCAATTTTGTAACAGAATTCAAAAATAAAGATCAAAACATCGATACAATCAAAGATAGTAACCATAATAGACATCTTGGACAAAAAGAAGAAAATTTCATTTTTCGGTGAATAGTGCCGTATTCGTGAATAATGTCGTATACGTGAATAGTAACTCCGACACAAAAAGTTCTAAATTTGATAAAAAGTCCAAACCAATATTTTGGCATAATGATATCGAAAGAAATAATATCATTTATGAAAAAAATAACATCCCTTACATCAAAATAATCGTACTTCTGACTGAATTTCGGATATAAAGCTGACATAAACTTGCACGGAATAACAACTCTCAAGGTATCAAAATACTCACTAAAATACGCTCGACAATATAGAGAGAAAGAAAACTTATTTCTGGTGTGATTTTCAATTCTAACCTAAGCGTCTATTTATAGAAAAATGCTAGAACGCCATAGGAGACTAAAATAATAGAATATTAATTTTTAATCAACTTTCTTCCACGCCAACTTATTTAAATCAATTTAGCATGCCCATTTTGAAAAATTCCCAAAGACCCACATGCATTCCACACCAACCAAAATGGGTCCCACCCAATTAAAAATTCATTTTATTTTCTGAAACTTCAGTAATTCATAGAAAATAGCCCGTTTATCAGAAAAATACAAATTTTATGTTCATTTTGCCTGAAATTGAATTCTCTACAACTTTGTAGCTTTGAGCTTTTTCCAAATTCCAAATATAAAATATCCAAAATCCACAAACAGATGATTTTTAATACCTCTACACCGACAAAATATTGATAAAACACCTCAGCATTAATTCCTTCATTTTTATCCACATAAAAATAAATATATCCATCATTTATATCCACATAAAATAAATATTTCATTATCATATAAATCAATAATTAATTATTCACAAATAATATTACAGAATCACAATTATGACAACCAGTAGCTCCAAGAAAAGGGGGCTTTTTCATAAGAATTTCACCTTATCAAGCCATGAATTAGGTGACCAAACCTCTCCTCGATGAACTTTCTAGACATTGCCAATAATTCTATCTTATAATATTATTCAAATAATATGAATTATTGATCCGATAATGGGAAATATTAAAAGGATAATTATTGAAACTACAATAATATAAAATATCAACGCAAAGACAATTATTGAATCAATAAAATAAAATATTGAATAAAGAATTATCGTAACAATTATTGAGTAGTGCGCCTTCACGTAAGAATCAATAATTCAACAATACTGTGTGATACCGTATGCTATCGTTATGCGACCACACGTACATCGTATTTTAACCAATTAGGTATTCCAACAATTATTAACGGTAAAAACTACATAGATTATTTATAAAAACTCAAACTTGTCGCTTTCTTCATCCGATGCTTATTCTCATTATGGGACCCACAAATGATCGCTACTGGCCGCATAAATATATTCTCTGACAACAATAATATTCCACGACCAAACGTATATTCCCCGACAACAATGATTATTTTATAACCACTTGCTTTTTTTGCAAAATTTGCATATTTCACCCATAACCAAAATATTATATCAATTTAACACCTTATTATTCATAATAATAATTAGAGGAAATTCGATTTTATTTATAATAAGTTGGGGTCTTACATCTCTCATATTATTGATTTGATTATTGTCACAGTATCATTTGCATAATATGTTATATTATTAAATCAATAATTGAGACGACAAAGTTATTCATATTATTAAATTACAATATTTACAATGTCTAGAAGTTCTATCAAGGAGAGGTTTGGTCACCTAATTGCGTGCCAATATAGAGAAATCCTTATTGAAAAGCCCCCTCTTTTCTGGGAACGACCTGGTTGTTAAATATTGTGAGTTATAATATTAATGATGAATAAGTTAGTGTTGATTAAAGATGAATTTTATAGTTCCATTGTGTTGGAATTATTTGTGTTAGTGGAAATCAACATTTGTTTCGATAATAATTGATGTCTGGAGGTTATATTGTTCAATCGGGTATTCGGGGTACTTTTTGTGTCAGATTACTATTCACGAGTTACTATTCATGAGTTACTATTCACGGGGTACTATTCACCAGTAAAATATATTTCTTTTCGGTCCAAATCATTTTTGGGTACAATATTACTCCATGAGGAGATGTGCTAATTTTTCAGACCGTTGGTTGAAATTATAATAGTAAATTAATATGGATCGTTGGTTGAAGATATAATAGTAAATCAATATGGACCGCTAGTGGAAAGTTATAATAGTAAATCAATATGGATAGCTGGTTTAAAGTTTTAATAGTAAATCAGTATGGACCGTTGCTTTAAGTTTTAATAGTAAACCAATATGGATGGTCTGGTTTAAAAGTAAATCAATCTAGACCGTTCATGAATTAGTTACTATTCACCCATTCTCCTATAAATAAAGCTCATTCCTTCATTATTTCTTACTTAATTCAATTGAAACTCTCTAGAGAAAACTATAGAGAAAAGAAGAAAAGTATTCTCGCTACTTCACTACTCTAGTATTCAGCTTTTTCTAAGATAAGGGATATTATTTGTTGTACTCTAAGTGGGGTATTATTTCTTTCGTATTCATGAAGAGAAACTTACATTATTCTATTTTTTATTATTATGTTGGAATAACTTGTATATGCAAAGTACCGCATACATGGTGAAATTCTTCTGTTATTCTATTTTTATTATTCTGTTGGAATAACCTGTTTATGCGAAGTAATGCATACATGGTGAAATTCTTCTAATATTTTGTTCTTTATTATTCTGTCAAAATATCTTGTCTGTGCGTTTACGCCGGACCTGGTTCCATTATTTATTATTCTTTCTAATATCCTGCTTTTATGCGTTTATCTTTAACTCGTTCCATTATTTATTATTCTCATTTAATATCCTCGTCTGCATACGTTCTTACGGGCCTGGTTCCATTATTTATTATTTTATTGGGAATAACTTGTCTGTGCAGTCTATCGCACGCATGGTGAATCCTTCTGTTATTCCATTCTTTATTATTCTGTTGGAATAACCTGTCTATATGGATTACCTCATGCATGGTGAATGATCCTTTATATTCATTCCTTATTAAATTGTGAAAATGATCTGTATACGTGGATTACCGCATGGCGGGTGAAGATCCATTTGCAGTTTCATATATTATATTATACTCAGTTGGTTAAAGTTTTGGCTTCTATACTCCATGAAATTAGTAGAATATCCTGGATAATTGCGCTTCATCCAGTATCTTTTCATGGAAATATTCTTCTGAGCATTCTTGAATTTTACTCCACAAAGTATTATCATGTTAACAATTTGGACGTTATTGAGTTCAGGATAAATTTACTTATTAATCTTTAAAATTTATTCTTGAACTTGTTTTATTGAATTATTATGTCATTTTCATCATCTTCGTGCTTATATTGTAATGAAAGTCATCTTTGGCTTACGTGCATAGATGGACTTAGTATGATTATAACCAGGGATCATTCGGTATAATCATGACATGTAATGTTATAAATGATGTGGTAAAAGTCCTCAGTGGCCTATAATGCATTGATAGACAGTTTTTGGTATGATTATGACCAGGGATTATTCAGTATAGTTATGACCGTTGATGATTTAATGACTATCCTTGACCCGTAATACAGGGATGATTAGATGATGTGGTTTATTTATTAAGCTGAGTCTCAGCGATAAAAATTGATGAAAACATTTTAAATCATAGAAGATAGTAGATATCATGCTCTACTTGACTCTTCTAATGGATTACTTATTCCGCTGCAGTTAAACTTGATGTCTATCGTATTTTATTAGTTTAACATTGTTGAAGACTATTGATAATTTATTCTGCATTATCTTAGTCATAATATTTCTTACTGGGCTAGTTGAGCTCACCCTTTCTTTCACTGTTCTCTTCAGAAAATGAGAATATAGCTATGACGAGTCGGGGAAAGGAGTGACGGTCCAGACGATATCATTAGTAGTCCTCACTATTCTGTTAAATAGTGTGACAATAAATGTAATGAGGACTCTTTTGAGTGTGGATATTGTCTAGATGACAATATTCTTATTAAAACTCTCAGTTTATGTATTATCGTATATTACACGACGGTTGTAGAATTAAGTTTGTATTTATATTATGTACCATGTATTTGGCTACTCAAGATGGGTGATGTATACCTATTTTGGGGGAGGGGGGGTCACAAAATACGCTCGATAATATAGAGAGAGAAAGAGAGAAAACTTATTTCTGGTGTGATTTTCAATTCTAACTAAGCACCCTATTTATAGGAAAATGCTTAGAACGCCATAGCAGACTAACGTGCTACTTGATGGCTTTACCTGCTACTATTCAAGCCCACCACTTTTGAAAATAAATTCCAGCACATTTCATTTTTCACCAACCAAAAGTGGGCCCCACCATATTTTTAATAAAAACATTTATTTTCGAAACTTCAATAATTCATAATAAATAGCCCTTTTATCAGAAAAAATCGAATCTCATGTCTATTCCATAGGAAATTAAATTCTCTACAACTTTGTAAGGTTAAGTTTTTCCAAATTCCAAACGAAAAATGATCGAAATCCACATACGATTTATTTTCAAAACCTCCATTCCAGGCAAAATCTTGATAAAACACCTCAAAGATTAATTCCTTCATTTATAACCACGGTAAATATATCTATCATTTATATCCACATAAAATAAATATTTCCTTATCATATAAATCAATAATTAATTATTCACAAATAATATCACGAATCACAATTATGACAACCAAAGTCGCTCCTGTGAAAGAGGGGCTTTCCGATAAGGATTTCTCCTTATTGGCCGCAATTAGGTGACCAAACCCCTTTCCTGATGTAACTTCCTTAGACATTGTCAATAATGCTATCTAATAATATTATTCAAATAATATGAATTATTGATCCGATAATGGAGATATTGTCGGTTGATAATTATTGAACAACAATCATATAAAATATCAACGCAAAGAATTATTGAATCAATAAAATAAAATATTGAACAAGAATTACCGTAACAATTATTGAGTAGTACTTTCTTACGTAAGAATCAATAATTCAAAAATCTGTGATAATACCGCGCGTCTTCTTTATGCGACCACGCGTATTATTGTATTTTAACCATCGGCATTCCAACAATGTTAATTGGTAATAACTACGCCAAGTTATTTATAAAAACTCAAACTTGTCATTTTCTTCATCCGACCGCTTTCCATTATGGGGCCCACACAAATAGGCATACCAGTCGAACAAATATTCCCAAGCGGCAAGAAGAATATTCCACGACCAAACGAATATTCCCCGACAACAATGAATATTTTATAACCACTTGCTTATTTTGCAAAAAATTGCATATTTCACCCATAACCAAAATATTATATCAATTTAACACCTTATTATTCACAATAATAAATAGAGGAAATTCGATTTTATTTATAATAAGTTGGGGTCTTATAACCTCTCCTCCTTATGAAATTTCATCCTCGAAATTAACGTACGTACTTGGTGTTTCGAAAAGGTGAGGATAACTCTCTTTCATTTTTGATTCCAACTCCCAGGTCATTTCTTCAATAGCACGGTTTCTCCACAAAACCTTAACTTGTGGTATAACCTTGGTGCGTAGGACATGCTCTTTCCTATCCAAGATCTTAACAGGTACCTCCTCGTACGTTAAATCTTCGGCTATCTCGTCTGGTTCTAACTTAATAATGTGGTTCAGGTCTTTCACATATTTACAAAGCATAGATATGTAAAAATATTATGAACACAAGACATGCTTGGAGGTAATGCGAGTCTATATGCCACATTTCCTATTCGGTCAAGAATCTCAAATGGACCAACAAATCTTGGATTGAGCTTTCCCCTCTTTCAAAATCTTGTAACTCCCTTCCATGGAGCAATACGTAACAATATATGATCCCCAATATTAAATTTCACATCCTTTCGATGAAGATCCGCATAACTCTTTTGTCGATCATGTGCCATTTATATACGTTGTCGAATCATTTGGATCTTCTCTGTAGTCATTCGTACCAAATCTGGTCCCAACAATGTTGCTTCTCCCACCTCATCCCAAAGATCTTTGGAGGCGACACTTTCGGCCCATACAATGCTTCAAATGGAGCCACACCTATACTTGCGATAATGTTGTTGTAGAAGAATTCCACCAATGGTAGGTATTTATCCCAACTCCCTTTGAAATCTAGGACACAGAGTCTTAATAGATCTTCAAGAGTTTGAATAGTCCTTTCTGATTGTCCGTCCGTTTGAGGATGGTATGCCGAACTGAATCGTAAATCCGTGCTCATATCTTTCTGCAAGCTAACCCAAAATCGTGAAGTGAATCTTGGGTCACGATCCAAAACTATGGATACTGGCATGCCATGCAATCTCACAATCTCATTCACGTACATACGAGCAAGACGTTCAAGGGAATAAGTCTCCCGTATAGGCAAGAAATGGGCAGACTTGGTTAATCTATCAACAATTACCCAAATCGTATCTATGCCTTGATCACCTATACTTGCCTGATAACTGTTATTGTAGGAGAATTCCACCAATGGTAGGTATTTATCCCAACTCCCTTTGAAATCTAGGACACAGAGTCTTAATAGATCTTCAAGAGTTTGAATAGTCCTTTCTGATTGTCCGTTTGAGGATGATATGCCGAACCGAATCGTAAATCCGTGCCCATAGATTTCTGCAAGATAACCCAAAATCGTGAAGTAAATCTTGGGTCACAATCCGAAACTATGGATACTGGCATGCCATGCAATCTCACAATCTCATTCACGTACATACGAGCAAGACGTTCAAGGGAATAAGTCTCCCGTATAGGCAAGAAATGGGCAAACTTGGTTAATCTATCAACAATTACCCAAATCGCATCTATGCCTTGAGAAACCTTGGGAAGACCTGTAACAAAATCCATAGTAATGTGTTCCCACTTCCATTTCGTAATCTCAAGTAGTTCTGATGGACCCTTTGGCACTTGATGCTCCGCCTTTACATTGCCGAGTTAAACACCTCGAGATAAACTCCGCGATCTCTCTTCATATTACTCCACCAAAATGTATGTCGAAGATCATGATACATTTTGGTACTCCCAAGATGGATTACAAACGGTGTGTTTTATGCCTCCATCATGATTATATGCTTCAAGTCAGAATCGTTAGGAACACAAAGTCTGGAGTTGACTCAAAGTATTCCTTCTTCATCGATTCTTGCTTCTGGAATAACACCTTCTTGCACTTTATTCTTCATACGCATCAGCTCCATGTCTATAGCTTGAGCATCTTTAACTTTATCGATTAAAGTCGGTTCTACTCATATGCTTGATATCATCACGTGGGTACTTGGAGCTTTTAACTATATCTCCATCCTTTGCAAGTCATACAAAATGGGCCTTTGTGTTAACAACATTGCTCTCGTACCCGCATATGATCTTATACTTAATGCGTCAACTACCACGTTTGCTTTTCCAGGATGATATTGGATGGTATGATCGTAATCTTTCAACAGCTCGAGCCAACGTCGTTGCCGCATGTTGAGTTCCTTTTGGGTGAAGAAATATTTGAGGCTTTTATGATCTGTATAGATCTCCACTTTCTCCCTAAACAAGTAGTGTCTCCAGATCTTCAATACGAAAACGACTGTTGTTGCCAACTCCAAATCATGAGTAGGATAATTCCTCTCATAATCCTTGAGTTGTCGCGAGGCATAGGCTATGACTTTCCCATGTTATATGAGAACACATTCTAACCCTTTGCCTGAAGCATCGCTGTAGATAACAAATCCATCCGAACCAGATGGTATTGTCAGAATAGGTGCCGAAATGAGTCTCCTCTTGAGTTCTTGAAAACTCTTCTCACAATCCTCGCTCCAACCTAATTTTTTTTATCTTTACGAGTCAGTTGAGTTAACAGAGTAGCGATATATTCAAGAAAATCCTTCCACGAATCTCCGATAGTAACCAGCTAAGCCCAGAAAGCTACATACTTCGGTCACCAACTTTGGTTGCTCCCAACTTTGTATGGCTTCAATCTTCGCCGGGTCGACAGATACTCCATGGTTTGACACCACGTGCCCAAGGATTGCTACTTCCCCAAGCCAGAACTCGCATTTCTTCAGCTTGGCATATAGCTTGCTATCACGAAGCCTTTGCAGTACCAGCTTCAAATGGTGCTCATGATCTTCACGGCTTTTTGGAATAAATGAGGATGTCATCAATAAAGACAACAACGAACTGATCCAAATATTCTTTGAACACACGGTTCATCATATCCATAAAAGTAGCAGGAGCATTAGTCAATCCAAAAGACATGGCTAAGAATTCATAATGCCCGTACCGAGTTCTGAAGGCAGTCTTTGGAATATCCTCAGTTTTAATCTTCAAATTTGATGATATCCGAACGAGGATCGATATTTGAAAAGAATTGTGCTCTTGCAACCGTCAAACAAATCACAATGCGAGGTAACGGATACCTATTCTTGATGGTGACATGGTTCAATTCTCGATTAGTCAATACAAAATCGCATACTCTCGTCTTTTTCTTCTTTCTGAATAACACAGAGCACCCCAGGAGAGATGTACTAGGACGAATGAAACCGATGTCCAACAACTCCTGAAGTTGGACCTTTAACTCCTGAAGTTCAATAGGAGCCATTCGATATGGGGTTTTAGAAATGGGCTTTATACCAGGTTCAAGGTAAATAAAGAATTCAACTTCACGTTCTGGGGGTAGATCGGGAAGTTCTTCAGGAAATACGTCAGGAAATTCATTAACAATAGAAATATTATTCAAATCTGACGTATTTTTGTTCAAGTCCGTGACATGGGCTAAGAAAGCTTGACATCCATTTTTCAATAAACGAATAGCTTTATGGCTTGATATGACAGTGATTGACTTTAGTGATTTTGTTTTTTGAATTCGCATAATAGGTTGGTTAGGAATATGAAAACTAACAACCTTACGAAAACAATCAATTTTAGCATGATGAGTGGTTAACCAATCAATCCCTAAAATCACATCAAATGCAAGTATTTTCAACGAAATAAGATCGGCAGGTAATGTTATGGTTCCAAATTAAATCAAACAAGATTTATAAATAGTAAATGTAATGAAAGTTTCTCCTAACGGAGTCTCAACAGATAAGTCAAGGTCTAATTTCTCCAGAGTCAAGTTCAAACATTGAGCACAAGCAGGAGAGATAAAAGAATGGGTAGAACCGGTATCTAATAAGGTATAAACTTCGCAAGAGTTTATGATTAGTTTACCCGTGATCACCTCGTTCGGGTTTCTTACTTTTTGGCCGATCCACGATAAACGCCTCCTCTTGAACCAATCACTTTGTTTTGTTTGTAGTCGCCTTTGGTGTCGCCGTCCCCGAATTGGACTTGACTTATTCTACGGATAAAACCGGGCTATATGATCGCTTTTTCCACAAATCAAAACACACTTGGAAGACTATGAATAGTTTGGACTTATGTGTCCCTCCTCTCCGTGATCAGAAGATCTAACCGGCGGTCGTTTCTCCTCCCCCTAGAATTTGTTGTTCGTCTTTGGTCTTTTCTTTGATGTCTTTCGTCATTGTTGAATCTCCTCTTTTCGAAATTTCCACTGACGCACCTCTCCTATTATCATGGCCCACGATTACCACCCGAGTGGTTCTTTGCTTTTGCTCAGATTCTTTCCTCCTCCCATTGGTTATCATCGCTTCGCGATGATGATCATTTATTCTGCAGATGACCCCGATTGTGGTCCCTCGGTTGAGCATATTCATTATCCCGCTCTAATAATTGAGCCATGTTTACAACATTTGAAGATAAAGAAAATTTATGAGAGATAAGATATTGCCGAATCTCGAGTTTTAGACCTCTCAGAAACATCCTCGTCATTCGTTCCTCATTCTCTACCAAATGAGGTGCAAACCTGGATAACTCTGCAAAAGGAACCTTCTGTTCCTCCGTGCATCCCAAGACATCGAATATCTTGGTAATATGTTTGACCCACATTTCCGCCTTAATTGAATCTGGCTTTCCCGCAAATTCTAGTGGTCCCAACTCCTTGAACTGCTTGGCTGTGACAAGCCGCGTATTGCTATCATTTCCACCCGCATTTTGTGCACGAGTCTCCCTCGTCTGATTTTACATGAACTGCAAAAAGCTTCTAAACATCACATCATTCATCATTTGTTCGGTAGTGTTGTTTATAGGAGGAATATTGCCTTCCTGTTGCACGTTCCCCTAGGTGGTGATTAAAGGTGTCTCCACTGTCTCATTCACTCCATTGTTAATATTTCCCGCTGCCATTCTTAAATACTTCCATAAAACAAGGGTTAATTAACAAATTAACATATCACATATTAACCATATGCTCTGACTGACCAACCAAATAACAAATAAACTTAGTCAGGTCATACTAGCGAAGGAATTCCCCGTCTCTTCTCTCCTAGTTCTTGTCTCACATCTCATCCAGGGATCATATCCCTAAGCTTTGATACTAACTGTGATGCCCCCAAAATAGGTATACATCACCCATTCTAAGTCGCCAAATACATGGTACAGAAACAAATACAACTTCAGTAATATAATTGTCACTACTACAAAATACTAAATAGACAACACTTAAACCACAACGTTTTTTATAAAAACATTGTAGTATTTTTTTTTACAACGTTTTTAAAAAAAACGTTGTAGATATATATGCAAAAATGTTATCTATTTAAAAGGGCATTTTTTTGGTTTTAACTAGATAACATTTTTTTTAAAAAACGTCATCTATGAAGAAAAACACGGAGCTCAAGTGATAGCTTAAAATTAAAAGACATACTGTTTTTCTCTCTAAGGCTTGTCCGTTTCGTTCTTTTTCTCTCTGTGCTCGGTTTGGTTCTTTTTCTCTCTGTGCTCGACACTTTGTTCCCTCTCTTCAGTTTTCTTCTCTCGCTTTCGTTTTTTCGTTTCTCTCTTCGCTCTTCTCTCTATCTCGCTTCTTTGTTTGTGTCTCCGCTCGATTTGATGATCGCGATTATGAAAGGAGGAAACATCGACCGCCCATTAAATCGAAAGTCTGGTGTGTCAATGCCGCCATTCTTTGGCGATGTTTGTAGAGAAATTGGGAGTTGCTAATCTTTGCCATAATTTGGTTTCTCCTCAAAATCTCGCCATTTTTGAAGCTTCAGGAATCGTTGAGGAGCTTTAATTCGGTTTGTTTCACGGTTTCAAGTATGGAATTCGAGGTTTTGGTTTGAGAAATTTGGATAAATCTAGGGCTTTTATGGCGTCTCTTGGATCTCAAACTCCCCGTTAATGATGCCTTTTTCTCGGATAAATCTAGGGCTTTTACGGTGTTGGTGGCGATCTCCGGCCGGTGTTAGAAGGCTATCTGCGACTCTTGGGCTCGAACGTTTCCATCGAAAGATCGCGACTATGGGTATAGTCAGCTCTTTTGTATTCAATTGTTGTATATTTCGTGTTTTTTGATTGTGAAAACAGATACAATTTTTTTTTATTTGCTCCGGTGACAAATGTTGAGAAAGCATGATGTTGTTGGCAAATTTGTTGAGTTCTATGGTAATTTCATGTTCATGAAATTGAGTGACTAGGTTCACTTGAAGTTCAGTTCTTTATATATCTATCTGTCATCTTTAAGGTTTAATTCTCTTTTTATGTGCATACAGGTGAAGGTATGGGCAAATTGTCACTAGCTGATAGGGCTACTATTGCAAATATGTCACCCGAGTATGGAGCAACTATGGGGTTTTTCCCTGTAGATCATGTTACATTGCAATATCTTAAATTAACTTGAAGAAGTAATGAGAAAGTGAGTTATCTCTTAATGTTTCACTTGTATATGTTTGATATATACCGAGTTTTGTTGGACCCTTAAATGTGATTTTTTTCATTATTTCTTCACCACTTTTCCTAGCTTCCAAACAGAAAATGCTTTATCTTTGTGGTTTATGTTTATTTAATTCTGAACAAATGTTTTGCTATGAAATATAACAAATTATCAAAACTGAATTGTGAAATTGTCTAATGCAAGCCCTAGCTATTTTGTAAGTATTTATTTCTGTATGATTATATTTTTGGTTGGATGTAATTTATGAGCCTAACCTTTTTTGCGAGCGGTTGAATGACAATCAACTAGTTGGTATCCCTACCGAACTTGGTAAATTGGAGCGACTTTTTGAATTGTGAGTCTTGACATCTTGATTTTCTATATTTTTCCTTTTAAATGACCACTTGTATTAGTTGTTGCTCGGTTATTCTTCCTCGGATTTGTTTCTACTTTTTAGCAACGTGCATGGTACCGCTTTGAATGTATCTATTGGTGATCTTGAGCACCTTCTTACAATCGTAAGAGATGAGTCTACCTTAAAAGCACCTTCTTAATGTGATCTTATTTTCTTGATGATGGTTATATACGGCGTTTCTAATTCTTCGTCATCATTATTATAGGAACTTGAGTTGCAATCATCTTAATGGGATAATCTTTTTCTAGCAATGAATCTTCCTTGCATTATTTTTGCATTCTTTACCTGTAGGATTATTGGCAGAGTTAATTTAACAAGTGCACTTGTTTCTATTAGTTCTGTGAATTAGAAATCTTGAATTATGTGTTATTTATATGTTCCTGCAGTCCTTGCTTAATGTTATGATTCTTTACACAATATTACAAGATGACAAGTATGCTTGACAAAGCTGTTTATTTATATTGCAATTTTGTGAATACTCTTGGCATGGCAAATTGAACTGAATATGTTTAGTGTATGTACTGTCCCCATAGCTGTTTATTTTGTTGCTTTTGTGACGCCCCCAAAATTAGGTATACATCACCCATCTTGAGTCACCAGACATGGTACAGAATTCAAATACAACTTAATAATACAACTGTCGTGTACAATACGACAAAACATAAACTGTGAGTTTGAATACAAATATTGTCTACTAGAGAGTATACAAACTCAAAAGGAGTCCTCATTACAATTATTATAACACTATTTCACAGAATAGTGAGGACTACTAATGCACCATCTAGGACCATCACTCCGTTCCCCGACTCGTCCCAATTTATATTTTCATTTCAAAGAGAAGAGCGATGAAAGAAAGGGTGAGCTCAGATAGCCAAGTAAGAAATATTATGACTAAGATAATGCAGAATAAATTATCATTAGCCTTAAACAGTGTTAAACTGATACAATATAACAAACATCAAGTTTATCTGCAGCAGAACAAGCAATCCATTAAAAGAGTCAAGTAGAGAATAAAATCTACTATCTTTTATGATTTAAAAAGGTTTTTCATCACTTTTATCGCTGGGACTCAGATTAATAAATAATCCACATCATCGAATCACCCTTGCACTACTGACTGCCAAGGATATTCTTTAGTATCACGACCACAATTATCCATGCACTCACGGGCCAAGAATATTTGTGTATTCATTAATGGTCATGATCATGCCAACAATCATCCATCAATGCACTACGGGCCAATGAGGACTTTTACCACATTATTTGTAACATTACTATCCATGATTACACCGGATAATCCCTGGTCATAATCATACCAAGTCCATCTATGCACTAGAGGCCACAGATGACTTTCAATAAAATATAAACATGAGGATGATGACAATGATATAAGAATTCAATAAAACACGTTCAAGAATTAATTTATCCAGAACCAATAACGTCCAAATCACAACATAATACTTCTTTGTGAGTAAAATTCAAGAATGCTCGTAAGAATATTTCCATGAAAAGATATCGATGAAACGCAAATATCAAGGATATTCCACTAATTTCATGGAGTATAGAAGTCAAAGTTTTAACCAACCGAGTATAATAAAGAATGGAATAACAAAAGAAATCACCATGCATGCGCGATAGATCAAGCACTTGCAAGGTTATTCCAACGAGAATAATAAATAATCTAACCAGTCCGGCGTAAAAGAACGCATGTATAGGATATTCCAACGTAATAATAAAGAATGGAACCAGTCCCACGTAAAAACGCATGCATATGATATTCCAATGTAATAATAAAGACTGGAATAATGTAAGAATTTCACCAAGTATAGGGTAGCTCAGCGTATACAAAGTTATTCCAACGTAATAATAAATAATGGAATAACAGAAGTTCTCTTCATGAATACAAAAGAAATATCACCCCTTACATTAGTAGGAGATTGAATACTACAGTAGTGTAGTAACAGAATACTCTTCTTCTTTCTCTCTTATTCTCTCTATAGCTTGAATGAATTCGTGAAAAATAATGAAGAACTAGGTCCCTATTTATAGAAGATTTCTAGCTTAGCACTTGCAATATGAAAAGGAAAGCGGCTTGACGACTGGTGATGTGAAAAGAAAAGTGGTTTGACGCCTGTAATGTGAAACATCAAGTGGTTTGACGCCTGTAATGTGAAACGACAATTGGTTCGACTCCTGTAATGTGAAACGACAATTGATTCAACGCCTGTAATGTGAAACGACAATTGGTTCGACGCCTGTAATATGAAACAACAAGTGGTTTGACGTCTGGTAAAGGTAATTACTATTGGCAAAAGAGACTCTTAGATGATGACATATGGGCCCCCATAGAATAACCAAATTTACCACAAACGTCTCATAATAGACTCTTTATATACATCAAGGATTGAATAAATATTACCACAAATCATTTTATTTTTAATCAACACATATTTAATCTTTCAACAATTATTAATCCTTAATATTATAACTTGTCGTCTCAATTATTGATTTAATAATATAACATATTATACGATGATAATCTTTAAATAATAATTGAATCAATAATATAAGAGATATGATGCATCAATTCTCGTAGCAATAATTGAGTATAACTGAGTGACTTCTCACGTAAAGCATCAATAATCAATACTGTAGCTACTACGCAACCACGCCAGACATCGTGTACTTTTTACTACCGGGTAGTTCAATAGTTTTAACGGTAACACCTCCATTTGTATTTTTATAAAAATATTTTTGTTGTTTTCTCAATCCGACAATAATTCCGTTGTGGGGTCCACTAATGATTGTACTGTCGTATTTTGATATTCTCGACAAAAAAGATTATTCCCCAATTAATCGAATATTATACAACAACTTGCATACTTTGCAAAATTTATAAATATTACCCACAACTATAACATTATATCAAATCCACACCATAATATTTAAAAAAATATTTCGAGAAATTTAAATCTTTATTCATAAAATTTGGGGTCTCACAATCTCCCCTCCTTATGAAATTTCGCCCTCGAAATTTACGTACGTACCTGGTATGCCGAACATGAGGATACCTTGACTTCACTTCAAATTCTAACTCTTGACGTATAACCTTTGAGCGTCGAATATGATCCTTCTTATCCAAGATGTTAACACGTATCTCCTCATACGTTAAATCTTCTGCTATCTCGTCCGGTTCTAAATTAATAATATGGTTCGGGTCTACCACATATTTACGTAACATCGATATGAAAAAAAACGTTCTGAACACGCAACATACTTGGCGGTAAAACGAGTCTATAGGCCACAGTTCCTACTTCATCAAGAATTTTAAATGGGCCAATTAAATCGAGGGTTGAGATTTCCTCTCTTCGTCAATTCTTGCTTTTAGAATAACGCCCTCTTGAACCTTCTTCTTCACATTCATCAGCTCTGAGTATATAGCTTAAGCGGCTTTAACTTTATCGATTAAAGTCGATTCCACTCGTATATTCGTTATCTTCACGTGGGTTCCTAGAGTCTTTAACTCGATCTTCATCATTTATAAGTCGTATGAAATGGGTCTTTGTGTTAACAACATCGCACTCGTAAACGCATATGATCTTCTACTCAACGCGTCAGCTACCACGTTCGCTTTTCCTACGATGGTATTGCATGGTACGATCGTAATCTTCAACAGCTCGAGTCAACGTCTTTGGCGCATGTTACGTTCATTTTAAGTAAAGAAATATTTGAGGGTTTTAGAAATGGGTTTTGTACTGGGGTTAATACAAAATTTGATTTCACACTCTAGGGGTAGGCTAAGAAGTCTTCAAGAATACGTCAGGAAATTTATTAACAACAGAAATATCATTCAAAATTGTGACTCTCATCCAAGACTTGGATAACACGTCACATTGATACCTCTTAACTTGTCACTGTTATTCACAACGTCCCCTACGGAAAGTTCGGCTTCGGTGCATTCCACACAAGAAAGTCAACAACGAAAGGATCGGGGCTCTTTATTTATGGCTTGATATGACAATGATTGACTTTAGTGGTTTGGTTACTTTGAATTCGCATAACAGGTTGGTTAGGAGTATGAAAGCTAACAACCTTACGAAAAACATGATGAGTAGTTAACCAATCGATTCCTAAAATTGCATCAAAGGCAAGTATTTTCAAAGAGATAAGATTGACAGGTAACGTGAAAGTGTTTATTTGAACAAGATTTATAAATAGTGGAGGTAACGAAGGTTTCTCCCAACTGAATTTAAACAGATATATCAAAGTCTAACTTCTCCGGAGTTAACTTCAAACATTGAACATAACTAGGTGCAATAAAAGAGTGAGTAGAACCCAGATCTAACACGGTATAGACTTCGCAAGAGTTTATGACTAACATACCGTGATAATTTTATTCGTGTTCCTTGTCACGAAAAAAAACTCTCTCTTAAACTACCGACTTTGACTTTTCCGGGACTACCTTTGGTGCCTCCATCCATCCTAGCCGAACTTGTCTTCTGGTGAACGACAAAATCGGGCTAAGTGACCTTCTCTTCCATTAATTATAACATGCTTTGACTCCGCATCACGCAGCTTTGGACCGATGTGTCCTCTCCTCCGCATTTGAAACATATGATATGTGGTCGCCTCTCCTTCCTCTCTTTTTCTTTTTGCGTTGACTCATTAACGCTACCCACTAATCGAGCCCTATTTACAACATCCTAATACAAACACGGTTTATGAGAAAAAGATATTGACGTATCTCCGCTTTCAAACCTCTTAAAAACATACGCGTCATTCTCTCTTCATTATCCACCAAGTGGGACGAAACCGGGACAACTCGAAAAACTTAGCTTCATATCGCGCATACACGGTCCATATTATTCTGCTCCAACTTGATGAACTCCACCTCCTTCATGTGACGAATACTTTCGGAAAGTATTTGTCATTGAATGTACTCTTGAACTTCTCCCAAGACATCTTGAGTCGTCAGTCGGGTAATGCTTTTACGATTCCCATCGTTGATCTCGCCTTCTTCACGTAACATAAAGGTGGCAAAGGGAGCCTTTTGCTCCCGGAGCATCCCAAGACATTAAATATCTTGGTGATCTCTGCTTTAACCACGCCTCCGCTTTTAAGTGGTTCTGGTTTTCCCAAAACTCCGGTGGTCCCAGCTCCTTGAATTGCTTAGCGGTGACCAACCGTGGGTTGCCATTGTTTCCTCCTACATTATGAATGTGGAGCCTTTCGCTTTGATGTTGCATGAATTCTAAAAGCTCCTAAACGTATCGTCGTTAATCAATTGATCGGTGTTGTTGTTTACGGGAGGATTATCGCCATCCTGTTGCACATTGTCCCGATTATTGATCCAGAGAATCAACGGTCTCCTGTGGCTCCATTGCTATTCTCAACATTCTCGGATGTCATTTTCAGAGATCGCCACAAAACAAAGGTTAATTGACATGTAACATATCATCCCTATATTTTGACCAACCAATTAAATACCAAATAAACTTAGGTAGGTCATACTAATGAAGGAATTCCCGCCTCCCCTCCTAGTTCTATTCTCACATCCTAGCCAGGATCATATCCCTAAGCTTTGATACTAACCGTGGCGCCCCCAAAATTAGGTATACATCACCCATCTTGAGTCGCCAGGATACATGGTATGTAATTCAAATACAACTTAATAATACAACTATCGTGTATGCATATACGACAAAACATAAACCGTGAGTTTGAATACAAATATTGTCTACTAGAGAGTATACAAACTCAAAAGGAGTCCTCATTACAATTATTATCACACTATTTCACGTAATAGTGAGGACTATTAATGCACCATCTAGGACCATCACTCCGCTTTCTTGACTCATCCCAAATATATTCTCATTTCAAGAGAATAGTGAAAGAAAGGGTGAGCTCAAATTAGCCCAAAGAAGAAATATTATGACTAAGATAATGCGTAATAAATTATCATTAGCCTTAAAACAAAGGTTAAACCGATAAAATATAACAAACATCAAGTTTAACTCATAATGTGAACAAGCAATCCATTAAAAGAGTCAAATAGAGAATAAAATCTACTATCTTTTATGATTTAAAAAGGTTTTTCATCACTTTTATCGCTGAGACTCAGATTAATAAATAATCCACATCATCGAATCACCCCTGCACTACGGCCAATGATATTCTTTAGTATCACGACCACAATTATCCATGCACTATGGGCCAAGAATATTTGTGTATTCATTAATGGTCATGATCATGCATACAACTGTCCATCAATGCACTATGGGCCAATGAGGACTTTTACCACATCATTTGTAACATTACGGTCATGATTACACCGGATAATCCCTGGTCATAATCATACCAAGTCCATCTATGCACTTACAGCCACTGAGATGACTTTCAATAAAATATAAACATGAGGATGATGACAATGATATAAGAATTCAATAAAACAAGTTCAAGAATTAATTTATCCAGAAACCAATAACGTCCAAATCACAACATGATAATCGCTATGTAGAGTAAAATTCAAGAATGCTCGTAAGAATATTTTCATGAAAAGATATTTGGATGAAGCGCAAATATCAAGGATCGCCCACTAATTTCATGGAGTATAGAAGTCAAAGTTTTAACCAACCGAGTATAATAAAGAATGGAATAACAAAAGAAATCACCATGCATGTGATAGACCGCATTGCATATGCAAAGTTATTCCAACAGTAATAATAAATAACGGAACTGTGTTTCGCGTGTAAAACGCATGCATGTGATATTTAATAAAGAATAGAACCAGTCCAAACGTAGAAACGCATGCATACGATATTCCAACGGAATAATAAAGACCGGAATAATGTAAGAATTTCACCAAGTATAGGGTAGCCCAGCATGATATCTGAGTTATTCCAATGTAATAATAAATAATGGAATAACGTAAGTTCTCTTCATGAATACAAAAAGAAATAACACTCCTTACATTAGTAGGAGATTGAATACTGCAGTAGTGTAGTAAAAAAAATACTCTTCTTCTTTCTCTCTTATTCTCTCTATACTTTCTCTCTCTATAGCTTGAATAAATTCGTGAAAAATAATGAAGAACTAGGTCTCTATTTATAGAAGATTTCTAGCTTAGCACTTGCAATGTGAAAAGGCAAGCGGCTTGACGACTGGTGATGTGAAAAGAAAAGTGATTCAACGCCTGTGATGTGAAACACCAAGTGGTTTGACGCCTGTAATGTGAAATGACAATTGGTTCGACGCCTGTAATGTGAAACGACAATTAGTTTGACACCTGTAATGTGAAACGATAATTGGTTCGACGCCTGTAATGTGAAACGACAATTGGTTCGACGCCTGTAATATGAAACGGCAAGTGGTTTGACGTATGGTAAAGGTAATTACTATTGGCGAAAGAGACTCTTAGATGATGACATATGGGCCCCCATAGAATAACCAAATTTACCACAAACGTCTCATAATAGACTCTTTATATACATCAAGGATTGAATAAATATTACCACAAATCATTTTATTTTTAATCAACACATATTTAATCTTTCAACAATTATTAATCCTTAATATTATAACTCGTCGTCTCAATTATTGATTTAATAATATAACATATTATATAGATGATACTGTGACAATAATTGAATCAATAATATAAGAGATATGATGCAGCAATTACTGTAGAAATAATTGAGTATAACTGAGTGACTTCTCACGTAAGCATCAATAATCAATACCGGTGTGCTAATATGCAACCACGCCAGACATCGCATTTTTTTTATTAAGTGTAGTTCAACAGCTTTTAACGGTAACACCTCCGCCGTTATTTTTATAAAAATATTTTTGTCGTTTTCTCAATCCGACAATAATTTACATTAGGGGTCTACTAATGATTGTACCGTCGTCATTGGATATTCCTCGACAAAAAAGAATATTCCCACCAATCGAATATTATACAACAACTTGCATACTTTGCAAAATTTATAAATATTACCCACAACTATAACATTATATCAAATCCACACTATAATATTTAAAAAAATATTTCAAAAAATTTAAATCTTTATTCATAAAATTTGGGGTCTCACAATCTCCCTTCCTTATGAAATTTCGCCCTCGAAATTTACGTACGTACCTGGTATGCCGAACAAGTGAGGATACCTTGACTTCACTTCAAATTCTAACTCTTGAGGTATAACCTTTGAGCGTCGAATATGATCCTTCTTATCCAAGATGTTAATTCGTATGTCCTCATACATTAAATCTTCTGCTATCTCGTCCGGTTCTAAATTAATAATGTGGTTCGGGTCATCCACATATTTACGTAACATCAATACAAAAAAAAAAACGTTCTGAACACGCAACATACTTGGCGGTAAAACGAGTCTATAGGCCACAATTCCTACTATTGTCTAATAGAGAGTATACAAACTCAAAAGGAGTCCTCATTACAATTATTGATACACTATTTTACAAAATAGTGATGACTACTAATACAACTATCCTGAACCATCACTGCATACCCCGGTTAGTTCCTGCTATGTTCTCACCTCTTAAGAAAAATGGAACTAAAATGAAAATGGTGAGCTCAACTAGCCCAGTAAAGAATATTATGACTAAGATAATATACAACAATTTATCATTAGTCTTCAACAGGAAAAAATCTGATAAAATATAATAAACAAGTTTTAGATCAACAACTGCAGCGGAATAGCAATCCATTAGAAGAGTCAAGTAGAGAAAGAATTCTACTATCTTCTAAGATTTAAAAGTCCATCATCAATATTTTTTCCCTGTAACATCAATCAATATACATCTTGAATCAAATATTCATCTTTACACTACAGGCCAAAGATATTCATTTGTATCATCAGTTGGTCATGTTCATCTCAACACCTGTTCATCTTTGCACTACGGGCCAAAGATATTCATTAGGTAATCATTCATCTTTGCACTACAGGCCAAAGATATTCATCGATTAATCATTCATCTTTTGCACTACAGCCAAAGATATTCAAGAATATCATCATTTAGACCGAGGATGATGAAAAATATCTTAAAGAAAACGAATCCAATGAGATAAAAGATCAAAGATTAGGGATTCATACTTTAGTTTATCCAAGTTCAAAAATACCTTATAATAATCAATTGTGAAGAAAAATTCAAGAATAAAGATCAAAACATGGATACAATCAAAGATAGTAACCATAATAGACAACTTGGACAAAGAAAAATTCATTTTTTCTGTGAATAGTGTCGTATACATGAATAGTAACCCCGACACAAAAAGGTAGAAATTCCACAATAAAATCCATACCAATATTTCGGTATAATGATATTGAAAGAATAACATCATTATGAAGAAAATAACATCCCTTACATAAAAATAACAGTACTTCTGATCGAAATATCGGTATAAGGCTGAAGGAAACTTGCACTGATGAATAGCAACTCACAAAGTATCTAAATACTCACAAAATACGCTCGATAATATAGAGAGAAAACTTATTTCTGGCGTGATTTTCAATTCTAACTAAGCACCCTATTTATAGGAAAATGCATAGAACGCCATAGCAGAGTAACCTGCTACCTGATGGCTTTACCTGCTACTATTCAAGCCCACCACTTTTAAAAATAATTTCCAACATATTTCATTTTTCACCAACCAAAAGTGGGGCCCACCATATTTTTAATAAAAACATTTATTTCCAAAACTTCAATAATTCATAATAAATAGTCATTTTATCAGAAAAATTCGAATCTCATGTCTATTCCATAGAAAATTAAATTCTCTACAACTTTGTAAGTTTAAGTTTTTCCAAATTCTAAATGAAAAATGACCGAAATCCACGTACGGACGATTTTCAAAATCTCCATTCCGACAAAATACTGATAAAATACCTCAGCATTAATTCCTTCATTTATAACCACAGTAAATATATCTATCATTTATATCCACATAAAATAAATATTTCCTTATCATATAAATCAATAATTAATTATTCATAAATAATATCACAAAATCACAATTATGACAACCAGGTCGTTCCCAAGAAAGAGGGGGCTTTTCGATAAGGATTTCTCCTTATTGGCGCACAATTAGGTGACCAAACCCCTTTCCTAGACAGAACTTCCTTAGACATTGCCAATAATGCTATCTAATAATATTATTCAAATAATATGAATTATTGATCCGATAATGGAGATCTTCGTCAGCGGTGACAATTATTGAACAACAATCATATAAAATATCAATGTAGCAATTATTGAATCAATAAAATAAAATATTGAGCAAAGATTACTTTGAACAATTATTGAGTAGTGCCTTCACGTAAGAATCAATAATTCAAAAATCTTCGCGCAATACCGCGTGTCATCGCTTGATGCACCCGTGTACATCGTATTTTAACCACCGGGTATTCCAATAGTGTTAATTCAGAACCACCGGGTATTCCAACAAGAAAGTTAATTCAGTAATAACTACGTTGTTATTTATAAAAATTCAAACTTGTCGTTTTTTTTATCCGACCGTTTTTACATTATAGAACCAAATGGTCGCTACGTCGTAAAAAATATTCCCACAAAGAAGAGAATATTTCACGATCAAACGAATATTCCCCGACAATAATGAATATTTTATAACCACTTGCTTATTTTGCAAAATTTGCACATTTCACCCATAACCAAAATATTATATCAATTTAACACCTTATTATTCACAATAATAAATAGAGGAAATTCCATTTTATTTATAATAAGTTGGGGTCTTACAGAAGGGGAGGAGGGTGGGCGTGGAGGGGGGTATACATAATTATTGAACATTATTTTTTTTGGTGGGGGTGTATACATAATCGCTGAATATTATTTTGGCAAAACTAATGATTTGGCCACCAAAGTTGGCACGTTTTACTGAATACCCGATTGAACTTTTAATTTTTCAAATTAAGTCATTGAACTAATTTTTATTTTCAAATTGGATTATTTCGTTAAAAAAAGTTGACAGACGTTAGATTTTTTGTCTCACGTATACCGACGTGGCAAGAAAAACTAAAAAATATTGCTTATGTGGCAAAAAAAATCAAAAATAGATTTTAAAAATAAAAAAATCAATATTTTAAAGTTTTAAAAATAACAAAAACATAATAAAATAAAACAAAAAATACAGATTTTTTTTAAAAAATAAAGATTTTTAAAAAAAAATAGAATTTTTTTAAAAAAAATTCTGTTTTTTTGCCACATAAGCAATTTTTTTTGCCACGTCAGCGTCATGTAGACAAAATCTAACGTCTGTCAACTTTTTTTTAGCGAAATGACCCAATTTGAAAATAAAAATTAATTCAGTGACTTAATTTGAAAAATTAAAAGTTCAATCGGGTATTCAGTAAAACGTGCCAACTTTGGTGGTCAAATCATTAGTTTTGCCATATTATTTTCTTGAATCAAATTTTTCTAAATCTGGGGTGGAAATAATTTTTGATTTGGATTTGGAATGAGTCGAAAAACGGTTATCCGATTTGGACATATATTTCTTTTTAAAAAATTTGATTCGAAACCCTTTTGGTTTTAATTAATATGGATTGACTTAATAGTTAACCGATTATATTGCCGGGTCTAGTTTAAGTTAAACAAATTGCTTGAATTAAAAAAAATAATAGGAACTCTTAGTTTTTCAAAGGGATAGAGCAAGTGATAAAAATCAAAAAGTCAAACACATTATAATTTGGAACAGAATGAATAAATATTTAATTATTTCCCATGTCAATATTCGTTAGAGATCCAGAGAAAGTGTATAAAAAATAGAGGTAGTATGAAGGAGTTATAATATGAGACTTGAACTGGTAAAATTCATGACTCCTCCAAAAAAACAAACATCTCGGCATAAAGTCCATGAGAAATAAGTTATTTTGTAAGACCTATTACTCGATCATTAGCCAGACGTATTACTCGATCTCGCAACGTTCTAATTTCTAAATAAGCTGCTGAACAAAGAGGAAATATCAATAAAATTCAATCCAGTAATATAAATGTCAAGTAATATTACCAGACATTTTCAAGGCAAGTAATATTCTTTGCTGGTTACTTATTCTAATTTTATCCAAATTCTAAGTTGAAAATTTATTATAGTTGAAAATTTTGCCAATGGATATGACCAGAGAATATGGTGAGAGGACATAAAAAATTTCTTCTTCCTCTTATCTTTTGAGTCTTCTCACCCAAAAAAGAATAAATAAAAACTGAAGATTAATTCTTAAAGTCATTAGCCCAGACCACGAACGTTCTAATTTGAAAACAAGCAATTAGATCAAGCCCTTTTTACATAATTGAATTGGACTCAAATTTTTACATAAGAAATATTTTTCAAAAGATATTTCAACTTTTTTAGTAATTAAATATTTCCAACCTTATGAAACAATTGTGTAGAATTAAGATCCTTTCCATTACAGATATTCTCTAATTTCTTTCAATGTATATTTAGTGACACTAATATTATAGTCGAAGAAATAAATTTTGTTGCAAACACTACACCAAAAAGGACATCTTGTGAAAGACAAATCCTTCACAAGACATAATATATCACTGACAAGAGATTTATTGTGAATAAATATTTCCTTCACACGATTGCTTGTATTAGACCTCGTCGCAATTGGGTATCCTTCGCTAAGTAGTAACTAAATTTTTTTTGGGTAATTGTTAAATCCACAACACTTTTTGTTATTTTCACAACAAAAGTGTCGCTATAGATGTATAGCGATGGTGAAAACCGTCGCTATAGGATCTATAGCAACACTTTTGTTGTGGAAATAATATTTTCTGTTGTGGATTTAACAATTTCCTATTTTTTGTGAAGGATATATTGTGAATAATTTTTTATTCACAAATTATATTTGGTAATGGAATATTGTTATTTAGTAAAAGGGTGGTTTCCTTCACTAATAATATTTTAAGAAGGACTATTTGAAATTAGTGAATAACTTTATTCCCTCGCAAAAAATATATTATGAAGAACAAATTTATTTAACGATAGAAGATTTTCCTTCACTAATTATAAATTGAGAACCTTTCTTCAAATTAGTAAGAGAAAAATATTCCTTCAGTGATGACTAACTAATTAACTAGAAAAGATTTTAGCGAGGGAAATAATTATTCATTAATGTCCATTCTCAAGTAAAATCTTTCACAAATTATAAATTTGTAAATAAAAAATTAGTTGGTAAATAATCAAAATTCATTTCAAATTATAATTAATTTTCAAATCAGGGATTTCATTTCGCTCAGTAAGTTTTACTTATCTCCTATTTTGATTAGACTTGCTCAAAGTCTTTTCTTACTTGAACATCAAACCCTATATTTATTGCAATACAACATAAGTTAATTCTTCCCAATTATTTGACAGTTGATAATTGTAAGGGTGCAAGGGTCTCAAAACTTTGTATTTAGTATGACCATATAAAATTTAATATTCTTAATACCTTTCATCTTTGGACTTTGAATGACTTGTTTCTTCGGATGTAGTTATATAGCAAAGACATGTTCCACAATCATCATTTTTTCAGAAGAATAAATTTATAATGCATATCCAAGTGTTAATGGAGTCACTCCCTTTTGCAGAAAGTAGAGACCTATTATGTGAATTATAAACTTACCACTATAGTAATTATGGGTTCACTAATGGTGAATTATAACAACAATTTACACACTAACAAACACCAGTTAAAAGAAAAAATGGATCAAACAGTTAACTTGTCTCACTTACAAAACCACAACTACTACTGCCAATACAAAACTCAGGCACAATAAAGAAATAAATTCATGTCTAAAAATATTATAAACCCAGGAACAATGAACAAATACTAGATTATTCAAATCATATTTTGCATAGAAATCAAGAAAAGTAAAATAAAAAAAGGATAAATTTTCATGGATAAAGAAAGAGGGCATGTAGATTTCCATGGATGGTCATACCTTGAAATTTGGGGGAAACCAGGAGTAAAGAAGAAGAAGAGGCAGCAGGGGGAGCGGTGGTGGCAGGAGGTCCGCTCGGTCGGAGTGGGTTCGCTCGACCGGAGTGGAGTAGCTCGACCGGAGTGGGTTCGCTTAGCCAGATCAGTAGTGGAGTAGCTCGGCCGGAGTGGGTTCGCTCGGCCGGAGTGGAGTAGCTCGGTCGGCCGGAGTGGGTTCGCTCGACCGGAGTGGAGTAGCTCGGCCGGAGTGGAGTAGCAGATGCTGCCGGACTGGATTGAACAATTGAGAGGAGGGAAAAACTAAAATCAGAAGAGATAGGAGTCGTTGTCGTCGGAAGTAAGAGTTTTAATTAAAAGACTCATTCTTGACGGCATGACCGTCGACATTAGCCCCGTCGCTATTGACTCATTGGCGACAGGCATCCCCGTCGTCTTTATCAACCCCTACCGTCGCTAGTGCCTTTTCCCCCCACCGCGAAAACTTGGCGCCAGATCCTACCCATTCTCGGCGGCAATCAAGTCATTCACGGCAGGCATTAATTTGGAAAAGGAGGGAAACTGTCATTCTCGACGGGATGCATTCGCGACGGCAGGACCGTCACCTATGATGTCATTAACGACGGGAGGTTGGTCGTCAGCAATGGTGCCGTCGGGAATGACTCATTTTTTTGTAGTGGGATTTCATATTTATTATTATTATTAATTGCTATAATAAATATTAAATTTAATATTTCAAGTTAATATAAATTTTATACTAGTTTCAAACTAATTGATAAATTAGCATAAAGAGCCAATAATTAAAACCAATACTTCACATATAAATAAATAATGCTCAAGTCATGATAACTACATAATTTGTTATTATATCTTGGTCTCCTAATGACCATAATACTTTTAATATTATATTTATTAATTAACATAAGAAAACTGAAAGCGAAGGCCCTAGTTGCATCTTCCTGACCGAGCTTATAATCTGTAAATGGTTCGTACATGAACATATATATAACAATCCCTATAATTCCCTCCTGTTTAGACTGCACAAACATATTAGCTCCTAATTAAAAGTCAAACTGAACTCAAGATCTAGAAAAAAAATGAAAATATCATACTCTATACTTCAAGGCCAGTTGATTGCCTGAAAATTCTCCCAGTATAGATTGGCAGCCTTGTCATGAGCCAATAGCATTGTGCATCACGATAAGAGGCTCCACAGCTGAATTGCCAATTAATGGAACTGTTTCCAAAAGGGGTTGAACAATGATACACCCTCCTCATATACTTCACTCGATCTCCAAAACTCTTAAAACAAAGTTCTACAAAGTAGACAAAATCTTCCCTACAAAAAATAAATAAATTAATAATTATTACTAATTTAAACGAAACAATATAGACTCGTGTTTATTTTCTCGACAATTTTGTCAAGAACATATTTAGAAAATATTATAAAACCAATGGATTTTGTAAACGCAACATAGAACTTCATAATTTAACTACTTTTGAGAACTTTTTCAACCCAAAAAAGTTTAAGGAGCATGATAACAATAGGACCTCAGCATAAAAGAGTTGTTCATAAAACTTGATAAATGTCTAATACAGATGGATGATGATCCTACTTGAAACCAATATATTTTGGAGAGTATCGAGATTTTCACCCTTTACCATACCCCGCAATTCATCCGGGAAGTCCCCTCTAAGAATTTAAACCTTAAACTTGAGATTGGTAGGGCTACACTAAGTGAGTTCGAAAAATTACTAAAGCAAATTCATCAAAACACAACAAAATGCATAATCTTTCAAGGAGACAAATTCTTTCATAGCACATGTTTAATAGTGCTTTCAACATTGTACATGTCTGACGATATATAAGGAAAAAAAAATTCATACTTACAAATAATTTAAGGAATATTATTCATGAACTTTGAGCACCACAACAAAGCATAGTACTGTTATTGGAAACAAAGACAAACACATGACATATATTTGTTTTTTACAGAAATTTATTATCTATAGTCACTACTATAATTAGTTCTGTTGCATACCTATTCATAAATATCTTCTCAAACTCATTTTATCAAACACTTAAAACGCACTACACCATGCATAAACCAAAAAAACATCTCAAGCAATTACACTATTTAACAAAACAGAAGGTCAGTAAAATCATTTCAGTTGCATACTTGCATATATTACCCCCAAAAAATACATCAAGTTAGTAGAAATTAATATTATCTACATATTCAGAGTCCTCCAATTTTGGAATACCAATACCTCAGCTCTTGGCCCATGTGCACACCTACACATATTTACACCTCAATAAAGCTAACAAATTTAAAAGGATATATAAAATTGATAATAATCCAATCAATTGAACCACCGAGTAAACTATCTCATATGTTGAGTCATGAATCACTTAAGTGATAATCATGCGATGAGTAATAAGTTGATATATTCAACACTTTACAGTGAACAACGACTATGAATCATTTCCTAACCATAATGCAAGTTTAAACTCGTCGCAATAAGTTTTGCGCTGAAACCCAACTAATGTAAAAATCCATTGGATTCACTAACAGTCTAGCTAACACTTCACAAAATATTAATGAACACTTGGGTAGGCATGTAAATTTAATATATTGTTGAACTAATAGTAGTTATACTAAAGTTAATCTAATGTTCAACTAATACTAACTATACTAAAGTTGTCCGTAACAGAATTAAATTATGGAAGAAGTATAAAAATTAGGTCATAAGCAAATATATACTCCCAATAAAAATGTTGCATCTAAATACCTATTGTCTAGGCTTTGATATTTCTCCTACTATCCTTTCTCCCTAAAAATAATCATCTATAACCTACATTTGTTAATATACAATTAGTAACATAATAAAATCTTTGCGATCAATTGTATCGCTAAAAGTGTCGCAAAAAAATAATATTTGAGTTGCTGAATGTGTATTGAGAAAAACTGAATGATATGTGTAATGGAGAAGATTCTAATTTTGTCGTGCGACTCATGCTATTGAAACGTTAAAGCAACATATTGAAATTATATATGTGCACGCCTAGAAGGGATGATGAATAGAGGTGTGTGGTTAAATAAACTATATCAAATTTAAATTTTCTACACATGTGTAATCCAAACAATTAATTTAGCGTCTGTGTAATACCCAGTAAAAAAAAAGAATAAATAAATAACATTTAAAATTATAATGTTTTTAAAAAAAATAATTTAATTGGACTTTGTCTTTTCTTTGGGTCAAATAGTAATTTAATTTTTGTGGGTAAATGTATTAATAAGTGTTGGAAAAATTAATTGATAAAATTGGGCTTTAAAATTAAGTGGGTCAAATTTATACTTGTGTAATTTTTAAATTCTATTAAAATTAGGAGAGTTAGTAAAACAAAATAATAATAAATAAATATATACTAAAACCTAATCATACTTGTATGCGCCTAATACAAATTGGGAAAAAGAAGAAGAGGCTGGCGGCTGAGTTGTGAAGAGAGAAGAAATAATTTCATTCTTTCTCAAGTAAGTATCTAATGATTAACAATATAAGTATGTTATAGTTTTATATTGCATATATGATCACTAACCTAATGGGTACGGTTGAGCATTCTGTACTTCAGAATATTCTAAATATGTACTTTTGCATTAAAAAGAATGAAAGTCTTTTATTTCTAGAAGATGTTTGACTGGATTTATAAGTAGGGATATTCATGCATGATATCCATTATATATCTATTATATACGTTAATAAGGACTATATATATATATCAATTTGATTGCAGCCTTACTATTCCGTAATTATATATATATATATATATATATATATATATATATATATATCATGTTTTATTTTAATAATATTTGGCCATGAAATTTGTATACAGAATTAGTAAATCAATTGAAGTTATGTATATTAATTCGAATTAATTAATTTTGTCAATATAGTTATACATTTTTAATATTAAAATTTAATTATATTATGTTAGTAATTGTTGGAATTGTAATAAAATTTTATTAAATTATTTAGATTGAACGGAGAGAGTCTAAACGAGTTTTTGGAATATACTTTGGGTATTACACTGCTTAATTCAGGTAGGAATTCCGTAATCTTTCAGTGAAACTCTTTTATTTTTAATTTGTTCGTTTCGTTATTCGTTTCGAAATTTAGTATTGCTTCTCATAATTATTTCTTGTCAATTTATTATAATAGTTTGTTTCGGCGTTTATATTAGAACTCCTATTTGTATTCTTTAGACTAGTGTATCATGACTATAAATTTATTTTGATATTGTAGTGATGTACATGTTAGTATATTTTTGGAGACTTGTGTTGATGATTCATTCGATTTAATTAGCATGTACACGTTAGAACCCCTTTGTGTTGATATTGTGTCGCATGTGTTGTGACATGGTATTTTTGTTAGAATATATCGTAGGGTATACCTGAGCTATAACCATCTGTGGGGGTACCACAGGCATGTCCTCTTGGCACCGAGGCATGACACCTTCCGTGGCGGTGTGATCAATCCACGACGTCTCCGTTTTGTGCTCCGGTGGGAGTTGGCCATTTGGTGTTTTGTTGTGGGAGGTGTATGGGTCTACCCTAGTTTTCTGTTCTGTTCTGTTCTGCGGATTGGTGATATTTGTGCCAAACACGCCTTCCGATTTAAATGCATTGGATTCGCGGTCCAACGTGTGTGATTTTGCATGTGTGGCATTACTTGATTTGTCTGTGTGACATTATTTGACTTGCCTGTGTGGCAAGGTATATTTTGTTTTTTTCTGAGCTCGGTATGAAATAACACCCATCTATTTGATTCAGCCTATTATTTCGTTGTGTTAGTTTTGTTCGTTTTGTTTCAGTTCGTTTCGTCTCCTTTCATTTAATTGAGTTAGTTATTTCGGTTCATTAATTGTATTCTATATCCGTACTGGGCATTTGGCTCATGCTGTGTTTTTCTTCCGACAGGTAATCAAGGGATCAAGGGCAAGTGTGACGAGAGCTCCCTTCTATCCAATAGTTTTGATATATTTTGTTAAGCTATGATATATTGATTTATTTAGAGTTGTAATAGTTATTTCAGATTGTGGTTTGAGCCAGTGTGACATTTATTATGGTTTGTTCTATGACATGTAATCAGTTTGAGATTATTCTTTTGTGGATTAGAGTTTTGTTATTTATTCATTAGTTTTATTGTGTTTTGAGTAACCTCTCTTTCTATTTCGGAAAGGGGGTGTTACAGAGTTGGTATCAGAGCTTAGGTTCTTTCTTGTAGAAACCTATATAGGTTTGACATGTGAGTTATGGGTAGACTTCTGGGTTAGGTTTTGTTCTATTTGATTTTCTATTCAGCTATCATATCAACTATATTCAAATCTGTCTCTAATCTGCTTTTTTATCTATTTGTGATCTCTTTCTTAGATGGCTCGTAGATTAGCTAGAGTTGCTAGGAGGCGAGGTAATAATAGGGGAAGAGGTGAGGGTCAGCCCAATGAATGACCTAATGATCATATTAATGCTCAACTGGCTAACTTGGTGAATCAAGTGGTGAATCAGGCTTTACCTCAGTTGGTGGCACAGTTGTCAGAGCAATCGTAAAGAACGCCACCGTAAATTCTGAACAAGAGAATCTGGGAAATATTGGTCAGCATACAAATATTGAGGAAGGGAATGCGGATGGTCATGATCAGCAGGGGGTTATAATGTATGTATGGTTGGAAAGGTTTCAGAAGCAGAAACCACAATCATTTAGTTCAGCACCGACTCCAATTGAGGCAGAAAATTGGATTGCCTACCTAGAGAAGATTTTTGATGTGTTATGGTGTTCAGATAATCAGAGAGTGCTGCTTGCTGCTTACAAGCTGGAAGGGGATGCACAGAGGTGGTGGAAAGCGATGAAAACAACAAAAGGTGAAAATTATCTTTGAGACACTTAATTGGCGAATTTTTGAGAGGTCTTTTATCGCCATGCTTTCAAAATACCGATATAAAGAGGCTTATGCTAGAGACTATCTGTCTATTCGACAGAAAGATGACGAGTCCATCACATATTTTATGACGAGGTTTACCAGGTTGAAAGGCTTTGCGGGAACCTCAACAGGGACTGTAGCAGAACAGGCAGAGAAGTTCAAGTGGAGGATCCATTACAGGTATCGGCAGCATCTTATTAACACCAAGTTTGCAGATGTGTTAGCAGTGGCCAATGCTGCTAAGAATATTGAGATGGAGAGACAGGAATTTTGGTCTTCTAAACCGGAAGGGAGTCGAAAGAGGGACATAGATGACCAGCAGGGTCAAACTTCGGGTCAGCACGGGAAGAATCGGGGTGGTCAGTGGAACAAAAATCGTGGTGGCCAGCAAGGGCAGTGGCGTGGCCAGAATCAGAACAGGAGTTATCAGCAGATGCCTCAGCAAGGGAAAAATCGTCAGCTTCAGCTACCTTGGTATGGACAGAATCGTCAGCAGGGGCATAATCGTCAGCAGGGACAAAATCAAGGTCGTTATCCAAGACCAGCTGGTGGGGATAACCCAAATCTCATTTCGATAGCTCCTTGTGCTACTTGTGGGGTAAATCATCCAGTGAGGCAGTGCCACAGACTCACCGATGCATGCTTTTTATGTGGACAGATGGGTCATATGGCTAGATATTGTACCGGGCCACGTGGAAATGGTGGAGGTGGAGATAATAGTGGTAATGGAGGTCAGCGTCAGGGTGGTCGAGTGTTTGCCTTGACGTATAACCAGCAAAGAAACGTACTATTACATTATTTCGCTCTTTTTAGTTGGCAATCGTGAGGCGTCTATTTTATTTGATACGGATTCTACTCATTCCATTGTTGCTCAGTCTTTTGTTCGGCACCTGGGTGTGCCATCTCAGTCTTTAGATTCTGTTATGTCTATTGCTGCCCCGATGGGGACTTCTGTTGTTATTTTTGATTTATATCGAGGGTGTGCGATCAGTTTTGGGGATAAGATTCTTAGGGCAAATCTTCTTCCGATGAGTATGCATGATTTTGATGTCATTCTTGGGATGGACTGGTTGGATAAGCACCAGGCCACTATCGATTGTCAGGCGAAGAAGGTTATATTTGGAGACGTGAAGTCTCCAGAATTCGTGTTTCAAAGTTCACAGTCGAGTAGGGTGGTGAATTTAATTTCAGCTTTGAAGGCTGGGAAGTTAGTGGCAAAGGGTTGTGAGGGGTATTTGGCGTTTGTGAAAGATACCTCTAAGGGTGAGTCCCGTATTGAGGATGTTCTAATTATTCATGATTTTTTTGATGTGTTTCCTGAGGAGTTGTCAGGGTTGCCAACGTAGCGGGAAGTGGAGTTTGCTATTGAGCTTGTTCCTGGTGCGGAGCCTATTTCTAAGGCGTCGTATCGGATGGCACCGTTGGAGTTGTAGGAGTTGAAGAAACAGTTGCAGAAGCTGTTAGATCGTGGTGTGATTCTCCCGAGTGTTTCTTCGTGGGGTGCTTCGGTCTTATTTATGAAGAAGAAAGATGGGTCTCTGAGGCTCTGCATAGACTATAGGGAGTTGAACAAGATCACCATCAGGAATCGGTATCCATTGCCGAGGATTGATGATTTGTTTGACCAAGTTCAAGGGGCAAAGTATTTTTCGAAGATAGATTTGAGGTCGGGCTATCATCAGTTGAGGGTGAGGGATGAGGATATCCCTAATACGGCTTTTCGCACTCGATATGTTCATTACAAGTTTTTGGTGATGCCATTCGGGTTGACTAATGCTCCGACGGTGTTTATGGATTTAATGAATCGGGTGTTTAAGGAGTATTTGGACCAATTTGTTATTGTCTTTATTGATGACATTTTGGTTTACTCCAAGTCTAAGGAAGAGCATGAGGAGCATCTTCGCACGGTGTTGGGGATTTTTCAAAAAGAGAAATTATATGCTAAATTCTCTAAATACGAGTTTTGGTTGGAGCAGGTTGTATTTTTGGGACATGTTGTTTCTGTTGAAGGCATTAAAGTGGATCTTGCAAAGGTTGAGGCTATTACTAAATGGCCAAGACCTACTACAGTGACAGAGATTAGGAGTTTCTTGGGTTGACAGGGTATTATAGGCGATTTGTGGAAGGATTTTCTTTGATTGCCTTACCATTGACCCAATTGATGAGAAAGGGCACGAAGTTTGTGTGGAATGAGGAGCGTGAGAAAAGTTTTAAGGAGTTGAAGAAACGGCATGATGGCTCCTATATTGCATGCAAATCGCCGACCTGGAGGTTACCAGATTTATAGTGATGCTTCTAAGAAGGGCTTGGGGTGTGTTTTGATGCAACACAGTAAGATGATTGCTTATACTTCTAGGCAGCTTAAACCTTATGAGGTGAACTACCCCACACATGATTTGGAGTTGGCAGCAGTGATATTTGCCTTAAAGATTTGGAGGCATTATTTGTATGGAGAGACTTGTGATATCTTCATTGATCACAAAAGTCTTAAATACATTTTCACTCAGAAGGAGCTCAATATGAGGCAAAGGCGTTGGTTGGAGCTTCTAAAAGATTATGATGAGAGGAATCAGTATCACCCGGGAAAGGCAAATGTGGTTGTAAATGCTCATAGCAGAAAGAGTTTTGGGAGTGTAGCAGTCCTTATTACACAACCTCAGCTTATTTCAGATATGGAGCGGATCGAGTTGGAGTTATATGTACGAGGTTCAAATGGACATTGGGGTATGAGAGTGGAGCCCTCTCTTATCTCGCGGGTCAAAGAAGCTCAAAAAGAAGATGGGGAGTTGTGGGGTCTGACGCAGAATCTGGAGGAAGGCAAGCAGCCCGAGTTTCGTATTGACGACCACGGTGTGATTTGGTTGGGTGAGCGGTTATGTGTACCGTCAGATCCAATCATTTGAGAGGTTGTGCTGGCTGAGGCTCATAGTTCGCCATTTTTTATTCATCTAGGTTCTACGAAGATGTATAGGGATTTGAAGAAGAATTTTTGGTGAAATGGGATTAAACAAGATGTGGCTGAATATGTTGGGAAAGTGCCTCACTTGTCAACAAGTGAAGATAGAACATCAACGGGCTAGCGGTTTGCTGCAACAGTTAGACATTCTAGTTTGGAAGTGGGAGGATATCACAATGGACTTTCTGACTGGTTTGCCTAAGACTCTCAATAAGAATGATGCCATTTGGGTAGTGGTGGACCGGCTGACCAAATCGGCATATTTTTTAGCTATCTATGAGGGTTAGTCGGTGGATAGGTTGGCACATATCTTTCAGCAGGAGATTGTCAGAATTCATGGTACTCCGGCGTCTATTGTTTCAGATCGGGACCCACGGTTTACTTCACGGTTCTGGAAAGGGTTTCAACGAGCTTGGGGCACTCGGCTCAACTTCAGTACTTCTTTCTATCCATAAACTGATGGGCAATCCGAGCGGACTATTCAGACATTAGAGGACATGTTGAGGTCTTGTGCACTTGAGTGGTCAGGTAATTGGGATGATTACTTGAGCCTAGTTGAGTTTTCTTATAACAATAGCTGGCATGCAAGTATTGGAATGGCTTCGTTTGAGGCATTGTATGGTAGGAAGTGTCGGACACCAACTTGTTGGGATGAGGTTGGCGAAAGGGCCATAGAAGGGCCTGAGTTAGTTCAAATCACTATAGAAAAGGTAGCAGTGGCTAAGGAGAAATTGAAGTCTGCTCGATCACGACATAAGTGTTATCCTGATAAGCATAGAAGGACTTTAGAGTTTGAACCTGGTGAGCACGTGTTTCTAAAAGTTTCTCCTTGGAAGGGCATTCGACGATTTGGGTTGAAAGGAAAGCTTAGTCCGCGATATATTGGCCCATTTGAGATTTTGGAGAGGGTTGGTGAGGCTGCATATCGGTTAGCTTTGCCTCCGCAGCTAGCTCACGTGCACAATGTGTTCCATGTGTTGGTGTTGAGGAGTTATCATTATCATCCGTTGCACATGGTGCAATATCCATTCGATAAGATTCGGGAGGATCTTACTTGTGAGGAACAAGCTGAGAAAATTTTGGATCGTCAAGAGTGGATTATGAGGAGGGAGACTATTTTGTTTGTTAAGGTTTTGTGGAGGAATCATTCGGAGCGGGAAGTCACTTGGGAGATGGAGGAGTCTATTCGAGCGGAGTATCCGCATCTCTTTGAAAATTAGGCATGTTCTATTCCTTTGATTCCGGGGACGGAATCCCTTTTTAAGGGGAATGTGATGTAATACCTAGAAAAAAAAGAATAAATAAATAACATTTAAAAGTATAATGTTTTTTAAAAAAATAATTTAATTGGACTTTGTCTTTCCTTTGGGTCAAATAGTATTTTAATTTTTGTGGGTTAATGTATTAATAAGTGTTGGAAAAATTAATTGGTAAAATTGGGCTTTAAAATTAAGTGGGTCAAATTTATTCTTGTGTAATTTTTAAATTCTATTAAAATTAGGAGAGTTAGTAAAACAAAATAATAATAAATAAATATATACTAAAACCTAATCATACTTGTATGCGCCTGATACAAATTGGGAAAAAGAAGAAGAGACTGGCGGCTGAGTTGTGAAGAGAGAAGAAACAATTTCATTCTTTCTCAAGTAAGTATCTAATGATTAACAATATAGGTATGTTATAGTTTTATATTGCATATATGATCACTACACCTAATGGGTTGAGCATTCTGTACTTCAGAAGATTCTAAATATGTACTTTTGCATTAAAAAGAATGAAAGTCTTTTATTTCTAGAAGATGTTCGACTGGATTTATAAGTAGGGGTATTCATGCATGATATCCATTATATATCTATTATATATGTTAATAAGGACTATATATATATCAATTTGATTGCGACCTTTACTATTAGTAATTTTATATATATATATATATATATATATATATATATATATATATATATATATATATATATATGATGACTATATATATATTACTTGAATATGTTACGAACTGCAAAGAAGTCTTTCATGAAAGTGCTGATAGTTTATTTTCGTTATTTATTTATATATATATTCATGTTTTATTTTAATAATATTTGGCCATGAAATTTGTATACAGAATTATTAAATCAATTGAAGTTATGTATATTAATTCGAATTAATTAATTTTGTCAATATAGTTATAAATTTTTAATAATAAAATTTAATTATATTATGTTAGTAATTGTTGGAATTGTAATAAAATTTTATTAAATTATTTAGATTGAACGGAGAGAGTCTAAACGAGTTTTTGGAATATACTTTGGGTATTACATTGCTTAATTCAGGTACGAATTCCGTACTCTTTCAGCGAAACTCTTTTTTTTTAATTTGTTCGTTTCGTTATTCGTTTCGAAATTTAGTATTGCCTCTCCTAATTATTTCTTGTCAATTTATTATAATAGTTTGTTTCGGCGTTTATATTAGAACTCCTATTTGTACTCTTTAGACTAGTGTATCATAACTATAAATTTATTTTGATATTGTAGTGATGTACATGTTAGTATATTTTTGGAGACTTGTGTTGATGATTCATTCGATTTAGCATGTACACGTTAGAACCCCTTTGTGTTGATATTGTGTTGCATGTGTTGTGTGACGCCCCCAAAATAGGTATACAACACCCATTCTGAGTCGCCAAAATACATGGTATAGAAAGAAAACTACAACTTTGACAATACAGATGTCGTGTAGAATACGACAATACAACTGTGAGTTTAAATACAAATATTGTCTTCTAGACAATATACACACCCAAATAAGTCCTCATTAATTATTCATACACTATTTTTTTACGTAAATAGTGAGGACGCTAAAACATCTTTCTAGAACCATCACTCCACCCCGACTCGATCCTCTTGTATGTTCTCACCTCCCGAGAAGAAAAATGGAACAAAAAAGAAAAGGGTGAGCTCAACTAGCCCAAGAAAGAATATTATGACTAAGATAATATACAACAAATTATCGTTAGTCTTCAACAGAAAAAATCTAATAGAATACAATAGACAACAAGTTTTAGATCAACAAATGCAATGGAAACAAAGAATCCATTAGAAGAGTCACGTAGAGAAAGAATTTCACCAGTCTTCTAAGGTTTAAAAGTCCATCATCAATAGTTTATCCCTGTAATAACAATCAATATACATCTTTAATCATCTTTGCACTACAGGCCAAAGATATTCATTTGTATCACCAGTTGGTCATGTTCATCTCAACACCTATTCATCTTTGCACTACAGGCCAAAGATATTCATCAGTTAATCGTTCATCTTTGCACTACAGGCCAAAGATATTCATTTATATCACCATTTAGGACTGAGGATGATGAAAAAAACATTTTTAAAGAAACGAATCCAGTGAAACAAAATGACAAGGATTAAGGATTAAGGATTCGTACTTTGTTTTACCCATGTCCAAAAATACTTCGAAAATAATCATATTGGTGTAAAATTCAAGAATAATCAAAACATGGATACAATCAAAGCTAGTATCCAGAATAGATATTTTGGACAAAAAGAAAAATTTTTATTTTAAATTGAATAGTCTTAAATGATTCGTGAATAAGGTCGATATCGTGAATAGTGCCGTATCACGTGAATAAGAACCCCACACAACAAGTTCCAAATTTGATAAAAAGTTCACCAATACTTGACATAATGATATTGAAGAAAAAATATCATTTAAGAAAAAAAATAATATCCTTACCTCAAAATAACCGTATTTATCATTCAATTTGGTGATAGAAACCCATACCAGATATAGCAACACTCAAAGTATACTCACAAGAATACGCCGATAATTTAGAGAGAAAAGAGAAAAACTTTGTTTCGGTGTGATTTTCAATTCTAACTTAGCCTCTATTTATAGGAAAATGTTAGACGCCTGAAGCGAGACTAAATTAATAAATTATTATTATTTAAAATTACATTTCTCGCATGCCATTTGAACACTTCACCCACCAGCCCAACCTTGACCCAATTTCCAAAGAAATTTCACATGTTCAAACAAGAGTGGGTCCCACCCATTATTTAATAAAATTATTTTATCTTCCAAACTTCAATAATTAAGTGAAAATAGCTCGTTTATCGTAAAAATTGAAACTCACAATTTTCTATGGAAATTCCATTCTCTACAACTTTGCGTAAGAAAAGTTTTCCAAATTCAAAATGAAATTGACCAAGAAATCCACAAACAAGCGATTTTACAATCTATAATCAATTTTTCTGGTCAAGAATTGTGTCCACCGACACACAAAAAATATATATTAAACATTTAATGCCACAAAATACTCTACCTCCTCATATACTCATATATCCCACATTCATTATAAAAAATATCATGAATTAATATATTATTAAAATAATATATTTAAATGAATTATTTTATCGTAAAAGATAAAATATTAATTTTCAACAATTGTCACATTAAAAATTTTCTCCATCTATATCCACATAAAATAAATATTTTCTTTATCATAATAATCAATAATTACTTATTTAAAAATAATATTACGTAATCACAATCTTCGACAACCGTGTGGCTTCACTAGAAGAGGGGCTTTCCAATAAGGATTTCTCCTTCTTGGCCATGCAATTAGGTGACCAAACCTCTCCTTAGATGTAACTTTCTAGACATTTCCAATAATGTTATCTCGATAATATTATTCAAATAATATGAATTATTGATTTGATAATGGAAAAATATGTGTAATGACAATTATTGAAACAACAAACAATACAAAATATCAACGTAGCAATTATTGAATCAATAAAATATAATATTGAATAAGAATTACTGAATAATTTATTGAGTAGTGCCTTCTTACGTAAGGATCAATAATTCAATAATATCAGGTAATACCGTAAATCATTTGTGCAACCACGCCAGACATCAGATTTTAACCACCGAGATAACCCAACAAAGGTTAATAGCGGTAATAATTTACGTCGTTATTTATAAAACTCAATCTTTGTCGCTTTCCTTCATCCAACCGCTTTTCCGTTATGGGGCCCACTAATGATCGCCAAGTCGTCAGACGGAGATTCCCGACGAAAAGAATATTCCACGACCAAACGAATATTCCCCGACAATAATGAATATTTTATAACCACTTGCTTATTTTGTAAACTTTGCACATTTCACCCATAACCAAAGAATTATATCAAATTAACCCTTATTAATTTAGAATAATGAATAAAGAAAAATTCAATTTTATTTATAATAAGTTGGGGTCTTACATGTTGTGACATGGTATTTTTGTTAGAATATATCGTAGGGTATACCTGAGCTATAACCACCTGTGGGGGTACCACATGCATGTCCTCTTGGCACCGAGGCATGACACCTTCCGTGGCGATGTGATCAGTCCACGGCGTCTCTGTTTTGTGCTCCGGTGGAAGTTGGCCATTTGGTGTTTTGTTGTGGGAGGCGTATGGGTCGACCCTAGTTTTCTGTTATGTTCTGTTCTGCGGATTGGTGATGTTTGTGCCAAACACGCCTTTCGATTTTACATGCATTGGATTTGCGGTCCAACGTGTGTGATTTGCCTGTGTGGCATTACTTGATTTGCCTGTGTGACATTATTTGACTTGTCTGTGTGGCAAGGTATATTTTGTTTTTTTCTGAGCTCGGTATGAAATAACACCCAGTCATTTGATTCAGCCTATTATTTCGTTGTGTTAGTTTTGTTCGTTTTGTTTCAGTTCGTTTCGTCTCCTTTCATTTAATTGAGTTAGTTATTTCGGTTCATTAATTTTATTCTATATCCGTACTGGGAATTTGACTCATGCTGTGTTTTTCTTCCGGCAGGTAATCAGGGGAATCAATGGCAAATGTGACGAGAGCTCCCTTCTATCTAATAGTTTTGATATATTTTGTTAGGCTATGATACATTGATTTATTTAGAGTTGTAATAGTTATTTCAGATTGTGGTTTGAGCCAGTGTGACATTTATTATTTTTTGTTCTAAGACATGTAATCAGATTTCTTGGACATACCATTGGAACTATTATTCTAATTGACATATGTATTGAATTTGCATCTAAATTTTCGGATGAAATCAAAGACATTAACTAAATATAAAGGTTTCTGGGAAGCCTAAATTATATTCGTGAATATTATCTGAATCTTTTCCAAGATGCATCCATTCTATTTACCCGGCTACGAAAAAAAATCCTTCGCCTTGGACTGTTGAACACACTGAAACATTAAAAAAGATTAAAGCCAAGGTCAAGCAGCTACCTTGTTTAGCTTTACATAATCCTGAATGGAAGAAAACCGTTCAAACTGATGTTTCTAATACAGGATATGGTGGAATCCTAAAATAATTCAATCCTAAAAAGAACAAAGAGGATCTTATCCGTTTTACTTCAGGAGTCTGAAAAAGGACCTTCTTTAAATTATCCTACAATAAAAAAGGAATGTCTTTCAATTGTTAAATGTGTTTTAAAATTTTAGAATGATCTTTTGAACCAGTATTAATTTTTTAATTCGGGTTGATTGTTCAGCTTCAAAACAAATATTTAAAAAAGATGTTCAAAATTTAGCATCTAAACATTTATTTACTACTTGGCAAAGTAATTTATCTGTATTTGACTTTGATATAGAATATATTAAAGGAAAACAAAATTCTTTACCAGATTTTCTAACCAGAGAATATTTGCAGGAATGACCAGTAGAGGTCGTGGTCGCGGTCAATGAGGCCGACCAATAGTAAAACATGTTCTTCTATTACTAGAACAGTACATTCCAAATAAATACGTGGAAGAAACAGTATTGATCATTGACCAGAATGATGAGAAATGGATGAAAGATCCATGGGAAATTAAGAAGGCGTTATTTAACGACTCAACAATTTCCTCTTCGTTTTAACCAGTATCGATATGTTTATGAACAGATTATCATTGAAACAACATCAATGGACATTAAACATGCGCTTCATGATCCTACAAAATCAACTAGCCCAATCCAATAAAGTAAAACAACTATCAAGAGCATTATGGCTCTTGCCAATTGGGGTATTAATCCCCATACTACCCGTACTGTTGAGACTAGTTATACAGAAACACAATACAGCTATTGGGATTATATTGATTCCTTTACGCATGTATTTTATTACCAGAATCCTATTCATAACCATACTTAGTTTATCCGTATATGTCCCAATGTTCTTAGAAACGAAATCCCAAATTGGTTTTTTGTTTGGTGGGATAAATTCGGTATTACTATTGAAACTTTACCATAATCAGTCCAAACAACATTTAAAGAGTGGCAAGTTACCTATGCCCATATACCAGTAAACAAAGATTTATCGATCTATGCTTAAATTACTTGCTCGTTTTATAATCCGTTTTGGAATCCCCTAGATCTGGAAATGAGATTTTTAATTTGACTTTCAAAATAAGATCCGCCTTAAAATAGTGTATTTTACTAAATGATGGGATAAAGGGCTTAATCCTACACTTCCAAAACTTCTCAAGGCCATTAAGAATCATACCCAAGCATGCCTGGATGCTATCCCTAAGAGCCTTCCAACACAACTAGTAAATCCATTTGTCAAAATACAGATAGATTTAAAACAAAAGTTTCCAGATCTAACTAAAACAGAATTAATCGTTAAGACAATGGATTATATGAAAAATCAATTCTTACAATCCTTTGTCCAGGACGATACTTCCATGAAAACTATTAGCAGTAATGAAGGATTTGACCAGGATGATAATGAGTTCAGCGTCTTAGCTGGAGAAAACCAAGAGCCAGAACCCACTATAGGAGATTTTTGGAATTCTCTCACCTCCATGATTTCTGAAAAGATGGAGTAAGACAAAAAAGGAAAAGGAAAAGCCTAAAGTTATTCTCCACTACAGAAAAGATGCCCAATAATTAGAAGAAGACAACCAGTGTCTCCACTATCAAAAAAGGAGAAGCCAGTTGTTCAGCTCTTTTGGCTATTAGCTCCCTCAATTATCAGAAGACGACACCAGCTGTCCTCAATAATTCTCCACTCAACCGACAATCCTCTTGCCATCCCACTTTCTATGGCTGAGATTTAAAGAAGAAAGATAAGGATTGGCAGAACGACTCCACTAACTAGGACACACTCAGTCCTTACCTTATCTATTTACTTGTATGAAATGGGAGCCTTCACCCATTGTTAAGGCATAACTTTCTTTTTAATTTTCTATCTTTGTATTTTCTCTCTCTCCATTCTCTCTGTAAAATACTTAATATATATATATATATATATATAAGTTTTAATTATATCAACAAGGCTCATCTGTAACTTTTAATTATTGCTTATGTTAATTATTATGTTTCCTTACTTGAGCTTTTAGACTATCATATTGAAAACAGTAATCGTTATAAAATAGCATATCATACTGCTACAGACAACCATAATCGTTTTTATTTTTTTGAACAATTTAATAAATCAGAACAATTAATTGTTTTAACTAAAAATGTTATACAGGAAGAAACCTGCCGCCTTATAGTTTTGGGTAGACCCCCAAATCAACAGTAATCTTATGAGATCATATATGTGATAATTTATTTGTTAATATATATTTAATATGCCTTTAAAATATTCATGCCATTTTATTAAATAAGATAGTATGGGGTTAATGTTTGATTAAGTGGAACGTCGCTCAAGTCGCGTTTAGGACTTTGCCTTTAGTCGTGTTATGGCGTTGTGGCTTTTATCCTTTGTAAATCGTTGACAGATGTGCTTAATCAACCTTATTCCGGATCCTTCCCTTATTTGGTATCAGAGCCATGTTTAGTTTATTGTCATATTAATGAATATATTACTTATAAATTATGCATATATGATCACTTTTAAAAATGACCGATTTTCCAACCTCATCTGTTATATCTGTAGCTAATGCCTCAGCTTCTATTTTTGAAGCAACTGAATTGATAGCCTATCAGGATGTTAAGGAAGCCTTAGATAAATGAACTATTCCTAAAATCAAACCAGAAATAATTTATAAAATTGGAACCTTTGATTTTATCAGTAAAAGAATTATTAAAACCTTTGAACATGTTGTTCCTTTATAGAATAATGATGAAATTTTATATTTGTTGCATATTGAAGATTTGTATCCTTTTTAGAAAAAATATAAGTATGTTCATATAGGACTTGTCCAAGTAGCTTTCAAATCGTTAACCTTACTTGGTCAAAATACCAGTATTCAGTGCACACTTAGAGATGGTAGGTGTTTAAACTGGAAAGCCTCTTTAATGGGTGTTATTGAAATCAGCCTTGCTCATGGACCAGTATATTTCAATATTTACCCGAATTTAAGTGTTGCCCTAACTGATAATAATTTGTCAAAAGTTTTAGAAATGAGAATTATATCTCATGGTTATGAGTATCTACCTGGATCTCCTCCTTTTGCCATTTTATTCCGTATTCATCTTAAAGTTTTAACTATTTTAAACCCCTATATCCGAAAACAAAGCCAACAAGAATATACTGTCCTTATAGACACTAATCTTTTTAGTAGTCAAGTGGTTATTCCCAGAATGATCCCTTGGGAAGAAATTACTTTTCCGAAACAATGGCAGATTACTAACGTCGTTCCTACCCGGCCTATAATTAGACAATCCATTGAGGATATTGTCCAAATCAGTAATAAAAATGTTTATTTAAAATTTTAAAGACCTTTTACCAGAAGTCGATCTATTAACAATATCTCTTATAATATTGATTTTCTTGAATCATCTAGACAGTCTGTGTCTGACCCTTTAGAATCTGTTTATCAAGAGTCTAAAAAATCCAGTAATAAGTTTGATAAAAATGAAGACTTAATAAAAGAAATACATATTTCTGAAAAGCAAATACCTCATGGTATTTATGAAACAAATATTCCTCAAAACAGAAGACCTTATAGTCCAACTGCTAGTGACATACATTTTGAGTGTTAATGGATTTTTCTCCTAATAGTAAAATTCGTCAATGTTTAAACCAGGAGTTCATGCAGGATAAATACCAGAATTTTAGAAATTGGTATTTTTAAAATCATAATAATGATAAATTAGCTGAAATAAAAGCTAATTATTATGCTTATTTAAATAACAATCAGTGTATAATATCATTTATTAAATGGTATTATAATTTTGTTTTAAAAACAGAAGTTTACACAGAGAATCAACTAAATGTGTTAACTGGAATTCAAAAGGACTGGATTACCACAAGTGGTAATATTATCCAATCCATTCATCCCCCTCCTAAGTCCCTTGAACTTAGCTCTGGAAATGAAAATTTAAAACATTTGGTCATCAATCCGTATGTTGATATACCTGAAAACCCCTATCAACAAGGAGAGATAAAAATAAAAGATATTTTACCTTTATCTAAACAGAATAATTATACTAATCTATTCCTTCAAACAGTAGGAAAACAGTTAACCATGATAAAAGAACAAATTAATCACATTAATGATAAATGTACCAAGTTGCTCCTTACAAGATTGATCTTCAACTTGTAACCGTTAAACCACCTTTAGAAGTTAGTAATTATAAGATGAAATCTTCTAAATCTGATGATGACTTTATTGATAATCCTTTAAACAAAATAAAAGATTTAAAAACTACAATTGCATCTACGTCTCAAATTAACATGATGTCAGGTCAGCCCTCTTCACATACCAGTAATAATAATATTGATGATGATGAAGAAGAAACTGGCGATATTTCTCTTGTTCATATTTTGGAAATCCAAAATAATTTTCGAAAAATACAGAATATTAATAAAACCACTTACAGTCAGAAACCAATAAAACGGATGGCTTTATCTGGACTTTTACGATTATTTCTCTTGCAACATTGTTTTTGCTCTGGAAATATGAACCGTCTTTACAAAACTATAAATATATTTGTTTCATATTTATTTTTAAAAGTAAGAAGTTATTGAATTAATAGTGGCTACATGATAATGAATTATGATGACAAATTTAAAAATATGATTATCATTTTATACTACTTTTAATAGAATAATGACTTTTTTAGAACACAAAAATTTTAAAATAAAATGAGATTTTTTTTGTAGTTGGACGGAGTAATATGACAGACTTTAACTGATAAAATTCATGACTTTTACTCCGCGCGCGCACAAAAAAAATTTAAAATAAAGAAAATAAAATTCTAGGCATGCATGAAGTCCAGGTAATTTATTTCTGGGGTCACCTGATCAGTTTTTTTCACTGTGTACGCTGTCTGTATAGCAGTGAGGATTATGAAATGAATCAATAATAATTTTAATAAAAAATATCAACCAACTTCAAAAAAAATTAAAAAAAATAATCATAGGAACTTACTTTTTCAAAGGGATAGACCGAGTGATAATAAATTTTTTTTGTCAAACACATTATAATTTGGAACAGAATGAATAAATATTTAATTATCTTGTCAATATTCGTTTGAGAGAGAAAGTGAATAAAAAATAGAGACAGAAGTTAAAGGAAGATAGAAATTAAATATTATAAATAATTTATTTCAGACCCATATTATAAATAATAGAGATAGAAGTTAAATGAAGATAGTAATAGTAAGTTTAAAATTTGAAAAATGAGTTGACATGTTTCAGACCCATAACTATTTTTTTATTCCAACCAACGGTCTGACAAAACCCATAACTATTTTTAGTTCTTAATATAAACCATAATCATAAAGACTACTATTAAACAATTTTCTCGCAACGTTCTAATTTCTAAATAAGCTGCTGAACAAAGAGGAAATATCAATAAAATTCAATCCAGTAATATAAATGTCAAGTAATATTACCAGACATTTTCAAGGCAAGTAATATTCTTTGCTGGTTACTTATTCAAATTTTATCCAAATTCTAAGTTGAAAATTTATTATATTTGAAAATTCTGCCAATGGATATGACCAGAGAATATGGTGAGAGGAAAATAAACAATTTTCTTCTTCCTCTTATCTTTTGAGTCATCTCACTTAAAAATTTATCCCAATCTATATTTAATGACACTAATATTATATTAAAAAAAATAAATTCGTAGTAAAAAATTAGTGATATAATAAAATTCTTAGAGATCAATTGTATCGCTAAAAGTGTCATAAAAAAATAATATTTGTATTGCAAAATATGTATTCAAAAAAGCTGAATGATAAATATAATAGAGGACATTCTAATCATGTCGTGTGACTCATATCATTATAATTTGAAAGCAGCATATTAAAATTATGTATGTAAACACCTAGAAAGGGGGGGGGGGGAGGGTCGACATGACTCATGTCATTAAAACTTGAAAGCAGCATATTGAAATTATGTATGTAAACACCTAGAAAGGGGGATGAATAGGGTTGGGGTTGGGGTTGGGGTGGGGGTGGGGGTGGGGTGGGTGGGGGACGTGGTTCAACAAACTATGTCAAATTTAAATTTTCTACACATAATTCAGACGGCTAATTTAACTGCTTGCTTTGAGTTATTCTTCTATTTTTTGATTACTTTACAATAAATTTAATTACGCATGCAGTGAAGTTTAAGTATTGGGTTTGATGGTGTTGGAATATTGAGCAGAATTATCAAGACGAGTAATAGAGTAAATTGGAACAACTTAGCTAGTATATGAAGAAAGTCGAGTAGAAGAAAGTTTATCGTCTCAAAAAGTAATTCCGCCTCACCTGGTTATAAACCTTTAGACAAGTTGAAATTCCACTGCGCTCACCTCCGCGATTCAACTATTAAACCTCAATTGCGTGTACTCGCAGAAGAAGGATGTGGACTTGTCTTTGTGGATTGTCCAATTAACAGTTAATATAGAATATATATAAACAAACTATTTCGAGAGAAGAAGCTAAACATTGACGATCAGAGAATTTATTATATTTGAAAATTTTATCCAAATTCTAAGTTGAAAATTTTGCCAATGGATATGACCAGAGAATATGGTGAGAGGGGACCATAAACAATTTTCTTCTTCCTCTTATCTTTTGAGTCTTCTCACTTAAAAATTTATCCCAATCTATATTTAGTTTCACTAATATTATATTAAAAAAAATCATAGTAAAAAATTAGTGATATAATAAAATTTTTCGAGATCAATTGTATCGCTAAAATTGTCGCAAGAAATAATTTCTTGTGTTGAAAAATATGTATTGAAAAAAAATGAATGATAAATATAATAGAGGAGATTCTAATCATGTCGTGTGACTCATGTCATTAAAACTTGAAAGCAGCATATTGAAATTATGATTACTTTACAATAAATTTAATTACGTATGCAGTGAAGTTGAATTATTTTTAGTTGCAATAACTTTTAGCATGAAATCTATGAAACTAGTACTAAAGATTCATACATAAACGTGGAATATCTCAAAGATAAACGTGGATAACTACACCTTACCCCACTTAACATGAACTGTTAACGTAATTGACTAATAATGAAATAGTCAATAATTAGAATTAATGAAAGTATTAAAAAAATTAATAATAATAAAGTTGAACTCTTCTACCAATTTAATGCAATTTTTGACTAACAGAAATACCTAATACTATACGCAAGGCATTATGTTTGAAATAATTTTTGACTTTCTATGCATGACAAATTCTAACAGGAATTAAAAATATTTGTATAAACTACTATATAAATGAGACTCCTCTGCCTTGGCTTCAATATCAAAACAACACAACACAGTTATATTATATCTTCTTCCTAGCAAATATAGAAATTAACATGAAGTCCCTAAGCATGAGCCGAACTGCATACTCTCTCTCCTTGTTTTGCATTCTTTTTCTCTCTCCTGTTTTGGCATTGCACACTTGTGATTTTCCAGCTATCTTCACCTTTGGTGACGGGAATTCGGACACCGGTGGGTTTACTGCTGCCTTCACTGCAGGGACACCTCGATTTTACGGACAATCCTACTTTAAAAGGCCATCAGGAAGAGCCTCTGATGGGCGTATCTTGATCGACTTTATAGGTTAATATTTTTGGATTCTTATTTCCGGCAATTGAAATGGACAGTTTATTTAGACAGTCTATATATAGAAACGAGTTGCATTTATATAGCACATTCTTGCATTATAGATGACTTTTATTGTACAAGTATTATATATTTGCAACTCTTATCTATACATATATAAATGCCATTTGTTATTATAAAACTGTCCAAACAAAGTAACAAACTGCCCAATTTTAACAGTTCCGGAATTCAAATCCTACAAGTTCACTCGCTTTCTAGTTAATACATTACTTACAAACCTAATGACTAATTTTAATGTTGCAGCTTCAAGTTTAGGTAAACCATTCCTCCACCCTTATCTTGATTCCTTGGGTGCCAACTTCTCTTATGGTGTTAGTTTTGCCCAACTATTGGCTACAATCGCACCACCCAAGTTAATTCTTCCGGTGGCCCAACAACCGCGTGCATATAGTCCTTTTTTCCTTGACATTCAAATCGAACAATTCAGACAAATCGTGAATAGATCACAGACGGTCAGGGAAGAAGGTATATTATTTTAATTAAATGTGAATTAATTTGTATTCTTCCTCGTATAACTTTTTATCTTGTACTTTTATAAATGTAAAAGTTTTTGGTTATTATTTAACTTATTTTAGGAGGGGTGTTCAAGAATTTGCTGCCCAAGAAGGAATATTTTTCCAAAGCATTGTATACTATTGATATTGGCCAAAATGACCTCGTCCAAGGATTGATTACTAACATGACATATGAGGAAATTAAAGCAATTATACCACCTACTCTCAACAGCCTCGCATTGAATGTAAAGGTATATAAGCCTTGTTTAATTTGTAGATATTTTGGCATAATATGTAATTAACTTATAAATTCACTTAACTAATACTAATTCCTTCTACTGAATATTAATTCTTGCAGAAACTATACGATTTGGGAGCTAGATCATTTTGGATCCAAAACACTGGACCCTTTGGTTGTCTTCCTTATATGTTGACATTGGTACCAGTTCCAGAAGACCAAAAAGATAGTGTCGGTTGCGCAATACCTCATAATGATTTAGCTCAATATTTCAATTCCAAGTTGAAAGAGGTCGTTGATCAACTTCGAAAAGACCTTCCCCTGGGGGCGTTCACATATGTAGATGTTTATACTCCAAAGTACGATCTTTACAAGGATCCAAAAAAATATGGTATGTCATGCTCCATCTTACTCGAATCCAATTTGAGTAATTAATACCACAAGAATATATATATATATATATATATATATATATATATATAAGAAATTCTCATATAGAATAATTTATTTTACTCAAACACATTCAAATAAAATAATAATTGTTATGCCTTAATATAATGATCATCAGCATGTTAGAAAGTTATAGAAGTTCATAATATATATCAATAATACTCAATTTATACATTTGTATGATATTTTTTTAATGAAATTTATTCAATATGCAGGATTCAAGTTCCCTCTTCAAGCTTGTTGCGGTTTAGGAGGAAAATATAATTATGGTGAAAATGGATTTTGTGGACAAACAACTACCATAAATGGAACCCAAATAGTTGTGGGACCATGTGAAGATCCCTCTGAACGAATATGTTGGGATGGAGTTGCTTTCTCACAAGCAGCTGATCAAATTGTTTTCAAGAGGATAGTTACAGGCGAATTTTCAGAACCACCTCATCCCCTAAACATGGCATGTCAGAAAATATGATTGCCAGATGTTACTAGCGGATATTGCAGTCATGGATCCACATAAAAATAAAGAATGCAATGTACTTTTATGACAAAGTTACCTTGTTGATAATTTCTTCATTCATTTTATTACCAGTCTAATGAAAAGCTCATATTCATTTTTAAAATACTTTGTTTAGTGTATCCCCAAAATAAAGTGTAAAATTATTTTATGAAAAAGTGACCTTAAAAAAATTCTTGTTTCTTATATACCACAGTTATATTTCTTTAGATGTGTGATTTATGTACTCCTATCCAAATTGATGATATTAACCGGACTTTTTACTAAAGCTGGCACAATGTAGAAATTCTGAATTCGCTGCCATCTTACCATGAGTTACTCCTCCATCTTCAAATTATTCTAGTATCAAAAACTCTTGATGTAGAGATATCAACTAACTTAGGTACTATAAAAAATTGCTCGTGGTATCTTCTTTGATAAATCTGAAACCTCATTGGTAATAATCTGTTCCATAATTCTGGAGACTAACATTTTCCAAATTTAAAAGTTTGCTATCCAATATAATGATGAAAAAGCATCTCAATCTCTCCATATGAATTCCATTCTAGCCAAATCATGATACACTATCATTTGTATATCAGATTGCAGAAAACACAAACCTGGGTAGTATCGTGACAATTAATTCTGGTTTAGATGATATACAGTTTGTTCTTTCTACTACCCAAGTATTTGATATCTTGACTAAAGCCTTGTCTACTTAGTTTTGTTCCTTCCGATCCAAGCTTGGTGTGTTGCCTTCTGTTAGCAAACTAAATATCAAATTTATAAATATCTTTTAGATTGTTCATGAATTATCTTAATAAAGATTAGTACATCAATGGGTAATGTCTAAGTACATGATACATGTACATAAATATATTTAGAAGTGTCTTGGAACATGTATGGTTAGATTTATATACATGTATTTGGTCATGTAGTAATTATTAAGTGGTTCTAGAAGTGTCATAGAAACACTATAAATAGTCTTGTCATCTTGTGTGCGAGTCATTTTAAATAAGTGAGTTGCATCAAATATTTCAAGGATTAAACACTGTTCCTCACTGCTTAATTTTTTATCCTCCATTGACAACAAAGTGGTATTAGAGCCAAGGAAATTTCAAAGTTTAGAGAAAGTTAAGCCAATGTGAAGTAAAGGTAGACAACCCAAGGGAGCTGACTTGGTGCTATAAAAGTGTTCTGTTGGGCGAGTGCAAAGTGTACGTGTTAGAGCTCCGGAATGCAATCTAGTGAATGTGCTAGTTCAAAAAAAAGTTGAAGAAGTTTGTGAGTTGAAACACGTCACAAAGGTCGTCATATTGATAGCGCTTTAGAGAGGTAAATTATAAAAAAAAATGATATTTTCTAAGTTTGAAGATAAAAGAGGAGAAATTGAAGAAATTGATGAGACGTCAAGTGAATAATTAAGTATTTGAAGAGGTAAAAGAAGAAGGTGATCAAATAAATTGAATTAATTAACAAAAGGGAATTGTTATTTTCACAAGAGAAAACAATTTTGTGTGTCAAAATTGATTTGGGATTTATAATAGTAAACTTTAATTTGTGTGAGACATTAAATGGGTTAACATGGAGAAGTATTTTGAACAAAAAGAGTTCAAAAATAGTGAAATGGAAAAGAAATACAAGCATGTAAAATATAAATATGAGAAACTAGTAAGTAAGATCAAGAAGAACAAATGGAAACTTCAAGCATATGTAAAGAAGAAATATGGTGGCACAAAGTGAAAAAAAAGAGAAAATTCTCACGTCCAAGGAAATTGCAAAAATGAATGAAAGTATTCCAACTTGTTAAAGACTCGAGTATGTCAAGACAATTATTTGTGTCATATACATCAATGGAGATGACAAAAGAGTTTATTGCGTTTGAAGGAATCAGAAGATCAAAAGTTTTTACAACATTGTGAAAAATAAATTTTATTTACGGGAGGCCTTGTTAGCAAACTAAACCAAATATATAAATATCTTCTAGATTTTTCATTAATTATCTTAATTAGTATTAGTACATGAATGAGTAATGTCTAAGTACATTAGACATGTATGTACATGAATGTATTTAGAAGTGTCTTGGAACACGTATGGTTAGATTCATGTATATTTATTTGGTGATGTGGTAATTATTAAAGTGGCTCTAAAAGTCTCCTAAGAGCCATTATAAATAGTGTTGTATGTGAGTCATTTTAAATAAGTGAATTGAATCAAATATTTTAAGGTTTAAACACTCTTCTTCACTTATCTAAATTATATCATCTTCCAAATTGTCCAATACTTGCACCACCCACCAACTTGCGGGGCGTATATATTATGATGTGTTTAAAAGTTTGGAGGGATAAGATGTGAAGGATTTGGGAAAGGGATGAGAAAGGATGGAAAAAGATTATAATTTTTCCTTGTCATATTTATGGGTTTTAAAAAGGAAGTGAAATGGTGAGATTTTAATTATATTTTTTTTTTGTTTTTTAAAATTAGAAGTAGAGAAGTGAATTTTTTTTATTTTTTTATACTTTACTGTGCGCGCACACACCCCTATTTTCCACTCAAAAATCAACAAAGGTTGAAAAATTGAATATAAAATCAACTTATTTGTTCAAAAAACATAAAAAAATAATAATAAAATGTCTTAATTGCATTAAGCCGAGAAACGACACCGTTATTGTGGCTTACCCACAAAGCAATGACAATTATTGTTATATTATAGGACAATTATGCTAGAGTTTTGATTTGATTCAAGCCGTGGCCAGTGAGGTGGACCTACCCTAATGAAAATGTCTTTTGTTCAAGGAAGAAGAATGTGTATCAGTGACATCGAAACTTGTGCCACTTCACTCATTTATTTCATTCAAAAGTCAACAAAGATTGAAAAATGGAGTATCAATAATATGAAAAATCATACTCCCTCTATTCCTAAATAAATGTCGTTAAAAGTTTTTATACATGAATTAAGAAAATTATTTAATATTATCATTTAATAATTAAAATCTGTGTAAAATTTCATCACTACCCCTTTATGGAAAGTTGAAAATTAATACTAAGAGTGAGAATTTCTTGGGACAATGAGAGAAGGTAAGGGTGATATAGGAAAGTAAATAATTTATTCTCCTAGAAAGTTGTAAACGACAAATAATTTAGAACAAATTTTTTCTTCCAAAACGTTACTTAATTAGGAATGGAGAGAGTATTTTTAACGAGACTTATAATAGTTGGGAATAAAATTATTATATTATTATTTGTTTTCAAAAGTTATTTTAGGTAAAATAAAATGCTTAACTTTCCCATATTTTCCTATCGATGCCTTCAAATCCCTTAAATATTTTTTTGTGGGGTGGGGGGTGAATTTTGAGCAAAAAATGAGATCAATTTTATCTTCAAATTCCTTCCATTTGTCCTTAATTTTTTTTTACAAACATGAGATTTGGAAGAATTTAAATTATTTTAAGGATAAAGCAAAGTTTAATACGAAACATGAGATTTGTATTTAATACGAAATACCCATTTGCATTTTACAAGGTTTCGAGTATGTTCGGGTGACACCAAGTCTCAAGTGCCAAGTTTATGCAAAGCTTTGATCTCATCTTCCATTGCCTTACGCCATAGGGGGTCCTTCAATGCTTGAGCCACGGTAGTAGGTTCAACGGGTTTGGCATGAACCGTGGTGTGGTGTAGGTATTTGGGATTGGCTTATGAATGTTGTTTTTGGACCGAGTAATGATCCTCTGGGCTGGTTGAATTAGCAGATTAGAGGCAATAGTGGGCTGAGTTGGTTGGGTGGGTTCGATTGTAGTAAATGGTGGGGTGGGCTGTTGCGAGGTGGATGTTTGAGGTGAGCTGAGCGAGGAAGGAGACGTTGGGAGCTGGGCCTGATCAGGTGCAGGAGAGGGGGGGGTGTGTCATTGGGTTGGTGATGAGGCAAAGTTGTAGTGGGCAAGAGTAGAGGCAGAACCAAGGGGCACCATGAGTCTAGGCTAGGCGTGGATGGCAGAATAGTTTGTTCAGTGAGTCTACGGTAAGGAAATTCATTTTTAACAAATCTAACATGTCGAGAAGTGTAGACTTTGAGTGTTATGGGGTCCCAACAATGATAGGCACTTTGAGTTTTGGAGTATCCAATGAAAATACATGGAGTGGACTTGGAGTCTAGCTTGTGAGACGTATAGGGTTGTAGCCATGGATAACATAAGCAACCAAAACTTCGCAACTTAGAGTAGTTAGGTGACATTCCAAAAATACATTGAAAAGGAGATTGATGAGATAGAGTTGGGGTGGGAAGCCGATTAATTAAATAAGTGGCGGTGGTGAAGGCATATGACCAAAACTCTATAGGAAGTTGTGCATGATTTAGGAGGGATAATCCTGTTTCAACTATATGACGATGTAATCTCTCAACAGAACCATTATGTTAGGAGTGTGGGGGGGGGAGGTGAGATGTGAGACTCCATCAATAGTAAGATAGCTTTCAAGGCATGATATTCTCCCCATTGTCAGAATAAAGGACTTTAATATTTTTCTCAAAGTATTTTTCCACTAAGGCCTTAAATCTAATAAACACTGCTTTTGTGTCAGATTTTTTTTTGAGAGGATTAAACCAAATATATTTTGTGAAATGGTCAACAAAAATGACATAGTATTTGTAGCTATCAATGGAGTAGACAGGAGAAGTCCATAAATTAGTGTATATGAGATCAAGAGGAGCATGAAAAAATAAAGTCGATTTACTAAAAGGGAGCTTGTGGCTCTTATTACATTGACAAGAGTTGCAATTGAAAGGAAGAACATTGGAAACATAAAGCTTGAAAGTTGAAACTAAATTCTTAAAAATAGTAAATGAAGGGTGGCCTAGACGATGATGCCAATCTATTGCGGACGATTTGACACTTGAATAGGCAAGAATAGAGGAAGGGGCTAACAACTCGTAAACATCGTTCCTAGTTGGACCTTGGATAAGATGTGCCCCCGTGAGACGATCCTTCACAACAAAAAAATCAGAAGAAAACTCAATTAGAAGATTATTTTCTGAACAAAGTTGAGAGATAGACATGATATTACGAGACATAGTAGGTACACATAGAACAGTAGACATAATTAAAGATTGAGATGAAGTAGTAATAGAGAGGGAACCGGTGTGAGTAATGGGAACTCCGGTGCCATCACCTATAAGAATTTCCTCGGAACCATCGTAAGGGTGATGTAAAGAGAGGTTTGAGAGATCATGGGTGACATGATGGCTAGCTCTAGTGTCAAGTAACCATGGGGAAGGAGGAGTAGTAGGGGCAGCAGTGGCGACATGAACTTGGGATGGTTGGTGGAAGGAATTGGCGGAGCGAGGAGGTGGTTGAACATTGGGAAATTTTTCCTGAAAAATGGGGCAGAAGGATAGGGAATGGCCTATGGTATGCCACCATTTGTATTTTCCTTGGTGGCCTGGACCTTTGGTTTGGTTGGTGCACCTGGGTTGAGTGAAGTTGGGTTTTGGGGCTGAATTATGGCGGTAGGTGGAGGTGGGTTGGGTGTTTTGGTTTTGATTGTTGTACCTGGTAGGGGTGGGTTGGGTGTTTTGATTGTGATTGTTGTACCTAGTAGTGGTAGTGTATGCGGAAGCGGGTAAAGAGGGTGGAGGTGTTTGAGAAAATTGGCGTATCTCGGGCATGGACTGAATCAATCACAGCTTGGTAGTTGGTATCAAGTCCTTCAAGAACTCGATCAGTGAGGTCCTCATTGCTCATAGGGGCACCAAGAATAGCCAATTGATCAGAACAAATTTTGAGAGCATTCATATACTCAGTCACTGTTTGGGATCCTTTGGAAATGGCCCGAAGGTTGGCTTTGATGAGCTTGATGTGACCTCGAGATTGCTTAGCAAAGGTATTTGCTAAAATATTCCAGGCTTATTTGGTGGTGTCAGCACGAGAGACTAGCGGAACAATGGTTGGTTCCAAGGTTCCAATGAGGGCTCCAAAGACGAGCTTGTCTTGGCGAAACCAAGTGCTGTAAGCAGGGTTGTGTTCAGAGGTCGACTCTGTTGTGATGGTGGGAGATGGCGACGGAAAGGTACCGTCCAAGAACTTAAATAGGCCACACCCAATAAGAGTAACATGAATTTGGAGTTTCCATGACATATAATTAGTCGTGTTTAGCTTGAGAATGTTTGTAAGCGTAACAACGACGAGAGGTGATTTTGGGTCAGCATCATTGGGAATGGTAATGGATGCCATGAGAAAAAAAAAATTAGGTTGAGGATACAACCTGCTTTGATACCATGAAAGGTTTTAAAAATGATGATTATTATTCAATGTAAATGTTACAATATAAATAGTTACACGTATGAGAAGCTAAAACAAAGATAAAGATGTACTAAGTTTATACATATCTATAAAACAACTTAGAGATAATAACTTAGACTATGTCAACTCTTATCTCCAACAGTAAGTAGATATTCATCATCCACACGGTTGTTGTAGTTGGTCACATCACGATTATTTTTGATATAGATTGTGTAGTGACGATCGGGTTGTATAAACTTTAGGATTGCTAATTAAGGTCCTACACGGAGTGAGTTCTGTGACTATAATTTGTACGATTCTGCGGCAGAAGGACGGGAAAACAGAAAATATTCAAAGAGACTTGCTTTGCTATTTCTTTTCTTTAATTAATAACTATTTTCTTCATAGTTTTCACTAGTATGGGAGGATTAATCATAACCATCCTTTCCTCGGACTCAGTTTTACTCGAGAATATTTTTTGCCGGACTCAATGAGGTTATTTAATCGCTTCTAACTAATTTAATTGATTATCATCATCAAAATTTATTAAAGGAGCTAGGGTTATATAAGGTCTTGGTAGATATATGCGTCTTCTAATTGAAACTACTTTTTGTGGGAGTAAGAATGACAACTTACCAATCCTCTGGTGGTCTCTCTCTTTCTGATGACACTAGGTTGGGTAGTATATTTGTAGTGTTTGAGTTGGCAACACAAAGGATGATTAAGCGTCGTCCATTTATGGACGTCAATGTTGACAATTCTATATCAATGGATCGCGTACCCTTTTTTTCCGAGTCAAACCATGCATTGGCTCTTAAACATATTAATTTGACCTCTATAGATAGTACCTTGTGCGATATCTCAATAATACCCCCAATTCACCCTAGAACTCACAACCAATTTCGTTGTAACAATATCCTTTCACCCACACACCAAGATTAGTTGTTCTTTCACCCTCAACATAAACTTTCTTGTAGAAGTTATAATCATTTACTTTATAACCCATGGCGGTGTTTTGTTCGTTTCAAGGAATTGTATTGTCATTTACGACCGGATGCTAGTATAAAATTTGTGTTTCTAGTTTTGGACGAAAAAAGAAAAAAGAATAGAAAACTTAAATTAGAACATAAAGAAAAGAATAGAAAACTTGAAGTTTTCCTTAATTTTGTTTCCTAGTTTTTAATAGAAAAGAATAGAAAATTTAAAAAAATTCTTTTCTTGCGTTTTTAGGTTCCAATGAAAAGAAAAGAAAATATCACTTTTATAAATTTACCTTTCTATTAATTATAACCATTGAACCATGAATAAAAATATTCAAGATAAATTTAATCAAAAAAATTCCATAATCAAATACAAATATCCAAATAAATGTTAAACTACTTCTACAAAGTCATTGTCATACCATACCATAAAGCCATCAAACATAATCTGCATTATTAATACTAACAGAGATTATTCATCAAATTCTTCAAAAAATTCAATCTCATCTCTAATGGTTATCCAAACATTGCTCGTGTCTTGTCTTGATTTTCTAGTAACCATAAATAGACCTCATCAATTTTTTTCCTCATCAAAATTTATTTTAGTTAATTGTTTAAAGATATCATTTGTAGAATAGACTCGCATATGAATTGATAAATACTCTTGCTTTTCCAATATGGTAGCTAGTTTATCCATCATATTAGTTAATTTACCATCATCATAATGTTTTGCCTTTTTTTGAAGTACTTACACTTTCCATAGGTACTTGATAAGGTTCAAATATTTGGCCCCATAAGACTGCATTTATCATACACAAACAAAACGATGGCTGCTATTCAATTTTTAATTTTTAGCAACGCCTAAAATGACAAATTTTAAAATTTTCTCCTGGAAAGACAATAAAAATAGACATGAATACTGCGATAAATCATAAATAAACGTATAGGTGGAATATACTCTATAGAGTTCCAAAATACTAAACATTTGTTACCAATAAATCAATATAAATATATTGGTGTAATATACTTTTAGGCACAGAACAATTTACAGTAGTTCTACTACTGGCAAGAAGGCAATGTGGTCGCAACAGAAATTAGGAAAAACAGAGTCTACCTAAAATTAATTAGAATAAACATCATCAGAACAGACTACCTTTGTATAGATGATAATAGCGTATTATGATTACAATACCAAGTACTGTAGCGTTCATAACCATAACAATTGTGAATGTAATCACTACGTCTACTTCAAATGTTATGGACCCCTTCATGTGGAACATTACAAGTGTAATTGGGGACATGGGTTGTGTGGGCCCAAGTACAAAATTAGGGTTTACATAACTTAATTGAATTAAATGCACAATTAGAGTTCCATGACCTCATTAAATGTGCAAATTAGGGTTCACATAACCTAATCAAATGAAGACAGAAAAGTCAAAAATAAATATGCTAGATCCGGGAGAAGCCTCCACGTGTCCCGAGGCAGAAGGCTCGTGGAGGCGGCTCGTTTTAGGAATTGATTGAGAGATTGGATTGGTGGCTAGAAGAACAGGACGATCTGGGCATTACTCTGATGATTAAAGGGTATTTCTGAAATTTTCCTAAAAGCATATGCCTGGCACATGACGACTTTTCAGAAAACTTTATAAATACCCCTTCCATTCCATTGGGAAGGGGACCTCTCTTGACACTACACTAAAAATGGCCTATAGTGAAGGACAAATCCTTCACAAGACATACTATATCACTTACAAATGATTTATTGCGAAAAAATATTTCCTTCGCACGAGTGCTCGCATTAGACCTTCTCGCAATTGGGTATCCTTCGCTAAGTAGTAACTAAATATTTTTTGTGAAGGATATATTGTGAATAATTTTTTTATTCACAAATTGTATTTAATAATGGAATATTGTTATTTAGTGAAAGATTGGTTTCCTTCACAAATAATATTTTAAGAAGGACTATTTGAAATTAGTGACTAACTTTATTCCCTCACAAATAATATATTGTGAAGAACAAATTTATTTAACGAGAGAAAATTTTCCTTCACTAATTATAAAGTGAGAATGTATCTTCAAATTAGTGAGGGAAATAATCCTTCATTGATGACTAACTAATTAACTAGAAAAAATTTAGTGAGGAAAATAATCCTTCATTAAAATCCATTTCTCAAGTAAAATCCTTCACAAATTATAAATTTGTAAAAAAAAAAATTAATTGATAAATAATCAAAATTCATTGCAAATTATAATTAATTTTCAAATCACTAATTTCATTTTTTTGCTAAAATTAAACTGAAATTAAATAAAAAGAAATATACATAATTCATGGGGCATACCCCATACAGTGACCTTCAAAGGACATGCCCTATGATGTCAACAGTAAATCAAATGCAAAGAAGCATAATCAGATGGTTATAGTAAATGTACTAAAATAAAGCATAAAGCCTAAAAGGATATCAACAAACTAATACAATGTAAACCAATTTTAAAAAGCTAGCCAAACCCATAAAGACAGACCTAACCAAATTTAAAAACCTGGCGGACTAACAAAGAATAACAATAACATTAGCAACAACCCAATTAAGCTTTCCCAATGAAGCGGAAGAATCATGACAATGATTAAATAAAGAATGAACCCAATTAGCCACTCATAGCATAACCCATACATACAGCAAAGTAGTAGTATCGAAGGGCCCAACATCATAGCGATGGCGAAAGCGATAGCAGAAGCTAAACAATGACAGATTCTGCATTAACTAGGCTCCAAGCAGACCAAACCCACTATGCACCAAAGAGCAGAGGCACTCAAAAGTCGAAAATCGCACCATTACGGCAGAACAAGAACTCATTTTATGGCGGCCAATTGCAAAGAACATCCCTTCGCCACAAAGAACCCGAACCAAAGAACCCAAACCATATCGCAGACTAAAGCAAATTTGAACCAAGAGGTGAAATAAAAGGCCATCACCAAGCATATGCAGAGAGTAAAAAGCTACGATAATATGCACTTTCTTTGCAAAGAAGATTCTACAACAAAAAAAAAATGGGAGCAAAACATTAGCATGACAGATCAAGACACAAAGAACCAAATGCATATCTGAGGACCTAGAAATACCTAGAAACCCAACAAAGATATGCATTCACAAAGAAGACTCCCAAATAGCATGACAGAACCACCCACAAAAAAGGTAGCAGGGTAATAAGATACCAACATCCTAGACTTGTTATATCACCAACAACAACATAACAGAGCATGGATGCCCAACAGATAGAATACAACAGATAACCATCATCATAATAGAAAGCGATTACGTAATCTGAATAGATAACTATCATCAGTAGAAGCATTGCCTATTGACTTTCACTACAAGAAAACCACCTATTTCTGACTGACATATCATCGACGGATTAAATTCGGTCGAAATAGGATTATATCCGAGGGAATAATGTGTCGGATATAAGTCCCTCGGAAATACATTAATTTGACGAATTCATTGAACTTAGTCCTCCCGGTTGGTGCTAAGTTTGGCGCCATCTGCTAAAAAGTAATTTCGACGAAAAAACATTAATTCCGAGAGACTTTTCGTCGAACTTAAACTATTTCCGAGAGACGTATGTCCGACGGACATTCCGTCGGAGATAAAAATAAAAACCTTTCACCTTCTGCCTTTTCATTTCAAACGCTCGTTTAATCACTCCTCACTACCCCCACCCTCTTTCATTCTCTCAGTCGCAGTCGATCTCCTTCCCTCTCTCATCCCCCGCGCCACCCCTTTTCCCCTACCACCGCGCGTACATTCGCCTCTCTCTTTCTCTCTCTCTTCACCACTCTACTGACTTTTCATTCCATTCTTTACCACCTTCCACCTTCACACTTGACGCCAAGATCACCCTCCACCTTCTGTGATCAATGACGCCGACGACTCGAGTTCGCCTGGACTCTGCTTTCTCCTTCTCCTCCTTTAACCGGTTTTCAAACTAGCTAATGCCTAAGGTTAACAATGGTTTATTTGTATAATTAGGTATAATTTCCTGCCCTATATTGTGCATATTACACTGAAATTGGTACTATATATATATATATATATATATCTATTGATGATAATTACTGCTACTATATATATTTCGGATTGATGATAATTGGTACTATATACACTGAAATGGGTTATATCTATTTGTGTTCTGCTGAAATTATAAGGGTTATTATTTGTGTTAATTGCTTACTGTTGTGAAAATTGGGTTCTTAAAATTGGGTTATACTTAATCATTATGCAAACTATTTGTAAAATTGGGATTAAAACTTATGTTGCGACTTTCATTTAGTGTATAGCATCTGGTAAATGTTTTAATTTGTTTTTCTGTATGCAATTACACATGATATTTTCGATGGAATTTCTGACTGAATTTCTGTCAGAGGTCTTCAATTGCAAATTTTGTGGGCCCATGTAACTATTTAAATATGTTACTTAATTAATTTTCAATACTAAAATAACCTAGTTTATAGTAATATTTACTTAGTTTTGTCTTACTAAATAAAATAAAATAATATTATAAATAATATAAACATAAATAAAATAATATAACATAATATAATATAAAATAATAAAATTAAATAACATAAGATAAGATAATTTAAGATAAAATGAAATGAAATAAAATAAAATAATTAAATTAAAATAAAATAATTGTTCTAAATGAAATAACTTAAATTATATCTAATAAATAAATAAAATACATTAAATAAAATAATATAATATAATATGAGTAATAATAAGGTAAAATAAAATAAAATAAAAAATAATAATAATTTAAATTTAATAAAATATAATGAAAAAAATAAATAAAATTTAATTTAATAAATAAATTAAATTTAATAAAAAATATTTTAAAATATATAATATAATACAAATAAAATACAATCCAATAAAACATAAAATAAAATAAAAATAATTGAATAAAATTCTCATAAACTAAGTACCACTTACTTAGTTCACATTGGCAAAATAAACTAAGTAGGAGTGAATGTCGAACAATATTTTCTATAGATTCCAAATAACAATTTTCATAAACTAAGTACCACTTACTTAGTTTATTATCATTGGCAAAATAAACTAAGTAGCATTTGCTTAGTTTGCCATAATTTTCAATATATAAATGCAATAACACTTTCCTATATATATACGTACTCTTTCTTGTATGCGAGGTTTCGACATAGCGATTTACATTAATAATACTCAATAGGTTCTCGTAAGAACAATTAAAAAAGGGTCATAGTTCTGTATGTGTCCTATACTCGAATAATAAAGGTAATTGAATTCTGCGGACATTCCTCATTTGTTCCATCATAATGGAGATGGCAACATCCGGAAAGGTGCCGATAAGTTGTTGAACAAAGTTCTAGGTTTAAAGCAACCCTCAGATGAGCGAATGATCACTTATCTTCTAGGAATGAATTATCTCCCCATATGAGTCCAATCCATGATATAAACGACTTCTCACCACTCAATTCCTCGGATGGGTAGTTCTCATGAACGTCTCACCTCTTGTATGAGAACTATCCATTTGAGGAATTTGAGCGGTGAGTTTCGCTCATATCATGGATTGGACCCATACGGGGAGATGATTCATTCCTAGCGCAGAAGTGATCGCTCGCTCATCTGTAGGGGTCGCTTAACCTAGAACTTTGTTCAACAACTTCATCGGCACTCCTTCCTGATGTTGCCATCTATTATGATGGAACAAAGAAGAGAATGTCTCATAGAATTCAATTACCTTTATTATTAGAGTATATGACACAACAGGAACTACGACCTTTTTTTTTCCCGGTTGCCGACTCAAGTAGAGATTCCACATAACAATTCTCATAAACTAAGTAGCATTTTCAATTATATATGTACTATACTTTGAAACTTAGAAACCCGTTTGACATACACTCGGTGGGGTGAATGTCGAATGCAGTCCCATTGGGATCTGTTATTAGATGTTATGTCTCTCACTTAGGCCGGTGCAAATACGAAACAGTACATTTTTTGTTATTTTGAGGATTAATCGACTGTTATCTCTATATGTTCTCCGAGTGCATACTTAGATTAAGTTATCTTAGTCTATTTCGTGTGCTTTGAGACCATGGGAGGTGTCACCAAATTTTCTTGAAACTCATGAAACGTACTCAACGTGTTTGCACTAGTGACGAGATGATGCATCCAATAATAGGATAGAAGCCTTAACCCTGTCCTGTAGAGATATTAGGTAAAACTAATTCACACATGAATATCCAAATTAACTTAATGCGTATTACGTAGTAGTTAAAAATGCCACCAAATAGAGTTTGGATGTACCATAGGATACCCAGTGATGGGAAGGGATTAGTCTCAGCTTATCGTGTTGGGGTTTTAGATTTCTTGAACAAAGCACTAGAACATACGGATGATCCGAATGGGAAGATGCGATGCCCGTGTGTCAAGTGTAAAAATCTGATCTGGAAGAAAGTAGACGAGATTAAATTCGACTTATTTTCTCGTGGATTTGTGGGTGGGTACTTCGTATGGACTCATCACGGGGAATCAGAAGTGATTGAAAATATTGTGGAACAACCAATTCCACAGGCTTCATACGTCGAACACTATGATCCAGTTGAGATGTTGGTCGATGCTTATGGCCCTACTACTATTGGGATCGGGATGAATATGAACCTTCTTCAAGCAAAGGCAAAGCAAGTGCCAAATGATACAATTCTTTGCCTTTTACAAGTTCTTATCTCAATCAGGGGTCGCGTTACATCCGGAAATGATCTGGACACCAAGCTTTCTACAATGATGAAAGCTCTTACACTTCAAGAATGAGCACGATCAGAGTAGTGAGAGAGGTTTCAACGATTTGCTCGCTATAATTGGACGATTCTTACCCAAGGATCATACTCTTCCTGCGAATTATTACGAAGTGAAGAAGATGGTCAAGGGTTAAATATGGGGTATCGAAAAATCGATGCTTGTGAAGCAAGATTGCATGTTATACTATGGGAGGAGCAGAGATAAGGGATGGTGTGATATATGCGACTTATCGCGCTACAAGGTTACAAAACGTGGGGGAAGGAGAAACATGTTCCCGTGAAAATCTCTTAATATATTTCCACTTGCGCTTTAGACTTCAATGGCTATTCATGTCGCCTCATACTACTCAACATATGAGTTGGCATCGAACAAGGGATGTCGTGCCTGGTTAGCTGACTCACCCAGCAGATGGAGATGAATGGAAGAGATTTGATGTAAATTATCCTGAGTTTGCGGAAGAAGTTAGGAATGTTAGGCTAGGCATGGCTACTGATGGCTTTTGCCCTTTTAATAATTTTAGCCAGCCGTACTCAGTTTGGCCAGACATTATGGTCGCTTATAATCTTCCACCGGCAATGTGCATGAGGGATCCGTATTTTTTTTGACTTTACTCATTCCGAGGGATAAAAGTCCTACAAAAGACCTTAATGTGTACCTTCGACCGTTAGTGGATGAACTAAAGATGTTGTGGGAGACATGGGTAGAGACGTATGATAAATTGATATGCGAGAATTTTGTCTTAAAGGCAACCCTGTTATGGACTATCACTGACTTTTCCTATCTTGGGATGGTTAGTGGTTGGTCAACTCATGGGAAGTCAGTTGTCCCCATTAAGTGTATGGGGGATGTGCAAGGCAACCAACAAGAAGCATGGGTGGAAATGTAGTTTCTTTGGACTATTTCGTAGATTCTTGCCTCTTGATCACAATTAAAGAAAGATGTCTCATGTTTCAATGTAAAGATAGAGAAAAAGGGGGTTGTTGGTCGGCTGTCGGGCAGTGAGGTCTTGGGCTGGTTGAATCAACTTGATTTTCCTTTGTTGGGGAAGGAACACAGTAAATTGAGAGCAGCCGGGTACGGGAAGACTCATAATTGGACACACTTGCCTATATGGTTTGAGTTGCCGTATTGGGGCACATTTTCAGTTCATCATTGTATAGATGTCATGTATACCGAAAAGAATGTTTTCGAGAACTTGTTTTACACCGTGTTAGATGCGAGTGGTAAAACTAAAGACAATGACAATGCACGAAAAGATTTGGAGGCATTGAACATTAGGCCGAATCAGTGGCCGCGCCTAACACTACGAAGCCTAAAGCTCCATTTTGTCTTACTAAGCAACAAGTTGAAGACGTCTGTAAGTGGGTTAGTGGGTTGAAGCTCTCAGATGGATATGCATCGAACATAACACATTGTTGTAAGGTTGAGCAATTGAAAATTTTTGGATTCAAGAGTCACGATTGTCATGTATTCATGCAGAAGTTGATTCCAATTGCATTTCGTGAGATGTTACCCAGAAAAGTTGGAGATGCATTGACCGAACTGTCAAATTTCTTTCGAGATATTTGCTCAACTATAATTAAGTACAGTGATGTCGAGCAGATGGAAAAGAATATTGTGCTTACCATGTGCAAGCTTGAAATGATCTTCCCTCCAGGATTTTGTGACTCGATGGAACATCTGCCTATTCATCTGCCGTATGAACTCAAACTTGGAGGACCGGTGCAATATCGGTGGATGTATCCATTGGCCGTAGTGTTCCATGCTGAAGATGTGGTGAATACTGATGTCATTGACATACCTAACGATGAGGATGTCGAGGCCAACATACATATGAATGATTATGTAGTCGTTGAGGATGATAACGATGATGAAACTGATCTCAAAACTGAGGATGAGGAAGATACCGAATCCAAGAATGATATACACGTTGATTCTAATGGGTTTGATGACGTGCGTAATTGAAAATGAGCATTCAAATTAGTACTTACCTCATATGGTTAAACCTTACATATTCGTATAATCTACCAATTTTGTTATTACAGTAGGATATTCATGGCTAGACATAGCGGTGGAGGTCGCCGAGGTGGTGGGCGATCCGATACTGGAGACGATAGCCACGATGGAGGTTCTTCTTCAGGCACGAGTAAGTTATCTTAACAAGGATTTAAATATATCTCAAGCTTCATTAATTACAATGATTATTGAAGTACTATGTTAAATACAATTATTACAGATGCACCTCGTCGACGACACCGAGGGACGAACCTCGATATATTTGGTCGTCCACCGGCAGTGCCACTTACAGTACCGTTGGATGTCGTTTCCCATCAGTAAGTGTTAATATATTCATACTATTTCTATCAGTTATTGCAAAACACAATTCACATAACACATATTGTTATACTTTTTTTGTAGTATACTAGACCCGGTGGCTAAGCACACCCTACACGCGATTTATTTGACGCATCTCCCGAGAGGGTGCATGCGGTTCAGTCAGTATGTGCGGTACAATGCCACTTTTATGCAGACCGTCTTGCGAGAGTTCCACATAAGTTAAGCATATTACCACTACATAGTTGTATTAGGATGACTAAATCAATTGTTCTTAATTTTAAATAATCTTTTGTTATAGGTTTATTATCGATTTGACCCGAAAGATCTCTCGGTCACCGGGCGATGATGTGATTGAGCATCACGTCATTGCGAATTACTCTGGATGGTCAGATGAGAGATGCGACAAAAGGAAGCTCTTGGGCGATTGTGGACCAACCGGGACCACCATCAGAGATCATCAGCCCCGCATAGTCTCCGATTTAGCTTGGGAGGCTATGTGTGCGCACTAGGAGGATGATGACTTCAAGAAAAAGTCCGGAAAGAAGAAAGAAGAACCGTGGTCAGCTCGGATAGTACACACCACTGGTTCTCAGTCGTTCGAGGAGGCAAAGACGGTAAGTGCGTTGTATTTAGTTATTTATGTGTCAAGTTCTCACACAAATACTTAAGACCTATTTTATGATTGTTTGTATTAGGCATTGGGGAGGACCTTGGGCCGAGATCCTACCATTCTAGAGTTTTGGGATCGAGCCCACACGCCTAAGGACGAGCGTGCTTTGTCTCAGGCAGCTTTATCTATACGGGTAAAACTCATCTTACTATTTAGCTTTTAATAATATTCAATCGTAACTAAAATGATATAATTAACATACGTATACGGAATACATTACAGGACCGATTTCAGAGGCTTCGAAACGAGCGATATATGAAATGGAGACTATTAGGAGGGTTCTCGTGTCAGTTGCTAGATTCCGCCACCCTCTTCCCGATATTGTATTAGATCGGGATGAGGAGTCGAGACTATGGGTCGCGTCTCGTGATCCCCTTACTAGCGATCATGCAGCAGATATCGAGTGTTGGGTCCGCCGAGGATACCCGTATATACACTTCCTGGAGGTAATATTTTTTAATGTTTCACAAAATTATCCAAATTTATCACATTATATAAATTATTATTAGTAATCGAATTTGTATCTCTTTATAGGCTCTAGCCAGCACCAGCGTCCGAGAGCACATATCGGACCATCTCATACGGGTGCTGGCTTGGATGACGATATATTTCTTCCGTGGTGATAGAGGTCATGTGTTGGATAGGTTCCATACCGATCCTGGTCTTTCTGTCGTGAATTGCCTTCCAATTCTCGTCTTCACCAGATTGCTTAGGATATTATAGCGGGGGCTCTGCAGAGAGAGACGGATTACCACACGGAGCGATTCGACGCTTGGCTCGCAAGAGATGCTCCAGATGGTGATTACCCTCTTGGAGGAGGCTTTTCGTCCGCCCCCACCTACTTAGGTATTCTTATTGTTTATGTTTTTCAATTAAGGCTAGTTTGTTAATTCTCACACATATATATATATATACGAATTAATGATTTATATTTTTGATTCTATCAACAGGGTGGCGATGGTGACCAGGCTGGCGATGATGAAATAGAGAACACATGTCCCACATCCATACACTGTAGCAAATATTGTCTCACATCCTACTCGATGATGATCATACTTTTACTAGTTTATAGTTCATTTGTATATATTCATGTTATTGTAGAACTTTTGTATATATTGTATTGTCTAATTACGTCTGTACAACTATTGTAAATTATATTGTTTAACATTTATAGAACATTAGTTTATATTTGTAATTGGTTAGCTTAAAATACGTTTTGGTGGATATTTGAATGTGAATGTGAATGTGAATGATAATGAGTAGAAGATTAAGTTTTAGTGCTACGTTGCATATTTGAATGTGAGATACTGTGTTTATATTATCGTAGATTGGGTCAGGACAAAGTTACAGTACATTAATGGGTTTAAACACCTGGAAACTGAACTTTTAAAATCTGCAATTAAAAAAAAGGATAGTTAATTTCGACGGAATAGGGTAGTTGCGACGGAACTTCCCTCGGAAGTAACAAATAAGCGATTTTCAATAAATGCCAAAATATCCTAATTTCAGTCAAACATACGTTATCTTCGACGCAACGTATCCGTCGTAAACACTCTATCTCCGACGCAAATTCCGTCGAATTTAATAATTATCCAATTTTAATGAATAGTGGGTTATTTTATTTTTCAGTCGGACATAAGATAATTTCGAGGGAATACATCCGTCGTAAATAGGTACTGTTATATTCGACGAAAAGTTTCGTCCTATATATTATGTCGAAGATAGTTAATGTTCGACGCACATCCGTCGGCGATACGTTCGTCGAGGATAATGAAATTCCAACAGAATTTTGGACGAATCTTATTTTCGACGCGATTATTTACGACCGAATATCTGACGGATATTTCCGTCGGTAATAATATATTTTCGACTGAATAGGCGTATGTCCGACGGAATAATCCGTCAGACTTAAGCTTTTTTCTTGTAGTGTTTATACCCAATTGACAGAGTACAATCTTATCAACCACATGCGGATGTGATGCTTGAAATTGAGAACAAGTGAAATATATGTAGCAAGATAACATTGAATACAAAACTCCATAAAAACTTTTGAAAAGAAGCCAAGGAAGAAATTATATACAGTAAAGTACAAGATCTTATGCTCAGTGAGCAAGGAAAAGGATTTCTAGAGGATACTTTTTTGTTTATAGGAGGTATAGATGACTAGTGGGGGCAACATGTTGGAATTGGTAGCTATGTAAGCCAACTTGATAGGAATGATAAGAATAAGACAAGTTGATGTATCTAAGCTATCAAAAGCTCAGGAATACTACTCTACTTTGGTTTCATCGAGCAGTATTATAATCCTGATAATAATAGCATGAAGGAAAATTTCTACTAAGTGAATTGTAAATATCTCCTCTCCATCGTCGATAGATAACCTCCATCCTCCATCCTCCGCTTCTCGGGTAATTCATCTAGAAGATCTGCATAAAGGCACACCATGTAAAACTAAGTTGTTGAATGTGATGGAAATCATGGCATTGATGCAAATGAGCTAACAGTATTAAGTTTGACAATTAAAAATAACATTTATGAAAAGTGGAACACACGCATTAAAACTGCATGAGATTGATGAAAGCTATGCTACCTCGGTCTCCTTTCACATTTTTTGAATCTTTTTTCTCCTTTGATATTCCAAACTTGTCATAGCAGAGATCCTTCATGGAGGCAGAGACCTGAAATATAGTTTCCAAATTGGTTCATTAAGGTGCTAAGAATAAACCTAGAAAGTAAAGTTAATAACCTTAAGTAGTTCTAAGAAAGAGACATTTCTTACACTAGAAAATTCAGATTCTGATGCGCCACAGAGTTCAATTAATTTAATCTTGTCAACCTTGAGATGTCAAAATAATAGATAAATGATGAGAAGCCAACCAACAGTAATATCTAGAAGCAGAACTGATACAATCAATATGTCAATTTCCTCATTGTGTACTCCTGATATACAAAAAAGTGCTGACTTGCACATTCAAAAGGACTGAGAAATAGATAGAGAATCATTAATTGGCACACCTTATGTCTCTTTGCACACAAATAGGATGCTAATGTAGTAAACACAGGGTGAGTGAAGTCAGCACTTGCTCGACGTGAAGCTGGCAATGCTGCAAGAAACTGATCCATGTATATGTGGTATTTTCATTCAATGGCGTGTTAATAATATTTGAATCCATTAACATAAAAAGAAAAAGACTTCTTTGGTTTGAAAGGGAGAATACCATGATGAGTTGATTACCAGTTACATTCATTTGCTTCTTTAATACTCCCAATATCATAATCCATACCACTCTACTGACAAATTACTTGGGATTAAGTTTTAACTATTTTTTTCTCTCATTTTGATTCCCTTTTCAATTTGGTTGTTTTTGCTTTCTTTGGATCCAATTTTATAAAAATATATAACTCTATTCGGACAGATAAATTGGACATGATAATTGAATCGGAAGAAAAAAAAAAATTATTCCAACGAACAAATGAATTGTACTGTCCAATTGTTAGCTGAAACAAATTCCTTTTATTCTTCCGGTCCAATTATCTTGTCCAATTTATCTGTGCGCATAGAAATGTTCATTTGCTTTATTAGTTCTCTTTTATTTATATTAAAATTTTGTTTAGAGTGTTCACTAACCTATATTGATACATGTGACAAAATCATATATAAAGAAGGGAACTATATATTACTCTTCTATGTTATTACTTACAGTTTTACGTTACAAACGAATTCTAACATAAATAAAATTAGTCTCAATTTTCTTTTATTTATTAGAGCACATCATTATGTTGATATCAAAATGGACCCATTCCATTTATAGTCTTCTTGGAATCAAAGTGAGCCCATCAGTGAGACTTGAGAGTTGCTGAATCAACCTGTCATCCTGTCCCTATACCAAGGGCACACAGTTTAGCATGGATATATCTTTGTGCTTCTGTGTTATGATCTGACCTGAGTCCAACCAAACCTATCGTAAGGCTCATGACTTGGTACGTACTGCAGTGGACCAAATGAAATGACCCAAGTAATTTCCTGGAGACGTGGATTGAGCCTTATTCTGGACACTGATTTGGACCGGGTCGTTACAATGTGTTAGACCCTTCTCTTTACTTGTAAAAAATAAAAATAAAAACACTACAAACTTGGTTAAATTGACACGAAAAATTTACATACCTTGTATAGTTGCATATACAAGTAAAGAATACAGATAAGCTATATTTATGCACAATTTAACCGCGTTGTGACAATAAATAAAAAGATAAGCTTTTAAACATATTCACGACACCAGAGGCAATGTAATAATAGAATATCTTCCTCTCAATGATTTCTGAGTAAAAGTTGTTTCGATTTTCTCTTTATAAATCCTTGAAGATGATGGTGTACCTGGACTCCAAGATATCACAGCTTCAGAATCTTTCATATATGAGAACGATGGTGGCAGGAGATCACTAGTTTCTGAAATGATAGAACTCATGTAGCTGCTCTTGGAGTTTCCATGCCAAATCCATGCTTCACCTTCTCAACTCTGTCAAAATTCTTGTCATTAGTGCCTGAATTTATACAGAATGCGTTTTACATAAATAATTAGTACTGTTCATATATCATCAATGTACATGCAATTCGATTCATCACAGAAGGTGAGAATGAGAAGTGATAATTTAAGTGAAAAACAAAAGTTTTAGGAACACTTAAATTTTATGCAAGAGGGGGCTAAATCACTGCCACATTTGTCTAGGTGATAGTTGTTAGGCAATTAAGTAAATGGTGAATAGTTAAACTAATTTGCTCTACCAATTTGGTTTAGCCGGATGACAGGTTAAATCTTCTCGTGAAAGAGGTGGGTGGACCATGAATCTTTCTTGTTGGACCTCTTCTTCCGAAACTACTAAGCCTTTGAGACTTGAACTATCTCTTAAGGACCTGAACCAGTGGCGTTACTAGATTACTAATCTCATTTCGGCTTGACCTATTATAAATAGTGCATCATAACCTAATGTTAGTATTATTTATTCCACAGCTCAACATAACCATATTTCTACTTTAGGGATGAACCTCGATGTCATGATCCTTGCCCCTAATGACCACACTCTAAACTGCTCCCTCTCACCCTGCAAACTCAATGTCTTAAATTTGAACCCGGTGATCCCTTGTGATAGGGAGTTAATTTGTACAACAACAATGAGCAATCATTTAAAGAACGAATAGAATGAACCATAAAGAGAATTAAAGTCTTACGTTGGGGCAAGTTTGCCAAGGCTATGTAGCTTTTCACTTGAGACTTCATCTAGGACTCTCCCTGACATCTCAATAATGTATGATCTATCTCTATCAGTTGGGAGCCCTCTCTTTCCAAGCAATTTAAGGTCTCTTTGATGAAGCTCCCTCCCATTTACAAGCACTCTGGTATTTCCACCAGCGCAATCCTCTGACATGGGATAATTAAGTTCTTCAATAAACGGCTGCCATAATAAAGAACCAAGTTTTAGTTTTTAACATTAATGAATATACAAGGTATCATTAATATGGATCGGACTGGATATTGGTGAAACAGCCGAAACTGCAGCTTTGCTGGATTTAGTAGTGAAATATGGATCCTGGGTTTGATCCAAATCGTTTATAGAAGCCACAATTCTAAGACCCATAACCCCATTTGCACCACCTTCAAACTTCTTTGAAGGTTTATATGATTGCTCAACATAATATAAATGCAAGTTATACAGGTCAAAAGACGCAGACATTGATAGACAATCAGTCAAATTCAAAGGAACACAAGAAGTAGCAAACAGTTTTATCAGTAAATTCAAGATCAAATGACATTTAACCTCTATTAAGCTTTTATGAAAATGACAGACGAAATCTGGAATCTGCATATAGCCAGTAAAATATACAAAGTGAACTAGCAATAAGTAATAATCTTTTGCCAGGAAAATTCGCATATTAGGTTGAGGGGTCAAATATCCACTTTCACAAAGAAAATTAGAATCTCAAAGATAAGATGTCAATTTTTCGGAATTTAAGAAAAAGGCAGAATATGAAGGAATAATCGATGTAAATAGAAAATCAACAATTCGTCCAACTGCTTTACTCTTATGCTTTACTTTTTCCATAATCTCCTTTAATTGACAAAATGTTCTTTTAACTTTTCCTTCCACTAAACAAAATTATGGTATCTGCACCCCCCTAAACAAAGAAATCTTCTACATTACACCTAAGAATTCACTACTCTTATAATTTATTTACACTTTTACAATACCACAAGTAGCACTTTCCTCTGCCATTAACATTATCAACTTCAACAACATCAACAACATGTGTGTGCTTCATTGTGTTTGAGAGACCATTGATCAACACAATTACAGCAAAACAAAGATAGATCAGGCATACAATTTAGGTAATTAGGATTTCAAATATGATATATACACATAAATAAATACATACATACATATATATATATATATATATATATATATATAGAGAGAGAGAGAGAGAGGGCTGAACTGAGCACTGGTAGGGCTTTTGTGGGCAGAGGAATGAGATAAATCGATTTGGGGATGAGCACTAAATGCTTCAAGCCAAGCATTAACATCAACCTGTAATTCCCAATCAATTCCAATTGAACACAATCAATTTATATATATATATATATATATATATATACATACATCGATACATATAGAGAGAGAAAATAAAAGCTGACCTTATTGAACCAGATATCTCTAGCAGTTTCTACAACATCTTCATAGCTGAAAAATTGTCCCATTGTAACTATTTCTTTAAACTGCGACCATCAATTGTGACAAGCTGAAATAGAGAAGACGTATGCTAAAAGAGGGCAAAGGAAGCCCCGGTGACAAACAAAGATATTTGTGTGTATGAAGATGGGAATTTCACAGGTTATATCAGTTTGGCACAATAAACCCTAGAAAAGCTAAAAGTTAAAAGATGAAAACCTCAAACCAATATATTCGTGTGTGTGTGTACATGAAATGCAGGACTTGGACTCTTGGAAGATCGAAGGACCTGAACATTTTCTCTCAACACTCAAGAAGACTCTTGAAATTCCAATAACCCTAACAAGGTTTCCGGATTCTAGGAGTGGAAGGACTCAAGAAGAAGGCTCTTAGAATCCCAATAACCCTAACACGGTTCTCGGATTCTAGGAGTTCTGCCACGTGTCGTTGGAGTAATCACCCACCTGTTCTTCTCCCCTCTTCAATCAATCAACCAATTCCGTGTTCTTCGTGGATTTCTCTCCTCCTCAGCCAATACGAAACCCTAATTAGCAAGACGCGATTTCCTTGCCCACAGGTTATAATTTAAAATTTATTATATTGAAAGTTGAGGATAATATGGAAATTATAAAAATATTACTTATTCCAATTTCTTTTATGTCTAAATCAGACCAATTTTGGACGGAAAACTTTGGCAGGAAAAGTGGCCAACTTTTCTATCCATTTCTTTTCTTTTTCGTTTATTAAAAAACTCAGAAACATAGAAATTGAAAAGAAAACTTAAATTTTCTGTCAATTTATTTTCTTTTCTGTCCATTTTAAAACTCAGAAACATAGTGTTAGAGCCTACAATTGTAAATGCTTATTTCACAAGTTAGGTCAATAATATTTGCATAAGTTAAACGAATTGCTTAAGTTAAACGAATTGTTTAAGTCAGGCCTTGCAAAATATGATTATGGGTTGGTTTTAGTTTACAAAATATGGTTATGGTTCCATTTAAGAACTAAAATTATATTACCTATTTTTAATATGGGTTGTGTGGGTTCAAACCATATGGTTATGGTTCAAATATAAGTCGGCCCATATTTTAAATTTCAAACTTATCTTTATTATGATCCAATTAAATAAATTATTATTAGATATATCATGTATACATAATCACTAAGTATTTTATTTTTTTAGAGTGGAGGGTGGAGTGTGGGGGTGGAGAGGCGGGGTGTATACATAATCAATAAATATTTTTGGGGGTGGGGGTGGGGGTGGGGGTGGGGTTGGGCGGGGTGGGGTGTATACATAATTAGTAAATATAATTTTTTGGGGGTAGGGGTAGGGGTGGGGAGTAGGCGGGGTGGGGGTATATACATAATCAAGAAATAAATTATTATTTTTTGAGAGGGTCGAGGGCGTGGGGTGGGGTTGTATACATAATCATTGAATTTTTTTGGGGGGGGGGAGGGTGGAGGTGGGCGTGGACGTGGGCATGGAGGGGTGGGGGGTGTATACATAATTATTGAATATTATTTTTTTTGGTGGGGTTGTATACATAATCACTGAATATTATTTTCTTGAATCAAATTTTTCTGAATCTGGGGTAGAAATAATTTTTGATTTGGATTTGGAATGAAATATGAGTCGAAAAACGGTTATCCGATTTGGAAATATATTTCTTTTTTAAAATTTGATTCGAAACCCATTTGGTTGCAATTAATATGGATTGACTTAATAGTTAGCCGACTATATTGTCAGGTCTAATTTAAGTTAAACAAATTACGTGAATTAAAAAATAATAGGAACTCTTAGTTTTTCAAAGGGATAGAGCAAGTGATAAAAATCAAAAAGTCAAACACATTATAATTTGGAACAGAATGAATAAATATTTAATTATTTCCCATGTCAATATTCGTTAGAGATCCAGAGAAAGTGTATAAAAAATAGAGGTAGTATGAAGGAGTTATAATATGAGACTTGAACTGGTAAAATTCATGACTCCTCCAAAAAAACAAACATCTCGGCATAAAGTCCATGAGAAATAAGTTATTTTGTAAGACCTATTACTCGATCATTAGCCAGACGTATTACTCGATCTCGCAACGTTCTAATTTCTAAATAAGCTGCTGAACAAAGAGGAAATATCAATAAAATTCAATCCAGTAATATAAATGTCAAGTAATATTACCAGACATTTTCAAGGCAAGTAATATTCTTTGCTGGTTACTTATTCTAATTTTATCCAAATTCTAAGTTGAAAATTTATTATAGTTGAAAATTTTGCCAATGGATATGACCAGAGAATATGGTGAGAGGACATAAAAATTTCTTCTTCCTCTTATCTTTTGAGTCTTCTCACCCAAAAAGAATAAATAAAAACTGAAGATTAATTCTTAAAGTCATTAGCCCAGACCACGAACGTTCTAATTTGAAAACAAGCAATTAGATCAAGCCCTTTTTACATAATTGAATTGGACTCAAATTTTTACATAAGAAATATTTTTCAAAAGATATTTCAACTTTTTTAGTAATTAAATATTTCCAACCTTATGAAACAATTGTGTAGAATAAGGATCCTTTCCATTACAGATATTCTCTAATTTCTTTGTGTGAGCCCAAGTACAAATTAGGGTTCACATACGACCTAAAGAATTGAATGACAAACAGAAAAGCCGAAAATAAAGAAGCAAGATCTGAGAGAATTTTCCACGTGTCCCGAGGCAGAAGACACGTGGAGGGGACTCATTTTTGGGAATTGATTAAGGGATTGGATTAGTGGTTAGAAGGGCAGGACGATTTGGGCATTACTCTGATGACTAAGGGTAAATTTGGAATTTCCCCGAGGACATGTGCCTAGCACATGACCACTCTCCAAAAAATCCTATAAATATCCCTTCCGCTCTATTGGGAAGGGGACTTCTCTTCAGACTGAGGACTTGGACCTTTTGGAAGACTAGGAGACTTGGAGATTCTCTCTCAACCCAAAGACTCAAGAAGGCTATCTAAATCCTTGCTACCCTAACAAGGTTCTTGGATTCTAAGAGTTCTGCCACGTGTCGTTGGAGTAATCGCTCACCTGTTCTTCTCCCCTCTTCAATCAATCAATCAATTCCGTACTTTTCGTGAATTTCTCTCTTCCTCAACCAATACGAAACCCTAACCCTAACAAGGTACGATTTCCTTGCCCACATTTCTTTGGCGACTCTGCTGGGGAGGTGTAGAATTCGTGAAGGTTATGCCAACAACTCGAAGTGGGAGAACAACCGGAAGAGCTACTTCACCAACAAATAGCATTACCTCACCGGGTCCAGTTCCAAGGCAAGCAAGTCAAGCTTTCCAAGGCGTGAATCTAAATCTCGATCAACCCATCCTTGAAGACGCATCGGAAGGAAGTTCAACATCACCATACATGGCTGATCAACAACCAACGAATGTCAGGCAGACAGGCGCCAGAAGGCCAGGTGAGGAAGAAAGTGGAGAGCATGCAAATGTCGTGCAACTGGAGATGCTCAAGACGTTGAAGGAAGCACAGGAAGGACAAGAGATGATGATGGCTATGATGCTGGAGATGTAGAGGAAGCAAGAGGAAATGGGAAATTTTCGCCAGCAGTTGATGCAGATTCCCGCTTTCAAGGCCATGTTCCCAGACAATTCACAGAGAGAACAGGCAGGAGTGGAGGACAACAACAACGATAGCAATAATAAGGAGAATCGATCAAGCACCTCTATCGATCGAGAATCGATCCGTTCCAATCATCCACTTGGAACCTCAGAACAGTGGTGACGTGCCACAACCCGGACTGGAAGTCAGCCAACCTCAGACAAACATCATTCTGATTATTATCCCCGCATTTTCACAAGTGCATATACCAACCATCCCATTCCTTGTTCAACGAACCAGCCCACAAGCACAACCGATGCAGAATTTACATGATGCCAGTGTACATCAGCCAATTTATGAACCACAGAGAGTCCATACCACGAGCCAATATGTGACAAAGGATGATATGATCGATGTGATCAATCAACTTCACAGGCAGACATCCCGACCTTCGGAGTTAGACTTTACTCCACCTTACCCGGCACATATTCGGAGATAACCCTACCCAGCAGGGTATATCGATAATCCCCCGTAATTTCCAAAATACAATAGAGAGAAAAAAGGAAATGCCAGGGAACACATTGTCAGGTTCGTGGAGTCGATGTCTCCATGGTTAGGATATGATGAAAAGAACAATCACAATTTGTTGATGACGGAATTCAACAAGACTTTGACGGATAATGCCTTCAGCTGGTACTAGAACTTGGAGAAGGGATCAGTCCATGATTGGGATGATCTAAAATTGCAATTTTTTTAAGAAATTCTTCTATGTGCAGAAACAGGTAACCATCGTAGAGCTCATACGATTCAAGCAGAAGCCAAACGAGGAGCTGTCGGATTACGTGGATAGGTTCAGGGCCCAAGCACAGGAGTGTGCAGAGCCAATTGAAAAAAAGAACTTGGTTAACATATGTAACAATGGTGCTTTAGACGCCTTCAAGCCCCACCTCATTACCAAGGCGTGTGATTCATTTGCGACCCTCTCATCTTTTGCACAAGACTTTAGGGGAGTTATGACATTTCCCACCAGCCATACGATGGATACATGGAAGAGCAAGAGGACAACAACTGTGGCTTTGGTGGATTCTCAGTCAAAACCACAAGGGGCAAAAGGGAGAAGAATGAGAAATTTGATCGAAACAGAGAAAAGCATGGGGACAAGTATACTAGAATGCCAGTTCCGAAGGCTATCACATACAGCGAGAAGGCGTTCAGGAGCCTATACGAACAATGGGTCGAGCACGGAGTGGTGAAACCTCTAAGACCCCGATTGATTGTAACGGAAGAAATGAAAAGAAGACCAGACTTTTGTGTATACCACCAATACGTAGGGCATTTCACCATGGATTGTTATTGTGACGCCCCCAAAATTAGGTATACATCATCCATCTTGAGTCGCCAGATACATAGTACAAAATTCAAATACAACTTAATAATACAACTGTCGCGTATAATACGACAAAACATAAACTGTGAGTTTGAATACAAATATTGTCTACTAGAGAGAATACAAACTCAAAAGGAGTCCTCATTACAATTATTATCATACTATTTCACAGAATAGTGAGGACTACTAATGCACCATCTAGGACCATCACTCCGTTTTCCCACTCGTCCCGGTATATTCTCATTTCACGAAGAGAACGGTGAAAGAAAGGGTGAGCTCAGCTAGCCCAGTAAGAAATATTATGACTAAGATAATGCGAATAAATTATCATTAGCCTTAAACAGATGTTAAACTGATACAATATAACAAACATCAAGTTTAATTGCGGTGAACAAGCAATCCATTAAAAGAGTCAAGTAGAGAATAAAATCTACTATCTTTATGATTTAAAAAGGTTTTCATCACTTTTATCGCTGGGACTCGACAATAAATAATCCACATCATCGAATCACCCCGCACTACTGACCAGGATATTCTTTAGTATCACGACCACAATTATCCATGCACTACTGGGCCAAGAATATTTGTGTATTCATTAATGGTCATGATCATGTACATACATCTGTTGTCCATCAATGCACTATGGGCGATGAGGACTTTTACCACATCATTTATAACATTACGGTCCATGATTACAACCTGGATAATCCTCGGTCATAATCATACCAAGTCCATCTATGCACTACAGAAAACACGGATGACTTTCAATAAAATATAAACATGAGGATGATGACAATGATATAAGAATTCAATAAAACAAGTTCAAGAATTAATTTATCCGGGAACCAATAACGTCCAAACTATCAACATGATCTTTGCTTTGTAGAGTAAAATTCAAGAATGCTCGGAAGAATATTTCCATGAAAAGATCTTGGATAAAGCGCAAATATCAAGGACATTCCACTAATTTCATGGAGTATAGAAGTCAAAACTTTAACCAATTTGAATATAATAAGGAATGGAATAACAAAAGAAATCACCGGGCATGCGATAGATCGCGACAGCAAAAGTTATTCTAACGAGAATAATAAATAATGGAATCGGTCCGTGTAAAATGCAATCGATAGGATATTCCAACGAGAATAATAAAGATTTTAATCGGTCCGTAAAAACGCTTGCATGAGATATTCCAAATGAATAATAAAGACCGGAATAATGAAGAATTTCACCAAGTATAGGGTAGCCCGCGTATACAAGTTATTCCAACAGAATAATAAATAATGGAATAACAGAAGTTCTCTTCATGAATACAAAAGAAATAACACCCCTTACATTAGTAGGAGATTGAATACTGCAGTAGTGTATTAACATAATACTCTTCTTCTTTCTCTCTTATTCTTTCTATACTTTCTCTCTCTATAGCTTGAATGAATTCGTGAAAAATAATGAAGAACTAGGTCTCTATAGCACTTGCAATGTGAAAAGGCAAGCGGCTTGACGACTGGTGATGTGAAAAGAAAAGTGGTTTGACGCCTGTAATGTGAAACACCAAGTGGTTTGATGCCTATAATGTGAAACACCAAGTGGTTTGACGCCTGTAATGTGAAACGACAATTGGTTCGACGCCTGTAATATGAAACGGCAAGTGGTTTGACGTCTGGTAAAGGTAATTACTTTTGGCGAAAGAGACTCTTAGATGATGACATATATTTATAGAATAACCAAATTTACCACAAATGTCTCATAATAGACTCTTTATATACATCAAGGATTGAATAAATATTACCACAAATCATTTTATTTTTAATCAACACATATTTAATCTTTCAACAATTATTAATCCTTAATATTATAACTTGTCGTCTCAATTATTGATTTAATAATATAACATATTATACAGATGATACTGTGACAATACTTGAATCAATAATATAAGAGATATGATGTAGCAATTACTGTAGCAATAATTGAGTATAACTGAGTGACTTTTCACGTAAGCATCAATAATTAATACCGTGTGCTACTATGCAACCACGCGTATTACTGTACTTTTACTACCGGGTAATTCAACAGTTTTAACGGTAACACCTCCGCCGTTATTTTTATAAAAATATTTTTGTCGTTTTCTTAATCCGACAATAATTTCGTTGTGGGATCCACCAATGATTGTACCGTCATACAGATATTCTCCGACAAAAAGAATATTCCCCGACCAATCGAATATTATACAACAACTTGCATACTTTGCAAAATTTATAAATATTACCCACAACTATAACATTATATCAAATCCACACCATAATATTTAAAAAAATATTTCGAGAAATTTAAATCTTTATTCATAAAATTTGGGGTCTCACAGTTATAGTCTGCGGAGGATATACCATAAGAAACAGGTGGCCGGGGAGATTGAACTAGGAGAAGAAACATGCAACACTATCACCCATGTTGCAGTCCCGGAAGTCAAGAACTCAAATACTGGCTCTACGTACCATCGAAAAGACTCTGAACTACAGGTGAGTTAAAAAAATCCACCCAAGATGGTGGTCCACCAAAAAATGGTGGTTTAAGTCCTAGGGAATATCCCTTGCCAAGTAAATTGGATGAACAAGGGAGGAGCCACAAGAATTGACGAATATATAAAAAAAACCCACCCATGATGGTGGTCCACTCTAAATGGTGGTCAAGTCCTCGTAGACTGCACTTGCCAAGAAATTGGACGACCCAAGTGACGAGGCACCCAATTTCAAGTCTTCATAGACTGCACTTGCCAAGAAATTGGACGACCCAAGTGACGAGGCACCCGAGTGTTACACTTTATCATTAAAAGTGAATGAGGTACCTGACTATAAGTCCTCAGACCCGAAAAGTTATACTTTCAACTTTAAAAGTAATCGAGGCACCTGACTATAAGTCCTCGGACCAGACAAGTTATACTTTCAACTTCAAAAGTAATCGAGGATTTATTATTTGAAACGTTATGCTTTTCGTTAAAAGCAATTTTATTATTAATAAATTGTTAAACTTCAGCTTATGCTTGAATATTTTTTCTGATCTCTTTTACAAAAAAGAGAGAGTATAGATTCAAGTATTAGTTTGCATAAAAAAACATGTTTTTTCTTGAAAAGATTCATGTTTGCTGTTTTACGAGGCCTATTGTTGTCTTGGAGTCTTAATTTGAACAACTTAAGATTCAATGTTAAATATTGAGTTTTAAGGAATCGTTCAAATTAAAGGCAATCAATAAGGATAAAAGAAACTACAATTTGATGAATGAAATATATGTACATGAATTTTATGGTACATGAAATGGAAAAAACAATGAAAGTTCATGATCTAAAGGCCATAACATGTCGAACTGAAGATAGGGGAATAGCTAAAGGCCTCCAAGTCGATAATGGTGTGGTACCCTGAGCCTTCGTATTGGAGGCCATCGAGCCTTCAAGGTCTTGGGCAGCTGACTCAATTTCCCAAAAGCTTGGTCTTCAATTTATCTATGGCATCTTGAAGCTCCTAAAGCTCTACATAAAGTAAGTCATTCTCATGGACGTAAAGTGACTTTCAAACGAAGTGCAACAACATTATTATTGGAAATAAAGAGATCCAACCTAGCATGGAAGGGAGACATGTCCAAGGAGAGTTAGGAGATACCACAAGAGATGGGAGGTCATTCAACTCACCCAAAGTGCTATCCACAATACCCTCCCGAGCATTCACCAACTCGGCGGAATCCTCTTTGGGAGGATGAAGATCAGCAATAGTCTCAAAAGAATTCCTCCTCAAAGAAGCTTGCAAAACATCAAGCTTCAAGAAGTGTAGACTTCAACACTTTATATATATATATATATATATATATATATATATATATATATATTGCGCGATCATCTCACCAAAGGCGTGACTTACGCGCAGGGGGGCAAATGCTAACTGGTAGATGACGTAGACATCCTCCAGTGTGGATGTGCATTCATCCCAAGCAGTGACGAATATGCATGTAGAGGAGCACCATGGTCCTGTTAGATATGAAAGTCCCTGCATAGTTGAATGCAATGAAGAATGTCATCCCTATTTTTAGTCTATTCACATAATCACATTCTCGAGTATCTCGTCGATCCAATGCTGCCATCCCTAAGGGAGGCCAGATGAATCAGACAAGAAGCGAAGGGGATTGAAAGGGTACTCATGTTCCTCTATGCATATGCGGGGAATGCGATTGGAATGAGAAAAGTCATCCCAACATTCGCAAGCCATTCAAATAAAAATAGGGTAGAGGAAGAACGAAAAAATGTGAAGGAGGAGGCCATTAGGTTGGTCCCCCTAGGGGTTGGGCCATAGGGTTTAGCCACCTAAGGAGCTCTCCCCTCTTACATTTAACTTCTCCTTGCTCGTTGGATCAACTGAATGGAATAAATTCTACTTCACCGGAATATACGAGCCAAGATCCTTGTTAAGGTGAAATGGCCCGGAATAAATTCTTCCTCCTTGCGGTGTTGTCCTTTCTTTTAGAATATCCGAGCCAAGGACCTTGTTAAGGTGAAATGGCTCGGAATAAATCCTTCCTCCTTGCGATGTTGTCCTTTCTTTCAGAATATCCGAGCCAAGGACCTTGTTAAGGTGAAATGGCTCGGAATAAATCCTTCCTCATCGCGGTGTTGTCCTTTCTTTCAGAATATCCGAGCCAAGGACTTTGTTAAGGTGAAATGGCTCAGAATGGATGCTTCCTCCTTGCGGTATTGCTTTTTCTTTGAGAATATCCGAGTCAAGAACCTTGTTAAGGTGAAATGGCTAGGAATGGATGCTTCCTTCTTGCGGTATTGCTTTTTCTTTGAGAATATCCGAGCCAAGAACCTTGTTAAGGTGAAATGGCTCGGAATGGATGCTTCCTCCTTGCGGTATTGCTTTTTCTTTGAGAATATCCGAGCCAAGAACCTTGTTAAGGTGAAATGGCTCGGAATAAATTATTCATCGTTGCAGTGTTGTGATCCAAAAAAGAAATACTACAGTTACCTGAAAAGAGAAGTCGATGAAGCAATCACAAAGAATTAATCAAACGGAAATCCAAAGCCGTTAAAGCTGCTAAACACTTCTTTCATTCATTAACAAGTCTCGATGCAGAATGCAACATGGGCGCTTAGACGACCAAAAGTATCTTCAAAATCAAGATTAAAACAGGTCAGAAACTCTAGTCCACCTCATATGATGTTAGCAAAATATATATGTGATACTATTAAAAATCTAATTTCAACTAAAATGTTAAAATGATTTTTTTTAAAAAAAAAATTGTTTATCAAATCTAGGAACTCTAATATAATATTCAAAAAGGACCTCATACAATTGATTGTTCTTTTTACAAAAAGTTAAGCAAACATGCAAATAAATTATATATTGTTATATCTTAAAACAAAAAAAAACAAAAAAAACCGAGATCATGCAACAAAAACAAGATCATGCAATATCTCTTTGAGTCTTAATGCCTTGGACCAATATTCACCCCCTGATATATGTTATATATATGAAACCAATTACTAATAGAATCATGATCATGGTCTCAAAGTATTATTAAATAATGAACGACCTGATCCAGCACCCCTTGCGCAAACAACTCATTCAGGGATACTCTCCCTATCAAAATTAGCAATTTTTTCTACCAACTAATAATTGTGAAAAAAATATAAAAAAAATAATCATATAACTGGACCCACATATATTAAACATAATCACTTTATGCAAACAATTCTACTACTGGGCATTGAAATAAGTAATATGATATAAAACAATTTTGGCCAATAATTAGATCTAACATATACATGTGTCAGGGGTTTATACATTAGATACCATTGGAGGGGCAATCTATTACCAATATTGTTACAGGAAGATTCCTATGAAAAATGATGTAGTGATGATCGGAAAGACGAGCAAAGTCTTTTTCTCTCTAGGTTGATTTCCCGAAGCTAGCGTCCACTTAAGAAAATGAACCACATTTTTGTCTTTATTATTCTGTCTTCTATCTCCATCGCTTTCTCTCAAGAAAAGTCTCAATTGGTATTGTAAAAAGATTGGTCCTTGTTTACTCTCTATACACCCAAAGTTAAAAGCAATATAGAGGAGGAGCTTAATCAATAATTCAATTTACATCCTTCCATGTTGCTTTCCAAATGGTAATTTTGTTATTGGAAGCTGATTTTAAGGGATTGGACATCGTCGGAGGGATCGAGAACGGACCGGAAAAAAAAAACTCATGAATTGCTAATAAAGTTCTCCCCGGAGATTAGCAATTACTAAAAATATATATGAACGAGGCAATATTTTATGGGGTCTTACAATTTGGAAGTTTTGTGGATAATTGTGATAAATATAAGGTAATTAACTAGACAATTAGGCGTTGCTGGATTTACGCCTTCAATCACAACTTGAGAATTATATGCATGGGATTTAGGATTTGTCATTTGTATATCCATTTTATAAATTGAGGAAAAGAGATTGTTTATCATTTCTGACTGATCCAAGCATCATACGTACCATTATTCTAGAGTCCTTCCCATAATAGTACTTATGGAAAGTTAGAATTATAGCCAATCAAAAAGATATCTTGATTCAATCACTTTAGTATCCTAACTTGCAGAACTTTTATTTCATTTATATGGAAATATTTTGCAATGACCAATCACAGTTTCACAAGAAATTCCTGTAAAAGCTAAAAAAAAGTGATTTGGTTTTGAAAATGAAGCCCGCGTTCACAGGTAATCAAATCTTCAATTGAAAAATATTATATATATATATATATATATATAAATAAAAATGGAATATTTAATATTATTTTCAACTAAAAATAAGAAAAGATTTGATCTTGTGTCCAAAATAAAATAAAATTTTATCTACTTAGTAATATATATATATATATATATATATATATATTAAGGAAGCAAGATCGTGCAAGGTTTGGAAAGATGTTCAAGGTATCTCTGGGAGAGCTCCTTTAGGGGTTGCCTTTTTTAAAAATTTTCGTTTTCGAGACTTGCAAGATCAAATTTTGTGGATTGTTCAGAAATTTGAAACAGGACTCAAAGACTCAAAATACTTTGCACGATAGTTACTCCAAAGGTGTGACTCACGTGCAGGGGGCAAATGTGAGCCCAAGTACAAATTAGGGTTCACATACGACCTAAAGAATTGAATGACAAACAGAAAAGCCAAAAATAAAGAAGCAAGACCTGAGAGAATTTTCCACGTGTCCCGAGGCAGAAGACACGTGGAGGGGACTCATTTTTGGGAATTGATTGAGAGATTGGATTGGTGGCTAGAAGGGTAGGACGATTTGGGCATTACTCTGATGACTAAGGGTAAATTGGAATTTCTCCGAGGACATGTGCCTAGCACATGACCACTCTCCAAAAAATCCTATAAATACCCCTTCCGCTCTATTGGGAAGGGGACTTCTCTTCAGACTGAGGACTTGGACCTTTTGGAAGACTAGGAGACTTGGAGATTCTCTCTCAACCCAAAGACTCAAGAAGGCTCTCTGAATCATTGCTACCCTAACAAGGTTCTTGGATTCTAAGAGTTCTGCCACGTGTCGTTGGAGTAATCGCTCACCTGTTCTTCTCCCATCTTCAATCAATCAATTAATTCCGTACTTTTCGTGGATTTCGTTCCTCCTCAGCCAACACAAAACCCTAACCCTAGCAAGGTACGATTTCCTTGCCTACACTTTCAATGTATATTTAGTGACACTAATATTATAGTCGAAGAAATAAATTTTGTTGCAAACACTATACCAAAAAGGGCATCTTGTGAAAGACAAATCCTTCACAAGACATAATATATTACTCACAAGAGATTTATTGTGAATAAATATTTTTTTCACACGATTGCTTGTATTAGACCTCGTCGGAATTGGGTATCCTTCGCTATGTAGTAACAAAATATTTTTTGGGTAATTGTTAAATCCACAATACTTTTTGTTATTTTCACAACAAAAATGTCGCTATAGATGTATAGCGACGGTAAAAACCGTCGCTATAGGATCTATAGCAACACTTTTGTTGTGAAAATAACATTTTCTGTTGTGGATTTAACAATTTCCTATTTTTTGTGAAGGATATATTGTGAATAATTTTTTATTCACAAATTATATTTGGTAATGGAATAATGTTATTTAGTAAAAGGGTGGTTTCCTTCACTAATAATATTTTAAGAAGGACTATTTGAAATCAGTGAATAACTTTATTCCCTCACAAAAAATATATTGTGAAGAACAAATTTATTTAACGGTAGAAGATTTTCCTTCACTAATTATAAATTGAGAACCTTTCTTCAAATTAGTAAGAGAAAAATATTCCTTCAGTGATGACTAACTAATTAACTAGAAAAGATTTTAGTGAGGGAAATAATTATTCATTAATGTCCATTCTCAAGTAAAATCTTTCACAAATTATAAATTTGTAAATAAAAAATTAGTTGGTAAATAATCAAAATTCATTTCAAATGATAAATTAATTTTCAAATCAGGGATTTCATATTTATTATTATTATTAATTGCTATAATAAATATTAAATTTAATATTTCAAGTTAATATAAATTTAATACTAGTTTCAAACTAATTGATAAATTAGCATAAAGAGCCAATAATTAAAACCAATACTCCACATATAAATAAATAATGCTCAAGTCATGATAACTACATAATTTGTTATTATATCTTGATCTCCTAATGACCATAATACTTTTAATATTATATTTATTAATTAACATAAGAAAACTGAAAGCGAAGGCCTAGTTGCATCTTCCTGACCGAGCTTATAATCTGTAAATGGTTCGTACATGAACATATATATAACAATCCCTATAATTCCCTCCTGTTTAGACTGCACAAACATATTAGCTCCTAATTAAAAGTCAAACTGAACTCAAGATCTAGAAAAAAAATGAAAATATCATACTCTATACTTCAAGGCCAGTTGATTGCCTGAAAATTCTCCCAGTATAGATTGGCAGCCTTGTCATGAGCCAATAGCATTGTGCATCACGATAAGAGGCTCCACAGCTGAATTGCCAATTAATGGAACTGTTTCCAAAAGGGGTTGAACAATGATACACCCTCCTCATATACTTCACTCGATCTCCAAAACTCTTAAAACAAATTTCTACAAAGTGGACAAAATCTTCCCTACAAAAAATAAATAAATTAATAATTATTACTAATTTAAACATAACTTACGAAACAATATAGACTCGTGTTTATTTTCTCGTCAATTTTGTCAAGAACATATTAAGAAAATATTATAAAACCAATGGAAATTGTAAACGCAACAAAATGCATAATCTTTCATAGCACATGTTTAATAGTACAAATAATTTAAGAAATATGATTCATGAACTTTGAGCACCACAACAAAGCATAGTACACCTGTAAATATGTTGCAATATATATTAATTTCTCAAATATAATTTTAATACTAGTAGTAATTTAATATTAAAAATAATAATTAAAAAATAATGACATGTCACTTTAAATTTGTTACAAGAATGAGAGGAAGAATGCATGATTAAAGAAGCATTTTGAGTAATGTATCACTAATTAAAAATTAAATTAAATTAAATTAAATATGATGTTATACAAATCAAACACCTGTATTTTTAACATCATCCAATCACATACCAACACTAAACAACTTAATTCTACTACTTAATTTTGACAAACATTTATTTCTTCATTAGTGCAAATGTGCAATGCATTACATATTTCAAATCCCCACCAACTATTATCATCAAATAAGTCAAAGTTAAAGTCGCCAAACAAGATATTATGAATAAAAACAAATTAAATTTTTGAGAAAATCTACAAGCTTAAATTAAGAATAATTAATTAATACAACGTGCATGGTGACTTTCACTAGAAATCCCGTCGTGGTTGCCACTCAAATTGGGTGCAACGGCTAGTTAATTTTGCCAAAATGCAGACGAGAGGTACGGTTAATACGCCGCCGCGGTTGACACCGATGCGTCGGAATCTTTGTAAACGCGCAGTCACCGACGACTGACAATCATAAAGTGAAGTTGACTAGCTTTATTATTGTTATTAGGGACACGCTTTCAATAATTGACTTGTTTATTCACAGATCTGTCCCTGTTAATTCTCTATAATGTTTTCTTTTAACTTAAAAATCTAGGATTGATTTATTTATTTGTAAGAATTATACTTGCGATTAATTTTAAATTATTAGTTTTAGAATAATTAAATTGCTTGAAAAATGATTACCAATACCAATACCTCAGCTCTTGGCCCATGTGCACACCTACACATATTTACACCTCAATAAAGCTAACAAATTTAAAAGGATATATAAAATTGATAATAATCCAATCAATTGAAGCACCGAGTAAACTATCTCATATGTTGAGTCATGAATCACTTAAGTGATAATCATGCGATGAGTAATAAGTTGATATATTCAACACTCAACAGTGAACAACGACTATGAATCATTTCCCAACCATAATGCAAGTTTAAACTCGTTGCAATAAGTTTTGCGTTGAAACCCAACTAATGTAAAAACCCATTGGATTCACTAACAGTCTAGCTAACACTTCACAAAATATTAATGAACACTTGGGTAGGCATGTAAATCTAATGTATTGTTGAACTAATAGTAGTTATACTAAAGTTAATCTAATGTTCAACTAATACTAACTATACTAAAGTTGTCTCTAACAGAATTAAATTATGGCAAGAAGTATAAAAATTAGGTCATAAGCAAATATATACTCCCAATAAAAATGTTGCATCTAAATACCTATTGTCTAGGCTTTGATGTTTCTCCTAGTATCCTTTCTCCCTAAAAATAATCATCTATAACCTACATTTGTTAATATACAATTAGAAACATAATAAAATCTTTGCGATCAATTGTATCGCTAAAAGTGTCGCAAAAAAATAATATTTGAGTTGCTGAATGTGTATTGAGAAAAACTGAATGATATGTGTAATGGAGAAGATTCTAATCTCGTCGTGCGACTCATGCTATTGAAACTTGAAAGCAACATATTGAAATTATGTATGTGCACGTCTAGAAGGGATGATGAATAGAGGTGTGTGGTTTAATAAACTATATCAAATTTAAATTTTCTACACATGTGTAATCCAAACAATTAATTTAGCTGTCTGCTTTAAGTTATTCTTCTATTTTCCTAATTACTTTAGAATAAATTTAATTACGTATGCAGTGAAGTTTTAGTATTGGGTTTGATGGTCCATCCACATAGAATTATTTCTTATGAAAAGATGCACCAAGTTCTTATGGTGTTAATTTTGCCCAACTATTGGCTACAATCGCACCACCCAAATTAATTCTTCCGGTGGGCCAAGAATCGCGTGCATTTAGTCCTTTTTCCCTTAACATTCAAATTGAACAATCCATACAATTCGTGAATAGATCACAGACGGTCAGGGAAAAAGGAAATAATATTTCTTACTACTGAACAAAGAATTTTACAGCCTTCTCTACAAGAAAAAAAAAAAATTAATTCACAAAACTCTTCAAGTTGAAATCTGTAGTTATGTTCCTAATGCATTCTGGAATAGGAAGCATATTATTTCTTTTCCTTATGTTCCTAATTTCAATGAGAAAAATATTTCTACTAAGTCTCGACCCAGTCAGATGAAGAAAAAATATTTACTTCTTTGTAAAACTGAAATCGAGTCTCTTAAACAAAAAAAAATTAATAAAGCCTAGTACTTCTCCCTGGAGTTGTACAACCTTTTATGTTAATAAAAATTCAGAAATTGAACGAGGAATACCTAGACTCGTTATTAACTACAAACCACTTAATGAAGTCCTTAAATGGATAAGATATCCAATCTTGAATAAAAAGGATCTTCTTGACCGACTTCATGATGCCATTATTTTTTCCAAATTTGATATGAAATCAGGATTTTGGCAAATTCAGATCAGAGAACACGATACTTATAAAACTGCTTTTATAGTATCTTTTGACCACTACGAATAGAATGTTCTTCCCTTTGGAGTAAAAAATGGACCTTCTGAATTCTAACATATCATGAATGATAGAATTTATTATCTGTTATATTGATGACGTCTTAATTTTCTCTTCATCTATTGACCAATATATTAAACATTTAAATATTTTTAAAAATGTTATCATAAAAAATGGCTTGGTTGTTTCTGCCCCTAAAATGAAACTTTTACAAACTAAAATCAGATTTCTTGGACATAATATTTCCATTGGAACTATTATTCCAATTGACATATGTATTGAATTTGCATCTAAATTTTTGGATGAAATCAACGACATTAACCAACTACAAAGGTTTCTGGGAAGCCTAAATTATATTCGTGAATATTATCTGAATCTTTCCCAGGATGCTTCCATTCTATTTACCCGGCTGCGAAAAAAAATCCTTCGCCTTGGATTGCTGAACACACTGAAACAGTAAAAAAGATTAAAGCCAAGGTCAAGCAGCTACCTTGTTTAGCTATATAACGTAATCCTGAATGGAAGAAAATCGTTCAAACTGATGCTTCTAATACAGGATATGGTGAAATCCTAAAATAATTCAATCCTAAAAAGAACAAAGAGGATCTTATCCGTTTTACTTCAGGAGTCTGGAAAGGACCTTCTTTAAATTATCCTACAATAAAAAAGGAATGTCTTTCAATTGTTAAATGTGTTTTAAAATTTTAGAATGATCTTTTGAACCAGCATTTTTATACAGAATTTCCTGGTCTGAATACTCAATCCAGTAATTCTTCGGCTTCTTCTAGCCAACCAACAGTAAAAGATGTTCTTCTATTACTAGAACAGTACATTCCAAACAAATACGTGGAAGAAACAGTATTGATCATTGACCAGAATGATGAGAAATGGATGAAAGATCCATGGGAAATCAAGAAGGCGTTATTTAACGACTCAACAATTTCCCCCACATTTTAACCAGTATCGATATATTTATGAACAGATTATCATTGAAACGGCATCAATGGACATTAAACATACGCTTCATGATCCTACAAAATCAACTAGCCCAATCCAATAAAGTAAAACAATTATCAAGAGCATTATGGCTCTTTCCAATTGGGGTATTAATCCTCATACTACCCATACTGTTGAGACTAGTTATACAGAAACAAAATACAGCTATTGGGATTATATTGATTCCTTTACGCGGGTATTTTATTACCAGAATCCTATTCATAACCATACTTAGTTTATCTGTATATGTCCCGATGTTCTTAGAAATGAAATCCCAAACTGATTTTTCGTTTGGTGGGATAAATTCGGTATTACTATTAAAACTTTACCAGAATCAGTTCAAACAACATTTAAAGAGTGGCAAGTTGCCTGTGACAACCCGAAAATTTAGAAGATCTTGAATGATTAAATTAAAGGTTAAAGTTTAAAACCTATAGTGAAAATAGATGGTTTATTTAAACTTTTTAAGAAAAATCTAAGGAAATGGTACGTTGAAATGATTCAACAATAAGGTTACAAGCAAAAATAAGATCTAAATCAATTAAGAATGATTCGGTATTGTGATTCCGAGGACGGAATCCTTATAAGGAGGGGATAATGTAATGACTTAGAAAATCCTGTGTAATATTCAATTAATATAAAATTTTGCATATGAATTTTTTTTTTTGATGTTACTCCTCATTATGACAAAACTATTATTTATTTAATAGTTTATTTAGCATCTTGATTTTGAAGGATAAAGAAATAATGTACCATCATGAATTATTTAAGAATTACATGGAATAGTCATTTTAATGATATATGTGCTAACTATTGTTGCTAGAGAAAATAATAGATAAAAGTCCATCTGTTTTAATTTAATAAGAGTCCATATTAAGACATTGGGCGATATTAAATTTTACTAATTATACTTGTAAGCCTTTTCAATTAATTTAAATATGAGTTGAGTCCATATTAATAATGTTTTTTCAATTGCTTCAGTTCAACCGTAAACAAGCAATTAGAAGATGTTGGTTATGGTTAGCAGGTAAGCTAGTTTAGCTAACAAACAAATAACAGGTCAGCTACAATTGCAGATGATAAGGTAGCAAGTAAGCTAAGGTCTGCTAGGGTGGCTGGGTAAGGGCCAAATTAGCTAGACTAGGACTGAGTGCAGCTGCTTGGTAGGGTGGCAGAGTAGGGGCCAACTAGAGGTGATGTGAGTAACAGTAGAAAAAGCTAGGCTCAGCCATAAAAGGCCAAGTTTATTGCCCAAAACAAATTAGCTTCATTACCTAACTGAGTCCAAAAGAAATAGCAGTAACGATCATATAGAGTGAGAGTGAAGAGTACGGCTAGAGGAAGAGGAGAGGCTGGGCAGTACAACTCCATTGTAACCATTCGAATCAACAAGTAAGCATTATGGCCTTCCTAATCCTTCGTTCCTATTCCTTTAAGTGTTAGCAATTAGACTGCTAGTGGCTAAGTAACATAAATGACTATTGTGAGCTGTTGTGATTAAGACTGCTAAAGATTGGTTATTTGCTTCTTGTTGTTTAAGCCATAAGGCTGGTAGAACCAAGCTAATAACATAAGTAAGGTAAGGAGATATGTAGACTGCCCACCATCTGTTTGATAAAATACTCAGGAGAGGACTGTTGCTGTAACTTGTGTTGAATAGGAGTACAGACAAGACTAATTTTATGCCAACATTATATTGTAGTCCTAATGATACAAAGGTGCTAATAGGTCAATCTTAAATGCACATAAGATGATTATAATTGGTTGTATATCAGTCCATACATGAGCTAAGCATTTAACTATGACTGAGCCACAGTTTTAAGGATCTTGTATGCTAACTATGATTTAGAGAAAAAGGATATCGAATAAACCATATATTATTAAAGTATCAAGTATGCTAAAAGGTTACATATACAAAATTGTGAGTAGTTGATTAGTATTCAAGATCATGTTTTGATAAAACAAAACTAAAGTAACATAAAAGAGCTGCTATATTATGGCTATATTAATATGGACTGCTATTGACTACCATGGCTGTGATACTAATCTCCTTTACTAGATAAGATGATTATATGTCAATCTTAAATGCACATAAGATGATTATAATTGGTTGTATATCAGTCCATACATGAGCTAAGCATTTAACTATGACTGAGCCACAGTTTTAAGGATCTTGTATGCTAACTATGATTTAGAGAAAAAGGATATCGAATAAACCATATATTATTAAAGTATCAAGTATGCTAAAAGGTTACATATACAAAATTGTGAGTAGTTGATTAGTATTCAAGATCATGTTTTGATAAAACAAAACTAAAGTAACATAAAAGAGCTGCTATATTATGGCTATATTAATATGGACTGCTATTGACTACCATGGCTGTGATACTAATCTCCTTTACTAGATGACTGCTATGATATATTGCTGTTGTGCTATGTTGATGTGTTGACTGGCTGTGAGTAACATCCTTGTGTTATACTGACTGTTAGTGCAATAGGATTGGACTGGTATGGTGTGCTATACCACTTTGGACTGAAATAGTTAGTTTTGACAAAATGATGTGGAAGCCTATTTTGGAAATAATGATACCTTGTATGCAAGTTTTTAAATTATGAATATATAGTATATATCAAGTACATGATGTTATAACCCTTGTGATTAAGAGATTGAAGGGCTGTTTTAAAATTAAAACATAAGGACCTTGCCTCTAGATGCTTTAAAATCATGGATATGGTAAATACAAGGTTAATGTTTTAGAAAGACATATATGTCCATGCTTGCTACTGTTTTGGTGTGATAAACCATGACCAAATTGCTAGTCTAAAACTGTTATAGTGTCAAGATAGGATGGCTAGGAATGGAGTCCAAAATGTGGTTAATCTCTCTTAAAAAGTATAGTTATGCTTCAAATAACCTCTATGCTTATGCACAACATGTATTGGTGTATCAATTGAGCAAAACAAAATAACAAGAACTGAAAAGGTGAACTCTTTGTTAACTGTTTTGGAAACCTATCTCTGGATAGTCATACCTTGTATTGGGGTCTTTAAATCATGAAACATAGTAAGTACATTATGTTATAACACTTGTGTTAAGAGATTTGAAGGACTATTTTCTATTTTATGCTATGCTATATTTCCATGGTGACTGACTGCTAGCACTATGTGTTGCTTTATAAAACTGTCATTGTATTATAAGGACTGTTTTGATGGCTTAGTACTGAACCTTGCCTATTTTCTGTTATAGACTCAAAGACTGTTATATGGATGCTTGAGTTGCTATGTAAACTATTGTAGGATCTAACTGAGGGACATACTATGTTACTATTTTAACTAACTGATAACATGATAGGTGTTGAGTTGTTATATTAAATTAACTGTTATGCTTTGGCTATGCTTATATGGACTGAACTTGGGCACAAACAGCTAGGTTGGGCGGTGGAGAAATAAGGAGGATAAAATGGGTTATCATATAAACAAATGGTTATGGAACTAGTAGCTTATAACCATGCCCACCAACTGTTTGATAAAAGGCCTAAGAGAACTGTTTCAGCTGAACATCTATTATAGGCCAAAACTAATGCTTGGGCCAGGTTTGTACATCATATATGATGCTATTTAAAGTGTTTTGATATATTAATGAAAACAGAAACAAATTTTAAAATAAAAATTAAAAGTTAAAAGTAAGCATGCCTAGCTATCTTTGATCTATGTTTTGGGCAGTCAGGGTGTTCAATTTGGGGAGCTTAGTAGTTGTTATAATCTGCAAGGGCATCCTCATTATCTTTACAAATAGATGCCAATAAAACTTATGTATTAAAGGTTTTAGACTTGTAAAAGTGGCTGAGCTTGGGCAAAAACCAGCCGGGGCTGCTGCAGGCAGTGGCAGTCCACGCCTAGCGTGGTGCTGCACTGCGCTGTAGAACCAAACATGCGGTTTGACACACCATCTTGACCTACATAGATTATGTATGGGCCACAGTTGTCAGGTTAGCAGTTGCAGTAGCAGCTCTGTATGTGAATTAGGGGTCGTGAGGCCAAGCTAGGCCACACCAAGCTTAGCTGAACCTCACAAGGCCAAGCTAAGCTTGGCTGCTGACATAGAAAGGCAACAAGAAGACTGTAGAATGTTGAGCTGGACATGCTCTCTTTTGTTTTCTGTTAGTTGCAGTTAGTAAGATAAAATTCTTAAGGGAAGCTATAAACTAAACAAGGCCAAAATAAAGGGGACTGCTGCCTATGAGCGGCAGCAGTTGATGTCAAGTGACTGCTAAAGCAGTCTACTAACCACTTTGGTTGAGAATTGAAATCTTCAAGAAATTAATCATCATGTGTAACTTGAGTATGTGTTGAAAACATATATACTATACTTACAAGTTGAGAATAAAAATGTGATAAAGAGGGAAGCATAGGGCTACTAATAGTGAGTTGCAATAGGTAACCTCAACTAACTGCTAATGCAGTGTTGTGCTTATTAGACCTAGTTGAAGCTACAAGAGGGTGAACTTATATGAATTAGATATAATTCAAGTGTTGGAATGAACTAAAGTGGCTAGAAATAGTAATTTTAATTTGATTTTTTAATACTTGTGGTAGGCATGTTGAACCCCATCAAAGTGAAAAATATCTAGTGTGAAAGTATGGATGAGATATTTGAAAAATGTATCAAATATAAGAAATCTAACCATGATCACTGAAATTACATGATATATGATTTGACTATATGGCTAACATGCTTGATTAATGCAAATAATAATAATTTGATTCCTATTATTTGATTGTAAGTATGTTTAACCCCATTAAAGAGAAGATTGACTAATATGAAAACATGGATGAGATATTTGAAAAATGTATGAAATGTAGGAATCTAACTACAAACTTGACCACTGAATTATGTGATGTGTGAATCTCCACAAACTATGTGACTTGGCTATTTGGCTAATAGGCTTGTAAATGCAAATAAATTGTGTAGGCTCTGTGAGAACATATTAAGCTGAATCTTATCAATAGTCTACAAACAAGGCAAGTTTCTAACTCTTTACTCTCTATTGAGCAATTATTCTGCAGTGGACAGGTTCTTTAATTTCTGAACTGTCTGTCCTTATTTATGAATAATATAAGGTTAAATAGCCTTTTTATTCCAATCAGCTTCAAAAGAATAGAATATCAACTTTTCTATCTTGAATGAGTTTACATTGAAAGTATGTCAATACCATTACTTCGGTTAGACAATTGTTGAGATATATTGATATTATTCATGAAGTTATCAGCTAATGCTTTCCAAACCATTTTGTTGTATGGATTCTTATATAATGCTGTGAACGAACAACCCTTTTATAGGAGAATATTGTACCGGACATATGATTCCGAAGGACATGTAAAGTGTCATTAGACTGTTATGTTGTGCACAATATAGGGTACTTAAGCGGATCACCTAAAGTACGAGTCTAGGATATAAAAGCGACTTTTATAAATCATGTATCCATGGATTGTAGTATTATTACATCAATTCTAGTAAAGAGTTCAACTTTGGTCATTTGACCTTCTGAAAGATGCTAAAGTCTAATTTTTCAGACTCAACACTTTTAAAGAATTATCTTGTTCAATATTTATTATTGAATCCTCATTGATATAATATTTATGTTCCATTATATTTAGCTGTTTATTTCCTTGCTGAGCAAGCTTGTTGCTCATCCTTGCGTTAAATATAATGTTTTCAGTTAAGAATGAAGTTGTTGGTCCATCTGGAAAAGACAAAGGAAAGGGCAAAGTTGTTGAATAGTCTTTTATTAAGCGCATGTGCTTATTTAAGTAGTAAATGTAATAAATACTGTTAGTACTATGTTGTGTAATGATATTCGATTCATAAGTTATGTAAAGGTCTATAGAACCTGGGATTTATGTTATGTAATATAAGATGGGTTAAATACACTTTTCCCCACTGTACTCGACCTCGGTTTGCAAATGCATCACTGAACTAAAATTTTTTACGGTCAACTAATTGAACTATAATTTTTTTACAAAAATTTTCCGTCTAAAACTGTTAAAAGTTAACAGAATGTTGACATGGCTTCTTATCAGATGCTGGCAACAATTAAAAAACACAACAATTATCAATTCTATAACAAATAGTTAAACAAAATAAAAATTAAATTAATGTACAAAACAAATAATTATATTAATTAATTAAAATATTAATAAATTAAACATACAAATAATTTTTACAAATGTGTTTATATAAAATTACTGAATTCATATATTTTTTTAATTTTTAAATATTTTAAGTTTATTTTAAAAATATAAAATTATCTAATATTTTGAAATGGAAGAATTATATTATTATTATTATTATTATTATTATCTCTCTATTTATCTAAAATCTAAAATCTAATCCCCTCCTCATCTTCTTCTTCTTTTTTATTTTGGCTTTGTTTTCAAATCTAATCTCCATCTTGCAGTTTTCAAATCAATTTGAAAATTCCGACGAATCTTGCAGTTTTCTAATCTAACCAAAATTTGAAAGAAATTAAAACCAAACTAAAAGAAAAAAAATTAAAGAACATATTATCCGATCATATCAAAACACATGAAGGTAAGAGAAACAGCAAATTGAAATCAAAACCAAAATCAAAACTAAGAAAGCCAATTCACCAGAATAATTGAAATCAAATCAAAACACAAAAGAAACAACCCAAATCATAAATTAAATGCACAAATATCTGCTCCATATCATAACACCCAAATCGGAACACATCCACTACCGAACACAACCAGATCAGAAATTAAAGGCCGGACACATTACACATCCACTAGAAATCGAAAGATATATAGGTGATTGCGAGAAATCCCAGACCCAGATGAGAGAAGCCGAGTATTTTTCTGGAACCTCTTCTTTGGTGGCGGAATGAGCGTTCAACTGGAGAGTGAGAGCGATGTTGGAGGCGAGAGAGTGCGCGTGTAGGTGAGGGAGTCGTTCGGAGATATCAGGGGGAGGGAGCCTGATGAACGTTCAGACACTATTGATGAACTCAATGATTTTTTGACAAATCTATTCATACACCAAAGAAACACGTTGGAGGCGAGAGAGGCTTTTTTTAATCAGGACTATTCAGACACCATTGATGAACTCAATGATTTTTTCTCTTAATTAGGACTATGATTTCTACCGATTTCTCAGTTGATTATTTTTCTCCTCTGTTTTGAAGAATCTGATTTCGGCTCCTGTAACTAATAAGATAATCCTCTGTTTTGAATAATAAAAAAAATAAATGAATTCATTAATTTTATATAAATATATTTATAAAAATTACACATTAATATATTTTATTATTAATTACTTTAATTAATATATTTTATTTAATTACTTTACTTATTTATTAATATATTTTTAATTACTTTGCTTATTTGTTAATATATTTTTAATTAATTTAATTATTTGTTAATATATTTAATATTTAATATTTATTTAATGATTTCATAATATAAATAATAATTATATTAGTTTTCAAAAATAAAATAATAATTAATTTTCAAAATTTTAGTTATATTTTGATTTAAATTTATTTTTATGAATTTTAATTTTAAATTTGTGCTTATGAAAATATTTATGAATAATGTTAAAGATATTACTCAAATTCAAAATTTACTCAAGTTTCTTTTAGTTTGCATTTTACCTATAATTATGTGTAATTTATATAATTTATTTAAAATTATACAAATATTCATGATTAAAATAAAATTTTAAAATTATTTTTATAGCATAATTTTATTTTATTTATTTGATTTTGATTAATTTAGTATTAAATTTATACAAGTTTTCCATCTAGGCATGCCACACAGATAAATGTCTGACAAAAATGGGTTTCTCTCTCTTACATGGCAACTCCTGTACTTTTTTCGTCCAAAGTCAAACAATTTAACGGAATTTGTAACGGTTTGTAAAAAAATTGTAGTTCAGTGAGTCGAATGAAAAAAAATCCAGTTCAATGATTCATTTGTAAACCGAGGTTGAGTAGAATGGGAAAAAGTGTATTTAACCCAATATAAGATAGTTTTCTTTTAATATGAATGGGTATATTAGTATCGTGAGCACCAAACTCGAGTTAAAGATAACCCGAATTTGGGGGCGTCACATTGCCTATGCCCATATACCAGTAAACAAAGATTTATCGATCTATGCTTAAATTACTTGCTCATTTTATAATCCGTTTTGGAATCCCCTAGATCTGAAAATGAGATTTTCAATGTGACTTTCAAAATAAGACCCCAGCCTTAAAATAGAGTTTTTTTACTAAATCGTGGGATAAAGGGCTTAATCCTACACTACCAAAACTTCTCAAGGCCATTAAGAATCATACTCAGGCATGCCTGAATGCTTTCCCTAAGAGCCTTCCAACACAACTAGTAAATCCATTTGTCAAAATACAAACAGATTTAAAATAAAAGTTTCCAGATCTAACTAAAAAAGAATTAATCGTTAAGACAATGAATTATATGAAAAGTCAATTCTTACAATCCTTCGTCTAGGATGATAGTTCCATGAAAATTATTAGCAGTAATGAAGGATCTGACCAAGATGATAATGAGTTCAGCGTCTTAGCTGGAGAAAGTCAAGAGCCAGAACCCACTATAGGAGATTTTTGGGATTCTCTCACCTCCATGATTTCCGAAAAGATGGAGTAAGACAAAAAAGGAAAAGGAAAAGCCTAAAGTTATTCTCCATTACAGAAAAGATGCCCAATAATCAGAAGAAGACAACCAGTGTCTCCACTATCAGAAAAAGAGAAGCCAGTTGTTCAGCTCTTTTGGCTATTAGCTCCCTCAATTATCAGAAGACGACACCAGTTGTCCTCAATAATTCTCCACTCAACCGACAATCCTCTTGCCATCCCACTTCTTATGGCTGAGATTTAAAGAAGAAAGATAAAGATTGACAGAACAACTCCACTAACTAAGACACACTCAGTGAAATAACCTGGGTCAAATCCCGAGTCCGAAACAAATCTTGGGTCAAATCCCAAGTCCGAATCGAATCAATCAAAATAAGGCCTCAAACTACTGGCCCAATAGTATCTTCTTGGGTCATCTTAGCCCACCACAGGCTCCCAAAGGTCATGACTTGAAGGTACTATTGGTAGTAACTTATTTCTTTATATGTAGATAAATTTTTCCCCTATCTTTCGATGTGGGACTGGGGTGTTACAAACTCCCCCACTTAAATTTCTGACGTCCCCGTCAGAACCGATCACACACACGGGCCCAAAGATCTTTGTCTCTCTAGCCATTGTGGGATAATACCTACAGGGCTTCATTGTCCCCACCTCCAACCTCCATCTCTCCAATGTGGGATAATACCACCAACCTTTCGTGTCCCCACCTCCTCAGAACCCGTCGGATGACCCACCCGAGCTTTGAGAGTCGGCTTTGATACCATATGAAACAACCCGGTCAAATCCAGTCCTAATAAATCTTGGGTCAAATCCCAAGTCCGAATCGAATCAATCAAAATAAGGCCTCAAACTACTGGCCCAATAGTATCTTCTTGGGTCATCTTAGCCCACCACAGGCTCCCAAAAGGTCATGACTTGAAGGTACTATTAGTAGTAACTTATTTCTTTATATGCAGACAAATTTTTCCCCTATCTTTCGATGTGGGACTGGGGTGTTACACTCAGTCCTTACCTTATCTCTTTACTTGTATAAAATGAGAGCCTTCACCCATTGTTGAGGCATAACTTTCTTTTTAATTTTCTGTCTTTGTATTCTCTCTCTCTCTCTCCATTCTCTCTGTAAAATACTTTATATATATATATATAAGTTTTAATTATATCAACAAGGCTCATCTGTAAGTTTTAATTATTGATTATGTTAATTATTATGTTTCCTTACTTGAGCTTTTAGACTATCATACTGAAAACAGTAATCGTTATAAAATAGCATATCATACTGCTACAGACAACCATAATAGTTCTTATTTTTTTGAACAATTTAATAAATCAGAACAATTAATTATTTTAACTAAAAATGCTATACAGGAAGAAACCTGCCGCCTTGTAGTTTTGGGTAGACCCCCAGATCAACAGTAATCTTATGAGATCGTATATATGATAATTTATTTGTTAATATATATTTAATATGCCTTTAAAATATTCATGCCATTTTATTAAATAAGATAGTATGGGGTTAATGTTTGATTAAGTGGAACGTCACTCAAGTCGCGTTTAGGACTTTGCCTTTAGCCGTGTTATGGCATTGTGGCTTTTATCCTTTGTAAATCGTTGACAGATGTGCTTAATTAACCCTATTCCCGATCCTTCCCTTATTTGGTATCAGAGCCATGTTTAGTTTATTGTCATATTAATGAATATATTACTTATAAATTATGCATATATGATCACTTTTAAAATGACCGATTTTCCATCCTCATCTGTTACAACTGTAGCCAATGCCTCAGCTTCTACTTTTGAAGCAACTGAATTGATAGCCTATCAAGATGTTAAAGAAGCCTTAGATAAATGGACTATTCCTAAAATCAAATCAGAAATAATTTATAAAATTGGAACCTTTGATTTTATCAGTAAAAGGATTATTAAAATCTTTGAACATGTTGTTCCTTTATAGAATAATGATGAAATTTTATATTTGTTGCATGTTGAAGATTTGTATCCTTTTTAGAAAAAATATAAGTATGTTCATATAGGACTTGTCCAAGTAGCTTTCAAACCGTTAACCTTACTTGGTCAAAATATCAGTATTCAGTGCACACTTAGAGATGGTAGGTGTTTAAACTGGAAAGCCTCTTTAATGGGTGTTATTAAAACCAGCCTTGCTCATGGACCAGTATATTTCAATATTTACCCTAATTTAAGTGTTGCCTAAACTAATAATAATTTGTCAAAAGTTTTAGAAATGAGAATTATATCTCATGGTTATGAGTATCTACCTGGATCTCCTCCTTTTGCCATTTTATTCCGTATTCATCTTAAAGTTTTAACTACTTTAAACCCCTATATCCGAAAACAAAGCCAACAAGGACATACTGTCCTTATAGACACTAATCTTTTTAGTAGTCAAGTGGCTATTCCCAGAATGATCCCTTGGGAAGAAATTACTTTTCCGAAATAATGGCAGATTACTAACGTCGTTCCTACCCGGCCTATAATTAGACAATCCATTGAGGATATTGTCCAAACCAGTAATAAAAATGTTTATTTAAAATTTTAAAAACCTTTTACCAGAAGTCGATCTATTAACAATATCTCTTATAATATTGATTTTCTTGAATCATCTAGACAGACTGTGTCTGACCCTTTAGAATCTGTTTATCAAGAGTCTAAAAAATCCAGTAATGAGTTTGTTAAAAATGAAGACTTAATAAAAGGAATACATATTTTTGAAAATCAAATACCTCATGGTATTTATGAAACAAATATTCCTCAAAACAGAAGACCTTATAGTCCAACTGCTAGTGACATACATTTTGAGTGTTAATGAATTTTTCTCCTAATAGTAAAATTCGTTAATGTTTAAACCAGGAGTTCATGCAGGATAAATACCAGAATTTTAGAAATTGGTATTTTTAAAATCATAATAATGATAAATTAGCTGAAATAAAAGCTAACTATTATGCTTATTTAAATAACAATCAGTGTATAATATCATTTATTAAATGGTATTATAATTTTATTTTAAAAACAGAAGTTTACACACAGAATCAACTAAATGTGTTAACTGGAATTCAAAAGGACTGGATTACCACAAGTGGTAATATTATCCAATCCATTCATCCCCCTCCTAAGTCCCTTGAACTTAGCTTTGGAAATGAAAATTTAAAACCTTTGGTCATCAATCCGTATGTTGATATACCTAAAAACCCCTATCAACAAGGAGAGATAAAAATAAAAGATATTTTACCTTTATCTAAACATAATAATTATACTAATCTATTCCTTCAAACAGTAGGAAAACAGTTAACCATGATAAAAGAACAAATTAATCATATTAATGATATTAATGATAAATGTACCAAGTTGCTCCTCACAAGATTGATCTTCAACTTGTAACCATTAAACCACCTTTAGAAGTTAGTAATTATAAGATGAAATCTTCTAAATCTGATGATGACTTTATTGATAATCTTTTAAACAAAATAAAAGATTTAAAACTACACCGTCAGATCTACGCCCTCGTAGTAACATGATGTCGTCACTTCTTCTTCATACCATACCATAATAATAATCGATGATGATGAAGAAGAAACTGACGATATTTCTCCTGTTCATATTTTGGAAATCCAAAATAATTTTCGAGAAATGCAGAATATTAATAAAACCACTTATAGTCAGAAACCAATAAAACGAATGGCTTTATCTGAACCTTTACGATTATTGCTCTTGCAATATTATTTTTGCACCATCTTTACAAAATTATAAATATATTTGTTTCATATTTATTTTTAAAAGTAAGAAGTTATTGAATTAATAGTGGCTACATGATAATGAATTATGATGACATTTAAAAATATGATTATCATTTTATACTACTTTTAATAGAATAATGACTTTTGTAGAACACAAAAATTTTAAAATAAAATGAGAATTTTTTTGTAGTTGGACGGAGTAATATGACAGACTTTAACTGATAAAATTCATGACTTTTACTCCGCGCGCGCACAAAAAAAAATTAAAATAAATAAAATAAAATTCTAGGCATGAAGTCCAGGTAATTTATTTTTGGGGTCACCTTCGTTTTTTTCACTGTGTACAGCTGTATGTAGGGCTGAGCAAGTAACCAAATTGGAACCGAAACCGCACCAAAAACCTCACGAACCGCACCAATTAAAACCGCACTAACGGTTCCGGCGTATGTAGCGGTTTTAGGTGGGTTGAATAATCAAATTTACGGTTCCGGTTTGGTTACTAGCCAAAACCAAACCACATAAAACCGAAACCGCACCATGTGTGTGTATGTATGTATTATCTCTAGTAAATTCTAAAGTTACTTTTCACTTGAACACGCTCAGAGAAAACCTCAATCTTGCATTGTCATTTTTTCACCAATTGAAAGAAGATGTTAGAGGTTATAGAATCAAAAATTAAGCAATTGGGTTTTGGAATTTTGAATTTGTTTGATGCGTTATTGGAGGGGCTTATAGTTGAGGGGCTCGAGCACTTGATGCATTGGTTAATGTCAATGCTATAATTGTAATAGTCTAATAGATTATTTTTAGTCCTCCCTGCAATATATTTTATTCTATCTTCAGTATATACTTTTAATTTTTGGAGAACTGATAAACATTCTTGCTTGTTATCGAATAAATAGTCTCCGTTGTTTTATATAGCGCATATTTTAGTTTTAAAGCATGCTTGATATAATTCTCATTGTCGATTTTGTCACTAAGTTAATTGCTCGATGTAAGTTTTATGTTAAATTTTATTGAAGGTTTAAACTTTTTTGTTGTTTCAATTGATTTTGGAACCGAAACTGCACCAATTAAAACCGCACCGCACCAATCACAAGCGGTTTCGGGTGCAGTTTTGAATTTTTCAAACCGCACCTAAGCGGTTTCGGGTGCGGTTTGGACTTGAAACCGCACCAAACCGCATCATGCTCACCCCTAGTTGTATGTATAGCAGTGAGGATTATGAAATGAATCACTAATAATTTTAATAAAAAATATCAACCAACTTCAAAAAAAATAATCAATAAAATTCAATTCAGTAATATAAATGTCAAGTAATATTACCAGACATTTTCAAGGCAAGTAATATTATTTGCTGGTTACTTATTCAAATTTTATCCAAATTCTAAGTTGAAAATTTATTATATTTGAAAATTTTGCCAATGGATATGACCAGAGAATATGGTGAGAGGACCATAAACAATTTTCTTCTTCCTCTTATCTTTTGAGTCTTCTCGCTTAAAAATTTATCCCAATCTATATTTAGTTTCACTAATATTATATTTAAAAAAATTCATAGTAAAAAATTAGTGATATAATAAAATTCTTCGAGATCAATTGTATCGCTAAAAGTGTCGCAAGAAATAATTTCTTGTGTTGAAAAATATGTACTGAGAAAAATTGAATGATAAATATAATAGAGGAGATTCTAATAATGTCGTGTGACTCATGTCATTAAAATTTGAAAGCAGCATATTGAAATTATGACTACTTTACAATAAATTTAATTACGTATGCAGTGAAGTTTAAGTATTGGGTTTGATGGTCCTACCCACACAGAATAATTTTTAGTGGCAAAAACTTTTAGCATGAAATCTATGAAACTAGTACTAAAGATGTTAGTATTTATACTTTGGGGTTTTAATGATTACAATGTTTATTTGGGCTAAATTAATTTTATATTGGCTTATAATTTAATTGGGTCATGTTATTCAAATATTTTTATGCATATTAATTATATAATATATAATAGTTTGCATGGGTTATTGCATGGATTAATCATTTGTTTCCTAGCTCACGAAAGTTAATGCAGGTTGGAGTGAGTAAAACAAGTTGGTTATTTTTGTCACAAGCTTTCAGTTTTTATAACTAATATATATATATATATATATATATATATATATGTTTATATCTAATCCTGATTTGCTTTGAAGACTAATTCAAATATGAATTGGAGTATTTTAAGGAGATTGAAAATCTGGTATTGGAATTCTTTAAGTTTCTCATATTTGATTGTTGGGTTATATTCTTCCAATATATAGAGAGTTCGGTCCAAACGGCTGACGCCGGATTTTAGTCCCGTCCGGACTTTTTTTTTTGTTTTTTTTTAAAACAACTAAAAAAAATAATTAATATTTTATGGAATTAAATTTTTTCCATAATACAGTGTTTTAGGTGTGATTTGGGTACGTATAACAAAACAGGTATGTACAGTTTGTGCAGACTGTACATACTTTTATTGGTATATGTATCCAAATTACGCCCAAAATATTGTATTATGGAAAAATTTCAGTTCCATAAAATATTAAAAAAAAAATAGTTGTTTTAAAAAAAAATAAGCAAAAATAAAAATAAAAAATTGGGGTTCGTTATATCTATCTAATAAAATACAAATGATTTTGAATTTTTCGCTCACTCAATAAATCATCTGGGTCGTTCAAAGTTTGAGATAAATTCCACCGTCCATACAGTGCCGGAGACACGGGACCCAACTAGTATATATATATATATATATATATATATATATATATATATATATATATATAGTTACCAATTTATACGTGTCTTGGAGATGTTTTAGGAATTGGTATAATTAAGGATTCATATTAAAGTTGATGGAGCAGTTATTTTTTTACATGCTAACAGCAGTTGCTATTTTGAAGAGATCTTGCTAACTGCCAATAGGACTCTTTCAGCTAGTCTTTGTATTTTATTTGACTACTTCATAGCAGTATTTCCTTATCTACTGAAGTTGTTATTGCTAACGTTCATCTCCTATTTCAAAAGTGATAGTCGTTGCTGGATGAATTGGAACGTTGATGACAGAACTGTTCTCTACTCTTCTTTATGTATACTGCTTTGATTGGCTTATTAAAGATACAAGACTACTGAACAGAAATTTTTCAAGAAAGCTATCTGAGATACACACAAATCATCATATCATTCTTTTAGTCTTGGTTTACAGTGTTCTTGTATTCCTTATTTCATATCTATGGTAAACATAGTACAAGTCTAGGTTGGCTTGGGGTTTTTATTTTAGTAATTTTCAGTCTATACAACGAAGCTATCAAAGTCTCAGAGGTAAGAGATGTTGCAAATGTGCAAAGGGGGCAGAGGTGTCCAATCGATCGTCGTTGTAACAGAGAGTTATTTACTTTGTAATTGCTGAGTATTATTTTAATAAAGTGAGTCTCCTTCCTAGTTGGGATTGGACGTGGATTAGGCTACTAGACTAGAGGATAGGGGCTGAACCACGTAAAAATCTCGGTGTGATTTATTGTTCTTGTGTTTCTGTTTTAAGCTTTAATATTCTGCAGTTTTTGGTTTAATTTTATACTAATACGGACATGTATTAGCTATCCGTTTATAACAGACAAAGAACATAACTATTACGGACGGAGTTAGACCGTCCGATTATAGCATGCTATAGTAAACTTGAAAAATTGGCCACTGTAGATCACTTCTAAGTATTTACATCTATTCAACCCCCTCCAAGTGTGCTTAATTACAAAATTTCATTATACATGCATAAACGTGGAATATCTCAAAGATAAACGTGGATAACTACACCTTACTCCACTTAACATGAACTGTTAACGTAATTGACTAATAATTACAACTTCTTCATGTCATGTTTAACTAAAAATGAAATAGTCAATAATTAGAATTAATGAAAGTATTAAAAAAATTAATAATAATAAAGTTGAATTCTTACTACATTAAAAATGGCCTCTAGTGAAAGACAAATTCTTCACTAGAGGCCCTATATCATTCACAAGTGATTTATTGCGAAGAAATATTTCCTTCACACGAGTGCTCGCATTAGACATCCTCGCAATAGGGTATCCTTCGCTAAGTAGTAACTAAATGTTTTTTGTGAAGGATATATTGTGAATACCTTTTTTATTCACAAATTGTATTTAGTAATGAAATATTGTTATTTAGTGAAAGATTGGTTTCCTTCACAAATAATATTTTAAAAAGGACTATTTAAAATTAGTGAATAACTTGATTCCCTCACAAATAATATATTGTAAGGAACAAATTTATTTAACGAGAGAATATTTTCCTTCACTAATTATAAATTGAGAATCTTTCTTCAAATTAGTGAGAGAAAAATTCCTTCACAAATTATAAATTTATAAATAAAAAATTAATTGCTAAATAATAAAAATTCATTAAAAATTATAATTAATTTTTAAATCATTGATTTCATATTTATTATTATTATTATTAATCTCTATAAGAAATATTAAATTTACTTTTCAAGTAAATATAAATATTGCCATACTTTTTCAAACCAATTGATAAGCTAACACAAAGAGCTAATAAAATCAAAACTTTCATATAAATAGATCATAATACTCTAAGTCACAATAACTACAAAATTTGTCATTGTATCTTGATCTCACAAGGACCATAGTTCCTACAAAATTTATTAAGTAACATAAAAAAACTGAAAGAATAACAATGAACTAGAAAGAATAAAGTGTGACATGTTAGATCCACTTCAGGCCCAAAAAGCTTGTAGCAGTCTGGGAACCCTTGTAGTCTTGCATTTTCACGGACAGTTAGGACTCTGTCCTGCTTTGGATGAAGGATAACCTAGAAAAGATAATAAGGAACCTGCATAAAAACAATAGAGAGCTCAAAACGAGCTGAATAAACTAAATGTAATGCTTGTGCAAAATCGTCACAAAAATCATTCCTCAATTCAAAAAAACATGAGATTCTGCCCAAGCCAAAACTTAGCACATAAGTACATTTTATCAAATATTATTTTAAATTAAAAAGGCATACAAGAGTTCCGCCATGGAGGGCTATTGAAGCAGAGTACAAAGGGTACTGTGGAATGGGAGAAAGGATTCCATCCTTCTCCGATGTTATTAGTAACTGCATCATCATATGAACTTGATAAGAGGAGAATAAAATATATGTTATTCATGCTCGAGACTTTCAATAATTACAAAAATTTGATATATTTAAGAAGAAGAACGTTAAAACCATAAGTTACCGCTGGACTTGCACCATCTGTCAAGAAAAGATCATTAGGATCAGCAGGAAAACCATCACGAGCTTCAATACCAGCAGCAATTGTATCACGTAACCCTTTGATATCCTGATGTCAGAGAACAAGAATGGGGAGTGATATATATAACTAACAACGTTATGCATGGATAATATATTAATTAAAAGTATTGCTGCATCCAAAAGAGGGCTTGGTACCTGACTATGACTATATGCACCAGTGGCTCTTCCAGGAATTTGATCCAGGATCTGCCAAGCACGTTTGATGGCATCCACACTACAAGAAATCAATGGGGAAGGAATTGGCTGATCTTAAAAATGTACAAAACCAATTTCATGAACCACTTAAAAATGAATTCACAAGGTTTAGGTGGGGGAAGTAAGACAGTTTGATCGCTGTTTATGAATTTTGCAATCGGAATAGAGGATCGGCGACTAAACGCCATTAGATAGATAAAACTAACAAGATGCAAATAGCTACTCCACTCTAATCACTTGAAAGAGCATTTTATATAACACATTCACTCGAGCTAGTAACTCTGTTTTGAATTGTCAGTGAGCAAGTTCCTTTTATTCAAAAAAGGCCGATTTTTGTTACAGTTACAATATTCCATTTGAAAGTGGTTTGTACGAAACAAAAGAAGCCATCACTAGAGTCCATAAAAACAAAGAAGAAATGTAAGGCATATAATTCTAATTAACATTTGTACCTCCAAATCTAGGAATAACTCCAAGGGTCAATTCTGGCAAGCCAAGTTGAGCTCTAGGTGTTGCAATACATGCATGGCATCCCTAAATACAGGGAATGGAGAAAAGACATTTCATGAAAAATAAAATGTATTCACAAAAAAAAAATAGCTGCTGCCATGAAATACAAACCAATGCCAATTCTAAGCCACCCCCGAGTGCAAGGCCTTGTACAGCAATAACAACAGGTTTCTTTCCATCTAAAGTACAGGGAAAAATAAATCAACAAACTCACATCTAAAATTAGCTCCATAAGACACCGGAATTTCCTCCTTCATAACATTTAAAAGAAATTGAAATGACGAGGTTAAAACCTTCAATTATGTTGACCACAAGATCAACAGATACATCGGGTATACCAGAAATATCCCTTGCCAGTCCAAACCCAACCCAATGTTAATTCTAAAAAATCATACTCAAATTTGAAATTAGATTTACCACCGCCTCAATTAAAAATACACAACAAATTTACTCATACCAGTTTTATGAACGCTCTGAAAAACACCAATATCAAAACTAGCATACTAGCATCCATATTCGCAGTCCTGCATACGAAGTTTTCCCTTGAGCCCAAACCTCTTGATAAATCAAAAGAATTATCAGACCAGCTAGACAGGGAGGATCGACTTGAAGACCAACAAATCATAGCAATCTAAGAAGCACGTAGGTTCAGGCTTCAAGGTAATATCTCTAAAAGGCTAATAATCAGCCATTGCAAAAAAGTTGACAGACAAATATTTCATTATTTTACTATCTAGTTCAAATGCGGGATCAAAAAACAATTCAATCCCCGAATTCAACAGAGAATGACAAATTCATAACGATTCGTTTTCTGAAGCAAGCTTTCTAATATCATCACGAGTCATTTTCTCAAGTGATTCCACCCCAAATGTTTTATGTCAGGTTATTGAAAGAGCAAATCATCAAAACAATAAAACTTATCACCATCACTAACTAAGATACCATCTAAATGCATGCCAAATAAAGACGAAAGAAATAAAAGCAAGATAAATAAAAACAAAAAAACTTTTTCTACAACTCTACTAAAATCGTGGTTTAGATATCTAGTTCCGGTCACAATTTGTAATACTGCTTAATAGACATTGCAGTCAGAGCAAGTTGCATTATACATGAAATAAATTCACAGCAAATTTTTGCCACTGTAATAATATCACTAACCTCCAAGAATTGATGTCCCTTGATTTTGATCTTTTTGAAAGCCAATGCACCACAATGGAGCACCATCCTGTTAAGCCAAATTGTTTTATACAAATATAAGAATTGTGGCAATAAACATGATCATGTCTATTGAGAAACCTTGAGGTGAATAAATTTGAGTAAGAAAGGGAATTAAAGAACTCACAACAAAACTCATGTGCACAAGGTAGTTTACTGGTTTTAATACCATGGATGCACCCGCAAAGTTGAAATAAGCAAGCGGTAATATCTCAGTTACACTGTTGATAAACCAGATATCAATCTCCGAGGTGCCCCAAGAAAATAATAATCTGAATAATAACAAGTTCCAAATACAAACTCTAATAACGATCATGAACTTGGAGGATACGAGATAACATTGATTCCCTTTTGAAATGATGGGTGTCGCATATTGTGAAACAGTAGCAATTACCTACAGAATAAGTAGGCAAGTCTAAAAAAACTTGGAATGAAAATTGTTTCTTATTTCTTTTACAAATAAATATGAGCACTTCACTAGTTCGCCTCTAAAATGCAAGTCCTTCACCGAAATGCTTAAGGTACCATGTTTAATGCTGAATTGGATAACCATATAGCAAGAAGGATGGTGTTCCTCAGATAGTAAGGTCATGTTCCTTCATATAGATAACAATGATCAAGGTGTGTAAGCAGTGTAAGTGTGAGCCATTGAGTTGCAGAGCTAACTGAACAAAGCCTCACAATACAAGAAGTAAAAACATAATACAAGACATTCACTGAATCATTCATTTATCTGTTACTTTAAAAGTAAAAATAAAGCATGAAGACCAACCAAAAGTACTGACCATGTACATGAAGCATGGTCTCAAGGTGAAACTACGTAGGAGGTGTCACAAGTTTGAGATTCAAAAGTACATGAATTTGATATTTTAAGATCCTTCAGAAGCTGTTGATTGTCAATTATGTATACTTCTTTTATCTTTTCTTTTCCTATTTATATAGCTTGGATTGTTATATATTTGAATTTAAAAAGGGAAAGAAGAAGAAGAAGATGGAAAGAATGACTTGGAGAAGGGAGTTTCATTTTCAGATATATTTAAAATGTCATATACATTTAAATAAATGGTTAGATCGATGTTGATTGCTTAAATTATAGTTTGATTCAGTTATATATAATGCAATGTATAATTTTCCAAAAACATAATACATTACCATAGATTCTATTATGCAGCTCTTACTCAGCATTCAGTAATAATACATATATAGGTCTCCAATAATAAAATTTCCTTAAAAACTCCAGAGATAGGAGTATCTCATTGCAACAAACATTAGAAAGCACACAAAGAGGTCGATAAATAGATACTTCCGAAAAAATATTATAAAAAATATCGATAAATATCACTTAATCTTCAAGCCATATTTCTCCTTGTTAGTTGGTAGGTAGGTCTTATGCATAAAAACTAGCGGATTTGTTGGGCTATTATATTGAATTTTGGCTTGTATACATTACAAAAAGCTTATGTATAATAACTGCTTATGTATCAAGCAACAACTTTTTTAAAAAATAAATTAGCGAGGTTTTGGGCCACAATAACAACTGCTTTCCCTCAGGGGTGCTATTTCTAGCTTTTAAAAATGTATAATGCATTGATCTAAAAGCTTGTTTTGGCAAATAAAAGTATATTTAAAAGCAAAAGATAGCAAAGCCTTCTTAATTATGTCAATTATTAATATGTTACAAATGCAAACACGCAAGAGCTCAGTTCCACACATATTGAGCAACAACACCACAAATAAAAATGTATTAAATCTAAACAATTAACTTCAGTAGCAAAATCATTATCATAAGCTTACCTGAAGTTCAAGGTCTTTCATCTTGTGGGTCATGCAGGATAGGGTATCCATTGCATTTTGCACTTCACATCGGAGAATATCATTACCTCTAACAGCTGCTGCTAGCTCAGATTGAAGTTGCTCCACATCCAGCCCCTTCGAGTACAACTTGTCTCGTAATAAGCTTGGTAGCAAAAGTTCTGCTTTGAGCTCTGACCTTATTGCGTCCTATGTAAGTTAACAAGAAACATCAAAACTTCAAATGACAAGGAAAAGACTAACATTGAATCATATGTTTATTGACGTTGAAACTAGATATAAGTTGTTGGGGGTGGGGGGAATTATAAAATATGGAAACTATTCATTATGTAAGAACTATTTTGAACTAATATTGATTAATATGGTTTTATGATTGTATATTCTCTAAACAGGTTAGTCATCAAGTAAAGATCAGAAGTAACATCAGATTTGGTCCAGACTCCAGACCTCAAGGTTTTTCATCTAGATGTTTAGTGTTAGTGTTCGAGCTGAGTTGTGCAACGGAAAGGTATCTTTCTCTTTAAAAACGTAAATATCTTTTGTTTTTCATCAAAATCTAATTTCTCGATTAGAAAAAAACAAATGTAAGAAAAGACTAACATTAACTGAGTAAGTTCTAGGAGTACATAAACAAGTAAATATTAGCACCAAGTACCTCGAGTTACGATCATTTATCGGCCCATCCCAGCTCTCAAGCTATGTGATTGAGATTCCACGATTAATTTGGATACGCTTTTTTTGCAACAAAGAGAAGATACATTACATGTAAGCTCCACATTAGGTTCTCGGCTCCCGCTTAAAACCATGTAGCTTCATATCAGATTCAACAACAAATTGCCCATCTAAACCATTCTTAATGACTTCAAAACCATGCTTGATATCAGAAGAATGGTGTGCTCTCTCTTTTATGTGCTCTAATAGCTTCATACAGAGATGAATACTCTCATTGAGCAGCTTTGGCCCCTGATTTTGCAAGCAACAAACACAGTTCCAAAGTTCCTGATCTAAGTTGAAAGTTGACCTACCCTCCTTACTAATTCCCTTTAGATGATGTAAGAGGTTTATATTCTCATGACAAAGAGAATCGACTTCATTCCTATAAGATTCCACTTCCTTCCTCAAAGCCTGTTCAACTCCTATCAATCTCATTAGCTCCATTTGCAACTTACCCAACTGGCTATCGAAGTTCTCCAGAAAAGTCTTTTTCCTGACTTCCTCCCTAAGTCCCTCTCGTAACCCATCAATTGTCTTCTCTTGTTCACTGCAGGTTCTTAGCATTCTAGTTACAGATCTGTGCAATTCCGTGCATTCTTTCTCTAGGATGGTTTACCTACAACCAACTAACTTGCGAGAGTCAAATTATAAGGATTGGTGATTTGGTTCAATTTTTAAAAAACTGAACAAGGGAACAAGGTATCCATAGTTAAGACATACTGAAATATCAACATCCTTGAGTAAAATTCTCTAAAGTTCTATATTTACCTACATGTATAATGCAATTCGGACATATATAAATAATTATTGAACAGTTTAGTGGAGTTAATTCCTAAAGTTGCTGAATTTTCACTAAAATACATCAACCATTTAAAAGGGAGAATATCTCTCACACGTTGGTAAATATATAACAAGAAAAAAAATTAAAGAGCTATGAACAAAATCTCATTATTTTTCATATCAAGTATCTATAATCATTAAGAACTAATACACGAACACCACGAGAATCAATTGAGGAAAAATTTCATCATAAACTAAACTAACAAACTTCCACAGAATCCATCCACAACAACAACGACAAAAAGCAGATAGAACAAATTCATTTAGCATAGACTGATTTAACACATCGAAAAGTATAATATAATTAATTTGCTAATAAGGGAGAAAAACATGAAAATATAAGAATGAAGAAACCCTAACCTCTGAGAAATTGAAATCAACAATTACGTTCAGCAGGTAAAGGTCGATTAAACCCACCGATGTCTGACACGATCTCCATCAATGAAGTCCGACACCACCGCTGGCGGCATCCCGCCACTTTATCCTTCTCGGCCTCTTCTCGTCGCGGTGGCGATCGTTTCGCTTTCTTTTGTCCCTTCAGCGGGCTCGTTCGGTCGCGGATCTGTCATGCGTCTCATCTTTCTCTCCACGGTGTGGGAGGAGAGTCTTGACTCACTCAACTACTTGGCCGTGACTGAAGTGAATGAAGAAGAAAAAAGATCTTCTCCGTCGTGCCTCCTCGGTTGATGGCCACCTTTGAAGAGAGAAAAGTACAGACCTTATTTTAATTTCAAATTTTCAGTTGGCATTTTTATTTTTTGCTCCGCGTTTTTATACAGATAACATTTTTTTTAAAACGTTATTTATTTAAAAGCAAAAATTGTGCTTATAAATATATAACGTTTTTTCATATATATCTATAACATTTTGTTAAAAAACGTTGTAAAAAAAATACAACAACGTTTTTTATAACAACGTCATCTTTTAAGTGTTGTCTTTTTATAGTTTTGTACTGGTGAAGCATAGTACTGTACTTCAAATAAATAAAGTTCAGTTTTTTTGATTTTTTCTTATGGTTTAGTACTGAACCAATTAAAAATAAAATTAAATAATCCAAAAGTGTTTCTTAATTAAAACCCTCCTAAATTGTTATTTAACTGAATATTAAATACAATACCAAAAAATAAAGTTGCTTTAAATTAATCTCCAAAAGACTTTTTTGGATTAATATTATATACTTAAAATAAAATTTAAAGTCTTCGATTATTTAATTTTATTTTTATTTAATTTTAACTTTATTTAATTATGATCATAAAAATAAACTTTTATGGAGAAATTTTAAAGTTTAACATAGTGTAAAGTTATTTACTTTATAGTTTATTAAAATAAATAGTTGATATTATAAGTTACTTAAAAGTGTTATTAAAATTAAATTTATTATTGTAAAAAAATTTAAGGTATTTATATTCACCACAATAAATCAAAAAAAATTATTTAGAACAAGATAGCGACCAATTTTATCCCTCGCAAAAAACTTCTGAATAATGATATATAGTGAGTAATAATTTCTTCACTAAATAGATTTTTTCCTCGCAAATTTTTATCATAAATTGGCTCCAAAAATCTTTCTATCGCCCCAATTTTGTGAGGAAAAAAATATAAATTGTGAAGGATGTTTCTTTCGCTAATAACTATATTGTCACTAAACTTTTTTCATTCGTTGTTCCTTCGCTAAACAACTCCACATGTGAAGGAATAAATTCCTTCACAAAATTTCCTTCGCTAGAGATCATTTTTGGTGTAGTGTCTTCTACCAATTTAATGCAATTTTTGACTAACATTGTCTTATATTGTCTTTTTCTGACATGATGCCTAACAGAAATACCTAATACTATACACAAGGCATTTTGTTTGAAATAATTTTTGACTTTGACAAATTCTAACAGGAATTAAAAATATTTGTATATACTATAACTATATAAATGAGACTCCTCTGCCTTGGGTTCAATATCAAAACAACACAACACAGTTATATTATATCTTCTTCCTAGCAAATATAGAAATTAACATGAAGTCCCTAAGCATGAGCCGAACTGCATTTTCTCTCTCCTTGTTTTGCATTCTTTTTCTCTCTCCTGTTTTGGCATTGCACAATTGTGATTTTCCAGCTATCTTCACCTTTGGTGACGGGAATTCGGACACCGGTGGGTTTACTGCTGCCTTCACTGCAGGGACACCTCGATTTCTGGGACAATCTACTTTAAAAGGCCATCAGGAAGAGCCTCTGATGGGCGATATCTTGATCGACTTTATAGGTTAATATTTTTGGATTCTTATTTCCGGCAATTGAAATGGACAGTTTATTTAGACAGTCTATATATAGAAACGAGTTGCATTTATATAGCACATTCTTGCATTATAGATGACTTTTATTGTACAAGTATTATATATTTGCAACTCTTATCTATACATATATAAATGCCATTTGTTATTATAAAACTGTCCAAACAAAGTAACAAACTGCCCAATTTTAACAGTTCCGGAATTCAAATCCTACAAGTTCACTCGCTTTCTAGTTAATACATTACTTACAAACCTAATGACTAATTTTAATGTTGCAGCTTCAAGTTTAGGTAAACCATTCCTCCACCCTTATCTTGATTCCTTGGGTGCCAACTTCTCTTATGAACAGTTTAGAAGCAGTCTAGGCCATTTGATTTGGCTAGGAACAGATTCAAATGTTTCAATTCTTTTACATCAAGTCTTGAAATATTATTGATGATTAAATAGAACTGTCCAACTAAATTGTTTTGGTTTGAACTCCAAACTGAGAATGAACGTCTCTGAATTGGGAAATTTTATATTGTGCCAAAAGGCAGTGATGTTGAACGCAAATGTCGTTTCGATAGCTAGTATTGATTGATACATGGCATAACAGGTTGATCACCCACTGTGCCCATAAGTTAAGCCGGCTCATGAGAATGAAACATAAAAAGTTTATGGTCTTGTTGTGACCACTCAGCATAAAAAAAGTCAGTATGTAGTTTCGAAAATGTAAACAAGTCATGTTTCAGTTGCTTTACAGTCTTGTTCTATTGTGAAAGCATGTTACAAAAAAAACATTTATTTCTTGCATATGCATGTTATATTAATTGTTATTACTTGCTGAGTAATTGAATGCTCATTCTTGCTTCGAATATAAATATTTTCAGCTAAGCATGATCGAATAGAAGGGTCCAAAAAGGACAAAGGCAAAGAGAAGGTTTAATTTATAGCTGGAGTTTACTGATGTAATAGATAAATTGTAATGTAAATACAATATCTATCATGTAATAATTTAAAGCAACTAAAGGTTTTCGTACCTAGGATAGATAACTCTGATGTAACAATTACAGTTATTTTATAAAGTAGTAGGTTGAATGAATAGTATCGTGTAACATTGAGTATGAGTTTGAAAGTACTCAGATTTGGGGGCGTCACAAAAAAATCCTAAAAAAATGTACTTAAGTCATGACACCGGCCTAAGTGAGAGACATAACATCCAGTAACAGTCCCAGATTGAGGACTATTCAACATTTACTCATAATGATTGAATGTCAAACTAGTTTCTAAGCTCCAAACAATATTACATGCACATGTATAAATTGAGTGTATTGAAGATTGTGACAAACTAAGCAAATGTTACTTAGTTTATTTTATCAATGGAAAACTAAATAAATGTTACTTAGTTTATGAGAACTATTATTTGAATATGGAGAGTGGAGACTACTATACAACATTCAATCCTAATTGTGAAATGGATTTCTAAGTAACAAAGTATAGTACATGCATAAACACTTATTCAGCTTATTTTAATTGTGGAAAACTAAACAAGTGCTACTTAGTTTATTTCAATTATTTTATGTTAATTTAGTTAGCTATAATTTATTTTATTTTATTTTATTGATTTTATTTTATTTTGTATTATATTATATTATATATATATTTTAAATTTATTTTATTTTATTAAAGTAATCTTATTTTATTAAATTTATTAAATTTATTTTATTTATTATTATAATTATTATTTTATTTTAATTTTTTATTATATTATATTATTTTTAAATTTATTTACTTTGTTTTATTTAATTTAATTTAATAAATTTATGTTATTCTAATTTATTATTATTATTATTATTATTATTTATTTTATTTTATTTTGTATTATATTATATAATTTATTTTATTTATTTATTAGATATAATTTAAGTTATTTCATTTAGTTTTCTTTTCTTTTCTTTAATTTATTTTGTAATACAATATACTATATTATTTTATTTAATTAAATTATTTTGTTTATTTCATTTTATCTTAATTATCTTATGTTATTTAATTTTATTATTTTATATTATATTTTATTAGGTACATTTAGTTTATGGTATTATATTATTTGATTTTATTTAGTAGTTGCAAAACTAAGTAAATGCTACTTAGTTCATTTTATTTTATTAATAACAAACTAAGTAAATGTTACTTTGTTTATTGTAATATTGGGAAATTAAATAATACATAAATACATGCAGGGTTTGTAAGACCCCAACTTATTATAAATAAAATTGAATTTTCCTTTATTCATTATTCTAAATTAATAAGGGTTAATTTGATATAATGCTTTGGTTATGGGTGAAATGTGCAAAGTTTACAAAATAAGCAAGTGGTTATAAAATATTCATTATTGTCGGGGAATATTCGTTTGGTCGTGGAATATTCTTTTTGTCGGGAATATCCGTACGACGGCGCAGTCATTTGTGGGCCCCATAACAGAATAACTGTCGGATGAGGAAAACGACAAGTATGTGTTTTTATAAATAACAGGCGTGAATTACTGCTAACACTGTTGGATTACACGGTGGTTAAAATACGATAATATGCGTGGTTGCACAAAGAAGCACACCAGTATTACATGATGATTGTTCAATTATTGATTCGCATATAATAAGAAAGTATTTACTCGATAATGGTTATAGTAATTACTATTCAATTATTTTATTTTATTGATTCAATAATTCTTTGCGTTGATATTTTATATTGTTGTTGTTTCAATAATTGTCATTACACAAAGATTTTTCATTATCGAAGCGATAATTCATATTATCCTAATAATATTATTAGAACATTATTGGCAATGTCTAGAAAGTTCCGTCTCAGGAGAGGGTTTGGTCACCTAATTGCGCGCCAGTAAGGAGAAATTCTTATTGGAAAGCCCCCTCTTTCCAGGAACGGCCTGGTTGTCAGTACTGTGATTCTGTAATATTATTTTTAAATAATTAATTATTGATTATTATGATAAAGAAAATATTTATTTTATGTGGATATAGATGGAGAAAATTTTTAATGTGACAATTGTTGAAAATTAATATTTTATCTTTTTCTGATAAAATAATTCATTTAAATATATTATTTTAATAATATATTAACGGTGATATTTTTATAATGAATGTGGGATATATGAGTATATGAGGAGGTAGAGTATTTTGTGGCATTAAATGTTTAACATATGTTTTGTGTGTCTGTTGGACACAATTCTTGACCAAAAATTGATTATAGGCGTAAAATCGCTCATTTATGGATTTCGATAATTTACATTTGGAATTTGGAAAAACTTCATACAGTAAAGTTGTAGAGAATTGAATTTCCTATAAAAAGTCGCGAGATTCAATTTTTCCGACAAAATGGCTATTTATCATGAATTATTGAAGTTAGGAGTTCAAATAATTGATTTTGGAAGTTTTAATTATTTTATATAAGAAAAACGTTTTTGTGGTTGTTGGCACATGGGTGGCTGATGTTTTTGACCAAAGAAGGCATGCTAGAGTTTTCAAAACATGTGGGTAGGAATTTTGAATAAATAATAATATATTTTATTAATTTAGTCTCCTTTGGCGTTCTAACATTTTCCTATAAATAGAGGGCTAAGTTAGAATTGAAAATCACACCAGAAATTAAGTTTTCTCTCTTTCTCTCTCTATATTGTCGAACGTATTCTTGTGAGTATATTTTGAGTGTTGCTATATCACATGCGAGTTTACATCAAGACTATATCTGAAATTCAATCAGTATCGGTTATTTTGAGGTAAAGGATGTTATTTCTTTCATAAATGATATTATTTTCTTCAATATCATTATGCCAAAATATTGGTTGAACTTTTTATCAAATTTGGAACTTTTTCATGTCGGGGTTCTTATTCATGAGTTCTTATTCACGAGTAGTACTATTCACGAAGCGTGAAAATGTTTTTTGTGAAATTTCTATCTTTTGTGTCGTTTGGTTACTTATTCACGTATACGGCACTATTCACGTATACGGGACTATTTCCCGAATCGACACTATTCACCGAAAAATGAAAATTTTTCTTTTTGTCCAAGATGTCTATTTTGGCTACTATCTTTGATTGTATCCATGTTTTGATCGTTATTTTTGAGTTCTGCTTCAAAATCGTTTATTATGAAGTATTATCGATCTTGGATAAACTGTTAAATGAATCCCTAATATTTGTCCTTCTATCTCACTGGATTCGTTCTTAAAAATGTTTTTCATCATCCTCAATCCTTAATGGTGATACTTGATGAATATCTTTTTGCACCTGTAGTGCAAAAAGATGAATGATTAAATGATGAATCTCTTTGGCCCGTGAGTGCAAAGATGAGCAGTGTTGAGATGAACATGACCAATTTGGTGATATAAATGAATATCTTTGGCTGTGAGTGCAAAGATGAATATTGATTGTGTTATTCTGGGGGATGAAATATTGATGATGGACTTTTAAATCTTAGAAGACAATTAGAATTCTTTCTCTCGTGACTCTTCTAATGGATTGATGTTTCCATTGCATTTGTTGATCTAAAACTTGTTGTCTATTGTATTCTATTAGATTTTTCCTGTTGAAGACTAACGATAATTTGTTGTATATTATCTTAGTCATAATATTCTTTACTGAGCTAGTTGAGCTTACCCTTTTCCTTGTTGTTCCATTTTTTTCTCGGAGGTGAGAACATAGCGAGGATCGAGTCGGGTATGGAGTGAAGGTTCTAGAGAGAGTTGTTTAGTAGTCCTCACCATTTTTGTAAAATAATGTATCAATGAATATGATGAGGATTTATTTGAGTATAGATATTGTCTAGAAGATAATATTTGTATTCAAACTCACAGTTTTACTGTTGTAATAATAAAGTTGTAGTAATTTATGTACCATGTATTTGGCGACTCAGAATGGGTTGGGTGGAATGGACTTATTTTGGAGACGTCACAGGGTTCATAGATTTTACAATTGAATAATTCTGACAGAAATTTCATCGAGAATTACGTTGGAAATAGCAAATTCACCAAGTCATATACACAGCATGCATGAATCATCACTCATTATTAGAATCAATTAACATAAGGCAGTCCCAAAAATCAGTAGTAAGTTTGATAAGGCAGTCCAAAAATCAGTGGCAGAATTAATTAACATAAGCAGACCCAAAATGATTTACCAAAATCATATATATAAGGCAGTCTAAATTAAGCCACAAAAATTAGGGCAAAATTATTCCAATATGGCAGAAACAGAACAATATGTGTTTATCATAAAAATTATTCCACATAACAATTGATACAAAAAAAATCCTAATTACAGTATGTAATATTGAATTCACTGAACTGTCAAATTCAAATATCCTAATATGCATCAATAATTACAGGAAAAAAACTAAAAGAAAATTCCCAATTTCAGTATGCAATATTCAAAAAATTTAATTGAACTCAATTGTCAAATTCGAATATCCCAACTCCCAATTTATGATTCAACAATTATAAACAATTCCCAATTTCAGTACATGAAAAAATTTATCAAAAATTCCGAATTTTCAATTTCAGTGCATTAAAAATCAATTTTTTTTTGAAAAATTAACAACTAACCTTTCCTTAAGAATGACAAAGAGAGGACTGACGATAAAGACATCGATGCGGCAGCAGGAGGTTCTGGAAGGAGGAGGCGATGATGGACCGAACGACGAAGAAGGAGGCCAACGGACTGAGAGATGAGAGATATAGAGAGAGAGGACTGACGACAAAGAGGGAGAGAGAGAGAGCTGAGAGAAATATGAAATGAAAATAAAAGGGGGCAGCTGAAGGAGATGTTCTTTTGACTAGGGCTTATTCATTATTTTTGAATGAATATTTGTCGAGAACAAGTCCCTCGAAAATAACGTACTTATTGTCGATGGAATCTCCATCGAAATTAATGTTGGAATTGGAGGGAAATTTGGCGCCGACGAAATTTCATCGTAATTAATTCATTTTTGAGGGATTTATATTCGTGGGAATATTCAGTCGATATTAAGTTAAATTCAACCAAAACTAGTCCGTCAGAAATAGTTCCGTCAAGCGTAATTCTTTTTCTTGTAGTGTCTTGGGCAATGATCTATAAAAATATGCCAACACGCCTGCCCCAAGGCACACAATTGAATATTCTTAATTTTGTCTAATAACATCAAGTATTTATGATGGACAATGTTCTTATTTGAATTGGAAAACAATACTGCGCCACACAATTATAAAACATAGGGCAAATACCAAACATTCATCACTTTTAAAGGCAACAAATGGATTTGAGAAAACATGGATTTTACAGTGTACATATTTAAAGATTAATGTAAAACTAACCCATATTATGCTCCATTCAACAAAAAAATGACCAACTAGCTTATACATTGTTAAAATTTGAAAATTATTGCAAAACTAACCCATATTAATTAAGCTACAACTAAAAAAAATAAAAATGACCAAACTATGTTATACAATGTACATATTTGAAGATTATTATCTGTGATAACCTAAATTTTGTTATCTGTAATATATAGTATTATTTAATAATGCATATAAATATAATAATAATAAATTATGCAAAACAGAAACAATTTGTAAAATGAAAAAAAAAATATAAATCCGAGTCCTTTGAATTCACAAAGTCTCCTTAAAGCAAATTTATTCCCCCACAGATGCTAAGGGTTAATTGAATAATTGCTTCCCAAGATAAAACGAATTTCAATTCTTAATTAGTAGCATTACAAAATTAAGAATTCATCGAACACAACTTTATGTTATGTACCGAACTTTTAATAATGATGCATATGAATACAAATTATTTCTATAATAATGATGCATGCAACTTACAGTACAACACTTGAAGGAAATAAAGACACGTTACACACACTTTGCCAACAAAGAGAATGGAACAGGAACAGGATTTTAGAGAATGGAACAGGGACGGGATTTTTTTTTATTTTTTTTTTCATCAGAAAATGGGGAATGAAACTTATATTTCAAAACAGGATTCCACATTCAATTTATAGAATATTTCCGATCGTTAGCATTCAACCGACAAAAACTAATAATTAATTAAATAAACCTTGCCAATCACGATCGAGGACCTTAATTCAGTCAATTTTCTCATTCAAATCCATTTCAACAATCCCCACATGAATGTAAAATTGGCTTTACAATATGCAAAATATGTTATGAATATGCAGACACTAGTTCGAGTACATAAGAAAAGATATTTCATCGGGTTAAGTAGCTTTAGTGGCTTTGAACTTGCCTTAGTAAAATCTATCGGTTTACTTGGCTAATCGATGAACTTGATGTCTTTGAGAATCGACTTTTTTGTGTAAACCAAGACAATAGAATTCACAAAATATCTCTTCAGACATAGTTGGTTATCACGTTTGTGTTCATTTTGGCCTTGAAACACCTCTTGGTGCCGTGAGTATATTAGAGAATTTAGCCTTCAAAATTCTCACAGAAGTGACCCCCTTCTTACTCACGTAGGTGACTTCTATGAAGAGTATCCTGCAATACCCCACTTGAACATATTTCAAGATATAAAAGTCATTAAAAGCGTAACTTATCCTGATTCTAGCGGCAGATGTGCACTGTCTTATTTTAGGAATGGTTAGGAGTAAATATCTCCTCAGTGCTTTACTGAGTACTACATAGTTCGGTTTGCCCATTGAACCTAGATCTTGGGATCTCCAGTCAGCTAGGTTGGGTTGCCACTATGACGACTCTTATTTAAACAGTAGGCTTTAAACCCATTCCCCTCGATGATTTTTCCACTTGCTCTCTTGTTAAACCTTTTGTAAGCGGATCCGCAATATTATCTTTTGACTTTACATAGTCAATTGAGATAATTCCATTTGAGAGCAATTGTCTAACGGTATTATGTCTTCGTCGTATATGACGTGACTTACCGTTATATAAATGACTCTGTCTTTCTTCCAATTCTTGATTGGCTATCACAATGGTATACATATAGGCGGCACGTGTCTTGACCAATTTGGAATATCCTCTAAGAAATTACGAAGCCACTCAGCTTCTTCTCCAGCTTTGTCTAACGCAATGAATTCCGATTCCATTGTAGACCTAGCAATACACGTTTATTTTGAGGATTTCCAAGATACCGCTGCACCTCCAAGGGTAAAGACATATCCACTTATGGATTTTGAGTCTTTATTGTCAGATATCCAATTAGCATCACTGTATTCTTTCAATACTGTTGGATATCTTGTATAGTGCAGTCTATATTTTTGAGTATGTTTTAGGTATCCTAAAACTCTCAAAATTGCTTTCCAGTGATCTTTACCTGGATTACTCGTATACCTACTTAGCTTACTTACTGAATAAGCTATATCTGGTCTAGTACAGTTCATGATATACATTAAACTGCCTATTATACGAGAATATTCTAGTTGGGATATGCCATCACCTTTATTTTTAGCTAGATGAAGATTTATATCAACTGGGGTTTTATTCAGAATTATATTATACTTGTTAAATTTTTCAAGTATTTTTTCAATGTAATGAGATTGAGATAACATAATTCCATCAGAGGTTCTAGAAATCTTGATTCCTAAAATTATATCAGCAATCCCCAAGTCTTTCATATCAAACCTATTTGACAACATACGTTTTGTTGAATTGATAACTTCATTGTTGCTACCCATGATTAACATATCATCCACATAAAGACAAACAATGACATATTTCTTTTGAGTGTTTTTGACATAAACACATTTGTCACACTCATTGATTTTAAATCCATTTGATAACATAGCATTATCAAATTTCTCATGCCATTGTTTTGGTGCTTGTTTTAATCCATACAAGGATTTAACAAGTTTGCATACTTTCCTCTCTTGTCTAGGAGCAGTGAAACCTTCAGGTTGTTCCATATATATTTCTTCATCTAATTCACCATTTAAGAATGCAGTCTTTACATCCATTTGATGTATTTCAAGTTTATTTAAAGATGTTATTGCTATTAGCATTCGAATAGATGTAATTCTTGTAACAGGTGAATAAGTGTCGAAATAATCCAATCCTTCCTTTTGTCTATAGCCTTTAACAACAAGCCTTGCTTTATATTTATCAATTGAGCCATCAGCTTTCATCTTCTTTTTGAAGATCTATTTATACCCTAAGGGTTTGGAACCAGGTGGAAGGTCCACCAATTCTCATGTATAATTTTGCATAATGGACTCAATTTTGCTATTTATTGCTTCTTTCCAATGAGAAGCATCTGGAGATGATACTGCTTCCTTGTACATTCGAGGATCGTTTTCTAACAAAAATGTTAGAAAATCCGGACCAAAAGACGTTGAAGTCCTTGCCCTTTTGCTACGTCTAGGTTCATCCAATACAGACTCTTTGTCTATATTTTCAGGATTATTACTAGTAGCATCCAAAGGTCTTTTGTTTGAATTTGAATCTTTATTTCCATTATATGGAAAAATATTCTCAAAGAATGATGCATCTCTTGATTCAATAAATGTATTAACATGAATATCGTTAATTTCAAATTTATGAACAAGAAAGCGATAAGCACTGCTGTTATTTGCATAACCAATGAAAACACAGTCAATTGTTTTTGGTCCTATCTTAACCCTTTTAGGTTTAGGAACCATCACTTTTGCTAGACACTCCCACACTCTCAAGTATTTGTAGCAAGGTCTATGACCTTTCCATAATTCATAAGGTGTTTTGTGAGTTTTCTTATGAGGCACTTTATTAAGAATATAATTGGCAGAAAGCAAAGCTTCCCCCCACAAATTCTTGGGTGCTCCAGAACTGTTTAACATAGCATTCAACATTTCTTTCAATGTTCGGTTCTTGCATTCAGCAATACCGTTAGATTGAGGTGAATAAGGAGCGGTAGTTTGGTGAATAATACCATGAGTAGAGCATATCTCTTCAAATGATGATTCATATTCACCACCTCTATCGCTTCTTATTGCTTTAATCTTTTTGCTAAGTTGATTTTCAACTTCATTTTTATAAAGTTGAAACATTTCGACAAATTTCATCTTTGCTTCTTAGCAAATATACATAACAATATCTTGTCACAATCATCAATAAAGGTTATGAAATATTTTTTTCCCACCTCTAGTTTGCACAAACTTTAAGTCACATATGTCAGTGTGAATTAAATCTAGAGGTTCAGTTTTCCTTTCAACAGAATGAAAGGGTAATCTTGTCATTTTTGATTCCACACAAATTTCACATTTATGTTTTAGATTAATATCAAATTTAGACAAGAATTCTAAATTAATAATCTACGCAAAGTATTATAATTAACATGTCCTAATCTAGCATGCCATATATTTGAAGACTCTAACAAGTAAGCAGAAGAATTAATTTTATTATTATCAATAGACTTGATAACAATGATAACATTCATCTTAAAGAGCCCATCATTCATGTAGCCCTTTCCTACAAACATATCATTCTTTGTAAGTACAAACTTATCAGACACAAACACCAACTTAAAGTCATTCTTGCTTAGTAGTGACCCAGAAACTAAATTCTTGTGAATATCTGGTACATGAAGCACTTCATTCAAAGTCAGTTCTTTGTCAGATGTCATTTTCAGTACAATTTTTCCACGTCCTTGAACCTTTGAACTTGAGGAGTTTCCCATAAAGAGTTGATCATTATTTTCTACTGGTTTGTAAGTAGAAAACATCTATTTGTTGGAACAGATGTGGCGAGTAGCCCCAGTGTCCACGTACCACTCTTTAGGGTTTCCTACCAAGTTACATTCAGATATAACTGTACAAAGATTCATGTCTAAAACATCTTCAGAAAGCTTTTTCAGTTCTGTCACATTTGCTTGAGGCTTTTGTTCTTTCTTCAACTTCTTTGGCTTTCGACATTCATTAAATTTATGTCCTGGAATGCCACAGTTGAAGCATTTTCCTTTGAATTTTTTCTTGGCCTTGAAAGTCTCTTTGCCTTCACGTTGCCTTTTGTTGTTGTTTGTCCTTTGTTCTACAACATTTGCTTTTGCTTCAATGAAATTCTTCCCACTCTTCTTCTCAGATCCTCGATTGTCCTCTTCAATCCTAAGTTGCACAATCAGTTCTTCAAGATTCATCTCTTTGCGTTTATGCTTCAAATAATTCTTGAAGTCTTTCCATGATGGTGGAAGCTTCTCAATCATTGCTGCAACTTGGAATGATTCACTTAATGACATTCCTTCAGAATGAATGTCATGTAGAATTACTTGTAATTCTTGAACCTGAGTGATAACTGCTTTGGAATCTACCATTTTATAATCAAGAAATCTACCGACAATGAATTTTTTCATGCCAACATCTTCAGTTTTATATTTCTTATCTAAAGATTCCCAAAGTTCCTTTGCAGTTTGAATTGTACAGTACACATTATACAGTGTATTGTCTAATCCATTCATTACATAATTTCTGCAAAGGAAATCTGCATGTTTCCATGCATCAACAGCAGCCACTTTCTCCTTGTCAGTTTCCCCTTCAACAAGAGTAAGACAGTCCTCTTGTAGAAACCGAGCCAAATTCAATGTTGTGAGATAGAATAGCATTTTTTGTTGCCAACGCTTGAAATCAGTTCCATTGAACTTTTCAGGCTTTTCTCCATGAGACATACTCACGGCAGGAATGGTGCTTGTAGAAGCCATTTCTGTTATACAAATAAAGACTATTGTCAATAGACAGAAACAAATTTATGTTTGTACAAGATGTAACAAATTTTATTTACAAATTTATTTTTGCAGAATATTTATATATTAACACAATAATATATCTTAGCAATCAAAATAAATTGTTATATAAATTTAAAAATAATAACAGAATAGTATCTATTAATATGCAAACAATTTTCTGTTTACATAAAACACTACTACAATTACAGAATATATATAAACAAAATATTATATATCTATATATTAACATGCAATATTTATAAACATATAAACATGCAATTATAGTAACATGCATGCAGTAGGTAATATATAACATATATATTCAACAAACATGTAAAAACAAATGCAACAGTGTATTTGCAGAAGTCAGTAACGAAGTCAGTAACATTAATTTGTGTACTTTAATGTTGCATATATTAGCATATATTATAACGAAGTCAGTAATATTAATTTTAGTAAAACAAATTAACAGAATATTACTGACTATTAAGATAGGATTAACAGAATATTAATATTCTAGAACCCGAATATTAAAAATAGTAACTATTAAATATAGTATTAATTTCCAGAAAATAATACTACAATTATAGAATAAATTAAATTTTATTAATCACTAAACCGTACAAGAAAAAAAATAAAATCAATAACGTGAGTTAATGCCAGAATAAAGTGATAACTATCATGCAAATAAAGTTCCTGATATTCAAATAAAGTGAATTACAAATCCATAATTATCATGCAAATTCAGGAAACTAAAAAACGCAAGTAATGATACTGTTGAATATAGGAAATCAGGCAATGAATTCTAGAATACTTTTAATAATATATGAACATGATATCAAATATTACATGCACCATGCAAACTGACTGCACTTATTGCAGGAAATAAAAACTTACTGCACTCATATTATATGCCTTACTTGCAGTACTAACAATTACGCAGGATTCGCGAATAACCATTTGCTATAATTACAATTACAGAAACAATACTATAATTACAAAAAAGTAAATTTTCTTTAAGATTGTTATCTGTAATATATAGTATTGTTTAATAATGTATATAAATATAATAATAATAAATTATGCAAAACAGAAACAATTTGTAAAATGAAAAAAAAAAAAAAAATCCGAGTTCTTTGAATTCACAGTCTCCTTAAAATAAATTTATTCTGCCACAGATGCTAAGGGTTAATTGAATAATTGCTTCCCAAGATAAAACGGATTTCAATTCATATTTAGTAGCATTACAAAATTAAGAACCGAACTTTTAATAATGATGCAAATGATGCATATGAATACATATTATTTCTATAATAATGATGCATGCAACTTACAGTACAACACTTGAAGGAAATAAAGACACGTTACACACACTTTGCCAACAAAGAGAATGGAACAGGAACAGGAACAGGAACAGGAACAGGATTTTAGAGAATGGAACAGGGACGGGATTTTTTTTTTTTTTTTTTTCTTCAGAAAATGGGGAATGAAACTTATATTTTGAAAACAGGGATTCCACATTCAATTTATAGAATATTTCCGACCGTTAGCATTCAACCGCTGACAAAACTAATAATTAATTAAATAAATCCGCCCGTCACGACCACAACCCGACTCGAGTCAATTTTCTCATTCAAATCCCATTTCCAACAAATTTTTGGGAAATCATAAAATAAGGATTTAACAAAGAAAATTCTTATTAGATGATATGTTGAATGATATTGTATCACATAAGTGAATATGTGCTAAGCAATGTGTGATAATGAATATATTAGTATTATATATTTATTATATGTAAGTAAATTGCAGAGACAATTACTAAAAGAAATGAGATGGGTAAAATTAAAATAATTTATAATATTAAATTATTTTTAATGTGGTAAATTGGAGGCGTTAAATATACTTAATGTATAATCGCCATTTTATTGAGAAAAAAAAATCATATATTACATTATTGAGTGTAATGTATATGCATGTTTAATGTAGTAAATATATTATTATATTTATTACAGCTTAAATTGTTGAAAACAATTTATAGAAGGAAAAGAAAATAATTAGTTAAGCATACAAAAATTATTGTATACTTTAAATAAAGGATATTAAAATAAATTCTATCATTTAATTATTTTAATAAAGAGAGAATATTATTTTAATTATATATGTAAATAAATTGACATAAACAATTTATAATGAGAGAATAAATTTATTATTTATTTTCAATATGTGATGTGAGTTAACGTGCATTAAATGGGATATTTGCAAGGTAATAAAAATATTATATATATATATATATATATGTATTTATTTATTACGAGAGAATAAAATTGTTGAGAACAATTTGTGTAATGAATTAAAAGAGGTGGTTTAAGTATATAATATTTATATATACTTTACCCAAGAATATTGGAATAAATTCTTATATGAATTATTTTAAGAAATAAAGGATATTATATTTATATAATATCTTAAGAAAGTCAATAAATTTTTAATTGAATTTACGTTAATGAGGTAAGGATATTATATTTATTATACTATCTTGGGTAAGTAAATAATTGTATTTGCTTGAGAAATTATGTGTAGCATATTTATTTTGTAAATATAAAATAAATATGTAATTTATGTATATAATGTTATGTATTATAGAATTTATATATCAAAGATGGGATATAAAAATTATATGATTCCAAGATGATAGAATATTTTTAAGAAGGTTTATGTAGTAACTTATTTAATTAAATTAAGTTACTAAGGTTTGTAATTAAATTACTTAACAAAAGCATTAAAAGAATAATTGGTTTAACTATTTAATTAAGCTAAATTGGTTAATTCCTTAAATGCCTATACTACTATTCCAAACTTGGTGGCCAAGTTGATAGTTTTCCTCCTTATTTTCCCTTGCTATTGCCATGAATGAAAGCAAGTGTAGGGAGAATGAATTTCTCTTGGAGGTCAAGCCAAAATTTCTTGCAAATTGAGAGCTTAGCAATTTATATATCTCTTCTCCCTATACTAGCCGAAACTTCCTCTCTCCTCCTTAGCAAAAATTTTGCTCTCTTATGCCCACAAAATCTTTTAACCGTGAGTTCTAAAATTGACATCCTAATTGAGCTAAAGCTTAAATCCAAAATTGGAGCCTTGTATATGTAATTGTTTTCAATTTTGAGTTCTAGTAAGAATTCTTGAAAGTATATAGAAATAGAGTAAAGTTTGAATTTTGGAAGTTTAGTTAGCTTTGATATAAATTTAGACTAAGTTTCTTTATAATAAACCAAGTTTTAATCCTTGTATATGTAATATGGCATTAGAAAATGGTTTGAATCAAGAAACAAAAAAGTTAGTTTTGTTAGTAAACTAGTTAGTTTACTATATTTATTTTGGGCTTGGAATTGATTATGTAAATGAGTTAATTCTAATGATTGTAATTAGAGATATGGAGCTAGTATGTGGTGTGCGGAGTAACAAGGAGGAAGAATTTGGGTTAGAACGAAAACAAAACCCCATGAAATCAGCCCGCCATTTAATGCCATTTTGACGCACACATTATGTTCGTTAAATGGCCTTAAAGAGTAAAAAAATTAAAAGTTTAGAATTTAACAGAGCCGAGACGTTAGACAAGTCTTATTATTTTAAATAAGACTTATTTCTAATGAAATCTGGGTTGGAACGAGTCGAGGCGAGTTTTGGATGTCAAAACGAGAAGTCAGAAAAACTAGTGGACTGCTGACCCAAAAAGGAAAATTCGGGTTATCTAGATTTTTCAGAAAATTCTGGGCTTTTGGGAAAGTATAGTACACTGAATAAGCTTTCCATAGACTCTGGAACGGACTAATTCCGACTCTGGAGGAAAGAGTTATGACCGTTCAAAGTAGTCGCATCAAAGCTGTCCAAATCAGGAAAATCAAGTGCAGACTTGTCCCTTGCGCAAATTTTATGGGCTGATGTGTTCGGAATTTGGAAAAGGTCAGTAAATAAGAGTTGTATCCCCGGAAGTTAGCTTTGCGTGGGCTCAAGAATAGTTCAAAAATGTTTTGATCGAAACAAAAAAAATTATGACTATTTTAGCGAGAGAGGGTAAAGCCGAAACGAAAGTGAAAAATTGTTATGAATGTACACATTTGGTGCTCTATTTGGGATGCCTAATGAACCCAAAATGGGGGTTTCATATTTTTAAAAAATAGTCTCATATGATACGAAAAATATATTGAAATTTGGGAATTTTTCGATAAGCGAGCAAGGCGTGAGAAAATCGCAAAGTGACTCATTCGTTATGCAAGGCAACAATTGAATTATTGTGCCCTTGCACCATGAAGGTCAAGATTTACCGTTGTCACGATGTGCAAAATATGCGAGCTTTTTGAGCTACTGCTTTTGATCAATGTTCGTAGCTTGTTTTTGCGTTTAGAAAATTTTTAAATGTACTATGTCATAAGGTCTATGACATACTAGAAATTCGCCATGATTCGATTAATGGTTTAAGAATTAAAAATGAGTGAAAGAGCGTGTCAGAACATAAAAACAGACGACGTTGAACATAGCTGATATGGGTTGTTTTGACGTTCGACGTTCTGGACCTTGTTTTGGCTAGATTTTAAGCAATGTTAAGTCTAATAAAGTCCCAAGAGATAAGTTTTCACGTTATGTGATAAGTTATGCCACGAAAACTCAGTACATACATAAATAATGTAATAAAAATTTACATATTTAAGAGAAATAATCCAAAAATAGTATGTGAAAATGGTTTTATAGCGAAATGAAAATTATAGAACCATTAAAAAATTGTAAGGATGTGAGTTATATATACGAAGCAAGGATGTGAGTTATTCATGAAGCAAAGTGCGAAACTAATTTGCTAATGAAATAAAATATTTGTGTATGAGGCAGTGGGCCGAGTTAACTTATGAACTATCAAAAAGGTATAAAAATCATATAAATAAAGGAAATGATATAGTAAGTCGTGCTTTACTATAAGAGCTATAAACTAATCATTTAAATCCCGAATTTGCGAGTAAAAGCAAAATATATTTCTAAAATGGGGGTATGGATGGTTTGAACTTCAAGAATGTGAAATGTTTACATATTAATGATATGAGAAACCTTTATTATGCGTAAAAAGGTTAAAACGGACAAAGTTTTGAAAGGAACCAAAGATGGTTTTAAGATGAGAATAAAAGATTATAATTTAAATAAACTAATAATCATGGATTAAATATATGCATGCATGTTTTGTGACATAGTTGGTTATCTAAGTTAAATTTTTCGGTAATCTCCAATCAAGGCAAGTTTCTCAGTTTATTTATGTGGACTTATAATTGTTATAGATAGATGTTAGCATGACTTATGTTTATAGATATGTGATGCTTATGAATTTCATTAATTGCTTTGTGAATGATGAAGGTCAAAATATGACTAATTGTTAAATTGAGTCAAGGAACTCAATATATATGTGTAATGAATGACAGGTGCAGAACATGTGTAGTAGGTTATGGTGCGTATGTTGCTACTAGCAAGGCATATGTTTGATCATGCATTTGTAATATACTTGAACTCTAAGCATATGAATGCATGAACTGAATGTGAACCTATGTGATATGTGATGCATGATAGGTTGTTAGACTTGCTGGGTCGTCGTACCCATTCTTGCTTAATTTGCAGGATAAAGCTATGATGCGAACTCTCGTGATTAGGAACGCATGAAAAAGAGACTATTTGTTTAATGCAGATTGTATTAAACCCTGATGATGGTATTTTACATGTGTAAACCACAGAGAAGTAAATCTTTGAATTATTCAATGGATGAAGATCATTTGTTCTGAAATAGGGATATGTTTGAAAGAATAAAATGTATATATATTCATATCTATTCTGATTAAATAAATTATATAATAAATATGATTTTAATATAAAAAAGAATCGTAAAGGTTGAGATTCAGGGAATGAATGAATAGAAGAAAGAAGGAATATTTTTCTTCACATTTTTAGTTATTTTAACATTAAATAATATTTTAAAGCTAGAAGAAGATAGTATTAACGCACAAGATTGGGAAGAGAAATAGTCTCAATTTTGGGGGCATTACATTATCAAACTAACCCATATTCACCTAGAATAAAGCCCTAGAAATTATAAATAACACCAAATTAACCACCTTATAAATTGTAAAAATTTGAACATTAATGCAAAACTAACCTTATATATGTGTTGTTCACCTCCAAAACTTGCTAGAATCTTCAAGAATTGGATGAGATGGCCAAAATCGCATAAGCTAGCGCAGCTGCTACGTTTAATTTTAAGGGTTTAATTGTTGTGCATGCGAACGAGATTTATAGGTTATATGGGGAGACTTCATATACACAAAAACTTCTTGAGGATAGTTAACAAAGAATTTTCCTTATACTATCCACAAGAATTTCTTGTGAATAAGAGTTAAAATAATTTAAAACCTGTTTAAATGAGGGGCAAATGAGAAATTTTGGTCTTCCATTACTATCCATTGGAATTTCAAGCGGATAGTAAATAGTATTGTCCGAAAAAATTGCTTGCGTATAATAATTGGAAATTTCTAATCTGAGTGGGTCACGATTATAATAGACGACATCCGATGGGTTGCCCCCCCCCCCCCCACCCCCACATATATATAGACAATTTTACAATTGTTGCTCTTGCAGCATTTGTTTTTCTTAAAATTTGAGGCTAAAATTGAAGAGGGTTGCATTAATTAATTAATTAATTCCACATAACAATGTGTTCTACTCCATGAGTAGATTAAATTAAGTATTTGGAAACTCAAATTCATGGAGTAATGAATGAGAAATTAACTCCCAAAGATCACTCTTGGAAAAGATAAATGATAATAAATACATGTGGGAAGCTAAGTCCCACATCGGTTAAGAACTAAAAAATTATTAAAATTATATACTAGAAAGTTGCTCTTGGGTTTGGGCATCCCACTTTTGTAAAAGGGAGATGACCTAGCCAAGGCTTGGTTCGAACCCACACGCGTCGTCGACCGGCCGGTCTAGCCTGGCTTGTGGCTCGCGGTTCTTGGGTCTAGGTCCTTGTATATAATTTTTTGGACAAAATTTATTTAACTTTTTAATTAAAATTTATTTTATTTAGTTCTATTATCAAAACTGGGTCGTTTAAATAAATAGTATTTATTATTATACTGCGTCGTTTTAGGAAGCGTTACCTATCGAACGGACACGTCAAAACTGTGTCGTTTTGGGAAAGGCTATTTATCTGAATGGACGCCCTAAAACTACTTCGTTTTGTCTGAACGGACGCGCCTTTTCTGCTAACGACTAAAACTACGCCGTTTTTGTTTTGATAAGACTAAAACTATGTCGTTTAATTAGTAGTCCAAATGGACGCGCCCTTTCTGTTAAGCCTTAATTCCACGTCGTTTTGGCTAAATAGTACCTTTTCAAGGGGTTGTCCCTTCTAAAGGGTCACTAATCCCTCCTATAAATAAATAGAAGGGGCAACCATTTCATTCATTCAATTCACAAGCATTCAAGGATTCTAGTCATATAGTCTTTATTATTCATAGTTTATTTGAGAGAGATTTTTAGAGCATTTTTCTTTAGTTCGTAGAATATACTAATTGGACTGCTACTTTAGTATATTTTGTCATTGTATCGTGGGAGACAAGTGCTATCAACTCTGAGCACCATACGGAGGGCATAATTATCGTAAGGACATAGTACAAAGTACTAGCCTTGACAAATTTATTTCTGCAATTTTGAGATGAGTTAAATATATATATATATATATATATATATATATATATATATATATAGTTTCCATTCTGTTTTTTCTAACGATCTTAAGATAATTATTGTTTGATTATTTCTATATATATATTTGAGATATGGCTACTGATACTCTATCTATAATCGGTTCTTCTTCTTCTACTCCAAATGTTCATGTGAACCATGGTGAAAAACCAGAAAGGTTCAATGGTACAGAATTCAAAAGGTGGCAACAAAAGATGTTGTTTTATCTTACTACTCTGAACTTGACAATGTTTCTTCACGAAGATCCCCCTGTTCTCAAAGAAGATGAAACATACAGACAAATTATTGCTGCAATTGATGCATGGAAACATGCTAACTTTCTATGTCGGAATTATATCCTTAATAGATTGGACAACACATTATACAATGTGTATAGTTCTCTCAAAACTGCAAGAGAATTATGGGATTCCTTGGATAAGAAATATAAAACTGAAGATGCTGACACGAAGAAGTTCGTAGTTGACAGATTTTTGGACTACAATATGGCGGATTCCAAGGTTGTCATCAACCAAGTCCAAGAATTACAAGTTATCCTGCATGAAACACTACACAAAAATGGGGCTTCAGCAACAACCAATTTTTGTTGCTTAAAGGTGTCAAATTTCGTTGCAAAAGGGTTTTGGCAACGACTTTACTGTCGTTGCGTCTTTCGTTGCGCAATGAGCGTTGCTAATTGTTCTGCAACGAACGTTTTTTTTTTCGTTGCCAAAAGTAATACATTTTACAACGAAATTTGGCTTTCGTTCATAGACATCGATTCTTTAGCAACAAAATGTATTGTTGCAAAATAATTAAAATTTCGTTGCTAAAAACCTCATTTCGTTGCAAAAGCCTGCTAATTGGCAACGAAATGAACTCTTTTTTGCAACGACAATGCATTTTCGTTGCAATTGACACCATTTTGCAACGATATTTTCGTCATAAATGAATTGTGAAAATTATTGCCTAAGCTTGCTTTCGCTATGAATGTAAACTTTTTAGCAACGATTTTCGTTCTTGATTATATTATTTTGCAACGACATTATACCCTAATCAAAGAACGAAAATATTTATTGTTGGTTATTTTTCAATAAAGAACGAAAGTCGCCGATTAAAGAACGACATTATATGTTCTTGCTTTCTTTATATGTGCAACGAAAGTTGATATGATTTGCAACGATAAAAAATGTTGCATTTTATGTTAGTATTAGCAACAATATCCTCTCATTTGTTATTAGGTTAGTTTTTTGTTGCCAAATATTATATTTTTAATGCCATTAGCAACGAAAATTTGTTGCTAAATGTATAAAAAATTGTTGCTATATTAAAACTTGTTCAATGCTTTGGTAACGAATTATATAGTTGCCAAATCAAAATTTGACATTCTTTTTGTGTACCTGACTGGCTCAATGTCCCCATAGCAAATAATGGCAAAAATACAAAAAACTAAAATATTATTAACTTAATAAAATCATCCACTACATAATCATTCATTATCTTTACAATTAACCATCTAAAGCTACCACAGTTCTTCAATCAAAGTATATATCTACATATATAGAGAGAGTACACTTCATAATTTCGTCCCTTGTCTTTCGTAAATGTAGCACGAAAATTTGATACCCAGTATTGTAAGGCAGGTCGTAGAAGCAGTCTTTTTGCACATATTTAAAAATAATAGCGAAGTCAAGAAAATGAAACAAATAGGTCACCAGAGGCACTTAGTGCCAAAATCAATACACAAAGACAATAGAGTTGTTGCGTGGTACTAATGTACACCGTATTGCTCATAAGTAGAAAAAGACAATAGAGTTGCTACGTGGTACTAATGTACACTGTAAATTAGGATACTTGTGTATATAAGCCAATGTAATTGAGAAGAATGATACATTCCCCGCCTATCAAATCTGCATAAATAATGACCTATGGAGGAAGTTGGACACAACAACCACAATAGAAATTAGGTTGATCGATCCGCTTCAAGAGGGAGGTTGAAAATTTTGCCACCAATAAGTAAGGCAACGCTAGGCATGGAAGAAATCTTGGCAATCGACACCGATTGTCCCATTGAGCTAGGAAGACCATCACAAAGTCGCAATTTTTTTAGAACTCTCGTCAACATGAACCATAAAAATTACTAACAAATAATAATCAATAAAGACTATTCAGCTCATTTACTCATTTTTCCTCCTATGTTTTGGTTGAAATAGAAGTATAATTGTATTAGGAGTATATAAAAAGACTTAAACAAGAAGGTTTATATATATAGTATACCTCATTGACATAGTTTAGAATACGATCTTCCGTCTGGTTTTGCCTAAGCTGATTTTGCATCCACACCACTGCCATTTCACAAGAGCACATAGCATCACCAAATTCGGATAACCTGCCATTGCTTTCATCTACGACACTCTCAATGCCCATGGTGTATAAAAATTCATAGCATCAGTAGGTCAAATAAGGAAGAAAAGATTCATAATAATATCAGTATAGGGAGTCTTCTGTGTTAACATTAATATAACGATGTCAAGAATGTTGAGAAAGCAACTACGCAACCAATTGTAATCTGATGTAGCTAAGAGCCTGACCTAACACCACGAGCTCCATCGAAGGTGCACAATCTAATTTGGGAGCATATCTTCTTTGGTTGTGCCTGTTTTTATTGTGTTCAGTAGGAGAAATCAATACAGACTTACCAAAATGCAGTACAAGTGATCTAGCTTAGAGTCCAAAATTGACATATATGTACTTATCATCTAAAACCTCAAATTATAATCGATGAATAAAGCAATAGTTCGTATACCTCATTAAAAGCAAATCTATAATTATTTGTCTGTATCTTTCGACCACAGCCTTGCATTCTTGGCTAACACCACCAGATGCTCCAATGGCATGATTAATCGTAGTGATCACAGTCTGCAAAAATTGGTAAGAGAAAAGAGGGAGAACAATCAAAAAGTTTGGAGCTTTATGAAAATAGCACCACTGTCAGGACATTAACCGAAATTTGAAACTAATCGAATTACCGAATACCGAATTGTACATTCGAGTATTCGGGTAATAACCGAACCTGTGCTCTTTTTAAAATTAACATTACAGCAACAGACATCAGTTTAATTGTTTAAAATTACAAAGTTTAATTGTTTAAAATTAAAAATACAAAGAGATTAACAACAACAAATTAAGCATCCTTAACAAAGTTTATGACTTAACAAAGTCTAATTATAATCTAGCAACATCCATGCCCAATTATTACGTACCATTTAATAATCAAACTTAGATACCAACAAAAGTAGCTGTACTATCAAAACAGACAATTAGTTCCATAAGTATTCAAGACAGAAAATTAGAAGAAAATAAATAAAAATCCCTTCCATGCACAATAAGAATTGAATTAATACTTGAGGAAAAGTACTAGATTATAACATACAAATGAAAATATGCAACAGAGTAATATTGTTTACTGATGAGCTGCTACGTCTCTTTACAAAACCAAAACAAGAAATGGCAAAGAAAGAACTTCCACTGTCGTCTATCAAGCAATCATGTTTGTTATCACCAGATTTCTCAACACCTCCACCATCCATCCTCACAAGTAAGACTAGAGAACTGCAATTGAAGGCATAGTGTTATAATCCCTATTGATTTGTAAGATAAATAGAGTAATAAAACTATCACATTAAGGTGTAGAAGCCCTCAAGTAAAAAGTACAAAAGCTCAATAAAAATATACCTGATTAGGAACTACACCACTCTTTAAGAAAGTCGTCACAATTTTTTCAACATTTGCAGCCTCAGTCCTGTTCAGATATGATGTACCACTAGCACTTATCTCCTCTTGTCCCATCTAAAAGAAACAAAATAGGTTCAAATATTAGTGAAACATGACAAGAGCAGACAGTTAAGCACAGTTGCATTTCAGTAAATAAACCAATATTCTGCTACAATTTCCTGAAAAATAAAAAATTACAAATAAATTCATGCCCGCAAGAAAAGCAATACTTAACCTGGATGCACCTTCTGAGCCATTTAGAGATAGCACGTCTGCAAATATAAATTGCATAAACTATTTACTTTTGCTGCACAGCGATCAAAAAATTAAACCTAAAAACTAAGAACTGGAAGGAACATCTCACTGATGAACCATTCAGAAGGGAACATATTATAACGATTCAGGTATTGCCATGGATTTAGTATACATCCTCTCCTGCTTGGCTGTGAGAAAAATGAATTCAACTTCCTGTGGCAGTATTATCCCAAAGTTTCCCTCATATATGCAAGTATTCCCTGCATTTGCCACCATTCTGTAGATCATGCATTAAAAAGGATTTCAAATCAGGCAAGAACGGTGAGGCTAAAGTCCATCAAGGTTACAGTATTGTAGATGCTGCATCTTCTTCTGTACATGGCAGAAGTGCAACTGCCGCAAAGGGTGCTCCAAGTTATAAACATGCTGGTCGGATTTCTATTCACATGGCTGGTTACAGAATTCCAGAAAATGCAAAGCTAGTTAGATTACCCCCCATCCCCCCTTTTTGGCATAGACGTACATATGCTTGAAGTAAAGACCACCTTTATGAATGATCAATCAGGATATTTAGTTTAAATAACACTTGCGACTTCAATTTAAGGCATGCTTCCAACATCTTTTTGCATCATCACTTGTCTTATTCAAGGCATGATTAGCTTGTGAGTATAGAATGGAGTCCCTGTTCTGTTTTGGGAGGTCTGTTGGGGTCCTTGGGGAATGTTTCCTTAATTGAGTATATCTGATTAGCAGCATATAATTAATTGAATCCCCCTGCAGTGACTGTGATGCCCACAATATAACTAAACATAGACAATTTGGAAATCACTCATGTTAAACCCATAGCTAGGGTCACCATCCAATTAGTTCAACATGAACCCAATCATTGAATAAGCAGGTGTACAATGAAAAAAATGCTTCCATATTAGCAACAGAACATAGGTAGTAATATGCAAATCACCTAAGCTAATGTTGAAAAAAAATCATTTTTCCTTAATATGAGCAAGAAATTTCACAGCCTAGTGACAGATTTGTGGTTAGAGAGCCTAAAAATCTTAACAGGATTTAGTTCAAGAATAGCTTAGATGTCAGTGGCTTTAATCTCAATACACATAAAAGCCACCAACACAGTGATAAATAACAATAATAATTAAACTAAAAATGTTAACAAATAGCAGAATAACTACCTTGAAATTTTCTAAAACACTAGATATGTGAAACTCTCTCCAACAACTCAGCAGCACCACCAGGTTTGCCATCTGCACATTTATAATTCTAAAGTACATCAAAAATCACGAAGTGGATGTGGATTCTCTAAAAGCACAAGGAACATACTCATCAATTCCAATCAGAAGCACAGTCAAATTTCAAAGAACTCCAATTCTGATTTGGTAAACTTATTATAACAAACATAGTTTAAAATTAATTTTTTGTTTATTTTTATAATTAATTATTTTACCAAATATTATGTTTTTACTACAACATTTAATTAGTATAGCACATGCATATACTTATAGAATTTATTATAGCATACAATATATTATTTTATAAAGAAAATTATATACCTTTGTTATTTAAAAAATATTTGTAGTAAACTAATGTGTATATTAATATATTAACTATGATTATGTAAAATTTAATATTTTTTATAAAAAATATTTCAATTAATAATATATATTATTATAAATAGGGTCCTAAGAGAGATTCTTATTTTTTAAGTATATTATTTAAGTAGATAGCATTGATTTTATTTTAATTTATGACTTATGAGTGGTTTTAGTTTCATGTCGTATATTTGTTTTATAAAACTAATTTTAAAAAATTATCTTAATTTTTTAAAACGATTTTATTTTTTAAAGAAATTTGAAAAAAAATAAATGTGATCTAATGCCAAACTAACTGGCATTGTAACTTTTTTTAAATTTTTTTATAAAATAAATTTGTAAAAAAGAAGAGTAAGATGTAACATCACTTTAACTGACGTTGGAATCTCTTTTCTTTTTTTAATTTCTTTGATCTCTTGTACTTGTTTACAAACATCAATATTTTTTTATGTTTATTCTATATCATCTGCGTTGGAAATGAAGGAGTATATAAGACTTCAGCTATAAAAAAATAAAAATAAAAATTCTAACGCCAATTAATTAAAGTGACGTTGCATCTTACTCTTCTTTTTTACAAATACGTTTTTTAAAAAAAAATTAAATAAAATATGGATAAAATTGATATTACATTAATATGGGTTAAACTAACTTATTAGGAATGACTTATAAGTCATTTTTAAATAACTTTATTCTGTTTTAGTTCATAAAACATAATAAATTTTTCTTCATCTTTTATGTTTTCTCTTAGAACTGATAGTATTATAATTTAATTTTATAATATATTTGGAAAAAAGATAAAAAGAGAACTAGAAATAACTAGGGGTATACCATTACTCCCTCCGTCTAAGAATAAAAGTTCTTATTATTTTATATAATCTCAAGTTAAATATTTACTTATATTAAATAATCTATTTTTTTACAATAATTTGTGCGTAATATTCTTAGTATTAAATGTCATATTTTTATTATTTATAAATATTTATATAATATCACTACTCATGTATAGAAAAATATGCAATTAGATGAGAATTTAAATATGAATAATTTTATCATTTGACATTTTTAAAATTCAAGATAAAATCAATCATCACTTTCATTCTCGGAGTGAGGGAGTACTTGTAAGTATATCCTACTTCTATCTAGAAATAGGAAACATTGGGAAGCATATATATAATAATCAAGTTTGATGAGGTTAGGTTTATTTGGGTCGGAGGCCCAAAACTAACATGCTTGGCAATCGGTTGTCACAGGTACTATTTCAACAACCATAATCTATACCGTTGATCGCAACATTAGATGGCACAGATTGAAATGGATTTCCCCCTGCCGCTACAAGCTGTAGCGACATGAAAAATTACTCATTCGCCCCCTCATTTGTTCATTTACTCATGTGTTACAGTGTCTACCGCTACAAGTTATGGCGGTAGTTTAGTTAACTAATAAATTAGATTGGCTTAGTGGTAGCTTAATGGCCCAATAACCTATAGGTCTTAGGTTCAAAACTTATCTGTGATATTTTTCCTTCTTATGTTATATTTTTTGTATATTAGATAAATTTCATTACCATATATATATATATATATATATGAATATTTTAATATATATATATATATAAATATTTTAAACTAAATAAATATTTTTTTTAGTATTTTTTAATTAGTATTTTTAGTTTGATGTAAATATGTAATTAGTATTTTAGTGTTGGGTAGGTGACTTTTAGTATTTTGATATGATATACAACAATGGTAAAATTTTAGTATTTTGATATGTTATACAACTATGATAAAATTTTAGTATTTGAGTAAAATTTTAGTATTTGAGTGTTTGAATTTTAGTATTTTGATTAAATGATATAAATATGTTATGATGTAAATATGATTTTAGGATTTTAATCATGTAATTTGAATTTTTGTTCTTTTGATTAATTAACAAAATAATTTGAATTTTAGTATTTTAGTATTTTTTGAATTTTATTATTTTTTTTAATTTGATTTTTTTAGTATTTTAGTATTTTTTTAATTAGTATTTTTAGTATTTGATGTAAATATGTAATTAGTATTTTTAGTATTTTAGTGTCGGGTAACTGACTTTATAATAAAAAATCCTTAGAGCATTCACAACAGTTTTCTCAATAGACTCTCTATCCCTATATTTGAAGAATATATTAATAAATAAGTATCCAACAGTTTCCTTATCCTTATATAATTCTCTATTTTAATCCCTATATATGATTTGACTCCTCTGGATGAGGAAATCAAAAGAGCGTTCCCTATTTATGTAAAATGACATTTCACACCCTATTTATTGTAATTTTATGTTGGTTAAAGGATTTTATCTCACTTAATTGCTGATTTGGGTATGCCTATCAAATTCACTCATTTTTATTTTTTTAAATAAAGGATTTAAAAAAGAAAGAGAACTATAAAAAAATTAAAAATTAGTCAAATTTTAATTTTGATCATTTTTGTAAAAAATATTACTAATAATTATAAATTTTATTATTTTATAATTAAAATAAAGTTCTCATAAACACATAATGATCGTTGCACATTTTGATTTCTAGCAATATCTATTTTTAAATTAAAATAATTATAAATTTTAAATTCAAACAACAATTACTTTTAAATAAAAAAATAGTCACAATGTTCAAAACATGATTTGACTGTTGGAACTTTCAAATTTTAATTTTAAATTTCAAAATTTAAAATTTAAGGAATCAATATAAGGAACATGTTGGGTACATAGTGAAAAAATTGAATCTCTATCCTACAGAATGACCCAATAGCACTGCAGAGTAGGGATAAAGATAAGGAAACTGTTGTAAATGCTCTTATAGCTTAGTTGGTTTGAGCAATTGTTTAAGGAGAGTGGGAGGTCTAGAGTTCAATTATCAAGGAAAGCATTATTTTATTTTATTTTTTAAAAAGCCCACGGGTCGGGCCAGACTTTTTTATTATTAGTACTATTATTATTATTATTATTATTATTATTATTATTATTATTATTATTATTATTATTATTATTATTATTATTATTATTATTATTATAATAATTAATAATAATAATAGTAATAGGAATAATAATAGAAATTATAATAATGATTAATAATAACAATAATAATAATAGTAGTAGTTATAATAATAGGAATAGTAATAATAATTATAATTAATACTAACAATTATAATTATAATTATTATTATTATTATAATTATTATTGATATTATTATAGTAATAATAATAACAACAATAATAACAATAATAATAGTAACAATAATAATTATTATAATAATAGTAAAAATAATAATAAAAAATAATAATAATAACAACAATAATAATAATAATAATAGAAATTATAATAATAGTAATAATTATAATTATTATAATAATAAAAATAATAATTATAAGATTAGTAATAATTATTCTAATAATAATAATAAAAATTAATAATAATAGTAATAATAATAATAATAATAATAATAATAGTAAATATAATAATAATTATAATAATAGTAATAGTAATAGTAATAATAATAAAAAATATAGCACATGAAGCATGAAAAAAATGTAATAATGACTTATAAGTAAAAAAAAGTTAAAATTTAAGTTATTGTCAAACACTAAATAATAACAAATGACTTATAACTTAGTTTGACCAACTTATAAGTCATTGCCAAACACCCTCTAATAAAAGATATAAAGACAAATTAATATTTGATTATAAAAAAAATTACAAGTCAAGGAAAAAGAGAATTTGAAAAATGGGAGTTAAAAAAAACTTACACACTATTGGTGCAACTTTATTATTATTGTTATTATTATTATTTTTATTATTATTGTTATTAGTACTATTATTATTATTATTATTATTGTTATTATTATTATTATTATTATTATTAATGTTGTTATTATTATTATTATTATTATTATTATTATTATTATTATTATTATTATTGTAGTATATAACTTCTTAAGATTATATTAATGGTATGTAGTGAAGGAGAAGAAAGAAATATATGTGAGCAATCTCATGTTTTAATATAAATAATAATCCTTGCAAGATATTAACAGATAACTTGTGTTGCTCTAGCGGTCAAATGACCGAAGTTCCAAATGATAGGTCACATGTTTGAATATGTTTTGCATTTGGATATAATTTTTAAATACTAAATATGAATATTTTTTGACAATTCTCCGAATACCGAATATGGTCTTACAAAAATATGTTTATTGTGATTATCTTAATTTAAGGCAATATTTTAATAGTCGTTGCAAAAAGTTGTATAAGATATGCAACGAAAATAAAAATTGTTGCCAATGAATGTGGTCCATATAAGGCAACGAAATATAGCAACAAAAAAATTTTCGCTGCTCACTTACGATGAGAGAAATCAAGTGGTTAGAAATTTTGCAACGAATTTCTAACGAAATTTGTTTTCAAATTTTGCAACGACTTATGAATTTCGTTGCAAAAAGTGAAAGTCTGACACAATCTGCAACGAAGGACAAGTTTCGTTGCTAAACATACACTTTTAGCAACGACTTATAAACCTGTTGCTAGAAAAATCGTTGCTAAAGCCCCATTTTTAGCAACAAAAAAACTTTCGTTGCCCACGATGACAGGAAATCAAGTGGCCAAAAATTTTACAACGAATTTCTAACGAATTTTTTTCCCGCCAATGAATTAGCAACAAAATTTTGCAACGACTTATGAATTTTGGTGCAAAAAGTGAAAGCCTGACACAATTTGCAACGAAGGACAAATTTCGTTGCTAAACATATACTTTTAGCAACGACTTATAAAGTCGTTGCCCGAAAAATCGTTGCTAAAGGCCCATTTTTTTGTAGTGAAATACATGTAGAAGGTACGTATGTCTTTAAGTGAATCTTTCTAAGTTGCTGCAATTATTGAAAAACTACCACCAATGTGGAAAGATTTTAAAAATTATCTCAAGCATAAACGTAAAGAGATGAAACTTGCAGACTTAATCGTAAGATTAAGGATAGAAGAAAACAAGAAGGATCTTTGTGGATCATAAAGTCAATGTGGTGGAACAAGGTCCGAAATCTAAGAAAAGAAAGTACTCCGACAATGGGCTTCAACAGGGAACAAATAAAAAGTTCCAAGATAAATGCTACATTTTTGACAATCTCGGACATAGGGTAAAGGATTGTTGTAAAAGCAAAGACCATACTAAGAAGTCTGCACAAGCCAATGTAACAAAAGTGGATGGTCTGCTTCAAGATGTTTCAAAAATGAACCTTTCATCGGTTGTTTCTAAAATTAACATGGTTGAAAATCTCAGGGAATGGTGGGTAGATACTGGAGCTAGCAACCCGCCATGTGTGTTCTAACAAGAAGATATTCTCCACATATCAACAAATTGAGAATGGAGAACAATTGTACATGGAAAATTCTTCCGCATCCAAAATTGCTGGACAAGAAAAAATGGTTTTGAAGATGACTTGTGGAAAGGAACTCACCCTCAACAATATGTTCCACGTGCCTGATATTATAAAGAATTTAGTGTCAAGATCCCTTCTTAGTCAAAAGAGATTTAAATTGTTTTTTTGTATCGAAAAAATTAGTCCTAACTAAAAATGGGATGTACGTATGTGGGGAAGGGGTATATGAGCAATGGGCTCTTCATGATGAATGCAATGACTGTTATACCTTCTAATATTAATAAAATTACATCTTTTGCTTATATGATTGAGTCTTCTAATTTATGGCATGGTAGATTAGGATATGTTAATTATAATATTATACGTAATTTAATTAATATAGAATGTTTGCCAAAATATGAGATTAACTCCAATCATAAATGTGAAGTTTGCGTTGAGGCAAAAATTTAAAAATCTTCTTTTATATCAATTGAAAGAATTATATAACCTCTTAAATTAATACATACAGATATTTGTGATTTAAAGTATATACAAATAAGAGGAGGTAAGAAGTATTTTATTACTGTTATAGATGATTGTACAAGATATTGTTATGTTTACTTATTGAGAAGTAAAGATGATGCTTTGGAAATGTTTATACATTACAAAAATGAGGTTGAGAACCAACTTGATAAAATGATCAAGATAATTAGAAGTGATAGAGGTGGAGATTATGAATTTTCTTTTGTTGAAATTTGTTCACAACATGGTATAATACACCAAACAACTGCACCTTATTCACCACAACAAAATGGTGTTGCAGAAAGAAAGAATAGAACTTTAATTTGAAAGAAATGATGAATGCATTATTTTTAAGTTTTGGACTACCTCAGAATTTGTGGGGGAAGCAATTCTTTCAAAGAAATTATATTCTCAACCGAATACCTCAAAAGAAGTCTAATGCTTCACCCTATGAAATATGGAAATGATGTAAGATGTATTATAAACACTTAAAAGCGTGAGGGTGTTTAGCAAAAGTAACGGGTCATTCACCCAAAAAGGTGAAAATAGGTATAAAAACAATATATTATATATTCATTGGTTAGGCTAATAATAGTTGTGCATATAGATTTTTGGTTAATAAATCAAAAATAGAGGAAATACATGGAAATAATATTATTGAGTCAAAAGATGCTGAATTTTTTGAAATAATATTTCCTAATAAAAAGGAACAAGAACCAAGTTCTAATGAACAAGAAACAAGTTCAAACAAAAGAACTTATGATACTGTTAGTGACAGTAATCATGGATTAGAAGATATTGATGAACCTAGATGTAGTAAACATGCTAGAACATCAAATCTTATGGTCTGGATTTTCTAACTTATTTGTTAGAAAATGAGCCTCAAACTTATAGAGAAACAATATCTAGTCCCGAAGCTCCATATTGAAAAGAGACTATAAATAGTGAAGTAGAATCCATTTTGCACAATCATACGTGGGAATTAGTAGATCTCCCACCAGGCTCTAAACCTCTTAGATATAAGTGAATATTCAAGAAGAAAATAAAAGCATATGGATCTGTAGACAAATATAAAGTAAGACTCGTAATCAAATGATACAGACAAAAGGAGGGTTTGGATTATTTTGATACTTATTCTCTTGTGACAAGAATATCTTTAATTAGGATGTTAATAGCCATTGCAGCTATATATAATTTAGAGATACATCAAATGGATGTGAAAACAGCTTTCTTGAATGGAGATTTAGAAGAAGAAATCTACATGGAACAACCAGAAGAGTTCATTATTTAGGAACAAGAAAAGAAAGTTTATCGGCTTGTGAAGTCCTTTTATGGATTAAAACAAGCACATAAACAATGGCATGAAAAATTTGGTAATGTAATATTGTCAAATGGTTTCAAGATAAATGAGTGTGACAAATGTGTGTATATCAAGGACACTGAGAAAGGGTATGTCATTATTTGTCTTTATGTAGATGATATGCTCATTATGGGTAGTAATAATGAAATAATTAAAACTACCAAGAGAATATTAAATAATATATTTGACATGAAAGATATGGGTGTTGCCGATGTGTAATATTAGGAATTAAAATTCTAAAACATCGAATGGGTTAGTTTTATCATAATCACACTATATTGAGAAAATATTTAGAAAATTCAATCAATATTATTGCAATCCTGTCGGAACACCAGTAGATATAGATCTATACTTGTCTAAAAATAAAAGAGAGAGCATATCATAACCTGAGTATGCACAAATAATTGGAAGCCTTATATACTTAATTAATTGTACACGTTCTGACATAGCACAAGCTATCAATAAATTGAGTAGATTTACAAGTAATACAGGACAAGATCACTGGAAAGCGATTATAAGAGTTTTAAGGTATTTAAAATATACTCAAAACTTTGGATTACACTACTCAAGATATCCAGCAGTACTCGAAGGATACTATGATACGAACTTGATATCGGATACAAAAGACTATAAATCCATAAGTGATTTTGGTTTACACTAGGTGGATGAGCAGTATCATAGAAATCTTCTACACAAACATGCATTGCTCCATCAACGATGGAATCTGAGTTTATTGCATTGGATAAGGCTGGAGAAGAATCTGAGTGGCTTCGACACTTTTTAGAAGATATTCCTATGTGGTCTAAACCTGTGTCGCCTATTTGTATCCATTGTGATAGTCAATCAGCAATTGGAAGGTCACAAAATCACATGTATAATGGTACGTCTAGACATATTCGTCGTAGACACAATATCATAAAATAATTGCTCTTTAATGACATTATGCCTATTGAGTACCTAAATTCTAAAGAAAATATAGCGGATCCGTTAACTAAAGGTTTGACTAGAGAGCAAGTAAAAATAATTTCGAGGGAAATGGGTTTAAAGCCTATAAATAAGGATCACATGATGGAAATCCAACCTATTTGACTTGAGATCCTAAGATCTAGGTTCAAAGGGACAACAAAATTGTGAATGATTCAACCAAATCACTATAAAGAAATTAGTTTCTTCTGCTCATTCGTATGATACGAGATTGTGATACCTGCAGCGGTATGGTAGGATACTCTTATTAAAAATCACCTATGTGAGTGTGAACTAGACCAATTCTATGAGAAGGATAATGCTATACTTCTCTAAAGCACTCATAAATTCGGGATTGTTCAGGGCCTAAATGAACATAATCATGAGAACAAAATAATGTCTGGAAAGATTCTTTGTGAATTATTATTGTCTCAATTTACAAAAAACGGTTGGACAGTTCAAGACATCATGTTCACTGGACAACCAGTAAACCCGATAATCTTTCACAATGGAAGATTTAAAGTCAAAAGCTACCTTTCTCGATATAGATGATTTCCAATTTTGTCTCTCTCTCTCTCTCTCTCTCTCGCTCTCTCTCAGAGTCTGCATAACATTTGCATAAGGCTGACAGTCAATTTCATTCATGTGGGGGATTGTTTGAATTTGAGCCTAAAATTGAAGAGGGTTTCATTAATTAATTAATTAATTTCACATATCAATGTGTTCTATTCCATGAGTAGATTAAATTAAGTATTTGAAAGCTCAAATCCATGGAGTAATGAATGAAAAATTAACTCTCAAATATCACCATTAAAACTGATAAAATGATAATAAATACATGTGGTAAGCCAAGTCCCATATCGGTTAAGAACTAAAGAAATATTAAGTTTATATATATATATATATATATATATATATACTAGAAAGTTGCTATTGGGTTTGGGCCCCAAAGGGCACTCCACTTTTGTGAAAAGGAGAGGACTTAGCCAAGGCTTGGTTTGAACCCACACTCGCCTTTGTCGATCGGCCGACTTGGCCTGGATCGGGCTCGGACTCGTGGCTCGTGGCTCGCGGTTCATAGGTATGGATCCTTGTATATAATTTTTTGGACAAAATTTATTTAAATTTTTAATTAAAATTTATTAAAATTTTATTTTATTTAGTTCTATTATCAAAACTGTGTCATTTTGATAAATAATATTTATTATTATACTACATCGTTTTGAGAAGCGTTACATGTCGAACGAATTCGTCAAAACTGTGTCAATTTGGGAAAGGCTATATGCCTGAACGGACGCCCTAAAACTACGTTCGTTTGTCTGAGCGGACGCGCCTTTTCTGCTAAAGACTAAAACTACGCCGTTTTTGTTCTGATATATAAGACTAAAATTACGTCGTTTAGTAGTCCGAATGGACGCACCCTTTCTGTTAAGCCTTAAAATTACGTCGTTTTGGCTAAATAGTACCTTTTCAAGGGGTTATGTCCCTTCTGAAGGATCACTAATCCCTCATATAAATAAATAGGAAGGGCAACCATTTCATTCATTCAATTCACAAGCATTCAAGCATTCTAGTCATATAGTCTTTATTATTCATATAGTTTATTTGAGAGAGATTTCCAAAGCATTTTTCTTTGATTCGTAGAATGTACTAATTGGAGTGCTACTTTAGTATACGTTGTCATTGTATCATAGGAGACAAGTGCTATCAATTCTTAGCATCATACGGAGGACATAATTGTCTTAAGAACATAGTACCAAGTACTAATCTTGACAAATTTATTTCTGCAATTTTGAGATAAGTTATATATATATATATATATATATATATATATATATATATATATAATAATTTTTTGCTCTAGAAATATGAACCAAATTTATAAATATATCTGTTTCATATTTATTTTTAAAAGTAAGAAGTTATTGTATTAGCAGTGGTTACATGATAATAAATTATGATGACAAATTTAAAAATATAATTATCATTTTATACTAATATTAATTGAATAATGACTATTTTAGTAGAACAAAAAATTCAAAATAAAATGAGATTTTTTGTGTAGTTGGAAGGAGTAATATGACAGACTTGAACTGATAAAATTCATGACTTCCAGGGAACTTCTTTTTGGAGTCTCCTCCGTTTTTTTCACTGTGTACAGCTGTATGTATAGCAGTGAGGATTTTTCCATCATGCACGAATAAGTCTTACTTTGACATAATTTAATAATATTAATTAAAACTAAATGAATCAATAATAATTTTAATAAAAAAATATCAACTAACTTCAAAAATTTTTTAAAAAAAATAATCATAGGAACTCTTACTTTTTCAAAGGGATAGCAAGTGATAAAAATCAAAAAGTAAAACACACATTATAATTTGGAACATAATGAATAAATATTTAATTATCTTCCATGTCAATATTCGTTAGAGAGAGAGAAAGTGTATAAAAAATAGAGATAGAAGTTAAGGGAAGATAGAAATTAAATATAATCAGGGACGGAGCCAAGATTTCTTCTTTGAGGGGGTCAAAAAAAAATTTAAAAGCATAAAATATATTCATCATTAAAAAGTAAAATTTTACTATTACAAAACATATTTTTACTAAAACAAAAATAATATAGTAATAGAATTTGCTTTGACAAAGATACTAAAACATAGCAAAAAAAAGTCTTTTAAAACATATCAAAACTTCGTCAGAACTTGGGGGCTAGCCTTATAAAATTTTCAAACTTTAAGGGTAAATCTTATAAAAATTTCAAACTTGGGGGAGGGGGCGTGGCCCCCTCCAATATGCATGTAGCTCCGTCCCTGAATATAATAAATAATTTGTTTTATTGAACCATAGTAATAGTAAGTTTAAAATTTGAAAAATGAGTTGACATATTTTAGACCCATAATTATTTTTTAGTTCCAACCGACACAACCTATATTAAAAATAGATTATGTAATTTTAGTTCTTAATGGAATCATAACGTAAACCAAAATCAAACCATATTCATAATTAACCAAGCTTAATCATTTTATACTAAAAAAAAAAGTTTTTTTTTTTGTAGTAGGAAGGAGTAATATGAGAGACTTGAACTGGTAAAATTCATGACTTCTCCAAAAAAAAAAAATAACAATATACAATTCAATCCAGACATTTTCAAAAACCAGTCGATCTCAAAAAGTAAAACATTAAAATAAAAAAGTCAAGGCAAGTTATTGCTTTAAATTATAATGTCAAGTAATATTACCAGACATTTTCAAGGCAAGTTATAGACTAATATATTCGTTGCTGGCTACTTATCCAAATTCTAAGGTGAAAATTTGGTATATTTGAAACTTTGCCGACGGATATGACCAGAAAATATGGCGAGAGGACCATAATTTTTTTTGGCTAAATATAAACAATTTTCGTCTTCCTCTTATCTTTTGAGTCTTCTCACCCAAAAAAGAATAAATAAAAACTGAAGATTAATTCTTATAGTCATTAGCCAGACCGCGAACGTTCTAATTAGAAAACAAGCAATTAGATCAAGCCCTTTTTACATACTTGAATTGGACTCAAGTTTTTACATAATAAATATTTTTCAAAAGATATTTTAACTTTTTTAGTAACTAAATATTTCTAACTAACCTTACGAAACAATCGTGTAGGATTAAGATTCCTTCCATTAAACATATTCTACAATTTTTTTCCAATATATAATTAGTGACACTAATATTATATTCGACAAAATAAATTTTGTTGCAAAAAACAATTAGTGACATAATAAAATTCTTCGTGATGAATTGTCACTAAAAATATCTCAAAAAATAATATTTGTGTTATTGAATGTGTATCGAGAAAAATTGAATGATATGTATAATGGAGGAAATTCTAATTATGTCGTGACTCATGACATTGAAACTTGAAAGTAGCATATTGAAATTTTATATATGCACACCTAGAAGAGGGGATGAATAGAAGGGTGTGGTTCAACAAATTATATCAAATTTAAAATTTTCTACACGTGTAATCCACACAACTTAATTTAGCTTGAATTATTCTTCTATTTTCCTGTACTACTTTAGAATAAATTTAATTACGTATGCAATGAAGTTTAAGTATTGGGTTTGATGGTCGTTGCTCACACAGAATTATTTCTTATGAAAAGAGGCACCAAGTAAATGATTGGCATGGAAGGTTAACATGTGAGGGATAGCTTTAGGAAGATGACTCATTTACTATGTTTCGTTGGTTACATGGCAGCAGGGAAATATATATACTCTGTTCCCAAAAGAATAAATAAAATACAATTTACGAGTAAATTTATTTAAAATTTATCTCTAAGCCCATAAGATCATATAAAGCAATTAGTACTTTTATTTTTATATATAAATGAATTTCACTAAATGAAATTTATTTACTTTTCATTTTATGTACTTTATCTTATGTTTTTGGAGACAAAAAAAAGTGTATCTTTATTCATTATTTTAGGGGCGGGGAGGGTGTGTGTGTATATATATCTATATAAATAAGTATCAAGCACCAAAACATAGCACTATAAAGTGTCTGATAAAATAGTAATTGTACTTTTAAATTAATTTATTAACTTATTGGAATATTAAACAAATTAAAAACAAACTCTTTTCTGACTTTTATGTAAAACTAATTTAAATATTCATCAACGCCACTATTAAATATTAATCGAACAAACTGCAATAGTTTCCTGGAAACTTCACACAGGAAGGATTTGAATTTCTCTTCAGCTTATTTTATACTCCCAACTACTTATGCCTTTTGAAATGTAAATACACAAATCACATAATTTATAATAAAACAGTTATGTGAATGGGAGCAAATTGTAATGGAAAAGAAGCTCATCCCATGAACAGTGAGATTTGGGAAACTCCATCTAATTTGAATTGATGGATCTCAAAGTGTCTTAAAACTTAGGTTATCTTTTTTCGTTTATATATGGTGTGTTGTATGATCAGTCTTTCAAGAGGTGAGACCTTTAATGCTTTAGACAAGTGGGAAGATTTAGGTTACACTTTGTAGAAGCATATATATATTAACTGTCTACATAATCAACTATTTATAATCAACTAGTTTCATGAAAAAACTGAATTAATTTGAAGTATTAAGATAAAATAATAATGTGTAGATCACTTCTTAATTCTCTCATATTCTGTGTCTATATTAACTGTCTACGTAAATTTATTTTAGCAAGGCTCCAATTATTAAATCATTCGGCTGACATTGTAATGTGTGGACTCAGTTTGTGTAGATCCTTAAAAAAGTTTTATGAGAATTATATGTTAATTTGACAATTGACATTGTAAAGTAATTATTTTTTGCCACGGACTTTCAGCATACAATTATAGCTATAATTCATTTTGCAGTTGTCTTAAAAGATGATGCCATCACCCATGATTTGTTTACTTTCTTCAAAAGACAAGAAATGACTTTTTCTTATTTTTTGCATTACGACTAGGTATGGAAGAGAGTTCAAAGAAATTTATTCCATTCGTTTCAAAATATAAGGCAATATTAACCTTTAAAAAGATAATTTGAAAGATTTTCAATTTTTAAATTGGTATAAATTTATTTATTTATTTATTTCAATATTACTCTTATACTTCGAGTGGCAACATAAGTGTGTTTTTTTTTCTCTCTTCATAACCATTTCAAGCACAGCACCAACCTCAAAATTGATTTCCACTTTATTTGTAAAAAAATTGTAAAAAGTTGTAGCAACTTAAGTATAACACTTTGTAGGACAGATACAAATTGTTTGACGGACGAGTAAATGATCAAATTGACCCATATAAAAAATTGATTTCCACTTTATTTGTTATACGATGTCAATAAAGATTTGTTTAAAAAACCTTTTTCTTTTGGTCAACAATTTGAAATTTACTAGATCATCTCTATATCAACTTGCCTTAGGTTCACAGAATATAGCTATGTTTCTAGTGTAATAGACACGGACATGTAAAATCATTATTTTTTCCGATTGAATGACACTTCTGTAACTCTAAGTTATTATCCACTTTTAAAGTCGTCTTTAAAGTTTATTTTTCGTGCGGTGGAGCAAATAGAGTTGAATCAGATGGAGCATAAAGGGATCACTCGCGCATTTGTCATCAGACGTGGTGGAGTAGTATTAAGGTGTACTCGGTGGTGACTACACTAATATGATACTTGTGATGGTATTCAAGTGAAAGATGGATATTGTTGATATATTTTACATGATTCTCACATCGGATAAATTCAAGAGTGTGAATATGTTAATAAGTATAGTGGAGTATCAATCTAATAGGTTAACTTTTTAAGTAATGAGGTGATCCATCATGCCTACTGGACTAATTTACACACGCGTGCATTGCATTGGTGATAAATTGATGTGAGATAGATGGGATAATTTCGTACTTGACTAATTACAACTTCTTCATGTCGACTTTCTGTGCATGACAAATTCTAACAGGAATTAAAAAAACATTCATAAACTACTATATAAATGATACTCCCCTGCCTTGGCTTCAATATCAAAACAACACAACACAGTTATATTATATCTTCTTCCTAGCAAATATAGAAATTAACATGAAGTCCCTAAGCATGAGCCGAACTGCATTTTCTCTCTCCTTGTTTTGCATTCTTTTTCTCTCTCCTGTTTTGGCATTGCACACTTGTGATTTTCCAGCTATCTTCACCTTTGGTGACGGAAATTCGGACACCGGTGGGTTTACTGCTGCCTTCACTGCAGGGACACCTCCATTTTATGGACAATCCTACTTTAAAAGGCCAGCAGGAAGAGCCTCTGATGGGCGTATCTTGATCGACTTTATAGGTTAATAATTTTAGATTCTAATTTCAGACAATTTGAAATAGACAGTTTATTTAGACAGTCTATATATAGAAACGAGTTGCATTTATATAACACATACTTCATTATAGATGACTTTTGTTATACAATTATTATCTATTTGCAACTCTCATCTATATATATATATATATATATATATATATATATATGTCATTTATTATTATAGAATTGTCCAGACAAAGTAACAAACTGCACAATTTTAACAGTTCAGGAATTCAAATCCTACAACTTCACTCGCTTTCTAGTTACAAACCTAATGACCAATTTTAATGTTGCAGCTTCAAGTTTAGGTAAACCATTCCTCCACCCTTATCTTGATTCCTTGGGTGCCAACTTCTCTTATGGTGTTAATTTTGCCCAACTATTGGCTACAATCGCACCACCCAAGTTAATTCTTCCGGTGGCCCAACAACCGCGTGCATTTAGTCCTTTTTTCCTTGACATTCAAATTGAACAATTCAGACAATTCGTGAATAGATCACAGACGGTCAGAAAAAAAGGTATATATTTTTTAATTAATTTGTATTCTTGCTCATATAACTTTTTATCTTGTACTTTTATAAATGTAAAAGTTTTTGGTTGACATATTTTAGGAGGGGTGTTCAAGAATTTGCTGCCCAAGAAGGAATATTTTTCCAAAGCATTGTATACTATTGATATTGGCCAAAATGACCTCACCCAAGGATTGTTTACTAACATGACCTCTGACGAAATTAAAGCAAATATACCAACTATTGTCAACAGCCTCGCACTGAATGTGAAGGTATATAAGCCTTGTTTAATTTGTATATATTTTGGCGTAATATGTAATTAACTTATAAATTTGCTTAACCTATACTAATTCCTTCTACTGAATATGAATTCTTGCAGAAACTATACAATTTGGGAGCAAGATCATTTTGGATCCAAAACACTAGTCCCTTTGGTTGCCTTCCTTATATTTTAACATTGTTACCAGTTCCAGAAGACCAAATAGATAGTGCCGGTTGTGCAATACCACATAATGATTTAGCTCAATATTTCAATTCCAAGTTGAAAGAAGTCGTTGATCAACTTCGAAAAGACCTTCCCCTGGCTGCGTTCACATATGTAGATGTTTATACTCCAAAGTACGATCTCTACAAAGAACCAAAAAAATATGGTATGTCATGATCCATCTTACTCGAATCCAATTTGAGTAATTAATACCACAAGAATATAACTTACTCATATATATAAGAAATTCTCATATAGAATAATTTATTTCACTCAAACATATTCAAATAAAATAATAATTGTTATACCTTAATATAATAATCATCAACATGTTAGAAAGTTGTAGAAGTTCATTAATATCAATAATACTCAATCTATACATTTGTATAATAATTTTTTTAATGAAATTTATACAATATGCAGGATTCAAGTTCCTCTTCTAAACATTGTGGTTTAGGAGGAAAATATAATTGGGCGTAAACCGGATTTTGTGGACAAATAACTACCATAAATGGAACCCAAATAGTTGTGGGACCATGTGAAGATCCCTCTGAACGAATAAGTTGGGATGGAATTGCTTTCTCAGCTGCAACTGATCAAATCGTTTTCAAAAAGATAGTTACAGGCGAATTTTCAGAACCACCCCGTGCCCTTAACATGGCATGTAAGAAAATATGATTGCTAGAAGTTACTAGCGGATATTGCAATGTACTTTTATGACAAAGTTACCTTGTTCACAATTTACTGATCATTCATTAATGTATTACCAGTCTAATGAAAAGCTCCTATTCATTTTTAAAAATCTTTGTTTCGTGTATCCCCCAAAATAAAGTGTAAAATTATTTTATGAAAAAGTGGCCTTAAAAAATTCTTCTTTCTTATATTTCTTTTAGATGTGTGATTTATGTACTCCTATCCAAATTGATGTTATTAACTGGACTTTTTTACTAAAGCTGGTACTGTGCAAAATTGCTATTTGACAGAAATTGGATGTAGAGATGTCAACTAACTTAGGTAATATGCAAAATTGCTCCTGATATCTTCTGTGACAAATCTGAAACCTCACTGATAATACTCTGTTCCATAATTCTGGAGACTAACATTTTCCAAATTTAAAAGTCTGCTGTCCAATATAATGATGAAAAAGCAACTCAATCTCTCCATATACATTCCATTCTAGCCAAATCATGATACCATCTTTACACTATCATTTGGATATCAGATTGCAGAAAACTCGAACTTGGGTAATATTGGTTTAGATGATATACAGTTTGTTCCTTCTACTACCCAAGTAGTTGATATCTTGACTAAAACTTAGTTTTGTTCGTTCCGATCCAAGCTTGGTGTCAGGGCGGATTCAGCTTGAAAGTTGAGTGGAGTCAAATTCGAAAAAAAAAATCATTAAAAATAAAAATTTAATAAAATGAATCACAAAACTAAATAATCCTCAAATATTGTTTACAATAATATTTTTCGAGGTTTTATTACTTGAAATTGTTGCATGATAGTCTCATTTTTAATAATTATAAAATATCATATATCAATAACATTTACGTGCCTTCTTCCCATTCCTCTGTGTCTTCATAAATATATATACACTACAGTTATTAATATATTTACAAATTTTAAGGCTTAGTGGAACAAAATAAGTAGAGTATTACAGTTATATTAGTACACTACTATTATGTTACTGAAAAAAAAGAATATTATACTATCTTATTAATATGATAGATAAACATTTTAATATACTTTAAAATGTTTAAATTTGATTAAGTGACTGGTGGATTGTTCACTATAGCCGACAACATTATTGGGAGAAAATAAATATAATGATGTTGATCTCGAATTTTAGACTACTACTACTAATGATATAAGTACCGAGAATTTTACATGATTATATATGTAAATTTTTACGAATAAATTGGTTTTTATAGAGGTTGTCCTTTCAGTTGTTTCCTAAACACGAGGACGGCACATTTAATGTGGGCAATGATGGTGAATTTGAAGAGTTGGCATCCGGTTTTGAACTGATTGAGTGTTGGGCTTTGTTGGGCCATAATTGGATTCCTTTGATGATGGGGCCATTTTTATATACTCTTCCATTAAACATTCTGTTTAATAAAAAGACTATAGGACAATGTTAGGCTATGAATATTTGGGTATATTGGGCCATACTTATCTAGGTCTTTGGAGTGTTGGGCCATTAATTAAATGAGGTTATATTTGGGTTTGGGCCATTGACTGAGGAAGTGGATCAGTAATAGAATTTGGATCCATATACTTAATTAATAAAGATTTGATATAAACCTAGTTAGTGGGGAATAGTGATGGGATCAGCAAGTGGATTACATGCAATTAGCTGAGGTCATTTAAAGTGGGTTGCATGCAAGGCGGTGAGATGAATATAAGAGTACAGTGCACTTCACAGGAGAAGGTAATATTCAAACTTTATACCAGAAACTAAAGCACACAACCTCCATTGTTAACCTTGTGTCGATCTGTACTAATTCTTACACCGGAGTTATCATCCGTGCCCAAGTCAAGTTTTGATCTTGATTAAATTCGCTTTCAGGGTTGGACGCGTTTTTCGAAGATTGAGACGCAATGTAGAAAGATTCTTGGCGTTAACAAAGACCAGGTTATAAACTTATGATTTTTTTTTAATGTGATTTATTTTTCTAATGGGATAGATATAATTCTTATATCATATCCTATACACTCTGTAAACTTTGTTGTTTGGAGTTGTACAGATTAGAAAAATAACAAATCAATGAAAATTAACGTACAAAATGTATATAAATAAATTTTAAGTACTACTATATATTAAACACCCCGATCTTATTCAATGTTTTTTCCAGTACCCCCTTTTTTTATTCGGTAGTAATAACAGAATATATATATTAAATATATATATATATATATAGAGAGAGAGAGAGAGAGAGTTATACCTTCTTTTGCTTCAAATCAAATATGATTATCTTCAAGACGAAAGTAGTGAGGAGTAAATCGTGTTGATAATGTATTATAAAAGAATACTAATATTAAGAACAATGATTAGTGAAAAGAGAGAGCATTCTCCTTATATTTTCATGTGTATTATTCTCTTTACAATACATCTATTTATAGGTACATCAACATCAATATTTGGAGGTTTCAAAACTCAAAGGTCATGAGTTTCAAAACTTAAAGAATATGAGAGTTTTAAAAGATCAAAGATAATTACAATAAAGATGAGAAGAATGAATCTAGACATCCATATATATATGAAAAAAATGTATATACACAGCTGTGTATTACACAGTCGGACTATGGTGATAGGTTTTTTGGGCTATCGCGACGGTTCACCCGTCACATTATTATTAATATATGCTATGACGACAGATGCAATCATATAAATTTCAAAAATCTATCGCCATATTACTAATGTATATATATATATATATTTTCTATATATATATATATATATTATAATTTTATAACAATCTCGACCTTTTTATCAAATTGTTTCCTTATCACCGGCGGTGCCCTCTTGGCTTGTTTTAGGCTTGCATCACATAAATCTTGCTAAAATGGCTTCAAATAGCTAACAAGATAGGTTGGGTGAACTTTCAACCGATCTGGAAGCTTTAACTTGTAAACTATAGCCCTAACTTTCTTCAAAACTTCAAATGAACCGTCATACTTCAAGATCAGCCCTCTATGCATTGACTTACTATTTATCTTCTTCAAAATCCGAGGTGTTAACTTTAAGAACACCACATCTCCCACGCTGAATTCAAGCGGCCTACGACTACATCAGCATACTTCTTCATTCGCCTCACTACCTTGTTTAGAATGTCTTGTACTTCTTCAAGCAACTCTATTTTAGACCTCGCAAACCAATAAGCAGTAGGACAGTTACCAATCATATGTTGCAGCAACATCATTCGGAGTCATTGGCTAAAAACACATGCTCAACTCAAAAGGACTCATGCCCGTTGCATATGAACGATTCAAATCGTAACAAAATTGCGCTAGATCCAACAACTCCAACCAATTTTTTTGACTTGCACTCATAATGTCGCAAATGTTTTTCAAGCAACTGGTTTAACCTTTCAGTTTGACCATCTATTTGTGGATGATTGACCGTAATAAACTTCAATTCAGAACCCATTAATCCAAACATAACTTTCAAAATATGCCTATAAACCAATTGTATCATGATCACTTGTGATGTCATCCGGCAACTTAAAATATTTCACAATATTTTTGAAAAATAACCCAATAGCAACATCCGTTGTACAAGCATGAGGCACTGGGATCAACACCAAATACTTGAAAAAATAATCAACCACAACAAAAATTGATCCATTGACACTGATTATCTCAACATATTTGTCAAGGTCTTATTTATGAAACTAAAGTAAGTCACAAGGCTACAAATATTTAATTATCTCAACAAATTTTCAGCTATATGAAACGGTCTTGAAAGCTGAAATTTACCAATATTATAAGAATGAATTCAGTGGTTGACAACAAATAACATACCATTACGTGGTAAAAATTATTTTTTCTTCAAAAATATTAAACTCCGACTGGTTTTTAAATTCAAAATTAAAATAAATTTATTTTAATTTATTCATATAATAATAAATATTGTAAAATATTCAAAAATACTATTAATTGTACATGTTATTTATTTGATAATTTTTAATGAATGCTATCTATTTTGAGTTTGAAAATTTATCAAATTACTTTAAAAATCAATAACGATCAAGAACGGAAGTAGTGCTTCTTACGTCTGAAATAAAATTAATCATATTCTTGTGTTAATTTTTGCCAATATTAAAATTTTCATACTAATTTTTACTATTTAAAGTTAATATTAAAAACAAAAACATGAAGACAAAAAATATATCAAAGGACCTCCTTGAGCAAATCTTAATCTGTTAAAATAACTAAATAATTCAACAAAAGTACAACTCTTTCTTTTGGAATCAAATTTAGTTATTAAAAAGGAAAGATATATATATATATATATATATATATATATATATATATGGAAAAAATGTACGCGTACACAATCGTAGATTACATATGCATCGGCTATTATGACGATTTCACCTGTCATCAGCCAGAAGCTATTCTGAGCTATGGCAACGGATAACTGTCGTCATAGCCCAAAAAATCCATCGTCATAGCCCTAGCACAAAACAATTACTCAACAAATCTGCTCCAAAAGTTGTTTATGCACAAGTACACACATCCTATGTACATTAAGAACAAAACAATCTCTATACTCTCCAACCAAATCCTGTTTCTAGAGCATCTTACATTTGTTGAGTACTCTCTCCGTTCCAAAATCAGAAATACATTTTTGATGTTTTTGATCAATTTACAAAATTCAAAATCAATACAAAATTTTTAGATTTTAGTACAAACAATTATAATTGCTATAAACTAACTGGAAAATTGCCACCAAGAGACATACTTGTTATTTCAAAATTTGAATGGATTCGTATCAATTTTGAATTTCAAGATTTCGAAAATTGACTTCAAAAAGTTCAAATGTATCTCAAATTTTAGAACGGAGGTAGTAGCTCAAAAGAACTTAAAAGCATTCACATATAATAAATTTTTGCATTTGCTGGTGTTAATGCTTTTGAATGATCACAAACTGCATGTATAGGCCAAAGCTTCATGTCCATTGTGCATATTTATAAGACAATCTTTTGCACGTACCATCACACAAGCGGAATACCAGATCCTTGAGAGGAGGAAGGCTGCAAGGCGCAAATTCTAACATCATATCTTTTATAAGCTGAGAATTTACTTCCCGAGGCAGAATCTGATCCATCAGATACAATTGGATATGATGACGCATTATCGCCATAAAAACTCCGACATTGTTGCCGCACTTTTACGCAAAGAAGTTTGGTTCTCACGGCTAAAAAACCCCAAGACTGCTTGGAGATGAAGTAGGGTACACACTGGAACTCCTCTAACTGAGTAAATCTGCTCTCGTCTATGTGAAAGAATGATATGATTCCCTTCTTTATAGATTTTCCATATTTTGAACCAATTGTAGAAGTATTGCGAGAAGAGGAACTCAAGTTTAGATCAAATCCGCATGAGCCACAGCTGCATAAGAGAATAATGTGTACTTGAATTGAATAAGAATCCATCAAGTGGTGAAGCGAAGTGCCAAAAAACCCAACGTATTTAAGAAAATTATGAGAAACAGGTTAAGGTAAACATTTCACAGATGAACATGCCATTCATTGTCATAAACAAAAGTTACATGGCATGCTGCCATGCTGATTAACTCATATAGGGAACTGTCGTGACTTCAGCAACTGTAAATACTGGAAAGCCAAATAAGCCAACAACTTTGAACAAACTTGTAACCTAGCTTATTTCACATCATTCTCAATAATTAATTTAAAAGTTTAAAGATCAATATTGAAAATCAAAAAAGAACTACAATATAATATACCAAAAAAATAAAAAACTACAGTATATTTCAGTAATTACCACTGTGCTTACATTTAAGTTCATACAATGGGCAAGGACTCACAGACTCAAAAATACATCTGTCATATATCGAGATATTTGTTTGTACCTGGAAGGAAAGACGTATATCACTCACTACACACTTCTTTAGGTATAGTTCTATATTTCAATAGTATTGCAGCCAGCTCTAGCGAAAGCTATAAACTTACCCGGTAAAGGATGTAGCTAGGTGAAAGGGACTAGTATAGACGGTATTCACCTGTCAGCTGGATAGAGGAGAATTGAGTAAGATACTGAAAAAGGGTATCTCAAAACATGTAAAGAGGACATAGACATCTCTCTTTCCCTAAAATTGGCAGAGACAGAGGCTGAAAGGCCTTTGTCGTTAGTGCAAGCTGTCAAACTCTTAACCCTTAAAGACCCACAAAGGACAAGTTGCAATCTTAAGAACACACCATATTCCTAGGGAAACATCATAATACATACAATACAACCATATTAAGGAACACAACGATGTTTCAGGGTGCATGTAAAAGGAGGTTACTCGATGATGAAGGACAAAAAATAAAGTCTGCAGACAGGAAGATGCAGAAGAGGAGAAAAAAAATGATTAGTTGAAATCTGGAAAGGGGGACAATAGCCCGCATGTAAGAATACTTCTCCTTCGCAAAGGATAGTTAAACCTTCGGAGAATTAAGCACAAAGCATAGCTCAGAGATCATTCAACTACACTGAAACTCCATGGATTAATCCTCATTTCTAAACTTACTTCAATTAAACCCAGTATGTCTCTAAATGTATTACATTACCCATGACGAGTATTTTTTGGCTCTCAGCATTCTTCCGATTGTTAACAGGGGACATCCACTGATGCTGGACCGAGTTGCATTGTCAGGATAGTGATCTTCAGAAGGACTTAGATAAGAATAAATCTCCAATTATATTATGCAAGTCGTCGAGAATAACAAACTCACATGTGTTGAGTTTTCATTTCATAATTCATAGACAAGTTCTGTCTGATCCAAGACAGAACTTCAAACCATTTAGCATCCTTTTATATTGATTCTTAAGTTAATTACTCTGCTTCAGATTTCACTACATCTTCCTCTGTTTCTTCTTCAACATGTTCCTTAAGCTCGACGTTTTTTCCAGAAGTTCCATGTCTGGCCACATAACTTAACAAACCACTTGACAAAAAGAATTTAGACACGGAATGCAGGGGTTACGATTCCAGCAAAGATCTACTACCTTTCCTTCTTTTCTTTTGGTCTGGGAACCATAAGCTTGATGTTCCATTTAAAAAAAGGACCATTTAGTTGTGCTTCCAAAAGCAGTTGCTTACTTCTTCTACTAAGAAGGGAGGTTAGCTTAGAAGAACTTCTTCTGCTCAATTACAGTCCAAGTTGGCACCCGGCTCCCGCCCCAAACAAAACCCTCTTTTTGCTAAAATCCTATCATTACTCCATGTAACTTGTCAGGCCAGGGGTAAATCGGGAAAGAAAGAATAAGTTAGTATATTCTAGAGTAGTTAGTATATTCTAGAATTAGATATTTTGTATGCACATGTAAGCACATGGGTGGTTAGTTAGCATGTGTGTAGGATAAGGAAGTAATGTAGCTTAGGAGTAATACACTTTTCAGCATTTCAGCAGCTATACATATGCGTGTAATGAGTGGAGTAACTTCAAAGCTTTTGAATATTATGCATTTTATGAATGGGAATAGTTTGTTAAGCTTTTTTTCTCTCTCTATCTCTGTCTCACGAATTCAGTAACAAATAACTGAGTTCTTCTCCTTCTTCCTCCCTTATTCTCTCTGAATTCTCTCTTATTTCTATCTCTATCTCTATTTTTCTCTTATATTCTGGTTAGGCTTCAACAAGGGCCTGATAAGTTGGTTAAGAGCTCAAGTTCTATCCAAACTCATCTTCTTTCCTCTACATCCTCTGTTCTTCTCGATCTTCAACTTCTGATTTCTACTCCTATACCTCTACCTGAATTCTATCTCTCTGCCTTCTTCCATCCTTCAATAACTACCCAGAATCAACACAAAATCATCGGCAACAGCTGCAGATCTCTACCCCATAGCAACAGAAGCTAGGTCTCAGAGGCTCTGTTTTTCCAGTGAACTTGCAACTCAGTAAATTCAGGTGTTAATTCACTTGTTTTAGGTAGTAAACACTTCCATCTCACTCGTTCCTGTCACATACAAATAGCCCATTCCAGAAAACTCAATTACAACATCACCCACACATTTTAATTCATATTTTGCTTGTTCTTCACTATCAGTTAAAAAATTTCCAAATTCTGTGAATTAGTTTTGTTTGATCTGTTTTGATTTGTGTTAGGTGATTCGTATTAAGTTGTTTTAGCCGTAGAGTCTAACAATGTTTCAGTCGTAGAGTCTTACAAACTGTTTCAATCGTAGAGTCTTACAAATTATTTCAGTCCTAGAGGCCTAAATCGTAGAGTCATACAAAGTGTTTCAATCGTAGAACCTTCTAAGTGTTCCGGTCAACAATCGTAGAGTCCTATAAGTTGTTTCAGTCTACGATTGTAGAGTCCTATAAGTTGTTCCAGTCTATGATCGTAGAATCTTATTATTTGTTCCGGTCTACGATCGTAGGCTCTTATAAGTTGTTCCAGTCTACGATCGTAGAGCCTTCCAATACTAAACTTGTTCGGCCAAGGATACTCAATTTATTTCACTGAGGAAGTCCATTTCTCACTTAAATAGCTACTTAAACTCACTTACTCTTACTCAAGTAGTATTGTATTGCTTGAATTCATTTTCAAACTCGGAATAACAATTATTATGTCTCATTTTCTCTCTACTCTCCATAAATATGGTTGGTCCTTCACAAATGTTGCAGCAAGATTTGTGAAACTACAAAGAGTACACCAATGAGAAATTACAACTCATTGATGAGAAAATGGACCACTTCATAGAAAGTATGAATGAACTGTTGAGACAGGAGTCTAGATAATGATGACAGGTTTGAAAATCCTTTTGGGGGTAATGGAAGGGGCGAGAAAGAGGGATAAGAGTTGTTTTAGCGACCCTAGACATGCTGAGCAAGAAAAAGTAAGGAAAGATGAAGAAGATGATGTTTAATGAAGGAATAGGAGGAACCAGAATGGTGATGATGGTGAAGAGGAGAGAGAACTTAAACATCTTAAATTGGTGTTCCCTTTATTTACTGAGGGTGATGATGCTAAAAGCTGGATATAGGATTGCGAGGAATATTTTGGCATATATGGGATTCATTCTCATAAGAGGATTGCCATAGCTGTAATACACCTCCATGGTTCTCTAAAATATTGGTACAAGTCTTATGTCAATGGCAAAGAATGGCTTACTTGGAGGGAGTTTGCAAATGACTTCACTGTGAGGTTCACTGAGGCAGGTGTGGAAAACATATATGAACAATTCAAGTTATTGAAGCAAGTAGGAACTGTGAATGTATACTATGATGACTTTGAAGGGCATAAGGGGAGACTGCTTGAGAAGTTGCCTCACTTGATTGAGGACTTCTTTGTGGAAAACCTTGTTGGTGTACTGAAAGATGAAACCAAAAAAATGATAAAGTTGCTTGATCCAGAAACCCTATCCCAAGCCTACAAACAAGCCAAGTTCTATGAGAGTCATATTCCTAAACTTGCTAACACCCACAACTATCCTAAACCACCGCCCAACCACACCAACTCTTAGCTCAGCTTCAAAAAGGAACTCCCTGCACCACCGACCACCAAAACTCCTATGCTCACCTATCATATAAATGACTTTAACAAGCCTAAACCTATTACTGCAGCTCAAGAGATGAGAGAAGAGCCAGGGGTCTATATTTTTATTGTGATGAGAAGTACGCCATGGGACACCAATGCAAAGCTCCTCAAAATTTCATGATCACTTGTGAGGATTTCCAGAACTGTAAGGACTCTCAAGAGTTTGTGGAATACTCTGGACCTCCCCAATATGATGAGGAACCAGCCTGTGACCTTTCTGAAAATTTACCAACCAAAGAGAATATTGAAGTATCTCTTAATGATCTTGAAGGCCAAGGTAGTTCCCAAACCATGAAAATGACTAGTTATATGGGAAAAAAAGTCTATATCAATACTCATTAAAGGGGGCAGTACCCATAATTTGTTGGATCCTAGAACAGCACAGAGGCTCAAATGTGCTCTAGAACCCACCTCGCTCATGATGGTTTCTGTGGCAAATGGTAGTCAACTCCGTGGCAGCCAACAATGTTCAGAGCTTAGATGGAAAATGGGAGAATTTTTTTTAAGGATGTCGTGAGAATACTACCACTGGGAGGATGTGACATGGTATTAGGAGCAGTGTTCTAAAAGTTGGCCTAGTCGGCCGACTAGGTCGGGGTCGGAGGTTCGCCGAGTCGACCAGGCCCTAGTCAGTTGATTTAGTCGATGGCCGACTTAGTCGGGATCTAGTTGGCGACTAGTCGGTAAAGTCGGGGTAAATCGGAACAAATCAGAGCATATCAGGGTAAAAAACAAAACGACGACACTACTGCTTCTTCTCGCCTGACCGACGACGCCAACTCCTTCTCGCCTGACCGACGACGACGCTACTGCTTCTTCTTCTTCTTCTTCCTTCGACCGACGACGCCGACTCCTTCTTCTCGCCTGACCGACGACGACGCTACTGCTTCTTCTTCCTTCGACCGACGACGCGGCGTCGCCGCTCACATGACTCCTTCTTCTTCAAAAATAGCTTTTCGACGACGACGACGGCCTTTCATTTCTTCGACAACGCCGACTGCTAGTCAGGTAGTTCTTTTCCGGCTCTCCTTCTTCGACAACGCCGACTGCTACTCAGGTAGTTCTTTTTCGGCTCTCCTTCTTCGACGACTGATATAAGGCTTATAAGGCATGCTGATATAAGGCTTATAAGGCTTAACAGTTTACAAATACAAATACTGATATTTTTTTTGTTTTAGTTAATTAGTTCCTTAGTGGGCATTAAAGAAAAGGTTGGATAAATTAAATTAGTTAATTTTTTTAGTTAATTGTAATATTTCATTTTAAATTTTAAATTTTTTCAACTTCGCTTATAAATTAAATTATTAAATTATTTGATGATTTGTATTACTTATGTTATTCTACTTATTCAAAACTTATGAAGGAGGAAGGAGAATATATATATATTTTAAAATTGAAAATCCGACTAAATGATTAATCCCTAGCTACTAGCTGATAGCCAAACCGACATTGGACCGACTAGCGACTTTTAGAATACTGATTAGGAGTTCAGTGGTTGAAACAGCTAGGGCCAACCACCTTTGACTATGAGAAGCTAACTTTACCGTTCAATTATGTAGGGGAAATGGAACAGTTACAAGGGCAGAATAAAAATACATGCCTAGAACTGAAAATGATCACACTAGAAGGTCTGGTCCAGCATATTAATGAGGAAGAACATGGGTTCTAGTGATTGTACAGCCACCACAAACCAACTCCACTAGTTATTCCTTAAACTCTACCACTACAGACCCAAAAATACAGTCCTTTCTAGAAGAATACTCAAATATTTTTCAAGAATCTCAAGGTATGCCGCCAAAAAGATCTCTGGACCATAAGATTCCTCTTAAAGCCAACTCTTCACCTTTCTCCATCAGACCCTACAAATGCTTTTATGACCAGAAAAATGAAATAGAGAGACTAGTGCAAGACTAGTGCAGGAAATATTACACACAGGAATCATAAGACCAAGCCAGAGTCCATATGCTTCTCCATTGCTCCTAATTAAGAAAAAGGATGACAGTTGGAGATTTTGTGTTGATTACAGACACCTCAACTCTCTGACTATCAAAAATAAATACCATATTCCCCTCATTGATGAGCTAATAGATGAATTACAAGAAGCTAAATTGTAATAACCCGAATTTTTGTTAATAATTAAATATTAATTTTATTTTTCCTAAAAGCACGATTGAATTGGAAAAGGTAAGTTACTAATTTTTTCTTTCTTCCTTGTTTCGTTTGGAAAATTAAATTCTTTTAGTAGATAATTTAATAATTGATTTTATTAAAATTAAAGAGTTCATTAGGGTTTTGGTAGCTTCTATTGTTTCCTTGTTATACTTGAGTAGAAATGCAACCTTAATCATATTCTAATTTGATTAGTTGAATTCCCGAGTAGAATACTTGTACGCAATGCAGTCCATTAGAAAAATCATAATTAATTCATCCGATGTCAGAATTAAGTGGATCCAAAGTCTATTTCTTCAGTTTTTCGTCCTCTAAAATTGTGAAGGAAGAGAAGTTATTTGACATCATCTTCCTATCTTAAATTGCTGAAAACCGCAACCTTTCCTGATTCCCGTCACTATTTTCAACCCTAATTTTGAAAATTCGTAACTCAGACATTAACTCTGAGTGATTCTTGAGCCTAATTTGTGCATCTTTTCGAGAGCTACAATTTTCATGAAAACATGAAGAGATTTTGAATACTCTAGAAGACCCGAAAGTCTGATTCTTTACTTCTATGTATTGAAGAAAAACGAACAAGGAAAGTAAATATTATTTTATATTTTGATTTTAAGTTTAGTTATGAGAGTTTTAAAATTAGAGATTGTTTTTAATAAAATATAGACATCGAATTAGATATCATGATAATCAGAAAGAGAAGATAAATTTATATTAAGAAATATAATTTGATTGAATGTAAACGTTAAAATCTGAATCAATTTTTATATTTTAAGGTATATTGCATGTGTTATATCTCCTAATCCGACTGTTGGATCGTTATAATTTTTAGATATGTTATACATATATAAGCTGAGAATATATTTACCAATTTTGAGCTGTTAAAGATTAACGTATGATTTGTTATGAATTTTAAGAAGGGGCTGGGGATTTTTCAAGAAGATTTTTAACAGTGGGTTTTAATTTTTAAAATTGTATGACTTGATTTTAAATCCAATTTGGGTGATTCTTGAGGTTAAATTGGAGTATTTGAAGTCTAATTTCTGTTAAAATTAATTAAATTGAAAAATTATTATAAAATCAGATTTATATGAGTGATATACAATAGACTGAATTCTTAAGAATAAATTGTCATATTAGGATTTTAAGATTTCTTAAGTTTAGTCATTGATTTTTAAGTTTTGGAGTATTAATAGTGATCTAAGGCGATAAATAAAGGCACCTTGAATGGATTACAAATTATTATGAAATTATTAGTTTAGATTATAAATAATTCGAGGTGAATATATTTAGGTGGTGAATAACATTTCGTATTTGATATAGTTAGCATTTGAGGGTATGGATTTCGTACTTCATTCCTTTGATTATGCTATATTCTATATATCTCGTGATATCTCGTCATTCGTTATATTTTTCCTATATTTCTATTGGCACTCTTGAATAGAAGTTTAATATTTGATACATTAACTTTATTCTGTAATTTGAACTCTTTTCCTTCTATTATAATTTGAACATATTTCATATTTCTTCAGCGATACTATCATTATGTTGATTTGTTTGTACAGCTAATCGTTCGGAATTTGGCCACTCGCTTAATTGTTTCATTTCTAATCAAATCACAAAACTAATGATTTAACCACTGTAGTTGACAAGTTTTACTTAATATATTACTGAACTTTTAATTTTTCAAATTACCTCATTGAACTAATTATTATTTTAAAATTGGGTCATTCTGTTAACTCTGGCTCACCACTGTTAAATCTTTTCCTACGTGTACACATGAAAAAGAAAAAAATGGCATGGCCTATTCTTACTTTCTTTCTCTCTCCTCTCCTCTGCCTCTCCCTTCTTCAAACATACGAGCTGAATGAGATTTTCTACATCAGAAATAGGGGAGTCTCAAAAGCAAATAAGGAAACATATTAAACTTTCCTTCTATCTCAATATCTATTTGTGTGTCTATATATATATATATATATATATATATTTGTTTTGTCTACTCTACAAATCTCTGCAACTTACCATCATGGTGTGTCTACCTCATTTGCAGCCGCCGCGCGCAGCGGTGGCGTTGGTTTTGACGGCGACGATGGCGGAGAGGGTTTTGGCTCTGACGGCGTCGCGATGGAGGCGCCTAGGGTGGCGTTGGCATTATTGAAGGAGGTGAGAGAATTTAGGTGGTGTAATTGTAAGGAGAGGGTATTTTGGTATGTCCCTTCTTCGTTTTCTGGAGGTTTAGAGTTTGGGAATCTTCAGTCCATGTGAGAGATTGGGGTGTGGGAAGAGATCTGGGGAGGATGGTTTGGTACTGTAGAGGTGTGGAGAAATAAGAGGAGAGAGAAAGGAATATCATGTACCCACTTGAACAAAACAATTTGGGATTAATAATGTATATTGTTGCTACAAGATCTGTAAAACACACAAACGTTGGTACAATTTTTGTTTCTTCCATGAAAGGAATGCTACAATTTTTTGCACCTGGGTCTCTTGCCCTTGCCCTTATTCTGTCAAATTAGTTTTTAAAATTATACCTTCTCTGAAGCTAATCCAAATATGAAGTTGATTTCAACTAATTTTTGCAATCAATTTGTGCCCTCGCCGAGTCAAATACGAACGCACAAGAGAGGTATGAACACACATATATTTATATATAGAGAGAGAAGGATATGCAGACATATGTAGAGGGGGATGGGATGATTGTTAGTAGAGGAGGATGAAGCGGTGGTTGACGCGGTGGTGACGGTGCGGGAAGATGGTGGTGGTTGAGGCAGAGGAAGAAGATGGTGGAAGTGGTGGCAATGGAAGAAGATGGTGGCGGTGGAGGAAGAAGATGGTGGCGGAGACGGCAAGGGAAGAAGATGGTTAAGCGTAACATTATTTTTTTCTGTCCAAATTTTAGGTCTGAAGGACTCAAAGACAAAAGTATGCTTGAAGAAGGGAGAGACAGAGGAGAGAAGAGAGAAAGAAACTAAGAATAGGCCATGTCATTTTCTCTTTTTTTTCTTTTCTTTTTAACGTACACGTAGGAAAAAATTTAACAGTCGTCACTCAAGAGTTCACAGAATGACCTAATTTTAAAATAATAATTAGTTCAATGGATTAATTTAAAAAATTAAAAGTTCAGTAGTATATTAAGTAAAACTTGCCAACTATAGTGGTTAAATTATTAGTTTTGCCTAATCAAATCCTTATTTTGCTTTGGTTTGGTCTAGATGTTCTGAACTTCATTTTTTGTAATCTTTTGAATTTGTTCTTCATGCATAGAACTTTATTGATATTTGCAGAACGGTACATGTTACATTACTTTGGAGGTATTTTGTCGATGATTTGATTTGGTTCAACATATACGTTTAGAACCCTTTTTTTGGTATCATGTCGCATGTGTTGTGACATTATATCTTTGTAGGATAAGTGTTGGGGTATACCTGAGCTATAACCACCTGTAGGGGTACCACAGACATGTACTCTTAGCACCGAGGCATGACACTTTCTATGGCGGTGTGATCAATCAACGGCGTATCCTTTTGTATGTTTGCTCGGAGTATGAGCTTTGACCATTTGATATGTTTGTTCAGGATGCGTATTGGTCGACTGATGGGGACTCCAAGTCAATAACAAAGAAGAGATTTGTTATATTTATTATTTGGAGTTTTTATTATGTTTAATATAAAAGTAGTTGATGTGATTTATGTATTTTATTTATTAGTGGAGATTTAGGACATTAATTAGTGATTAGAAATTATTAAAAAGGGTATTTTAGTCGTTTAGTACTTTTATTATTTCCCAAGTAATATTAGGATTTTGAGTCTCTTTAAATAGTGATGTAATCCCCACAAGTCATTTAGACTACAGAATATTGATATTGAAGTTTTTTATTTTGTTCATACCGTAGAGGTATTTTATCCATCTTGGTGTTGATAAGTGGAGTTGATACACTTCAGAGATCTTAGTGGTCTAAACGTGGAGTTTAGATCCTAATTTATTTTTCGTTAATTCTTCATCTTAAATTTGTCCTGCATCATCGACCCTAGTTTTTGTTCTATTTACGAATTGGTAATGTTTGTGCTAGACACAGCTTCCGATTTGCATGCATTTGGATTCGCGGTCCAATGTATGATTTTTGTAAATGTGGCATTATTTTGACTTGCATGTGTGGCAAGGTATATTTCTGTTTTGTTTTGAGCTCAGTATGAAATAACCACTTAGCCACTTTGATTCAGCCTTCTGTTTTTTTCGTTAATTTTGTTGATTCAGATATATTTTTTTTGGACTTTGGATATTATATTATCGTCGGTATTTATGCTTGAGGCCTTGTTCGGTATTTTGTCAATTAATTCCGTATTTCAGTTATGCATCTTTTGTATATCTTTATCCATACTGGACATTTGGCTCATGTTGTGTTTTTCCTACGGCAAGTTTGCAAGAACGATTTAAGGTTTCGTGTGAAGATAACTACATTTGACCTAATAGGTTGATATGACTTTAGGTTTTGATTATTGTGTAAATTTTTGGAGATTTGTTTTTATTATTTTGAGGTTTGTTGTGTTACATAAATAGTTTACTAAGCTGGACTTAAGGGCTGGGTATCACCAAGTCAGAATGTAGAAAGAGGACATTGAAAAGACGGCATTTAGGACACATCAAGGGCTATTCGAATTCACAATCATGCCATTTGGGTTAACTAATGTCCCTGCCACATTCCAAAATTTGATGAACAGGAAAAGTGTTTTGATATTTTTTGATAACATCCTAATCTACTACAAGGATTTGGATGGACAATATAAACATCTTCAAGAGGTATTTCAGATTCTAAGGGACAATCAGTTATTTGCTAAAGGGAGCAAGTGTACTGGATTGGCCTGAACCAAGAACCATCAAGTAGTTAAGGGGTTTTCTTGGACTAACAGGATACTATAGAAAATTCATAAAGGGATATGGAATCCTAGCTAAACCACCGACTTCTCTGCTACAAAAAGGAAAATTTGGGTGGAATCCAAAAGCTCAACTTGCTTTCACAACTCTTTAAAAAGCTCTCACTACTTCTCTAGTTTTGGCATTACAAGACTTCACCGAGGTCTTCGAAATTGAGACTGATGCATCGAGAACAGGGATTGAGGCCATTCTAATGCAAGAAGGCAGTCCCGCTTTTGGGTTCTAAAGCTCATACTTACTCAACCTATGAGTAGGAACTGATGGCTGTAGTTGAAGCTATTAAGAGATCACAAGTCCTGGAAGTACTTTTTGGAACAGAAGGTAGTTACATGCCTGCAACAAAGATGGATGAGCAAGCTTTTGGGATATGATTACATTATCACATACAAAAAAGGAAAGGATAACACAGCTTCCGGAAAATTTGAAGAGGGAACAAACTCAGAATTCATTCACGAGGACATGAATGTTCTAAAGGAGGAGGGAATGTCAGGCCAGGGGTAAATTGGGAAAGAAAGAATAAGTTAGTATATTCTAGAGTAGTTAGTATATTCTAAAATTAGATATTTTATATGCACATGGGTGGTTAGTTAGCATGTGTGTAGGATAAGGAAGTGGTGTAAGTTAGAAGTATCTACACTTTTCAGCATTTCATTAGCTATATATATGTGTGTAATGGGTGGAGTAACTTCCAAGCTTTTGAATATTATGCATTTTATGAATGGGAATAACTTGTTAAGCTTTCTCTCTCTATCTATCTCTCAGTCTCACGAATTCAGTAACAAATAACTGAGTTCTTCTCCTTCCTCGCTTATTCTCTCTAAATTCAACAAGGGCCTGACACAACTTTTTTTCATTTCTTTAACTCTTGCAAAGTTCTTTCCATTAAACAATCTTTAATTTCTAAAAATGACAAAATTTGGCATCCTACATATATTTAATCTTGGTAAGTTAATATGGAGAAAATATCCTAAACCATCTTATGTACTGTGTGCTTAAAAAAATAAATGGATAATGGAATCTGAAGATAGTTGACCATCAAAGCCAAAGACAGAAATGATATCCTCTGCATTTCGTATAATTCATGCCGATTTCCCTCCGTCTTTTAAGATCTCAGTTCTTCACCCTTCATCTTGATAGTGTTTATTTTTCTATCGGGTACTTTCATAAAACTCAATTACATCAATGTGATTCTTCACCACTTTCTGTTGTTATATTTAATCAGTTTTCTAAACTCATTTCGTTAAATAGAAATATTTAGTAATGGAATTTATTGAGAGAAATTAAAGTTAAAAATAATACCAGATAAAGTTATAATAATTTCTTCGGATGGAATTCTTTCCAAGCAGAAATTATAGAGAACAATTCCTACGGGACTTTTCATGCCTACACTTGATATATAAGATCACTTGCCTTTGTAAAAATACAAAGAAAAGTAATCTCATATTTTGAAACGGACGGAAAATTAGTTTTGATTTGATGTGAGACTTTATGCCACTGTGGCCTTCCGGCAGCTTTTCTTCTCCTATTTTTCCCTTCTTTCTTCCCCCTTACCCTTTTCTAAATCCTTGCAGAACTTGTCCTTCATCGAATGTTATATATTCATATCATTGTACAAAGTTTGGATGCTTAGCCTCCATATTTTAGCATTCCCTATCACTGTCATAACAGTTGAAAATTCATGTTACCAAAGTTCGTGATTAACTCTTCTGAGTAATTAAAATTCAACCATGAGCTCACTAATTCATGCTCCCAAACAGGACCCTAGACCAACAAATCAACCGGAAAAAGAAAAACAACAACAGTCCACTATGTTTAATCTATATTTGCTTTAAACAGAACACAAAATACAAACATAAACCCAAATCAGTATTATATATACTAAAACAAAAATCAATTTTTTTTCATGAATTATGATTTGACAAAAAAAATTTAATGATATCATTGACAACAACTGATCTGATGAAAGTGAAATTGCACACACCTGTAAGTGACGTCTCTCTGAGAACCAGCAAAGCTATGAGTATGTTGATATTCGTTTAGGTAATTGTTTGAAGCGTCCATCAAATGATCGGAAACAGCGCCCACGGCGGCGCTAAAAGGTGACGTTGGCGGAGATACAAAAGTAGTGATTTAGTAGAGAGAAAGAAGCTTGGCGGAAGATCGTGGGTGATCGGTACCGCAGATTTAGCAGTTGAATCGGAGGGGATTGTAATATTATGTGTTTATAGTGAGTGAGAGAGAGAAAAAGAGGAGAGAGAAAGAGAGGGGGTTTAATGGTTTGGTTTCTCCGCTCCTGGGTGCGAAGGGGAAGAGTGTCGGTGTGGGTCCACGGTTTGCAGTTGGGAATATCTTTGCGAAATAGAAGACGAATATGGTGGTAGGGTTGACATTGACCTCATCATGCCGTGTTGCACGGATTGGGGTCTAGATGCTAGTATGCTACTCCTTCAGGCTTCATTTACAAAATTAGAAATGCAATTAAATTTTTTAAGAGTAAAATACACTGACATCCCCTGTAGATAATTATAATAATATTCATCATCTTTCTAGTTTTTTAAGTAACAGTACCCAATCTACAATATGTAACATTCACTACCCCTAGTATGGTTGACCAACTAATATTTAAAAATATTTTTAATATAATGTCTAATACACCCTTCAAGTTATAATTTTTAATTTCTCCATTAAATATAAATTTGTATATCATAATTTTTACTTTACTTGATCTAATTAATTAAATTATGAAATTATGCAATAAATAACATAAAAGTCAAAAAATAATAAATATTCAATTTATCAGAAAATAAAGTCATACAATTTTTACTAATTTCTCAAATATTAAAATTTACATGATATATATTCAAAGATATTTTTGTAATTAAAAAGTATAATGTTAATACCCATAAAAATTACAAATTAACGCAATAAAATAATTGTTATTTTTTTCAAATATTAAAATTTACGTAAAACAAACTTATTATTACAATTAATCTTATTACTCATATAAAAAAGTATTAAAAATTATATTAATTATTTTTCTCATATATTAAACTAAACATAAGTCACACTTAAACATAATTATTTACAAAGAAAATGACAAATATTGTTACTAAAAAAAAGAAAAAATATATTAAAAGAATTTTTTTTACAAGATAGAGGTAGTAATAAATATAATTATATTATTTTATTTAACATTGCATAAAAATAACGCCAATCAGATACTAAAAAATGTAATCAAAATCATAAACATCCCAATTTTTATATATACTCAATAAAATTTAACATATAAAAATTATAATATGAAACTAAAATTCAAATAATATTTTTTTGTTGTTAAGCACCAAAAACTAAACTATCAATATACTCAATCACTCTAATTAGAATAGCTTCATTAATAATTTAATTTAAATTTTTTAATATTTGTATCACTTATCCAAAAATATGTGTTAATTTAACTAAATTAATTTTTATAAGTTACTAACAATTTAAATGAGATAGTTTTAATTACAAATAAAACTATAATTAAAATGTATCAGATTAAAAAAAAGAATAATTAAACACACACACACACACACATATATATATATATGTGTATATATATGTGTGTGTGTGTGTGTGTGTGACGCCCAAAATAGGTATATATCACCCATCTCGAGTCGCCAAATACATGGTACAAAATTCAAATACAACTTAATCTATACAACAATGTGTAAATACTTACATAACCTAATCTAAGAGTTTTAATAAGAATATTGTCATCCGCATAATATCCACACTCAATGGAGTCCTCATTACATTTATTGTCACACTATTTTATAGAATAGTAAGGACTATTAAAAAACAACCATCTCGGACCGGCCAATCCGGTTCTCCCACAAATCCCCAAATATATTCTCATTTCAAGAAGAACACAATGAAAGAAAGGTTGAACTCAACTAGCCCAAAGAAGAAATATTATGACTAAGATAATGCAGAATAAATTATCCTTAGCCTTCAACAAGATAACAACCGATAGAATACAATAGACAACAAGTTTTAGATCAACAACTCAAAGTGAATAAGCAATCCATCGGAGAGTCAAGAGAGCATAAAATCTACTATCTTCTATGATTTAAAAAGTTTTTCATCACTTTTATCGCTGAGACTCAGATTTATAAATAAACCACATCATCCCTGCACTACGACCAAGGATATTCATTAGTATCACGACAACAAATTATCCATGCACTACGGGCCAAGGATATTCGTGTATTCATCAATGGTCATGATCACGCCAACAACTCATCCCATCAATGCACTACTACCAATGAGGACTTTTACCACATCATTTGTAATATTACTACCATGATTATACCGAATAATCCTCGGTCATAATCATACCAAGTCCATCCATGCACTACAGTGCCAGATGACTTTCAACATATTATAAATATGAGGATGATGACAATGATATAAGAATTCAATAAAATAAGTTCAAGGATAAATTTGTAAAGATTTATAATTTAATTTATCCGTAAATCAATAACGCCCAAATTGTCAACACGATATCGCTTTGTGGAGTAAAATTCAAGAATGCTCGTAAGAATATTTTCATGAAAAGATATCGGATGAAGCGCAAATATCAAGGATATTCCACTAATTTCACGAGTATAAAGTCAAAACTTTAATCAACCGAGTATAATAGTAATATAAGAAACCGCAAATGGATTTTTTGCCGCTACGCAGTAATCCACGTGAGATGCATTATTCCAATGTAATAATAAAGAATGGAATAATGTAAGAATTTACCAGCGTGCATAATCCGCGACAAACAAAGTTATTCCAATGTAATAATAAATAATTGAACCAGTCACGCGTAATCGCATGCATGTGATGTTCCAACAGAATAATAAAGAATGGAACTGTGTCATGCGAATCCGCATGCATGTGATGTTCCAAATGTAATAATAAAAATGGAATAATGTAAGAATTCACCGGCGTCATAATCCGCATGCATGTGTTATTCCAACAGAATAATAAAGAATGGAACCAGTCATGCGTAATCCGCATGCATGTGATGTTCCAAATGTAATAATAAAGAATGGAATAATAGAAGAATTTCACCACGTATGCAGATTTCATATACAAAGTTATTCCAACATAATAATAAAGAATGGAATAATGTAAGAATTTCACCATTTATGCAGTTATTGTGATATACAAAGTTATTCCAATGTAATAATAAGGAATTGAATAACAATAGCTCTCTTCATGAATACGAAAGAAATAATACCCCCTTACTTAATATTAAACTAAAATAATATTTATACGAATACGAAAAATAATATCTCTTCAGAATATGAAATAAATAATACCCCTTACCTTAGAAGAAAACTAGATATTGGAATAGTGAGGTAGCAGACTTCTCTTCTTCTTTCTCTCTATAATTTTTCTCTATAATAATTACTCTATAGCTTTAGTGAATTGGTGAGAAATGAAGGAAGAATGAGCTTCTATTATAGGAAAATATAGTTTCGATAATTGCATGTTTTGGGGCTCAAAATATTACAGTATAATACCTTCCTCTTTTTTCTTCATTTTTAATTTAGTCATGCAAGTATTATCAAACTTGCACCACCTCCCCTAATAGTAAATCATGTGAATTAATAGTTCATTCATGTGACTCAATAGTATAATTATGTGAAAAAACTAATTACAGTATAGTACATTCAACTATACCTCCATTTCTAATTTAGTCATGCAAGTATTATCAATCTTGCACCAACTCTCCTAATAGTAAATCATGTGAATCAATAGTACACACATGTGAACACATAGTTATAAACATGTGAAATAATAGCATATAATTGCTTATTTATCCGATTAATTACCCGATTGGTCAATATAACCTCTAGACATCAATTATTATCGAAATAAATGTCGATTTCCACTAACACTAATAATCCCAACACAATGGAACTATCAATTTCATCTTTAATCGACACGAACTTATTCATCATTAATATTATAACTCACAATATTTAACAACCGTGTCGCTCCTGTGAAAGAGGGGCTTTCCGATAAGGATTTCTCCTTATTGCGCAATTAATTGACCAAACCTCTCCTCGATGTAACTTCTAGACATTGTCAATATTGCAAATAATAATATGAATAACTTTGTCGCCTCAATTATTGATTTAATAACATAACATATTATGCAGATGATATCATGACAATAATTGAATCAATAATATAGATATATGATGCAAGTGATTATCGTAGCAATAATTGAGTATAACCGAGTAACTTCACGTAAGCATCAATAATCAATACCGTGTGCTTCTTATGCAACCACGCCAGACATCGCATTTTCTTTACTACCGGTAGTTCAATGCTTTTAACGATGAATACTTTCGTCGTTATTTTATAAAAAGATAATCCGTCTGCTTTCTAACTACGACAATACTTCCGCCAGGGGGTCCACTAATGATTATGCTTAGTCGCATTTGGATATTCCCCGCAAAAAAGAATATTCCCCACCAAACGAATATTTTATAACAACTTGCATACTTTGCAAAATTTATAAATATTACCCACAACTATAACATTATATCAAATCCACACCATAATATTCAAAAAAATATTTTGAGAAATTTAAATATTTATTCATAAAATCTGGGGTCTCACAATATATATATATATATATATATATATATATATTTAGTAATTAAAATTTGATAAAATACAAGGATAAATATGTAACTTTATCTATTTAGTCAACCCTAAAAACTTGTAGGGGTACTAACTGTTACTTAAGAAACTAGCTAGAGGGGAGGTGAGTGTTATTATGATTATCTAGAGGGGGTGTCACTGTATTTTACTCATTTTTTAAAAGTATTAAATTTTAAATTAATATAAATATATTTAATTTTAATTGATATAATTATAATAATTATATAGTATATAATAAAAATTATTAATTACAAAATTTATTTTATTCTAAATTTTATAATTTATACTAATTTTAAAATTTAATATAGACCTTAAAAAATCAAATTATATCTCTAACTATTACCATTAATGTCCCACAAATAATGTTCTGTTTGATACTTATCTTAGTTATCTATTTATCAATATCTATATTATAAAGTGGGAGAAAGAAATGATAATTTTTTGTTATAATAAAAAAGTTAAAAAATATTGATTTTTTTATTTTACCCTTTAAAGTTTATTTATTCACTTATTTCTTTTTCTCTCTCCTATTATTTTTTAGTATTTTATTTTGGAAATTGTTAAATTCACAACACTTTTTGTTATTTTCACAACAAAAATGTCACCGTAGATGTATAGCGACGGTAAAAACCGTCGCTATAGAATCTATAGCAACACTTTGTTGTGGAAATAACAAAAAATATTGTGGATTTAACAATTCCCTTTTATTTTTTGTCTTTTAATACATATGTAGTGTGTGCCATTTAAATTAATACAATTAAGGTGAAAAGATTAGTTTTTATTTCATTGATTTTGTTTATATTTCGGAGGACTAATTGAATACTTGAGACTTTGTTTAAGGAATACTTATGTAACTTCTTATGTTGTTTCTTAACTAACAGGAAAATTAAATAGAATTAGAATTACAAGTTCTCCTAAGGACCTAACCTGGTTAATCAACAAGTGAGCTTAATGAACTAACAACAGTCTAGACACTTCAATTTTTTTTTTATTTTTTGTTTTTAACGATACCATCACAAGTTCGATGTTGTAAAGTGTAAACACATAATATATGAAAATAATAAGCTCTCAAAATAGGATCCGGATCCTCTTCATTTTAATTTGAAATGGAGAATCTTCATTTAAAGGTTTAGATGTAAAATTATTAAATCTAAGGTTTAGAAGCTGCCATCTCATTTAAAAACCACTAACTTAACTATTATTATTATTATTATTATTATTATTTTTATTATTATGAGCACTTTGTTATGTCCATCATTGTTTTTTTAATAATTATTTTATTATTATTATTATTTTATATTTTGTTTTTTTCTTCTTTTTTTTGGTGTGAAAGTTATGTACCTATTTTGTCTAAATATTTATTGTGTGGAGTTTTGTGATGACCACTTTATCATATTAAGGTTATGAAGGACAAAAAAATTATGCTACATAAATTTACATGTTCTTTAAATGTTGGTTATTTTATTAAAAAATTACATGAATTTAAAAATATTTCTTTAACAAATCTTAATATGTATGAAATAACTTAAAAGAAAATTAGTTTTTACAAGTCATTTAATTAATGAACGTAGCAAAAAAAATTAATATTATTTTATATGTAGTTTAACTCAAAATTGTAGGTTGTCATGTGTAAGTTATGATTACATGTAGTCATGTAAAAAAATTTGAGTAAATTACAAGTTATAATTTCTATTTTATTCTTCTCCTTTTTTTGTCCTTCATAACCTTAACATGATAAAGTGTTCATCACAAAGTTTCACTCAATAAATATTTAGACAGAATAGGTACATAACTTTTCGCACCAAAAAAGAAGAAAAAAAACATAATACTGTTATAAAATAATGTATGTCTAGATTCATATTATGGATGTCTAGGTACATGTAACTCGCATGTCCATTGAATTATGAAACTCATAACCTTTGAGTTTTGTAACCTATTAGTATTTATGTTAGTATTGATGTTATTATATCTATAAATAATAATATTTGTAAAGTGAATGATGTAGATATCAAAGTAAAAAGAGAATGCTCTTTTTTCTCTAATCTTGTTTGTTCTTGATTTTAGTAATATTTTATAACACGTTATTAGCACGACGCTCTACCCAATTTTGAAAAAAAAAGGTTCTCTCAACTCACTCACAATCGCTTTGCTTGCTGCTCGGGGCCGTGGGAAGTCGGCAACACTTGGTCTCGCAGTTGCTAGAGCTATTGTTGCAGGGTATTCCAATATATTTGTTACTGCAACAAGCCCAGAGAATGTGAAAACTTTGTTTGAGTTTGTATGTAAGGGATTTGATATGCTGGAATATAAAGGTATGATGTTCTATACTCTTGGTACTAAGTATTTTAATTTATGGTCTTGTTGCATCACGTCATCACTACTATAAGGTTTGTATCATGTATGGATTCTTCAAAATGGCATGGAGGGAGTAATGAAAAGGTATATGACACACTCTTATGATGTTCCTTTAAGGGCATACTTGCTTTAGAATTAGCGGAGTACCCATTTGAATGCATAAAACATCAACATACCATAAGAAATAGACAATGCATAAAACATCAACGTACCATAAGAAGTAGACTGATATTGTTATATATTTAATGTGTTGTGTCCCTACCCCTGGATTTATACAGAGATAGTAATATTAGTATAAACAAATAATCATTCCACATTCCAATTTTCCCACTTTGAAAGTGATTAGAGAAGGATAAATATTTTTATTGTCTTCTTATAAATTTATACTTAGTTATTTAATTTCTTACATATTTATATATTTATATAGATGTCAAATCTTATGAATTGGAATTTTTTGTCCTTAATATATATCGAGAAAGAATTATTTGTCATGGACTCTTGATACTGATATTCATATAAAGACAACTTTGGAGATATAATTAAGATTGACAAACATGCATCCCTGCAGGATCATGCAAAATCAATTATTTTTATTCGTCATCATCTCCATGAAAAAAAAATATTGATAGATATGTTAGAAAAATATTTACTATATTTCATGCCTCGAATATATGCTCAGTAGCAATATTGAGAGCGGAAGTTCTCAAAATATTTCCTGAAGCGATAAAGGAAATTATGTTCCTAGAAGTGACATTATGTCATCTAGTGGATGTACAAAATAATGAATTTTTGCTGAAAAACCAACAATCTCGCTTGACCGATTCTATTATATTCCCTGAAGTGAATGGAACCTCATTTGATAATCATAGAGGAAATTATGATTGTGGTTGTGGTTGTGGTAGTGGACGTGAAAAGAACAATCAATATAGAAAAGAGAATGTACCCATCGTACTCCTAAACATTTGGTAGATTTGTACCAACACTCCATAAAAGAAAAGGAAATGAAATTGAAATAAATTTTATTGATCATAATGATCCTGAAGATCCCATGAATTATTTTGACTTTCAAATGGAATGGAAATAACTAATTTTGATATCTATGGTTTCCTTGATGATATGTTGATAGAAATGTTCATATCAATTAATTATTTTTATTTCATTATATAATGACATTATAATAAGTAATTTTATTATATGTTTTATTTATGTTTCAAGTAATAAAGTTAAATTTATGTTTTGCATATATGAAGTTGTATGGGCCAGAAGCTCATAAAACTTAATTAAATGATATAAAAGAACGATTATTCATCAAATATAATTGAAGACTCTTGAAGAGTGATTATTCATCAAACTTAATTAAAGTCTCTGGAAGAGCAATTATAATGTTGTCAAAGGACACAAAAAATTGTATTGATGACTCTTTATATTCTTTTGAGACAAGCAGAAATTTGCTCAGCTTTAAGGATATATGTTATAATAGTTATTATATTGAAATCAATAACGAAGGCAGTGAAGCATTTCTTTAAATTACTTCAATATTATCGGGCCAGAAGCTCATATTAGAAAAACTGTATATTTTTTCTTCTGGGTTATATTATACTAAAATGAGAATAGTTGAAACAAATGTTAATATACACCAGAAGTGTGCAATATACCAGAAGTGTTCGGATCCAAATGTTTTTATGATTTATCATAATTATTTAGGATCAATAATGATGCATTGAATTATTGAAAATTCCCATGAACATCCCTTAAAGAACCAGAAGATTCCTTTACCTGTTGATTATATCAAAGTAAATTAATTACCAAACTATCACATTTAATTATTGTTATTTAGTGTTCATCTTTCTAAGAAAGAATTCAGAGTGATATTTTTAAGGTATATTTTGAGGATTATTATTTTAATAGTCTTCCCACCATTAGGGGAGAAAATTCGTTGCCTGGAGCACGACGTGAGATCATTGCCTGAAGCACGACGGGAGATTAATTGGAATATTTCAACGTTATTTAATCTTGATCCTTATACAAATCAATATGAACTAGAAGTTCAAAGGATAATTCATTTGCAATGAATTACAAATCAATTACCAGAATTATTCACCGATAATAAGAAAATAGTGATAGCTCACATTATAGCTGCTAATACTCTAGTAGAGATTAAAGTCCGGACAATCAGTTAATACAGCAGCAAATTGAATTAAAATCACACCTGAATCGTGGAAGATCTATCGGTGTTAAAAAATAAAATTTCCCAGAAGAAGAAAGTACAAGAAAAACAAGTTGCAGTTTATAAAGAGGCTATACCCATGAAACAGGCTACAAATTTTTTCGATCTATCCAAAAGTTATAAACAAAAATCTCCTGTAAATAAAACTCTTGAAGAGTTATCCCTTGAAGAGGACCAGGTACCTGAAAATAACGAGATCTCGATACATTATGTATATACATGAGACGTATATATTGAATAGAAATAAAATCGTTGTCGATAACATATTTTCATATAAAGTTGCTATGGATACTACCAGAAGTAATGATCATGTATATGAACGACAAATCGTTGATGAATGTAGAAATATTTGGCCAATGTGAAAAGAGGCGATTCAAGTAGAACTAAATTCACAAAGTAAACGTAAAATTTTTGGACCTGTAGTCCGAACACCTAAAGGTGTGATGCCTGTTGAATACAAATGAGTATTTGTACGAAATAAGAAAAATGAAATTATATGGTACAAAGCGCGACTTGTAGCACAAGGTTTCTCGTAGAGACATAGTATTAATTATAAAGAAACATATGTTCATGTAATGGACGCAATTATATTCAAATTTTTAATTAGCTTGGTAGCATGAGAAATTAATGGATGTTGTTACATCATATCTGTATGGATCATTATATAATTATATCTACATGAAAATCCCTGAAGGATATAAAATGCCTGAAGCATAAATTCTATATCTCGAAATATGTATTCTATCAAGCTACAAAGATTCTTAATTATATGAGTTAAAGCAATCCAAATGCATATTGTGGTATAATCGCCTGAGTGGATATCTTTTGAAAGAAGTATTTGAGAATAATCCAATTTGTGCATGCATTTTTATCAAAAGATCATAATCTAGTTTTGCTATTATTACTGTATTTATTCATGAAAGATCTTACTTCAAAAGAGTTGACAAAAATAACAAATTTGAGATGAAAGATATTGGTAAGACAAATTTTTGTCTTGCCCTACAAATTGAACTATGGAATTCTTGTTCATCAATCAACATACACAGAAAAAGTCCTGAAGTAACTTTATATGGATAATGTTAATCCTTTGAGTACTCTAATGATAGATTGGTCACTTGATATCAAGAAAGATCTGTTTTGACCACAAGAAAATGATGAAAAAATTCTTGGTCCTGAAGTACCATATCTTAGTGCAATTGATGTTTTGCTGTATCTTGCAAATCTCACACAACTTGATATAGCATTGCAGTTAACTTACTAGAAATGTATAGTCATGCACCAACTCGAAGACATTGTAATGAAATTAAACATATTTTACGTGAGACTATTGATTTGGGATTATTTTATCCAAAGGGTGGTAGAACCAAGCATATTGCACCAAAATTATTTTATACACATGAGCCCCAAAAGAATGACAATATTGATATCAAGCATATATGATCGATCATGTGATAATTTGGTTGATATATTCATCAAGTCATTACCAACTATGATTTTGAAGAAGATGGTGCACAATATTGGCATACTTCGACTTAATGATATTTTTACCATGAACAATGAAAATTCTATGTACTTATGAAGGGGAGTAAAAAGGATATGTGCTGATTGTACTCTTTTTCCTTCGCTAAAGTTTTTTCCCACTGGGTTTTCCTTTGCAAGGTTTTAATGAGGCAATCCCAAGGCATTAGAAGTTATACAAGAATATTGTACTCTTTTCCTTCGCCAATTTTTTTTTACACTGGGTTTTTATTTGGTAAGGTTTTTTTTTAACGAGGCATATTCTTAGAAAATTGTTACAAAAGAACTTCATCCATTCTGTATGAAGACAATATTGCATGTATAACTCAATTAAAAGGAGGATATACATCAAAGGAGATAGAACAAATCACATCTCACTGAAATTCTTTTTCACACATGACCTTGAAAAGTGTGGTAACATTGATGTTCAACAAATTCCCTCAAAAGATAATCTAGTAGATTTGTTCACCAAAGCATTACCAACTCCAACGTTTGAAAGATTGCGTCACAATATTGAAATGCAACAGCTGAAGGACTTATAAGGATATATTCATGAGGGGAAGCTAATACGCGCTGCACTCTTTTTGGTTAAGGTTTTTTTCCATTGGGTTTTTCCTGGTAAGGTTTTTAATGAGACAACTTTTCAATGCGTATAGTTATACAATAGACATCCAAGGGGGAGTGTTATAAAATTATGTATGTCTAGGTACATGTAACTCGCATGTCCATTGAATTATGAAACTCATAACCTTTGAGTTTTGTAACCTACTAATGTTTATGTTAGTATTGATGTTATTATATCTATAAATAATAACATTTGTAAAGTGAATGATGTAGATATCAAAGTAAAAAGAGAATGCTCTCTTTTTTCTAATCTTGTTTGTTCTTGATTTTAGTAATATTTTATAACAAATACAAAATAATAATAATAATAATAATAATAATAATAATAATAACAACAACAACAATTATAATAATAATATATTAGTGTTATATTAAATTAATGGCTAGAATTAGGTTAATGGTTTTTAAGTTTTAAATGAGCTGGCTAGAGTTAGGTTAGTGGCTTTTAAATGAGGTAGTTAGAGTTAGGTTAGTGGCTTTTAAATGAGGTGGCAGCTTTTATGCCTTATATATCCAATAATTTTAAATATGAACATTTAAATGAACTCTTTGTTTTAAATTGAATTGGAGAGGATCCAGATCCTTCAAAATAATAGTGAACATCAAACTTAAAATCTACTCTACGTTTGGATTGTAGGTATGAAAGTGAGAATGAAATGATTCATTCACACGAAACGAAAAACAAACAAACAAATGTATCGGGTTGTTCCATGGAATGGACTCATTTCTAGCAAATTTGTGAATTTTAATTCTCTAAGGAAATGTATGGGATGACTTATTCAAACAGAAATAGAATAGATCATTTCACTTTATTTCATTTCTTTCACTATTCTATTTTTTCATCAAATTTTATTCTTTCGATTCAAACGTATCACAAAAAATTTAAGGCTCAGTTTTAACAATTGTGTTATTACCTCATTAGCTTCTTTTTTTATCTTGAACTATATTGTTTTTTAATAATACTTCTCTATATTATATATAAAGGGAGAGAAATTAGGGGTAAATACTTTTTGATAAAGGTTTTGATAAAAAAAAATATTACGGACATTATCTAATTTCTATTCCAACTCTTTGTTCTAATCATTCCTACATTAGCTCCACAAAATATAACTGAGATAATAAGTTACACAAAAAATTTAGCTTCCAATATATTAATTGCACATACATAATATGCACTCAAGAGAACTAATTTTTCTACCTTTTTCAAAATTAGAGATACAATTTAATTTTTGAAGTCAAACGACGGTATATTAAACTTCAAATTGATGTGAATTTATTTAATTTTGTATAGTATATAACAAAAACTACTAATCACAAAATTTATTTCATTCTAAACTTAATATGTTATCGTTTGACCTTAAAAGTTAAATTGTATCTTTAATTTTGAAACGGATGGAGTATTATTTAATGTACTATGTTTCTCCATATATATATTAACAACAAAAGAATAAAGAAAAGAGTCGTGCTATATATTGTGGAACAGTTCTGCCGAATTACGATTACAACGTATATCATCAATATATGAGATTGGATATAATTATAAAATTAACTCACTGTATCAAATATATTGTAAAAATATTATCAATTAGATTCATCCACGTAACCAATAATAAAAAATCGACATGTAAAGTCGCAATATATATATCATTATCCTAAAGACAAAGGATCATGGTTATATGAAAATCTAAAGTTGTTACTCCCTTTTTCCGTTTGAACAGAGAAAAAAAAATTCACATAAAGATGTCTTAATTATGCAAGTTATCTGTGTGGTTCATAATCAAGTCCTTTGTGTTTTATTCTTGTGAACGTACCGTTGACAATAATTTCTGTTACAAAATATAAAATTAAATTGTTATTAATTTTTTTCTAAAATATATGAATAAAATAATTTTTTTTATATAAATATACAATTAACTGATTAAGTACTTCATTTAGTTAGTGGATAAGTTATGTCCTCGGTTTTTATTTCTTATTTTCAGTTTCTAGAATGATTATATTCTCGTGCCCAAAGATTTGATACTGGGCCTGAGCCGGTGCCTACGTAGTGTTTATTTGGAAGCCATATGTTTGGTCCTAATGCCTTGCACAAATTATCACTACACATAATTTATGTACATTAAGAAGTGTTTAAAAAGTGAAGCCATTTCTTGTAATCCAAATATATCAAACACCTTATCAACTTCCAAGCAGTGTTTCACCCGTAAAAACTGGAACCGGTCCACCTTTCGGACCAATGACCCTATTTTGGTCAAAAACCGAATTGTCCGTTGACCATCGGTCCAACCGGTAAACTTAGTTAATTGACCCGATTAACCCTTTTTTTTCAAAAAAAATAATAATATTAAAATTAACCACTTTTATTAATTTTGTAACTCATTTTTATTATATTTTAGTCCATAAAAAACAAAAAAAACTAAAATTTTATTAATTATTAATAATATATATTTTTATATATTAATAACGTTACAAGGTCAATAACGGATCATTGGACCAATGACCCATCCACCAGATACTTTTTCCAATTCAATGAACAGTCCCATTTTAAGAATCTTGCGGTTCCAAGGACTTTTGAAAATGTCTCCAAGAAACATATATTAAAAATGGTGGGTTACTTGTTCCAATCTCTCAAATCAAGATTTTTTTTGGTAATTTTCGTGAAATGACCAGGTTTTTGGAAATCCAAAATAAAGTTCAATTCACTGTCTAAGAGTATCATGCAGTTGGGTCTTTTTGAATCCATCTAAATATTATAATTAGTAGCACTCTATGTAGCATAGTCGAGACCTTATACACAGTCTTATAAATGTTTCACACTTGGTGCATTTGTTTTTTTTTTCTTTTCTCAAGGAAAATGATCCTCCAAAGTTAATTGAATCATCTCAAGAGCTTGTACCAAACATTGGAGAGGAGAGGGAGGGGGGGGGGGGGGGGGGGGCAGCCGTATAGGGGAAAGAACAAATGACAAAATTAGTGAATCACACTATTATATAAGTTTAGAAAATTACTACTACTTACATGAACAAACTACAAGCCATCTTCTTATAAGCTAGCTGCGCAATGCGCATTCATATATATATTAACCAACATTCACTAACTAACTAACTAACTAATTTTCTTCTTCATCAGTAACAAATTTTCCGGTCCCCGGATTCAATGCTGCGAAGAAGAAGAAGGCGACATTGAACAACACAAGCGGCTCAATATCGCTAATTGGAATTCCTGTCTCAATGTTAAGCTGTGCTAGAGCTCCCTTTCCTGTAATAATCTCTCCAATTAAAGAGAATGCAATTCCCAGTTGAGCCAATCTTCCCACAAAAAGCTCATTTGCCTTTGTGAATCCGAATAATGGACCTATAAATCATGCAAAACCCATGCATGTTCACATTTTTAATACAATCAACAGAAAAGAGATCAAACAAAATATGCATATATGCCCATGATCTAACACAAATGTGCTACAAAAAGGTTGGTTGGAACAAACGTACTATGGCAAACACAGAAACTAACAAAGAAAGTTAAAGATATATAGATAAGAACAAAAAATTTACATAGAAAACCTAAATCAAGAAGAAAATAAATCGCAGACTAGAGGCTGAATACAAATTGTGAAGGCAGTTAAAATTGAGAAGAAAAAAAAAAGATACCGAAACTCTAACTACAATAACATATATATAGTAAGCCTAAAAAATAATGGACCCAAATAACATAACAAGTCTATGGAGTTTTTCGGTTACCACCACTAGATGACATCTTTCTTTTCCTTCATATCGTCACAAAATGAAAGCATTTTCAAGAGAATTTATTTCCCTCAATTTTGTCTCGTAAGCTTGTCTACAGACCAGACATAATTTTCTTTTCTTTTTTTTTACTCTTTTAGTTAAATGCTAGTTTTAGAAGTATTTTCTGTTTTTCAAGAACATGTTTGTAGAGTTTTACCTCCTTCTTTAAGACCCAATGCTGATCTTAATCCTTTTCCAGGAGCAATGACGGCCTTTTCAAGTCCGGTGGCAGGGTCATCAACGAACTTGCCACGGTCACCCAAAGCTCCAATTGCTCCGAGTAGAGTGAAAAGGATGAAGAAGAGAAGAAGAGGCTCAGCTTCATAAATTGGAATTCCGGTTTCTAGATTAAGTTGTGCTAGAATTCCTTTTCCTGTTATAGCCTCTCCCAATATGGATGCCTGCAAATTTCAATTCCAGCATATATATATATATATATATATATATATATATATATATATATATATATATATATTAACATCACTCAGCTTTGTTCATGATCAATTTTGCAGTTAAGATCAAGACATGCCTTAGACTATTAGGTGAGTTAAATTGTTTTCGCATACGCGAAGTCCAAACAAAAGAACAAGAAAAGCTAAGATTTACTTCTAATAACCGGATGCAGTTGTCATATAATTTAGCATCGTTCAGGTTCTATATCCTTTTGATGCATTGATTGTAGAAAATGTTGTATTTTATGTTGGCCATAACAAAGTCCTAGAGTTAGAAATGCAACTTTACTATAATCAATGTAGTAACAAGCTATATAATTCATCATCTGTAAATTGATCATGATTTAAATACGGTCCCCTTCTCCATCGAATAAAAAAAACGAACTAAAGACGAACCAGCTATAGCAACGGTTTTTTGAGAAATAGCGACAATTAGAACCGTTGCCATAACTATGTCGTCGACTTTGTATGCTATAGCGACGGAAAAAATCGTCGCTATAACCAGTTCGTTTTTGGTTCATTCCCTATGGTTCGCTGGAAAAGGAGAACCGTATATATATAATTCATAATTGGTAAATTTTATTAATTTTATTGTGTCGTTAAAAGTGACGTTAAAATCAAATTTTTCGTTGCTAAATGTGTGTAGAGAAATTGTAAGGCAGAGGAAATCCTAATCAAAAAAATTGAATAAAACTTATAATGGAAGGAGATCTTAGGCGGTGTTTGTTTAGCTCTGAATGATTTAGCCTCTGATTCGGTCAGAGGCTAAATTTGTTTGGTAATTATTATTTTTATCTCTTAATACCTCTTAATCGATAAGATTCAAATCTAATTCTAAACCATCCAGAATTGCATGTGAAAATGAAACTACGTAGAATGTACTAGAAATCATAGTTGTACTAGGAATGGTCCACAAAATTGGGACAATGACATGGACTTTGTAATTTTTTGCGGGAGAGACTCAGCTTAATATACAAACTAGAATTAACCATTGGTTATTCTATTTGGTTGTGCGTGCATAATATTCATGTTGTCACTAAGAAAACTATGTTTAATTCATGTACTGTTTGGGACAAATTGTTTAGGAAAAACCAACAAATCATGTAGCTAGAACGTACTCTGATTATTTCCGGTAGGATTCAAGAGGGGTATGAAGAGGGTAGGAAGAAGAGAATTGAATGTACTCACAGCAAAGCCAATCATGGCTACACGACCAACAAAGAGCTCATTTTGTTTGGTAAAACCAATGCCTCCTGAGGTCCCAAATATACCATCTTCAACCTTGGGCTTAGGCGCGGCCGGGGCCTATATATATATATATATATATATATATATATATATATATATATATATATATATATATATACCCATAAATGAAAGAACAAACATTCTTCTTCATCAGATATATGATAATTAAATACATTATTAATGTCTATATAGCTAAATAAAAAGATCGAATTAATGTAAAGTACTAAATAAGTACGTACCTTCTTGACAGGAACAGCTTTAGCTTTGGATTTGAAGATAGCAAGGGTTCTTGATGTTGATGATGATGATGTCTTAGAATTATAAAGAGGGGGAGGAGGAGGAGGCAAACAAAATGGCTTGGGCCTAAGTGTTTGTAGTAAACTTGGCTCTGATCTTTTCAAATGATCAAGCGTATGGCTTGAAACAAAATTACTAGAAGTGAGCAGCATGCTTTGAGCCATATAATAAGAGATGAGAAATTAGATATATGTGTGTGTACTTTATAAGATATGATATGAGTTTTTGTTCAAAAAGGAGAGAGTGGATATATATATATAGGAATTATAAACTTGATGGTGGGTGTATAGAATGACCACGTCTTAGGGTTTCACTCCTTTTTTTTAATTTTTTTTCAAATTATCTTTTGTGGATTTATATATATATATATATATATATATATATATATATATATATATAGGTGTGAGTATTCTTTTGTGGCTCAAGTTATCACAATAATACAATATCACCTACCTCCGTCCTAAAATTAATGATAATTTTTTTATATTTTTATTTGTGTTTTATGCATATATTAAACAAATCTTTAATTATTATTTTCTAATAACAAGTTATTTTCTAATAACAAGTTTTAATATCAATTAACATAGTAAAAATACTCTCCCTTCTTAAAAAATTGTCGTTTTAGAAAAAAAAAATTGTTCTAAAATATTTGTCGTTTACAACTTTCTAGGAGAATAAATTATTTACTTTCTTATATTACCCATACCTTAATTATCTCATTGTCCCAAAAAATTTCAAACAAATTTTAATTGTTAAATGATAGTATTAAATGACTTTCTTAATTCATGTGTAAAAAACTTAAACGACAATCTTTTAGGAACGGAGATAATAATAATTTAATCTAAATATACGTATTTATTACAAATTATATTACGCTTTGAAAAAAATCAACAGTCAAATGAAACTGTGGGAAAACAATAAGGTGATGTTTGATAAAACTGAGTGTTAAGACTTGAACAGTTTCGACGTCTGAATAATATAGAGCATCTGAATAAAATTGTATCTGAATGAAAAAATATTGTTTGATAATTTTTTTTTTCAAAATGTCTGAATAACAATATTTTACCATTTTAACCCTCTGAACAAAAGAAAAAATATATAAAAATAAAACAAAAAAAGAACAACTCTTTTTCTCTCTCTTCATTATCACCATCCTTATATTTAGTTCAAAGGGATCCATCATATTGTTTTGAATATTAAAAGGGGAAAATATAAACTCATTCAGATGTGCCTCTAAATGGTTAAGCTTTAATTTTGTGTCTAACCGATTAAGAGACATTAAGAGACAATTATTTTTTACTAAATATATTTTACCTCTGACCGAATCAGAGGCACTCCAATTAAAAAGTGTTAAGAACTAATCAAACACACGCTAAAGAGTGCTTAAGCGATCATCTTTGTGTGAAAACAATAAGAGTGCTTAAGCGATCATCTTTGTGTGGTGGATGGTGATTATACTAACAACGATGATGGGATAGCCAAGTGTCATACCTCGGACCTTTGATCTCTTATCGCACTCTCAAAATGCTACTGCCAAAATGTTGGTCAATTTATTATCAGAGGCAAAATGCAAATGTAAAATGTTACTCAATTTAGGGATTGTTTAATTAGCACTAAATAATTAAATAGTTGATCGATTCAGTCATTCAGTGCGTTTATTTCAAATAAAAAATCGTCTGAATTGTTGAATCGGTCAGCCATTCAATAATTTGGGTTGAGTGGTTAAGCCCCATTTTTTTTGGTTGAATGAGCTAAATGATTTTTTTTTATACTCCCTCCGTCCCTATTTAATTGACGTTTTAGAGATAAGCACAAGAATTAAGATAATGATTGAAAAACATCAATTGTCTATAATACTCTTAGATAATCATAGCACAAGAGTTTAAAGTACTAAAAAAATAGGTAGAGTAATGAGGGATAATTTTGAAAAAATTATCATTAATTCTCCTAGATTTGAATAAACGTCAATTAATTAGGGACAAATAAAAAAACTCTAAAACGTCATTTAAATAGAGACGGAGGGAGTAATATTAACTATTGTATTAAGTAATATTAAATAAATTTATAACAATTTTGAATTTTTTTCAGATGAGTAAAATAATAAAAAAACTATTTATTCAGATGTTTGAGACATGTTAAACAATTTTGAATTTTTTCAGATGAGTAAAATAATAAAAAACTATTATTCAGATGTTTGAGACATGTTAACTATCAAACAACTTTTTTCATTCAGATTCAAAATCAGCTCATTCAGATTCAGATTCATTAAATTTTTATCAAATATCCTTTTAGTATCGTTAGAGCATTAACAACAGTTTCCCTAATTAATTCTTTATCCCCAATTTTGAAGATTGCATCAACAAATTATTATCCAACAGCTTCCTTATCCTTGTTTGACTCTCTATTTTAATCCCTATATAGGATTTTATTCTCCAGAATGAGGGAGTCAAAAGACCATTCTCTATATATACAAAATGATAGTTCACACCCTTATTTAAGTGGACAACTCATCAATCATACACATCTTAACATTTTTTTACTACTTTATTTTCAAATTATAAACTTAATATTGACTTATATTTTAAAAATTAATTTCAAACATATTCAAATTTAAAACTCGATATAAATTTATTTAATTTATGTCAATATAATTATAAATATTATAAACGTAATAATAATTATAAAATTTATTATTTTCAAATTTTAAATGAATCATATTAAATTTAAATTTAAAAACATCACAAATTAACTTTTTAAAAGTTAATATTAATCTTTTGTACATTTGCAACTACAATCCATTCAATACTCACTTCATAAATTACTTAAAATATAAAATAAAATAAACATTATTTTACAGTGAAATATAATTGATAAATTATACTCACTCTTTTATAAATTATAAGATTATTATTAATTTGATATTTTGGCTATTGGAAATTTGAACTTTTAACTTTTAAATTTTAAATTTCATTATTTAAGGAATCAATATAAGGAACATGTTGGGTACATAGTGAAAAAATTGAATCTCTATTTTGCAAATGACCCAATAATATTGTAGAGTAGAAATAAAGAAAAGAAAATTATTACGAATGCTCTTAGAGGTTAGTCTACTGCATACACATTAGGTACGTAATTTAATATAAAAGAATAAGACAGAGAGAAAGTGAGACGGTAAGAAATATGAGTGTGAAAAAAAGAAGTAAGAAAGTAAAAATATAATTATATTAACACTAAAAAGTAGATTTTTTTTGTCCCGCTTTATAAAATAGAAAATATTTAAAGTTCTCAAATTAAATATAAAATAATATTCAAAATTTATTTAAAAGTATTTAAGGAAGATACACTATCATTAAAAAAAATCAGTGTACTTAGATAAGGTCCATTATCAATTAAACTAAAAATTTATATATATTATTCGTCAGTGTATTTACGTAACACCCATTATCAATTAAACTAAAAATTTATATATACTATCTCATCTACTATAATTTTTAAAATTAAAAAATAAAAAAGACATCATAGTGCCTATTGGGCAAAAAATTCTGCAGGTTTTAGTGGGACATATCATTTCTCGAGTCCTCTACACAGATATTTTTATTGGACCAGATTATTAGATATTTTCATTTTTTTTTCTTATTTTTGTTTTTTTTGTATATAATTTTATTTTTGTATATATATCTGAATTACATTCAAAATACTATATTCTATAAAAATTTAATTAAAATAAATACTATATATTTTTTGAGAATTACAAAGAAAAAAAAAATTAAAAACATCTAATAATGCGATCCAATAAAAATGTCCGTGTAAACTTATTGTTTTCCTTTAAATTTTGTTCACAAACAATTGGGAAAGAGGATGCTTGCCACTTGTCTAAACTGTATTTGAGACTTGTCACAGTCAGAAACAGACGTCAAAACGCCTAGAATCATCCTGGGTTTTGGGCTGGACATTTATATAAGGGTAAATCTCACAAGCTAGAATTTGGGCTGATAAAGCCTATTTTATGGGAAGAATTACATTTATTAGTACTTTTTTAGAAATAATTATAAAAATTATACATCTATAAAATAATTATAAAAATATTACACTTTTTTATATTTATTTATAATAATAGTGCAATTAGGATTCCTTAATTTAAGGGATTAGTATTAATGGTGATATACTAAATCTGTGGTTTTTTTTTTTTTAAACGTCTTTCTTCTTCTTCCTTCTTTTTCTCCCAACTCCCATATCCATTGTTCCGTATTTCTCTCTCTAAATCTTCTTCTTCTTCTTCTTCTTTTTTTCTTTTTCTTCTTCTTCTTCTTCTTCTTCTCTCTCTCACGCGAAATCTTCTTCTTTCTTTTTCTTATTTTTCTCCCAACTCCCATATCATTTGTTCTGGTATTTCTCTCTAAAATCTTCTTCTTCTTCTTCTTCTTCTTCTTCTTCTTCTCTCTTCCGCCTTACTATTTCTCTCACTCCTCTCAAAGCCACTCGTCAAATCGTGACCGAATCTACTTCTTCTTGATTTATGGAGTTTTTGCTTTAGTAGAACCACTCCTTTTTGGAACATACCATGCGATATGTATACATGGTTGAAGTGATGTTGTCATACTTTCGAGTTTGTACTTCCGGCGACATTCTACATTTATGTTAATTTTTTTTATTAAAGGAATTTTTCTTTATCTCTACGATTTGGGTTATTTCATGATAGACATCATTTAACAACATAATATTTGTTAAAGTGGATAATTATTTTAAAATTGTTTAGACTCTTAACATATCTATCTCCGCTTTTGAATGATCATGATTGTCTCATCTTCATTTTGTCATTTTACTACATCAGATCATATACCGACACAAGATCAATTTATGGGGGCTTGATGTAATCTTTACGTTGTAGCTTCAAGTAATAAAAATAGATACTATCATATAACCTGTTTGGTTACTTCGCATTATGTTTTGGTTCATTTATTGGCTTGAAATTGAATACCATTTTTGTTACCTTGATTTGATATTTTGGTTACTTTTTTATGTTGTTATGGTTACTGCAGTATTTTCTTAGTATATATGGTTAACTAAACTGGTTTTGGTGTACATGTTGTTTATGTATTGGTTACCATTAAAAACATGTTTTGTTCTTATCATATAAATATTTGGTTACTTCTTTTAGTATGTTTTTTAGTTCTTCGTTATTTTCCGATTTAGATTCTATTTTTGTTTCTTGAGTTGGATTTTGTTTCCATTCGTGTTCCCTCAATTTGGGATTTTGGTTACTTTTTTTATGTTATTTTGGTTACCTTGTATTTGTTTAGTATACATCGGTTGACTAAACCGGGTTTGGTCTACATATTTTTTTTGTGTTGGTTACCATTAAAATATGGTTTAGTTCTTTGTCATATAACTATTCTACATACTTTTTTAGTATGGTTAAACCATGTATTTTCTTAGTATACATTGATGTATTATTTTTGTAAATTCCTTCAGATATCTTCTACAAGGTTTATGTTCTTCTAGTTCTACTTTCATTTCCACAAACACATCCTACATGGGCTCTCTATTCACTAATCCCAATGTATTTTTCTTCCTCCCACAGGTTCATAATGTAGAAGTCATTTCTAGAGAATGAGAGCAGCCATGAAGAAGAAAGTAGCAGCAACCAAAAAGCTCAAGTTTCAAGAAGATTTGTACCAGATTTTGATTTGTTCGATTGTCGTTGTCTTGTCCTTCTGAATTGTGTTTCGTTCTTTGATTTTTGTTGGATATCCATAACCATTTGTTATGGTTAGTGAGTATGTAATGTTTTATTGGAGCTTATGTAAATGGAATTACATATTTGATTATATAATCAATTATTTGACATTGTTTGCTGGTTCGTATTAAGTTGTGTCTGATACATTATTTGAAAGGTGCAGTTGGTAACCAAACATGCATGTAAGGGTATCCATTTTATTTTCTCGGTAGTAACTCAGAGATAATTACAAACTCAGATCGTGACATATATCAAGTGTTAAATGTATATGAGAGTATACATGGGTTGCTTAAACTAGGTTGGATATACAAAGTGTTGTTTATTTTGGTTACCATTAAAACATGTTCGTTACTTTTCATATAACTATTTGGTTACTTTTTATTTTGTTTTGAATTCTTTATTACCTTATGGTTTGGCTACTATTATTGTGCCCTCGATGTGGGATTTTGTTATTGTTATTTTTATTCGTTAATATATAATTGTTTAGTATACATGGATTGCCTAAACCGGGTTTCATTACATAAAATTTATGTTTTGGTTACCATTAAAACCTATTCAGTTACTTATTATACAATTATGTAGTTCTTGCTTTTATTATGTTACATTATGGTTACTTTTATTATTAAGTAAGCGGATAGTTACAAGCTTGTGTCGGGACAAACATCAATCGTTAAATGTACATGCGAGAGTTTTTATTTATATATATGGTTACTTATAGATCTCATATTAAAATAAAAATAGTTTGAGAGAGGTGCAATTGGTATCCAAACATGCATATAAGGGTAACCATTTTAGTTTTGTTAGTAACCAAATAATTAAAAACTTATATCGAATGTTATCAAGTGCTTAATGTATATGTGAGGGTTCCCATTTATCTAAATGATGGATACTTTTAAATTACATAGTTATAAAAGTTATTTGGAAATGGTCTACATGCCGGTTGGTAACTAAATATGAATATAGAGGTAACCATTTTATTTTAGATGGATAACCAAATTTATATCAAAATATTTCGAAACGAGTTACCAATTGTTCAATGTATATGTTTACTTTATATTGATAACTCATGATGGAATCAAAATTAAAATATTAATCAACATCAATTTTGATTCTTTGTTCACCATCAAAAATGTTACCAACCATGTGGTTAATAGTTACTAGCGGAGAAAAATTATATATTCACGTAAACAATTAAATTTGTTGTATTGATTCTTCAATAGCCATTATCTAACAACCGAATAAACATTGTAAAGTAACCAAATCAATATTGACAAAGAACTAAATTACATAATCTTAGTAACTGAAAAATAAACCAAATTTTTACATGCAATTTTGAAGGCCTAAATGATGGAATTCGACCAAAAAACCCTGCAGTTCACCAGCAAAGCTAGTGACTTTTGATCGTTGACCCATTTCCAATGAAATTAGGATCTAAAAACGCCAAAATTCGACACTCCAAACTTGACAGAAATTGTCAAATTCTCACTGCAACCAAATAAACATTATACTGTAACCAATTAAATAGTATACAACAACCAATATATATAATCAGATTAGCAGTTGTATGAAGGTAACCAATGTATTCAATGAGTAACCACCAATATAAAAGAAACAATTATAAAAGCTGAATAACGGATAAAAGTAACCAAATAAACACCTTACGAAGATCTAAATACATATTATACAAAGAACCAAGATATATGTAATTAGTAGTCAAGATTATAAAAATATTTTTACATTCATTTTACAACCAAAATAATCAAGAATGACTTTGTTACAAATTAAAGACTAACAGATGTATGAAGGTACTACCAATGTAGTTAATCAAGAACCATCAATATAAAATAATCACTATAAAACACAAAGAATATAATGCAAAGAACCATGATAATATTACACAAGAACCAAGTCAAAGATTATATACTTAACCAAATCCAAATTAGACAAAGAACTAACATATATTTACTTAGTATACACAAGATAAATACATTCTGCATTGCATTTTATAGTAAAAAAACAACTAGTATAATTTGTTTATTACCAACTAAAGGCAAACTTTTGTAAGAATGTAACCAATGTAGCTAACAAGTAACCATTAATATAAAAAATATAAGTAGAAGTGTACATTAATATGCTTCAAAGAACCAATATTACAATAACTAATTAATCATTACAATAATTAAGTTTGCATTAATTACCAAGAACTCAAGTCAAGATTAGTTAATAACCAAGTCAAGACTATAATTTTACAAAGTAACCAAGTCAAGATTAACAACAGTATAAAGGTAACCAATATATATAATCAGATTAACGATTGTATAAATATAACCAATGTAGTCAATAAGTAACCACCAATATAAAAGAAACAATTATAAACTACAATAACATTATCAAAGAACCAAATAAACACCTTACAATGATCTAAATACATATTAGTCAAGAACCAATATATATGGTAATATTATTTGTTAGCTTATGATCACGTAAAGTAACCAACTCAATGTCGACAAAGAACTAAACTACATAATGTTAGTAACGAACATGAACTTGGGGGTAATATTATGCAAGAACCATTGCAATTTTACACAAGAACCAAGTCAAAGATTATATACTAACCAAATTCAGATTAGATAAAGAACCAACAATTTAGTAGAAACAATATATACGGTAATATTATCAAGTAGCTTATGGTCCGTAAAGTAACCACCAATATAAAAGAAACAATTATAAACCACAATAACATTATACAAAGAACTAAATAAACACCTTTACAAAGATCTAAATACATATTGAGCGATAAACTAATATATATGATAATATTATCAAGTTAGCTTATAGGTCCTAAAGTAACCATCACAATGTCGACAAGAACAAACTACATAATGTTAGTAACTGAACATGAACTGGGGTAACATTATGCAAGAACCATTGCAATTTTACACAAGAACTAAGTTAGCATTATTATATACTAACCAAATCCAGATTAGATAAAGAACCAACGATAAGCAGGAAGGTAACCAATGTATTTAATAAGTAATCATTAATATAAAAAATATCAGTAGAATAATGTTTAAAATTATAAAGCAAGCATATAAACATTATACATCAACCAAATTAATAATAAACAGTAACCAAATCAATAATAAAATAAAGAACTAATTTATATGTATTTAGTAACTAGAGTATAAAACATATTTTAAAATGCATTTTGCATTCAAAACATTCATTATTCTGACTTTGTGACCATTTAAAGAGCGAAAAAAGTTGAGAAAGGTAACCAATAGACGAATACGTAGTAAACACGGGGTAACACTATGCATATAAATTGAAAACTCAAATACCTCGGTATACAAAATTGTAACGAATCAACAATCGGCAAATCTGATCAACAATCGACTTGAAGTTGTTGTCGATCTTTTATGTTTTTCTTCGATTTGAGAGTTGCGTCATGACAAGAGATTTCTTCTTCTCCAGTAGATACGTCGTTGATCCGTTCTTCTCCGATCTCGGAGTTCTTTATCGATCTCGGCGCGTCAGTCATCGACAAAAAAAATTCGCCTTCTCCGATCTCAAGATGTCGCGCCAGAAGATTTGGATTTCTCCAATATCAAAGTTGCGTGTTCTGTTCAGTTGCTTAAATGTAGGAGCGTGTTCTGTTCAGTTGCTTGAATATAGGACTGATTTTATCAATTTTATATTGTGTTATTTTATTTTTGTAATTATGTTGTGTGTGTTTTATTTTTATAATTATTTTCTAATTGTTGTATATTAGTGTTAAGGACGCTATTTTATGACTAGTTCTTCAGTCCAATTCAAAGTTTTCTGATCCAACATATGATGCCCATTCAGGTGTATCTTTTACCACCGGCCCACTAGATTAGTACTTATAAATTTCAAAATTTTATTTTATCAATAAATGCCTTGTTTCGAAGTAATTGTTTAATTATGAAATCATACTCTTTCGGTTCTAAAATTAGATTTTTGAGGTTAAACACGACATATTAATTTTTAAAATTAGTATGACTTATAAAGCTTAGAATAATATAAATTTTATGATTAATAAATTTTATTATATATTATACAATTATAATAATTATATCAACTAAAATTAAATATATTCACATCTATTTGAAATTTAATATACCGTCGTATGATTTCAAAAGTCAAATTGTATCTCTAATTTTGGAACAGATGGAGTACTATTTAAATAATAATAAAATTTTACTTAAACTTCACATAATTATATTTCATTTAATTAATAGCAATAGATTGAAATTAGGAAGGATGATCATCAATATAAAATTATTTCATTCTAAAATTATATTATTTAAAGTAATAATAAGTTTATATTTAACTCAACTAATCATATTAATATTTTATGAAAAATAATATATATTGTGACATATTTTATTACGAGTTACGTGAATAAATTTAATTAATAATATTTTTTCGATACATTTAATAAAGCAGATTAATTTTATAATATTATTCAATCATATGTATTGATATACATAATATCACAACCGTAATTTGACTAAAATATTAATTATTTTTTTTGTCTTATTATATAGCATAGATACAAATAAATATGTTTGTTTGGTGGCTAAGTGCGTTGATCTATATGATTGATATTACCTTTTGAGGATGGAGAGAGTAGTAAATAACATTAAAAAAATACATAACATATCATTTAAAATGATAGTTTAGACCTCAAATTTAAGATTCAATATTTATTATTAAGGGGGTAAATGAATCGAGTCAAACTAAGTATTGAGTTGTTCAGATTTGGTTTATAAAATTTATCGAGTATAAAATAAGATTTAATTGAGGCTCGTTTAGCTACGTAGTCAAGCACGATCTTGAATCGAACTCGGGCAGTTTGAACTTTTGGAACGAATATGATCCGAGTATCAATAGAAAATTATAATTTGAGAAGGTTAGAGTAATTTGTCGAACTTTAAAATTTATTCATATTTAAATCATTTATATTTCGAATCGAACTTGAATCGAATTTTTAATAGAACGAGCATAAATTAAACCCGAACTATTTACTCATTTTAGAGTCTTAGTCGTTACTCAATTTTTTAGATGCTTCAATCCAACGGCCAGAGGACAGAAAAATCAAAGTAAAGGCCTCTCTCTTTATGAACCTCTTCTTAGCCGAATCAAAAATTCTAAGTTGACCTCATATCCATTTTTCATGTTTAATTTTCATGTTTATCTAGAAGAACTCTAGCCAAATTAGCAACAAACAAGCGGTTGTGGGGTCAGGGGAAAAATTGCATTTTTATATGCCCATAAATATAATTCATCCTCACAATTCTGTATAATAAATAAATAAATGTAATAAATACCAAACAGTATAAATACTAGTACTTAATTTCCATCATCCATAGGCGGGAATAAAATCAGCTTAATTTCAAAAAAATATAATATACAAAAATAATTTAAAATTTAAAATTAATATTCCACTATCTCATTATAAAAAAGCTGAAAAGTGGGACTACTATTATTCTATTATTAAAGGTAAGCCTCATTCTTCACTTCCAATACTCCACAGTCCACACTCACATGCTCTACAGCTCTATACCCTTTTTATATTTGAAACAAAAGTAACAGAAGTACCTCATTATATCTGTAAACTTGTGGGTTCTATTATCTGAAATTTCACTGACATTCCACAGATCTTCAGACTTCAGCAGAGCTGTTTTTAATTTTATTTTTATTTTTTTATAAAAAATAATTCTTTTGCAAGCTGAAATCTGAAACCCCAACTCATAATTTGTTTACACATTAATTTCTGGTTTCCCATCTGATCTCTGGGTTTGTTTCTTGTCTCCATTCAAAGGTATTGATTTGGGTTTGTTTCTTTCTATCTGTTTTCTTTTTTTGTTTTTATTCTTTTGGTGTTATATAATTCTCTCTCTGTTATGTGTTTATTTTTTCAAATTTCAAACTGTTAAAGTGATTTTCTACTGCTTAATTGTGATGGGGAGCTCAAAAATTGAATCTTATTGAATTGGGTTTTCTCGAATCTTGAGGTCAATAACTCAATTATGTTGCAAGTCACTGTTCCATTGATTCTTGATTTTTATTATTTATTTATAATTTTAATAATGAATGGTTGGGGCTTTTAGAAGATTTGATTGATTTTAATAAGATGGGTGCTTCTTACTTTTTGATTCTGAGTAATTTGTTTATGGTATTTCTGAGCTTTATAAAGGTTTAATTTTTATCTCTCTCATTTGTTGATTGAACCTGGTTTATCCCTTCCTCATCCGTGTGTAATATATATGCTGTTTATAATTTGTTTACTTTTTAAATTTTCCTCCATTCATGTGTTATTGGTTTTAAAAGTTGTAATTTTGTTGTTGGGTTTGGAACTTCTGATGGTTAGTGGAGTGGATTTGAAGCAAAGCTGAGAGAATGATAAGCCAAGTCACCTTTATTGTTGAATGCCTAAGATTCCGGATATTACATGTTTTATTGTCTTCTTTATAGAGTTTTAAATGCAGTTCTGTTACCACCTAATGTGAAGCTTATTGTAGAATTAATGCTGGTAGAGTTTGCACTTTTATGCTTTGTCATTTGATATTTGTCGTAATATTGATGGACATAATAATATGACTTCAGATTGACATTGTGATGCATTAGCGGGGATTTTGGTTAGTCATTCGGATGGAAAAGAGGAGCTGGTTATGGAAGAAGAAATCTTCTGAGAAGAGCCCTTGTGACACTGACAGTTCAGGGTCAATATCTTCACATTCCGAGAGATATTCTGATGAGCAGGTATGTGAACAACACTTAACCCACGTTATTAAATCATGATAACCATTAGCTGATTGAAGTGCTAAATAAATGTTCAAACCTGGTATTATTGTGCTTCTCAAGCTCGCAGTTCAGATTTCTGTTTATCTTTTCCTTTAAAGTTTTAAGCAAGAATATAAGTTTTAACCATGAAAATGCTATGTATGTGTTTTGTTTTAAAAGAATTAGGATGTACTTGGTCAATTACCCAAATGAACAAACCGTTTCAAGTTTGTAAAGAAATTCTGCTCTTGGTAGTCGATCAGAGTCGGCCTATGAGGCAAAGACCTAGACAAAATGAACCCAAATTATGCTGATCTTGTATGTAAAGAAGGGAAAATGGAGATTCGACAAGTACTTAATGCTGCTATCATATTTTATTTTAGCATGAACTATATGCTTTCCCCAATAGGTCTTAAATGAGAGTCTTTTTACCTCATAGACTCTAGTCACTCCATAGAACCTAAAAAAAGTTACAAGGAAGTATTTATCTTGGAATGTGCTTGTTTTGTGTGCAAAATGTTACAAATTCAAATCCTGTCATTTCTACCTATTACTTCTCGATTGAGCAGGAACCAGGAATAATTTGAGATTGATTAAAATTGTTAAAAGTGTTATATTTTCTGGTAAGAAAGCACTCTTAGCTCACTTTGGTAGAACGTGGGTTTCCAAAACCCATTTGATGAGAAACACAGAATGATAAAGGAAAGGAATATGAACCTTCTTGGGAATGAAATTATACTTCCTCCCCTATTCCTATTGACAAAAAAATCGAGCTGATTGATGCGCTTGTGTGTTTCTGAGTCAAGCGCTGGTATCCTATGTTGTAGATTAAGTATTTGAAGACAGTAATTTGGAATATGCTTCCTTCAACAAATTTCAGAATTCAAAAGAGAGTATTGTGTGTTCACCGTGACGAACTTATCCAGCTTTTCAATAGAAAACTTTTCTTATCCTTATTGATTAGGAGATTTTAATTTCTTAGACGAAGGAGAAAGAGTTTTGCCAGGCTTATGAATAACAGTTGCCAAATGAGTGAATGTTTCTTATTCTGATGTCATGTAAAATGGATTTTCTTATGTGTTCGATGGTTGGCCTAGGATTGGGTTTTAGCTCTTTTTAGTTTCCTTTAAAATGACCAAAACTTCCTTTTTTATTGATGTTTTACAATATTGTGAGTGAATGCCTATTTTTATGAAAATTTAACCCCTCACACCCTAAAACTGTCCCATGAGTTGTTAAAGCGTCATATACATTACTATAGCTTATTCTATTGCAATAAAACATTTTGATTAATTTTCAGGATTAGTATAACAAATAATCCTATAAATGACATTGTTGGTATACTTTACTAATCATATAATTAAATGTCATTCATGAGGAGCTGAGGCACTTAGGTACTATTGTTAATTATGACATAGCATAGGAACATTCATAGAATACTTCTATAAATATCATGTTCAATTCAAAAATTATAACTTCCAAGGTTAGTTGACAATTAACATTTACTAAGTAGACATAAATAATTGTCTGCAATGCATATATTCTACAAGAGCTGAAGAGTACAACTCTTTACCGAATCTTATTATACAAATCTTGCACATGTAGTAAATAAATTTTCAATCTGCATTGTAGCCAGCATTATAGGCATCAATTTGGTATCCTTGTGCAATAGAGTTTAATCCTTTGATGTGCATCATTACAATTTCCAAGCACAGGGATGTGCCGATGAGGTCTTAGCATAGTGGTTAAGACTGAAGTGTTGTGACTTTTAGGTCTTAGGTTCGATTTTCACTTAGGTGAGTTTATTTCTTCCTTATGTAAAGTGTGTTTCCTCCTTTATGTGAGGCTTGTTTAGTTTGTGAGTTTATTTCTTCCTCTTCTAGTAAGGCTTGATTGGTTCTTGATGATGTACTTGATTATGAATTATATTGTACTCTCCAAAAAGAGGGGCTTCAAAAAAAAAGGCACAGGGATGTTTGATTTTGTAATGCATTTTTCGCAAAATATCAACAGCCTAATTAATGGAAATAAGAACAACCAATTGTTGGGGGAAACTTTAGATTGATGTTTTTTTATTTTTGGTGAGCCACAATATTTTTTATCCTTATGAGTTCTTTCCTTGTGTATCATTTCTTCTTTCTTTTTCTTTGTACAGGAGACACTGAAGGAATCTCCAAATCATCACCCTCAATCACCAGAAGTCACCTCAAAAGTGGTAATCCCAAATGGAGAAGTTAATGATACTATTAATATTCTGACAGAGAAATTATCAGCTGCTCTTGTCAATGTTGGTGCCAAAGAAGACTTGGTTAAGCAGCATGCTAAAGTCGCTGAAGAAGCTGTTGCAGGTTTGTCCTGTAGTTTTGATTTTGACGGTCAATACACTCGCTTTTTTCCGAGGTTCTAATGATGCCGTATTAGAACAGTCATAACCTATGCAACCATGGAATGTTTCACACTTTTACTCCTGTAGAAGGAGCATTTTCTTTTAGAGCATGTTTTGTAGATTGCTACTTTGACAATTATGGTGAAGCTTTGGCTGACCTAAAACGATATCTATTGTTTTTCGATTTTTGACATTCTACAGTTATATCTATTTCAAGTCCCATTTATTTTCGTGTTTACTTTGTAAACTTCTAGGCTGGGAAAAGGCAGAAAATGAGGTGGCCATTCTAAAACAACAACTTGAGGCAGCAGTTCAGCAAAACTTGGGTCTCGAAGTTAGAGTGAACCATCTTGATGGTGCTCTCAAGGAATGTGTCCGGCAGTTAAGACAATCAAGAGAGGAGCAGGTGCATAGAATTGATGAAGCTCTGGCAGAGAAAACTCGTGAATGGGAAACAACCAAAGTCAAACTTGAAAACCAGCTTATTGAACTCCAGAACAAAGCAGAGGCGGTTGAAGTTGAAAATCCTGCTTCTATTGATCCTAGTGTTTTTCTTAAGCTCAAGTCTTTGGAGAAGGAAAACTCTGTCCTCAAGCTTGAACTCCTGTCTCTATCTGAGGAGGTTGAAATTATGACCATCGAGAGAGACTTGAGCATGCAAGCAGCGGAAACGGCTAGCAAACAGCAGTTAGAGAGCATAAAGAAGGCGGTGAAGCTTGAGGCTGAGTGCCGAAGGCTGCAAGCTGTTGTTCGGAAATCATCATCGGTTAATGACCATAAGTCCCCAGGTGCTTCGTCCCTTTCTGTTGAGTCTCTGACTGATAGCCAATCTGATAATGGTGAACGGCTTAAAACTCTAGAGATCGATACTTGGAAGATGAGTAGAGTGGAAACGAACGGATGTGAGCCAAGCTGCTCCGACTCATGGGCATCAGCCTTGATTGCCAAGCTTGATCAATTCAAGACTGAAAAAACTTCAACCAAAAATCTCACATCTTGTTCTTTGGACATCGATATCATGGATGATTTTTTGGAAATGGAGCGACTTGCTGCACTACCCGAGGCAAAGAGCAAAACCTGTGATGCTGAATCAGAATTTGTTGCTTGTGAATCAAATAACGTAGGAAACTCATTGAGGGCTGAACTTGAAACCACGAGTCAACACGTTGCCGAATTGGAAGATAAGTTGGAGAAGATGGAAGCAGAGAAAACAGAACTGGAGAAGGCCTTAAATGCAAGTCAAGATTCTATTCAAGAATCAAATGCTCGGCTAACAGAAACTGAAACCATGTTGGAAGAGCTGCAGAAGGAGCTTAGTTTGGTGAATGAATCGAAGGAGTTGCTTGCGATTCAACTTGTTGGTACGGAAGTAGAGGCCCATACTATGTCTACAGAGGTTGATACATTGAAGGCAGAGGTTGTAAAAGAACGAAGTTTATCAGCTGAAATGGTAGTCAAGTGTCACAAATTGGAGAACGAGCTAACTAGAAAAGCCCAGGAAGTTGAGCTTCAGAAAACTACAAGTTCAAACGGTGAATTGAAAGTAAAGCAGGTCAGCTCTCACCGACTTACACTATACTTAAATTACATTACACCTTTATTGCCCATCAGCGTCATAATGCATGTAATGTTGCTTTTGAAATTGAAATGACTTTTTCAAAACAAGTAGCTTTCTTAGTTCCTGGTAAAAACTTTGTAATGGATCCAATATAGGGAAAGAATAGGTACAAATAGTACGAAAAACAATATTGTATACTAGAACTTCTCAATGATCTTGAAAGGATGGGGTTGTATGATAATATCAAAGTTAAGTTTCATACAATGACTGTGTAAACATGATTGGTAGAATTAAAGTTTCATACACTAATAGTATATACACGAGCGGTGGTTGGATTATGACACATCATTAATGAAGTACTTACGCCGGACAAATTACCCTTAATTTAGTGACGTGTCATGATCCTAATACTTATTGTGAATACACTGCCAGTGTATCGAATATAATCTTGTAATAATAGCCCAAAGAACTGTCTATTGCAGGAGGACCTGGCTGTAGCAGCTGATAAACTTGCCGAATGCCAAAAAACAATAGCATCTCTAGGGAGGCAGCTCAAGTCTCTAGCTACATTAGAAGACTTCTTGATTGACACTGCAAATGTACCTCGACCATTCGGAGGAGAATCTCCCGTGTCTAAGCGCGATCAAAATAATTCATCAAAACTACCCGGAGAGAAGTCATCTCCTTCGGTGAATGGTAACAATGAGGAATCACCAGCATCTTCCTCATCCTCAACTTCATCGACTGTTTCTTTAAATCATGTCACCTCTGCTAAGAGTAAAAGTGGTTTTGGGAAGTTATTTCCCCGGAGTAAAAATGTAGTACAACTTGAAAATCATCAAGGGTAAAGATGTGGGAATATTGAGTAGTATAAAAGGAATGTTGATGCTGTAAAATTTTGGTGTTGCTGTATGATTATTGAAGGAACTGCTGATTAAATTCTTTTTAGTTGGCTTGATTGTAGTTGGATGGTTACAGAAGGGGCAGGTGCTCCTCTTACTTTTCCAGAAAAAAAATTATTTGAATTATTATAGTATTTTGTTTGTTACTCCCTCTGTCTCCGTCCAATGATAAAAGTCTTTATTACTATTTTGGTTAGTCTCATGTTAAATGTCTATTTTCCTTTAATAACCAAATTTTTACACATATTTTCTTATTATACTGGTAGCATTAAATATCTTATACTTTTCTTATTCTAATTTTCTCTCCATATTTAATGATATTATTATGGATAATTTTGTCATTTTATTCATCTTCTTAATATCATAATATGCGTGAAAAGTCTACCAAGACTTTTATCTTTGACGGAGAAAGTACAAATTTTAGCAATGTTTGACAAATCATATTTTCACCAAATTGTGTACACTTTAACATCCTCCTTTCTAACTTTTTTCTTTTTATAAAATTTAAAGCATCAACAGTTGTTTTCTTTAATCAAAATTTATCAATCCTAAATTTATATGGCCAAACTCAGTGATTTTTAATTTTTAATTTTCATATACTTTGAAAAAATTGACTTCATTTCTTCAAATATGGCTTGGAAATTTAATATTAGTGATGAAACAACTCGGGTCAAATTCCAAATCTGGAACAAATATTCGGGTCAAATCCTAAATTCGAATCGAATCAAATTCATCCAAACAAAACCTTAATTTCTATATATAGGACATTGCTCACCCACTACTGGCTCACTCAATCTCAAAAGGTTATAACCGGAAGTCTTATCATAAGAATTTAATTTCTTATATATGCATAAAATTTTTTATATTTTTCAATGTGAGCTTGAGTGTTACAAACTAGTCAAATTTGAAAAGTTGTGTTTGAGTATATGTTAACCTGCAAAACATAATTCATAAAATTAAATTACCGACTAATCATAGAATAAAATAATATGTAACAATATAAATTAGTAGAAATAATATTTATCTCATTTATTATTTTTATAAATAAACATAGTGTTGAATAATTAAAAAAGATTACTTCATTCTCAAATAAATACTCCAACACTCCTGCCATAATTTAGTCTTTCTGAATTGTGTTTAAATGAAGTGAAACTGTAGAGCATGTTGGTTCTATGGTGTAGTGGTTAGCACTCCAGACTTTGAATCTGGCGACCTGGGTTCGAATCCCGGTAGGACCTCTTTTGCACACACACCTCTCCTGCATTTTGCTCTCACGTCTGACAAGAAAAAATAAAATTTAATTGTAATAAAAGAATTCTTTTAAAATTTAATCTGGTCCTCTTCAGAATGAGTACTAAAAAAGTTAATAATTTTTTATATTTTAATTATGAATGAGTTCAATATATTTTATTGCCAAAAATATACAATAGTAAAATATTATGGATGACCACTTCCATTTCTCATAAAACAAGCTTAATAAGATAAATTTTAAAATAATAATAATATAAAATTTTCAATATTGTTTCAAATCATATAGGATATATTAATTGGTAAATAATTAATAATAAATAATATAGAAAAGAGAAAAGATAAATTATAATTATTTTCCTTAAAACTGTTTAAAATGAAAATCTTTCGAGCAAAATTCAGAACTGATATCTAGATGCATGGACACAATTGTCTGAACATCGCTCCCAACATAAGCCCCCCACTCCCCCTGCCCCTGCCCCTGCCCCTCTCCCTCCCCATCCCCCTCCCCCTCATTTGTGGCTGTGGTTCAAGAATTGGACGTTTCATATACGCATACATCTCTCATTTTGTATTTAACACCGTTATCAATGTTAGTAGTGGCGGAAATCGTAACGCTTTTTAAATGCAATAAATACATCAAAAAAAATTATTTATTAACGCTTGGAGTGCTTTTTCTCGGTTGTACAATGAGAGAGGAGTCAATCAGATCCTCGCAAATCAAGATAGTTTGAAAACTTCTCAAAATTTTGGTCAATATCAAAATTTATGTAGAAATATTATTTTTTATTTCATGTAGACGTGAGAGGGATTCATGTAGAAATATTATTTTTGTATATAAAAATATCAATATTCTATATAGAACAAAGAAAATTAATCCATAAAGAAATTAACAAAGGGGGAGTCTCTGAAGTAAATTCACGATGTTTAAAAATATAAAATATTTGTAGAAAATAATTTGGTAAATAAAGAATTTGGTTTTTGTGATCATTCTTCAACCTCAAGTAGCGACATAGATTTGATTATGTTTAAGTTATTTCATTTGAATTTCATTGTAAAATAAAATTTATTCTATTTTTTAATTTATGGAGCGCATATAGAAAATTTTTGACTATTAATATATGTTATTGACTATTAATATATATAGCATGTGCAGAATTTTAGTGGGGGGTCATATGCAGAGGCGGAACTAGGGGGCATCTGACCCTGGTAGGCGACGGCGACTCCCCTATGGCCTTCAAATACCCTTCAAATAGCTTCGGGCGGGCTCGGTCCGATCTTCTTCTTCGAATACGATTAGGTTTTTTTAACTAACATGAAACAACATCGTTTCATTAAAAAAATAATAATATTTTCTCAAATCTTATCATGCATTAGGATTTAGGGATTTTCCTTTCCTTCTTCTGTTCTGGTTTCTGCGCCTCTTTCTCTTCGCCATTTCGGTTCTTCTTCTTCTGCCGCTCTCCGCCTCATCCAATCATCCTTCAGGCTTCATCCCATTACAGATCATCACAAGCGTTGTCATTCTTGCCGCCCACGCCAAACCGCTATTATCTTCCACTGGGTAATGTTCATAATTATGTACTTTTTTATTTGATTTTTCAGTTTATTATATTCTTAATTCTTCAGTTTCAATGTTTTATTCTCCATGTCCATGGGATATCACAAGGTTTAGTAATCAATTTTGGGAATTGTTTTAGAAAAAAGATTTAAGAAAAAATAAAATTAATTGACAATAAAAAAGCGAAAAAAAAACTATGTTATTTCGGTTATATGTATGTATCCCTTTTGTTTATTTGTTTATTAATAAGTTAATAATAACATGTGAATATTTTAGCCTTTTTTGTTTACGGTTGAATTGATAGTAACCTAAAATATTTGCAAAATATAAAAATTGGTACCAATAATTTAAGGTAACACAAAAAAGAAAATCAAAAATGGAGGAGGAAAGAGAAAATATGTAGAGCCAATGAATATAAAAACAGAGGATGGGGTTAGGAAGGAAAAGTGAGAAAACATTATGTCAAAATGGACCTTGATTTGGGACAGGGGAGGATTATGATTATGTCCCTTCTTATGTTTTGATGTGTATTTTTGTGCCTATGTTGAAATTGCAATTTGTCTTCCATCACTTGAGTCTTGTCTTGTTAAAATTAGGTTAATTGATGAAATTATGATGAAAATTGAAGCTCTTCTCAATCGTAAAATCGAAAGAATCTCTTCAAGCGTTAATAAATAAAAAAAATTTACTGATGTATTTTGACCCCCTATAAACATGTTCTAGTTTCGCCACTGATCATATGACCCCCTGGTTCCACCCATGCATGTTAGGAGATTGTAATATATGAACTCAACTGGGTTAAATGTTTTGCAACAAATTATATTGGGATGACCTGCAAAATTAGAGTTTTACATTTTTTAATAAAAATATATTACGTAAACAATTTCTAAAAAATCAATCAAGACATTTGAAATTCAATATAATTAGTAAAATAATTTTATCATGATAAATAGTAAATATAAAATCAGTCAATGCAATTAAAATTCCTTGATTTTCTCATAATTGTTATCGGAATAGTGTAAAACTCTTATTTTATATGTCATTCGTATATAATTTATTGTCTAAATGTTTTCTAAACCTTTTTTTTGTTAAATAGTTCCCTAATCATCTATGGTTCACCTTAATTCATTCAAATTTCAATAAATAAGGAGGGATAAATATTTTTTTGGTTACTCTACTTCAGGTCAACTTACAAATAAGTTACTACACTTTTTTTCTTATAGTCAACTCACTGAATTTTAGTTCTCTTACAAACTGTTACAAAAATCTGACTCATAGGAGAGAGAAAGCTGACATGGAATTTTTATGCATGAGTTTCAATGCTTAAGTGAAAATGAACAATTTTTATGGAGAAAATGAAAGAAAATCTTTTAAAATAAAATATAAATAAAAAACTTAGTAAAAAAAATATAAAATACAATAACATAAATGAAAAATATAGTTAATTATTTTTATAATTAATATCAAATGAGTTTTTATGTAATTATTAGAAAATATAGTTAAAGAAATTATAAACCATAAATATTATAAAAATTATTACTATCTATATTATTATTATTATTATTATAATCGAATTATTATTATTATTATTATCGAAGATCATTATTATTATTAAATGTATGTATGTATTATTATTATAAATGAAAAAATATATTTAATTATTTTTATAATTAATATCAAATGAGTTTTTATGTAATTATTAGAAAATATAATTAAGGAAATTATAAACCATAAAAATTATAAATATTATTGTTATTTGTATTATTATTATTATTATTCCTACTATTATAGGTATTATTATTATTATTATTATTATTATCAAAATTATTATTATTATTATATTCTACGTTAGATTATTATTGCCACATCGACATATTTTTTACAACTCATCATCATATTGGTCAAATCGTTAAAAGTCAACATGACTTAACGGTTTTTGTAACAGTTTGTAAGAAAACTAAAGTTCAGTGAGTTGACTGTAAGAAAAAAAGAAGTTTAGTGACTCATTTGTGAAAGTAGTATGCACATAAGTTAATCATGTTGATGATAAAATATATTCTTTGTAAAAATCTTATTCATTTACTAAAAGCTTTAAATTATCTATATGGTGCTGTTTTATAATACTCCCTCCGTCCCAGGATAAAAGTTCTTATTACTATTTTGAGTAGTCCCATGTTAAATGTCCACTTTTCTTTAATAATCAAACTTTTACACAATTTTTTCTATTATACCCTTAGTATTAAATATCTCATATTTTTCTTATTTTAATTCTCTCTCCATATTCAATAAGTATAATTAATTATGTGTTAAAAATATTTTGAATTGATATGCTAAAAAGGCATCTCTCACCTACATTGGAAATCTTTCGTGCACTTAATGTGTTTCATTGATTTTTATTCCTACCACATTGGAAACTCTTTTGTTCTCATATTAATTCTATTTGTATTCATGCACAGATTATTAGAAGTAGTTTTATGAGAATTGAATGTGGAGTTTCTCATGGAAAATTAATGCCAAATTTTATGGAAACACAACAATATTTATAAAGTATTATTAAATGATTAATGATATATTATTATGGACAATTTTGTAATTTTATTCCTCTTTTTAATATGCGTGAAAAGTCCACCATGACTTTTATCCTGGGACGGAGGGAGTATGTGATAAACCCATAGTTTTAAGTAATGATTTTAGAATCATGATGAGATCATGCTAATGAGATCTAAATTCTTAGATAGCTTAAAACTAAAATTGTTCCCAATCGTTGGATTACTAAAAATGGGATTAGTGAATCCAGATAGATTGGTACATACGTTGCTTGCTCATTGGATGAGGATGATTGATCTCATGATTATTTGTGTAGAGATACTAAAGCAAGTATATATGTAGGTGCTTATTGGAGAATAAGTTCACTGAACGTGGTTCGCTAAGGAATACCTAATGGAATTTTCTTTGTCTGTTAATAGGAATTCATGTAGTGATAGTAGTACAAGTGATACTTAGACTTGAGTTTATCATAGTATCTTGTGTATTATGAATTATGCTTTGATATATTCCTTAAGACCCTTAGAGTATATCAAATGGTATGCTTGAGTATAATAAGTTGTGTATGGATGTAATGTATGATCAATAAAGAATCTATCGCTTCTAATAAAAGAAGAGAAATGTCTCATGTGATTCGATAAATGACAACCCAATAGTTCTTGGCTAAGACAAAATAAAATTAGAAATGAGTTTTTAATTTGCATCATTTGGTGGTGTACATTTTAGAATCGAAATAAATATAATTAAATAAAATAAGACTTGACAGTAATTCCATGTCTTATATTTAATTGTGACATTGTATGGTAGACGGATTAAATTGTACGGTAACTATTTACTCAAAGATTCTTTTATGATTAATGTTGAAATCTATATTATCTGGAAAGTCTTTGATTGTAAGACCCCAACTTTTTATGAGTAAATATTTAATTTCTTTAATTATTATTTTGAATAATAAGGTGTTGATTTGATATAATGCTTTAGTTATGGGTGAAATGTGCAAATTTTGCAAAGTAAGCAAGTGGTCATAAAATATTCATTTGGTCGGGGAATATTCTTTTTGTCGGGAATATCCGTACGACGGCGCAATCATTGGTGGACCACATAACAGAATAACTGTCGGATATAGAAAGTGATAGAAATAATCTTTTTATAAAAATAACGGCAAAATTTTTACCGTTAACTGTTGAAATATCCGATGATAAAAAGTACAATAAGACGCATGGCTGCACAGTAGCACACGGTATTGCACAGTATCTATGATTATTGATTCTTACGTAAGAAGTCACTCAATTTCATTCAATAATTGCCACAGTAACTGTTGCACAATATCTCATATTATTGATTTAATTATTGTTACAGTATAATCTGCACAATATTTTATATTATTAAATCAATAATTGACACGACATACTTAATCATATTATTAGTTAGCATTATTGATAATGTCTAGAAAGTTCTGTCGAGAAAAGGGGTTGGTTATATAATTGCGCGCCAATAAGGATAAATTCTTATCGGAAAGCCCCCTCTTTCCTGGAAATGATCTGGTTGTTAATATTGTGAGCTTATAATATTATTTATGAATAATTATTATGTGGTGAATATTGGTTCAATTTTGATATAAATAAAGGAATTTAGTATGAAATATTTGTTGAAAGTTTGGTAATTATTTTCTCCGATAAAATATTCATTCAAACATATTATTATAATAATACAGTTTTTTTATAATTTAAATGATAATATTATTATAATAACATATAATTTTTAGCATGTGAATAAAAGTGGAGTGAATGTTATCATTTTTATTTTTCCTTCCGTGCACGTTTTGAATTCTACACATTCTTTTCTTTTGTTGGTAGCTTGAATGAATTAATTTCAGCAAAATGGCATGGTGTTTTTCATGTGGACCCTCACCTATAAGGAAGAAATGAGTGGTTAGGCAAGAAAATGAGTTAGAAAAGTTAGGCATGGTGGAAGAAAAGAAAAGTTAGGCCTAGAGAATAAATAAAATGTTAGGCAGAATGTGTTATTTTTTCTCCCTCCGTTGCACTATAAATAGGGGGTAACCCCTCCTTCCTAAAATACATATTCAATATAAGACCATCTTTGTACGTTGTGGAGGATAAATTGGAACATATACCGCACAACCAAATATTCTTAGATGGGAAATATTAGGCTCATGACCAAAAACCAATTGTAATGGAGAGAATTTATGATATGATGTTGGCCTAATGCGAATAAGTGCTGCTACATATAAAATAGTGTGCCCCCAAACAAAGGCAGGAAGTTTTGTTCTCATGAGAAATGGTCTTGCAATTAGCTGGAGGCGTTTAATAAATGATTCAGCAAGACCATTCTGAGTATGAACATGGACAACAAGATGTTCATTATTTATCCCAAGTGACATGCAATAATCATTAAATATTTGGGATGTGAATTCACCAGCATTGTCAATACAAATAATCTTGATTGTATGATCTAGAAATTGTGCTCGTAATCTAATAATTTGAGAAAGTAATCTCGCAAACGCCAAATTGCGAGTTGATAATAAACACACATGTGACCATTTTGGTGGGTGAATAGGCCCACAAATATCTCCTTGAATACATTCGAGAAATCTTGGGGATTCAATCCCAACTTTAACTGGTGATGGTCTAATGACCAATTTTCCTTGAGAACAAGCAACACACGAGAATTCCTTAAATTGAAGAATCTTCTAGTTCTTTAATGGATGGCCATGTGAATTCTCAATAATTCTTTGCACCATTATTGATCCAGGATGACCCAACCAGTCATGCCAAATAATAAAATTATTTGGTTCATTGAACTTCTGGTTCATTATTGCATTGACTTCAATTGTACTTATACTTGTATAGTACAAACCTGAAGATAAAGCGGGTATTTTTTTCAATATTTGTTTTTTAGTAGAGATATTTGATACAATGTAAAGATATTCTATATCATTGTCATTGGATGTCTCAATATGGTACCCGTTAAGTCGCATATCTTTAAAACTTAGCAGATTCCTCCTTGATTTAGTGAAAAAAAAGCATTATCAATAATAAATTTTGTTCCACTAGGAAGCATTATATTGGCTCTTCGAGAGACTTCAATCAAGTCTGCTGAACCTGATATTGTATTCACTTTTGCTTTCATCATTCTTAGATTTGAAAAATATTACTTATGTCTGAGAATTGTATGTGTCGTTGCACTATCTGCTAAGCATATATATCCACCACTGATATTAGACTCATTTATAGCATGACGCAAATCTATATTTTCTACATAAAAAGGAATAAATATATAATAAGTTCATAATAAGATATAATATTAATAACATAATCCATTACATTAAATAAACCAATATGAAATGAAGAAAACAAAATACATTAGAATATATTAGCATAAAAGAAATACACTTAAAAAGGATTAACATAATTTTGAACTAATTATTTTCTTTACAAGAAATATCAACTTGCTCATTATTTTGCTCAAAGAAATCTGCAACGTCAAGGTGTGTCATATCCAAATGATCAAAATAAATATCATCATTATCTTGATGTGGATGAAAAAAATTTATTTTTATGTTATTCTCCTTTCCTTTCAATGAGAACTGATGTGACGGCCCAAAATAAGTATACACAATACATTCTGAGTCGCCAAATACATGGTACATAATTCAAATACAAATTTAATTATACAATTATCGTGTAAAATACGAAAAAACGTAGCTGAGATTTTTAACACGAATATTGTCTCTTACACAATATCCAAACTCAAGAGGAGTCCTCACAACAATTATTATTACACTATTTTATAGAATAGTGAGGACTACTATAGCCACCATCTTGAACCATCACTCCATTCTTCGACTAGTCCCAACTATATTCTCATTTCTTGAAGAGAACAAAGAAAGCAAAGGGTGAGCTCAACTAACCTAGTAAAGAATATTATGACTAAGATAATGCATAAAAAATTATTGTCAGCCTTCAACAATGTTAAACTTATAGAATACAATAGACAATAAGTTTAACTGCAGCGGAACAAACAATCCATTAGAAGAGTCAAGTAGAGAATGATATCTACTATCTTCTATGATTTAAAAGTTCATTATCAATATTTTATCGATGTAACACAGCTCAATAAATAATCCACATCACCGAATTATTCATGCACTACGGGCCAAGGATATTCGTTAGTATCATATCCATGAATTATCCATGCACTACGGGCCAAAGATATTCATTATTATCACATCCACGAATTATCCATGCACTACGGGCCAATGATATTCGTTAGTATCACCAGTGGTCATGATCATGCCAAAAAATTGTCCATCAAATGTACTACGGGCCAATGAGGACTTTTACCACATCATTTGTAACATTACAGGTTATGATTATACCGATACATAATTCCTGGTCATAATTATACTAATCAACAGTCCATCTATGCACTACGGGCCAAAGATGACGTTCATCACAATATAAGCATGAGGATGATGACAATGATATAAGAATTCAATTAAGTGAAAGCAATGATAAATTTTAAAGATTTATAATTCAATTTATTCAGAGTTCAAGAATGTCCAAATTGTCAACATGATAACTGCTTTGTAGAGTAAAATTCAAGAATCATATTCATGTATCAAAAATAATTTGGACATAAAAGAAATTAATTTTTGTCATGAATAGTACCCCATGTGAATAGTACCCGAGTGAATAGCACTTCGTGAATAGTATCCCATAAATACTACCCCAACATGAAAATATCAAAATTTAACAAGAATATTCAGAAAAATATTCTTGTGAAATGATACTAGATGAAAAACAAATTTCAAGGATATTCTACTAATTTTAAAGAGTATAGAAGTAATACTTAACAAAATGAGTGTAGAATTCAGAATCTGAAACGAAATAATATTACTTACATACTACAGAGTATGGAAGAAAATATTATTTCTTACGAATATTGAACAAAAATAATATCCCTTACCTTCAAAGGAAAGTATTTCTGACTGGTATGGCGGGGATATTCTTGAAGAAAACTTGTACGGTTTTCTACACTCAAAGCTTTCTTAAACTCTAAAGAAATACGCTCAATATTATAGAAGAAGAATTCTCTGATTCTAGTGTGATTTTCATTTCTAAACTAAGCATTCTATTTATAAGAGAATGGCAGGGAACTATTTAGAAAAAAATCACGGACGCACAATGGAATCACGGGCTTGCAAATTATCAGTACACCATTTAAAACCTTTAACCAATAAGGGAGTACCCTTTTAAATAATTTCCACGTTGCTAGGATAAATGCTTCCATCAAAAATTATTTTGACCAATCAGGGACTACCCCTTTGTGAGGGGAATGCCAATTTAAAGATATTGACTAATGAGGGAGCACCCTCATTTATAAGGCATTGAATAGGAAGTGCATACTTGGAAAAAATTTGGCCAACATCCGTTCTTTGTAATTTCATAATCTGCCCAATCAAAATAAAAGTAGATTCCCAAAAATTAGGTATATATCACCCATCTAATATTTAGAGAAAATTAATCAGATTCATAAAACTTGCCAATTACAAGAGGTATATTATTATTATTATTATAATTCAAATACAACTTACTAATACAACTACATCACCCATCTACAATACGATACAAAAACTAATACATAAACCGTGAGTTTGAATACAAATATTGTCTACTAGAGATTATACAAACTCAAAAGGAGTCCTCATTACAATTATTATCACACTATTTCACGTAATAAAATAGGAGGACTACTAATGCTATCCTCCGACCATCACTCCGCTCCCGACTCGTCCCAAATATATTCTCATTTCCTCAAGAGAACAAAGGAAAGAAAGAGTGAGCTCAACTAGCCCAAGAAGAAATATTATGACTAAGATAATGCAAAATAAATTATCATTAGTTTCCAAATAATGTTAAACCGATAAAATATAATAAACATCAAGTTTAATCAGAAATGAACAAGCAATCCATTAAAAGAGTCAAGTAGAAAATAAAATCTACTATCTTTTATGATTAAAAAGGTTTTTCATCATCATTATCGCCGAGACTCACTTTAATAAATATTCCACATCATCGAATCACCCCGCACTACTACCAAGGATATTCTTTAGTATCACGACCACAATTATCCATGCACTATCGGGGGCCAAGAATATTTGTGTATTCATTAATGGTCATGATCATGCCAACAATCGTCCATCAATGCACTACGCCAATGAGGACTTTTACCACATCATTTGTAACATTACTACCATGATTACAATCAATAATCCCTCGTCATAATCATACCAAGTCCATCTATGCACTACATGTGCCACATATGACTTTCAACATAATATAAACATGAGGATGATGACAATGATATAAGAATTCAATAAAACAAGTTCAAGAATTAATTTGTCCAAGAACTACTAATGTCCAAATTGTCAACATGATACTGCTTTGTAGAGTAAAATTCAAGAATGATCGTAAGAATATTTCCATGAAAAGATATCGATGAAGCGCAAATATCAAGGATATTCTACTAATTTCATGGAGTATAGAAGTCAAAACTTTAACCAACCGAGTATAATAAAGAATGGAATAACAAAAGAAATCACCATGCATGCAGTATTTCAGATGTATAAAAGTTATTCCAACAGTATACTAAATAACTAACTGTGTCAAAGTAAATTGCACCGGCATGTGATGTTCCAACAGTAATAATAAAGAATGGAATAACAACAGAAATCACCATGCATGCGGTATTTCAGATGAGATAGTTATTCCAATGTAATACTAATAAGATAATCAGTCCCACAGAAACGCATGCATGTGATATTTCCAATGTAATAATAATAAAGATTTTAATCAGTCCCGCACAGAAAATATTCAACAAAATAATAAAGATGATATTCCAAAATGTAATAATAATATTCCAAATGAATAATAAAGAATAATAATAGAAGAATGTCACCAAGTATAGGGTAGATCACAGATACAAAGTTATTCCAATGTAATAATAAGAAATGGAATAACAACAGCTTCTCTTCATGAATAAGAAAGAATAACACCCTCACCGTAAAAGAAAAATCGGATATAAAAAAAAGAAAGGTAGAGTAATTTTTTTCTTTCTCTCTAAAATTTTCTCTCTCGAGAGTTCAAAGAATTCGTAAGAAAATAATGAAGGAATGAGCTTCTATTTATAGAAAAATGGACCGTATAAGAATTAACTCATGAACTATCCGTATTGATTTACTTTAATCTGACGGTCCATATTTAAAGCAAAATCTTTTAAATAAAATATATATATATATATATATATATATATATATATATATATATATATATGGTATGTAAGTTAACGCATTTCACGGATATACCCTGATTGAATTTTGATTCCTCCCCATTTAGTCAACAAAGCTATACCTATTTATATATATAATAATAATAATAATGGTACTCCCAATGTGAATACCAAAACCTTCCCCACCCAAATTTGACTACTAACTCACACACACACATATATATATATATATATATATATATATATATATATATATATATATATAATAACAAAACCGAGATAATTATCATATTAATAACTTCTTCATTTCATTTCAATTATTGATTTAATAACATATAAAATATCGATAATAATTGAATAAAATAATTGAAATGACTTCTCATAAAGATCAATAATCAATACCGTGCTACTATGCAACCACACGACATCGTATTTTTACTACCGAGTAGTTCAACAAGATCAACGGTAAAACTTCCGCCGTTATTTTCAATAAAATATTTTTTGTCGCTTTTCTCAATCCGACAATAATTCTGCTAGGGGTCCACTAATGATTGTGCCGTCAGCATTTAATATTTCCTTAAAACGAATATTCCCCACCAATCGAATATTATATAACAACTTGCATACTTTGCAAAATTTATAAATATTACCCACAACTATAACATTATATCAAATTTATTCCATAATATTCAAAAATGATATTTATAGAAAATTCATTTTTATTTCTAAAAGTTGGGGTCTTACAATCTCCCTTCTTAAGAAATTTCACCTCAAATTAGGGTACGACTGGTATGTCAAGAGGTAAGGATACCTTGATTTCATTTCAGATTCTAACTCCCAAGTCATTTCTCAACATCGTGGTTTCTCCACAAAACTTCGACTTGAGGTATAACCTCGGTGCGTAGAATATGTTCCTTCTTATCCAAGATTTGAACAGAACCTCTTCATACGCCAAATCTTCCGCTATTTCGTCCGCTTCTAACTCAATAATGTGGTTCGGGTCTTCCACATATTTACGTAATATGGATATGTGAAAAACGCTATGAACACGAGACATACTTCAAGTAAAGTCGAGTCTATAGCCACAGCCCCTACTCGATCAAGGATTAAAATGGGCCGATGAATCGAGGATCGAGCTTTCCTCTCTTCCAAATCTCGTAATTCCTTTCCATGGAGCAACACGTAATAACACATGATCTCCTATATCAATTCCACGCCCTTTCGATGAAGATCAACATAACTCTTTGTCGATCTTGTGAGGTTTTTATACGCTACCGGATCGTTTGAATCTTTTCGTAGTCATACGCATCTAACTCCGGCCCCAACAACGCTGCTTCACCCACCTCATCCCAAAGATACCGAGAACGACATTTTTCTTCCATACAACGCTCAAATGGAGCCATGCCAATACTTGCTTGATAACTCGTTGTTGTAGGAAAACTCCACCAATGGTAAGAACTTGTCCCAACTTCCTTGAAGTCAAGGACACAGTAGTCTTAATAGATCTTCAAGAGTTTGAATCGTCCTCTCCGATCGCCTCGTCCGTCTCGAGGATGATATGCCGAACTAAATCGTAAATCTGCGCTCCATAGCTTTTTGTAAACTAACCCAAAATCGTGAAGTGAATCTTGGGTCTCGATCGTAAACTATGGATACCGGCATACCATGCGCCTTTACAATCTCTGCTTATGTACATACGAGCAAGACGCTCAAGTGTATAAGTTTCTCAGATTTGTAAGAAATGAGCAGATTTGGTCAATCTATCAACAATGACCCAAATCGCATCAATGCCTTGAGAAACCTTGGGAAGACCAAAGAATCGAAATCCATGGTAATGTGCTCCCACTTCCATTCTAGAATTTCAAGTGGTTGCAATGGACCTTTTGGTACTTGATGCTCCGCCTTAACTCGCTGACACGTTAGACACCTTGAGATAAACAAATATATCTCTCTCTTTCATATTGCCCCACCAAAATGTATGTCAAGATCATGATACATTTTGGTACTCCTGTGATGGATTGCAAACGGTGTGTTGTGCGCCCCATCATGATTTTATACTTTAAATCGTGGTCGTTAGAACACAAAGTCCGGAGTTGACTCAAGTATTCCTTCTTCATCGATTCTTGCTTCCTAGATCGCACCTTCTTGCACTTTCTTCCTCATACGATCACCTCCCGGATTCAGAATTCTGAAACTTTTAATTTTATCAATTAAAGCCTGGCTCTACTCAGATATTTGCCATCATCACGTGGGTCCCTCGAGTCTTTATCTCTATCTCCATCCTTTGCAAGTCATACAAAATGGGCCTTTATACGACAATATTGCACTCGCATTCGCATATGATCTTCTACTACTCAATGCGCCACCACCACGCTCGCTTTTCCAGATGGTATTGATGGTATGATCATAATCTTTCAATAGCTTCAGCCAACAACGCCGTTGTCGCATGTTAAGTTCCTTTTGAGTGAAGAAATATTTGAGGCTTTTTATGATCCGTGAAGATCTCCACTTTCTCCCCATACAAGTAATGCCTCCAAATTTTAAGTGCGAAGACAACAACCGCTAACTCTAGGTCATGAGTAGGATAATTCTCTCATATTCTTTGAGTTGTCGTGAGGCATAGGCTATGACTTTCCCATGTCGCATGAGAACACATCCTAACCCTTTGCCCAAGCATCATCAGAGATGACAAATCCTCCGAACCGTATGGTATTGTCGTAACAAAATAAAATGAGTCTCCTCTCGAGTTCTTGAAAACTCTTCTCACATTCCTCGCCCAACCGAACTTTGTATCTTTCCGAGTCACCGAAGTTAGTGGAGTAGCGATTCGAGAAAACCCTTCTACGAATCTCCGATAATAACCAAATTTAAGCCGAGAAAGCTACGATTTCGGTCATCGATTTAGGTTGCTCCCAAATTTTGAATAGCTTCAATCTTTGCCGGGTCAATGATATTCCATGACTTGATACCACGCGCCCAAGGAATGCTACTTCCTCAAGCCGTAACTCGATTTCTTCAACTTGGCATAAAGCTTGTATTCACGGCTTTTGAGTATCAAATTTCAAGTGTTCCTCATGATCTTCACGGCTTTTGAATATATGAGGATGTCATCAATAAAGACGACCACAAAGTGATCCAAATATTCCTTGAATACTTTGGCTCATCATATCCATGAAGGCAAAGAGAGCATTAGTCAATCCAAAGGACATGACTAGGAATTCATAATGCCCGCATCGAAGTTCCGAAAGTCGCCTTTGAATGTCATCGGCTCTAATCTTCAATCGGTGATATCCTAACGAAGATCAATCTTTGAAAAGAATTTGGCTCCTTGCAACCGGGTCAAACAGTCATCAATACGCGGGTAATGGGTACCTATTTTTGATGGTGACATGATTCAACTCGATCGATAATCAATACAAAAGTCGATACTCCCATCTTTTTTCTTCACGAATAGTAACAGAGCACCCCAAGGAGAAGTACTAGACGAATAAAGCCAATGTCTAACAATTCCTCGCAATTGAGTCTTTAACTCCTCAAGTTCAATAGAGCTATTCGATATGGGGCTTTGAAATGGGTTTTGTACCGGTTCAAGGTCGATACAAAATTCAATTTCACGCCTGGGGTAGGCCAGAAGTTCTTCGTGGAATACGCCAGAAATTCATTAACAATAGAAATATTATTCAAAACTCGACGATTTTTTTGTTTAGATCCGTGATATGGGCTAAGAAAGCTTGACATCCGCTTTTTCAATAAACGAATAGCTTTATGGCTTGAGATGACAAAGATTGATTTTAATGGTTTGGTTGTTTGAATTCGCATAATAGGTTGATTAGAAATATGAAAGCTAATAACCTTACGAAAAATAATCAATTTTTGCATGATGAGTAGTTAACCAATCAATCCCTTAATCACATCAAATGCAAGTATTTTCAAAGAAATAAGATCGACAGTAACGCAAGTACCGATTTGAATCAAACAAGACTTATAAACCGTGGATGTAATGAAGGTTTCTCCCAACGGGTTTCAACAGATAAATCAAAATCCAATTTCTCCTGAGTCAAATTTAAACGCTGAGCGCAAGTAGAGAAATGAAAAGAATGGTAGAACCCCAGATCAAATAAAGTATAAACTTCACTAGAGTTTATGATTAGCTTACCCGTGATGACCTCTCGTCGTTCCTTGCTTTCCGGGAGGTCACGACAAATGCTCTCCTCACACCACCGGCTTTTGACTTTTCTCGACTACTTTTGGTGCCTCCATCCTAGCCGAACTTGTCTTCTATGAACGACAAAATCGGCTAGGTGACCTTCTTCCACAATTATAACACGCTTTGATGGCATCGCGCAATTTGACCGATGTGTCCTCCCTCCGCATTTGAAGCATATGATAGGTGGTCTTTCTCCTTCCTTAACAACGGTGTCAGGTCGACGCGCCTTTCCATCATTGTTGAATCTCCTCTTCTTGAAATGTCCATTCTTATTGTTTTGGCCTCGATTACCACCGGCGTGGTTACCATTTCGCCCGTTGATTCCTCCACGCTTGTTGTCACCGCTTCATGATCGCTTCACCGGTATTATCATTTTGCTTACCGCTTTTCTTTTTCGTCAGCGCTGACTCGTTATCGCGCTTCCACCAATCGAGCCCTATTTACAACATCCAATACAAACACGCTTTTATGAGAAATAAGATGTCGACGATTCTCCGCTTTCAAACCTCTTAAAAACATTCGCGCCATTCTCTTCATTATCCACCAAGTGGGACGCAAACCGATAACTCCGCAAATTTTGCCTCAGATCATGATTACCTGGCCATATTGTTTTGCTCCAATTTGATAAACTCCACCTCCTTCATGTGACGAATACTTTCGGAAAGTATTTGTCGTTGAATAGTTTCTGAACTTCTCCCAAGACATCTTCAAGACGCAAGCAGTTGAGTACGCTTTTACCGATTCCCACCAAGAATCAGCCTCCCGCACAAGAACATAAAGGCGCAAAAGGGAACCTTTTGCTCCTGAGCATCCCAAGACATCAAATATCTTGGTGATCTCGCTTTATCCATGCTTCCGCCATAAGTGGTTTTGGCTTCCCTTAAACTCCTCGGTGGTCCCAAATCTCGAATCATTTAATGCAAGTGACCGCCGAGAGTTTCCAAAGTGTTTCCACCTACATTTTGGATGTGAGCCGCCTCGCTCATTGTTGCATGAATCGCATAAAAAGCCTCCGAACAATCCATCATTCATCATTTGGTCGTTGTTGTTGTTTGCATGAGGATTGATCGCCGCCTCCTCGATGCACATTCTCCTCGATTATTGATATGTGGAGACTCAACTGCCTCTTGTGCTCCATTGCTATTCTCAACATTTTCTTGATGTCATTTTCAGACATCGCCACAAAAACAAAGGTTAATTGACATGTAACATAATATCTCTAAACTCCGACCAACCAATTTAAATACAAAATAAATTTAAGTAGGTCATACTAACAAAGGAATTCCCCCCTCTCCCTCCTAGTTCTAGTCTCACATCTTAGCCAGTGGATCATATCCCTAAGCTTTGATACCAACCGTGACGCCCCCAAAATTAGGTATACATCACCCATCTTGGGTCGCCAAATATACATGGTATGTAATTCAAATACAACTTACTAATACAACCGTCAGGTACAATAATACGAAAAACATAAACCGTGAGTTTGAATACAAATATTGTCTACTAGAGATTATACAAACTCAAAAGGAGTCCTCATTACAATTATTATCACACTATTTCACGTAATAGTGAGGACTACTAATGCTATCCTCCCTGACCATCACTCCGCTCCCCGACTCGTCCCAAATATATTCTCATTTCAAGAGAATAAAGGAAAGAAAGGGTGAGCTCAACTAGCCCAAGAAGAAATATTATGACTAAGATAATGCGTAATAAATTATCATTAGTTTCCAACAATGTTAAACCGATAAAATATAATAGACATCAAGTTTAATCACAGCAATGAACAAGCAATCCATTAAAAGAGTCAAGTAGAAAATAAAATCTACTATCTTTTATGATTAAAAGGTTTTTCATCACTTTTATCACCGAGACTCAAATTTTAATAAATATTCCACATCATCGAATCACCCCGCACTACTACCAAGGATATTCTTTAGTATCACGACCACAATTATCCATGCACTACGGGCCAAGAATATTTGTGTATTCATTAATGGTCATGATCATGCCAACAATCGTCCATCAATGCACTACGGGCAAATGAGGACTTTTACCACATCATTTGTAACATTACTACCATGATTACATAATCAATAATCCTCGGTCATAATCATACCAAGTCCATCTATGCACCACAGTGCCACGTATGACTTTCAACATAATATAAACATGAGGATGATGACAATGATATAAGAATTCAATAAAACAAGTTCAAGAATTAATTTGTCCAAGAACTACTAATGTCCAAATTGTCAACATGATACCGCTTTCAGAGTAAAAAAATTCAAGAATGATCGTAAGAATATTTCCATGAAAAGATATCGATGAAGCGCAAATATCAAGGATATTCTACTAATTTCATGGAGTATAGAAGTCAAAACTTTAACCAACCGAGTATAATAAAGAATGGAATAACAAAAGAAATCACCATGCATGCGGTAGATTTCAGATGATGTGTTATTCCAATGTAATACTAAATAATCTAACCAAAGTCAAAGTAAATTCGCACCGGCAGTGATGTTCCAATGTAATAATAAAGAATGGAATAACAATGTAAATCACCATGCATGCAGATTTCTTGATGATGAAAGTTATTCCAATGTAATACTAATAAGGATTTTAATCAGTCCCACAGAAAACGCATGCACGTGATATTCCAATGTAATAATAATAAAGATTTTAATCAGTCCCACAAAAACATGCATGCATGTGATATTCCAATGTAATAATAAAGACTCCGCACAGAATAATAGAAGAATGTCACCAAGTATAGGTAGATCATCAAGAATATCAAAAGTTATTCCAATGTAATAATAAGAAATGGAATAACAATATATTCTTTCATGAATAAGAAAGAATAACACCCTCACCGTAAAAAAAAATCGGATATAGAAAAAGAAAGGTAGCGTACTTTCTTTTTCTTTCTCTCTAAAATTTTCTCTCTCTGAGTTTAAAGAATTCGTAAAGAAAATAATGAAGGAATGAGCTTCTATTTATAGAAAAATGGACCGCATAAGAATTAACTCATGAATCTGTCCAGATTGATTTACTTTAATCTGACTTTATCCATATTTAAAGCAAAATCTTTTAAATAAAATATAATATATATATATATATATATATATATATATATATATATATATATATATATATATATATATATGTGTTAACGCATTTCACAGGATATACTCCCGTGATTGAATTTTGATTCCTCCCCATTTAGTCAACAAAGCTATACCTATTTATATATATAATAATAATAATAATGGTACTCCCAATGTGAATACCAAAACCTTCCCCACCCAAATTTGACTAACTCTCACACACACACACACACACACACACATATACATACATATATATATATATATATATATATATATATATATATATATATAAAAAAACAAACCGAGATAATTATCATATTAACAACTTCGCTATTTCAATTATTGATTTAATAACATATAAAATATCGACAATAATTGAATAAAACCGAATGACTTCTCATATAAGATCAATAATCAATACCGTGCGCTACTACTATGCAACCACACGACATCGTATTTTTACTACCGAGTAGTTCAACAAAGATCAACCAGAAAACTTCCGCCGTTATTTTCAATAAAATATTTTTGTCGCTTTCTCAATCCGACAATAATTTCATTGGGGGTCCACTAATGATTGTGTCATTGCATTTAATATTTTCTCGTTAAAACGAATATTCCCCACCAATCGAATATTATATGACAACTTGCATACTTTGCAAAATTTATAAATATTACCCACAACTATAACATTATATCAAATTTATTCCATAATATTCAAAAATGATATTTATAGAAAATTCATTTTTATTTCTAAAAGTTGGGATCTTACATTAGGTGGCTAACGTTGATCAAAGGAAGGAATCAAACCCGGTGGATTCAAGTTGAATGTGAAATGGAATTGTAGGTGAACTCGTACTTGAGAAACCTAGTTTCTACAAGGGTATGAATCTAATCTCCATCTCTTTTTTATTGATTGATAATTATGCACAAAGTATGATCATGGTGATAGGTTTGTAAGAAATTTTTTTAATTTCGTTTTATCGCGCTTCCACACCTTTTATGTAATTTAATTACATAATCGCACTATATACAAACTTAAACAATTTGTAAATTGTCTTAAAGTAGATTTACCAAAAAAATATTTAACCCCCAAAATAGGATACCGTTCAATAAGGAATTTCAACAATCATAGTCCCTCTATTCACAAAAATAATTTAATTTATGAATAAAATATGTGAATACTAAATGTATAGTTTTATTCTATAAAAGTTTTAAAAGAATAAGTTAGCTTAGAGGTATGATATCATAATAAAATAATAATGACAAATTTGAGAATATTGTACCACTTTATAGACTAAAAGATAAAATGCATCTCAAACTTTATTTCTTATTTATCTATGCACCCCAAACTTAAAAAGGTGTCTAAATACACCCCAAACTTAATATTGCGTTACAAAACGCATACTTTTACCAATTAGCCGGTCAAAAGTGACCGGCTATGACTGACTAAGACTTGAATGTTTATTATAGAGGGGGTAAGATTGGTAATTTACATTTTAAATATAAGAATTTTAAAATAGTTACCATACAATTAAAAAAAAATAGAATTTTGGGTAAATTCTGTTTTTAGAATTTTAAAATTTCAAAAACAGTTTTTAAAAAACAATTTTTTTTTAAAAAAATACGGTTTTTAAAAAAAAAAACAATTTTTTTTAAAAAATACGGTTTTTAAAAACAAAAACAATTTTTTTTTAAAAATACGGTTTTTAAAAACAAAAACAATTTTTTTAAAACAAAATAAAATTCTTTTATTAAAAAAATTGTTTTTGTTAAAAAAATTGTTTTTGTTTTTAAAAACCGTATTTTTTGTTTTTAAAATTTTGTAACAGTTAAACTTTTTTTGTAACAGTTTTAAAATTTATTTTAAAATTTGTTACAAATTTGTAACACTTTAAAATTTTCAATTTTTTTAAAAATACGGGTTTGTTAAAAATATTAAAATACGGTTTTGTTAAAAATTCTGTTTTTGAAAAATTTGTAATAAATTTTAAAATAAAATTTTAAAACTGTTACAAAATTTTTAAAAATTTAAAATTTTTAACTGTTACAAATTTTAACAAATTTTAAAATTGTTACAAAAAATTTTTAACTTGTAAAATAAAATTTTGTAACAGTTTTAAAAATTTATTTAAAATTTGTTAAAATTTTTTCAAAAACAGAATTCTATTTTAAAACAAAAACAAATTTTTTAAAAAACACGGTTTTTAAAAACAATTTTTTTAAAAAATACGGTTTTGTTAAATTTTTTTAAAATACGGTTTTGTTAAAAATTTGTTTTTGTTAAAAAAATCTGTTTTTAAAAGTTTAAAAATTCTGTTTTTGAAAAATTTGTAATAAATATTAAAAGAAAATTTAAAACTGTTACAAACTTTTAAATTAATTTAAAATTTTTAAACTGTTACAAAATTTTAAACTGTTACAAATTTTAAAATAACTTTTTAAAACTGTTACAAAAAAAATTTTAACTTGTAAAATAAAATTTTGTTTTTGAAAAATTTTGTTTTTGTAAAAAAAATCTATTTTTGTATAAACTGTTTTTGAAATTTTGAAATTCTGTTTTTAAAATAGATTTCTGTTTTGTAAAAATTTGTTTTAAAATTCTGTTTGGAACAGAATATTTTGTAAAAAATTGTTTTAAAATTTTTTTTATTTTTGTAAAAACTGTTTTTGAAATTTTAAAATTCTAAAAACAGAATTAAAAAACAATTTTTTTTTTAAAAATACGATTTTTAAAAACAAAAACAATTTTTTTTAAAAAAATACGATTTTTATGATTGTTTGAGGACTAAAAGACAAAAGAAATATAATTGTTAAACATTCAAGCCTCAATAGGTCATAAATGATCACTTTTGACCATTAATTGGTAAAAGTAATGCGTTTTTGTGTATGATATTAAGTTTAAAAGGTGTCTTTTTACACCTTTTTAAGTTTGAAGTGCACAAATAAATAAGAAGTAAAATTTGGGGTGCATTTTGTCTTTTAGTCCACTTTATATTATTATTAAGAAAAAAAGTTGTTAATATTGTCAAAATAAAAATAATATCCACAAAATAAATATACATTTAACTACAATTTTATAATTATAATTATTCTAGAGATACTTAACATTTTTATAATTATTCTATGGGGATAAAAATCCCTTCCATTATCCTAGTCATTCAATTTCACCCAATACATATTTAAAAATAAAAACATCACATTTTTTTCACACAATAATAATCGTTGCACCAAATTGTAATCAAATTTATGTCGCTAAAAATTTATTGAGAAAAAGTAAAAATATATTTTTAGAATTAAATTAAATAGTAGAATTTTTTTTAAAAAAAAACAAAAAAGAAAAAGAAAGACATCTAGATTGGAACTATGGGGGAAAAAGAATTAAGATTTCTAAACGGATGTTAGCAATATGAGCAACCAATGAGAAAGTCTCATTATTGATCAATCTTTTGAAGAACATAAGATGATGAAAATTACGCAAGAATCAATAAGAATAAGTCTAGACCGGAATAGTGGATCGGAATATTGGACATTTTTATTTTTTTTGTTTTTTTTTGTTTGTGACTCTTAAAAAATGTATAGTATTTATTTCAATTAGAATTTTTATAAAATATAGTGTTTTAGGTATAATTTGGATACATATATAAACACAAGGTTGTACAATCTGTATAATCATATTTTTGTATATGTATCCAAATTATACTTAAAATATTTTATTTTATAAAATTTTTTATTAAAATAAATATTATATATTTTTTGAGAGTCACAAAAAAAAAAAAAAACAACCAAAAATTAAAAATATCTATGTAGAAGGACTCGATAAGAATAAACAAAGATATGTACAGAATCCGAGTTGGCAAGATAATGGGACCCACAACGAGAAGGTACCCTTCCCTCAGCAAAGAGAGCATGTGGCCGTGAGTAAAACAGAGGAGTACCACACTCTTCCACTTGGCAATCCATGGCAGGCAAGCCCAGATCGCGGCCATCACCAACCAAGCATCAACAAAACCAACCCATTAAATCCCCCCACTAAAATAATTACTATTTTATCTCTCTCTCTCTTCCCCTTTCCTTCTTTCTTCTCTCTCTATCTCTATCTCTATCGGTTGAGCTTGTCAGCTTTGAAACGCCATGTCCGCCATTGCTACAGCTGCAGCTCTATCACTTCCCATCTCTTTTTACCGATCGTCGAGGTCAAATTCCAAAAGGGTAAGTTCCTCTACTCTTTTTATTGCCAAATTTTTCTGGGTATTTGCTATTTCGAGAGGAAAATTTAGTAAAGGATGCTTTTGTCCTGATTTGTTGGTTGAACTCTAGCTTTGATCAGGTACCCAGAACAAATCGTAGGATTTTATTAATATTATTTGTTAATTAATCTGGGTATTTGCTTATTCTGTTATGTATCGGTTGATTTAGTTTAGTTGGTTTGTTGGTTTGTTTGGTCTTGTGTGACTAGCATTTAAATCAGGAGTAGTACTTGTTTTTGTATTTAAAGAATATGAATTCCTTTTTACTATAAACTACCCTAAGTTCACAATCAAAAGATGCTGTTTACGTATTGGGTTGATTAATTTATCTAGTTAATTAGTTTATCTGGGAACTGGAGAAAATTGTAGCTAAATGGCTAACGTGTTTTAAAATGTAGTTTCATAGTTCACCTACAGGGCATAAGTATGGAAATGTTAGTTGTTTGAAGACTATCTAGGTGTCTGTTGAAATTAATTTAATTTGATTACTTATTTTGATGATTTTTGTCTTGGAATCTACTCAACCCAAAAAGCACACCAGGTGACTTTGTTTTATATTTAATTCTTTTGCTGAATTATATGTGCAGGAGTAGAGGCAGAATCTGAAACTTTTTCTTCAAGTGAGGAAATAAAATGAAAGGAAAAAGTTGATACTAACTAGAAAAAGTTATAGTCCCTCCATTTGAAAATTATATATATATTTTTAAAACAATGGATTTTAAGGATAATTTTGTTTTTTCCAATCATATCCCTAGAGTTGGCTAGAAATGTGATAGTAATGGCATGCTAATATTCAATCTACCTAGAAAATAAAGTCATGTTAGGAACTTCTTGTCACTGTCTAAAGTTAGAATTTAGAAATATGTCTAATTTCGGAACGGACTAAAAAGCAAAATGTATATCTAATTTTAAAATTGAGGGAGTATATAATTAATTAACTATACTCTACCCTAATATCTAAAGGAAGACTTGGATGAATTCTCAATTGCGAAAAGCACATGTTTGTTTATTGCATGTTTCCCTGTTACAGTTGGATAACTATTCGCTTAACGAGACAATACCTTAGCTATTCAATTGATGCTTGTGCTAAAATGTTACTACCTCCATTCCTAAAAGATTGTCGTTTAAGGTTTTTGCACATGGATTAAGAAAGTATCATTTACCGAGTAAAATTTGTTTAAAATTTCATCACTACCCCTTTATGGAAAGTTAAAAACTATTAATACAAGTGAGATAATTTTTGGGACAATGAGAGAAGGTAGGGGGTAATATATAAAAGTAAATAATTTATTCTCCTCGAAAGTTGTAAACGACAAACATTTTGGAACAAATTTTTTCCTTCTAAAACGACAATCTTTTAGGAACAGAGGGAGTACTTACTTGCATACTTTATTCAATGGAAGAGGCTTGACACTTTGGTTTATCTTTTTCCTTTACCTTTTTTTTATTATTTTTCCCTCAGTACTTTTCTAGGCTTTTATTTGTCTGAAGCCTATCTTCATACTTGTCTTAGCTTATATTAATCGATTTTTTGCTGAACTATTGTTGGGTGTGGTATTCAGGGTTTCAAAGGTGGGTTCAGGGTGTTTGCTATATTAGGGGAGGAAAGTGGACTGGTGGACAAGAAAAGCCCTTGGGGCACACTCTTTGATGTTGAAGAACCCAGGTCTAAAGTCCCACAGGTTAAAGGGAAGTTTTTGGATGTAAATCAAGCTCTAGAAGTGGCTAGATTCGATATACAGTACTGTGATTGGCGGGCTAGGCAGGATCTTCTTACAATCATGCTTCTTCATGAAAAGGTTTCTATCATTATTTCATTGTTAATTTTAAATATTTCCCAAATTAAAAGTTGGGTTTTCTATTTTTTGATATATTCTTTCAAAGTTTTAGATTTACTTATTTTGCTTTCGTTATATAACTTGTTATACTTGTTTTTACCCGTTTTTTACTATATATTTTTGTCTGTCTTGTACTACATGGGCTTCCTTGTACTTTGTTGAATGGCACCAAAGTACTTGTAAATTCCCCCCCCCCCCCCCCAAAAAAAAAATAAAATAAAATAAAATGAAAAAGGATCGGAAATTTAGAATTGTTTTCTTTCATATAATTATGAATGTTATTTGGGGGAATTCTCACACAGAAATATTTTTGTAGGTTGTGGATGTATTAAACCCTCTGGCCCGTGAATACAAATCCATTGGCACCATTAAGAAGGAACTTGCAGAGCTTGAAGAAGAGCTTGCACAAGCGCACAAACAGGTCTGAAATTTTGGCTTAAATGATGTCATATTAGCTCTTCATTTTTATTCTGATATTCTTATTAATGAGCACACATCTCTGCATGTTATGATTTTTGTTAGGTCACTTTTATTTGTATCATCAACTATCATACATTGCATGGTATTTTTTAGCCAATTCAACATTTCTTTCGTGCATATTGGCAGGTGCATATATCTGAAGCAAGGGTTGGTACTGCTGTAGATAAGCTAGCTTTCATGGAAGAATTGGTGAATGATAGGTTGTTGCAAGACAGAAGCACAACAGAAACCGATGGCATATCCCCTGCACCTAGTACTTCGACAGAGAGTCTGGTTACTGCTAAAAAAAGGATACCCCGGAAAGGCCTGAATGTGTCTGGTCCAGTCCAACCTTACCATCCTCGTCTGAAGAACTTTTGGTATCCTGTTGCTTTCTCTTCTGATCTGAAAGATGACACCATGGTAAGTCAGTTCATCAAATTTTTGTTCAATCAAAATTGTCTAAATACAGTTTTGGAGATACCATTTGACCTTTTCGTTATCACCCAAAATAAAGAGGTGGACTTGTCCTACAATATAAAATGGAAACAAATTTTTTTTTTTTTGCATTATCTTTCAATTATTAAATGATAAGTGCTCGTCACCGTGATGGGGTTATCCTCTCAAGTTAACCTAAATTTTTTAGCTGGTATAACCTGAGACTAGCCACCAATTTAAATGTTTCTGGTTTCCTCCATAGATTAATGAGCTTCTTCTTACATTGCCTTATGACTGTCTTTTTTTCAGATCCCCATTGATTGTTTTGAACAACCTTGGGTCATTTTTCGTGGAAAAGATGGGAAACCAGGATGTGTAAAAAACACCTGTGCGCACAGAGCATGTCCTCTTGACCTTGGTTCAGTCAACGAGGGTCGAATCCAATGTCCGTATCATGGTAAGAATGAGTATTTACTCCCAAGATTTTCAAATCATATTGAAAACTTCAATTAAATAAAATTGGAATTAAATAAACTTCTTTAACATCTATGGGAAGATGCTAACTTTTAAAATTTTGAAATAAATGAACTTCAGGATGGGAATACTCGACAGATGGAACATGCGAGAAAATGCCCTCAACAAAATTCGTAAATGTGAAGATAAAAGCATTGCCATGTTTTGAGCAAGAAGGAATGATATGGATTTGGCCAGGCAATGACCCTCCTACAGCCACAATTCCCTCTTTACAACCTCCTCCAGGATTTAAGATTCATGCTGAGGTTAGTTAACTTACATTTAAATTTTATTATTATTATTATTAAATGAAAAATACATGTTGCATGCTCAAATGATCTAATGGAAAACTGTATAACATTTTGATGTCCTTGGGAATGACAGATTGTGATGGAACTTCCAGTGGAACACGGGCTCCTTTTGGACAACCTCTTGATCTTGCATTACATGCACTTTCACTCACACTTCCACCTTTGCCAAGGGATGGAGTGTTCCCAGGTTTGTTATTACGCTTGTTAAAAATCATCTATATAACTATGCTATCAAAGGAGAATTGTTCTAATGTATATTAGTGTATATTGGACATCAAAGCTGATGTCAAGAGTCTTAAAGACTTGCACATAAAGTGATAAAATCCCATTTTCTTACGTAAAGATTCAAAATAGTTTTTCCTTTTCACATTGAGATACGGATAATCACTACATACAAAATCATAGTAAGATTTGGGAAAAAGTCTATTAATATTTTTAGCATCAAAGAAGCTTAATTTTCAAAACCCATGGAGGAAAAATATTACCTTAGATGATTTTGATGTTATTCATATTTCCAGATTCTAAGCAAATGCTGAGCACAAGACCTAAAATCTGAAGAAGCCACTTGTTCAAAAAGGAATATAAAAACTTACTGATGTTGCATGCTTGTTTCAGTTTGGTGAAATTCTTGACACCTGCATCCGGCCTTCAAGGATACTGGGACCCCTATCCGATAGATATGGAATTTCAGCCACCTTGTATCGTGTTATCAACCATTGGAATTTCAAAGCCTGGGAAATTGGAGGGACAGAGCACCAAGCAGTGTGCTACACACCTTCACCAACTTCACGTGTGCTTGCCATCATCTAAGCAGAAGACAAGGTTATTATACAGAATGTCCCTGGATTTTGCTCCAATACTCCAGCACATCCCTTTCATTGATTACTTATGGAGGCATTTTGCAGAGAAGGTAAAAGTTTGTTCCCAACCGGCAACTAGTAGTCTTTGTAGATGTAGGTTACTGACCAAAGAAATTCGCTAATTCTTTTTTGGAACATGTTACAAACATTTAGAGAGAAAATTCGTTTGGGGTTTTGGGTGGGTGGGTGGGTAGGTGGGTTGGGGGGGGGGGTTCAAACTTTGAGCGTAACGGTCTTGTTGGAGGTGTTATTGCCTGATTACATTAATAGTTTACTGGCATTGTTAGCCTACTTGAAATCACTGAGTATGTTTCTCTTGGAAAATAGAGGGCTATAAGGAATTGGTAGACAAGGCCGAGAGTATGCTATAAATAAAAGCTTGGATTAGAACACAAACTTGCAGCCATGCCAGCCACACATACAAGCACACAAGTTATTGCACTTTCTGGGATATAGGCAGAAGCCAAATTTGCAGACAGCTCGGCCTCTTTTTCCTTGTTTTCTAAGTACAGCAATACAAACCTTAAAATCTTTTCGATGTAGGTCATAAAGATAAAAGTTTCCTTTACCTGCAAGTTTCATTTAAAGTGAAACTGGAAGCGGATGATTTTTTAGTTTCATTTCTCTACTAAATTTTCTGGTCAAATTCTAACTTCTGATTTTCTACAGGTTCTGAATGAGGATCTACGACTTGTACTTGGCCAACAGGACCGAATGATCAACGGGGAAAATGTATGGAATTGGCCAGTATCATACGATAAGCTGGGAGTAAGGTACAGGCAATGGAGAGATGCTGTGGAATGTGGAGCCAAGCAACTACCCTTCAGCAAATAAAACTAGAAGCTGATCTTTTGATTGATCTAACTCCTTTAATCGCTCTTTTGTAAATCATCGCCTTTGTGAAGAACTTCAGGTATCCAAAGCTCTTAACAGTTTTGCTCTAATCGATGCTCTCTTGGTCCTGGAAACAACTTGGAAAAACTCACTTGAAACCGTTGAAATGATCCAAGGCAGAAAGTGAGAATTCTTGTACTCCAAGAAAAGAGATGGATCGTGCACACCAAACCTTGTAAAATAAGAGAAACTGTACACTGCCTTGCTTCGTTCTTTGTGTACAGGAACTGTTTTTTCTTCATTTTTTTCAAGTTTTCATTGTTTTTGTTCTATATGGAAGTCTTGAATTTTTTTCTTCCGGTAATGAAGCCTTGGAGGTTGTTTGACAGGCTTAACTTATGGACAATATCATTTGGTCTCTGCATTTGATACACAAAAATGTGCAAAAAATAAATGTTATAATTTAGTTATATGAACTAGTCTGATGAATAAAAAATTTTGTGAATTTTTAGCTATATATTTTCTCCCGGTAGTCAAGTTCATAGACTGTGTGTTGGGGTGTGATTATGCCCAATTAATTTAATGAACTATATTTGATGTTGACCCATCATATATTTATTTTGACAGTGGGAGAGTGCTTATTAAAGTAAGATTGTGTTTTCTTATTTGGTGAGATAAGGAGGTTTAATTTGAGAAGGAATCTATCAGTCATTAATTGCAATTGATTCAACAAAGGATTTCTACTCCCGATTGAATTCTGGAGGACATGACAACTATAAATACAGTAATGTGCAAGGGTTTAGGAGAGACAGAACACAATAGCATATGACACAAAGTAACACTTTGTACTCTCCATATTATTATAGTGGATTTCTCTCTCTACGGTTTTTTCCCAATTATGTTTCCACGTAAATTCTTGTGTTCATATTTTTTGTCTTTGTTTATGTTTATATGAGTGTACTTCATGAGTTTGATTTCACAACAATACAATCAACCGTTAACGCGATTTTGACCTGCTATTTTAGTGATTTCGTCAGGCTTACAAAATTTGGTGTTACTAGACTGGAATGTGAACTTTTGTTTGGATCAAAAATTGCTTACCATAGTTTTGTGATCTTAATACAAGATTTTACAAGTTTGGGTATAATATATATAAAAAATTAGGCCTAGATTAATACCTTGAACTTTTAATTATTTTCTACTTTGGGGATTGTCTTCTCAATTTTTTTAATCAGGGGATTTAACTTTTACTTTTTTCTAATTACATCTAATTGATAGTACCACGTCAGAAGTTGATGACATAACAGCGACATGTGACTAAAAAATGCATGTGTAATATTGAATCTCATTTTAACATTTATTTTATTAATTTTTTATACCAAAAAGGTTAAATATAAGACTAATTTTTTAAAGTAAATTTAATACGTTACGAATTCAGCTTAATTTTTTATATCAATAATCAATATAATGATTAATATTTTAAAATGTATAAATGTACTACTAATTAAAACTTTATTATTTCATAATCATCAATAATTAATATAATGACAATTTTACCTTTCTTAGTATAAAAAATTATGGTCTAAATATAGATTAATCTCATGACAAAGTTGGATTGTTATTGAATCCCTTCTTAATTCTCTCCTATCCCATATATTTAAGTCATATCTCCATTTTTTTTATTTAAAATATTGTGCTTCTCATGGGACTAATATTTCAAACTGAACATTTTGAAATTTTGCTAAAAGATAAGATGATTCAAATTTTATTTGTTATATGTATAATATTAATAATTATTATTTTGAGAATACTCACAAGTAAAAGCGATAGTCTCGTACTAATGTGAGAGAGATATTATAAAATATCAATTTTTACTTGTAGAATGAGAATTTCTAAATTATTTTCTCGATAAGTTAAAAAAACATTAAGTTATATCCTCAATTACATACATTTCTAATGGGAATAATATTAATATAATAATCAGAAAAGCTGAAAAATCCTTAAACAATTGGTTATGGGCCCTACAGTCTTAGTGAGCCAATAGAACTCCAAATAAAAGTTGCCCTACATCAAGTCCCTTTATCAATTCTAATTAATATATCTTAATAAGGAATACATCTGAAGCCCAAGCCCACAAGGGCCACAACTAGTTACCTACTGGCTACTGTGTGAGCATATGCTTGTTTGTTTGTGTGCGCGCGCGTGTGTGAGGAGGGGAGGGAGGGGGGTTTGTTTGTGTGTGATCTTCTTAATTCATCTACATTTACTAATTCGGTTAGAGGCAAATCTTGTTTGATAATTTTTTTTTTGCCTTTTAATCGTTAAGACAGAAACTCAAATCTTAACTATTAAGAGCTGTCTCTTAATATTTTATTTAAATTTATGGACAAAAATAGTCTTAATAAATATTGTACTCATTTAATTTCAAATTTTAAGATTATTCAAATAATTTTTTTAAATAACTCAGAGGATTAAAATGGTAAAATAGTGTCATTCAGATGTTTTACACTTTTTAGTTATCAAACCGTTTTTTAGATTCAGATGTTATTTCATTCAGATGATTTAATTTATTAAGATGTATTAACCATTCAGATCTTAATTATTCAATTTTATCAAACACCACCTTAGTGTTGAAGTATTTGGAAACCCCCCCTCCTCCCTCCCCTCCTCTCTCTCTCTCTCTCCTCTCCTCTTTATTCTCTTAGACAAAAACCCAAGCCCTCCCCTAAGTCTCTTTTCTTGTACTTGTTATGTGATAGGAATATTAAAAAATAGAAAAAATGTTAGTCATAGTTAATTAACTGTAGTTATAGTTAAAATGTGTAGTTAGTGTAATGTTTGGTTATAAGAAAAAGTTGAAGCTATATAAGAAAGTATTGGTATTGTAAAAGGATATCGAGAATTATGAAAAATGCAATTGTTTCTCTCTTAAGTCATTTTCTTACATTTCGTTGTTCTTCCACCCTTTTTGCTTTCTTGATACCCTGCTTCTTTTTTTTCTTAAGTGGTTCTTTATTGAAATGGAAAGAACTCATCCCATTCCATAACAGTAGTCTAATAATTTCTCAATTCTTGTGAAGTTTATTTTTTTCTTTTATGTGACTTGCTGATTTTTTTTTCTCTTTGTGAGAGTATTTTATTATCTCTCTTGGAAGTTTGTTTTTTTTAGTAGGGAGATTTTTTCCAGTACATAACACTTTGTTTGTAAGTTTTATTTTGAGGGCGAGGGCGAGGGAAGAGAAAGGAAGGAAAAATAATTAAAATTCTTCTAAATATTATATTTGTTAGTTTTTTAGAGATGAAGAGAAGAGATTTAGAGGTAAAATTGATCTCAATTTTCGCTCAAAATCCCCCTACCCCCTACCCCCTACCCCCTAAATAAAATTGGGAGAATTTGGAGGGATAGGAAAGAATTAGAAAGTTAAATATTTTATTTTACTTAAAATAACCTTTTCAGAACAAATGATATGATAATTTTGTCCCTAATTAACTTTATAAATCTCATTGAAAATATGGTTTTTCATATTATTGTAATACTCTATTTTTCAATATCTGTTGACTTTTGAATGGAATATAGAGCTGAAGTGGCATATAGGTTTCCGTACCACTGATACACGTATGCTTCTTCCTTGAACAAAAGACGTTAGGCGTGAGCATGGTGCGGTTTGAAGTCCAAACCGCACACAAAATTATTTAGGTGTGGTTTGACAAATTTAAAATTACACATGAAACCACTTGTGATTGGTGTGGTGCGGTGCGGTGCGGTGCGGTGCGGGTTTGAATCGTGCAGTGCGGTTTTGGTTCCAAAACAATTTAAAACAACAAAATTTTATGCAATTTAAATTAACAATTTAGCTTCACACAATATTAAAGTTGTAAAAGAGATCAAAGCAAAGGCACCGAAGTTTTTATCCATCATTCTACACATTCAAGAAGGAAAAACAAGTAGCAAGGAAGAATATTAAGTACTATTTCATCCAACACCGAGTTTCAGAAGCACACCGATAACTCAAAAGGGTTGCCTCATGATTTGCCTAATTCCAATAACTTCAATTCTTTTAAACATAAAAGATATTGAATCCACATAATTAAATTTATATAATTTATGAAGTATATATACGTATATATGTTCAAGCATTGTGTACTCCAATAATTTTTTTACAATTAAGGGATAATTGTATAAGATTTGTATGGTAATGGTGATCATGTAGATCGATACCATCTAAATTCAGAATTAGTAGCTTAATTTTAATGGGAGGTTCATTACACAAGGTTAAATAAAACATATCTCCTGTAATAGGATTGTATAATTAGAGGTGTAAACGAATCGAATATCAGCGAACACCCGAATGCTCAAATTCGACTCGACTTGAAAAAATTAACCTCGAATTTGACTCGGATTCGATAAAGAATTTTTAATTTTGCGCCAAATTCGACTCAAATCATTACTCGGACCTGCTCGGCTCGTAAGTACTCGACTCGTTTACAAAACGAGTTACTCATGAGCCTTCAAATCGAGTTTCAAATATGAACCATTTCACTTAATACTGAACTACTACATACTAAATTGATTACTGAACTAATATTTATATATATATATATGTATATATAATTTTTTTACTTTTATTTATGTAAAGAGATTACAAAGAATGTAATACAAATTGACAGTCAATTCATTGATTTATTCAAGTACAAACTTACACAATTTAATACTACACTTTATAAATTATAAAAATTGATACAAATATCACATATTTAATTTGGTAGTATGGATCAGACCAGTATTCAAATATGATCCATCGAGCAGGTATCGAGTATGGTTCGAGAAAAAATAAAATACTCGAACCTTAATTTGAGCGAATACTGATATACTCGAATTCGATTCCTATATCATTAAACAGAAAACCAGTATAGATGAGATTCGACTCGAATCAATTTCGAATTCGCGTTTTGGATCATATTTTCGAACCGATCCCGAGTCGAGTATCGAGCTAATCGGCTCGTCTTACACCACTATGTATAATTAATTAATTTTTATGGTGCGGTTTGGTTTCGGTTTTATACGTGCGGTTTTGGCTAGTAACCAAACCGAAACGATAAATTTGGTTTTTAACCCACGACATCGCCATACTGCCGAGCCTGTTGGTGCGGTTTGTGCAATTTTTGTCTTGGTTCTGCGGTTAAATTTGGTTCCTTATTTAGCCCTAAAAGACGTTATCACTAGGGTGGTCCACCTTATAGGCCACATCTTGAATCAAAACAAAACTCTAGCATAATTGTACTATACTATAATTATCATTGCTTTGTGGGTATGCCACACCAACGGTGTCGTTTCTCGGCCTAATGCAATTAGGGCATTTTATTTTTTTGAACAAATAATTTGATTTTATACTTTATTTTTCAATATTTGTTAGTTTTAAATGGAATATAGGGGTGTACGCGCGCACATTAAAATATAAAAAAAATTGAGCAAAATAAATCTAAAAAGCTAGATATTATCAAATTATATCATTTATATTGAATGGTAATATAGTAATAATGTAATTTAAAGATAAAAATTCTTTCATTTCCCTTCCATACTTCCAAACTCACAAATAAGAAAAAATATAATTAAAATCTCATCATTTCCATTTCTTTTTAAAACTCTCAAACATGACAGAAAAATTGTAATCCCTTTTCATCTTTTTTCCATCCCTTCCTCTCTTATACTTTTCGTTCACATCTTATCCCTCCAAACTCACAAACGTAACATAAATGTTTGAATATAAATTGTTCGAATTTAGGTATGACGTTATCACGATGGTCAGTTCTTCATTTGTTCGTATTGAAGAACTGTTTAGATCTGCATATTCTGTTATTACTTTGGGATTATGACTGTTTTTCAGTAGTTTATCTAGTGTTCACTAGCTGTTGCTACGATTGACTATTTTTCTGTTTATTTGTTTTTATGTTTGAAAGAATTATAATTTCAATTCTTGGTATTGTAATTTTTTAATCCATTACTTCAATATATTTCAGTCGATTAGACTGTTCGATAAAAAAAGTATTTCGAAATGAGTAATTTTATGTTCACAAAAATAGACACAAATAATTGTGCACAAATATTATAAAAAGTAAATAAATAGTGAAAACATGAAATCATAAAATATCAAGCGTTGCAACTAAAATTTAATCCCTTCTCTTTATTCACATTGATATTCCTTCCTCACTTTTTCTTTCTAATGCATCACTCCCTCTTTGTCTAATGTTACCTTCCCCTCCCTTTGCTGACAAACAATTACTCTACAAAGGTTGTGACGCCCCCAAAATAGGTCCACATGACCCATCTTGAGTCGCCAGATATCACATTATAAAAATCAAATACAAACTTCATTTATACAACTGTTGAACTGTCGTAAAGAATACGACCACAGTTAACTGTGAGTTTTAATACGATATAGTCTCGTAGACAGTATCCAAACTCAAATTATTACAATGTCATATATAATACAACAGCAAATAACGCTTCCAAAGTCGGGTTCACTTCACCCTATTATAGTTCACCAAAATTAAATATTACGTGACGTATAAAATACGACACACACATCTTAGGTCCTCAATACAATTATCTGTTGCATGTCATGCCATTTTATAATGTATTGAGAAACTTCGACAGTCTCGGACCATCACACTATTTCCCTGTTATCCCCGCTCGACCCAGCTACACTCTTATTACCTGAAAGGAATTGTGAAGCAAAAGGGTGAGCACAACTAGCCCAGTAAAGAGTATCATGACTAAAGATAACTACATTATCAATAGCTTTCATCAATAATAAATCAGAGATTTAGAACATATGGTAGATGATAAAACTTTTCAACCATAGTTGCAGCGGAACGAGCAATCCATTAAAAGAGTCAAATAGACCATCAGGTCTATTATTTTCTCCATGTTAAAAGTCCACCAACAATGTTTTATCCCTGTAACATCCATCAAAAATTCATATCCACAATTATATGAATAACTCATAATCATAATTGTGATTCTGAAATTCTTTTTCGCACCCAGGACGGAGATAATTTACATCACATATCTTTACCTGAAACATCAAAAATCATGGTTATACCAAATCACAATTCCTGCTCATAATCATACTAATATATTCATCTTTGCACTACGGCCAAAGATATACAACTGTATAACCAAAAATCAACAATTCATCTTTGCACTACAGGCCAAAAATATACAACTGTAAAACCAATAATGCTCAGACTCAGCTTAATAGTATCACGACCACGAATTATCCATACACTACGGGCCAAGGATATTCGTGTTTTCCATTACGGTCATGATTATACCGAATAATCCCTGGTCATAATCATATCAAGTCCATCTATGCACTACGGCCAAAGATGACTTTTACCACATCCATAAATTAATATTTCATCGTTGAGACTCGGGTCAATAATTAATCCACATCATCAAATAATCCCTGCACTACAGGCCAAGGATATTATTTAATATCACGACTACGAATTATCCATGCACTGCGGGCCAAAGATAATCGTGTTTTCATCAACGGTCATGATCATGCCATAAAATAATTCATCTTTGCACCCTTGGCCGAAGAGAATCCATAGCCATAATCATACCAAAAACTATCCATCAATGCACTACGGGCCAATGAGGACTTTTTCCACATCATTTGTAACATTACTACCATGATTATACCGAATAATCCTCGGTCATAATCATACCAAGTCCATCTATGCACTACAGGGCCACGATGACTTTCAATAAAATATAAACATGAGGATGATGATAATGATATAAGAATTCAATAAAACAAGTTCAAGAATTAATTTATCCAGGAACTAATAACCAACAGTATAATAAAAATATATGAAACTGCAAATGGATTTTCACCCGCCATGTGGTAATCCACGTATACAGATCATTTTCATAATTTAATAAGGAATGAATACAAATGATCATTCACCATGCATGTGGTAATCCATATAGACAGGTTATTCCAACAGAATAATAAAGAATAGAATAACAAAAGAATTTCACCATGTATGCAGTACTTCGCATAGACAGGTTATTCCAACATAATAATAAAGAATGGAATAATAAAAGAATTTCATCATGTATGCAATACTTCGCTTAGACAGGTTATTCCAACATAATAATAAAGAATGGAATAATAAAAGAATTTTTCATGAATATAAAAGAATAATATCCCTTACTATAACAATATCCCTTTACCTTTCAAAGAAGAGTATTCCGACTAGTAGGGCGAGGATATACTCGAAGGAAACTTATACTACGCTCAAAGCTTTCTTAAACTCTAAAGAAATACTCTTAAGATTATAGAAGGAGAATTCTCTGAACTTCTGGTGTGTTTTCAATTCTAACTAAGCTTCCTATTTATAGGAAATGGACTGCATAGTAAACAATCCTATGAACGATCCAGATTGATTTACTTTAATCGGACGGTCCATATTTAAAGTAAAATCTTTTAAATAAAATATAATATATTCTAATTATTGCCTAATAAAACAAACAACTTTATAAAAGTATTTTGTTTTATATAAAAAGATTTTACTATACAAAACACTTTTGACACTTATCGTAATAAAATATAATATATTCTATTTATAGAATAACTTTAATAAAGTATTCTGCTTTATATAAAAAGATTTTACTATGCAAAACACTATGCACAATAGAATATAATATATTCTATTTATAAAATAACTTTATAAAAGTATTCATTTTTATATAAAAAGCTTTTACATTATAATTTCAACCAACTGATGCGAAAAATTAGTACATCTCTTCATGGAATAATATTGTACCCAAAAATGATTTGGACTGAAAAGAAATATATTTTGTTCGGGTGAATAGTATCTTATGAATAGTAACTCATGAATAGTAACTCGTGAATAGTACTCTGACACAAAAAGTGTCCAAAATACTCGAGTGAACAATACTAGAGTGAATAGTAATTTGGGTGAATAGTAACCCGTGAATAATAACTTCGACACAAAAAGTGTCCCAAATACTCGAGTGAACAATACTAGAGTGAATAGTAATTTGGGTGAATAATAACCCATGAATAGTAACTTGTGAATAGTACTCTGACACAAAAAGTTTCCTAAATACTCAAGTGAACAATACTAGAGTGAATAGTAATTTGGGTGAATAGTAACCCGTGAGTAGTAACTCGTGAATAGTAACTCTGGCACAAAAAGTGTCCCAAATATCCGAGTGAATAATACTAGAGTGAATAGTAATTTGGGTGAATAGTAACCCGTAAATAGTAACTCGTGAATAGTAACTCCAACACAAAAAGTGTCCCAAATACCCGAGTGAATAATACTAGAGTGAATAGTAACCGGGTATTTTATGACAACTTGTCTACTTAAAAAAATTTCACATATCACCCTTAACTTTAACCTTTTATCAATTTAACCATTTACTAAAATAGAAAAATTGAATACTTTTATTTCATAAAATTCGGGGTCTCACAAAGGTGGTGTTGAATTTTGTGTATATAAATGGGCGCAGAAGGAGGGTTGTAAGACCCCAAATTTTTATAAATAAAATCGAATTTTCTCTAATTATTATTACAAATAATAAGGTGTTAATTTGATATAATGTATTGGTTTTGGGTGAAATGTACAAATTTTGCAAAATAAGTAAGTGGTTATAAAATATTCATTGTTGTTTGGGAATATTCGTTTGGTGCGTGGAATATTCTTCATTGTCGGGGAATATTCGTGATTTACTCTGCCAAGCGACCATTCAGGGGCCCAATAACGAAAAAAAGTCGGATGAAGAAAACAACAAGTTTGAGTTTTTATAAATAACGACGTAGTTGTTACTGTAACTCCCCGAAATCCGATTTATCTTCACACCCGGATTCCGTACGTCACGAGTACATCATTCATCCAACATACATCATTATATACTGAAATATAATGACATACACTCTCAAATCCCAGGTTCTAGAAACCTTATAACCTTTTTCATTACAAATAATAATAAATACATTATTCATTTCATCTTACAAGAGTGACTTTTATCCGCCACCAATGATACATAATAGTTCATTAAACTATTCTATAGTTCAGTTTTATCTTTCTACATTACAAGTCTTCATTTGATCTTCTCGCTCGTTCACATTCTGAATGGTACTTCATCTGGATACCGTCAGCTTGATCTTTACGGGATCCTTAAGTTCTTCTAACCTCGTTCGCTAAAAATTATTTTTCATTTAAAGCAAGTGTGATCATTCAATTGCCCAGCAAGTCATAATAGTTGAACAAACAACTTCAGAATTAAAATATTTCTTTAGAATTTCTATAACCGAACAAAGGTTATGAAGTAACTTGAATAATAGGAATAGTCTCGATTCCTATCATCTTAAAACATCAATTATTTTCACTTTGAAATACTTTCATCCCTCTACCTTTTTCATACACATCCCGTCTGGCTAGAATCATTAACACAGACTTAACAATAACGGTTCATGTATAAACAGAACATACTTGTATTGAACAGCTCAATCACAGAATAATTCATATCATAGAAACACCGAAGTGTTCAAATTGTGGCTCAAGGCCTCATACGTTCTACCACATTGTACAAATATTGAACATTCACACATAGACAGAACTTCTCAAGTTCCACATCTGAGAAGTTTAAGAAACTAGCATTCATGTAATATGAACGAAGTTAGGAAACTTGCCTTACACCCATGGCTACAGCTTACGCTGATCTGCTCATTTCAATTCCTATATAACACATAAGGAGAAAACATAAACACCAATTAGTCATATATTGAACTTACGCATTGGTTTAGTTAACTTTACTTCTTAGGGTTTGCGTTCTTGCAATATAAGTTTACGTGACTAACCTCATTTACCAGTTTACGGCTTTGTGATATACGGAGATGTCTTACCCATACGTTCATCATCTTGGATGATTTATATTCTTATCTGACCCACATTCGGCTTTCATTAATCTTATTACCGTTTGTTACGGCTTTCTTGAAAATTTCTATCTTATTAATACTTTCGTTATTCATTACATGAACCCCATGTTCATTACTCGTTCTTAGTGTCGAAGCCATACCAATCGTTGTATGCTAAAACCGATCGTTCATCGCAACAACGTTGCGTTCACAGCGTCTATACGGTTCACACTTATCTCCCATTATCATGACATAACATCGAAATGTTATTCACTACCTCGCCACTCAACAACGTCTAAGGAATCACAACCATAAAATTCATCACGTTTCGCTCATCGCGACTACTATTCCCTTGATATCGGTTACGTAACCCGCGTTTATAATCTTTTTTTTTTAATCTTGTTTAATCTTCACGATCAACCTTTAATAAAGGTTTACATTACTTGATTAAGTGTTACATTAGTTGAATATTATATTCTTTATCCTCCCTTACATTTCCCCCCAAGAGCTGAGCAGTTAAAAGCTCATCTCTGGCTTTTTCCCAACACTGGAGCTGCGGTGCCACTCCCTTCATTATCTCTCGCTACCGTATGGGCGCCCACTCTCCGTAAGTTTATGGTAGGAGCTCGCGTTGACATCACCGCCTCCTAAGGCTCAAATTTGGCGCTATGCATGAGCCTAAACCCTAGAAAAATTTCTCTAAGTCTTGAATCAAGTTTGAGACACGTACTTTACGATCTCATAACTCCTTTGTTATAACTCGAAACGAGGTCGTTCCAAAGTCATTCTCTTCCTTATCTTATGTACTTCAATACCCCTCAGACAGAACTTCGTTCTGAATCTGTTAACGTGCCATTAGATTGGCTTGATCTTCACCCTTTATTCATTTTTACGCCTTTAATGTTCTTCGTTCGTTCGTCCGTAATTCGGTCATCAGATCTCGGAACTCACTCGTTCTTGAATTCATGACTCACATTTTCTTCATTTTCTTACTTTCTTATAAAACCCTACACGTTTGGGTTCATTTACTAACTTTTTAATTCTCGTTTGTCTTTTACGATTTTTCGCCATAACTTCGTTATAGTTAAGTTTTAATCAGTTCTTCATGAACGTTTCTACCATTCCAAACCAAGCAATATGTAACTAACTAATACACGATGATTTTAAACTTGTCCATCAACAATAATTATCCTACGATGGTTTTAAATTTGTCCATCAACAACATTCTTCGTGTTCTTCGTGTTCTTCGTTCGTTCTTTATTTTAATCGATATTTGGATTATGATTTCACTTTTTATTGGAATTTGATGTTATAGAACATTATTCTTTACTTATTTCACCTACTTATTCATATAATCCACTCGGATCGTTCAAATTCGCTACGAATCTTATACTTCCTTAAGAAATTTAAAAAACTAAATTTCTAAGTTCTTATTTCTCCCTTTTCTCATGATTTCAACCATATGAAATCATTCCAATCTTCTTTTACTCCTTAATCTCATTAAGTTATGTTTTAAACATATTAAACTTAAAGAAAATATTAGAAGAAACTAGGGTTCGGATTACCGTTCTTCTTTAATCCTCTTCTTTTATATAAAACCGGCGATTTGCAAGCTTTTCTATTTCACGATCACTTTCGATCCGATCATTCATACTCACGCTCTTCCTTCTCCCTCCCATCCGACTTCTCGCTCTCTCTCTCAAGTGTAGAATTTTTCAAAATCTCAAAATAATGAAATCTAGCTTCCTATTTATAGAAAACCAAAGCTAGGGCAATTTAGTCATTTCGCGTCCCACCTCCTTACTATTCCCACCTCCTCCAACAACTTAGCCACCAAGTTTACTTGGCCACCACCCTTACTTGGTGGCCAAGTAGCCGCCCCTCTTGCCCATGGGTCACCCCATTGGTTTTACCCATCAGTTCGATCCGCGGTTTCTTTTCTTGGTTTGGGCCTTAACCCTAATTCTTATTGGGCCTTACTTGGGCTTAACTTCACAAAGCATTGGGCTTGACATAATCCAAGTCCAATTAAATTCTACAAAGTCCATGAACTCAAAATCCATTAAGACTAATCGTATTCTACGTATTCTATTCTCGTATTCTCGTAATCTCTTCGTGTATTTAACTCAGATGCGATATTCGTATTATATACGTCGTCTTATTCTTCTTTTCTATACTTTCAGTATAATAACCCGTATCATACTCAGTATTTCTCACGCATAATAACCCTAGTTATTATACGCATCATTACATTCTCGGAACTCACTTTTTCTAACCCTTAGGTTTTTGAGTCAGTAGTAAAAACTTTGTTTTGCCATAACCAAATATTATTGAATATTCAATCATGTCTCAAGATTATACGTAATCAATAACTTCTCTAATTCCAAAATAAATCTCCAAAAAACTATGAATAGTGCCTATTTCATCTTCTTCCCAAAAATATTTTGTTCTTTAAAACTTTTATTTTAGTCTTGAAAATTCTTATTAAACATCATACTAGCTCGTAGCGAAATACTCCGATTTATAATCATCCTAGGTTATAGAATCGATTAATAAACACATAGACATAATAGTATTAATAAAAATTCCTTTTATTAATAACTAATTCTTTAAACTTAAATTACGGACAATCCAATTCTCCCAAGTTTTATTCTGATTCTGCTAACAACTGTTGGAATACCCAATGGTTTAAAATACGATGTCATACGTGGTGGTTGCAAGAAGACACAAGAAGGCACAATATTTTTGAATTATTGATTATTACGTAAGAAGGCACTACTTAATAATTTTTACAGTAATTACTGTTCAATATTTTATTTTATTGATTCAATAATTGTTATGTTGATATTTTACATTATTGTTGTTTCAATAATTGTCACTGCATAGTATTTCCCATTATCAGATCAATAATTCATATTATTTGAATAATATTATTAGATAGCATTACTGGCAATGTCTAAGGAAGTTCTGTCTAGAAAAGGGGTTTAGTCGCCTAATTGCGCGCCAATAAGGAGAAATCCTTATCGGAAAGCCCCCTATTTTCTAGGAACGACCTGGTTGTCATAATTGTGATTCTGTAATATTATTTGTGAATAATTAATTATTGGTTTATATGATAAGAAAATATTTATTCCATGTAGATGGATAGGGAAATATTTATTTTGTGTGGATATAAATGAAGGAATTAATGCTGAGGTATTTTATCGGAATGAAGGTATTAAAAATCGTCCGTATGTGGATTTTTGTCATTTTTCGTTTGGAATTTGGAAAAATTTAAATCTACAAAGTTGTAGAAAATTTAATTTCCTATGGAATGGACATAAAATTCGTATTTTTCTGATAAAAGGGCTATTTATTATGAATTATTGAAGTTTCAGAAATAAATATTTTTGTTAAAAATATGGTGGACCCCACTTTTGGTTGGTGAGAAATGTGCTGAAAATTTATTTCAAAAGTGGTGGGCATGAATAGTAGCAGGTATAGCTATCAGGTAGCAGGTTAGTCTGCTATGGCGTTCTAAGCATTTTCCTATAAATAGGGTGCTTAGTTAGAATTAAAAATCACACCAGAATCATAAGCTTTCTCTCTATATTATCGAGCGTATTTTGTGAGTATTTAGATACTTAGTGAGTTGCTATTCAATACAAGTTTCCTTGACCTTTTATACCCTATATTTGGTTTAAGTCTGCTTTTTTAGGTAAGAGATGTTATTTTCTTCGTAAGTGATATTATTTTCTTCATTATCATTATGCTGAAATATTGATATTAATTTTATTATGGAATTTCTACCGTTTTGTGTCGGGGTTACTATTCACGTATACGACACTATTCACATATACGACACTATTCACAAATACGGCTCTATTGATCACAGAAAAATGAAATTTTCTATTTTTTGTCCAAGATGTCTATTATGGTTACTATCTTTGATTGTATCCATGTTTTGATCTTCATTCTTGAATTTTACTCCACTGTGGTTTATTTTGGAGTATTTTTGAACTGGGATAAACTAAAGTACGAATCCCTAATCTAATATCTTTCATCACACTGATTCGTTTCTTAAAAACATTTTTCATCATCCTCAGTCCTAAATGATGATATTACTGAATATTTTTGGCCTGTAGTGCAAAGATGAATGATTAACTGATGAATATCTTTCCCTGTAATGCAAAGATGAACAGGTGTTGAGATGAACATGACTAACTGGTGATAAAATGAATATCTTTGGCCTGTAGTGCAAAGATGAATATTTGATTCAAGATGTATATTGATTGATGGTACAGGGATAAAATATTGATGATGGACTTTTAAATTCATAGATGATAGTAGATTTCATTCTCTACTTAACTCTTCGAATGAATTGTTATTTCCGCTGCGAATATTGATCTAAAACTTGTTGTCCATTATATTTTATCTTATTTTTTAAAGGCTAACGATAAATTGTTGTTCATTATCTTAGTCATAATATTCTTTACTAGGTTAGTTGAGCTCAACCCTTTTCCTTTTTGTTCCATTTTTCTTCTTAGGAGGTGAGAATATAGCAGGAACTAGCCGGGGTATGGAGTGAAGGTTCTAGAAAGTTGTTTTAGCAGTCCTCACTATTTTTGTAAAATAGTGTATCAATAATTGTAATGAGGACTCCTTTTGAGTTTGAATATTGTCTATTAGACAATATTTGTATTTAAACTCACATTATATGTGTTGTCATATTTTGCACGACAATTGTATTAATGAAGTTGTATTTGTTTCTGTACCATGTATTTGGCGACTCAGAATGGGTGATGTATACCTATTTTGGGGGCGTCACAAGGGTTCAACCCATTTTGGTAATTGGTTAGATTACTGAATAGATTTGGTCAATTCCTGATTGATTTATTAAATAGTGTTTTGACTTATCTGTTGGAGAGTTTTAGGAAGTGGTTTTAACCACTTCACCTATATAAACACACGTCTTTGTGATTAAGGGTTTGACTAGTTTTTTAGAATTCTAATAGAGTAATATATACTGACAATACAGAAAGTTCTCAAATACTGAGAGATTTCTTAGTTGTTTCGGACTGTGGATTGGAGCTCCGTTCTCATCCCACAAGGACTATAGTTCGGAGACGCCATCAGATTATATATTATGTGGGATCACACGAGACTTTTTTTGCATCAAAAGTTAACACGATGCAAGAGGTATGTCATTTGTATTTCATTTTGTGTAAATAAGAAATGACATGCATCTAATTAATCCTTCATTGGTGTCAGAGCCATGTGTTTTTTGATCATATGTATGTTATGTACGAACTTTTTACACAATATGTCATGAATTCATGTTTAAAAGCTTGAAAAACATCAGCAATGACAACCTATGTTACACTTAACGTTAGGGGATAATATTGCAAAATGTTGTAGCCCATATGTAGTGTATATGATCTGCAAAATTTAGGTTTAATCGAATATGTAATTTGAAACCCTAATTTATAAGCTGCCTATTTTGACCAGTCATAATTTTTTATGGTTGTACATTTCATATGATATTTATAAGTATGTTTAATATGTTATGTAAGCTTTCCAACGACATATTATATGCATAATTTAGATAATTATTGAGTGAGATATGTCTTGCTAAAGTTTGGGCTGTGAAACGATTTTTCTAAAAAACATTGTTGCTAGAGGTTGAAGGTGAAGTGTAAGTCTCACTCTCGGATAGACATACATTTAATACACCTCCCTTATATGGTAGCTCCCAAAATTGTGGTTGAGCATACCATAAGAACCAGAAAATTGAGTCGATCAGAACTCTGCAATTATTGTCACAAAAAATGTTGGAAGGCAGTGCGTGGCCCACACACGAGCTGAGCCTCGAGCACTTGCATGATGACCAATAGCGTCAAGCGATATTGTGCGGTTCTTTGGTTTATCTGCGGTACTTTCTTGCTTTCATGCAGGCGCCTCGCCTTACACGTGCCAATTTGGTTTGACCCGCTACTCGACCCACCACCTTGACCGACCCTAACCCGCAGTCCGACCTGTTTAGACATATTTTATATTTTTATAATAATTTTCTTAAAAAATATTTGTTAATTAATAAATGTATAAAAATTATTTAATAAATAATTATTGTGATTATTAAATTCTGAAAATTTAACAAAAAATAATTATTGGCATAAAATTAAGATTTCCACTAAAAGTTTGGAAAATTAATATATTTGGATAATTTTAGTTAATTTCTAATTTAATTATAAAATAGTTATTTAATTGTGTCATATAGGCTGTTATGTTGTGCACAATATAGGGTACTTAGGCTGATCCCCTAAAGTACAAATATAGGATATACTCAATTTTTAATTGTTGTTTGTATCCATGGATTGTAATTTTAATACTATCAATTCTAGTACAGAGTTCATTGGTCATTTGACCCTACATCATATAAAAGCCTGATTTTTTTTAAAACTCAAATCTTTAGCAGAATTGTTTTGCTTAGTATCTCATGAAATGTATTTTCTTTATTAGAAATATTCATATTCTATTATATTTAACTATTTATTTTCTTGTTGAACAAGCTTTTTCTCACCCTTGCGTTGAATATAATGTTTTCAGTTAAAACTGAGAAAGCTGGTACATCAGGGAAAGATAAAGAAAAAGACAAGGTTGCAGAGTAATTTATTATTAAACGCATGTGTTTAACTAAATTTAAGGATTGCTGTAATAAATACCTTTAGTATAATTTTTTTGTAATATTATTTGGTATTGAGCTATGTAAAAGTCTATAAAACTTGAGATTTAAGTTAAGATTATTATGTAATCTAAGACATGTTTAAGTTAGTATATGCAGGAAAGAATGGATATTAATAGTATCGTGAGCACCAAGTCTGAGATAAAGGTAATCCAAATTTGGGGGCGCCACAGATATACTTAACCTAGTGAAAAGGTAAAGGTAATCCGCATTTCAGGTGAACTCAACGGTCGCACGATTCGGCAAATTAAGATTTACTAGTTTTGGTTTGAGTTGGTTTTGACAAATGTGATGATTATGTCGTCCCCGCCTTGGGCGAGTAGGAGATGTTGGATTTTGGGTATCCAAATTGGGCGCCGCTCTTGGAGGGTCCAACTCATTTTGTTAGTTAGTCAGATTACTCAATAGATTTGTTCGATTCCTGTTTGATTTATTAAACAATGTTTTGACTTATCTGTTGGATAGTTTTTAGGAAGTGGTTTTAACCCTTTTACCTATATAAACCCACTTCTATGTGATTAAGGGTTTAAAAAGTTTTTTAGAATTCCAAGAGAATAACAATATACTACTAATACAAAGAGCTCCTAAATACTGAGAGATTTCTTAGTTGTTTTGGACTATGAATTTGAGTTTCGTTCCCATCCCGCAAGGATTGTTGTTAGGAGACGTCGTTGGGTTGTATAGTACATGGGATCACACAAGACTTTTTTTTGCACCAAAGGTACTTACCACACTTCAAGAGGTATGTCATTTGTATTTCGTTTTGTGTAAATAAGTCATGACATACATCTAATTAATCCTTCAGGTGGAGATGGTGGAAAAAGTATATGTTATGGTGGTCGGCGGTATAAAGAGGGTGGATGCATAAGAATCTATTGGGTGTTGTCGACGGTCAAGGAAGCGAAGGTGAAAGATATTTGTTTGTCTTATATTCTTTTTCATTAATTTTTCCTAGATTTTTCTAGCGAGGAATTTTGTGCTTTGGACAGGCGAGACCTGGGAGGTAGACGACATGTTTATTGGATTTAGGGTTCAATTTTTTTAGCGTCTAGGGTTCGCTTTAAAGTGTTTAGGGTATAAATTTTACATAATTCTAGGTTTAATTTTCATAATTTAGGGTTCAATTGTTATGGTTTAGGTTTCAAATTCTAGGATTTAGGGTTTAATTTTTAGAACTTATACCGTGTTTGTAAGTTTTTTAAGGGAAAGGAAGAGAAAAAAATGATTAAAATTCCTCCAAAATTCACGTTAAGGAAGTAATTTGGAGGTAAAATTGATTTCAGTTTAATTGGTTCAAAATTTAACCTTTAAAAGTGGGCGGATTTGGAGGGATGGGGAAATTAATTATTTTATATCAGCTAAAATAACATTTCTAAACAAATAATATGACAATCTTGTACCTAACTAGAAATAACAATTATAATTTTATTTATATTATTTAAAAATAACATTTTAAAATAAATAATATGACCATCTTGTCTCTAGTTATTATAAGTTACAATTATATTTATTCTAAATTTTGTAAATACAATGAGTCAAAATAAACATGTAAACATACTAATTGGTGTAATCTTTTTTTCTTTTTTTTTCTTTTTGGGATGAAAGCATATATAAAAGAAATAGTTGTGGGCTCAATACTCAATACTTTTGTATACTTGTATATAGGTTTGGTTTATGATATTTATGCAAATCCTATTCGTATTGATTAATTACTAAAAGTGAATTTCAAATTTAATTTTTATAATGTGTTATATGTAAAATTACCTTGTTATTAAGAGTATTCACAACAGTTTCTCTAACAAATTTTCTATCCCTAGCTTTGAAAAATACATCAATAAATCATTATTCAATAGTTTTATTATCCTTATTTAACTCATTATTTTAATATCTATACAGGATTTTACTCCTCAGGGTGAGGGAGTCAAAAGATCGTTCTCTATATATGCAAAATGACATTTCACCCCTCATTGAAGTGAACACGTCAGCTTTAGACACCCCCTTTCCCTTTCCCACAGATGCTGCAAACACTCACCCCCATTTCTTTGCCTCCCTCTCCTCACTCTCTCTCTAAAAAATCCATAGATCCAGTCAATACCTAGGGCAATACTCCACTTGTAATGGTGGATCCGGAGATCCATGACCTCATTAAGAAAGAGAAACGCCTCCAATACCGTGACATTGAGCTCAAAGCAGCATAAAAGTTCACCTCCTTCACCGTTATCGAGGCACTCTACAGCCCCTTGACCAACAAATACTCTGAGGGCTTGCCCGAAAATCATTACTACGGTGGCAAAAAATTCATTGACGAGATCAAAAACCTCTATCGCGTCCGCGCCCTCTAAGTCTACCGTCACGAATCCACCTAATGGGGTGTCAATGTCCAGCCTTACTCTGGAAGCCCAACCAATTTTGCCGCCTACACCGCCGTGCTCAACCCACATGACCGAATCATGGGTCTCGATTTGCCTTCTGGTGGGCATTTGACTTCGAGAGTTTGCCCTACAAGGTCAAAACATGACTGTTGGAACTTTCAAATTTTAACTTTTAACTTTTAACTTTTATTATTTAAAGAATCAATATAAGGAACCTGTTGGGTATATAGTGAAAAAATTGAATCCCTCTCTTGCAGAATGACTTAATAGCACTGCAAAGTAGGGATAGAGATAAATAAACTATTGTGAATGCTCTTATACTCCCTAGTGTAATACTTAGTTTGCAAATGCAGTACATCTTTCATTTCAATAGATAGATATTATTAAATTATATCATTTATTACATTTATATGTAAGGGAAATACAATAATAGTGTAGTTTACAAATAAAAATATTTTATCTTCCCTTCTCTCTTAAACTCAGAAACAAAGAAAAATATAATTAAAATCACATCATTCCCCTTCCTTTCTAAACCTCACAAACATGACAAAGGAAAATTATGATTGTGAAGCCCCCAAATTCGAGTCTAAACCATACCCAAAACTTGGGTTGCCAAAAATAATAGTACAGAGAAACACGAATTTTTCTATTTACAACTATTACTACAACGACAGTTTTCACACACTCCAAACAAATAAAACTTTACATAAAGGTACAGACAATAACGGTTTTAGGAATTAAAATATTTGAAAAATGCTCAAGAAAACCTTCGTATATGGGAGGTCATGCTTCTAAGTTATAATAGATATCATAGGACTTGAGAATTAACCTTGGTTGAACTAATAGACCCCAAAGAAGAACGAGAAGATTACTATCATGTTCATTCCAATTGTATGTATCTTCTTGCCACATAATTATCTCCATTATGTCAAACTGAGAATTATAATCCAACCATACTCCAAGATTATATAGTTAATGCTCATATATATAGTCAGCAAGTGGATGCGCATAACCATATTTTATGGTAACATTTATTTATATGTGGTTAGACATCTTGTATGATAGTGGCAACACACGCTTTAAGTTCTCAGTATAATTATTGCCACACTATCTCATAACTTGATGACGACAACCACTAACTCGGAACATTATGGTTACTAACTCGGACCATTACTCCACTCCCCGAGTAGTCCCAGCTACACTCTCATTTTCTAAGAAGAACAATGGAACAAAAAAGAAAAGGGTTGGCTCAACTAGCCCAGTATAGAATATCATGACTAAGATAATGAAGAATAAATTATCCTTAGCCTTCAACAGTGAAAATTCTCCAATTTAAAAGTTCACCATCAATATTTTATCCATGTAACACTAATAAACAATTCTTCTTTGCACCCAGTACAAAGAGAATTTTGACTACGTGTCTTTACCTATAATACCAAAAATTATGGTTATACTAATTCACAATTCCTATTCATAATCATGTGAATCAATAACTTTTGGTCATAATTATGTTGATCAATTCATCTTTGTACTACAAGCCAAAGATATTCAATTGTAATATTATTGGTTATGATCATACCAATCTAAAGCTTTTGGTCATAATCATGTTAATTAATTCATATTTAATTATAACACCAATGGTTATGATATACCAATCTACAACTTGTGGTCATAATTATGTCAGTCAATATTTCTTCTTTGCACTTAGGCAAAAGAGAAATTTCACCAAAATGATTATGACAATGATATAATAGATGAATAAAAATAATAAGAACAATAAGATCAAGAATAAACATTAGATATTTTCAATTTAATTATACCTGTGACACCCCCAAATTCGGGTACTTCGATTCCACGGGATTTGGTGTTCACTGTACAAATATCATCTATCTATCTACCCATAATAAATGCAAACCATGCAATAGATAGAAATAAAATCTTCCCTTATATAGGTTACTGACATCCGAATCATAAACATAATCCCAGGTTGAACTAACCTTAAACATCTCGTGCGGAAATATAAACAATAAGTCTTAAACAAAGATCATTAACTCAAGTCTAATATAAATAAATCATCAAATAAAATAACAAGTCTTCAACACTTGCTAACTTTGCCTTGCCTTTACTAGTGGAAGGTTCGTGGATTCTTTCGTTCTTAACTTCAATGTTATTATAAAGCAAGAGTGAGAACTATTGCCCACAAGTATAACAATGAAATAACGATTATAATAACATCGCGAGTGAATCAAAGACATCTGAATAAAAGCTCAACTTTTGAATCAAGAATGGATAACAAGAATCAAAAGAATTACGAGGTCATAAGACCTTGAACTATGTCATAGGTTAACAAGGGTTATACTTGAAACCTTTAAATGATCGTAAGACTATGGACCTTTCTTTTTCGTACTTGGGGGATCACCCTTAGTACCATCTTGTGCACAATATCTTAACGCTAACGCATAAGTAAATCCCTTTACAGGGTTGTTCATCTCAGTTTGACATTCGAGTCCGCACCAAAGGAAGTTTGGTTTGGATAAAACGTTCATCAACTAAGGACTAGTTGAATCAATAAAGTTCACTAGTCTAATAAGGTTCAACAATAATGATATTCAATTTGAATAATAATCTCAAGAAGTATACAATAGAACAATTATTGTATAGCTGCATCATGCTTTGATAAGATAATCAATCTTTAATATAACATTTGAACTTGAATAATAGAATTGATAATTTACTCGAGGTAAATAATAAACTTGAACAATAATGACAAGTAGGGTTAGGAAACTTGCCTCGTGCGTAGATTACACTTTAACTAAGCACGTTCTTTGAATTTAATCCTACATACCATTCACATTCACAATACCAGTTAATTATAACTTAACTAATCATCAATGATCATTCTTTTGTCTAAACTTTGGTTATGACTATACTTAGTCAAATTATCACATTTACTGTCACATAATATCACTTCATGAATAATAATTTAATTATGCATTAAATAATTCAATCCACATGTAATTATGTTATTTACATGCTAAGTATTTATTTTAACATCTCATTATACTTATAACAAAATTTTATGTTCATTACATTAAGTTAACATCACATTCATGGACTTAAATATTAAAAATATTTCATTTCTGGACATTCTGCAGAGTGGCTCTACGGCGCCACTTTTTTGTACTTTAAAGTCTTCGCACTACAATTTGGACACTCATGCCATGCTTGTTGCAGACTATAAGCGTTGAATTTGGCATGCATGGCTGAAAATCGATTCTACAATTCGTGAAAATTGTAGAACACAGGAATGACAAGTAGGGTTAGGAAACTTGCCTCAAATGCGTGCTAAACGACACTACTGCTCACCACAAATCCTACACACATACCATATGTATTCACGACATTCATTAGTTACATTTTCACTTAATTATTTAATATAAACTCCACTTTATTTAACAAATCATTACCCTTCTAATTTAATTACTTAATTAAATTAGAATATTTTCATTCTCTTACTTATTATTACACTCGAATAAATTATTTCATAATAATTTCCATCGAATATTTATTTTATTCCATAAATATCTCAATTAAAATATTTACTTTATTTTATAAATATTTTAATAATAATTTTCATCGAATATTTATTTTATTCCATAAATATCTCAATTAAAATATTTAATTTATTTTATAAATATTTTAATAATAATTTTCATCGAATATTTATTTTATTCCATAATATCTCAATTAAAATATTAATTTATTTTATAAATATTTTAATAATAATTTTCATCGAATATTTATTTTATTCCATAAATATCTCAATTAAAATATTTAATTTATTTTATAAATATTTTAATAATAATTTTCATTGAATATTTATTTTATTCCATAAATATCTCAATTAAAATATTTAATTTATTTTATAAATATTTTAATAATAATTTTCATCAAATATTTATTTTTATTTTTATTTTATTTTTTTTATCACGTAAATGTGGTAATTTAGTTTAGTAACGCTTCACGGGCTGGGTTACCTGTGCTCATTTTCTCTTTATGTCTGCAGATTCTGCGATTCATGAACATAACATGGCCAAATTAGGCCAAAAATCAATCACACGTAAAATTATACATGAATATGGCCATAACTTCCAATTAGTTATTTTTACACGAATTTAGACTTACCCAATCATTGTAATACATATATAATCATTACTTAACCCATCTAGCATGATTTTTAACAAGTTACAACACATAATTTGCAAAATCAACACATTTACTTTCACCGTTTTGATGTTCTTGAAAGTTTTGAAAATTAAACATGAAAATTGTCACTTACTGGATTAAATTATAAACACCGAATCCGTTTATTTAAACTTTGGTCTCTTCGTATCAACATGCATAATAATATACGAGTGTAAAATTTAGGGATAACATACGATCAATACATAAAATATCACGTATAAAGCCATAAGGCCAAAACCCATACTCTATAAATTTTTGAAATAGCAATTCATAGTATTATGAAACTGATGACATGATAATTCACATGATATATATATATATATATATATATAATGAAATACGATTTGATACATCTTAACCCATATATAAACTCATAATCAAACCCTTTCTCAATTACAGAGATTTTACAAAATGTATGAAAGTCATTTTTATAAAAACTAATGACGTGAAATTTAGAATTTGGGAAGAGGAGATTACCCTGAGAATAAGTATAGATTAGTAGGGATTAATTTCTTCTCAACTCTTCTTCAATCAAAATTCTTTCTCAACACTTCTCAATCTCTCTCTGAAACTCTCTATGTTTCTACTTTTCTGAACTTAGGAAAAATGAAGAAAGAAAAAAGGCGTGTGATATAATAAGAGAATCGACGCCTTTGAGTGGTCATTAACCCAATAATGGGTAATCTGCTCCAACTCCCCATAGGGCCTTGTTTGGCTAGCAAAATAGATTTAAAAATATTTAATTTAATAAAACTTTATCATATAGTTTAATTAATGTCACACTCCTTCATAAAATAAATCAATATCTTATTTGATTTATTTTAAATAAAATATAATAATTTTCATAATTTCACATAGTCACATTATTAATTTTCTCATTAATAAATAATGTCAAATTATTAACTCTCTAATTAATAATTAAATTAATTAAATAACATCATGCTTAATTAAATATTTCATTTAATTCGATAAGCTCACATAATTACATATTTGAATAATAATTATTCTCTACATTAATTTAATAAATGTAACACATAATTAAATTAATCTACCAAAATTGCATCAAATAATTATTTAATCCAATAATTAAATCATCAAAAAATATTTATTTAATTCAATAAATATTAAAATTAATTTACAAAAATCTCGTTCGTCACAATACCAGAGTCCAATAATATCCAAATTGTTAATACAATGAACAAATTTTGGAGTCTAATTCAAGAAAGATATTCAAATTTCATATTTCAAAGATAACGATTAAAATATAATAATAAGTTTCAGGTAATAAAAAATTCAAGTGAAATGATATTAGATAAAACGCAAATCATAAAAGAATTTCTAATCATTTCAGAAATTATAGAAGTAATACTTGTACCCATGTTGATCAATTCATCTTTTCACTTAAGCCAAAGATATTCAATTATAAAACTAATGGTCATGATCATATTAATCAACAATTCATCTTTTCACTCTTGGCCGAAGAGAACCCATGGTCATGATCATATCAATAATCTACCCATCTTTGCACTCAAGTCAAAGAGAAATTTCATCACCATGATTATAAAAATGTTATATATGATAAATAAAAATAATAAGAACAATAAGATAAAGGATAAGCATTAGAGATTTGCAATTTATTTTATCCATAGTCTAAAATGTTAACATGATATCCAGAAAATCGATTAAAGTTCTTGATAAAATATAAAGTACAAGATATGTACTCTTCTTAATTCAAATATATCAATTAAAAATTTAATAAGAAAATTCAGGTCAAAGATATTAGATGAAATATAAACTATTAAGGATATTCTAATCATCACAGGAATTTTTACATTTAATTATAAATCTGTAAAACGAATGATATTTTCCTATCATAATATGGAGTATGAAAGAAAATGATCTCCTTTACGAGTACTAAAGAAATGATATCTCTTTACGAATATGAAGAGAATGACATACTTCACATGTAAGAAGGAAAATGATATCCATTTACGAGTATGAAAAGAATGATACCCCTTACCTCGATATTATGAAATAAAAAAAATTAATAATCGAACAAATCCTTGCATGTCCATCTTTACAGCAGTAAAGAATCTGACTTTCGGGTCTTCTAGAATTTTCAAAATCTCTTTATGTTTTCACAAAAATGTAGCTCTTGAAAAGATATACGAAATAGACTCAAGAATCACTTCATTCGGAGTTAATATGACTGAGTTATGAACTTTCTAAATTTGGGCTGAAACTAATGAAGAAAATTAGAATAGGTTACAGTTTTCAACATTTTTAGATATGAAGATTACATTAGATGACTTTTCTTCCTTCTTCAAAGTTGTAGAGGACTATAATCTAATAAAAACAGGCTTTGAAATCACTCAATTCCGATTAAGGATGAACTTACTATGATTTTTCTAAAGAGTTGTTGTACATAAAAAAATTTCACTCGGGAATTCAAAGAAGAATGCAACAAAGACTTAGCTTGGAATGAATTGAAATACAAATTTAGTTCTCTAGCTGATATTTACTAATACTTGAGGTAGCCTAGCATACTTAGAGAGAAACCTACACTAAGAAGTGTTTATGGAGAGGAAGGAAGTATAAGTAAGGAAGTTGTGAATTTTCTTATACTAAGCCTTACTTGTAAAACCTCAACTTTTTGAATAAAGATGAATTTTCTATAAATATTATTTTTAAATATTATGGAGTGAAATTGATATAATGTTATAGTTGTGGGTAATATTTATAAATTTTGTAAAAGTACATAATTTGTTATATAATATTCGATTGGTGGGGGGAATATTCGTTTTAACGAAATATTAAATCAACGACACAATCATTAGTGGACCTCATTAACGGAATTATTATTTTGATTGAGAAAACGACAAAAATACTTTATGAAAATAATCTATGAAAAGTTTTACCGTTAACTTTTGAAACACCCTTGTTAAAAGTACAAGAATACGCTGTGGTTGTATAAGTAGCATACGATATTAATTATTGATGCTTACATGATAAGTCACTCAGTTTTTTTGGTATTATTAATGTAATAATATGAAAAAATCTTTTATATAAAAATGAATACTTTTATAGAGTTATTCTATAAATAGAATATATTATATTCTATTATGCATAGTAAAATCTTTTTATATAAAATGTAATACTTTTATAAAGTTACCTGCTTTATTAGACAATAATTAGAATATATTATATTTTATTATACATAGTGTTTGTATAATTGCTGCGTAGTATTTGCATAGTAAAATCTTTTATAAAGTTATTCGTTTTATTAGATTATAAATAGAATATATTATATTTTATTTAAAAGATTTTGCTTTTACATATAATTTGTCGATTAAAGTAAATCAATTTGGACCGTTCATGAGTTAGTTACTTTATGCAGTCCATTTTTCTATAAATAGAAGCTCATTCCTCCATTATTTTCTTACGAATTCAATTGAAACTCTGAGAGATAAACTATAGAGAAAAAGAATACTTCACTACTTATATATCCAAAGATTTTCTTCTGCCTTGGTAGGGAGTATTATTTTTCGTTTTGTATTCATGAAGAGAACTTATGTTATTCCATTCTTTATTATTCTGTTGGAATAACTCAGATACGCCGCTACCCTATACTTGGTGACATTCTTCTATTATTTCGTCTTTCTTATTCTCATTGGAATATCCTCGCATGCGCTTTTTACGTCGGACTGATTCCGCCTCTTTATTATTACTGTTGGAATATCCTGCATCGTTTTTCTTTTACGCTAGTTAAAATCTTTTTTATTATTATTCATTTGGAATATCCCGTCTGCATGCGTTTTTGTGGGACTGATTCTTTTGTTATTCCATTTTTTATTATTCTGTTGGAATAACCTGTCTATATGGATTACCACATGCATGGTGAATGATCCTTTGTATTCATTCCTTATTAAATTATGAAAATGATCTGTATACGTGGATTACCGCATGGTGGGTGAAAATCCATTTGCACTTTCATATATTTTATTATATCTTGTTGGTTATTAGTTCTGGATAAATTAATTCTTGAACTTGTTTTATTGAATTCTTATATCATTGTCATCGTCCTCATGTTTATATTTTTTTATTGAAAGTCATCTACATGGCTCAGTAGTGCATAGATGGACTTGGTATGATTATGACCGTGGATTATTCTTGGTATAATCATGATCGTAATGTTACAAATGATGTGGTAAAAGTCCTCATTGGCCAAGAAGTGCATTGATGGATGAGTTGTTGGCATGATCATGACCATTAATGAATACACAAATATTTTTGGCCCGTGAAGGTATGGATAATTGTGGTCGTGATACTAAAGAATATCCTTGGCAGTAATGCGGGGTGATTCGATGATGTGGAATATTATTAAGTCGAGTCTCAAATGATAAATGATGAAAAACCTTTTAAATCATAAAAGATAGTAGATTTTATTTTCTACTTGACTCTTTTAATGGATTGCTTGTTCCACATTGCAGCTTAAACTTGATGTCTATTATATTTTATCGGTTTAATATTGTTGGAGACTAATGATAATTTATTCGCATTATCTTAGTCATAATATTTTTTTATGGGCTAGTTGAGCTCACCCTTCCTTTCACCGTTCTCTTTCAAGAAATGAGAATATAGGCATTTGACGACGAGTCGGAAAACGGAGTGATGGTCCGAGAGGATAGCATTAGTAGTCCTCACTATTCGTGTGAAATAGTGTGATAATATTTGTAATGAGGACTCCTTTTGAGTTTGTATAATCTCTAGTAGACAATATTTGTATTCAAACTCACGGTTTATGTTTTGTCGTATTATACATACCACGACAGTTGTATTAGTAAGTTGTATTTGAATTCTGTACCATGTATCTGGCGATCCAAGATGGGTGATGTATACCTAATTTTGGGGGCGTCACATTATTATTTATAGCCAAAATCTCCCACGTTTTATAAATATATTATTCATCCATTATCATTATCTTTAAACATAATGATTAACCATTTTCATCTATTATCTTTACTTTAAAAATAATGATTACCCATTTTCATCAATTATCATTACTTTAAACATAATTATTTTCTATTTTCATCCATTATCTTTACTTTAAACATGATGATTTCTCATTTTCATCAATTATCTTTATTTATTCAAAAGATAAATACATTATCAAAAAGATTATTTCATTATTCACACATTTTCAATATATTAAACATCCATTATATATTATTCACCCATTATTCATATCTTTTCAATATATTAACCATCCATTATCTTTACTTTAATTTCTACTATTCATAAAAAAATATCTATAATCTACTACATATTAATTACCTCGTATTAATTATTCACATTCCAAGATTTCATTTAATCTTTACTATTCACAATTATTATTATATTATTCATCTTCTTCATTATTGACATAATGCATTACTATCACATGTATTAGTGTTCTTCAAATAATGAGTGTGTCTAACAGTTTAATACCCGTGACTTTCATTTATACAACTTTTCGTTACTACCCTTGCTACGATGACAATTATTGGCTCAATAATATGAGATATTGTGACAATTATTAAGACATCCCCAAATTCATGTATTTACTACTATGGATTGATGCTCACATTCAGCATTAAGTATAAATATTATAGACTCATAATATTGACAACCCAATCGTTCCAAGGAAAGAGGGGGCCTTCCGAATAAACGACGCGCAATTAAATAACCCATTTCCTTGACAGGACTTTTTAGACATTGTCAATAATGTTTACTGGCCTAATAATATCCTATCAAATAATATGTGTTATCGTGTCGTGTCAATTATTGATATAATAATATGAAATATTGTGTATTTGCTACTATGACAATTATTGAGTCAATAATATGAAGTAATGTGCAAAATCGTGTGATACTGTGGAATGTCGTGTGCCACTATAGAATACCGCGTGCTATTGTACTTTTATCATCGAGTATTTAAACACTTAAAAGTGATAATAATGTTGACTATTTTCTTATTAAAAAAGTTATTTATGTTGTTTTCTTTATCCGACATTATTTTGTTGTGGGACCCACCAATGATTGGTTATTTCGACGCCATCATACTTTATCGAATATTCCCCGACATACATTTTATAATTTCACATATCACCCTTAACTTATCATTTTATCAATTAACACCTTACTGTTAAGAATAATAATTACAATAAAATTAAATTCTCTTTATTAAAAATCAGGGTCTTACAATAATCCCTCCCATTTTTCCATCCCTTCATCTCTTATATTTTTTTTTTCCATCCCTTTCTCTTTTATACTTTTATTAAAGTATCGATTAGGGTTTGTTTTTTCTTTTGATAATTCGGGAGTGGGGTACAAACTGATTTTTCTCTTTTTGTGCACCAAATGTTATTAGTGAAAAATTTGTGTATATAGAATTAATTATTCGGAAATACTCATCACACATGATATATTTTCTTGAGACATGGTGACTGGAGTTGGGGTATCTTTAAAGAGGGCCAAGGAGTCCTGTCTTGCAAAAGGATAAATAGTTCCCTCAATTACTTCCTTATTTTAAACACTTTAAATGCAAAAAACATGCCAGGGGGTTGTCGAAAGACATAGAGCCCCACTAGGGTAAATTCTTTTCATGCAGGCGTTCGGGATATAAGTCTCCAGCACAAAATTTATTCAGTGTGCAATAATTTATAAAATATTTATGTACATTTGGTGATTAAAGTAAGTTCTGCCATTAACTAAAAAGAAAAGGTAAAAATTGGGTATGATATTGCCAAATTAAAATAGCCTTATGTCAGAACAATTATACTACTATTTTTGGCCAAAAAAAGAAGAGTTTCATTTTTAATAAAAAAAATACTGAGGAGGAGCAAAATACAATTTGCACGTATATTAAGAAAAATAAAAGGTGAAAATAAAGAGTAAAATTTTTTTAAATTTATCCTTACTAGCCCCACAAGATTATATAAAAAGTGATGAATAATTTTTTTTGTATATAAAAAAAATTCAAATTTATCTTTACTAGCCCCACAAGATTATATAAAAATATTTGTATCTATAATCATTCTTTTGAGGATATTAAATAATATACTTAAATATGCCTTATAGGAATCTTAATATTTTAACGGAGAAGTCTATAACAAAAAAAAAAAAGTAATTCCCATTTTCAAATAAGTGAGAAATTATGATATAAATTTTCCATGACTAATAGACTCATAGGTAATTGCGTTTCCTTTCCTAAATATGTACTCCAGAAAATAGCCTTTTTCTCCCCCTATCACTTCCACGTTTGAGTAGAATTCAACACTTCAAATTAAATACCTAGCCCACCTGAGAAGAATATCAAGCAGAACAACATATTTTCAAATTGAATAATGCTATATATACAAATTATTTTATAAATATTTTATAAATTGTTGATGTGCTATATATGTGCAATATTTGATATGCTATATATGTGCAAAATTTAATATTCATAAATTTTAAAACACAACCTAGTACAAAATTTCATAGTATGATTAATCTAAAATATACATATATGCAAATTATTCTTATGCAACAATTTCAAAAATAATTTAACAAGTAAATACTATATTTTCAATCCTTTATTAAATTATGAACTCAAATTTTAACATATAATAATCAATATGTATTATTTTATTTTTCCCTAAATAATATAATCACATATATTATACTTGAAAGAAAATAAATATATATTTTAACCACATATAGTATTATCATATAATAAATATATATATTATCATGTTAAAATTAAATTAATTCACTTACGGTGTAAGTGATTTCGCATTTCCTTCTTTAATTTGAAGTTTCTTTAATTGAGAATCTTCCTCCTAGATAGTAATAATTTCCGCGATCATAGTTACAAGAAAATATTATTCTTTGAAGTATCAACGCACACTTCCATATTCTCATTAACATCATTTTTTTGGAGCACTATTTCCACGTGTGTTTTTGATATTTCTACAGAATTCCTTCTCACATGAAGATGAGACTCATTGTATGCTCATGTGAGAGAGAATCATGTGAAAATATCAAAAATACTTGTGGAAGTATCAGTTCCCTTTTTAGAATGTCGTTCATAGAATATTGTTTTAAGATTGTTGAAACTTTTGTCGTATGACATTATCAAAATTTTAAAAAAATAGTAATAGTACCACTTGAAATCGAATGTAAGTTTATTCTCTCCTTAAGACAATATTCGCCCCCTAAACTAGGGTTAAAGCGAATATGTTTCCCAAGATAAGACATACACATAAATTAATTTATATTAAATACTATGTGCATTATTGTATTTAATTCAAAACTATAATGTGACGCCCCCAAAATAGGTCCATTCCATCCAACCCATTCTGAGTCGCCAAATACATGGTATAAAAATAACTACAACTTTATTATTACAACATATAAATTGTGAGTTTAAATACAAATATTGCCATCTAGACAATATCCACACGCAAATAAATCCCCATCATAATTATTGATACATTATTTTACAAAAATGGTGAGGACTACTAAAAACTCTCTCTGTAAACCTTCATTCCATACCCCACTAAGACTACTTTCATTACATTCTCGCCTCCCGAGAAGAAAAATGGAACAAAAAAGCAAAAGGGTCACTCAACTCAGCCCAAGAAGAATATTATGACTAAGATAATATACAACAAATTATCGTTAGTCTTCAACAGGAAAAATCTAATAGAATATAATAGACAACAAGTTTTAAATCAATATTCGCAGCGGAAATAATAATTCATTAGAAGAGTTAAGTAGAGAATGCAAACTACTATCTTCTATGTATGAATTTAAAAGTTCATCGTCGATATTTTATCCCCGTAACATCAATCAATATATATTTGAATCAAATATTCATCTTTTGCACTACGAGCCAAAGATATTCGTAAGTTAGTCATGTTCATCTAAACACTGCTCATCTTTCTTTGCTACTGGGCCAAAGATATTAATCGATCAATCATGTTCATCTCAACACTGCTCATCTTTGCACTACGGGCCAAAGATATTCATCAAGAAATCATTCATCTTTGCACTACAGGCCAAAGATATTCATTAAGAAATCATTCATCTTTGCACTACTGGCCAAAGATATTCAGTAATATCATCATTTAGGACTAAGGATGATGAAAAATATTTTAAAGGAAACGAATCCAGTGAAACAAAATAACAAATATTAAGGATTCGTATTTTAAACAATCCAAGTTCAAAAATACTTCATAAGTAATTAGAGTGGGGTAAATTCAAGAATGATCAAAATATGGATACAATCAAAGCTAGTATCCAGAATAGATATTTTGGACAAAAAGAAGAAATTTCATTTTTCGGTGAATAGTGTCGTATTCGTGAATAAAGTAATATGATACGTGAATAGTCTTGGTATCAGAGATATCGTGAATAAGTAACTCAACACCAAAAGATAGAAATTTCACAAAAAATATCATCACGCTTCGTGAATAGTACTCGTGAATAGTAACTCATGAATAGTAACCCCGACATGAAAAAGTTCCAAATTTAATAAAAAGTTCCAACCAATATTTTGGCATAATGATATTGAAGAAATAATATCATTTGAGAAGAAAATAACATCCCTTACCTCGAAAAGACAAAGATTTCTAATTGAAACACCTGATATAAAGCTATGACTTGAACTTGCACCAGATATAGCAATACTCAAAGTATACTCAAAATACTCACAAGAATACGCCGATAATATAAAGAGAAAACTTCAGTTTCTGGTGTGATTTTCAATTCTAACCTAAGCATCCTATTTATAGGAAAATGCTTAGAACACCAAAGTAGAAAATTTAATATAATAATATTATTTATACAAATATTATACGCACCATTTGAAATCTGAATTTCAGCTCTCAACACATTTATATCACATGTTAAATGAGTCCCAACAATGTAAAAAACGTTTTTGTAATTAAAAATATTTTAAACTTCCAAAAATCAATTATTTCGAAACTTTGGAACTTCAATAATTCATAATAAATAGCTCTTTTATCAAAAAAATTCGAAACCCGCGACTTTTTATAGGAAATTCAATTCTCTACAACTTTACAGAAGAAAGTTTTTCCAAATTCCAAACAAAAATTGACCGAAATACATAAACGGACGATTTTATAGACTATAATCAAATTTCAGTCAATAAATGGGGTCCACCAACATGTTTAACATGTTTTAAACATTTATTGTAACAAAAATACTCCTCCTCCACATATACTCATATATCCCACATTCATCGTAAAAATATCACCGTTAATATATTATTAAAATAATATATTTAAATGAATTATTTTATTAGAAAAAGATAAAATATTAATTTTCAACAATTGTCACATTAAAAATTTTCTCCATCTATATCCACATAAAATCAATATTTTCCTCATCATATGAATCAATAATTAATTATTCATAAATAATATTACGAATCACAATATTGACAACCAGTGCGCTCAGGAAAGAGAGGGGCTTTCCAATAAGAATTTCTCCTTCTTGGCGCAAGAATTAGGTGACCAAACCTCTCCTTAGATAGAACTTTCTAGACATTGCCAATAATGTTATCTAATAATATTGTTCGGATAATATGAATTATTGCTTCGATAATGAAAAATACCGTGTAATGATAATTATTGAAACAACAAAGAATATAAAATATCAACGCAAAGAATTATTAAATCAATAAAATAAAATCTTTGAACAATAATTATCAGAACCATTATTGAGTAGTGCCTTCTTACGTAAGAATCAATAATTGCGCAATACCGGTATCTTTCTTGTTCAACAACGCGTATTAGTGCGTTTTAACCACCGGTATTCCAACAAAAGATAATTCAGTGAATAACTACACCGCTATTTATAAACAACTTATATTTGTCGTTTTCTTCATCCAATCGCTTTCAAGTTATGGGCCCCACAAAAGATCACTGCTACGTCGTGCGAATATTCCCCACAAAGATTTGAATATTCCACGACCAAACGAATATTCCCCGACAATAATGAATATTTTATAACCACTGCTTATTCAAATATTTATGATATTTTACCCATAACTATCCACATTAATCAAATCAACCCTTACTATTTCAAAATAAAAATAGAAGAAATTTTAATTTCATTAATAAAAATTTGGGGTCTTACATATAATTTGAGAGAGAATAAATAATAAGACCAAAATTCTTTTAAAACAATTATGCATTCATTTTTTGTGAATGAGTTGTTATCCTAAACGAGAGTTTTTTAATCCATTTTATAGGACTTCAAACACCAATTTGAAAAGGTACCTTTTTAATTTGAAAAGATATAAACCAAAGGGTCACACATGTTCAAACTAGTGACCCAAATCTAACCATTACACCGATTTAATGTTACACCAATTCAAATTAGTAATCACACTGATTCAAACTAATGATCCAAGTTGAACCATTGTACTGGTTCAACATTACACTTGTTCAAACTAGTAATCATACATTTACCATTTTACCATTGAACCAATACACTTGTTAGATATTAAAACAATATAATATATTTATTACTACCTCCATTCCATAACAATAGTCGTTTTAGGTTCATGCACATGAATTAAGAAACTCATTTAATACTATCATTTAAGAATTAAAATTTGTATGAAATTACATCATTACACCTTTATGAAAAATTAAAAACTATTAATACAAGATAAAAAATTTCTTGGGACAATGAGAAAAGTTAGGGGTAATATATGAAAATAAATAATTTATTCTCGTAGAAAGTTGTAAATGACGAATAAATTGAAATAAATTTTTCCTTCTAAAAAGACAATTATTATGTAATAGAAATAATATATAACAACAGATTTTTAAAATATCCAATAATAATTATGTCAATTTTGTTTATCTTCACTTAAATAATCCTAGCGTACTTAATATAAAGAACATACAAAACTTTGGTAATAGATAAATTTTTATTGTTTTGAAAATTTAAAACACCATTATTAAGTCAACATCTCATTACTTATTAAGTCATGCTATGTATTGAGTTTTCTACTAAATTATGATTAAGACGTATATCAATACATGAGATTGAATTATAAAATTGGCTCACTATATCAAATAAATGGTTAAAATATCTTTAACTATAATTATACACGTAACTTGCAATTTAAAATTTGACATATAATGTAGATACTCAAAATTTAATTTTTCTGGTACTAACCATGTAGGAGGACAAAAACGTCTTTTTACACCCTGGAGATAGTCCCGGAGGACTACAATAAACCTCAAACCCCGGAGACAATGTCGTGGGATATCAAACCAAACCCCAGAGACAGTCCCGTGGAATATCAAATCAACCTCGGAGACAACCCTGAGTAAAGACAGAATCAACAACAAACAAACCCTGAAGACAACCCTGAGGGACAACCAAAAGCTATCTCAACCCTGGAGATAACCCCGGGAGGACAAAGATGGAATGTTGACAAATAAACATCAACAAGCAGTTACCCAGCTGCAGATAAGGTCACAAAGAGCCATCGCAGCAATCCCGAGTGCAAACTACGCAAGACAGCTCAACGGACTGTCTGCGAAGACTTGAAAATGCTATTCTAGTCATGGACCAGTCTTCTTGAATTTAGAAAATGGAAAGCCCTATATATTTGCATATCTTTCAAAAAGAGCTTTCAGGAATGGTATGACACATCTACATAGGATTCTCGGATTGTAAGTTATGAAAGTTTCATGTAACCTGAGTAGCGATCGAGGTGCACATACTTGAGGCGAGGGACCATCGTGCCCGGACACTGCGGTTGCCTGTCTATATATATCGAGACTTCAACTCATTTCCAAAGTAGCTTTGGGGAGAGAAAGGGTCCAAGAGAAAGAAAATCCAAGATTTAAAAAGAGAGAAACAACTTAAATCTTACTTCAATTAATTTTGTAAATCTCTTCTTTAAACATTTTAGTACATATATACATTAACATATCAAGTTTTAACTGGTAAAAGTCGAGTTTAAAGGCGTTAAAAGTTGTTCGATAACAGTTCTCATGCCAGACTGTAAGATCTCTTCAGATCTACTTTCAATTCTTGCTTTACACTATATATAATTGTTGTATATACATAGATATTGCTTGGTGGTTGATGATTGGTTAATATACCCATGAATTGAATATAATCGAGCTTAGATTATTGCACTTTCAAGTCATTTAGAATCATTTTTACTGTGTTTAGTTTTTATTTTGCAGATTCGGGAGCTGTAGGGGCATTATGGGATTTTTAAGCTGATAATGGCAAAATGGTAATTTCGCTGAATACCTACGCTGGGGCGCTCTAGCTAGTGTTATTCCCAGTGCCGGGGATCTGGGGCGGGATTCCAGTTGACTAAGTACGCGCGTTGACCAAGGGTTTGACAGCACAATTGGAGATTATTTGAGAAGTTGATTTGGACTAGGATTGTGGAGGGTATATAAAGTTTAGTTTGCTGAATTAAAAAGAAAATCAACCACAATTGGAGGCTAAGCAAGGGATTACTTGAAGATTGAAGGATTGGCTCTAGAGTTTTTTCTCCTTTTCCTTATTTTCAATTTGTGTAATTCCTTAAGGATGTTTTGCATAGGATTGTTGGTTTTTATTTTCGTTATGAACTAATTCTTTAATTAAGATTTCAATTGAACCTTTTATGTCTATAAATTAGTTATTCGATTTATTTCAATTATTTGTGTCAAAGTGAATTGTTTATCTTGTCTTGTGCTTATTGCTTAATTATTTGGTTAATAATTACTTTGTTACTCTAGAAGGAATTGGAAGATGAATTCTAGGATTAGAACTGGGCATGGTAACATGTGACTTAGTTATTTGCATAGTAAATAATTAGGTTTGTGAATTGAATGAAAATACATGTTCATCGCATGTAACACATAAGGAATTAGGATTGAAGGAGTTTAATTCAATTGTTTGGAGTTTAATTCAATTGTTTTGCATAGGAATATAGCAAGATTAATCTGGATTAAATAGAAGTCAATTGATAACTTGGAAAAGGACTTTTGGCATTTGAGAATTCCTGTTAACAATTCAGTAGGCATAATAATTGGGATAATTGGATAATTAGTTTATAGTTCATAATTGGGGATATTGAAGTCTTAATCATTATTTATCTGAATTCATTCACTCAAATCTTAGTTTTATTTATTTGTTTTATTTATTTTTTCGCTGAATACCAGCGTCGGGGTGCTCTAGCTAGTGTTATTCAGGATTCCAGTTGACTGAGTACGCGCGTTGACCAAGGGTTTGACAACACAATTGGAGATTATTTGAGAAGTTGATTTAGGCTAGGATTTGTGGAGGGTATATAAAGTTTAGTCTGCTGAATTGAAAAGAAAATCAACCACAATTGGAGGCTAAGCAAGGGATTACTTGAAGATTGAAAGATTGGCTCTAGAGTTTTTTCTCCTTATCCTTATTTTCAATTTGTGTAATTCGTTAAGGATGTTTTGCATAGGATTGTTGGTTTTTATTTCTGCTATGAGCTAATTCTTTAATTAAGATTTCAATTGAACCTTTTATGTCTATAAATTAGTTATTCGATTTATTCCAATTATTTGTGTCAAAGTGAATTGTTTATCTTGTCTCGTGTTTATTGCTTAATTATTTGGCCAATAATTACTTTGTTACTCTAGAAGGAATTGGAAGAGGAATTCTAGGGTTTGAACTGGGCATGGTAACATGTGACTTAGTTATTTGCATTGTGAATAATTAGGTTTGTGAATTGAATGGAAATATTTGTTCATCGCATGTAACACATAAGGAATTGGGATTGAAGGAGTTTAATTCAATTGTTTTGCATAGGAATATAACATGATTAATCTGGATTAAATAGAAGTCAATTGACAACTTGAAAAAGGGCTTTTGGCATTTGAGAATTTCTGTTAACAATTCAGTAGGCATAATAATTGGGATAATTGGATAATTGGTTTATAGTTCATAATTGGGGATATTGAAGTCTTAATCATTATTTATCTGAATTCATTCACTCAAATCTTAGTTTTATTTATTTGCTTTATTTATTTATTCATCAATACCAAATACGGGGGGTGCTCTAGTAGTGTTATTCTCAATACGGGCGCCAAGCGATTCCAAATGATCGAAGACGCGTTGACCAAGGGTTTGACAACACAATTGGAGATTATTTGAGAAGTTGATTTGGACTAGGATTGTGGAGGGTATATAAAGTTTAGTTTGCTGAATTAAAAAGAAAATCAACCACAATTGGAGGCTAAGCAAGAGATTACTTAAAGATTGAAGGATTGGCTCTAGAGTTTTTTCTCCTTATCCTTATTTTCAATTTGTGTAATTCGTTAAGGATGTTTTGCATAGGATTGTTGGTTTTTATTTCCGTTATGAACTAATTCTTTAATTAAGATTTCAATTGAACATTTTATATCTATAAATTAGTTATTCGATTTATTCCAATTATTTGTGTCAAAGTGAATTGTTTATCTTGTCTTGTGCTTATTGCTTAATTATTTGGCCAATAATTACTTTGTTACTCTAGAAGGAATTGGAAGAGGAATTCTAGGGTTAGAACTGGGCATGGTAACATGTGACTTAGTTATTTGCATTGTGAATAATTAGGTTTATGAATTGAATGAAAATATCTGTTCATCGCATGTAACACATAAGGAATTGGGATTGAAGGAGTTTAATTCAATTGTTTTGCATAGGAATATAGCAAGATTAATCTGGATTAAACAGAAGTCAATTGACAACTTGGAAAAGGGCTTTTGGCATTTGAGAATTTCTGTTAACAATTCAGTAGGCATAATAATTGGGATAATTGAATAATTGGTTTATAGTTCATAATTGGGGATATTGAAGTCTTAATCATTATTTATCTGAATTCATTCACTCAAATCTTAGTTTTATTTATTTGCTTTATTTTAGAGTAATCTTTCTTTAATTGTTTAATTTAGTTTCATTATTTCAGAAAATCACAATTTATAGTTGTTTAAATAAAATTGGATTGATATAGTACTAATAGTTGAATTTATTGATTAGAATTCTCTGTGGGATCGACACTTTATCTTATCACTCTATTACTAGTTGATCGTGTATACTTGCACGTATTCATTAATTGCGAAATCTACCAACAATGGTGCTTGGATAGCAGTTTTAACCATTCGTTTTTTGTAAATAGTCGATATTTATCAATGTATTGAGTAGATCTATACTAGATCTAGCCAGATCTAGCTTTTAACCGGTTCAAAAATTGTAAAACCTGAACCGTTGAGCTAGAATGGCTAAGATCTGGATAGATCTAGTTTTCTTTCTAGTTTTTGTAAATATTAAGCAACCACGTGACCTTAGATTTATATCTAGATGAAACGGGAAACATGTTGACTCGTCTATAAGGATTTGATCAATAAATCACTTGTTTGGCGCAGTTTAATGTAAATATCTATTTTCTTGCAATATTTTCATTGTGCAAGCTGTTAAATGATTGATGTGAGCCTAAGAACCATTCGGGTAAAGATTCAATCAATGAATCTAAAACTCGGTTCCCGTGATGAACTTGTTTAAGTTGTATAGTTAGCTTGCAACTCTTTGTACATGTAAATCCAGGTCCTTGAAACGGTTATCCGGATTTAAGGCTTTAAAATAGTGAAAAATCATGTATGTGGTGCTCGGGCTTACTTCGATGACTTATATGCCCATAAGAAGTTCGACCCTTGTAAATAGTTCATATTTAGCCTCGAAGATGCTTCGCATCTCGAGAAATAAAATCAAATAAAGTCGTTATTAGAATAAAATTGGAAGTATCAAAGAGCCTTGATTCCTATTCGAGCAAAAGGGTTTGAAAATCAGATTTTAAAACTTCATTTTCATATCTTGTTAAAACTGAATTTTATGTAAATCAAATCATTTGTACAAAGGTTCAAAGAGGCACAAGACTACTTTCAAAACAAAGCACAAAATATATTTGCCAAACAAAAGCTTTCAACACACACACACACACACACAATGCATAGGGAATGAAAAAGTAGCGGTAATCGTGTTTCACGGAAGTCGGGGGTGCCTAACACCTTCCCCTCACTTAAACAAGCCCTCGAACTCTATGAATCTCGAGTTTAAGACCAATTAAATGGAGTCACGTATTGAGTCATATTGCGATAATCTTTCAAAACTCGGTTGAGTTAGTACAACCATTTTGAACTCATATCAAGTGACAACTTCATCTAATTCGGCCCAATTATTAAAATCATTTTTTTTCAAAATGTCGACATATATGTCGGTCTTTTCTCAAAATATCACCCTTTAAAAAAAAAACCAACATAAAAAAAGAATAAAAAAACACCTAGAAAAGGGAAATAAGAAAAAACTCGACGTCAAAATATAAAATCACAAGATATATCGGTATCCTAACTTACCTCCCCTTTTTCTCTAAACTAGTTATCGCAATTTGAAAATTAAGAGAACACTAGAGCAAAAAAAAAATGTCAATGGAGCTTATAATTACAATAAACACAAACACATGCTTTTGTTGGAAAAAAAATAAATTAGAATTCGTAAATTAAATACTTTTTTTTGAATTAACTTTAAAAATGCATGAAATCACCAAATATTGACATGGGACAGTGTATACATTATACGACAACATTTATTAAAGCACGTACTCTAAATTGTTGTCAGCTCTTCCTCAGCAATAATTGATCATTTTATATGTCGATGATGATGATGAAATCAGTATAATTTATATTTTCTTGTCGTGCATGTATGTGATTATATTTACTTCTCAAAGATTGACGATAGTTGTGAAAGGCGAATTTATGTAAATATATTTTCATTTTTAAAAATATAAATTATTATTACTTTTTGAATTTAATTTAAATTTAAAATTAACATAAATTTTTTTAATTTAATTATTACAATGATAAATATTATAAATTATATAAAAATAATTACTCATTATAAGATTTTTTATTTCATAATATTTAATAAATCATCTTATTTTAACATTTGAAAGTGTCTCAAATTGAATTTTAAAAATCAATAATAATCTTATAAGAGTTTTTAGTTTACAGTTGGAAATGTAATTGTTGTTTTGATTAGAATTGCAACTATTGTTACAAAAATTTTAAAAAAAATAACCAAAAAGAACATGAATTATGAATAATATTATTTTCTCGTTTAAATTATAATTCTTTTAACTTAAGATAACGATTAAACTTATAATTAATAATATTTATTAAGTATTTTATAATAAGTGTGATTGTATTTATAAAATTAAATAAATTTATATCAAATTTAAATTGTAAAATATTTTAAATTGATTTAATCTATACTTTCCTACAATTCACATATAATTTGCAATTTACACTTTAACATAATTGACCATAAGATATATATATATACACACACACACAAAAGTGGGTCTATGTGGCGACAAAATAATGAGATAGTTGATGGAATTATACGTATGACATGTGTGTAGTCTATAGACATGTGTCCCACAACAAGAGTGTTAGTAAAATTGTTTTTTGTTTAAAAAAAAAGGGAAAAGAGTGAGTAAAGTAAAAAAAAAAAAAAATTGGCTCACGATTTAGAGGGGTGTATTTAATTAAAACTTTTAAAGATTTTAAAAGTTTAGTTGTATTCAATCAAGACATTTAAAGAGTTTATAAAAATTTACTCGTATTCAATTAAAACTTTTTTAATGTCTTTAAAAGTTAGGTGGTATTAAATCAAGATTTTTACAAAGTCTATAAAAGAATTTTGGTATTCAAAAAGTTATAATTTTTTAAGATTTTTATTAAATGGTAGAGTTTGACAGACTTTAGAAGAAGAATTGTGATTATCAACCCATATCCAAAGTTTGACATCATCCCTAAAGACTTCCAAATATTAAACACAAATGTGGAAATTTAGATCGTCAGTAAAGAGGGAACCCAAAAATTCGCAGTGTAATACCCAGAAATAAATAATAATAAAAAAATAAAATAAAATAAAATAAATAAATAACATTTAAATATTTTAAATAATTTAATTGGAGGGTCAAACTAATTATTTATTTTATATGGGCTAATAAGTATTAATATGTGATGGATAAATTAATTTGGTAAAATTTGGGCATTAAAACTAATTGAATTTAATTTATATGTGGATAAAATTAAATCATATTATAATTAAGAGAATTAACAAGATATATTAATAAGTAAACAAATAACTAAAGACTTAATCTGTCTCGCAGTACGTGTAATCGAGAAAAAAGAGAAAAAACACAATAAATTGTTAAGGGAGAAAGCGACAGTTCGAAAGCTTCCAATACAAAGACGAAAGAAATTTATTTAACAAAGGTGAGATAAAATCATGAACCTCTTAGATCAATTGTGAAGATTATGTATGTATATATATTTAAAGCTTTTGTCTTATTATTAATTATACTGTATGATTTGATAAAAGGAGGGATTATATATATATATATATATAGAGAGAGAGAGAGAGAGACTAGTAAAACAATCAATATGTTATTGAATTACACGTTCACACAAGAATGTAGATTTCGTTTTCTGCAAAGAAAAAATAAATAAAATTATGGAGCAAATAATTGAATGATCAGAAGTCATGTAATAAAAAAATCACTTCGACAATCTACCTTTTAATTCTTACATAATCAATTTTTTAATTTTTTTTTTACTTGCGTTCAATTGAACATCTCACATCATAAAGAGTCCTTCTACGCAGATAGGAGATTTGGACAGGAAAATGGGATCGGTGCAAATTTTTTATTTTTTATTTTTTATTTTTTACTTATGACTCAAAAAATATATAGTATTTATTTCAACAGAAATTTTTATAAAATATAATGTTTTAATTATAATTTAGATACATATACAAAAACAAGGTTATATAGACTGTATAACCCTATTTTTGTATATGTATCCAAATTATAATTAAAACACTATATTTTATAAAAATTTCTGTTAAAATAAATACTATACATTTTTTGAGAGTCAAACAAAAAAAAAATTGTACCGGTCCAATTTTCCGGTCTAATATACCTGTCTGTCTAGACTTATTCCATCATAAATAGATAGATGATGTGATTTGTTGACTGAGTCAATCAATACTTATATATAATTAAAAAAAAATATTTTAAAGAATAAGTTTAGGCAGAACGGTTAATGAGATAGGAAAATTGGACATTTTAACCCTTTTTTTTATTGTGACTTTCAAAAAATATATAATATTTATTACAACAAGAATTTTTACAAAATATAGTGTTTTAAGTGTAATTTGGATACATATATAAATATAATCAATATAATTATATTTTTATATAAGTATCTAAATTACACCTAAAATATTATATTTTATAAAATTTTCAGTTATAATAAATACTATATATTTTTTTGAGTCACAAGTAAAAAATAAAAAAAATAATGGATGACAACGTTTAGGAGAACAGATATTTTATATGTATTTTTTTTATATAAATATATAATAAATTTTATTTTTATATAAAAATACATGTAAAAATAGTGTTATTTAAGACGTTGAGATCTCTCTCTCATGGTCCATAATTCATTGAATAGTATGCTTCTGTTCATGAGTTGTGTAAAGTCATGGCTTTAATCAAACTCTTACCAGGTGGAAGGTCTTGTTTGGCTTTATTTAATTTAGTCAAAAAACAACTACTCTGCTCCAAGTACCAAAAACAGATTCTTTGCTCTCTCTATATACCCCACACGTACAACTTTCTTTCTATTCCCAAAAGCTTTAAGAGCAACCAACAAGCAATCAAAAGAAAATGTGTGTATTTTAAGAGTTGTGAGTCGCATCTTAATCTTATCATTATCTTAAGGATATGATTAAGCCATTCAGTTACCATCACATATTCTTAATTAATAATTGTGAAATAATAGAAAATGAAAAAAAGGAAAAAATTAACTTTTGATGTTTGCATATACCAGATCATTAGACAGGTGACAGTATATTTGTTACATAAAAGCATTATAATATAAAAAAATTATTCTATTTCCTCCCCACACCCCACTCACCCACCCAAACACCCCCCCCCCCCTCCCAACCCCAAACACAAACACCCTCCCTCTCACACCTGTGCACAAGCTTTCTATAAATGTGCATGAACATGCGTGATTTAGAGAAATATGCTTTAGGGTCTGTTTGGCTAATTGGCTTGAATAAAATAATAAATCCCCATGCAACGAACCTCATATAAAGAATTAAGAATATTGGTTACTTTTTTTGTTACAAAGAAAGATTATTTGTTACTGAATTAAGAAGAAATGGCAAAACAAAAACACCCCCACAGCCCCACTTGGAGTTGGGGCACACTACCATGTGCTCTATAGTGTCATTAATTTAATTATTCTCACTTTATTTTGGATGATATTAAAGAAAAGGAACAACTAGTACTCGACTAATTATTACTACTATATTCTTTGTGCAAATATTAATTTGATATTGTAATAATATATTCCTTCCGTATAAAATTTAAGAATAGTTTGACTTTAAAATTAATTTTAAGATTTTTTAAATTAAAAAAATTAATATAAATTTATTTAATTTTAGTCAACCAATTTTCACTATTATAAATTATCTAAATAGGAACGAAACTATGAAGGGCCCGGGCCACCCTGGTTTTTGAATTTTTTTTAAGCCTCTAAAATTTTACTATTTTTAGTTTAGACCCCTTCAAAATTTATAAATAAAATAAAATATATATATACTATTCTTTGAAAAATATAAGAAAGTATAATACATCCTCTGTTCAAAATATAAGAGCTATTTTAAATTTTTTACAACAGTTTAAAATAAGAGCAAATTCATCTTTTTGCTCCACTTTATGTACTATAAAAGGGTCATATATTGTGGAATATAAAGAAATTTATATTACACAATTAATATAAATTTATTCAATTTTAGCCAAAAGAATAACGAATATTGTATATCTAAAAAGTACTATCCCATAATAATTATTTTTTAATAATTTAATAAATTTTATCAATTCTGAGTTTAAATTTTGTATTAATTTTATAATTTAGAATGAAAAACATATGACCTTTTTTTCTTTAATTTTTTTCGTATATATGTTTGTTGAGATATTACACATGAATTCAACATACTTATTAAGTCAATCTATACATACATGTGTGCGCTGTATTAGTAATTAATTGATTTGAGATACAATTCCATTGAGATGTTTGGTTCCGCCAATAAAAATATTTAAAATGTTACCGCATGTTTCTCATGTGCAAAGTTCTGTGGCAAACATAAATGGAGAGAGTGCAATCTTTCAGAAATCACTTACTTTTAACGATGAGCATATTTTTTTCTATGGCAATTCCTTTCTTACACGAAAAAAGTACTCCCTCGCATTAAGATACAATTTTCTTTGTTATAAAAAAATTGCAATAAGTATATAAAATAAATAATAAATACGATATTTAGTAGTGCCTATTACTCTTAGTGTATATATATATATATAGAGAGAGAGAGTCCGATTCAGGTCAAGACTCCTGCACAGTACTAAAATACGAATTATTTTATTTTATTTTTTTAAAAAAATAATTAAAAAAAAAGTTTAATATTTTATGGAACTGAAAATTTTCCATAATACAGTGTTTTGGTTGTGATTTGGATACATATAACAATACAGGTCAATACATACTATACAGACCTGTTTTGTTATATGTATCCAAATTACACCCAAAATACTGTATTATGAAAAAATTCAGTTTCATAAAATATTAAACTTTTTTTTAGTTGTTTTTTTTAAAAAAGAAAGCAAAAAAAAATGTTCGCATTTTAAGAAAATACGAGAGTCTGACTGATCATATATATATATATATATATATATATATATATATATATATATATATATATATATATATAAGTAGTACATTAAATAATCAATGACGTTTTTTTTTGTTATATAGCGACGATTCATCTGTTATCATAGACCAGAATAATTATAACAACATATAAATCATTGCTATAGCCCAAAAAAATTATCGTCATAACCTTATATATATATATATATAAATTATTATTTTATATAATTTAATAGGGTCAAACATGACAAGGAATGGAAAAATCAGACAAACCCCACTCAGGAGTAGCTGAAAATTTAAGTACAGTCATGTCATAGCCCATAGAAAGTTGGTTTGGTCCCCTTTATAACCTCAATATACACCATAACATTTTTTTTGTAGCATTATTTTTATGTGTTTTTATTATTTTTCACATGATTCTTTGTCTAGAAAGTTTAGGGGGATGGTGGTTTTTTGACTGGAGTAGTGACCGGCCAGAATTTTTATTATTATATTTTTTTGTTTTTGACTGGAAAAAAATTAATGTGATTTATTTGAACTAAAATTTTTATAAAATACAGTAATTTAGGTGTCATTTGGATACACGTAAAAAATAGGATTATGCAATCGTATAACCTCTTTTTTACGTGTATCCAAAATACACCTAAATCAACGCATTTTATACAAATTTCAGTTTCAATAAATCACATTAATTCTTTTGCAGTCAAAAGCAAAAAAAAAAAAATTTCCGGCCGGTCACTACCCCGGTCGGAAAACCACAGTCCCCCTAGAAGTGCTCTTCTTTGTGACACGAAAATTGAAGGTGAAACGCAGTGTGTACTTATATGAGAAACGACGATGTAGAAATATCAAAAATACATATACAAAATATCAATTCCCTGTTTTTTTGTTAATTTAGGGGAGGGGTTCAAACTTAATACTACTATCTCTTGTTTGGCAAAAGACGTAGAGTACTACTCGAACTAAAAACTCTCGATAACACCATAATATTTGACACGTGCCATCTACATTTTTGTATTTTGGAAATATCATATTTCCTTTTTGTAATTATGTTATCTTCAACTTACTAAAATGTTAATCATATTCCCCTCAAAAGGTAAGTTGTTGGGGGAAGAAATTGTGTTAGGTTTTGCTGCTAAGTTCACAAACATCTGTTTTTAATACATGAGAAAGATATGCAACCTTTTCCCTTACAATTTTGACTTTTCAAAAAGGAAAAAAAATCTTGTATGACCATTTTGAATGTCGGATTTAATGATAGTCCTTCCGTCTCAAATTAATTATACAGTAAAATTCTTATTTAAGAGTATTTTATATAAGAATAACATCTATAATATTATAAAAAAAAATTAGTCCCAATTTAGGCTAGTTATAAATAAGAATAATCTCTAAATTGTAATATGTTATATACTTTTTAAGTTCCATATTAAAAAATTATACATCTATATAGTAATAATTTCATATATATATATATATATATATATATATATATATATATATATATGAGAGAAAAGACAATATTAATTTTAAAAGACTATATTTTTTATAAAAGAGACTATATTTCCTATAAAGAACTACATTTTCTTATAAAAAACTGTATTTCCTATAAAGGACTATATTTTTCTTTAAAAGACTACATTTCTTATAAAAGACCACATTTTCCTATAAAAGACTATATTTTTCTAGTTTGAAAATCTAAATAGGGAGTTCTTATTGATATTTTTGTTAAAGTGGATATTTTTTGGTGTTAAGAAAATATTTTGTACCTATACCTCTATTTAGTAATAAACTCTCAATTAGAATACAAATAGTTTGGTCCCAAGTCTATTCATAAATAAAAGTTTTACTGTATATAAATATATATTTGAAATTATAAAAATTGAAGTTAGTAGTAAATTATAAATACTTTCTTCGGTTGTAATCTTTTCATCTATATTTTGACAAAAAATAATTTTAAAAATGATCAATTCAACTAAAAAATAAAAATTGGACATTTAATTTAGGACGAAAAGAGTATGTAGTTATATGAGTTAAATACACTTTATATCCCCAAGTTAATCTTATTTTTCACATTGCATCTTATACTTTAAAATATGACGTTTTGCATCTCGTATTTTTAGCAAACAATCACATAACATCATCTGACCCAAAATCCGTCGCTAAAATTATAAAATTCGTCATTTTAAAACACCAACTCAAATCACTTTTAACGACGAATTTTGAGCAGAAAGATATTATGTATCAGTATCACGCTAAAAATATAAAATATAAAGTGTCATATTTTAAAATCTAAAATATAATATATAAACTGAGATAAATTAAAAAAAATACAAAGTGCGTTTAACTCTTACATCTAATAGTTCAATGAATGAAGTCATGATGTCATTCAGGTAAAAGATTATTTAAGTAGGTTTAACAAATAAGAATATAAGATCACGCCGTATACTTGCATATGCTGTCACTCAAATGGGATTTTTAATTATTAAAAAAAGATTATACCCACAGAGATGCAAACATCAAATTGACATTCGCCTCTGTTCATGATGGGATGGAATTGACATTCAAATAAGTTGAGCATTTTCAATACTCTACCCAAATTTATTTAATACACGCCAAGTTGATTTTTTTTTCCTTTTCTTTTTGATAAAAAAGTACATAGCCGATATCAATATTTTTCAACCCATCAAGAACGGATCCGATTAGCATGAAGTGAATTTCATGATAAATTTATTTCATGACTAATACAGTACTAATACGCAGACGAAAAAATTACCCTCCCATCTGTGTGTCAAAGTGAACTTACCATCATGCTAACCACTCCCATCAAGAACACAAACACAATTACACAAATGGTCTGAAAAATGCAGTAATACTCTCTCCGTCTTTAAAAAGATGAATAAAATAAAATATTTTTAAATTTATCCTCAATAAATCTACAAAATTATATAAATTTATAAATACTTTTAATTTTTTATACGAATAGATCACATTAAATGACATTTTTTCTTCACTCTATATATTTTATTTTATCATTTTAAGATAAAAAAATAAATTTGTACCCTTTAGTTATTTTTTTTGGGACGGAGGGAGTTATGCTATTCACAAGTCTTAATATAAGTAAAGGTGTTTGTTTTTTGTTTTTTCTTATTTACAAAATAGGGGTAAAGAAAATTTTAAAGGATCAAACTGTATTATTTTTATGGAAGTGATTAGAATGAAGTTAACTTTGATCAATTGATTAATACAGTGTCGATACGTAAGTGGGAGGTGATCTCTCTCCCTGCATATTAATACTGTATTGATTAATTGACTAATTTACTGTAAAATTAATTTTATGATAATCGAATCCTATTTTTATGAATAAAGACTCATTTTTCTTTATTTTTTCATTTTTCACGTTTAAGAGTCACCCAACCCTACCCATCACGTTCCTATCCGTTTCCTCCTCTCGCCTCATTCTTACCCAAGTTATTTGGTCTTATAGGGGAATATTTGGAGCTTGGAAGGAAAATAAAATATATTTTCACTTTTCACAACTAAAATACTCGGATTAGGCTAATACATATATTTAGTAATAAAATATTAGATGTGAATATATACATTAACATTTGTCTCACAAATTATATCGCTTAAAATACATTATTTATGTCCATTTTCTTGAAGCCTTATTTATGTCCATGAATATCTATTAAAAATGCTATTGAGAATGTTAGAGTAATAAGTATTTTTAAAAATTTAAAGTGTTATTAGAATAAATATAAAAATATTATAAAATATTTTTTTATTTTTTAAAATCGGGAGTTTCTCAATCCGAGTCGGCTTTTTCATACGGACTTACGCTCTCGTTCCCGTAACCCCATGCACCATTTCTAGCCTTAACAAATTATTACTGATAGGAGTCAAATATAAGATATTCAAATTTATAACCTTGAACCACTGCGGCACCCGTTGTTGTTGTCGTTGAGATTAATATATATTTATTTTAGCGGTATAAATATTAATTCAACATTATTAATCATTTTTTTAAAAAAAATAAGGCCAATGGAAGGTGCCCCGAGTGGTAGGGCCCCAACTCTTACACTATCAACTGTAGTAATTTTTTAACAAATTCCACCACGTGACAATTATGCCACTTGGGTGTCACCTCTTGGTAACCTCACGTGTTCATATATTCCTCCTCCCTCATTTTCTTCTTCTTACTCCTCCTTTCTCCCTCTTCCCTCATTTTCCTCTCTCCTGAAAATGAATTTTCACAAATTTTTTCTTATTTCTCCCCTATCAATTAACATATTTTTCCTCAACAAAATCATAATAATTTTGTCACTTGTTACAGCAAACAATTCCCCTGATCATGAACTTTCATATTTAGAAGCCATCTGCCGCGAAAACCCAAAAGAAAATCAAATTAATATTTCCTCCCCTCCTTTTCCTTCTTCTTCCTGGAAACCCCCTGTATTTACCTCTGATTGCACAATATGGACCAAGGAATGTTCTGAAGAGATTTTGGGGATTGCCAAACACCCGAAAACAACAAATTGGTTAAAAGCATTGAGGAGAAAAATCCATGAAAACCCAGAACTTGCTTTTCAGGAATTTGAGACGAGTCAACTCATTCGAGATGAGTTGACTAAAATTGGAATCAGCTTTAGGTTCCCTTTGGCTACAACTGGTATTCGAGCCACCATTGGAACAGGCGGCCCACCTTATGTAGCCATCAGGGCTGATATGGATGCCCTTCCTATTCAGGTTCACTTTTCTCGACTTTCATTTCAAAATTTTAAAATTCTCTATTTTATGTATAATTAATACTTAGATTATATTCGTTTGAAAAATTCAAGCTGCTTTGACTTGATTTGAAATCTTGTTTGACTTGATAGTTAAACGAATTTCGATCTATTTTTATTTTATACTCGATAAATTTTGTAAATTAAATCTGAACAATTCAATAATCGATTCGACTCGATTCATTTACACTCTTATGCGCGTGAAGTTTTTATGTATGCAACCTCGAAGCACTCACCATCTTGGCTCCACTACATACTGTAGACTGTAGTATATATGTAGTAATCCATAGATGTATGCAATGGGTCGGTAGGTATATGAAATATCTAGATATCGTAGCAGTTACGTGCTGACTCAAAAAGATAACAAGGGTAGCGTTTTTTATTTAAAAAGTCGGTAACCATATGTTTTAAATATTGTACAATGATTTGTATGCATAATATAAGATTAAATTATAGTTTTTGTTTTAATTATATTTCTTAATCAAAACTGCTAAACCCCTTTTTTTTTTGTATACCGAGTATTTCTCAGGAAGCTGTTGAATGGGAACATAAAAGCAAAGTTGCCGGCAAAATGCATGCTTGCGGTCACGACGCCCATGTGGCAATGCTTATGGGGGCAGCTAAGATTTTGAAGACTCGGGAGAATCATTTGAAGGTAAGTTTGCATTATGATCTAAATATTAAGTTGAATATATATATATATATATATATATATATATATATCTGATCAAATCAAGAAGAGATCGCTTAAATAAAGATTCCTCCTAATAAATTAAATGCGTTTTGGAGGGGCGGCGGTATATTTTGTAAATACAATGCCACCGCGTATTTACAAAAATGTTACCGCGTCCCTCCAAAACGACGTAGTTTTACTAAAAGAATGCTATTTAAAGAGGAATGTTATTTAAAGAGAATACTCTTGATCCTTACCGTATATATATATGAGTACTAATTTATGACAAATGTTTTCCATAAGGGTCGAGATGAACTTGGATATGGGTCCGGCCGCTAGAAGTAGTAGCGGTCAGAAAACTCCTACTAACGGCCATTATAATGACTAAGTTGACCTCGAATATATGTTGAATTTTAGCTAGACAACTACTCTTATTAGTGATCGAACAAAATGACATTGTTTTTCATCAATACGATGTCATATTGTTGGCCGCTAGTAGGAGTAGCGGCACATCTACATCCTCATATCTGATTTCTAAAATATGAAAATGAAACTAATCTAAAAAATATTACGTCTTTTTTTTACGTTATCGCTTTTTTTGTAATATATATATATATATATATATATATATATATATATATATATATATATAGTCCATTTCTCTCATGAATCAAGAGAGTGAACCAAGAATGAACCTAGGTTAAGCATAAAAATCGATTTTCTATTATAAATGACAGAAAAAACCGTCGTTATAAATAAATTCGATTCTTGGTTATTCTTTCTAGTTTCTTTGGAAAAAAAACGATTATTAACTATATATATATATATTTGTGCACTTATTTGGCTTATAGTTTTGATATTATTATGTGAATTTCATATTTTATTTCAGTGGTTTACAAATTGTCAATGATAGACAACTACACACATTTTAAGATTATATATATATATATATATATATATATATATATATATATGTGTGTGTGTGTGTGTGTGTGTGTGTGTGTGTGTCTCTGTGTGTGTGTGTGTGTGTACGATTCTGGCATTCACCTGCATAATTGTGATTAAATTAAAAATTATATGAATCCTGTCGTTGTCAAAATAATGTTTAATATAGACATCTTGTTAGTCCTTTTTATGTGACCACTTGTTATGAAGCACACTGAAATAAGTTAAAAAAACAGAGTACACCCTGTTTTATATAACTGAAGGCAGACAGTAAAGGTTTTATGCTATATTTAGATTGGAGTAATGAAGGTGGAAATGTAATATTTTATTCATATGGAATGAAAAAAATTGTGTTTGATTGCGATTGAAATGAAAAAAAATCGTGTTTGATTCCTTGGAGGAGGGAAAACATATGGAATAACGGATTCCAACTAGAATGGAATGAATCATTCTACTCTTCATTCCATTCCTTCAATTCAAACACAACATTAGTGTTTAGCTAGTATTGGGCATGAAATTGGAGAGATGACCCACTGTCTTCTTGTTTGGTTGGTTTTTGTTGAATCTAAGGATTGTTTTGTTTCGTGCGTTGCGCAAAGAATTGGCCCACACCACCTAATTTATTGTAGTCATGTCCCTTTCTTTCTAGTATTTACTAGTCCATGTGACACATGTTGTACATTAAATGAAGTTAAAATTTATTTAGAAATATAAAATAGATATATTTTTCAATTTTAAGATTAAAATACTATTGATACATGCACATCTTAAATTAATAATTGCATGTCTATTTATAAAAAAGTGACTAATTTACTATTAATAAATTAGACCCCAACTTATTTACTTACCATCAACCCATTTTGTCCACAAGGCTATTACGTACAATAATTACAATATATTTTTATTGAGTTTTTCCTTTTAAAAAGGTTATATTTAAAATATTTTTTCAAAAAAAATTTCTTTTAAGGAAAATATGATAATTTTTTTTAGGGAGACAATTATGAATTAATCTTTATCATTGATAAAAATTACGTACTATTGATCTAACTTGTATAATCATTGTACTTATTTATATTTGGAAATTGTATTTTCTTCTAATAGCTATGTGTATTAGCCACTGTCTTATATTTAGTTGCATAACTATTATCACTTTAGGTTGTGCATATATCAGCACCTGAGAAAAAAAAACTTTAAACTTGGAGGATAGAATAAGAAGATATGTAAAGTTAGATGGTAAAATAGGAAGAACTTCAAATTTGGAGGGGTCAAAATGAGGGGGAAAAAAGTTTTCGCAAGCTACTGAATTTGTGGGGCTTTAGAATATAGATACTAATAGCATCTCATGAAAACAGTCACAATAATAAAACAATATTAAGAAGTTTTTTTTATTTGTTATGTGGAGTATCCGACACGTGGATCGACTAATCTCTCAAGTCTGGATCCAGTGGCGAAGCCACATAGAGGTCTATGGGGTCAATCATCCCCATTGAAAAAAAAATTTATTTTATAATGGAAGGTAAATTTTAAAATTTTTAAGTATTATATATAAATTGACCCTACTAAAATTTTATAAATTTTCTATTATACGGGGTCAAATTGAAAATTTATAACTTTGTCAATCAAATTTTAATCACATATGACTCATATCCTCTTAATATATGTATCTCTCTATAATATTTTAAATTAAATAATAATCTAATTTATATTATTTTAAAATAAATAATGAATTACTTACTTATGAAATGAACAGTGATTAAAAAAGTCTAGTATGAGTCAATATAGTATATATATACCATATATTATTACTCATTATATTTTTATTGTAATATAGTATATATATATATATATGTATATATATATACTCGAAAGTATAAAATATTAAAAAAAATTGGCTCGGCGCTGCCTTAACCCCCGCCAAATTATTTATAAATTTCAATAATAATTTCAATTTCACTAACAAAAATTCCTAAATTACGCCAACGCCTCGGGACCCATGCGTTTTTACTCCTAGCTTGCGTTGGGGGGCCCGTGGCCACCATGAACAGCGAACTGCCTTAACACTTGGTACTAGTGGGAGTCAAATTGAGAATATCTGAATTTACAGCTCACCCTCAGTCGGCCTTAACCGCTGTGCCAGATACTAGTGGTTTTAAGAAGTTTTTAATTATTTAATAAATAATTTTGGAAATGCATGAAAAGTTATTTTGAAAAATAAATAAAAGAAACATAAAAACAATTAAAAGTAGAAAGTATTAATAGTTTATCATGGTAAAACCTAATTGAGAAATTAAATTTGAGTCATTAAATTTGAGAATCAAATGAGTGACAATGTAGTAAGAGGAGATATATGTAGTGGCTATAAATTTCATTCTAATCGGATTCAATATCTATAATACTCTCTGGCTTCTCAATTTCTTTACAAAGCATTTTATTTTTATAAAAAATGATATATTTTGCGATTTTATATATTAATTTTTTGTTGCGAGTTACATAAATAATTATAGTTGATAATATTTAATCGATGTATTTAATATGGTGGGTCAGCCTTATAGTAGAAAAAATTCGTAATGCATAACAGAATTCGATTTTTATTGGTGGCAGTACAACTAAACAATTATATATGTTGGGAGTAAAAACAAAAGTATAGCTTTAAAATTTGCAAATTTTGTAAATATTTCTATTTTTGGTAAATTTGCACATGGAAGCTTCTTCCCTTTAAGAGACTTGCACTTTTACTATATAGTATGGATAGATTTAATTAATGATTTTTTTTTATAGTATGATTATATTTTAAAATTCCAAAAAGGAATTTAAATCAATAAAATTTAAAAAGTAAGCTTTATAATTGTAATTTTCAAGGCAGAGACATAGTATTCTAGTGATTAGGTCCACCATAAACATTTGAAATGATAAGTTTGTAACATCATCAAAGAAGAAGAAAGGTAGGTGAGGAGGAAATGCATTTTTGAGTTAGTTGGTCGATTAATCGATTGAGTTACACGCAGCTATGAGGATTACATGTGTGTCGATTCTATTGGTCAATTGACCAACTTACCTAAAAATGAACTTCATGCTAACCGGATCCAAACTATGGAAGTGGTTAGCATGAAGTTCATTTTTGAGTAAGTTGGTCAATTGGTCAATAGAGTTCTGACACGCAGGCGAGGCTCTATGTGTGTCAGCATTCTATTGGTCAATTGACTAACTTATCTAAAAATGAACTTCATGCTAACCGAATCCATAAACTATCAACCTTTAATTTTTAAGGTTGTGTTAGATTGAAATGTCCCATCACCAATTTAGAAGGCCCATTTCATCAAATGTTTAACGGTCCTTCTGGGACGACAGTGGTTTGGCGACAGGGGCAACGACCGTTTTTTTATTATTATTATCACTCCCAAATAATTTATAAGATTTATTGGAATTGGAATTTCTATTGATTCATTAATAAATCTTATAAATTATTTAGGAGTCAAAAAAAAAAACGATCCTATCCCTTTCGCCAAAACCCGATTTTCCTAGCATTTTTGAATGTTTAATTAAAAATATTTTTTTTATGCTTATATCATCTTTACATAAAGATATGTAGTGTATGGGCAAAACAAATGTTAAACTCGTCAAATTTGGACATTAATAGTTCAAGATTTTCTTTAACTTTATTTTTTATTTTTGAAATTTTGTGCACATCATTAAAGTAAATTGCGAAGAGTCGGTGTCAGACTTTTCAAAATGAAATGACTCCGAAATGAAATGACTATTATATAATTGTTGATATCATATTGACTATTTTATAAGTTTGGGGTATCATATTGATTATTAGAAGAAAAGCAAAATACACTGACACCTCCATTGTATAACTATAATAACAGTTACCTTCCATCTAATTTTTTAAGTAATAGTTAATATTTATGTAATTTATTAGGATTGACTAAATAGATAAAGTTACATACTCACTCTTTGTATATTATTTTTTAATACAATACAATTTAATTATAGTTTTATTTGTAATTAAAGATTATCTCATTCAAATTGTTGATAACTTATAAAAAATAATTTAGTTTAATTAACAGATATTGTTGGTATAAATTAAATTATTAATAGAGCTGTTTTAATTAGAGTGATTGAGTATGTTGATAGTTTAGTTTTTGGTGTTTAACAACAAAATTATTATTTGAATTCTTTGTTTCATATTATGATTTTTATATGTTAATTTTCTTGATTTGTATATTGTTTTACGTAAATTTTAATATTTGAAAAATAATTATAATAATTTTTTTATGCGTTAATTTGTACTTTTTATGGGTATTAAAATTTTACTTCTTCATTACAAAAAAATATATATTTGAATGTATATTACGTAAATTTTAATCTTTGAGAAATTTAATTAGCAAAAGCGTATTATTTTCCTGATAAAATGAATATTTATCATTTTTTACATTTATTTTATTTATTGCATAAGTTCATAATTTAATTAACTTGATTAAATTAAGTAAAAATTATAATATACAAAATTTATATTTAGTGGATATATTAAATATTATAACTTGAACGGTGTATTAGACATTATATTCAAAATATTTTTAGATATTAGTTGGTGATGGGTAGTAAATGTTACATTTTGTAGGCTAGAGGAGTATTGATTGCTACTTAAAAAATTAAAAGGGTGGTGAATATTATTATAATTATCTATAGAGGGTGTCAGTGTATTTTACTCTTGAAAAAACATTTGGGAGGACATTAGGAAAATTTAGTTTTGATCAGAAATGTAATAAAAATGGCTCAAGAAACTTTCAAATTCAAGGGGGTTATATGTTTAAAGTTTATGTTGATCAATTTGTGATGTTATTAGAAGCAAAATGTATAAGATTATCGGCAGAATCCATGAGCTCAATTAACTAAAACTGCTGGTATCTTTTACAGGGGACTGTAATAGTGATATTTCAGCCAGCAGAAGAGGCAGGAAATGGTGCAAAAAGGATGATGGGAGATGGGGTTCTAGAGGACGTTGAGGCCATATTTGCGGTTCATGTATCACATCAGCACCCAACGGGTGTGATCGGGTCAAGACCTGGCCCCTTGCTTGCTGGTTGTGGGTTTTTCAAAGCTGTGATAACCGGAAAACAGGGCCGAGCAGGGAATCCACACCACTCGATTGATCCTGTTTTGGCTGCAGCAGCTGCTGTTATCAGTTTACAAGGCATTGTGTCTCGTGAAGCCAATCCATTAGACTCCCAGGTAAGCAAATTCTAATTCTAATTCTAATTCAGCTCAGGAATTGTTTTGAATCATCAACCAACCACTAGGTCCTTTTGAAACATTTCCATACACAACTTTTTTTAATAAAAAAAGGTGAGAAAAGAAGGCCACTAGATTTGTTAAGGAAGCATTAGGGATCTAGGAAAAGTAACACACTAACCACCAGATAATTATTAATTAGTACAACTAGGAATATTAGACATGATGGATGCTATCATAGTTTATGGGCGATTGGACGTTAATGGAATGAGAGAAATGGGTCAAAAAGAGCATCATTAAGCACTAATGCTTGGGCCAACTCGATCATGAATATCAGTAACTTAATCCAGATAAAATGCTAATAAAAGTATGATTAGGAGATTTGAAAAACCTGGAAACAGCTAATTATGTTTGAAAAATGTTGCTTTGGTACTTAGGTGGTATCAGTGACTTCATTTATAGCTGGAGATGATCTTGACATGATACCTGACTCGGTTGTTCTTAAAGGCACCTTGAGGGCTTTCTCTAATACCAGCTTCTACCAACTTCTTCACAGAATAGAGGAGGTATGTTGTAATAATCATTGTCATTGTCAAGTACTGGTGGCTTTGTTTCAAAATTAGAGATACATTTATGTTTTTAGACTAGAAAGTCGCGTGAAGTTGCTAAAACGCCATTACCTATATACCGAGTAGATTGAATACCTATCATGCCACCATGCTATATTTTCAGAAAATGTCAAGGATATGTTTGAAAAAGTACAATTTTCCCTAATAGTCACCGTTTTAGGAATGTATCTGTAATTTTGAAACTATTCCTATTCGGTTTGATTCCTAGAAAAACAGAACTGAATTAAACAAACCTGTGTTGCTCTAAAAACAGGTAATTGTTGAACAATCAAGAGTTTTCAGATGCTCAGCAACAGTCGATTTCTTTGAGAAAGAAAACACGATATACCTTCCCACCGTGAACGACAACATGATGTATGAACACGTGAGAAAAGTCGCCATTGATCTAGTAGGGTCAACAAATTTCAGAGTTGTGCCACCAATGATGGGGGCCGAAGATTTCTCATTCTACTCGGAAGTAGTCCCTGCAGCATTCTACTACATAGGCATAATGAACGAGACGTTGGGTTCAGTACACACGGGGCATTCCCCTTATTTCATGATCGACGAGGATGTTCTTCCTATAGGTGCTGCAGCTCATGCTGCCATTGCCGAGAGATATCTCAATGAGCACAAATGATGAACTATTTTATGCTGCATTGTGCTTAATTTTTGCTTAAGTGGGGAAGGTGATAGGTATAGTGAAAGGGTTTCTACAAGGCGGTGTAGGGAATTAGTATTAGCAGGAGAGTTGTTTGTTTGTTCATTAATGTAATTGTACTATGTTCTGATGTTTTATAGGAATGGTAGTTCTGTATGGTTCTTTCTGTAAATAGCATCCATCAAGTATTATTCCATTCTTCATTCTGTTCAGTATTCTCCATGATAAAGTGCAAGTTATTTCAATTATTTTTGAACTATTTTTTTGGGGTTAAACTGAAATGCTCTTCTTCTTCCATCTCTCAATATGTCCAGCTCTCCAGCTCATAAAAAAAAACGAACCGGCTATAGCGACGGTTTTTTGAGATATAGTGACTGTTTCGAACCGTCGTCATAGCACTGTCATTGGCTTTGTATGTTATAGTGACGGTGAAAAAATCGTCGCTATAGCCGATTCGTTTTTGGTTCGCTCCATTTGATTCGCTAAAGAGCCGGACCCTATATATATAATGGGGACCGATCCCTAGCTAATGTTGTAAAAAAGAGTCTAGCGTTACAACAAATCATGATCGTTCATCCGAATATCTAACGATTAATATGGCTCTCGTCCACAGTTTAGTTTTTAGTATAACGTAGTTTAATACTGCGGACGGGACAAATGTCTAAAATACCCTCCTTGTAAAAGTCCTCGTCCTTAGTAAGTATGGATGTCCTTAGTAAGTATGGATGACCATGGCTGACTAATTAGGAACGACATCGTATTTGGTCAAATTCTAATTTTATTGATTCACTCTACGATTGTAAATCAATGAAAAACTAAAATAAAAAAACATGTTAACACTCATATTATTATTGTCTTGCCCTGTAACATTAAGCAGGGAGGGACGATCTTTACAGTAATACATCAATGCACTAACACTCCCTCTCTCCCATAATATATGCACTAACACTCCCTCCGTCCATTTAAAATTATGCACAATAATTTAAAAAATAATTGTATAATATTAAATATAATATTAATTATTTATAATACCATTTACTATATATTTACTATATCCAAATTATAAATATATACCGTCTGTGCAACCTATTTTTTTTTACTAAATTACAAATATACGGTTTGTGCAATTCTATTTTTATATGTATCCAAATTACACTAAAATCATTAAATTTTGTAAAAATTTCAGTTGGTATAAATATTATCAACTTTTTGGGAATCAAAAAAAATAAAAAAATTGGACTGGTCGCCACTTCCCAGACCCCCTAGAATTTTTCATATTTATCTCATACTCTCTCATCTGTAACATTTTCCTTAATTTTGAAAAAATTATGATTAATTCTCCTAAATTATATAATACGTCAAATAATTTAAAAAAAATAAAATTATTTAAAACGTAAATATAGTATATTATGTGGGACGGAGAGAGTAACATATAGAAGTTTAAATGTCAAGATTCATAAGTTGGAATATACTCAAATCCCATAACATTTCTTTCAAGTACATTGATCAGATATCTAAATACAAGATAATAAAATGAGGGAAAAGAGAGTATACTATTTACAATGACATTAATGATGGTATTAATCTTATTTCAACAAAGCACAGTTAACCATATAATAATGGATTTGCACAACAAACAATTGAAACTCAAATCTACCAATCCCAAGGTGACACATACAACTCCATTAGAATTTGTGTATATGAAATACATTTTAATTTACAGGATACAGATGCACTCAGTTTTACAGTTTTATGACAATTTAGAAAATAGACAACTATTCTTAGCATCTCATTCCAGATTTTACCTCAATTCTAATATATTGATACAGCAACACAGAAATCACATTTTATTTGAGGTCCTCCACATGTAACAAAATCCCATTATATCAGTGAAGTCTCACCTTTTCTCACCGCATAAACTTCTAGCAGCCTGTAGAGCAAAATATGTAAGAATGATGTCGGCACCAGCCCGCCGGAGACACATCAACGACTCCAACATGACCCTTTCCTCGTCAATCATTTTGAGAACACCACCGGCCTTGATCATCGAGTACTCCCCTGAGACCTGAAGCCAAGAATATTGTAGGATAGAAATTGATGAACAAATAATTAATTGAAAGTGATAAATCAACAAGAAAAATTAAAACAACTAGGGTGATCCAAACGCAGGAGAACCACTACTCCTAGGGTTTCCCAACCGCAGTAAAGAGAAAAAGTATTTATCACAACCAATAATTAAGATAATTTCAATATCAGAGTGTGTCCAATAATTTGTCACGACTTACATATTTATAATAAAAGGAAACTCTAATAATCCTAAACCTATTAACAATTGGGCCTCTAAATAAATAACTTAATACTGAAATAAACTAATAAATAACAAGTCCATAAACTAAATAAATAAATAGACATTGATAAATAATTAACTAAATAGCGAATCATCCACGACGACGACTTCTCATGGATTGATCAATATCAACTCTTCTCGGCTACGAAAATGAAGCCTCTAACGACGTGAAAGCCTTGTATCTCTCAAAAAGGTTTGGATCAAGCCGACGAAACTCCTCAACACTACGCCATGTACAATCATCCGGAAGTCGTTGCGCCACTTCACCAAAAACTGATGATAAGAACCATGTCTGGTCGTCACAACCCGCTAATCAAACACATCCTCAATAACCTCTAGTGTACGTTGTGTAGGAACAATAAGAGGTGCAGGTGGAACAAGTATAGACTCATCAGGGTTAGCAAGTGTAGGCGAAATAAGGGAAGAAGTAAGAGAAGAAGTGGACGAGGGGGTGGAATCATCAGAACACCAATGATAAGGAATAAGGTCTTCCACATTGAATACATGCCCAATACTCATATCACTCGAAAAATTCAACTCGAAAGATTCAACTCGTATGTATTAGCACTAATCTTCCTTCGAACTCGAAATGGATCCTTTCTCTTAGCATGCATCGTCTTCCATGTGCCAAGAGGTAATCTCTAAGCACAGTATCGCAGCATCACTCGATTATTCTCATTAAACTCTTGATACTAGTTATGAACATCTGCAATAGACTTGTAATTTTCATCGCTAGTATCAAGAGTTTAATGAGAATAATGCAAATCATGAATGTATGAATGTGATGTCCAAAAAACTTCGCAGGCTCACTAGCCTTATATGCAATGGAGAGAGGAGCTAAATCAACAGATTTCCTAGGCTGATAACTAGTGTAAGCCTGAAAGTGACTTATTCCAGTCGAACGATTAACTGAGCTATTATATGCAAACTCAGTCATAGGTAAAGCCTTGTTCCATGTAGACACGTGATCACCCACAAGACAATGTATCAAATCACTTAGACTTCTATTAACAACCTCAGTCTGATCATCAGTCTGGGGATGATACGCAGTAGAAAACTTAAGTGCAGTGTTAAATTTCTTTCAGAGAGTTTTCCATAATAACTCATAAATTTTTCATCACTATCAGAAACTATAGTCAATGGTAACCCACGCAATCTCACTACCTCGCTAAAGAAAATCAAGGCAATATGTGAGACATTATTAGTATTGCTGCAAGGAATAAAATGCGTCATCTTAGTGAATCCACTACAACAAAAACTGAATTATGACCCCTCTGGTCCTCGATAACCCCAAGACAAAATCCATGCTAAGATCTTCCCAAGGTGCATGGGGAACCAGAAATGTAGTGTACAAACCCGTGTTCTGCTTCCCACCCTTAACAGTCTGACATGTGCAGCACTCAGAAACAACACGAGCTACATCCCTCTTGAGGCTAGGCCAAAAGAACCTATCATCAACAATGGCAATGGTCTTATCTCGACCAAAGTGTCTAGCTAAACCTCTTGCGTATTAACTCCCACAATAAATATTCACGCATCGATGTACTAGGAATACACAAGCGGTTGCCCTTAAAAAGGTACCCATCATGGATACAAAAAATCACTAAAGGGTGGGGAACTAGGATTCTATAGGGCAGCATAAATGTCACCGGTCTCTACAAGTAGGGTACTATTGGATAATGCATTCAAGTCCCACAACCTTCACTCTCAAAGAGTTGAATAGACACCATCGACAACCACATTCTCTATCCCTTTGAAATGCTTAAGGAGAAACGAATACTCCTGGATAAACTCTACCCACCTAGCGTGTCGATGACTTGGCTCCTTTTGAGAGTTAAGGTACTGGAGTACTTGATGATCAAAGTAAAGAACAAACTCCCTATGCAACAAATAATGGCGCCAATACCTAAGCGTCTGGACTATAGCATAAAACTCCATATCATCGGTAGAGTACTTTTATCAAGCCTCATTCAATTTCTCGCTAAAAAATGTTATCGAATGACCCTCCAGACTAAACACTCTCCCTATCCCTACACTTAAAGCGTCGCATGCTACCTCAAACACTTTACTAAAGTCTGGTAGCACACGAACAACTGCATGTGTTAGCCTATTCTTGATTTCCACAAAAACTTTGGTAGCCGATTTAGACCAAATGAACTCTCCCTTTTTCAAACTATCAGTGATGGGAGCCATAATGGTATTAAATCCTTTAAAAAATCTCATATAAAACGTAGCTAGACCATGGAAGCTTCGAGTTTCGTGAATATTAGAAGGCTCAGGCCACTCATTAATAGCCTTTACTTTCTCGGGGTCGGCAAAAACCCCCTCTTTAGAGATCACAAACCTGAGGAAAATGATCGACTTGAACAAAAGAACATTTTTTCAAATTAACTTAGAAGATACAATTCTATCCAATAATTGTAATCAATAATAGCTATACTAATTAGTGTGTTATAGCTGGAATATTCAGTGTAGTTTTACTAATTAGTGTATTATAATTGGAATATTCAGTGTAATAGTTGTAATATTCAGTGTGTAATAGCTGTAAAATAGGAATTACTATATTATAAATTTGATCAATGTAAATGAGCAAAAAATATATAAGATTAACCCAAATCAATTTCTTTCTTTCTATATGGTATCAAAGCCTCGTTCCTTATTCTTCTTATTAGAAAACTAGCCCGCTTATTCTTTATTATTCACTACCATTCTTATTTGCTTCTTCTGCATATATTTTGCTTGTGTAGTGCAATTATTTGTTATCCTTGGTAAAGTTTATCTTCCTTGGATATATATTGTATCTACCTTTTATATGGCAGAACAAAGTGATGTTAGCAATGGGATTAATAACAGTAGCATGGGACAAGAAGTTGTTAGAAGTCATACTCTTAATTCAACATTGGTTTTAAGCCTTTTCAAACTGGATGAAATCAATTATTTAAGCTTGGTCTCAAGCGTGACGCGTGTTGATTGAGGCCAATCGAATGCAAAATTTCATCCATGGAACAACTACTATGCCAGAAAAAGTTGGTATGGCCTAAGAGGAGTGAAAATTTGATAATTCAATGGTGAAGACATGGATTTTTAATTCGATGAAACCTAGTATCCGAAGCAGTTACATGTTCTTAGGCACTGCCTATGAGCTTTGAGAGGCTATATCTTAAACTTTTTCTATTTCTAGTGATATGTCTAAAGCATATGACATTCGTAAAAAATCTATGAAATGGTTCAAGGGGAGAAGAATGTGGTTCAGTATTTTACGGAGATTAATGCACTTTAGCAAGAGCTTGATCATTTTTACAACCAAATGTACGGAAGATGCAGTAACTTATCAAAAGCTTGCTAGTAAAGATAGAGTTGTGGATTTTTCGTTTGGTTTGAACATATAATATGATCAAGTTCGAGCATATAATATGATCAAGTTCGAGCACAATTGATTGGTTAGATACCATATCCATCACTACGAGAGGCTCATGCCTGAGTCCAACAGGAGGAAAGCAGACATCGGGTGGGTTCTAAATCTAAATAACGATCAGTCATAGTTGCTTCTTATCCTAAGTTTGGCTTCTCCATCCAGTCTCCTGTCACACTCGAATGAGGAGTCCTGCGAATGTGACTACTATGGGGGAAAGAACCATACCAAAAATTGTTGTTTTAAGTTTCATGGACACCTTAAAGGTCATGGAGGTCGGTTTGGAAGTGGTAGTTGACGTGATTCCCAAGCCCATATGTCCACAACAACACCTCCTGTTGATGCATTCACTACTTCAGAAGCTACCACTGCTCTCATTCCTGAGGAGATCTCAACTTTCCAAAAAACTCTACTCCAAATCTATTTCTTCTCATTATGCACAATCAAGTATACACTCGTGTTCTGAATGTCTCATCAACTTGCCCTAATTGGATCATTGATACAGGTGCTTCCGAGCAAATGACAAAGTTCGAATAGCTGATGGTTTCCTTTCTCCCATCTCTAAGAGAGGTTCAATAGTTTGTACTCCTTCATTACACTATCATTTGTTCTTCATATTCCTTCATTTACCGCAAACTTACTATCTATCCAACGTCTTACCGAATCCTTATATTGCTTAGTCATTTTTTCCCCAACACATTGTGTTTTTCAAGACTTGATGACAGGACAGAAGATTGGTTGTGGTAGTGCAGTTAGCGGTCTATATTATTTAAATGTTCCCTCATCTAACATGCCTCTGATTATATATGGCACTGCTACTCAAACTCTTCAATCTACTTCTGACTCTAACCGACTTCTCTTCATCAATGACGTTGACGTCTGGGACATCCCCCTTTATTAGTATTAGTTTTTATTTCCATCCTTAGTTAAGCAGTATAATAAAACTTAGCTTGTGCGAACCGTGTGAATTAGGCCAACACAAACGTTCTATTTATTCTGCTATTAACAGTCGACAATCTAAACCTTTTGTTGTTATACATACTAATGTGTGGGGACCCTCTCGGGTTGTTTCCCGCTCTAGTTATAGATGGTTTGTTAGTTTTATTGATTGTTATTCTCGTATAACTTGGATTTGTCTTCTTTGTTCCAAAAATGAGGTGTTTGATTGTTTTCAAGAATTTCATAAGATGATCCAAACCTAATTTGAAGCTTAAGTCAAAATTCTCTATATCGATAATGGTCGTGAAAATAGTAATAATAATAATTTTGCATCATATCTTTCTCAGCATAGCATCATATTTCAAACCTCTTGTGACGAAACCCAGAACAAAATGGGGTGTCAGATAGAAAAAACTGGTACTTACTAGAGGTAGCACATACTCTTATGTTCACTATGAACACACCTAAATTTTTATGGGAAGATGTTCTGACTGCTGCATTTCTTATAAATCGGCTTCCTCTAGAATTCTAGAGAACAGAAGTCTCATTTCTTTCCTCCAACACACAACAAGTCTTTCTCCTTCGCATCGAGTTTTTGGATGTGTGCTTTGTTCATGATAAATCTCCCAGGGAAAACCTAGATCCCAAAGCTCCCAAGTGTGTTTTCATTGGGTATTCTCCCACCCAAAAAGTTTACAAATGTTATCACCCTCCTTCAAATAAAGAATTTGTCAATCTTGATGTCACTTTTTGAGAGTTTGAACCTTTTTATTCTTCATCACCTTCTCCTCAGGGGAAGGATTTATTGATGAGAAACTTCCTCCTGAGGCTGATATTACTAGTACAATTCCACCTTATCCTATAAATTATTCTCATGTTCATGTTGTTGTCTCTGATAAATATTCACAAGGGGAGTCACAGAAGTTGCATGTTAGACAGAATGAACCTGAGTTAAGAACCTATATTCGCAAAGACTAGAATAAAGTCACCATTTATGCCCCACTGCAACAACTTTGTTCAAAACCTAGTCCTAAAAATGTTAATGGTAAAAATCCTAATCCTACTTGTTCTTCTGATAGTACTGATCTTCACATTACTCTTTGAAAAGTGGTTAAATCATGTACCCAACATCTTATCTCTATTTCTTAGCCTATAATTAATTATCTACGTCCTACCATTCCTTTGTATCTTCCTTATCTTCGATATATGTTCCTCAGGGGTGGAAAGATGCAATTAGCAATGAGAAATGAAAAAAGGCAATGATAGAAAAGATGAATGCCCTAAAAAAGAATGATACATGGAAACTAGTCACTCTTCCTTATGGAAAGAAACCAGTTGGATGCAAGTGGGTGTATATAGTCAAATAGAAGTCTGATGGGACAGTTGAGAGACTAAAAGTCAGACTAGTTGCAAAAGGGTATACTCAAACAAATGGGATTGATTACTAGGAAATATTTGCTCATGTGGCAAAGATGAACTATTTTCGTACCATAATCTTGTGTACAACAAACTCTGGATGCGATTTTCAACAATTGGACGTAAAAAATGTTTTCCTTCATGGTAACTTAGAGGACGAAGTATACATGGAAATACTTCCTGGTTTTGCTTCATCTGCAACCGAGAGTAAAGTCTATAAGTTGTGAAAGGCTTTGTATGGTCTAAACTCTAAACAATCTCCCAGAGTCTGGTTTGGTAGATTCCACAAAGTAAGGATAAGGTTTGGGTACAAGCAGAGTGTGCAGATCATACTATATTTGTCAAACAAATAAAGCTAAGACTACCATTCTTATTGTTTACGTGATGACATTGTGATGATAGGGGATAATAGAGAAAATATAGTTAATCTCAAAGCAAAACTGGCCAGATAGTTTGAGATCAACAATCTTGGTCCTTTGAAATATTTCATCAGTATTGAAGTTGTGAGATCTTCCGATGGGATTTTTCTATCTCAAAAGAAATATGTACTTGATCTTCTAACAGAAACTTGCATGTTAGGATGTAAACCTGTTGATTCTCCTATTGAAGTAAATCATTATTTAATAGGTGGCACAAGACCTACGATTGATAGAGAAAGATATCAACGTTTGGTGGGACGATTGATATATATTTCTCATACTAAATCTAATATATCTTATGTTGTGGGAATAGTAAGTCAGTATATGCATGATCCTCGACATTGTCACAGGAAAACTGTTTACAGAATTCTGAGATATCTCAAGTCTACTCCTAGGAAAGGTATATTATTCGCACCACATGGTCATATGAGAACTGAAGCATTTTCCGACTCGGATTGGACTGGCTCTATAAAGGATCGTCGTTCTACATCTAGTTACTGCTCATTTGTTGGTGTTAATCTTGTTACTTGACGCAGTAAGAAACAATCTGTGTTGGCGAGATCCAATGCTGAGGCAGAATATCGAATTATCGCCTTAGGTAAATGTGAACTAATGTAGCTTCGAAATGTGATAAAAGATTTGGTAGTTGCAACTTAAAAGCCTATGTAGTTATTTTGTGATAATAAAGCAGCCATTAGTATTGTAAACGCAACAAGATAGAACGAAACACATTGAGATTGACAAACAAGCACTTCATTAAAGAAAAGTTAACTAGTGGTCTTATTTGCTTACCTTTAGTCAAAACAGAACATCAGTTTGCTGATATTTTGACTAAAGGTCTTAGTAGTAAGTTGTTTCATCCATTCTGTTTCAAGTTGGGCATACGAGACATATATACACCAACTTGAGGGGGAGTGTTAGAAGATACAATCATATCCAATAATTGTATTCAATAATAGATGTATAAATTAGAATATGCAATTTGTAATAACTGTAATATTCAGTGTGTAATAGTTGTACTAATCAATGTTATATAGCTGAAATATTTAGTGTAATATATGTAATATTCAATGTGTAATAGCTGTAAAATAGGGATTACTATATTGTAAACTTATGAATATAAATAAATGTAAATGAGAGCAAAAAATATTCAAGATCAACCCAAATCAGTTTCTTTCTTTCTACAGTTTCTCACGTAGAAGAACTGCTAGAATCTCTCACAAGTGAAGTAAGTGTTCATCTCAGGTTTTACTATAAATGAGGATGTTTTCAAAATAGACCACTAAAACCTTGCTTATGAAAGGACGTAACACTTAATTCATAACTCTCATAAATGTGTTAAGTGCATTGGTTAAGCCAAAAGGTAATACTAACCACTCATAAAGTCTGTCCCCTGTCTTATAGGCAGTCTTTCACTCATCTCCCTCTCATACGCGGATTTGGTGGTATCCACTCCGCAGGTCTATTTTGGTGAAAACACGAGCCCCAATTATCATATCTAACATGTCATCAAGCCTAGGTATGGAAAACTTATACTTGATGGTAATTTTATTTATGACTCGGTTATCACAACACATTCTCAAACTCCCACCAGCCTTATTAGATAGGAGAGAGCAAGTAACCACATTCATAACCGCAACCGTAAAAAAACGCACATTTGCGGATGCAGATGCAGTGCGATTACGCGATGTGCTTTTTACTGTTAGTAACTGCACATTTATGGATACGGTTGCGAATACTCCTTGCAACCCCACCACACCGCACATAAATTTATAATATTTACATTTTTTTTATATATAGCAAGTATGAACCAACTTTCATCTACATGCTTTATCTAAATTAAAATTTATGCACTATACTGTTGTATAGTGTTGATTTATAAAAGATGTTAGCGGTAATGATTAGCAGTATGTTGAGGATTGTGAGCTAGTCTGCTTGGATTTAATTTGTTTATTTATTCACAATTATACCTACTAGTGCATTAATGTTTAGACATTATTAGAATTAATTTGACAAACTAAGCATGCAATGACAATACAGACTAATATATAATTGTACATCCCATAATCAAATTATAGCCAATTGTTTGATATGGCCATGAAAATACTAATTTTTGTGTTTAAATGCAACAAAAAACTTCAACTTTGATCAAGTCTACATTATAAAAGTGTAGAAAGATGGTTCATCTACATCGAATTCATTTAATTTTTTGGCATTATGACACAACATTTCTTTTGTCGTAACATTGAATGAAAATCTAATTTCTCTTTCTAATTACATAATTTTATATGTTGAAAGTAGTATCAATAATTTATAATTTAAAAAAAATAAAATTAAAGTGATCTTGTAACCGCATTCGCACCACAACCGCAACGTAACCACAAGTAACCGCAACTGGAAGCAACCATAGTTGTGGTTATCAAATTTAAAAACTACATGTAGCGGTTGTAGATAGTGCTTGTAACTGCACCACACCGCATTGCGCTCACCCCTAGCCTTAGGGGTGAATAAGGCTGGAATGGCACAAGGGCTAAGGCTCTCTCTAACAAATCCCTTCCTCAACAACTCACCTACCTGTCGTCTCATCTCAGTTTGCTCTGTGGGATGCATTCTATAATGTGGCAGATTAGGTAAAGAAGACTCCGGAACAACATCGATAGTATGTTGGATGTCCTTAAGAGGTGGTAAACCCATTGGACAACTCACTAGGCATAACATCGGCAAACTCATGTAGAATCTGCCTAACATCACTAAGAATCTCTCTAGTACTATCCTCAGGAACATCTCTCAGTTCTGTAGCTACCACTGTATACAAAACTTTCTCTTCCAACACACTCCGCTCAAACTCCTTTCTAAATATGGAGTGATTTGGTTTGTTGAGTAGGTAAGCTAGTCTCCTTTGGTTGACTCTTAGATGCACTCGGGTCTCACAGGTGCTAGTGATATTTTTTGCCCCTTGTGTGTAAACACGTGTTCGTCCTCCCATAATGAGTTGCATCACAATCATATAGCCAAGATCGCCCTAGTAGAATATGTGCAACATCCATATAAAGGACATCACACCAAACACTCTCCTCATAACCCTGAAGATGGATTGACACTTGACATTTTTTTGACACGGGAATGGATGTTTTGCTGACCCAGGCGATGCTAAAAGGTTGGAGATGTGGTTCTGCATTTAATTTCATCTGTGGTAAAGCGGACTCAACAACCACATTTAAGCAACTACCTCCATTAATGATCAACTTAGAAGAGACATCATCTACTTTGTTGTAGGTCTAAAATATTGTGGTTCTCCTCCAATGTTCTAAAAGGCGCTAGGCGGGAGGCGGGCGACCAAAGGGGGCCTAGCGCCTAGGGGGCCTGGGCGGGGCCTGGGCGGGGCCTAGGCAGGATTTTTTATTTTAAGCTAATTTTAATATTTTATCTAACATTTATCCAAACAAAACAATAATATAAAGCAAAACAATCTATAATAAAAATAATAAAGGCATTTACTTGAAGTTCAAACACATCCATATTGTTAATGTCAAAGTTCAAACACAAGCATGCAATTGTTCAAAGTTCAAACATATTTTTAACGTATTAGTTTTATTCATAAACAAGATTGCTATTAAATAATAAAATTTAAAATTTTAAGAATTTAATTCAATATTAAAACTTAAGAAACTAAACATAAATTTAAGAATTATATTGAATTAAATTAAATATTACAAATGTATCATCATTTATATAATTTAAAGTTGATACAAGTTCAAAAAATTACAACTATAATAAAATTATCCATTTTGACTTGATATCGTCCACTTCTTGTTGTGATTTGATATGCTACAATCTGTATTATGAATATGGTAAATCATTAGAAAAATAAATATATCAAGATCTGGTTTGGGTAGTTATTAAAATAAAATTAAAAAACTCCCCGCCTAGACCCCGACTAATTTTCTAGAGGGATTTTTTGCCGCCATGGGCCTAGGTGAGGTGTCAGGAGGGTCTAACACCTAAGCAAGGCGCCAAGAGGGGGGCTTAGCACCTAAAGGAGCCGCCATAGGGGGACTAAGCGCTGGGTGAGCTGGCGGGGATTTTTAGAACATTGTTCTCCTCCAATCATCCTCTCCTATGACTCGTGGAAACGCACCTCGTGACACCTACCTGATTACCCATCTCCTCTAGGTGTTCATCAATCTCCTCATCATGCGAGTCATACTCACCCTCGACTTCAACCCCAACAATATCCTCTCCTCTTTTGAAGTTTCCCCTACTATTGTTACCTGCTAGCCATTGCAATTGGAGCACTCAAAAGATTTGTGACCTAACCCTAACACGTAAAGCACCTCTCCTAGGAAGTAGACTAAAAGTTGGGTGCAACTACATCATTCTCTTTGTCACGAGATGACCTAACTACGGTGTTACTAGCTCTAGAGGACGCTTGAGAAGTGGGGAAATGTCTATTCTGCGAGAAATTTTAGTCACTGGGCTGACCTGAGTAAGAAGGAACTCTCCTAGCGATGCCCGGTAACCTATACTCCTTATTTACAACTAACTGAAAAAGGTCATCTTGAATAGTGATGACACTGGATGTGTGATTGAAATTCAAATCGTAACCCATTTTTGAACTTCATAATAGTCAATTTATCACTCTCACTAATGCTACATCTTCAAGTCAACTACCTAAAAAATCTGCAGATATAATCGGCAACAAAAATATTATTACCTTGACAAAAGTTGTCATGTTGTTCCATTAAACCTATCGGTGTGTCATACAGGTAAATAATATTACTTTAGGCGAATTTTCATCTCCCCCAATGCCAAATGGGTGGCTCAGCCAGGCACTCTAAGTCACTCTCAACCCCTAACCAGAATAAACTGGTCAATTTCATCAATTTCGTTTTAGCGAATCGCACCTTCCTATCCTCAAACATCTTATACCAGTCAAAATACTTTTTCATACTAAACAGCCAATCAAGGAATGCATTGGGATCAAATCTACCGTCAAACTCTAATGCATCTACCTTGATTTTCCTATAGTTATCATCATAAGTATCATGCCTAGGATGTTCATGGTGTTTTAACATGTGGGTTTTCGATATGCTCATTTTCATTATTCCCCTGAGATTCCACTACAGGCTGCCTTTGTTCAATGTGTGATCCTATCATTCATTTGACCCAGTTGAGCAACTATGATCACTAATTGGTCTTGAATTTCTTCTAAAGCAACTTGGGTATGTGTAGTTATGATGCAAATGCAAGTGCAAAGCTGAGACGATACAACAAATTAATTGAAGCAAATTAAAATTACAAGTCTAAGCCTATGCAATCGCAATCGCAATCTCAAAAACTATTGATAATAATAACCGAATAATATCCAACTAGATGGAATAATATACAATTTTAAAAGAACAAATCAAAAACTTCCAAAAAAAATTAGAACTAATGAACAAAGGGAATGCAAGTGATCAAATATTGAAATTCCGAATATTCAAAATGAAATATTTACTTTTACCTTCTTTTTTTAATGGACCTAACGGATCAGAAATATGAGACGAGTGATAAGCGCTAAGGTTAAAAGTTTAGGGCTCTTTATGCAAGAAACAGGGGTGAAAAAATGTAAACTAATAAACTGTGGGGGCAATATTTAAATGGAGAGCGAAAGTTTGGGGTAGTAAAAGGTAATTTGCAAGACATTGTAATTTAAATTAAGAAAGTTAGAGTTACCTCCCTATTTCCAAAACAACGAAGCAATAGGTATTTTTTTTTTCTTTTTTCTTTGAACAATGAACCGCGATGCAACTCCCATGAGAAACCTCCTCGATCTCCAATGTCTGATGGCTCGTGATGAATACCAACTCAGATGAACAAAGAACTTTTTTTCTCAAGTTCTCCCAAAAATTAAGAAATTAATGAAGAAACCTTAAGCTATGATACTAAAGGCGATTATTGGGTACATCATGAGTAGGCCTTGAGTAGGACTATGAAATGCATGGGCATGCTCAAATAGTTATTTGTTTCATATAGTCTACTAATTGATCAAAAAAACACAGATTAAATTATGATGATTATGACACATTCCATGCCTCGAGTTTAATCTAGGATGTCAAGGTTAAAAGGATTAAATTACATTGAAACATTGGTCAAAGGTTGCATCGAATCACCGATCTTATTATTACTTGGGTAGCAGTGATACATTACTAGATGCCGCTCACTGTTTATAATTTTATAATATGATTTTAAGATTATTATCAACGTAATAATAACTTATAGGGTCACATACTTATAACGTAATTAAAAAGGAAAGTAATTTAAATTGTAAGGATTTAAACATGTCAATATGATTGATAGTATTTTAATTACAAATATAAATTAATAGGATAATTTGTATATATGTATATTAATTAAGACTTCATTAAAATATAATATATATATAAATTCGGATTTTACTCTTCTAATTGGATTAGATTTTGGTTAATTCCTTTTGACTGCTATATATATATATGATATATCAGCCGTTTTATAGAGATATAATATCAAAAACCTATACCCCAACCGCTCTTAGAGAGACTAGAGAGAGAAGCTTCAGAAAATCCAGATCCTTGGTGGCAAGTACCGCGGTTCTCTTTACTGCAGATCGTGTGACAATTCGCAGGGTATTCGCGTGGATACTGAGGCGCAGTTCCGTTGGATTGCGTTGAAGATTCAAAGCCGTTCCAAAATTTTCTCCATCGTATCCATTCAAGCTCGGATAATCAGTAAGAATCTAAACCTCTGAATTAATATGTTTTTGCATGGATCCTATATTTGGGTTTCGGATATTGTTTTGAAAATTTTAAATTCCGTTGTTTTTGTGCCAAAATACCCTACATAAAATCCCTCATTATCAAGTCTAAATCAGATGTCTTCAAACCTTGATCGATGGATGCAGATTTACCAATGCAAAGTACCCTATTTATCTTGGTAAGATGCGATATGATAAATGTGATATCCAAACTGTTAAAATCATTGGGCCCGGCTTAACTAAGTTATCTCAATAGGATTGTGGACTTAGAGGCATAGAGTTTGATAGGTACCATTAGATGGACTAGAAACAAATGTTCACCAAACTATCCAAAAGTTATATATGATATAATTGACAAGAGGTTGTCTACCTAAATAACTGTGTTTTGAGAGATTAGCCAAAGCTAACTTAAGGCATAATAAAATATGGATCTTGGCTTACTAGAAAGATTTAATAGAAAATGTTTTCTGAATTAATGGTGAGGGCTATTAATTTGAATAAAATAGTGGGAGGTATATTTTGAAAGTAATATTATCAATTACATAATATCAAAAAACTTTGCAATTTGACTTATTATTTTTGCTTATAAATTGTAGATATCAATGACAAACAACATAAATAATCTTTCACTACGATCAGTCCTTGAAAAGGAAAAACTTAGTGGAATTAATTTCCTAGACTGGCATAGGAACTTAAGGATTGTCCTCAAATAAGAGCGCAAGCTATATGTCCTTGATGGGCCCATTCCTGCAGAACCAGCTAACACTGCACCACGTGTAGAGCATAATGCTTACAAGAAGCATCAAGATGATGCTCTGGACGTGAGTTGTCTCATGCTAGCAACTATGAACTCTGAGCTTCAGAAGCAACATGAGTTAATGGACATATGAGATGATCGAGCATCTCAAGAAATTGTTCGAAGGGCATGCTCGACAGGAGAGGTATGATACAAGTAAAGCGTTGTATCACTGCAAGATTAGTGAACGTGATCCAGTTGGTCCACGTGTGCTGAAAATGAATGGGTATATTAAGTACCTTGATAGGTTGGGTTTTCCGATTACTCTGGAAGCCCAAACTAATCTTGTTTTGCAATCTTTGAACAGCAGCTACTCTCAATTTCTTATGAATTACCTCATGAATGAAATTGAGAAACCACTTACTGAGTTGTTGAACATGTTGAGAACAACATGAAAAAGGTAGGACACGCTCCCATAATGATGGTGCAAAAGGGAAATGCTAAGGGAAAGGGAAAAGGCAAGAAGAAGATAAGATCTAAATCTGGTGCCAAACCCAATTCCAAAACCAAACATGCTTTAAAACCTAAAGGCGGGGTGGCTAAAGAAGGTGATTGTCACTTCTGTGGAAACTGGACACTGGAAGAGGAATTGTCAACTGTTAGAGTTTATGCCCTAGAGGCCAATTCTTTGATGTAATTGCTTAACATTTTTGATATTATATTTGATTGAATAAATGAATTGTTTTATTATGGTTTTATTTACTGCGTAATATAAATGTTAGCATAATAAAATTCCTTAGAATAGTGATACAAATTATATAGCTTCAAGTATGTGACTTGAACATGAGATCATATAATTACAATTTGTATCATTGCTCTTAAATGTCCCTAGTCAAGTATCATTGTTAATGGGACAACAATGATACATTGAGACTAGTATGTGGATTGACTGATGACCAAATCTCATTGGGTCATAAATATATGAGATATCGAGTCAATGCATAGAATGCAGTTAGAGAAAATGTCTCGGGATGTACCCACCATGAGAATTCTACGTTGAGCATTATGCAAAGTGTCATTAGCAATTCTCATAGTGACAATGATATAATGATCCTCCGACCTAAAATCACTATATTACTACACGGAAATTTATGTACTTTGATATCATCAAAGGTCACCTTTAATAGGGTGCACAATAAAGGTGATTATTGGGTACATCATGAATCGTGCAAGGAATATGAGTGATCTAGATGGAATTTAACCCTCCTATATATTATAAGGGTGATATTCATAAGCCTCTTGATTGAATAGGACTATGAAATGCATGGTCATGCTCAAATAGTGATTTGTTTCATATAGTCTACTCATTGATCAAGAAAACACAGATTAAATTATGAAGAGTATGACACATTCCATGCCTCGAGTTTAATGTAGGATGTCAAGGTTAAAAGGATTAAAATACATTGAAACATTGGTCACGAAAAGGTTCCATCGGATCACCGATCTTATTATTACTTGGGTAGCAGTGAGGCATTACTAGATGCCGCTCACTGTTTAAAATTTTATAATATGATTTTAAGATTATTGCCAACGTAATAATAACATATAGGGTCACACACTTAGAACGTAATTAAAAAAGAAATTAATTTAAATTGAAAGGATTTAAACATGTCAATATGATTGATAGTATTTAAATTAAGAATTTAAATTAAGAACTTAAATTAATAGGATAATTTGTATATATGTATATTAATTAAGACGGACTTAATTAAGATATAATATATATATATAAATTCGGATTTTATTTTTCTAATTGGATTAGGTTTTGGTTAATTCCTTTTGACTGCTATATATATATATGATATATCAGCCGTTTTATAGGGATAGAATATCAAAAAAAACAAAAACCATAGCCGCTCTTAGAGAAGGACTACGAGAGAAAAGCTTCAGAAAATCCAGATCCTTGGTGGCTAGTACCGCGGTTCTCTTTACTGCAAATCGTGTAACGATTCGCGTGACGTTCGTATGGATACCGTAGAGGCGCAAGTTCCGTTGGATTGCGTTTTAGATTCGAAGTTGTTCCAAAATTTTCTCCATCGTATCCATTCAAGCTCGGATAATTGGTAAGAATCTAAACCTCTGAATTAATATGTTTTCGCATGGATCCTATTTTAGGGTTTCGGATAGTTTTGAAAATTTTTATTCCTCTGTTTTTGTGCCGAAATCCCATCAGTGGTATCAGAGCATATCCAAACTCCATAAAGAGGGTTTTTGGATTCATTCAAAATCAAATGAATCCAAAAACTAATCTTTATGGAGTTTGGATATGCGTTTCTCATTTACATGGCCTAAACGACAGTGCCAGAGATGTGTCGGATTTGAATTAAATCGTTTTGTATTTATGTTATAGATAGACATTTCTAAATCAAGAATATAAAGACCATTAAACAATTATGCAACACCATAACATATTTCATTTAAGAAAAACGAACAACTGTTGTTCTTTATTAAAAATGAAACACCTTCTTGTCCAAACAAGAAACAGGAATAATGTGTTTGCTGCATGGCGAAGAGCACATAATAACAATCCTCTAATTTAATACTAGTCCGATTAAGCAAAGATAAATGATAAGTTCCTACGGCTAGAGGCGACAACTTTTGCTCCATTCTCAACTCGTAGGTCAACATCTCCTTTTCACAGCGAGTCCTACTCCTTGGAGTTCACCTTGCATTAACACAAATGTGAGAACCACATCCAATGTCAAATACCCATGATGTAGAAGTGGACAAATTGACTTATAACATATATATCCAATCGAAGTCACACTTCCTTTCTTTTCTTGATTCTTCCAAATAAGCATGACAATTCCTCTTCCGGTGTCCAGATTTTCCACGTAGTGACAATCACCTTCTTTTAGCCCCCTCGCCTTTAGGTTTTAAAGCTTCATTTGAAATTAGGTTTGGCACCGTATTTAGATCCCATCTTCTTCGCTTTCCCCTTTCCCTTTCCCTTAGCATTCCCTTTTTGCACCATCATTATGGGAGTGGGTCCCGCTTTTTTCATGTTTTCTCTGTGCTTCTCAACTCCAAGAAGTGGTTTCTCAGGTTTTTCATTCATGAGGTAATTCATAACGAATTGAGAGTAGTTGATTTCAAAGATTGCAAAACAAGATCGGGCATCCTATAAATCTAAAAACCCAACCTATCAAGGTACTCAATATACCCAATTATTTTCAAAGACATGTGGACTAATCAATCACGCTTCACCCATCTTGCAGTAACATAACGCTCATTTCAGATCATACCCTCCCGCCGGTATGCCGAACAATTTCGAGATGCCCTGATCATCTCATAAGCATCCATTAACTTTCGTGTTGCTTCCAGTTCAGAGTTCATAGTTATTAAGATGAGACAATCTCCACGCCCGTCGAAGCATCATCCGCTTCAGAAGCATTACGTCTTCTACACGATGCGAGTTAATGGTCTTTGCAAATTGGCCCATCGAGGACACAGAAATTACCACTCAATTTTCCTTTTCGAGGCCGATCAGAGTGAAATTATGTGTTGTTGTTTGCCATTGATATCTAAATTTATAAGTGCAAAATAATAAGTCAAATTGCGAGTTTTGATATTATATAACCTGATAATAAGAAATTAAAAATATACCTCCCAATTATTTTATCAAATTAATAGCCTTCACCATAAATTCAAATATTTTCTATTAAATCATTCTAAATGGAGCAAGATCCATATTTCATTACGCTTTTTAGCTTTCACTAATCTCTCAAACACTGATATTTGTAGACAACCCTTGTTATATCATATATAACTCTTCGATAGCATTTTGTTACCATCTAATAAATTTACCACACTTTCATGCTCTAAGTCCACAAAGATATCTTATTAGTCGAGCCCAATGATTTTAACGGTTTTAGATCAAATTATCCTATCGCATTTTTCAAGATAAATAGGTACTTTGCTTCGGCAAAACCTACATCCATCGATCAAGGTCTTGACGCAGTGTTATTCATCACTAGGCATATCTTTTATCTTAAGATGCGATAGATAATTGTGATATCCAAACCGGCTAAAATCATCAGTCCGACTGACTTAACTAAGTTATCTCAATAGATTGTGATTCTAGAGGCATACAATTTGGTGGGTACCATTAGATGGACTAAAAACAAATGTTGTTCACCAAACTATCCAAGAGATATATATAGATATAATCGACAAGGGTTGTTTACCTAAATAATCGTGTTTTCGAGAGATTAACCAAAGCTAACTTAAGGCATAATAAAATATGGATCTTGGCCACTAGAAAGATTTAATAGAAAATGTTTTCTCAATTAATGGTGAGGGCTATTAATTTGAATAAAATAAGGAGGTATATTTTGAAAGTACTATTATCAATTACATAATATCAAAAACTCGCAATTCGACTTATTATTTTTGCTTATAAATCAGAGATATCAAATGACAAACAACATAAATAATCTTTCACTACGATCACCCTTGAAAAGGAAAAACTTAGTGGAATTAATTTCCTGATCGCATAGAACTCGAGGATTGTCCTCAAACAAGAGCGCAAGCTATATGTCCTCGATGGGCCCATTCTCGCAACTAGCCTAACACCGCACTACGTAGTAGAGTATAATGTTTACAAGAAGCATCAAGATGATGCTCGGACGTGAGTCGTCTCATGCTAAGCAACTATGAACTCGAAGCTTGTAAGCAAATACGAAGTTAATGGATGCTTATGAGATGATCGAGTATCTCAAGAAATTGTTCAAGGACATGCTCGAGAGAGAAGTATGATATAAGCAAAGGCCAGATTACCGCAAGATGGGTGAACGTGATCCACTTGGTCCACATGTACGTAAAATGATTGGGTATATTGAGTACCTTAATAGGTTGGATTTTCCGATTACTCCGGAAGCCCAAACTAATCTTGTTTTGCAATCTTTGAACAACAGCTACTCTCAATTTGTTATGAATTACCTCATGAATGAAAATTGAGAAACCACTTACTGAGTTGTTGAGCATGTTGAGAACTTTCGAGAACCTGAAAAAAGACAGGACCCGCTCCCATAACGATGGTGCAAAAGAGAAATGCTAAGGGAAAGGGGAAAGACAAGAAGAAGATAGGATCTAAATCTGGTGTCAAACCCAATTCCAAAACCAAACATGCTTTAAAACCTAAAGGTGAGGGGTGGCTAAAGAAGGTGATTCACTTCTGTGGAAAACCTGGACACTGGAAGAGGAATTGTCATGCTTATTTAGAAGAACTGAAGAAAAAGAAAGGAAGTGCGACTTCTGATTCAGGTATATATGTTATAGAAGTCAATTTGTCCACTTCTACATCATGGGTGTTGGATACTGGATGTGGTTCTCACATTTGTGTTAATGTGCAGGAACTCCGAAGTAGTAGGACTTTGGCAAAAGGAGAGGTTGACCTACGAGTTGGGAATGGAGCAAAAGTTGTTGCACTAGCCGTAGAAACTTATCATTTATCTTTGCCCACTGGGCTAGTATTAGAATTAGAGGATTGTTATTATGTGACTGCTATGAGCAAAAATATTATTTCTGTTTCTTGTTTGGACAAGAAAGGTTTTTCATTTTTAATCAAGAACAACAGTTGTTCGTTTTACTTAAATGAAATATGTTAAGGTGTTGCACAATTGTTTAATGGTCTTTATATTCTTGATTTAGAAATGTCTTTCTATAACATAAATACAAAACGATTTAAATCAAAAGATTCAAATCCGACATATCTTTAGCACTGTCGTTTAGGCCATATAAATGAGAAATGTATACCCAAACTCCATAAAGATGGATTTTTAGATTCATTTGATTTTGAATCATATGAAAAATGCAAGTCTTGTTTATTAGGCAAGCTAAAGCTCCTTTCACTAGACATAATGAACGGGCTAGCGATGTATTGGAATTTATACATAGTGATGTATGTGGACCCATGATTTCGTTAGCAAGAGGTGAGTTTTATTACTTCATTATATTTACTGACGACTTCAGTAGATATGGATGTGTATCTTATGAGACACAAATCCGAATCCTTTGAAAAGTTCAAGGAATTCAAGAATGAAGTTCAAAACCAATTTGGCAAAAGCATAAAATCCCTTCGATCCGATCGTGAAGGTGAATACTAAAGCCAAGACTTTGATGACCTTCTAAAGGAGTGTGGTATTATATCACAGCTCACTCCACCTGGAACACCACAACGGAATGGTGTGTCTGAGAGGAGAAATCGCACCTTGTTGGACATGGTACGATCAATGATGAGTCATGCAGATCTTCCAATAAGCTTTTGAGGTCATGCCCTAGAGACAGTTGCATTCACACTTAACCGTGTTCCTACATAGACGGTTCAGAAGACACCATATGAGATGTGGGCTGGGAAATGTCCTAGTAAGTCGTTCATAGAGATTTGAGGTTGCGAGGCGTTTGTAAAACGTCTGGCTTCTGACAAGCTCGGACCCAAATCTGACAAATATAATTTTGTGGGATACCCAAAGAAAACAAAAGGTATTATTTCTACAAACCTTCCGAGAACAAAATGTTTGTTTCTCGAACTGGTATTTTTCTAGAAAGAGAATGTCTCTAAAGGAAACAATGGGAGGAAAGTAGAACTCGAAGAAATTCGAGAACCTCAAAATATCATTGAACCTGAGTTGGAACGTGAGCAGGAACCACAAGATATTGTGGAAAGTGAACCTGCTCAAATTACACGAGGCATTCGTTGATCTGGTAGGACACGCCAAGAGCCCGAGAGATATTATGGATTTCTTGCAACTCAAAATGGCAATGTGATGCTCATAGATCAGAATGAGTCTGCTTCCTACCAAGAAGCTATAAATGGACCAGATTCTGAGAGATGGCTTGAAGCCATGAAATCTGAGATGGACTCCATGTATACTAACCAAGTATGGACTTTGGTTGATCCACCCGAAGGGGTAAAACCAATCGGGTGCAAGTGGGTTTTCAAGAAGAAAACCGACATGGATGGTAATGTACAAACTTATAAAGGCCGACTGGTAGAAAAAGGTTTCAAACAAGTTCAAGGTGTTGACTATGATGAAACCTTCTCTCCAATGGCAATGGTTAAATCCATCAGGATCTTACTTGCTATTGCAGCCTTTTATGATTACGAAATCTGGCAGATGGATGTCAAAATTACTTTCCTTAACAGAAATCTCCTTGAGGATGTGTACATGATGTAACACGAGGGGTTTTGTCACTCAAAGATCTTTGGAAAGGTATGTAGTAGTGCACGATCCATTTATGGATTGAAGCAAGCCTCTCTGAGTTGGAATCTTCGATTTGATGAAGCGATCGAAGAGTTTGGCTTTATAAAAAATAAAGATGAACCTTGTGTATATAAGAAGGTTAGTGGGAGTCACATTGTATTCCTGGTATTATATGTTGACGACATATTAATTATTGGGAATGACATTCCTTCCTTACAGGCTGTAAAAACATGGTTAGAAAAATGTTTTCCATGAAAGATTTGGGCGATGCAACCTACATTTTAGGTATCAAGATCTATCGAGAAAAATGTTTGGCCTAAATCAAAGTACATATATTGATAAAGTACTGAAACGGTTCAGCATGCAAGAGGCAAAAAAAGGACACTTACCCATGTCCCATGGTGTAAAGATCTATAAGGCCCAATGTCCTAAATCACAAGATGATGAGGAGCGTATGAGAAAGATCCCTTGTGCTTCGGGAATTGGATCTATCATGTATGCAATAATATGTACTCGTCCAGATGTCTCGTATGCTTTGAGCATGATTTAGTAGATACCGATCAAATCCGGTGAAGGTCATCGACAACGATCGAAGAATATCCTCAAGTACCTTAAAAGGACTAAGGATTCATTCTTGGTATATTGAGGTGAAGACGAACTGGCAGTAAAGGGTTACACAAATGCTAATTTTCAGACTGACAAAGATGACTATAAGTCTTAGTCAGGTTTTGTGTTTTACTTAATGGTGGTCTTTGTAATGGAAGAGTTTGAAGCGAAGAGACAATGAGTCGATCTCTACGTAGTGAGTATATTGTTGCTTCTAGTGCGACCAAGGAGGCTGTATGGATTAAAAAGTTCGTCACTGAACTTGGTGTTGTTCCAACCGGGTAAAATGCTTTTTTAGTCACTGTACTTTATGTCAACTTACAAGTGAGTCACTCAACCGTTTTTTCTTACAGTCAACTCACTATACTTTTGTTTACTTACAAACCGTTAAAAATCCGTTAAATCATGTTGACTTTAAACGAAAATACACGTAAACTGTTGAGTTGTAAAAAAAAAGAGCTTATGTGTCAAAGATTATCCTACGTGGCCTTCACTATGTGGATTTGGAGGGAAAAATTTATGGAAAAAATGAAAAAATTATTTTAAAGTATAATATAAATTAGAAATGTTGGTCAAAAAAACAAAAAAATGAAAAAAAATTATATTTAATTAATTTTGTAATTAATATTAATTGATTTTTAATTAATCAAGTGATGATAAATATAATTAAGAAAATTATAACACAAATTAAAAATATGCTAATTAAAATTAAGGAAAATATGAAAGAAATTTTTTAAATAAAATAAAATCAAAAATTTAAGAAAAAAATATGGAAAAAATAATTTTTTTACTTATTTTTGTAATTAATAGAAAATAATTTTTAGGTAAACCTTAAATATTATTTGAAATGAATTTTTTACATTTATTAAATGTCATACACTTTTCTCTCTCTCATTTCATCACTCAAAGAACAATCAAATGCAAAATGAGATCAAAATTGATAATCAGAAGCAACCACGGACTTAAATAAACGGTTAATTTGTTGAATTGAAGATTGAAGAAATTATTGAAAATATTTTCAATTAAGCCTCCATAGTTTTCATCTTCTTCATCTGAGTTTCCAACCAAAATAACTCCTCACTGTTCATCTTCTTCTTCTCTCCAAACAAAATCATCCACGGCTTCCCCCCAGCTCTGGTACTCATGCCACCACCAGATCAGCTTCATTGCTTCCCATGGCTACCGTGCGGTGGCACCCAATCTCCGCACTCTGGCTGACACCAATTCACAAGACTCCACCGAATGACGCCACCAACTTCTTCGTCCTCCACGTCGTTTCGTGACTGGTGGTGGCGTTCTTTGGATGCAATCACACCGGAGCATGAAGATAAGAAGGTATTTGTAGTGGGACATGATTGGGGGTGCAAATATTGGCTGGAACATGTATTTGTTCAGGCCAAATAAAGTCAAAACTGTGGTCAACTTGAGCATTCAATATCTCCCCAGGAATCCTTTGAAAAAGGTTGTTGAATTTTTTCGTGCTGCGTATGGCGACCACTACATCGATTTTGATCTCATTTTGCATTTGATTGTTATTTGAGTGATGAAATGAGAGAGGGAAAAGTGTATGACATTTAATAAATGTAAAAAATTCATTTCAAAAAATATATAAGGTTTACCTAAAAAATTATTTTCTATTAATTATAAAATAAGTAAAAAATTAATTTTTTCATGTTTTTTATTAAATTTTTTATTTTATTTTTAAAAAAATTCTTTCATATTTCCCTTAATTTTAATTAGCATATTTTTAATTTTTATGTGTTATAATTTTCTTAATTATATTTATATGTCACTTGATTAAATAAAAAATCATTTAATATTAATTACAAAATTAATTAAATATATTCTTTTCATTTTTTTTTACCAACATTTCTAATTTATATTATACTCAAAAATATTTTTTTCATTTTCTCTATAAATTTTTCCCTCCAAATCCACATAGTGAAGGCCACGTAGGATAATCTTTGACACACAAGCTTTTTTTTTCAACTCAACAGCTTACGTGTATTTCCGTTTAAAGTCATGATTTAACGGATTTTTAACGGTTTATAAGTAAACAAAAGTATAGTGAGTTAACTGTAAGAAAAAACGATTGAGTGACTCACTTGTAAGTTGACATAAAGTACAGTGACTAAAAAAATATTTAACCCTGTTCCAACCATTGTTGATCCAGTTGAGCTATACTGTGATAATGATGGAGCCATTGCACAGGCTAAGGAACCCAGATCTCACAACCGATCTAAGCATATACTTAGGCAGTACCATCTCATCCGTGAAATCATTGATAGAGGAGATGTACATATAGGCAGAGTGCCAACAGATGATAATTTGCAGATCCACTAACCAAGACTTTGTCGCAGCAGAAGCACGAAGGTCACACTAGTTCCATGGGTATTAGATACATGAGTTATTGGCTCTAGTGCAAGTGGGAGACTGTTAGAGTTTATGCCCTAGAGGCCAATTCTTTAATGTAATTTCTTAACATATTTGGTATTATATTTGATTGAATAAATGAATTATTTTATTATAATTTTATTTACTGTGTTATATAAATGTGAGCATAATAAAATTCCTTAGAATAGTGATACAAATTATATAGCTTCAAGTATGTGACTTGAATATGAGATCATATAATTACAATTAGGCAAAAAGCACTTTTACCCCACTGCGGTTGTAGTGTTTTAAGCAATTAGGCACTGTGCTTTTAAAATATTCAATTGACCCACTGTGCTTTTTTAAAATGTACAATAAAGCCATTCCGTCCAATTTGAGTAACAGACGTTAACAATTTGCTTACGTGGCTTTTTGAAAAAAAAAATTACGTCTTTGCTGACTGGCTTTTTTCGGTCAAATTTGCAGAAAGTCGATCAAATTTGCAGAAAGTCGGTATTCACCAGTTTCCGGCCACAAGGTCAACGAACATAGGCCATAAATTTGGCACACCCAAACACCAAAACTGACTCGATAAAAATAATACAGTAACAACGATTCCGAATCAGCAGGGATAAAATTAAATCAATTTAAACTCATATCAACCCAAGATTTTGAAACCAAGAACAGTGGAAACCAAATCATCGGAAATAAGAAACAAAAACCCAATCGAGAAAAGATATGGATCTATCGGACCAAAGCACAACCGAATTTGAAAACAAATCCATAATCCAGCTACCAAATCAGAAACTGATCAATAAGCAAATAACCCATAGACCAGTAATAACATCCAAATCTGAAAAGATAAAAGAAAGACAATGAAACAAAGTCTGCAGATAAAGCTTCCAAATTTCTAATTGTAAGAAGCGCATTTCACTTCACTTTCAAAGAAACCCATTACATACAAACTTCAAATCAAATGAGAAATCAAAAGAAAAAAGAGATGGATGATGATTCCTTTGGAGGATGTTTGAGGAGAACCCGCCTCTCTCGTCCCAAATCCTCTGATCTGAAACCATCGAAATCTTTCTCTCTATCTCCTCCCTTCACCCTCCTCCGTCTTAGATCTGGATGCCACCGAGATAGATCGGAAAACGAACCCCCACATCAACGAAATCAGTTCATCTTCTTTTTATTTTGGCTGAACAACAACTATTTGATGAAAATAAGAGTGATAAAAGAGATAAAAGAGATTGTTTTTTGTTTTTTGTCCGCACTTGCTTTTTAGTTATTGATAAAAGGAAAGTGATATTAAAAGAAAGGAAAAGAGATTGTTTTTTGTTTTTTTTATGTTTACTTATTAAAAAGTTTTAATATTATTTGTATTATTTGGAATTAATTTTTAAAATAAAAATAATTATTAAAAGAAAGGAAAAGATAAAAGGAAAAAAAAATTATATAGAAAATGAATTAAAATATTTATTTTAATTTTATTATTTTAATCATATAATTAATGATTTTTTAATTTTATTTTTTTGTTGAAATTAATATAATGTTGTAATAGATCTCATTGATACAAAAAAATTTGATATATTATTTGTATTATTTGGAATTAATTTTAAAATAAAAATAATTATTAAAAGAAAGGAAAAATAAAAGGAAAAGAAAAATTATAAAAATAAATTAAATATTTATTTTAATTTTATTATTATTTTAATTATTTTTTACCACATAATGATTTTATTATTATTAATTTTTTGTTTGAGAAGAAAAATTATAAAGAAAATCCATTAAACAAGCGTTAATGAGCTTTACGCAAATTTGACCTCAAAAAAGCCAACAAGAAAAGACATGTAATTTTTATTTTTTTCAAAAAACCACGTAAGCAAATTGTTAACGTCTATTACTCAAATTGGACGGAATGACTTGATTGTACATTTTTAAAAAGCACAGTGGGTCAATTGAATATTTTAAAAGCACAGTGACTAATTGCTTAAAACACTACAACCACAATGAGGTAAAAGTGCTTTTTGCCATTACAATTAGTATCATTGCTCTTAAATGTCCCTAGTCGAGTATCATTGTTAATGGGACAACAATGATACATTGAGACTAGTATATGTGGATTATTGATGGTCAAATCTCATTGGTCATAAAAATATATGAGATATTGAGTCGATGCATAGTACATGTTGAGAACAATGTATTGAATGGACCCACCATGAGAATTCTCGGGAGCATTATGCAAAGTGTCATTAGCAATTCTCATAGTAACAATGATATAATGATCCTCCGACACGAAATCACTATATTACTACATTGAATTTATGTACTTTGATATCATCAAAGGTCACCTTTAATAGGGTGGACAATAAAGGTGATTATTGGGTACATCATGAATCGTGTGAGGAATATGAGTGATCTAGATGGAATTTAACCCTCCTATAGATTATAGGGGTGATATTCATAGGCCTCTTGATAGAGTAGGACTATGAAATGCATGGCCATGCTCAAATAGTGATTTGTTTCATATAGTCTACTCATTGATCAAGAAAACACAGATTAAATTATGAAGATGCCTCGAGTTTAATCTAGGATGTCAAAGTTAAAATGATTAAATTACATTGAAACATTTGTCACGAAAAGGTTGCATCGAATCACCGATCTTATTATTACTTGGGTAGCAATGATGCATTACTAGATGCCGCTCACTGTTTATAATTATAATTTTATAATATGATTTTAAAATTATTGTCAACGTAATAATAACCTATAGGGTCACACACTTAGAACGTAATTAAAAAGGGAATTAATTTAAATTATAAGGATTTAAACACGTCAATATGATTGATAATATTTAAATTACAAATTTAAATTAATAGGATAATTTGTATATATGTATATTAATTAAGACTTAATTAAGATAAAATATATATATATATAAATTCGGATTTTACTTTTCTAATTGGATTAGGGTTTGGTTAATTCCTTTTGACTGCTATATATATATATATATATATATACTAGCAACAGTCCCGTGCCTCCGGAACTATGGACGGTGAGATTTATCTCAAACTTTGAACGGCCCAGATGATTTATTAGGATGAACGAGAAATTCAAAATCCTTTGTATTTTGTTATATAGATGATATATCAGCCGTTTTATAGGGATATAATATCAAAAACCTATACCCTAGCCGCTCTTAGAGAGAGACTATAGAGAAAAACTTCAGAAAATCCAGATCCTTGGTGGCTAGTATCGCGGTTCTCTTTACTGCAGATTGTGTGACGATTCGCGGGGCGTTCGTGTGGATACCGTAGAGGCGCAGTGCTGTTGGATTGCGTTGAAGATTCAAAGTCGTTCCAAAATTTTCTCCATCGTATCCATTCAAGCTCGGATAATCGGTAAGAATCTAAACCTCTGAATTAATATGTTTTCGCATGGATCCTATGTTAGGGTTTCAGATATTGTTTTGAAAATTTTAAATTCCGTTGTTTTTGTGCCAAAAATACCCTTCAGATACCAATATGATATAGGACGTAAATTGATGAACAAATAATTAATTGAAAGTTGTAAATCAATAAGATAAATTAAAAGAACTAGAGTAATCCAACCACTACCCCTATGGTTTCCCAACCGCAGTAAGGAAGAAAAGTAATGATCAAAAACAATAATTAAGATAATTTCAATATCAAAGTGTGTCCAATAATCTATCCTGACTTACATATTTATTATATAAAAAATCTCTAATAATCCTAAACCCATTAATAATTTGGCATCTAAATAAATAATCCAATACTCAAATAAACCAATAAATAACAAGTATGTGAACTAAATAAATAAATAGACACTGATATATAATTAACTAAATATTGAATCATCCACGACAACGACGTCTTATGAATCGATCCCTATCAGAATATCAAGAAAAAGGTGAAAAAGGCAAGGAACAAATTACATCCAAGTACAGATAATAGGAACTACAGGCACCATCTTACATTTCAAAATAAATACAGAACTTGGATGACATGGTGAAGCACATGATTACTTTTGGTTTAAATAGCGTTAGGCCACTAGGGGTTGATGGCAATATTAAACGACCTCAAGTATGTGGGACTAGGTTTTTCAATGGAAGAAAAATTATTGAAATGGCAACATCCATCAAAGTACATGCACTACTCTTTTGGAAGGCCAAAGCGACTTGATTCTCCAGTTCTCATGTATGTCAATACCTAGTAGTCCAAGTGATGCTGTGAAGCCAGCTGGCCTAGTCCTACTGGGCCACCGGCCAGATTGACAGCAAGACCTTGACTTTTGAACTGATAGGCCAGGCCAAGCTTGGCTTGGCACAAAAAAATGCACCCTGTCAAGGCCTACCGGCCAGGCCCAAACCAGACCCAACTCAAGCCCAGCCTTTGGTCTCCCACTTTGGACTTCCATAATTAATTTCTAAAAAGTAATCTCTCCTCTATTTATAAAACATAGGAAGAAGAAGAGAAGTATGTTAAATGATGTGGGACTCTGGGCATATTTTTGAGAGAAGTTTGACCTTGATGTTTTCTTGGAAAAAACAAAAAACAAATATAATGCTTGTGTCTTGTCCCTGTAACTCATTCTGAATGATGCTTTTGAAGGAAGCTGGCCTAACAGTTTACTTTCAAGATAAAAATTGTTAAATTCTTGATATCGGAGGCTTCTGGTTGACCGGCAACTTTGCATCAACTAGCCTACAAATATTCTTGAGAATCCTTCATAATTTGATAAGCAACTGAACACTAATTTTAATCCATGCACGAAATACAGAAGAAGACAAACATTAATCATTATTTCTCCATTTTTCTCATCATTCACTCTGTAAAAAGATTCAAATTAACATCTCACAAACTCAAAATAAAATCCTTGTTAATTTGTTTCACTACTAAACAATTCTTAATTATTTCTTACCTTGATTCTTAATTATAATATGGATGGAGCTGAGGAAATGAATGAACATGCCTTGTTGGCTGACAGTAGAGAAGAGAGTACAAAAGTGAGCAAACACAAGTATTTACATGCGATGACGGAACTATAATCACAGACAGGTTATGCCCAACAATAGTGCAAAGACCAAAGTCCCACATCGAGTTAAATTGGAATTGAACAATACACTTCACACTATAACAACAATCATCACCACATTTTTTTGTAAATGACCAGGTCCCATATTGGTCAAATGATAAAAAGCCAAGGAAGTTTTCCTTATAAAAGACCTAGTAACTAACAAGCCAAGCTTTCATTGCAAAAGGCCAAGCCCAAGCCTCAGGTCAGTCCAGGCCCCAGGCCGTACTTTTAAGGAGGCCAGACCAGGCCGGATTTTGGTTAGGAAATCGTGGTCTGTTACTAGGCTTGCAGGCCAGTCCAGGCTTTGACCAAGCCTGTTGTTGACCAGGTCGGGCCTAGGCCGGACCAAGGCCAGGCCGCGGGCCATTTGTGCACCACTAGTAGTCCCCCTTATAAATTTGAACCCCTTTTTGTTACTTCGTGCTTGTGCAGGTTCAATATTAAAGATGTGTTGGTTATAGATCTGTTGTAGTCTTGTAGATAGAATTTGAAACCAGGAGGGAATATAAGATTTCAATGAAAAAATCAAATGTGTTTTTGGTAGCAATATTTTTTTTCTCCTATCCTAGTTGATATGACTTGTAAGGAAAAGAAACTTATAAATAGCAAGATTAATATCCCCATTCCTCTTTATGGGGATATTAATATTGTGAAGAATCTTAAAGGGATGAAGAATGCATCAAGCTTCCCCCCAACCCGGCCAAAAAAAAGAAAAAGAAAAAAGGTAGGCAAATCCACTAATGAGGCATACAATCACAAGTTTATGCGAATCTATTAGGACTCTTCGCTAATGATTAATATCATTTTCTTGTTTTGTAGTTAATAGATTCATGCTCCATTCTAGGATTCTAACAGTTTAGAAGAACAACTGAGATGAAAAGTATTTCGACATTTATTGTGATAACCTGCATAAGGGAAGGAATGGATTGTCGAAATGAAAGCACAGTTTCTACTTTAAAGATGAAGAGGTGACATCAGAATTGAAGGATCAACTGAGAATGAAAAACAAAGTTGAAGTTAATGTTACCTGATATGCAGCAATTGGCAAAGATGAGTTATCCCGTAGAAGTCTTATGATATCCAAGTATGGTAGACCTGGTTTTACCTGTGACCCGGTTGAAGTAACTTAGCGAGACAGAAGGATCCACCACAAGTAATCAAACTAAAAAAAAAAACTGAAAGGGATACCAACCAGAAGAATATCGGCTCCTTCGGATTCGTCTTCTTGGGTCTCAACTAGTGCCTCTCTGTAATTTGCTGGGTTCATCTGATAACTTTTGTATGCAATCATAATTGAAATGCACAAGTAACATTTAGCAAGATTCAATTATACCAGCAAGAAATCATTAAATCTAATGAACTACATACGTTTTCTTGTCTCCAAATCGGGGATTTGAATCTAAAGCTTCTCGAAATGGACCATAGAATGAGCTTGCATACCTGTTTGCACAAAATTTATGGTAACATGTTGAGACCAGTAGCCAAATAGTATTTAGAAAACCATAAATAAACCACATCATAAACCCCAAATTTTCAGAAAATTATCAAAAGTAAAACTTCTCAGACAATTGTGCACTCGTAGTAATTGTTCAGAACTTAGACGTGCATAAATAGCCTCTTGGAAAGATAGAAATAATCAACTTATATTGTTGTAAGGATGACAAATATGGATAATGAATGAGGTTCTGCCTGCTGGCATCCAATAAAACTGAAACTGATCCACTTTGCTGGATTGAGGTATGCAAATTTTACGAATTGCACTAGTTTCACCTGTAAATGGCATACAATGTGTGGGACAATACAAAAATTTAAAACATTTGTCATCTTCTTAAAGAAATTAAATAACTATCACGCGTCACTATATAAAAATTTTAACAGGTCAAGTGGCTTTAAAAAAGCATGTCAGTGTGCTTGATGACTCCACAGCCACGAGTATGTTTAAATAGATTCAGGTTTAAGCTTGACCAAGTTATCTAGAGATGATGCAAAAGACCAACTCAATCTCAAGAGATAATGAGAAACAATGAGTCACTGGATATCTAGGGCCAGCACTAATCTTTTAGAATTTTAGTTGTAAACTGTCCTGATATGACAAAATTTAAGATCAACCCTACCAAACAACTTTGTTCATTGCACCTTTTGTGAATTTCTAAAATTAAGCAAGATTAGTGCATTAGCAAATATTTCTTCAAAATTGAATGAAATCACATTTTTTTTCTTGTCCTTGGGAAAAAGGAGATGTCGAAAAAATAAAGACCTAATCTTCTCATTTCTACCGATGACTGCCTGCTTCCAGGTATCATATTATGATATTAACTTATATTTGCCCATTGAGTCACTTGCAAATCAATTGCATTGAAGATATATCAACCTGATCTCAGATTCTCAATTGCTTACAAATGTAAGTAAATACTTCTACTGAGAAAATATATATTCTTTTCACACTATTAGCATGAAGACTTATAAAAAGAATATTAATCAGATGAAAAAACAAGCTTTAGCACAACATTAGATTTGATAAAAGAACTACAGTTTTTTCAATAAACCAAAAAGAAATATAAATAAGAAAGTTACTTTGCAGTATAGGACATGATAGACACGTGTGAAAAACCTTCAGCATCAAGTGCAGCTCGAATTGCTCCGATACGACCATCCATCATATCACTGGGACTGACAACATCTGCTCCTGCTCGGGCCTGCATAGAGAAGTGAAGTTAAAAGACGACCACAAAATGGTGTACTCATAGAATATAGTCTCTCCGACCAGAGAATTTACAAGCAAGTACTAGATATTTCCACAACGGTATCCAATATACAAGGGACCCCACTGAAGGGAAGTAATTTGAAGATCCCATAACAGAACATACTATATGCAGTTGTGAATAAGAGAATACTCGGTAGAAAAGCTCACATATATTGCACACCTTCCTAAATACGACTTGTACATAAAACAAGATCGACTAAATTGTAAAGTAAAAATGTAACAAGACAACTATAAAACACTACCCAAAAGACGTAATTCAACCAACCCAATCTAGCAACCGGATAATTCCCCGTTCCTACTTTTTCAAAGATACAAGGACTAGTCCTAAAATAATATAATTAAACCTAATTTAACTTTAAATCAAACTATATAATTAAATAACATGTAATCCATCTAAAACCCAACTTTCTTGCTAATGCATTAACATCAATCAACGTCTTCTATATAATGGATACATTGAGAGGCATGCGAATCATTGAAGAATAGATAAAAGAAAGAGATTGCTGGAAAGAATAATTATCAAACCCCATTGCTTTTAGAAGACGAGGTGAAAACTAAATTTACGATGTCGTGATAAATACAATATTTCGACCCAAATAGCAAGGAGATATAATAAGTTGAAACTTTTGAAAAGTATAGAATGTGAATAGTTCACCAAAGCGTCCATGGGACCTCTTCAAAAGACTACTTTCACTCAATTAAGTATATAGAGTGGAAAGTTTGTCCACTTTATTCCCTATCCAAGAAAACTTTCAGAGATGACACGTGAAAATTAAGGACTCTTGACGTGTCGAAGCAAAAGAAGAAACCAACAAATAGTTCAGCCAACAGAGAAAGCACCAAAACCAAGCATAGGGGCAGGTTTTCGGTAACCAAGAGAGATTAACACAGCCAACAGTAGTCCATTCTGGAAATAATTTATGAATAAGAAATTTTTCCGGAGCCTACCTTTCATTCTATTATATTCTTGGAGAATATTATGGATAGATAGGAATTTAGCGTTCTTCAAGAATTTACAAGTTATCATGCCTTGTTTTCAAATTCTGGAAATTTCAATTCAGTTAATCTACTTGAGAAATCCTAGTATGCTTTTGAGTTTTGACTAAATGCCTAAGCTAGAACCTCTACATAATTTTTCGGAGTAGTTTTTTATAGATTATATGTTGAGCAGAGCCTATACGTAAACCCATATATGTGAATGAATCTAGTAAGAAATATAATCTTCTTTGGGATGCCAAATTAGTAAAATTATTGTTGGGATTTCTTCATCATTTCACCATCTTCAATAGGAGTTGGATTTAATAACTGTAAACTGCTGAACATGCCATTTACCCAATCTCATATCTAAATTGATATTATTTAAGTAGCGGAAATTGCAGTGTATGATTTTACAACACTTACGAAAATTTAAAAATACATGCAAACCTGCCTATACAAACCCATAGCATAAGATTTAAAGTTACCTGTGCAACAGACTGTTTACATAACTGATGTACAGTTTCGTCGTTCATTATAACTCCTGCAGGATATTGAATTGCATAACCATGAAACATTAGAAACTTCCAGAATTATTATTTTATTTTTAACAATTAAATATTGCACTAGTTCTAATGTGAAGTTGATTTCACTTAACAAAGAAAGAATAATAAACAAGCCATTGTACTGACTTTGCAAAGAGGACAAAAATTTGGGACCTTTTTTTTATTTAAGTAAACACACATTTGGGACTTCCCAAAAGAAAATACCATAAAATGGTAGACAGAAAATTTTACCATTTATCCCCGCTAATCCTCATCCACACTAACTAGACTGTGCGGAGAAAAGCACTTCGTATTATACATCACCTTTTAAAACATGGTTCTCTGTTATTACATTCTGTTGTCTAAATTTTTCTGCTCAATATACCGCAACTGGAGAATTATATCTCTGGAATATGGGAGTTAACACCTCAAATACGCTTTGACCTTCAAACTAAAGGCAAAAGCAAAGACTGAGAAGGATTTTTTTTTTACAGAGACCCGCCGGGGGGGCAAGCCATGGTAAATCATATAGTTAATTTCTTCTTCTTCAAGATAGGTCTCCATAGATGCGTTATAAATTTCTGTGTGGATTACTCAAAAGCTAGAAAGTATGTAGTATCTTTCTAGTCATTAGTGATGAACAAAAAAAAGAGTCCTCGCTCACACACGCATACGTCGCACAGAGTAAACTAGGAAAATTGCTAGCTAAAACAACAGCTTAATTACAGTAACTTGACTTTCGAATATAGTTAGATATAACAGTGTTCCTAGAAACCTTTTACTTAAAATAAATAAATAAATAAAACAGCTATTTGTTATGTATTTCAGTACAAGTATGTCTTACCATCTTCTCTGACTATACCATCATGCCCGTCAGATGAATATGGGTCTAAAGCAACATCAGTGTAGATAATCTGTTGAATACACACTAGATCGTTATAGCTATACCAGAAACATCATCACAAATCATGTTAACCTGGAGAAATTTATGGGTCCTTTCAAGAAACGAAATATATTCGGAAGAGACTTACAAGATCAGGGTACTTGTCTTTGAGCAACCGTATGGTTCGAGGAATTAGTCCATTATCATTGTATGCTTCGTCTCCTGTTGGGGACTATAGGGGCAAGAACCAATTACATCATAACGTTGCATGGATCTGAAGAGTTATGAAAAATTTAAAGGGTGAGTATGAACCTTTAATGCATCTGGAACTTTTGGGAAGAGCACAATGCTATTAACACCAACATCTCGAGCCTTTGACACCTACATAAGAAAACACATATATGATCCTAAATTAAAACTATAATACACTCTGTATTTGTTACCCGTGTTATGGTTAACTAGTTGTACAGTCATGGGGTAAATCTAAACTTTTAGACCATATCTAAAAGTCAGGTTACCAGCCAAATAGATTATAAACTCATCAAAATTATGATGATGTCATAAACCAAGAGGAAAAATGGGATGTAGATGCAAGATTATTACTAGTATATCCAGTTGTAAAGTAGTGGAGGTAGTTCTAGTCTTTTAGAACTTATCTAACAGTCGCGTATTGTTGCATTATAACATACTAAAGTATGAGTTTGTATCATATGATTATTTGTACGGTGTAGGGTAAGCCAACCAAAATATCATCATACTTTTCAACCTTTTGCAGACATTCTAACCAAGGTGTACAGCAAGTCATGTGTCACGACACATAAACCACTAAAAGCATGAAAAGTTTTATCTTTATGTATATATGGCCTTCTACAATTAAGGTGATCTACCAACAATATTTATAAAGATGCATCGACTTCAAATCCAAAGTAGAATCAGCTACAACTGCAAGAACCAAAGAACATAAATAATAGCATATTTCAATTAGGATGTGATCATGTGAAGGGTTCGTGAAATTGACTAAAAGGCAACTGGGAAAGGTTAGAATGAGTTATTTTTCGCTAAGCTTCAAGCATCCAACTAAACATGTTCAACGTTAAAAGTCAATTTCTTATAAGATTGAGAATGTTGTCATATCATATTATCTAACCTTTTAATCGCAGTGCTATTTTTTGCAGCAAAAAAATCATAAATTGAACCAATTTTTGTTTCCAATTGAACACCTATAAAGTTTAATATCTTGTATAGAAAAATCGCTTGATAGTAGTTAATACTAAGATATGAGTCTTCAGCGAGGCTTAACGCCATTTTGCAAGATCAAAGGACCTAGTCAGAGTATACTAACCTCTTCCACAAGGCCATGTCTCCATCCTAGCCTATAACATCCAGGCATGGCACCAATAGGTGTGTCCTCTTCACCTGTAAATCTTGTAAGATGAGACATTATGTATCAAGCAAACTGCCACTTTCACACACACTATATAGTTATAGTGGGTGAGAGTGTGTGTTTGCACACTTGTGTGTGCGTGTGTATATATATACAGACAAACACGCACAAAATGTAACCAACCAACCTTCATGTACGAAAAGTGGATATACAAAATTTGCAGGGGTTAAGCTTGTTTCTTGGAATGCAGCTCTAAAGACTGGTGATCTACGGTTACGACGAGGGCGGCGACTAAGTGGCTTCATATTAAAACCAACATTAAATGATAAAAGTTAGTAAAAACAATACGTCACATGCAATTAAATCTTGCTGATTTCTAAGAAATTATTCAAATAAACCATAGCAGAATAATATTTTTAACATGACTAATTAAGATACCAAATAAATTTACACATTACCACCATCAATTTTCCATTGCAAACTCAACAATAATACACCTCTTTACCACAATCAAAATTTATGGCAATAAATATGTAGCTAAAAAATCACAATTCAAAAATTACAACAAAACAAACCGATCGAACCCATAATATTTGCTTTGACCAACAAATATTGTTCAACAATCATTATTATATCTGATCTAGTAAACAAAGCATCAACCTTTCTTGCTGTAACCATAGTGAATACAAAAAAACTTACAAGTGAAGGCACCACCGGAGTTCCAGACGGTGCCGCCGGCAGAGGCAGCACCGGAGGCGCTTCCGGCGCATTTCCGGCAACCACGGCAGCTTCACATTCCTGATCACTCAAACCCATCTTTTTCATTGGCCCTTCACGGGTCTCACTTGCCTTTACAATCAACACCCGCCGCCTATTAGCCAGCCTAATCGAAGGCCGAACCGATAAGAAACTCTGATTCACCAAAGGGTTTTTGAAATCAGCATATTTGGGACAATCTAGACCCTTAATTCCCCCAATTCCACAAGGTACATTTACAATACTGGAAGCCATAATAGCTGATTTCTGCCCTACGATGATACAAAACACTCAAAAGATTGTAAATTTAGCACAGAATTAAGTTCGCATAAGCTAATTAAGAACAAAAAGTGGATATAAGTGTAGGGCGAACTTACCTCAGAAGGGATGAAGGCCTATCTTGAAGAAAATGGAAGACGGCCAATACTAATATTTGGATTTGGTTGGGTAAGGTTTATATATTATCGTTGGGCAAAGGTCAAAAATGCCTTTACCCATATGTGTTACTTAAGCCCTAAACTAATTTTTTTTTCAAAAGTGCACTTATCGTTACAAAATTCAGGTCGATCGTGTCCCTGTTGTCAACGGATCAACCACCTAAACTAACTTTGTTTACACGTAAACATTTTTTGCTGACTAGACACACAGGAACAAAAGCCTTGATCGATTTTCAAAAGGGTCAAAAAAGCCCTAATCGATTTTCTTCAAAGAGAGAAATAAAATCAAGACAAAAAATGTCCACGATACCGACTCTCTACCCCAACAATGATTTGCCCACTAGAAGCGACAAGTGGGTCATCTGTGAGCGATGTGTCGCCATCCTCCACAGAATGGTGCTTGTCGGCAGCAAAAGCGAATGGGTTTGACGAAAGGCGAAAAGAGCTATGAGGGCTCGGGCAGGTGGGAACCATTAACAGATTTGGAGCAAGATATCGGATCCATTCGTGGGTTGTAGAGACAGAGCTAAACATGACATTGCTAACCTAGAGTCTTTTAGATCTAGGGTTTTTGTTGAATTGTTGTTCGATTTTTTTTAACTCTGACTAGAGTGTAATTTTGATCTCGGATTCGTGTTAAGGGTTCAAGTGTCAATTGAAATCGGGATAGAAAAACTGTAAATAAGAAGGAAATTAGGAAGTTGTTAAATACATGCAGAGAGATAGATATAGAGATAGGAGAGGATTGGATGTGCTTACTTTAATATATGGGGATGTGCACAATGTAGGAATATTTGTTCTTCCTGCAAAAATGAGGTTTAAGGAGAGAGAATGCTGAGCTGCTGATGATGAGAAGTCTCTCCTACGTGTCTAGTCAGCAAAAAATATCCACGTGTAAACAGAGTTTGTAAGACCCCAACTTTTTAATGAATAAAATTGAATTTTCTCTATTTATTATTGTGAATAATAAGGTATTAATTTGATATAATACTTTGGTTATGGGTGAAATGTGAAAATTTTACAAAATAAGCAAGTGGTTATAAAATATTCAATTGTCGGGGAATATTCATTTGGTCGTAGAATATTCTTTCCGCTTGGGAATATTAAGTGAGGCGGCAATGACCATTTGTGAGCCCCATAACGGATAACGATCGGGATGAAGAAAACGACAAAAATTGAATAACGGCGTAGTTATTCTGGTTAAGACATTGGAATACCCCGGTGGTTAAAATACGATGTCTGGCGTGGTTCTTTGCAAAGAAGATGCCTGCGGTATTACATGATGTATTGTTGAATTATTGATCCTTACGTAAGAAGCGCACTACTCAATAATTGTCACGAGTGAGTTCTTGCTCAATATTTTATTTTATTGATTCAATAATTGCTGCGTTGATATTTTATATTATTGTTGTTCAATAATTGTCATTACAGACAAGATCTCCATTATCGGATCAATAATTCATATGATTTGAATAATATTATTAGATAGCATTATTGGCAATGTCTAGAAAGTTACATCGAGGAGATGTTTGGTCACCAAATTGCGCGCCCAAGAAGAAGAAATCCTTATCGAAAATCCTCCTGCTTTCCGGGAACATTTGGTTGTTAAAATGTGATTACATAATATTATTTGTGAATAATTAATTATTGATTCATATGATAAGGAAATATTTATTTTATGTGGATATAAATAATGGATTTATTTATGTGGTTATTAATGAAGGAATTAATCTTTGAGATGTTTTATCGATTATTTTGTTTTGATTGGAAGTATTTAAAATCATCCGCTTTATGGATTTGGGTATTTTTTCGCTTTGGAATTTGGAAAACTCAAAGCTACAAAGTTGTAGAAAATTCAATTTCTGTGGAATGGACATAAAATTCGTATTTTTTCCGATAAACGGACTATTTTCTATGAATTATTAAAGTTTACGATTATTGTTTAAATGATAAAACATTTTGGAAAATTCTAGAATTGGTTGGTAAAAATGTGCTCAATTGAATTTCAAATGTGGTGGGTGGCAATAGTAATGTGTAAAGCCATCGTAGTAGGGTTAGTCTTTTATGGCGTTTCTAAGCATTTTCCTATAAATAGGGTGCTTAGTTAGAATTGAAAAACACAATTTAATTCATAAGTTTTCTCTTTCTCTATATATTATCGAGCGTATTCTTGTGAGTATTTTGATACTTTAAATGTTGTTATATCGGTGCAAGTTCCTTGAAGACTATATCCAGATATTCCACCGTAAGTATTATCTTTTTGAGGTAAGGGATGTTATTTTCTTCGTAAGTGATATTATTTCTTGATATCATTATCTGAAATATTGGTTGAAACTTTTTATCAAATTTATAAATTTTCATGTCAGGGTTACTATTCACGAGTTACTATTCATGAGTTACTATTCACGAGTTACTATTCACGAGTATTATTCACGAAGCATGATGATTTTTCTTGTGAAATTTCTATCTTTTGGTGTCGGAGTTATTATTCACGTATACGGCACTATTCACTGAAAAATAAATTTTTCTTCTTTTTGTCCAAGTTGTCTATTATGATTACTATCTTTGATTGTATCCATGTTTTGATCTTTATTTTGAATTTTGCTTCAAAATTGGTTATTATGAAGTATTTTTGAACTTGGATAAACTGTAATATGAATCTCTAATATTTGATCTTTTATCTCACTGGATTCGTTTTCTTTAAGATATTTTTCATCATCCTCAGTCATAAATGATGATATTACTGAATATCTTTGACCTGTAGTGCAAAGATGAATGATTAACTGATGAATATCTTTGGCTGTGTAGTGCAAAAATGAATGATTACCTAATGAATATCTTTGGCCCAGTCAGGTGAAGATGAAGAGGTGTTGAGATGAAACATGACCAACCGGTGATCTGAATGAATATCTTTGGCTGTAGTGCAAAGATGAATATTTGATTAAAGATTTATATTGATTGTTGTTTCGTGGATAAAATATTGATGATGACCTTTTAAATCTTAGAAGATAGTAGAATTCTTTCTCTCTTGACTCTTCAATGGATTCTTATTCCATTGCAGCATTGTTGATCTAAAACTTGTTGTCTATTATATATTTATCGAGTTTTCCTGTTGAAGACTAATGATAATTTGTTGTATATTATCTTAGTCATAATATTTTCTTCTTGGGCTAGTTGAGCTCACCCTTTTTCTTTCATTGTTCTCTTGAAATGAGAATATAGATGGGACTAAGTCGGGGAATGGATTGATCGGTTCGGATGGTTGCATTAGTAGTCCTCATTATTACGTAAAATAAGCGTATCAATAATTGTAATGAGGACCCTTTTGAGTTTTTATCTTTATACATTGTAGACAATAGTTGTATTTAAACTCACGATATATGTGTTGTAAGTATTTTGCACGACAATTGTATTACTGAAGTTGTATTTATTTTTGTACCGTGTATTTGGCGACTCAGAATGGGTTGGATGGAATGAACCTATTTCGGGTTCGTCACAGAGTTAGTCTAGGTGGCTGGTCTGTTGATAGCAAGGGCACGATTGACCTAATTTTTGTAACGTTAAGTGCACTTTTGAAAAAAAAATTAATTTAAGGTATAAGTGGGATATTGCGTTAAACGTCAGGGGCCTTTTTGAATATTTGCCCTATTATCGTTTGTTAGTTCTAAACTTTGAATGTTGACATGAGAGAATGATAGGGTTAAATGTTTTTTTTGTGAATATACTTTTATCTAACTTAGAAGCTAGTGAGTCATTCAATTGTTTTTTTTAATAGTCAACTCACTATACTTTATTTTACTAACAAAAATTTTAAATTTCGTCTTAACTGTTAAATTTTTAACGGAACTTTGACGTAGCGCTTATGTGACTTAATTTTTTCAATATAAATTGATGATTGGGCCTAAACATTATGTGTAATTTAAAAAAGTATTTCAAATATTTTTTTCACAATTATTAATTATTTGAGAGTTAATATGTCAAACCACATTTATCTAACATTAAAATTAACTCAATAAAATTATTTCTTACGGTCAACATTTAGATCTAAAATTAATAGGGTTTCTATCCTCTTCCTCTTTTATCTCTCTCTCCGCCCTCTGTTCTGGCTGCCTCATCACCAACTGTGTCGCACTCCGGGTGTTCTTCTTCGTGTGCCATTTCTTCATCTGGGTTTTCTGGTTTTGGTATTTCTCCAATTGGGTTTTATTCATCTAGGTCTTTAGCTCTCTTTTTTTCACGTAATTTTTGTTTGCTCAATTTTTTCTCCGTTTACATTTTTGTTTCTCAAATTTATACATATCTAATTTTTGAGAAAAGTTTTGAAAAGGAAATCGCAAAACATGATCGGAGAGGGAAAAAGTTTTGAAAAGAAAACCGCAAAACATGATCGAAGAGGGTAAAGCGTGGGAACACATCTCCTCCGATTGCAATACCTACAGAAGTTCGAAATTAGCACCCAAATTATGTTCTGCTCAAAGTTTGCATTAAGGCATCCAAGGAAAGAACACTGTACAAAATTCCCATCATGAACGATCTAGAACATTCATTTGTTGTATGCACTTCAAAAATTTTAAAATCAAATTTCTTAGTTTATAAAATTCTTAAACACTTTCGTTTGATGTACTTAATTTCTTAAATTGATTTAGTCTGAAACTTTTTTTTACTTCATTTTCAAATTTGTAAAGAAGAACTTTGAGTTGTAAGAAAAAGTTTGTAATTCTTTTTAATTTGTAATTTAAAATTAATAAATTAGAATTTATGTGAGGACTTGTATAATATAATCCTCCAACGTGAAAAGTTGCACATTTGTAAAAAAAAACTGAGTTCTTAAAAATTGCACTCAAGTAAGGGAATAATAATTTATTTACTTTTTTGTAATAAATTCAGTAACAATATTAAAAAAAACATATAACTTTCTTATTTTTTTTAATTATAAATTAAGTTTCTTATTCATAAGAATTGTAAAAACAAATTTATAAATATGTATCTATATAAAATCAATAACAATTGATTTATAATTTTAGTATATTTTATTTTTATAATTTTTTAAATAATTGTACTTTTTACTTATTATCTAAAAATTCATTTTCTAATAATCACAAAAATAAGAAAAAAAAAATCATCTTTTTTTGCTAACTTTTCTGATTTTATTTTATTTTAAATTTTTTTTATTTCATTCCCATTTAAGAGTGGCCACATCATACATGAGTTTAATGTCAGCTTTCTCTCTCTTGCCATGTCAGATTTCTCTCTCTTATGTGACATCAGACGTGGCGAACCGTTTAAAGTCAACATGATTTAACAGATTTTTTAACGGTTTGTAAGTAAACAAAAGTATAGTGAGTTGACTGTAAGAAAAAACGATTAAATAACTCACTTGTAAATTGACATAAAGTACAGTGACCAAAAAAATATTTAACCCGAGAATGATACACCTACTCCATTTTTTTATTATAAAAAACAAAACAAAACAAACAAACAAACATAAAAACAAGAAGAAGAAAAAAGAGGTGTATTTTTTATTTTTCAGGTTAATTTAATATATTTTTAAATTTCATTTAATTTATATTTACAAATCTCAATTTATTTGATAGATTTTGATTTTTGTGATAAATGTCTAAATATTATTATTTACACAATTTAAACTATATAAAATTTTAAATTTATAAAAATTATTGCTTTTAAAACTTAAATGGATTCACATCAAATTTTTTATTTTTAAAATTTTACTGATTTAGCAGCAAATCAACAAATGAAAAAAAATGTATAATAGAGTGAATAAAATAAGATTAAAATACAATTTACACATAAAAATTTATAGGGTAATTGAGGTTTGCATCCCAATATTTTTTTATGGTAAACAAAATGCTCCTTCTTACGTTTAAATTGATTAAAATGCACCCCAAAATTATTTTTAGCTCAACAAAATGCCCCACAAAGTTCATTGTGTTAAATAAAATTGTAGAAACTGAGAATAAGTTATTTCATTAAAGTAATTTCTCTCTATGGTTGATATATATATACACAATTATCCTAATTACAGTTATGGTAATTCCTAAATTACAGTAATGTAAGACCCCAACTTTTATGAATAAAGATTAATTTTCTCTAAATATCTTTTTGAATATTATGGTGTGGATTTGATATAATGTTATAGTTGTAGTTAATATTTATAAATTTTTCAAAGTAAGTAAGTTGTCATAAAATATTCGATTGGTCAGAGAATATTCGTTTTATCAGTGAATATTCGTACGACGGCACAATCATTGGTGGATCCCACAACGAAATTATTGTCGGAGTTAGAAAACGACAAAAATAACTTTTTTATAAAAATAATGAGAAAAGTTTTACCGTTAGTTATTGAAATACCCTTGATAAAAATGCGATGTCTGGCGTGGTTGCATAAGTAGCACTTACCAGATCAGATATAGTATCTTTGATTATTGATGCTTCGTGAGAAATCACTCAGTTTTATTCAATTATTGCCACAGTAATTGTTGCATAGTATCTCACGTTATTGATTCAACTATTGTCACAGTATCATCTGCACAATGTTTTATATTATTAAATCAATAATTTACGCGACACAATTATTCATATTATTAGTTATCATTATTGGTAATTTCTAAAAAGTTTTATCGAGAAAAGGGGTTTGGTCACCTAATTGCGCGCCAATAAGGAGAAATCCTTATTGGATAGCTGTGACACCCCAAAAAATAGGTATACATCACCCATTCTGAGTCGCCAAATACATGGTACAGAATACAACTACCACTTAATTATACAACTGTCATGTAAAATACTACAAAACATAGCTGAGAGTTTTAACACGAATATTGTCTTCTAGACATTATCCAAACTCAAATGCAATCCCATTACAATTATTATCACACTATTTCACAGTATAGTGAAGACTACTAAAACAACCATCTGGACCGTCAATCCATTCCCCAACTAGTCCCAACTATATTCTCATTTCCTAAAGAGAACAGTGAAAGAAAAGGGTGAGCTCAACTAGCCCAGTAATAAAATTATGACTAAGATAATGCAGAATAAATTATCATTAGCCTTCAATAGAATAAAAACTGATAGAATACAATTGACAACAAGTTTTAGATCAACAACTGTAGCGGAATTGGCAATCCATTAAAAGAGTCAAGTATAACATGATATCTACTATCTTCTATGATTTAAAAGTTTATCATCAATTTTATCGCTAAGACTCAGCTTAATAAATAATCTACATCATTATCCATGCATTACGGGCCAAGGATATTCATTAGTATAACGACCACGAATTATCCATGCACTACGGGCCAAAGATATTCGTGTTTTCACCAATAGTCATGAACATGCCAAACAACAATTCATCTTTGCACCCTTGGCCGAAGAGAACGCATGGTCATGATCATACCAACAACTGTTCACCAATGCACTACGGGCCAATGATGACTTTTACCACATCATTTGTAACATTACAGGTCATGATTATACTAAATAATCCCTGGTCATAATCATACCAATCAATAGTTCATCTATGCACTACGGGCCAAAGATGACTTTCATCACAATATAAGCATGAGGATGATGACAATGATATAAAAATTCAATCAAACGAGATCAAAAATAAATATTAAAGACTTTAAATTTATACAGAGTTTATTATGTGGTGGATATTTGTTCAATTTTGTTATAAATGAAGGAATTTTTGCATGAAATATTTGTTGAAAGTTTGACAATTATTTTCTCCAATAAAATATTCATTCAAATATATTATTATAATATTATAATTTTTTATAATTTAAATGGGAATATTATTATAATAATATATAATTTTCAGCATGTGAATAAAAGTGAAGTGAAGGTTATCATTTTTATTTGTTCCATGCACTCCTCCTTTGCAAATGGGTAGAATAATTCCCCTGCAATCCTTTGTTTTCCAAATAGTGTGGGCCCTCAAAATATGAGCTTCCTTTTCAAAAGATGTGCTGGTTTATTTTTTTCATCCTGCAAGAATTTCCTTCCAAATTGGCAGGCCCTCATCCAATGAAAAGAAAGAATAAGAAGTTAAGCAGAGGAAAAAAGGAGATGTTAGGCGGAGAGAAGAAAAAAAAGAAAAAATTAGGCAGAATGATTACTTTCTTCCTCCGAATTGCACTATAAAAGGAGGGAAACCCTCCATCCTAAATCACACAAAAAATCTCAAGCATTTTTACTATAGTATTGTGAGTATTTCTTTTCAGTATAAGAATACTTTGAGCGTAGTATTTTGTGCAAAAGTTTCTCAGAATAATATCAGATATTCCAGTCAAATCCAGTTTCTACTAAGGTAAATGATATTATTTTATTTCAATACTCGTAAGAAATATTTTTTTTTCATACTCCATATTATAAAAGTGAAATTATTTCATTTCATATTCCTAAATTTAAACTTACTATGGTAAATTTTGCTTTTATAATTCCTGAAATTAGTAGAATATCCTTGAAATTTGCGCTTCATCTTGTATCGTTTCATAAAAATATTTTTCTAAACATTTTTGTTAAGTTTTATTCTTTTCATGTCGGGGTACTATTCACGAAGTACTATTCACCTGGGGTACTATTCATGACAAAATTGATTTCTTTTCTGTCCAAATTATTTTTACATGAATATTATTCTTGAATTTTACTCCACAAAGCAGTTATCATGTTGACAATTTGGACATTCTTAACTCTGGATACATTGAATTATAAATCTTTAATATTTATCATTGATGTCGTTTGATTGAATTCTTATATCATTGTCATCATCCTCATGTTTATATCCTGATGAAAGTCATCTTTGGCCCGTAGTGCATAGATGGACTGTTGATTGGTATGATTATGACCAGGAATTATGTATCGGTATAATCATGACCTGTAATATTACAAATGATGTGGTAAAAGTCCTCATTGGCCCGTAGTGCATTGATGGACAGTTGTTGACATGATCATGACCATTGGTGATAATAATGAATATCATTGGCCCGTGGTGCATGGATAATTCATGGATGTGATATTAGTGAATATCCTTGGCTCGTAATGCATGAATAATTCATTGACGTGGATTATTTATTGAGCTGAGTCTCAGCGATAAAACTGATAATAAACTTTTAAATCATAAAAGATAGTAGATATCATGCTCTACTCGACTCTTCTAATGGATTGTTTATTTCGTTGCAGTTAAACTTGTTGTCTATTGTATTCTATCAGTTTAACACTGTTGAAGGCTAACGACAATTTATTCTGCATTATTTTAGTCATAATATTCTTTACTGGGCTAGTTGAGCTCATCTTTTGCTTGCATTGTTCTCTTAAAGAAATGAGAATATAGTTGGGACTAGTCGGGGAATGGAGTGACGGTCCAGATGGTTGCTTTAGTAGTCCTCATTATTATGTGAAATAGTGTAATAATAATTATAATGAGGACTTCATTTGAGTTTGGATATTGTCTAGGAGACAAATATTCGTGTTAAAACTCTCAGCTTATGTTACGAGACATTTGTATAATTAAGTTTATATTTGTATTCTGTACCATGTATATTGCGACTCAGAATGGGTTATGTATACTTATTTTGGGGGTGTCACAAGTAATGTGTACACACTAATTATGGAAACTACAATTATGCCATATCTTTTAAAACTCCCCCTCAAGTTAGTGTATAGATGTCTCGCATACCCAACTTGAAACAAAATGGATGAAATATCTTACTACTAAGACCCTTAGTCAAAATATCAGCAAGCTGATGTTCAGTTTTTACAAAAGAAAAACAAATAAGACCACTAGTTAACTTTTTTATTGATGAAGTGTATGTCAATCTCAATGTGCTTCATTATATTATGTTGTACTGGGTCGTTTGCAATACTAATGACTGCCTTATTATCACAAAATATTTGCATATGCCTTTTAGTTGTAACACCCAAATCTTTTAGTAAGGTTTGAACCACATTATTTCAAATATACCTATGGCGATAGCTCGATATTCAGCCTCAGCACCAGATCTTGCCACAACGGATTGTTTCTTACTACGCCAAGTAACAAGATTACCTCCATCAAATGAACAGTAACCTGATGTAGAACGGTGATCCTCTATAGAGTCAGCCCAATCTGAGTCGGAAAAAGCTTCAACTCTCATATGACCATATGGTGCAAATAATAAACCTTTTCCAAGAGTAGACTTGAGATAACTCAGAATTCTGTAAACAGTTTACATGTGACAATGTCGAGGATCATGCATATACTGACTCACTATTCATATAGCATAAGATATAACAGGTCTAGTATGAGAATTGTCTCACCAAACGTTGATATCTTTCTCTATCAACTGTAGGTCATGTGCCACCTACTAGATGATGATTAACTTCAATAGGAGAATCAACAGGCTTACATCCCAACATGCCAATTTCTGTTAAAAGATCAAGGACATACTTTCGTTGAAATAGAAAAATTCCACCGGAAGATCTTACAATTTCAATACCAAGGAAATAATTTAAAGGACCAAGATTTTTGATCTCAAACTCTTTGGCCAGACTTATTTTGAGATTAACTATCTCTTCTCTATTAAACCCTGACATCACAATGTCATCAACATAAACAAAAAGAATGGTAGTCTTACATTTTATCTGTTTGACAAATTGAATATGATCTGCTTGACTTTGCTTGTACCCAAATCGTATCATTGCTTTGTGGAATCTACCAAACCAGGCTCTGGGAGATTGCTTCAAATCATATAAAGCCTTTTGCAGTTTACACACCTTACCATTTGTGATTGATGAAGCAAAATTAGAGGGTATTTTCATGCATACTTCCTCCTCAAGTCACCATGTAAAAACACATTTTTCAAATCCAATTGCAGAATATCCCAGCTGAAATTTGCTGCACATGAGATTATGGTATGAACAAAGTTTATTTTTGCCACGGGAGCAAATGTCTCCTAGTAATCTATTCCATGAGTTTGAATATACCCCTTTGCAACTAACCTGGCTTTGAGTCGCTCAACTGTTCCATCTAGCTTCTGTTTAACTGTATATACCCATTTGTATAACTAACTTGCTTTTTCTCGTAAGGAAGAGTAACTAGTTCTTGTATATCATTCTTTTCAGGGTATTCATCTCCTCAATCATAGCCTGTTTCCAATTCTCATCACTAATTATTTCTCTCCACCCCTGAGGAACAGATATTGAAGACAGAGAAGAAATAAATGAGTGATAGGATGCAGATAATTTATTATAGGCTAATAAATTAGATATATGATGTTGAGTACAAGATCTAACCCATTTTCTAAGAGCAATATGAATGTTAGTTCATAAGAATAACAAGTAGGATTAGGATTATCACCATTAACATTATCAAGACTAGGTTCTGACTAAGGTTGGTACGTAGTGGTGCAGAAACAGTGACTTTAATCTTGCCTCTTCAAACATAGGTCCTCAACTTAGGCTCATTCTGTCTAGCATATGACTCTTGTAACTGTAACTTCCCCTATGTAGAATTATCAGAAACAACAATAGGAATATAAGAAAAATTTATATGATAAGATGGTATAGTAGAACTTGTAATACCAGACTCAGGAGGAAGCTTTTTCTCATCAATAACACCCCCCTAAGGAGAAGGTGAAGAAGAATAAAAAAGTTTTAATTCCCAAAAAGTTACATCCCGGGTGACAAATACTTTGTGTGAAGGAGGATTATAACATTTATAACCTTTTGGGGTTAGAGAATAACCAATGAAAACACACCTAAGAGACTTGGAACCTAATTTTTCCTGGATGATAGATTTATCATGAACATAGCACACACAACCAAAAACTCGAGGCGAAGGAGAAAGACTTGTTGTATGTTGGAGAAAAGAGATTGGACTTTTTGTTCCCAAGAATTAAAGAATGAACTCGATTTATCAGAAATGCAGCAGTCAGAACAACATCTCCCCAAAAAAATTTAGGGGTGTTCATAGTGAACATAAGAGTGTGGGTTACCTCTAGTAAGTGTCAATTTTTCCTTTCCCCTACTCCATTTTGTTTTGGAGTTTTGATATATGAGGTTTGAAGAATGATATAATGCTGAGAGAGATAAGATGCAAAAATATTATTATTACTATATTCACGACCATTATCACTATGGAGAATTTTGATTTTAGCTTCAAATTGGGTTTGAATCATTTTATGAAATTCCTGAAAACAATCAAACACCTCATTTTTGGAATGGAAAAGATAAATCCAAGTGACACGAGAATTGTGACGCCCCCAAAATAGATATACATCACCTATTCTGAGTCGCCAAATACACGGTACAGAATACAAATACAACTTAATTATACAACTGTCGTAAAAATACGACAAAAATATAAGTCGTGAGTTTTAATACAAATATTGTCGCTTGCACAATATACAAACTCAAATTCAATATTATTACATTTATTTTCCACTATTTCACCGAATAGTGAGGACTACTAATGCTATCATCCGTCCGTCACTCCGCTTCCCGACTAGTCTCTGCTACGCTTCTCATTTCTGAAAGAGAACAATAAAAGTAAAAGGTGAGCTCAACTAGCCCAAAGAGGAAATATTATGACTAAGATAATGCGAGAATATATTATCGTTAGCCTTCAACAAAGTTATTAAACCGATACAATATAACAACCATCAAGTTTAACTGCAGTGAACAAGCAATCCATTAAAAGAGTCAAGTAGAGAATAAAATCTACTATCTTTTATGATTTAGAAGGTTTTTCATCACTTTTATCATTTGGGACTCGAAATTTTAATAAATAATCCACATCATCGAATCACCCTCGCATCTACTGACCAAGGATATTCTTTAGTATCACGACCAAAATTATCCATGCACTACGGCCAAGAATATTTGTGTATTCAATAATGGTCATGATCATGCCAACAATCGTCCATCAATGCTCTACGGGCCAATGAGGACTTTTTCCACATCATTTGTAACATTACGGTCATGATTACACCGAATAATCCACCGGTCATAATCATACCAAGTCCATCTATGCACTATAGGCCACGGATGACTTTCAACAAAATATAAACATGAGGATGATGACAATGATATAAGAATTCAATAAAACAAGTTCAAGAATTAATTTATCCAGAACTAATAACGTCCAAATTGTTAACATGATACTTTGCTTTGTAGAGTAAAATTCAAGAATGCTCGAAGAATATTTCCATGAAAAGATCTCGGATGAAGCGCAAATATCAAGGATATTCCACTAATTTCATGGAGTATAAAGTCAAAAACTTTAACTAATCGAGTATAATAAGGAATGGAATAACAAAAGAAATCACCAGGCATGCGATATACCGCAGACAGCAAGGTTTATTCCAACAGAATAATAAATAACGGAATCGAGTCCGGCAAGTAAACGCACAAAACAGATATTCCACCAAAAATAATAATAAAGATTTTAATCAGTCCGGCGTAAAACGCATGCATGTGATATTCAAATGTAATAATAAAAAGATTTTAATCGGTCCCACAGAAAAGCATGCATGTGATATTCCAATGAATAATAAAGATTTTAACCAGTCCGACGTAAAACGCATGCACAAGATATTCCAACAGAATGATAAAGAATGGAACAATGTAAGAATTCACCAAGTATAGGGTAGCTTGCATTATCACAGTTATTATAATGTAATAATAAAGAATGAAATAATGTAAGTTCTCTTTATGGATAAGAAAGAAATAATACTCCCTACCTTAGAAAAAGCGGATACTTTGAATAAAGGAGGTAAGCAGACTTCTCTTATTCTTTCTATAATTTATCTCTATAATAATCGCTTCTAAAGCTTTTGTGAATTGGTGAGAAATGAAGGAAGAATAAGTTTCTATTTATAAAAAATATAGTTTCGATAATTGCACGCTTTTGGGGCTCGAAAATTACAATCTGATACCTCCAACTTTTCTTTTATTTTAATTTAGTCATGGAAGTATTATCAAACTTGCACTCCACCCCTAATAGTAAATAATGTGATTCAATAGTAAATTATGTGAATCAATAGTTCTAGACATGTGAAAATACGAATTACATATAAGACTCTCCATCTATACCTCCATTTTTAACTTAGTCATGCAAGTATTATCAATCTTGCACCAACTCCCCTAATAGTAAAAAGAATGCGAAATAATAGTATACACATGTGAATAAATAGTTATAATCATGTGAAATAATAGCAATCAAATTGCTCATTTATCCGGTTAAATACCCGATTGGTCAATATAACCTCCAAACATCAATTTTTATCAAAATAATTGTCGATTTTCACTACACAAATAATTCTAACACAATGAAACCATTTTTATCAAAAATATAAATTTTAAAATTTCGAAGTTTGACTTTTCCCGAAAAAGTCAACTGTTGACTTTGTGACCAAATAGTGAATTCCGGAAAATTTTGTGTTTATAGCCTATTTTTACTAATTTCATCGTTCCGGACTCAAATATCACGTCCACGTGTCCAAATTCAACTCCTAACACAACTTCAATTTTAATAACATTCATCATTAATATTATAACTCACAATATTTATCAACAAGTATGCCCCAGGAAACCCCAAAATTAGGTATACATCACCCATCTTGGGTCGCCGATACATGGTATGTAATTCAAATACAACTTACTAATACAACCGCCGTGGTACAATACGACAAAACATAAACCGTGAGTTTGAATACAAATATTATCTACTAGAGATTATACAAACTCAAAAGGAGTCCTCATTACAATTATTATCACACTATTTCACGTAATAGTGAGGACTACTAATGCTATCCTCCTCGACCATCACTCCGCTCCCCGACTCGTCCCCAAATATATTCTCATTTCCTAAAGAGAACAAAGAAAAGAAAGGGTGAGCTCAACTAGCCCAAGAAGAAATATTATGACTAAGATAATGCGTAATAAATTATCATTAGTCTCCAACAATGTTAAACCGATAAAATATAATAGACATCAAGTTTAACTGCACAGCATGAACAAGCAATCCATTAAAAGAGTCAAGTAGAAAATAAAATCTACTATCTTTTATGATTTAAAAGGTTTTTCATCATCATTATCACCGAGACTCAAATTTAATAAATATTCCACATCATCGAATCACCCCGCACTACTACCAAGGATATTCTTTAGTATCACGACCACAATTATCCATGCACTACGGCCAAGAATATTTGTGTATTCATTAATGGTCATGATCATGCCAACAACTCGGCCCATCAATGCACTACGGCCAATGAGAACTTTTACCACATCATTTGTAACATTACTACCATGATTACACCGAATAATCCTCGGTCATAATCATACCAAGTCCATCTATGCACTACAGCCATGTAGATGACTTTCAACAAAATATAAACACGAGGATGATGACAATGATATAAGAATTCAATAAAACAAGTTCAAGAATTATTTTATCCAGAAATTATTAACGTCCAAATTGTCAACATGATACTTCTTTGTAGAGTAAAATTCAAGAATGATCGTAAGAATATTTCCATGAAAAGATATCGATGAAGTGCAAATATCAAGGATATTCTACTAATTTCATGGAGTATAAGAAGTCAAAACTTTAACCAACCGAGTATAATAAAGAATGGAATAACAAAAGAAATCACCATGCATGCGGTACTTCAGATGTATACAAAGTATTCCAACAGTATAATAATAATCGAAACCAGTGTCGTGAAAATTTGGCAATCGACAAGATGTTCCAATGTAATAATAAATGCGGAATAATAAATGATGGAACCAGTCCTGCAAAACACATGTATGTGATATTCCAACGTAATAATAAAGACGGAATAATAATAAAATGGAACCAGTGTCCTAAAACACACGTATGATGTAATAAAGATTTAATCAATAATAAGGATATTCCAATGTAATAATAAAGATGTTCCATAATAAAATAATAATGTCACCAAGTATAGGGTAGATCACAGATACAAAAAAGTTATTCCAATGTAATAATAAGAAATGGAATAACAACAGCTTCTTCATGAATAAGAAAGAATAACACCCCTTACGAAGTACAACAAATAATATTCTCTACCTTAAGAAGAAGAGTATCGATATATAAGTAGTGAAGTAGCGTAGAATACTTTCTTCTTCTCTCTCTATAGTTTATCTCTCTAGAGTTTCAAAGAATTCGTAAAGAAAATAAATGAAATGAATGAGCTTCTATTTATAGAAAAATGGAATGCATAAGAATTAACTCATGAACTATTTAGATTGATTTACTTTAATCTGACTTTATCCATATTTAAAGCAAAATAAAATAAAATATATTCTATTTATAATCTAATAAAACGAATAACTTTATAAAAGATTTTACTATGCAAACACTATGCGCAGCACTACTATGCAAACACTATGCATAATAAAATATAATATATTCTAATTATTGTCTAATAAAATATATAGCTTTATAAAAGTATTCTGCTTTATATAAAAAGATTTTACTATGAAAAAACACTATGCAGTATAATTATGCAACACTATGCATAATAATAATATAATATATTCTATTTATAGTAATAACTTTATAAAAGTATTCTGCTTTATATAAAGATTTTCTCAGATTATTACATTAATAATACCAACAAAAACCGAAAGTGACTTATCACTTAAGCATCAATAATTAATACCGTAAAGCTACTACTATGCAACCACGCCAGACATCGCATTTTTTAACACCGGTGTTTTCAAATAGCTAATCTGTAAAACTTCCGCCGTTATTTTCATAAAGTATTTTTGTCGCTTTCAATCCGACAATAATTCCGCTAGGGGTCCACCAATGATTGTGCCATTGTACTAATATTCCTCGTTAAAACGAATATTCTCCAACCAATCGAATATTATATAACAACTCATGCATTTTGCAAAATTTATAAATATTACCCACAACTATTATATCAATTTCACTCCATAATATTCAAAAATAATATTTATAGAAAATTCATCTTTATTCAAAAAGTTGGGGTTTTACAATCTCCCTTCTTATGAAATTTCACCTCAAAATTAGGGTACGACTGGTATGTCAAGAGGTAAGGATACCTTTTTGATTTATTTCAGATTCTAACTCCCAAGTCATTTCTCAACATCGTGGTTTCTCCACAAAACTTTGACTTGAGGTATAACCTCGCGCGTAGAATATGTTCCTTCTTATCCAAGATTTGAACAGAACCTCTTCATACGTCAAATCTTCCGCTATTTCGTCCGGCCCAACTCAATAATGTGGTTCGGGTCTTCCACATATTTACGTAATATGGATATGTGAAAACGCATGAACACGAGACATACTTCAGTAAAGTCGAGTCTATAGGCCACGCTCCTACTCGATCAAGGATTAAAATGGGCCGATAAATCGAGGATTGAGCTTTCCTCTCTTTCAAATCTCGTAACCCCTTTCCATGGAGCAACACGTAACAACACATGATCTCCTATATCAAATTCCACGCCCTTTCGATGAAGATCAACATAACTCTTTTGTCGATCTTGTGAGGTTTTTATACGCTGTCGGATCGTTTGAATCTTTTCCGTAGTCATACGTATCAACTCCGGGCCCCAACAACGCTGCTTCACCCACCTCATCCCAAAGATACCGAGAACGACACTTTCTTCCATACAACGCTCAATGGAGCCATGCCAATACTTGCTTGATAATCGTTGTTGTCAGAAAACTCCACCAATGGTAAGAACTTGTCCCAACTTCCCTTGAAATCAAGGACACAGAGTCTTAATAGATCTTCAAGAGTTTGAATAGTCCTCTCCGACCGTCCGTCTGTCTCGAGGATGATATGCCGAAGCTAAATCAGAATTGCGCTCCATAGCTTTCTGCAAACTAACCCAAAATCGTGAAGTGAATCTTCGGTCTCGATCGTAAACTATGGATACCGCATACCATGCAATCTTACAACCTCGCTTATGTACATACGAGCAAGACGCTCAAGTGTATAAGTCTCTCAGATTTGAAGAAATGAGCAGACTTGGTCAATCTATCAACAATGACCCAAATCGCATCTACGCCTTGAGAAACCTTGGGAAGACCAAGAATTAAAATCCATGGTAATGTGCTCCCACTTCCATTCTGAATTTCAAGTGGTTGCAATGGACCTTTTGGTACTTGATGTCTACCGACTCGCTGACACGTTAGACACCTTGAGATAAACAACGCTATCTCTCTCTTCATATTGCCCCACCAAAATGTATGTCAAGATCATGATACATTTTGGTACTCCTGTGATGGATTGCAAATGGTGTGTTGTGCGCCCCATCATGATTTTATACTTTAAATCGTGGTCGTTAGAACACAAAGTCCGAGAGTCGACTCAAGTATTCCTTCTTCATCGATTCTTGCTTCCTAGATCGCACCTTCTTGCACTTTCTTCCTCATACGCATCACCGGATCAGAATTTGAGCAAATTTTAATTTTATCAATTAAAGCCTGCTCTACTCAGATATTTGCCATCATCACATGGGTCCCTCGAGTCTTTATCTCTATCTCCATCCTTTGCAAGTCATACAAAATGGGCCTTTATATTGACAATATTGCACTCTGCATTCGCATATGATCTTCTACTCAATGCGCCGCCTACCACGCTCGCTTTTCCAGATGGTATTGATAGTATGATCATAATCTTTCAACAGCTCAAGCCAACGCCGTTGTCGCATGTTGAGTTCCTTTTGAGTGAAGAAATATTTGAGGCTTTTATGATCCGTAGAAGATCTCCACTTTCTCCCCATACAAGTAATGCCTCCAAATTTTAAGTGCGAAGACAACAAATGCTAACTCTAGGTCATGAGTAGGATAATTCCTCTCATATTCTTTGAGTTGTCGTGAGGCATAGGCTATGACTTTCCCATGTTGCATGAGAACACATCCTAACCCTTTGCCCAAGCATCACCAGAGATGACAAATCCTCCGAACCGTAGATGGTATTGTCGTAACAAAATAAAATGAGTCTCCTCTCGAGTTCTTGAAAACTCTTCTCACATTCTCGCCCCAACCGAACTTTGTATCTTTCCGAGTCACCGAAGTTAGTGGAGTAGCGATTCGAGAAAACCCTTCTACGAATCTCCGATAATAACCAAATAAGCCGAGAAAGCTACGATTTCTATTATCGATTTAGGTTGCTCCCACTTTGAATAGCTTCAATCTTTGTTCAATCAATAGATATTCCATGACTTGATACCACGTGCCCAAGGAATGCTACTTCCTCAAGCCGTAACTCGCATTTCTTCAACTTGGCATAAAGCTTGTATTCACGGCTTTTGGAGTATCAAATTTCAAGTGTTCCTCATGATCTTCACGGCTTTTGGAATATATGAGGATGTCATCAATAAAGACGACCACAAATGATCCAAATATTCCTTGAATACTTTGGCTCATCATATCCATGAAGGCAAAGAGAGCATTAGTCAATCCAAAGGACATGACTAGAAATTCATAATGCCCGCATCGAGTTCTCGAAAGTCGCCTTTGGAATATCATCGGCTCTAATCTTCAATTGGTGATATCCTAACGAAGATCAATTTTTGAAAAGAATTTGCCCTCAGCAACCGGGTCAAACAGTCATCAATACGCGGCAATGGGTACCTATTTTTGATGGTGACATGATTCAACTCCCGATAATCAATACAAAGTCGCATACTCCCATCTTTCTTCTTCACGAATAGAATGTGAGCACCCCAAGGAGAAGTACTAGACGAATAAAGCCAATGTCTAACAATTCCTCGCAGCTTGAGTCTTTAACTCCTCAAGTTCAATAGAGCCATTCGATATGGGGCTTTGAAATGGGTTTTGTACCGTTTCAAGGTCGATACAAAAAATTCAATTTCACGCCTGGGGTAGGCCAGAAGTTCTTCAGTGAATACGCCAGAAATTCATTAACAATAGAAATATTATTCAAAACCGACGATTTTTGTTTAGATCTATGATATGAGCTAAGAAAGCTTGACATCCGCTTTTCAATAAACGAATAGCTTTATGGCTTGAGATGACAAAGGATTGATTTTAATGGTTTGGTTGCTTGAATTCGCATAATAGGTCGATTAGGAATATGAAAGCTAACAACCTTATTTAAAACAATCAATTTTTGCATGATGAGTAGTTAACCAATCAATCCCTAGAATTACATCAAATGCAAGTATTTTTAATGCAATAAGATCGATATGTAATGTGTGGGTACCAACTTGAACCAAACAAGACTTATAAACCGTGGATGTAATGAAGGTTTCTCCCAACGGAGTTTCCACAGATAAGTCAAAGTCTAATTTCTCCTGAGTCAAATTTAATCGCTGAGCGCAAGTAGGAGAAATAAAAGAATGGGTAGAACCGTAGATCAAATAAAGTGTAGACTTCGCTAGAGTTTATGATAAGCTTACCTGTGATGACCTCATTCGGTTTCCTTGCTTTCTCTCGGGAGGTCACAACAAACGCCTCCCTCAGACTACCGGGCTGACTTTTCTCGGGGATGTACCTTTGTGCCTCCATCCTAGCCGAATTTGTCTTCTGTGAACGACAAAATCGCTAAGTGACCTTCTCTTCCACAATTATAACATGCTTTGACGGCATCGCGCAATTTGACCGATGTGTCCTCCCTCCGCATTTGAAGCATATGATAGGTGGTCTTTCTCCTTCCTTAACAACGGTGTCAGGTGTCGACGCCTTTCCATCATTGTTGAATCTCCTCTTCTTGAAATGTCCATTCTTATTGTTTTGGCCTCGATTACCACCGGCAAGTGGTTACCATTTCGCCCGTTGATTCCTCCACGCTTGTTGTCACCGCTCGATGATCGCTTCTCACCGGTATTATCATTTTGCTTACTTCTTTTTTTGGTCATATTGACTCGTTATCGCGCTTCCACCAATCGAGCCCTATTTACAACATCTCAATACAAACACAGCTTTATGAGAAATAAGATGTTGACGATATTTCCGCTTCAAACCTCTTAAAACATTCGCGCCATTCTTCTTCATTATCCACCAAGTGGGACGCAAACCGGATAACTCCGCAAATTTTGCCTCAGATCATGACACTCTGGCCATATTGTTTTGCTCCAATTTGATAAACTCCACCTCCTTCATGTGACGAATACTTTTGGGAAAGTATTTGTCGCTGAATGCCTCTTCTTGACTTCTCCCAAGACATCTTTAAGACGGCAGTTCGAGTACGCTTTACCGATTCCCACCAAGAATCGCCTCTCACACAACATAAAGGCGTGAAGGGGAACTTTTGCTCTCGAGCATCCCAAGACATCAAATATCTTGGTGATCTATTTTATCCATGCTTCCGCCATAAGTGGTTTTGGCTCTCCTTAAACTCCTATGTGGTCCCAAATTTGAATCTGCTTAATGGACCGCCGAGAGTTTCCAAGTGTTTCCACCTACATTTTGGACAGAGCCTCTCTCTCATCATTGCTGCATGAATTGCATAAAGCCTCCGAACAATCCATCATTCATCATTTGGTCAAGTTGTTGTTGTTTGCATGAGGATTGTCGCCCCGATGCACATTCTCCTCGATTATTTATATGTGAGACTCAACGGCCTCTTGTGCTCCATTGCTATTCTCAACATTTTCTCTGTCATGTCATTTTCAGACATCGCCACAAAACAAAGGTTAATTGACATGTAATATAATATCTCTAAACTTCGACCAACCAACCAATTTAAATACAAAATAAATTTAAGTAGGTCATACTAAATAAGGAATTCCCCCCCTCTCCTCCTCCTAGTTCTAGTCTCACATCTTAGCCAGGATCATATCCCTAAGCTTTGATACTAACCGTGACGCCCCCAAAATTAGGTATACATCACCCATCTTGGGTCGCCGACACATGGTACGTAATTCAAATACAACTTACTAATACAACTGTCGTACAATACGACAAAACATAAACCGTGAGTTTGAATACAAATATTATCTACTAGAGATTATACAAACTCAAAAGGAGTCCTCATTACAATTATTATCACACTATTTCACGTAATAAAGGAGGACTACTAATGCTATCCTTCGACCCATCACTCCGCTCCTCGACTCGTCCCCAAATATATTCTCATTTCCTCAAGAGAACAAAGGAAAGAAAGGGTGAGCTCAACTAGCCCAAGAAGAAATATTATGACTAAGATAATGCGTAATAAATTATCATTAGTCTCCAACAATGTTAAACCGATAAAATATAATAGACATCAAGTTTAATCAAGCAATGAACAAGCAATCCATTAAAAGAGTCAAGTAGAAAATAAAATCTACTATCTTTTATGATTTAAAAGGTTTTTCATCATCATTATCGCCGAGACTCAAATTTTAATAAATATTCCACATCATCGAATCACCCCGCACTACTACCAAGATATTCTTTAGTATCACGACCACAATTATCCATGCACTACGGCCAAGAATATTTGTGGTATTCATTAATGGTCATGATCATGCCAACAACTCATCATCAATGCACTACGGCCAATGAGAACTTTTACCACATCATTTGTAACATTACTACCATGATTACACCGAATAATCCCTCGTCATAATCATACCAAGTCCATCTATGCACTACAAAGCCACAGTATGACTTTCAACAAAATATAAACATGAGGATGATGACAATGATATAAGAATTCAATAAAACAAGTTCAAGAATTATTTTATCCAGAATTATTAACGTCCAAATTGTCAACATGATACTCTTTTGTAGAGTAAAATTCAAGAATGATCGTAAGAATATTTCCATGAAAAGATATCGATGAAGCGCAAATATCAAGGATATTCTACTAATTTCATGGAGTATAGAAGTCAAAACTTTAACCAACCGAGTATAATAAAGAATGGAATAACAAAAGAAATCACCATGCATGCGGGTATTTCATGTATGTAAAGTTATTCCAATGTAATAATAATAATCTAACCAAAGTCAGTGAAATTCACACCGACAAGATGTTCCAATGTAATAATAAATGCGGAATAATCCGTGCAAATGGAACCATGTTCCAATGTATATAATAAGATTTAATGTGTCCCCGTGAAACACAGATGTAATAATCCAAAGATAATAATAAAAATGGAACCTGTGTCCCATGAAACACATGTAAAGGATATTCCAATGTAATAATAAAATGTAATAAGAATAAAGAAAGAATGTCACCAAGTATAGGTAGATCACAGATACAAAAGTTATTCCAATGTAATAATAAGAAATGGAATAACAACAGCTTCTCTTCATGAATAAGAAAGAATAACACCCCTTACGAGTACAACAAAATAATATTCTCTACCTTAAGAAGAAGAGTAATCGATATATAAGTAGTGAAGTAGCAGTATACTTTCTTCTTTCTCTCTATAGTTTATCTCTCTGTAGTTTCAAAGAATTCGTAAGAAAATAATGAATGAATGAGCTTCTATTTATAGAAAAAATGGAATGCATAAGAACTAACTCATGAACTATTTAGATTGATTTACTTTAATCTGACTATCCATATTTAAAGCAAAATAAAATATAATATATTCTATTTATAATCTAATAAAACGAATAACTTTATAAAAGATTTTACTATGCAAACACTATGCAGCACTATGCAAAACACTATGCATAATAAAATATAATATATTCTAATTATTGTCTAATAAAATAGATAGCTTTATAAAAGTATTCTGCTTTTATATAAAAAGATTTTACTATGCAAAATACTATGCAGTACTATTACGCAACACTACGCATAATAGAATATATATATATTCTATTTATAGAATAACTTTATAAAAGTATTCTGCTTTATATAAAAGATTTTCTCAGATTATTACATTAATAATACCAACAAAACCGAGTGACTTATCACTTAAGCATCAATAATTAATACCGTGCTACTATGCAACCACGCCAGACATCAGATTTTTTTAACACCGGTGTTTCAACAACAGCTAATCTGTAAAACTTCCGCCGTTATTTTCATAAAGTATTTTTGTCGCTTTCAATCCGACAATAATTCCGCTAGGGGGGTCCACCAATGATTGTGCCATTGTACTAATATTCCCTCGTTAAAACGAATATTCCCCACCAATCTCGAATATTATATAACAACTTCATGATTTTGCAAAATTTATAAATATTACCCACAACTATTATATCAATTTCACTCCATAATATTCAAAAATAATATTTATAGAAAATTCATCTTTATTCAAAAGTTGGGGTTTACTACACTTTAAAACCATAATTTATGCCAAAGAAGCGGTGGGATTCTCAGTACTAATAATAGAGTCGAAGAATAGTACTCATAAACAGTGCCGATAAACAGTGTTTTTCCCTGGAAAATAAGGACCAGAATTTGTTACCATGTAAAAAGTGAGAATATGTTATTTCATTAAAGTAATTTCTTTCTATTATCTTGAAATGAAATTTCGTCTTAGTCATGGAAGGCAGAAATCCTACCCATAACAGTGACAATTGTTCAATCTATCTGATAGATACGAAAAACACCTACTCGTTCATTTGATTAATAAAATAAGAATCGAACGACTAAGGACCTAAATCTTCTTATATATATATATATATATATATAATCCGGTTCTGGTCCGGACGCCCCCATTTTAGTACCGTCCGGACCTCTTTTTTCTTTTTCTTTTTTTTTTGTTTTTTTTAAACAACTAAAATCACACATACATTTTTTGGTATAGGTATCCAAATCACACCCAAAACACTGTATTATGTAAAAATTCAAGTTCCATAAAATATTATTTTATTTTTTTTAGTTGTTTAAAAAAAAAAAAGGTCCGTCGTTTAAGAAAATCTAGGATCCTTGATAGGATCCTGGCTATATATATATATATAAGTACCATAATTATAGTTAAGGTAATACTTAAATTACAGTAATGTGTACACACTAATTATGAAAATTACAAATATGTCATATCTTCTAAAAAAATGCACCCTTACTTTTGAACGGTTAAACATCGAAAAGAATTTTGGGATATACGTAGATACGTATTAAACATTGAGGGTGTAAATCTTAACAAACTTATAAACTTTAATGTTCAAACTATATTTTAGTCGTAAAATAATTATTTGTTACCGTTTGATATATAAATATTTTTAGAATATCCTTATAGTCACATTTTTTTAAAATATTTTATGGAGTATATAATTGTCTATATATGCACAAATTATAAGATTCCTTATATTTTAAGGAAACTGTTAAATCCACAACATAAAATATTATTTCCACAATAAAAGTATTGATATAGATCCTATAGCGACGATTTTTACCGTCACTATACATCTACAGCGACACTTTTGTTGTGAAAATAACAAAAAATATTGTGAATTTAACAATTCCTATATTTTAACTTATATAGTTGAGGCCCAAATTTTTGTATAATTATAACTAATGTCCATTACATTTTGTAAAAATTAGTTGTTTAAATTCTCTCCATTACATCTATTTTTTAATCTTTTTCTCAATATATGGTACAAATATTATATTTAACGATAAAATAAAATTCGTAAAAAAATTAGCATACATCATTAAGGAATTAAGGAATGGAAGAAGTATTAATGTTCTAACATTTGGGTTCGGTTGAATACCATTGTATCATCTTCCCCGAAAAGGAAAAAAATAAGGAACAATTACATTTACTAGTATATTTTTAAAAATAATTACAACAATATAGCACTCATAAAATAATTACAAAAGTAATACATTTTCCAAATTTATTTACAAAATTAATACATTTGGGTATCCTTTCTCCCTTATCTCTTTTCGTTAATCGTGACATACTTTTCTTTTCCATCTCTCTTACTTTTCTCTTTCATCTTTCTAAAATAAAATCTCCTATTAGTCGCCACCATTGAATTGAAAAACCATCTCCCTAGTTTTCGACTTTCAGAATGCTACCAAAAAAAGAGTAGGAACAATAGTTTGCAAGCGAAAAATTAACAAGAAAAAAAAGGGAAAATTTTCTGACGCCACCATTGACTAGTTGCTACCTCCATTGCCGCCTACCTTCGTCGCTACTTCAGCTTTCTAATTCTACTCCTCATTGCTGCTAGTTCACCTCTTCTCCATCGTTGAACAGTAGCATCGCTGATTGTTGTGTCTGTTTTTGCAAATGAATAAAGTAACTTTGACTTTCAAATGGGTCGCTATTTGATTCTCGTAAACAATGGACTAGGTGGTGGTTGGGCGAGGAGTGGTTGTTCTTTGGGTTAGATGGTGGCGGTGGTGCTATTGTGATGGTGGTGGTGCTAAGATGATAAAATAAATAGTTTTTTCATAGTGCAGTTGGTAGCCAAATATTCAAACCAAGGTAACCAATTCAGTGTTATTAGGTTACCAATTTATTTTAAATATGATGCAGTTGGTAGCCAAACCTTCATGCAGTGGGTAGCCAAATCTTCATACTAAAGTAACTAATTCAGTTTTATTAAGTTACTAATTTATTTTGAATATGATGCAGTTGGTGTTAGGTTTGTAATATTCATGATCACAATCATATTGCATAAAATAAGCGGAAACGTGAAAATCAGAGTTTAAAAATTTACAAACCATATACTCGGATCATCCCTTATGCATAATTATTAATTAAACGAAAAAAAAAGAATCATACCCTTGAAGATTCGAGCTTCCTCAGGTACAAGTTCACCTCCAAATTCTTTCGCGTTCAACTTGAATCCACCGGGTATGGTTCCTTCCTTTGATCAACGTTAGCCACCCAAGTGTTTGGCCACTAGAGGTGATCCACCAAGAAAGAATAAAGATTCAAGAAGATGGGTGTTTGGCAAAACCCTAGTTTTCTATTTCTCATAGAAAAGGAGCGTACTCTCCAACTATTGGACTTATGTCTGTTGTGAAAAAGTCAACAACAACTCTAACCCCTTCACCCATAATAAGACTCCTCTTATTTATAGATGTAGGAAACCCTCCTTAACAATTAAGAAATTGGGTATTTTTTTAATTAATTAAATTCCTTTAATTAATTAAGCTCCCTAATCTTATTAGAGATAATTAATTAAACTCTTTAAATTAATTAGTCTCCTAATCTAATTAGGATATATGAGAGTACTTTTATTAATTAATTCCCAAACTCCTTTAGAATTAAATAATAATAATAGTAATAATACTAATAATACTCATCTTATTAATTTATATTTAATGTTTTCAAAATATTAAATAATAAATATTAAGCTATTTAATTTATTCTATCACCATAGATTAAATTAAATATACTTAACTTATTATTACGATTATGCCATTAACTTCTTAAATAATTATTCTTCCTTTTATGGTGTGACCTTTTAGGTTCTCCATATTAAACCGGTTGTGAATAAATCTGTGATGAACCCGAAATAGGTCCATTCCATCCAACCCATTCTGAGTCGCCAAATACATGGTACAAAAACAAATACAACTTCAGTAATACAATTGTCGTGCAAAATACGACAACGCATATACTGTGAGTTTAAATACAACTATTGTCTAATAGACAGTATAAAAACTCAAAAGGGGTCCTCATTACAATTATTGATACGCTATTTCACAGAATAGTGAGGACTACTAATGCAACTATCTGGACCGTCAATCCATTCCCGGACTAGTCCCAGCTATATTCTCATTTTCTGAAGAGAACAGTGAAAGAAAGGGTGAGCTCAACTAGCCAGTAAGAAAATATTATGACTAAAATAATATACAACAAATTATCATTAGTCTTCAACAGGGAAAAATCTGATAAAATATAATAAACAACAAGTTTTAGATCAACAACTGCAGCGGAATAAGCAATCCATTTGAAGAGTCAAGTAGAGAAAGAATTCTACTATCTTCTAAGATTTAAAAGTTCATCATCAATATTTTATCCCTGTAACAACAATCAATATACATCTTTAATCAAATATTCATCTTTGCACTACAGGCCAAAGATATTCAATTGTATCACCAGTTGGTCATGTTCATCTCAACACCTGTTCATCTTTGCACTACGGGCCAAATATATTCATTAGGTAATCATTCATTTTTGCACTACAGGCCAAAGATATTCATCAGTTAATCATTCATTTTTGCACTACAGGCCAAAGATATTCATCAGTTAATCATTCATCTTTGCACTACAAGCCAAAGATATTCAGTAATATCATCATTTAAGACTGAGGATGATGAAAAATATCTTAAAGAAAACGAATCCAGTGAGATAAAAGATCAAATATTAGGGATTCGTATTACAGTTTATCCAAGTTTAAAAATACTTCATATTAACCAATTTTGAAGCAGAATTCAAAATAAAGATCAAAACATGGATACAATTAAAGATAGTAACCATAATAGACAACTTGGACAAAAAGAAGAAAAATTCATTTTTCTAAATATAGTCTTATTCGTGAATAAATGAATAGTCAGAGTATCGTGAATAAATAAATATATACGTGAATAGAAACTCCGACACCAAAAGATAAAAATTTCACAAGAAAAATCATCATGCTTCGTGAATAGTACTCGTGAATAGTAACTCGTGAATAGTAACTCGTGAATAGTAACCCCGACATGAAAAGTTCCAAATTTGATAAAAAGTTTCAACCAATATTTCAGCATAATGATATTGAAGAAATAATATCACTTACGAAGAAAATAACATCCCTTACCTCAAAAGATAATACTTACATTTGAATACTAGATATAGTCTTTGAAGGAACTTGCAATCAGATAAAGAACACTCAAAGTATCAAAATACTCACAAGAATACGCTTCGATAATATAGAGAGAAAGAGAGAAAACTTATGAATTTCGGTGTGATTTTCAATTCTAACTAAGCACCTATTTATAGGAAAATGCTTAGAACGCATAGAAGACTAACTCACACCGATGGCTTTACTCACATTACTATTGCCACCCACCACATTTGAAATTCAATTGAGCACATTTCTCACCAACCAATTCTAGAATTTTCTAAAATATTTTATCATTTAAACAATAATCAGAAACTTTAATAATTCATAGAAAATAGCCCGTTTATCAGAAAAATACGAATTTTATGTCCATTCCACACGAAATCGAATTCTCTACAACTTTGTAGCTTTGAGTTTTTCCAAATTCCAAACAAAAAAATATCCGAAATACACAAATGGATGATTTTTAAATACTTCCAATCCGACAACATACTGATAAAACATCTCAGCATTAATTCCTTCATTAATAACCACATAAATAAATCCATGATTTATATCCACATAAAATAAATATTTCCTTATCATATGAATCAATAATTAATTATTCATAAATAATATTACAGAATTACATTTATGACAACCAGGCTGTTTCCAGGAAAGAGGGGGCTTTCTGATAAGGATTTCTCCTTACTGGCGCGCAATTAGGTGACCAAACCTCTCTTTGACAGAACTTTCTAGACATTGCCAATAATGTTATCTAAGAATATTATTCAAATCATATGAATTATTGATCTTATAATGGAGATACTGTGCAGTGACAATTATTGAACAACAATAATATAAAATATCAACGCAGCAATTATTGAATCAATAAAATAAAATATTGAACAGTAACTACTGTGACAATTATTGAGTAGTGCCTTTCACGTAAGGATCAATAATTCAATAATATTGTAGTAATACTGCAGGCTATCTTGTAACCACGCCAGACATCGTATTTTACCACCACCGGTATTCCAACAGTCTTAATTGGTAATAACTACGCCGTTATTCAATTTTGTCGTTTTCTTCATCCGACCATTATCCGTTATGGGGCCCACAAATGGTTGGGCCATTGTCGCATTTAATATTCCCTACGTAAAAGAATATTCTACGACCAAACGAATATTCCCCGACAATTGAATATTTTATAACCACTTGCTTATTTTGCAAAATTTTCACATTTCACCCATAACCAAAGTATTATATCAAATTAATACCTTATTATTCACAATAATAAATAGAGAAAATTCGATTTTATTCATTAAAAAGTTGGGGTCTTACAACCTCCCCTCCTTATGAAATTTCGTCCTCGAAATTGACGTACGTACCTGGTGTTTCGAAAAGGTGAGGATACCTTACTTTCATTTTTGATTCCAACTCCCAGATCATTTCTTCAATAGCATAGTTTCTCCACAAAATCTTAACTTGTGGTATAACCTTCGTGCGTAGGACATGCTCTTTCCTATCCAAGATTTTGACAGGTACCTCCTCGTACGTTAAATCTTCGGCTATCTCGTCTGGTTCTAATGCAATAATGTGGTTTGGGTCGTCCACATATTTTCGTAACATCGATATATGAAAAACGTTATGAACACGCGGCATACTTAGCGTTAAGGCGAGTCTATAGGCCACAGTTCCTACTTGATCGAGGATTTCAAATAAATCGAAGGCTTGAGCTTTCTTCTCTTCATCGACTCTTACTTCTAGAATAACGCATTCTTGCACCTTCTTCTTTATATTCATCAGCTCCAGTGTATAGCTTGAGCGATTTTAACTTTATCGATTAAAGTCGATTCTACTCATATATTCGTTATCTTCACGTGGGTCTCTAGAGTCTTTAACTCTATCTTCATCATTTGTAAGTCATATAAAATAGATTTTTGTGTTAACAACATCGCACTCGTAAACGTATACGATCTTCTACTCAACGCGTCAGCTACCACGTTCGCTTTCCCACGATGGTATTGAATGGTACGATCGTAATCTTCAATAGCTCGAGCCAACGTCTTTGGCGCATTATATGTTCGTTTTGGTTGAAGAAATATTTAAGGGTTTTAGAAATGGATTTTGTACTGGGGTCAATACAAAATTCAATTTCACGCTCTAGGGGTAGGCTAAGAAGTCCTTCGAGAATACGTCAGGAGATTTATTAACAATAGAAATATCATTTAAAAACTGTGACTCTCTTCCAAGACTTGGATAACACATGAAATGAAGGTTTCTACTAACGAAGTTTCAATCGATAAGTCAAAGTCTAACTTGTCTAGAGTTAAATTTAAATATTGAGCGCAAATAAGAGAGATAAAATAATGGGTAGAACCGGTATCTAATAAGGTATAGACTTCACAAGAATTTATAATTAACTAACCCGTGCTTACTTCGTTCGGGTTACCCGCTCTTTGAGAAGTCACGAAAAATGCTCTTCCCGAAACCACATCGACTTTTATTTTGTCCGTATCCACCTTTGGTGCCACCGTACTAACCGGACTTGATTTCGATCTGAGACAAAATTGAGCTATGTGACCGCTCTTTTCCACAACTAAAACATATCTTGGAAAGTCAGGAAACAGTTTGGACTTATATGTCCTCCTTTCCGCATCTCAGTAGCATCTAACCGACGGTCGTTCTCCTCCTCTAGAATTTGTTCTTTGGTATCGGTGTCTTTATTCGACGCCTTCCCGTCATCGTTAAATCTTCTCTTCTTGAAATTTCCACTTGAATCATTTCTTCTATTATCTTGCCATGATTACCACCGAAGTGGTTACCATTTCGGCATGATAATTTCTTCCACGATGGTTATCATTGTTCCGATGACCGTTGTTCTTAAATACGATTATTATCGTGTTGTTGCTCGTTATCCTTCATTTAAAATTTGGCTCATTATCGCTACTCCACTAATTGAGCCCTATTCACAACATCCTAATATAAACAAAGTTTGTGAGAAATGAGGTATTTACGTATTTCGGGTTTCAAACCTCGCAGAAACATTCGTGTCATTCGCTTCCTCATTATCAACCAAATGGGATGCAAATCGGGATAACTCCGCAAACTTAGCTTCGTCTCGCGACATCGCTCATATTGTTTTGCTCCACCTTGATGAACTCAACCTCCTTCATGTGACGAATACTTTCGTGAAAGTACTTGTCATTGAACAATTCTTGAACTTCTCCCAAGACATCTTCATGGCGGCGAGTTGAGTACGCTTTTACCGATTCCCACCAAAGAATCACCTCTCTCTCAACATAAAAGGTGGCAAAGGGAACCTTTTGCTCCTCGAAACATCCCAAGACATCAAATATCTTGGTGATCCGCTTTATCCACGTCTCTCGCCGTAAGTGGTTCTCGCTTTCCCAAAACTCCGGTGGTCCCAGCTCCTTGAACTGCTTAGCGGTGACCAACCTTGGGTTGCCATTGTTTCCACCTACATTATGAGCAGAGCCGCCATCCGCGATGTTGTTGCATGAATTCTAAAAAGCTCCTAAACGTATCATCGTCGTTCATTCAATTGATCGTTGTTGTTGTTTACGGAGGATAATCTCCATCCTGTTGCACATTGTCCTGATTATTGATCCGTGGAGAATCAACGGTCTCCTGTGCTCCATTGCTATTCTCAACATTCTCGGATGTCATTTTCAGATACTGCCACAAAACAAAGGTTAATCGACATATCACATATTATCCCTATACTCGTGACCAATTAAATAACAAGTAAACTTAGGTAGGTCATACTAACAAGGAATTTCCCGCCTCCCCTCCTAGTTCTATTCTCACATCTTAGCCAGGATCATATCCTTAAGCTTTGATACCAACCGTGATTTAACCCAAAATAGGTCCATTCCATCCAACCCATTCTCGAGTCGCCAAATACATGGTACAAAACAAATAAATACAACTTCAAGAATACAATTGTCGTGCAAAATACGACAACACATATAATGTGAGTTTAAATACAACTATTGTCTAATAGTATGATAAAAATTCAAAAGGGGTCCTCATTACAATTATTGATATGCTATTTCACAGAATAGTGAGGACTACTAATGCAACCATCTGGACCAATCAATCCATTCCCCGACTAGTCCCAGCTATATTCTCATTTCCTGAAGAGAATAAAGGAAAGAAAGGGTGAGCTCAACTAGCCCAGTAAGAAAATATTATGACGAAGATAATATACAACAAATTATCATTAGTCTTCAACAGGAAAAAATCTAATAAAATATAATAGACAACAAGTTTTAGATCAACAACTGCAGCGGAATAAGCAATCCATTAGAAGAGTCAAGTAGAGAAAGAATTCTACTATCTTCTAAGATTTAAAAGTTTATCATCAATATTTTATCCCTGTAACAACAATCAATATACATCTTTAATCAAATATTCATCTTTGCACTACAGGCCAACGATATTAATTTGTATCACCAGTTGGTCATGTTAATCTCAACACCTGTTCATCTTTGCACTACGGGCCAAAGATATTCATTAGGTAATCATTCATTTTTGCACTATAGGCCAAAGATATTCATCAGTTAATCATTCATCTTTGCACTACAGGCCAAAGATATTCATCAGTTAATCATTCATCTTTGCACTACATGCCAAAGATATTCAAAGAATATCATCATTTTAGGGTCGAGGATGATGAAAATATCTTAAAGAAAACGAATCCAGTGAGATAAAAGATCAAATATTAGGGATTCGTATTACAGTTTATCCAAGTTTAAAAATACTTCATAATAACCAATTTTGAAGCAGAATTCAAAATAAAGATCAAAACATGGATACAATCAAAGATAGTAACCATAATAGACAACTTGGACAAAAAAGAAGAAAAATTCATTTTTCTATTGAATAGTGCCGTATTCGTGAATAAGTATGTCGATATCGTGAATAGTGTCGATATCGTGAATAAGAACTCAAACACCAAAAGATAGAAATTTCACAAGAAAAATTATCATGCTTCGTGAATAGTACTCGTGAAATAAGAACTCCGCTCATGAATAATAACTCATGAATAGTAACCCCGACATGAAAAGTTCCAAATTTGATAAAAGTTCCAACCAATATTTCAAAGATAATGATATTGAAGAAATAATATCACTTACGAAGAAAATAACATCCCTTACCTCAAAAAGATAATACTTACGGTTGAATACTAGATATAGTCTTTGAAGGAACTTGCACCAGATAAAGAACACTCAAAGTATCAAAATACTCATAAGAGAATACGCTCGATAATATAGAGAGAGAAAGAGAAAACTTTATGAATTCGGTGTGATTTTCAATTCTAACTAAGCACCCTATTTATAGGAAAAAGCTTAAAACGCCATAGAAGACTAACTCACACCGATGGCTTTACCTCATTACTATTGCCACCCACCACATTTGAAATTCAATTGAGCACATTTCTCACCAACCAATTCTAGAATTTTCTAAAATATTTTATCATTTAAACAATAATCGAAACTTTAATAATTCATAGAAAATATCCCGCTTTATCGAAAAAATACTGAATTTTATGTCCATTCCACACGAAATCGAATTCTCTACAACTTTGTAGCTTTGAGTTTTTCCAAATTCTAAAATGTAAAAATACCAAATCCACAAATGATGATTTTTAAATACTTCCAATCCGACAAAATACTGATAAAACATCTCAGCATTAATTCCTTCATTAATAACCACATAAATAAATCCATTATTTATATCCACATAAAATAAATATTTCCTTATCATATGAATCAATAATTAATTATTCACAAATAATATTACAGAATCACATTTATGACAACCAAAAGTGCTCCTGAGGAAGAGGAGGATTTTCGATAAGGATTTCTTCTTACTGGCGCGCAATTAGGTGACCAAACATCTCCTTGACAGAACTTTCTAGACATTGCCAATAATGCTATCTAATAATATTATTCAAATCATATGAATTATTGATCTGATAATGGAGATACTGTGCAATGACAATTATTGAACAACAATAATATAAAATATCAACGAAGCAATTATTGAATCAATAAAATAAAATATTGAACAGTAACTACTGTGACAATTATTGAGTAATGCCTTCTTACGTAAGGATCAATAATTCAACAATACTATGCAATACCGTGTGCTACTGTGCAACCACGCGTATTACTGTATTTTAACCACCGGGTAGATTCTTTTACTAGAAGTGGTAGATTCTTTATTGATCATACATTATCTCCATGTACAACTTATTATACCCAAGCATACCCTTTGATATACCCTAAGGGTCTTAAGGAATAAGTCAAAGCATAACTCATCATACATAAGATACTATGATGATCTCAAGTCTAAGGATCACTTGTACTACTATCACTACAGGAATTCCTATTGACAGACAAATAAAACTCCATTAGGTATTCCTTAGCGAGCCACGTTCAGTGAACTTATTCTCTAATAAGCACCTACATACTTGTTTTAGTGTCTCCACACAAATGATCATGAGATCAATCATGCTCATCTAATGAGCAAGCAACGTATGTACCAATCTATCTGGATTCACTAATCTCCAATTTAGTAATCCAACGATTGGGAACTATTTTAGTTTTAAGCTTTCTAAGAATTTAGATCTCATTAGAATGATCATCATCATTATTCTAAAAGTATTGCTTAAAACTATGGGTTTATCACATATTATAAAACAGCATCATGTAGATAATTAAAAGCCTTTAATAAATTAATACTTTTTATTAATAAATGAATAAAATTGTTACAAATTATATGCTTTATCATCAAACATGATTGACTTGTGTGCATACTACTTTCAGTTGGTAGCCAAACCTTTATGCAGTTGGTTGCCAAACTTTCAGACCAAGGTAACCAATTCATACTGCAGGTGTGGAGGTAGATTGTTTAACTTTGTATAAAGGTTTGGTTACCTTGGTATAAAAGTTTGGTTACCTTGATATGAAGGTTTTGTTATCAACATTACACATCACTCTCTTATCTCTCTCTTTCCTATGCAGTGTTCTTATTTTCTTATTTTCTTATTTTCTATGCAGTGTTATTATTTTCTTTCCAATGTAGTGTTCTTAGTTTTTTAAATATGAAAGCAATTTGTTCTTATGACTTTGATGGCTCAAGTTTGGATTAGTCAAGCCTACTGCTGGACAGAGTTTTACGACTGCTACCACATGATGTTACTTGGGTTTATCATCTCGCCCCCTCCTTTCTGTCTCTATGTCGCTCGTCTGGGTTAAATTCAGATTGTTAGTCAAGTCTCTCAGTCGCTTACGTGAATATGGTAGATATCCCACCCACCCATCTCAAAACTTCGCATTCTTTTTTACGCTCAACTCATGGGGTTTGGACCCCAACAAAATGGTGGAGTTATTGAACCTCTCAAATTATCAAATAGAAATTTCTCCCACATCCAATTCCCAATATGACCGGCGAAGGAAGAAGGAAGATGATATTTGAATTTAAATTATTATTTTGAATTTGTTCTTATTGCTAGATCTCATATATTTGAATTTAAATTATTAATTATGATAATTATTTCTCCTTGATTTTAGGTTTCTTTATTAATGTGAATTGTATTGTTTTTGTAATTATTTTATTGATGCACTATTATTGTAATTATTTTATTGATGCACTATTCTTGTAATTATTTATTATTTGTTGTATATTATTATAAAGAACCCTAAAACGGTCAAATTGACTTTACCATGTTCAATTTCCCAAGTAGTCAAGAATTTTTAACTTCGTGCTATAAAACAAGGCTCATTGGCCCAACCACTTGAAGTGCTAAGAGGTTGAATAGGTTTTGGATTTCTAAGGACCAGATCAGCCCACATGATTTTCTAATGTTAGTTATGGTTTAATTGGGCATATAATTGCAATCAAGTTCTACACTTGGCCCAACCATGGGAGAATTTCCTTTTGATCGTTCCTTTAATCATTCATAAGAGTACAAATAGTTAGGGTCCTTAACACTAATATACAACAATTAGAAAGTAATTACAAAAACAAAACATCCACAAAATAATTACAAAAATAACGCAATACAATATTACCTTGCTAAAATTACGCGTCATTAACTCCCTACACGTCAGTTACCGACTTTCATATTTTCAACTGACCGATCCTAAATTCACGCTAATGAAGAAAAAAGGCAACTTGGAGATCAGAAAAAACAAAGCAACAACAGATCGATCGGAGAAGACGATATGCAACTCTGAGATCAGATAATAGAGGAGAAGATCAACAACAACTTCAAGATCAACAACAACTTCAACAAGATCAACAACAACTTCAAGATCAGTAATTAACCTCTGTAACAACTTTGAGTTTAAAGTTTATATGCATATAGTTACCCGCAAGTACTATATATCTTAGTATATTAAGTTACCTTTCTTAAGTTTTTTCGCTCTTTAATTGGTAACAAAGTCGATTATCTTCGATTGCTTTGATTTCAAAATGCATGTAAAAATATGTTTTATATTCTGGTTACTAAGTACATATAAATTGGTTACTGTTTATTATTGATTTGGTTACTGTATAATGTTTATTTGGTTGTTGTATACTTTAAATGTTTATTTGGTTACCCCGTGGTTACTATATACTCGTATATTGGTTACCTTTCTTAAGTTTTTCGCTCTTTAATTGGTCACAAAGTCAGTATACTGACTATTTTGATTGCAAAATGCATGTAAAAATATGTTTTATATTCTGGTTACTAAGTACATAGAAATTGGTTACTGTTTAGTATTGATTTGGTTAATGTATAATATTTATTTGGTTGTTGTATACTTTAAATGTATATTCTACTGATGTTTTTTATATTGATGGTTACTTATTAAATACATTGGTTACCTTCCTGAAACTGTTGAATCTTTAAGTACATATTGATGTTTTTTATATTGTTTGTTTTTGCTGTAAAATGCATGTCAAATATGTTTTATGTTATGGATACTAAGTAAATATATGTTGGTTACTGTCTAATCTGGATTTGGTTAGTATATAATGTTGACTTGTTTACTGTGTAATATTACCATGGTTACTACATAATATTACAGTGTTTTATACTGATTTTTTTTATATTGATGGTTACTGATTAACTACATTGGTTACCTTCATACACCTGTTAGTCTTTAATTTGTAACAAATTCATTACTGATTGTTTTGGTTGTAAAATGAATGTAAAAATATTTTTTATAATCTTGGCTACTAATTACATATATCTTGGTTACTGTATAATATGTATTTAGATACTGTAAGATGTTTATTTGGTTACCTATAATGTTATTGAGTTTTATAATTGTTTCTTTTATATTGGTGGTTACTTATTGACTACATTGGTTACCTTCATACAACTGTTAATCTGATTATATATATTGGTTGTTGTATACTATTTAATTGGTTACAATATAATGTTTATTTGGTTGCAGTGACAATTTGGCAATTTTTGTCAAGTTTGAAGTGTCAGATTTTGGCGTTTTCGGAGCCTAATTTCATTGAAAACGGGGCAACGATCAAAAATCACAAGCTTTGCTGGTGAACTGCAGGGTTTTTTGGTCAAATTCCATCATTTAGGCCTTCAAAATTGCATGTAAAAATGTGGTCTATATTATGGTTACTAAGATTATGTAATTTGGTTACCGTCTAATATTGATTTGGTTACTTTATAATATTTATTCAGTTGTTAGACAATGGAGACTGACAGTAACCAATACAACAAATTTAATTGTTTACAGGAATATATAATTGTTTACTGTTAGTAACCATTAACCACATGGTTGGTAACATTTTTGATAGTGTACAGTAACCAAAATTGATGTTGATTAATATTTTAATTTTTGATTCCATCATGAGTTATCAATATAAGTTAAACATATACATTGAACAATTGGTAACTGTTCTGAAACATTTTTATGTAAATTTGGTTACCCATATAAAATAAAATGGTTACCTCCATATTCATATTTAGTTACCAACTGGCATGGACCATTTCCAAATAACTTTTATAACTACGTAATTTAAAAGTATCCATCAGCTAGATAAATGGAAACCCTCACATGTACATTAAGCACTTGATAATTGTTCTGATATAAGTTTTTAATTATTTGGTTACTAACAAAAACTAAAATGGTTACCCTTATATCCAGGTTTGGTTACTTACTGCACCTCTTAAGCTATTTTTATTTTAATATGAGATCTATAAGTGACCATCATATATATATATGAAAACTCTTAATTGAAGTTTCTTATTTTATCATGATGACATGGTATAAATAAAATATATACCTTTAACACTTTATAACAGTCTTGATACAAGTTTATAATTATCTGGTTACTAACAAGCTTGTAACTATCTATGATAATTATCTGGTTACTAACATGCATGTAGATAAATAGTACACTCACACATGTACATTTAACAATTGATGTTTGTCCTGATTTAAGCTTGTAACTATCTGGTTACTAATAACAGTAACCATAATGTAACATAATAAAACATTAACCACATAATTATATGATAGTAGCCAGGACTGGTTTTAATGGTAACCAAAACAGAAACATCATATAATGAAACCCAGTTTAGACAATCCATGTATACTAAACAATTACATATTAACCGAATAAAAATAAAAAAGTATCCGAAATCCCACATTGAGGACACAATATATAATAAGAGCCAAACCATAAGGTAACAATAATCAAAACATAATAAAGAAGTAACCAAATAGTTATATAAAAAGTAACTTAACATGTTTTAATGGTAACCAAAAATGTAAACAACTCAGATATCCAACCAAGTTTAGGCAACCCATGTATACTCTCACATGTACATTTAACCATAATTTTTCCAATGAATTTTCTAGAAGAGCATAACCCTTGTAGAATAGATTTGAAGGAATTTACAAAAATAATACATCAATGTATACTAAGCAAATATATGGTTTATTATGACTTGAGTTTATTATTTACAAAAATAATACATCCACAAACTAATGATGCCTTAAACTTCTCCAACTGACTTGGGTTCAATTTCTTGGTAATAATGCTGGGGACTTCCATGTCACACCAATATATAACTTTTAATTCTAGTGAATTTTCTGTTGCATTCCTCATAGTAAATATACCATAACTGCAAATAAACAAAATCAGATTTACACAGTCATTAGTAACTAATTATAAACAATATTTATAACATAAACAGTTACGTAGTGACCAACAAATAAAAGCATACTAACCAAAATATAATATAACAATTACACAGTAGCCAAAATAGACTATAACAAATAACCAACATCCCACATTGACTGCACAATAATAGTTATCATATCATAATATAATATTAACCATACCATAATAAAGCAGTAACCAAAAAGTTATATTATATAATCTAATAGTGACCAAAATATAAACAACATGTAGTACAGACCATTTTATGTAGTAAACAAACAGTTATATATAATATTAACCAAAACATAATTTAAAGGTCACCAAAACAAAAATATGTATATAATATTAACCAAAACATAATTTAAAGGTCACCAAAACAAAAAACATATGTACCAAAAAATATACTAAAGAAGTAACCAAACAGTTATATGATAGTAACCAAACTATGTTTTAATGGTAACCAACACATAAATAACATGTATACCAAACCCAGTTTAGTCAACCAATGTATACTAAGCAATTACATTGGAACCAAAACAACATATAAAAGTAACCAAAATCTCAATTGAGGGGAAAAAAATGGTATCCAAATCATAAGCCAACAACAACAAAAAAAATATACTAATGATGTAACCAAACAGTTATATGTTAGTAACCAAACAGTTATATGTTAGTAACCAAAATATATATTAATGGTAATCAATACATAAACAACATATAGACCAAACACAGTTTAGTCAACCCATATATACTAGGCAAATACATGGTAACCAGAACAACAAAAAACAGTAACCAAAATCCCAACTCAAAGAAACAAAAATAGAATCCAAATCAAAAACTAACAATAACCAAAAACATACTAAAGAAGTAACCAAATGTTTATACGATAGTAACCAAAACATGTTTTAATGGTAACTAATACATAAACAACATGTACACCAAAACCAGTTTAGTCAACCATGTATACTAAGAAAATACATGGTAACCATAACAACATAAAAAAGCAACCAAAATACGAAATCAAGGTAACAAAAATGATATCCGAATCACAAGGTAACAGTAACAAAAACAATATGCAGAAGTAACCAAATAGTTATATGATAGTAACAATAACAAAATTTAAATTAGCACACCTTTAAAATTTTTTGGGTTGGAAATATCTTACGGCTATGAACTTGAGTTTCTGTCTTAACTACATGAACATCAAAATCGTAATCCAACCGCATAAAACCCAAACAAATTTCTTCAAGTCCTTAATAGAATCACCTCTCGCGATTCTTTTTCCTCTTTCCATCCTTCTTCCTTGTATCAACCATTCTATACAAAGCATAAAAATAACACAAACCCAAACAATCAATACCCCATTCTGTTAGAAACATAGCGTATATATATGATCATATTGACAATTAATTAGTAGAATGAGAATTAACAGAAATTAGAAACAGACCTTAGAGAGAAAAACCAGAATCCTTTTAGTTGTGAGAGAGTTGGAGAGAGAAAGTCACGTATTCGACTGTCAAAGTTGGAGAGAGAAAGTCACGTATTAGCCTGAAAACATAGCCTGAAAGTCACGTATTTAATTTTCTGTCAGAGTTGAGAGACTATGGTGTTGCGGCGGCGGCGGCGGAAGAGTACGACGATGAGTGGTTTCGAGAGGAGAAGGAGAAGTAGTAAGGGAGAAGAGAGAGAAATAGTAAAGAGAGAGAGACCGAAGGAAGATGGAAACTAATTTGCTATGTCAGCCCATTAATATTAATCCCTTAATTTAAGGACTTTTAATTTTATTAGTATTGAAAATAAAAATGATGAAGTGTCATATTTTTGTAATTATTTTATGAATGTATGATTTTTGTAATTACTTTTAAAAATATACTATAATATGTAATTGTTCCTAATAATTACTCCATGAAAGGGCCTGCAAATATTTTTTTGAACTAATTTGAGCACACTCACACATCTTGTCTTGGCATACCAAGGTTCGAACTCCCAAGCTCCTCATGGTTAACATGGATTGAATAATATCAATCGGCCCAAAGACATTCGGACAGGCCTGCAAATATTTTCACATTATTTTGAAAGCATTCAAATTTTGAAATCGAAAGTTTATTTAAAAAATATTGTAAAATTAATATCCTCTAACTTTGCCATTTATATTATATCTACTTAATTTTTGAAAAGAAAAATAACTTTTATGTTAAGACTAAAAATAAAACTCAATTCTGACAATTTTACTTGGACCAAAGTTTTATATATTTCTTTATAACAGACATGTAAACTTATGGTATCTAATAATTATCAATGAGATCTTAACTTAGTAGTTAAAACTCAGATGTTGTAACATTTATATTGTGTTTGGATTGAAGAAATAGAATGTAAATTGGAATGATTCATTCTATTCTAGTTGAAATGAGTTATTCTATATATTCTCCCTCCCCCCAAGAGTCAAGACCCTCATGGCTCAATGATAAAAAAAATTATTCAGAAAGTTTTGGGTATGAAATCTGGGGTAAGAATATTAAATTTCAGTCGAAAATAGCAACAAAAAAAAAATGGTTCAATCCATTCTAATCGCAATCAAATATAATTTTTTTTCATTCTATAGGAATGAGTCATTCCATTCTCACTTTTATTACTTCAATCCAAACATAAGATTAGGTCTTAAGCTGTTTGATTTTAGTCGTATGAGTTTTTTTTATTATTATAGAAAGTGTATTTTTTTTCTTTTTATGTGAAATGTATTTTTTTTTGATTAATTATTTATATTGTAATATAGTGACTTGTAATTGATTAGATTGTATTGTACACCCAAAATGAGGCTTTATAAAAATATTATTAGACTATGATATTACTTTTTCCTTTTTAATATTTTTTATCTCCGTTACACTTATTTTTAAATTTTTTTAAATACTCATTAGCGACATAAAAATTATATTTAATAATAAAATAAAATTTGTCAAAAATAATTAACGATAAAATAATTATCACACAAAAATATGTTGATGAAAGTATCACTAAAATTATTATTTTTTGTTAAATATATATTGGAAGAAATCGAAAAGTACGTGTAACGGAAGGAATCCCAAACTTTGATGATCAGTATAATTGATTTTGATTTATTTTTTGACTTTCATGGTGTAGTAGGCTATTCAAAATTCTAACATAGCTGGTGGTGCCCCCAAGAAATTAATTGACTGAATACTCAAATAAATTCGGTTATTCGATTTTAGTCTTTTTAGGGGGATATTTTTTTTCTGACATTCTAGTGATATTATTTTTTTATTTTATTTTTTTAATTTTTTTTGTAGTATCTTTCAAAAAATATATAATATTTATTCTAACTGAAATTTTTATAAAAAATACTCCCTCCGTTCCTTAATATAGATCGTTTTAGAGTTGTGCACAAGTATTAAAGAAATAATTGTATAACATTAAATATACTATCAATTGTCTATATTGCCCTTATATTGGAAGAATAGAGTATTATTTATTGGGTAAAAAATAGTGAGAAAACCAAAGTTATATTTATTACTTGGGGTAATATTGAAAACTAAACAATTAATGCTTACTTGAAATTCTCAAACGACTTATATTTAGGAACAAAAATATTTCTCTAAAATGACTTATATTAAGGAACGAAAGGAGTAGTGTTTTAGGTGTACTTTGGATATATACAAGAAACTTGAGAAGTACTACAAAAAAAAAAAACCAAAAAAGAAAGAGAAAAAAAAAGATAGCTAGAAATGTCAGCAAACAATGTTCCGTAGGACTCATATATTTAATAGGCTTAAATATGAATTAGTACCCTAAATTATAGGCCATATTCCACTTCGGTGATCCACTTTTCAATTTTGTCAATTAAGTGATTAAACTATCAATTTTTTTCAATTTTTTCAATTGAGGCTGCCACATCAGAAATTGTTGACGTGACTATCTTAGTTGAACACATCTCAGCTGATCTGTATTAAAAAAATAGTTTCTGAAATTGTGATAAAACATATTTACTATATTAAAGGGTAAAATGGTCACACCCTATTCACTTAATACATCAAAACTAATTAAAACTTCCAAACAATCAGAAATTGATCAAAACAATAAAATTTAAAACCTTTAAAAATCGATCAAAAACACCTCTCAGCCAAATATTGAAGATCAAGATCTGCAACCAAAAATCATTAAATCAATCATACAATACAAAAAAATTCTTCCATCTCATGTTCTTCGTACCACTTCGAATGAACTTATAATTTATCAAATATCAAAAATTCCAACAGTCACAAAAGCACCAGCCCAAAATTCAAACTGCACTAAAAAAATCAAACATTTCCAACTAATTTATCACTAATAAAAAACTTAAAAAGCAAACAAATTTATAACTAAAACTCTAGAACTAAGAACACAAGCCATTTAATTTCCTCATCGGAGTTCTGTACCGGAATATAAACAAGAGCCATTCGATTTCCGGCAAGCAATGCCTTTTCCGATTTGCCGATCGAACTTACAACGGAATTAAAGAGCGATTCATACTATTCAGATCCAGTTCGAACCTCCAGATCTGTACCGATTCCAACTCACCCCTTTCTCTCTTCTCCGACCACAAAAATCCCCATCATCGATTCATACTATTCAGATCCAGAGATGACTGAGTTACCGGAAGGATTTGAAGAGCGAACCAGAGGACGTGGGTTGGTTTACACGAGTTGGGTGCCTCAAACCAAGATATGAGTCATGACTCGGTGGGTGGGTTATTGCCACTTTTGGCGGATCAGGAGCTGGTCGCTAAGCTGGTGGAGGAAAAGAAACGAGGGTATGCAGACCTCTCCTTTAAAGCTGAAGATAAATTTGGGAAGAGACGAACAGTACTCTGAATGAAGATGGGAGAAAATGCTTCATATTCGTGAGATTTACCCAACAAGAATCAATTGATAAAGAGATTGTTTTATAATGGATACAAATCGTTAATGTTAATGTTAATTTGTTAATAGTCTTTTAATTTGTTAATATTAATTTGTTGTTTGACCATTTTGCCCCTTATTAAATTAAATTTGTTTATTTTATGATTAAAAAACTAATTTTTTTGCCACATCAGCTTCTTAAGGCCCTATTATTAATTAATCACGATTTACCGGCGTTTCGACGCGTATTCAATTGTTGCGATTGAAAAAATTAATAGTTTAATCATCCGATTGACAAAATTAAAAAGTGGATCACCGAAGTGAAATATGATATACAGTTTAAGATACTAATTCATATTTAAGCCTATTTAATAACACAAAAAAATTTATCATAAATAATTGAGTAGTACGGCAAAAGGGAATTCACTTATGAATTATGATGTCAAATCAAATTGAGGAAAGATATGGCTTAAAGAATTACCCGTGTCATACTAGTGTTGTAAAAACATTAAACTTGCAAGGTAATAACTCAGTTTTATATCAAAAGATATGATAAAAATTTATCTGTTTATATAAAGAATTAAATTACTAATAATAATATCTTCAGTCATGATTTTTTACATGGACTTGTGGTTAGGGGTGGGCATAATTTTTGATTTTTCAAACCGAACCGACCGGTTCGGTACAAAAATAACCGATTCGGTTTCGGTACAAAAAATCGGTATATACCAGTTTTTTAATACCAAATCGATAAATCGGTTCGGTATACCGGTATCGGTATCGATACTGAAATTTGACTAATTTCAATATCGATAGTTCGGGCCGGTATTTACCGGTTGTACATCTCTACTTGCGGTAAATTAAGATAACTCAAAAATTATTAAATTTTAATTTAAGATCTAATTAAATTTTATTTCGAACTTGAGATTTGAGGTGTATCCTTTGATGCAACAAGGACTAGTGGCTTAGGTGACCTTATCAACCAACACGAAAAATGTGAGATTTGAAGGGCACCTCATGTGACTTGGTTTGATTTTGTGGCACCATCATCAAGATTTGGTTGATTTTCACGCATGAAATCATTAATCATGCCTAAACCAGGTGAAACAAAGAAAATCAGCATGAAAAATGTGGTAACTTGAAGGACTTGATTGGGCAAAATAGTAAGGCGGCTGGCTGGCTGCGTTTGAACTTTGAATGAAGGGAAAGAAATTGAAAAAAATAAAAAAATAAAGTTTATTTTGACCGACTCGTTCACGTTCATTCGATCTATTCTTAAAGATTATGTGATTGCACTGGTCTTTGATGTTGAATTTATCGACGTGTTTAATTAGGTATCATGAAAAAATATATTTTCCATCATTAACTATTTTCTTGTAATAAAATTATAAAGAAAATTATAAAATCTTTTTTTTTGAGATCATAAGAAAATTAAGAAATAAAAAATGAGCTTAATAAGTTTCTTTTTTTATTTCTAATTGTACTTAACATTAAGGCTGTAAAATGAACAAACAGTTCGGGCTCGATTCGTACTCGTTCGATTAAAAGTTCGATTCGAGCTCGACTCGAAATATAAATGAGTCAAATATGAGCATATTTTAAAGTTCGATAAATTACTCGAACCTCCTTAAATTATAATTTTCTATTAATACTCAGATCATATTCGTTGAAAAAGTCCAAACTGATCGGGTTCGATTCGGAATCGTGTTCGACTCGGTAGCTAAATGAGCTTCAATCAAACCTTATTTTATACTCAATAAATTTTATGAACCTAATCTGAACAACTCAATACTCGGATCGACTCGATTCGTTTACACCCTTACTTAACATTAGCATAAGAAAACAAATTTGGATATTCATATTCATAAGCAATAACACTTTCTTAAATAAACTTAGAAATAGAATTAAGGAAAAATAATTCCTCCCAAGGAAATTAATTCCCACCACCAAGGTGTATAAAGGAAGGAAAAGAAAATATTAAAAGAAATCCGTGATAGCAATGTGAAGTAAGATATAGAGTAGATTTTCTTGATCAACTCGTATTTGGTTAGATATCAAATCATTTGAAATTTATTTACTTTACTTTCTAATTTTTATACTTATAAACATTTATTTGAGTTGACGTTGGATCCTAAATTTATTTAAGTTTAATCTTCTTTCAAATTTAATACTCCGTCGGTTCTAAAATTAAAATTTTAATTTAATTTTTAATGTCAAACGACGACATATTAAATTTTAAATTAATATAAATATATTTAATTTTAGTTAATACCAGTATTATAATTGTATAGTCCTCCCTCCGTCCAAATTTACTTGTCATAATTTCTTTTTTTAGTATGTCCAAATCTATTTGTCCTCTTTTCTTTTTAATACTATTATTTATCTTACTTTTCCTATATTACCCTCATTTAACTTATTTTTTTTTAAAATTAAAAACAATATTGACATACATTGAAAAAAGTAATACTATTAACTTCGACATAAGAAACATAACCACACTCTCTTTCCCCCTCTTTCTTTATATTTTTATTATTTCATGAAAGAGTTAGGAGATTAAATATAACAAGGAGATTAAATATAACAAAATACATGATACTAGAAAACTTAAATGGGTAAGAGCATATTCAACAACCTCTTCAACCACTTTGAGATACTCAAATAGGTGAGCCACATTAGAAAATTTATTTCTACCAGCCTCTTCAACTTTAGTCATCAAATCTGCAATCTCATTCTCTCTGTTCAAAACATTTATGAAATGCTAAAAATATTTATTTTGCTTGATGGGTTTGATGTACAACTCATTGAATTGAAGAGACTGATGAGACACAAAATATGAAAACCAAATAAGCGTGTACTTTCAAATAATTTTCTTTTCTTAATAAGCGTGTATTTTCAAACTAGAACAAGTAATACATTTATTTTCCGACTTTTTAGATGAAAACTCCCCTAGCCTATTTCATTCCTCCCTTTAATCCTTGTAAACATTCATCGTAATTAGAGGTGAGCATAGTGCGGTTTGAAATCCAAACCGTACACGAAATCGCTTAAGTGCGGTTTGACAAATCTAAAATCGCACATGAAATCGTTTGTGATTGATGCGATTTGGTTTTGAATCGTGCGGTGCGGTTTCATTTGATGCGGTTTCGGTTCCAAAACCAATTGAAACAACAAAATTTTATGCAATTTAAATTAACAATTTAACATCACACAATATTAAAGTTGTAAAAGAGATAAATGTATGAGATTTGTATGGTGATGGTAATCATGTCGATCGATATCATTCAAATTCAGAATTAGTAGCTTAATTTTTATGGGAGGTTCATCACACAAGGTTAATTGAAATATCTCTTCTGTAATATAATTGTATAATTAATTAATTTTTATAATGCGATTTAATTTCGATTTTATGCGTGCGATTTTAATTTCAATTTAATTTCGTACTCAACCCTAATCTTAATGAATAAATTAAAATCAATCTAAACGAGTACCTCTTGCCGCGACCGGTACCACTCTTTTCCAACGAAATCTAGTTGATATACTCGTCAAAATCCTGAGGCTGATCAGGTCAATCATTTTGTGTGACATAAAAGTCATACATCTCCATTTAGGCTGAGGAAATTATACTCAAAAGTGGCCCACATTGAGTTTGTCTAAAGACTCGACCTCTATTTCCTTACATTTTCATCCCACTTTCAACATAGGTATGTCCTAATTTGAAAGAAGAACATATCCCAATTTTTGTGAAAGGAAGTGATTTGTTTCAGATTTTTATTAAGATACCACAATTAATGAGTTAGAGTCTCATATTGAATAAATAATAAATACTAATTAATATACATGAATGAATCAAGATTTAAAGGGTGTTTGATAAAAATTGAATGAATTTGAATCTGAATGAGTTTAATTTGAATCTGAATGAAAAAATCTGTTTAATAATTGACATGTCTGAAATATCTGAATGACAAAATTTTATTATTTTACTCCTTTGAAAAAAATTCAAAAATATTGTAAATTTATTTAATATTACTTAATATAATAGTTAGTATATATTTTTAATTTTTAATTTTTTTAATTTTTTTTTACTTCATTCAGCTGGTCATTCAGTCATTCAATTAAAAAAAATCTGACTTGGCCATTCAGCTCGTCCATCTTACCGATTCAAAAATTCGCATCAAAACAAACGACACCAATTGATTCAAATTTCATTCAATCATTCAAATTCATTCAAATTTAAAACAAACACTTCCTTAATGATTCAAACTTATGAGTTAAGTTGGGTTCTAAAAATAATTCTACAGATACAACTATATATAAAAAGTTGTGCACAAACATTATTAAAAAATATATGAAGTAGTTCCAAATATGCGTGTTATTGCGTTGTATATGCGCTCAACAGTTGGTATCAGACTTCAGACGTAATGGCTTAAACTTGATTCCCCGGTTCTCCCCTAATAATATTTATACCGTGCTACCTCTCTGATAAAGACTTTAATTTTTTTATATTTAATTATTGTAATAGAAACAAAATAAATATATCAATTATGTTTTGGTCGGATCCGATCAATTAGGGTGAAGTTGACATTAATTTCGTCGTAATAAGTTTTATAACTTTTTTATTATATTGGTTATAGAAAATATTATATTAATAAGTTATATAATTTTTTTATTGCATCGATTAATATAATATTTTTATAAGCAATACAAACAAATATTACTGTATATATAAACTTATTAGGGTAAAATTGGTATCAATTTCATTGGTTTTAATTATTTGGACTATATCTCATATCTTAATGATTTTTGTACGTGGTTGACTAAGGCTGCCCATAAGGTATTAAAAGTAACCTGGGAGACAAATAGCCAAGACTTGGTCATTATTTCTTTTCATTTTTGGATCAGACTAGTATCCAGATCTTATCAAATCAAATCTAACCTAGATATTCTTGAAGACCTGATTAAGGAAAGTGTAGGTCAAATGAGATCCATATTTTGCTGTCATAGGGTCCCAAACTTCCTTATCAAGTCAATAAATAACCATCTCTCATTAACAATAATAAATACTTAAAAGTATTACATAAAAATTATAAAATTCAAGTGAAATGGGGTCACTTAGTAATTTAAATAAATATAAGCAAAGGACTTTCTATCTATTTTATAAATCTAAGCAATATATATATATATATATATATATATATATATATATAAATTGATCGGTCCCACTCTAGGACCGATAAAAAACTTAATTAAATTTTTACTTTTTTTTTTTACTTTTTTTTAAAATAACTAATTTTTTTTATAAATATTTTATGGAACTGAAATTTTTTTATAATACAATGTTTTGGGTGTGATTTGGATACCTATACTAAAAATGTATGTACATGTACCTGCAAGATATCGCATATACATATTTTGTTATATGTATCTAAATCACACCCAAAACACTGTATTATGTAAAAAATTAAGTTCCATAATTATTTATTTATTTATTTATAGTTGTTTTTTAAAAAAAATCAAAAAAAAAGTAAAAAAAAAAAGGTCCGAATTTTGGTTCGGTCTTGAAGTCCGGACCTGATCCGACCTATATATATATATTAATAATATCTCATAAGGAGATCAATTATGAATAAAATAAATTACAAGCATTGAAAATGGTTATGTATAAAAAGTTGCACAAATAAAATAAAAAAGAAAAAGTAGGACCTATAGTTTAAATTTTACACATCATTATTAATAATTTGATATGTATTACATGAATATTCTTACCCGTTTTATACATAAATTTTTTGTATATAATTTGTGTTGATAAAATTCTACCAAATGAGCAAATGATTGGCGGGGATATGGGGCATGGGGTTTTAAATTCTAAATGTCCATATATTAATTACTATCTACTCCAAACAAACAGTGGGACACTAATTTAAATCCTGACTTCCTATACTATGGAATGAAATAAAGAGTAATGATATTTTTGTCGTTGCATATGATTTTCAATGCAATGTGTGCAATAAATATGTAAGACCCCGAATTTTATGAAATAAAAGTATTCAATTTTTTTTATAATTACAATTCAGTAAATGATTAAATTGATAAAAGTTAAAGTTAAGGATGATATATAAAATTTTTCAAAATATGCAAGTGGTTATAAAATATTCATTGTTGTCGGAGAATATTCGTTTGGTCGTGGAATATTCTTTTTTATCGGAATATCCGCATAACCATGGCAGCCATCATTTATGGGCCCCATAACGGAATAACCGCTTGATGAAGAAAATGACAAGTTTGAGTTTTTACCGCTAACACTTTTGTTGGAATACACTCGTGGTTAAAATACAATAATACGCGTTGTTGCACAAAAGAAGACACTACGGTATTACACAGATATTTTTAAATTATTGATTCTTACGTAAAGAAGGCTTTACTCATTAATTTGTTACAATAATTATTGTTCAATATTTTATTTTATTGATTCAATAATTGTTTGCGTTGATATTTTATATTATTGTTGTTCAATAATTGTCATCAAGACAAGATTTTCTATTATCGGATCAATAATTCAAATTATTTGAATAATATTATCGATAAACATTATTGGCAATGTCTAGAAAGTTACATCTAAGGAGAGGTTTGGTCACCTAATCAAGCGCCAAGAAGGAGAAATCCTTATTGGAAGCCCCTCTATCTTGGGGAACGGCTTGGTTGTCAATCTCGTGAGTCATGTATATATTATTTGTGAATAATTAATTATTGATTATTATGATAAAAAAAAAATATTTATTGTGGATATAGATGGAGAAAATTTTTAATGTGACAACTATTGAAAATTAATATTTTATCTTTTTCTCGATAAAATAATTCATTTAAATATATTATTTTAATAATATATTATTAATTGGTAATATTTTTACAATGAATGTAGGATATATGAGTATATGAGGAGGAAGAGTATTTTTGTGGCATTAAATATTTAACATATGTTTTGGGTGTCGGTGGACACAATTCTTGATTTAAAATTGATTATGTATCGTAAAATCGCTTCGTTTGTTGATTTCGGTCAATTTCGCTTTGGAATTTGGAAAAATTTTCTTCTGCAAAGTTGTAGAGAATGGAATTTTCCATGAAAAATTGCGAGTTTCGAATTTTTCTGATAAACGGTCTATTTTCTATGAATTATTGAAGTTTCAGAAAATAAAATGATTTTTATTAAATTATATGGTGGGACCCACTTTAGTTGGTGTTAATAACATGTGGGCTGCTATATTTTTTCAGAATTGGCATGCTTGGATGGCTGGTCTTGGATGGTTGGTGTGTAGAAAAGAAAAATAATATTTTATTATTTTAGTCTCCTTTGACGTTCTAGTATTTTCCTATAAATAGAAGCTTAAGTTAAAATTGAAAATCACACCAGAAACTGAAGTTTTCTCTCTATTTCTCTCTCTATATTATCAAGTGTATTCTTGTATCTTGAGTGTTGCTATACAAAGATAAGTTCGTTAAATTCGGCAAATTAAATCGAAATCTTCTTTCTTTTGAGGTAAGTGGATTTTAAGGGTTGTTGTGTTTTCAGTGTTTCAGTAACTTTTAGACCTTCAAAAATTCTGGAAAAATTTGAAATGATAATTTGATGAGTTTTGTTGATTTTGTCCAAAAATGACGATTTTTGGATGTATAAGTTAAGAGTTATGAATTTTACGGGAAAAGACTATTTTAAAAGTAACCGCTTATAACTCCTTGTGATTAACTCCAAAATTGATGAAATTTTTATTGGGAGTACATATATATAACATGAGTATATTCTGTAAATTTCGGAATTTTTGAATAAAAGTAAAATTTATGATAAATGTTTTAATATTCGACGGTTTTGGCCATATGAAAAATAGTAAATGAATTTTAAAAATTCTGAGAAAAATATATGTTCAATATGAGACTATATTCTGCTAAATCTCAGAAAAGAAATATTTTTGGAATTGATTTGGTATTTTTCATGAAAATGGACTAGTTATGAGTAAATGAATTAAATATGTTATGTGAAGTAAGAAAATTGAAAAATAAGATTTTATGGCTTGAGAATCCTATATGAGGTATATGCAGATTTTTGATGAGAGTTTTGGTTATTGGTGATGAAATCTTATGAGTTTGGCATTTTAGAATGATTAAATACATTATTTAGTAAAGTGTAAACAATTAAAATAAATTGTTTATAAGCTTAAAAAAATATTATTCTTTCAATATCATTATACCTAAATATTGGTATGGATTTTATTGTGGAATTTCTACCTTTTTGAGTCGAGTTTACTATTCATGAGATACTATTCACGAGTTCTACTATTCATGAAAGTTAGTTATTATTCACGGTTATTATTCATGAGTTCTTATTCATGACAAAATTGGTTTCTTTTTCTAACCAAATTATAGTTGATTTATGAATATTACTCTGGAGATTAAAACTATATATTGATTATATTGATTTTATTATCATATATAATATTTTTATAATCCTGGTGATGAAATTTTTCTTTGACTTGAGTGTAAAGATGGGTAGATTATTGGTATGATCGTGACTATGAGTTCTCTTTGGCCAGAAGTGCAAAGTTGAATCATTGATTGGTATGATCATGACCATTGAATTTACAATTGAATATTTTTAGCTTAAGGCAAAGGTGAATTGATCAACATGGTTATAATTATTGTTATATAACTTCGAAATGATTATGTATTTCTTTGAGATAAAGATGAACAGTGTTGAGGTGAATATGACTTGTTGATGAATATCTTTAGCACAGTAGTGTAAAGATGAATTGTTGATGAATATCTTTAACTCAGTAGTGCAAAGATGAATTATTGATGAATATCTTAAATTGTAGTCAGCAAAGATGAATTATTGATGAATATCTTAGCTTTAGTGAGTGCGTAGATGAGTTATTGATGAATATCTTTGGTCCAGAGTGCAAGAAGATGACTGTTGTTGAATATCTTTGGTAGTAGTGCAAAGATGACTTATTGTTGAATATCTTTGGCATGTAGTGCAAAGATGAACTGATGATGAATATCTTTCACCAGAGGCAAAAAAGATGAATCTGTTGATGAATATCTTTGGCCCGTAGTGCAAAGATGAATTTATTAGTATGATTATGAATGAACCGTGATTTGGTATAACCATGATCTTTGATATTTCAGGTAAAGACAAGTGATGAAAATTATCTTCGTCCTGAATGAGAAAAGAAATTTAGAACAACAATTACGATTATGAGTTATACATGTGATTGTGGACAGGAATTGTTGATTGATGTTACAGGGATAAAATATTATTGGTGGACTTTTAACATGGAGAAGATAATAGACTTTATAGTCTATTTGACTCTTCTAATGGATTGCTTTCGTTCACCGCAACTATGGTTGAAATTTTTATCATCTACCATATGTTCTAAATCTCCGATTTATTATTGATGAAGGCTATTGATAATTTAATTATCTTTAGTCATGATATTTTTTTATCGAGCTAGTTGTGTTTCACCCTTTTTGCTTCACAATTCCTTTCGTGTAATAAAAGTGTAAATGGGACAAGCGGGAATAACAGGGGAATAGAATCGGTGGTGGTCTATAGATGTTGAGGTGAGGTGAATTCAACTTTGGAAGGGTGTTTTGTCACTATTATACAAGATGTTTAATGACATACAACCTCGAGTCATCATAAAGATTGTGGTTGTGCTCATCCACTTGCGAGTATATCTACCAAAGACTATCTATATGATCTTGGAGTCTATTTGAAATATAACTCTCAATTAGAGATGAGAGAGATAATAATATGTCAAGAGAAAACTCACCATCGGGAAGAATATGATAGTAATCTTCTCATTTTTCTTCTAGGGTCTATTAGGTCAACCAAGGATAATTATGTGGCCATATGATATCTATAATAACCTGCAGACGCATGGCCTCCCATGTATACGAAGGTTTCTTGAACACTTCCCAAAGATTTTAGTTTCTAAAATGCTTTTGACTATACCTTTATGTAAGGTGTCATCTTTGTGAGGTGTTGTCCACTTGTTGGGACATGTGTCACATTTGGTATATATTAGTATCCAAACTCACAGTATATGTGTTGTTGTATTTTGCACGACAATTGTTGTAATAAAGTTGTAGTTGTATTCTGTACCATGTATTTGGCGACTCAGAATGAGTTGGATTGAATGGACCTATTTTGGGGTCGTTACAAAATATTTGTATCATGACTTGTTTATATTAGTTGAAACATTATTTAAATTAGTGTTTCCGTGCGGTTAAAAAACTTTAATGAAAATTAGGGATTAATAAGGAGTGGGAAAGAAAAATTAATAAGAGAGAATAAAAGAAGATAGAAACAATTTTTAAATAATGACACAATTATTAAGATAGACGGTAAATTTCTCTGTTTTCTCTTAATAATACAAGAAATATATGTAACGCTACTCAATACTAATATTATTCAGTGCTATATTAATCACTTGACATAAAGATTTTTAATTAAATATCTTAGCCCCTTATCTTATTTTTTTGGCATTTAGGTTCTCACTACTCCATCTGATTTGTTGCTTACTCAAATGCGCTATATCACTGATCTTCTTGTCTGGACAAAAATATTTGGTGCTAAATCTGTTGCTACACCACTTGTTACAGATGGAAATCTCACACTTCATTCAGGTACAACTCTAACTGACTGCACCGAAATATAGAACAATTATTGACAGTCTAAGTATCTTTGCCTCACTCGCCTAAACATAGCATATGCTGTTAACAAGTTTTCCCAATTCATGCATCGCCCGACGTCTGAACATTGGAATGCTGCAAAACGAATGCTTCGATATTTGTGTGGCACATTGACTCATGAATTATTTCTTCCTAAGGCAAATTCACTTTCTCTTCATGCCATCTTAGATGCAGATTGGGCTGACAACAAAGACAACTATACCTCTACGAGTGCCTATATATATTGTCTATCTTGGTCGTCATCCTATTTCTTGGTCATCCAAGAAACAACGTACTGTTGCTAGGTCATCCACAAAAGCTGAGTATCGATCAGTTGCCGCTACTACTTCATAAATCAATTGGATTTATTCTCTTCTCACAGAGCTTGGTGTCACTCTGTCTACACCGCCTGTTATATATTATGACAATGTTGGTGCCACTTATCTCCATTCTAATCCTGTCTTTCATTCGCGCATGAAACATGGCAATTGACTATCACTTTATTCGAGATCAAGTTTAATCAGGTGCTCTTCGTGTCAGTCATGTTTCCTCAGCAGATGAACTTGCCGACACTCTTACCAAACCGCTTACACGAGGCCGCTTCCAAGAATTAAGGGTCAAGATTGGCGTCTCCTCTGGAACTCCATCTTGAGGGGGCATATTAGAGAATTAAATACAATAGATTTTATTTATAATTTTAAATTCTTGTAATATCGACCTTGTAATTAGTTGTAATCCCCTAATTCTTGCAATTAATTGTAATATCTTTATAATTAGTTGTAATCCCTTAATTTTGGGATAGTTTCCTATTTAAGTATTTGGACAATACTCTATATATTCATTCTTAATCCAAAAAAAAGTTAAATCATTGTTTCTCAATATTTATCTCTATTTTCTACTGTTGGTTGGGGGTGGTGCTAGTTTAAGAATATTGGTCTAAACCCAAGTTCAAAATAAAGTTCAATTCAATAATAAAAATATAAACTGGGTCATCTTTTCTCATTATAGATGCGATATTCAAAAATCAAAAACAAGTTATTAATATATATATATAAATTATTTTCTTGAATCTTGATAGTAAATCTAAGACTTACATAAATTACAATCTAAATCACATATTTCGATATAAAACTGAGATACCACCTGTACATATAATTTCACTTTGAAAATCATAAAGAGATTTGATTGAAAATGACAACAAAAATTCTTATATATGACATAGCTTAATTAAATCCGAGTTCCGACTGTTTAATTAAAACCATCTTAATTATATGTATTGAAGGTTCATGTTTAATTGTATTTTAATGTATCTTAACAACCTACCTATTAATGCATCTTAACAACGCACATCTTAATATTAAAATGTCATTTGAATAATTTAGACTCATATTTGTATCTTAACTATTGAGAGGATCTTAATACAAAATTGTGAACTCTTAAGATACATTAAGAGGTTGACTGTTAAGATGCATTAAGATACAATCAAACAGACATACTATATGCTCACTGTACAATTAGTACTAAATCCTTCATAGAAAAATTATTTTAAGATAATAAAAAAAGAGTTAAAAGTTTATTAATTGTGTAATTTTTCTTCTTCTTTTTTCTATAACATATTAATGGATGTATGTAGCTAAATAAAATATCCTACTTTCAGAATTATTTAAAATTATGAGTATTATTTCTTGGTCATTAAAATGACTACACAAACGTAGAAGAGCTAAAGTGCAAAGTTATGAAATGATGAAATTAGATGCTTTTTATATGGAATTCTAAATGCATGTGTTACTGATTACTCAACAATTAACGGGACATTTTCTTCATATTATCTTTAGGTGCATGGTATTATATTCTGACATTTATAAATCGGTAAAAGTTATATTGTTAGAATACTCTATATATTATATTATTGTTAGACTATTTTGTATATTTTATACTCCTATTAGATATACTTACTAAGGGGAATAGTTAGTATAAAGTTAATTTTGATTAATTGGTCAATATAATGTTGATACGCAGACCGAGATGTGATATCTTTCCGTGTCAGCACTGTATTAATCAATTATCCAACTTACCATGAACTTAACTTCATTATAACTGAATCCCTTACTAAGTTGTGTGGTGTCGAAGTTGAGTATATAAATGCAATTATCTTTTGTATGTATATACATACCATTCAATATAATTCTGATTTTATAATTTATCCGTATAAATATTTAGCATGACATGTAGATCTTGGTCTTCTACGATTTTCTTAATGAAATTTGTGTTGGAAATATTCGACCCATATATACTTATTTGAAATTACATCTTGATTCAAAAAGTTAACTTATTAAGTATATAGTCCATATATATGTTCTCTTTTTTCTTGTGTTTCGATGTTAAACTTTACTATCATGCAATATTTCAACAATCTCCTTCCTTAGCGCGTGATCTCTCCATCAACATCGATACCAAATTAAACTCTCTCTTGAACTTTAACATTAATACTCTTTTGAGACGAGCCACCTTCTTCATTATATCTTGTTTGATCCACCAAGTCTATGTCAGACCCATCAAGTCTTCTTATCCGACATGCTTATATATCTCTCAATTAATATCTTCCGTTTGATCCACCAAGAGCATGTTCGAGAATAGTCCAACACTTGATCAAATAGTACATAATTTACCCAACATCTATAATTTATTGAGCCTAGCTCATCACGTCTCTTAACTAACGAGCCCACATACACTCTTCACCATCTCTTGTCAAGAGCCAACCAAAAGACTTTGCGAGAAGAGTCTATTTAAATTACTTTCGTCAAGCATACTCAATTCAAACTATACCCATGCCCCAAGTCCATAGTCATGACTCTGATACCAGTTGTTAATAATATTCGACCCATATATATATATGTTTATCAAATCACAACTTGATCTAAAAATTTAACCTAGTAGGAATTTGGTTCATTAGAGCAAGATAACTCAACAATTTAATATAATTATAGAATTAAAATTCATACAGTACCAAAAGTATATATACAAGCGTTATTATAATCATGATATCTCATTAATAAAGTACTTATAATATTGTATATTATTATTTTTATTTTAATGACATGTCATGATTCTAACAATGTTCGTATATATAGTGTCAGTATATTAAATTTTAACTCATATTATATTGCCAAAAGATGCAAAAGAAAAAAATTTACTTATGCTCCTTTTTTTTCTTTCTAAATATCCTATTTCTAAAAATTAGCATCCTATTGCTCATGATTCTGAATGAGAGTTCTTTATTTATTAATTTATTTTTATAATAATTTTTTTACTAATTTAATTTTAATAAGTTCTGAAAAGTAATCTCATAATTTTAATCACTAGAACAAAAAGAATTTTAAACATTTTATGTAGCATGAAATTGTTGCAAGTATCTCAATTGTCAAACAATACTTTGTGAATTAGATTACTCATAAGATATGCTTCCTGTTAGGGAACTACATTACCCCTCAAATTATTAGTACTTTTTTCCTTAATTCCCTTTGATCTCTTTTATTTATTTATTTTTATATCTCAACCAGAAAAGGAAAAGTTTAAAAGGTCTAAAAGCAAAGGACAAAACAGTAAAAACAAAAAAGTAAAATTAAAAAACTGTAAAGTAAATGATGAGTCTTTTTATTCTTTTAGAGGTTGAGAGAGAATTGAACTTAGAAATTGCCGAGGAATGGAAGAGGCAAGAAAATACCAGAGAATTGTTGATGTTGGCACATCATAACCTGTTCGGGTTAAAATATAAATTTGACTTATAAGTTGTTAAAACGTTTGATATCAATTTCATTTATAAGTCAGAAATTAAGTTAAAACAAGTTATGAAGTTGTTTGACTCATAATGACTTATAAGTTAAAATTAAATGTAAATATTATTAAAAAAAGGACATTGATAAAAAGAGTGGTAAAATAGAAGAGGGGCAAAATAGATATTACATTTGGTCAAACTGACTTATTTTAAAATGACTTATAAGTCATTTTTAAATAAGTTACAAATACTTGCTCTTTTTTTTTTACTTAAAAATTAACTTATAAGTAAAAAAAAAAAAATTATTACCAAACAGAAAAATAATAACAAATTACTTATAAATTGATATAACCAATTTATAAGTCACTGCCCAACATGCTCTTAGCTTTGCTCCATTGGAGTAATCTGTTCAACAGTTTCAAATTATTTACTCATATTTTAAGCATTATAGATAACTATAATAATCTAATATTTGTTACAAAAAAAATTTCGTAAATATGTTTCTCTAAATTTAAATTTATTGCATTGTAATAGTGTAGGGTCTAAAAAAAATAAATCATATTTATTATTTGCGTCTTATTACATTAGTAACATTATTAAAATAAAATTTATTTTAGTTTAGTTTTTTACCGAAAAATAAACATTAAAATTTAGAATTCATTTATCATTCACCCATATATTTGATAATATATGATGTTATAGATAGAGAGCTCACCCCTTTTTCTGGGTCAAAATATGAAGGATTATTTTTAATAGTATCGATATTTAATCATATTATTGATTATATGCTTGTTTTTTTTTATACCAATTTATAAAGTGTTCATAAATACATTTAGATTTTTAAATACATTTAAGAATTTTATTCGATTATAAATAATTTATTTTAAAACGCAACTTATGTAATTAATAAATATAGTCATACCCTATTATGTTAATATTAAAACTTATCAAAATAATATTAATTATATCTTCTTTAGTTTAAGAAGAAATTAATGCACTTTTTAGAAGCACTAAATTTTAGCTTATTTTCACAAGCTTGTAGACCATAATTTTTTAATTTCTCTTCGGTCCTCATTGTTTTTTTTTTAAATTGTATTTTATAAATTTGATAAGGAATTAGAAAACTTACAAATATCCACCAGAAATTGAAAATTACTAGCCATAGTATTCACACACTTGATGATGGTGATTTGATCATACGGTTCATGTTCATAGATTTGCTTGGTACCCTATTGTCAGTCAGTCTCATGATGAGGTATAAGCACCAAACGGTCGACACGTGGCAGACAAAAATGGGGCCTACAACTCGAGTGTGAATAAAAACTTCTCAGTTTGAAAAAGAAACTTTCTGCTTTTGGACACCTTCTTTGGGGACAGATTCTTCAAACCAAAGATTTAGATCAGAAGGCCCAAATTCGGGGCCCACCCAAGATTTTTTATATATTTCCAAAGGACCCACCAGAGATTTTCAAAATTTGCAGGTGGGTCCCTGGTCCCCCCCACAAGTTTTATACATTTCATGTCTCCATCAGTATAATTCCAAAAGATTGATTCCCAATCCTCTCTGTACATATTTACATGGTCTCTCTCTAGACTACTGTGGTCCCAAAACTTTCCATTTTCGGTCCTCAAATTTCTAATAATTATACTGGGGCCCCTAGGGTTTAATGAACCTGTCTAGCCCAGTCCAGCCAGCCAGAATAACTGTTGTCAGTCAGTAGTAGTAAGAAGCAATTTTGAAAATTGACCAATTTAATTTCTTGTTTAGCTATAATCTCATCACCAGCTTTCACTCTTTCTTAATTGTCAAGTTATATAAAAAATAAACATGTAACAAATTCAACTTGCCTTTCACCTTATCTTTGTAGATCTCATATAATTAATGCATAGATTTGGTTCTCTCTTAATTTTAAAGTTTTTTCTATAAAAGAGTGTAAGAAAACAATTCAGCTAAGCCTTTATTAGTAAATTGATAAAATTCTTAATTGCACCAACTGTAAATCTTTATTAGTTGGTTGATCGATAAGATTGCAATCTCTCTTAAAGACAAGTCTCGCCTAACTTATAATATTTATCCGAGTTAAATGTATTTTGAATCTCTTAAGTTCATTCTTTTTTGTCATTCTAAGGCCGTTTGATGAGGATCCGGTTAACATGAAGTGAAGCTTCACAGAAGTTAAATTTTATATTCAATACAATACTTTGACACATAGATTTTAGGATGATCTTTTCGCCACGCCACAAGATCAGACGGCTATAAAAGTGAACTTATCATGAAATTCACTTCATGCTAACCACTTCCATTTGATGAGGATTATAATTCCAAGTGAAAATGTGACATTTACAAATAGTTCATAGATTAACTAACATGCTAATCATGATATAAAATAATAGTCCGTAATGATATAAGATTAGTACAAATAATCATATCGTATTCATCATTTTTGCGAACAAACGTCACCTAAGAGAAGAGAGACCCTCTAATCGAATATGATATAAGAAATTGAACTTAATTAATTAGTTGCTATACACCAAAAAATACAATCCCAATTAAAAAAAAGAAGTTATTTAGGAATTTAATTTCTAATTAATACAAATGTTTTGAAAGAAATCATTCTAAGTCAGTCTTATAGATTTTCTTTGAAATCCACAATATGCCTCCAAAACAAAATTTGGCCTCATATTGCAAGCAAAGTCCATAAACAATATATTATTAATATAATTGAATAAAGTACTCAACATCAAAATTATATAACTAAAAAAAAATATCAAATCATTAAAACTTTTTCCAAATTCTAGAAAACGTGCATTCTACTTTGAAATAGAATCAATTAAAAAAATTGTCCAACCTTTATTTCTTGGCATTTTCATACTTGCTAGTCTTGACACGTGAATGTTAAGACTGCTATATATATATAAAATGTCAAAATCTTTTAAAGTCCTGTGGTCGTAGTAATGTTAAACGCGAAAATTAAATGATTGGCAAGAAAAATGAAATGACTGTAGAAGTCAAAAAAAAGCATCACATGCATATAATTTTTCATCAAGGGTTAGTGTGACAATTTTCAAGTAAAATATTCAAATTACTAGTATTTGGTAAATACTTTTGGAGGAAGAGATCTCTCAAAATGATGTAATTGATATTCTAAAGGAAGGAAGGAAGATATGGAAAGAATTAGTGAATGGAGAGGTCGAGACAAAAGGTCCCCCAATCCACCTTTAGCATGCAAAGGATGGTGTCAATTAATTAAATTAAATTGTTGGTGGGGTGGGTGGTGGGGTGTGGTGGGGAGGAGGGGGGGTGGAATCTGAACAGTAAAAAGATCATGAAATAAATCTAAACAATATCATGAGGAATATATAATTAGTTAATCACTTTTCAAAGTCAGTCTTGATATTGTGTAGACAAAATGAGATATAGTAATTTACTCTCTCTCTCTCTCTCTCTCTCTCTCTCTCTATATATATATATATATATATATATATATGAAATTAGAGTTGTATTATCTCTTAGAAAAAATTAAAATTATATATAAAGGTAATTGATATTGTTGTATTAGTATTATAGTCTGTGTAAAATTTTTTTTAAATTAAGTATTGTTAGAATAATTACAAAATATTGTTAAATATATATTTATTAAGAATAAAAATAATATTTGATTGTATCTTAATGCATCTTAATAACTCACATATTTGTATTAAGAGATCATCTAAATAGTTAAGATACAAATATGACTCTAAACTATTTAGAGGATCTCTTAATACAAAGATGTGAGTTGTTAATATGTATTAAGAGATAAATTGTTAAGATACACTAAAATGCAATCAACCATCACTAAGAAAAAGTGTCAAAAGAGAATCTAGGGAGAGATCTCACACACATACGAGGGAAAAAAGGTGGAAAAAACACACAATTACACAAACATTTTCCTGCAAATACATAACAGATTGCTTCCCAACTACTTCTCCCCTCAATAAAAATTTAACCTACATATACAATATCAACAACAACAACAACAACAATAATAATAAGAAGCTAGCACGCCTCTCTCTCTCTCCCACCCTCCCTCTCTCACCTCTCTCTCTCCTCTCTCTCTCTCTATATATATTATATATATTGCTATATACATACAGCTAGAGAATTGAAAATAAATCTGAACCATATATTTTCCTGTCTGAGATCAAATGGATTTGAAACAAGATTTTGATGACACCCAAAATAATCAGCAAGAAGAAGAACAAGAGCATTTTCATGTGCTAGCAGTAGATGATAGTCTTATTGACAGAAAGCTCTTAGAGAAACTCCTCACTGTCTCTTCTTACAAAGGTTCTCTCTCTTTTTTCTTTTAATTCTTTCACAAAATATATATGCACACATAAATAAATAATAAACTTCAATATATTTGTGTGTTGGTATATATATATATATATATAAATATATACAGTAACTTGTGTGGATTCTGGGGATAAAGCATTGGAATACTTGGGTTTGCTAGAGAACAATGATTCCACGACTACTTTTCCATCTTCTTCTTCTTCTTGTTCTTGTCTGCCTTCTTCATCACAGCTGAAAGAGGTAAAATACGCACACACACACACACCCATATATATATTTCTCTTTTAATTAATTTCTATATATTCTTTAATTCAGTTAATCTTTATTTATTCATTTTTATTTCCAGTTTGTGCCTTTTATTTATTTTTTGGTGGTTCTAATAGTGCTTTTATTCATCATTGTCACTAGGGAATTAACTTTTTCTTTTAATCCTTATTGCCAGTGATCCTTTTTGTTGAGTACAAAGGCAAATAAAACTTGACCATCATAAATTGGCCATCTCAATTCTTTAAATCATCTTTTTATTGTTTCTTTCTACTTTTTTGTTTTTCAACTATTGCAATTGTAATAATCTTTAAGATATTTCAGATTAATTATAATGCTTTGCATTTTAAGTTTTTGAATACATTCCCCATATCATCACCAATTTTACAAAATGGCCCCAACCATCTTTACATATATTATTTATTATTCTAGGTAGTAAAATTATAGGGATCGAGCTCATACCCTTTTTTTAGGGAGTTAGGGAGGGAGGGAGGGGGAAGAGAAAAAAGAAGAAGAAGAGATTACCCCCCACCCCCACCCCTACCCCCACCCAAATTGAATCCATTCTGAAGACTGGCGGTTGTGTTACAGTCAAGGGTACAGTGATTGGCACATCTTTCAATACATGAGTTCATCAAGCTGATAGTAATGAAGTCTAAAATGCAAGCATTAATTCAGATTTTAAATGCTAGTATTAACTTGTTTATCATTCATTTGGTAATTTGATTGTGCTTAATTAGTCAATAAAAATACTGCCAATTCAAACTGCTGGATAACATTATTGCCACAGATCCTAAAGGTTGCAGGTATTATGTCTACCTTGTTGGACCCTAACATAGGTCCCACACGATAAGCTTTAGTACTGTTGTGTCCCAAAATGAGAGTTCTTTTTCTAAAATGGAAGTTCAAATAATATAGTTATGCATTTAATGTTAGGAATATGTGTGTATATATAAACCTATATGATATATATAAATCAGAATTCAACTAAATGCAGAAAAGATAGAAATAAATTGTTATATGTGAAAGCTAATACTTGGTATTATGTCCTTAAGATAATTACTTTATCCTTAAATTCTAGTTTAAAAACTCATGTTTAAAACTTCAATATTTAAGCTTAAATTCTAACATTTAATTGCCTTAAATAAATTATTGTTAAACCTAAGTTTCATCATTCATGTCATGCCACTATTGATATATACTCCATTAAACTTGAGTTAGGAGGATGATAGGATGATAAGTTTATACTTTTTCTTAAAATGTCCGGCTTCAAGAAATTAATGGGGCTCTCATTTTTGGGATGGAGGGGGTAATATTAATTTGTTACTACTATATCTTTTTGCCTAAGCTGACTGCAATAGTGATGTCCCACAAATTAGTTAGCCAGATTTATTTACAGGTAAAAAGGACTGCCATGTAGAACTCGAGTTAGTTATGAAACAATGGAGGGCATTAATTTACATAATTTATCTTAATACTTAATTACTTAATTACTTATTAACAGAAAAAACTAGTGAACTCTGTCAAGTTTTCAAAAACATATATATAAATTATTTATTTTGTACCTAAATTATTGAACTTTCAAACAAATATAAAAAATGCTCAAAAATTTATCATATCAGCTGACGTGTCTCTGACTTGTACATATGAGTTGGTCAAATTTTGAGCATTTTTGACAAATCTTTGAAGGTTCAGTGTTTTATGTGCAAAAAAAATAAATAGTTCATATTTTTTTTTTTGAATGAGTACTTTCCCCATTTGGCCCTCTAGGTAAGTAGTAACCATGTAGACACCAATTTGTCAACTTCTTGATGTCTCTAGGTAAGTAGTAACCATGTATACATTGAATTAATTTTGATCAATTGATCAATACAATATCGACACGTATGTCGGAAAGTGATCTTTCTGCGTGTCAGTACTGTATTGATCAATTAACCAATTTACCATGAAATTAACACTCCCTCTCTCATCTAAATGATGTCTTAAGATATAAATTTTTTTTTCTCAAAAAGATGACAATAAGTACATAAATTAAGGGCAAATATGTCATTTAGTGATATTCACTATTATGTAAAAATGAAAAAAAAAATCATCACCTTATATATGTAGTTTTGTGGGACCAATAAGGATAAATTTAAAAATTTTTCTACTCTCTTTTACTTTACTTTTCTTAATATTTGTGCAAAATATACTTTAGAGATCCTTAAATTTGGAGGACATCATTAAAATTTATAATATCCTTTCTAATCAGTCCTAATAGAATTCCGACTTTTCATTTGAATTAAGCAGGTGCACGGGTCAAAAGTCAACATGATTATGACAGATTACAGTATGCCTGGGATGAGCGGTTATGATTTACTCAAAAGAGTTAAGGTAATTAACAATAAAAATCATTACTAATTTGATATTAATTAATTAATTAATTAATTCTAGTTTATTAATTTATTTATTTGACAAGTACAGTCCAAAGATTATTTATGATATTAATTCCAGTTAAAAGGATTAGATATACTGATACTTGATACAAAAGTTTTTACTAGTTGCATTTCAAGCTTCACAAAATGAAATTAAAATACAATTTTAATTAGGCACTGCTAATGAACAAAATAAGTAATATAAGTTTTATTAATTAGCTGTATTATTCTCATTGGAGCCATGAACCTGCAGGGATCTACCTGGAAAGACGTGCCGGTAGTAGTCATGTCATCAGAGAATGTTCCTTCAAGAATCAATATGTAATACTACTTTTTACTTATTCCATCTTATTTTTTTTATATAAATAAATTTGCATGATCATAAAATTGTACATTTACTTAAGGCAACTTATATTTTTATATAAAAAATTAATATTTTTATATAATTTTTTTCACATGAACAGTGAGTGGATCTCACCTCTCATATGAAAATATCAGTTTTAATATTTAATCAAATATACTATGGAACCGACTGATCATAAAATTGTACATTTAGTTAAAGGAACTGATATTTTCATATAAAAAATTGATATTTTTACATGATTCCTCTTAACGGGTTTCACCTCATGTGAAAATATTAGTTTCCTTAATTAATATTTAATCAAATATCATATGGCATCCTTTTAAATATGCTCATAATATTGTCTATATTTATGCAACAGGTGTTTAGAAGGAGGAGCAAAGGAATTCTTGTTGAAACCAGTTAAGTTATCGGATTTAAGGAAGCTTCAATCTTACCTTCTAAACTCTCTTACCCATTCTAATTGCAAAATCATCGACAACGAATTTGTTGATCAGAATCATGACAACACCATAAACGATCACGATATCAGCAGCAGCAGCAGCAGCAGCAGCAGCAGCAGCAACAAGATTAATGATAAGAGTAGCACCAATAATGCTAACAAGAGGAAGGCAATGTCTCCGGATCGAATAGAAAGAAGACCTAAAATGAAGGAATTAGTGGTTTTATAAATTAATATTAATTTGGAGTTCCTAAAATGAAGGAATTAGTGGTTTTAATTATAAACATCTGGGGAGTTTTTATTTTTTTGGGTCAAAAGTAGATGTGGCTTACCATCTTTCCTACTGATTTTATATATAAAAGTTTGCATTAAACCATGATATGGATGTATTATATATATTTTGTTCTCGATCTAACAGAAGTTGGAATACATATTACTTTTTTGCCGGTAGAGCTGTATATTTTATTTGGGATATATATATGTGCACACTTAAATTGTACATCCAAAGACATAATTAAGTCTAAAATAGTAGTAAAATATTTCTCTCACCACAATACTTTTTCTCTACTCATTTACTACTATTTTACATTTAGGTGTGTCTCTTTAAATGTACAATTTAAGTGTGCACATAGATATATCATTTGTTTTTGTATATATATATATATATATATATATATATATATATGAGGACTGAACTATAGCTAACGTTGTCAATTAAGGTTAGTCTCACAACAAATCTTAAGCGTCCATTCAATATGGGACGATTAATGTAGCTTCTATTCGCAGTTTAATTTTTAGTATTTTGAAATTTAATACTACGAACGTGACAAATATCCAAAATGTCCCTCTTTTACAAGTACTCGTCCACAGTATTAAACTGTGAACGCTAAGTTTCCTTTTGAAAATTAATACGTTGTCGTTTTATTCTAAACAATTGTCCGCAGTTTAATAATGCGGATTCTAGGTTCTCCCAAGCGACACAGGTTTAACCAAACGACGCCAATAAACTCATAATTAGTCCTGTCCGCAGTTTAATATTGCAGATGTTAAGGTTATGTAATTTGTTTGCGAGGATCACACTTGAGCTTGGGATATGAATATTATATTCTAAATGTCTTGTTTGTTTTTAAATTTGAATTTGAGACTATTAGTTCAGGGATTATAAAATAGCTTAATATGAGGTATTATTTAATACCATGTTGTATTTGGTATTATAATCCCTACAATTTGAGACTAAATTTTTTAAAACAAAATTGAGCTCAATCATTTTTTAAAATGATCATAATATTATATCATGTACTTATATATTGTAATATGGAGCAGCTTGCAATATGGAGTAGGCCCTTGCAGTCCTTGAAAAGAGGGAGCATAGTTTCTTGCACTAAACTATTTTCCAATAATAAACGTCTTGCTAAATTTAATTTTGCTAACAGATATAGAAAAATGTAAAATTTAAAAAGTTTTTTTGTGAGAATAATATTATATTCTCAATGTTCCGCAAAGAAAAAGTCTCATTTTTCTAATTTTATTGTTTCAAAAAAGGCTGATTTTGTATAAAATGATACAACATCTTAAAATTAAGACTTATCATCATAATTCGTTATTTACTTAGTTTATTAGTAAAATCTTATTTAACTTTAAATAATACAAACTAATAGTTTATATTATAAACTACATAAAAAATATTATTATATATATAGTTATTACTTTTAAAACTAAAATAAATTTACATTATATTTTAAAATTTAATATTTTATAAATTAACTAGGAATAGAGATTGAGAGTAATTGGTTTATTATTGTAAGGAGTATTTTGGAACAAAAATAGTCACATGTAGTTTAAAATATGTTATTATTGGTAAGGGTATAATAGTCCAAAAAATACTTATTTATCTGATCCTGTAATTAATTCTGTAAAAAAACAAACATAACATGTAATTATTTTAAGTTATCCCATAAATAATCTCATAAAAAATAAACATGTGACTATCACTATTTAATCATAGAATTAATAGTCTTGGGATTATAATCTCTGGATTATAATCTTTTCAAACAATTATGGCCTAATTAAGTGAAATTAAAAGACGCATCGGAAAGTGAGGAAGGTCTGAATCATAAGTCTCGCCCACTCGCTTTAATCATCATTAACACTAGGTCTTTATTATAAATTCTACAAACTCTATAGTTTAAATCATGATTTAGTTTGAATTAAGGCTCAAGAATTTTCTATTTCATCTTCCCTGTTCTTATTTTTACCGATTCATGTGATTTGTGATAAAAAATCATGTTGTTGTCTTCCATGCGGAATACTTATTTTCAAATCCCAACATTATTTATAACATGAATATGTAACAACTAACAAGAATATGAAAAAGAAATAGAGGATTTTTAGCCTTAACATCTAACAAGAAATCCATACAGAGAAGTTTCACTAAAATTCATACAGAGAAGTTTCAAAAAGCAACCATAGGGTTTAACATCTAACAAGAAATGTGCTGCTCAGATGTGTCAATTATTTAGCTCTTTTATGCAAATTCTGGAGTGATATCACAACATGTTGAGGTTATTCGAATAACCTCAACAAGTTATGAAGACACTTATAGGGTTTGTATAGAATTAAAGCTAAACAATTGACTCATCTTTGATTTGACCTAGCGTCCGAAGTATTAAACTGCGGACATGACTTGCATAAAAAATAGCGTCGTTTCCCCCAGTTGCTTTACCTTTTAAAATCCACCGTTTAATATTGCAGATGTGACTTGCTTATTAAAACTGTGTCGCTTCCTTCTTTTAGTGTCCACAGTTTAATACTGCGGGTGAGAGGCCTGCAATCTTAGAATAATCCATACATTGAAGTTTTAAAAAGCAAAAAGATTTTATTAACATGCAGTTACATGAATGTAAATATAGATATAGAGCAAAAATAAACAATAACACTGTCCAAGTAACTGTTTCTCAAAATCCAAACAGAGAAATGAAATTATGAAACTTCAACCCTTTTCAATCCTAAAGTTTTATATAATTTGTTCCATTTATCATGGTTTGTAAATATTCAACATATTGCACACTTTCGAAGTGGCTTCTGTCCTGCGAATTGTTCAACAACACTTTTCAACTGTGTTATTTTTTTTACGACCTTTTGTATGCGAACATATTGGATCAAACACGGGATCATTGGAAGCAACAATATCATCGACATCGTGCAATTTCAAAGCGTCATGATCGACCTTAATAAAAGGTTGCACATTATCGTCCGGTCTTATTTTGACACATTCAATAAGAATTTTGGCCACAATTTTTTTTTCACGATCTAGTATTTCATCAACATATCTAGTGACTTCAAAAGAAAATGAAGCATCCAACACAAAACCTAAAAATTGTTTGGCTAAATGATTGAACCGACCGGTTAGTGTCTCGGCATAATCTGTTACCGAAGTGAGAACGTAAGGGGCGACATTACGTACCACTAGTTTTATTAGCATCTTGACTCTATCTCTTGTGTATCAATTCTTCAGGAATCTGGACCAAGTTATTTGAAGTTAGTACCTTGAGAATGTGACGACATATAGTACTAGAATGTTCAATTACATTTTGCAATCTCGATTTCTGTATATTGCACAACTGTGAAATACCTACGACGAGATATTCAAGAACCATCACTTTGAACACCAAGTAGTTTTTTGAACCAGAAGTTGACAACTCAGGCACCTTTTTAATTAGAAGTTAACTTATGCGAAATTGTCAGTTCAATTTGAAAACGCCAGAACATTTCTTTGGTATATATATATATATATACGGTCTGGATCTTAAGCTCACCCCTTATCTAGCTCACCTTGCTCACCCCCATTTAGCGACGATTCTCGGTCTCGTCATTTATATATAAACCGCTATCTTAGCTTTTAGCGATGTAGACAACATATAGCGATTTTGATCGAATATATAACGACGAACCGAATTGTGGCCCTCATTCGTCGCTAAAGGTGGGTGAGCAAAGTGAGCTAAATAAGGGGTGAGCTTAAGATCCAGCTGTGTATATATATATATATATATATATATATATATATATATATATATAGACTGATCAGTCCTGGACTCCGGATCGGACCAAAATTCTAACCTTTTTTTTTTTTTTTAAAACAACTAAAATAAATAAATAAATAAATTATAGAACTTGATTTTTTTATATCTGAGAAGCTTTTTGGGTGTGATTTGGATACATATAACAAAACATGTGTGTGCACCCTGTGCATCAGTATATACATATTTTGTTGTGTGTATTCAAATCACACCCAAAACACTGTATTATGAAAAAAATTCCAGTTCCATAAAATATAAAACTTTTTTTTAGTTGTTTTTAAAAAAAAAGCAAAAAAAAAAAAGGTCCGAATTTAACTCTCAGACGGAGTCCTGGACTGACTTCGCTTTTCTATATATATATATATATATATTTAAACATCATGTATCTCAAATGGATCTCCAATAACAAATTTCATTGCACGATTGACTATGATATAATCATCTGTTTCTCTCCGATGTACTATTTCTTAATAGCTTTCTGGGACTTTAAAACAAAATCTCTAATCCCCGTGGAAGTATTGACAAATTCGTCAAAAAAACTGTTCATACTTTCACTCCTAGAAGTAGTAGTTTTTTCCGTTGTGAATTTTTTTTTGAATACACCCCAATCCATTTTTCTTTTACTTCATACAGAGTTTTCAACCATTCGTGATTCTGCAGACCGTAATTTTTAAGCAATAAATTTTAGCTGTCATCATATTCTTGAATAGTCTAACACTTAAAGACGCAGTAGTTAAACTCATACTTAAAAGTTAAATGCAATGAATAGATGTGCCCAAGTTTTTTAGGATATTTTTTGGTAATGTGTCAGGTACACAATGCATGTAAATTTTGTTTATTTTATTTTAGTTCTATTATCAAAATTATGTCATTTTAATAAATGTTATTTATTATCAAAACTGTGTCGTTTTGGGAAGCGGTATATATTTGCCTAACAGACGCGTCAATATTGTGTCATTTTGGGAAGTGCTATATGCCTGAACGGACGCACCCTTTTCCGCTAACCCTAAAATTACGTCATTTTTGTTATGCTAAGCCTAAAACTACGCTGTTATTTACCTGAACGGACGCACCTTTTCTGTTAAGGCCTAAAACTACATCGTTTTGGCTAAACAGTGCCTTTTCAATGAGTTGTGTTCCATCTGAAGGGTTACTAACTCCTCCTATAAATATACTAGGGGCAACCACTTTGATCATTCAATTCACAAACATTTCTAGTCTTATAGCATTCATTATTCATAGTTCATTTAGAGAGAATTCTGAGCATTATATTTGGTTCGTTGAGTATAGTATTTGGAGTGCTACTATAGTATACGTTGTCATTGTATCATGGGAGACAAATGCTATCAACTTTAAACACCATAAAGAGGGTAATATATATATATATATATATATATATATATATATATATATATATATATATATATATAGGGAGCGGATTAGGTCCCGACTCGCATTTTGTTAAAATCGGGACTTTTTTGTTTTTTTTTTAAAACAACTAAAAAAAAAAAGTTTAATATTTTATGGAACTGAATTTTTCTATAATAGTGTTTTGGGTGTGATTTGGATACATATAAAAAATATGTATGTATACGCCGCATATACATATTTTGTTATATATCCAAATCACACCCAAAACACTCAGATTATGAAAAAAATTCTAATTCTATAAAATATTAAACTTTTTTTTAGTTGTTTTAAAAAATAAAAGCAAAAAAAAAATAATAATTTTGTCTCAAGATTTTATCGTGTCCCACTCCTGCACCCAGACGATCCTTGTCCTATATATATATATATATATATATATATATATATAGGGAATATATCTTAAGCTCACCTTTTATTCACTCACTGAGCTCACCCCCTTTAGCGACGGACACGACGACGACGGTTCGATCATACAACCATCGCCTATACTTATAACGACGCTATATGTTGTCCGTCGCTAAAAGTATGATTTACGATTGTATGGCCGAACCGTTGTTTCAGTCCGGTCCGCTAAATGGGGGTGAGCTCGGTGAGTTAGATAATGGGTGAGCTTAAGATCAGGATCAGATATATATATATATATATATATATATATATATATATATATATATATATATATATACACACACACAACCCCGATCAGGAGCATTCTCCTTAAAGAGTCATATGCCCTTAAAGAGCATTCTGTTTTAAAAACCCGGCTTTTTATATCTCTCTCCTCAATCTATTATAATACGTAGACAAAAAACGAAGAGAGAGAGAGAGCGAAGACTGAAATCGATTATCTCAGAGTTCCATTCCCTTTGAAATCCTCTGCTGCAAAATCGAATAGAGAGAATTCAGCCATTGCGAATTTGCCCTAGAAATATCAGCCATCGCGATTGTGGAAAGAGAGAAAGCCAACCCAAGCCCTAGAAACTTGATTGCTGCAAGAGACAAAGCCAAGCCTTAGAATCGCGATTGCTGCAAGAAAGAAAGCCGATCCCTATAGTCTTCAGAAGCCGTGTCGTGCCCTAGAATCGCAATTCATTGAGTTCATCAGTTCAATTCAGTAAGGGCTTTCCAATTGGTACTTTTTCTGTTTATTCTACCTAATTTACCTCTTAACAGTCTTGAGAGTTGTCCCTTTCGAAGGTTTGAAGGAAGATTGAAGAACTGACACTGATAACTTTGTCCTGCCAAATTTGAGTTTATTCTACCTAATTTACCTGTTAACAGTCTTTTAATATTTGTGTTAGAAGATAGAATGATGAGTTGAATACTCTTTAAGTAGTAGTATTATATTTTTCAATTGGATATGGAGCATTGATTACATGTATACCTTCGCATATGTGGTTTCTGTGTTGATTATTCATTATAAACACTCTATAATTGTTAAGTTATTTTGTGTAATGATTACTTAGAGTATTTATGACGTTGGAAATTAAATGGCATTGATATTACTTTGGTGTGTATAGGAGGATATTCAAGAGAAGTTATATTCCATATGTTTTCTTTCTTTCATTGCATTGCCTTTAAGTTTGCTTTGAAGTATTCTCTTTGAAGACTCAAAAGGGCTGACACTTTGAAAATGTTATAGGTATTTAATGGTATTCTATTTACTGCCTGTTTGTATTCCAATTTAGTTTTAATCCATTAACATCTCTTTTCAATTCTATTAGGGCTTAGATTTTGATGAAGTAATGCTTGATTTGACAATGCATAATATATACCAGTGTGAAACTTGATGCAATGCTAACTTCTAATTTAGGAAGAGTTTCTGAAAGTATTAGTCTATTTTTGGTTCTGGAGTCTATGCACTATAACTGTTATGCTTCTGTTTCTCCTATGTGTGTATTTCAAGTGTGTACTCTTTTGTTTATTCATTTGATTTATTTTGATTATGTTGCATGCACCACATCCCAACACTGGAAAGAGTCAACTTAAATGGCCGCAGTTAACCAATGTCATTGTCATCGCCCGACTATGTTGATAACTTCTTGGACTGATTTGAATCCTGGTCGTTGATTCTATGGATATCAAACTGCAAGAGTAAGTAATTTATATTCAATTTCCTTTGATATGAAGTTTGTTCTAAAAAAACTTCCTTTTTGACTGCCTCATGGTTGCGGGTATTTCATGTGTTATGATCCTCCGATGCAGCCGAGAGCTATTCAAGTGATTCCTGGTTTGTTGAGGAAGTTGAGGGCTCTTGAAAATGAAGCTCAAAATGTTAGATGCAAACTGTGGATTTACAAGATAATCATATGGGTTTCCTTGATTTTGCTGCTTTGGAATTTCTTTGGAACCATCTTTGTGCAAAAAGATGCTTAAATCCGAGTAATTTGTAATTAGAATTTGCATGGGAGACGGAAAAGTTAAGTTGTGTGAAGTCCATATTTTAAATGTAATGCATTGAATGTAACGTTTCTGTGTTGATTACTACTAGTTGATTTAGACAACTTTTAAATACTTTTTTGTGCAATGTGATGAATTCAATGCTAATTCCTTGTTGCTTTAATCCTCCAGATTGTATATAGAATATTAACATCCCTTTTATGTGGCCCTGATTTACTTTGATGGCACATTGGATATGTTTCTCAGTTTTAACTGATCCCTTGCTAAGACTGTTATAGATATGACAAGTGAAGCTTACAATTCCGAGTCATAAACAAGTAAAGCATAGTGTCACAAGCTCATAGCCAACACAATCAAATTCATAAATTGTGGCAAATCAAGCAGACATAAACTGTTTACACCATGTCATAAAAGCTGCTACAGTCATAAAATTTGCACAATCAAATTACACCATGTCATAAAATTTGCTACAGTCATAAAATTTGCTACAGCCATAAACTGGGCACATCAAGCAGCCATAAACTGTTTACATATGGCAAAACTGTTTACATCAAGCACCCATAAAAAGTTTTACATATGGCAAAACTGTTTACATCAAGCACCTACTTTTCTACTAAAAGCTAATTCTTGCATCCTTCCACTAAAAGCTAATTCCTGCATCTACTAAAAGCTAAGTCCGGCGTCTTGACTGGTACAGGAGCAGGGGGTGGTGTCTTTAGGGGACTCGGAGTTGGTTCTTTGGTATAGGCAACCTACAACATACAATATAATTGTAAATTAGTTATGGGTAGATGAGATTGATGACAGTAACCGCCAACATTCACTCATACATAACATATTTTTATGAGCTTCCAAGTTCATAGTAAGCAGATTTTAAAATGAACAAGCTTCATCAGTAATGTCAAATCTATGGCAATGGATGTATACAAAGCAAAATTAAAAAAAGTACAAGAGGCACAACTACCTGACTTGTAACTAATACCATAAGTCACTGAATTTCTTAGTGCAATTCTGAAGGACACTCTCTAGAAAACAAATTCCAAGTTAATACAAAGATATAGTTTCACCTGTGGGTGAATCACAATCATCATCTACACTTGGATCCTGAGTTGCATCAACATTTGATTCTCCAATTCTACAGTTAAACAAATAGCAAAGTCAAATTTAAATAAATAGCAAAGTCAAATTGCATCAAAAAACAAAGACAAAAGAAGTAAACTTGTTTATCGATTATTAAGAGCAGGACAGTTTCTTTTGTCGTGTGTGACACCAACTTTGCTACACCCATGACAACGTCTCCCCTTGGGGTTTTTTGTTTTCCCCAAAGCCCTTTTGTGACGCCCCCAAAATAGGTATACATCACCCATCTTGAGTCGCCAAATACATGGTACAAATTCAAATATAACTTAATTATACAACAGTCGTGTAACATACGACAAAATATAATCTAAGAGTTTTAATAAGAATATTGTCATCTAGACAATATTCACACTCAATGGAGTCCTCATTACATTTATTATCACACTATTTTATAGAATAGTGAGGACTACTAAAACAACCATCCGGACCGGCCAATCCGCTCCCCGACTCGTCCCAAATATATATTCTCATTTCAAGAGAGAACAATGAAAGAAAGGGTGAGCTCAACTAGCCCAAAGAAGAAATATTATGACTAAGATAATGCGTAATAATTTATCGTTAGCCTTTTTCAACAAAGTTAAACCGATAAAACATAACAAACATCAAGTTTAATGCGGTAACAAACAATCTATTAGAAGAGTCAAGTAGAGAATAAACTCTACTATCTTCTATGATTTAAAATATTTTTCATCATTTTTATTGCTGAGACTCAGCTTAATAAATAAACCACATCATCCCTGCACTACGGCCAAGGATATTCATTAGTATCACGACCACAAATTATCAATGCACTACCGGCCAAGGATATTCGTGTATTCATCAATGGTCATGATCATGCCAACAATCGGCCCATCAATGCACTACTACTAATGAGGATTTTTACCACATCATTTGTAACATTACGGTCATGATTATACCAAATAATCACTGGTCATAATCATACCAAGTCCATCTATGCACTACAGGCCACAAATGACTTTCAACATAATATAAGCATGAGGATGATGACAATTCAATAAAACAAGTTCAAGAATAAATTTTAAAGATTTATTAAGTTAATTTATCCAGAAATCAATAATGTCGAAATTGTCAACATGATACTGTTTTGTGGAGTAAAATTCAAGAATGCTTAGAAGAATATTTCCATGAAAAGATACTGGATGAAGTGCAAATATCAAGGATATTCCACTAATTTCATGGAGTATAGAAGCCAAAACTTTAACTAACTGAGTATAATAGAATATATGAAATTGCAAATGGATTTTTTCTGCCAAGCGGTAATCCACGTAGACAGATTATTCCAACAGAATAATAAAGAATGGAATAATAGAAGAATTCACCAGGCGTGCGTAATTCACATAGACAAGTTATTCCAACAGAATAATAAAGAATGGAACTAGGTCATGCGTAACCCACACAGATAGGATATTCCAACAGAATAATAAAGAATGGAACCAGGTCATGCGTAATCCGCACAGACAGAATATTCCAACATAATAATAAAGAATGGAATAACAATAGAATTCACCAGGCATGCGATAGAACACATAGACAGGTTATTCCAACAGAATAATAAATAATGGAATAACAACTCTTACGAGTATTGAAAGAAAATAACTCTCTTTATGAATACGAAAGAATAATACCCCTTACCTTAAAAAGAAGAGTATTTCGACGGGTAGGGAGAGGATATACTTGAAGAAAACTTGCACTATTTTCTATGCTCAAAGCTTTCTTACACTGTAAAGAAATACGCTCAAGATTATAGAAGAAGAATTCTCCGAACTTACGGTGTGATTTTCAATTCTAACTAAGCATCCTATTTATAGGAGAATGGAAAGGATACTATCTTTGCTATGCAATAAAATATAATATATTCTATTTATAATCAAATAAAACAAAACTTTATAAAAATTATTCTGTTTTATATAAAAAGTTTTCTATTTTATTATATTTATAATAATAATAAAACAAACTTTATCACCATTATTTTAATTCAGAATATTAATCGACCAAGTCATTCCCAGGAAAGAGGGGGCTTTCCAATAAAGATTTCTCCCTATTGGCGCGCAATTAGGTGACCAAACCTCTCCTTGACAAAACTTCTAGACATCGTTAATATTGCAAATAATAATATTAATAACTTTGTCGTCTCAATTATTGATTTAATAATATATAAAATATTGACAATAATTGAATCAAATAACGTGAGATACTATGCAAAGAATTCTTTGTAGTAGCAATAATTGAACAAAACCGGTGACTTCTCACGTAAGCATCAATAATCAATATCGTGTACTACTATGCAACCACGCCAGACATTCTTATTTTTTAACACCGGGTATTTCAACAGATTAACGATAAAACTTCCGCCGTTATTTTTTCATAAAGTATTTTTGTCATTTTTTCAATCCGATAATAATTCCGCTGTGGGGTCCACCAATGATTGTGCGGTTGCATTTAATATTCCCTGTTAAAACGAATATTCCCCGACCAATCGAATATTATATAACAACTTTAGATTGCTTTTGTAAAATTTATAAATATTACCCACAACTATAATGTTATAAAAAATTCACACCTTATTATTCAAAAATGATATTTATAGAAAATCCATCTTTATTCATAAAAGTTGGGGTTTTACAACCTCCCCTTCTTAAGAAATTTCGCCCTCAAAATTAGGGTACGTACCTGGTATGTTGAAGAGGTAAGGATACCTTGATTTCATTTCAGATTTTAACTCCCAGGTCATTTCCTCAACATCGTGGTTCCTCCACAAAACTTTGACTTGAGGTATAACCTTGGAGCGTAGAACATGTTCCTTCTTATCCAAGATTTTAACATGAACCTCTTCATACGTTAAATCTTCCGCTATTTCGTCCGATTCTAACTCAATAATGTGGTTTGGGTCTTCCACATATTTACGTAACATGGATATGTGAAAAACGTTATGAACACGAGACATACTTGGCGGTAAAGCGAGTCTATAGGCCACAGTTCCTACTCGATCGAGGATTAAAAATGGGCCAATGAATCGAGGATTGAGCTTTCCTCTCTTTCTAAATCTCATAACTCCTTTCAATGGAGCAACACGTAACAATACATGATCTCCAATATCGAATTCTACGTCCTTTCGATGAATATCAGCATAACTCTTTTGTCGATCTTGTTAGGTTTTTATACGTTGTCGATCGTTTGAATCTTTTTAGTAGTCATACGTGCATCAACTCCGGTCCCAACAACGTTGTTTCACCCACCTCATCCCAAAGATACTGTAGAACGACGACACTTTCTTCCATACAACGCCTCTCGAATGGAGCCATGCCAATACTTGCTTGATAATCTGTTATTGTAGAAAACTCCACCAATGGTAAAACTTATCCCAACTTCCTTGAAGTCAAGGACACGAGTCTTAATAGATCTTCAAGAGTTTGAATAGTCCTCTCCGACTGCCCGTCCATCTGAGGATGATATGCCGAGCTAAATCGTAAATCCGTGCCCATAGCTTTTTGCAAACTAACCCAAAATCTTGAAGTGAATCTTGGGTCTCGATCAGAAACTATGGATACTGGCATACTATGCAATCTTACAATCTCGTTTATGTACATACGAGCAAGACGTTCAAGTGTATAAGTTTCTCGTATAGGTAAGAAATTAGCAGACTTGGTCAATCTATCAACAATGACCTAAATCGCATCTATGCCTTGAGAAACCTTGGGAAGACCGGTAACAAATCCATGGTAATGTGCTCCCACTTCCATTCTGGAATTTCAAGTGGTTGTAATGGACCTTTTGGCACTTGATGCTCTGCCTTGACTCGTTGACAAGTTAGACACCTTGAGATAAACCCCGCTATCTCTCTCTTCATATTGCTCCACCAAAATATATGTCGAAGATCACGATACAGTTTGGTACTCCCAGGATGGATTGATAACGGTGTGTTGTGCGCCTCCATCATGATTTGATACTTTAACTCAGGATCGTTAGAAACATAAATTCTAGAGTTAACTCGAAGTATTCCTTCTTCATCGATTCTTGCTTTCGAAATAGCACCTTCTTGCACTTTCTTCCTCATATACATCAGCTCCAGGTCTGTAGTTTGAACAGCTTTAACTTTATCGATTAAAGTCGGTTCTACTCGTATATTCGCCATCATCACATGGGTCCCCGGAGTCTTTAAATCTATCTCCATCTTTTGCAAGTCACACAAAATGGGCCTTTATGTTTACAATATCGCACTCGTACCCGCATATGATCTTCTACTCAATGCGTCAACTACCACGTTCGCTTTAATAGGATGGTATTGAATAGTATGATCATAATCTTTCAATAGTTCAAGCCAACGTCGTTGTCGCATGTTGAGTTCCTTTTGAGTGAAGAAATATTTGAGGCTTTTATGATCCGTAAAGATCTCCACCTTCTCTCCATACAGGTAATGCCTCCAAATTTTATCGCGAGACATATGCTATGACTTTCCCATATTTCATGAGAACACATCCTAACCCTTTGCTCGATGCATCACTGTAGATGACAAATCCCTCTGAGTCAGATGGTATTGTAAGGACATGTGCTGAAATGAGTCTCCTCTTGAGTTCATGACAACTCTTGTCACATTCCACACTCCAACCAAATTTATATCTTTCCGAGTCAGCTGAGTTAATGGAGTAGCGATTCGAGAAAACCCTTCCACGAATCTCTGATAATAACCAGCTAATCCGAGAAAGCTACGTACTTCGGTCACTGATTTAGGTTGTTTTCAGCTTTGAATAGATTTAATCTTTGCCGAGTCAACAAATATTCCATGACTTAATACTACGTGCCCAAGGAATGCTACTTTCTCAAGCTAGAACTCGTATTTTTTTAACTTGGCATAAAGCTTGTCTTCACGAAGCTTTTGGAGTATCAGCCTCAAGTGTTGCTCATGATCTTCACGGCTTTTGGAATATATGAGGATGTCATCAATAAAGACGACCACAAAGTGATCCAAATATTCCTTAAATACTCGGTTCATCATATCCATGAAGGCAATATGAGTATTAGTGAATCCAAAAGATATGACTAAGAATTCATAATGCCCGTACCGAGTTCTGAAGGCAGTCTTTGGAATATCCTCAGTTTTAACCTTCAGCTGATGATATCCAGAACGAAGATCAATCTTTAAAAAGAATTGTGCTCCTTGCAACTGGTCAAACAGGTCATCAATGCGAGGTAACAGATACCTATTCTTGATGGTGACATGGTTCAATTCCCGGTAGTCAATACAAAGTCGCATACTCCCATTTTTCTTCTTCACGAATAGAATAGGAGCACCCCAAGGAGACGTACTAGGACGAATGAGACCAATATCTAACAATTCCTGCAATTGGGTCTTTAACTCCTGAAGTTCAATATGAGTCATTCGATATGGGGCTTTGGAAATAGGTTTTGTCTGCAGGTTCAAGGTCGATACAAAATTCAATTTCACACTGGGGGTAGGCGAAAGTTCTTGAGGGAATACGTCAGAAATTTATTAACAATAGAAATATCATTCAAATCGATTTATTTTTGTTTAAATCACGTGACATGAGCTAAGAAAACTTGACATCCGCTTTTCAATAAACGAATAGCTTTATGGCTTTAGATGACGATGATTGATTTTAATGGTTTGGTTGCTTGAATTCGCATAATAGGTTGGTTAGGAATATGAATGCTAACAACCTTACGAAAACAATCAATTTTTGCATGATGAGTAGTTAACCAATCAATCCCTAGAATCACATCAAATGCAAGTATTTTCAATGAAATAAGATCAACAGGTAATGTGAGGGTACCGATTTGAACCAAACAAGACTTATAAATAGTGGATGTAATGAAAGTTTCTCCTGACAGAGTTTCCACAGATAAGTCAAAGTCTAATTTCTCTGGAGTCAAATTTAATCATTGAGCGCAAGTAGAAGAAATAAAAGAATGGGTAGAACCGGTATCAAATAAGGTATATGTAAGACCCCAACTTTTTATAAATAAAGATTTAATTTCTCTAATTATTATTTTGAAATAGTAAGGGGTTGATTTGATTAATGTGGTTAGTTATGGGTAAAATGCACAAATATTTTAAATAAGCAAGTGGTTATAAAATACTCATTTTTATCGGAGAATATTCGTTTGGTCGTGGAATATTCTTACTTCTTTGTCGAATATTAAATGCGATAAGCAAGCGACCTTGTGTGGGCCCCATAACGAAAAAGCGATTGGATGAAGAAAATAACAAGTATAAGTTGTTTATAAATAACGGTGTAGTTATTCTGAATTATCACTGTTGGAATACCCGTGGTTAAAACACACGATGTCGCTATTGTTATACAATGAAGACACGGTATTGCACCAATTATTGATTCTTACGTGAAGGCACTACTCAATAATTGTTACAATGTAATTCTTGCTCAAGATTTTATTTTATTGATTCAATAATTGTTGTGTTGATATTTTATATATTACCGTTGTTTCAATAATTGTCACTACACAAGTATTTTTATTATCTACAATAATTCATATTATCTCTGAATAACATTATTAGATAACATTATTGGCAATGTCTAGAAAGTTACATCTAAGGAGAGGTTTGGTCACCTAATTGCTTGCCAAAGAAGGAAAAATTCTTATTGAAAGCCCTCTTTCCTGAAACCGCTGGTCATTTCGGTATTGTGATTCTCGTAATATTATTTGTGAATAATTAATTATTGATTTATATGATGAGGAAAATATTCATTTTATGTGGATATAGATGGAGAAAATTTTTAAAGTGACAATGTTGAAAATCGATATTTTATCTTTTCTTGATAAAATAATATTTTATTATATTATTATAATAAAATAATGATGATATTTTTTTACAATGAATGTGGGATATATGAGTATATGAGGAGAAAAAGTATTTTTGTTGCAAAAGTTGTTTAAAACATGTTAAACATGTCTGTGGGCCCATTTCTTGACTGGAATTTGATTATAGCTTGTAAAATCGCCTGTTTGTGAATTTCGGTCAATTTCTATTTGGAATTTGGAAAAACTTTCTTCTGCAAAGATGTAGAGAATGAAATTTCCTATGGAAAAGACACGTGGTTCAAATTTTTCTGACAAAATGGCTATTTATTGTGAATTATTGAATTTCTGAAGTTCCGAAATAATTGATTTTTGGAAGTTTTAATTATGTTAATTAAGAAGAACGTTTTTTGTATTTTGTGGACATCATTAACATGTGCAAAGTGCTGAAATCAGATGTCTAGAGGTGGGATAAGGAAAATTTGATAAATATAGTAATTTTATATTAAATTTTCTGCTTTGGTGTTCTAAACATTTTCCTATAAATAGGGTGCTTAGGTTAAATTGAAAATCACACCGTAAACCTGAAGTTTTCTCTCTTTCTCTCTATAATATCGAGCGTATTTTTGTGAGTATTTTAGTACTTTGAGTATTGCTATATGATGCAAGTTCTTTCAAAGACTATATCCAATATTCCAAATGAAAGACTATTCTTTCGAGGTAAGGGATGTTATTTTCTTCGTAAATGATATTATTTCTTCAATATCATTATGCCGAACTATTGGTCTGAATTTTTATCAAATTTGAAACTTTTTATGTCGGTGTTACTATTCATGAGTTACTATTCACGAGTTACTATTCACGTGTACTATTCACGAAGCATGATAATTTTTTTGTGAAATTTCTATCTTTTAGTGTCGGAGTTACTATTCACATATACTGATCTTATTCACGATACTCACGGCCTTTATTCACGAATACGACACTATTCATAGAAAAATTAAATTTTCTTTTCTGTGTCCAAGATTGTCTGTTATGATTTCTATCTTTGATTGGATCTATGTTTTGGTCTTCATTCTTGAATTTTACTCCACTCTGATTATTTATGAAGTATTTTTGAACTTGGATTGTCTAAAGTACGAATCCTTAATATTTGTTCTTTTGTTTCACGGGATTCATTTTCTTTAAAATATTTTTCATCATCTTCAGTCCTAAATGATGATATAACTGAATATCATTGGCCTGTAGTGGAAAGATGAATGATTTTCTGATGAATATCTTTGGCCTGTAGTGCAAAGATGACTATTTGATTCAAGATGTATATTGATTGATGTTACAGGGATAAAATATCGATGATGGACTTTTAAATTCATAGATGATAGTAGATTTCATTCTCTACTTAACTCTTCTAATGAATTGTTGTTTCCGCTGCAGTTGTTGATCTAAAACTTGTTGTCTATTGTATTCTATCAGATTTTTTCGTGTTGAAGACTAAGGATAATTTGTTGTACATTATCTTAGTCATAATATTCTTTATTGGGCTAGTTGAGCTCACCCTTTTCCTTTTTGTTCAATTTTTCTTCTCAGGAGACGAGAATATAGCGGGAACTAGTCGGGGTGTGGAGTAATGGTTCAAGACAGTTGTTTTAGTAGTCCTCACTATTTTGTAAAATCGTGTATCAATAGTTTTAATGAGGACTCCTTTTGAGTTTGTATACTCTCTATTAGACAGTATTTGTATTTAAACTCACAGTTTATGTGTTGTCGTATTTTGCACGATAATTGTATTAATGAAGTCGTAGTTATTTCTGTACCTTGTATTTGACGACTCAGAATAGGTTGGTTGGATTGGACCTATTTTGGGGCGTCACGATTGCATCGAGCTTAGGATATGATCTCTAGCGGAGATCGGGGAATAAAACTAGGAGGGGAGAGACGAGTAAATCCTTCGCTAGTGTGTCCTACCTAAGCTTATTTGTTGGTCGGTCATAATATAGGGGTATTATGTGATATGTTAATTTGTTAAATTAACCCTTGTTTTATGGAAGTATTTAAGAATGGCAACTGAGAACGTTAACAATAGAGTGAATGAGATTGTGGAGACACCTTTAGTCACCAACCAGGCTAATGTGATGTCAGGCGAAGAAGGAATTAGAGATATCCATGTAGTGAGTGAAGAATTGATAGTTGCACCCGAGATAGTCGCAGAGGTAACAGCTGAGAGTGAGGAAGAAGAGGAAGAAGAGGTATCTGCGGAGAATTTATTAGAGGTATTTTATGATCAAAATGTAGAATTGCAAAATCGTATTTATGAGTTAGAAGAAGCGGTGAAAAGAAGAGCAGCGGTAGTGCGTGTAGCAAAAGGATGCAACGATTCAATCTTGTGTTACCCGATATGTGATACTTGAACAGAAGTACTCTTTGGCAGAGTATAAGATGATAAAGCTGGAATCTGAGCTGAAAGAAGAAATAACTGAACGAGTGAGAATGAGTGATGCATGGGTAAAAGACGCACGATGCGTTGATATTATGGAAAGAGATGTCCGATCTAAGAAGAGAAGATTTAACAATGACGGGAAAACGTCAGCAGCAGCACCAGCACCAGCAACAAATTCTAGGGGAAAAGAATGACCGCCAGTTAGATGCTACAAATGCGGAGAGGAGGGACATATAAGTCCAAACTATTCACAGCCTTCCAAGGTATGTTTTAGTTGTGGAAAAGATGGTCACATAGCTCAATTTTGTCCTGTAGCAAAATCAAGTCCAGTTGGAGCGGTGGCACCAAAGGGAGAAACGGAAAAGACAAAGTCAACGGTTCTTGGAAGAGCGTTTGTCGTGACTGCCCAAAACGTGAGGAACTTGAACGAAGGTATCACGGGTTAGTTAATTATAAATTCTTGCGAAGTCTATACCTTATTAGATACCGGTTCTACCCATTCTTTTATCTCTCCTGCTTGTGCTCAACGTTTAAACTTGACTCCGGAGAAATTAGACTTTGACCTATCAGTGGAAACTCCGTTAGGAGAAACTTTCATCACATCCACTGTTTATAAATCTTGTTTGATTCAAGTTGGCACCATCACCTTACCTGTTGATCTTATCTCTTTGAAGATACTTGCTTTTGATGTGATTTTAGAGATTTATTGGTTAACTACTCATCATGCCAAATTGATTTCTTTTGTAAGGTTGTTAGTTTTTATATTCCTAAGCAACCTGTTATTCGAATTCAAGTAACCAAACCATTGAAGTCAAACTCTTTCATATCAAGCCGTAAAGTCATTCGTTTATTGAAAAACGGATGTCAAGCTTTCTTAGCCATGTTATGGACTTGAACAAAAATACGTCAGATTTGAATGATATTTATGTTGTTAGTAAATTTCCTGACGTATTTCCTAAAAAATTTCCTGGCCTACTCCCAGAGCGTGATATTGAATTTTGTATCGACTTTAAACCCGGTACAAAACCCATTTCTAAAATCTCATATCGAATGGCTCCTATTGAACTTCAGGAGTTAAAAACCCAACTATAGAAATTGATAATCGAGCCTCTATCTGGTGACTTCTTTTGTGGAATGCACAGAAGCTAGACTCTCCGTAGGGGACGCCATATTCGTGCGATAGTAAACTGATAGGTGTCATTGTGACGTGCTATCCAAGGTTGGGATATGAGTCAAAGTTGAGAGCAACCTAAGTCGGTAATCGAAATATGTAGCTTTCTAGGCTTAGTTGGTTATTATCGGAGATTCGTTGAAGGATATTCTTGAATCCCTATTCCATTAACGCAGCTGACTCGTAGAGATACAAAATTCGAATGGAGCAAGAAATGTGGGAAGAGCTTCGAAGATCTCAAGAGGAGACTCATTTCGGCACCTATTTAAAACATCTGAATACAAACACAGTTTATGAGAAATTAGATATTGTCGTATCACGGGTTTCAAACCTCTTAGAAACATCCGCGTCATTCTCTCCTCATTGTCAACTAAGTGAGACGCAAACCGGGATAACTCGGCAAACTTAGCTTCATACTGCGACATGGTCATATTGTTCTGCTCCAACTTGATGAACTCTACCTCTTACATGTGACGAATACTTTCGGGAAAGTACTTTACCAATTCTCACCAGTAATCTGCCTCTCCTCGCAACATAAAGGTTGCAAAGGAAACCTTTTGCTCCTCGGAGCATCCCAAGACATCAAATATCTTGGTGATCTGCTTTATCCACGTCTCCGCCTTAAGTGGTTTTGGCTCTCCAATAAACTCCGGTGGACCTAGCTCCTTGAACTGTTTAGCGGTGACCGTCGGAGAGTTGCCAGTGTTTCCACCTGTATTTTGGACATGAGTCTCTCTTGCCTGATATTGTATGAATTGCAGAAAGCTCCTAAACATTCTGTCGTTCGCCATTTGGTCGGTGTTGTTGTTCACCTGAGGATTATTGCCTTCCTGATGTACATTATCCTGGGTGTTGATCTGTGGTGACTCAATGGTCTCATGTGCTCCATTGCTATTCTCAATATTCTCGGATGTCATTTTCAAATATTATCCCTATACTCTGACCGACCAATTAAATACCAAATAAACTTAGGTAGAGGTCATACTAATGAGGAATTTCCGTCCTCCCTCCTCCAGTTCTTGTCTCACATCTTAGCTAGGGATCATATCCCTAAGCTTTGATACCAACTGTGACGCCCCCAAAATAGGTATACATCACCCATCTTGAGTCGCCAAATACATGGTACAAAATTCAAATACAACTTAATTATATACAATGTGTAACATACGACAAAACATAATCTAAGAATTTTAATAAGAATATTGTCATCTAGATAATATCCACACTAAATGGAGTCCTCATTATATTTATTGTCACACTATTTTATAGAATAGTGAGGACTACTAAAATAACCATCTGGACCATCAACTGCTCCCCGACTCGTCCTAGCTATATTCTCATTTTTTTCAAGATAACAAGAAAAAGAAAGGGTGAGCTCAACTAGCCCAAGAAGAAATATTATGACTAAGATAATGCGTAATAATTTATCGTTAGCCTTCAATGTTGTTAAACCGATAAAATATAACAAACACCAAGTTTAATCTGCAATGGAATAAGCAATCCATTAGAAGAGTCAAGTAGAGAATAAAATCTACTATCTTCTATGATTTAAAAGGTTTTTCATCACTTTTATCACGAGACTCGACTTAAATAAATAAACCACATCATCCCCAAGACTACGACCAAGGATATTCATTAGTATCACGACCACGAATTATCCATGCACTATGGGCCAAGGATATTCGTGTATTCATCAATGGTCATGATCATGCCAACAACTGTCCATCAATGCACTACGGCCAATGAGGATTTTTACCACATCATTTGTAACATTACGGTCATGATTATACCGAATAATCCCGGGTCATAATCATACCAAGTCGATCTATGCACTACATGCCACAAATGACTTTCAACATAATAATATAAGCATGAAGATGATGACAATTCAATAAAACAAGTTCAATAATAAATTTTAAAGATTTATAAGTTAATTTATGCAGAAATCAATAACGTCCAAATTGTCAACATGATACTATTTTTTGGAGTAAAATTCAAGAATGCTCAGAAGAATATTTCCATAAAAAGATACTGGATGAAGCGCAAATATCAAGGATATTCCACTAATTTCATGGAGTATAGAAGCCAAAACTTTAACCAACCGAGTATAATAGAATATATGAAACCGCAAATGGATTTTTTGCGCTATGTGGTAATCCACGTGATGCATTATTCCAACAAAATAATAAAAATGGAATAACGTAAGAATTCACCAGCGTGCGTGAATCAAGACGCATGTGTTATTCTAAGAGAATAATAAAGAATGGAACCAGTCATGCGTATCCGCATGCATGTGATATTCCAACGAAATAATAAAGAATGGAACTGTGTCATGCGAAAAATCCGCGTGTATTTGTGAGATATTCCAACGTAATAATAAAGAATGGAACCAGTCATGCGTTATCCGCACGATGATAGAATATTCCAAATGAATAATAAAGAATGAAATAACAACAGATTCACTGTGCATGCGATATGAGATCGCATGATAGGTTATTCCAATGTAATAATAAAGAATAGAATAACAACCCTTACGAGTATTGAAAGAAAATAACTCTATTCATGAATACGAAAGAATAATACCCCTTACCTTAAAAAAGAAGAGTATTCACTACCTGGTAGGGCGGATATATAGTTGAAGAAAACTTGCACTATTTTCTATGCTCAAAGTTTTCTTAAACTCTAAAGAAATACGTTCAAGATTATAGAAGAAGAATTCTTTAAACTTCTGGTGTGATTTTCAATTCTAACTAAGCATCCTATTAATAGGAGAATGGAAAGGATACTATGCTGCACTATGCAATAAAATATAATATATTCTATTTATAATCAAATAAAACAAAATTTTATAAAAAGTATTTTGTTTTATATAAAAAGTTTTTACTATATAAACACTATGCATGCACTATGCATAATAAAATATAATATAATTTATTTAAAATCTAATAAAATAAATAACTTTATAAAAGTATTCTGTTTTATATAATAAGATTTTACTATGCAAATACTATGCATAATAAAATATAATATATTCTATTTATAATCAAATAAAATAAAAATTTATAAAAAGTATTCTATTTTATATAAAAAGTTTTCTGTTTTATTACATTTATAATAATAATAAAACAAACTTTATCACCATTATTATAATTCACAATATTAATCGACCAGGTCATTCCCAAAAAAGAGGAGGCTTTCCAATAAGGATTTCTCCCTATAGGCGCGCAATTAGGTGACCAAACCTCTCCTTGACAGAACTTCTAGGCATCGTTAATATTGCAAATAATAATTTTAATAACTTTGTCGTCTCAATTATTGATTTAATATTATATAAAATATTGACAATAATTGAGTCAAATAACGTGAGATACTACGCAAAGAATTATCGTAGCAATAATTGAACAAAACCGGTGTGACTTCTCACGTAAGCATCAATAATCAATACCGTGTGCTTACTATGCAACTACGCCAGATTCGCATTTCTTTTAACAAGGGTGCTTCAACAGCTAATCGGTAAAACTTCATCGTTATTTTTATAAAGTATTTTTATCGTTTTTCTCAATCCGAAACCAATAATTTCGTTATGTAGGGTCCACCAATGATTGTGTCGTTGTCTTTAATATTCCTGTTAAAACGAATATTCCCCGACCAATCGAATATTATATAACAACTTGCGTACTTTGCAAAATTTATAAATATTACCCACAACTATAATTTTATAACAAATTCACACTTTAATATTCAAAAATTATATTTATAGAAAATTCATCTTTATTCATAAAAGTTGGGGTTTTACACCTTTCTTTGCCACCCTTCAGCCTTTTGCCACACCCTTTTACACGCACTTGGTTCGGCTCAATGTAATTATGTTCACAAGTCCTAGTCATGTTAATTGACTTGGATGCACTCATTCCACCAGACTCCATTTTATTGATTCGTTTGGAACCATTATTCCCAACTATTTGCTTGATCTTTTCATATCCAATATCAAAACATTCCTTTAATACAATTGTGGCTTCTTCATTTGTGAGAGCACTATCAATCATCTCTAGAGATTGTTGAATCAATTGACTCCGCAAGAGTAAGTATGACTTGTCATCTTTTATCTCCACACCATTATCATCAACTACACCAGTTGATTTTGCTCCTTTTGTCCACCTTTTTAAAATGTATTTTTTAGGCAATTTGTCAAGATCATGATACTTATGCAAATAAGCTATCACATGCTGACATAGGATTCCCAAACTCTTAAACTTTTTGCATGTACATGTTGCATAATCCAAAGAGTTGTCATACTGAATTTCTCTTACTTTAAACTTGCAGACATTCCTTCAGTAAATCTTATATACACGGTGGTTGACATCCTCCGTCATAAGTTCAAACCCATAATTCAAGCTCTCACACAAATCTTCTTCAAATTTATAATATATAGAGTATGTATATGTGACGCCCCCAAAATAGGTATACATCACCCATCTTGGGTCGCCAAATAAATGGTACATAAATCCAAATACAACTTAATTATGCAACAATCGTGTAACATACGACAAAACATAATCTATGAGTTTTAATAAGAATATTGTCATCTACACAATATCTACTCTCAATGGAGTCCTCATTACATTTATTGTCACACTATTTCATAGAATAGTGAGGACTAATAAAGCCATTTATCCTGGACCATCACTCAGGTCCCCACTTCGTCCCCAAATTATATTCTCATTTCAAGAGAAACAATGAAAGAAAGGGTGAGCTCAACTAGCCCAAGAAGAAATATTATGACTAAGATAATGCGAATAAATTATCCTTAGCCTTCAAATAATATAACAACCGATAAAATACAATAGACAACAAGTTTTAGATCAACAACTGCAGCGGAATAAGCAATCCATTATAAGAGTAAGTAGAGCATAAAATCTACTATCTTCTATGATTTAAAAAGTTTTTCATCAACTTTATCGTTGAGACTCAGCTTATTAAATAAAATTGAATCATCCCTGCATCACGACCAAGGATATTCATGTAATCATCAATGGTCATGATTATACCGAATAATCCCTGGTCATAATCATACCAAGTCCATCTCTGTACGTAAGCCAAAGATGACTTTCATCACAATATAAGCATGAGGATGCTGACAATGACATAATAATTCAATAAAACAAGTTCAAGGATAAATTTTAAAGATTTAAAATCTAATTTATCCAGAAATCAATAACGTCCAAATTGTCAACATGATATCTTTGCTTTGTGGAGTAAAATTCAAGAATGCTCGTAAGAATATTTCCATGAAAAGATCTTCGGATGAAGCGCAAATATCCGTGATATTCTACTAATTTCATGGAGTATAGAAGCCAAAACTTTAACCAACTGAGTATAATAGAATATATAAAACTGCAAATAGATTTTTGTTCGCCATGCGGTAATCCACGTAGATAGATCATTTCCATAATTTTAATAAGGAATGAATACGAAGGATCATTCGCCATGCATGTGATAGACCGCACAGTCAGGTTATTCCAACAGATTAATAAAGAATGGAACCAGGTCATGCGTAATTACATGTACGATGTGATATTCCAACGAATAATAATAAAGAACTAAATCCGGTCACGCGTGCGAATCAAAGACATACATAATATTCCAATAGAATAATAAAGAATGGAATAACAACCAAATTCACTAGGCATGCGATGAATCAAGACGAACGAGTTTATTCCAATGTAATAATAAAGAATGGAATAATGTAAGAATTTCACCACGTATGCGGTATTTGCATGATTGTTATTCCAACATAATAATAAAGAATGGAATAACAACCCTTACGGGTATTGAAAGAAAATAACTCTCTTCATGAATACGAAGGAATAATACCCCTTACCTTAGAAGAAACTGGATATTGGAATAGTGAGGTAGCAAACTTCTCTTCTTCTTTGTCTCTATAATTTCTCTCTATAATAATTGCTCTATAGCTTTAGTGAATTGGTGAAAAATAATGAAGGAAAGAGCTCTATTTATAGGAAAATATAGTTTCAATAATTGCACGTTTTGGGGCACGAAATATTATAGTATAATACCTTCCTCTTTTCCTTTATTTTTAATTTAGTCCTGCAAGTATTATCAAACTTGCACCACCTCCCCTAATAGTAAATCATGTGAATCAATAGTTCTAGACATGTGAAAATACGAATTACAGTATAGTACCTCCATCTATACCTCCATTTTTAACTTAGTCATGCAAGTATTATCAATCTTGCACTACCTCCCCTAATAGTACAAGAATGTGAATCAATAGTACACACATGTGAACAAATAGTTATAATCATATGATTTAATAGCAATTAATTGCTCAATTATCCGATTAATTACCCGATTGGTCAGTATTCCAGACATCAATTAAAATTGAAATAAATGTCGATTTCCACTAACACTAATAATCCCAACACAATGGAACTATCAATTTCATCTTTAATCAACACAAACTTATTCATCATTAATATTATAACTCACAATATTTAACAACTAGGTCGTTCCCAGGAAAGAGGGGCTTTCCGATAAAGGATTTCTCCTTATTGGCGCGCAATTAGGTGACCAAACCTTTCCTTGACAGAACTTCTAGACATTGTCAATATTGCAAATAATAATATGAATAACTTCGCCGTCTCAATTATTGATTTAATAATATAACATATTATACAGATGATACTATGAAAATAATTGAATCAATAATATGAGTGATATGATACAACAATTACTGTAGCAATAATTGAGTATAACTGAGTGACTTCTCACGTAAGCATCAATAATCAATACCGTGTGCTACTATGTAACCACGCCAGACATCGCATTTTTACTACTCTTTGGGTAGTTCAACAGTTTTAACGGTAACACATTCGCCGTTATTTTTATAAAATGATAATTCTGTCGTTTTCTTACTACGACAATACTTCTATTGTGGGGTCCACTAATGATTGTCCCGTCGTACGGATATTCCCCGACAAAAAGAATATTCCCCGACTAAACGAATATTTTATAACAACTTGCATACTTTACAAAAAAATTCACATATCACCCTTAACATTAACCTTTTATCAATTTAACCATTTACGAAATAAAATAATAATTATAAGAAAATTGAATACTTTCATTTCATAAAATTCGAGGTCTTACAATCTCCCCTCCTTATGAAATTTCGCCCTCGAAATTTATGTACGTACCTGGTATGCCGAAGAGGTGAGGATACCTTGACTTCATTTCATATTCCAACTCTTGAGGTATAACCTTTGAGTGTCGAATATGATCCTTCTTATCTAAGATTTTAACACGTATCTCATCATACGTTAAATCTTCTGTTATCTCGTCTAGTTCTAATTCAATAATGTGGTTCGGGTCGTCCACATAATTACGTAACATCGATACGTGAAAAACGTTATGAACACGCCGACATACTGGGCAGTAAAAGCGAGTCTATAGGCCACGCCCTACTCGATCGAGGATTTCAAATGGGCCAATTAAATTGAGGGTTGAGATAACGCCTTCTTAAACCTTCTTCTTCACATTCATCAGATTCAGGTGTGTAGTTTGAGCGACTTTAACTTTATCGATTAAAGTCTATTCTAATCGTATATTCGTTATCTTTACGTGGGTCCCTAGAGTCTGTAACTCTATCTTCATCATTTGTAAGTTATACGAAATGGGTTTTTGTGTTAACAACGTCGCACTCGTAAACACATACGATCTTCTACTCAACGCGTCAACTACCACATTCGCTCTTCTATAATGATATTGAATGGTATGGTCGTAGTCTTCAACAGCTCGAGCCAACATCTTTGGTGCATGTTATGTTCGTCCTAGGTGAAAAAATATTTAAGGGTTTGAGAAATGGGTTTTGTACTGGGGTCAATACAAAATTTGATTTCACGCTATAGGGGTAGGCTAGGAAGTTCTTCGAGAATACGTCAGGAATTTATTAACAATAGAAATATCATTCAAAACTGTGACTCTCATCCAAGACTTGGATATTACATCACATTGATACCTATAAACTTGCCATCGTCATTCACGATGTTGCCTGCAGAAAGTCTGGCTTCGGTGCATTCCACACAAGGAAGTCAACAACGAAAAGCTCAGGGCTCTTTATTTATGACTTGATATAACAGTGATTGACTTTAGTGGTTTGGTTGCTTGAATTCGCATAACACGTTGGTTAGGAATATGAAGCTAACAACCTTACGAAAAGCATGATGAGTAGTTAACCAATCGATTACGAAATCACATCAAAGGCAAGTATTTTCAAAGAGATAAGATCGACAGGTAACGTGAAAATGTCGATTTGAATCAACAAGATTTATAAACAGTGGAGGTAACGAAGGTTTCTCTTGACGAAGTTTTAACCAATAAGTCAAATTCTAACTTCTCTGGGGTTAAATTTAAATGTTGAGCGCAAGCAAGATAGATAAAAAATGGGTAGAATCGGTATCTAATAAGGTATAGACTTCGCAAGAATTTATAACTAACCCGTGCTAACTTCGTTCGGGTTATTCGCTTTTTGAGAAGTCACAAAAAATGCTCTTCCTGAAACCACCGACTTTGTTTTGTCCGTATCCGCCTTTGGTGCCACCGTCCCAGCTGGACTTGACTTTGGTGCATGACAAAATTGGGCTAGGTGACCTTCTTTCCCACAATTGTAACATGCTTTAGACTGCATCACGCAGTTTGGATTGATATGTCCCTCCCCTCCATATTTGAAGCATACAATTGGTGGTCGTTCTCCTTCCTTGAAAACGGGTGTTGGTGCTGCTATCTTTCCATCGTTGTTGAACCTTCTCTTCTTGAAATTTCTACTCCTATTATCTTGGCCATGATTACCACCGAAGTGGTTACCATTCTTGGCATGATAATTTCCCCCACTATGGTTATCATTGTTCCGATGGATGTTGCCACCGGTATGATTATTATCGTGTTGTTGCTCGTTACCTTTTGGTTGTGCTGACTCATTATCGCGCTCCAATAACTAAGCCCTATTCACAACATCTAAATATAAACAAAGTTTGTGAGAAATGGGGTATTGACGTATATCGGGTTTCAAACCTCTTAGAAACATTCGCGTCATTCGCTCCTCATTATCAACCAAATGGGATGCAAACCGGGATAACTCCGCAAATTTAGCCTTGTATTGCGACACGGTCATATTGTTTTGCTCCAACTTGATAAACTCCACCTCCTTCATGTGATGAATACTTTCAGGAAAGTCCTTGTCGTTGAAAAGCTCTTGAACTTCTCCCAAGATATCTTCGGTCATGGCAGTTTGAGTACGCTTTTATTGATTCCCACCAAGTCGCCTTTCTCTCAAACATGAAGGTGGCAAAGGAACCTTTTGCTCCTCGGAGCATCCCAAGACATCAAATATCTTGGTGATCTCGCTTTATCCACGTCTCCGCCTTAAGTTGTTCTCGCTCTCCCAAAAACTCCGGCGGTCCCAGCCTCTGAACTGCTTTAGCGGTGGATCGTCCAGAGTTGCCGTTTTCCACCGTATTTTAAATGGGAGCTCTCTCACTGATGTTGCATGAATTGCATAAAGCCTCTGAACATCCCATCGTTCACTATTTTATTGGTGTTATTATTTACCTGAGGATTATTGTCTTCATGTTGCACATTATCCTGGGTATTAATCGTTGGTGACTTAACGGTCTCATGTGCTTCATTGTTGATCTCAACATTTTCAGATGCCATTTTCAAACACTGTCACAAAACAAGGGTTAATTGACATATCACATATTGACCCTATACTCTGACCGACCAATTAAATACCAAATAAACTTAGGTAGGTCATACTAGCGAAAGAATTCCCCGTCTCTCCTCTCCTAGTTCTTGTCTCACATCTCAGCCAGGGATCATATCCCTAAGCTTTGATACCAACTGTGACACCCCCAAAACAGGTATACATCACCCATCTTGGGTCACCAAATAAAGTACACAAATCCAAATACAACTTAATTATACAACAGTCGTGTAACATATGAAAAAACATAATCTAAGAGTTTTAATAAGAATATTGTCATCTAGACAATATCCACTCTCAATGGAGTCCTCATTACATTTATTGTCACATTATTTCACAGAATAGTGAGGACTACTAAAGCCATTTATCCTGGACCATCACTCCAGTCCATGACTCGTCCCAGCTATATTCTCATTTCCTGAAGAGAACAATGAAAGAAAGGGTGAGCTCAACTAGCCCAGTAAGAAATATTATGACTAAGATAATGCAGAATAAATTATCCTTAGCCTTCAACAGTATAACAACTGATAGAATACAATAGACAACAAGTTTTAGATCAACAACTACAGCGGAATAAGTTATCCATTATAAGAGTCAAGTAGAGCATAAAATCTACTATCTTCTATGATTTAAAAAGTTTTTCATTAACTTTACCACTGAGACTCAGCTTAATAAATAAAATCGAATCATCCCTGCATCACGGCCAAGGATATTCATGTAATCATCAATGGTCATGATTATACCGAATAATCTCTGGTCATAATCATACCAACAGCTATCAATCAATGAACTACAGACCAATGAGGACTTTCACCACACCATTCATCACATTATGGTCATGATTATACCGAATAATCCCTGGTTATAATCATACCAAGTCCATCTCTACACGTAAGCCAAAGATGACTTTCATCACAATATAAGCATGAGGATGATAACAATGACATAATAATTCAATAAAAAAAGTTCAAGGATAAGTTTTAAAGATTTATAATCTAATTTATCCAGAAATACATAACGTCCAAATTGTCAACATGATACTGCTTTGTGGAGTAAAATTAAAGAATGCTCAGAATAATATTTTCATGAAAAGATACTGAATGAAGCGCAAATATCCAAGATATTCTACTAATTTCATGGAGTATAGAAGCTAAAACTTTAACCAACTGAGTATAATAGAATATATGAAACTGCAAATGGATTTTTGTCCGCTATGTGGTAATCCACGTAGACAGATCATTTCCATAATTTTAATAAGGAATGAATACGAAGGATCATTCACCATGCATGCGATAGACCGCACAGTCAGGTTATTCCAATAGATTAATAAAGAATGGAACCAGGTCATGTGTAATCCGCATGATAGGGATATTCTAATGAATAATAAAAAGAATGAAACCAGTCATGCGTAATTACATACGCATGGGATGATATTCCAATGAATAATAATAAAGAATGGAATAACAACAAAATTCACCAGAATGCGATAGATCGCATGATAAAGTTATTCCAATGTAATAATAAAGAATGGAATAATGTAAGAATTTCACCATGTATGCGGTATTTGATAGACAAAGTTATTCCAACATAATAATAAAGAATGGAATAACAACCTTACGAGTATGAAGGAAAATAACTCTCTTCATGAATACGAAGGAATAATACCCCTTACCTTAGAAGAAACTGGATATTGGAATAGTGAGGTAGCAGACTTCTCTTCTTCTTTGTCTCTATAATTTCTCTCTATAATAATTTCTTTATAGTTTTAGTGAAGTGGTGAAAAATAATGAAGGAATGAGATTCTATTTATAGGAAAATATAGTTTCAATAATTACACGTTTTGGGGCTCAAAATATTACAGTATAATACCTTCCTCTTTTCTTTTATTTTTAATTTAGTCCTGCAAGTATTATCAAACTTGCACCACCTCCCCTAACAGTAAATCATGTGAATCAATAGTTCTAAACATGTGAAAATACGAATTACAGTATAGTACCTCCATCTATACCTCCATTTTTAACTTAGTCATGCAAGTATTATCAATCTTGCACCACCTCTCCTAATAGTACAAGAATGTGAATCAATAGTACACACATGTGAACAAATAGTTATAATCATGTGAATTAATAGCAATTAATTGCTCAATTATCCGATTAATTACTCTATTGGTCAATATAACTTCCAAACATCAATTAATATCGAAACAAATGTCAATTTCCACTAACACTAATAATCCCAACACAATGGAACTATCAATTTCATCTTTAATCAACACAAACTTATTCATCATTAATATTAAAACTCACAATATTTAACAACTAGGTCGTTCCCAGGAAAGAGGGGGCTTTCCGATAAGGATTTCTCCTTATTGGCACGCAATTAGGTGACCAAACCTCTCCTTGACAGAACTTATAGACATTGTCAATATTGCAAATAATAATATGAATAACTTCGCCGTCTCAATTATTGATTTAATAATATAACATATTATACAGATGATACTGTGACAATAATTGAATCAATAATATGAGTGATATGATGTAGTAATTACTGTAGCAATAATTGAGTATAACTGAGTGACTTCTCACGTAAGTATCAATAATCAATACTGCAGTGTCTACTTATGCAACCACTCGATTCATCGTATTTTTACTACTAGGTAGTTCAACAGTTTTAACGGTAACACATTCGCCGTTATTTTTATAAAATGATAATTCTGTCATTTTCTTACTACGACAATACTTCCTTTGTGGGATCCACCAATGATTGTTCCGTCGCACGGATATTCTCCGACAAAAAGAATATTCCCCGACCAAACGAATATTTTAAAACAACTTGTATACTTTGCAAAAAATTTCACATATCACCCTTAACTTTAACCTTTTATCAATTTAACCATTTACAAAATAAAATAATAATTATAAGAAATATGAATATTTTCATTTCATAAAATTCGGGGTCTTACAGTATAAATGTCAACCATTTGAACTAAGAAGTCATGACGATATTTCATTCTCGGCCTCTCAACCAAATCTTTGTTATCCGAAACCAACTCATTGTGTCGTTGATGCTGAAGGCCCCGACCAAATTGAATCATAAAATCCACTAAAGAATTCCTTTTAGAAACAAACTTTTTAAAAAATGCATGACAACTCTCCGCTCGTTGGCTACTTGACATGTCGGCTGAGAAAACATGATTCACATGTGCGGGTACCCATCTACAACGGATGTCATACATTGATTGTAACCATTTATTAGCATTCAACCCACTTTTCTCCATTAACGCTACCCAAGTAGAGTCAAAATCTTCCACAGTCTCCGAATTCCAAATGCAATCTGAAAACTCTTTATAATAAACACTGTATTTTACTGAGTCAATCTTTTCTGAAAATTCGGTTAATATATGCCAACTACAATACCTATGCAATGTATTAGGAAGCATCTGTGAAATGGCATTTGTCATAGCCGGATCCTGATCGGTGATAATCATCTCGGTGCATCGCTTTGGCATTGCTTCCAAAAACACTTGAAAAGCCATTCAAAACTAGCTATGGTCTCATCACTTAAGAAAGCACAACCAAATCTGATGGTTTGACCATGATTATTAACCCCATTAGTGGTGCAAATATCATTCAGAACGATTAGTATTGTATGTCGTATCAAAAATGACAACATCACCATAAAATCTATAAGCCCGTCTAGAAGTTGCATCGGCCCAAAAACAACGAGTGATCCGATTTTCATCGTCTGTCTCAATTATGAAAGTGAATGAAGGATTCTTTTGTTGTTCTAACTGTAAGTACTCATTCAACATATCCCCATCATGTCCCTTCAAGTCATTGCGCTTGTCTCTTTCAAAGTTATATAAATTTCGTTGGGTGCAACCAATATTTTCAAAGCCGCCTGCAGTGCAAGAAAATTGTATTGTTGGTATTGTGGTATATTCACTGTGCCAAGTTGCTGAGACAATGATTTTTGGGCAATTGACACATTACGATGCGATCGTAACAAATGCCTCTTATGTGGAGTTGACAATGGATGACAATGACCCTCCTCAATTTTAGTAATTACATATGTATCATTTCTCTTTACCACTATAATTTTTGTAACACAGTCTTCTTTTGTAGATCTACGTTTTCTTTTTACAACCACATCGGCTAATAGTTTTCCCTTTCCTTGCTTAGAACACACATACTCCTTCCTATAAATCTCATCGCTACCCGCCCTTTTTTTCTCATTAAACTTTTGTACACTAAATCCAGCATGCATTGCATATGTATTGTAAAACGTGTGAATACCATCTAATGTTTGAAATTCTTGACCAAGCTTAGGCGTAAACTCATCTGCTACTTGAGGATAGTAGACAACAGTATTAGTATTATTCACATTCAACCCCTCTCCACTCAAGTCATCCCCATCCATTTCTATTTCCAAATTCATTTCCACATTATCCTTGCAACTCCCTACTTCATTGTACATGTCATCCATTATATTTACACCTGGACAAACAAAAATTTACTTGAAATTGTGAAATCACCAACTAAAATTCATTAAGCTTGTCCCAAATTCAGACTAATCCAAAAACAGACACAACATTGAGCGTAACAAATTTCAAATTAAGCGTTCTATTTACAAAAAAAAACTAAATTTAAAATAAAAACAGGAATGTACTTACTGATTTTCAAGGGTCACTAACTGAGGGCATTTGGAGAAGTTTTGTCAAGGGTCACTAACTGGGCACTCGATTTTGGCAAGCCCTTACCAAATTGAACTGATGAACTCAATGAATCACGATTCTAGGGTAATCGAGTTTCTAGGGCTTGGGTTGGCTTTCTCTCTTTCCACAATCGCGATGGCTGAGATTTCTAGGGCAAAGTCGCGATGGCTTTCTCGATGGCTGAGATTTCTAGGGCAAAGTCGTGATGGCTTTCTCGATGGCTGAGATTTCTATGGAAAAGGAGCGATGGCTTTCTTGATGGCTGAATTCTCTCTCTTCAATTTTGCAGCAGAGGATTTCAAAGGGAATGGAATCTCTGAGAAAATCGATTTCAGTCTTCGCTCTCTCTCTCTCTCTCTCTTCGTTTTTTGTCTACGTATTATAACAGAGTGAGGAGAGAGATATAAAAAGCCGAGTTTTTAAAACAGAATGCTCTTTAAGGGCAGATGACTCTTTAAGGAGAATGCTTCTGATCGGGGTTGTATATATATATATATATATATATATAGTGTCCATTTACTTTTCCTAACAAAGAAGAACTAAAGGAGGTTCCATGAAACAGAAATTTGAGCTTTCGTAGTATTATAACATGCTAGTTGTAAGACCCTAACTTTTTATAAATAAAATCAAATTTTTTCTAATTATTATTGTGAATAATAGGGTGTTAATTTGATATAATGCTTTGGTTATGGGTGAAATGTGCAAATTTTGCAAAATAAGCAAGTGGTTATAAAATATTCATTGTTGTCGGGGAATATTCGTTTGGTCGTAAAATATTCGTACGACGGCGCAGTCATTTGTGGGCCCCATAATGGAAAACGGTCGGATGAAGAAAATGACAAATTGAGTTTTTATAAATAACGACGTAATGGTTACCGATTAACAACCGTTGAATATACCCGGTGGTTAAAATACGAGTAATACCTGTAGTTGCATAAGTAGACATGGTATCGCGATGATTTTTGAATTAGTGATTCTTACGTAAGTGAAGTCACTACTCAATAATTGTTACAGTAATTACTGTTCAATATTTTATGTTATTGATTCAATAATTGCTACGTTGATATGTTATATTATTGTTGTTTTAATAATTGTCAGTGCACAGTATCTCCATTATCAGATCAATAATTCATATTATTTGAATAATATTGTTAGATAGCATTAATGGCAATGTCTAAGGAAGTTCTGTCTAGGAAAGGTTTTTGGTCACCTATTTGCGCGCCAATAAGGAAAAATCTTTATCGGAAAGCCCCCTCTTTCCTGAGAACGACCTGATTGTCATAATTGTGATTCTGTAATATTATTTGTGAATAATTAATTATTGATTTATATGATAAGGAAATATTTATTTTATGTGGATATAAATGATGAATTTATTTATTTTATGTGGTTATAAATAAAGGAATTAATGCTGTGGTATTTTATCAGTATTTTGTCAGAATGGGGGTATTAAAAATCGTCCGTATGTGGATTTCGGACATTTTCTGTTTGGAATTTGGAAAAACTTAAACTTACAAAGTTATAGAGAATTTAATTTCCTATGGAATAGACATGAGATTCGAATTTTTCTGATAAAATGACTATTTATTATGAATTACTGAAGTTTTGGAAATTAAATATTTTTATTAAAATTATGGGTGGGACCCACTTTTGGTTGGTGTAGAAAACATGTGCTGAATTAATCTTTCAATTGTGATGGGATGAATTGTGTTCAAAGGTGGCGTAGAAGAAAAGGAAAATAATAATATTATTTTATTATTTAGTCTTCTATGGTGTTCTAGCATTTTTCCTATAAATAGGCGCTTAGATTAGAATTGAAAATCACACAAGAAACAAGTGTTCTCTCTCTATATATATATTATCGAGCGTATTTTGTGAGTATTTAGATACTTTGTGAGTTGCTATTCTGTGCAAGTTTCCTTCAGCCTTATACCTGATATTTCAGCCGGAAGTACTATTTTTTTGAGGTAAGGGATGTTATTTTCTTCATAATGATGTTATTCTTTCAATATCATTATAACAAAATATTGGTATGGATTTTATTGTAGAATTTTTACCTTTTTGTGTCGGGCTTACTATTCACATATACGACACTATTCACGTATACAACACTATTCACGAATACAACACTATTCACAGAAAAAATAAAATTTTATTTTCTTTGTCCAAGTTGTCTATTACGGTTACTATCTTTGATTGTATCCATGTTTTGATCTTTATTCTTGAATTTTGCTCCACAATTGATAATTATATGGTATTTTTGAACTTGGATAAACTAAAGTACGAATCTTTATTCTTTGATCTTTTATCTCACTGGATTCATTTTTTTTAAGATATTTGTCATCATCCTCAGTCCTAAATGATGATAGTACTGAATATTTTTGGTCTGTAGTGCAAAGATGAATGATTAACTGATGAATATCTTTGGCCCGTAGTGCAAAGATGAACATGTGTTGAGATGAAATGACCAACTCGTGATACATATGAATATCTTTGGGCTGTAGTGCAAAGATGAATATTTGATTCAAGATATATATATTGATTGATGTTACAAGGGTAAAATATTGATGATGAACTTTTAAATCATAGAAGATAGTAGAATTCATTCTCTACTTGACTCTTCTAATGGATTGTTGTTTTCGCTGCAGTTGTTGATCTAAAACTTGTTGTCTATTATATTATATCAGATTTTTCCCTGTTGAAGACTAATGATAATTTGTTGTTTATTATCTTAGTCATAATATTCTTTACTGGGCTGGTTGAGCTCAACCTTTTCCTTTTTGTTCCATTTTTCTTCTCAGAAGGTAAGAACATAGCAGGAACTAGCCGGGGTATGGAGTGATGGTTCAGGATAGTTGTTTTAGTAGTCCTCACTACTTTGTAAAATAGTGTATCAATATTTGTAATGAGGACCCCTTTTGAGTTTGTATACTGTCTATTAGACAGTATTTGTATTTAAACTCATAGTATATGTGTTGTCGTATTTTGCATGACAATTGTATTAATGAAGTTGTATTTGTTTCTATACCATTTATTTGGCGACTCAGAATGGGTGATGTATAGCAATTTTGGGGGCGTCACAGTTGGTATCAGAGCTTAGGGATATGGTCTCTAGAGGAGATCGGGGAATAAAACCAGGAGGGGAGAGATATGCAGCAATTACTGTAGCAATAATTGAGTATAACTAAGTGAATTCTTACGTAAGCATCAATAATCGATACCGTGTGCTACTATGCAACCACGCGTATTACTGTACTTTTACTACAGGGTAGTTCAACAGTTTTACGATAAAACTTTTGCCGTTAATTTTAAAAAAAGATAATTCTGTCATTTTCTAACTACGACATTACTTTCGTTGTGGGGTCCACCAATGATTGTGCCGTCGTACGAATATTTCCTATTAAAACGAATATTCCTCGACCAATCGAATATTCCCCCAACACAACGAATATTTTATATCAACTTGCTTAATTTGCAAAATTTTCAAATATCACCCTTAACTTTAACCTTTTATCAATTTAACCATTTACTAAATAGAATAATTATAAAAAAATTGAATACTTTCATTTCATAAAATTTGGGGTCTCACAATCTCCCTCCTTATGAAATTTTGCCTCAAAATTTACGTGCACTGTAGTTCAAGAGATGAGAATACCTTTTGCTTTCTTTTTGGGTTGACTTTCCTCGGGTTATTTCCTATGTATCATATTGCTCATCTCCTGTATTTCAGATATCATTCTAGAATATAGTTTCAAAACAAGGGTTAATTGACATGCCACATATTATCCCTATACTCTGACCGACCAATTAAATACCAAATAAACTTAGGTAGGTCATACTAGCGAAGGATTTACCCGTTTCTCCCCTCCTAGTTCTAGTGTCACATCTCAGCCAGGGATCATATCCCTAAGCTTTGATACCAACTGTGACGCCCCCAAAATAGGTCCACATCACCAATCTTGAGTAGCCAGATACAACACTACAGAAATCAAATACAAACTTCTTTTATACAATACGACAAAACATAGCTGAGAGTTTCAACACGGATTGTAAAACCCCGAATTTTTTTTTTAAATAAATGGAATTTTCTTTATATATTATGTTGAAATAGTAAGGGTTGATTTGATTAATGTGGAAAGTTATGGGTAAAATGCGTAAATATTTTAAATAAGCATGTGGTTATAAAATATTCATTGTTGTCGGGGAATATTCGTTTGGTCGTGGAATATTCGTACTATCGGGGAATATTCATACGACGGCGCAACCTTGTGTGGGCCCCATAGCGGAAAACCATTGGAGGAAGAAAACGACAAGAATAAGTTGTTTATAAATAAATGCGTAGTTGTTACCGTTAATACTGGGTGAATACCCAGTGGTTAAAACACAGTAGCACACAATATTACACCAATTATTGATTCTTACGTAAGAAGGCACTACTCAATAATTGTTACAAGAATTATCGCTCAAGATTTTATTTTATTGATTCAATAATTCTTTGTGTTGATATTTTATATTACCGTTGTTTTAATAATGTCACCGCATGATTTTCTATTATCTCGAGCAATAATTCATATTATCCTAATAATATTATTAGATAACATTATTGGCAATGTCTAGAAAGTTCGCATAAGGAGAGGTTTGGTCATCTAATTGCGCTAATAAGGAGAAATTCTTATTGAAAAGCCCCCTCTTTCCTAGGAACTGCCTGGTTGTCAATAATGTGATTCTGTAATATTATTTGTGAATAATTAATTATTAATTTATATGATGAGGAAAATATTGATTTTATGAGGATATAGATGGAGAAAATTTTTAATGTGATAATTGTTGAAAATTAATATTTTATCTTTTTTCTGATAAAATAATTTATTTAAATATATTATTTTAATAATATATTAATGGTGATATTTTTACAATGAATGTGGGATATATGAATAAATGAGGAGGAAGAGTATTTTGGTTGGATTAAATGTTTAACACATGTTTTGTGTGTTGGTGGACACAATTCTTGACCGAAAATTGATTATAGACTGTAAAATCGTCCGTTTATAGATTTCGGTCAATTTCTGTTTGGAATTTGGAAAAACTTTCTTCTGTAAAGTTGTAGAGAATTGAATTTCCTATAAAAACACGCGAGATTTGAATTTTCTGATAAAAGGGCTATTTATTATGAATTATTGAAGTTTTAGAGTTCTGAAATAATTGATTTTTGGGAGTTTTAATTAATTATTTTGAGAAAAATGTTTTTGGTGAGTTTGTGAACCTCATTTAACATGTGCTATGGCTGAAATCAGATTTCAAAGGTGGGCTAAGGAATTTTGTTTATAAATAATATTATTATATTCAATTTTCTACTTTAGTGTTCTAAGCACTTTCCTATAAATAGGGAGCTTAGGTTAGAATTGAAAATTACACCAGAAACTGAAGTTTTCTCTCTATTTCTCTCTCGATATTTTGAGCGTATTCTTGTGAGTATACTTTGAGTGTTGATATACGGTGCAAGTTCAAGTCATAGCCTATATCCGATGTTTCAACTAGAAGTACTGTCTTTCGAGGTAAGGGATGTTATTTTATTCGTAAATGATATTATTTCTTCAATATCATTATGCCGAAATATTGGTTGGAACTTTTTATCAAATTTAGAACTTTTTTTTGTCGGAGTTACTATTCATGAGTTACTATTCATGAGTACTATTCACGAAGCATGATGATATTTTTTGTGAAATTTATATCTTTGGTGTCGGAGTTACTATTCACGTATATGACACTATTCACGATACTCAAGACTATTCACGAATCGACCTTATTCACGTAAAAATTAAAATTTTCCTTTTCGTCTAAAATATCTATTATGGATACTAGCTTTGATTGTATCCATGTTTTGATCATTCTTGAATTTTACTTGATGATGATTATTTATGAAGTATTTTTGAACTCGGATTGTTTAAAAATGCGTTATCCATAATACTTGTTCTTTTGTTTCACTGGATTCGTTTTCTTTAAAATTATTTTCATCAATCTCAGTCCTAAATGATGATGTTACTGAATATCTTTGGCCTGTAGTGAAAAGAAGGTTGATTTTTTTATGAATATCTTTGGCCCGTAGTGCAAAGATGAACAGGTGTTGAGATGAACATGACCGACTGATGAATATCTTTGGCCTTTAGTGCAAAGATGAACAGGTGTTGAGATGAACATGACCGACTGATGAATATCTTTGGCCTGTAGTGCAAAGATGAATATTTGATTTGAGATGAATATTAATTGATGTTACAGGGATAAAATATTGATGATGGACTGTTAAATTCATAGATTATAGTAGATTTCATTCTCTACGTAACTCTTCTATGAATTATTATTTCATTGAATATTGATCTGAAACTTGTTGTCTATTGTATTCTATCAGATTTTTTCCTGTTGAAGACTAACGATAATTTGTTCTATATTATCTTAGTCATAACATTCTTTACTGAGCTAGTTGAGCTCACCCTTTCCTTTTGTTCCATTTTTCTTCTTAGGAAGCGAGATTATAGCAGAAACTAGTCGGGGTGTGTAGTGATGGTTCTAGATAGCTGTTTTAGTAGTCCTCACTATTCTGTAAAATACTGTATCAATAATGAGGATTTATTTGAGTGTGGATATTGTCTAGAAGACAATATTTGTATTTAAACTCACAGTTTATGTGTTGTCGTATTTTGCACGACAAATGTATTAATAAAGTTGTAGTTATTTCTGTACCATATATTTGGCGACTCAGAATGGGTTGGATGGAATGGACCTATTTTGGGGGCGTCACACGGATAATGTCTCGTAGAGAGTATCCAAACTCAAATTCAATCCTCACTACATTTATTGTCACACTATTTAACAGAATAGTGAGGACTACTAATGTTATCATCTGGATCGTCACTCCATTCCCCGACTAGTCCCAGTTATATTCTCATTTCCTGAAGAGAACAATGAAAGCAAAAGGATGAGCTCAACTAGCCTAGTAAGAAATATTATGACTAAGATAATGCAGAATAATTTATCGTTAGCCTTCAACAGTGTTAAACTGATAAAATATAATAAACATTAAGTTTAACTGCAGCGGAACAAGCAATCCATTAGAAGAGTCAAGTAGAGCATGATATCTACTCTCTTCTATGATTTAAAAGTCCATCGCTAATATTTCATTCCTGTAATACTCAATAACAGTTCTTTGTTATACCTAAGACAAAAAGAACTATCATCACTTGTCTTCACCTAAACCACCAAAGATTATAGTTAAATCCATAATTCATATTTATAATCATGTAAATCAACAGTTTCTCCTTGCCACAAAGGCTTAATGGAACGTTTACTCAATATCCTTACCCCAAAGGCTAAAGATATGAAAATGTAATAACAATGATCATACCAATTAGTTGTCTACCTTTGCACTACGGGCCAAAGATATTCAACTATAAAACCAATGGTCATGATCATACCAATCAATTGTCTGTCAGTGCACTACGGCCAAAGAAATTCAACTGTTAACTAATGGTCATGATCCTGCCAAACACATCATCGAATTATCCATGCCCTACGGGCCAAGGATATTCGTTATTATCACCAGTGGTTGTGATCATGTCATACACTTGTCTATCTTTGCACGTAAGCCAAAGATATACAACTATAAAACTAATAATCAATAGTCCATCTATGCACGTAAGCCAAAGATGACTTTCATCACAATATAAGCATGGGGATGATGGCAATGATATAAGCATTAATCAAACGAAATCAAGGATAAATATTAAAGACTTTAAATTTATCCAGAGTTTAAAAAATAACCAAATTGTCAACATGATACTGCTTTGTGGAGTAAAATTCAAGAATAATATTCATGTACCAAAAATAATTTGGACAGAAAAGAAATATATTTTTCTAATGACTAGTACCGTGAATAGTACCACAATGAATAGTACTTTGGGAATAAGACCTGCGTGAATAAGACCCGACACATGAAAAGTACCCCAAATACCCGAGTGAATAATTCGGTGAATAATAATTGGGTAAATAGTAACTCATGAATAAGAATTCAGTGAATAGTACTCAGAAGCATAATGAAAGTGCCCTAATACCGTGAGTGAATAATAATCGAGTAAATAGTAATCGGGTGAATAAGAATCAGAATAGTAACTCATAAATAAAATACCAAATAAAATGATATTTCATGATGAGTACAAAAGAAATGATATCTCATACGAGTATAATAGAATATATGAAGCTGCAAATGGATTTTCACCCGCCATGCAGTAATCCACGTAGACATATCATTTCCACAATTTAATAATGAATGAATACAAAGGATCATTCACCATGCATGCGATAGTCCACACAGATAGGTTATTCTAACAGAATAATAAAGAATGGAATAATAAAAGAATTCACCGGGCATGCGATAATAATCGCACGCATGTGTTATTCCAACAAAATAATAAAGAATGGAACTGTGTCACGCGTAATCCGCATGCATGTGATATTCTAACGTAATAATAAAGAATGGAACCAGTCATGCGTAATCCGCATGCATGTGATATTCCAACAGGATAATAAAGAATGGAATAACAACAGAATTCACCGTGCATGCGATAGACAAGACGCATACGTTATTCCAATGTAATAATAAAGAATGGAATAATGTAAGAATTTCACCATGTATACTAGGTTGCTTGCATGACGAGTTATTCCAACATAATAATAAAGAATGGAATAACAACCCTTACAGTATTGAAAGAATATAACTCTCTTCATGAATACGAAGAATAATAATACCCTTACTATAATAATAACATCCCTTACTATAATAATAATATCCCTTACTATAGTAATAATAACCCTTACGAATAAGAAATAAATAACATCCCTTGCAACTGTTGAACGAAAATAATATTCCAACGAATATTTAACAAAGATAATATTCCTACGAATATTGAATGAAGATAATATTCTTTATGAATATTAAACGAAAATATTATTCATACGAATACGAAAAATAATAACTCTTCAGAATATGAAATAAATAATACCCCTTACGAATAAGAAATAAATAACATCCCTTACAACTGTTGAACGAAAATAATATTCTAACGAATATTTAACAAAGATAATATTCCTACGAATATTGAATGAAGATAATATTCTTTATGAATATTGAACGAAAATAATATTCATACGAATACGAAAAATAATATCTCTTCAGAATATGAAATAAATAATACCCCTTACCTCAGAAGAAGACTGGATACTGGAATAGTAAAGTAATAGACTTCTTATCTTCTTTCTCTCTATAGCTTCTCTCTCTATAATTTCTCTTGTGAGTCTTAGTGAATTGGTGAGAATGAAGGAAGAACGAGCTTCTATTTATAGGAAAATATAGTTTCGATAATTGCACGTTTTGGGACTCAAAATATTACAGTATAATACCTTCCACTTTTTCTTCATTTTTAATTTAGTCATGCAAGTATTATCAAACTTGCTCCACCTCCCCTAATAGTAAATCATGTGAATTAATAGTTCATTTGTGACGCCCCCAAAATAGGTATACATCACCCATTCTGAGTTGTCAAATACATGGTACAGAAAAAACTACAACTTTATTATTACAACATATAAACTGTGAGTTTAAATACAGATATTGCCATCTAGATAATATCCACACGCAAATAAATCCCCATCATAATTATTAATACATTATTTTACAAAAATAGTGAGGACTACTAAACAACTCTCTCTAGAACCTTCATTCTATACCCCGACTAGTACTCGCTACATTCTCGCCTCTTGAGAAGAAAAATGGAATAAAAAGGAAAAGTGTGAGCTCAACTAGCCCAGTAAATAATATTATGACTAAGAGAATATACAACAAATTATCGTTAGTCTTCAACAGGGAAAAATCTGAGAGAATACATTAAACAACAAGTTTTATATCAATATTCGCAGCGAAAAATAATAATTCATAGAAGAGTTACGTAGAGGATGAAATCTACTAATATCTATGAATTTAACAGTCCATCATCATTATTTTATCCCTGTAACATCAATCAATATTCATCTTGAATCAAATATTCATCCTTGCACTACAGGCCAAAGATATTCATCAGTCGGTCATGTTCATCTAAACACCTGTTCATCTTTGCACTACGGGCCAAAGATATTTATCAAGAAATCATTCATCTTTGCACTACAGGCCAAAGATATTCCGTTATATCATCATTTAGGACTGAGGATGATAAAAAAAAAATATTTTAAAGAAAACGAATCCTATGAAGCAAAAGAACAAATATTAAGGATTCGTACTTTAAACAATTCCCATTCAAAAATACTTCATAACCAACCAGAGTGGGGTAAAATTCAAGAATGATCAAAACATGGATACAATCAAAGCTAGTATCCAGAATAGATATTTTGGACAAAAAGAAGAAATTTCATTTTTCTATGAATAAAGTCTCAGTATCGTGAATAAGTGCGATATCTTGAATAAAGAACCGACACCAAAACATAGAAATTTCACAAAAAAACATCATCACGCTTACGTGAATAAGACTTTCGTGAATAAGAACTCATGAATAAGAACTCGTGAATAAGAACTCATGAATAAGTAACTCCGACATGAAAAGTTCCAAATTTGATAAAAAGTTCCAATCAAGATTTTTAAGATAATGATATTGAAGAAATAATATCACTTACTTAAGAAAATAACATCCCTTACCTCACAAAAGACAAGATACTTCTAGTTGAAACACCGGATATAGGCTATGACTTGAACTTGCACCAGATATAGCAACACTCAAAGTATACTCACAAGAATACGCTCAATATATCGAGAGAAAATAGAGAAAACTTTAGTTTCGGTGTGATTTTCAATTCTAACCTAAGCACCCTATTTATAGAAATTGCTAGAACACCAAAGCGTAAAATTGAATATAATATTAATATAATTATACAAATTTTCCTTAGCCCAACTTTTGGTCAAAAACACCAGCCACACATGTTAATGATGTCCAAAAAAATACAAAAAACGTTTTTCTAACAAAAATAATTTAAACTCCAAAAATCAATTCACACCCGATATACCGAACTTCAATAATTCACAATAAATAGCTCTTTTATCAGAAAATTCGAATCTCGCGAATTTTTATAGAAAATTCAATTATCTACAACTTTGCAGAAGAAAGTTTTTCCAAATTCCAAATAGAAATTGACCGAAATTCACAAACGGGCGATTTTACTGGCTATAATCAAATTTCGGTCAATAATTGTGTCCACCAACACACAAAACATGTGTTAAACATTTAATGTCACAAAAATACTCTTCCTCCTCATATACTCATATATCCCACATTCATTGTAAAAATAGCATCGTTAATATATTATTAAAATAATATATTTAAAAGAATTATTTTATCAGAAAAAGATAAAATATTAATTTTCAACAATTGTCACATTAAAAATTTTCTCCATCTATATCCTCATAAAATTAATATTTTCCTCATCATATAAATCAATAATTAATTATTCATAAATAATATTACATAATCACATTATTGACAACCAAGCAGTTCCCAGGATAGAGGGGGCTTTCCAATAAGGATCTCTCCTTACTGGCGCGCAATTAGATGACCAAACCTCTCCTTAGACAGAACTTTCTAGACATTGCCAATAATGTTATCTAATAATATTATTCAGATAATATGAATTATTGCTCCGATAATAGAAAATACTATGCAGTGACAGTTATTAAAACAACAGTAATATAAAATATCAACGCAACAATTATTGAATCAATAAAATATCAATAAGTAACTCACCGTAACAATTATTGAGTAGTGCCTTCTTACGTAAGAATCAATAATTGGTGCAATACCGTATCTTCTTCGTAAACAACGCTTATTACCGTGTTTTAACCAATCGGGTATTCCAACAAAGATTGATGGTAACAACTACGCCAAGTTATTTATAAACAACTTATTCTTGTCATTTTCTTTCCTCCAATCGCTTTTCGTTATGGGCCCATTAAAAGACAAACTACGTCGTATTTAATATTCCCTGACAAAGAAAGAATATTCCACGACCAAACGAATATTCCCCGACAACAATGAATATTTTATAACAACTTACTTATTTAAAATATTTGCGCATTTTACCCATAACTAACCATATTAATCACATCAACCCTTACTATTCAAAATAATAATTAGAGAAATTAAATCTTTATTTATAAAAGTTGGGGTCTTACATCATTCATGTGACTCAATAATATAATCATGTGAAAAAACTAATTACAGTATAGTATTTTCAACTATACCTCCATTTTTAATTTAGTCATGCAAGTATTATCAATCTTGCACCAATTCCCCTAATAGTAAATCATGTGAATCAATAGTACACACATGTGAACACATAGTTATAAGCATGTGAATTAATAGCAATTAATTGCTCATTTATCCTGTTAATTACCCGATTGGTCAATATAACCTCCAGACATCAATTATTATCGAAATAAATGTCAATTTCCACTAACACTAATAATTCTAGCACAATGGAACTATCAATTTCATCTTTAATCAACACGAACTTATTCATCATTAATATTATAACTCACAATATTAAATAACCGTGTCGCTCCTGGAAGAGGGGCTTTCAGATAAGGATTTCTCCTTATTGGCAAGCGCCGAATTAGGTGACCAAATTACCTCTCCTTGATGTAACTTCTAGACATTGTCAATATTGCAAATAATAATATAAATAACTTTGTCGCCTCAATTATTGATTTAATAATAATAAATATTATGCAGATGATCATCGTGATAATAATTGAATCAATAATATGAGATATATCAACAATTATCGTAGTAATAATTGAGTATAACCGAGTGACTTTTACGTAATCATCAATAATAGATACCGTGGTATGCTACTATGCAACCAATGCCATTCATCAGACTTTTTTACTACCGGGTTGTTCAACAGTTTAACGATAAAACTTTCGTCATTATTTTTTAAAAAAGATAATTCTGTCATTTTCAAATATCACCCTTAACTTTAACCTTTTATCAACTTAACCATTTACTAAATAGAATAATTATAAAAAAATTGAATACTTTCATTTCATAAAATTCGGGGTCTCACAATCTCCCCTCCTTATGAAATTTCGCCCTCGAAATTTACGTACCTGGTAGTTCGAAGAGATGAGAATACCTTGCTTTCTTTTTGGGTTGTACCTTCCTGGTTATTTCCTATGTATCATATTGCTCATCTCCTGTATTTCAGATATCATTCTAGAATATAGTTTCAAAACAAGGGTTAATTGACATGCCATATATTATCCCTATACTTTGACCGACCAATTAAATACCAAATAAACTTAGGTAGGTCATACTACCGAAGGATTTACCCGTTTCTTCCCTCCTAGTTCTAGTCTCACATCTCAGCCAGGGATCATATCCCTAAGCTTTGATACCAACTGTGATGCCCCCAAAATAGGTCCATATCACCATTCTTGAGTCGCCAGATACAACACTACAAAAATCAAATACAAACTTCTTTTATTCAGTACGACAAAACGTAGCTGAGAGTTTCAACATGGATAATGTCTCGTAGAGAGTATCCAAACTCAAATTCAATCCTCACTACATTTATTATCACACTATTTAACAGAATAGTGAGGACTACTAATGCTATGATCTGGGCCGTTACTCCATTCTCCGACTAGTCCCTACTATATTCTCATTTCCTGAAGAGAACAATGAAAGCAAAAGGGTGAGCTCAACTAGCCCAGTAAGAAATATTATGACTAAGATAATGTAGAATAATTTATCGTTAGCTTTCAACAGTGTTAAACTGATAAAATATAATAAACATCAAGTTTAACTGCCGCGGAATAAGCAATCCATTAGAAGAGTCAAGTAGAGCATGATATCTAATATCTTCTATGATTTAAAAGTCCATCGCTAATATTTCATTCATGTAATACTCAATAACAGTTCTTTGTTATACCTAAGACAAAAAGAACTATATTCACCTAAACCACCAAAGATTATAGTTAAATCCACAATTCATATTTATAATCATGTAAATCAACAGTTTCTCCTTGCCACAAAGGCTTAATGGAACGTTTACTCAATATCCTTACCCCAAAGGCTAAAGGTATTCAAATGTAATAACAATGATCATACCAATCAGTTGTCTACCTTTGCACTACGGGCCAAAGATATTCAACTATAAAACCAATGGTCATGATCATACCAATCAATTGTCTGTCAGTGCATTACGGCCAAAGACATTCAATTGTTAACTAATGGTCATGATCCTGCCAATCACATCATCGAATTATCTATGCCCTACGGGCCAAGGATATTCGTTATTATCACCAGTGGTTATGATCATGTCATACACATGTCCATCTTTGCACGTAAGCCAAAGATATACAACTATAAAACCAATAATCAATAGTCCATCTATGCACGTAAGCCAAAGATGACTTTCATCACAATATAAGCATGAGGATGATGACAATAATATAAGCATTAATCAAACGAAATCAAGGATAAATATTAAAGACTTTAAATTTATCCAGAGTTTAAAAAATATCCAAATTGTCAACATGATACTGCTTTGTGGAGTAAAATTCAAGAATAATATTCATGTACCAAAAATAATTTGGACAGAAAAAGAAATATATTTTTCGGGTGAATAGTACCCCGTGAATAGTACACTGTGAATAGTACACCGACATGAAAAGTACCCCCAAATACCCGAGTGAATAATATTCGGGTGAATAATAATCGGGTGAATAGTACCCCCGACATAAAAATACCCCCAAATACCCGAGTGAATAATAATCGGGTGAATAGTACCCGTGAATAGTAACTAGTGAATCGTACTCCGACAAGAAAAGTGCCCCGAATACCCGAGTGAATAATAATCGAGTGAATAGTAACCCGTAAATAGTAACTCATAAATAAAATACCAAATAAAATGATATTTCATGATGAGTACAAAAGAAATGATATCTCATACGAGTATAATAGAATATACGAAACTGCAAATGGATTTTCACCCGCCATGCAGTAATCCACGTAGACATATCATTTCCACAATTTAATAATGAATGAATACAAAGGATCATTCACCATGCATGCGGTAGTCCACACAGATAGGTTATTCCAACAGAATAATAAAGAATGGAATAACAAAATAATTCACCAGGCATGCGATAGACCGCACAAATAGGTTATTCCAACAGAATAATAAAGAATGGAACCGTGTCATGCGTAATCCGCATGCAGATGTGATATTCCAACGTAATAATAAAGAATGAAACCAGTCATCAAATGCAAATACGCATGCATGTGATATTCCAAAAGAATAATAAAGAATGGAATAACAACAGAATTCACCGGGCGTGCGATAGACAAGACGCAGAAAAGTTATTCCAACGTAATAATAAAGAATGGAATATGTAAGAATTTCACCATGTATACTAAGATTGCTATGTAGACAGTTATTCCAACATAATAATAAAGAATGGAATAACAACTCTTACGAGTATTGAAAGAATATAACTCTCTTCATGAATACGAAAGAATAATATCCCTTACTATAATAATAACATCCCTTACTATAATAATAATATCTCTTACTATAGTAATAATAACCCTTACGAATAAGAAATAAATAACATCCCTTGCAACTGTTGAACGAAAATAATATTCCAACGAATATTTAACAAAGATAATATTCCTACGAATATTGAATGAAGATAATATTCTTTATGAATATTAAACAAAAATATTATTCATACGAATACGAAAAATAATAACTCTTCAGAATATGAAATAAATAATACCCCTTACGAATAAGAAATAAATAACATCCCTTACAACTGTTGAACGAAAATAATATTCCAACGAATATTTAACAAAGATAATATTCCTACGAATATTGAATGAAGATAATATTCTTTATGAATATTGAACGAAAATAATATTTATACGAATACGAAAAATAATATCTCTTCAGAATTTGAAATAAATAATACCCCTTACCTCAGAAGAAGACTGGATACTGGAATAGTGAAGTAGCAGACTTCTCTTCTTCTTTCTCTCTGTAGTTTATCTCTCTATAGCTTCTCTCTCTATAATTGCTCAAAATAGTATAGTATAATACCTTCCTCTTTTTATTCATTTTTAATTTAGTCCTGCAAATATTATCAAACTTGCACCACCTCTCCTAATAGTATATTATGTGAATTAATAGTTCATTCATGTGACTCAATAGTATAATCATGTGAAAAAACTAATTACAGTATAGTACCTTCAACTATACCTCCATTTTTAATTTGGTCATATAAGTATTATCAATCTTGCACCAATTCCCCTAATAGTAAATCATGTGAATCAATAGTACACGCATGTGAACACATAGTTATAAGCATGTGAATTAATAGCAATTAATTGCTCATTTATCCTGTTAATTACCCGATTGGTCAATATAACCTCCAGACATCAATTATTATCGAAATAAATGTCGATTTCCACTAACACTAATAATTCTAACACAATGGAACTATCAATTTCATCTTTAATCAACACAAACTTATTCATCATTAATATTATAACTCACAATATTTAACAACGGTGTCGTTCCGGAAAGAGGGCTTTCCGATAAGGATTTCTCCTTATTAGTAGCAATGATTAGGTGACCAAACCTCTCCTCGATTGTAAACTTCTAGACATTGTCAATACTATAAATAATAATATAAATAACTTTGTCGCCTCAATTATTGATTTAATAATAATAAATATTATGCGATGATGATCTTGTGATAATAATTGAATCAATAATATGAGAGATATGCAGCAATTACTGTAGCAATAATTGAGTATAACTGAGTGACTTCTTATCTAAGCATCAATAATCGATACCGTGTGCTACTATGCAACCATGCGTATTATTGTACTTTTACTACCGGGTAGTTCAACAATTTAACGATAAAACTTTCGCCGTTATTTTAAAAAAAAGATAATTATGTCGTTTTCTAACTACGACAATACTTTCGTTATGGGGTCCACCAATGATTGTGACTTCGTATGAATATTTTCTGTTAAAACGAATATTCCCCGACCAATCGAATATTCCCCCAACACAACAAATATTTTATATCAACTTGCTTACTTTGCAAAAATTTTAAATATCATCCTTAACTTTAACCTTTTATCAACTTAACCATTTACTAAATAGAATAATTATAAGAAAATTGAATACTTTCATTTCATAAAATTCGGGGTCTCACAATCTCCCCTCCTTATGAAATTTCGCCCTCGAAATTTACGTACCTGGTAGTTCAAAGAGATGAGAATACCTTGCTTTCTTTTTGGGTTGTACCTTCCTGGTTATTTCCTATGTATCATATTGCTCATCTCCTGTATTTCAGATATCATTCTAGAATATAGTTTCAAAATAAGGGTTAATTGACATGCCACATATTATCCCTATACTCTGACCGACCAATTAAATACCAAACAAACTTAGGTAGGTCATACTAGCAAAGGATTTACCCATTTCTCCCCTCCTAGTTCTAGTCTCATATCTCAGTCAGGGATCATATCCCTAAGCTTTTATACCAACTGTGATGCCCCCAAAATAGGTTCACATCACCAATCTTAAGTCGCTAGATACAACACTACAGAAATCAAATACAAACTTCTTTTATACAGTACGACAAAACATAGCTGAGAGTTTCAACATGGATAATGTCTCGTAGAGAGTATCCAAAATCAAATTCAATCCTCACTACATTTATTGTCACACTATTTAACAGAATAGTGAGGACTACTAATGCACTCATCTGGACTGTCACTCCGTTCTCCGACTAGTCCCAGCTATATTCTCATTTCCTAAAGAGAACAATGAAAGCAAAAAGGTGAATGACCTTGTCTTCGAGCTTGTCTTCGAGCTTCTGTTTGATGAAATGTCGGACCATTCAACATATTTGGTGCGGTCTGGTGAAATGGGTTATGCGCGATTGCTATGGCTGCCTTATTATCACAAAACAAGTTCATTATATCCTGAGATTAACACCCAATTTCTTCCAATAATCCTTTTAACCAAATTAGCTCACACAATCCTTTATCCATGCCTCTAAACTCGGCCTCTGCACTAGATAAAGCAACTACCTTCTGTTTCTTACTCCTCTAGGTGACCAAATTGCCTCCCACAAATGTAAAGTAGCCCAATGTAGATTTTCTGACATAATGTTCCCTACCCAGTCTACATTCGTATAGCCGTCAATTTGCAGACGATGTTGTTTTTTCGTAAACATTAGTCCTCTTCCTAGAGAAGACTTCAAGTACCGTAAAATACGAACCTTTGCACTCATATGATCTTCATTGGGACAATGCATGAATTGACTCACCAAGCTCACCGCATAAGCAATATCAGGTCGTGTGTGAGATAAGTATATTAGTTTTCCCACAAGACGTTGATACCTTTCTTTATTGATAGGGGTCTAATTAGGAAAATCTCCCAAGCCATAGTTTTGAACAACTGGTGTATCAGCAGGTCTACAATCAAGCATTCCAGTTTCAAAAAACAAGTCAAGCACGTACTTCCTTTGGGATAGAAATATGCCTCGTTTTGATCGGGCTACTTCAATCCCCAAAAAAATACTTCAACCCTCCAAGATTTTTCATCTGAAATTCAGTTAGTAAATGCTCTTATAATTTAGAGATTTCCTCCTCGTCATTTCCTATAATTATCATATCATCAACATAGATTATTAAAGTTGTTACCTTCCCTCGTTGGTGCTTCAATAAGAGAGTATGATCTGAATTGCTTTGCTTGAAACCGTGCTTTCTCATGGCAAGGCTAAATCGTCCAAACCATGCTCTAGGAGACTGTTTCAATCCGTATAACGCTTTTTGTAACTTACAAACCACCTTCCCTTATGTTGAAGAAACAAAACCAAGTGGAATGTCCATGTACACCTCCTCTTCAAGATCCCCATGGAGAAAGGCATTTTTGACGTCAAATTGGTGCAACGGCTAGTCGAAGTTTGCAGCAAGAAAGATTAGTACTCTCACAGTATTTAATTTTACTACAAGTGCGAAAGTTTCTTGATAATATATCCCATATGTCTGATTATATCCCTTCGCAATGAGCCTTGCTTTATATCTTTCAATTGATTCATCTACTTTGTGTTTGATAGAGAACACTCATCGACATCCCACAGTTTTCTTTCCCTCGGGCAATGGCACAAGTGCCCAAATATCATTTTTCTGTAATGCTTTCATCTCTTCTTCTATCGCTTGGATCCACTTGGGACTATTCATGGATTCACTCATTGTATTAGGAACACCATCTACAGATAATTTATGAACCAATGCCTTGAGAGGTTCAAACAATTTTTGAGTTGAGATATGGTTGATAATTGGGTACTTTGACTTACTTATTCCATGATCGGGTGAATAACGGTTCAATGGTTGCCCGCGGTTATGCCTGAAAGGTAGTTTATAACCAGTAGAAATATTGTGAGTAGAGTTTAGAACTTGTACCTCAGGAATATTCTCAAGAGATTAGTTTGATTGTGGTACTGTCTGGTCATGGAAGGGTTGTTCACTTTCAATTTCTGTAGTTTCTTCATTTTGATCCACTTTTGCAGGTTGTTGGTCGATCTCTGCTTCGACATGCTCAGTATTTTCAACTTCTCCTCTTTGATCTAACAGTATTGCCATTGGTTCTCTTGGTTGAACCTCCCCTATATCATTTGCCATTGGTTCTCTTGACTGAACCTCCCCTACATCATTTGAAGTTTCGTCGAAGCCTGGCCAATTTTCCCAATTATGTTCTTTACTCATCATCTCCCCCTGGAGGGAGGAGCGAGAAGATTGAGAAGTGAAGAAATTCTCTGATTCAATAAAGGTGACATCCATAGTGGTATAGAGTCGCCTTGTAACTGGATCGTAACATCGGTATCCTTTCTCGTGAGCTGCATAGCCAAGAAAAACACAATGGACATCACATGAATCAAGCTTTGTTCGTTGATTCTTGTGTATATGAACATATGTAACAAAACCAAACTTTCTTGGAGGAAGCATTAGAACTGATGGTAACGTCACATGTTGCGCAAGAACTTGAAGAGGGGTTTTGAAATTCAAAACTCGTGATGGCAGTCGGTTCATTAAGTATACAGCAGTTATTATTGTCCAAAAACGTTTAGGGACATAAGCAGCCGTCAAGAGTGCTCGAGTGATTTCTAAGATGTGTCTATTTTTGCGCTCTGCAACACCGTTCAGTTGCAGTGTTTGAGAACAAGAAGCCTCATGATGCAAACCATGTTCTTGAAAGTATTTGTGAAATGGCGTATTATCATATTCCCCACCATTATCAGATTGAAGAATCTGAAGTTTAGCAGAAAAATGTGTTCGAATCATATTATGAAATGAACGAAATATTTCAAACACTTCATGTTTATTCTTCATCACATACAACCAAGTCATTCGTGTACAATCATCAACAAAGGTTACAAACCAGCGAATGCCTGAAGAAATAGTAATAGGAGCAGGGCCCCAAACGTCAGAATGAACAATCAAAAAATGATTATCACATTTATTCAAATTGATTGGATAAAGTACACAATGACTCTTAGCTTGAATACAAGATTCACACTTAAAATCTTACTCATTAACCTTTGTAAATAAATCTGGGAATAAACATCTCAAATATCGAAATGAGGGATGCCCCAACCGATTATGCCATAACCAAATTTGCATTTCCTTAACTTCAACAGAATGTATATTATTTTCTCTACTAAACTGAAATCATCCATGTAATACAGTCCTTACCTTTTAGTACCACGACCAATAATCTCCTTGCTGAGAATATCCTGAAACAAACAGAAGTTAGGACACATTAGAGCACAACAATTCAATTCCTCAGTCACTTGTCCAATAGATAACAATTTATTGGAAAGTGATGGAACTAGTAAGGTATTTGGTAACAAAAAAGGAGAAATAGTCAATGTTCCAGCCCCTGTTACTGGATATGTTACTCCATTAGCATTGGCAATGCATATTCGTTTCGGTTGGGTGGCTTCAGAGAAGTCACAAGGGTCAAAGGTCCTCTGGTCTGTTGCCCAGAGTCAATAATCCAGCCATCATGGTTTCCTGTTTTTGAGTAAAAAAAAACATAACCTTGGTTACCTGAGTTATAGTGAGCAATCTGTTCACTAGTGGAAATAGAAGATTCTTGTTGTGGTACAAGAGATAGTTGAGGCTCTACATTCATAAGAGTTTCACGACCAGGATTGTCTCCTCCATTTGATTCATGTTTTTTCTTTGCTTTGAGTTCATGCCACCAATTTGGATAAGCATGTAGTTTGAAGAATGTTTCGTGGGTGTGTTTTATATTCCCACAATGTGTGCAACCTCCTCCTTCCCCTTGTGACCTTGATTTTGTAGTTGTGTTAGGCTTTCCATTTGATGGCATTTGAAAAGATAATTGGTGCACCACGAGATATGGTATCTTCATTCGTCATCATTATGGATTGCCTCGAATCCTCTCTTCGGACTTGTGCATAGGCTTGTTCCACTGTTAGGAATGGTTGTATCTGGAGCACATCTTCTCGAATTTTGTCAACCCAGTCATCAAGTCCGTCTAAGAAGGTATAGACTCGTTCTTCTTGCAAAATAGAGTTATATTTTTGTATATCAATATCACATTCCATAGGATTTGATCGACGAAAGTTGATTTCTCTCCACAAGCCTTGCAGATTGTTGTAGTATGTCTCGATAAATCTTCCTCTTTGTTTAAGTCTGGTTACTCTTCTTTTGAGATCATATACTTGTGATGTATCAGTACCATCAAAGTACGTAATAGCAATATTATCCCAAACAGCCTTAGCCGTTGAGAATCTGATAAAGTTACTGACTAACTTTGGATCCATAGAATTGATTAGCCATCCCTTCACCATTGCGTTTTCAGTTCTCCATTTTCTGAATGCAGGATATGTTTGCAGAGGCTGTGGAAGATCTCCATTTATGTATCCCAACTTATCTTTGCCTGAGATATACAACTCGATAATTTGGGAACATAGTGCATAATTGGTACCATCTAACTTGATTCCAATCTATGCAGCAGGTTCATGGCTTGTGATCTGGTTCTGAGTTTGGTTGTGGTTTAGTACTTGTGTCATTCTTGTCGTAAGATCTATGAGAATTGAATTCCCCCCTTCGTGTTTTTCCACCCCAGTAAGAGATGTTTCCATTTTCTCCTTTTCTATTTTTTTCCCAGAAATTCTATGGCCCTAGAATCTCTACTTTGATACCATGTTGTGTAGAAGAAAAACAGATATTATGATATATCTTAAAGATACAACATAGGAGGGCTATATATAGCCTGTTCATGAAGCTAATTTGAAAGAAACTAATCACACTAATCTAGGCTACAATCTTAGATGATTTACAATCAAATAAAACTAAACCGGTAACTAAAATATTTTATTCCTATAATTGCTCCTTCAACAACTCACATCAATACATGTTACAAGGCTTGTTAAGCTTAACTAACCTCAGCTCTTCTATCTCTGTCTTAAACCTCCCATCCGTTCCAATCCTTTTCTTTATACCTATCAAATTCCATAATACCCGAAGGCTTAGCAAACTTGTCTAAATTTTGGCAAGCTTCAACAGTTTTGGCGAAAAGGAAAAGAAGTGGAATAGTGAGTTGGGATTAAGAGCAACAAGGATATCGTATAAATTTACTACCCAACCAAGACTCCATTAAACTAAACTTTTACGAAATAAGTTCTATATTCTTAGTTATTTTATTAGAAATTTGATAATAGATGTTGTAATTAGAGTTGTTTCTGTACTTGGACTGTGAATGGATATGTATGGGATGTTATAATTGTTGAATTTTTGGCTAGAATAACGTATACACACTTGTGAATTCTGTTTCTTAAAATAATGCACAAAGCATGTTTGATGTTATGCCTCTTAGAGGCAGTAGCCTCTATATGTATTATATGAAGTAATCCATTTAAATTTGTTAATGTTGTGAACAAGGAAGCTTGTATATGTATTATATGAAGTAATTCAAGCTATTTGGGTGGGACAAGTTTAATAGCGAATTTGTGCGAATTGAACAAGTTAGGCTTAGTTAAAAATCTGCTCCAACAGAGCAGTTTCAGCTTTCAGGCCAGTGTAAAACCTGTTTAAAAGTTTAAAAAGTTCGTTTTGGCTGTTTTTTTATTTTAAAATAATATATTATGCCCTTTATAATTAAAATTTGAAGTTAATCGAATGCATGATTTGTAAATTCGAAAATCGTAAAGGTGGCTGGTTGGTGTTGTCGACTGCAGATTAGCAGTGAGCAGCGAGCATTAGCTGCAGGCAGCGAACGACAGCAGTTGCAGGCAGCAGCAGCAACAATCCATTTATATTAATTTACGGGGCTGTATTCAATTAAGATTTTTTAAGATTTTTTTTAAGTGACAGAATTTTGTAGAATTTGTGGGATTTTAATGACTTTTAAAGACTTTAAAGAATTTTTAAAAATGATTTTTATAGACTCTATGAAATAAGTAACAGACTTTTATAAACTTTGTATCAAGACTGTGATAGACTTTTGTATATTTCTAATATATCTTGCAACTTATATTAATTGTTAATTAGCCTATGTGTACAACCTCTCCCTCTTTTTTCATGAACTAGAGTAAATCTCTTTATATTATTGTGGCATGAGATTTTATATATGTTGAAAGCGTTCATATTATTCTACTCATTTCATGATACATTTAGATACATGGATACCAATAAAACTTTAGAAACTACAGGCGCAATACAAAAATTAAGCTCACTTTTCATTGAGCTATATATACTTTATGCATATGTGTACGCTTTTTAGTAGGAATACCAAATTCTGTTTTTCACAAAATAATATGACAATGAAAATCTATATGATCAAAAGTTGCAAAGCTTCATACATGTGAGTAAATTGCCACCAAGTTATAGAAAATGTATCACAATTGGGTACCAAAAATCACCCATCTTTGTAATCACCAAAATAAACTTAAAATAATTCAAAATTTTTAAGAATTTCAAAACTATTACCATTGTTATCGGTCATAGTTATTATTATGATCGACGTCTCTCCACATGTCAGAAGCTATATTAGTCCTCCATTCATTAGCATTCTCTCGTTGTTGCTCTTGACTTTCAAAATTTTGTTCCAAATTATCTCCTTGATTGAGTGGTAACGATGAAGATAGTGAAGACTCGTTATCTAGTTCAATAGGATATTCATCTGAAAGACACTCCTTACAAAGAAAATTACTATGAAATGTATGATCATAATATATGATAGGTAGTGTGACACCCCCAAAATAGGTCCAATCCATCCAATCTATTCCGAGTCGCCAAATACATGGTACAGAAAACAACTACAACTTTATTACAACAATTCTCGTGCAAAATACAACAACATAAATGCTGTGAGTTTTGATACAAATATATACCAACTGTGACTCACATCCCAACCTTGGATAGCACGTCACAATGGCACCTTACATAAAGGTATAGTCAAAAACTGTTTTAGAAATTAGAATCTTTGGAAAGTGCTCAAGGAAACCTTCGTACATGGGAGGCCATGCGTCTAGGTTATGATAGATATCATATGGCCACAGAATTATCCTTGGTTGACCCAATAGACCCCAAAGAAAAACAAGAAGATTACTATCATATTCTTTCAAATGGTAAGTGTTCTCTTGACATATCATTATCTCCACTGTCTCTAATTGAGAATTATACTTCAAACAAACACCAAGATTATATAGGTAGTGCTCGTAGATATACTCAGTAAGTGGATGTGCACAACCCTGTCTTATGATGACACGAGGTTGTATGTCATTAGACATCTTGTATGATAGTGGCAAAACACTCTTCCAACGTTGGGTTCGCCTCACCCTATTTGATTCACCAAATATAACTACTAAATGATGTATACAACACCTTTCTATACTGCTTAGGGAGAACCTCCACAGCTAGAGATCACCGCTTATTTCCCCATTACCTCGCTTCGACCCAACTACACTCTTATTTGCACGAAAAGGAATTGTGAAGCAAAAGGGTGAAACCTGACTAGCCCATAAAGAATATCATGACTAAAGATAATTAAATTATCAATAGCCTTCATCAGTAATAAATCAGAGATTTAAAACATATGGTAGATGATAAAACTTTTCAACCATAGTTGCAGCGGAACGAGCAATCTATTAGAAGAGTCAAATAGACCATAAAGCCTATTATCTTCTCCACATTAAAAGTCTACCAACAATGTTTTATCCCTGTAACATTAATCAACAGTTCCTTTCCACAATTATATGAATAACTCATAATCATAATTGTAATTCTAAATTCCTCTTCGTATCCAGGACGAAGATAATTTTCATCCAATGTCTTTACCTGAAACATCAAAGATCATGGTTATACCAAATCACAGTTCATGTTTATAATCATACTAATAAATTCATCTTTGCACTACGGGCCAAAGATATTCGTCAACAGTTAATCTTTGCACTACTGGCCAAAGATATTCAACAACATATCATCTTTGCACTACAGGCCAAAGATATTCATATCTCAAAGAAATATATAATCATTTTAAAATCTATATAAACCATAATTATAACCATGTTGATCAATTCACCTTTGCACTTAAGCTAAAAATATTCAATTATAAATTCAATGATCATGATCATACCAGTCACAATTCATCTTTGCACTACTAGCCAAAGAGAACCCATAGTCATGATCATACCAATAATCTACCCATCTTTACACTTAAGTCAAAGAGAAATTTCTTCACCATGATTATAAAAATGTTATATATGATAATAAAAACAATATAATTAACATATAGATTTAATCTCAAGAGTAATATTCATAACTCAACTATAATTTGGTTAGAAAAAGAAACTAATTTTGTTGTGAATAGTACTCGTGAATAGTAACTCGTGAATAGTAACTCATGAATAGTAATTCGTGAATAGTACTCGTGATAGTGTACATAAGACCGTGTATACGTAAATAATGTCATATACGTAAATAGTGCCATATACATGAATAAAGGCCGTATCGTGAATAGTAACCCCAGGCTCAAAAAGGTAGAAATTCCACAATAAGATCCATACCAATATGTAAGATATAATGATATTGAAAGAATAACATCATTATGAAGAATATAACATCCCTTAATATCCCTTACTATCCCTTACCTCAAAAGAGCAGCACTTCTGACTGGATATCAGATATGATGTGACGCCCCCAAAATAGGTCCATTCCACCCAACCCATTCTGAGTCACCAAATACATGGTACATAAATAACTACAACTTTATTATTACAACATATAAACTGTGAGTTTAAATACAGATATTGCCGTCTAGACAATATCCACACGCAAATAAATCCCCATCATAATTATTGATACATTATTTTACAAAAATGGTGAGGACTATTAAACAACTCTCTCTAGAACCTTCATTCCATACCCCGACTAGTACTCGCTACATTCTCGCCTCCTAAGAAGAAAAATGGAACAACAAGAAAAAGGGTGAGCTCAACTAGCCAAGTAAAGAATATTATGACTAAGATAATATACAACAAATTATCGTTAGTCTTCAACAGGGAAAAATCTGATAAAATATAATAGACAACAAGTTTTAGATCAACAAATACAGCGGAAATTGCAATCCATTAGAAGAGTCACGTAGAGAATGAATTCTACTGTCTTCTAAGATTTAAAAGTCCATCATCAATATTTCATCCCTGTAACAACAATCAATATAAATCTTTAATCATCTTTGCACTACAAAAGCCAAAGATATTCATTTATATCACCAATTGGTCATGTTCATCTCAACACTGCTCATCTTTTACTACACGCCAAAGAGATTCATCGATTTAATCATTCATCTTTGCACTACGGGCCAAAGATATTCATCAAGTATCACCATTAAGGACTCGAGGATGATGAAAAATATTTTAGAGAACGAATCCAATTAAGGCGTAAGGAGAAATATTAGGGATTCAGTATTTCGGTTTATCCAAATTCAATAATACTCCATAATAACCAAGTGTGAAGTAGAATTCACAAATAAAGATCAAAACATGGATACAATCAAAGATAGTAACCATAAAAGACATCTGGAAGAAAAGAGAAAATTTTATTTTTTGGTGAATAATCTCAGATTTGTGAATAAGTGTCGATATCGTGAATAGTAACCCCAACACAAAAGATAGAAATTTCACAAAAAAACATCTTCACGCTCGTGAATAGTACTTTCGTGAATAAGAACTCGTGAATAAGAACTCTAGACATGAAAAGTTCCAAATTGATAAAAAGTTCGGAAAAATATTTCAAGATAATAATATTGAAGAAGATAATATCATTTAAGAAGAAACAACATCCCTTACCTCAAAATAACCGTATTTCCATTCAATTTCTAGATAATAATCGATGTAAACTCGCACCGTATAACAACACTCAAAGTATACTCCCAAGAATACGCTCGATAATATAGAGAGAGAAAGAGAGAAAACTTTGTTTCTGGTGTGATTTTCAATTCTAACTTAGCCCTCTATTTATAGGAAAATGCTAGAACGCCAAAGGAGACTAAATTAATAAACTATTAATATTTACAAAATATTCAAGCCCTTTGAAAAACCAAGGAATCTGATTTCAGCCACCAAGCACAAGTTAAAGATGCTCACCAACCTTTGAAAAACGTTTTTCTTGAAAATAATAATTAAAACTTCCAAAAATCAATTATTTCAGAACTCCGGAACTTCAATAATTTACAATAAATAGTCCTTTTATCAGAAAATTCAAATCTCGCGCTTTTTTATAGGAATTTCAATTCTCTACAACTTTGCAGAAGAAAGTTTTTCCAAATTCCCAACAGAAATTATCCGAAATCCATAAATGGGCGATTTTACAGTCTATAATCAATTTTCGGTCAAGAATTGTGTCCACCGATACACAAAACATGTGTTAAATATTTAATGCCACAAAAACACTCTTCCTCCTCATATACTCATATATCCCACATTCATTATAAAAATATCACCATTAATATATTATTAAAATAATATATTTAAATGAATTATTTTATCAGAAAAAGATAAAATATCAATTTTCAACAATTGTCACATTAAAAATTTTCTCCATCTATATCCACATAAAATGAATATTTTCTTTATCATAATAATCAATAATTAATTATTTAAAATAATATTACGTAATCACAAGATCGACAACCGTAGTTCCCAAGATAGAGGGGTTTTCCAATAAGGATTTCTCCTTACTAAGCCTTATGAATTAGGTGACCAAACCTCTCCTTGATAGAACTTTCTAGACATTTCCAATAATGTTATCGAATAATATTATTCAAATAATATGAATTATTGATCTGATAATGGAGATACTGTGAACAATAATATAAAATATCAACGCAGCAATTATTGAATCAATAAAATAAAATATTGAGCGATAATTCATCGTGACAATTATTGAGTAGTGCCTTCTTACGTAAGGATCAATAATTCAACAATCTCAATGCGCGTAATACCGTATTCTTTCTTGTAGAACCACGCGTATTCATCAGTATTTTAACCACCGGGTAACCCAACAAAGATTAATCGGTAACAATTTACGCCAATTATTTATAAAACTCAATCTTTGTCGTTTTCTTTCATCCATCTGCTTTTTTAGTTATGGGCCCACAAATGATCGCTACTGGCAGTAATTGCGAAGATTTCCGACAAAAGAATATTCCACGACCAAACGAATATTCCCCGACAATAATGAATATTTTATAACTACTTGCTTATTTTGTAAACTTTGCACATTTCACCCATAACCAAAGCATTATATCAAATTACCACCTTATTAATCAAGAATAATAATTTAGAGGAAATTCGATTTTATTTATAAAAAGATGGGGTCTTACAACCTCCCCTCCTTATGAAATTTCGTCCTCGAAATTGACGTACGTACCTGGTGTTTCGAAAAGACGAAGATACCTCGCTTTCATTTCCGTTTCCAACTCCTAGGTCATTTCCTCAATAGCATGGTTTCTCCACAAAACTTTAACTTGTGGTATAACCTCAGATATATAGGACATGTTCTTTCCTATCCAAGATCTTGACAAAACCTCCTCGTCACGTTAAGTCTTCGGCTATCTCGTCTGGTTCTAACTCAATGACGTGGTTCGGGTCGTCCACATATTTACGTAACATCGATACATGAAAAACGTTATGAACACGCGTCATACTTGGCGGTGAAACGAGTCTATAGGCCACAGTTCCTATTCGATCGAGAATTTCAAATGGATTAATAAATCGAAGGTTTGAGCTTTCCTCACCTCACCGATTCTCGCTTTTTAAATAACAACTTCTTGCACCTCCTTCTTCAAATTCATCAGCTCCGGTGTGTAGCTTGAACAACTTTAACTTTATCGATTAAAGTCGATTATACTCGTATATCATCACGTGGGTACCTAGAGTTTTCATCTCCATCTCTATTATTTGTAAATTATACGAAATTAGCCTTTGACAATATCGTACTCGTACTTGTATACGATCTTCTACTCAACACGTCAGCTATCACGTTCGCTTTTCCAGGATGGCATGGTCAGAACATGTGCTGAAATGAGTCTCCTCTTGAGTTCTTCGAAGCTCTTCCCGCATTCCTTGCTCCATTTAAATTTTGTATCTCTACGAGTCAGCTGCATTAATGGAATAGCGATTCGAGAATATCCTTCAACGTATCTCCGATAATAACCAACTAAGCCTAGAAAGCTACGTATTTCGATTACCGACTTAGGTTGTTCTCAACTGTGATTCATATCCCAACCTTGGATAAGACGTTACAATGACACCTATCGCTTTACTATCGCATGCGAATATGGTGTCCCCTACGAGTTTGGCTTGGTGCATTCCACAAAGGAAGTCACCGGATAAAGGCTCGGTACCAAATTCTATAGTTGAATTTTAACTCCACAAGTTCAATAGGAGCCATTCGATATGAGTTTTTAGAAATGAGTTTTGTACCAAGTTCAAAGTCGATACAAAATTTAATATCAGGCTTTGGGAGTAAGCCAAGAAATTCTCCAGGAAATACGTCAGGAAATTCACTAATAATAGAAATATCATTCAAATTTAACGTATTTTTGTCCAAGTCCATAAAATGGGCTAAGAAAGCTTGACATTCGTTTTTCAATAAACAAATGGCTTTATAATTTAATATGAAAGAGTTTAACTTCAATGGTTTGGTTGCTTGAATTCGAATAACAGGTTGTTTAGGAATATGAAAACTAACAACCTTACGTAAGCAATCAATTTTGGCATAATGAGTAGTTAACCAATAAATCTCTAAAATCACATCAAAAGCAAGTATCTTCAAAGAGATAAGATCAGCGAGGTAAGGTGATGGTGCCAACTTGAATCAAACAAGATTTATAAGCAATGGATGTGATGAAAGTTTCTCTAACGGAGTTTCCACAGATAGTCAAAGTCTAATTTCTCCGAGTCAAGTTCAAACGCGTTGGCGCAAAGCAAGAGAGATAAAAGAATGGGTAGAACCAAGATTATCCGATGAAGGTATAAACTTCGCAAGAATTTATAATTAACTAACCTGCTAACCGTTCGGGTTCTCGCATTCTGACCGATCCACGAAAAACGCTCTTTTCGAGAACCGTTGACTTTGACTTTTCCGGGAGAACGACCTTTTGAGTCACCATCCTCATTGGACTTGGTTTCGCTTTCATGATTGCAATCTCGGCGATATGTCCTTCTATTCCACGATTATATAACATACCTTAAACTGTTGTGGGCGGTTTAATGATATGTCCCTCTTTCCGCATTTGTAACATATGACCGGTGGTCTTTTTCTCCTCCTTGGAACCAATTCCCTCTGGCCGACATCTTCATACATGGTCGTTGTTGAATCTCCTCTTTTTAATCTTCTCCCACTCGCTTCTTCTATTTTCATGGCCCACGATTACCACACGAGTGGTTACCGCCTTTGTCCGTATTCTTTCCTTCTCACGTGTTATCATCGTTACGATGATCTTTGTCACCGATGCATATGACCTGTTGTGGTCCCTCGATTGAGTATACTCACCACCTCGCTCTAATAATTGAGCCACTGTTTACAACATCCGAATCTGAGAGAAAATTTATGAGATATAAGGTATTGACGAATCTCGGGTTTTAGACCTCTCGAAACACCACGCGTCATCGTTCCTCATTCTCCACCAAATGAGGTGCAAACACGGATAACTCTGCGAACTTTGACTCGTCTTGAGACACCGTCATGTTATTCTCGCTCCAAATCTAATAAACTCTACCTCTTTCATATGATTTAATACTTTCGGGGAAAGTACTTGTCATTGAAAAGTTTCTGAAATCTTTCCCAAGACATTTTGAGTGCATCAGGTCAGTGCGCTTCGCCATGATTCCCACCAAAGTCTCGCTTCACCACGAAAACATAAAGGTGGCGAATGGAACCTTCATTCTCCGCATCCCAAGACATCAAATATCTTGGTAATTTGCTTGACCCACATTTACGCCTTGATCGGATCCGGCTTTTCATGGAAATCTGGTCCCAACTCTTTGAATTGTTTGGTAGTGACAAACCGCAGCGTTCTTATCATTTCCACCCGTATTTTGTACAAGAGTCTCCCTCGTCTGATTTTGGATGAACTGCAAAAAGCTTCGATACATCTTGTCGTTCATCATCTGCTCAGTGGCGTTGTTCAAAGGAGGAACATTGCCAGCCTGTTGCACGTTCTCCTCGTTGGTGAGTACCGGCGTCTCCACGGTCTCATTTACTCCACTGTTAATATTCTCAGTCGACATTCTCAAATATTGTCATAAAATAAGGGTTAATTAAACAAATTAACATGTCACATAATATCCCTATATTATGACCTGACCAACAAATAAGCTTAGGTAGGACACACTACCCAAAGATTTACTCCTCTCTCCCCTCCTAGTTATTTTCCCCGATCTCCGCCAGAGATCATATCCCTAAGCTCTGATACCAACTGTGATGCCCCCAAAATAGGTCCATTCCACCCAACCCATTCTGAGTCGCCAAATACATGGTACAGAAATAACTACAACTTTATTATTACAACATATAAACTGTGAGTTTAAATACAGATATGGTCGTCTAGACAATAACCACACGCAAATAAATCCCCATCATAATTATTGACACATTATTTTACAAAAATGGTGAGGACTACTAAACAACTCTCTCTAGAACCTTCATTCCATACCCCGACTAGTACTCACTACATTCTCGCCTCCTAAGAAGAAAAATGGAACAACAAGGAAAAGGGTGAGCTCAACTAGCCCAGTAAAAAATATTATGACTAAGATAATATACAACAAATTATCGTTAGTCTTCAACAGGAAAAAATCTGATAAAATATAATAGACAACAAGTTTTAGATCAACAAATGCAGCGGAAACAGCAATCCATTAGAAGAGTCACGTAGAGAATGAATTCTACTGTCTTCTAAGATTTAAAAGTCCATCATCAATATTTCATCCCTGTAACAACAATCAATATAAATCTTTAATCATCTTTGCACTACAGGCCAAAGATATTCATTTGTATCACCAGTTGGTCATGTTCATCTCAACACCTGTTCATCTTTGCACTACGGGCCAAAGAGATTCATCAGTTTAATCATTCATCTTTGCACTACAGGCCAAAGATATTCATCAAGTATCACCATTAAGGACCGAGGATGATGAAAACATTTTAGAGAAACGAATCCAAAGAAGATGTAAGGACAAATATTAGGGATTAAGTATTTGGTTTATCCAAATTCAATAATACTCCATAATAACCAAGTGTGAAGTAGAATTCACAAATAAAGATCAAAACATGGATACAATCAAATATAGTAACCATAAAAGACATCTGGAAGAAAAAGAGAAAATTTCATTTTTCTATTGAATAATCTTAGTATTTGTGAATAAGTCAGATACGTGAATAATGCCGATACGTGAATAGTAACTCCCAACACAAAAAGATAGAAATTTCACAAAAAAAACATCTTTACGCTTCGTGAATAGTACTCGTGAATAAGAATCGTGAATAAGAACTCATGAATAAGTAACTCGTGAATAAGTAACTCATGAATAGTAACTCTCAGACATGAAAAAGTTCCAAATTGATAAAAAGTTCGTAATAATATTTTGGCATAATGATATTGAAAAAGATAATATCATTTAAGAAGAAACAACATCCCTTACCTCAAAATAACCGTACTTCTGACTGAATTTCGGTATAGTGCTGACAAAAACTCGCACCGTATAACAACACTCAAAGTATACTCACAAGAATACGCTCGATAATATAGAGAGAGAGAGAGAAAAACTTGTTTCGGTGTGATTTTCAATTCTAACTTAGCCTCTATTTATAAGAAAATGCTAGAACGCCAAAGGAGACTAAATTAATAAACTATTAATATTTACCAAATATTCAAGCCCACCACCAAGGAATCTGATTTCAGCCACCAAACACAAGTTAAAGATGTTCACCAACCTTTGAAAAACGTTTTTCTTGAAAATAATAATTAAAACTTCCAAAAATCAATTATTTCGGAACTCCGGAACTTCAATAATTTACAATAAATAGTCCTTTTATCAGAAAATTCAAATCTCGCGCTTTTTTATAGGAATTTCAATTCTCTACAACTTTGCAGAAGAAAATATTTCCAAATTCCCAACAGAAATTATCCGAAATCCATAAATGGGCGATTTTACAGTCTATAATCAATTTTCGGTCAAGAATTGTGTCTACCGATACACAAAACATGTGTTAAATATTTAATGTCACAAAAACACTCTTCTTCCTCATATACTCATATATCCCACATTCATTATAAAAATATCACCGTTAATATATTATTAAAATAATATATTTAAATGAATTATTTTATCAGAAAAAGATAAAATATCAATTTTCAACAATTGTCACATTAAAAATTTTCTCCATCTATATCCACATAAAATGAATATTTTCTTTATCATAATAATCAATAATTAATTATTTAAAAAATAATATTACGTAATCACAATCTCGACAACCGTGCCGCTCCTGGATAGAGGGGCTTTCCAATAAGGATTTCGCCTTCTTGGCGCCAAGAATTAGGTGACCAAACCTCTCCTTGATGTAACTTTCTAGACATTGCTAATAATGTTATCTAATAATATTATTCAAATAATATGAATTATTGATCCGATAATGGAGAATCATGTGCAAAGGACAATTATTGAACAACAATAATATAAAATATCAACGCAACAATTATTGAATCAATAAAATAAAATATTGAATAAGAATTACTATGGCAATTATTGAGTAGTGCCTTCTTACGTAAGGATCAATAATTCAACAATATCGCAAATACCGCATATACATCTTTGTACAAACCATGCATATTATCAGTATTTTAACCACTGTGTAACCCAACAATGTTAATTCGGTAATAATTTACGCCAATATTTATAAAACTCAATCTTTGTCGCTTTTCTTTCATCCATCTGCTTTTCCGTTATGGGGCCCACAAATGATCAACTACTATATTGCATTTAGATTTCCGACAAAAGAATAATCCACGACCAAACGAATATTTCCCGACAATAATGAATACTTTATAACCACTTGCTTATTTTGTAAACTTTGCACATTTCACCCATAACCAAAGCATTATATCAAATTACCACCTTATTAATCAAGAATAATAATTTAGAGGAAATTCGATTTTATTTATAAAAAGTTGGGGTCTTACAACCTCCCCTCCTTATGAAATTTCGTCCTCGAAATTGACGTACGTAACTGGTTTTTCGAAAAGACGAAGATACCTCGCTTTCATTTCCGTTTTCAACTCCCAGGTCATTTCCTCAATAGCATGGTTTCTCCACAAAACTTTAACTTGTGGTATAACCTCGGTACATAGGACATGTTCTTTCCTATCCAAGATCTTGACAGGTACCTCCTCGTACGTTAAGTCTTCGGCTATCTCGTCCGGTTCTAACTCAATGACGTGGTTCGGGTCGTCCACATATTTACGTAACATCGATACATGAAAAAGGTTATGAACACGCGTCATACTTGGCGGTGAAACGAGTCTATAGGCCACGCCCCTATTCGATCGAGAATTTCAAATGGATTAATAAATCAAAGGTTTGAGCTTTCCTCACCTCACCGATTCTCGCTTTTTAAATAACAACTTCTTGCACCTCCTTCTTCAAATTCATCACCTCGGTGTGTAGCTTGAACAACTTTAACTTTATCGATTAAAGTCGATTATACTCAGATATCATCACTTGGGTACCTAGAGTTTTCATCTCCATCTCTATTATTTGTAAATTATACTGAAATTAGTCTTTGACAATATCGTACTCAGATTTTGATACTGATCTTCTACTCAACACGCCGGCCACCACGTTCGCTTTTCGTGATGGCATGGTCGTAACATGTGTCGAAATGAGTCTCCTCTTGAGTTCTTCGAAGCTCTTCCCGCATTCCTTGCTCCATTCAAATTTTGTATCTCTACGAGTCAGCTGCATTAATGGAATAGCGATTCGAGAATATCGTTCAACGAATCTCCGATAATAACCAACTAAGCCTGAAAGCTACGTATTTCGATTATCGACTTAGGTTGTTCTCAACTCATGATTCATATCCCAACCTTGGATAAGACGTTACAATGACACCTATCGCTTTACTATCGCATCGAATATGGTGTCCCTACAGAGAGTTTGGCTTTTGCATTCCACAAAGGAAGTCACCAGATAAAGGCTCAGGTACCAAATTCTATAGTTGAATTTTTAACTCCTGAAGTTCAATAGGAGCCATTCGATATGAGTTTTTAGAAATGAGTTTTGTACCAAGTTCAAAGTCGATACAAAATTTAATATCAGGCTTTGGGAGTAAGCTAAGAAATTCTCCAGGAAATACGTCAGGAAATTCACTAATAATAGAAATATCATTCAAATTTAACGTATTTTTGTCCAAGTCCATAACATGGGTTAAGAAAGCTTGACATTCGTTTTTCAATAAACAAATGGCTTTATAATTTAATATGAAAGAGTTTGACTTCAATGGTTTGGTTGCTTGAATTCAAATAACAGGTTGTTTAGGAACATGAAAACTAACAACCTTATGTAAGCAATCAATTTTGGCATAATGAGTAGTTAACCAATAAATCTCTAAAATCACATCAAAAGCAAGTATCTTCAAAGAGATAAGATCAACGTGTAAGGTGATGGTGCCAACTTGAATCAAACAAGATTTATAAACAAAGGGATGTGATGAAAGTTTCTCCTAACGGAGTTTCCACAGATAGGTCAAAGTCTAATTTCTCCGGAGTCAAGTTCAAACGTTGAGCGCATGCAAGAGAGATAAAAGAATGGGTAGAACCAGTATCCAGTAAGGTATAAACTTCGCAAGAATTTATAATTAACTAACTTTGTGCTAACTTCGTCGTGTTCCTCGATTCGACCAAATCACGAAAAAACGCTTCTTTCAGAACCGTTGACTTTGACTTTTCTCGGGATGTAATTTTGAGTCACCATCCCCACTGGACTTGGTTTCACTATAGTGCAATCTCGAGCGATATGTCCTTCCTTTCCACAAATTATAACATACCTTAAACCGCTTTGGGCGGTTTGTGCCGATATGTCCCTCTTCCCAAGATTTGTAACATACGACCGGTGGTCTTTCTCCTCCCTTGAACCAATTGCTCTCAAGGCCGACATCTTCATACGGTCGTTGTTGAATCTCCTTTTTAAAATCTCCTCCCGACTCGCTTCTTCTATTTTCATGGCCACGATTACCACCGAGTGGTTACCGCTTTGTCCGTATTCTTTCCTCCTCACCGGTTATCATCGCTTCGATGATCACCGCCACCGATATGACTCAGTTTGGGTCCTCGATTGAGTATACTCACTATCTCGCCTAATAATTGAGCCCTGCTTACAACATCCTAATACAGAAAATTTATGAGATATAAGGTATTTACTGAATCTCGGGTTTTAGACCTCTCGTAAACATCTCAAATCATACGCTCCTCATTCTCCACCAAATGAGATGCAAACCTCGATAACTCGCGAACTTTGCCTCGTCTCGAGACACCGCTATGTTGTTCTCGCTCGAGTCTAATAAACTCTACCTCTTTCATATGACGAATACTTTCAGAAAAGTACTTGTCATTGAAAAATTTCGTAAATCTTTCCCAAGACATGTTGAGTGCATCCGGGTCAGTACGCTTCACAGATTCCCACCAGTAATCTGCTTCACCACGAAACATAAAGGTGGCGAATGGAACCTTCTGTTCCTCCGTGCATCCCAAGATATCAAATATCTTGGTAATTTGTTTGACCCACGTCGCTTTGATCGGATCCGACTTTCCATGGAAATCTGGTGGTCCCAACTCTTTGAATTGTTTGGCGTGACAAACCATAGGCATTACTATCATTTCCACCGTATTTTGTACACGAGTCTCCCTCGTCCGATTTTGCATGAACTCGCAAAAAGCTTCTAAACATCCCATCGCTCATCATCTCCTCGATTGGCGTTGTTCACAGAGGAACATTGTCGACTGTTGCACGCTCTCCTCGTTGGAGAGTAAAGGTTGTCTCCACGGTATCATTTACTCCATTGTTAATATTCTCACGACATTCTCAAATATCATTATAAAACAAGGGTTAATTAAACAAATTAACATGTCACATAATATCCCTATATTATGACTCGACCAACAAATAAGCTTAGTAGGACACACTACCAAGGATTTTACTCGCCTCTCCCTCCTAGTTCTATTCCCCGATCTCCGCCAGAGATCATATCCCTAAGCTCTGATACCAACTGTTATGCCCCCAAAATAGGTCCATTCCACCCAACCCATTCTAAGTCACCAAATACATGGTACAGAAATAACTACAACTTTATTATTACAACATATAAACTGTGAGTTTAAATACAGATATCGGCGTCTAGACAATATCCACACGCAAATAAATCCCCATCATAGTTATTGATACATTATTTTATAAAAATGGTGAGGACTACTAAACAACTCTTTCTAGAACCTTCATTCCATACCCCGACTAAGACTTCGCTACATTCTCGCCTCCTAAGAAGAAAAATGGAACAACAAGGAAAAGGGTGAGCTCAATCTAGCCCAAGAAAGAATATTATGACTAAGATAATATACAACAAATTATCGTTAGTCTTCAACAGGAAAAATCGATAAAATATAATAGACAACAAGTTTTAGATCAACAAATGCAATGGAAATAAAGAATCCATTAAAAGAGTCACGTAGAGAATGAATTCTACCGCCTTCTAAGATTTAAAAGTCCATCATCAATATTTCATCCCCAGAACAACAATCAATATAAATCTTTAATCATCTTTGCACTACAAAAGCCAAAGATATTCATTTGATCACCAAATGGTCTTGTTCATCTCAACACTGCTCATCTTTGCACTACGCGCCAAAGAGATTCATCGCTTAATCATTCATCTTTGACTAAAGGCCAAAGATATTCATCAAGTATCACCATTAAGGACCGAGGATGATGAAAAACATTTTAGAGAACTAATCCAAGAAGATGTAAGGACAAATATTAGGGATTCAGATTTCAGCTTTATCCAAATTCAATAATACTCCATAATAACCAAGTGTAAAGTAGAATTCACAAATAAAGATCAAAACATGGATACAATCAAAGATAGTAACCATAAAAAGGCATCTGGAAGAAAAGAGAAAAATTTCATTTTTCTATGAATAAGACCAGATTTTGTGAATAAAGGTCGATACGTAAATAGTAGTCGATATCACGAATAAGAATCCCAACACAAAAAGATAGAAATTTCACAAAAAAACATCTTCACGCTTCGTGAATAAGAATAGTACTTATGAATAAGAACTCATGAATAAGAACTCGTGAATAAGAATCGTGAATAAGAATCTGCATGAAAAAGTTCTAAATTGATAAAAAGTTCGTAATAATATTTTGGCATAATGATATTGAAAAGATAATATCATTTAAGAAGAAACAACATCCCTTACCTCAAAATAACCGTGATTTCGATCGAATTTCTAGATAAGGTCGATGTAAACTCGCACCGTATAATAACACTCAAAGTATACTCACAAGAATACGCTCGATAATATAGAGAGAGAAAGAGAGAAAACTTGTTTCTGGTGTGATTTTCAATTCTAACTTAGCCCTCTATTTATAAGAAAATGCTAGAACGCCAAAGGAGACTAAATTAATAAACTATTAATATTTACCAAAAATTCAAGCCCACCACCAAGGAATCTGATTTCAGCCACCAAGCACAAGTTAAAGATGTTCACCAACCTTTGAAAAACGTTTTTCTTGAAAATAATAATTAAAACTTCCAAAAATCAATTATTTTAACTCCTAACTTCAATAATTTACAATAACTAGTCCTTTTATCGTAAAATTCAAATCTCGACTTTTTATAGGAATTTCAATTCTCACAACTTTACGTAAGAAAATATTTCCAAATTCCCAAATGTAAATTATCCAAAATCCATAAATGGGCGATTTTACGCCTATATAATCAATTTTCGGCCAAGAATCAGTGTCTACCGATACACAAAACATGTGTTAAATATTTAATGTCACAAAACACTCTTCCTCCTCATATACTCATATATCCCACATTCATTATAAAATATCACCGTTAATATATTATTAAAATAATATATTTAAATAAATTATTTTATCGTAAAAGATAAAATATCAATTTTCAACAATTGTCACATTAAAAATTTTCTCCATCTATATCCACATAAAATGAATATTTTCTTTATCATAATAATCAATAATTAATTATTTAAAATAATATTACGTAATCACAAGATCGACAACCGTGCCATCCCCAGATAGAGGGGCTTTCCAATAAGGATTTCTCCTCATCTGGCAATTATTAGTGACCAAACCTCTCCTCGATGTAACTTTCTAGACATTGCCAATAATGTTATCTAATAATATTATTCAAATAATATGAATTATTGATCCGATAATGGAGATATCAGTGCGGACAATTATCAAACAACAATAATATAAAATATCAACGCAAAGAATTATTGAATCAATAAAATAAAATATTGAATAAGAATTCATCGTGACAATTATTGAGTAAAGGCCTTCACGTAAGGATCAATAATTCAACAATACTGCGTGTAATACCGCGCTAATGCATCATCGTGCAACCACGCATATTACATCGATTTTAACCACCGTGTAACCCAACAAAGGTTAATTGGTAATAATTTACGCCGTTATTTATAAAACTCAATCTTTGTCGCTTTTCTTTCATCCATCTGCTTTCCGTTATGGGCCCACAAAATGATCAAGCTACCATCAGCATTTGAGATTCCCGACAAAAGAATATTCCACGACCAAACGAATATATTCCCCAACAATAATGAATATTTTATAACCACTTGCTTATTTTGTAAACTTTGCACATTTCACCCATAACTAAAGCATTATATCAAATTACCACATTATTAATCAAGAATAATAATTTAGAGAAATTCGATTTTATTTATAAAAGTTGGGGTCTTACAACCTTCCTCCTTATGAAATTTCGTCCCTCGAAATTGACGTCACGAATCGGTGTTTTCAAAAGACGAAGATACCTCGCTTTCATTTCCGCTTCCAACTCCTGTGTCATTTCAATATAGCATGGTTTCTCCACAAAACTTTAACTTGTGGTATAACCTCGGACGTAGAACATGTTCTTTCCTATCCAAGATCTTGACAGTACCTCCTCGTGACGTTAAGTCTTCTTGCTATCTCGTCCTCGGTTTCTAACTCAACGACGTGGTTCGGGTCGTCCACATATTTACGTAACATCGATACATGAAAAAACGCATGAACACGCGTTACATACTTGGCGATGAAACGAGTCTATAGGCCACGCTCCTATTCGATCGAGAATTTCAAATGGATTAATAAATCAAAGGTTTGAGCTTTCCTCACCTCACCGATTCTCGCTTTTTAAATAACAACTTCTTGCACCTCCTTCTTCAAATTCATCACCACGGTGTGTAGCTTGAACAACTTTAACTTTATCGATTAAAGTCGATTATACTCGTGATATCATCACGTGGGTACCTAGAGTTTTCATCTCTATCTCTATTATTTGTAAATTATACTGAAATTAGTCTTTGATAATATCGTACTTTCAGATTTGTATACGATCTTCTACTCAACACGCGTCACCACGTCTCGCTTTTCGGATGGCATGGTCGAACATGTGTTTGAAATGAGTCTCCTCTTGAGTTCTTCAAGCTCTTCCCGCATTCCTTGCTCCATTCAAATTTTGTATCTCTACGAAGTCAATTGCATTAATGGAATAGCGATTCGAGAATATCCTTCAATCTAATCTCCGATAATAACCAACTAAGCTTCTGAAAGCTACGTATTTCGATTACCGACTTAGGTTGTTCTCAACTCGTGATTCATATCCCAACCTTGGATAAAGACGTTACAATGACACCTATCGCTTTACTATCGCATCTAATATGGTGTCCCCTATAGAGAGTTTGGCTTCATGTGCATTCCACAAAGGAAGTCACCAGATAAAGGCTCAGTACCAAATTCTATAGTTGAATTTTTAACTCCTCAAGTTCAATAGAGCCATTCGATATGAGTTTTAGAAATGAGTTTTGTACCAAAGTTCAAAGTCGATATAAAATTTAATATGGAAGCTTTGGAGTAAGCCAAGAAATTCTCCAGAAATACGTCGTGAAATTCACTAATAATAAAAATATCATTCAAATTTAACGATTTTTGTCCAAGTCCATAACATGGGCTAAGAAAGCTTGACATTTGTTTTTCAATAAACAAATGGCTTTATAATTTAATATGAAAGAGTTTGGCTTCAATGGTTTGGTTGCATGAATTCGAGTAACAGGTTATTTAGGAATATGAAAACTAACAACCTTACGTAAGCAATCAATTTTGGCATAATGAGTAGTTAACCAATAAATCTCTAAAATCACATCAAAAGCAAGTATCTTCAAAGAGATAAGATCAACAGGTAAGGTGATGGGGCTAACTTGAATCAAACAAGATTTATAAACAGTGGATGTGATGAAAGTTTCTCCTAACAGAGTTTTCACAGATAGGTCAAAGTCTAATTTCTCCGGAGTCAAGTTCAAACGTTGAGCGCAAGCAAGAGAAATAAAAGAATGGGTAGAACCAGTATCCAATAAGGTATAAACTTCACAAGAATTTATAATTAACTAACCCGTGCTAACTTCGTTCGGGTTCCTCGAATTCTAACCAGTCACGAAAAATGCTCTTTCAGGAACCGTTGACTTTGACTTTTCTGGGACAGCCTTTTAAGTCACCATCCCCGCTGGACTTGGTTTCGCTACAGTGCAATCTCGAGCGATATGTCCTTCCTTTCCATAGTTTTAACATACCTTAAACTGTTGTGGGCAGTTTGGGCTGATATGTCCCTCTTTCCCGCATTTGTAACATACGACCGGTGGTCTTTCTCCTCCCTTGGAACCAATTGCTACTGGCGCTGACATCTTCACATGGTCGTTGTTGAATCTCCTCTTTTTAAAATCTCCTCCCGACTCGCTTCTTCTATTTTCATGGCCACGATTACCACCGAGTGTTTACCGCTTTGTGCATATTCTTTCCTTCTCACCGGTTATCATCGTTACGATGATCGTCATCCACCGAGCATGACCTCGTCAGTGGTCCTCGATTGAGTATACTCACTATATCGCTTCTAATAATTGAGCCCTCGCTTACAACATCCTCAATACGAGAAAATTTATGAGATATAAGGTATTGACGAATATCGGGTTTTAGACCTCTCGAAACATCCGCATACGCTCCTCATTCTCCACCAAATGAGATGCAAACTCGATAACTCTGCGAACTTTGCCTCGTACTGAGACACCGTCATGTTGTTCTGCTCCAGTCTAATAAACTCTACCTCTTTCACATGACGAATACTTTCAGGAAAGTACTTGTCATTGAAAAGTTTATGAAATCTTTCCCAAGACATGTTGAGTGCATCTGGCTGGGTACGCTTCACAGATTCCCACCAGTAATCTGCTTCACCACGAAACATAAAGGTGGCGAATGGAACCTTTTGTTCCTCCGTGCATCCCAAGACATCAAATATCTTGGTAATTTGCTTGACCCACGTTTCTGCCTTGATCGGATCCGGCTTTCCATGGAAATCTGGTGGTCCCAACAATTTGAATTGTTTGGCCGTGACAAACCGCGCATTACTATCATTTCCACCCGTATTTTGTACACGAGTCTCCCTCGTCTGATTTTGCATGAACTGCAAAAAACTTCTAAACATCCCGTCGTTCATCATCTCGCTTTCGGCGCGTTGTTCAAAGGAGGAACATTGTCACTGTTGCACGCTCTCCTCGTTGGTAAGCACTTAGCGTCTCCACGGTCTCATTTACTCCATCATTAATATTCTCAATGACATTCTCAAATCTTGTCATAAAACAAGGGTTAATTAAAGAAATTAACATGTCACATAATATCCCTATATTATGACCTGACCAACAAATAAGCTTAGGTAGGACACACTACCAAGGATTTACCTCGCCTCCCTCCTAGTTCTATTCCCCGATCTCCGCCAGAGATCATATCCCTAACCTCTGATACCAACTGTGATGCCCCCAAAATAGGTCCATTCCACCCAACCCATTCTGAGTCGCCAAATACATGGTACAGAAATAACTACAACTTTATTATTACAACATATAAACTGTGAGTTTAAATACGAGATATTGCCGCTCTGATAATATCCACACGCAAATAAATCCCCATCATAATTATTGATACATTATTTTACAAAAATGGTGAGGACTACTAAACAACTCTCTCTAGAACCTTCATTCTATACCCCGGCTAGTACTCACTACATTCTCGCCTCCTAAGAAGAAAAATGGAACAACAAGGAAAAGGGTGAGCTCAACTAGCCCAGTATAAAATATTATGACTAAGATAATATACAACAAATTATCGTTAGTCTTCAACAGGGAAAAATCTGATAAAATATAATAGACAACAAGTTTTAGATCAACAAATGCAGAGAAAACAGCAATCCATTAGAAGAGTCACGTAGAGAATGAATTCTACTGTCTTCTAAGATTTAAAAGTCCATCATCAATATTTCATCCTCAGAATAACAATCAATATAAATCTTTAATCATCTTTGCACTACAGCCAAAGATATTCATTTGTATCACCACCATTGGTCTTGTTCATCTCAACACTGCTCATCTTTTGCTACTACGCCAAAGAGATTCATCGCTTTAATCATTCATCTTTGCACTACAGGCCAAAGATATTCATCAAGTATCACCATTAAGGACTCGAGGATGATGAAAACATTTTAGAAACGAATCCAAGAAGATGCGGAAGGACAAATATTAGGGATTCAGATTTTGGTTTATCCAAATTCAACAATACTCCATAATAACCAAGTGTAAAGTAAATTCACAAATAAAGATCAAAACATGGATACAATCAAAGATAGTAACCATAAAAGGCATCCGGAAGAAAAGAGAAAATTTCATTTTTCTAATGAATAAGATGTATTTGTGAATAAAGGTCGATATCGTGAATAGTGCCGATATCGTGAATAAGTAACTCCCAACCCAAAAAGATAGAATTTCACAAAAAACATCTTCACGCTTCGTGAATAAAGACTACTCGTGAATAAGAATCTCATGAATAAGAACTCATGAATAGTAACTCGTGAATAAGAAACTCAGAATCTCATGAAAAAGTTCCAAATTGATAAAAAGTTCATAACAATATTTTGGCATAATGATATTGAAAAAGATAATATCATTTAAGAAGAAACAACATCCTTACCTCAAAATAACCGTATTTACGATTTGAATTTCAGATAAAGTCTTTGTGAAACTCGCATACCGTATAATAACACTCAAAGTATACTCACAAGAATACGCTCGATAATATAGAGAGAGAAAGAGAGAAAACTTTGTTTCTGGTGTGATTTTCAATTCTAACTTAGCCCTCTATTTATGAGAAAATGCTAGAACGCCAAAGGAGACTAAATTAATAAACTATTAATATTTACCAAATATTCAAGCCCACCACCAAGGAATCTGATTTCAGCCACCAAGCACAAGTTAAAGATGTTCACCAACCTTTGAAAAACGTTTTTCTTGAAAATAATAATTAAAACTTCCAAAAATCAATTATTTCGGAACTCCGGAACTTCAATAATTTACAATAAATAGTCCTTTTATCAGAAAATTCAAATCTTGCGACTTTTTATAGGAATTTCAATTCTCTACAACTTTGCGAAGAAAAAATATTTCCAAATTCCCAAATGTAAATTATCCAAATCCATAAATGGGCGATTTTACGATCTATAATCAATTTTCTAATCCAGAATTGTGTCTCTCGATACACAAAACATGTGTTAAATATTTAATGTCACAAAAACACTCTTCCTCCTCATATACTCATATATCCCACATTTATTATAAAAATATCACCGTTAATATATTATTAAAATAATATATTTAAATAAATTATTTTATCATAAAAAGATAAAATATCAATTTTCAACAATTGTCACATTAAAAATTTTCTCCATCTATATCCACATAAAATGAATATTTTCTTTATCATAATAATCAATAATTAATTATTTAAAAATAATATTACGTAATCACAAGATCGACAACCAGTGCCGCTCCTGTGATGTAGGGGCTTTCCAATAAGGATTTTGCTTTACCTACAAGCAATTAGGTGACCAAACCTCTCCTCGATGTAACTTTCTAGACATTGCCAATAATGTTATCTAATAGTATTATTCAAATAATATGAATTATTGATCCGATAATGGAGATATCGTGCGGTGACAATTATTGACAACAATAATATAAAATATCAACGCAAAGAATTATTGAATCAATAAAATAAAATATTGAATAAGAATTCATCGTGACAATTATTGAGTAGTGCCTTCTTACGTAAGGATCAATAATTCAACAATCTTGCAAATACCGTAGTGCTATTTCTTTGTACCACCAGCATATTATCGTATTTTAACCACCGTAACCCAACAATGTTAATTCAGTAATAATTTACGCCATTATTTATAAAACTCAATCTTTGTCGTTTTCTTGCATCCATCTATTTTCCGTTATGGGGCCCACAAATGACTGCGCCGTCGTACGGAGATTCCCGACAAAAGAATATTCCACGACCAAACGAATATTCCCCGACAAAAATGAATATTTTATAACCACTTGCTTATTTTGTAAACTTTGCAAATTTCACCCATAACCAAAGCATTATATCAAATTACCACCTTATTAATCAAGAATAATAATTTAGAGGAAATTCGATTTTATTTATAAAAAGTTGGGGTCTTACAACCTCCCCTCCTTATGAAATTTCGTCCTCGAAATTGACGTACGTAACTGGTGTTTCGAAAAGACGTAGATACCTCGCTTTCATTTCCGTTTCCAACTCCCAGGTCATTTCCTCAATAGCATGGTTTCTCCACAAAACTTTAACTTGTGGTATAACCCTGATACATGTGGACATGTTCTTTCCTATCCAAGATCTTGACAGTACCTCCTCGTGCGTTAAGTCTTGGCTATCTCGTCCGGCTTCTAACTCAATGACGTGGTTCGGTCAGTCCACATATTTACGTAACATCGATACATGAAAAACGTATTATGAACACGCCGTCATAATTGGTGGTGAAAGCGAGTCTATAGGCCACGCTTCTATTCGATCGAGAATTTCAAATGGATTAATAAATCAAGGTTTGAGCTTTCTCACCTCACCGATTCTCGCTTTTAAATAACAACTTCTTGCACCTCCTTCTTCAAATTCATCACCAAAGTGTAGCGCTTGAACAACTTTAACTTTATCGATTAAAGTCGATTATACTCAGATATCATCACGCGTGGGTACCTAGAGTTTTCATCTCCATCTCTATTATTTGTAAATTATAATGAAATTAGCCTTTGACAATATCGTACTCAGATTTGTATACGATCTTCTACTCAACACGCCGCCTATCACGTTCGCTTTTCAGATGGCATGGTCAGAACATGTGCTGAAATGAGTCTCCTCTTGAGTTCTTCGAAGCTCTTCCCGCATTCCTTGCTCCATTCAAATTTTATATCTCTACGAGTCAGCTGCATTAATGGAATAGCGATTCGAGAATATCCTTCAACGAATCTCCGATAATAACCAACTAAGCCTAGAAAGCTACGTATTTCGATTACCGACTTTTAGGTTGTTCTCAACTGTGATTCATATCCCAACCTTGGATAAGCGTTACAATGACACCTATCGCTTTACTATCGCATCGAATATGGTGTCCCCTACAGAGAGTTTGGCTTTGCATGCATTCCACAAAATGAAGTCACCGGATAAAGGCTCAGTGCACCAAATTCTATAGTTGAATTTTTAACTCCACGAAGTTCAATAGGAGCCATTCGATATGAGTTTTAGAAATGAGTTTTGTACCGGTTCAAAGTCGATACAAAATTTAATATCAGGCTTTGGGAGTAAGCCAAGAAATTCTCCAGGAAATACGTTAGGAAATTCACTAATAATAGAAATATCATTCAAATTTAACGTATTTTTGTCCAAGTCCATAACATGGGCTAAGAAAGCTTAACATTCGTTTTTCAATAAACAAATGGCTTTATAATTTAATATGAAAGAGTTTGACTTCAATGGTTTGGTTGCTTGAATTCGAATAACAGGTTGTTTAGGAATATGAAAACTAACAACCTTACGTGTAATCAATTTTGGCATAATGAGTAGTTAACTAATAAATCTCTAAAATCACATCAAAAGCAAGTATCTTCAAAGAGATAAGATCAACAGGGTAAGGTGATGGTGCCAACTTGAATCAAACAAGATTTATAAACAAAGGATGGATGTGATGAAAGTTTCTCCTAACTGAGTTTCCACGAGATAGTCAAAAAGTCTAATTTCTCCGAGTCAAGTTCAAACGTTGAGCGCAAGCAAGAGAGATAAAAGAATGGGTAGAACCAAAGATCCAATGGGTATAAACTTCGCAAGAATTTATAATTAACTAACCCGTGCTAACTTCGTTCGGGTTCCTCGCATTCTGACCAGTCACGAAAAACGCTCTTTCAGGAACCGTTGACTTTGACTTTTCTGGGATAGACTTTTGGGTCACCATCCCCGCTGGACTTGGTTTCGCTACAGTGCAATCTCGAGCAATATGTCCTTCTTTTCCACAGTTATAACATACCTTAAACTTTTGTGGGCGCTTTGGTATGATATGTCCCTCTTTCCGCATTTGTAACATATCGATTGGTGGTCTTTCTCCTCCTTGGAACCAATTACTACTCAAGGCGACATCTTCACATGGTCGTTGTTGAATCTCCTCTTTTAAAATCTTCTCCCGACTCGCTTCTTCTTCTATTTTCATGGCCACGATTACCACCGAGTGGTTACCGCCTTTGTCCCGTATTCTTTTTCCTTCTCATTGGTTATCATCGCTCGATGATTCTTGTCACCGATATATGACCACGGTTGTGGTCCCTCGATTGAGTATACTCACTATCTCGCTTCTAATAATTGAGCCACTGCTTACAAACATCTCAATACGAGAGAAAATTTATGAGATATAAGGTATTGATGAATCTCGGGTTTTAGACCTCTCGTAAACACCCGCGTCATACGTTCCACATTCTCCACCAAATTAGGTGCAAACCTGGATAACTCTGCGAACTTTGCCTCGTACTGAGACACCTTCATGTTATTCTGCTCCAGTCTATTAAACTCTACCTCTTTCATATGACGAATACTTTCAGGAAAGTACTTGTCATTGAAAAGTTCTCAAATCTTTCCCAAGACATGTTGAGTGCATCCGGTGAAGTACGCCTTCATGATTCCCCACCGATGAATCGCTTCACCACGAAACATAAAGGTGGCGAATGGAACCTTCGTTCCTCCGTGCATCCCAAGACATCAAATATCTTGGTAATTTGCTTGACCCACGTTTACGCCTTGATCGGATCCGGCTTTCCATGGAAATCTGGTGGTCCCAACTCTTTGAATTGTTTGGCGTGACAAACCGCTGCTACATTATCATTTCCACCAGTATTTTGTACACGAAGTCTCCTCGTCGATTTTGCATGAACCGCAAAAAGCTTCTAAACATCCGTCGCTCATCATCTGCTTTCGATGGCGTTGTTCACGGGAGGAACATTGCCACTGTTGCTGCGTTCTCTGGTTTTGTAAGTGCACTGGCGTCTCCACGGTCTCATTTACTCCACTGTTAATATTCTCAGTCGACATTCTCAAACACTGTCATAAAACAAGGGTTAATTAAAGAAATTAACATGTCACATAATATCCCTATATTATGACCTGACCAACAAATAAGCTTAGGTAGGACACACTACCGAAGGATTTACTCGCCTCTCTCCTCCTAGTTTCTATTCCCCGATCTCCGCCAGAGATCATGTCCCTAAGCTCTGATACCAACTGTGATGCCCCCAAAATAGGTCCATTCCACCCAACCCATTCTGAGTCGCCAAACACATGGTACAGAAATAACTACAACTTTATTATTACAACATATAAACTGTGAGTTTAAATACGAGATATTGTTTATGCATAATATCCACACACAAATAAATCCCCATCATAATTATTGATACATTATTTTACAAAAATGGTGAGGACTAATAAACAACTCTCTCTAAGAACCTTCATTCTATACCCATTTTAAGTACTCACTACATTCTCGCCTCCTAAAAAAAAAATGGAACAACAAGCAAAAGGGTGAGCTCAACTAGCCCAAGATAAAATATTATGACTAAGATAATATACAACAAATTATCGTTAGTCTTCAACAGGAAAAATCGATAAAATATAATAGACAACAAGTTTTAGATCAACAAATGCGTAGAAAAAAGCAAGAATCCATTAGAAGAGTCACGTAGAGAATGAATTCTACTGTCTTCTAAGATTTAAAAGTCCATCATCAATATTTCATCCCTGTAACAACAATCAATATAAATCTTTAATCATCTTTGCACTACAGGCCAAAGATATTCATTTGTATCACCAGTTGGTCTTGTTCATCTCAACACCTGTTCATCTTTGCACTACGGGCAAAAGAGATTCATCAGTTTAATCATTCATCTTTGCACTACAGGCCAAAGATATTCATCAAGTATCACCATTAAGGACTGAGGATGATGAAAAACATTTTAGAGAACGAATCCAGTAAGACAGAAGGACAAATATTAGGGATTCGTATTTCGGTTTATCCAAATTCAACAATACTCCATAATAACCAAGTGTAAAGTAGAATTCACAAATAAAGATCAAAACATGGATACAATCAAAGATAGTAACCATAAAAGGCATCTGGAAGAAAAAGAGAAAATTTCATTTTCTAGTGAATAATCATCAGATTTGTGAATAAAGTCGAATGCACGTGAATAGTGCCAGATATCGTGAATAAGAACTCCAACCCAAAAGATAGAAATTTCACAAAAAAAAACATCTTCACGCTTCGTGAATAAGACTTTCATGAATAAGAACTCGTGAATAAGAACTCATGAATAAGAATCGTGAATAAGAACTCATGAATAAGAACTCTCACATGAAAAAAGTTCCAAATTGATAAAAAGTTCATAACAATATTTTGGCATAATGATATTGAAAAAGATAATATCATTTAAGAAAAACAACATCCCTTACCTCAAAATAACCGTATTTCCGATCGAATTTCTAGATAAGGTCGATGTAAACTCATGACCGTATAATAACACTCAAAGTATACTCACAAGAATACGCTCGATAATATAGAGAGAGAAAGAGAGAAAACTTTGTTTCTGGTGTGATTTTCAATTCTAACTTAGCCCTCTATTTATAAGAAAATGCTAGAACGCCAAAGGAGACTAAATTAATAAACTATTAATATTTACCAAATATTCAAGCCCACCACCAAGGAATCTGATTTCAGCCACCAAGCACAAGTTAAAGATGTTCACCAACCTTTGAAAAACGTTTTCTTGAAAATAATAATTAAAACTTTCAAAATCAATTATTTCTAACTCCTAACTTCAATAATTTACAATAAATAGTCCTTTTATCGTAAAATTCAAATCTTGCGATTTTTTATAGAATTTCAATTCTCTACAACTTTGCGTAAGAAAATATTTCCAAATTCCCAAAATAAATTATCCAAATCCATAAATGGGCGATTTTACGATTCATAATCAATTTTCAATCAAGAATTGTGTTTACCGATACACAAAACATGTGTTAAATATTTAATGTCACAAAACACTCTTCCTCCTCATATACTCATATATCCCACATTCATTATAAAAATATCATAGTTAATATATTATTAAAATAATATATTTAAATAAATTATTTTATCGTAAAAGATAAAATATCAATTTTCAACAATTGTCACATTAAAATTTTCTCCATCTATATCCACATAAAATGAATATTTTCTTTATCATAATAATCAATAATTAATTATTTAAAAATAATATTATAGAATCACAAGATCGACAACCAAAAGCCGCCCTGGATGTAGGGGGCTTTCCATAAGGATTTCGCTTTCACTTGGCGGCATGAATTAGGTGACCAAACCTCTCCTCGTGAACTTTCTAGACATTGCCAATAATGTTATTTAATAGTATTATTCAAATAATATAAATTATTGATCTGATAATGGAGATATCTGTAAAAGGACAATTATTGAACAACAATAATATAAAATATCAACGCAAAGAATTATTGAATCAATAAAATAAAATATTGAACAGTAACTACTGTGACAATAAAGTTTATTTTATAAACTTTGCACATTTCACCCATAACCAAAGCATTATATCAAATTACCACCTTATTAATCAAGAATAATAATTTAGAGGAAATTCGATTTTATTTATAAAAAGTTGGGGTCTTACAACCTCCCCTCCTTATGAAATTTCGTCCTCGAAATTGACGTACGTACCTGGTGTTTCGAAAAGATGAAGATACCTCGCTTTTATTTCCGTTTCCAACTCCCAGGTCATTTCCTCAATAGCATGGTTTTTCCACAAAACTTTAACTTGTGGTATAACCTCGGTACATAGAAAATGTTCTTTCCTATCCAAGATCTTGACAGGTACCTCCTCGTACGTTAAGTCTTCGGCTATCTCGTCCAGTTCTAACTCAATGACGTGGTTCGGGTCATCCACATATTTAAGTAACATCGATACATGAAAAACGTTATGAACACGCGTCATACTTGGCGGTGAAACGAGTCTATAGGCCACAGTTCCTATTCGATCGAGAATTTCAAATGGTTTAATAAATCGAAGGTTTGAGCTTTCCTCACCTCACCGATTCTCGCTTTTTAAATAACAACTTCTTGCACCTCCTTCTTCAAATTCATCAGCTCCGGTGTGTAGCTTGAACAACTTTAACTTTATCGATTAAAGTCGATTATACTCGTATATCATCACGTGGGTACCTAGAGTTTTCATCTCCATCTCTATTATTTGTAAATTATATGAAATTAGTCTTTGACAATATCGCACTCGTGATTGTATACGATCTTCTACTCAACACGCCGCCTACCACGTTCGCTTTTCGATGGATGGCATGGTAACATATCTTTGAAAAGAGTCTCCTCTTGAGTTCTTCAAGCTCTTCCCACATTCCTTGCTCCATTCAAATTTTGTATCTCTACGAGTCAATTTGCATTAATGGAATAGCGATTCGAGAATATCCTTCAACGAATCTCCGATAATAACCAACTAAGCCTGAAAGCTACGATTTCGATTACTGACATAGGTTGTTCTCAATCGTGATTCATATCCCAACCTTGATAAAGACGTTACAATGACACCTATCGCTTTACTATCGCATCTAATATGGTGTCCCCTACAGAGAGTTTGGCTTCGGTGCATTCCACAAAGGAAGTCACCAGATAAAGGCTCAGGTACCAAATTCTATAGTTGAATTTTTAACTCCTGAAGTTCAATAGAGCCATTCGATATGAGTTTTTAGAAATGAGTTTTGTACTGTGTTCAAAGTCGATATAAAATTTAATATCGAAGCTTTGGGGAGTAAGCCAAGAAATTCTCCGTGAAATACGTCGTGAAATTCACTAATAATAGAAATATCATTCAAATTTAACGTATTTTTGTCCAAGTCCATAACATGGGCTAAGAAAGCTTGACATTTGTTTTTCAATAAACAAATGGCTTTATAATTTAATATGAAAGAGTTTGGCTTCAATGGTTTGGTTGTTGAATTCAATAACAGGTTATTTAGGAATATGAAAACTAACAACCTTACGTAAGCAATCAATTTTGGCATAATGAGATAAGATAAACAGGTAAGGTGACGGTGCCAACTTGCATCAAACAAGATTTATAAACAGTGTATGTGATGAAAGTTTCTCCTAACGAAGTTTCCACAGATAGGTCAAAGTCTAATTTCTCCTGAGTCAAGTTCAAACGTTGAGCGCAAAGCAAGAGAGATAAAAGAATGGGTAGAACCAAATATCCAAGAAGTAATCGGATACAGAGAGTTTAACTTCTGGACATTCCACAAAGGAAGTCACCAGATAAAGGCTCAGGTACCAAATTTATAGTTGAATTTTTAACTCCTGAAGTTCTATAGGAGCCATTCGATATGAGTTTTTAGAAATGAGCTTTGTACCAGGTTCAAAGTCGATACAAAATTTAATATCAGGCTTTAGGAATAAGCCAAGAAATTCTCCAGGAAATACGTCAGGAAATTCACTAATAATAGAAATATCATTCAAATTTAACGTATTTTTGTCCAAGTCCATAACATGGGCTAAGAAAGCTTGACATTCGTTTTTCAATAAACAAATGGCTTTATAATTTAATATGAAAGAGTTTGACTTCAATGGTTTGGTTGCTTGAATTGAATAACAAAGTTGTTTAGGAATATGAAAACTAACAACCTTACGTAAGCAATCAATTTTGGCATAATGAGTAGTTAACCAATAAATATCTAAAATCACATCAAAAGCAAGTATCTTCAAAGAGATAAGATCAACGGTAAGGTGATGGTGCTAACTTGAATCAAACAAGATTTATAAACGAAAGGATGTGATGAAAGTTTCTCTAACAGAGTTTCCACAGATAGTCAAAGTCTAATTTCTCCTGAGTCAAGTTCAAACGTTGGCGCAAGCAAGAGAAATAAAAGAATGGGTAGAACCAGATCCAAAGAAGGTATAAACTTTGCAAGAATTTATAATTAACTAACCTGTATTAACTTCGTTCGTTCTCTCGATTCGACCGATCCACGAAAAACGCTTCTTTCAGGAACCGTTGACTTTGACTTTTCTGGGACAGCCTTTTGAGTCACCATCCCCGCTGGACTTGGTTTCGCTACAGTGCAATCTCGAGCGATATGTCCTTCCTTTCCACAGTTATAACATACCTTAAACTGTTGTGGGCAGTTTGGGCTGATATGTCCCTCTTTCCCGCATTTGTAACATACGACCGGTGGTCTTTCTCCTCCCTTGGAACCAATTGCTACTGGTGCTGACATCTTCACATGGTCGTTGTTGAATCTCCTCTTTTTAAAATCTCCTCCCGACTCGCTTCTTCTATTTTCATGGCCACGATTACCACCAGTGGTTACCGCCTTTGTCCGTATTCTTTCCTTCACATTTGGTTATCATCGTTCGATGATTCGCCGCCACCGATATGACCACAGGTTGTGGTCCTCGATTGAGTATACTCACTATTTCGCTTCTAATAATTGAGCCTTGTTTACAACATCTAAATCTGAGAAAAAATTTATGAGATATAAGGTATTGATTTAATCTCGGGTTTTAGACCTCTCGTAAACATCCGCGTCATACGCCCTCATTCTCCACCAAATGAGATGCAAACTGGATAACTCTGCGAACTTTGCCTCGTCTCGAGACACCGCCATGTTGTTCTGCTCCATCTAATAAACTCTACCTCTTTCATATAGATTTAATATTTTCGGAAAGTACTTGTCATTGAAAAGTTTCGAAATCTTTCCCAAGACATGTTGAGTGCATCTCCGGTGGTACGCCTACGATTTCCACCAAGAATCCGCTTCACCACGAAACATAAAGGTGGCGAATGGAACCTTTTGTTCCTCCGCATCCTAAGACATCAAATATCTTGGTAATTTGCTTGACCCACGTTTACGCTTTGATCGGATCCGGCTTTCCATGGAAATCTGGTGGTCCCAACTCTTTGAATTGTTTGGTAGTGACAAACCGCTGCTTCTTATCATTTCCACCGTATTTTGTACACGAGTCTCCTCGCCCGATTTTGCATGAACCGCAAAAAGCTTCTAAACATCCCGTTCATCATCATCTCGCGTTGGCGTTGTTCACAGGAGGAACATTGCCACTGTTGCACGCTTCTCCTCGTTGGTAAAAGATCGGCGTCTCCACGGTCTCATTTACTCCACTGTTAATATTCTCAGTCGACATTCTCAAATACTGTCATAAAACAAGGGTTAATTAAATAAATTAACATGTCACATAATATCCCTATATTATGACCTGACCAACAAATAAGCTTAGGTAGGACACACTACCGAAGGATTTACTCGTCTCTCCCCTCCTAGTTCTATTCCCCGATCTCCGCCAGAGATCATATCCCTAAGCTCTGATACCAACTGTGATGCCCCCAAAATAGGTCCATTCCACCCAACCCATTCTGAGTCGCCAAATACATGGTACAGAAATAACTACAACTTTATTATTACAACATATAAACTGTGAGTTTAAATACAGATATGGTCGTCTAGACAATATCCACACGCAATAAATCCCCATCATAATTATTGACACATTATTTTACAAAAATGGTGAGGACTACTAAACAACTCTCTCTAGAACCTTCATTTCATACCCCGACTAGTACTCGCTACATTCTCGCCTCCTAAGAAGAAAAATGGAACAACAAGGAAAAGGGTGAGCTCAACTAGCACAGTAAAAAATATTATGACTAAGATAATATACAACAAATTATCGTTAGTCTTCAACAGGGAAAAATCTGATAAAATATAATAGACAACAAGTTTTAGATCAACAAATGCATGAAAGCAACAATCCATTAGAAGAGTCACGTGAGAATGAATTCTACCGTCTTCTAAGATTTAAAATTCCATCATCAATATTTCATCCCCATAACAACAACAATCAATATAAATCTTTAATCATCTTTTGCACTACTGAGCCAAAGATATTCATTTGTATCACCAAATTGGTCATGTTCATCTCAACACTGCTCATCTTTGCACTACGGGCCAAAGAGATTCATCGCTTTAATCATTCATCTTTTACACTACAGTGCCAAAGATATTCATCAAGTATCACCATTAAGGACCGAGGATGATGAAAAACATTTTAGAGAACGAATCCAAAGAAGATGAAAGGACAAATATTAGGGATTCAGTATTTCGGTTTATCCAAATTCAATAATACTCCATAATAACCAAGTGTAAAGTAGAATTCACAAATAAAGATCAAAACATGGATACAATCAAAGATAGTAACCATAAAAGACATCTGGAAGAAAAGAGAAAATTTCATTTTTCTAAATTGAATAATCACCGTATTTGTGAATAGTCTTGATATCGTGAATAATGTTGTATCGTGAATAAGTAACCCCAACACAAAAAGATAGAAATTTCACAAAAAAATCTTCACGTTTCGTGAATAGTACTCGTGAATAGTAACTCGTGAATAGTAACTCATTAATAGTAACTCGTGAATAGTAACTCATGAATAGTAAATCCGACATGAAAAAGTTCCAAATTGATAAAAAGTTCAGAACAATATTTTGGCATAATGATATTGAAAAAGATAATATCATTTTAGAAGAAACAACATCCCTTACCTCAAAATAACCAAGTATTTACGAATTTCTAAGATATAGTCTTTGATAAAACTTCATGGTATAACAACACTCAAAGTATACTCACAAGAATACGCTCGATAATATAGAGAGAGAAAGAGAGAAAACTTTATTTCTGGTATGATTTTCAATTCTAACTTAGCCCTCTATTTATAAGAAAATGCTAGAACGCCAAAGTAGACTAAATTAATAAACTATTAATATTTACCAAATATTCAAGCCCACCACCAAGGAATCTGATTTCAGCCACCAAGCACAAGTTAAAGATGCTCACCAACCTTTGAAAAACGTTTTTCTTGAAAATAATAATTAAAACTTCCAAAAATCAATTATTTCGGAACTCCGGAACTTCAATAATTTACAATAAATAGTCCTTTTATCAGAAAATTCAAATCTCGCGACTTTTTATAGGAATTTCAATTCTCTACAACTTTACAGAAGAAAATTTTTCCAAATTCCCAACAGAAATTATCCGAAATCCATAAATGGGCAATTTTATAGTCTATAATCAATTTTCGGTCAAGAATTGTGTCCACCGATACACAAAACATGTGTTAAATATTTAATGGCACAAAAACACTCTTCCTCCTCATATACTCATATATCCCACATTCATTATAAAAATATCACCGTTAATATATTATTAAAATAATATATTTAAATGAATTATTTTATCAGAAAAAGATAAAATATCAATTTTCAACAATTGTCACATTAAAAATTTTCTCCATCTATATCCACATAAAATGAATATTTTCTTTATCATAATAATCAATAATTAATTATTTAAAATAATATTACGAATCACAAGATCTTGTGAACGTGTAGTCCTCAGGGATAGAGGGGCTTTCCAATAAGGATTTCTCCTTACTTGGCGCCGCAATTAGGTGACCAAACCTCTCCTCGACGAGAACTTTCTAGACATTGCCAATAATGTTATCTAATAATATTATTCAAATAATATGAATTATTGATCCGATAATGGAGATATCTTGCGGTGGACAATTATTGAACAACAATAATATAAAATATCAACGCAAGAATTATTGAATCAATAAAATAAAATATTGAATAAGAACTTCATGTGACAATTATTGAGTAGTAGTGCCTTCTTCACGTAAGGATCAATAATTCAACAATATCGTGCAATACTGGTACTACTTTGTGCAACCACGCGTATTCTTTGATTTTAACCACCGTGTTACCCAACAGATTGTTAATCTGGTAATAATTTACTGTGAAGCTATTTATAAAACTCAATCTTTATCGCTTTTCTTTCATCCATCATTTTCCGTTATGGGGCCCATAAATGATCACTACTTGGCAAATCGTCAGATGGAGATTTTCGACAAAAAAATATATTCCACGACCAAACGAATATTCCCCGGCTAATAATGAATATTTTATAACCACTTGCTTATTTTGTAAACTTTGCACATTTCACCCATAACCAAAGCATTATATCAAATTACCACCTTATTAATCAAGAATAATAATTTAGAGGAAATTCGATTTTATTTATAAAAAGTTGGGGTCTTACAACCTCCCCTCCTTATGAAATTTCGTCCTCGAAATTGACGTGACGTATTCTGTGTTTCAAAAGATGAAGATACCTTGCTTTCATTTTCGTTTCCAACTCCTGTGGCATTTTTTCAATAAAGCATGGTTTCTCCACAAAACTTTAACTTGTGGTATAACCTCAGACATAGGACATGTTCTTTCCTATCCAAGATCTTGACAATGCACTCCTCGTACGTTAAGTCTTCGGCTATCTCGTCCGGTTCTAACTCAATGACGTGGTTCGGGTCGTCCACATATTTACGTAACATCGATACATGAAAAACGTTATGAACACGCGTCATACTTGGCGGTGAAACGAGTCTATAGGCCACAGTTCCTATTCGATCGAGAATTTCAAATGGATTAATAAATCAAAGGTTTGAGTTTTCCTCACCTCACCGATTCTCGCTTTTTAAATAACAACTTCTTGCACCTCCTTCTTCAAATTCATCAGCTCCGGTGTGTAGCTTGAACAACTTTAACTTTATCGATTAAAGTCGATTATACTCGTATATCATCACGTGGGTACCTAGAGTTTTCATCTCCATCTCTATTATTTGTAAATTATACGAAATTAGTCTTTGACAATATCGTACTTTCAGTATTATATACGATTTTCTACTCAACACGTCAGCTACCACATTCGCTTTTCCAGGATGGCATGGTCAGAACATGTGCTGAAATGTGTCTCCTCTTGAGTTCTTCGAAGCTCTTCCCGCATTCCTTGCTCCATTCAAATTTTGTATCTCTACGAGTCAGCTGCATTAATGGAATAGCGATTCGAGAATATCCTTCAACGAATCTCCGATAATAACCAACTAAGCCTATAAGGCTACGTATTTCGATTACCGACTTAGGTTGTTCTCAACTGTGATTCATATCCCAACCTTGGATAGCACGTTACAATGACACCTATCAGTTTACTATCGCACGAATATGGTGTCCCCTACAGAGAGTTTGGCTTCGGTGCATTCCACAAAGGAAGTCACCAGATAAAGGCTCAGGTACCAAATTCTATAGTTGAATTTTTAACTCCTGAAGTTCAATAGGAGCCATTCGATATGAGTTTTTAGAAATGAGTTTTGTACCAGGTTCAAAGTCGATACAAAATTTAATATCAGGCTTTAGGAATAAGCCAAGAAATTCTCCAGGAAATACGTCAGGAAATTCACTAATAATAGAAATATCATTCAAATTTAACGTATTTTTGTCCAAGTCCATAACATGGGCTAAGAAAGCTTGACATTCGTTTTTCAATAAACAAATGGCTTTATAATTTAATATGAAAGAGTTTGACTTCAATGGTTTGGTTGCTTGAATTCGAATAACAGGTTGTTTAGGAATATGAAAACTAACAACCTTACGTAAGCAATCAATTTTGGCATAATGAGTAGTTAACCAATAAATCTCTAAAATCACATCAAAAGCAAGTATCTTCAAAGAGATAAGATCAACAGGTAAGGTGATGGTGCCAACTTGAATCAAACAAGATTTATAAACAGTGGATGTGATGAAAGTTTCTCCTAACGGAGTTTCCACAGATAGGTCAAAGTCTAATTTCTCCGGAGTCAAGTTCAAACGTTGAGCGCAAGCAAGAGAGATAAAAGAATGGGTAGAACCAGTATCCAGTAAGGTATAAACTTCGCAAGAATTTATAATTAACTAACCTGTGCTAACTTCGTTCGGGTTCTCGATTCGACCGATCCACGAAAAACGCTTCTTTCAGGAACCGTTGACTTTGACTTTTCTGGGACAGACTTTTGGGTCACCATCCCCGCTGGACTTGGTTTCGCTACAGTGCAATCTCGAGCAATATGTCCTTCTTTTCCACAGTTATAACATACCTTAAACTTTTGTGGGCAGTTTGGGCTGATATGTCCCTCTTTCCCGCATTTGTAACATACGACTGGTGGTCTTTCTCCTCCCTTGGAACCAATTGCTACAGCTACTGACATCTTCACATGGTCGTTGTTGAATCTCCTCTTTTTAAAATCTTCTCCGACTCGCTTTTCTATTTTTTCATGGCCACGATTACCACCTCGAGTGGTTACCGCCTTTGTCCGTATTCTTTCCTTCTCATTGGTTATCATCGCTTACGATGATCTACTTTATCCACCGATATGACCTCGTTGTGGTCCCTCGGTTGAGTATACTCACTATCTCGCTTCTAATAATTGAGCCTCATTTAACAACATCCTAATCTGAGAGAAAATTTATGAGATATAAGGTATTGACGAATCTCGGGTTTTAGACCTCTCAGAAACACCCGCGTCATACGTTCCACATTCTCCACCAAATGGAACCTTCTATTCCTCCGTGCATCCCAAGACATCAAATATCTTGGTAATTTGCTTGACCCACGTTTCTGCCTTGATCGGATCCGGCTTTTCATGGAAATCTGGTGGTCCCAACTCTTTGAATTGTTTGGCCGTGACAAACCGCGCGTTACTATCATTTCCACCCGTATTTTGTACACGAGTCTCCCTCGTCTGATTTTGCATGAACTGCAAAAAGCTTCTAAACATCCCGTCGTTCATCATCTGCTCAGTGGCGTTGTTCACAGGAGGAACATTGCCACTGTGTTGCGCGTTCTCTCCTCGTTGGTGACTCTGCTGCCTCTCCCACGGCCTCATTTACTCCATCATTAATATTCTCAATCGACATTCTCAAATCACATAAAATAAGGGTTAATTAAACAAATTAACATGTCACATAATATCCCTATATTATGACCTGACCAACAAATAAGCTTAGGTAGGACACACTACCGAAGGATTTACTCGTCTCTCCCCTCTTAGTTATTTTCCCCGATCTCCGCCAGAGATCATATCCCTAAGCTCTGATACCAATTGTGATGCCCCCAAAATAGGTCCATTCCACCCAACCCATTCTGAGTCGCCAAATACATGGTACAGAAATAACTACAACTTTATTATTACAACATATAAACTGTGAGTTTAAATACAGATATTGCCGTCTAGACAATATCCACACGCAAATAAATCCCCATCATAATTATTGATACATTATTTTACAAAAATGGTGAGGACTACTAAACAACTCTCTCTAGAACCTTCATTCCATACCCCGACTAGTACTCACTACATTCTCGCCTCCTAAGAAGAAAAATGGAACAACAAGGAAAAGGGTGAGCTCAACTAGCCCAGTAAAAAATATTATGACTAAGATAATATACAACAAATTATCGTTAGTCTTCAACAGGAAAAAATCGATAAAATATAATGTAGCAACAAGTTTTAGATCAACAAATGCAATGAAGCTTGAGAATCCATTGTAAGAGTCACGTAGAGAATGAATTCTACTCTGTCTTCTAAGATTTAAAAGTTCATCATCAATATTTCATCCTGTAATAACAATCAATATAAATCTTTAATCATCTTTTGCACTACAGGAAAAAGATATTCATTTGTATCACCAAATGGTCTTGTTCATCTCAACACTGCTCATCTTTACCACTACGGGCCAAAGAGATTCATCGATTTAATCATTCATCTTTGCATTCTGGGGCCAAAGATATTCATCAAGTATCACCATTAAGGACCGAGGATGATGAAAAACATTTTAGAGAACGAATCCATAGAAGATGGAAGGACAAATATTAGGGATTCAGATTTGATTTATCCAAATTCAATAATACTCCATAATAACCAAGTGTGAAGTAGAATTCACAAATAAAGATCAAAACTTGGATACAATCAAAGATACTAACCATAAAAAGACATCCGGAAGAAAAGAAAAATTTTATTTTTCTAAAGTGAATAAGACCGTATTTGTGAATAAATAGTGTCGATACGTGAATAAAAGGCCAGATATACGTGAATAGTAACCCCAACACAAAAAGATAGAAATTTCACAAAAAAAACATCTTCACGCTTCGTGAATAGTACTCGTGAATAGTAACTCGTGAAATAAAATTCAGCACATTTCTTCACCAACCACAAGTGGGGCCCACTCAATTCTAGAATTTTCCACCAAAATCATTTATAAACTTAATTTTCGAATCAGTCACCTCTTAAAATTCATAACAAATCATTCGTTCATTTTTAACGGTTCAAAATTTGTGAACATATATACTCAACTTATATATGTATAACATATCTAAAAATTACAACGATCCAACTACGATTAAAAATTATAACTCACACAATAAAGTTGTAAGAACAATCGATTTGATCTTTTAATACCTCCAATCCGGCTAAAATCTCGATAAAATATCTCAACATTAATTCCTTCATTAATAATCACATAAATAAATCCATCATTTATATTCGTGATCAAATAAATATTTCCTTATCATATAAATCAATAATTAATTATTCATAAATAATATTACGTAATCACAATAATGACAACCAGTGCGGTTCCTGGAAAGAGGGCTTTCCGATAAGGATTTCTCACTTCTTGGCGCCTTGATTAGGTGACCAAACCTCTCCTTGTGAAACTTTCTAGACATTGCTAATAATGCTATCTAATAATATTATTCAAATAATATGAATTATTGATCCGATAATGGAGATATCGTGTGCGTTGACAATTATTGAAACAAAGAATAATATAAAATATCAACGCAACAATTATTGAACTAATAAAATAAAATATTGAATAATAATTCATCAGTAACAATTATTGAGTAGTGCCTTCTTTCATAAGGATCAATAATTCAACAATCTCAATAATACCGTGTCACGCTTTCGCAACAACCCGCGATATTATCGTATTTTAACCACCGGGTATTCCAACAATAGTGTTAATTAATTCAGTAACGATTACTCTCGTTATTTATAAAAACTCAAACTTGTCGCTTTTCTTCATCCGATGCTTATTCATTACGGGGACCATTAATGACCGCTACTGCAATAATCGAAAATTCCCAAGCAAAGAAGAATATTACACGACCAAACAAATATTCCCCGACAACAATGAGTATTTTATAACCACTTGCGTATTTTGAAAAATTTCATATATTACCCTTAACTTTAATCTTTTATCAATTTAACCATTTACTGAATAGTAATTATAAGAAAAATTGAATACTTTTATTTCATAAAATTCGGGGTCTTACAAGTAGTATATCTTGTTTGGATCATATTATTATTGTTAAATAGTATATATATACATCATATATACATAGACATCATATATTGTTTATTATTTTTGCAAACACATCATATATATATGGTACATTTTAAACGAAGGAAATTAACAATTAGTTATTAATTTGGTAAAAGGAAATTAAAATTGATCATAATATATACTGTTTAAAGTGAAAATAATATATAGTATATACTGTTTAATGATCATACTATATGATATATAGTATATACTGTTTGGATCATATTATTATTGTTAAACAGTATATATATACATCATATATACATACACATCATATATTGTTTATTATTTTTGCCAATTAGTGTTAAAGTGTCTCAAAAATTAACAGTAATTTCCATCGTTTAAAATGTCAGAAAACTAAAAAAAAATACACAAACACATCATGTGACGCCCCCAAAATAGGTATACATCACCCATCTTGAGTCGTCAGATACATGGTACAGAATTCAAATACAACTTAATAATACAACTGTCGTTTACAATACGACAAAACATAAGCTGTGAGTTTGAATACAAATATTGTCTACTAGAGATTATACAAACTCAAAAGGAGTCCTCATTACAATTATTATCACACTATTTTACAGAATAGTGAGGACTACTAATGCTATCATATGGCCCGTCACTCCGCTCCACGACTAGTCCCTCGCTACGCTCTCATTTCACAGAGAACAATGAAAGTAAAAGGGTGAGCTCAACTAGCCCAAGAGGAAATATTATGACTAGGATAATGCGTAATATATTATCGTTAGCCTTCAATGTTGTTAAACCGATACAATATAACAACCATCAAGTTTAATCTGCAATGAACAAGCAATCCATTAAAAGAGTCAAGTAGAGAATAAAATCTACTATCTTTTATGATTTAAAAGGTTTTTATCACTTTTATCATTGGGACTCAAATTTTAATAAATAATCCACATCATCGAATCACCCATGCACTACGGCCAAGAATATTCTTTAGTATCACGACCATAATTATCCATGCACTACGGGCCAAGAATATTTGTGTATCCAATAATGGTCATGATCATGCCAACAACTGTCCATCAATGCACTACGTGTAAGACCCCGAATTTTATGAAATAAAAGTATTCAATTTTTCTTATAATTACTATTCAGTAAATGGTTAAATTGATAAAAGGTTAAAGTTAAGGGTGATATATAATTTTTTTCAAAATACGCAAGTGGTTATAAAATATTCATTATTGTCGGGGAATATTCGTTTAGTCGTGGAATATTCTTTCTGTCGGGGAATATTCGTGATTTACGCAAGCCATTTCAGGGTCCCATAATGTAATAACGTCGGATGGAGAAAATGACAAATTTGAGTTTTTATAAATAACGGCGTAATCGTTACCGTTAACACTGTTGGAATACCCAGTTGGTAAAGTAAAGTAATACGCGTTGTTGTACAAAGAAGACACCAGGTATTACAGCAAAGATTTTTTTCAATTATTAATTATTACGTGAGAAGGCACTACTCAATAATTGTTACAGTAATTACTGTTCAATATTTTATTTTATTGATTCAATAATTGCTGCGTTGATATTTTATATTATTGTTGTTTCAATAATTGTCAACGCACAAAGATTCCATTATCGGATCAATAATTTATATTATTTGAATAATATTATTAGATAGCATTATTGGCAATGTCTAGAAAGTTCACATCAAAGAGAGATTGGTCATCTAATCATTGCATGCCAAGTAGAGGAGAAATCCTTATCTAAAAGCCCCTCTTTCCAGGAACCGCTGCTCGTTGTCATTATTGTGATTCTCATAATATTATTTGTGAATAATTAATTATTGATTTATAGGATAAGGAAATATTTATTTTATGTGGATATAAATGATGGATTTATTTATGTGGTTATAAATGAAGGAGTTAATGTTGAGGTGTTTTATCAGTATTTTGTCGGATTGGAGGTATTAATAGATCAAATCGGTGTTCTTAAAGCTCTATTGCGTGGGTTATAATTTTGATCTGACCGTTGGATCATTATGATTTTTGGATATGTTATACATATATAATTTGAGTATATGTCCACAAATTTTGAATCGTTAAAAATGAGCGTATAATTTGTTATGAATTTTAAGAGGTAACTGATTCAGAAATTAGGTTTTGGTGGAAAATTCTAGAATTGAGTGGGCCCCACTCTTGGTTGTTGGGGAGATGGCTGATTTTAGTCGGTGAAATAGTAGCGAGTAAAGCCATCGTGTAATGAATTCAAGTCTGCTTTGCGTCTTAACATTTTCTCCTATAAATAGATGGCTAAGTTAGAATTGAAAATCACACCGTAATTCATAAGTTTTCTCTTTTTCTCTAGATTATTGAGTGTATTTTATGAGTATTTAGATACTTGGTGAGTTAATATTCATCAAGACAAGTTTCCTTCAAATATCATATCCGATATCCAATCGTAAGTCTTTCTTTTTTTTTGAGGTAAGGGGTAGTAAGGGATTTTAAGGATTGTTATGTTTTTCAGTTTCGTAATTTTTCTGACCTTCAAAAATTTTGGAAATATTTGAGATGATATTTTGATGAGTTTTAATGATTGTGTCCAAAAATGGTGATTTTTGGATGTATAGATTAAGAGTTATGAATTTTATGAGAAAAGACTATTTTAAAAGTAACCGCTTATAACTCTTTGTGGTTAACTCTAAAATTGATGAAATTTTTATTGGGAGTACATCTATATAATATCAGTGTACTTTGTGAATTTCGGATTTTTTGGATAAAAGGACAATGTATGATAAATGTCTAAATATTCGGCGGTTTTGGTCATATGAAAAATAGTAAATGAATTTTAAAAATTCTGATAAAATTATATGTTCAATATGGGACTATATTCTGCTAAATCCTAGAAAAGAAATAGTTTTGGAACTAATTTGGTATTTTTCATGAAAATGGACTAGTTATGAATAAATAAATTAAATATGTTATGTAAAGGAAGAAAATTGGAAAATATGATTTTATGGCTTGAGAATCCTGTATGAGGTATATGTAGATTTTTGATGATGATTTTGGTTATTGGTGATGAAATCTTATGAGTTTGGCATTTTAGGATGATTAAATGCATTATTTAGTAAAGTGTAAACAATTAAAATAAATTGTTTATAAGTTTAAGAAATGTTATTCTTTCAATATCATTATACCGAAATATTGGTATGGATTTTATTGTGGAATTTCTACCTTTTTGAGTCGGGGTTACTATTCACGAGTTACTATTCATGAGTTACTATTCACGAGTTACTATTTATGAGTTACTATTCACGAGTTACTATTCACGGGTACTATTCACGACAAAGTTGGTTTCTTTTTCTGACAAAATTATCGTTGATTTATGAATATTGCTCTTAAGATTAAATGCAGTTGTTGATCATATTATTTTTATTATAATATATAACATTTTTATAACCCTGATGTTGAAATTTTCTTTCATTTGAGTATAAAGATGGGTAGATTATTGGTATGATCATGACTAGGGTTCTCTTTGGCGATGAAAAAGTTGAATTATGACTTAAATGATCATGACCATTGAATTTATAATTGAATATCTTTAGCTTAAGTGCAAAGGTGAAATAATCAACATGGTTATAATTATTGTTTATATAAATTCTGAAATGATTATATATTTCTTTGAGATATTAATATATTTGGCCTCAGTAGTGCAAATATGAAATCGTTGAGGAATATCTTTGGCCCGTAGAGTAAAAGATGAATTATTGATGAATATCTTTGGCTCAGAGTGCAAAGATGATCCGTAGTTGAATATCTAGGACCAAGAGGTGCAAAAGATGAATCGTTGATTTAATATCTTTGGCCAGTAGTGCAAAGATGAATTTATTAGTATGATTATAAACAGGAACTGTGATTTGGTATAACCATGATCTTTGATTTTTTAGGTGAAGATAGGTTATGAAAATTATCTTCGTCCTGGATGAGAAGAGGAATTTAGAACCACAATTATGATTATGAGTTATTCATATGATTGTGGAAAAGAACTGTTGAGTGATATTACAGGGATAAAACATTGTTGGTGGATTTTTAACATGGAGAAGATAATAGACTTTATGGTCTATTTGACTCTTCTAATGGATCGCTTCGTTCACCGCAAACTACGGTTGAAAATTTTTATCATCTACCATATGTTCTAAATCTACGATTTATTACTTGATGAAGGCTATTGATAATTTAATTATCTTTAGTCATGATATTCTTTCTTGAAGCTAGTTGTGCTCACCCTTTTGCTTCACAATTCCTTTCAGGTAATAAAAGTGTAGCTGGGTCGAGTGGGGGATAACAGGGGAATAGAACGGTGGTCTATAGCTGTTGAGGGTGAGGCGAACCCAACGTTGGAAGGGTATTTTGTCACTATCATACAAGATGTCTAATGACATACAACCTCGTATCATCATAAGACAGGGATGTGCTCATCCACTTGCTGAATATATATACAAGCACTACCTATATAATCTTGGTGTTTGTTTGAAGTATAATTCTCAATTAGAGACAGTGGAGATAATGATATGTCAAGAGAAGACTTACCATTGGGAAGAATATGATAGTAATCTTCTTATTTTTCTTTGGGGTCTATTAATCAACCAAGGATAATTCCGTGGCTATATGATATCTATCATAACCTGCATTTACACGGGCCTCCCATGTATCTGAAGGTTTCTCTTGAGCACTTCCCAAATATTTTAATTTCTAAAACAGCTTTTTGACTATACCTTTATGTAAGGTGTCACTTTGTGAGGTCTCATGTACTATTGGGACATGTGTCACATTTGGTATATATTTGTATCCAAACTCACAAAGATATGTGTTGTTGTATTTTATACGACAATTGTTGTAATAAAGTTGTAGTTGTTTTTCGTACCATGTATTTGGCGACTAAGAATAGGTTGGATGGAATGGACCTATTTTGGGGTCATCACAGGTTGGTATCGAGAGCTTAGGATATGGTCTCCTACATTTTGAGATCGGGAATATAACTAGAGGGGAGAGATGAGTAAATCCTTCGCTAAAGTGTGTCCTCGCCTTAAGCTTATTTGTTGGTCAGTCATAATATCGGGATATTATGTGATATGTTAATTTGTTAAATTAACCCTTGTTTTGAAGCTGTATTCTAGAATGATATCTGAAATACATGAAATGAGCAATGAATGAATCATGAGGACAGAGAAGATAGAATCTGAAATGAAAGCAAGGTATTCTCAACTCTTTGAAATACCAGGTACATAAATTTCGAGGACGAAATTTCATAAGGAGGGAGATTGTAAGACCCCGAATTTTATGAAATAAAAGTATTCAATTTTTCTTATAATTACTATTCAGTAAATGGTTAAATTGATAAAAGGTTAAAGTTAAGGGTGATATATGATTTTTTTCGAAAATACGCAAGTGGTTATAAAATATTCATTGTTGTCGGAGAATATTCATTTAGTCGTGGAATATTCTTTCTGTCGGGGAATATTCGTACGACGGCGCAGTCATTTGTGGGCCCCATAACAGAATAACTGTCGGATGGAGAAAATGACAAATTTGAGTTTTTATAAATAACGGCGTAATCGTTACCGTTAACACTGTTGGAATACCCGGTTGGTAAAGTAAAGTAATACGCATTGTTGCACAGTAGCACACGGTATTGCACAGTATTTTTTTCAATTATTGATTCTTACGTGAGAAGACACTACTCAATAATTGTTACAGTAATTACTGTTCAATATTTTATTTTATTGATTCAATAATTGTTGCGTTGATATTTTATATTATTGTTGTTTCAATAATTGTCACTGCACAGTATCTCCATTATCAGATCAATAATTTATATTATTTGAATAATATTATTAGATAGCATTATTGGCAATGTCTAGAAAGTTCTGTCAAGGAGAGATTTGGTCATCTAATTGCTTGGCAAGAAGGAGAAATCTTTATCTGAAAGCCCCTCTTTCACAGGAACCTACCGTTTGTCATTATTGTGATTCTGTAATATTATTTGTGAATAATTAATTATTGATTTATAGGATAAGGAAATATTTATTTTATGTGGATATAAATGATGGATTTATTTATGTGGTTATAAATGAAGGAGTTAATGTTGAGGTGTTTTATCAGTATTTTGTCGGATTGGAGGTATTAATAGATCAAATTGGTGTTCTTAAAGCTCTATTGCGTGGGTTATAATTTTGATCTGACCGTTGGATCATTATGATTTTTGGATATGTTATACATATATAAGTTGAGTATATATCCACAAATTTTGAATCGTTAAAAATGAGCGTATAATTTGTTATGAATTTTAAGAGGTAACTGATTCAGAAATTAGGTTTTGGTGGAAAATTCTAGAATTGAGTGGGCCCCACTCTTGGTTGTTGGGGGAGATGGCTGATTTTTAGTCGGTGAAATAGTAGCGAATAAAAGTCATCAGTGTAATGTGTCAAGTCTCGCTTGACGTCTTAACATTTTCCTATAAATAGATGGCTAAGTTAGAATTGAAAATCACACCAGAATTCATAAGTTTTCTCTCTTTTTCTCGCTAGATTATTGAGTGTATTTTATGAGTATTTAGATACTTGGTGAGTTAATATTCATCAGTACAAGTTTCCTTCAGCGTCATATCCGATATTCAGTCAGAAGTGCTGCTCTTTTGAGGTAAGGGATAGTAAGGAATTTTAAGGATTGTTATGTTTTTCAGTTTCGTAATTTTTCTGACCTTCAAAAATTTTGAAAAAATTTGAAATGATATTTTGATGAGTTTTATTGATTGTGTCCAAAAATGGTGATTTTTGGATGTATAGATTAAGAGTTATGAATTTTATGAGAAAAGACTATTTTAAAAGTAATCGCTTATAACTCCTTGTGGTTAACTCCAAAATTGATGAAATTTTTATTGGGAGTACATCTATATAATATAAGTGTACTCTGTGAATTTCGGAATTTTTGGATAAAAGGACAATGTATGATAAATGTCTAAATATTCGGCGATTTTGGTCATATGAAAAATAGTAAATGAATTTTAAAAATTCTGAGAAAAATATATGTTCAATATGGGACTATATTCTACTAAATCCCAGAAAAGAAATAGTTTTGGAACTTATTTGGTATTTTTTATGAAAGTGGACTAGTTATGAATAAATGAATTAAATATGTTATGTGAAGGAAGAAAATTGGAAAATATGATTTTATGGCTTGAGAATCCTATGTGAGGTATATGCAGATTTTTTATGATGGTTTTGGTTATTGGTGATGAAATCTTATGAGTTTGGCATTTTAGGATGATTAAATGCATTATTTAGTAAAGTGTAAACAATTAAAATAAATTGTTTATAAGTTTAAGAAATGTTATTCTTTCAATATCATTATACCGAAATATTGGTATGGATTTTATTGTGGAATTTCTACCTTTTTGAGTCGGGGTTACTATTCACGAGTTACTATTCATGAGTTACTATTCACGAAGTTACTATTTATTTATGAGTTACTATTCACGAGTTACTATTCACGGGTACTATTCACGACAAAGTTAGTTTCTTTTTCTGACAAAATTATCGTTGATTTATGAATATTACTCTTAAGATTAAATGCAGTTGTTGATCATATTATTTTTATTATCATATATAACATTTTTATAACCCTGATGTTGAAATTTTCTTTCATTTGAGTATAAAGATGGGTAGATTATTGGTATGATCATGACTAGGGTTCTCTTTGGCCAGTAGTGAAAAGTTGAATTATGACTGGTATGATCATGACCATTGAATTTATAATTGAATATCTTTAGCTTAAGTGCAAAGGTGAAATAATCAACATGGTTATAATTATTGTTTATATAAATTCTGAAATGATTATATATTTCTTTGAGATATTAATATATTTGGCTCAGTAGTGCAAATATGAATCTGTTGATGAATATATTTGGCATGTAGTGCAAATATGAATCTGTTGAGAAATATCTCTTTGCCTGTAGAGCAAAAAGATGAATTGTTGATGAATATCTTTGGCCCAGTAGTGCAAGATGATCTCGTAGTTGAATATCTTTGGTCAGTAGTGCAAAGATGAACTGTTGACGAATATCTTTGGGTCGTAGTGCAAAGATGAATTTATCAGTATGATTATGAACAGGAAATGTGATTTGGTATAACCATGATCTTTAATTTTTCAGGTGAAGATATGTTATGAAAATTATCTTCGTCCTGGATGAGAAGATGAATGTAGAACTACAATTATGATTATGAGTTATTCATATGATTGTGGAAAGGAACTGTTGAGTGATATTACAGGGATAAAACATTGTTGGTGGATTTTTAACATGGAGAAGATAATAGACTTTATGGTCTATTTGACTCTTCTAATGGATTGCTCGTTCCGCTGCAACTATGGCTAAAATTTTTTATCATCTACCATATGTTCTAAATCTCTGATCTATTACTGATGAATGTTATTGATAATTTAATTATCTTTAGTCATGATATTCTTTCTTGAAGCTAGTTGTGGTTCACCCTTTTGCTTCACAATTCCTTTCGTAATAAAAGTGTAAATTTGGGTCGAGTGGGGGATAACAGGGGAATAGAGCGGTAGTCTATAAATTTGTTGAGGGTGAAAGCGAACCCAACGTTGGAAGGGTGTTTTGTCACAATCATATAAGATGTCTAATGACATACAACCTCGTATCATCATAAGATGTGGATGTGCTCATCCACTTCTTTGAGTATATATACAAGCACTACCTATATAATCTTGGTGTTTGTTTGAAGTATAATTCTCAATTAGAGACATGGAGATAATGATATGTCAAGAGAAGACTTACCATTGGGAAGAATATGATAGTAATCTTCTTGTTTTTCTTTGGGGTCTATTGGGTCAACCAAGGATAATTACAATGGCCATATGATATCAATTATAACCTGTGACGCATGGCCTCCCATGTATACGAAGGTTTCTTGAACACTTCCCAAATATTTTAATTTCTAAAACAGTTTTTGACTATACCTTTATGTAAGGTGTCACTGTGAAGTGTTGTCCACGGTTGGGACATGTGTCACATTTGGTATATATTTGTATCCAAACTCACAACATATCTGTTGTTGTATTTTGTACGACAATTGTTGTAATAAAGTTGTAGTTATTTTTTTGTACCATGTATTTGGCGACTCAGAATAGGTTGGATGGAATGGACCTATTTTGGGGTTGTCACACTACGGGCCAATGAGGACTTTTACCACATCATTTGTAACATTACGGTCATGATTACACCGAATAATCCCTGGTCATAATCATACCAAGTCCATCTATGCACTATAGGTCACAGATGACTTTCAACAAAATATAAACATGAGGATGATGACAATGATATAAGAATTCAATAAAACAAGTTCAAGAATTATTTTATCCAGGAACTAATAACGTCCAAATTGTCAACATGATACTACTTTGTAGAGTAAAATTCAAGAATGCTCAGAATAATATTTTCATGAAAAGATCTTTGGATGAAGCGCAAATATCAAGGATATTCCACTAATTTCATGGAGTATAAGTCAAACTTTAACCAACTTAGTATAATAAGGAATGGAATAACAAAAGAAATCACCAGGCGATGCGATAGACAAACCAGTGAGTTATTCCAACGTAATAATAAATAATCGGAATCAATCCGTACAGAAAACGCATGCATGGGATATTCCAATGTAATAATAAAGATTTTAATCAGTCCCATGGCGTAACGCATGCGCATGTGATATTCAACAATGAATAATAAAGACGGAATCGGTCCGCCGTAAAAACGCATGCATGTGATATTTCCAACAAAATAATAAAGATTTTAATCGTCGGTCCAGTAGAACGCATGCATGTGATATTCCAACGTAATAATAAAGATGAATCAAGTCCCACAGTAAAATGCATGCAGACGGGATATTCCAATAGAATAATAAAGACGGAACCCGTGTCCCGGCGTAGAAACGTCTGAGCGTGATGTTCCAACAGTAATGAATAAGAATGGAACAATGTAAGAATTTCACCAAGTATAGGGTAGCTCACGTATCAAAAGTTATTCCAATGTAATAATAAAGGATGGAATAATGTAAGTTCTCTTCATGGATAAGAAAGAAATAATACTCCCTACCTTTAGAAAAAAGCTGGATCTTTGGAATAGTGAGGTAACAGACTTCTCTTCTTCTTTCTATAATTTCTCTCTATAATAATCGCTTCTAAAGCTTTTGTGAATTGGTGAGAAATGAAGGAAGAATGAGCTTTATTTATAGAAAATATAGTTTTAATAATTGCACATTTTGGGGATCGAAAATTACAAAGATCAATACCTCCACTTTTATTTTATTTTTAATTTAGTCATGGAAGTATTATCAAACTTGCACCACCTCCCCCCTAGTAAATAATGTGATTCAATAGTAAATTATGTGAATCAATAGTTCTAGACATGTGAAAATACGAATTACAAAGATATAGTACCTCCATCTATACCTCCATTTTTAACTTAGTCATGCAAGTATTATCAATCTTTTTTAACTCCCTAATAGTAACAAGAATGTGAAACAATAGTATACACATGTGAACAAATAGTTATAATCATGTGAAATAATAGCAATCAATTGCTCATTTATCCTAGGTTAAATACCCGTTAGGGTCAATATAACCTCCAGACATCAATTATTATCGAAATAATTGTCGATTTTCACTAACACAAATAATTCCAACACAATGAAACCATTTTTATCAAAAATATAAATTTTAAAATTTCAAAGTTTAACTTTTCCCAAAAAAGTCAACTGTTGACTTTTTGACCAAATAGTGAATTCTGGAAAATTTTATGTTTATAGACTATTTTTACTAATTTCATCGTTCCGGATTCAAATATCACGTCCGCGTCTCCAAATTCAACTCCGAACACAACTTCAATTTTAATAACATTCATCATTAATATTATAACTCACATATTTATCAACCAGGTCGCTCCTGTGAAAGAGGGGCTTTAGATAAGGATTTCTCTTTATTAGCGAGCAATTAGGTGACCAAACCTCTCCTCGATGTAACTTCTACATTGTCAATATTGCAAATAATAATATGAATAACTTTGTCGTCTCAATCATTGATTTAATAAAATAACATATTATGCAGATGATACTTATGATGATAATTGAATCAATAATATAGAGAGATATGATGCAAAGAATTCTTGTAGCAATAATTGAGTATAACTGAGTGACTTCTCACGTAAGCATCAATAATCAATACCGCGTCTTCTACTATGCAACCACGCATATTCTTCTCGTACTTTTACTACTACCGGTAGTTCAATGGCGATTAACGGTAAAACTTCCGCCGTTATTTTCATAAAGTATTTTGTCATTTTCTCAATCCGACAATAATTACATTGCATGGGTCCACTAATTATTATACTGTCGTATTTAATATTCCCCGACAAAAAGAATATTCCCCGACCAATCGAATATTATATAACAACTTGCGTACTTTGCAAAATTTATAAATATAACCCACAACTATAACATTATATCAAATCCACACCATAATTTTTTAAAAAATATTTCGAGAAAATAAAATCTTTATTCATAAAATCTGGGGTCTCACACATCATATATTTTCTATTTTCATATATTATACTTACATAATCTTTACAATTGAACAACTGATATGAGAGTTTCATGATATCACATTTGTTGAATAAATCTCTTTCCTCTTTCTATTGGAAGCTTTCGAACGGCTATTTTCTCTCTCACCAATTCAGATTAGGTCTACTTATTTGTTTACTTATTAATATATCTTGTTAATTCTCTTATTATAATAAATCAAATTATTTTTATGGCCTAAATTTTACCAAATTATTTATCCATCACATATTAATATTTATTAGCCCATATAAAATAAAAAACTAATTTGACCCAATAAAAGATAAAGTCCAATTAATAACTACTTTTATCCACCTTTGTGTTTATTTGGAAGTCTTTAGAAATCTTTAAAGATGAGGTAAGATTTTAGATATGAGTTGATAGTTATAATTCTTCTTCTAAAGTCTGTCAAAGTCTATCATTTGATAGAAATCTTTAAAATCTATGACTTTTTGAATACCAAAATACTTTTATAGACTTTGTAAAAATCTTAATTCAATATCACCTAACTTTTAAAGACATTAAAAAAGTTATAACTGAATACCACTAAACTTTTATAAACTCTTTAAATGTCTTGATTGAATACAACTAAACTTTTAAAATCTTTAAAAGTCTTTAAAAATCTTAATTGAATACATCCCCCTTATATTAATAAGTTAGTTGATTAATTTTAATATTAATATACTACTTAATTTATTAATATTAATAAGTTAGTTGATTAAATTTTAATATTAATATACTACTTAGTCTATTTACTATTCATAAATTAGTTAATTAAAATTTAATATTAATATACTAGTTAGTTATTTAATATTAATAAATTAGTTGATTAAAAGTTTATTAATATTTAATATTTATAGACATAATTACATAAATAATTAATTAAATATAATAATAGGTTTTTAATTGTGACTTGTGATCTTGGATGGATGATGGATTTTTAAATATTTTTAAAAATGTAATAGAATATGTAATTCTTCTAAAAATAAAATAAAGAAGCTTATGAGGCTATTCACTAAGGCGACCAAGGCCTAAGGGGGGCGAGGCCCTAGGCTCCAGCTACAGAAGTTTATAATCTAATCAATTAATATATACATGCCCAAGGCTAAGTCGGCAAGTTCCAAGCCCAACGATCTTAAACAACGGACTGGACATGCAGATTAGACTTGGATTATGGACCGAACCGAACATAAGTATACAACAAATAGAAAATAATTACAAGAAAAGTGCATCAATCAAATAATTACAAAAAGAGTGTAATTAGGACTCATATTACAAAAATAGTACAATTCACATTAATAAGGAAACCTAAAATCAAGGAGAAATAACTGTCATAATTAACAATTCAAATTCAAATATTTAGGATCTAACAATAAAAACAAATTCAAATCTTCATCTCCCTTTCTGTATTTTCTCTCTCCTTTGTAACTAAGAAATTCCATCTAGCTCGTTCATGGTGTATGTGTAGCAGATCTGAATCTTCATCTTCCATTCTCTAAAATTACTTCAGATTTCTCTTCAATACTTGATTTGCGTACTGATATATGAAATACTTTTTCACATTCTGCAACCAATGTAACAGAATTAGCAACTATTCGCAATCACCATATGCTAAATAGCTAGACAAAACACGAACAACCAAAACAAAACAAATAGAAGAAGAAGAAGAAGTCGGAGTTACCAAACCAGCAAAAACAGATCCAAAACGAATTCGGAGTAGCCGAACAAAGAGGAAATCACGAACAATCTTTTTTTATGAATATTTGGTTACCCACAAAACTTAAAATGGTTACCTTTGTATGAAGGTTTGGCTACCAACTGCACCATATTGTCGATTTCATTCTCTCATTCATCTCTTATGGAGAAAGCACGAAAAAGAAAAATAGAAAAAAAAAACCATGCTTCAGGCGTATAAGCTTTCATGCTCGTCAGTTTTGCGACATCAACCACAAGAAAAATGACCCTAAACATTACAAAGTGGAAAGTGAAGAATTGATAACCCAATTCAGTGTTATAAGAGAGTTATGTGTAATGTAATGTTGATAACCAAATTTTTATATCAAGGTAACAAAACATTTATACCAAGGTAACCAATCTACCTCCACATCTGCAGTATGAATTTGTTACCTTGGTCTGAAAGTTTGGCAACCAACTGCATGAAGGTTTGGCTACCAACTGTATCACATTCAAAAATAAATTGGTAACTTAAAAAAATTGAATTGGTTACCTTGGAATGAATATTTAGCTACCAACTGCACTCTCAAAAAAATATCAAACAAAGCGTGCCTTTTAGCCGACTGAAATATATCAAATTCTTTTCAAAGCCTGCTTGCTTTTTGCAAATAAGCCTCAGAACTAAGAAGAAGTTGTGTTTCCATAATTAATCTCGCTTTTTAAAAAAATATCTTTAAAATAAAATTATTATGAATATGGTGCAGTTGGTAGCCAAACTTTCGTACAAAGGTAACAATTCTACTTTTTGTGGGTAACCGAATATTCATAAAAATAAACCGCCTCGCCACAAAAATCATTTTTCTCAAGTGAAGCCTCTCACCAAAACGCGAATCATTATCAATTGGGAGAGGAAGGCGGTGAGAGAAACCTTCAAACAAAAGAGAAGGATAGAACAAAAAAAAAATCAACCAGAAAAAAAAGAAAATAAATAATACAAAAAACTATATGTATTTATGTATATGTTTAATCACAAAAAAAAACACTATATGTATTTATTACATATAAATAATACACATGCAATTCACTCTACCATGCCAATCTTTAGAATCCATTCAATTCGTGGTGATCAAAGATCCCAAAAACCGTTAAAAAACCATAGGAGATCCCAAAATCCAGTATATATATATATATATATATATATATATATATATATATATATATATATACACACATCTAATGTAATATGAAAAACAAGATCAAGTGAATACTTGATCAATTTTTACATAAACGTGGGCCATCAATGTGTGTGAGAGAGAGAGGTGGGGATAAAGTGAAGAAGATGAAGATGACAGGCGGAAAGTGGGTGTCCTCTGTTTGGTGTAATATTATTTTGAAAATTGATTGTAGTCTACATAGTGGCAAAAAAAATGGAAAAAAAAGATAAAATATAAATCACATCCCAAAATTAAAGGAAACATAAATATGTACTAATAATGAAAATAAAAATTTAAAAGCATTAATTATGTAAATATTTTATGTGTGTACTATTGTTATAATTATTTTTTAAAATGTAATAGAAAATGTAATTGTTCCTAAAAAATGTGTAGGACCAGACCGGATCAGCCTGGGTCTGGCCTACAGGTGGGATAAGTATGATCTGACCTTGAAGGCCCAAAGTCAAGACCTAACTTAGTCTGATCAACGGTTAAGGCCTAAAGCCCAAGCCGAACTAGGCCTGTCACTGAACAGGTCAAGCCCGCCATGTTGTGCAACTTTATCCATATATTGATGAGCATTCATAAATATGCTTTGTTTTCTTTAGGCATTAATTTCAAAATAATAACAGAGGGAGGGGGTTTAGTGGTACATACCACATTCTTATATACGTCCATCACTTTTCTCTTCCTTTACAAAAAAAGGGAAAAAAAAGACTTAAATATATTTATAATTTTCAAATAATTGACAATATCTATATATATAGAGAGAGAGAGAATCCGGTCCGGACGCTCGGATTTTGTTAAAATCCGGAATTTTTTTATTTTTTACAGACCTATTTTGTCATATGTATCTAAATCACACCCAAAACATGAAAAATTTCAAGTTACATAAAATATTAAACTTTTTTTTAGTTATTTTAAAAAATATATATATATAATTAAAAAATTCCGAATTTTAGTACCGTCCGGACCGGATCATATATATATCAACTGACTGGATATCCTAAATAACTTAAGTGTCCATATATTTCAAGGAATAACGTCACGTATATTAATTATTGAAATCATTTAAAACGTTAACAGTTCCGTGTACAGTGGAATATCAACCAAGTATAATCTAACCCATCATTTCATATTTTATTTTTTTTACAACTATATTTTGTCGCCTTAGTATTACTTGATATGGATATACTAAATATCTCAAGTCTATATTTGAAGGAATAACGCCGCCACACATGCTGATTGCTAACCATTTAAAATTTTTATGCAAATTGGAGCGGGCAACTGAACTCCTTGGGTAGCTTATACATACAGCATACACACGGGGTGCGAGTTGAGTCGGTTGGCTCTGAGGGAGAAGGAAGAGAGTATTATTGGGAAGGGCAGATGATCTGAGGCTGAGGACTCTTAAAGGGGTGATTGATATTTTGTCACCAAGCCAGGCTCTTCATTTCTTGATTGCTGCGGCGGAGCTACACCTGAGGCTGCATGACTAGGGGGAAAAAAAGGGAGAAGAGGCAACTCAATGATGTTAAGTCCGACTTTGAACCACTGGTTCATACAAGAGACTGCTGTGTAGGCAAACTACATGTGGAAAAAGCATTAAGCATAAATAAATAGTAATTAAACATCTACCCCTTTCCTTTTGTCCTCTACTAAATCTCCAACCTCACAGCAGTGACTTAGGCTTTCCTTTTTGTTCGTTTCTTTTCTCCACTTCATAAATAAATCCCTTCCAAACCGAAAAAGAGTTGGTGGAGTACTATAAAAGATGTGAAAAGGAAAAGATTTTTAAACCCTAACATAGGGTTATTGTCTGTACTGAACTCATCTCAATAGGTTCAAATTAAGTGCATGTGTGTGTGGAGAGAGCTATATATACTTTTGATCAGCCTATCTCAAGATATGCATTCAAAATTACTTAAAAGTTGAGCAGTTTCTACAGCCACAAAAATTGTTAACTGACTTCAGCTTAGACAATTTAAAGGAACCCCTACTAAGGGTATAAGATACCGATAAAATTACGATAGATATAACAGAAGTGATAAAAAGATGAAGAGAGATCAAGCCTCATTTTGTTGGACTCAGTTTAGCAAAACTACCAACATGACTATCAAGCCTTCTTTCGTTGGACTCGGTTTAGCAAAACGGCAGCCAAAACTATTAAATAGTGCTTGTGTATGCATCTTCCTCTACCCCTGCATAAAAGAGCAAACCACATTAAACTCGGTATTCAACTTGTATATTGAAGATGGCAACAGATGTGTGCAAAAGAAAATCTTCCCATGGAAATAACAATATGGAACAATGGCTTGGAAATTGGAATAGTAAATTTATTTGCTATATTAACAAGGAGTGACAAAAAGAAAATTTCCACTGTACATAAATGTTATATGAGAGAAACCATATCATTGTAAGTAATGCAGTCCAAGCTGCAACATATTTTACAACAGCAAGAATTGACCAGACAAACTGATACAGTAGTTATTGCTTGCTTACAGAAAATTCAGCAATTTAAGAAAATTAAATAAACCTCAACATTTGGAGCTATTTTTTTTATTACTAATAAACATTACAGAATCAGTAGATTGGTTCCAATCATAGGGCTCTCTAATTAGGATGTGACATTTGTATTTTGTCGAATGATAGCGCTACTGTTACAACTTACAATAGATTTTATAACATATAGCTTGTAAGTGCCTCGTTCCTAATTAATGAGAAGTAGGAGTTTGAACTTGGTGCTTTCTGGTTAAAATTTGTGATTTCCTTCTTTCACACCCAAGAGAGTTTATTTTATTTTTTCATGTTAAGGTACACACCCAAGAGAGTGATTCCACTCAAGTGTAAACTAGATAAACATTTAAAGAGTATGCAAGCAGATACTCCAAACAGCTGCATAGTCTTCCCCTCCTCCTCCCCCACCCCCAAAGGAAAAAAAGAAAAAAGAAAGAAAAAGAAAATGAACATCTAAATATGTGCTTATTTTGTGGTTACTTTTCTTTTTTTGATTATATTCTATGCGTAAATATGTTTGACACGTGGATGTCAGTAAGTGAAGTTTTATAGGAACCAAAAGAGTGTTCACAAAGACATGTTCACGTTAAATTAGAAAACATGATCCTTCTAGAATTTTTATTTTATCTTTTTGGATAAAAGAAGTTTCTTTTTATTAGATAGAGGAGGAATTTTATTATTTACCTTGATTACAGCTCCTCCTTAACGGGGCTTTGCTGAGCAATTCCATCACGATTCTTCTGAATGAAATGAATTATATCTTCCTTCGTTCTGTCGCCTTGGTACTGCGACACGTTTCCACTTGCAGACTTGAAGTACACAGTTGGGTAACCTTTGACATCAAATGTTTTACCTGGGATGTCATTTGCAGTAGCATCCTAGAAAGTAGAAGAGAAAAAGTAAATTATTACAAGGAAGAAGTTAAACAATCAAAGAAACGGATGACATTAACACCAATGAACCTAATGAGCTATATATAATTACTTCCTTCAGTCCACAAAAACACTCCCATGTATCAAATCTTTTAGTTAAAAAAAATAGTCCCACTTTTTATGATGTTTGTATAAAATAACACAATGTCCTCAAGCTAACCGTCACAATTTCATTATCATGTCATCACTACTAAATTAAACACCCAATAAATTTAGGGGTAAACATGAAATAAAAATATATCCTGTTAAGGCTTTAAGTTTGTAAATTTTGCAAATACAAATATTGTTTGTGGAATGGAGTATAAGTTAACAAGAGAATATGAGAGGCACCAGCATCAATGAACTTGACAAGTAATAATAAAAGATATTACTTTGAGTGGTGGGAAGTAAGTCCAGCTATAAAATGGTGAAAAGCTAGGAAAATAGATTAAAAAGAAGAATGAGAGAGACTCAACTAGGAACCCCCATTAATGAATTCAAGGGATGAGAATTTGATAATTATAGAATAACGAAATAAATAGCCCTTTTATAGCTCAATTTGGTGCAGATCACTTTTCAAGTGCATTTAGATGTTCTAGAATGCAACATAGTATAATTAATTAAATATATTTCAAAAGAATGAAATATGGGTACCACCCTCCAAAGAACTCAATATGCCTTGGCTCTTTATTCTAGTTCTAACATGCTGACATCATGTGGCTATCTGTCTCAAATGCACGGATCAGTAAAATAAAATCGGAGGTAAGCCGCAATCTCACCCTATATTCTGCTATTCATGACATTATGACACGTCCATTTCTGTAGATGGACCACCTACTTGAGTAGCCGTTTAACTCAGAAGGGCAATTGCATAAAAAGAATAATTTATCATTTCTTCAACATGGTTTGGACTTTGTAGCATCTTAGTACAGAGCACAAAGTAAGTATATCAATAAAATTAGGAAATGCTAGTTCCACAAGTAAAACTGCTAGTTCTACAAGATTCCCCTCAAATGATTGTGGATCCTGTTGCAAGTAGGGCCCAAATCAAATAACATTCCACAAAATAAAATAAAGAATATTTTGTAGCACAGAAAAATGTTGAAGCAGTGGAATCACCAATACCAAACTCGAATTTAATGGTTACAACTTTTAACAAAGTATAAAATATCAGGAACAATCATAGATCCATGTCAGATGTCTCAGTTTTCTAAATAACTTTATAAATATAACTACTGAAACAACTTACAATCTTTGCAATGACAACATTAGCATCATTCTCAAATGAGAGGGCAACTTCATCCAAAATCGGCCCTAGCTTTTTGCAGTGTCCACACCAGGGTGCATAGAACTCTAATAGAACTGCAGAATAAAACAGTCCGAGATATTCGATCGATGTATTCCAAAACGTAGCCAGGAATAACAACTAATGCAAGTATATCCTTTATACTGGCTTCTGATGCATAATAGATCACCATCCTTTATTGTTATGTAATTTCATGAAACAAAACTAACTTCTCAACAAAAGTGATGATTAAACTCCAATGACCATTTTTATCATATCAAACAAGATATTTCCCCACCATCAAGGCAAGAACTCCAGTTCTTCCCGTCTTTTTGGTTTTGCATGTTTACAGTATATCATCCAAATCCACTTTAACAGCAAAGAATTAACCAAAGTTTGAAACAACTTGAAAATATGAAACAATGTAATTATCATGGATAGAGAAACCAGAAAAAGTAAACAAGTAGAAATGCAAAAGTATACAAATTACAAGTACAACTAATTAGTGCTAGTACTGACCGTTTTTCCCAGAGTTAAAAACCATGTCTTGGAAGCTGTCACCAACCACCACCTTGACAGGTTCATTGTTGACCTCGGGTATAGGTTCAGATTTTATATACGGTTGCACTTTACCATCCTGGAATAATGTAATTTAGTTAGCTGCTTTTGGAAACTCCTCAACACTAATTTCCCTTTGAAATTTTTTTTTATAATAGGACCCTTTATCACAAAATTAAAATATAATGCAAGGAAACTGGAAATGATTTACCTACATGTGATAGAAGCATATTTTTGCATTTTAATAATTACATATTTATTATTTTATGTGTCTATTTAATTTAACAAATGATTTTTATATTGTTTTGTAGGAACTAACAGTTATTCATCTTGGGGAGCAAATAAAGTATTACTATCCAGCTTTTAAAGATAACATGGAACTCTTGGAGGATTGTCAAGAAGAGGTTGAAGGCAAGAAGGAGATCAAGAGATAAGAAGTAAAAAAGAAGACCAAATTCAATGTAACCTACAATTTATTTGTGCCTATAAATAGGACTTTTATTTTAAGGAGGAGGAGTTTTTAATTTTTATTCTTTTTTTTGGTTTACTCATTATTTTCGCCGGTGCAGAGAGTTTTGTTTTTGGGACAGAATTAAGAACTTTGTTACATTTCCTATACCGTAAACTCGTGAAATATCAATACACTTTTATACTTTCTTTAGTTCATTAAGTAGTTATCATTCTCTTTCCGGCAGAGCATTGGTTTGTTATCTTATTATAACTAAAATCCATCCTCCCTCGTTATATAGAATATATATTAGTTTTTTTTCTTCCATTATGCATTAGTTTTTTTTTTTAATAATATGAATTATGTATTCTACTTGTTTAGTTAATTAGTTTCTTTTAGTTTTATTTTAGTTTATGCAATTGTTAGAAGTAATAATATTACTTGTTTTTTATTTTAAATTGCATAGCTAACTAAATATTTAATACCTATGATGAGGATGAAACTAGGCATTGCATATTAATAGTTTCTTTATGTTCCGAAATTAATACTTCGTTGCTTAATTGTTTTCGCCTTCATTTTATCATCGCGCAAAATTCGTTTATGGTTCTTATATTAATTATGAGGTTTTGATAAGTTATCGTTAATATGTGAATTTTTCATAATTTATGTTTGCATATTAATTATATGAATCATTATTTTTAAAGAGAAGAAAAAACTAAATTGAGAATTAATTCGAAAAATAAGAAATTAGTTATTATTTTAGTACTTAGTGGATTCAGATTCCTAGGTAGGTTTTTTTCTTCTCATTACTAGTTTTCATTATTAATTGTTTGCTTTCATTATTTACTTAGTTAATCATCTCTACTATATTTATTTCTAATTTGTCTGAAATATTAATTAAGGATATATTTAAAAAATTGATCAGTCTAAGTGGTTTGACATGTATTTGTCAAGTCTACAATATAAAGTTGTGCACTTGCAATATATAATTTTAACACATCAACATGCAATTGGATATACGAATATCAAGGGTCATTACCAGTGAAGCCGCTAATTAGAAAATTGAACAAAAACTACCAGAAGAAAAAGATGAAGCTGGTGCGACCTTGAAATCCTTCACCCATGAAACAATATGGCCAGGCTTCACATTTGGTTTCAAATATTTTTGTCCGTCAGTGGTCTGGATAATGATGAGGGGCACCTGATCATCTTGAAGTCCAAAAAACTGTTCATTGAAGTCAATGAAATGATCAACATACCGAAATATCTTTAGTATATATGCCAAGAAAGAATAGAAATTACTAACCTGAAAAGCTTGTTTGCTGGCCTCAATGTCTCCCATCAAAAATACTATTCCCTGGCTTTTGAATTGCTCAGCAACATCATGCAATTTTGATTTGAAATCATCAAAAAGATCACTGCTGAAGTTTGTAAACAACAACGCCTATCCAATCCAATATCTCTCATTACAAAATTATCGTAAATAAGATCTTATAAAATGGAAACAACTGTAATAGATTCTCCTAAAGTGGTACCAGTATAATAGGAAACGCACAGACGCACAGTAACAGTTCAAAATACTTGCAATAAAATCAAGAATTGAGCAAGAACCAACATCAAGATGAGAATGCAGAATTCAGTCATGCACATGTTACCAGGTAACAGAACATATGTTAGTTTCCTTTTCCCAAGATCATGCACAAATGAAAACAGCTATAACAAATGCTTTCAATCTTGCAAATAAATGTAATAGGTCAGTTTATCAGGGGGGCTGAAGATATGTAAAATGTCCGAGCAATCAAACATTCCTCTCTCTCTCTCTCTCTCTCAAATGGAAAAGTTACAGGATAAGAAACAAAGTTCAAAATGAGAAAACAGTGTTTAATTCAGCGCTTAAGAAAGAAGTTCCGTATCCAAACGTCAAACATTGCAATGTTCATATTCACCTTTGCATTGGGACTGTTGAAGAATTTGATAACATAAGGATGATTGCTGGGGTCTTTGTTAAAGAGAGTCACAAGAGGAATACTTGCTTCTTCAACCAACTTCTCTAAAGTATCGACATTGAAATCCTGGAATTATGTGGCTATAAATTAGACAACTCTTCATTTTGTAATAAGAAAATCACTACAAATTATATAGAACTCAGTACAGTTGATACAAAGTTTAGTAAGTTTTTTACCTGAAAATCTATAACCAGCTCATCAAATGGCTTAAACAACCTAACTGTAGGCCCAGACAATGATGATTCGCCACGTGGCAAGTGTTTGGCATCCAAAGTATGACCAAACTCATACTCAGAGCGCATTTTTTCAGCAAGAGCTGTGAAATTCTTGAACTTCTCTCCAGAGAATTCTGGGAAAACCCCAACCTATAAGAATTGCAAATACATCCTTTTTAAAGTCCCACAACCTTAAGGGTGAGAACAGGTAAGAAAAAACTATTATTAGGGACTTACAACAACGATCTTGTTGGCACCAATTAGGCCGTCAGCATCTTCCACAGATTTTATTTCAGCAGAAGCAGGACCACTTTGTTTCTTCAAAAAAGCAACAATGCCATCTGCCTCACAAGGTCCTTTGTAATCATGAACAATCTTTCCTCCATTTCTAAAAATCTTAATGGTGGGAAAACCCTTTATCTCATATTCACTCGCAAGAACTTTGTTTTTCTCCTCATTGGCATCAATCTTTGCTAGTATGACTGGAGGATCATGGCTACTCAATATTGATGCAGCTTTCTCATACTATAAAGCAATAGACATGTCATCAGCTTCACAAAAGATAAACATTATCCAGGACTATTGAGCTCAAAAATTCCTATCAGACACTTTAAGTTTGGAAGATTGATTACCTCAGGAGCAAGTTTCTTGCAGTGGCCACGCCTATCAAGCAATATAAAAAGATATATATTAAATATGTAAACAAGATTTGACAATTTTAAACATGCTGATGATGCTTTTAAATAATTTCTAAAGAGTCAATTACAATCAAAATCATCAAAACTGAATAAATATATTGTAACTTTAGAGTTCATGTCGCCGGTCGCCGGTCGCCGGTCGCCAGCACGGCCCACTTCTTATTAAATTCTTGGTTTGTGTTCAAAACCATGTCTAATCGGGAAAGAAAAAACAAAGGTTTATAAAAGATTTCGTATAGTAATCACAGTCAAGTCCCTTCACAAGTGTGCATGAATAATGTTTCCGCCAGCAGGAAAAAACAAATTCCAAGGAAAAGCATAACAAAAAATAAAAAACTTCTTATTAGCCATAGTATCCAGTAGGCGTACTATTATATGTCTATATGTGTGTGTGTATAAACTGACATCGAGTGTAATGGAATATTGAAATGTTGTAAAAACTCTTATTATTGTTGACATTTTTATTTTATTTCCTTTTATATAAATGAAAAAATTGTTTCTTTCTCATTTCCTTTCATCTGCTCTTTCAGGTTCCAAACAAAAGGATCATCAAGTAAGACACTCATTCCATCTAACCACTCTAGACCATAACTTCAGTCCTTGTTCGAACAATGCACAACCAATATGCAGCTTCAGATAAAAAAATTTAAACATCACGTACTATGATAATTTTTAAGTCAGTTGCGGAAAGGTTTGTTAAAATTGATTTTAAAACACATTGTACCTCATCTTCGAGCTCTATGATTGAATTCAGTGGAAATTAAGAATCACTTTAGTTTAAAAAATATTTCTCATGCTTTGGTCTTCATTACTATGGATTATCTGGGAAAGCAGTGGTATGTGCTTTAAACTGGTAACATGTTAGGTCGTTTAACCGTTTTTTGGCTGCCCTTTCCCATTTCAATAGTTCTATATTGTTCCATTTGATCCTTCTGCTGGTTCAGGACTGATTATGATTGCTTGGTAGTTTTTGGGTCTGTTCCACATGAAATTAAGATGCATCGTATATATGTTTATGCATTTGACTTTTATATACCTTTAATAAAGTTAGATAATGTAATATACAAATATATCAATATAGTAATATGACTGTTTACTACATGCCTTGAAATCTGTCCCGAACACATCCCCAAAAGTCTAAAACTATGACAATCAATTAGGGGCTGAGGGAGTATATTTTTGCTGTCATTGGATCAGGACTAAACCATTTTATGACGAATATGAGATTTCATACTGAACTATAAATTTTTAAGCATAAATCTGAAGATATGGACATCTGATCTCAGAACCAGATATCTTTTATAATATGAATATTTGATTAATTGAAGGCTAACTTCAGATACTGTGGAAAGATGAGGAAAACCAGAATGCATGGTCAAGAGAAGACTTTGAAGCTTTATAGTTGTTCAAACCATAATGTAATCATGTATTTGTATTAACTATTAAGTAAAGCTTTTACTAATGAATTGTTTGTTTAATTGCAAGAGAAAAGGGAAACGCTGATTACTCCAGGACTGCACAAAATGCTTACCACCTTAATCCTCCTAAAACTCAATAATTGTAGAAATAATCTGTTAAGGTATGATCACATTTAGATAAAGAGTTAACTAGTCACAGTATGGTTCAACATATTGTATTATTTTTCTATTCAATGCGTTAACTTACTTTGCGAATATTGGTCTACCATTTCAGCACTTTGAGATAGGTTTTATCCTTATAATGTCTTGTTAATTTGATTGCACCAATCTAGGGTGAAGAAAGGCTGCGGCTTATTTATGAAAAGTTGTGCAATAAAGTAATTTTTGATTGGGCCAGGAATCCTATTTTGGATTCGGTATGCATAAAAGATCCTCCTATGTTATACTATGCAATTCGGATGACAAATTGATTTGATAGCTCAGATATTGTTGTTCACCATATTGATCCGAAAAAAGAGCAGTCATTTTTCAGCTGCAAGAAGCTGAAAGCTTTGGGTGACAATGGAGCTGAGGCTAGAAAAATTGATGCTACAGAGGCATCTATTAGAAATTTGCTTACAAAGCTTAATGTTTGCGTCAGAGGCATTGATGCCATATCAAGCAGGATCACAAATTGAGGGATGAAGAATTGCAACCCCAGATCACCAAATTGATTCATAGGATGAACTATGAATTTGGACTAGATGGTACTTCAAGTAAGTAATATATTCCTCGCATGCATGCAGAAAAGCACATACACACATACACCAGATGCATCCTATACCTCTGAGTTGGAGGTGGGATCATTCAACCTACAAGCTGGCGGTTGGCTTAGTATCATATGCATAATATTGTAGCTATTTTATTTTTTAAAGTTTATTTGGTCTCTGTTTCTGTCTGAAAGTAAAGGATGACAAAAATATTACTAGTATATGTTGATTTGGTAAGGTAACATTTTAGGTGCTAATGTTTGATATTGGTAAGAGCAACTCCAGCAGGCCGGAGTTGCAAAAATCTTAGACTATATTTAGTCTAGGAAGCAGATTTTGCTCCAGCAGATGGACTATATTTAGTCCAACCATTTTTCCAGCAATCCAAAAAGACTAAATCAAGGAACGAAAATCTCATGGACTATAATTTTAATATTATTAAATGGGAGAGAGGATAGAAGAAAAAGGAGGAGATCTGTGAAGAAGAAAATGAAGGAGAAGAAGGTCTGTGAAGAAGGAGATGAAGAAGACGAAGTGGGAAGAAATCGTGACAACATATATATAAATTTCGAGCGGATAGATACAATTATTAGGGTAATTGGAAAATCTATAAATATGTACAATAATTTAATAAATTTTACAGTTTTCAATCAATTATTCCAACATTTAGTAATTGTTAGTATTTTATTAATAATAATTTGTATTTTTATTATATTTGATTTTTATTTTTTATTGATAATCTCTCTTTAATTTATTTTTTAATAGAAAATCATGGTCCTCTGATGTATTATTTTTTAGATGGAAAATCATGGTCCTTCGAGGTTTTTTGAATTCATTGATTATTTTAATCTTTTATATTATAGTCCACGGGATAGTCCACAAGATAGTCTATCTGCTGGAAGAATTGAAGACTATAGGACATCTGCTGATGTCATATGGACTAAATATAGTCCAACAGATAGTCCATCTGCTGGAGATGCTCTAACCCCCATCCCCCTACACCACCAAAAAAAAATATTAAAGAAAGAAAAAGTAGGGAAAAAAAAGAAGTATACATGATTTTAATATCAAGTATACATACTGATTTTAATATCAAGTACTCTATCCATTCTTAAATAGATGATCAATTTTGACTTTTTGAAGTCAATTTAAGACATTTATAAATCAAACATTGATATGAATTTATTTCATTTAAACATTACAATTGGAAAGATTGTAAACAATTTGGAAAGACAACAAATTACAAAAGTTGCTCTTTCCAAAAGTTAAATGAATCACATCAATTTTGCATTTAAAAATCTCAAATTGACTTTAAAAAATCAAACTTGATCTTATATATCAGAAGGGATGGAATATAATGTTAAAACCAAGTGCAATGAACGGCTGAATTTGTTCTTATCTTTTCCTAGATTTCAATTTCCCCTTCTATTTCTTTTCCTTTTCTTTCTCTAGTACTTTCTGCGCTCCACACAAAGTCCAAGTGAATTTTACTTATCATTTCTATCCTTTTCCTATCCTTCCTTCAATCTTTCCTAGTTCTGAACAGAGCTTAATTTCAAGTTAAATCAAAAGTACAACATAATGGATCTTTAAATCCAGCACACGGAAGACTTGAAACTTAACGAGCAAAACTCATTTTAACAAATTCACACAATAACAATAGATTACTCAACAAAAATTTATCCCCAAACTGAAATCAAACAATATTTACCATGGAGCGTAGAATTCGACGACCACAAAATCGTGTTTGCTAACAGTTTCATTGAAGTTGGAGTGATCTAGAGTCAGAACGAACTCTTTTTCGGCGTAAATCCCTGTAAGTGAAAGAACAATGAGAGAAAAAACTAACAAGACACTAATCGAAACCCTAGTCGCCATCGCCGGAGCTCTGTCTTATCAAATTTGGAGCTTCGGATGGGATGAAACTGAAAGTAGAGAGAGAGAATGAGACGAACAAGGAAGTGTTCGTGAGGCATTAGGTAACTATTATTATATATATATATATATATATATATATATATATATATATATATACACTCTCGCGAATAGATAATATAGTGACTATCACATAATATTATATTATTTTTTTAGTTATCCACGTGGAAGAACTACTTGTTGAACTACCAGTAGTATCCTGCCACGTCATAAAAAGTGAATTGCTTTTCGTATTAGTAATGATGACTAAGCAGCTAAGCCGCGCGGGGAAGTGTTTCGATTACATATATAGTTTTAATACTAATAAACAACACTACTTTTATTTGAATTCTTAGACAATTAACTTAAGGTTATGGTTATGGTGATTGTGATGGACAAACTTTGATTCATTATCTTTTCATAATTAATTAAGATATAATATGTGTTAATGTATACCTGCCTAGGTCTTGCAGTTTTAAATTGGAGAGAAAAGAAAATTAGAGAAAAAAAGAGAAAGGTGAGGGTGTCTTGGAGTTTTTAATTGGGAGAGAAAATAAAATGGAAGGGTGACTTATGCTCTGAGTTTTAAAATGGACAGAAAAATAAAAAAAATAGACGAAAAATCTAAGTTTTCTTTTCAATTCTTATGTTTGTGAGTTTTTTAATAAACGGAAAAGAAAATAAATTGATAGAAAACTTGGCCACTTTTTCTGAAAAAATTTTCCGTCCAAAATTGATCTGATTTGAACGGAAAAGAAATTGGAATAAGTAATATTTTTATAATTCTCATAATATCCTCAACTTTTAATATAATAAATTTTAAATTACAACTCATGTCCTTAATTTTAAATTTTCTATTCTTTTCTATTAAAAACTCAGAAACAACACAAAGGAAAACTTTAAATTTTCTGTTCTTTTATTTTCTATTCTAATTTAAATTTTCTATTCTTTTCTTTTCTGTTCAAAACTCAGAATCAGAGTGTAGAGGTTTAAGTAGCTAGAGAAAAGAAAGTGAAAAAAAACATTCTTCTCACTTTTGAGAAGAAAGTGAAAGAAAAGAAAGTGAATTTTTCCTTTTTCTTCTCTTGTTTTCGTTTCTTTATCAAAAAAATACTCCCAAATAAAGTGCAAATCCCACTTATTATTTATACGAGAGAAATCATGTAAAAATATCATATTTATGAAAATATTATTTTTCCTTATCTTAAAATCGTTTCAAATAGAAAATGATTTTGATTGTTGCTTGCAAATTCAACCTTAAAGATGCAAAAAGTATGCAAGATTATGAAAAGATGTAAATTGTTAACTCTCATTTTCAAACTTAGGTTATATTTGTTAACAAAAAATATATTTAAAACTAGATTATTTATCTTAATTTAACACACTACTTCGAACTATTTTATCCATGATGAAGATTAATAGTCCTACAAACTATTTTTGTCATTTCTAAAGTTATTTACGAGGGATTATATAATCTGATTAATAATTCCCCTATTTTAAGTTATCAAATGACTTTATGACAATAATAGTAACAGACTAATAATTCTTTGTCAAATGATTAAATAGTTCAAAGTAGTGTGTCCAATCCCAGACATGCTTTTTACAAACAAACATGGACTTGGAGAGTAGATCCTTTGTCCCCATTTTCCATGTCCCACTTAAATTTTAACACATGATCTTTTATTTAATTTTAGAATTAATTGGTGTTAAATAAGAGATTATGTGTCAAAATTTAAGTGGAGGCACACAAGGAGACAGAAAAAGAGGATCATGAGAGACTTGGAGTTTCTTATGGTACATCAATGTCATTCCTCCTTCAATCCTCCCTGTAGGAACATCATTATTGACAAATCATCCACCAAATGAACAACCAACGAACAAATTAACCAATTTCTCTACCCATCTACTCTAGGGCTATAGCATAACAGAAACAAGAAGAAGATTAGGATTTCTCTGCTAGTCTTCATGTTTTTGAGGACTTGGTGCAACTTTTCAACATCTTCTAAGCTCTGTTTTCTACATTTCCTAATCTGATCATCTGCAAAATTCTCTTTTTCTACATTGCCTGCAGTTCCCCCCCTCCCCCTCCCAAAAAAAAAAATAAAAAAAAATGAAGGTTCCTAGGTAAAGTAACTCATTTGGTTTAATAATCAGACTTCATCTATGAGCCCTGTCCAGTATTTTGTAACCTTACTTGCTCGTGAGCTTTCAAAGCCTCTGAGGTGAAATTCTCAAGAGCCTTGAATATTGGAACTAAACCTCCTTGTAAACTACTAGATGCTGCATCATGCACTAATATCATAGCATCCTTGTGCCTTGCTCTCTCTTCCATCAATCTCTTTCTTAACACATTCAAGTCCACTTTTAGATCATCATGTGCTGAAACTCCACTTTCTGAGGCAACCATCGTTTTGTCTGACATTGCATCTTGATTGCGCTCCAGTTTTCCCTTCTCAACCCGAAGCATTTTTATCCGTTTAGTAAAATCTTTTGAAAGGTACTCTGCTTTGAGCCTATGGCGTTGCTCTTCATCTTGCCTCTCCCACAACTGTCTCAAGTTTGAAGCAAAATGATGCATTGCATTTGCAACCCCTACTTCCTTAATCTCTTCCATTGCTTGGTGCCAGTCATTGGATAGTATAAAAATGGGAGGGGCTCCAATCCGCCCTGGGGAGAAGGGCACAACTCCATCAGGGGTTTCTTCTCGTTCATAATGAAGGCACCGCAGAAGCCACCCATTTAAGGACTTAACATAGGACTTTTGGGCTTTAATCCAATCATCGAAATAACAGCACCAAGTGCGGAGCTCCATTTCGAGTTCAAGAGTGGCCCTCAACCTTGAATCTTTTCGAAATCCAGTGTTTGCTCTCAAAGTTCGAGTTTTACTCTCCATGATAGATTGAAACCGCTTTTGGTGACACTTGAGCATGAGTTTCCACATTCTTATTAAACTGCAAGTTTACCAAATAATTTATCAAATAACAGAGAGAACTCATATAGTATGACACAATAATTTTGATGCAAGAAGAAATTCAATTGTTTACCCTACTTTTTTCGATAAATAAGAGATTTAAGTTGCTTATCATAACACAGAATGACATATCACAAACATTTCTAATCTACAGGAAATATAGTATGCCATCGAAATAATCCAAATAGTCGAGTGACTCCTTTCTTTAAAAATATTGATAGATACTCTCGAGGAACATGTGAATCAATCAATGTTCATTTTTTAAAAACATAATCAGAAAAACGGAATGGGGTTTTTTGAAACTGTAGAAAGAAGAAATTCATTTTACTATTTAGGAAAAAAGATTCAAATCCTGTAAGAACACAGTTCTTACGTTTTCACGGATACAACTTACAACTCAATTCATCTGATTACTGCAGGGATGAACCCAATTCGGAATATGAAGATATGAAACAACATTATGACACAGAGTTGCTTGAGTGAAATTAAATCATTCACCCCTTAATTCAACCATTTAAAGCAATTGCGGTTATCTAGGAAGCACGGACATGTCCTGGAAGCCCACGAAGCACGAATTTGCTCTGACACACACCCAACACATGTCTGTGAGCTTCCCTTTTTTTCTTTTTTAAACTCGAACACGCCTTGGATACATCCTAACTCACCTTGGACACATAAGGGACACGCCTAGAGTAAAAAAAGTTAAATAAAAATAAAAAATCCAATACTTAAATTGTAAGATAAAAGTTAATTGAGGGTAACCATATGCAATTGGTACCTTTTAAATCTAATTCCTTCAAATCGGTACCTTTAAATGGACCGTATGGTGTAGGCTGCATATATTATTTGTATATGGACCATGTGGGCTTCCTAAATGGGTATGTTATAAATTTGTTCAAGTTTTTATCATGCTATATTAATAATTAAATTTAATTATTGTAAAAAATACATTATTATTATTATTATTATATATACATACATACATATATATATATATATATATATATAATTGAACGTGTCCCCAACATATCGTGTCCTGTTTTTTTGGAAAATGTCGTATCCCATCCCATGTCCGTGTCCGTGTCCGTTGTCCGAATCGGTGCTTCATAGGCAGTTATCATAGAGATCCCATATAAAAAAATCTTGCAATAAAATTCACTTGTATCACGTCCCTCATTTCATACTTCATATCCTTTCTGACAAGGACCAATTTGGGTTACTAGTGTTTCTTTTTTCTTTTTTCTACTTTTTCTTTCTTTAATTTTTTTTTTGAGGGAGAGGGAGAGGGAGAGGGAGAGGGAGGGGAGTGGCGTTGCCAATATCTAACATTAGCACCCAAAAATGTTACCTTACCAAATCAACATATACTAGTAATATTTTTATCATCCTTTTCTTTCAGAAAGAAACAGAGACCAAAGAAACTCAAAAAATTAACTATAATATTACAAACATGATATTAAACCAACCACCGGCTATTAGGTTGAATGATCCCACCTCACAAATCAGAGGTACAGGTTGCATCAGATGTGTATGTGTGTGTACTTTTTTGCATGTGTGCTAGCAATATATTACTTACTAGAAGTACCATCTAGAGCAAATTCATAGTTCATAATCATACCTATGAATCAATTTGGTGATCTGGGGTTGCAATTCTTCATCCCTCAATTTGTGAATCCTGCTTGAGATGGCACCAATACCTCTGACGCAAACATTAAGCTTCGTAAGTAAATTTCTAATAGATGCCTCTGTAGCATCAATTTTTCTAGACTCAGCTCCATTTTCATCCAAAGCTTTCAGCTTCTTGCACAACTTTTCATAAATAAGCCGCAGCCTTTCTTCACCCTAGATTGGAGCAATCAAATTAACAAGACATTATGAGGATAAAACCTATCTCAAAGTGCTGAAATGGACCAATATTCTCAAAGTAAGTTAAAGCATAATGTTGAAACATACTGTGACCAGTTAACTCTTTCTCTACATGTGATGATAATGTAATAGATTATTTCCACCACTATTGAGTTTCAGGAGGATTAAGGTGGCAAGCATTTTGTGCAGTCCTGGGGTAATAAATGTTTCCATTTTCTCTTGCAATTAATCAATTTACTCAATACAAATACATGATTACATTATGGTTTGAACAACAATAAAGAATTAAAGCATCAAACTCTTCTCTTGACCATGCATTCTGGTTTTCCTCGTCTTTCCCAAATATCTGAAGCTACCCTTCAATTAATCAAATATTTAAATTATAAAAATCTCTGGTACTGAGATCAGATGTCCATATCAACTATAATTAAAATGCTTGCTCCAAAGATTTAATACTCTACCGGACAACATCTTCAAATTTAAGCATAAAAATTTATAGTTCAGTATAAATATCATATTCGTCATAAAATGGTTTATTCTTGATCCAATGACAGCAAAAATATACTTCCTCAGTGGCTCAGCCCCTAACTGAATGTCATAATTTTAGACTTTTGCGGATGTGTTTGGGACAGATTTTAAGGCATGTAGAAAACAGATATATATATTACTATATTAATATATTTGAATATTAAAATATCTAACTATATTAAAGGGTATATAAAAATTAAATGCATAAATGTGTATACAATACATCGTAATTTCATGTGGAACAGACACAAAAATTACCAAGAAAACAAAATCAGTCTTGAACCAGCAGAAGGATCAAATGGAACTACAATAATTATTGAAATGGGAAAGGACATGCTGCCAAAAAACGGTTAAACGACCTAACATGTTACCAGTTTAAAGCACATAGCACTGCTTTCCCAGATACTCCATAGTAATGAAGACCAAAGCAAGAAATATATTTTAAAAACTAAAGTGACTCTTAACTTCCACTGAATCCAATCATAGACCTCAAAGATGAGGTACAGTATTGAGTTTTAAATCAATTGTAACAAACCTTTCCACAACTGACTAAAATTTATCATAGTTTTACCTGACATTAGAAGTTTTGGATTTTTCAAGATACTAACATCAGTTTCCTCCATGCTCTAACTTACATCACTAAGGGTCAGAGTGGAGTGCAGTATGGTTCAAATTTAGCAGAACTCTTTGCAGCTCATTAAAGAACCTTTCACAGTTTGACTCAAATTAGTAGTCCAATTATCAGATCCTAATACCATCCAAATAATCCAATCATTAAACGAATTATCTTTATAGGAAAGAAAAAAAAACACTACCTCAGCGATATGAATCTACAAAGAACATGCCTAAGTGAAAACAAAAATTACGAGGAAAAAGAAACTACTGTTAGAATGTTATTTTCATTTACAATTAACATTATGCTAACCCTTTAGTTACAGGATTGGGCTATTTACTTGATTATTCACACCCATCAACAGCTACCTACTTCCTGATGGATCCCATTTGCATCATTGAAACTGTAAGTCAAGTTAAATTCCTGTCACAGGAAAAGATGTAACAACTTGACAGTAGACATATATTATTCATGCAGACATATGTATGCTTTTCTCAGTTTCTGCACATTAAGGAAAACTATAGTTTCTAACATATATGTATTTAATAACATAAAAACCAGATTTTTCATCGTATACCTTAACTTCCTTATAAAGTCTTTTCTCCCATGCATAGAGCTCTTCCAAAATAGTTGAGATGTTACCGTAATCAATAGGAATGTCCTTTCCAGAGTCATAGTAGGATCTTGCCAGCTTCATTGTTCTAGAATCTACTCTTACTGACTGCCTTGAAGGAGGCTGTGAAGGTGCCGATGAAGGTGCTTTAAGACACAGAATCTTGGAGACGGCCACTGCATAAAGACAAGTAGTTTCAATAAGTAGTAAGATAAACAATTACTTACAGAGATTGTCATATCTTATCCCTCACCAAGGTGGTCAAATTGACTTGCTGGGAAAAGAAAAGGTTAATCCCATGGAAATTAGTAAATCGCAACATTTTCAAGATTCAATGAAGAAATACGCTTTTGAATATAGAAGGATATTAGAAACTAAAAACCGAATCTTAATTTCAGGGTGAAAAAAATGAAGAACGTAATGTACGAACTGAAAGAAAAGACAACACGCTTGAACATATCTTTCTCATGAGCAAATAAATAACTTACGCTGAACTTTTAATATTAGCCAAGAAGAGTCGTGTGGGGACCAACTTGAAGCACCTTAATATAAAGAAGATGTGCAATAGAGAAGTACAACAACGTAATAGTGAAGGTCTAGTAACTTTTACTAAAGGAGTTCTTAAGAACATTGCTGAAAATGGTTACATATAACTTTGCACGATACAGTCTACTTAGTAGAACTCCCTTGTATATTTAAGGCTTAAGATCCTGAGCATATTTCTAAGTTCTTATGCATCTACTAGGTCCTAGTTAAATTGAACAAAGATATACAGGCTCTAGATATAGTTTTACATTTATTTAAAAGACTAATCATAAGGTCAAAGATGGCGGAAAAGCAGTTTTAAATTCACCATCACATGGTGACAACTACTCAAAAAGTTTGATATTTTATTTTGCCTTCAATTTCTCCAAGAACTACATTAATTTGAACTTTATACTTGTCTTTCCTTTCAATACCGCAAAATTGTTAATGCAATAGATGATAGTAGTTACCGAGTTCTCAATATGATACTTGTTTAACTAATGTCATAAAAGACATGAATTCCTAATTGAAATGGGGCTGATTTCAATCTGAATAAATCTAATTGATCTCATAGATAACAAAAATTGTGAGGTTATTACAATAGGGAAAACCAGACAAACAATTTAAACAAGAACTCAGCAATGCACATCCAGACAATAAGGAAACAATAGTTGAAATTACACCTTTAAGCACAGTGAACTTGGGCAGATAAGGTAGTTTCCCCACCTCAAGCATCAAAGCAACCTCTTTCCCGTAATTAGAAGCCATCTCAAATTCATTCCTTATTTCACTAACAACTTCCTGAATATCACGAGTACCATGAGTAGATAATGTAGTCATGCTACTAGTCTTTGAGGATTCAACATCGTGAACTGAAACTTCTTCTACCTCAAATGTCACCCCTTTCTTCTGCACATAACTATCATCTGAGCTTCTTGAGAGAATGGTATCAGGACTGTTTTTCTCCTCTTTCACATAAATTGACTTTTTTGCCTCACTGTTTTGTGATGGTCCTGCCTTTGAAGTGCCCTCACTATGTTCTGATGGCATTGCCTTTGTATTGCCCTTACTACTATGTGATGGTACCGCCCTTGAACTTTCCTCACTACCATGAGATGGTTCCTTCCTTGGACTGCCCTCACTACCTTGTGATCGTATGGTCCTTGAACTGCTCTCCTTTTGCGGTGGACGTGATGGCATTGCCTTAGAAGTGCTCTCGCCAAAATTTCAATTTATATTTTCGTTCACCTTTTTCCCCTTGTGACCTTCTACAAAGACCTCATTCTCTGTTTCTTCTTCCAAATCAGGAATCCCCTCCCTCTCCCTCACCACATTCGAATCTGGACTACTATCAATAGATCCATACCCATATGCACTCTGAGAATAATAAGCAGGATAACCATTATCATACCCATCAAAAGGGTTAAGGAAATCCCAACCGGAACCACTTGGAGGAGGAGGTGGAGGCGGCCCAGCCGGAGGACTTGGTCGCCTATTCTTGGGAGGCTCTTCACGTGATGTACTCATCGGAAACCCAAAGAACCCTCCACTCTCATTTGAGTAACTCCAATAGGAATTGGAATAAGTATACGGTTCCTCCTCATGAATCACAGTACGAACAGCTGGTGCAGACCTCTTCATATAATATGCATATGAATTTGAATTTCCTCCATAACCTCCCCAGCCTGTTTGATAAGGTTGATCTACTACATTCATTCCATAAGATTGATCTACTACATTCATTCCATAAGGTCTCCAATCTGTTTGAGGGGGTGGATTCATTCCATAACCATAAGGCCCCCAAGCTGATTGAGGGGCTCGATTCGAACTGTAAGGCTCCCAAGCTGTTTGATGAGGTGGGTAAACCTTTTGAGCAACAATTTCAGGACTATCATCTACACGAATATGACCAGAAGATGAACCCAATTCAGAATCAGAACTCGAAGATACATGCAAATGTGAATCATGTATATCCCCAAAATCATCCCCTGAATGACCATGAGAAATCGAACCTGAATTCGAACTTGAAGAACTTTTGTTATTACCGCCATCAATATTTCTACTAGTACTATTTACATTCTTCTTCATGCTCTTTTTTCCTTCATAAGAAGGTAAACTAAGTACAGGGGAATCCAAAGGCGACCCATTTACAAACTCTTCATCAACAAACCGGCGAAGCGCTTCGCCCACATCTTTCAATGAACGAAAATACAATAAATGGGCAGAGGAGAGAGAATACCGGTGCTCGGCGGCGGCTCTGATTAACTCTTTCCTCTCTCTACAACGTATCACTAATGGCGAATCATCAACTTTTGAACCTCCACAGCCCATATCAATTAACACAACCAAGTAAAACCCTGACTCAAACTCTAATCCTAATTCATTAAACCACAATAAAAACAAAGCATTCATCTTCTTACCTGTCCGTACAGTTGCAGAACTAGATCAAGTATTGTGAATATAAACTCAACACTCCAAATCAATGAACAGGAAACAATTTAAAACAAAACCCAGACGGAGAAAGAACAATTACTACTATAAGATGAAATTAGCAAAATGAGAAGAAGAGTTTAGACAGAGAAGGTAGGTAATAGTAATGCTGAATCTGTGAAATCTGACCGTTTGTAAATGAAGAAATTGACTCATTACCATCCATGCGATGAAGAGCAGAGAGAGGGTATCAATCGGAATCTGACATAATTGTTTTCTGAAATTGATTTTTTTTGTTTGGGTATGATTTTAACAATAAAAAAGTGCAGGGCTTTGAGATGCGTGTGATGTTAGAGGAGAAGAAGTCAGACAATGTGAGTAGGAAATGAATGGGGGGTTTGATTATTGGGGATTTGTGTTTTGTTTTGTTGTGGAATTGAATTGAATTGAATAAAATTGTTTTTTGGGTTTCTGTGAGAGGGAGAAGATGGGGTCGTATTGTCAGGGTTTTTGGCAGAAGAGAAAGAAGAAGAGAAGGGTCGTGGAACCCAGCTAAGGTAAAAATGGAGGATGCCATTAGTAACTTTAACTTAACTTTTGTAGTATCATCATCATTACCACCATCATCATCACCACCACCGTATTTGCTCTGCATTCTATCTCTAACTGTGCTGGAATTTTGTCGCCTGATCCTGCTAGTAATAATGGGTTCATATATACGGGCCCAGTTCATATAATGGAGTAACATTTTATTTTACTTTTTATATAAATTTATCAGGATAAATTAACTTTTGATGCACCTATCTTTATTAACATTTATAATTTGGTATTCGGAGAAAAAAAGTTATAAACCCGGTGATTGTCTTTCGAAAAATGTTATACTTTCAGATTAAACATTAGGGACATGACTTACAATTTAGTCACCAAGTCAAAAAGTTACTACCGGTGATTGTCTTTCAAAAAATTTTGAATCGATGCTTGTACTTTCTAATTTTTAAATAATCGTTAAAATTGATCCAACGAGAGAGACAAACATAAAGAGAGAGAAGCGAAGTCGACGCGAAGAAGGTCCTCGATGTTTTGTTCCATCTTTTCTTGCCTTCCACACTCGCAGATTTGCTTGCTTCTGAATGGCAAGGCAACACTGGGAACTCTGGTGTAATCTATTCATTTTTGTTGCATGAACTACAATCTTCTTTCCCAATTTCATTTACGATTCCACTCCAAGACGAGCTCATCCTTTCAATTAAACACTGAAAATCCTTTAATAAATATATGAGAACCAGTAATCAATGGAGAATCGAGACAAGAATAATGAGGGAAGAAGAAGGACAGAAGAAGAGAACCCTAATTCTTAAACAAAATAAAGATGAAACCCTACTTGTGAGACCCCAGATTTTATGAATAAAGATTTAATTTTCTCAAAATATTTTTTTGAATATTATGGTGTGGATTTGAGATAGTGTTATAGTTGTTGTAGTATTTATAGATTTTGAAAAGTATGCAGTTGTTGTATAATATTCGATTGGTGGGGAATATTCTTTTTGTCGAGAAATATCTGCATACGACGATACAATCATTAGTGGACCCCAACGGCGGAATTATTATCGGATTGAAAAAACGCGAAAATATTTTTTATGAAAATAACTATGTAAGTTTTACTGAATTATCTTGTTGAAACTACTTTAGTAGTAAAATGCGATGTCTGGCGTGGTTACATAAGAAGCCTTACTATTGATTATTGATCTTTACGTGATAAGTCACTCGGTTTTGTTTTATTAGTATTATTAATATAATAAAAGCAGAAAAGCTTTTATATAAAAATGTAATACTTTTATAAATTTATTTGTTTTATTAGACTATAAATAGAATATATTATATTTTATTATGCATTGTGTTGCATAGTGCCTGCATAGTGTTATACATAGTAAAATCTTTTTATATAAAACAGAATACTTTTATAAAGTTATTCGTTTTATTATATTATAAATAGAATATACTATATTTTATTTAAAAGATTTTGCTTTAAATATGAATAGTCAGATTAAAAGTAAATCAATCTGACTGTTCATGAATTAATTACTTATGCAGTCCATTCTTATATAAATAAAGCTCATTCCTTCATTATTTCTTACGAATTCATCAGTAACTCTGAGAGAAAAACTATAGAGAGAGTTCTTCTTCTATAATCTTGGCGTATTTCTTTAGAGTTTAAGAAAGTTTTGGCGTAATGCAAGTTTTCTTGAGTATATCCTCGCCTACCAATTGAATACTCTTCTTTCAAAGGTAAGGGATATTATTTGTTGTACTCGTAAGTGGGTTATTATTTCTTTTGTATTCATGAAGAGAACTTCATATTCCATTCTTTATTGTTCATTGGAATAACTTTTGTATCACGCTGCTACCCTATACTTGGTAAAATTCTTACATTATTCCATTCTTTATCAATATGTTGGAATAACTTTGCCTGCAAGCATCTGCATACATGGTGAAATTCTTTTATTATTCCATTCTTTATTATTCATTGGAATCATCGTATGCGTGCGTTTAAGCATTACACGATTCCATTATTTATTATTACATTGAAATAATCTGCTTGCGCGATTATCGCATATCCGGTGATTTCTTTTGTTATTCCATTCTTTATTATACTCGGTTGGTTAAAGTTTTGACTTCTATACTCCATGAAATTAGTGGAATATCCTTGATATTTGCATTTCATCCAAGATCTTTTCATGAAAATATTCTTCCGAGCATTCTTGAATTTTACTCGCAGCAAAGTATCATGTTGACAATTTGGGCGTTCTTTGGTTCTGGATAAATTAATTCTTGAACTTGTTTTATTGAATTCTTATATCATTGTCATCATCCTCATGTTTATATTTTGTTGAAAGTCATCTGTGACCTATAGTGCATAGATGGACTTGGTATGATTATGACCAGGGATTATTCGGTATAATCATGACCGTAATGTTATAAATAATGTGAAAAAAGTCCTCATTGGCCGTAGTACATTGATGGGCGGTTTTTGGTATGATTATGGTTATGGATTCTTCTTGACGAGGTGCAAAGATGAATTATTTACGGCATGATCAGGACCGTTGATGAAAACACGATTATCTTTGGCCCGTAGTGCATGAATAATTCGTGGTCGTGATACTAAATAATATTATTGGCCTATAGTGCAGGGATGATTTGATGATATGGATTATTTATTAAGGAGTCTCAGCGATAAAAGTGATGAAAAACCTTTTAAATCATAGAAGATAGTAGATTTTATTTTCTACTTGACTCTTCTAATGGATTGATTGTTCCGTTGCAGTTAAACTTGATGTTTGTTATATTGTATCAGTTTAACACTGTTGAAGACTAACGATAATTTATTCTGCATTATCTTAGTCATAATATTTTTTTCTGGGCTAGTTGAGCTCACCCTTTTGCTTTCATTGTTCTCTTGAAATGAATGAACGTAGCGAGGACTAATCGGGAAACAGAGTGATGGTCCTAGATGGTGCATTAGTAGTCCTCACTATTCTGCGTGAAATAGTGTGATAATAAATTTAATGAGGACCCCTTATTGAGTTTGTATATTATCTAGATGACAATATTTGTATTAAAACTCACAAAGATATGTTTAGTCGTATTTTACACGACTGTTGTATAATTAAGTTGTATTTGAATTTTGTACCATGTATTTGGCGACTCAAGATGGGTGATGTATACCTATTTTGAGGGCGACACACTACTGTTTAACGAAGTGTAACATTTTTCGAATACAATCACCAGTTTGTAACTTTTTTCATTTAGGGTACCAAATTGTAAGTCGTGTCTCTAATATTTAACGGAGTGTAACATTTTTCGAGTACAATCACCAGTTTGTAACTTTTTTCACTTCGGGTACAAAATTGTAAGTCGCGTCGTAAGATCGGAGAAGTTCTTGGATGGATCTTGGTCAGTTTTGAATAGGACTGAATAGCTCTCGCCAGAATAAATGTCCATATCGTCCACTGAAAATGGCTGGACATAATTTGTTGCGCTATTGTCTTCACTTAATTTGTTGGGTTGTTGTCATTACTTAAGCTTGACCATTTCAGAAGTTAATAAAATTATTGTTTTCTTTTTTCAGTTATTATAGTGTAAAGGGGAGAAGGGTTTAGGTATTACTATGAAATATTCCTATAAGCCATTGATTGCATACCTTCGGACTTCGTACCAAGGTTACCAAACATCCATACCAAGATTACCAATCCACCTCCACACCTGTAATTTTTTTATAGTGCAGTTGGTAACCAAACCTTCATTCACTACTAGAAAATTGGCCTATAGCGACGGTCGACGACCCTCGCTATAGGCCAAAAGACCGTCGCTAAAGGTTTTAGCGACGGTCACTTGACCGTCGTCATATAGAAGGCGTCAAAAAGCTATATAACGACGGTCTTTTGGCCTATAACGACGGTCAGTGACCCTCACTATAGGTCATGACAAAATCGTGTATTTGCTTTTTTTAACAATCATTGTGAAAGTTATTTCTACTACGACTGACCAGTAGCTATAGATGTCTATAGCGACGGTCGGCGACCCTCGCTATAGGCATGTGTTTTCTAGCGCACTATAGCCACAGTCAATGACCGTCGCTATAGCCTTTTTGGATTTCAAAAAAAAATTAATAATACACATTTTATTCAACAAACACATACAATATAAAATAAAACATAAAAAAATTATATACATCATTTAAAATCATTCACATTACAATATAATAGTTAGATAATCTATCCCCTAAAATATGATGATCATTATTATACCAAACTACTAAACTAGTAACTTTTACGATCATCATTACAATACAATAGTTAAGTTAAATTTTGCAGCCATAACTTGTAAATCTATTCTTGGGATCAACTTCATTGTAGCTTTCTTCCGCATATCATTCACAGCCACAACCTACAGAGTTATAATATAAATTATCAGAAAACAATATCAACCCATCTACTAAATTAAATAAAGTAACGAAACAGAAGATGCACAGACAAAAAATAATATACATGTGTGCATAAATATATAACACATTTAACAAAATACTGAATAGGAGCAACTTTGACCATTCAATCACATGTTTTAGATTTGATTGCTCAGAATCATTCATGATGCTTCCACGCTGTAATCGCATTTAAGAAACTTTGACCATTCATAATTTTACTCGTGTGAAAATTGATCCAACTTCCAATCTGAATTGAAAGCCTCCAGGTTAAAATCCTCATATCATGATTGCTAAATTCATGACTCTGGAGGTTTTAGCTTAAGATATGAGACTATTTTGAAGTTGAAGTTCCAATAAATTCCCTTGTATGAATCTTAACTTTGGGATTCCATAAAAATGTTGTAATTTATGGCATGAGATGCTGAAAACACAAAATTAGTATCAAAATATAATTTTTTCCATCTTAGAATCCAGTTAAGTTTTATTATGAAAAGCTTTAGATTTTACTTTTCAAAAGTGCAACACTATCTGATATTCAACATTTTTTACAAATATTTTTATTTTTAAAAATATATATTTATCTTATTGTAAGATGCAATTGATAATTATCATTATCACGGAGAGTTTTTAACAGTTGTATTTCTCTAAAGAAAATGTCTACCATATATTTGTACTCTTTGCCTCTTTAGATCATGGTTGAGTGGATGTAACAAGGTTAACTGAAACATTACTAGATCAGACTGGACATAAATGTCACAGATCAGCTTTGATTTTGGTTACCTTATGATTGTCAACATAACAATAATGTTTATTGGGCATAGCTACAACATAGAATTGTAAAAGACATGAGATAAGGGAAAAAATTAATGGAACTGGGTATGCTACCTTGTCGGAGTTGAAAGCAAAGCGATAATTATTTGAGAACAAATTTTGAAGAGAATAAATTGCATGAAATAGGGCAAATGAAGATCAAAGGAATAGAATAACGGTCTTCTATCTCGCAATGAGCAAATGGTTTGTCGACAAAAACTGCTTCAAATTAATCGCACAAAACAAAGGAAAAATTATTCCATTGACAAATGCATATTAGAAAGTATAATGATATTGTAGCTCAATAAAAATCAATAAAGAACCCGATTGAGTTTGAAATTAGTATTTTAGGGTGTGCAAACCTTTAAGCAACCATCAATTTTCGTGTCTTGTGGATATACTTTATTAGCGGGAAAAAAAAATACATTGCGGTGCATAGTGATTATTATCAAAATTAATAGCAAAAAAAGACCGCAAGAATGACATCCGCTGAGATAACTTATTCTTCACTTGATAAGAATGAGATCACATAAATATTTTCTTGGGCAAAGACATTTCAAATCAAGTTTAACAAATTAACAATGTCATTGTGAATTTAACCTTAAAGAAGCTCAAGATTTCCAGGATTCGAAATCGTATGAGAATTCAACACTAGATGACAAAAGGGGCTAATATTATTCACATTAAGTACTTCCAGTTTGCATCTCATTAAGCTCCTACTCGAGATGAATATATACTACAAAGCTCGCTACATGCCTATATAAAGAAATGAGGGTGCCCATATAATAGTTTATTATATTATTAATCAATAAGAAACATCATTTCCCAAGCTGGTATTTACATTAATGACCCCTTTACACTATGTTTTGGACATTACACAACTGGTATTTACACTTATTACATAACAATATCAGCTGGGCTATCTTAGAAATTTATCTGCACTAAATGAGAGCCCAAGGAAAGTATAATGATATTGTAGCTCAATAAAAATCAATAGCAACCCGATTGAGTAGCTAAATTCTAGCACTTAGTTTTAGCTTAGATTTGCCATTCTTTTGCACTTAAGATGTTAAAACACTTTACTTAACATTATATAGGATGTACATATATAACCCCAACTTTAATTCCATCTAGAATTCCATTTTTAGCCAAAATAGTCCACTTGGGACTTTTAACAAACATATGGTGTGCACAGTTTAAATTCACCATTTTCATAGCTATTTACTTGTGTTATAAACCCATGTTAGCCTCCTTATAACACCACACAACAAAACTATCTCCTTGTGCCTAAACCAAGCAATAACAGTTCTATAAGCAACCAAAATTACGCATTGCCATAACCTTAGTCACTAACTAGTTTCTCCCATTTCCAAAAGTTCAATTCTTTTGAAATTTAATTCATTTGATTAAGAAATATTTCAATTCCTTGTTAATTAGCGTAGTTACCATCAACTGATAGCATTACCATAACTCATTCATAACTAAAAATCATTTTATAGTTAATTGTTTCATTCTAACACCCTCAATAAACTTCTTATAGCTTTAATTTTTTATGTTATGCCTATTAAATTAATGGCAAACACTAATTCTCCACCAATGACAGAAAAGGTACTTTATTAACATCACTTCACTTGTCAACTTCAATATAAATAGCACCCTTTACATGCTCAAGTGCAAATGCAAAAATTATCTGCAACTTAGTACCCAGAGACTGACGATCAACATACTTTTGCATAAGGCAGAAAGCAGAATGCCTCTCACGCCCAACCTGTAGTCAAGAAGATGCCCAAGAAAAAAGTACAAGATAAAAAAGACGAGGAAAAATAAAGTCTTGAAGTTGTGTTGAAAACATAAAAAAATAGAATATAAACACTATACCATGCATTTAACTTTCCAGATAATAGGATCCTTATAAGAAGGCGTCATTGTGCTTCGATCGTCGTTTAGTGTCAAATCTATCTTCTGCATATGTAACACAATTAGAACCTGACTTGTAACGCTCTTCAAACATTTTGTCAATTTATCATGTCATACGCTCAAGGCTTCCTCAACCGAAGTGAATAAATGAATTGAATAAATAGCTCAACCCTTTTTCGTTTCCCCTTTCTATATCATCCGTTATGGCAACCCATGCAAGTAGTGAACTCATCCAAAGTCAAGTTCTGTTTAATGTATCAGTTTTTCATTAGCATATACCCATTACACCCCATTCAACAAGCAGTAATTATTATAACAATCATTAAGAAACATATCAAAAATAGAGAATTCAAAAACCAAACAAAAACAATAATACAGAGTTTACAACAATAAAATTGATTAACATAAACTCTAAGAAGCAAAGTTTACCACATATAATCAAAATCAATCTAGCATAAATCAGTAGAAATGATGAACAAAATGAAGAGAATCACGAAACAGATAAGATTACCGATATGAATTTACACATATAGATACATATGTAAGGGTTTGAATACGAGAACGGCCTTACCGAAAAGAGGCGGCGGGTAAGAAGAAGAAGAAGAAGCCCTCAGTTATGCTTCCATACTAACAACATATTGCCCATGTTCTGATTTTGTGGATATAACAAAATAATAAACTCTTAAATAACCAAATGATAATCATTAAATTAAGAACAGTAATGCATGGTATCACACTGATAAGGTATAGAATTATATATTTGGCTCACTCCAGAAGTTCAGATGAAGCTTGAATTTCTACTAAGGAAAAAAAATAAGAACATCAAACAAGGGTGCCAACAGATGTAAACACTAATTGATGATCAATAAGGCCCCTAAAAGATTAATATGAGTCATGACATAAAAAGCACATAATCGGAAACGAGAAACATGTACAAAACAAAAGGGAAATAAAGAATCGACATTTTCCAATAATTAAGGCTAAAAAATTACAAATACATATAATCATTATTCCATTTATATCTACCCCAAATATCAAAAAATGAAAGCCCTAGAATAAAAAATGTTGAGAAATTAAAACAAAAACAAAGAGATAGATAGAGAGAAATGAAAAACCTGACTGAATTTGGTTTGAAGAATGGAGTTGACTTCATCGAAGGCACGACAGAGGGAGGAGAACTCCTTACGAGCTTCATTGGAGACGAGCATCTTTGCCATTCCTTCCCAATCTATGCTCTTCGATGCCTTGAATGCTCTTAGGCAAATAATTTGTCAAAATAAGAAAAGAGAGAAACCTCAAGGAGAAAAGGAGCAACAACTAATTTTCGCAAGGGCCTGATGAGCTCCAAATTTGATCTTCACAATTGAGATATTGATACCTAGCCTCATGATTTGATGTTCTGAAGTCTCGATTGGCTTAGAGACGAGGGAGATTAGGGTGATTTCTAAGGTTAGGGCTTCTCGTACATGGCGGACGAGGAGGTATATTGGATGGAGCTCATCAAGCCCTTGGGAAATAATTCAAAGAGAGAGAGGGAAATAAAAAGTGTATCGAAAAATAACGAGGGAAAGAATGAAAAAAGGTCAATATCGACGGCCAAATGGTGACCCTCGAAATAGATTATCTTTAAAGTCATATACGGACGGTCAGCCTATGACCGTCGCTATTGATACCCTATAGCGACAGTTCCGTCCCGACCGTCGCTATAACTCGTCGCCTTATCTTGATTTTCTAGTAGTGATACCAAGGTAACTAATCTATTTCTACACCTTCAATTTTTTCATAGTGCAGTTGATAACCAAACCTTCATACCAAGGTAACCAATCCACATCCACACTTGCAGTTTTTTTATAGTGCAGTTGGTAGCCAAACATTCATACCAAGGTAACCAATTTAGTGTTATTATGTTACCAATTTATTTTGAATGTGATGCAGTTAGTAGCTGAACCTTCATGCAGTGGGTAACCAAACCTTCATAACAAGGTAACCAATTCAGTTTTATTAAGTTACCAATTTATTTTGAATGTGACGCAGTTGGTAGCCAAACTTTCATGCAATTGGTTGTCAAACTTTTAGACCAATGTAACCAATTCATACTGCAGGTGTGGATGTAGATTGGTTACCTTGGTATAAAAGTTTGGTTACCTTGGTACGAAGGTTTGGTTATCAATTACATTATACATCACTCCCTTATCTCTCTCTTTCTTATGCAGTGTTCTTATTTTCCTTTGGACATAAAATTGGAATTGGAATTTTCGAACATGAAGAAATTATGAAAAATTAAATATCCACCTCCTTTCTCCATCTCATCGACCATTTTGTGGTTGACTCTCGCTCTGTCTCACCGGTGAAGGGGGATGAGGAAGATGACGTTTCCAAACCTTCAGAGCAAGGTAGCCAATTCAGTTTTATTAAGTTATCAATTTAGTTTGAATTAGGACTGAGCAAAAAACGGATATAACCGAATTACCGAACCGAAATAATTTAACCAAAATTTTCTGATAATTCGGTTATATCCGAAATTTTGTACGATTTTCTGTTAGTTTATACGGGTTTTACTTTTGGGTTATTCGGTTTAACCGAATAACCGAATAACACTCGGTTCTTTTTTATAAACCATTTTCGTGCATAGAAATAGTAACATAGAGAGAGAATACATTATAAACCATCCATATCCTCCCCCTCTGCCATTTCACCCCTTTTCCTCAAACCCTTGAAATAAACAGGCACTGAAATTACAAAGTACAAGTATAAGAACAAACACAAAATTAAAAAGCTTCTTGATAACAATGGGGTCGGAGCAGATCAGATTTCCTCAGCAACAGCCTCTAGCTCCACGGGTATTATCTTCAGATCTGCTGCTACCCATTACATTGTAAGACCCTAACTTTTTGAATGAAGATTAAATTTTCTCGAAATATATTTTTGGAATATTATGGTGTGGATTTGATATAATATTATAGTTGTGAGTAATATTTACAAATTTTGTAAAGTACGCAAGTTGTTATATAATATTCGATTGGTCGGGGAATATTCGTTTTAACAGGGAATATTCGTACAATGGCACAATCATTGGTGGACCCCAAAACGGAATTATTGTCGGATTGAGAAAACGACAAAAATACTTTATGAAAATAACGGCGGAAGTTTTACCGTTAACTGTTGAAACACCCGGTGTTAAAAGTACAGTAATACGTGTGGTTACATAGTAGCACACAGTATTGATTATTGATCTTACGTGAGAATTTACTCGATTATACTCAATTATTGCTTTCTACGATAATTCTTTGCGTCATATCTATCATATTATTGATTCAATTATTGTCACAAAGATCATCTCGCGATAAAATATTTTTATTAAATCAATACTTGAGACGACAAAGTTATTCATATTATAAATTGCAATATTTAAAATGTCTAGAAGTTACATCGAGGAGAGGTTTGGTCACCTAATTGCATGCATGCCATAGGGAGAAATCCTTATTGAAAGCCCTCTTTCTCGGAAAGCGACACGGTTGTTAAATATTGTGAGTTATAATATTAATAATGAATATTGGTCGGAGTTGAATTTGGAGACGCGGACATGATATTTGAGTCCGGAACGACAAAATTAGTAAAAATAGTCTATAAACACAAAATTTTCTGGGATTCACTAATTGGTCAAAAAGTCAACAGTTGACTTTTTTGGGAAAAGTCAAACTTTGAAATTTCAAAATTTATATTTTTGATAAAAATGGTTTCATTGTGTTGGAATTATTTGTGTTAGTGAAAATCGACAATTATTTCGATAATAATTGATGTCTGGAGGTTATATTGACTAATTGGGCATTTAACTGGATAAATGAGCAATTGATTGCTATTATTTCACATGATTATAACTATTTGTTCACATGTGTATACTATTGTTTCACATTCTTGTTACTATTAGGGGAGTTGGTGCAAGATTGATAATACTTGCATGACTAAATTAAAAATGGAAGTATAGATGGAGGTACTATCTTTGAAATTAAGTATTTTCACATGATTATACTATTGATTCACATGATTGAACTATTGATTCACATTATTTACTATTAGGGGAGTTGGTGCAAGATTGATAATACTTGCGAGGACTAAATTATAAATGAAAGAAAAGTTGGAGGTATTGTCTTTGTAATTTTGAGCCCCAAAACGTCTGCGATTATCGAAACTATATTTTTCTATAAATAAAGCTCATTTTTCCTTCATTTCTCACCAATTCACAAAAGCTTTAGAGCGATTATTATAGAGAGAAATTATAGAAAGAAGAAGAGAAGTCTATTACCTCACTATTACAGTATCCAGTTTTCCTAAAGGTAGGGAGTATTATTTCTTTCTTATCCATGAAGAGAACTTCAGTTATTCCATTCTTTATTATTCATTGGAATAACTTTTGATCATGCTGCTACCTTATACTTGGTGAAATTCTTATATTGTTCCATTCTTTATCATTCTCGCTGGAACATCCTGTCTCATGCGTTCTACGGGACACGGTTCCGCTCTTTATTATTCTCATTGGAATATCCTCGTTTACATCGTTTTACGCCGGACCGATTCCGTCCTTATTATTCTGCATTGAATATCCTCGTACATCATGCATTTTATGCCGACCTAATTTCGCTTTATTATTATTCTTGGAACATCCTCATGCAGGCGTTTCACGCCAACACAGTTAAAATCTTTATTATTCTGTTGGAATATCCTCAGATGTATGCGTTTTACTTACGGACTGATTCCATTATTTATTATTCTGTTGGAATAACCTGCATGTGTGATCTATCGCATGCTTGGTGATTTCTTTTGTTATTCCATTCTTTATTTTACTCAGTTAGTTAAAGTTTTGACTTCTATAATCCATAAAATTAGTGGAATATCCTTGATATTTGCACTTCATCCAGTATCTTTTCATGTAAATATTCTTCCGAGCATTCTTTAATTTTACTCTACAAAGTAATATCATGTTGACAATTTGGACATTATTGGTTCTTGGACAAATTAAATCTTGAACTTGTTTTATTGAATTCTTATATCATTGTCATCATCCTCATATTTATATTTTTGAAAGTCATCTGTGACCTGTAGTGCATAGATGGACTTGGTATGATTATGACCAGGGATTATTCGGTGTAATCATGACCGTAATATTACAAATGATGTGGTAAAAGTCCTCATTGGCCCGTAGTGCATTGATGGACAGTTTTTGGCATGATCATGACCATTATTGAATACACAAATATTCTTGGCCCGTAATGCATGGATAATTGTGGTCGTGATACTAAAGAATATCCTTGGCCGTAGTGCAGGGGTGATTTGATGATGTGGATTATTTATTAAGCTGAGTCCCAGCGATAAAAGTGATGAAAAACCTTTTAAATCATAAAAGATAGTAGATTTTATTTTCTACTTCACTCTTTTAATGGATTACTTGTTCCGCTGTAGTTAAACTTAATGGTTGTTATATTGTATCAGTTTAACACTGTTGAAGGCTAACGATAATATATTTTACATTATTTTAGTCATAATATTTCCTACTGGGCTAGTTGAGCTCACCCTTTTACTTTTATTGTTCTCTTCGTGAAATGAGAACGTAGCGAGGACTAGTCGAAAGCGAGTAGCGGACGAGATGATAACATTAGTAGTCCTCACTATTCTATGAAATAGTGTAATAATAATTGTAATAAGGACTCCTTTTGAGTTTGTATAATCTCTAGTAGACAATATTTGTATTCAAACTCACAGTTTATTTTTTGTCGTATTGTACACGACAGTTGTATTATTAAGTTGTATTTGAATTTATGTACCATGTAAGTGGCGACCCAAGATGGGTGACGTATACCTAATTTTGGGGGCGTCACAGTTGGTATCAAAGCTTAGGGATATGATCCCTGGCTAAGATGTGAGACTAGAACTAGGAGGGAGAGACGGGGAATTTCTACGCTAGTATGACCTACCTAAGTTTATTTGGTATTTGATTGGTCGGTCAGAGTATAGTGATAATATGTTGCATGTCAGTTAAACCTTATTTTGTGGAAGTATTTGAAAATGGCATCCGAGAATGTTGAGAACATCAATGGAGCACAGGAGACCGTTGAGTCTCCACAGATCAATAACCAGGACAACGTGCATCAGGAAGGCGACAATCCTCATACAAACAACAACACTAACCAAATGATGAACGATGGAATGTTCCGAGGCTTCATGAAATTCATGCAACATCAGGCAAGAGCGGTTCCTGTTCAAAATGCAGGTGTAAACACAGGAAACTCTCAAAAGGTCACTGCTAAACAGTTCAAGGAGTTGGGACCACCGGAGTTTATTAGAGAGCCAAAACCACTTAAGGCTGAAACATGGATAAAGCAGATCACCAAGATATTTGATGTCTTGGGATGCTCCGAGGAGCAAAAGGTTCCTTTCGCCACCTTCATGTTGCGTGAAGAGTCGATTCATCGTGGAAATCAGAAAAGCGTTACCCGACGGCCTCAAGATGTCTTGGGAGAAGTTCCAAGAGCTATTCAACGACAAGTACTTTCCCGAAAGTATTTGCCACATGAAGGAGGTGAAGTTTATCAAGTTGGAACAAAACAATATGACCGTGTCGCAATACGAGGATTAATTTGCGGAGTTATCCCGGTTTGCATCCTATTTGGTCGATAATGAGGAACGAATGACGCAAATGTTTTTAAGAGGTTTGAAACCGGAGATACGTCAATATCTAATTTCTCATAAACTGTGTTTGTACTTAGATGTTGTAAATAGGGCTCAGTTATTGGAGCGCGGTAACGAGTCAACACAACCAAGGAAAGCGGTAAACAACATGAAAATACCGGTGGGTAACAATCCATCTAAACGGTGACAACAAGCGTGGAGGAATCAACATGCCAGAAATGGTAACCACTTGGTAATCATGGCGAAGACAAGTAAAATGGACATTTCAAGAAAAGGAGATTCAACAATGATGGAAAGACGTCAAAGACCAAAGAACTGTGTGGTTAAGGAAGGAGAACGACCACCTACCATATGCTTCAAATGCGGAGGGGAGGGACATATCGATCAAATCTAGCGATCTTTATCCAAAGCGTGTTATAATTGTGGAAGAGAAGGTCACCTAACTTTCGATTTTGTCGTTCACCGAAGATAAGTTCAAATTAGGATGGAGGCACCAAAGGTAGTCCCAAAAAAGTCAAAGCCCAAGTGTGCAAGGAGGCGTTTGTTGTGACCTCCCGAAAGCAAAGAACCCGAACGAGGTCATCACGGGTAAGCTTATCATAAACTCTAGCGAAGTTTATACCTTATTTGATACTGGGTTCTACCCATTCTTTTATTTCTCCTACTTGCGCTTCAACGATTAAATTTAGACTCGGAGAAATTAGACTTTGACTTATCTGTTGAAACTCCATTAGGAGAAACCTTCATTACATCCAATTGCTTATAAGTCTTGTTTGATTCAAATCGGTAACCGCACGTTACCTGTCGATCTTATCTCCTTAAAAATACTTGCATTTGACGTGATTCTAGGGATTGATTGGCTAACTACTCATCATGCTAAAATTGATTGTTTTCGTAAGGTTGTTAGCTTTTATATTCCTAATAAACCTATTATGCGAATTCAAGCGACCAAACCATTAAAATCAATCACGGTCATCTCAAGCCATAAAGCTATTCGTTTATTGAAAAATGGATGTCAAGCTTTCTTAGCTCATGTCACGGATTTAAACAAAAATACGTTAGATTTGAAGGATATTTCTATTGTTAATAAATTTCCTGACGTATTCCCCGAAGAACTTCCCAGCTTACCCCGTAGCGTGAAGTTGAATTTTTATCGACCTTGAACCCTAGTATAAAACCCATTTCCAAAGCCCCATATCGAATCGGCCCTTATTGAACTTGAGAGTTAAAGACCCAATTCACGGAATTGTTAGACATTGGTTTCATTCGTCTGGTCGTCTCCTTGGGGTGCTCATATTACTATTCATTGAAGAAGAAAGATGGGAGTATCGACTTTGTATTGATTATCGGGAGTTGAATCATGTCACCATAAAAATAGGTACCCATTGCCATATATTGATGACTGTTTGATCGATTATAAGGAGCACAATTTTTTCAAAGATCGATCTTCGCTTACGATATCATCACCGAAGGTTAAAAGCGAGGATATTCCAAAGATCGCCTTGAAACTCCCTCGATGCGGGCATTATGAATTCTTAGTCATGTCTTTTGGATTGACTAATGCTCCTAACGCCTTCATGGAAATGATGAACCGAGTATTCAAGGAATATTTGGATCACTTTGTGGTCGTCTTTATTGATGACATCCTTATTTATTCCAAAAGCCGTGAAGATCATGAGAAACACTTGAGGCTGATACTCCAAAAGCTTCGTGAATATAAGCTTTATGCCAAGTTAAAGAAATGCGAGTTACGGCTTGGAAGTAAGTTCATTCTTGGGCACGTGGTATCAAGTCATGGCATATCTGTTGACCCAGCAAAGATTGAAGCTATTTAAAGCTGGGAGCAACCTAAATCAGTTACCAAAGTACGTAGCTTTCTCGGATTAGGTGGTTATTATCGGAGATTCGTGGAAGGATTGTCTCGAATCGCTACTCCATTAACTCAAATTTCTCGAAAAGATACAAAGTTCGGTTGGAAGCGAGGATGTGAGAAGAGTTTTCAAGAACTCAAAAGGAGACTCATTTCAAAGACTGCTCGACAATCCCATCCGGTTCGGAGGATTTGTCATCTACATGATGATGCTTGGGCAAAAGGTTAGGATGTGTTCTCATGCAACATGGGAAAGTCATAGCCTATGCCTCAAGACAACTCAAAGAATATGAGAGGAATTATCCTACTCATGATCTAGAGTTAGCAAATTGTTATCTTCGCACTTAAAATTTGGAGGCATTACTTGTATGGAGAGAAAGTGGAGATCTTTACTGGATCATAAAAGCCTCAAATATTTCTTTACTCAAAAGGAACTCAGCATGCGACAACGACGTTGGCTTGAACTGTTGAAAGATTATGATCATACCATCCAATACCATCCTGGAAAAGCGAACGTGATAGCTGACGCATTGAGTAGAAGATCATATGCGGGTACGAGTGAAATATTCACAACACAAAAGCCCATTTTGTGTGACTTGCAAAGGATGGAAATAGAGTTAAAGACTCCAGGGACCCATGTGATGATGGCGAATATACGAGTAGAACCGACTTTAATTGATAAAGTTAAAGTTGCTCAAGTTATAGATCCGGAGCTGATGCGAATGAGGAAGAAAGTGCAAGAAGATGCTATGCCGGAAGCAAGAATCGATGAGGAAGGAATACTTCGAGTCAACTCCAGACTTTGTGTTCCTAACAACCCTGATTTAAAGTATAAAATCATGATGGAGGCACACAATACACCGTTTGCAATCCATCCTGGGAGTACCAAAATGTATCGTGATCTTCGACATACATTTTGGTGGAGCAATATGAAGAGTGAGATAGCAGAGTTTATCTCAAGGTGTTTAACTTGTCAACGAGTCAAGGCGGAGCATCAAGTACCAAAAGGTCCATTGCAACCACTTGAAATTCCGTAATGGAAGTGGGAGCACATTACCATGGATTTCATTCACACGGTCTTCCCAAAGTTTCTCAAGGCATAGATGCGATTTGGGTCATTGTTGATAGATTGACCAAGTCCGCTCATTTCTTCTGGATATGAGAAACTTATACACTTGAACGTCTTGCTTTCATATGTACATAAATGAGGTTGTAAGATTGCATGGTATACCAAAGATCCATAGTTTACGATCGAGACCCAAGATTCACTTCAAGATTTTGGGTTAGTTTGCAAAAAGTTATGGGCACGAATTTACGATTTAGCTTCGGCATATCATCCTCGAGACGGACGGAGCGGTCGGAGAGGGCGATTCAAACTCTTGAAGATATATTAAGACTCGTGTCCTTGACTTCAAGGAAGTTGGGACAAGTTCGTACCATTGGTGGAGTTTTCCTACAACAACGATTATCAAAAAGTATTGGCGTACGGCTACATTCGAGGCGTTGTATGGAAGAAAGTGTCATTCTCCAAAGATCTTTGGGATGAGGTAGGTGAAGCAACGTTGTTGGGACCAGAATTGGTACGTATGACTACGAAAAAGATTCAAATGATCCGACAACATATAAAACCTCACAACATCGACAAAAGAATTATGCTGATCTGCATCGAAAGGACGTAGAATTCGATATTGGAGATTATGTGTTGTTACGTGTTGCTCCATGGAAAGGAGTTACAAGATTTGGAAAGAGAGGAAAGCTCAATCCTCGATTCATTGGCCCATTTTTAATCCTCGATCGAGTAGGAACTGTGGCCTATAGACTTGCGTTACCACCAAGTATGTCTCGTGTTCATAACATTTTTCACATATCCATGTTACGTAAATATGTGAAAGACCCGAACCACATTTTTGAGTTAGAACCGAACGAAATAGATGAAGATTTAACGTATGAAGAGGTTCCTGTTAAAATCTTGGATAAGAAGGAACATATTCTACGCTCCAAGGTTATACCTCAAGTCAAAGTTTTGTGGAGAAACCACGATATTGAGGAAATGACCTGGGAGTTAGAATCTAAAATGAAATCAAAGTATCCTCACCTCTTCGACATACCAGTGTGCACTTTTCAATTTCGAGGATGAAATTTCATGAGAAGGGGAGGTTGTAAGACCCCAACTTTTTGAATGAAGATTAAATTTTCTTGAAATATATTTTTGGAATATTATGGTGTGGATTTGATATAATGTTATAGTTGTGAGTAATATTTACAAATTTTGTAAAGTACGCAAGTTGTTATATAATATTCGATTGGTCGGGGAATATTCGTTTTAACAGGGAATATTCGTACAATGACACAATCATTGGTGGACCCCCGCAACGGAATTATTGTCGGATTAAGAAAACGATAAAAATACTTTATGAAAATAATTACGGAAGTTTTACTGTTAAATGTTGAAACACCCGGTGTTAAAAGTACAAGATGTCTGCGTGATTGCATAGTAGCACACAGTATTGATTATTGATGCTTCGTGAGAGAAGTCACTCGATTATACTCAATTATTGCTACAAAGAATTCTTTGCATCATATCTATCATATTATTGATTCAATTATTGTCACAATATCATCCGCATAAAATATTTTTTATTAAATCAATACTTGAGACGACAAAGTTATTCATATTATAAATTGCAATATTTACAATGTCTAGAAGTTACATCGAGGAGAGGTTTGGTCACCTAATCAACGGCTACTGATAGGGAGAAATCCTTATTGAAAGCCCTCTTTCACAGGACGACACGGTTGTTAAATATTGTGAGTTATAATATTAATAATGAATATTGGTCGGAGTTGAATTTGGAGACGCGGACATGATATTTGAGTCCGGAACGACAAAATTAGTAAAAATAGTCTATAAACACAAAATTTTCTGGGATTCACTAATTGGTCAAAAAGTCAACAGTTGACTTTTTTGGGAAAAGTCAAACTTTGAAATTTCAAAATTTATATTTTTGATAAAAATGGTTTCATTGTGTTGGAATTATTTGTGTTAGTGAAAATCGACAATTATTTCGATAATAATTGATGTCCGGAGGTTATATTGACCAATCCATTATTTAACCGGGATAAATGAGCAATTGATTGCTATTATTTCACATGATTATAACTATTTGTTCACATGTGTATACTATTGTTTCACATTCTTATTACTATTAGGGGAGTTGGTGCAAGATTGATAATACTTGCATGACTAAATTAAAAATGAAAGTATAGATGGAGGTACTATAATTGAAATTAAGTATTTTCACATGATTATACTATTGATTCACATTATTTACTATTAGGGGAGTTGGTGCAAGATTGATAATACTTGCGGGACTAAATTATAAATGAAAAAAGTTGGGAGGTATTGTCTTTGTAATTTTGAGCCCCAAAACGTGCAATTATTGAAACTATATTTTCCTATAAATAAAGCTCATTTTTCCTTCATTTCTCACCAATTCACAAAAGCTTTAGAAGCGATTATTATAGAGAGAAATTATAGAAAGAAGAGAAGTCTCTACTACCTCACTATTCCAAAGATCCGGTTTTTCTAAAGGTAGGGAGTATTATTTCTTTCTTATCCACGAAGAGAACTTCATTATTCCATTATTTATTATTACATTGGAATAACTCAGTGTCTGCTGCTACCCTATACTTGGTGAAATTCTTATGTTGTTCTATTATTTATCATTCTCATTGGAACATCCTCATGCATGCGTTCTACGCCGACTGGTTCCGCCTCTTTATTATTACATTTGGAATATCCTCGTCACATGCGTGCGTTTCTACCGGACCTAATTTCGCTCTTTATTATTCTCGTTGGAATATCCTATATACATGCGTTTTATCTTAGGACCTAATTTCGTCTTTATTATTACATTGGAACATCCTGTTTGTGCGTTTCATGCCGGACACAGTTCCGTCTTTTTTATTATTCTCATTGGAATATCCATCGTCTGCATGCGTTTACGCCGGACCGATTCCGTTATTTATTATTACTGTTGGAATAACTCACTGCTGTCTGCGATCTATCGCATGCTTGGTGATTTCTTTTGTTATTCCATTCTTTATTATACTCGATTAGTTAAAGTTTTGACTTCTATAATCCATGAAATTAGTGGAATATCCTTGATATTTGCAAGGCTTCATCCAAATATCTTTCATGTAAATATTCTTCCGTGCATTCCTTAATTTTACTCTACAAAGCAATATCATGTTGACAATTTGGACATTATTGGTTCTTGGACAAATTAATTCTTGAACTTGTTTTATTGAATTCTTATATCATTGTCATCATCCTCATATTTATATTTTTTGAAAGTCATCTCATGACTGTGAGTGCATAGATGGACTTGGTATGATTATGACTGAGGGATTATTCGATTGTAATCATGACCGTAATATTACAAATGATGTAGTAAAAGTCCTCATTGGCCCGTAGTGCATTGATGGACAGTTGTTGGCATGATCATGACCATTATTGAATACACAAATATTCTTGGCCCGTAGTGCATGGATAATTGTGGTCGCATGATACTAAAGAATATCTTTGGTAGTAGTGCGGGGTGATTCGATGATGTGGATTATTTATTAAAATTTGAGTCCCAAATATAAAAGTGATGAAAAACTTTTAAATCATAAAAGATAGTAGATTTTATTTTCTACTTCACTCTTTTAATGGATTGCTTGTTCATTGCAGTTAAACTTGATGGTTGTTATATTGTATCGGTTTAATATCATTGAAGGCTAACGATAATATATTCTCGCATTATCTTAGTCATAATATTTCCTCTCTTGGGCTAGTTGAGCTCACCCTTTTACTTTTATTGTTCTCTTGAAAAATGAGAACGTAATGGTGAGGACTAGTCGGGAACGGAGTGATGGGACGAGATAATAAGATTAATAGTCCTCACTATTCTATGAAATAGTGTAATAATAATTGTAATAAGGACTCCTTTTGAGTTTTTATAATCTCTAGTAGACAATATTTGTATTCAAACTCACAGTTTATGTTTTGTCGTATTGTACACGACAGTTGTATTTGAATTTATGTACCATGTAAGTGGCGACCCAAGATGGGTGACGTATACCTAATTTTGGGGGCGTCACATACATCCTCTTGCATTTGTTCTTTTATCTTTCCTATTTGTATTCTCTAATCCTTAGCACACCCAAAAGCTGCTATGTGACGCCCCCAAAATAGGTATACATCACTCATTCTGAGTCGCCAAATACATGGTACAGAAACAACTACAACTTCATTAATACAATTGTCGTGCAAAATACGACAACACATAAACTGTGAGTTTAAATACAAATATTGTCTTCTACACTATATCCACACTCAAATAAGTCCTCATTATAATTATTGATACACTATTTTACAAAATAGTGAGGACTACTAAAACTACTGTCTTGAACCATTACTCCACACCCCTACTAGTTCCCGCTATATTCTCGTCTCCTGAGAAAAAAAATGGAACAAAAAGGAAAAGGGTGAGCTCAACTAGCCCAAAAAAGAATATTATGACTAAGATAATGTACAACAAATTATCCTTAGTCTTCAACAGGGAAAAATCTAATAGAATACAATAGACAACAAGTTTTAGATCAACAACTGCAGCGAAAACAACAATTCATTAGAAGAGTTAAGTAGAGAATGAAATCTACTATCATCTATGAATTTAAAAGTCCATCATCGATATTTTATCCCTGTAACATCAATCAATATACATCATAAATCAAATATTCATCTTTGCACTACATGCCAAAGATATTCACCAGTTGGTCATGTTCATCTAAACACATGTTCATCTTTGCACTACGGGCCAAAGATATTCATCATAAAATCATTCATCTTTGCACTACGGGCCAAAGATATTCAGTTATATCATCATTTAGGACTGAGGATGATGAAAAATATTTTAAAGAAAACGAATCCAGTGAAACAAAAGAACAAATATTAAGAATTCCTACTTTAAAAATTCAAGTTCAAAAATACTTCATAAATAACCAGAGTGGAGTAAAATTCAAGAATGATCAAAACATAGATACAATCAAAGCTAGTATCCATAATAGATATTTTGGACGAAAAATAAAAATTTAATTTTTCTGTGAATAGTTACAGATCGTGAATAAGGTCGTATCGTGAATAAGAATCTCGACACCAAAAGATAGAAATTTCACAAAAAAATATCATCATGCTTCGTGAATAGTAACTCATGAATAGTAACCCCGACATGAAAAAATTCCAAATTTGATAAAAATTCCAACCAATATTTTAGCATAATGATATTGAAGAAATAATATTATTTTTGAAGAAAATAACCCCCCTTACCTTGCAAAAATAATCTTACATTTGGAATCTTTGGATATAGTCTTTGAAAGAACTTGCATCAGATAGCAATACTCAAAGTACTAAAATACTCACAAAATACGTTCGATATTATAGAGAGAGAAAGAGAGAGAAAACTTCAATTTTTAGTGTGATTTTCAATTCTAACCTAAGCACCCTATTTATAGAAAATTGCTTAGAACACCGAAGCAGAAAATTTAATATAATAATATTATATATAAAATAAATTCCTACGCCCACTTTGAAATCTGATTTCAGCCATCTACACATGTTAAAGATGTCCACAAACATTTAAAAAACGTTTTTCTTTTAAAACATAAATAAAACTTCCAAAAATCAATTATTTTGGAACTTTGGAACTTTAATAATTCATAATAAATAGCCCTTTTATCAAAAAATTTGAATTTCGCGATTTTTTATAGGAAATTCAATTTTCTACAACTTTGCAGAAGAAAGTTTTTCTAAATTCCAAACAAAAATTGACCAAAATCCATATACGGACGATTTTACAAGCTATAATCAAATTTCAGTCAAGAAATGGGGTCCACCGACACACAAAATATGTGTTAATCATTTAATGCAACAAAAAAACTCTTCCTCCTCATATATCCCACATTCATTGTAAAAATATCATCATTATTCTATTATAATAATATAATAAAATATTATTTTATCAGAAAAGATAAAATATCGATTTTCAACAATTGTCACTTTAAAATTTTTCTCCATCTATATCCACATAAAATCAATATTTTTCTCATCATATAAATCAATAATTAATTATTCATAAATAATATTACAGAATCACGATCTTGACAACCGGTAGTTCCGGAAAGAGGGGCTTTCCAATAAGAATTTCTCCTTACTGGCGTGCAATTAGGTGACCAAACCTCTCCTTAGACAGAACTTTCTAGACATTGCCAACAATGTTTTCTAATAATATTATTCAGATAATATGAATTATTGCTTCGATAATGAAAAATATTGTGTAGTGACAATTATTGAAACAACAGTAATATAAAATATCAACGTAGAAATTATTGAATTAATAAAATAAAATAATGAACAGTAATTACTGTAACAATTATTGAGTAGTGCCTTCATATATAAAAATCAATAATTGGTACAATACAGGTGTCTTCTTGTCTTGACAACGCGTATTCGCTTTGTTTTTTAACCATAATTATTCCAACAATGATAACAGTAATAACTACTGCCAATTATTTATAAACAAATTATACTTGTCATTTTCTTCATCCAATCGCTTTCCGTTATGGGGCCCACACAAGGCTACGCCATCGTACGAATATTCCCCGACAGCAAGAATATTCCACGACCAAACGAATATTCTCCAACAACAATGAGTATTTTATAACCACTTTCTTATTTGAAATATTTGCGCATTTTACCCATAACTAACCACATTAATCAAATCAACCCTTACTATTTCAAAATGATAAATAGAGGAAATTAAATTTCATTTATTAATAATTTGGGGTCTTACATGCTAGACCATTGTTAAATACTTCTGATTTTCTTCTTTTTATCACACTAATCACTCACACAGAGACCACCCCTTTGTAATTTGTGTAATTAGTGTCTTACGGTTTTCTTACATCGATGGGCTCACATTCTTTGTCTTATGGTTTTAATTTTGATTATTAATCAATAATAACCGAATTATTAATTCGGTTATTCGGTTATCATGTATTTCGGTTAGTTGTTCGGATATTCAAAACATGGCAACTTCGGTTTTCGATTATAACCGAAATGTTTATTCGGTTCGGATAATAACTGAATGTTCACCCCTAGTTTGAATGTGATGCAGTTAGTAGCCAACCATTCATACAAAGGTAACCATTTTAGTTCTTATGGGTAACCAAATAGTCATAAAAAAAATTCAGAACAGTAAGAGTTACATCTATTTATTTTTAAACTTTTTGTAGGGCAAATATTCTTTTTTTTCTCATTGGCGTTTTGACTGACGGAGATTCATGGCGGAATAAGCGGAGAGAGGGCAACTTTGTGAAGAGATTAAGCGGCGAGTAAGCGGATGAGAGAGGGCTACTGTGAGGGAGATTAATATTTGAATTTGTTTTTGTTCTTAGATCCCAAATATTTGAATTTAAATTATTAGTTATGACAGTTATTTCTCCTTGATTTTAGGTTTCCTTATTAATGTGAATTGCTTTATTTTTGTAATTATTTTGTGTATGTATTATTTTTGTAAATACTTTCTAATTGTTGTTTATTAGTGTTAAGGACCCAAAAAAAAAAACCTTTTACCCTTTTGGGATGTCTGCCCCCACAAAACCAGTCCAGTTCATGTATTTTATTTTAATTTGTTATATTTAATAAAATTTTAACTTTAAAATTGATTAATATATAATTTTTTTAAATGTGTTAGTTATATAATAAAGGACTAAAATACAGTTTTAATTCTACAATTTGTAGTGTTGTTGAGATTTACACCCTAAGGTTTAAAATGTATCTAAGTGCAACCTAAAAAAAATTTCTCCTAAATTTTTTTTTTCTCCAAGGTTTAAACTGGTCAAAATACATTCTAAAATTTTTTTTCCCGCCAAGCAAAAGGCACCTTCACTTTTGACTTTTGGGATGCATTTAGATACGTTTTAAATATTATTCCCTCTGTTCCTAAAAGAGAAGTAATTTTTGTTCCGATATATTTGACATTTTGAGTTTATCAATACATGGTAACTATTTTTTTCTCTACTTTACTCTTATTTAAAGCTAACTGAATGGTATACTCCTTTTTAGAATTTACAAAGCTAATAATTGGTTGAGACAATTATAATAAGGGTAGTATAATATTTTCTATAGGTATTAATTACATTCCTTGATCTAAGTGAATTAACCTTAAACGATAATTTTTTAGGAACAGAGGGAGTAAGATACAAATATCAACAACCCTACAAACTTTGAAGTTCAAATTATATTTTAGTCCATGGTAAGGTCATGACCTCCTAAGGGTAGGTAAGTCAAAATATGGTATTTACAAATTATGTTAATGAAAATTTTAGATTAAAAATGCAAAATTATCACTTCAATGTAAATTATTTACTCCATCCATTCTATTATATCTGACGTTCTAAAAATTTGCACATAAATTAAAAATAGATGTAATTTTACTATTGTATCCTTAATTAATACTTTGAGTGTGCAAAGCAATTTATTTAACACATGAATCAAAAAATCCAAAAAACTCTGACCATCAAAAGTTGACTTTGTGGAGTTACCAGATCTTGAGGAGAGCCACCTATACTAATTCTCACAAATAGAAATCCAAAAGAACTTTGACCATCAAAGTTGCATGCAACTTGAATCCAGATAATCAGAAGACAACAACAACATACCGGAGACACTCCTGTCAACAACTATACGTTTAGTAATACTTTCGCCAGCGGCCGCTACCAGTCCGACGAAATCTCCGCTAGTGGCGACTCCATTAACTCCATTAACCGGCGACTCCATTAACGTCGTCAATCCCGCTGTGAGTATCATGGGGTAGTCCAACGCCGTCGATCCTGCTATGACTCCATTAACTCCATTAATCGGCTCGGCGATGGCAGCTTTATGCTTTCTAAATTTGAAGCATCGATCGACAGGCCTAATGTTGAGAGTTCATCATTCTTGCCAAAATCCATTTCCTATTCACTTTCTAAAGCCCATGGATTTGGTAAGGAGAACTTCTAAAGGCGAGATCGACCGAAATGACAGAAAGTGAGAAGGAAGTTGATGACAGTTTGACCGGGTCAGAATTTTTCGTCAATTTATCGACTCGAGCGTCAAGTGTTCAACAAATGATTTCAAGTAATTGGGCTGAAGATTATTCAAAGGAGTACAATTCAAGCATTATTGGGTCGATCCAGTTGGTCCATTCAATTTCAGTCCATGCATGGATTTTATGTGGAGCATAGTGGGACTAATATTATGGGACATCATTCACGTGGACCAAACTTAATATTCATCAAACATCAAGATTAAATTCATTTATATGTGGGTCACAGATTTCTAGTCGTGACAGCAATCATGTCAGCATGTGGGCCTTCTAAATAAGCATTACATTAAATCATGTGGGAATCTGATTCATAAAGCAAGTTTAACATTACATGTGGGTTTTTAATGAATTAACTTATAATAACATATTTAGTAAAGGAAGTGGGCCTTCTAAACATTCAGCATATTCATGGATCCTTTACATGGCATAGGAAAATTCCTTAGTCACGCGGCAATTGATTTCTTATTTGATTCATGCAACACCAATACACGGATTCTCCTGAGCTTCACGCGGATTAGAAGATCTCCAAGCGCAACAACGTAATTTCCCAACGCGGCAAGGAATTTTGGATTCTAGAAAAATTAGTTTTTAAATTCTATTATAATTAGGATGTCTTTTTAATTAGAATTCTTTTTCAAATTGACTTCTATTTCCTTATAGCAATTAGGGTTATAGTTTATAAATTCCTATTAGAATTTGGATTGTTTTGAGTAGTATAAATAGAGGTTCAAGTTGATGTAATCAAATACATTATTCATTATTATTATTCAATATATTTGTGAGTTTATTCTCTACTTTTGGTTCTTTGAAGAATTCCTAAGAACTAGTAATTCTTAGTTATTTCTTTGAGATTCAATTTGACTTATCATACAACAATTCATAGTTGCGTGTGGCGTCTTCTACCGCATCAATCGTCGATTGTATCGAGATTACCGCTTCAATATAAACGAGGGGTCAAGGTGTCGTTGGTGTCCATTCAACGCAGAATTCTGAACGCGAGCAATTGTACCAAGATTACCGTGTACATATAGGCGACGGGTTAAGGTGTTGCAAGTAATTCACCCAACAACTGTGCTAGAAATGATCGGGGCGACGACCACCTCACGCAAGCGTGTCGTGGAGTCTATCAGAAGTTAACGGCATCATTAAATCCATCCCATTCACTTTCTAAATTCCATGGATTTGGTAAGGAGAGAAAAAAGAGAGAGAAAGTGAACGGCAACATTAAATAGTCATTAATGGTGGTAGAGAGGGAAGGGTAGAGAAGGAAACAAATAGGTAAAATATTCTTGGTTTTGTAGAACGTCAAATATTTTGGGGGGAAAAAACAGTCTAGAACGTCAGATATAATAGAATGGAGGGGGTAGTTTTTATGATTGCCAAACTCACATCTTTTAACTATACTTTTTCTACCAATGTAATCAACATAAGCTGAAAATAGATTTCATATGTAAGTTTGTAAAGCTATTAAATTAATTACATGCATAAATTTTAGGGAATTGATATTTTTACATGTATTTTTGATATTTTTACATGGTCCTCTTTCACGTGAGCATACAGTGGATCCCACTTTCATGCAAGAAGAAATCATCTAAAAATATAAAAAAATAAATGTAAGAATAATGCTCCCCATATACTCTAATAGTGAGAAGTGAATAAAACACAGTGAGGACAAGTTTCATTCATTCTCATAAAGAGCTTTTAGGGGTTGGGCAAAGTTGGTTGCAGTTTGGGCTTCAAAAGCTCAACTAGGGATGCCAGCATTGCTAAACATTCTATCAAGCTTGTCATGTTTGGATATGGTAGTAGTGTCAACCACATTTTTGACATCGAAATCGACACTAACATCGCAATGAATAAAAGAAAATTAATGCTTCTTCATTTCCCATAGGGAATGGCCGGGTTGAGGGTGTGTCCGGTACACATTGTACCGAACGACCGGTACATGTGTTATTTTATTTTTATTTTTTTAATTTTTTTTTTACCATAATTATAAGAATAATAAATAAAAAATAATAGAGCAAGTTTGAACACTGTAAACAGTGTTTACATTGTTTTTGTAATTAAAAATATACTTTTTTTTTTACAGTTTAAACACTTGCTCTATTATTTTTTATTTATTATTTTTATAATTATGATAAAAAAAAATTAAAAATAATAATAATAACACGACCGGTACAGCACCTCCCCCAATTAGGAATGGCCGGCCTAGTTGGTCTTGGACATCGGCAATGACCACCCGACATAAACTGTTGAATGGGCCGGTTTTATCCTAACGAATCTTAAACTTGACAAAAAGACAATATTCATCAATTTGATGCACAATTTCAACTAATTATGTTTGTTGTCAATGATAACGGCTCAACATTTTTTGACCAAAAAACGACTACTTCTTCTAGGTGGACATGAAAATTGGATATGAGTATATTTAAAAAAAATTTTATTTTTATTTTTATTTATTATTAGAGATCAAAATACAAATAAATAAAATTCAAATGTACTCATTTTTAATTTTCATGTATGTCCACATAGAGTTTTTGAAAAACGAGTCATGCGTCGAATTACATGCATTTCCGAGTTCTTTCATTGGATCATACTCCTTTCGTTTTTTAATATAAGTCGTTTTATATTTGTGCATAAGTATTAAGAAAATAATTGTATACGTATAACATTAAATATAATATCAATTGTCGATATTGTCTTTGTATTGGAAAAAGAGTGTTATTTATTGGGCAAAAAATAGTAAAAGAACCAAAGTTATATTTAATACTTAATTTGGATAATATTGAAAACTGAATAATTAATACTTACTTGAAATTCTCAAACGACTTATATTAAAAAATAAAATCACTTTTCTAAAATAACTTATATTAAATAAAGAATAGAGTATATTATTTCAGAGTGGGTTTGAAATGATCAGCTCATGATTTAATTAATTTGTTGTATCAATAAATATAGTAAAGAGTCATATTTTAAATAATAATACTTGTTATTTTAATATTATACAATTACAGCTCTCATCTGTTATATAAATATAATTTATTTTTATAAAATTATCTAAATAAATTATTATTTAAATATTATACAATTACAACTATGTTTAATGTTTCATTTCTTTTAATTGCATGGAGGGGTTATAATTAAGAAAAGAGGGAATTAATAATTGACTTAACGCCTCTTGATGCTCTCCCTCAAAGCCACATTAGTAGTACTATACCCTCCATCAAGTACAAGGTTCAACCCACTCACATACTTAGCTTCATCACTACCCAGATATACCGCCGCGGCCGCCACATCCTCCGCCTCCGACGTCGCCTCCTTCAAATTTGCAATGCCCGATATAAAACCCACCACCTTCTCCCGATCCTCTACCCCAAAACATTTCCTCAGCATCGGCGTATCCACCCCGAAAGGCGAAATGCAATTAACCCTAATCCCATAACCCCCTAATTCCACACACAAATTCTTTGTAAGCCCCGCCACAGCGTGCTTGGACGCCAAGTAAGCATGGGAAACATCTCCGGAAGTAACAGATGCAACACTGGCGGTGAAAATTATGCTCCCTTTTTTAACCGGAGTCATAACCCTTGCAGCGTGTTTGGCGCTTAGGTATGACCCGAAAACGTTAACATTGAAGACGTGTTTGAAGTCTTGGTCGTCGGTGTTTTGTATTCTTGTTTCGACTTGGCCGTTGATGCCGGCGTTGGCGTACATTATGTCGAGTTTTCCGTGTTTGGCGATGGTGGAGTCAATTAGGTTTTTGACGTCGGAGTCGTTGGTGACGTCGCAGTGGATGAAGGAGAGGGAGTCGTAGTTGTTGATGTCTTTGCATACGGAATGTCCCAGTTCGTCTTGGACGTCGGCGATAACAACTTTGGCGCCGTGACGGACGAAGAGACGGGCGGTGCTCTCGCCGATGCCTCTGGCGCCGCCGGTGATCACGGCCACCTTGCCTTCCAACCTGAAAAAAAAATTGATAATGTATATTTGCACTTAATTTCAATTCAAATATTAATGTTATCAAATGTAAATATATATTTAATGATGTTTTTTTTAATTGTTTTAATGAGTGGTATATCAGAGCTTAAAGGAAAAAATTAAACAAAATTTACCTTTTGGCAATCGGAGCTAACAAAGAGGAGCCTTTCATGATTTTTCAACTTCTATTTCAGCTGAAATGAGAGGTCGAATTTTGCTACTACTCACTGGATTTGCTCTTGTATTTAACAAAGATGTTACTATAACGCAATATATATAGTAATTGATGGGGAAATTAAATAATAAGCATATGGACATGGACCATCAACTTTGACTGGAAAGTACAGTTTGTAGCAATCATTTTTGACTGAGCTCTTCTACTTGGACAATAAAATTGAATATTAGTATATTTAAATTTAACATATTTATATTTTTATTTCTAAGAAAAGAACAAAATAAAAATAAGTAAAATTTAAATACACTCATATTTATTTTTTCTATTCACATAGAATTTTTGTTTTTGACTTAATAGTTGTTGTATTAGTTGTAGTAGTAGTTAAGGGTGTAAACGAATCGAGTTGAACCGAGTATTGAGTTACTCAGATTTGGTTCACAAAATTTATCAAGTATAAATTAAGGTTTGATTGAGGCTCATTTAGCTACTGAGTCAAGCACGATTCTGAATCAAACCCGAGTAGTTTAATTTAAATTTTTCGAACGAATACATAAATGTATTTAAATTTCACATATTTATATTTTTATTCTTAATAAAAAGTTAAAAAAATATAAAATAATATTTAAATACATTCATATTTAATTTTTCTGTCGTCATAGAATTTTTGTTTTTGACTTAATAGTTGTTGTATTAGTTGTAGTGGGTGAAGCCTTGGAGTCCAAAACGTTATGTACGTTCATAGTAATTGCATGAGGACTACAAGTAGTATTATAAATAGTCCAAATTACTATAAAGTTTGACCAGAAAAAATAAAATAAAAATAAATACAAAGTAGTTATCGAACAACGTTTATTGGGTTGGTGAGTTTTGGTTTTATCAATCATGTTATCGAGACTGAACATCAATTGCACGTTTTACGCGTGTAAATTATATAGGAGTAAAATAAGAAATTTATAAAATTTAGAGGATTAAATAAAAATGTATAAAAAAATCAATATGAAAATAATAATATATATAAAATTATAGGGACAATTTTTTTAAAAAAATATATGAGATAAAATCACCAACTTTTTATGGAGGTTTTATAATATAGATAGAAAAGATAGGTAAAAAGATGACTACTTCCATATATAGTTAAAAGGAGGAAATATGCTTTTTGAGATAAATCGGGATGGTAACTAATATTCCCTCTCAATTTAAAAATGGGCGGACTATTAGGCCCATATCAATTAACTGTTTTTGATCCATCTTTTCCATCATGTTTAATTTGTTTACACTGATAAAATAATATTTTTATAATAACATCGTCGCTATAAAATCTATAACAACGATTTTTATTGTCGTTATATATTTATAACGATTTTTTTATTGTAAAAATATTAATTTCCATTTGAAAATGGTAGAACAACACGTACGTAGACAAACAGAGAAAAAGGAAGAGCACACATACGTCATGTGAGGATGATCATAGGATTATTAACAAATCCTAAACAAAATTTTGACTTTGTTGGATACAGAGAAAATAAAACATATTTTAGTTTTAAAAAACTGAAATTTGATCAAATTTTCATATTTAGTGCAGAATTATAGGCATATTTGTTTTAACTTTTGAGACTCCAAATATTTTTTTTCATTCTTTCTATTTGAGAGAGACAGACAAAACGAATACATATTTTAGAGAGAAAATGATAGATTTTATGGCACGTTTGTTGTGAGGTGGTGGTGGTCGTTCGGATCGTTTCTAACAAAGTCGTAAAGTAAAACACTCACGACACATCAACCCTTCGTCTATATGGAGACGAGAACCTTGATACAATCGATGTGCAAAAAAATTCACGTTGAATGAACACCAACGACATCTAAATCCCGTATTTATAAGAATCAGGAACCAGGGGTAGACCTACAGCAGGGCAGAGAGGAGGCAACTGACTCCACTGAACTTTCAGGGGGGGCATTTAAAAAAAATTAGGAGAGTTTTAAGTGAAATTTCACATTTCAACTTAAAAAACTAAAGGACCAATCAGTAGCCCAACTTTTCATCTATTCAGCAACAATAGAGAGAATAAAGCAAAAGTCAACACTCAACAACTCCAACTCGGCAACTCTTCAAATCTCCAAAATAGTAAATCTCAACAGAGCAACTGAGCAACTAGGATTCAGATCTGCAAATTTCAAGTGGTCCAGTGGACCAAGTCTCCAAATTCCAAAGTATATTTTAATTTTACAAATTTAACAATTACTTTAGGAATTTTTGTAATTGTTTATGGATTCTTCTTGTTTGTACTTTTATAAAATTAGGGTTTTTTACTTCTTAAAGCAACACTGCAACAATGAAGAGAACTCCATCAAATAAAAGTTCTTCAAGTACGTGTTCTAATTTATTTTTTACTTTCTTTAAAATTTATAATTTATTTTGTAATGTTACTTGTTACTTGTTAGTGGTTAAATTGAGATCGTTTATTGTTAATGCTAACTACACTTAACTATTCATATTGTATATTGATTTGTTTTGATGTTGAATTAGTTTTTAAATATTTATTAATTGTTAGGCATGAACATACGTAATTGGATTACAACAACTAAACGTACAAAATTAGCTGAAGGGACTAGTGACGAACCTGTCACTGCTGATATTCACTAAGAAATTCACCCATAAAATGTTAACCCCCAAACCCAAGTACCAGAATCTTTTGCCCAAAATATCCACTTCCAAATCCATACACCGGTATCTCATTTCCTTAATATTAAAGGGGATCCCAGTAAAAGATCACCAATAAGTTTTTATCCTGCTAGTGAAAGGGAAAATTTTTGAAGAAGTTATTTACTTAGGGGACCGATTCAACCTGTAGCGCCCCTAAATCCGGGTATCTTCCAACTCGACAAATGATGCTATACTGTACAACATTCATACCATCATTCAATTTGAAAAGTCTCAAAGAACGAATATAACTTCTATATATTTAAAGTAATATTTACATTTCCCAAGTTCTAAACCCGTTACAAAGGTTCTTTGTCATAATATCATTTGAATTACAACAATAGACCTATACTATTACAAGACAAACTTAGTAATCATGCTTAGCTTTTCCCTTTATCCTTTTTCGATCCTTGAGGACGTTCGGTCTTAAATTGCATTCATATGGTTCGAAGCAAGAGTGAGCATAACTAACTTTCAAGAAGTATAACAATTTAATAACAACATGCTTGACACATACAAATCGTATATCTTCGATAACTGAACAATAGTTATGAAGTACTATTGATAATTCAAAATAGCACTTCATCTTTTCTTTCAAAATATTTTACAATAACAACAGTATTTAGTAAAACATCACTCCGGTCAGAGACCTCGAGTATTCATTCTTTATTGGAAAAGGACAACCCGGAAGCAAGTCCGTAAGCCCGATATCACTTACAAGCACTTCTAGGTGATCAACCTATTGTACTCTATGTTGATCAACACTACATCCATTAAACATATGCACGTTTAAGCATTTGGTAACCTCACGTGCCTGTCGTTTTACCGACAAAATATTTGTTTAACATTTCAGTCTTCTTTTGAAAACCATATCAAGTATTTGACAAAAGATAACAACATTTGATAATACATGAATAGATTATCAATTCATTAAGTCTAGCCAAAGGAATTGGCTTCAACTCCAACATACCTCAATTCATGCGAAAGAATACATGAACCTCAAAAACTTGTTCAGATTGAACTGAGACAAGAGTTAGAATACTTGCCTTTAGCGTCTGCTACGGTATTTTAACTTTATGTTCAAGTCGTTCAAGTCTTTACAATACATGATCACATAATGCCTTAGATTAGGTCACATATAATCCAAAGATGTATATGATATATCATACCTTCATTTCAATCTAATTGTGTATTAGATTCGATTCTTTATTCGTTCCGGTTTGTCATTATGCTTGCATTATATTTGACTAGGTTATCTCAACCTTTATACATCATCCTTAAGGTTTAACAATGTTACATTACATTCCTTAAGTTATGTTTACTTCCATTTCTTTTCTTTGCACTTAGAAAACTTCATTACTATTTTTTGTTACGAGATCAGGCCTGCGGCCAAATTTTTACTATCAGATCTCATATTGCTGCCATGAGCTCTTATCTGCCATTGTCCCGGACTTGGCATTTGCGGCCATGATCCTTACTTAATGGCGCCGCTGCGTAACTACACTCGAGGATTTTGTCACTATTCATGGCCATGCGCTCACTTATTGAACTAAGGTTCGTACTACATGCGACTCTTCTTGATATCTTTCGATTCTTCGTTCATGTGACTGTGGCTGGTCTTTTACCTAGGGTTGGCGTTACGGCGCCAACTCTGTGCACGGATATCAATTTCAGTTTTAAAATTTTGTGAACTTCCCGGACGCATAACTTCTTCGTTATAAGTCCGAATTGGCTCGTTCAAAAGCCTACGGTTCACAAATTACGTAATCTACATGACCATTCAAGAATTTTATCTATTTGACTTCGTTTGCTAAAAAAATCACCTATTGGTTCATTTTTAACGAAAACGATAAACGTTCGTGAACGTTCAACGCTCGTTTCTTCATTCTAAGTCGGAATTCGGTCATTTTCGAGTCCGCAACTCTTAAATTCTGATTATGACTTGTCTCTATTGGAAAACAATGGTCTCGTGATCAAACACAAAATTTGACTTCCATTCCGAGAATTTTACGTATTCGACGTTTATCGTCCAATCGTGCAAATTCCGGCAATTCTTCATTCTTATGATTTGATCAACATTACAAATGAACTTCATTCATCATGTGAATATATCAACATACTTAATACAACAACTTATATTCATTGTTGGATTTTGACTTTATTCTTCATGAGCTTATAACTTGTCAAATTATAAACTACTTAAGATTTGATTGTTAATGACTTATGACAATTAAGGTTTCTTAATCATCATACTTTACATGCTCTTCACATATATCTTTACTTAGGTATACATGATACATATGATCATATAAATTCTTTTACATTCATATCATTTCTCTTAATAAACTTCTTACAAGTTCATATTATTTTCATATAAGTTTATAATTTATGCTAGCTTAAATGACTTATTACCAACTTAATTGGCTTAAGTTCATTTCTTACTCATTCATGTTTCTTAATCCAACTTTTCTTATCATCCCATCATGAATAGAGATAGAAGATAATTGGAGAAGAAGTCTTACTCTTTTGTTGTCATAGTAAGTAGTTTGCTTCTTCTTCTTAGCTTATGGAAATGACTTATTGCTAGCTTATTTTGTGAGACCCCAGATTTTTTGAATAAAGATTAAATTTTCTCGAAATATATTTTTGAATATTATGGTGTGGATTTGATTTAATGTTATAGTTGTGGGTAATATTTACAAATTTTGGAAAGTACGCAAGTTGTTATATAATATTCGATTGGTGGGGAATATTCGTTTTAACGAGGAATATTAAATAACAAAGACAATCATTGGTGGACCCCACAATGTAATTATTGTCGGATTGAGAAAAACGACAAAAATACTTTATATGAAAATAACGGTGGAAGTGTTACCATTAAAACTGCATGAACTACTTTCGGTAGTAAAAGAAAGTGCGATGTCTGGCGTGGTTGCATAGTAGCACACTTGCGGTATTGATTATTGATGCTTACGTGAGAAGTTACTCGGTTATACTCAATTATTACTTCATGATAATTGTTGCATCATATCTATCATATTATTGATTCAATTATTGTCACAGTATCATCTGCATAAAATGTTTTTATTAAATCAATACTTGAGGCGACAAAGTTATTCATATTATAAATTTCAATATTTATAATGTCTAGAAGTTCTATCAAGGAGAGGTTTGGTCACCTAATCATACGCTTGATAGGGAGAAATTCTTATTAAATCCCCTCTTTCTGGGAACGACTGGTTGATAAATATTGTGAGTTATAATATTAATGATGAATGTTGTTCGGAGTTGAATTTGGAGACGAACATGATATATGAGTCCGAATCTATGAAATTAGTAAAATAGTCTATAAACACAAAATTTTACGGATTCACTATTTGGTCAAAAGTCAGCAGCTTGACTTTTTTGGAAAAGTCAAACTTCAAAATTTCAAATTTTATATTTTGATAAAAATAGTTTCATTATGTTGGAATTATTTGTGTTAGTAAAAATCGACATTTATTCCGATGATAATTGATGTCTAGGGGTTATATTGATAAATCGGGTAATTTATCGGATAAATGAGCAATTAATTGCTACTAATTTACATGCTTATATAACTATTTGTTCTCATATGTGTACTATTGAACCACATTATTTACTATTAGGGGAGTTGGTGCAAGATTGATAATACTTGCATGATAAAGTTAAAAATGGAGGTATAGATGAAGGTACTATACTGAAATTCGTATTTTTCACATGATTATACTATTGATTCACATGATTGAACTATTAATTCACATTATTTACTATTAGGGGAGTTGGTGCAAGATTGATAATACTTGCAGGACTAAATTATAAATGAAAGAAAAGTTGGAGGTATTGTACTGTAATTTTCGAGCCCCAAAACGTGCAATTATCGAAATCATATTTTCCTATAAATAGAAGCTCATTCTTCCTTCATTTCTCACCAATTCACAAAAGCTTTAGATCGATTATTATAGAGAGAAAGAAGAAGAGAAATCTGCTACCTCACTATTCCAGTATCTAGTTTTTTCCAAGGTAGGGAATATTATTTGTTGTACTCGTAGGGAGTATTATTTCTTTCTTATCTATGAAGAGAACTTCTGTTATTCCATTCTTTATTATTCTGTTAGAATAACCTGTATACGCGGGCTACCCTATACTTGGTGAAATTCTTCTGTTGTTCTATTCTTTATCATTCTGTTAGAACATCCTGCATACATGCGTTCCGCGTCGGACTGGTTCCATCTTTATTATTACATTTGGAACATCACATGCATGCGTTTTTTGCCGGACTGATTCCGCTTTTTATTATTCTCGTTGGAATATCCTGCATGCATGCGTTCTCTACGCCGGACTGATTCCGTCTTTTATTATTCTGTTGAAATATCTTGTATGCATGCGTTTCTGCCGGGACCGATTCCGTTATTTATTATTCTGTTAGAATAACTCTCGCCTGTCTTGATCTATCGCATGCCTCGGTGATTTCTTTTGTTATTCCATTCCTTATTTTACTCAGTTGGTTAAAGTTTTGACTTCTATACTCCATGAAATTAGTGGAATATCCTTGATATTTGCGCTTCATCCAAAGATCTTTTCATGAAAATATTCTTCCGATCATTCTTGAATTTTACTCTACAAAGCGAAATCATGTTGACAATTTGGACGTTATTAGTTCCTGGATAAATTAATTCTTGAACTTGTTTTATTGAATTCTTATATCATTGCCATCATCCTTATGTTTATATTTTGTTGAAAGTCATTTGTGGCCTATAGTGCATAGATGGACTTGGTATGATTATGACGAGGATTATTGATTGTAATCATGAATTAGTAATGTTACAAATGATGTGGTAAAAGTCCTCATTGGCCCGTAGTGCATTGATGTACAGTTGTTGGCATGATCATGACCATTAATGAATACACAAATATTCTTGGCCCGTAGTGCATGAATAATTGTGGTCGTGATACTAAAGAATATCTTTGGCCGTAGTGCAGGGGTGATTCGATGATGTGGATTATTTATTAAGCTGAGTCCTAGCGATTAAAGTGATGAAAAACCTTCTAAATCATAAAAGATAATAGATTTTATTCTCTACTTGACTCTTTTAATGGATTGCTTGTTCCGCTGCAGTTAAACTTGATGGTTGTTATATTGTATCAGTTTAATACTGTTGAAGGCTAACGATAATATATTCTGCATTATCTTAGTCATAATATTTTCTACTAGGCTAGTTGAGCTTACCCTTTTACTTTTATTGTTCTCTTCAGGAAATGAGAACGTAGCAGGGACTAGTCGGGGAACGGAGTGACGGACCAGATGATAGCATTAGTAGTCCTCACTATTCTGTGAAATAGTGTAATAATAATTGTAATAAGGACTCCTTTTGAGTTTGTATAATCTCTAGTAGAAAATATTTGTATTCCAACTCACAGTTTATGTTTTGTCGTATTGTACACGACAGTTGTATTATTAAATTGTATTTGAATTTATGTACCAGCGACCCAAGATGGGTGATGTATACCTGTTTTGGGGGCGTCACATATTCTCTCTAACACTTAAGCACTTTAGAAGTGTTGGATTAATTGATCAACTAACAAATGGCATGTAAAGCTCTTCTATTTATAGACTTTCCAAGGTTAGGGTAGGTTGGTCATTAAATCTTCCCACCTCCTCATGCACCTCCTTACTATTCATTACTTGCAAGACACCAAAACTTATCCTACACTTGGTCATTACTTCAAAGTCTTGGTCAATACTCCTACTTGATCATCACAATTACTTGATCACCACATCACTTGGTCACCACACATTAACCATATCAATATGGTTTGCCCCATGGGTTATACAATCCATGGATTCTAGCTTGGGCTTATATTAATTAATCCTTGGGCTTTACTTTAACAAACACTAATTGGTTCATTAATTCATTAGTTGGGCTTCTCTCTCTAATTCACTTGGACTTGTATATAATTGTTTACAAATCATCCAAGTCCATTAACATTTATTAATACACATACATATAGTTCATGTATTATTTTCGTATTATAATTCATATAAATTTATATACGATATTTCATCCTTTCATACAAACTTCAGTATAATACTTATTATTATACTCGCTTTTATTACTTTGTACAATATCAAGTATCATACCATTATTACTTATTCTTTAACATTTCACTTTGCTTAACGTTCATAAATTAAGTCCATGTTGAAATGTTACATTTTCCATAACTAGATTTTTATTACATAATCCATCTTACCTTGTTATTCCATCATTACAGTATTTCTCGAAACTCAAAATTATACCCCAGAGCAAATACCATGAATAGTGTTTTTAGGAAAATTTCTCGAAAAACTTTTATTTTCGTCTTGGAAATCCAAACACTTTAATTCATCCACGTAGCCCAAATACTACGATATTCTAATATCAATAGGTTATACAATGACAACCATCTTGATAACACATGGAATATAATTTTATTATTATTTAATTTAATAAAATCATTTTACAATAAGATCCGAATTTCTCGGTCGTTACACAACCAATACCTCACAAATTTCCCGATACACTAATTAGTGGAATTGCTTGTAAATTCAACAAGAATTGGTACAAAAAATATCAAAGTTGGTTGGAATATAGTTTCAGTGAAAATGCTCTATTTTATTTTTTTTGTTACCCAGAGCCGGTCTTGGGTTTTCTAAGGCCCGGGGCAAAAAAATTCAAGTGTGCCCCTTTATACAAATTAAATTAAAAAATAAATAAATTATCAACTAATTTTTTTTATTACAATTATAAGAATTTACAAAAGACAAGGAAGAACACTTTAAAATGTCATCGAAGTAAAGAATCATCACATATACCTACAAAATAAAAATATCAATGAAATCAGTAAAACTAATGAAATATCCACTGTAGTTGGCAAGTTTTACTGATTACACAATTGAACTTTTAATTTTTCAAATTATCCCACTAAACTAATTATTATTTTGAAATTAGGTTATTCCGTTAAAAAAAATAATCGGACGTTAATTTTTTATCTACAAAACTAATAAATTACCCATTGTAGTTGACACGTTTTACTAATTACACCATTGAACTTTTAATTTTTTAAATTATCCCATTAAACTAATAAAAAATGATTATTTTAACTATTTTTTAAAATTATTATTATTTTTAGTAAAAAATATTAGAAACTTCAAATTTTTTCTCCATAAAATGAGTAAAGTTTCATAAAATATAGATTTAAAAAAAGTAAAGTTTTATGAAACGTTTCTGATTTAAGTAGACATTAATTTAATTTAAAATCACTTTAACTTGTTTGAATCTATATTTTATGAAACTCTACTCATTTTATGAAGGAAAAAAAGTTTCTAATATTTTTTACTTAAAATAATAATTTATTTTAAAAATATTTAAAATAATTATTTTTTATACACAAATACATAAATTTATAAAAAAAATTGGGCCCTCCTCAACTATGGGCCTGGCTGATTCTTCGTGGTGGCTCTTGCCCAGTAACTCTCGTTGTTACTTATTTAAAACTGATCATGGTAACCAAGGTGGTGGGGATGCATTTGTTGGCGAGGGATTTAGAAATTGAAAGAAGATGGAAAGATTGGAAATACATGTTGGAGATCATGGCAGTGTTCATCGTAAATGTGAACAGGCTTGTCTTGATTTATTGAATCAACCTCAACACATAAATATTAATGTTGCTAACATAACTAAGTAACAAAGGATCAATTATCGTATTCGATTGCTCGCATGAGTTAAATGTATTAAGTTTCTTTTAAAAGAAGGATTGCCTTTTCGTGGTCACGATGAGTCAGATAGTTCAAGAAAACGAGGGTTATTTATTTCTTAGCTAAAGTTTCTTTCGAAAAATAATGATGAGGTGTATAAAGTTGTCCTAAAAAATGCTCCAGAGAATCATAAATTGATTGCACCCTCAATCCAAAAAGATATTAATTTGTAGATCCGCTGCATTTGACTACACAAGCTATCATTAAAGAAATTGGGGATGGATTTTTTTCTTTGTTGGTTGATGAGGCTCGTGATACATCAATCAAAGAACAAGTGGCAGTAGTTTTACGATACGTGGACAAGTATGGTTGTATCATTGAGCGATTTCTTGCCATTATTCATGTTCCTGAAACTTCTGATTTGACACTAAAAGCTGCTATTGATAACCTTTTTTCTAAACATGGATTAAGCATGTCATGCATGATGATGTCGAAGGGGAGAAAAGTACAGAAGTTAGTACACTTTTGAAATTCATGCATGATTTTGAGTTTGTGTTCTTGTTACACTTATTGAAAGGAGTCATGAGAATTACAAATGACTTATCACAAGCCTTACAGAGGAAAGATCAAGACATTATAAGCACAATAGCTCTAGTCAATGAAACCAAGCAACGATTACAATGCATTAGAGAAAACTGGGATGATTTGGTAGTGGAAACTTGTGAATTTTGTGCATTAATGCATAACATAGTTGTCCCGAGGGATGGAGGATATTTTTGTGTTTCAAGGGAGACCACGACGCAATATTAATTGAAAAAAATCACAAACCTTCATCGCTTTAGGGTTCAATTATTTTTCACTGTGATTGATATTTAACTTGGGGAGTTGAATGACCATTTTGATAACACAAATACAGAGTTACTTTCAAGTATAGCATGTCTTGACCCACGTGACACTTTCTTGGTATTTGACAATAAAAAATTAATTAATCTTGCAAAACTTTACCCTTCAGAATTTGATGATATGGAACTTTTTGGCACTTGATGGTCAACTCCAAAATTATATTGTGGATATGAGAAACGATCCCAATTTTTTGAGTATAAAAGGAATTGGTGAATTGACTCAAATATTGGTTAAGAAAAGAAAGGATGATGTGTATCCACAAGCCTATTTGTTACTGAATTTGGCTCTACTTTTGTCCGTTGCTACTGCAACTGTTGAAAGGACATTTTCAGTTATGAATATCGTGAATAATGAACTCCGTAACCAAATGGGAAATGAATGGATGAATGACTGTTTAGTAACATTCATTAAGCGTAATATTTTTGTAACTATAAAAAATGAGGCTATCGTACAACAATTTCAAGCAATGAAATCTCAAAAAATGTTATTGTAAATAATATTTGAGGATTGTTTAGTTTTGTGATTCATTTTATTAAATTTATTTTTGTAATAGATTTTTTTTCGAGGCTGGATCCGCCCCTGGCTAGAACCTCGCTATAATCAACGATTGATGCGGTAGAAGACGCCACACAAAATTATACATTGTGTATGATAAATCAAAGATAAACCTCACAGAAAATTATCAAGAATTCGAGAGTTCTCAAAGAAATCAAAGGGAGAATAATCTCATAAGAATTCTATTAATAATCTAAATTGTTTGATTTACATCAGCTTTGACCCTATTTATACTACTCAAAAGTACAGTCCTAATCCTAAAAATAAAAGGAACAAATTACATCATAACAATCAAATTTAAAATTGAAATGAAAATCCTAATTAAATAAAACCTTAATTACATTAGTAATTAAAAATAATTTTTTAAAATCAATATGGCATAAACAAATCCTCCTCTAATCGAAATTAAGAATCCGCTAATGGATAGGAAATAAAATTGCCGCCTAAACAAAGCTTTCCCGCATGAATTTCCAAACTAATAACGTAATGTGTAATCTGCTTAGCCTTTGGATGCAAAGGCTAGGAATAATAGATGTGGCCCACTTGAATGGCCCACATGAGATGTAATGTAGTATTCTCTCCGTTCCTAAAAAATTACATCCTCCGTTCTTAAAAGATTATCGTTTTTGAAGAAAAAATTTATTCCAAAAAGTTTATCGTTTACAACTTTCGAGGAGAATAAATTATTTACTTTCCTATATTACCCCTACCTTCTCTCATTGTCCCAATAAATTTTTTCTCTTGTACTAATTGTTTTCAATTTCCCATAAAGGGGTAGTGATGTAATTTCAAACAAATTTTACTTGATAAATGACACTTTCTTAATCCATGTGCCAAAACCTTAAACGACAATCTTTTAGAAACGGAGGAAGTATCGTTTAAGGTTTTGGTACATGGATTAAGGAAGTGTCATTTACCAAGTAAAATATGTTTGAAATTTCATCACTACCCTTTTATGGGAAATTGAAACTATTAATACGAGGGAGAGAATTTCTTGGAACAATGAGAGAAGGTAGGGGTAATATAGGAAAGTAAATAATTTATTCTCCTCGAAAGTTGTAAACGACAAACTTTTTAGAACAAACTTTTTCTCATAAAATGATAATCTTTTAAGAACGGAGGGAGTAATAATGTATTATAACTGCTTGTTTACTGAACATATTAGTTTAGAGGGGCCCACGTGATTGGCTTGAATTGAATTGGCGAATTGGGTCAGTCCAATAATACTTGCATCATACTAATTAATTGATGAACAACTTTTTTTATTGAATTTTCTTCAATAATTTTCAGCCCAATTGCTTAAGATCATTTGATGAACTCCTAAAACTTGAGTTGAGAGTTGAGTTATCATCATTCGATACGAGTCCGATCAAGATTGTATCTGAAAGCAGTGGCGAAGCCAGGAAATTTTATCAGTGAGGTCAAAATTATTACTAAGTTATAAAAAAATTGGCGGAGGTTAAGGGGCAATGCCCCTGAGCCAATTTTTTTTAATACTTTATACTTTTGGGTATATATATAATATATTACAATAAAAATATAATGAGTAATAATATTTGGTATATATATACTATATTGACTCATAATAGACTTTTTTAATGACAATTGTTCATAAGTAAGTAATTCATTATTTATTTTTAATAATAATATAAATTACATTATTATTTATTTTAAAATATTATAGAGAGAGATACATATATTGAAAGGATATGAGTCATATGTGATTAAAATTTAATTGACAAAGTTATAAAATTTTAATTTGACCCCGTATAAATAAAAAATTTATAAAATTTTAGTGGGGTCAATTCATATATAATATTTAAAATTTTTAAAATTTACCTTACATTATAAAGTAATTTTTTTTTTCCAATTAGGGGTCGATTGACCCCACAAAAGTTTACGATAACCCGCCCTTTGTCTCGAAAAGTATAATCGGATTTTAGAGAGAGAAAATGTAATTAGATTTTAAAGAGGAAAAATTTTACCGATTTTAGAGAGGAAATTTAAAGAATATTAGAGATGGGGACGAATCTATAAATGTTAGGGATAGAAGGTGAAAGAATATAAAAATTAAATATCATAAATAATTTATTTAATTGGATCATAATAATGGTAAACTTAAAATTTAAAATATGGGTTGACCTATAACTATATGGTTCCAACTTACAAAATTCATATTAAAAATACGTAATGTGATTTTAGTTTTTAAACAGAACCATAACCAAATTTTATAAAACAAAATTAACTCATAACTATATTTTGTTAGACTACACGTAACACATGTCACATGATAAATTTGTTTAGTAGTTTTCTCAAATAACAAATTTAGCCAATAGTTTACTGTGAAAAAAATTGGGTTAGTCTAATTGGCCAAAAAATTGGGTTAGTCCAAGCTTTTATCATTAGATTTTGACCTAAAAATTCTTAAAGCACGCAAGTAAGGTTGTAAACGAGTTGAACCGAAATAAACAGAGAGCTGCTTGAATTTGACTCTAAATAATAAATTCGTACTCGAATTCGACTCAAATTCGAATTGTATTTGAAAATTTTTACTCAGATTTGACTCGACTCGAATCGAATAATATTCAAACTACTCGCGAGCTTCAAATTCAAGCTCGAATTCGAGTCTCCACATAATAATTAATTTTATAATAAATATAATTATAAATTGAATTTGTTATTTTACTTAGAAATGAGAAAATATATTTATTATTACACTTTACAAATATAAAATCACAATTAAAATTAAAAACAAAACAAAACGAAACAATAATAATTAATTATCCTAATTTGATTTAAATTTGTATATATTATAAGAGAATGTATCGAGTATCTAATTGAATATGTATCAATCGAGTAAATATCGAATCCCAATTAAGAATCCGAGTAGTTTGAATCTTAATCGATAACCTTGCTCAAATTCTACTCATATTTTTATTCAAACTAGTTTTAATGCTCAGATTTGGATCATATTATTAATGAATCTAAGTCTCGTATTTTTTCGAGTCGAGCCCGATTTGTTTGGTTCATTTACATTCTTACACGCAAGGGTTGCAAATCATGTCCAATTGCGCCCTGGTTTATATAATCATTAAAATAATTATAAATTTACATCACAATATTTATTTATGCTTTTTAATAAAGATATTGTTGGGTTACTATTCTTAGATTTTGTTTGTAGTTTTGCCTTTAGCTATCATTCGCACCAAAAATAAATAAATAAAATAATAATTATAAATAAAAGGGCCTAATATTGATGTATACCCAACTTAGAAAATAATATCAAAAAAAATAGTTATCTACATGTATACCCAAAAACATGGCTAAAAACCTAATATAGTTAGCCAGCCCATCAAAAAATTGACCAATAGACAAAGGGAATAGGGCCTAAAAGTCCATGAGGCCCAGCCCAAACTGAAAAGGAAGAAATACAAAACTATGACCACTGAGAACAATATTAAGAAGCAAGAAAAATAAATCTGAAATATTAAAAAGTAGAATATATGATGAAGCTACAGTTCTAAATTGTGAATCTTCGGATCTTAATTAAAAAAAAATAGTTTCATGTTTATAAAATTTTAAATTAATGTTATACTCATCCCGTTCAGAAATATAAGATTAAATTTAATAATTCAAGTCAATTTAAAATATTTATAAATTTAAAATTTTATTTTTTAAAACGATCAAAAGCACAAAGGCATGAACTCTGATTCGATCCGTATTAAATCCTGCCGCTTGAGATGGTTTATTGGAGTGGAGTTGGAGTGGGGTGGGGTGGGGGTGGGTGTGGGGTTGGGGGGAGTGGGGGTTGGGGGCGTCGGTGCGGTCATTAATCGATCTTGTATTAAATTTATTTTTTTTATTTTTTTTTAACTACAATTATCAGGAAAAAAAAAATTAGAGTAAGTTTGAACAAAAAACTATAAAAAAAAATATATTTTTTATTAAAAAAATACTGTAAACTGTTTACTGTGTTTTTTCAATAAAAAATATTTTTTTTTTTACAGTTTTTTTTTCAAACTTATTCTATTATTTATTATTTTTTTCCCTCATAATTGTGATTAAAAATAAAAAATAAAAAAATAAAAAATTAGCACATGTACCGGTCGTTAGTCCGGTACAATGTGTACTCGACGCAACCCCGACCCGTTTATTGGTCTGTTGACCCCTTAAGCCCATGGAGTCGATCAATATTCGATATCAAGAGAGGAAAGAGTCTTAGGCACACTAACGTGTGAAACACTCTATTGACGGGGACATGCACGCTTAGAGATAGAATTCAAATATTAGAATAAAGAAGGGAGTACGTGGAGAGTAAAACAAACATAACTTTAACAATATCAATAAGTTTATTATCATATAGAAGCGTTACATCTGATACCGCTTATCTATCTTCATATATATTTTAATGAATTACTACATACGACATTACTCGTACGCGAATCATCAAAATATGTATGTGATCGATTTATTCTAAAAATAAATATAGATTGAGCATGCTTCCCATTAATTCAACATTTATCCTATATTTTGGAACACGAGTATAAATTTTTCTTAATTTTCCTCTTGATTCCTTTCCCATACTCTTTATAAATTTTTAGAATAAAATATATTCATAATATACATTAAGATGCAATCAAACACCACCTAACTCTCTATCCTCTTGGATATTTCACTCACTTACTATGATTGCTAGTCTTCATAATTAATGAATTTATAGGGCAAAATTTAACAAAAATTAAAAGTGGTTTAGTCAATTCATAATGCATTTTAGTTAATTTACAATATTTATAAATATACTGACTAAAATTAAACGAGTTTATACTAAATTTGACTTCAAAAGGTCAAAAATACGAGTCTATTTTATAAAGAAAGGAGAAAAAAAATCACACAAGCTGCACCAAATGTTTATATGAGCATTTATCGTTTTATAACTTCCGAAAAGTGACAATTATTTTTAAAAATAAAAATAAAATCCAAAATTACCCTCTTTATAAATGGGAATATATTTATTTTCAGATTTTTATATATAATGTGATATAAAATAATATCTAGCCTTGTAATTGTATGATCCACATGCATGTAAGTTAGGACTAATTAATTGATGCGTCTGTCAGGTATTGCGATAAATTTATATCGAATTGTAATTACTCCCTCCGTTTCTTAATATAAATCGTTTTAGAAAAATGTTTTTGTTCCTTAATATAAATCGTTTAAGAATTTCAAGTACACATTAATTGCTTAGTTTCCAATATTACCCCAAGTATTAAATGTAACTTTGGTTCTCTTACTATTTTTTGTCCAATAAATAACAATCTCTTCTTCTAATACAAGGACAATATAAACAATTGATATTATAGTTAATGCTATACAATCATTTTCTTAATACTTGTGCACAACTCTAAAACGACTTATATTAAGGAACGGAGAGAGTATTAAATTTAGAGTATATAAAATTGGTAAAAATTATAAGAGAGTCCCGGTTATTACGCATCTCATTAAAAATATTACTATTAATACTTATTCACGTAATTGATAATAAAAAATAAACATAAAACCCATAATTGATGTCTTTTCTTGCTTGTGAGTTTACGAGAGAAAGAAGTAGAGGTAGTTTGGTGTACCAGTCTCAACTTAATTAACTAACCTAACAAGCAAAAAAGAGTACTAGTTACGTGTATTAGAAGGAACTAGGAAGGGTCGCTTAATGTTAATGGATAAACTTTTAAATTATTAATAATTTATTATACTTAATCGGCTGGAAAGACAACTTAATTAATTTTTTTATCAGAAGGATAAAGTAACTAATGGCATTATCGACATATTTTATTAAGTAATTTATTTTGCGATTTCCAAAGAAAATTTTCAAATTGCACTTTGGGCTTATATGGATATAGATATAGATATAGATCGAGAAAAAATAGTTAATAATTAGAAATTTAATTTGCATAAATATAATATGAGTGCGAATAACGTACATTTATATATATAATTATACACACACACAGTCATTCTTGAGAATTTTGTGGTCCAAGATGAAAAACGAGACCTTTTTCGAAATATTGTCTTCACAAAAAAATAAAGATAAAAATAAATAAATAAAAAGTACTCAAAAAAATATATTTTCGGAGCTTAAAACATAATAGTTCGACTATAACAAAATATATGAGAACTTCGTCTACAACAAAATATATAAGAATACATTCACTTGAAAGATAATTCTTCTAGTATTCCTAAGACAAATTTTTTAATCAAATGTAAAAAATCATATATATACGGAATGGATCAAGTCATCAAAGGCTTACCATTGATCCTATACATATCTTGCATACCCCCTTTAGCGATGGATCGGGCGACGGTTTGGTTCGTCGCTATAGGTTCTCTGTCGCTATATATTGTTCATCACTAAAAGCTAAGATGTCAGTCTCTGCTATAGAGACGGGTCGAACCGTCGCTAAAGAGGGTGAGCATGGTATGTAAAATAAGGGGGTGAGCATGGTGCGGTTTAAAGTTCAAACCGCACACAAAATCGCTTAGGTGCGGTTTGACAAATCCAAACCGCACATGAAATCGTTTGTGATTGATGCAGTGCGGTTTTGAACCGACGGTTTGGTTTTATTTGGTGCGATTTTGGTTTCAAAACCAATTAAAATAACAAAATCTTAAAATAGTTAGCAAAATCATCCACGCAAACATATTCCGCAGTGAACACAATCATAAAACTAATTTAGCAAAATAGTTTCAGGCATCAACAATTATATGATTGATTAATACTATGTTATCACATTTGCTTTAGGAAATACCAAGTCATTCTTGATTTGCAAACATAATTGATATTGTTGATTCTTCATTCAACCCTGCAACATCTGTCTTTTAAAATAAAATGAGGAGAATATGTTATAGTAGAGAAATTATGTATACTCGTAGCAAATTTGAGAAAATATGATGGTTATTTGGTGTGATTTCGGTTTTATGCATGCAATTTTGGCTAGTAACCAAACTGAAATCGTAAATTTAATTTTTCAACCCACTTAAAACCACTACATACGCCGGAACCAATGGTGCGGTTTTAATTGGTGTGGTTTGTACGATTTTTGGTGCAATTTCGACTTTAATTTAATTTTTTGCTCAGTCCTAGGTGAGTCTATATATATATATATAAATTGAGGCCCATCTGATTGGGGGCTCATAATGATCGACCCTATCGCTTGTGCTCAGGAACGACTTTGTACACACATAAATTTTAATTGTTAAAGAAATTATAGTGTAAAGGTTTTGTGATAATATGGTGATATGTAGTACTTCAAAATATAAGATTTATATTGATATTTGTAAAATTAATTTGGGATATTTTTAAATTTAAAATTAATATAAATTATTTTTAAAACTAAACTAAATTATGTGAAAAGTATTACTAAAGTTATAACATTTGTTATTTTTAAAAATATAATGAATTATATTACTTTTAAATTGATCAAAAAGAAACAGATGCTCCCTCTGTTCTAAAAAATATTTATAAAACGATGATTTTAATAATAATTATATGTTTTCAAATATAGCCTTAATATTAACAAAGAATTTGACAGTGATAATGTGATATTGAAAATAATAGTGAAAAAGTAATGACAAATTAAGAATATCATATCATTTTATAGTTTTTAAATAGAAATATATTTCTAATTTTAAAACTGACTAAAATAAAAAATGTATCTCTGATTTTTAGAAAGGAGTGATTACTAATTTAGATTCATACTATAGAAATGAGATTGGTTAGCATTAAGTTAATTTTGATCAATTGACTAATATAGTATCGACACGCAAGTCAGAAAATGATCTTTCTCTCTGCGTGTTTACATTATAGTATTAATTAATTGACCAACTTACTATCAAATTAACTTTATGATAATCGAATCCTATAAAAATTGTTACAGCCCTTGTGATGGAATTGACATTCCCTTTTAAAAAGCACAAAAACTAATGGCATCATCATCGTATTTTTTTAAGTTATTTATTTTATAATTATCAATGAAAACTTTCAAATGGCATTTTGGCATTTTCTAATTAAGGAGGGATATGTCATCTCTTCGTCCTATAATAAAAGTCTTAATTTGATTTTAGTGGTCAAAATGACTATTTTTAAAAGTAATACTCTCTCCGTTCTAAATTAATTGCTCAATTTTGACTTTTTTAAATCAAATTGACTAATTTTAGAATTAATAATTAAACATATATAAATATATTTCTAAAATTATAAAAATTGGAATTAGTAATAAATTGTATATATTTTCTTTTGGTTATAATCTCTTCACTTATATTTTAGCAAAAATAATAAAAAGATTAGTTTTAAAAATAGTCAATTTAACTTAAAAAAGTCAAAATTGAATAATTAATTTAAAACGGAGGAAGTAATTAAAAACTTTTATATAAAATTTTTGAAACACGAAAGTTGATTTTGATAATATATTTTTTATAATTTATAATGAATATAGTCTCTCGACATATATTTTGAATATTTTTAAAATTTAATCATTAATTTGACTATAAAAGTCAAATTTGGACGATAATTGACGGAGGGAGTTTGAAATTGTGAGTAATTAGTTGACCAAATAAAACATTTAACTCTCCGTCACCTAATAAGACACTGGAAACAAACACGACCATGTGCATATTTTCTATATCTATGTAGTCGTATATATATCAGACCTTGTGACCAGACCACAAAATCACGCTTACAGCCAAAGGAGGAAGCTTAATCTTTCACGTTCTCTCTCCATATATCTACATCTATATATATCAAACAGTTGTACAGTGCGAATTATATACATATATAGGTTGCTTGATAATGGCGAAGGAGGTGTTTGATGGAGATTCAGCGAGTTCGATGGTGAAGGAGCTGAGAGAAACTTTCAGGACTGGTAAAACGAAGAATTACGAGTGGAGAATTTCGCAGTTGAAGAGTCTTCTCAAAGTTGCAGAGAATCACGAGAGAGAGATCGTCGATGTTCTTCGCTCCGATATCTCTAAACCTGAATTCGAGTCCTTCGTTCACGAGGTCTGTTTTTGTTTTGGTTTGATTTATGCTAGACTACAGGAATCATACAGTATATCTATGTGATGCAGATATGTTAATTGTGCAATTTCAGTTTTTAATGAACTGTGAGTTGATTGAACTGGTTTTCAGTTGAATGGTTGAATTGTTTGGGTTATTTCAGACAATGATGCTTTGATTATCGAAAAGGATTGACATTGACTTTTTATAGGTCTCTATAGTTGACCTACTGGATTGATTGCAGCATCTTATTTGAAGTTGCTTAAATTCATCTTATGGCGGTGTTGATGGTCTTCGATTCCTAATTTATTTCAGTTTTAGAATTTATTATTCGTTCATCATTGAGGCAAAATAGTAGAATTTTTAAATCATTATGTGATTATGCCCCCTCAACCATCCTGGTTTCTTGTGAATCTGTTATGTCTCTGCGTAGAGTATGTTAGTCTGACTTCCCCGGAGGTTTTTATGAAGGAAACTGATATTTTCAGTGTTTTTGATATTTCTACTTAGTCCTCTCTCACATAAGAAGAAAGTGTTCCACCTTCTCTCACATGTGAGAGGTGACCATGTGAAAATATCAAAAAACTCAGTGCTCCCCTTCTATGAATAGCTCAGCCTTTTGCACTCCCCCTATCACAATGATCCTAAAATTAATGCAGGCATTGTCAGAACTAGGTTTCAGTATCATCATTTTCTATTAGCACCAACTGGTAATAGCATTTATTACGCACCTTCCCCTAATTGCAATGGTAGAATGTTTGAATATTGATGGTCATTAATAACTAATAGCAAAATATTTATGTTTACAAATTTTTTTGTAAGATATTTATGTTTCCGAAAGCAGGCATTGTCAGAACTAGGTTTCAGTATCATCATTTTCTATTAGCACCAACTGGTAATAGCATTTATTTCGCACCTTCCCCTAATTGCAATGGTAGAATGTTTGAATATTGATGGTCATTAATAACTAATAGCAAAATGGTGGGGCTAGTTTGGTTATTCAACTTAAATTCCTCACTCAGAAGTCAGAATGTGTCAAAAATAGATTTTGATCACATGTATATTGTCATAGACTTCTCTTTGAGTGTAATAAGTCTTTGCAATTCATGAAATGAACTCTTGCAGTTTTTAAGTATGGGCTTTAATCCTTTAGTCAGATTTATAATGATTAGGTATTGAAACATTAGCGAAAGATTTTGGGCATGCTCAGGTCAAGAACTCAGTATCACCTCTTTGAGTCAGAAAAACTATACAGAAAATTTATTACTCTCTGGTCCCATTTTATTTGTCCTGATTGACCATTATATTACCTATATTGGATCTAGGCAATCATATTTGAACTTTTAAAATCGCGAACCTTGACTTTAGTGGTAAATTCCATGTACTTTATTTCTATCACAATTTCTTGCCTAGATCCAATATAGGTAATATAATTTATTAATCTTAAAAAGGTCAATTTGACCATAATTAGTCAATTAGGACAAATAAAATGGGACTTATGAAATTTGGAGCTGGAGAACTATTGGAGCTTTGTGAAGAAAGGAACTTCTTGCTGACAATAAGTGGAGTAACTTGTTAACTTGATGTTTGTTGTCTGGTAGTTAACTTGATATTCATTGTTCTTGTTAATAGTTTTCGTGGAAAGCAATGCTTACTTCTGTTTAAAACATCTCTCATTTGTCCCCTCTACCTTAGAAACATGTATCTAAGTTTGGCTTAATAGGAATAAAAAAACATCAGAAAGTAAATTGAAGGATCCAATTAGCCCGAGGAGACTTTTAGTATAACAAAAGTTTGTGTAATAGCTTCTGTCCTACTATACTATCCTAAACTATTGTCCTTTATTTTCATGCAGATTGGTCTAATCAAGATATCATGTAAGTTGGCAATCAAGGAGCTAAAGCGTTGGATGAAGCCAGAAAAAGTAATCTCTTTCAGGACTTTTCTTCTAACTGAAAAATGTTATTACCATGTTGTATGACATTAACATTATGTAATCATACTCTGTTCGTGCTTTTTAGGTTAAAAGCACATTAACAACTTTTCCTTCATCAGCAAAAATAGTAGCAGAACCTTTCGGTGTCGTATTAATCATATCAGCATGGAATTACCCTTTCTGTATGTTGAAACCTCCTCCTTCACATCTTCTATATTCATATATACGTGTGTGTATTCTATATATATGTTTTAGGTTATTTACTTGAATGTTATATTTCTAAAAGCATAAAAATTTACAGTTTTAATTCTTCATTTCTATAGTTGAAACAAACTATAGTTGCAATTTGCAGGCGCGTTGAAGTTGAATTTCCTATCTACGATTACTTGTACTCTTACTAGGTAGAGAGTAGACATCAAATATGGTTCATGTAGGCAATATTTGAATGGGTCAACTTTCATGTACAATTACTTGTACTCTTCACTAAAACTTTCATTCTGTTCAAGTTTGTATTGCAATACTTGAATGGGTCAACTTCATGGGCATCTTCCAAGTGCTTGACCAACAGTTCCTTCCTAACACTAAGTTTTGGAGCAAGCATATTTTGGCAAGATTCATTATTTTTCTGTAATCATATATCAAAACTTTCCTTGATATTAGATATTTTGTACATATTGTTATAAAAACTTTCCTTTCTTTGTTTTTATATACTTAATCTTTTTTTGTTAACATAGGTCTTTTTTAATGCGAAGTGGTTATTTTTCCTGAAATATGTCATGAACTCATCATCTATGCTGGATTTTAACTTCTTTTTTCCCTTTCTTTTCCCCCTGGATGTGATCTTCCTTCCAGTGCTTTCTCTTGATCCAGTCATTGGAGCTATTGCAGCTGGAAATGCTGTGGTTTTGAAACCATCAGAAATAGCTCCAGCCACTTCCTCTTTGCTTGCCAAATATTTAGGGGAATATATGGATAGCTCAGCAGTAAAAGTTGTTGAGGGTGCTGTTTCTGAAACATCTGCTCTACTGGAGCAGAAGTGGGACAAGATATTATATACAGGTTCTTTCCAAATTCATCAATCATTACCTTATCTTCCATGAAAATATTGTCACGTTACATAATACTATGATAAGTCCTTTTGGTTATATACTTGTCATAGACAAATTACACACTTTTTTGTGCTTAATTTAATCTTGTTTATTACTCCATCTTAATCGATTTGAGTGTCATTATTTCCTTATTTCGAGACCCAAATAAGTGTCATGGTTACAAATCAATCCAAACCAGTGGAAAACTGAAGATATATGTGTGGAGCGTATCATTTGATGGGAAATATATACTTGGTAAAACTTTTTCCCTGCTATATGCATATTGCCCTGACACTCAAACTACGTTAAAGGAAGTACATATTTATATCTAGAACTCAAAAGTTTGCGTGGATAATGCATGACACCATAAGTTTGTTTGTTTGAATTAGTTGTGTAGAAGCCAGAAGGTGAACTGTACGCAGAAATCCTGAATATTTTTTTTTGCAGATTTCCTATTGTAATTTAATCTTTTTAAAATTGTGGATTTTTTGACATCTTCATCTTCACAATGCAAAATAATTGAATGTGATTTCAGTGTGTGTTATTTGTGTCTGCTTGCGTCCTATTTCGGTTTGTAAGCTGAGGTGGCGCAGAAAGGTTTTTGCACTGAAACTTGAAACTCAAATTCTAAAAATTGTACCCTAAACTCTAAATTTTGAATAATGAACCCTATCCATTGGTACCCTAAATACCAAAATTGAAAAAACAAACCAACCATAAACCCTGAAAATTGAAACCCAAATTCTAAAAATTGATGCCTAAATCTAAACCCTAAACATTGCCCTCCACCCTCTGCCCTTCACCGTCATGAAAAAAGGAGAAAGAAGAGAAAGTGAGAGACGTGACATTCCTTAAAAGGTCACCCACCTCTATTATCTACCGCCTTGCCACCACCATCTTAGTCCACTGCAGTCTCCATCTTCACAGTAATTGTTACCAATTTGTGAGAAAGAGAGAATTGTCGTCAACCACCATCTTTGCAGAGTCGAGGCACTTGGGAGCAATTTTGGATGCAGAGGGCCAAGTCATTTTTTAGAGAGAGACGTTTCTCATAAGGAAATGGACAAAGTATTTTTAAATAGAATGGAGGGAGGGATGGAGAGATGACGTTTCTCATAAGGGCTGGAAACCTATTTTTAAATAGAACGATGTCATCTAATTAACAATGTATATAACTTATATACATCTCAGCCTTTTCCCGTTCTCTTATATGTTCCGATAGAAGAGAAATTTTATCAGAAGACGTAGAGAGATTAAAAGCAGGGAGGACAAGGAGTCCATTCACCATGTAACAAGTTGAAAAATAGAAAAAAGAAAGTACTCAAAAGAAGAGCTGCTCTCCAATCTCTACAAAGGTCTAGACTCTGAAATTCCCCTCAAACTCACAAGACGGAGGCCCAAAGTGAAAACATGAACAGCGATCCTATTTCACACTTTTTTAGTATTACGAGTGTTGACTGATATCATGGGTGGTCTTACCTTTATTTTTCCTTAGTGGGTGGTATTGGATAGTTTCAATCTGTCACGGATCTTTTAATTGTTGTCAAAGAAAGTCTACAGGCATGGAAAGAGGTCCTCCTTGGAGTGCCACCTTGGTGGAAAAGAAGAAACATGATAACAATCTCATACATTATAGTGTGACAAATTGTATTTTCATGCATTTAGCTGAAGTAAGCTTTTCTATGTGTCATAACTTTTTAGATGCAGTAGGCGTTGACCTTAAACGATGTGATTATTCATATATTTTGATTTCTGGTACTAATATTTAACAACTGTCCTTTTGTAGGAAATTCAAAAGTGGGCCGCATTGTGTTGGCTGCTGCTGCAAAGTATCTTACACCTGTAGTTTTGGAGCTTGGAGGAAAATGCCCTGTTGTTGTAGATTCAGACATCAATTTAAAGGTAAACAGCTTCACATTATTTCACAACAGTCACTTATTATTTCTTATGGTGTCATAACCGCTGTCTTTGTCTTATAATTATTACTTACACGTTCTGTTTATTTCTAAGGTTGCAGTAAGGCGTATTATTTCAGGAAAGTGGGGATGCAACAATGGACAAGCCTGTGTCGCTCCAGATTACATTATAACAACGAAAGATTATGCTCCAAAGTTGGTAAGAATTCCCACGTGTGAAGTGATAAATATTATCAGATATGCAGGTCCTGATCCTGTCCATTTGTTTATTTGTGGTGCCTTCTTCTCCAGGTAGATGCTCTGAAGCTTCAGTTGGAGAAATTCTATGGAGAGGATCCGTTGAAATCAAATGATATATCTCGCATTGTGAGTTCCAACCACTTTGCTCGGATAACAAATCTATTGGACGACCCTAAGGTTTCTGATAAGATTATTCACGGTGGTCAAAGAGACAACATCAACCTGTGAGTTTCAACTGCATTTTATTTATTGTTTCTCTCCTCATTTCCTTGCTGATGGTAAAGCTATGTATAACATTCTTCTTTTTTGTTTATGTGGCAGAAAGATTGCTCCCACTATATTGCTGGATGTGCCAGAAGATTCTCTGATCATGAATGATGAGATATTCGGTCCTGTACTTCCTATTGTAATGGTATAAGCCTAGATGATCAGTTCCAAAGAATTTTTATTCAGTGCTTCCTTGCTTATATGGAAAAACATGTCGAGTGAAAAGATGATAAATTTTGTTTAACAGATAGCAAGCTGTTGAGATGCTTTATCTTTATGCTTTATTTTAGAAAATAGTATTTATTATTATTATTATTATTATTATTATTATTATTATTATTATTATTATTCTTATTATATTTATTTTTTTAGGACGGGAGAGTATTTTAGTAGTATTTCATTGCAATTGCAAGCCTGAAATATGGTGCTCAGTCATGATATTTATTTTATTTTACTTTGATAAGGTTGACCGATTGGAAGAGAGTTTTGATATTATTAATTCAAGAGGCAAGCCACTGGCAGCGTATTTATTTTCCAACAACGCTAAGACGAAGGAGAAGTTTGTGAGAGACGTATCTGCAGGGGGTTTGCTCATTAATGATACTGCTCTACACGTATGTATTTCTTGCTAACTCGTAGTCTCGTACCACTGATCCTATTTTGGATGTGCATACATGCCAACTTTAATTAGTACTCATTCTTGATACCTACCTGAGAACTTGTACTATCCTTGATATTTTTTGATATTTGGTATGCACCTTCTTATACTTAAATGCACACATTAAGTGTTTATATATTGGTTGGATACTAAGATTGATATATGGAAAATGCTTGTCAACCTAATAACAATTTAAGTTTTAGAGCTATTCATAATTTGACTCGGTATCAGAATTCTGGGTTCAAGTTCAACCAAATACAGTGGATTCCCCTGTTATATTGTATGTGAGATTACACTTATATTTATTTTTGTTTGTTTTTCCTCTTTCTTTTTTGTATGGTGAACTTCTGGTCATCCTTAAAATAACCTTTTCCTTTATTAAAAGAATTATAAGTCGACTATCTAATATCTTCAACCCTTAACGAGGAATTTGTAGTTTGTCCTTAACATCAAATAAAGATTTTGGACTAACAGGATCACATATTTTGGTATACTTAGATGTTAGAACCCATCCGTAGTCAACTCAACAATGTAGAATTTTATGCTAAAGAAAAGTAGTCATATTTATGTTCTTACACACACAAAACACAAACACACACACACACACATACACACACACACACATACACACACACACATATACCTCTGAACTCTAGCTAAAGGCCTAAATTATGTTAATGAACTTGGTGGTGCAGCTGACAGTTCCCACTTTACCTTTTGGCGGAGTTGGGGAAAGTGGCATGGGGGCATACCATGGTAAATTTTCATTTGATACTTTTAGCCACAAGAAGGCAGTTATGTATCGAAGTTTTCTTGGCGATTCATCTTTAAGGTACCCTCCATACACACCGGGTAAGCTAAGAATTCTGAAGGCTCTTTTGAATGGCAGTATCATTGGCATTATCCGTGCTTTATTTGGGTGGTCATAGGTATAATTGTTTATACCATACATTCGATTATCAAGTCTTTTGCTTCATTTATTTGTAATTTTAAGGTTCTCAGAAAACATTGGTGTCTATTGTTCTTAGCCAACACCATTAGTAATGTTCTTCAAAAAGGGATTTTTCCCCTTGATATAATTATCATTTTATTGAGTGAAATAAGAACAATATTATGAGGGTGAAATGCTAATTAAATTGTGTAGCTAGCTATGTGTTCTAAGCCTAATTGCCGTGATAAAAATAAAAAAATCAATCAGTTGTATGATCAACAAGAATCCTTTAAAATATTAAAAACATCTGATCTCTGTTCATCTGTGAGTTCCTTAGGAAACTCGACTAGGAATTTAACAATCAAGTTACCTCTTTCCCCTTGCTCTTTAGACTTTGGCATGCCTTGACCCCCAACAATCTTTTGATATCCAGGGTATATGATGGTATCTTCTTCAATTTCCAAATTCATATTCTGATCTCCCCCTAATAAGGGGATCGAAACCGTACAAGTACCGGCTAGGGCTTTTACCAAATGAATGTTTATTCCCAACACCAAATCATCCCCATCTTTTCTAAACAAAGGGTGTTGTTTTTCTGCAATCACAAATGTCATGTCTGATGTTTGTCCTCCTGGTGTCTCATTTCCCATACCTTCAAAGGTTATCTTTGTTCCGGTTCTCCATCCCGGCTTCACTTTGATCGTCAGCACTTCATCTTCTTGTACTATTTGCCTGTTATAGATAGACAAAGATCGAACAATTAATCTTTTCTTTAAACCCTAGCTAGTAGCTAGCTAGGCTTATGTATAACGACTGTGTTAATTGAAAGTTGAATTGCTAAGTACGTACTGAGGCTGAGCTCTTGCAAATCCTAAACTAAATTGATCTAATGAGAGAAAATGGGAAGGATCAAGTACTATACTTACCCAAAGTTTGTAACCACATCTCTTGTGATCTTGATTTTCTTGATACACCCAAAACAAATCTCCTCAAGAGTGCAATCAAGCGTTTGCTCAATAGCCGGGGGCTTAATTACCCCGTTGGAGTTGGAATACATGATTGTGGTGCTTGAACTTCTGGAGAGTAGTACTGAACCTGGCCCCAAAACTCCTTCAGTACTGCTAGATTTCCGGCTCATGCTTTTCATTAATAGAGAGGCTGAAGGAGCTGTCCTCTTTTGGCTGGCACTTTTTGAGAGACGAGAAGGGTTTCTTGACATGGTGTTGATGCTTGAAGTTGTTAGTGGTTGTGAACGGCTTGAGAGAGGGGAAGGTAAGGACGCGGAGTAACCTCGTGGGGAAGAAGAAGAAGTATCATTAATTTCAAGGGGATTTGGTACCTCAATGTTCATGGTCTTGTTGTTAAGGTCCTGAAATTAATGAGGTCAGGACAACACTATACTAGTATATATAGGGCAAGAGATTTTAATTAGGGTACGTACATGCATACATATTTGATATATGTGTGGTGTGATCGGTTAACCAAACCCATGCAAACCATGCTTATTAATTAAGTATATCTTAATTGACAATATTTATACCATATGTGTATGTATATATCTGATCATCTTATATATAATTATTGGTTAATAAAATATTAATCTTGAATTTGATGTGGTTTAATCATAACGGTAACGGTTAAATATGGTTTGGTTTTTGTTGCAATATATATAAACTACGGCAAACACAAAAATCAAAGAAGAAAAATTACAGACAAGAAAGAAAACCCAAATCAAGAATCATTATATTTAATTGTAAAAAATACAATCTCTAAAGAAATATTCTCTTAAAATCCAAATTAAATTCCAGTATATATAACCAAATGTTTCTCTCTAAGACATGCAACAACAGAAGAATATGAAACCCTTTAGGCTTATCTGCCTGATCAGTCTTTCGCTAAATCTAATTTCTTTTTCTTTTGAGTTGTTGGAAAATATATTCGGGTTGAATGAATCCAAATTAGAATTCAAGGAATTTTTTTATTATTATGTTGAATTAATTAAACACCTTAAAATGTTACTTTGATTAAAATCTTTCAATCAATCATGTGAGTGGTTAAGTTAAGGTTAAGGGTGATTTCGCACAAAAATAAAATAAAAACCTCCTTGGCTTAAACGGGATTAGGGCAATTGACGTTCATATTTATATGCATGCATATATATATATATATATATATATATAAATGAGACATTTTCCCGCTTTTTTTCAATAACCCAAAATCAATTCATATACAAGGGGTTAACATATTTAATTAATTAGGAACATGGAATTCATAATCTTCTTTTGTACAAATGAGATTCTTATATAGGAAATAGGAATATATACCTTGAAAGTTTTTTCATCAATGGAATAATTGAGGTCCTTTCCGGCATCAATTTTATCAGGAGAAGAATTATTATTCTTGTCAGAATGACGACGTCTCATCAATAAAAAAGATTTGCATGATTTACACACATTTGCAAAATGATGCATCCCACAAAACTGATCATGATGCGACCGGGGCTTTGAATGATCTGCCATTGCATACTCAGAGCTGCTAGAGATCCAGAAATATAATTAATTACAGACTATAATATATATATATATATAGAGAGAGAGAGAGAGAGAGTTTTGTGAGGCCTTTTATTAGCAAAATCATTTGAAAGAAGATGGAAAGGTGGATTAATTTGTTAAACTATCTTTCTTTAATATTAATTACTCCCTCCGTTCTTAAAAGATTGTCGTTTTAGAAGAAAAAATTTGTTCCAAAATATTTGTCGTTTACAACTTTCGAGGAGAATAAATTATTTATTTTCCTATATTACTCCTACCTTCTTTCATTGTCCAAAGAAATTCTCTTCCTTGTATTAATAGTTTTCAACTTCCCATAAAGGGGTAGTGATGGAATTTCAAACAAATTTTACTTGATAAATGATATTTTCTTAATTCATGTGTCAAAACTTTAAACGACAATCTTTTAAGAACGGAGGGAGTATATCCTTAATCTTTAGAATTAGGATCATATCCATTTTAAATGAAATGGAGACTCAATTTCGGACTAGAATTCTCTCCATTTCATAGTCCAGATTTAAAATATGTTGGAATGTGATGTCATGATGATGAGAGAGATGATAATGAAGAATATACAAAGAATGGAGTGTCGCCATATGGAAAGGTGGATTAATTGGTTAACTATATGTCTTTAATATTAATTATATCCTTAAACTTTAGAATTAGGGATTACTCCATTTACCTTGTTTGATCGATAGCACTAATTAATCACTCCATTTATTCTAAATTATGAGATTTTCATTTGATTTTTAAAAGTCAAATTGAAATATTTTCAAACTTAAAATTGTAACAAAAAATCTTACGTGGAATAGTATTACATCGGTGTTCCAAAATAAGAGATACATTTTGACTTTATAAAATTAATTCGTAAAATCTTGAAACTCAAAATTAGTATAATTTTGTTAAAGTTTTAAAAACAACAAAGGTAAAAATTAGTAATACTTTATAGTTAGTTTATAATTATTATGTTTGTTTGTATCAAAAATAAATAACTTTATATCAATTTTGAGTTTTAAGATTTCGGAAATTTACTTTAAAAAATCAAAATATATCTCTAATTTTGAAACGGAGAAAGTATTTTTAAACAATTTACAATATTTATCATTATATTGACTAATTAAAGAAATATATCTTAAATTGACTCCAAAAATCAATAATAATTTTATATTTTAAAAGAGGTGAAGTATAATTAATTAATGGTTTCAAAAGAGGAAGAATCTCTAATCCATCCCCCAATTTCCCCCACCAAATAAATGTATAGTATAAAGTATATTTATATATATAGAAAGAGAGGCCGGATCAGGTCCGGACTCTCGAATCGGACCAACATCCGGACCTTTTTTTTTATTATTTATTTGTTTTTTTTAAAAAAACAACTAAAAAAAATAAAAATAATTATGGAACTTGAATTTTTACATAATACAGTGTTTTTGGTGTGATTTAAATACATATAACAAAATATGTCTGTACAGTCTGTATTGGTGAATTCCTCGTAGCGATAACCCGCTAAATATATATATTGATAGGTTGAGCTAACCTTTTAATTTTTATTTATTGACTAATGATTAAAAAAAATCACTAAACTCTTATCAAGCTAGCTATCAAAAACACAAACAAACTGTTTTTGTTTCACAAAAAAACCACTAAACTTTCAAAAATGACCAAAATCACATCATATGTTAAGACGTGTCTACGGCCGTGAACATATAATCTGGTCAAATTTTAGTTTTTTTTGTGTGATAAAAATAATTTATATATATTTTTGATAATTTGACAAAAATTCAATAGTTTTTTCAGTCATTGAGTCTTATTTATTTATGTTAATTAAATTTAGTTTACTAAAAATTCAATAGCCCTTTTAGTTTACTAAATAAAGTTAATACCCGTTAATTAATTATTTCCTACTTATATATATGGAGAGCTAAAAGAACCAATCCACTGCATGAGGATTGAACTTGGAAAAGAAAATTTTCTTTTAAAGAGGACTATCCTCCTATAAAGACAAATTTTCCACTAACAAACTGTACTGAAAAGGAAGGGGGAGTTCTTCATATATTATGATCACTAATTCACTATGAAAACCAATTAAAAACCCAAATATCAAATGGCTTCCAAATTACGAATGGTCTTATTTCTCATGGCTCTCTTTGCTGTAACATTTCAATGTCGTTCCTCTGATTCTTCTAATTACTATTCTCTTGAAGAATATAATAAGAAGATTGATCAACCCCAAGCTCCCACTACTCGATTCGGATCCACCGCAGTCTTTCCAGTTAGTGGAAGTGTTGCTGCTGGGTATATATATATATATATGTGTGTGTGTGTGTGTGTGTGATTAGTAGTACTACTCTATTTTACATTTTTAGTTTCTCTCAAATTTTGAAAAAACAATGATTTAATTATTATTATTATTATTATTATTATTCTGTACATGCATGCAGATACTATTCTGTGTCCACTTACATTGGAAACCCACCGAAGCCTTACACTCTTGATATTGACACTGGAAGTCCACTCTCTTGGATCCAATGTGATGCACCATGTATTCAATGTCATCAGGTATATATATATATATATATATATATATATATATATATATATATATATATATATATATATATATCTCAGAAACGAGTTTCGTTAATGAACCGTATGGCCATGATTTTCTGTTTTATAACGACGGTCGTTAACAAATTTAATCAAATCGTGTGTGTGTGTGTGTGTGTGTTTACAGGCTCCTCACCCACTATACAGGCCTCCTGTGAATAAAATAGTGTTATGTGGTGATTCCATTTGTAATGATGTTGATCACCCGCCAAATTATCCGTGTAGAGGGCCCACCGATCGATGCCATTACATAATGAAATATGAAGATGGGGGCGAATCCACTGGGTTCTTGGTCAGAGACTCATTTCCACTCCGCTTCACCACTGGCCTTCAGTCCTCCCCCTCTCTTGTCTTCGGGTATATATGCATGGAGTAATATATATATATATATATATATAGAGAGAGAGAGAGAGAGAGAGATTTTTGTTGATCTGGTTAATGAATTAATGAAATGCAAATGCAGGTGTGGATTCAAACAAGTGATACCCCCGGGGAACCCAGTTGGACATACGGATGGAATCCTTGGGCTTAGCCCTGGTAATGAAATGAGCATTGTAACGCAATTACGGAGGCAACGTCTTACCCAAAATGTGTTTGGTCATTGTTTTCGCAACCCAAAAGATGGATACTTTTTCATTGGAGCTGATATAGCCTATCCTCCTGGAACTGTCTTTGCCCCATTACCACCCCAACAAGCATCACAGTAAGTATATACTTTCGATATATAATTCCATTACCTATTTATATATACATATACATTACATATATGTAGTAATTATATAATCAAATCTTATATTAATTAATTATTTCAGGGAAATATACTCCCCGGGAGTTGGTGATCTGGTTTCGGATGGGCAGATTACTAATATCAAGAATGTTAAAATTATCTTCGACTCTGGCTCTACCTATACCTATTTCAAGCATCAAGCTTATCAAGCGTTGGTTTCCATTGTGAGACTAATTAATTAAACTCTCATCAGCCACCAAGCCACCAATATTAATTAATTAATTAGTAGTAATTATTACTATATTAATTGAATAGTAATTAAAAATGGATGATATATATTTATTTTCAGATAACGGGAAACCTAAGGACAATGCCACTAACAGTTGTCAGTGACCCTTACCTCCCACTGTGCTGGAGAGGCCCAAAACTCTACACATCTGTCTATGAAGTGAAGGGTTATTTTAAGAATTTTGGATTTCTATTCTCTAAAGTTAACAATGTGCAGTTCCAGTTGCCACCAGAAGCTTATCTTATCATCTCAGTAAGTAAATATTAACTATTGAATTAAGCCTTAATTAACTTGTTAAACATCGATCAAAATGGAGAACACAACTCTATAAGTTTCAAATGTATATATAATTATATTCGTATATACTTAAAATTTCCATGTTATGCTTGATTTTCTTCAGCCAAGTGGAAACGTGTGCCTTGCCATTCTTGATGGTACCGCCTTGGGTGATATTAATTTGATTGGAGGTATGTTGTAGAGTAGGAACTTTTCTTAATTAAATGGTTGAATATTAATTTCTTAGGTTATGTTTGGAACTCAGTAAATGAAAAAGGGAAAAAAATGACACTTGGAATTCTAAAAGATTAATACAATACACTACATTTATATTTATATTATTATATATATAATAAAAAAAAACCTTTGATTTATAAATATTTAAAAAGAATTATTTATTTATTTATTTTCCTTTTGTTCCTTTGGAATTTTCAAAGTTCAAAATTAAATTCCATACATTTAAACTATTTAATTGCACTATATATGTATAATAACCATGCTATATATACATATATATTAACAGATATATCGATGCAAAATAAGTTGGTGATTTACGACAATGAGAGAAATCTGATCGGATGGGGTGATTCAAACTGCAATAACCCTACCTTACCTACCAGGTGGTCTTGAAGAAACATTTTTAATTTCTTATAATTCATTGCTTTAATTAATTAATTTATATATGACATCACTATAAAAGGCATATTTTAATTCTTATTATTTTCCCTCCTGTCTATGGTCATCCTGCTGCAGGCTGAATGTTTTCAACTTTAGCACATTAATGGAGCATAATTAGCATCCTAATAATGAATAATTTGCTGCTGCCATTATATATATATATATATATATATATATATATATATATATATATATCAGTAAATAAAGCTCTGAGAATCATCATGCAAATTAATGGAGATCGATATTGTATGAAAACTTACAAGTGCAAATTATATATAAATTAAATAATTACGTCCTTTGTAATTTCTTTTTATTTTAAAGTATATATTTTGTTTGTTCTAAATATACGTTGCATTAACATTACTATATAAATTAATAAACAAGACATTAAGAAAAAGGACATTAATACACACTAATACATTTATACTCAGTAAATTTCCCTCTCTCTCTAATTTTATCCATCTCTTTCCCCTCTCTCTATCCATGGTGCTACAACAGTTACAGTCCTGCAACTGTTGGTTAGGGAAGGACTCTTATATAAGCTGGCCAGTCAATAAAAACTCTGGTACCAAGTTGATGAATAAATATCTTCATGATGTTATATATAGCAGATCATACAAAATGTTCAGTCATTTAGGGTATACAAGTTCTTTGTTCTGTTCTTGATCCATTACACTAGAGAATGTACATCGGAAAATCCCTGATAAAAAATGTTACAACAGATATTCATTGCATTAATGAAATCTATTGCCTTTGTGGTTAGGCATGCAACTTAATCTTGTCAGCAAAACAATGTCCACCATATTCAAGTCTGAATCAAAACTCGAACAGATGTAGTTTCTTACTCTGAATCAGACTGAATCGGATGCAGTTTCTCTCTTTGGACGACTGTACATAAATACATTTCACCGCAATAACACCTGCCCCAGACAAGCAAAGAAAGAACGTGAACTACTATACAATTTGTTTGCATATGAATTATGATATTAAACATTAAGAAAAAGGACCATCTAATGATATGCCAAACAAGTACATGCATTAGCTGTCATCGAGGAATCTTTTAGCAATGCGAAACTGAATCTGATGAAACAAGTATTTATGTTTTAGGGAATTTTTCTATATCATATATCCCTTCATGCCAAAAGATACGTAAAAAGTTTTAAGAGACTACGGCATTGTGATTTTCATGCTTTTTGTATGAAAGGTCACAAGGACAATAAAACATGAGCAACAAGCTTTGAGCAATTATTCAGTTGGCATTTGTCAACTAATAGGCATTCTGCATTCAGGTAATTACAGATTTAGATAAGTTCCAAAGAAGGTGGGATAATTTCCTTTGGATAAGGTAAACTACAGTAGATGACAAATATAATTCATCAAGATTCAAAATATGTGTCAAGCATGGGATACTGAGATTAACCTATAACCTATTGTTCAGTGAGGGGTCAAACTACTTTTCATACATCTGAACTTAAATCCCAAGACTAAACTAAAGCATTGGCTTGGCCATGGAATGGACAGAAATTACTTTTAATTAACATTTAATTTTTTTAAGCTTCTGGTAACATAAAAGAGCTTTTTATTACAGAATTTTGACGCATATCATATTGTTTCCCTCCTACTATTTAAGAAATTATATGAATCAACCTCTAAATGAATTCTTGAAAATACTTTTGAAGGTATATATGAAACATCATTCAGTTTCCAACTCAATCATTAAAAGTGATTCGTTATGAGAGCTAGGGTATGACAATGTGTATGTAGCGAGTCTTTTATATGTGTAGAATTTCAAAGGATCCACTTTCCATTAAGAATCTTGGGTGTTCTATACTTCCATTATTACTATTAATCAGAAACAGGGACAAAAACTAATGTATCCCCGGTATAGTAAGTAATAACACATGTTTGTTCTATCTTTCTGTAAAATACAAATAAGTATTTATTCACCTATACTGGAGCAGATGGACGTGTTTATTGGCAAAAATATGAGTTTCACCATTTAAGATAGAAAAAGATATTTAGTTAGTTGATTGTTTTTGTACAATAATAAGCCACCATAAACAGATGAGCAGCTGAAAAAGGTAAAACATTATGTTCAAAGTAGTGGTCTACCTTCAGGTCGGATGATATTAGATAAAGAATTTTACTAAAATATTATTGAAATTAACTCGGAAAAAAACGCAAATTATGCCATGAGAAAATCTATATGGAAAGGTAGCCTGATGCTTCTGAAAAAATAAATAATTCAACTTCCACCAGCATATGTAATAAGATTTCTAATTACAACTATCAGCTGAAAAGAGCATGGATGTAGGCTCACCTAAAACTGTCAGAAGTTTCATTCCAAAATGCTACAAGAGATGATTTGAACACTGCATAGTTTAACCAGCCAATATTAGTCCTTGAACAAAAACACCTACCATTTATACCAATTAATTTCAGTTGTAAAGTGTAATAACAAGACGTGAGCCACAAAAAGAAACATCAGTACAATGGTACTTCAAAGAAGTAGAAATTAATATTTCCTCTGCTAAACAATCTTTAACATCCAACTAACAGAACATAACCTAGCAGAGTAACGTAAATGAGGGTTCTAGGGAGGGGTGACTAGATAAGAGTTGTAAGACCTTTTTATTCATGTTAGTTTCACATAGTGACTTTCTCAAGTTCACATAGTGAGTTTTTTATTTGTGTTAAGACACTATATATTAAAAGTATAATGTATATATATGTTTTTGGCACATCTTAAAAATTTGTGCCCAAAGCATCCCAAAAAAAACTCCATCTTTACGGAAAGGAGGTACCATAAATTAAACCGTGACCTTGTCTCCAAGGTATCTCAGATGTGTGCCAAGAGTGTCAGAGAAGGTAGTTGTCCGATATGCATGCGTCAGACACAGACATGAAACCTATTTTCAAAGTCTGTCCATTTAGCATGATAGGAGGTCCAACGATTAAACACCAGAACAGAGCAAGTGTATTCCATATAGAAAATTTTCCCTACTTAAGAATCATAAGTAAAATGTAAGACGGCTACATGTGCTAGAGAGTAAAACAACTCAGAAAAATAATTCTGTCATCATAGCAATATTACAATATATATTATATACACAGGTACATATGTCACCTTTGCATGGCAAATTTTGGTTATGGCCTCGACATGAAGGTTTTGTAGCTCTTCAAGAGTAGTTATATCCAGACCTACAACATCTTCACCCTGAAATGAACGCTTGTTCAATTAATTTTACAATATGAACATGTTTGAAGGCTTCGAGGATCTCAACAGAGAAGCAGTACCTATTGAATACATAGTCATGGGATCTTAACAGAGAAGTATCATGCAAACCGAGAACAGACGTCTTCCTAATTGCAACCATCAAACTTAGAAATGCTTAACATGGTCCAATCCCAAAATAAATCTGAACCATCAAACTTAGAAGCAAGTAGGGAAGACATACAAGAAATTCATCTTCACCATGATCTACCCCCTTTGATTTGGACACTTAAATCATGGGATTTGTGACCAATCAAAGGAAAAAAAATGTTTTCGGATCCATCTCGAGAGGGATGAGCCAATGAGGGCGTCAACTCTGATGGTAGGACTCACTCTACAATATGATATAACACAGTCCAGAATTGGGTGGTTCATTCATAAATAAGTTTAAGGAATCTAGATTCAAGCCATAAAGCACCAAAGTCCGTCAAAAAGAGGCAACATTTCTACGAGACGCCACTCACCACTCCTCTAACACGACACAACCCAAAAGAGAAACACTTAAACTTATATAAATATGTGAGCATGTCAAGAGAGAAAAACACCGTCATAAATTACCAAAAATGAAGGCATTACATCTATTCAAACAAGTCTTGATAGTATGAAGACTGCAGAAAAGGAGAGAGGGAGAGAGAGATAAACAGTGCAAAGACCACAAACACAGTCATATCAATGTGGGAGAAGCTTAGAACAGAATCACTATTAGGGTTAATTCACAACACAATTAAAAATGCAAAACAGTGAAAAAAAGGCAGTAATTTCAAAAGCTCCATTGATGTTAAAGCATATATGCTTTAAGCTTTTTGAGCAACTGGTAACTTAAAATGTAACTCATGTTTAGTAAGGTCTTGGGTTCAGGACTTTCCATTTGCATTTCTTTCCATTTTATGTCAGTGCCACGTTTACTCAAAAATATTTATTTTTATTTTCTAGTATTATGATGTACATGCAATCAGGGTTGCACGTGAAAGAAAGTGGTAAAGCATTGCATACACCGTTGGGCTCATTCTCTAACAGCTTAAACTAGAGAAACTGATAAACTTATCAGTTGGAGAACTTGTGTGTGCAACTGCAATGTTTCTGTCCTTGAAATAACCTTGGGTACAACCTAAGTCAAAGAAGTGATTCTAGTATCTTATAAATCCCTAGTCATGTGACGGGAAAAAGAATCATACTGATGAAACAACTAAAAACATGTTCCAAGCATGAATTGTATCATTTCCTCAAATAATCGCAAAATTATGGACTACTTCCCAAACAAGATTAGCTTGGAAAGGGCATACCTTTAATTTTGAAATAAAACTCTCCAGTTCCTTGCATCTTCTCCTTTCTTTAATATAGCGTGCTTCTAATTCTTCAAATGTTGTTGAATCGTCCATTTTTTCACACATCTCATCCACATTAAGTATTTTCTTTGAGAAACCATTAGATGAAGATTCATTTCCACCTCTTGTTTGCAAAAAAATTGATGCATGAACCCCTTCAGATGAGGACTCCTCAGAATAAGTACCAGACTTCCGCAATTTTGCAACTAGCACCCACATATTTGCAAGCTCATTCTCCAAATCTTCCTCATGTCGTTTTGCTTCATCAAGTCTTTTCCGCAGCTCACCTTCTTTTTCATCTCTCTCGGACAATGCAGAAACGAAAGAAGCTTCTCTTTGGTACATTGCATTAAGTTCTTGCCCCAACTCTTCCACTAGTACACCATCCTCATGTTTTCTCAAGTGTGAATCAGGACGACCACCAATGCTTCCATTTCGCTTCACGTCAAATGAAGCAGACCTTTGACTGCAGTTAGATTTACTACAGGCCTCTTTTGCAGCAGCCAGATCAGCAGTCAGTTTGGCATTTTGGTACGAAAGCATTGTTACTTCTTCGGCCAAGTTTCGGAGCTCAACTGCTGCAGCCGCAGCTAGCTCTTTCGCATATGAACCTTCCTCGGCAAGTTTTTGGCTGTGAATTACAAGCCCATCCTTTTCTTTTATCATTTTGACCTGCTCTTGCTTCAATGCCTCAATCTCAGCAGCCTAAGTCAAGGAGAATGCAATATAAACTAACTTTAAATTAAATTTAGCTTAAAATATTATACGGTTTTTAACCTGTATCAAAAATAAGATGATATGAATGAGAACTATAGCATGAGACGCTTGTATCAAAGAAGGAAAGAAAATTTTGAAAAATAACCTGCTCAAGAAGCTGAGAATTCGTAAAGGCATCACTACTAGACTCTTTGGAATCCTCATGATAAAATATCCTATTCAAGCTCATAACACTTGTTGGAGTATTATCATCAAAGCAAGTTTCTTCGTAAGGATGAATCCCATTCTTACTTTCATTTTTTATTTCCAGGGACTCTTCAGAACCACTCTTCGGTGTGGTAACATTGTTGTCAACATTTTGTTGTAAAAGCTTTGAACTTTTATCAGATAATAAAGAATCAAGTTGTCGCCTTAGCAGAAGAATGGTTTCTTGCATCTCAGCATTCTCCGATACCTTGTAACAGCAACTTAATCAGAAATAGTCTAAACTTGAAGAAGATAGCACATGATAGAAGAGTTTACCTTCATCTGTAGCTGTTCCTGAAGTATCCTGTTGTCTGCTGCTTTAATCTTGACAGCTCACAATACAAGGAGATCAACTTAGAACGAGTATTTGCTATTCAATATCCAAGTATCATCCCTAAAATTAACCATGTAAAGAAGTTTAAACTTTAAACATACCTCAAGTTCAAATGTTTTCTCATTCAGTTGTGTAGCAAGCTTGGACAGAGCCTACATCAGGACATATATAAATTACACAATCCATGAGTGAGACAAAAAGCCATACAAAGTACATGATAAAAGTCATCTCGTGAGAGAAAATATATATCAATTACTCAAAATATGAAGCATCACTCACTTCAGAGGAGCTTGGTAAACTTACACAAGTCCTGGATGCCAATCAAAGGTCACTCACTCATCATTAAAATAAGTTTCAACAAGGTTGATCAGTATAAGAGATAAGGTAGTAGTAAATATGGTAGTGTAATGTGAAATAGTTCCTCAAAAGCCAGGGTGGAAGGCGACTTCATTAATTAGAGGCGGCAATTGAGTAGGAGATATTATGTCATTCATATAGTATAAGAGTGGACCTTTTATTATTGTATTTTACTAGTACGGTAACTTCACCCGCCTGAGCATCCAGTTAGATATTGTCAAAAAAAAAATACAATTACCTGAGACATTTCACTGCTATATGAAGAACGTGGAGTAATCTCTACAGATCCAATCATGCGTTGCTCAAGTATATGTATTTGAAGCTTCTTTTCTCTAATTTCATTCTTTAACCTCAGCATATGTTCCTATATCAACAAATATGACTGTCACAAGTGCACTTGCAAAAATTGATCAAGTATGTATTATGCCCAAGAAAAATAACAAGGAAAGGGTTTACATTCTTAGAGTGAACACTTTCTAAAGATAGCTAACCTGAAGTTGTGAGTCTTCAGGATTGCTAGCTGCTTGCTCTGACAATCTTTTCAGTGAACTAGTACACAGTGCCACCTCCCCAGCTAACATTTTCACTTGCTCACGGAGAAGATCCATTTGATCAGTAATAGTTGTCCCTGTCTGCACAAAGCCACTCAGCATTTAAGCAAAACCTAAAATTCAAATCAATGCAGAAGCACCAATCTCAAGGGTATATGTATTAACTGAGAAGAACTTAATTTCTTTTGCATAAAATGATGGGATCTGATATGGGGATCAAGAATGGTATGCAACTTCTTTCACCTAATGGAAAATTTAATAAACTCAGGGACGATGATATGCAACTTCTTTCACCTAATGGGAAATTTAATAAACTCAGAAGTATCACAATTTTATAGTATCAATGTATCGGAATCCAGACCTGTGAATTATGGGACTTTTAAACTATTGTTCTGTCAAAACTTCTATGGCATGCACACAACTATCCATCCAACTGAGCTAGACATAAGAAAGCAAGTAGAATTTATACTTTTCTACCAAGTATTATTGCACCTCATTGTCAGGAAACATTCACACCAAAACCCCCCTTTGCTTAGAACATGAACACTATAGTTCATTGCCACAAGTCAATTTTTCAATGACCTTTTATTATTTTCATCAATTTGTTTGGATTTAACTTGCCAGGTACCCAAAAAACAGCCCTTTGTATTGCACATATCTCTGCCGTGGTTATTCGTAAAGATGTACACCGTCTGCCTCTGAAGGCTTATGTTTAAGGGACTTACAGGAGCAAGACTCGTATCAAAGAAAAAGACCTTAATTGCTAGGAAACATCTGACAATCACAAACACATAAACAAAATCTGCCACTATATATCCTCTTCAATCCATCATTTAACTGTTTTGTAATGGAGGCATAGGTTAGGAAAAAAAATTAAGAATCAATTCACAGCATATCACATCCCTGGTCAACTCGCCTGCGTGAGCAGTTTCACTTGCAAAAGAAAAATATGAAGAAAGTAGAGGAGGAAATATCATATATTCATATTTACATGAAGAGTTACAGCATCATAACTATGCTGACAAGGCAATAAAACAAAATCTAAAAGATTGGACCAAGTCCGACTCTGAAAGAAGGATTGTCAGGATTAAAGAAGTGTCCTAATTCCCAAGGTTGAAGACCCTGGTGAAGAACTTGCACTAACAACAAATATATAATCTGTGCAATTTAAAAAACACAAATAATTATAACAATGAACATAGAAAAGACATGCAGATTATTTTCAACCAAATAAACTACAAACAACAGAACCAAATCTTAAACAATATGTCAAAGGAACATATTATTCTGCTTGTCTACCTGGTGAATATATTTATATCTTCAGTTTATTTTGTATATTATTTTTTTTGGATAAGTTTCTGCTGAATATTTATCTTAATTCAGTAGTGACTAAAGACCAAAAGAAAGCAAAAATAGCTTTCTCTCACCGGAGGCAGATGCCGACCTCTAGCAGTTGCACTAAACAGTTCACCTGCTTGGGTTCTTGCTGGAAGAGAATCAATAACTGAAGAATCATCCCGTCTTCTACTAACTGATTTTCTTTGTCCATCCCTCACATCACTGAAGGTGACTCTATTTTGGGATGATTTTGCAGAGGATGCAGGTGAACCACTAGCAGAGCTCTCACAGTCGGTACTTGGCGATGACCCAACCAGATTATCAGGCTTCTGCACAGGAAAGTTATTAAAATTTTAAATTTTGCTTGCTTGAAATCAAAAAGTAAAAAAATTAACTGAAAGATTTAATACAGCATGAAGAGAAAAATTAAGATAGTCAATGGTGTTTTACTCGCATGATAGAAATACTTCACACAAAATCATATTGAACTATTCACCAAATATATTATTTTTTACTAGTAAAGTAGTATATAGACCCCTTTTTGAACGACGGGAAAGGAAAAAAAAGTAAACGACAACAAGCAAATAATTGTTTTCTTTTCCATGTGTATTTGGATGTCATGGGAAATTGCAAATCCCACCACTAACTATTTTCTTGTAGAAAACATTTTCCCTCAAATCTCATCCTGCATTTTAATAGGAAATTGGGTCATGCAAAAGTTTGAAACCTTATTCACACTATTAATTAAGCGATTATCATTTCCACTGTATTCTCCTTTTTGACAACATAGCACGAATATAGTAGCTTCTATTGCATGCCAAACAGTAAAGGAATAAGCGAGCTAATGCAAAAGAATTTACTTTTAGTTTAAACCAGCCAAGCATTCCTCGCTTCCTGTTCCTTTTGTAATCATCCTTCAGCTCATCAAGATCAGTGACTTCACTCCTTCCATATGATGAAATTCCCGAATCAATGCTTCCAGCATCATCATCAATCATCAGTTCACGTTTTCTGTCTGGCAAGTAGGCTAGCTGCATAGACAATGGTTTTAAATGTATATTGCTGTTGACTGTTTGTTACTGTGGTTATAATTACAAACTTCAGCGCGGCAAATATAAAATTACATTTTGGTAAAGTTCACAACGTAATTAGAAACATATGCATTAACATAACGTAGAATCCTTGTGTCCATCTAGTTTCTCATGATTAAAAGATATTGGGTACCTCATCTTCACAAAAAGAATGTCTCCGTCTGTGGCCGAGCTTTCCGGGAACACTTGATGGCATTGTATTTTTTGTGGACACTAAAATTAGTTTAGTCAGTCTTTGAATCCTTCCCATCAAAGCTGCTTTGGCTTGCTCCTCCTCTTCCAATCTTGACTGCATTTTAACCTGCCCAGCTTCCAACTTTTGACACATAAGAACACATTAGAAAGAAGAATAAGTACGTATACAAAATTGAAAATACAATAACCAAAATGGACAATAAAAATTCAATCAAGCAGAAAAAAACCAACAGAGTTGGAAATATCAAATATGTAAACTTCACATCCACTTTCAAACAAGCACAAGCTGAGGAGCCTTGGTGATCATGTCCAACAAAAGACGATATATCATAAAAAGATAAATAATGATTGTACAAACTTAACAGGTTACACCAGACGCAACACAAATATATATTTAAATCTCACAAGAACCTCGAAATCTGTCTAACACTAGTTCAAAGACCGAAAAGTTAAAAGAAGCAGCATGGTCAGTTCAAACGTTATTATAGCACCATTTTTCAATATATAAATCCATCAGATTCAGATCTTAAAGTAAATTGGAATGGTACCGGTAACAGTTTCAAGTGTGTACTTCTCCTGAATTTGATTTTCTCTATACCATTTATTCTTCTATTAATTTAGTGATACTCTTCCTTGCACTAAAATTTCAACAGATTGTGGAACTAGGTTGGTTGTTGCTAAGAGTTGCAAAAAGAATTATGCTGCAATTCCGTATGTAGCACACTCAACTATTACTCTGTAGATTAAGCCAGCTTCATAAAATGATCGAAGGGAAACAATTCGGCTGCCAGTGTGGCAAAGAAGAAACCTTGACCACTAGTAAGAAAATACAAAAGAAATGAACATATTTCGTACAAAATCAAATTTACATTTAAGCTGTGTAATGAAGGGATCTTTTGTTGACCGGAAACAACTTGACCATATTTTTAAGTGACACACGAACACTGTAAAATACAAAAAAAAATTCCTTGATTCAAACCAAGCCTTAAAGTATTATAAAGATAAAAAGTTAATAACAAAGTAAAATTTAAAAAAAAATATTAATAAGTTGATCTCTTTTCATAACAAGAAGTACCTGCAGCTTTAAGTTGACTAGATCTTCTTGGTTAGGTGCCACTATTAATGGGTTCTCCATCATACCACGCTTTAATTGCTGAAGCTCTTGTTTTAAAGTGGAAATTTCTTTCTGATATTTCTTAATTAGAGACTTCTCATCCATAATCTGAAAGTAAAAACATAAGTAAAAGAGAGGATACTGGTTAGAAGACTAAACCCATAGTTGGAAGCACTTCACATATATAATGACATTCCTATCTCACCTTATTTTGGGAAGCCTTGATTTCTACATGCTTACTACGATGTGCAAACTTTAGTGTATTGTGTGTTTCTTCAGTATTGCTCGAGGCAGGTGTCACAGTGCAAATAACCTGCAGGCAGGTTCAAAGTAGAAAAAACATACGTTCAAATTAAAAAATGAGTAAAATATTTTAAAATCAAGTAGATTATTTGTTGCAAATAATGCATATTATTGACATATAGCAATCATAATCGACAACTCAGTTACTCACGGATACTCGTCCATGGCCACTAAGAGATGACTGCAGCAAACGTGTAAGTTTTGAATCTCGATATGGAATATGAGTAGCCTTCTCATCGGTTAACTTAGATATCACCTGGGATAAGATAAAGTTCACAGATAACAAGGATTAGCGAACAATCAAAGGAAGTCACTTACAAAAAGGGCATAAAACCTTATTACATAGAAGTAGGCCCAATTAGTTCGCCATCTCATGCCACTACTTAGAAGTTTAGCAAGCCCAAATTGAATATTATCGCATTACCTAAAACAATCTAATAGAGTAGAGGACAACATGATACAACAAAGAATAGTATAAAGGTGATTCAAAACTCTAAATCTACTCACTAATTTGGAAAAGTATTAGAAAAATTTTGTGCTTAATTAAAGTGTCAATAATAGCGCGCACACAAAAAAACATGTCAAACAACAAAGCAGGATTCCTTGTGTTATTACATGAAAATATAGCTGTCCCAAAAAACTAAAGATCTATATATTAAAGAAGGAACAAGATGAGCAATATCTTACAGTGCCAAGAGTAAGTAAGCTTTTATTTATGTACGATCCTTCTTTTCTCCTCAGTCCAGTAGTCTCAGTTTTAGAACTTTCAGATCCTGCCAAGTCGATCAAATGCTACAAAGAAAAATTGAAGATGAATAAATACGGTGATGCTAAATTGAAGAGAAAGAGGATATAAAGAAGAAGAATGCTTGAACTATTAGGTGCACTGAGAATTAAGATACACCAATAAAATGTCTAATTCTGTAAATTAATATTGACAAATAAATGAAATAAAGAAGATGGAAAGAATTACCAGTTGTGATAAGGTCACTTCCTCCCCTTGATCCTCCCCACATGGACTGCTTTCAATAGTCTGCTAGACAAACAGGTCAACTCCGAAGTCAATTGGTTTTTTCGGTTTTTATTCTGATTTCCTATCTTTGAAAACTTATGCCTATCTAGAGAAACACTTCAATTAAGCAATCAATACCAAGTTTTTCAGAGATGAAAAAGTTGTCAAAAGTAATATTCATCCGTCCCCAAAAAGATGAGTAAAGTACAATTTGCACACATATTAAGAAAAATAAAAGTAGAGGAAAGAGAGTAAGAAAGTTCTAAATTTATCATTAGTAGCCCCACAAGATTACATAAAGTGACGAGTACTTTTATTATGGACTCCACAAAATGACTTGGTTACCCTTCACTTTATGTACTTTATCTCATCCTTTTGGGGACAAAAAAATTGTAACTTTAGTCATCCTTTTGGAGACGGAGGAAGTAACGAATTAACGAGTTTATCATTATGCTTTATTCACAAGAATAAATAAACTTTCATCCAAGATTTCGTAATGTTGTTTCAATCTATTTCGTCCATATATCTCAAAATCAAAATATAACAACCCGGGTCAAATTCCAAGTCTGGAAGAAATCTTGGATCAAAACCCAAGTCCAAATTGAATCAAATTCATCCAAACAAGACCTTAAATCACTAACATAATAGTATCTTCTTAGGTCATCTTAATCCACCACAAGCTCATCCAAAAGGTCATGATGGTTGACGGAAGGTACTATTGTTAGTAACTTAATTCCTTATATATAAATATATGTTTCTCATATCTTTCAATGTGGGACTGGGGTGTTACAAACTCCTCCACTTAAATTTCTGAAGTCCTCGTCAAAACCGATCACACACGATCAACAAATTTTTGCCTCTAACCATTGTGGGATAATATTGGCTAGTTTCGTATCCCCACTTCCGAACCTCTCTATTGTGAGATAATACCACCAGCCTTCCTGTCCCCACTTCTAACAACTCGATCGGATGACCTAACCCGAACTTTCTAGAGTCAGCTCTGATACCATCTGAAACATCGTAGGTCAAATCCAAAATCCAAAATCCAAATCGAATCAAATTCATCCAAACAAAGCCTTAAACCACTAACCCAATAGTATCTTCTTAGGTCATCTTAGCCAACAGGCTAACCCGAAAGGTCAGGACTGAAAGTATTATTGTTAGTAACTTAATTCCTTGTATACAGATAAATTTTTCTCATATCTTTCGATGTGGGACTAGGGTGTTGCACAAAATTTTACATAAAATGGGTAAACTCAAATTTATAAAATTATTTCATTCTAAAATTTAACATGAAGACATGACAAATTTATGTGACACTATGGTGTAGTTCAGTACAAGGATATTCGGGTTGAGGGTGCCACCTATAAATAATTTTGCACTAGATGAAGGTTTTAAAAAGCCTGTAAATCAGGGATAGTTCCAGAAGTTCATTTTCTTATTACTCTGTATGCACATAAAACAATGTCTAGTGATTGGTTCTGCCATCCTAATAGAGATCATTAATATTCTCTTTGTGAAACCAGAGATCATATGAACTTCAGAAAGAACCTTGACTTTCTAAATGTACAAAGTCAATGGAAACTGAATATGTACAGCAAAACGAGTCAAAAGTGGGGAATAACTCTAACAAGAGAAGACATCTATTAGATCTAAAGTCCATATCCGCTTAACAAAGGACCATAACTGAATAAAATAAAGTAAGTTAATCAAAGATAATTAAACTCTTGATCCGTGAGCTTTCCTAAATACACCATCATTAGGAATATTATAAATCCTAATACACTTAATAACGTAAGAATATTTCATGTAATATAGTCTATAAAATATGCACTCCTACACTCACTTTATTTGGATGATACATGTATAGTGGAAATATATACATAATTTTATGTTGTATGTTAGATATTAATTTTGGAAAAAGGACTACAGCTTAGACAATATATAATACATTATTAGATATACAATCACATAAAATAGTAAAATACATATAATGCTATTGCTTTAAATAAATAATTTAATTACTATATTGTATTTTTGCATATAACTTTAGTGTTACTAGAATAACATTAGTTTAAATGTCTCATATTTATCTTAAGAAGAATGTTAGCCAGCCATGTTGATTTAAACAAATCGCTGATAGCTTTAACCTACTGCCACCTCAAATTTGGTCTACTAGTTCCTTGTCTTTGGCAAACGCAATTTCCGGTACGAAACCTATAACAAGCCCACATTCATTATGGAGCAATGGAATAGGATCCTTGGAATGAAATTGTCATCTGTGCAAACATCTAGGAACTGAAAGCTTCTTTAATATATCAATACAACATGTAGGTTAAACAACACACTACAAGCATAAATCAGTATCAACTATCAAGACATAGGAACGCAACAGCAACCAGTAACCCAGTCATTAATAGAGTATATACATCTGAGCTGAAGTGCATGGAACAAGAAAATCATTACCAAGGTGAATATAGTGTGGCTCCGGCTACTAAGTAGATTGAAGTTGTTAGAACCAACATGCCTATGCGCTGCAACGATGTAAAAACAGTAGAAGATGAGAGGTCAGAGCTTAGAGCACCAATGGTTTTAAAAACAACAGAAGCAGAAACAAAATACTGAGAAATGAAGCGAGTTAAAAACACACAATATCACTTTGGAGAAGACACTAAATAGAGTATATGCAGTGAAAATGCATCTGAAATAAGGATAACATGTTTCTCTCCTTGTGTTGATACGAATAAGACAATGTTTTTATTAGAAACGAAAATGTACAAGTATGTGTACCTTCCCCAGATGCTATCAGCGAAAGAGCATGGGCAGGGGATAGAACAACTTCCTCTTTAATTCCCTCGACATAAGTTCCCTGCCATGTTAAAGGTTATATTACATGCATATAAGAAAAAATTAAGTATTTGGAAACTCTGATTTACTTTTCCCTTAAAACAGTTTGTCTAGTATTGTGGCCATAGTTTTTAACTATATATATCCTGGTTGAATATAAAAGTTTCAAAACATTCACCAGAAAGGAGAGGAAAGGGCAACTGCCACTCTGAAATAGCAGGATGCGTATAAATAGTGATGCCAACTCCTTCTGTTGGGAGTTAAGAGCAAATGGAGACTATGAAGGACTACAAGAACACCAACCTGTTGGAATATATTTGCAGAGCACAAAATCAGGGTGTATACCCTTAATGATGAACTAAGAACACTTAAACCTGCCTCAACAGAAGAGGCAGAAAGAACAAAATATCCAGAGACAAGGGGAAATATAATGCTGAGTCACCAAGATGGAGATAGAATTATTCAACTGTAGTGACACCATACTCCCACAGATGACCACAAAGGGACCTATTGCTACTACTGAGAGAGAGTGAGATGAAGAGAGCAATTGCAAACGCTGAACAACTTTTGAGAAGTTGTTCATTAGTTTACTATTAACTCTTCTTAGTTTTAAAAATCATGACATAACCCCATAAAGAAAATATATTTTGGATGGCAGTTGCCACATGGCCTAATGTGGACAATTTAAAGAAAAAGGGAACAGGAGATTCTCTAAGGGGTTGATCTGCAGTTCTGCACTCAACAAGATGTGAAATGTGTTGTTAGCTGTGAAATATGTGTTGTTCTTTTGGTTTAATGAGGTGGTTGTAGGTTAGACTTCCTTAGCCACTGTATTCATAGTTTTATCTAGTTTGCTGAAGCCTCACGTGTGTAATTGCCTTTAAATAATGTTTTGGGAGAAGAGGCAGTTTTGTTTGCTTCTTTTTCTATTAGCCTGGTTCCTTCACAATTTTAGCTGTGCTGTTAAGCTCTTGCCAGCGCCAGGTACTGGTGATGCCATTTTGTAACTTATTAGTAGGCAACTTGTTTTAGTGTATACTTCTAATTTTTTTAGCACGCCTGCACCTGCATGTTTAATCCCTTTAGCCCTTTTCTAATATGCATTAGCTTATCAGAATAAAAAAGGGGGAAAAGGATTAGAAACAAGAAATTGACTTGGTATACAATCACTCAATAATACTCCAGTGGTATTTGGAATTTGGAGAGGGACTGCATTAGTTTGCATGCGAGTATGTTTGTGAATATGCACGCAAAATAAAGAGGCAAGACTTGATATGAAGAGGAGAAGAGCTGGAAATAGAGTGAGAAACATGATAAAATAACATCTTTGGGAGCGTAATTATACTTGGCTTTTGTTTACTCCATTGTATAGAAGGACAGGCCTTCAATTTGTAATGCATAGGCTTTTTGTTCCCCTATGCTACCTTGTATGTGTGGAGTGTGCACAGGTTCAACCCCTTTTTGGTGCTTTTATGATACTTATTGCTTATCAAAAAATAAATTAATAAACAACATTTTTGCCAAATAGATTGCAAAGGACAAGGGCCCGTTGTCCATGAAAATTGCTTCTTGGGGATGGAAACCCCATCTCCAATTTAACTGGAAGCAATATAATTTTTCTTCAAAAAAGAACAAGAAAATAAAAGGTACAAATCAATTTTCAAAGAAGCTGAACACCGACTGGAGATCATTCTATAGCGGTCATTTTAAAGGTCATCTAAAGAGAGTGATCCATGACTAGAGCATTATTTCATAATTTTATATGAAGTCCATAACTAAAAGCATTATCGAGACTAGAGCACAGAATGCAGCAATTACACCAATTTTTCAAACTCAATCTGGGGGGTAAAACAAGTTGTTTCAATCTCAGGCGCCATATCCAAGCAACGGTAAACAAAAGAAAAATAATATCCATGTATTTGTTAACTTTGTATTTTGAGTGATGAAAAGAAGTGGAAAAGTAATCAGTGCTCATGACATTAAACTACTCAGAGTCACCATACGAACCTGAGCATCCTCTCTAATTCTTAGATTTTGCCCGGTTGGATCAAGCAAATCATTGATGACCTAAAAATAAGAAAGAAATAAAGAAAGAAAGCAAAATCAAGATATAAGAACATTGGATAAATAACATTGTGGTGAATAATTTATTTATGATCAGATTTTGGAAAGAAAAGAAATGTGTGCTTTATACAAGTTAAGATGAAGAGGTTAAAGCACCAGGAGGCAACAAATGCAAGCCCATATAATAACTGAAAAAATCCTTTATTCTCCCCCTTTCACTTACTTGAGAAATGGGTGTAGGAGAAGGCAAATAGAATAAGGAACAACTGCAGGAGCTTTTAACCAGACAACACAACCAGAAACCTGGGATGCTGGCTCAGTAATTATTCACATCCAACCCAACCCATCTCAATCATGACATTGTCAATAAAAACTAATGGCGATACAATCTAAGGACTATTTATACAGCCTTGTTCATGTTCCAAAATGATTGAGTAAGAGTAATAATAAATAAAGTATAAGTCCTTGTTCATCCTGTCCTCATCCATTCATAACCCTTAAATCAACATTCAATAGAGCAAAATAAGGAGATTCTAACAAAACACACATACACATGCATTCTAATAATCCTCTTCAAGTACAAATTTGTCTTGCACATACATGAAGATTCAAAAAGAAAATTTAATGATCATGTTCACTCAGGAAAGGAAAAATAAGGCATAAAAGTCCACTGACCTCATTGTATATTTCTAAATACGAAACACGAAGAAGAAATTCCCGCCCAGGTGTCTGAAAAAATCACATTGATCAGTGAAAGAAATATTTGGAGCAATACCAAGTGAATAATTAATACTTCTTTCCTGCAAGAATTCATCAAACAATCCCGGCAGGCCTTGAAAGACAGCCAAACAAGAAACTGAAAAAGTAAGTATATACGTGTGTGCAAGTGCATAAGTGTGAGATATACATAGAGAGAGATATAGAGAACAATTACCTCTTGTATGATGCCAAACACATCCTTCACCGCCAAAGGAATGATACCAGGTGACTTTTGTTCCCCCTAAATACAACACAGAATCTTTCATTCATAATTGCAGTCTGCAGGGCTGATAGCAAGTCAAACATAAAAATCTTAAGTAGAACAGGCACATAGCCTTCAAGCTTTAAAGCCCACTAGTACTAAATTTACTAGCAACATAACTATAAGCTCTGCCCACCAACACATTTAACACAAACTTATACAAGTACATGCTCACAAAGAAATATCATCTACGAAGACGATAACAATAAAAATAATTAATAGTTAAAAGATTAAACAAATAATAATAATACAACCTCCGTCCTCAAAAATATGTCTACAGTACACTTTTCACGCATATTAAGAAAATTAAAATAGAAGATTGAATATAAAATAAGTTTCAAGTCTGACCATAGTAGACCCCGCGTAAGTACAATAACAAATGCGGACCACACTTTTGACGGAAACGTAATCTTTATAACACATTTAATATTAACTAATGTACTTTAAGACATCCTTAGGTGGAAAAAAATTGGTGTACTTTTAGACATTCTTTTGGGGCTAGAGGTTGTAATAAAATAAAGCAAAATATAAAACAAATTAAAATAAACAATAACCACAAGGAAATTTGAATGAGGTACAGAAATAATGTACCACTTGCCCATCTTACATGCAAGTCCTGGCACCCAAAAGAACAAACGCGTGTGAAAAATTGTATCTACTCTTTCAAGGCTATAATCCCCCCAAAAAAAAAAAAAAGAAGAAACTTTCAGTTGACATTACTTGAGAAAATCATTCATAGTGATGAAGTAACTGCAAGGTGGTGATTTAACACTACCTACCAGATTTAGATATCCCCGACTGGATTTAAGCTATCAGATTTTTCAGTTTTTCTCTACGAGTAAGAGATTATATTAAAAATACCAAGAAACAGGGGCTCAACCAGGTAAATGGCATATGCAAACTAAAGCCACAGGATATTGGAAAACTAAAGCCACGTGATATTGGAAAACTACGCCCCCCTACCCCTCAGTCTCAGACAAAAACATCTACAGGACTCACCCCAATACACTATAAAAAGAACAAGCAAGAGAACCACAGGGAAAGGGAAAAAAAGTGTACTCCAATCATATATACCAGGATTAAATATTTTAGTCAAAAGGTCAAGATTGAATCATTTAAGTTGGGCCTAGAGGAGCATCTAACTCCCCATCCAAGACCCTCAATTCAACCACATCTGCTTATTAGAGAATATAACTATAATTAGTTAATTTTAGATAATTGTAATTTTAGCTTATTGTTATATTAGGACTAGGATAGAGTAGACTTTGAATTATGAGATAATTATTCAAGTATTTGTATTACTTAGAGAGTTGAGAAGTCATATATATATTAGGATGATGTACTATTATTTTATGGACAATAATATAATATCATTTACTAATTTAATTTGAAAATTGTTCATGTTCTCCATTCTTCAAGGCGTTATTATTTCACTGGTTTTACAGCCGCACGACTATTTTCACAAGTTCAAGCTCCGATTACCTCCGTTTCGCTTGAGGAGGCGTATTAGAAAATACAACTATAATTAGTTAATTTTAGATCATTGTAATTTTATCTTATTGTTACAGTAGGATTAGGATAGAGTAAACTTTGAATTATGAGATAATAATTCAAGTATTTGTATTACTTGAGAACTCTCCAAACTCATATATATATATATATATATATATATATATATATATGGGACCGATCCATAGCTAACGTTGTAAAAAAAAATTAGCCTTACAACACACTGTGACCCTCCATCTTAAGATCGAACGGTTTAATAGAGTTCCCGTTCGTAGTTTACTTTCCAATATTCCATAATTTAATATTGTGAACGGGACAGATGACCAAAATACCCCTTTATAAAAGTCTTCGTCTGCAGTTTTAAACTGCGGATGCTAAGTATGGTTGGTCAATTGGGAAACGACGTCGTATTGTTAGCCTAAGTAAAAAAAATCAGTTTTTTAGGCTCCACAATATTAAACTGCGGAGCGTGATTTTTTTTTCTTCTTTTATTCCTTAATTTCCTTCTCCATTCTCTCTCCTCCCCTTACTCTTATCATTCACCCCCATCCTATCAGTTCTAAGCTCCTAAATTTGATACACAAACAATAGTAAGCTTGAGTTGCGTACCACCACCTCCGTTTGTCTCTTAAACTCCGGCTATTCCGATCACGAAATCGCAGTCACTTATCAGATGCGACCCAAATCTCTCTTACAATTCCTTCGATCTATCATTTCAGTTTCTTTCACTACGCTGATTTACCTTTTATAATATCAAATCCCCAATTTCAAATTCCTGTAAATTTTACAACAAGAAAGACAAAAACTTTAAACATGAATTCGAATTATGGAAGATCTAATAAATTTGGTTTCGATTTTGATCTGGGTCTCGACTCAAACAATTATCAATCTCACAGTGATCAAAAGAACAAAACAACAACCCTTTCCTATTCATCTACTACATTTTCAATGCCTAATTCAACCCCATCTTGGCAACCCAACAAACCCTCCTGGACTCATCAACCTGTCACCCTGAGTCAATCAACTCGACCCGGCCCATTGAATGGCCCCATCTCCATGGTCGGAGACATTATGGGCAAGAGTTGGACTTTATCAGCTCCGTCTGGTAATGCCTCCTCGGGCAATAATAATATTGGGATTGTCAATAAGAACCTAATTTGTTTGGTGATCTTCTTGGCCCAGCATTAGGGCAAAATAAGAGTAACATCAATGTTCCTTTAAAGAATGTCGCGCCTGCATCGAACAAGAGTGCGTATTCAATGGGGTGTGTGGCAGATTCGATGTCGAAAACTGGTAATTATGTGAAAAGCAGTTGTAGTTATGGTTCTTCTGGTGTGTACAATAGTAATAATAATGTTAATGTGAGTAACAATAAGAACTCGAATCTTGGCGGTCCGTCAATGCTAAGTTCTGGTGGAAGTGGTCTTTGAGGTGGGATGAAGACTAAGAAGGATCCATTTGGTTCTTTGGTTGATTTTGGGTTGAAGCCTACTATTGGTATGAATATAGGGAGTAAAGGAAATAATACTATAAAGACCGATCCAAGGGATGATGGGTTTGGTGAGTTTCAAATAGCTTCTAACTCGGGTGCATCGACACTTTCATCCTGATGTCATAAAGTGGTTGTCTTGGGTTGTGAATGATAAGAGTAAGGGGAGAAGAGAGAATGGAGAAGAAAATTAAGGAATGAAAGAAGAAAAAAAATCAGAAAACTAAAAAAAATGAATTTGGCCAATAATACGACGTCGTTTCCCAATTGGCCAGCCATTCTTGGCGTTCGCAGTTTAATACTGCAGACACTAAAAGTGTTCGGAAAGAAAAAGTCATTAGCAACTTACATGCATTGTATGAGTCTTCCCGCTGCTAGTTACACCATATGCAAATACTGTGCCTGCATAAAAACAAGACCAATGAAAGGAGTTCTACAAGACGTGCAATAGAATAGACTAATGCTGCAAAATATACATCATACATTACAGCCTCAATTAGAATTTGATTTCAAGGGGTGCACATCATAAACAACAACAAAGGCACGGCCATAAATAATTGTGGCAAGCAAAAAGAGTGAAAACATGTACAATTTTTTACATAAAAGGACAAACAAAGAATACGAAATATCATAACGATATTTGCAAATCTCTTCAGATAGGAACACTAATAATGTGTTATACAGTATGTAAATACTCCAATAACTTTATTGACCTCTTTCACTATTCTCTTTTTCTATAATTTTCTTAGGACGACAAATGAATCAATAGACAACCCAAAAAAATTTAGCGCTTTAATGATTTAAGATAATCAGACAATCAACATAAAAGGTTTCACAATTAGAGAAAATGAACCTACAGGAAACAAACTCTACAACTAGCACAAGCTACCAACCAAATCGAGTGGAATAGATTTTTTTTGTTCAGAACCATATAAGAAATTAATATTACAGGTTATACAACTAAACAAAATGAATGACCTACATGATAGTAGTATAGTTATCAATATTTTTGGAAAACAAACTTTAGAATTAGAACAGGTTAACAGCTAAACATATTTTTTCTACTAGAATAAGAAAAGCAGCATAGCAAGCAACGATCCAAGGAATGGAGAAAAAGAGGTACAAGAAGATTTCCAACACCAAGAGTTCTTTCCATCAACTTTCTGCATTTCTATTTCCATTACGCAAAAAGAATAAAAAAAATAAAAATAGAGAGAGAGAAGGGGGCAAGAATTCTTCAAAATTGAAAACCACTAACAGCTTTACAATTATAGCCAGTTATAGAATCCTATTAAAATAACTTCAAAAACATATGTAATTGCTAGTAAGGAAAAGCAATTACCATTAATTCCTTCCATGGATCCGCTTACAACATGTTGAGCTGCTATATCATACACATGGCGAGTAGTTGTTGCTGGACCAAACACTTTGTCTACAAAAAAAAAAAGAAAATATGCAATTGCATGAGAAATTAAGGAACTGAGTGCAAAATGAGCAAACAGAAATTTATAATACCATAAACCTAAAGGAAATAAAAATTGAATCCTAACAAAGCTAACTATTCCCAAAAAAAATATTTAACTAGAAGTACACGCACTATGTTCGAAAACTATAGAGAGAAAATAAAGGAAGAGAAAGTTTAAGTGAGAAGGAAATATAAGAGAATAGAAGAAAAGGGGGTTGTTTTCATTCTTTATGATTGAGTTTAGAGGAGAACAGATCAATGAATTCTCTTCTCGTTTGGAAGATGCAGGCATTAGAAACAAAAGAAGTTCTCAACATATAAATTTCAATTTATTTGAAACAAACAAGAGATCTTATAATTTTATGGGAAAAGCTGAATTATCAAGAAACTTTATAATATAAACTTTCTCTTCCAATTCTTTCCAGTTATAACAAAATTTTGGAGAAAAAGTGGGAGACACTTTCTTTCCATTTCTCTTCTTTTCTCTACCCATCCAACTCCCAAAGGAGAGAAAATGTCATCACTTCTTCCAAAAAAAAATTATTTACCCGTACTTTGTTTCATCTAGACAGAATTGAAGAGTTCTTGGAAGCCCAAGAAGGCTAGTTTATTCAGAAGGACTTGTTAATAAGTTAATAAGTCAAGAAAGTAACTAAGTAAGCAATGAGTCTGTCTTCAAAGAATTTTAATTTTTAGAAGATAGAAATCCATAAAACAAACTAAATGTTTTAACTCTTGACTAGTTTGCTTATAAATCTATGTTTGCACTGCTTGAAGTTTCACAAGAGTTATCATTTTAGTAGTATGCCTTCAAAGAAATTTTAATAGTAATACCCTAATCGGCTAATCCCATATTAGAACATGTGAGTTGGATTAGTGTGTGTTTATAAGGTTTAACTCTACTACCAATGATACCAACAGTCATGACCATTTGTTTGGGCTTGTGTTGGGCAAAGATGACCCAAGTCAAGTGGATTCTCTTAGGACAATGAATTAAGACTTGATTTGACTTGGACTCAGGTTTCAACTTGGGTCTTTACAAATGTTTCAGAAGAGAGAGGAAATCAAAAAAACTAAATAAAGGTTCAGCTCCTAACTATTTGTTTAAAAATATATAGTTGCACTACTTGAAGATTTACTACTTAACTACCACGAGTGTCAATAACTTGACACGGTTTTTGGGTGGGCATGTGGCCAAGATGATGCTCTTGGACAGCAGATTGAACCTAAGCCTAGACTCAGAATTTGAACGGGTCACTATAAAAGGTATCAGAGCCAAGTTAGTACTACAATCATGTGATACTCTACTTGCTAGTACCCATGAGAGGACATGTAACGCAGAAGCATGTTGGAGATCACATCGGAAGGTGAACAAGATAGGGAACTAACTGAGTCCTACATTTGAAAGGTGTTGGGCCGAAATCCATGTGGACCTAACGAGGACATCAATTATCTAAGTGGAGAAATTGTAATATCTGAAACCCACATCAGAACATTTGAGAAAGACTAAACGATACATAAGATCTCAACTCTACCACTAAAATTACCAATAACTTACCATGACTATTGGGTGGGCGTACGGTGGGCTAAGATGACACAAGGTGCTCTTCAGAAAGTAGAGCCGAAATCTAATTGTTTATATGAAAATATATATTTTTTTAATTTTACCATTTTCGTTTTTCAGGTATTTCCCAAAATATCATTATGTTTTCAGTTAATATTTCTATCGAGTAAAATTCTTGAAACTTGGAAACTAGAAGAGTTGATATTGTTTTACTCAGCTGTGAGTTTACAAACCCTTTTACATCTCCAATAAAAAATATTAAAAAAATATCCTCAACAAATCAAAAGGGAATTGTACAAGTTCTTCATCTCAGAATGAACAAATAGAAAAGGAGAGGTGGAACACACGAAAAAATCAATCAACAATCTCTAGGTTCAGTGCTATGAAATTTAAAAGTTTAAGTTCTAAATTAAATAGAAAGAGTAACTTTGGAAATTTTTATTTATCAATTCGTATAATATTTTAATTCTATGCAACTAAGCTTAAATTGAACTTCATTAGCAGCATGTATATGATGTGGGTATGACACTGTAAGTTAGCTATGGCAATTGTACAAATTAAATACTTGAAAAGTTTGAGTTTTGATTAAGGATCATTGAAGTCAAAGAATAGACATTGACAAAAGGAATGTTTCAAAGAAAAACAAAATATTATTACAACCAACATTTGTAAGCAATTCATTTTGGCAAATTTTAAAGAAAACAATCAAAAATCTGGAGAATCATTGATATGATATCTAAAAAGGTTAACAGGAAACATAGTTCAAATCCTGTCCTACTAAGATACCCAAAAATAGAGGTCCAGTACGTATACTATTTCAATTCATTGGCAGCATGTATATGTTGTGTGTATGACACACAATGTAAGTTAGCTATGAATTTCACAAGTTCGTTCAACGCACAAATCACTAAAAAGTTTGAATTTTGATGAAGTACTTTTGAGGTTAAAGAACAGACATTGACAAACAGAATGTTCCTTCTACAAAAAAAACAGAAGATAATTGTAACCCATTCTTTTTAGCCACATTTTAAGCAAACAAATTTACTCAAAACAATTTATAAAATAAAATAAAAAGGTAAATCAAAACAACTAACCAAATCCGTAAGCAACGGCCGAATTGTACTCATTCCGGACCGTAAAGTCACCATCAGCAAACCAAGCAATTTCGTCCCCTTTACCAATTTCTCTACCACTGTAACAAGCTCACCTACTGTCACCAACAGCTCAAAAACAGACCCATAGACAGAAACATAAAACCGCCGTACCTGAGAGGACGAAACCTGACTGTGACAGTCACATTCTCTTTAGCTCTACTCGAATCGGGCCGGTCAAACACCGGCGTTGAAGGAATCACCGAGGTCAACGGATAAACCACCGGGGGCTTCGACGAAGACCTGGACGAAGACGAGGCAGGAGTAGAAGGCCGAGCTCCGGAGGGCTTGGACGGCGGCGGTGGGGCCGGCGACTTCCTTGACCGGAACGGCGACATGGAAGATCTCAGCCGGGAAGCGGAAGACATTGGAGGGAGATTTTGGAGTGGAGAATTGTAAAGAGAGAAAATAGGTCAGGTGAGTTTCACATGCCGGCACACAATTTTGCCGCCTTTGGTTCCTCCAAAATGAGCTTTTGGTTTTTCATTGGTTCTTAGTTCTTTGAATTTGTCCCAAAATATTTGGTCTTTTTTGTTTAGGGAAATGTCGAAAATAGCCTTGGCAAGGACAAAGTGCTGTTAGAATTGGACCAGTTAGACTGTTAGAGAAACGGATGGGGGCCATGGCCCATGGGGCCGATGGGCTTTGACTTGTGAGCGTGGATATTTTGGTCATAATATTTTTATTGCTTTACGACTGTCGATTAGTCTATTTATTATACACAAGAGTTACAAAATTTATTACCCTCCATTTCAATTATTGGAGTAATATTTTATTGACTATAATGATAGTTTTAAAAAGACAAATTTCTCATAATAATTACATTAAAAAATAATTAAAATTCATAATTTCCATTAATAAACATAATTAAATGTCAAAATTCTCATTAATGAAATCTTAAAGCTATGTAAGGAGTTGTGTGTTTACTTCTAAATGGGTCCATTATTCAGATCGTTTGTTTAATTATTTTCAAATTATGAATGCATCTAAAGGGAAAAGGGTCAAAAAAAACCGATGTTTATTTCGATAATAAAACACTGCAGCTTAAACTAATTTTTTTCCAAAAATACCCTTAACGTTACATTTTTTGGTCGACTTTGTGCCCTGCTAATTAACGAATCTACAAACGGTGTTAAAATTTGATGACGACGCAGAGCTTAATTATAAAATATATTTTAAATAAAACAATATATATCATTTAATCAAAACAAAAATGCTAAAATTCAAAATAAAAAAAAAGCATAACATATTTACAAAAAAATTAAAAAGATTTGTTTAAAAAAAACATAATTTTTAAAAAGATAGAATTTTTAAAAAACAAACTTTTTAAAAAAAGCGAAACTTTTTAAAAGCGCTTTTTTTAAAAAAAATAGAATTTTTAAAAATAGCTTTTAAAAAAACATAATTTTTAAAACAATTTTTTAAAAAAATATAATTTTAAAAAATAGATTTTTTAAAAACAAACTCTTTAAAAAATGAAAGCAGATTTTTTAAAAAAAATAGAATTTGCTTAAAAACAACCTTTTTTAGAAAACGAAAAAGATTTTTTAAAAAATAGATTTTTTTAAAACAAACTTTAAAAAAACGAAACTTTTTAAAAAAGCTTTTTTAAAAAAAATAGAATTTTTAATAACAACTTTTTCAAAAAAACAGAATTTTTAAAAACAAATTATTTTTAAAAAACAGATTTTTTAAAACAGATTTTTTAAAAAATAGAATTTTTAAAATAAACTTTTAAAAAAAAAGCGTAACTTTTTAAAACAGATTTTTAAAAAAATTAGAATTTTTAAAAACATATTTTTTTAAAAAAGGAACTCTTTAAAAATAGTTTTTTTAAAAAAAATGTAATTTTAGTATAATAGAATTTTTTTAAAAAAGAATGTTAGTATTTTAGTATTTTTTAATTTGATTTTTTTAGTATTTTAGTATTTTTTAATTAGTATTTTAGTACTAAAATACTAATTAAAAAATAATACTAAAATACTAATTAAAAAATAATACTAAAATACTAAAAATTCTATTTTTTTAAAAAAATTGTTTTTAAAAATTCTATTTTTTAAAAAAATCGCTTTTAAAATGTTCCGCTTTTTTTTAAAGTTTGTTTTAAAAAAAATTTTGCTTTTGTTTTTAAAAAAGGTTGTTTTAAGCAAATTCTATTTTTAAAAAAAATTTGCTTTCATTTTTTTAAAAAGTTTGTTTTTAAAAAATTCAATTTTTAAAAATTACATTTTTTTTTAAAAGCTATTTTAAAAATTCTATATTTTTTTTAAAAAATGCTTTTAAAAAGTTCCGCTTTTTTTAAAAGTTTGTTTTAAAAAATTCTATTTTTTAAAAATTATGTTTTTTTAAACAAATCTGCTTTTAAAAAAATTGTAAATATGTTATGCTTTTTTTTATTTTGAATTTTTGCATTTTTTGTTTTGATTAAATGATATATATTGTTTTATTTAAAATATATTTTATAATTAAGCCTGCCACGTCATCAGATTTTAACACCGTTTGTATTCTGTTAACTACCGGGGCACAAGTCAATTCAAAAATGTAACGTTAAGGGTACTTTTAGAAAAAAAATTAGTTTAGGGTGCAAGTGGGACATCGGGGTAAACATCAAGGGCTTTTTTGACCCTTTTCCCATGCATCTAAATGTGTATGAACGATTCATCTAAAGATTGTGACTAAATAAGTAAAAAGTAGTTGTGAAACCCCAGATTTTATGAATAAAGAATTAATTTTCTCGAAATAATTTTTTTATATTATGGTGTGAATTTGAGATAATGTTATAGTTGTGGGTAATATTTATAAATTTTGCAAAGTATGCAAGTTGTCATATTATATTCGATTGGTTCTGGGAATATTCGCTTTTAAACGAAAATATTCGTATACGACGGTAGACAATCATCAGTGGACCCCTACAAACTAATTATTATTCGGATTGAGAAAACGACAAAAATATTTTATTGAAAATAACGGCGGAAGTTTTATCGTTGATCTTCGTTGAACTACTCAAGAGTAAAAAATACGATGTCTACGCGTTGTTGCGTAGTAGCATACCAGATTGATTATTGATATTTATGTGAGAAGTGACTCGGTTTTGTTCAATTATTGCTACAATAGTTGTTGCATAGTATCTCACATTATTTGATTCTATTATTGTTGATTTAGAAGTTTTGTTTTATTCACGTAATAAAATAGAAACATCTTTTATATAAAATGTAATACTTTATTAAAGTTATTCTATAAATAAAATATATTATATTCTATTATGCATAGTGTTTTGCATAGTAAAATCTTTTATATAAAAATGTAATACTTTATTAAAGTTATTCTATAAATAGAATATATTATATTTTATTATGCATAGTATTTGCATAAGACCAGATAGTGTTTGCATAGTAAAAATCTTTTTATATAAATAGAATATATTATATTTTATTTAAAAGATTTTTCTTTAAATATGGACCGTCGATTAAAGTAAATCAATGCTGACCGTTCATGAATTAGTTAGTATGCATTCCATTTTCCTATAAATAAAACTCATTCCTTCATTATTTTCTTACACGAATTCACCTAACTCTGAGAGAAAACTATAGAGATGTACTATAGAGATAGAAGAAAAGTTTTCTCGCTACTTCACTACTCTTATATCAAGTATTATTTTACTTCGTAAGGGATATTATTTGTTGTACCGTAAGGGATATTATTCTTTGTATTCAAGAAGAGAACTTCATTATTCCATTTCTTTATTTGCTCATTGAATAACTCAGATATCACGCCAGCTACCCTATACTTGGTGACATTCTTCTATTATTTTGTCTTTATTATTCGCCGGAATATCCATGCATGCTAAGTATACGTCGGACTGGTTCCATTTTTATTATTCCGCCTTTATTATTCTCGTTTAATATTCATGCATCTATATACTGTGGGACTGGTTCCATCCTTTATTATTTCGCATTTATTATTCTGTTGGAACATCCTGTCGGTGTGAATTTCACCTGACCTGGTTCCGTTATTATTATTCTGTTGGAATAACCGTCTATGCGAATTACCGCATGCATGATGATATCTTTTGTTATTCCATTCGGTATTATACTCAGTTGATTAAAATTTTGATTTCTATACTCCATGAAATTAGTGGAATATCCTTGATATTTGCGCTTCATCCAGTATTTTTCATGGAAATATTCTTCTAAGCATTCTTGAATTTTACTCTACAAAGCAGTATCATGTTGATAATTTGGACGTTATTGGTTCCTGGACAAATTAATTCTTGAACTTGTTTAATTGAATTCTTATATCATTGTCATCATCCTCATGTTTATGTTATGTTGAAAGTCATCATGGCTCTGTAGTGCATAGATGGACTTGGTATGATTATGACCAAGGATTATTCGGTATAATCATGGCCGTAATGTTACAAATGATGTGAAAATTAAAAGTCCTCATTGGCCGTGTAGTGCATTGATGGACGCTTTTTGTATGATTATGGCTATGGATTCTCTTGACCAAGGGAGCAAAGATGAATTATTTTATGGCATGATCGGACCGAGTTGATGAAAACATGATTATCTTTGGCCCGTAGTGCATGGATAATTTGTGGTCGTGATACTAAAGAATATCCTTAGCCTGTAGTGCAGGGGTGATTTAATGATGTGAATTATTTATTGAGCTGAGTCTCAGCGATAAAAGTGATGAAAAACTTTTTAAATCATAAAAGATAGTAGATTCTATTCTCTACTTGACTCTTTTAATGGATTGCTTGTTCATTGCAGCTTAAACTTGATGTCTATTGTATTTTATCGCTTTAACATTGTTGGAGGCTAATGATAATTTATTCGCATTATCTTAGTCATAATATTTATTACGGGGCTAGTTGAGCTCACCCTTTTTCTTTCACCGTTCTCTTCGAAAATGAGAATATAAATTTGGGACGAGTCGGGGAACTGGAGTGATGGTCCGAGGATAAGATTAGTAGTCCTCACTATTTTGTGAAATAGTGTGATAATAATTGTAATGAGGACTCCTTTTAAGTTTGTATAATCTCTAGTAGACAATAATTGTATTCAAACTCACAGCTTTATGTTTTGTCGATTGTATACTACATACAGTGTATTATTAGTAAGTTGTATTTGAATATTGTACCATGTATCTAAATACCCAAGATGGGTGATGTATACCTAATTTTGGGGCGCCACAAGTAGTATCGAATGATATTTTTACTTCGTACTCTCACATGCCATTAAAATTTACATTTAATGTCTATCTTGTTTGCTATTATAAACAAATTTTGGTATGCACAAATTATTTTTTATTTTCCCTTGACAAATTTGTCAATAACTAATTTAATGAATGTTGTTGTAATCTTTTGTTATTTTATATACAATAAAATATTATTAATCTTTTTTTAGTGTTTTATTCCTAACAGTATATTACTAATAGTATACTCCATTAAATATTGTTTAAGGGGGGTGTATTCAATTAAGATTTTTAAAGACTTTTAAAGACTTTAAAAGTTTGGTTGTATTCAATCAAGACATTTAAAGAGTTTATAAAAGTTTAGTGGTATTCAATTATAACTTTTTTAATGTGTTTAAAAGTAAGGTGGTATTGAATTAAGATTTTTACAAAGTCTATAAAAGCATTTTGGTATTCAAAAAGTCATAGATTTTAAAGATTTATATCAAATGGTAGAGTTTGACAGACTTTAGAAGAAGAATTATAACTATCAATCCATATCCAAAGTCTTGCCTTATCTCTAAATATTTCTAAAGATTTCCAAATAAACACAAAGGTGGATAAAACTAGTTATTAATTGGACTTTATCTTTTATTGGGTTAAATTAGTTGTAAGACCCCAACTTTTTATAAATGAAATTGAATTTCCTCTGTTTATTATTTTGAAATAGTAATGGTTGATTTGATTAATGTGGTTAGTTATGGGTAAAATACGCAAATATTTTAAATAAACAAGTGGTTATAAAATATTCATTGTTGTCGGGGAATATTCGTTTGATCGTGGAATATTCTTCCGCTTCGGGAATATTCGCATTTACTTCTGTGGACTTGTGTGAGCCTCATAACGAAAAGCGATTGGATGAAGAAAATGACAAGTATAAATAACTAGCAGTAGTGGTTATTACGGTTAACATCATGTTGGAATACCCTATTGGTTAAAACACCGTAATGCAGCGTTGTTGCATTATAGCAGACAATCAGATTGCACCAATTATTGATTCTTACGTAAAAGGCACTACTCAATAATTGTTACGAAGAATTACTTATTCAATATTTGATTTTATTGATTCAATAATTGCTACGTTGATATTTTATATTATTGTTGTTTCAATAATTGTCACTACGGTATTTTTCATTATCAAACCAATAATTTATATTATTTTAATAATATTACTAGATAACATTATTGACAATGTCTAGAAAGTTCTGTCTAAGAAGAGGTTTGGTCACCTAATTGCGCGCCAGTAAGGAGAAATCCTTATTGGAAAGCTCCCTCTTTCTCGAGGAGCTACCGTTGTCATTATTGTGATTCTCAGTAATATTATTTGTGAATAATTAATTATTGATTTATATGATAAGAAAAATATTCATTTTATGTGGATATAGATGGAGAAAATTTTTAAAGTGACAATTGTTGAAAATTGATATTTTATCTTTTCTGATAAAATAATTCATTTAAATATATTATTATATTATAATAATATAATAATAGTGATATTTTTACAATGAATGTGGGATATATGAGTAAATGAGGAAGAGGAGTATTTTTGTTGCAATAAATACTAAAAACATGTTAAACATGTTGGTGGACCCAATTTTTAACTGAAATTTGATTATAGCTTGTAAAATCGTCCGTATGTGAATTTCGATCAATTTCTGTTTGGAATTTTAAAAAAACTTAAACTTACAAAGTTGTAGAGAATTGAATTTTCTATGGAAGAACATAAGATTCGAATTTTTCTGATAAAAGGGCTATTTATTATGAATTATTGAAGTTACAGAATAATTGATTTTTGAAGTTTTAATTATTATTTTTAATAAAAACGTTTTTTGCAATTGAGTGGGCCCCACAGGTGTTGTAAACATGTTGATTTCAGATGTCAAGAGGTGGGCGTGAAAATTTATATAAATATTTTAATATTTTATTCAATTTTCTATTTTGGTGTTCTAAGCATTTTCCTATAAATAGGGTGCTTAGGTTAGATTTGAAAATCACACCAGAATCTGAAGTTTTCTCTCTCTATAATATCGAAGCGTATTTTTGTGATGACCCCAAAATAGGTCCATTCCATCCAACCCATTCTCGAAGTCGCCAAATACATGGTACGTAAAAACAACTACAACTTTATTACAACAATTCGCGTGCAAAATACAACAACATAAATGTTTGTGAGTTTTGATACAAATATATACCAACCGTGACTCACATCCCAACCTTGGATAAGACGTCACAATGACACCTTACATAAAGGTATAGTCAAAACCTGCTTTTAGAAATTAGAATCTTTGGAAAGTGCTCAAGAAACCTTCGTATATGGGAGGCCATGCGCTCTAGGTTATGATAGATATCATATGGCCACGTAATTATCATTGGTCACCCTATAGACCCCAAAAAAAAAACAAGATTACTATCATATTCTTTCCAATGGTAAGTCTTCTCTTGACATATCATTATCTCCACTGTCTCTAATTGAGGATTATACTTCAAACAAACACCAAGATTATATAGGTAGTGCTCGTAGATATACTTAGTAAGTGGATGTGCACAACCCTGTCTTATGATGACACGAGGTTGTATGTCATTAGACATCTTGTATGATAGTGGCAAAACACCCTTCCAACGTTGGGTTCGCCTCACCCTATTTGATTCACTAAATATAACTACTAAATGATGTATACAACACCTTTCTATACTGCTTAGGGAGAACCTCCACAGCTAGAGACCACCGTTCTATTTCCCCGTTACCCTCGCTCGACCCAGCTACACTCTTATTTGCCTAAAAAGGAATTGTGAAGCAAAAGGGTGAGCACAACTAGCCCAGTAAAGGATATCATGACTAAAGAATATTAAATTATCAATAGCCTTCATCAGTAATAAATCAGAGATTTAAAACATATTTAAAGATTTTTCTTTAAATATGGTCCGTCAGATTAAAGTAAATCAATCTGGATCGTTCATGGATTAGTTACTATGCATTCCATTTTCCTATAAATAGAAGCTTATTCCTTCATTATTTTCTTACGAAATCACTGAACTCTAGAGAAAGAAACTATAGAGATAGACTATAGAGAGATAGAAGAAAAGTTTTCTGCTACTTCATTACTCTTATATCAAGTATTATTTTACGGTAAGGGATATTATTTGTTGTACCCGTAAGGGATATTATTCTTTTGTATTCAAGAAGAGACTTCATTATTCCATTTCTTTATTGTTCATTGGAATAACTCAGTATCATGCGTTTACCCTATACTTGGTGACATTCTTCTTCTATTACTCGTCTTTATTATTCTGCATTTAATATCCCGTCTGTCTTATATACCGGACTCGGTTCCATTTTTATTATTCTGTCTTTTTTATTATTCGCTTTAATATCCTGTTTGTGCTATACGCCGACTGATTCCATTTTTATTATTCCGTCTTTATTATTCGTCGGAATATCCTCAGCTCGTAAGCTATACTGTGGACACTGGTTCCATCATTTATTATTCGCATTTATTATTCTGCTGGAACATCCATCGCTTGTGTGAATTTTACGACTCGGTTCCGTTATTATTATTCTGTTGAATAACCGCCTCATGCGAATTACCGCATGCATGGTGATATCTTTTGTTATTCCATTCTATATTATACTCGATTGATTAAAATTTTGACTTCTATACTCCATGAAATTAGTGGAATATCCTTGATATTTGCGATTCATCCAAAGATTTTTCATGGAAATATTCTTCGAGCATTCTTGAATTTTACTCTACAAAGCAAAGATCATGTTGATAATTTGGACGTTATTGGTTCTGGACAAATTAATTCTTGAACTTGTTTAATTGAATTCTTATATCATTGTCATCATCCTCATGTTTATGTTATGTTGAAAGTCATCTCGTGGCCTCAGAGTGCATAGATGGACTTGGTATGATTATGACCAAGGATTATTCGGTATAATCAATGGTGAGTAATGTTACAAATGATGTGAAAATTAAAAGTCCTCATTGGCCTGTAGTGCATTGATGGATAGTTTTTGGTATGATTATGGCTATGGATTCTCTTGACCAAGGGAACAAAGATGAATTATTTTATGGCATGATTAGACTGGTTGATGAAAACACGATTATCTTTGGCCCGTGAGTGCATGAATAATTCGTGGTCGTGATACTAAAGAATATCATTGGCACAGAGTGCGGGATGATTTAATGATGTGGATTATTTATTGAGCTGAGTCTCAGCGATAAAAGTGATGAAAAACTTTTTAAATCATAAAAGATAGTAGATTCTATTATCTACTTGACTCTTTTAATGGATTGCTTGTTCCGCTGCAGTTAAACTTGATGTCTATTGTATTTTATCAGTTTATCATTGTTGGAGGCTAATGATAATTTATTTTGCATTATCTTAGTCATAATATTTCTTACTGGGCTAGTTGAGCTCACCCTTTCTTTCACTATTCTTTTCAGGAAATGAGAATATAGCTGGGACGAGTCGGGGAACGGAGTGATGGTCCAGAGGATAGCATTAATAGTTCTCACTATTTTGTGAAATAGTGTGATAATAATTGTAATGAGGACTCCTTTTGAGTTTGTATAATCTCTAGTAGACAATAATTGTATTCAAACTCACAGTTTATGTTTTGTCGTATTGTACACGACAGTTGTATTAGTAAGTTGTATTTGAATATTGTACCATGTATCTAGCGACCCAAGATGGGTGATGTATACCTAATTTTTGGGGCGTCACAGTTGGTTTTAAAGCTTAGGGATATGATCCCTGGCTGAGATGTGAGACAAGAACTAGGAGGGGAGAGACGGGGAATTCCTTCGCTAGTATGACCTACCTAAGTTTATTTTGTATTTAATTGGTCGGTCAAAGTATAGGGATAATATCTGATATGTTAATTAACCCTTGTTTTGTGGCAGTGTTTGAAAATGGCATCCGAGAATGTTGAGATTATCAATGGAGCACGAGAGACCGCCAGTCTCCACAGATCAATAATCGTGGATAATGTACAACCGGAGGACAATACTCCTCATGAAAATAATAACACCGATGAAAAAAGCATAACATATTTACATAATTTAATTAAAATAATAATATTCAAATTATTTTGTTAACTAATCAAAATAACTAATTAAATAAAATAAGTTGTATAACATATTTACATCATTTAATCAAAATACTAAAATTCAAAACATAACATATTTACATCAAATACTAATTAAAAAAATACAAAAATACTAATTAAAAAAATTAAATACTAAAATACTAAAAAAAATCAAATTACAAAATACTAAAATACAAAAATTCAAATTATTTTGTTAATTAATCAAAACAACAAAAATTCAAATTACATCATTAAAATATTAAAATCATAATACTAAATACTAATTGATATAAAATTTTTAAATTACTAAAATTATAATACTAAATAATATTTTTGCTATATATTATATTATTTAGTATAATATAATATACTAAATAATATAATACAATAAAATTATAATACTAAATAATATAATGTAGTTTACAAATATTATTTAATATTATGATTTTAGTAATTTAAAATAATATTTAGTATTATGATTTTAGTACTTTATAATTTTATATCAATTAAGAAGGGTACTACAGGAACTAGTTCAATGGGTAGTCGTTCTTGACTTGAACCACTGTTAACCACTCTTTTGTTTAATTAACGTGCTATGATATGAATTTGAAGGCGTCAACAGAAGTTCATGTCCTAAATAAGGGTTTTGTACTGACAGCGTAAGCTGTGTCAAAAATTATTATATTACTAAAATCATAATACTAAATATTATTTTAAATTACTGAAAACATAATATTAATTAAAATCATACTAAATAATATTATTAAGTATAATATAATATATTAAATAATATAATATAGTAAAATCATAATACTAAATAATATTATTTAGTATAATATAATATACTAAATAATATAATATTGTAAAATCATGATACTAAATAATATAATATATAGCTTAAAAATATTATTTAGTATTATGATTTTAGTAATTTAAATTTTTATATCAATTAGTATTTAGTATTATGATTTTAGTATTTTAATGATGTAATTTGAATTTTTTTGTTGTTTTGATTAATTAACAAAATAATTTGAATTTTAGTATTCTTTTAATTTGATTTTTAGTATTTTAGTTTTTTTTAATTAGTATTTGATGTAAATATGTTATACAACTTATTTTATTTAATTAGTTGTTTTGATTAGTTAACAAAATAATTTGAATTTTATTATTTTGATTAAATAATGTAAATATGTTATGCTTTTTTTATTTTTTATTTTGAATTTTAGTATTTTTTTGTTTTGATTAAATGATATATATTATTTTATTTAGAATATATTTTATATTTAAGCCTGCCACGTCATTACATTTTAACCCCGTTTGTTTTCTGTTAAAGGCAAGGGCACGGGTGACCCAAAAAATATAACGTTAAGGGTACTTTTGGGGAAAAAAATTAGTTTAAGGTGCAAGTGGGACATCGGGGTAAACATCAAGGGTATTTTTGACCCTTTACCCTTAGAAGTATACAAAAGTCTATCACAGTCTTAATAAAAAGTTTATAAAAGTCTGTTATTTATTTCATGGAGTCTATAAAAGTCATTTTAAAAAAGTCTTTAAAGTCTGTGAAAGTCATTAAAATCCCACAAATTCTATAAAAGTTCACTTAAAAAAAGTCTTTAAAAATCGTAATTGAATACACCCCCCTTAAATGTTTATATTTATTTTTTCTCATATAACATTGTTTATTTATAATTACATAATAAATTTGTTCATAATAGTCTATAAATTTAAAATAGGATAATGCATGTATTCATATATTTTTAGACAAATAATTATCAAACACATCATTTTATTTTTTATTCGGATCTTCTACTCCATTTAGTTTATTCAAATTTTCTTATACATTCAAAAAAAATTTATTTAATTTTATCAAACACCTCCTAAGTTTAGTTTGTCATCACAACTAATTTATTATAGTAATGAAAATATCTAGTTGTGTTTTTTATTGAAATAATTTTAGATGGGATGTGATTAATTTTATTTATTATAGTTTGTAATAAAAATATTAAAATATAAATTTAAGTCATGAAATTTCTCAAGTTTTCCCCATTTTAAATGTTTTATTAATTTTATTTTAAGCATTTTGATTAATTTATTTTTTTAGTACAAATTAACTTTGTTGTAGGTGTTGATGTTAGGGTTATAAATGAATCGTCTTAAATTGAGTATTGAGTTCCTCAAATTTGATTTATAAAATTTATTTAGTATGAAATAAAATTTGATTGAATCGCATTTATTTACTAAGTCGAGTTCGATCTCGTATCGAGTCCAAACAGTTTGAATTTGTCAAGCAAATATGATCTGAATATCAATAGAAATTATAGTAATTTATCGAATTTTCAAATTTAATTGTATTTGAATCGTTTATATTTCAAGTCGAGCTCGAATCGAACTTTTAATCAAACGATTACAAATAAATCCTAAACCATTTAATTCATTTTACAGCCTGACTGATGTATGTGCGCTCTACATTGATATTGTCGTATCTAAATGAAAAATGTTATGGTGATAAAAGATGGCTACAAAAAATGGATATAAGATGATGTGTCAGATTATAATTAGTTGATATTCTATCATAAATGGATGGGTCTAGATGTGACGCCCCCAAAATAGGCGTACATCACCTATTCTGAGTCACCAAATACATGGTACATAATACAAATATAATCTTAATTATACAACAAGAGAATTGTGAGTTTAAATACAAATACTGTCTTTTAGACAATATCCACTCTCAGAATGAGTCCTCATTACATTTATTGTCACACTATTTAACAGAATAGTGAGGACTACTAGCTAATACTATCATCCGGACCATCACTCCGTTCTCCGACTCGTCCCAGCTACGTTCTCATTTCCTGAAGAGAACAATGAAAGAAAGGGTGAGCTCAACTAGCCCAGTAAGAAATATTATGACTAAGATAATGCAGAATAAATTATCATTAGTCTTCAACAATGTTAAACCGATAAAATACAATAGACATCAAGTTTAATCTGCAATGAACAAGCAATCCATTAGAAGAGTCAAGTAGAGAATAAAATCTACTATCTTCTATGATTTAAAAGGTTTTTCATGACTTTTATCGCTGGGACTCAGCTTAATAATAATTCACATCACCGAATCACCCCTGCACTACGGCCAAGGATATTCTTTAGTATCACGACCATAAATTATCCATCCACTACGGGCCAAGGACATTCGTGAATTCATCAATGGTCATGATCATGCCAACAACTGTCCATCAATGCACTACAGCCAAAAGGACTTTTACCACATCATTTGTAACATTACGGTCATGATTACACCGAATAATCCCTGGTCATAATCATATCAAGTCCATCTATGCCCTATAGGCCACAGATGACTTTCAACAAAATATAAACATGAGGATGATGACAATGATATAAGAATTCAATAAAACAAGTTCAAGAATTAATTTATCCAGGAACCAATAACGTCGAAATTGTCAACATGATACTGCTTTGTAGAGTAAAATTCAAGAATGCTCAGAAGAATATTTCCATGAAAAGTACTGGATGAAGCACAAATATCAAGGATATTCCACTAATTTCATGGAGTATAGAAGTCAAAACTTTAACCAACCGAGTATAATAAGGAATGGAATAACAAAAGAAATCACCGTACATGCGATGTAATCGCATGCATGAGTTATTCCAATGAATAATAATTAATCGGAACCAGTCCTCCAGAAAAGCATGCAGATGATGATATTCCAATAGAATAATAAAGATTTTATCAGTCCCACAGAAACGCATGCATACATGATATATTTCAATGTAATAATAAAGATTTTAATCGGTCCTGCAGAAAAGCGCATGCATGATGATATTCCAATGTAATAATAACGAATGGAATAATGTAAGAATTTCACCAAGTATAGGGTAGCAGTGTATACAAAAGTTATTCCAACCGAATAATAAATAATGGAATAATGTAAGTTCTCTTCATGAATACAAAAGAAATAATACCCTTACCGTAAAAAGAAACTGGATATAAGAGTAGGGAAGTAGCAGAATACTTTTCTATAGTTTCTTTATAATTTCTCTCTCTAGAGTTTCAGTGAATTCGTAAGAAATAATAAAGGAATGAGCTTCTATTTATAGGAAAATGGAAAGGTACTGTGTAAGGATTTTTCTCACGGACGCAACAATGTTTGAAATTCACGAGGTTACTACATACGCTAGATTTTCAACATTGTCAAACAAACCACATTTTATAATATATATATATATATATATATATATATATATATATATATATAACATAACACATGCTATATTAGAAATAATCCTACCCACCAAAGAATCATTTGTCAAGTAATGCCAATGAGAAAAAAACTAACACATGCAAATCTTGGAGTTTTAATCAATTAGGAAACATACTAGGTCATAAGTTATTAATATAATGGATGATTTGAAAAGTTTAGCAAATAAGTCCAAGCTTGAAAAGAAAACTTTGCATCCTGCCAATTTACTTCATCTACCAGGACCACTAACACTCACCCACCCACTTGTTATACATACATACATATATATATATATATATATATATATATATTATATACTCACCAATATCACCATTAATTCCACCACCACATAACATACACCACTTGATAATAATTCCCCATCAAAACCCACTACCACACACACACTCCTACACACACGAAAACACACACACACATGACAAATATATATATATATATATATATATACTTTATAACTTCTTTTCTGATAATTTTAAAAAATGGGTAAATAGTAATCCAAATAATAAACAAAACGGGTGACTTCTCACATAAGCATCAATAATCAATCTTAGTATGCTACTTATGCAACCACGCGATTCTTGTACTTTTTAACAATCGTGTTTCAACAGCTTAACGATAAAAACATCCGCCGTTATTTTCATAAAGTATTTTTGTCGCTTTCTCAATCCGATAATAATTCCGCTAGGGTCCACTAATGATTGTGTCGTTGTATTTAATATTCCCTGTTAAAACGAATATTCCCCACCAATCGAATATTATATAACAACTTGCGTATTTTGAAAAATTTATAAATATTACCTGACAACCATAACATTATATCAAATTCATTCCATAATATTCAAAAATGATATTTATAGAAAATTCATCTTTATTTATAAAAGTTGGGGTCTTACAACCTCCCCTTCTTATGAAATTTCACCCTCGAAATTAGGGTACGTACCTGGTATGTCGAAGAGGTAAGGTTACCTTGATTTCATTTCAGATTCTAACTCCCAGGCCATTTCCTCACCATCGTGGTTTCTCCACAAAACTTTGACTTGAGGTATAACCTTGGAGCGTAGAATATGTTCCTTCTTATCCAAGATTTGAATAGGAACCTCTTCATACGTCAAATCTTCCGCTATTTCGTCCGGTTCTAACTCAATAATGTGGTCCGGGTCTTCCACATATTTACATAACATGGATATGTGAAAAACATTATGAACACGAGACATACTTGGCGGTAAAGCGAGTCTATAAGCCACAGTTTCTACTCGATCGAGGATTAAAAATGGGCCAATGAATCGAGGATTGAGCTTTCCTCTCTTTCCAAATCTCGTAACTCCTTTCCATGGAGCAACACATAACAACACATGATCTCCAATATCGAATTCCACGTCCTTTCGATGAAGATCGACATAACTCTTTTGTCGATCTTGTGAGGTTTTTATACGTTGTCGGATCGTTTGAATCTTTTCCGTAGTCATACGTACCAACTCTGGTCCCAACAACGTTGTTTCACCCACCTCATCCCAGCATACTGGAGAACGACACTTTCTTCCATACAACGCTTCGAATGGAGCCATGTCAATACTTGTTTGATAACTGTTGTTGTAGGAAAACTCCACCAATTGTAAGAACTTGTCCCAACTTCCCTTAAAATCAAGGACACAGAGTCTTAATAGATCTTCAAGAGTTTGAATCGTCCTCTCCGACTGTCCATCCATCTGAGGATGATATGCCGAGCTAAATCGTAAATCCGTTCCCATAGCTTTTTGAAAACTAACCCAAAATCGTGGAGTGAATCTTGGGTCTCGATCAAACACTATGGATACTGGCATACCATGCAATCTTACAACCTCGTTTATGTACATACGAGCAAGACGTTCAAGTGTATAAGTTTTTCGTATCGGTAAGAAATGAGCAGACTTGGTCAATCTATCAACAATGACCCAAATCGCATATATGCCTTGAGAAACTTTGGGAATACCGATAACGAAATCCATGGTAATGTGCTCCCACTTCCATTCTGGAATTTCAAGTGGTTGCAATGGACCTTTTGGTACATGATGCTCCGCTTTAACTCGTTGACAAATTAGACACCTTGAGATAAATAAATATATCTCTCTCTTCTGATATTGCTCCACCAAAATGTATGACGAAGATCACGATACATTTTGGTACTCCTGAGATGGATTGCAAACGGTGTGTTTATGCGCTCCATCATGATTTTATACTTTAAATCGTGGTCGTTAGGAACACAAAGTCCGGAGTTGACTCAAGTATTCCTTCTTCATCGATTCTTTCCTTTGCGTATAAGACCTTTTGCACTTTCTTCCTCATACGCATCATCCGGATCAGAATCTTGAGCAACTTTAACTTTATCAATTAAAGTTGGTTCTACTCGTATATTCGCCATCATCACATAAGTTCCTGGAGTCTTAAACTCTATCTCCATCCTTTGCAAGTCACACAAAATGGGCTTTTGTGTTGTGAATATTGCACTCGTACCCGCATATGATCTTCTACTCAATGCGCTACCACGACGCTCGCTTTTCGAGGAGATGGTACCGGATGGTATGATCATAATCTTTCAACAGCCAAGCCAATGTCGTTTATCGCATGTTGAGTTCCTTTTGAGTGAAGAAATATTTGAGGCTTTTATGATCCGTAAAGATCTCCACTTTCTCTCCATACAAGTAATGCCTCCAAATTTTAAGTGCGAAGACAACAACTGCCAACTCTAGATCATGAGTAGGATAATTTCTCTCATATTCTTTGAGTTATCTTTGAGGCATAGGCTATGACTTTCCCATGTTGCATGAGAACACATCCTAACCTTTTTGCTCAAAGCATCACCAGAGATGACAAATCCTCCGAACCGGATGGTATTGTCGAACAGTCTTTGAAATGAGTCTCCTTTTGAGTTCTTGAAAACTCTTCTCACATTCCTTGCTCCAACCGAACTTTATATCTTTTTGAGTCAGCTGAGTTAATGGAGTAGCGATTCGAGAAAATCCTTCCATGAATCTCCGATAATAACCAAATTTAAGCCGAGAAAGCTACGTGACTTTCTGTCATCGATTTGGGTTGCTCCCCACTTTGAATAGCTTCAATCTTTGCCGGGTCAATAGATATTCTATGACTTGATACTACGTGCCCAAGGAATGCTACTTCCTCAATCCAGAACTCGCATTTCTTTAACTTGGCATAAAACTTATATTCACGAATCTTTTGGAGTATCGATATTTCAAGTGTTGCTCATGATCTTCACGGCTTTTGGAATAAATAAGGATGTCATTAATAAAGACGACCACAAAGTGATCCAAATATTCCTTGAATACTCGGTTCATCATATCCATAAAGGCAGCAGGAGAATTAGTCAATCCAAAAGACATGACTAAGAATTCATAATGCCCGTCTGCATCGAGTTTTGAAAGCGCGCTTTGAATATCCTCGCTTTAACCTTCAAATTGATGATATCCTAACGAAGATCAATCTTTGAAAAGAATTTGGCTCCTTGCAACTGGTCAAACAAGTCATCAATACGCGGCAATGGGTACCTATTTTTGATGGTGACATGATTCAACTCCCGATAATCAATACAAAGTCGCATACTCCCATCTTTCTTCTTCACGAATAGAAACAGAGGAGCACCCCAAGGAGACGTCTTAGGGCGAATGAAACCAATATCTAACAATTCTTGCAATTGGGTCTTTAACTCCCGAAGTTCAATAGAGCCATTCGATATGGGACTTTGGAAATGGGTTTTGTACCGGGTTCAAGGTCGATACAAAATTCAATTTCACGCCTGAGGGTAGGCCAGAAGTTCTTGAGATATACGTCGAAATTCATTAACAATAGAAATATCATTCAAAACTCGATGTATTTTTGTTTAGATCCGTGACATGAGCTAAGAAAGCTTGACATCCGTTTTTCAATAAACGAATAGCTTTATGGCTTGAGATGATAGTGATTGATTTTAATGGTTTGGTTGCTTGAATTCGCATAATAGGTTGGTTAGGAATATGAAAGCTAACGACCTTACGAAAACAATCAATTTTTGCATGATAAGTAGTTAACCAATCAATCCCTAGAATTACATCAAATGCAAGTATTTTCAATAAAATAAGATCGATAGGTAATGTGTGGGTACCAACTTGAACCGAACAAGACTTATAAACCGTGGATGTAATGAAGGTTTCTCCTAATGGAGTTTCAACAGATAAGTCAAAGTCTAATTTCTTCGGAGTCAAATTTAAACGTTGAGCGCAAGTAGGAGAAATAAAAGAATGGGTAGAACCCCAGATCAAATAAGGTATAGACTTATTAGAGTTTATGATAAGCTTACCCGTGATGACCTCGTTCGGGTTCCTTGCTTTCGGGAGGTCACTACAAACGCTCTCCCTTGCACTATTGGCTTTGACTTTTCTCGACTACCTTTGGTGCCTCCATCCTAGTTGAACTTGTCTTTGGTGAACGACAAAATCGGACTAGGTGACCTTCTTTCCACAATTATAACATGCTTTGGACGACATCGCCAGCTTTTGACCGATGTGTCCTCTCCTCCGTATTTTGAAGCATATGATGATAGGTGGTCGCTTCTCCTTGCTTAACAATGGGTCTTTGGTCTTCGACGTCTTTCCATCATTGTTGAATCTCCTCTTCTTGAAATGTCCATTCTTATTGTTTTGGCCCGATTACCATTTGAAGTGATTACCATTTACGGCCCGTTGATTCCTCCATGCTTGTTGTCCTTTGCTTGATGGATCGCTTCTCACTTGGTATTATCATTTTGCTTTACCGCTGCTCTCTTTTAATTATGTTGACTCGTTATCGCGCTCCAATAATTGAGCCCTATTTACAACATCTGAATACAAACACAGTTTATGAGAAATATACAGTCATGTTGTTTTGCTCCAGCTTGATGAATTCTACTTCTTTCTTGTGACATACTTTCGGGAAAGTACTTGTCGTTGAATAGCTCTTGGAACTTCTCCCAAGACATCTTGAGTCGTCAGTCAGGTCGTTTCTGATTCCCATCAAGATGTCTTCCTCTTCACGCAACATAAAGGTGGCGAAGGGAACCTTTTGTTCCTCGGAGCATCCTAAGACATCAAATATCTTGGTTATCTGCTTTATTCATGCTTCCGCCTTAAGTGGTTTTGGCTCTCTAATAAACTCTGGTGGTCCCAGCTCCTTGAACTGTTTGGCGGTGACCGTCCGAGAGTTGTCAGTGTTTCCACTTGCATTTTGGACAGGAGCCGCTCTCGCCTGATGTTGCATGAATTGCATGAAGCCTCAGAACATTCCATCGTTCATCATTTGGTCAGTGTTGTTATTTGCATGAGGATTGTCGCCTTCCTGATGCACATTGTCCTGGTTATTGATCTGTGGAGACTCAACGGTCTCCTGTGCTCCATTGATGTTCTCAACATTCTCGGATGCCATTTTTAAATACTGCCACAAAACAAGGGTTAATTGACATGAAACATATTATCCCTACACTCTGACTGACCAATTAAATACCAAATAAACTTAGGTAGGTCATAGTAGCGAAGGAATTCCCCGTCTCTCCCCTCTTAGTTCTAGTCTCACATCTTAGCCCAGGATCATATCCCTAAGCTTTGATACCAAACTGTGACGCCCCCAAAATAGGTATACATCACCTATTCTCGAATTCACAAATACATGGTATAGAATACAAATACAACTTAATTATACAACTGTCGTGTAAAGTACGACAAAATATAAGTTGTGAGTTTTAATACAAATATTGTCGTCTAGACAATATTCAAACTCAAATTCAATATTATTACATTTATTTTCCACTATTTCAATTGAATAGTGAGGACTACTAATGCTATCATCGGTCCATCACTCCGCTTCCCGACTAGTCCTCGCTACGTTCTCATTTCACGAAGAGAACAATAAAAGTAAAAGGGTGAGCTCAACTAGCCCAAAGAGAAAATATTATGACTAAGATAATGCGAGAATATATTATCGTTAGCTTTCAATGTTGTTAAACTAATACAATATAACAACCATCAAGTTTAATCTGCAATGAACAAGCAATCCATTAAATGAGTCAAGTAGAGAATAAAACCTACTATCTTTTATGATTTAAAAGGTTTTCATCATTTTTATCACTTGGGGACTCGACAATAAATAATCCACATCATCGAATCACCCACCACTACTACTACCAAGGATATTCTTTAGTATCACGACCACAATTATCCATGCACTACGGGCCAAAAATATTTGTGTATTCAATAATGGTCATGATCATGCCAACAATCGTCCATCAATGCACTTACGGGCCAATGAGGACTTTTACCACATCATTTGTAAAATTACGGGTCATGATTACAATCAATAATCCCCGGTCATAATTATACTAAGTCCATCTATGCACTTTATAGGCCACGAGATGACTTTCAACAAAATATAAACATGAGGATGATGACAATGATATAAGAATTCAATAAAACAAGTTCAAGAATTATTTTATCCAAGAACTAATAACGTCCAAATTGTAAACATGATACTACTTTGTAGAGTAAAATTCAAGAATACTCAGAAGAATATTTCCATAAAAAGATACTGGATAAAGCGCAAATATCAAGGATCCACTAATTTCATGGAGTATAGAAGTCAAAACTTTAACCAACTGAGTATAATAAGGAATGGAATAACAAAAGAAATCATCAGGCATGCGATAAATCGCACACAGCGAGTTATTCCAACAGTAATAATAAATAACGGAATTAGGTCCCAAGAGAAACGCATGCATAAGATATTCCAAATGTAATAATAAGGATTTTAATCGGTCCAGGCGTTAAGCGCATGTATAGGATATTCCAATGTAATAATAAATAACGGAATCGGTCCGTAGAAACGCATGCATGGGATATTCCAATGAGAATAATAAAGACGGAATCAGTCCGGTGTAAAAGCGCACGCATGGATATTCCAAGCGAGAATAATAAAGATTTTAACCAGTCCCAGTAGAAACCTTGTGCATGAGGATGTTCCAAATGAATGATAAAGAATGGAACAATGTAAGAATTTCACCAAGTATAGGGTAGCTTAGAGTATACAAAGTTATTCCAATGTAATAATAAAGAATGGAATAATGAAGTTCTCTTCATAGATAAGAAAGAAATAATACTCCCTATCTTTAAAAAAAAATCTGGATCTTCGGAATAGTGAGGTAGCAGACTTCTTCTTCTTTCTATAATTTCTCTCTATAATAATCGCTTAAAAGCTTTTGTGAATTGGTGAGAAATGAAGGAAGAATGAGCTTCTATTTATAGAAAAATATAGTTTCGATAATTGCACATTTTGGGGCTCAAAATTTTTTAGTACAATACCTCCAACTTTTCCTTTATTTTTAATTTAGTCATGGAAGTATTATCAAACTTACACCACCTCCCCTAATAGTAAATAATGTGATTCAATAGTAAATTATGTGAATCAATAGTTCTGACATGTAAAAAATACGAATTACAGTATATTACCTCCATCTATACCTCCATTTTAACTTAGTCATGCAAGTATTATCAATCTTGCACCAACTCCCCTAATAGTAACAAGAATATGAAACAATAGTATACACATGTGAACAAATAGTTATAATCATGTGAAATAATAGCAATCAATTGCTCATTTATCCTGCTTAAATACTTCATCGTCAATATAACCTCCAGACATCAATTATTATCGAAATAATTGTCGATTTTCACTAACACAAATAATTCCAACACAATGAAACCATTTTTATCAAAAATATAAATTTTGAAATTTCAAAGTTTGAGTTTTCCCGAAAAAGTCAACTGTTGACTTTTTGACCAAATAGTGAATTCCAAAAATTTTTATGTTTATAGACTATTTTTACTAATTTCATCGTTTCGGACTCAAATATCACGTCCGCGTCTCCAAATTCAACTCCGAACACAACTTCAATTTTAATAACATTCATCATTAATATTATAACTCACAATATTTATCAACCAGGTCGTTCCCAAGAAAGAGGGGGCTTTCCAATAAGGATTTCTCCCTATCAAGCGGCGTAATTAGGTGACCAAACCTCTCCTCGATGTAACTTCTGACATTGTAAATATTGGGATTTAATAATATGAATAACTTTGTCGTCTCAATTATTGATTTAATAAAATAACATATTATGCAGATGATACTACGATAATAATCGAATCAATAATATGAGAGATATGATACAATAATTATTGTAGCAATAATTGAGTATAACTGAGTGACCTCTCACGTAAGCATCAATAATCAATATCGTGTGCTACTATGCAACCACGCGTATTACTCTACTTTTACTACCGGGTAGTTCAACAGTTAATGGTAAAACTTTCACCGTTATTTTCATAAAGTATTTTTTGTCGTTTTCTCAATCCGACAATAATTCCGATTAATGGGTCCACCAATGATTGTCTTGGTTATGCGAATATTTCCCGTTAAAACGAATATTCCCCGACCAATCAAATATTATATAACAACTTGCGTACTTTGCAAAATTTATAAATATTACCCACAACTATAACATTATATCAAATCCACGCCATAATATTCAAAACTACATTTCGAGAAAATTTAATCTTTATTCAAAAAGTTGGGGTCTTACAGTTTACGCATGACCTGGTTCCATTATTTATTATTCTGTTGGAATAACCTGTCTGTGCGGTCTATCGCATGCCTGGTGTAATCATGACCGTAATGTTACAAATGATGTGGAAAAAGTCCTCATTGACCCGTAGTGCATTGATGGACAGTTGTTGGCATGATCATAACCATTGATGAATACACGAATATCCTTGGCCCGTAGTGCATGGATAATTTATGGTCGTGATACTAATGAATATCCTTGGTCGTAGTGCAGGGATGATGTGGATTATTTATTAAGCTGAGTCTCAGCAATAAAAGTCATGAAAAACCTCTTAAATCATAGAAGATAGTAGATTTTATTCTTTACTTGACTCCTCTAATGGATTGCTTGTTCCGCTGCAGTTAAACTTGATGTTTGTTATATTTTATCAGTTTAACACTGTTGAAGGCTAATGATAATTTATTTTGCATTATCTTAGTCATAATATTTCTTACTGGGCTAGTTAAGCTCACCCTTTTTCTTTCATTGTTCTCTTCAGAAAATGAGAACGTAGAAGGGACTAGTCGAGGAACAGAGTGATGGTCCAGATAATAGCATTAATAGTCCTTACTATTCTATGAAATGGTGTGATAATAAATGTAATGAGGACCCCATTGAGTTTGTATATTGTTTAGATGACAATATTTGTATTAAAACTCACAACATATGTTTAGTCGTATTTTTTACATTTGTTGTATAGATAAGTTGTATTTGAATTTTGTACCATGTATTTGGCGACTCGGAATAGGTGATGTGTGATGCCCCAAAATAGGTCCATTCCATCCAACTCATTACGAGTCGCCAAATACATGGTACGTAAATAACTACAACTTTATTATTACAACATATATCTTGTGAGAGTTTAAATACAATTATTGTCTTCTGAGCAATATACATACCCAAATAAATCCCCATCATAATTATTGATACATTATTTTACAAAAATGGTGAGGACTACTAAACAACTCTCTCTAGAACCTTCATTCCATACCCCCCCACTAGAACTCGCTACATTCTCGCCTCCCGAGAAGAAAAATGGAACAACAAGGAAAAGGGTGAGCTCAACTAGCCCAAAGAAAGAATATTATGACTAAGATAATATACAACAAGTTATCGTTAGTCTTCAACAGGAAAAATCTAATAGAATACAATGACAAACCAGGTTTTAAATCAACAACTGCAATGAAAACAACAATTCATTAGAAGAGTTAAGTAGAGAATGCAAACTATTATCTTCTATATATGAATTTAAAAGTTCTTCGTCGATATTTTATCCTCGTAACATCAATCAATATATATCCGAAATCAAATATTCATCTTTGCACTACAGTGCCAAAGATATTCATCGATTAGTCATGTTCATCTAAACACTGCTCATCTTTGCACTACGGGCCAAAGATATTAATCGATCGGTCATGTTCATCTCAACACTGCTTCATCTTTTGCACTACGCCAAAAGATATTCATCAAGAAATCATTCATCTTTGCACTACAGGCCAAAGATATTCAAAGAATATCATCATTTAGGACTAGGGATGATGAAAAATATTTTAAAGGAAACTAATCCAGTGAAACAAAAGAACAATTATTAAGGATTCGTATTTTAAACAATCCAAGTTCAAAAATACTTCATAAGTAATCAGAGTGGAGTAAAATTCAAGAATGATCAAAACATGGATACAATCAAAGCTAGTATCCATAATAGATATTTTGGACAAAAAGAAGAAATTTCATTTTTTGGTGAATAGTGCCGTATACGTGAATAGTGTCGTATACGTGAATAGTAACTCCGACATGAAAAAGTTCCAAATTTGATAAAAAATAAAATGACATCCCTTACCTTGAAAGATAGTACTTATAGTTGAAACACCGGATATAGGCTATGACTTGAACTTGCACCGTATAGCAATACTCAAAATACTCACAAGAATACGCTCGATAATATAGAGAGAAAACTTCAGCTCGTGTGATTTTCAATTCTAACCTAAAGACCCTATTTATAGGAAAATGCTTAGAACACCAAAGCGTAAAATTTAATAAAATATTAATATATAATTATTAAATTCTTACGCACACTTTTTATCAAATGAATTGAAGATTCAACACAAGTAGCCCACCTCACAAAACTTTTAAAAAACGTTTTCTTATTTAACATAATTAAAACTTCAAAAATTAACTATTTCGGAGCTTCAGAACTTCAATAATTCATAATAAATAGCCCTTTTGTCAGAAAATTCGAATCTCGCAATTGTTATAGGAAATTCAATTCTCTACAACTTTGCAGAAGAAAGTTTTTCCAAATTCCAAACAAAAATTGACCGAAATCCACAAACGGACAATTTTACAGGCTATAATCAAATTTCAGTCAAGAAATGAGGTCCACCGACACACAATATATGTGTTAATCATTTAATGCAACAAAAATACTCTTCATCCTCATATACTCATATATCCCATATTCATTGTAAAAATATCATCATTATTATATTATAATAATATAATAAAATATTATTTTATCAGAAAAGATAAAATATCAATTTTTAACAATTATCACTTTAAAAAATTTTCTCCGTCTATATCCACATAAAATCAATATTTTCCTCATCATATAAATCAATAATTAATTTATTCACAAATAATATTACAGAATCACAAGATCTTGTGACCAGTGCCGCTCCAGAAAGAGGGGCTTTCCAATAAGGATCTCTCACTCAAGGCCTTGATTAGGTGACCAAACCTCTCCTTGAGATGTAATTTTCTAGACATTGCCAATAATGTTATCCAATAATATTATTCGGATAATATGAATTATTGCTCGATAATGGAAAATAATTGTGTAATGACAATTTATTGAAACAACAAAGAATATAAAATATCAATGCAAAGAATTATTGAATCAATAAAATAAAATACCTGAATATAGTAATTATCGTAACAATTATTAAGTAAGGCCTTCTTACGTAAGAATCAATAATTGGTGCAATACTGCGTCTTCTTCGTTCAACAACGGCAGATTAGTGTGTTTTAACCACCGGGTATTCCAACGAAGATTAACGATAACAACTACGCCGTTATTTATAAACAACTTATATTTGTCGTTTTCTTCATCCAAACGCTTTCAGTTATGGGGCCCAAAAAGATCGTGGTATTGCATTTAATATTCCCCGACAGTACGAATATTCCACGACCAAACGAATATTCCTCGACAATAATGAATATTTTATAACCACTTGCTTATTCGAAATATTTGCGTATTTTACCCATAACTATCCACATTAATCAAATCAACCCTTACTATTTCAAAATAATAAATAGAGGAAAATAAATTTCATTTATTAATAATTTGGGGTCTTACATGATGTATACCGATTTTGGGGGCGTCATAGTTGGTATCAGAGCTTAGGGATATGATCCCTGGCTAAGATGTGAGAATAGAACTAGGAGGGGAGAGACGAGGAATTCTTTTCGCTAGTATGACTACGTAAGTTTATTTGGTATTTAATTGGTGATCACGTAATATAGGGATAATATGTTACATGTCAATTAACCTTTGTTTTGTGGCAGTATCTGAAAATGACATCCAAGAATGTTGAGAATAGTAATGGAGCACATGCGACCGTTGATTCACCACATATCAATAATCAGGATAATGTGCATCAGGAAGGCGACAATCCTTATGCAAACAACAACACTGAACAAATGATGAATAATGGAATGTTCAGAGGCTTTATACAATTCATGCAACAGCAGGCGAGAGCGGTTCCTGTCCAAAATATAGGTGGAAACACTGGAAACTCTCGGACGGTCACCGCTAAATAGTTCAAGGAGCTGGGACCACCGGAGTTTATTGGAGAGCCAAAACCACTTAAGGCGGAAGCATGGATAAAGCAGATCGCCAAGATATTTGATGTCTTGGGATGTTCCGAGGAGCAAAAGGTTCCCTTTGCCGCCTTTATGTTGCGAGGAGAGGTAGATTACTGGTGGAAATCGGTAAAGCGTACTCAACCTGCCGCACTGAAGTTTCAAGAACTATTCAACGACAAGTACTTTCCCGAAAGTATTCGTCACATAAAAGAGGTAGAGTTCATCAAGTTGGAGCAGAATAATATGACCGTGTCGCAAAGACGAAGCTAAGTTTGCGAGTTGTCTCTTGTTTACATCCCACTCGGTGGATAATGAAGAGAGAATGACGCGGATGTTTTAAGAGGTTTAAAGTCGGAGATACGCCAACATCTTATTTCTCAAACCGCGTGTATGTATTCGAGATGTTGTAAATAGGGCTCGATTAGTAGAGAGCGCGATAACGAGTCAACGCAACCAAAAGAGAGCGATCGGCAAATGATGATAATACAAGTGAGAAGCGATCATCAAAGCGGTGACAAACAAGCGTGGAGGAAAACAACAGCCGTAAGTGGTAACCGCTTGGTGTAATCGAATAATAAGAATGGATATTTCAAGAAGAGAGATTCAACAATGATGGAAAGACGTCAAGACCAAAGACCGTTGTTAAGGAAGGAGAATGACCACCTATCATATGCTTCAAATGCGGAGGGAGGACACATCACCAAACTCGCTAGCGATCATTCCAAAGCATGTTATAATTGTGGAAGAGAAGGTCACTTAGCCCGATTTTTTCGTTCACCGAAGACAAGTTCAGCTAGGATGGAGGCACCAAGGGTCGTCCCAGAAAAGTCAAAACCGGTAGTACAAGGGAGAGCGTTTGTTGTGACCTTCCAAAAAGCAAGGAACCCGAATGAGGTCATCACGGGTAAACTTATCATAAACTCTAGCGAAGTCTATACTTTATTTGATACCGGTTCTACCCATTCTTTTATTTTTTCTACTTGCGCTCAACGATTAAATTTGAGTCCGGAGAAATTAGACTTTGACTTATCTCTGGAAACTCCGTTGGGAGAAACTTTCATTACATCCACTATTTATAAGTCTTGTTTGGTTCAAATCGGTACCCTCACATTACCTGTCGATCTTATTTCATTGAAAATACTTGCATTTGATGCGATTCTAGGGATTGATTGGTTAACTACTCATCATGCTAAAATTGATTATTTTTGTAAGGTTGTTAGCTTTCATATTCCTAATCAACCTATTATGCGAATTCAAGCGACCAAACCATTAAAATCAATCACGGTCATCTCAAGCCATAAAGCTATTCATTTATTGAAAAACGGATGTCAAGCTTTCTTAGCTCATGTCACGGATCTAAACAAAAATACGTTAGTTTTGAATGATATTTTTATTGTTAATAAATTCTCTGACGTATTCCCTGAAGAACTTCCTGGCCTACCCCCAGAGCGTGAAATTAAATTTTGTATGACCTTGAACCCGGTACAAAACCCATTTCCAAAGCCCCATATCGAATGGCTCCTATTGAACTTCAGGAGTTAAAGACCCAATTGCAAGAATTGTTAGACATTGGTTTCATTCGTTCTAGTACGTCTCTTTGGGGTGCTCCTGTTCTATTTGTGAAGAAGAAAGATGGGAGTATGCAACTTTGTATTGATTATCGGGAGTTGCATCATGTCACCATAAAAAATAGGTACCCATTGCCACGTATTGATGACTGTGTTTGACCATTGCAAGGAGCCAAATTCTTTTCAAAGATTGATCTTTGTTCCTGATATCACCAATTAAAGATTAGAACCGGCGACATTACAAAGACGGCTTTGAACTAGAATGACGGCATTATGAATTTCTAGTCATGTCCTTTAGATTGACTAATGCTCCTCTTTGCCTTCATGGATATGATGAACCGAGTATTCAAGGAATATTTGGATCACTTTGTGGTCGCTTTTATTGATGACATCCTTATTTATTCCAAAAGCCGTGAAGATCATGAGCAACACTTGAGGCTGACACTCCAAAAGCTTCGTGAATACAAGCTTTATGTCAAGTTGAAGAAATGTGAGTTCTGGCTTGATGAAGTAGCATTCCTTGGGCACGTAGTATCAAGTCATGGAATATCTGTTGACCCGACAAAGATTGAAGCAATTCAAAGCTGGGAGCAACCTAAATCAGTGACCAAAATACGTAGCTTTCTCGGCTTAGCTGGTTATTATCGAAGATTCGTGGAAGGATTTTCTTAAATAGCTACTCCATTAACTCAGCTGACTCGAAAAGATACTAAGTTTGGTTGGAGCGAAGAATGTGAGAAGAGTTTTCAAGAACTCAAGAGGAGACTCATTTCAAAGACCGTTACGACAATACCATCCTGCTCTTGAGGGATTTGTTATCTACAGTGATGCTTCGGGCAAAGGGTTGGGATGTGTTCTCATGCAACATGGGAAAATCATAGCCTATGCCTCAAGACAACTCAAAGAATATGAGAGGAATTATCCTACTCATGAACTAGAGTTAGCAGCTGTTGTCTTCGCACTTAAAATTTGAAGGCATTACTTGTATGGGGAGAAGGTGGAGATCTTTACAGATCATAAAAGCCTCAAATATTTCTTCACTCAAAAGGAACTCAACATGCGACAATGACGTTGGCTTGAACTGTTGAAAGATTATGATCATACCATCCAATACCATCCTGGAAAAGCGAACTTGGTAGCTGACGCATTGAGTAGAAGATCATATGTAAGTATGAGTGCGATATTGTCAACACAAATGCCTATTTTGTGTGACTTGCAAAGGATGGAGATAGAGTTAAAGACTCCAGGGAGCCATGCGATGATGGCGAATATACGAGTAGAACCGACTTTAATTAATAAAGTTAAAGCTGCTCATGCTACAGACCTGGAGCTGATGCGTATGATGATGACCCATTTTTAATCCTCGATCGAGTAGGAACTGTGGCCTATAAACTCGCTTTACCGCCAAGTATGTCTCGTGTTCATAATGTTTTTCACATATCCATGTTACGTAAATATGTGGAAGACCCGAACCACATTATTGAGTTATTACCGAACGAAATAGCGGAAGATTTGACGTATGAAGAGGTTCTTGTTCAAATCTTGGATAACAAGGAACATATTCTACGCTCCAAGGTTATACCTCAAGTCAAAGTTTTGTGGAGAAACCACGATGTTGAGGAAATGACTTGGGAGTTAGAATCTAAAATTAAATCAAGGTATCCTTACCTTTTCGACATATCAGGTACGTACCCTAATTTCGAGGGCAAAATTTCATAAGAAGGGGAGATTGTAAGACCCCAACTTTTATGAATAAAGATGAATTTTCTATAAATATCATTTTTGAATATTATGGAATGAATTTGATATAATGTTATAGTTGTGGGTAATATTTATAAATTTTGCAAAGTACGCAAGTTGTTATATAATATTCGATTGGTCGGGGAATATTCGCTTTTAGCGAGAATATTCAGACAACCAAGAAAATCATTGGTGGACCCCACAATGGAATTATTGTTTGATTGAGAAAATGATAAAAAACTTTATGAAAATAACGACGGAAGTTTTACCGTTAATCGTTGAAACACACGTTGTTAAAAAGTACAAGAATACGCCAGAATGAAGTTAAAAGAAGACACTCAGTATTGATTATTGATGCTTACATGAGAAGTCACTCGCTTTTGTTCAATTATTGTTCCAAAGAATTCTTTGATAAGATCTCACATTATTTGATTCAATTATTGTCAATATTTTATAATTAATAATTGAGATGACAAAGTTATTAATATTATTATTTGCAATATTAACGATGTCTGTAAGTTCTCACAAGGAGAGGTTTGGTCACCTAATCATGCGCCTACCAAATGGGGAGAAATCCTTATTGAAAAGCCCCTCTCCTGAAACGACACAGTCGATTAATATTGTGAATTATAATAATGATGATGAGTTTTGTTTTATTAGTATTATTAATGTAATAAAATGTAAAAGCTTTTATATAAAATGAATACTTTTATAAAGTTATTCGCTTTATTAGACTAATAAGTAAAATTTTTTATATAAAATGTAATACTTTTATAAAGTTATCTATTTTATTAGACAATAATTAGAATATATTATATTTTATAATGCATAGTGTTTGTATAGTGTCTGCATAGTGTTTGCATAGTAAAATCTTTTTATATAAAATAGAATACTTTTATAAAGTTATTCGTTTTATTAGATTATAAATAGAATGTGACGCCCCCAAAATAGGTATACATCACCCATCTTGGGTCGCCAAATACATGGTACAAAATTCAAATACAATCTTAAATATACAACATGAGTTGTGAGTTTTAATACAAACATTATCTTCTAGACAACATTAAAACTCAAAATAAGTCCTCAATACATTTATTAACACACTATTTCACAGAATAGTGAGGACTACTAATGTTATCCTCTGGACCGTCACTCCGTTCCCCGACTAGTCCCTGCTACGTTCTCATTTTCTGAAGAGAACAGTGAAAGAAAGGATGAGCTCAACTAGCCCAGTAAGAAATATTATGACTAAGATAACGCAGAATAAATTATCGTTAGCCTTCAACAGTGTTAAACTGATACACTATAACAATCATCTAGTTTAACTACAACGGAACAAGCAATCCATTAGAAGAGTCAAGTAGAGAATAAAATCTACTATCTTCTATGATTTAAAAGGTTTTTCATCACTTTTATCGCTGAGACTCATCTTAATAAATAATCCACATCATCAAATCATCCCTGCACTATAGGCAAGGATATTCTTTAGTATCATGACCACGAATTATCCATGCACCACGGGCCAAAGATAATCATGTTTTCATCAACAATCCTGATCATGCCATAAAATAATTCATCTTTTGCACCTTGGTCAAGAGAATCCATAGCCATAATCATACCAAAACTCGTCCCATCAATGCACTAGGGCCAATGAGGACTTTTTTCCACATCATTTGTAACATTACGGTCATGATTATACCGAATAATCCCTGGTCATAATCATACCAAGTCCATCTATGCACTACAGGCCACAGATGACTTTCAACATAATATAAACACAAGGATGATGACAATGATATAAGAATTCAATAAAACAAGTTCAAGAATTAATTTATCCAGGAACTAATAACGTCCAAATTGTCAACATGATACTTCTTGTAGAGTAAAATTCAAGAATGCTCAGAAGAATATTTCCATGAAAAGATAATGGATGAAGCACAAATATCAAGGATATTCCACTAATTTCATGGAGTATAGAAGTCAAAACTTTAACCAACTAAGTATAATAGAATATATGAAACTGCAAATGGATTTTCGCTTCGCCATGCAGAATCCACGCGAGATGCATCATTTCCACAATTTAATAAGGAATGAATACGAAATATCATTCACCATGCATGTGGTAATCCACATAGACAAGTTATTCCAACAGAATAATAAAGAATGGAATAACATAAGGATTCACCATGCGTGCGATAGAGTGCACAGATAGGTTATTCCCAACAGAATAATAAATAATGGAACCAGGTTCAGCGTAAACGCACAGATAGGATATTCCGACAGAATAATAAATAATGAAACCAGGTCCTGCATAAACTGTGACGCCCCCAAAATTAGGTATACATCACCCATTCTGAGTCGCCAGATATATAATACAAAATTCAGATACAACTTCATTTATACAACTGTTGAGCTGTCGTATAGAATACGACCACAGTTAACTGTGAGTTTTAATACAAATGTATGTAACTCTCATGGTGCCTCGACCACAACTTTACATAAAAGTATAGTCAAAGACCTGCTTTAGAAATTAAAATCTTTGGGAAGTGCTCAAGAAACCTTCGTATACATGGGAGGCCATGCGCCTAGGTTATATATAGATATCACATCACCACGTAATTATCCTCGGTCAATCTAATAGACCCCAAAGAAAAAACGAGAAGATTACTATCATCTTCTTTCCAATGGTGAGTCTTCTCTTGACATATAACTATCTCCACTGTCTCCAAGTGAATATTATATTTCAAATAAACTCCAAGATCATATAAGTAGTACCCGTAGATATACTCAGCAAGTGGATGCGCACAACCCTGTCTTATGATAACACGAGGTTGTATGTCATTAGACATCTTGTGTGATAGTGGCAAAACACCCTTCCAAAGTTGGGTTCGCCTCACCCTATTTGATTCACCAAATATAACTACTAAATGATATATAGAATACAGTACACTTTTCTATACTGTTTAGGGAGAACCTCCACAGCTAGAGACCACACTCTTACGGCAACACTCTTATTACCTGAAAGGAATTGTGAAGCAGAAAGGGTGAGCACAACTACCCTAGTAAAGAATATCATGACTAAAGATAATTAAATTATCAATAGCTTTCATCAATAATAAATCAGAGATTTAGAACATATGGTAGATGATAAAACTTTTCAACCATATTTGCAATGTAATCGAGCAATCCATTAGAAGAGTCAAATAGACCATCAGGTCTATTATCTTCTCCATGTTAAAAGTCCACCAATAATGTTTTATCCCTGTAACATCAATCAACAATTCCTGTCCACAATCATATAAATAACTCATAATCATAATTGTGATTCTGAATTCCCTTTTCGCATCCAGGACGAAAAATGATTCTCATCACCTATCTTGACCTGAAATATCACAAATCATGGTTATACCAAATCACAATTCCTGCTCATAATCATACTAATAAATTCATCTTTGCACTACAGGCCAAAGATATACAACTGTAAAACCAATAATGCTGAGACTTAGCTTAACAAATAATCCACATCATCGAATCACCCCTGCACTACGGCCAAGGATATTCATTATTATCACATCCATGAATTAATATTTCATTGGTGAGACTCAGCTCAATAATTAATCCACATCATCAAATCATCCCTGCACTACAGGCCAAGGATATTTTTTAGTATCACGACCACGAATTATCCATGCATTACGGACCAAAGATAATCGTGTTTTCATCAACGGTCCTGATCATGCCATAAAACAATTCATCTTTGCACCCTTGGCCGAAGAGAATCCATAGCCATAATCATACCAAAAACTGTCCATCAATGCATTACGGGACAATGAGGACTTTTTCATTGTATCACAACCACAAATTATCCATGTACTACGGGCCAAAGATAATTGTGTTTTTATCAACAGTCCTGATCATGCTATAAAACAATTCATCTTTGCACCCTTGGCCAAAGAGAATCCATAGCCATAATCATGCCAAAAACAGTCTATCAATGCACTACGGGCCAATGAGGACTTTTACCAAGTCATTTGTAACATTACGGTCATGATTATACCGAATAATCCCTGGTCATAATCATACCAAGTCCATCTATGCACTACAGGCCACAGATGACTTTCAACAAAATATAAATATGACGATGATGACAATGATATAAGAATTCAATAAAACAAGTTCAAGAATTAATTTAACCAAGAACTAATAACGTCTCATTTACTCAGTAATTAGATTATTTTCATAAAAAAAATAACAAATTTGTCCCAAAATTATTCTTTTACGGGATTAAGCATAATATAGTCCCATATTGAACTTATATTTTTCTCAAATTTTAAAATTCATTTACTATTTTTCAAAAATCAATTTCTAATTAATTCCTTAAGAAATTAGCTACCTTAAGTTTAACTCCGAAATTCCAAAATCTTAGCGGATCTTACACATGTTAACGTGAGCTTCGCTTTAAATTTCATGGTCATCTGAGTTATAGAACTCCTATTATAGCGTTTTTGCCTAAAAAATCTAAATATTGAAATGGTCATAACTTGCTCATTTTAAGTCGGAATGAGCTCGATTTTGGACAGAGGTACTTTATACCATATACTTTCATGTCCCAAAAGGCCAAATTTTTCTCACAAATTAAGTAATAAAACATCCCTTTTAAATTTCTCAAGCAAGAGTTTTTCTCTTTTTTGACTTTTGACTACTTTGCTAAAGTCACCCACAATGTAAAATCTACAACACCTTTTATAGTGATTCCACTTGGATAAGTTACAAAACCCATAGATCTAACTCTAGAACTTGACCTCACTCAAAAATTCAAAATATAATAGGAGATATGGTCAATTGAATTTTATGTTCCGTTTTCACCAAAATCTGATTTTCAACTCTTTGTGATTTCTAAGAAACTTTCATGTTTTTACATAATAACCAACATACCGCATCATAACACTTAGTAATACTCAAAACATATGAGGACATCATGTATACAGATCATTTCCACAATTTAATAAGGAATGAATACACAGGATCATTCACCATGCATGTGGTAATCCACATAGACATGTTATTCCAATAGAATAATAAAGAATGGAATAATAGGAGGATTCACCATGCGTATGATAGATCGCATGCATGAAAGTTATTCTCAACAAAATAATAAATAATAGAACCAGGTTCAGCCGTAAACAGAACGCATGCATGTGATATTCCGGCGAAATAGAAAGATGTAATCTCAGTCCCACAGCGTAAACGCATGCATGTGATATTCCAAATGTAATAATAAAAATGGAATAACGGGAGGATTCACCATGCGTGCGATAGACTAACGATGACATGTTATTCTCAATGTAATAATAAATAATGGAACCGGTCCCGCCAGAACGCATGCATGTGATATTCCGATGCAATAATAAAGAAAGCGGAACCGTGTCCGTAAAAACGCATGAACGTGGATATTTCAATGTAATAATAAAAATGGAATAATGTAAGAATTTCACCAAGTATAGGGTAGCAGCGATACAAAGTTATTCCAATGTAATAATAATGAATAGAATAACAAAAGTTCTCTTCATGAAGAAGAAAAGAAAGAAATAATACCCTTCCTCGAAAAAAGCGGATATCTTGAAATAAAGTGAGGTAGCAGACTTCTTCTTCTTCTTTCTCTCTATAATTTCTCTCTATAATAATTGCTCTAAAGCTTTTGTGAATTGGTCAGAAATGAAGGAAGAATGAGCTTCTATTTATAGGAAAATATAGTTTCGGTAATTGCACGTTTTGGGGTTTAAAAAATTACAGTACAATACCTCCAACTTTTCTTTCATTTTTAATTTAGTCCTGCAAGTATTATCAAACTTGCACCAACTCCCCTAATAGTAAATAATGTGAATCAATAGTTGAATCATGTGAATCAATAGTATAATCATGTGAAAAATACGAATTATAGTATAGTAACTCCATCTATACCTCCATTTTTAACTTAGTCATGCAAGTATTATCAATCTTGCACCAACTCCCCTAATAGTACATTAATGTGATTCAGTCGTACACACATGTGAACAAATAGTTATATAAACATGTGAATTAGTAGCAATTAATTGTTCATTTATCCGATAAATTACCCGATTTATCAATATAACCCCTAGACATCAATTATCATCAGAATAGATGTCGATTTCCACTAACACTAATAATCCCAACACAATGGAACTATCAAAATTTATTTTTAATCAACACAACTTATTCATCATTAATATTATAATTCATAATATTTAACAACCAAAGTCGCTCCTGTGAAAGAGGGGCTTTCCGATAAGGATTTCTCCTTATCAAGCACAATTAGGTGACCAAACCTCTCATTGACAGAACTTCTAGACATTGTCAATATTACAAATAATAATATGAATAACTTTGTCGTCTCAATTATTGATTTAATAATATAAAATATTATGCAAATGATAGTGTGACAATAATTGAATCAATAATATGAGAGATATGATGCAAAGAATTCTTCAGCAATAATTGAGTATAACCGTGACTTCTCACGTAAGCATCAATAATCAATACTGGCGTCTACTACTAACAACGCCAGACATCATTATTACTTTTAACACCGTGTGTTTCAACGAGCTAATCAGAAACATCCGCCGTTATTTTCATAAAGTATTTTTGTCGTTTTCTCAATCCGATAATAATTCCGCTGTGGGGTCCACTAATGATTGTCTTGGTTATACGAATATTCCCCGAATATTCCCCATCGAATATTATATAACAACTTGCGTACTTTGTAAAATTTGTAAATATTACCACAACTATAACATTATATCAAATCCACTCCATGATATAAAAAATAAAAAATTATTTCGAGAAAATTAAATATTTATTCATAAAATTTGGGGTCTCACAATCTCCCCTCCTTATGGAATTTCGCCCTCGAAATTTACGTACGTACCTGGCATTCGAAGAGATGAGAATACCTTGCTTTCTTTTCGGATTGTACCTTCCCGGTTATTTGCTCTGTATAATGATTTTCCCATTGCTCATCTGCTGTATTTCAGATATCATACTAGAATATATCTTCAAAATAAAGGTCAATTGACATATCATAAATTGTCAATTTATCATGTAAAAATTTTCGGCTTAGGTAAGTCACACACTAAATGAAGTATATTACTGCCTCTCCTCCTAGTTCTGAGACTCATATCTCCGCCAATGACCATATCCCTAAGCTCGATACCAAATGTGACTCCCCAAAATTAGTATACATACATCACCCATTCTGAGTCGCCAGATACATAGTACAAAAAATTCAGATATAACTTCATTTATACAATCGTTGAGTCGTCAGATAGAATACGACCACACGCTTAATCGTGAGTTTTAATACAAATGTATGTAACTCTCATGGTGCCTCGACCATAACCTTACAATGGTACTTTAGATAAAAGTATAGTCAAAGACTGTTTTAGAAATTAAAATCTTTGGGAAGTGCTCAAGGAAACCTTCGTACATGGGAGGCCATGCGTCTAGGTTATAATAGATATCACATCACCACAGAATTATCCTTGGTTGACCCAATAGACCCCAAAGAAAAACGAGAAGATTACTATCATCTTCTTTCTAATGGTGAGTCTTCTCTTGACATATAACTATCTCCACTGTCTCCAAGTGAATATTATATTTCAAATAAACTCTAAGATCATATAAGTAGTACCGTAGATATACTCAAAGAAGTGGATGCGCATAACCCCGCTCTTATGATAACACGAGTCAGTATGTCATTAGACATCTTGTGTGATAATGGCAAAACACCCTTCCAAAGATGGGTTCGCTTCACCCTATTTGATTCACCAAATATAACTACTAAATGATGTATAGAATACATCACACTTTTCTATAGTGTTTAGGAGAACCTCCATGACCAGAGACCATCGCTTACTATTCCCCTCGTTATCCCCGGCAATTCTTGACACTCTTTACGACAACACTCTTATTACCCGAAAGGAATTGTGAAGCGAGAAAGGGTGAGAACAACTACCCTAGTAAAGAATATCATGACTAAAGATAATTAAATTATCAATAGCTTTCATTAATAATAAATCAGAGATTTAGAACATATAGTAGATGATAAAACTTTTCAACCATATTTACAGCGGAACGAGCAATCCATTAGAAGAGTCAAATAGACCATTAGGTCTATTATCTTCTCTATGTTAAAAGTCCACCAATAATGTTTTATCCTGTAAACATCAATCAACAATTCCTCATCCCACAATCATATGAATAACTCATAATCATAATTGTGATTCTGAATTCCCTTTTCGCACCCAGGACGAAGATGATTCTCATCACCTATCTTCACCTGAAATATCACAAATCATGGTTATACCAAATCACAATTCCTGCTCATAATCATACTAATAAATTCATCTTTGCACTACATGCCAAAGATATACAACTTTAAAACCAATAATGCTGAGACTTAGCTTAACAAATAATCCACATCATCGAATCACCCCTGCACTACGGCCAAGGATATTCGTTAATATCACATCCATGAATTATCCATGCACTACGGCCAAGGATATTCATTATTATCACATCCATGAATTAATATTTCATTCACGAGACTCAAATTTCAATAATTAATCCACATCATCAAATCATCCCTGCACTACAGGCCAAGGATATTTTTTAGTATCACGACCACGAATTATCCATGCACTACGGACCAAAGATAATCGTGTTTTCATCAACGGTCCTGATCATGCCATAAAACAATTCATCTTTGCACCTTTGGCCGAAAAGAATCCATAGCCATAATCATACCAAAAACTGTCCATCAATGCACTACGGGCCAATGAGGACTTCTTCATTAGTATCACAACCACAAATTATTCATGTACTACGGGCCAAAGATAATCGTGTTTTTATCAACGGTCCTGATCATGCTATAAAACAATTCATCTTTGCACCTTTGGCTGAAGAGAATTCATAGCCATAATCATACTAAAAAACTCGTCCATCAATGCACTACGCCAACGAGGACTTTTACCACGCTATTTGTAATATTACTTGGCCATGATTATACCGAATAATCCTCGGTCATAATCATACCAAGTCCATCTATGCACTACAGGCCACAGATGACTTTCAACAAAATATAAATATGAGGATGATGACAATGATATAAGAATTCAATAAAATAAGTTCAAGAATTAATTTAACCAAGAACTAATAAAGTCTCATTTACTCGTAACTAGATTATTTTCATAAAAAAAAATACCAAATCAGTCCCAAAAATTATTCTTTTCTGGGATTAAGCATAATATAGTCTCATATTGAACATATATTTTTCTCAGAATTTTTAAAATTCATTCACTATTTTTCAAAAATCAATTTCTAATTAATTCCTTAAGAAATTAGCTACCTTAAGTTTAACTCCAGAAATTCTCAAATCTTAGCAGGATCTTACACATGTTAACGTGAGCTTCCAGTTTAAATTTCATGGTCATCGGAGTTATAGAACTCCGGTTATAGTATTTTTCGTCAGAAAAACCTAAATATTGAAATGATCATAACTTGCTCATTTTAAGTCGGAATGAGCTCAGTTTTGGACAGGAGGTACTTTATACCACATACTTTCATGTCCCAAAAGGCCAGAATTTTTCTCACAAATTAAGTGGCCGAAACAGCCCTTTTAAATTTCTGGGCAGTAGCATTTTTCTCTTTTGTAGCTTTTGACTCCTTTACTAAAGTCAGTCCACACGAAAATCTACAACACCTTTTACAATGATTCCACTTGGATAAGTTACAAAACCCATAGATCTAATTCCAGAACTTGACCTCACTCAAAAATTCAAAATATAATAGGAGATATGGTCAATTGAATTTTATGTTCCGTTTTCACCAAAATCTGATTTTCAACTCTTTGTGATTTCTAAGAAACTTTCATGTTTTTACATAATAACCAACATACCGCATCATAACACTTAGTAATACTCAAAACATATGAGGACATCATGTATACAGATCATTTCCACAATTTAATAAGGAATGAATACACAGATCATTCACCACGCATGTGGGTAATCCATATGTATATGTTATTCCAATAGAATAATAAAGAATGGAATAATAGGAGGATTCACCATGCGTGCGATAGAGATCGCATGCATGTGAGTTATTCTCAATGTAATAATAAATAATGGAACCATTTTCAAAAAAAACGCATGCATGTGATATTCCGAATATAGTAAAGATGAAACCGTGTCCCATGTAAAATGCATGCATGTGATATTCCAACGAGAATAATAAAAATGGAATAACAGGAGGATTCACCATGCGTAAGTATAGATCAGATGCATGTTATTCTCAACGAGAATAATAAATAATGGAACCAGTCCCAGTGAGTAAATCGAATGTAGACGTGATATTCCGCGAATAGTAAAGATTTTAATCTGTGTCCATGAAGTAAAACATGCATAACAATATATTTAATGAGAATAAAAAATTGAATAATGTAAGAATTTCACCAAGTATAGGGTAGCTTGCATATCACAAAAAGTTATTCCAATGAATAATAAAGAATGGAATAACAGAAGTTCTTTTCATGAAGACGAAAAAAAGAAATAATACCTCTTACCTTGGAAAAACTGGATACTGGAATAGTGAGGTAGCAGACTTCTCTTCTTCTTTCTCTCTATAATTTCTCTCTATAACAATTGCTCTAAAGCTGTTGTGAATTGGTCAGAAATGAAGGAAGAATGAGCTTCTATTTATAGAAAATATAGTTTCGATAATTGCACATTTTGGGGCTCAAAAAATTACAATACAATACTTCCAACTTTTCCGTCATTTTTAATTTAGCCCTGCAAATATTATCAAACTTGCACCAACTCCCCTAATAGTAAATAATGTGAATCAATAGTATAATCATGTGAAAAATACGAATTACAGTATAGTACCTTCATCTATACCTCCATTTTTAACTTAGTCATGCAAGTATTATCAATCTTGCACCAACTCCCCTAATAGTACATGAATGTGATTCAGTAGTACACACATGTGAACAAATAGTTATATAAACATGTGAATTAGTAGCAATTAATTGCTCATTTATCTGATAAATTACCCGATTTATCAATATAACCCCTAGACATCAATTATCATCAGAATAGATGTCGATTTCCACTAACACTAATAATCCCAACACAATGGAACTATCAAAATTCATTTTTAATCAACACAACTTATTCATCATTAATATTATAATTCACAATATTTAACAACCAAATTCGCTCCGTGAAAGAGGGGCTTTTCGATAAGGATTTCTCTTTATTGGCCGCAATTAGGTGACCAAACCTCTCCTCGATGTAACTTCTAGACATTGTCAATATTACAAATAATAATATGAATAACTTTGTCGTCGTCTCAATTATTGATTTAATAATATAAAATAAATATTATGCAAATAATACTTGTGACAATAATTGAATCAATAATATAAGAGATATGATGCGGCAATTCATCGTGTGCAATAATTGAGTATAACCGAGTGACTTCTCACGTAAGCATCAATAATCAATACCGTAGTGTCTACTACGCAACCACGCCAGACATCATACTTTTAACACCGGGTGTTTCAACAGCTTAACGGTAAAACTTCCGTCGTTATTTTCATAAAGTATTTTTGTCGCTTTCTCAATTCGATAATAATTTCGCTGGGGGGTCCACCAATGATTGTCTTAGTTATACGAATATTCCTTTTAAAATGAATATTCCCCGACCAATCGAATATTATATAACAACTTGCGTAATTTGCAAAATTTTTAAATATTACCCACACCTATAATATTATATCAAATCCACTCCATAATATAAAAAATAAAAAATTATTTCGAGAAAATTAAATATTTATTCATAAAATCTGGGGTCTCACATAAACGCATTGCATGTGATATTCCGGCTGTAATAATAAATAATGGAATCAGTCCCATATAAACGCCTTGCAGAATGTAATATTCCGGCGTAATAATAAAGAACGGAATATTAGAAGAATTTCACCACGTATGCGGTATTGCGTGATAAAAAAGTTATTCAACATAATAATAAAGAATGAAATAATGTAAGAATTTCACTAAGTATAAGGTATCCCATATACGAAGTTATTCCAATGAATAATAAATAATGGAATAACGTAAGTTCTCTTCTATGAATAAGAAAGAAAGAATACCCCTTACGAGTGCAACAAATAATATCCCCACCTTAAGAAGAAGATTCTTGGGATATATGAGTAGTGAAGTAGCGAGAATACTTTTCTTTTTCTTTCTATAGTTTATCTCTCTAGAGTTTCAAAGTGAATTAAAAGAAATAATAAAGGAATAAGCTTCTATTTATGAAAAATGGATCGTATAAGAACTAACTCATGAAAGCGGTCCAGATTGATTTACTTTAATCGACTTTATTCATATTTAAAGCAAAATCTTTTAAATAAAATATAATATATTCTATTTATAATCTAATAAAATGAATAACTTTATAAAAGATTTTACTATGCAAATACTATCGCAGCCTTATGTAAATACTATGCATAATAAAATATAATATATTCTAATTATTATACAATAAAATGTAGATAACTTTATAAAAGTATTACATTTTATATAAAAAAAGATTTTACTATTAGCCTAATAAAACGAATAATTTTATAAAAATATTATGTTTTATATAAAAAGTTTTTCCGCTTTTATTACAATAATAATACCATAAAATAAAAAGCGAGTGACTTATCACATAAGCATCAATAATCAATACTGCAATGTCTTCTTATGTAACCACGCCAGATTCTTTATCTTTTACTACCGAGTAGTTCAACAGTATTAATGGTAAAACTTCCGCCGTTATTTTCAATAAAATATTTTTATCGTTTTCTCAATCCGACAATAATTCTGTTGTGGGATCCACCAATGATTGTGCCGTCGTATGGATATTCCCTGACAAAAAGAATATTCCCCAACCAATCGAATATTATACAACAACTTGCATACTTTTCAAAATTTAAAAATACTACCCACAACTATAACATTATATCATATCCATACCATAATATTCAAAAAATTATTTCAAAAAAATTAAATATTTATTCATAAAATCTGGGGTCTCACAATCTCCCATCCTTATGGAATTTCGCCCTCAAAATTTACGTACGTACCTGATATGCCGAAGAGGTGAGGATACCTTGACTTCACTTCAAATTCTAACTCTTGAGATATAACTTTTGAGCGTCGAATATGATCCTTCTTATCCAAGATTTTAACACGTATCTCCTCATACGTTAAATCTTCTGCTATCTCGTCCGATTCTAAATTAATAATGTGGTTCGGGTCGTCCACATATTTACATAACATCGATATGTTAAAAACGTTATGGGCACGCGACATACTTGGCGGTAAAACGAGTCTATAAGCCACAATTCCTATTCGATCGAGGATTTTAAATGGGCCAATTAAATCGAGGGTTGAGATTTCCTCTCTTCGTCGATTCTTGCTTCTAGAATAACGCCCTCTTGAACCTTCTTCTTCACATTCATCAGCTCTGAGTATGTAGCTTGAACGACTTTAACTTTATCGATTAAAGTCAATTCTAATCGTATATTCGTTATCTTCACGTGGGTTCGTATATTCACACTTGTAACCGCATACGATCTTCTATTCAACGCATCAGCTACCACGTTCACACTTCCATGATGATATTGCATGGTACGATCATAATCTTCAACAGCTCGAGTCAACGTCTTTGGCGCATGTTACATTCGTTTTAGTTGAAGAAATATTTGAGGGTTTAAGAAATGGGTGTTGTACTGGGGTCAATACAAAATTTGATTTCACGCTCTAAGAAGTCTTCAAGAATATGTCAGGAAATTTATTAACAATAGAAATATCATTCAAAACTGTGACCCTCATTCAAGACTTGGATAGTACGTCACATTGATACCTATCAACTTGCCATCGTCATTCACGACATCGCGCTTACGTAAAGTCCGCTTTTGCATTTCACACAAGGAAGTCAACAACGAAAGGACCCAGGCTCTTTACTTATGGCTTGATATGACAATGATTGACTTTAGTGGTTTGGTTGCTTGAATTCGCATAACACGTTGGTTAGGAATATGAAAGCTAACAACCTTACGAAAAGCATGATGAGTAGTTAACCAATTGATTCCTAAAATCGCATCAAATACAAGTATTTTCAAAGAGATAAGATCAACAAGTAACGTGAAAGTGTCGATTTGAATCAACAAGATTTATAAACAGTGGAGGTAATGAAGGTTTCTACTATCAAAGTTTCAACCAATAAGTCAAAGTCTAATTTCTTCGAAGTCAAATTTAAACGTTGAGCGCAAGCAAGAGAGATAAAAGAATGGGTAGAATCGGTATCTACTAAGATATAGACTTCGCAAGAATTTATAATTAACTAACCCGTGATAACTTCATTCGCGTTCCTTGTCACAAAAAAAAATGCTCTCTTTTAAACTATCGTTTTTGACTTATGCAGGACATTCTTTCAAGCGTCACCATCCCAAATAGACTTGACTTTGCTATAGAGGACATTCCACCATTAATTGCTTCGTCGCATTCCCGATCCATGATTTGAATCATTACTCTCCCGATCCATATCGAATTCGGGTTTACCTGCATTGCTTATGATGTGGTAATTTCAATTGATGTTGATTCTCCCAATTGTTTGTCCAAAAAGCAAAATTCATTTCATCTATTTTGGTTTTATTGGATCGACGACGTCTTTTCTACAATATCTACGCGTCGTGCGACTTTTACCCATGCATCCTCTATTCTCATTCGTTTAGTTGTTTCTTCTTTCATTAGAACTTTGATCATAGCATTATTAGATTCTAGCTCTAATATCTTATACTCGACAAAAGTGCTTCGCATTCAAGTATCGCACATCGGGTAACACAATTTTGAATTGTTACATCTCTTTGCTCCACGATCACTGTCGTTCTTGACCGCTTCTTCTAACTCATGAATACGATTTTGCAATTCTACATTTTGATCATAAAGTTTTTCTAATAAATTCTCCTCAGTTTCTTCTTCTTCCTCATTCTCAGCTGCTACCTCTGCGACTATCTCGGGTGCAACTATCAATTCTTCACTCACCACATGGATATCTCTAATCCCTTCTTCGCCTGACATCACATTATCCTGATTGGTGATTAGAGGTGTCTCCATGATCTCATGTGCTTCATTACTTATCTCAACATTTTCGAATGCCATTTTTTAATACTGCAACAAAATAAAGGTTAATTAATATATCACATATTATCCCTATACTATGACCGACCAGTTAAATACCAAATAAACTTAGGTAGGTTATACTAGCGAAGGAATTCCCCGTCTCTCCCTCCTAGTTCTTGTCTCACATCTCAGCCAGGGATCATATCCCTAAGCTTTGATACCAACTGTGACGCCCCCAAAATAGGTATACATCACCCATCTTGGGTCGACAAATACATAGTACAAAATTCAAATACAATCTTAAATATACAACATGAGCTGTGAGATTTAATACAAACATTATCTTCTAGACAGCATTAAAACTCAAAATAAGTCCTCAATACATTTATTAACACACTATTTCACGAATAGTGTGAGGACTACTAATGCTATCCTTCGGACCGAGTCACTCCGTTCCCCGACTAGTCCTCGCTACGTTCTCATTTCCTGAAGAAAACAGTGAAAGAAAGGGTGAGCTCAACTAGCCCAGTAAGAAATATTATGACTAAGATAACGCAAAATAAATTATCGTTAGCCTTCAACAGTGTTAAACTGATACAATATAACAATCATCAAGTTTAACTGCAGCGGAACAAGCAATCCATGCACCACGGGCCAAAGATAATCATGTTTTCATCAACGGTCATGATCATGCCATAAAATAATTCATCTTTGCACCCTTGGCAAGAGAAATCCATAGCCATAATCATTCCAAAAACTGTCCATCAATGCACTACGGGCCAATGAGGACTTTTTCCACATTATTTATAACATTACGGTCATGATTATACCGAATAATCCCTGGTCATAATCATACCAAGTTCATCTATGCACTACAGGCCACAGATGACTTTCAACATAATATAAACATGAGGATGATGACAATGATATAAGAATTCAATAAAACAAGTTCAAGAATTAATTTATCCAGGAACTAATAACGTCCAAATTGTCAACATGATACTTCTTGTATAGTAAAATTCAAGAATGCTCAGAAGAATATTTTCATGAAAAGATACTGGATGAAGCACAAATATCTAGGACACTCCACTAATTTCATGGAGTATAGAAGTCAAAACTTTAACCAACTGAGTATAATAGAATATATGAAACTGCAAATAGATTTTCGTCCGCCATGCGGTAATCCACGTAGACAGATCATTTCCACAATTTAATAAGGAATGAATACGAAGGATAATTCACCATGCATGTGGTAATCCACATAGACATGTTATTCCAACAAAATAATAAAGAATGGAATAACATAAGGATTCACCATGCGTCTGCGATACCGCATGCATGCATTATGTCCAATGTAATAATAAATAATGGAACGGTCCGGCGAACGCACGCATGAGTGATATTTCCAAGCGTAATAATAAATAATGGAACTGTCCGACATAAACGCATATATCTGAGGATATTCCGACAAAATAATAAATAATGGAATCGAGTCCCAAGCAAACGCATTGCACATGATATTCCGGCCAGAATAATAAAGAACGAATATTAGAAGAATTTCACCATGTATGCGATGATTGCATAAACGAGTTATTCCAACATAATAATAAAGAATGGAATAATGTAAGAATTTTCACTAAGGATAGGGTATCCCAGATATACTGAGTTATTCCAATGCGTAATAATAAAGAATAGAATAACGAAAGTTCTCTTCATGAATAAGAAAGAAAGAATACCTCTTACGAGTACAACAAATAATATCCCCACCTTAAGAAGAAAAGTCTTCGGATATATGAGTAGTGAAGTAGCGAGAATACTTTCTTCTTTCTCTATAGTTTATCTCTCTGAGAGTTTCAAAGAATTCGTAAGAAATAATGAAGGAATGAGCTTATTTATAGAAAAATGGATCGTGATAAGTAACTAACTCATGAACGGTCCGATTGATTTACTTTAATCGACGGTCCATATTTAAAGCAAAATCTTTTAAATAAAATATAATATATTCTATTTATAATCTAATAAAACGAATAACTTTATAAAAGATTTTACTATGCAAATACTATCTGAGCACTTTATGCAAATACTATGCATAATAAAATATAATATATTCTAATTATTGTCTAATAAAATGTATAACTTTATAAAAGTATTACATTTTATATAAAAATATTTTACTATTAGCCTAATAAAACGAATAATTTTATAAAAGTATTACATTTTTATATAAAAAGCTTTTCTGCTTTTATTACAATAATAATACCAATAAAATAAAATTGAGTGACTTATCACATAAGCATCAATAATCAATACCGCAAGTGCTACTATGCAACCAATGCCATTCATCAGTACTTTTTACTACCGAGTAGTTCAATAGTATTAATGGTAAAACTTCCGCCGTTATTTTCAATAAAATATTTTTGTCGTTTTTTCAATCCGGCAATAATTACATTAATGGGGTCCACCAATGATTGTGCCGTCGCATCTTGATATTCTCCTAAAACAAAATAGAATATTCCCCGACCAATCGAATATTATACAACAACTTGCATACTTTTCAAAATTTATAAATACTACCCACAACTATAACATTATATCATATCCACACCATAATATTTAAAAAATTATTTCGAGAAAATTAAATATTTATTCATAAAATCTGGGGTCTCACATAGAATATATTATATTTTATTGTAAACCAATACTGACCGTCTGCTTTAAAGTAAATCAATCTGACCGCTTCATGAATTAGTTACTATGCATCCATTCTTCATAAATAAAGCTCATTCCTTCATTATTTCTTACGAATTCATTGAAACTCTAGAGAGAAACTATAGAAAGAGTTCTTTTCTATAATCTTGGCGTATTTCTTTAGAGTTTAAGAAAGTTTTGAGCGTAGTATAAGTTTTCTTTGAGTATATCCTCGCCTCTACTGGCCAAAAAATACTCTTCTTTTTACTAGAAGAGATATTATTTGTTGTACTCGTTAGGGGTATTCCTTCTTTCTTATTGGTGAAATTCTTTTGTTATTCCATTCTTTATTATTCGCATTGGAATAACTTGTATATACGGATATACCCTATACTTGGTAAAATTCTTCCATTATTCCGTTATTTATTATTCATTGGAACATCCCATCTGCATGCGCTTACTTATGACACCGTTCCGTTGTTTATTATTCTGTTGGAACATCATGTCCGTAAGCGTTTACGCATGACCAAGTTCCATTATTTATTATTCTCATTGAATATTCAGCCGGTGCGTTACGCATGACTGAAGTTCAATTATTTATTATTCATTGGAATATCCCGCTCAGCATGCTTTTACGCACGACCGTTCCATTATTTATTATTACTCGCTTGGAATAACTCCGCATGCATGCGGCTCTATCGTATGTCCGGTGATTTCTTTTGTTATTCCATTCTTTATTATACTCAGTTGGTTAAAGTTTTAACTTCTATACTCCATGAAATTAGTGGAATATCCTTGATATTTGCGCTTCATCCAGTATCTTTTCCTAGAAATATTCTTCTGAGCATTTTTGAGTGTTACTCTACAAAGAAGTATCATGTTGACAATTTCGACATTATTAGTTCCTGGATAAATTAATTCTTGAACTTGTTTTTATTGAATTCTTATATCATTGTCATCATCCTTATGTTTATATTATGTTGAAAGCCATCTGTGGCCTGTAGTGCATAGATGGACTTGGTATAATTATGACCGTGGATTATTCGGTGTAATCATGGTAGTAATGTTACAAATGATGTGGAAAAAGTTCTCATCAACGTAGTGCATTGATGGACGATTGTTGACATGATCATGACCATTGATGAATACATCGAATATCCTTGGCAAGTAGTGCATGGATAATTTGTGGTCGTGATACTTAATGAATATCCTCGGTCCGTAGTAGTGTGGGATGATGTGGATTATTTATTAAAATTCGAGTCTCAACGATAAAAGTCATGAAAAACCTTTTAAATCATAGAAGATAATAGATTTTATTCTCTACTTGACACTTCTAATGGATTGCTTGTTCATTGCAGCTAAACTTGATGTTTGTTATATTTTATCGGTTTAACAACGTTGAAGGCTAATGATAATTTATTCGCATTTTCTTAGTCATAATATTTTTTCTTTGGGCTAGTTGAGCTCACCTTTTTGCTTTCATTGTTCTCTTCGTGAAATGAGAGCGTAGCGAGGACTAGTCGAGAACGCAGTGATGGTCCGGATAATAGCATTAGTAGTCCTCACTATTCTATGAAATAGTGTGATAATAAATATAATGAGGACCCGTTGAGTTTGTATATTGTCTAGATGACAATATTTATATTAAAACTCACAACATATGTTTAGTCGTATTTTACACGACTGTTGTATAATTAAGTTGTATTTGAATTTTGTACCATATATTTGGCGACTCGGAATAGGTAATGTATACCGATTTTGGGGGCGTCACAATTGTAAGTTGCGATACATTAGTTTTAATTAATACATTAGTAAAGTTTAAAGTTTTAATTATTTATTATTGATTTATTGTAAATACATTTAATTAATATATATATATATATATATATATATTCATGAATAGAACTAGTTAATATATTTAATATTAATAATAAGGTAGTTGATTAAATATTAATAATAAATTACTTTTGTGTAAATACTAATATTAAACATTAAAATTTTGTTAATATTTCTTGCTACTTTTAATTTTACATATTAACATTAATTACTATATCAGTAAATTAATTTTAAATTTGCAAATTTATGATTTTGATTATTTTTTAGGAAATATATCGTAACAATTTAAAGAATAATTCCATGAAGCAATTAAAAAATTAATTGAAAATAATACAATTGAATCCCTATCTTACAGAATGATCCAATAGCACTGCAGAGTAAGGATATACATAAAGAAACTGTTGTGAATGCTAAGGTATTATTAGTAAAATAAGGTTTGCCTAGCAACACAACAAAAGAACAAGTGCAGCTGCTTACTGCCTTTAATTAGCACAACAGCACTTGCTGCAAAAAGCTTGTCACATATTTTCTTGTCAACATGTTTAAATAACTAGCATCTACAAACTTCCCTGTACAATAAGCTTTAAACAGCATGAAAATCCCCCCCTCCCCCCCCCCCCTTTTTTTTTCCAATTTTATTTTATGGGAACCTTTCCTATGGACTCTTTACATCTGCCAAATACTGACCATTTTACATTTTAAACCTCGGGCAATATAATCCTTTAAAACTACAAAAACGAAGAGAAAAAAAAAACTGGACCTTCAATTAAACTCGCCTTCATCGGATACCCTGTTGGACCAGGTAATCTCGATTTCAAGTGTTCTTGAAGAACCATCCTTGTTGCTATCGTGGCTGAGGCTGAACAGACCGCTGTAAACTCCTTCACTTGCAACTTTGTCGATTTGTATGGTCACTCTCCCTAGAGTACTCTGAAAATATCAACAATCCGTATATTAAAAACTAGAAGAACAGCACGCAGAAAAGTGATGAGCTCTTCTTTTGTCATTATCAATTGCCAATCACAGCATGATAAATTTGAAATGGGAGGCATCATCATCAATTTTTTCGAAGTGTTATCAACGATTATACTGTAATGCAACTTTACTATTAGAATGGCCTCCCAAACAGACAACATTTGTTGTAATCTGTGTTACATGGACTCTTTAGTCGAGGGTGAAGAACCTGTGTTGGCTCGCGACAAAAAGGGTACGGGTGTAGAAGCTGGACACTGAAAATAGTGTAAAATACTCGGAAAAAGAAAAAGGAAAATAAAAAAAGAGTAGTGTTTGACACTTCCTCTTACCTGACAAGGATCCCGAGTCCATGTAACATAGGCTGTAATTGGCAGATTTATGATAGTTGTGATATGAGAAGCTGACTGGTTATTAGGGATCTGAAACTTAATACATTAAAATTGTAAGTCAATTACCTTTCCAAAAGTACTTCTGCTTTTGCACATAATGTGCAACTTTTGCCCCTTTGGTGGTACATCAAAGTGCCATTTAAACCCTTCTTTCCATTCTGGAGAGGTGCTGTGGCTAACTACCTGATAATGAACAGAGAGGTTTAAGGTAAGGTAAAGGCGTAGTATAGTAAAATTTGGTATCTATTGGCAGCTTGGCATATCATAATATCATATAATGTCAGATTATTCGATAAAATTAAATCTTGTACGGATACATGATGCACCCCAGCATTTCTAGATAGTTTTTCATCCTACCTAGTTCTTCTTATACAATAACATGTTCCATTATTTATAAAATAGTGTAAGCAGCTCAAACTGAAACATTGCCACAGAATATCTGTTTTCAGGGAAAGAATAACCAAAAGAAGCTTAATTCATGCTTTCACAGTTCTAGCAGGAAGGCAGTTATGTAGAATTACCATTGCTGACCCACGTTGCAAATTCCTTCACTTACAACTTTGTCAATTGTATGGTCATAATATACTCTATCCGTTCCAAAATATAATATTAAGTTGGACTTTTCAAAGTCAATTTGAAAGATATGAAGTAAAATTTATGTGATTCATTTAACTTTTGAAAACAATAAATCTTGTAATTAGTAGTACTATTTAGATATTTTATAATTTTAAATTTGAAAACATCTCAAATTGACTTTGAAAAGTTAACTTGATCCTATATTTTGGAACGAAGGAGTATTAAAATTCCAGGTTGGAAATTCTTACGGAACTCACCATCAGAACAAACAATCGTTTTAAGAATTTTAGCTGAATACATGGTGAATATTTCATAGCCTAGCTCATGAAAAGGAGAACAACTGATCCTATGATTAGAAGTCGAACTGCTTCATATGACAATAAATCGTAATGGAACAATTAATTACCTTGGTTTGTTGCGGAGGACCATTGCCTATCATCAATCGACAAAAAGCATTTGTTCCACCCATGACATGCTTTAAATTGTTTGCTCGCTTAATCGTAACAGTCAAACAACCTGGCAAGCAATGCAACAGGTTGTCTGCTCTCTCGTGGAAACTTGGCGGACAGGTTTTCATAAGCATTTGAAGAATGGGAATAGCTTCGGCTGCAATCATTGCTTGAGATTTTGAAATATCTACAGGCATGGTTGACCATGACTGTTTCAACAAACATAAGGTGTTCAATACAGAATCCTGAGCAGCCTCACTACCAGATTTAAGTGCCGCTACCAAATGGGGGATACATAGGGTAGCTGCTTCAGAAACGTGAAGCTTAGTGAAGTTGGAGAATATGACATGCATGGTCATCAAAACCTGTAAATTAATAGTTGCTGTGGCCCACAATTCTCTCTCTAATGCAGCTGCATAGCAACACCAGCACAGAAATCAATATAAGAGTAGAAAAAACTACCACGGATAATTTGAACTTTCACACAGATCAATAGATAAACGACAATACACTTTAAAACCAAAATTTAAGTGAGGATAGGCTTCTGGAACGCACTCTGCAAAACTACCATCTTCATGTATTGTTCATTTTTGCCAGGAGACGGTATTAAATTGCAACATATTAATTTTGTTAATCTATATATGGTTGAGAACAAAGTAAAACTTCCAAGGATTGACAGATTTGTTGACACTGCAACTATAAGCTTACAAGATGAAAAAGAAAGAAATAAAAAGGAGTAAAGTCCACTTTGCCACAGGCAACCAAGAGGCCAAGTACAATGCTCAACTTTTGAAGACAGAAAATAACATATGTGAGAAGTTAGGGTTTGAAAAATATAATATTGTAAAATGCGATCAAGCTTTTTGGTTTTAGCAAGTTACCTGTCAAAGATCCGATGAGCTCATTTGATACATATTCTTGAAGTGTGTGGTTTGAGAATAAAAATTTGATGAGCAGTGCTGCCTGTGCAGCAACATTGGGGCTATGAGAAAGTAACAGTTCCTGAATTACCAAAATGCCACCTGCTTCTGCAACCGCTCGCCTATTAGTTCTACTGTGCACGACAAAGTTTTGCAATGCACAAATTGCCACCATTTTCATTTCCTCTGTGGACTGATCTTCAAGCAAACTTACCAATGCACGACACGCAGAGACAGCGTCGCTGACTTTGGCAAGTCCCTCGTGCTGTGACAAATCACCAAGAGCAAGAGCTACAAGAAGCCTACCTGAGTGTGATCTAGTTTGTGGGTCTAGCAGATACTGTGCTAGAGGTGCCATTGCATACTTACAGATCTTCATCTCACGTATCCTCGCATTGTTGAATAAAGCTTCAAGTAGCCTTCCGGATGTTTCCTCACATTGGTGTGATCTTAACAGGTCTAATAGAGCATCTATGGCACCAGCTTCAGCCATCAGTTCGGCACTCGAAGCATCAGTCCTTTCCTGAACAATCAGAGCATTAAGAGCCACTGAGACGGTCCTCTCTGAGCTCGAGAGCAACATCTTCACAAGAACTACCAGAGGAACCCTAAAGTAGTAATCACTGTTAAAACGTAAGAGATTAGACAGAACCAATGCAGCTGATTCCCACAAAGCATGGGGTGGTTGAGGGTCATCCTGAATAATAACCTTTGCAAGCTCAAAGATACCCCCAGCTTCAGCTACGGCCTTGGGCCAGCTTAGAGAGAGTTTTTCCAATGCCTTTATTGCTGTTTGCTGCAAGTTCAATATTCCAATTCCTGCAAGCTGTACAAGTGGAACAACTGCATTCTTTGTTGTTATGTCTTGTTGAAAGTGCTCCTGTGCAAGCAGATGGGAGAGCAATTCAGTTCCAAGTTGCTGTATAGCTTGAGATGGGGATTCTAGAAAGGTAATTAGCGGCTCAATGACTTGGCTCGGATTAAGTTTTAGAGTAGCAAGGCTTTGCGGTTTCTCCAAAATATTAACAAGTGCTTGCAGGGCACTGTGCTGCCCCCACAGACCAAAATCTGGACGAAGCAAAACCGTAAAGAGAGGTTCTACAATTTTTGCAGCAGTCAAATTTTTAGCAATGGCACTACTATTTGTCAAGATGCGAAAAAGTTCTGCAATTGTGGAGCATAACGAACTGGGTGCTGTAGGGACTAGAGACAGACAATTATCAATGATTCCAGCTTTGACCATATCCATTTTGTTGGGAGTTCGATCCTTCCCCAACCTAATGAGAACAGAAATGCTTGCCTCGATAAGTCGAGTATTTGACCCTGAAACCAAACCAACAATAAGATTGAGAACATCATAAGCTGCTACAAGGTCCACATGACGTTCCTCTTCCAACAGTCTCTCCAAAGCACAAACACCAGATTCCACTGCTGTATCCATATCAGATTTCATAAGAAATATGAGAGGCTCTATGCATTCCGAGGCGATTGACATTGCTCTGACATTTGAATTGCCAAAAACCACAAAGCAGAGTTGCGCACCATAGATCTTCAACTCTAACGAAGAAGTGGAAGACAGAACTCGATATAAACTTTCAAGAGAATTTCTCTCAACATCAGTGATTAAAGCTGCTTTTGACATATCTCCTGTAGTCAACTTGATCAACACAACAAGAGCAGCATGTTGCTCACTCTCTGAAGCGGCATTGAGCATATCAACCAAGGGTTGAACTGCCTGCATGGACAACTCAGAATTTTTAATGTTCTCCGCATCAAAAAGTTCATTGAGAGCCCTAGCAGCACTTAGTCTAGAACTTCTCGACCCCAAATGAAGAACAGCTATGAGCTGACTTGCACAACTAATTGCTGCTTCATATCGAAAAAGGTCATGATTGCTAAACAATATTCTCAATAGTTCAGCTATCGTGACCTCAATTAAGTCTTGAGGGCTCAAAGATAGGTACTTTGTTAAAGCGTCCAATGCTCCAGCTTCAGCCATAATTAGTTTGTTTGCATCACTTCCGTCTGCAATACGAGTCAACAGGCGAATAGCAAATGGAGGGGCACCTGGTCTATCAGGCATTGGTCTCAAAAGATCCACCAGCAAAGGGATAGTCTTGCGTGCAGTGGAACCAACTCTCACGTCTTCAATTTCAAAAAGGCGTTCGAAAACAACTTGATCGGGATTTTGTACCAAATAAAATTCATCAGATAAAGCAACTAGGTTGGGCATATCTGATTCTACACAACCAATTAGGCTAATTAACCCTGCAACTGCTCCTGAATTAGCAACTGCAAGATTTAATCCCTTGCTTCCATTACAAACAAGATTAGCCATAGCTTGCGCAGCAAAGTATTTGTCAGTCACTTCATCAGATTTCAGCAGAAGGGTGAGTGAAGGTATGATTCGCAAGGTTGCCGGTGACGAAACAACATTTGCATCTTGGAACAATATAGCCATGAGCAAGGCACTTATCCATATACATTCAGTATCCTCTAGTTTTGCCTGCCATAAAAAAATATATTTCGTTACACAGCCAAATCAAAATATCATTACTGAATCATAGTATGCATAATTGATGCCATGTGATAGAAAACATATGCACCATTCTCTCAAACATTAATATCTTTTTACTTAGTCTGGCCAGATGTACAGTTTTTCTTTCGTGGCAAAACAATGTTTCAAATAAGCTAAAAAATATAAAACCATATTATGGTCCTAAATGGCTCCCCCTCCCCTTCCCCCTTCCCCCTTCCCCTCCCCTCCCCTCCATCAAAAAAGAAGAAAAGAACAAGGGAAAATGAAAATAAATGAGAGAAATACTCCCATTCAATATTCTGCTTATTACTAGGACAAATTCAGCTTTCACACCATGATACATTCAATATTAGTTAGCAACTAAACATCAACTTCAACCAACTACATGTTATTTTTACATGTGTAATGGAGAAGAAAACTGTGAGAATTTGCATGCATCCCGGCTCCCGCACAAAAAAGTAAGCAAGCAGTATGAGAACTAAAATTATTACCATTGACTCAACATTTAACTTCTATAGTCAACTCTTGTAGTCTCTAATCCTCCTTTTCCAAAAGAGGATGCACTTTCTTCTAGCATTAAAGAAAAAAGTTTATTAGAAAGAAAGAAATATACAATTGTCACTCATCCTTCTTCTCCAAAATAGTGTGCATTTTCTTCTTGAATAAAAGGACAGTTTATTAAGAATCGAAGAAAATACAATTAGGATGGACCGATGGAGAAGTTGTCCTCCAAAAATTTGGTAATTCAACCTCATCAAAACCTCCCACAGAGGAGGGCAACTTCTCTATTTCAACGGGAGTTTATTACAATAAGTGGATCAGATGAGGTAAGAAACTAATTTACTTCTGAGAATTTTACTAATATCTCCATAGTTTAGTGAGTCAACCTGGACTTTGTATGGAAAAAGTTTGGGGGATGTTGCTATTCACGCCATCTCGAGGGTTGTTAGGCTGTTAGCAAAACCACGAGACTGTATATATATTAGCACATGTACTTGTATTTAACTTATTTTTTTGAAAATTGACAAGCCTAACAATGTCACAGCGTGTTGAACTTGCTATATGCAAAACACAACTCTGAGCATGTTCTCCATTTTCTATTGCATGAATATATCTAAACTCCTAAACAATTCAAAGCTATTAAATGTGTATTCTTGTAAAATGATACTAGAACAGTTCTGTACTGATGATTTCATAGCAACTACTAGGTACAGTATCACTACCGTAAGAAGCTAACAGTAGATATGGAAATAATAAAGAAATTCTACTTTTAGCCTATAAATATACTCACGCCAACCAAAATTTGGTACTACCTTCTGTACTGCCAAATTGACAGCCAAAAAATCTCCTAACATCTATAAGAAGTGATCATCCATGTCTATTCAACATACTTATATTTTTCAGATCTATATTCTGGAGATTAGAAATCAATATTGGCAATAATATTTTGTGGTCGGTGAAAGAATTTTAAGAAAAAAAGATAGATTGAACAGAGGGTGAAAGAATAGATGAAACACATGAAAGGATATCAAACACTTATCAGGGCTTACCTGTGGATTGGACGTATAACCTGCAAGCTTTTCAGAAAGGACCTCAAGTCCACCAGCTTCCACTACAGTTATTTTGTTCTTCTCATGAAAGGAAGCTATAATAGATAGCAGCCACAATGCCACAGTACCTCCCAAGACAGTGGCTGGATCAGGAACCTCAAAATCATCCCCTTCCTGAACGGCATTCTTTTCGACAAAACCTCTAGGAGTAGCAACTTCAATTTCTAGAGAGGAACAACTAGAGTTACGCTTCGTCATCCCTACTAATGCATATATAAGGGGCCTTAAGTATCCTGATGCATCAAGTACATCCATTGCCTGGTTTTTACGTTCTTTAGCAGCACAAATGAGCAATGCAGTCCCTCCAACTCTCACTTCTAAACGGGAAGAATTCATTATTCTATTAGCCAGCGCACCAACTGATCTTGAATTTGCAACCAGAAGGTCACCAAGCACAACTGGTTGATCCCCACAAAGTCTAGACAGAATTTCAATTGCCTTATCTTGTACTAAAGGTGATCCCTCAGACAGAAATCGCACAAGAGTATCCAAGTTTGATGGAACTTCAGCAAGGGCAGACCATGGAGAGTAAGTAAAATTTATACTATGTTTTATCCTGCATAATAGTGCAACTACTTCTAACGCATCTGCAGCTTCAGTCCTATCCATATCCATTCCATTTAAGGAATTAACAATCGCTAGAACAGTGAAACGACACTGACCATTTCCAGTGAGCACATCACCTACTGGAAAATGCCTCAGTAACTGGAGAAGGGCACGTGACGCACTTTTCTTACCTTCCAAACTTCCATCTCCCAGTACTCTTGTCAAAGCTGAAACAACATCTTCTGCCAGAGCTTCTGCAGCAATCTCGGAATCAGACAAAAGATTGGCCAATGCAGCCACTGCAGTCTCTGCAGCAGCAATGAAAGAAGTTTTTGCCAACTTGATCAGAGGTTTGACATCCCCCTCTCCCATATAATACATTTTTTTCCTAGATCTACTCTTGGTCGGACGAGACAAAGCACCCAAGGCTCGAGCAGACTGTGTTGCAATGACTTGGGTATTGCTGGTCAGAAGCTTCATGCAAGGATGCACTATTTCATCTGTTGCAAGACTATCACAAATATCTTGACGACTGCTAAAAAGATCAGCCAAGACAGAAGCTGCATACTCTTGGGTTTCCTCGTTTGATGAATTCAGAACCTGGACAAGTGATCTCAGCCCTTTATTAGCGGCAGCTCCCTTATCTACCAGGTCATCTTTTGATGCCATAGTAAGTACATGGCCCAGAACTTTAATTATGTGGGCCTTTGACCTTGGAGAATCTCCAAGGAGTAAAGCTAATAGCTGGTTGATTGTGGGAGAATCAGCTCCACGGATAAGCTTTGTTAAAGCCTTTGCTGATGCTTCTTGTCCCTTTGGTCCACCACTTTTTAAGAGCCACAAGAATGCTGAGACAGCCCCAGCACTTTCAACACAGGCACGAATGTCTTCACTGTGACAGCACAAATTCCACAGAACATGTGCTGCATCCTCCCTTGCCTTCTGGGATCCCATTTCCAGTAACTGGACAAGTGGAGGTATCCCGCCGGCAGCTGTGATTGCCCACTTGCTGTCATCGACCTGGTCAGCGAGAATTGCAAGCAACCCAACGGTATACTCCTGATGATGCTCACTAGATAAGCCCAGCAATGATATGAGCAACTGAATTCCTTCTCTTTTTCCAATAGCTTCCCAGATGCCAACTCCATCACAGCATAAGCTTATCAGAGAAAGTATCAAAGACTCTTGAACATCTTTAACATCAGCAGCAGCCATTGTTATGAGTCCAATTAACACCTTCTTTGAGTCAGCTTGCTTGATAGTTCTTGAAAGAAAGACATTTCCATACAGGCTGGCCATGGCCTCAAGGACACGCTCATGAACCAGCTTATTATCACGTGGCTTTAGAAGAATTACTAGAATATTTTCTATCTGTGCTGCATCAAATGATTCTTCTTCATTACTTGATTTCTGCTCAAATACCATCAACGAATAGGCAAGCGCGCCTATTATATCAGCAACTGGAGCAGTTAAGCGTGGAGACTGAGAAAGCTCTCCAAGATACATTATTAAAGAAGACATTCCACCACAAATGTTGGCCAATGCTTGTGTTGCATGCCCCTGAAGGGCCTGGCCGCCCTCTCCTTGCATACATTCCTTGGAAGGAGCAACTACAGCTCCAATGAGTAGTGGCAAGCCCTGTGCATCTACAATAGCACTCTTAGCTTCGGTCGTCTTCGAAGAAAGAGCCTCCAAAGCATCAGCAGCACTTGCACGGACAGAAACATTATTTTCCTGACCCAGTAATCTCAGTAAAGCCTTGATGGCTCCAGAATCAATTATTTTTGGCATGCTATCACTGAAAGCCAACATTAGACGAGCCAATAGAGAAGCTGCATTTGATTGAGCAACAGCATTGCCAGAAGAAAGAAGCCCCACAATTATATCCACTCCTCCAGCCTCAAGTGTTGCTCTCCAGTATCCGTATTTGTCACCGCAAAGATTTCTCAGAGCCCCAGTTACGAACCCTTCCACAACTTTGTCCTGTTTGTTCCTGGGATTGAGCTGCTCCCATAAGGTTGGTACTACACCTTCTGTGACAAATATTTTCATGCCTACATGATCATCCGAAAGTCCACCTGACGAAACTTCATAGATTGCTTCTGCAGCTGCCTTCCTTGCCTCAGTTGATTCTGACTTAAAAAGTGAGAGCAACGGCGGGATGCATCCACCAAGAAGCATTTTCAATCGCAAGTCTTCATCTTTGCACAGGACACTCAATGTTGTAGCAACGTTTACTTTTGCTACAGGAGTTCCACTCCTGAGAATAGATATGAACAATGGCATTGCTTGAGCATGTGAGCCAATAAGAGCTCGTGCTTCCTTTTTTGCTCTAGTGATACCCAACAATCTTGCTGTAATAAGCTCTTTTTCATGTGGCGAAGACATGTTGGCGTGAAGTTGCTCAACGAAATGAGCAACCCTAGACATTGTACTATCGGGATCATCCATTTTTGTACTTCCATTTGATTCCCTGAGAGGCAAAAGGTGGGTCCACACCTCAAGAATTAGCACACGACTTCCACATAATAGTACTGATAACAGCTATCAACAATGACAAGGAGAGAAAATATTATTATGAAAATTTTAAAGGAAATCTAAATTCTGATTTATATGGTCAAAACATCAGCCAAACATTACAGGATTAGTTTATATAAAACTAAAAGATTTCAGGGATACGCATAATCATTATTATATGACAATTGATACGCATAAATGCAATAGGGAGGTATTTATCATTACCACACTCCAAGTTATTAAGCTAAGGGAGCATCACTAACCTATCCTCAGAAGCATATGATGATTTATGCACTCTCGGTTCAGGGGAGGGAGACTTTGACATTTGATCAAGACTCCACTTTAGCACTCCCCTAGGCCTCCTGCAATTCATAACATGTCAATCCTACCGAGTGCCATATGGTCTACAACGACCCCAATAAGACAGAAGCCCAAATACAAAAATTTATGTCTCTCGATTCGTTTAGAATCAAAGAAACTAATAAACCCCAACTTAACAATTTTCATAATTACGATATTAACATATACTGCATATCCTATCATGGTATGTCACACTGCTCCGATTTTAAGAGTTACATTTTATTTGAATGAATTTGAAACTAAAGTCTGTACCCAGTAAACCACTCCAGCACTGGCAATACCATAATAGGCAGCACTAAAAACAAGCTAATTTTCAAAAAATCATACAAAGAGCACAAATCCCGATAGACCAGACTGATTCATACAAAACTCAGTTCATTTACTAAACAAACAACAGAAAATAATCTGCTTACTAATCCAAAATGTAGGCACCAATAACGATCGAACTGCATAATTTAATTACCTCAGCTAATAAAAAGGAAATGCTGCGAAACTCCGTCGCTCAAAACAAACCCAAAATTCCTTTCCTGCACTACTTAAGCATCACAGCTTCAGATTCACCTTCATCCAATCAAGTCCCAAGAACACTACACACCAAAATTGCATGAATGGTGCAAACCCAAGCTCAACCCAGTAAGTTTCCTTTAGAATTAAAACCAATAAAACACTCAGTCAAATATCACCCCTCAGAAAACACACACAAGGATCAAAATCAGACAAAAACCCAGATCTTATTATGATACAAAATTAGATACATCCATATTTGCTCAAAATTAGGTGAAATTAGGCACTACTTATAAGATTCTTGCATAATTAAACCATTAAAATAAATAAAATGACCATACGGAAATCAGATCACATAATCTAAACGTCATTTCTAATAGTCATCAATTTTATATATTAAAAAGTGTAAAGATTCAAACTTTAGCATAAATTACCTTCAGATTGTACTTTCTTTCAGAGAAGAACATTGAGGTGGGTTGTTAATGGAGGGTGGAAATGTAGAACTATAGAGAAGGGGAAGGAACTATAGAGAAGGGGAAGGAGGAGAGAGAAAGAGACTGAGCCTTTTGGGTTTTCTTTTTTTTCTTTTAGTGTATTTTCTCTCTGTCATTTTCATTTTCTTTGGATTTTCAAGAACTTTTCTTTATTTTTTAACTTACTTCTGTTATTGCTTTTATTTTTTCATTTGATAGAGAAATTTGGACGTCAGAGGAAAGAGAGCGAATGATTCGGGTACGTAACTGTGGAAGATAATAAATGTAGCCAATTGGCTCCTTAAATAGTTTTACCCAACATTTTCCACCGCTTTTTATCAAATAAATTAGTAATCGTTCGTGTACGAAGATATAGTATAACGAATTTTTTCAAATTCTCCTATTTTAACAATCTCATTTTTATTTTCTCTCTCATCTCTCTCCCATCAGTCACCACCCTTTTCGGTCCAAATTATCTTTGTGCTTTCCCGTTCAAATCAATTAAAATGAATCTAAACCGTCATTGTGTGAGTTCTATCTTATTAATATAGATTAGCGGCAGTTTTTAATGTGAGAAAACAAAGGTTTAGCCTTCTTTAATAATAATAATAATAAAAAAGGTCAAAAATGTGTATAAGATGATATGACATCATTATGTATTAATAATAATTTAAGTAACTTATTTAACTCATAAATTATATTTAAAATTTAAACATATTTTATGCATTGCACTATTTTTAGCGTAGCGACCAAAAATACTAGATGCTAGATGTTAACCGGACATACACTATATTAATTAAGTATATATATTTTTGATTAATTACGTCATAAAATACTATTATCTTTGTTTTAAAATTAAAATATATTTTTTTCTTTTAATATGTTCCAATATTAAAAATACATTTTTATTCTAAGACTATAAAATAACATGATGTTTTTAATTTACCATTACTTTTTTACTATCATTTTTAATATTAAACCATCTTATGTAATTATATGTTATTTAAGACAAAAAAAAATTTAAAATCATCATTATCTTAAAAAAAGGAATTAACAAATTTATCCTTTATGCTTGCATCATTGTAAAAAAGATGGTGTGAATAGCCTTGTGAAAAAGAGCACTCGTCTTCTTTTCTTTTTTTTGAACTTATTTTATTACAATTTAATTCCTAGAAATATATTTTATCCTAGTCACTAGGGAAGAGCATGGGGAAAGGGGTCAATAACAGAATTCAGAGAAAATTTACCTTCGATCAAGGGCGGATCCAACTCATTGGTTCAACGAGATCAATTTTTTTTAAAAAAAAAAATTCACAAAAAAATAAAATATAATACTAATAAATAAAATATTAAAACTAAATAATATTATTCAAATATTGTTTATAATGATATTTTTTGATGTTTGATTACTTGAAAACATTACAATAACAACCTCATTTTCAATGAATCAGTAAAAATAAAGTAAATCTACTTATCGCATAAAAGCGTTTCACATCCAATTTCACGTCGTATTTTGATGACCCACGTGATTGGCTTTACTTTTGGCATTAAGTACGTGGGCCATACAAAAAATATGTAAATGCGAATGTATGCTTTTACGCGATATAAGACTTCTTGATAAAAATATCATCTTCAATATAAATTTGAGACATTTAATATTTTTTAGCCTAAAATTTCATACTTCCACTAAACATCATATATATAAAAAATTAATCTCTAAAAATTTAGTGAATCAGCAGATTAAGTTTAGGAATTTTTGTTGCCACCGACTCGACCCTTTTAATGTCCCTGCAGATTAATTTTAGTTAATCTTATTGATTGAGTTCTCTTGATATGGACAAATTTCTTTTCTCTCTATATTATAAAAACTCCTCTTTCTGTCTCTATAATTGGATCATAATTTTTGGTAGCATCTATATATAACTGGATCTACCTCAACCAGCTTGGAGTTGGCAGTTAAAATACTCTACTGACTACTACTTCCCGAAAATAATATAAATAAATCGAGTCGACTATTAAATTATTCAGATTTAATTCGTAAAATTTATTGAGTATAAAATAAGATTTGATTGAGGCTCATTTTGCTACTGAGTCGAGTACGATCTCGAATTGAGACCGGACAGTTTGAACTTTTCGAACGAATATAATCCGAGTATCAATAGAAATTTACAATTCAATACTTAAATATTTATATTTCGAGTCGAACGAGTACGAATCGAGCCCGAATCGTTTACTTATTTTACAGCCTTACTTGTTGATGCTCAAATATTTTCGACTCTTTTCATCATTTACAACAGTTTTCGGTTTCAATATATTTAAGTCGTTTTGACGGTTTAACCAAAAAAAAGTTATATAAAAAAAAAAAATTCGGATATTTTTTCAATAAAACAAGAGTAGGAAAAAATTATGTATACAAAACTGAGTCACATTTGATTTTTTTTAGTTGTTATTATATGTAGTAATGCTGCTCTTAAGCGATATCAAATTTTGAAGAGTAAATTTTGTGGTCGAGAAAAATAATTAATAAAAAAAATATAAATATGTTATAGACAAAAGTTAATATACATAAAAAAGTCATAAAAGTAAAGATAATTGGAAAAGAAAAATGCATGATTGGGATATTGTGTTGATGTTCTTGTAATGATTTTTCTTTTTTATTGTAATTATTTTTTTATATATAAAATAAATTATATTAAACTTTGGAAGTGTTTCAAAGTTTTTAATTTTAAACGATACTTTATGATTGCAATACCGCAATAATACAATATTCTCTTCATTTCACAAAAATAGTATAATTTATAAATTTTATAAATATTAAATTTATTTTATTCTTAATTCTAAAATAATAATTTGTTAGTTAAGTAGTTATGATAGAATTTAAGAATATTGTATCTTTATATTATTAATGAAATTATATTTTTAAACAAAAAATTGACAAATAAAAAACTTTTAGTGGAATCCAAGGAGTAATGAAAATAAATACTCTTGAACATGATTTATGATCTTGACATAAATATTTTTATAAAGTAAAAATGTTAGTTCACAACTTCGTCTCTTAGGTAGACTTCATCTACTATTTATGTTAGAATAAATTTGTAGAATTATTAAATGTTTTTGTAAAAATATTAATTTTCTAAATTTATCCTTATATATAGCATGACTCTACAAATAAACTATCACATTCTGTCATTGAATTACCCCTCTACTTCTGTTATAATTATATCACTGAATTAATAAGTTGCTTTTAAATTCTTCCTTAATCAATAAAATGTGATTACTTCATACTACCCTCTAGAAATTATAAAGAAGATTTAGGGAACACTATTTTTACATGAATTTTTAATTATTTTATATGATCTTTTTTTATATAAAGATGAGACCTATTTTCTTTTTATGTGAGAGAAGATTATATAAAAATATCAAAGACTCGTGTAAAAATATCAATTTCCATAATTTATTGTCTTTATTGTGAGTCTCTCTTTAATTCTTACTTATTTCATATTTTCAAGTATTTGCATATCAATATATATATATATACAGCACAACCCCTAATTTGAAATCAATTGAAATGATGACATCATCAATTGGAAAAATCGTTGAGTCCACTCTTAATTAATTAAGTGAGTTAACTCACTTAATTTGATAACTCATCTATTCTTCTATTCTTATATATAAATACACATAAATGATGATACACATAAATAATTTTTTTATTTTTATTTTATCTACAATAACAATATATAAATACACATAATCAAATCAATTGCAAAAATCAAACAATAATGGAAAATCAAACAATAAGAACGGAAAAAAAGTCTTTACAATAAAAATGAAAAAAAATTAAACTCATCAATACAAATACACATAATCAAATCAATTGCAAAAATCAAACAATAATGGAAAATCAAACAATAAGAACGAAAAAAAAGTCTTAACAATAAAAATGAAATACAAATTCACTTTATTTGATATTAATTTCAGTTGTCTCTTCCTCTTTTCCTCCTCCTCTTCACTTCAGTTTCTTCCCCTTCTCCTCTTCCTCTTCCACTTCCACTTTTAGAGAGTTCCACTTCCCTCTCTCCTTCCCATATTATATATATATATATATATATATATATATATATATATATATATATTCAGTATGTTTATGTGGATTTATTGGCTTTATATTACATTAAATTTTACTCTTTTTATTCTGAGATCGACATCGCTTTGTCCTTCTCTTTCTGAACCACACTCGATTTTGGTTTTGTGGGCTCAAAATCGCTCGATCGATCCGATTTATTCAATTTCGAGAACATATCAGGTAATTGATGATTATTTCTTTTGTTTTATTGAATTTTTTTGATGTAATTTATAGGGTTTTTTGATCCGATTTATTCGATTTCGAGAACAAATCAGATAATTGTTGATTATTTCCTTTGTTTTATTGATTTTTTTTTTGAGGTTTTTTTTTTGAATGAAATTTCGTTTTAGTTTTTGAAGAAATTTAACTTTTTTGTTAGTGAATTCCGAAATTACAAATAATACTTAATCTGAATTTATCCCTACAATGAATGGGGAAAATGAAATCTAAACAAAAAAAAGGAAAGACAGTAAAGTACATATATGATGAATATATAATGGTGAAAAAATTTTCTCATTCCAATTTTAAAAAATTATACAATCGAAAAACAAACTAGCCCGTGCATTGCACGGGCTATCAACTAGTCAATATAAATTTGTCATCACATATTAATAAACTATCACATTAGGTCTTTGAATTCCTCCTCTACTTCTATTATACTCCCTCCATTCTAAAACTTAAAATATAATTTGATTTTTGAAATCAAACGGTGACATATTAATTTTTAAATTAATATGAATTTATTTAATTTTAATTGATACAATTATTATAATTGTGTAGTATATAATAAAAAATATTAATCTTAAATTGATTTAATTCTAAAATTTTATAAATTAGACTAATTTTAAAATTTAATATAACGTTGTTTGACTCAAGTTGTATCTCATGTAAACTTTGAAATACAAGAGAGTAATTTATATCACTAGATGGTGTATTCAATTAAAACTTTTAAAGACTTTTAAAGTTTGGTTGTATTCAATCAAGACATTTAAAGTGTTTATTGATGGTCGATTTCGCAATCAATGAATATGTGCAATTATACACGGTTAACAAGTAATAAATTGATAAGAAAAGTATCATTCCCATGAGAAATTATTTAATAACAAGTACCAAATACTAACTTGTAACCAAATTAATTTTATTTAAACAAATGATTTGGGATTGTGAATTAAAATAATTAATAAAACTACTATTAAATACCACTAGATTTAAATCAGGCTATGGAGAATTAAGATCACAATTTCACTTATTACTCATTTATATCAATATATTTTTTTAATGATTATGCTCACTATTTTGGATGGTTAATTAAGAACTTATTAGTATTTATAACCACATTTCGATGCATAACAAACATATTAATCTAAATCTACAGTTGATATAATTAAATCAAATACTCTAATTAACTAATTCACTATATTCCTATGTTAATTACAATTAAAAAAGATTTAAAGTACATATTCCCTATCAGATTGCATGTGGCGAAAAAGTATATCCCTATTTTAAACACAAATCATGAATTACATCACCATGCAGAAAACACAATCACATGCTATTATGATCAGATCTAAATCTATATTTCATCTCCCGAATTCATATAAATTATCACAATAATTTTTAATTAGACAATAATTACTTATGCACAAATCATATATAATAGACAATCCCTAAAATAGATCATAATAATTAATAAAAAAACATACTAAAACATGTTACGCTATAATATCCGTTGCAATCTTAAACAAGAAATTTAATTTATTGTTATTGAATTAAAGTTTAAAATTCACAATTGAATAAATATTAAAAGACAAAAATAGAAGTAGGGTAGAGAATAAAATATGTTGTGTATAAATTTGAGACTCTCCTTTTGCTCTTGCTTTGAATCCTCAATGCTCGATCTTCAAGTTATTTCAATCTACAATCCAATCTAAACTAGGGTTTGTTAATAAAATATAGGATCTAATGGAGTGTATCCCTAAAACAATCTCCTCTCTAATTTATGCATCATATCATATATTTATAGGTTACAAGTCAAATCCCTAGTTTAGGAGGAAACCTAATCCAATTTAGAGTAAAAAAAAGTATCAAAATTCGTCCAAATGCGTCTCAACTTGATCTGGCTCGACCCCAGTACCCCGGTGCTACTCACGGCGTTGATTTTCTGACTCTGGAAGCCCCAGCGCTGTAAATAGCCTAGAATTGTGTGAGACCCCGAATTTTATAAATAAAGATTTAATTTTCTCGAAATATTTTTTTGATATTAAGGAGTAAATTTGATATAATGTTATAGTTGGGGGTAATATTTATAAATTTTGTAAAATAAGCAAGTGGTTATTTGTCGGGGAATATTCGTTTGGTCGTGGAATATTCTTTCTGTCGGGGAATATTCGTACGACGGCGCATTCATTTGTGGTTTCCATAACAGAAAACGATCGGATGAAGAAAACGACAAGTTTGAGTTTTTATAATAACGGCGTAATTGTTACCGTTAACACTGTTGGAATACCCCACAGATTAAAAACACGATGTCTGTGGTGTTGCAAGAAGATACTGCAGTATTGCACCAATTATTGATTCTTACGTAAGAAGGCATTACTCAATAATTGTTACATGAATTCTTTATTCAATATTTTATTTTATTGATTCAATAATTCTGCGTTGATATTTTATATTATTGTTGTTTCAATAATTGTCACTGCACAGTATTTCCCATTATCGGATCAATAATTCATATTATTTGAATAATATTATTAGATAACATTATTAACAATGTCTAGAAAGTTCTGTATCATGATCTTCGACATACATTTTGGTGGAACAATATGAAGAGAGAGATATCGCTGTTTATCTCAAGGTGTCTAACATGTCAACGAGTCAAGGCGGAGCATCAAGTACCAAAAGGACCATTGCAACCACTTGAAATTCCAGAATGAAAGTGGGAGCACATTACCATGGATTTCATTACTGGTCTTCCTAGGGTTTCTCAAGGTATAGATGCGATTTGGGTCATTGTTGATAGATTGACCAAGTCTGCTCATTTCTTACCGATACGAGAAACTTATACACTTGAACGTCTTGCTCAGTATGTACATAAACGAGATTATAAGATCGCATGGTATGCCAAGATCCATAGTTTTGATCGAGACCCAAGATTCACTTCACGATTTTGGGTTAGTTTGCAAAAGCTATGGGCGCAGATTTCTGATTTAGCTTCGGCATATCATCCTCGATTTTATTTGAGCGATTGGAGAGGACTATTCAAACTCTTGAAGATCTATTAAGACTCTGTGTCCTTGATTTCAAGGGAAGTTCGGACAAGTTCTTACCATTGGTGGAGTTTTCCTACAACAACAGTTATCAAGCAAGTATTGGCATGGCTCCATTCGAAGCGTTGTATGGAAGAAAGTGTCGTTCTCCAGTATGCTGGGATGAGGTGGGAGAAGCAACATTGTTGGGACCGGAGTTGGTACGTATGACTACAGAAAAGATTCAAACGATCTGGCAACGTATAAAAACCTCACAAGATCGACAAGAGAGTTATGATGATCTTCATCGAAAGGATGTGGAATTCGATATAGGAGATCATGTGTTGTTACGTGTTGCTCCATGAAAAGGAGTTACGAGATTTAGAAAGAGAGGAAAGCTCAATCTTAGATTCATCGGCCCATTTTTAATCCTCGATCGAGTAGGAACTGTGGCCTATAGACTCGCTTTACCGCCAAGTATGTCTTGTGTTCATAACGTTTTTCACATATCCATACTACGTAAATATGTGGAAGACCCGAACCACATTATTGAGTTAGAATCGGACGAAATAGCGGAAGATTTGACGTATGAAGAGGTTCCTGTTCAAATCTTGGATAAGAAGGAACATATTCTACGCACCAAGGTTATACCTCAAGTCAAAGTTTTGTGGGAAATCACGATGTTGAGGAAATGACTTGGGAGTTAGAATCTGAAATGAAATCAAGGTATCCTTACCTCTTGACATACCAGTATCGCACCACAATTTCGAGGGCGAAAATTTCATAAGAAAGGAGATTGTAAAACCCCAACTTTTTGAATAAAGATGAATTTTCTATAAATATTATTTTTGAATATTATGGAGTGAAATTGATATAATGTTATAGTTGTGGGTAATATTTACAAATTTTGCAAAGTATGCAAGTTGTCATATTATATTTCGATTGGTGGAAATATTCTTTTTGTCGGGGAATGTCCGTGCACGATGCTGATCATTATCATCAGTGGACCCCACAACCGAATTATTGTCGGATTGAGAAAATGACAAAAATATTTTATATGAAAATAACGGCGAAAAGTTTTACTGGTTGATCTTTGTTGAACTACTCGATAGTAAAAAAATGAATGTCTGGCATTGGTTGCGTAAAGAGCACGTGGTATTGATTATTGATCTTTACGTTAGAAGTTACTTAATTTTGTTTAATTATTGCCACGATAGTTGATGTAAAGTTTGCTTATTTTATGAACCCCATTTACCCAATTTTCAAAATAATCGGTGAAAATTATTCAAGATATATATATATATATATATATATATATATATATATTAGTATTATATATATGATTATGGTCTTTGAAAAGGACATATGGGTGGAGAAATTTCAAATGTCACGAATGTAAGAAGAAGAAAAAGGAAGGCATGAAATGTGTATATATATATATATATAATATGTTTTGTTTTTTATATATATATATGCCATGTGATGAAATCTCACGGAGAGATTTGGGGAAAGGAAAGTCAGGAGAGAGTAGGTTTCATTATATATATAATATATTTTATTAGTTTATTTTTTTCTGGAAAATAGAATATATTATATTTTATTTAAAAGATTTTGCGTTAAATATGGACCGTCAGATTAAAGTAAATCAATCTAGATCGTTCATGAGTTAATTCTTATGCGATCCATTTTACTATAAATAGAAGCTCATTCCTTCATTATTTTCTTACGAATTCACTGAAACTCTAGAGAGATAAACTATAGAGAGAAAGAAGAAAGTATAATGCTACTTCACTACTTATACAGTACTCTTCTTCTTAAGGTAGGGAATATTATTTGTTGTACTCGTAAGGGGTGTTATTCTTTTGTATTCATGATGAACTTGTAAGACCCCAACTTTTTGAATAAAGATTAAATTTTCTCGAAATATATTTTTGAATATTATGGTGTGGATTTGATATAATGTTATAGTTGTGGGTAATATTTACAAATTTTGCAAAATCATGAAGTTGTTATATAATATTTGATTGGTGGGGAATATTCGCTTTTAATAGGGAATATTAAATACAATGACCTGACAATCATTGGTGGACCCCCACAAACGGAATTATTGTCGATCGAGAAAAAGCGACAAAAATACTTTATGAAAATAACGGCGGAAGTTTTACTGATTAAGCTGTTGAACTACTTTCGGTAGTAAAAGAAAAGTACGATGTCTGGCGTGGTTGTATAGTAGCACTTACGGTATTGATTATTGATCTTACGTGAGAAGTCACTTTCGAGTTATACTCGAATTATTACTTCTGATAATTGTCAGATTATCATATCTCTCATATTATTGATTTGATTATTGTCATAGTATCATCGACGTAAAATGTTATTTTATTAAATCAATAATTGAGGCGACAAAGTTATTCATATTATTAAATTGCAATATTTACAATGTCTAGAAATTACATCGAGGAGAGGTTTGGTCACCTAATTGCGCCCGATAGGGAGAAATACTTGTTGAAAGCCCCTCTTTCCAGGAACGACTGGTTGATAAATATTATGAGTTATAATATTAATGATGAATGTTATTAAAATTGAAGTTGTGTTCGGAGTTGAATTTGGAGACGCGGACGTGATATTTGAGTTCGTAACGATGAAATTAGTAAAAATAGTCTATAAACACAAAATTTTCCGGAATTCACTATTTGGTCAAAAAGTTAATAGTTGGCTTTTTTGGGAAAAGTCAAACTTCGAAATTTCAAAATTTATATTTTTGATAAAAATGGTTTCATTGTGTTGGAATTAATTGTGTTAGTGAAAATCGATAATTATTTCGATAATAATTGATGTCTGGAGGTTATATTGACCAATCGGGTATTTAACCGGATAAATGAGCAATTGATTGCTATTATTTCACATGATTATAACTATTTGTTCACATGTGTATACTATTGTTTCATATTCTTGTTACTATTAGGGGAGTTGGTGCAAGATTGTTAATACTTGCATGACTAAGTTAAAAATGGAGGTATAGATGAAGGTACTTATCTTTCGTAATTAAATATTTTCACATGTCTAGAACTATTGATTCACATAATTTACTATTGAATCACATTATTTACTATTAGGGGAGGTGGTGCAAGTTTGATAATACTTCCATGACTAAATTAAAAATAAAGGAAAAGTTGGAGGTATTGTACTGAAATTTTTCGAGCCCCAAAACGTCTGATTATCGAAACTATATTTTTCTATAAATAGAAGCTCATTCTTCCTTCATTTCTCACCAATTCACAAAAGCTTTAGAAGCGATTATTATAGAGAGAAATTATAGAAAGAAGAAGAAATCTGCTACCTCACTATTCTAGTATCCGGTTTTTCTAAAGGTAGGGAGTATTATTTCTTTCTTATCTATGAAGAGAACTTCATTATTCCATTCTTTATTATTACATTGGAATAACTCAGATACTCGGCCTACCTATACTTGGTGAAATTCTTACATTGTTCCATTCTTTATCATTCTGTTGGAACATCCTGTCATGCATGCGTTCTACGCCGGACTTCGTTAAAATCTTTATTATTACATTGGAATATCCTGTCATGCATGCGTTTTACCGGACTGATTCCGTCTTTATTATTCTCATTGGAATATCACATGCATGCGTTTCTGTACGGACTGATTCCGATTATTTATTATTACATTGGAATAACACATCTGTGCGATTATCGCGTGCTCGGTGATTTCTTTTATTATTCCATTCCTTATTATACTTAGTTGGTTAAAGTTTTGACTTCATATACTCTATGAAATTAGTGGAATATCCTTGATATTTGCGCTTCATCCGAAATCTTTTCATGGAAATATTCTTCCGAGCATTCTTGAATCTTACTTTCTAAAAGCGATTATCATGTTGACAATTTGGGCGTTATTAGTTCTGGATAAAATAATTCTTGAACTTGTTTTATTGAATTCTTATATCATTGTCATCATCCTCATGTTTATATTTTGTTGAAAGTCATATGTGGCCTATAGTGCATAAATGGACTTGGTATGATTATGACCAGGGATTATTCGGTGTAATCATAACCGTAATGTTACAAATGATGTGGTAAAATTCCTCATTGGCCCGTAGTGCATTGATGGACAGTTGTTGGCATGATCATGACCATTATTGAATACACAAATATTCTTGGCCCGTAGTGCATGGATAATTGTGGTCGTGATACTAAAGAATATCCTTGGCCGTAGTGCAGGGGTGATTCGATGATGTGGATTATTTATTAAGCTGAGTCCCAGCGATAAAAGTCATGAAAAACCTTTTAAATCATAAAAGATAGTAGATTTTATTCTCTACTTGACTCTTTTAATGGATTGCTTGTTCCGCTGCAGTTAAATTTGATGGTTGTTATATTGTATCAGTTTAACACTGTTGAAGGCTAATGATAATATATTCTGCATTATCTTATTTATAATATTTCATACTGGGCTAGTTGAGCTCACCCTTTTACTTTCATTGTTCTCTTCAGGAAATGAGAACGTAGCAGGGACTAGTCGGGGAACGGAGTGACGGGCCAGATGATAGCATTAATAGTCCTCACTATTCTGTGAAATAGTGTGATAATAATTGTAATGAGGACTCCTTTTGAGTTTGTATAATCTCTAGTAGACAATATATTTGTATTCAAACTCACAAACTTATGTTTTGTCGTGATTGCATACACGATAGTTGTATTATTAAGTTGTATTTGAATTACGCACCATGTATCCGCTTCTCAAGATGGGTGATGTATACCTATTTTAAAAGCGCCATGTAACTTATGTTCTTTCATTCTTTATTATTCATTGGAATAACTCGTGATATCGCTGCCACCCTATACTTGGTGACATTCTTCTATTATTCCGTCTTTATTATTACATTGGAATATCCTGTCACATGCGTTTTACGGGACCGATTCCGCCTTTATTGTTACGTTGGAATATCCTCATGCATGCGTTTCTGTTGAACTTTGATTCTGTCTTTATTATTACATTGGAACATCTTGTCGGTGCAAATTTTGCGACTGGTTCCATTATTTATTATTACATTGGAATAACTTTGTCTGTCTGATACATACATCATACATGGTGATTTCTTTTGTTATTCCATTCTTTATTATACTCAGTTGGTTAAAGTTTTGACTTCTATACACCATGAAATTAGTGGAATATCCTTTATATTTGCGCTTCATCCAGTATCTCTTCATGGAAATATCCTTCTGAGCATTCTTGAATTTTACTCTACAAAGCAGTATCATGTTGACAATTTGGACGTTATTGGTTCCTGGATAAATTAATTCTTGCACTTGTTTTATTGAATTCTTATATCATTGTCATTATCCTCATGTTTATATTATGTTAAAAGTCATCTGTGGCCTGTAGTGCATAGATGGACTTGGTATGATTATAACTAGGGATTATTCGGTGTAATCATGACCGTAATGTTATAAATGATGTGGAAAAAAGTCCTCATTGGCCGTGAGTGCATTGATGGACGATTGTTGGCATGATCATGACCATTAATGAATACACAAATATTCTTGGCCCGTGAAAGTGCGTGGATAATTGTGGTCGTGATACTAAAGAATATCCTTGGTAGTAGTGCGAGGATGATTCGATGATGTGAATTATTTATTGTCGAGTCTCACGATAAAAGTCATGAAAAACCTTTTAAATCATATAAGATAGTAGATTTTATTCTTTACTGACTCTTCTAATGGATTGCTTGTTCATTGCAGATTAAACTTGATGTTTGTTATATTTTATCAGTTTAACACTGTTGAAGGCTAATGATAATTTATTCTGTATTATCTTAGTCATAATATTTCTTACTAGGCTAGTTGAGCTCACCCTTTCTTTCACTATTCTCTTCAGGAAATGAGAACGTAGCCGGGACGAGTCGGGGAACGGAGTGATGGTTCGGATGATAGTATTAGCTAGTAGTCCTCACTATTCTGTTAAATAGTGTGACAATAAATGTAATGAGGATTCATTCTGAGATTGGATATTTTCTAGAAGACAGTATTTGTATTTAAACTCACAGCTCTCTTGTTGTATAATTCAGATTGTATTTATATTCTGTACCATGTATTTGGCGACTTAGAATAGGTGATGTATACCTATTTTGGGGGCGTCACATAATGGATGTTATTTTTGTTCAATATTCGCTTGAAATAATATTTTCTTCCATACTCTGTAGTATGTAAGTAATATTATTTCGTTTCAGATTTCGAATTCTATACTCGTTTTGTTAAAGTTTTGGCTTCTATACTCCATGAAATTAGTAGAATATCCTTGATATTTGTACTTCATCCAGTATCTTTTCATGGAAATATTATTCTGAGCATTCTTGATAAGTTTTCACTTTTTCATGTCGGAGTACTATTCACGGGGTTACTATTCCTGAAGTTACTATTCATGAGTACTATTTACTCAGTTATTATTCACCCGGGGTACTATTCATGACAAAAATTGATTCCTTTTCGGTCCAAATCATTTTTGATATAATATTATTCTTGAATTTTACTCCATAAAGCGTGATCATGTTGATAATTTGGGCGTTATTGATTTACGGATAAATTAAATTATAAATCTTTAAAATTTATCCTTGAACTTGTTTTATTGAATTCTTATATCATTGTCATCATCCTCATGTTTATATTATGTTGAAAGTCATCTCGTGTCCTGTAGTGCATAGATGGACTTGGTATGATTATGACCGATGATTATTCGGTATAATCATGAAGTAATGTTACAAATGATGTGGTAAAAGTCCTTATTGGCCCGTAGTGCATTGATGGATGATTGTTGGCATGATCATGACCATTGATGAATACACGAATATCCTTGGCCCGTAGTGCATGGATAATTTGTGGTCGTGATACTAAAGAATATCCTTGGCCGTAGTGCAGGGGTGATTCGAGAATGTGGATTATTTATTAAGCTGAGTCTTAGCGATAAAAGTGATGAAAAACCTTTTTAAATCATAGAAGATAGTAGATTTTATGCTCTACTTGACTCTTCTAATGGATTGCTTGTTCCGCTGTAATTAAACTTGATGTTTGTTATATTTTATCAGTTTAACATTGTTGAATGCTAACGATAAATTATTCTGCATTATCTTAGTCATAATATTTCTACTGGGCTAGTTGAGCTCACCCTTTTACTTTCATTGTTCTCTTCAGAAATGAGAAGCGTGGCAGGACTAGTCCGGGGAGCAGAGTGACGGTCCCGGATGATAGCATTAGTAGTCCTCACTATTCTATGAAATAGTGTGATAATAAATGTATTGAGAACTACATTTGAGTTGAATACTGTCTAGAAGACAATATTCGTATTAAAACTCTCAGTTTATGTTTTGTCGTATTTTACACGACAGTTGTATTATTAAGTTGTATTTGGATTTTGTACCATGTATTTGGCGAATCAAGATGGGTGATGTATACCTATTTTGGGGGCGTAACAGTTGGTATCAAAGCTTAAGGATATGATCCCTGGCTAAGATGTGAGACTAGAACTAGGAGGGGAGAGACGGGAAATTCCTTCGCTAGTATGACCTACCTAAGTTTATTTGGTATTTAATTGGTCGGTCAGAGTATAGAGTTATTATGTTGCATGTCAATTTCTTTAATTAGCCCTTGTTTTGTGGCAGTATTTGTGAATGAAAGCTAAAAATGTTAACAATGGAGTGAATGAGACCGTGGAGACACCTCTAATCGCCAACCAGGATAATATGATGTCAGGCAAAGAAGGAATTAGAGATATCCATGTTATGAGTGAAGAATTAATAGTTGCACCCGAGATAGTTGCAGAGGTAACAGCTGAGAGTGAGGAAGATGAGGAAGCTGAGGAATTTATTAGAAGAATTTTATGATCGAAATTTAGAATTACAAAATCGTATTCATGAGTTAGAAGAGCAAGCTGAAGAACGGCAGACGATCGTGGAGCAAAGAGATGCAACAATTCAAAATTGTGTTACCCGATGTGCGATGCTTGAACAGAAGCACTCTTTGACAGAGTATAAGATATTAGAGCTGGAATCTTAGAATGCTATGATCAAAGTTCTAATGAAAGAAGAAGCAACCGAAGAAATGCGAATGGAGGATGCATGAGTAAAAGCCGCACGACGTGTTGATATTGTAGAAAAAGACGTCCGATCTAATAAGGCCAAAATAGATGAAATAGATTTTGCTTTTTGGATAGCAATTGGGAGAATCCAACATCGAGTTCGGAATTACCCTGTGCAGAACGGTCAACCCCAATTCGATATGGATCGGAGAGTAATGATTCAAATCATGGATCAGGAATACAACGAAGCAATTGAGGGTGGAATGTACTCTATAGCAAAGTTAAGTCCAGTTGGGACGCTGATGCCAAAGGCTATCCCAGACAAGTCAAAATCAACGGTTCAAGGGAGAGCGTTTGTCGTGACTTTCCAAAATACGAAGAACCATACGAAGTTATCACGTGTTAGTTAATTATAAACTCTTGCGAAGTTTATACCTTATTAGATACCGGTTCTACCCATTCTTTTATTTTTTCTACTTGCGCTCAACGTTTAAATTTGACCCCAGTACAAAACCCATTTCTAAAACCCTCAAATATTTCTTCACCCGAAACGAACGTAATATGCGCCAAAGACGTTGGCTCGAGATGTTGAGATTACGACCATACCATTCAATATCATCATAGAAGAGAGAACGTAGTAGCTGACGCGTTGAGTAGAAGATCATATGCAGTTACGAGTGCAACGTTGTTAACACAAAGACCCAGTTCGTACGACTTACTCTAGAGACCCACGTGATGATGTTTAATATATGATTAGAACCAACTTTAATCGATAAAGTTAAAGCCGCTTAGGCTACAGACTCAGAGCTGATGAATATTAAGAAGAAGGTTCAAGAGGTCGTTATTTTAGAAGCAAGAGCTGCTAAATAGAGGAAATCTCAACCCTCGATTTAATTGGCCCATTTGAAATCATCGATCTGTTAGAGTTTATGCCCTAGAGGCCAATTATTTGATTTAATTGCTTAACGTTTTGATATTATATTTGATTGAATAAATATATGATTTTATTATGGTTTTATTTACTGCGTAATATAATTGTTAACATAATAAAATTCCTTAGAATAGTGATACAAATTATATAGTTTCAAGTATGTGACTTGAACATGAGATTATATAATTACAATTAGTATCATTGTTGATGGGACAACAATGATGCATTGAGACTAAATATGTGGATTGATTTGATGACCAAATCTCATTGGTCATAAATATATGAGATATTAAGTCGATGGATAGATGCATGTTAGAGAATGATTTACTTGGATGCACCCACCATGAGAATTCTATATAGAGCATTATCGCCGAAGTGTCATTAGCAATTCTCATAGTGATAATGATGTAATGGTCCTCCGAATTGAAATCGCTATATTACTACTACGAGAATTTATGTACTTTGATATCATCAAATGTCACCTTTAATAGGGTGGACTATAAAGGTGATTATTGGGTTCATCATGAATCATGTGAGAAATATGAGTGATCTAGATGGAATTTAACCATCCTATATATTATGGGTGATATCCATAGGCCTCTTGATTGAGTAGGACTATGAAATGCATAGCCATGCTCAAATAGTGATTTGTTTCATATAGTCTACTCATTGATCAAGAAAACTCATTAAATTATGAAGAGTATGACACATTCCATGACTCGAGTTTAATCTAGGATATTAAGGTTAAAAGGATTAAATTACATTGAAACATTGGTCACGAAAAGGTTGCATCGAATCATCGATCTTATTATTACTTGGGTAGCGATGATGCATTACTAGATGCTCCATTGCTTATAATTTTATAATATGATTTTAAAATTATTGCCAACGTAATAATAACATATAGGGTCACACATAAAAACGTAATTAAAAAGAAAGTAATTTAAATTGTAAAGATTTAAATATGTCAATATGATTGATAGAATTTCAAATTACAATTTAAATTAATAGGATAATTTATATATAGGTATATTAATTAAGTAAGACTTAATTAAGATATATATAAATTGATTTTAATAATATTAGATTTTGATTAATTCCTCTAGCTAATCGCTATATATATGATATATATCAGTCACTTTAGGTTTTACGTCAAAATACAAAACCCTAGCCATTTCTTAGAGAGAGACTAGAGAAAATAACCTCGAAAATCCTCATCCTTTGTGGCTAGTACCGCGGTTCCTTCTTCTGCAGATCGTAGGACGATTCACGGAGCGTTCGTGTGGATACCGTAGAGACGCAGCTCATTTGGATTGCGTTGGAGATTCGATCGTATCAATTTTAGTTTCTTAATCGGTATAATTTCTAACCTCTGAGTTAATTGAATTTTTCGCATGGATCCTATTTTAGGGTTTCAGAAATTGCTTTAAAAATTTTATTTCTGCTGTGCGTTTCTGTGCCGAAACCCCAACACAATCGAGTAGGAATTATGATTTATAGACTCGTTTTACCGCCAAGTATGTCGCGTATTCATAACGTTTTTCACGTATCGATGTTACGTAAATATATGGACGACCCGAACCATAATATTGATTTAAAACCAGACGAGATAGCGGAAGATTTAACGTATAAAGAGGTACCTATTAAAATCTTGGATAAGAAGAAACATATTCTACGCTCAAAGGTTATACCTAAGGAGTTAGAATCTGACAAGGTATCCTCACCTCTTCGGCATACCAGGTACGCACGTTAATTTCGAGGGCGAAATTTCATAAGGAGGGGAGTTTGTGAGACCCCGAATTTTATGAATAAAGATTTAATTTTCTCGAAATATTTTTTTGATATTAATGAGTAAATTTGATATAATGTTATAGTTGGGGGTAATATTTATAAATTTTGCAAAATAAGCAAGTGGTTATAAAATATTCATGTTGTCGGGGAATATTCGTTTGGTCGTGGAATATTCTTTATGTCGAGGAATATTAAATGCGATGGCGCGACCATGTGTGGGCCCATAACGAAAAAAACAATAGGATGAAGAAAACGACAAGTTTGAGTTTTTATAATAGCGGCGTAATTGTTACCGTTAACACTGTTGGAATACCCGGTGGTTAAAACACGGTAGTACGTAGAGTTGTATAGTAGCACATGGTATTGCACCAATTATTGATTCTTACGTGAAAGGTCTTAATCAATAATTATTCACATGATCTTATTCAATATTTTATTTTATTGATTCAATAATTCTTTGCGTTGATATTTTATATTATTGTTGTTTCAATGATTATCACGCACGATATTTCCATTATCGGATCAATAATTCATATTATTTGAATAATATTATTAGATAGCATTATTGGCAATGTCTAGAAAGTTCTGTCTAAGGAGAGGTTTGTTCACCTAATTGCGCGCCAATAAGGAGAAATCCTTATCGAAAAGCCTCCTCTTTCCTATGAACAGCCTGGTTATCAGTATTGTGATTCTGTAATATTATTTGTGTATAATTAATTATTGATTTATATGATAAGAAAAATATTTATTTTATGTGGATATAAATGGAAGAATTTTTAGAAAAGTGATAATTGTTGAAAATTGATATTTTATCTTTTCTGATAAAATAATTTATTATATTATAATAATATGATAACGATGATATTTTAGCAATGAATGTGTGATATATGAGTAAATGAGGAGGAGTATTTTTGTTACAAAAAATATTTAACACATGTTTTGTGTGTTGGTGGACCCTATTTTTGATTGAAATTTGATTATAGCCTATAAAATCGTCCGTATGTGAATTTCAATCAATTTCTGTTTTAAATTTGGAAAAACTTGAATTTCCTATAGAAGGACATAAGATCCGAATTTACAAAGTTGTAGAGAATTGAATTTCCTATAGAAGGACATAAGATCCGAATTTTTCTGATAAAATGGCTATTTATTATGAATTATTGAAATTCTGGAATAATTGATTTTTGAAGTTTTAATTATTATTTTTAATAAAAATGTTTTTTTCAATTGGGTGGGCTCCACAGGTGTTGTAAACATGCTGAAATCAGTTTGTCTAAGGTGGGCGTGAAATTTTTTAATTATATTAATATTTTATTAAATTTTCTGCTTTGGTGTTCTAAGCATTTTCCTATAAATAGGGTACTTAGATTAGAATTGAAAATTACACCAGAAACTGAAATCTTCTCTCTCTATATTATCGAGCGTATTCTTGTATGTATTTTGATACTTTGAGTGTTGCTATACGGTGCAAGTTTCTTTCAGCGTTATATCTTATATTCAGCCAAAAGTACTATTCTTTTGAGGTAAGGGATGTTATTTTTGTTCAATATTCGCTTGAAATAATAGTTTCTTCCATACTCTATAGTATATAAGTAATATTATTTCGTTTTAAATTTTAAATTCTATACTCGTTTTGTTAAAGTTTTGGATTCTATACTCCATGAAATTAGTAGAATATCCTTGATATTTGCGTTTCATCCAGTATCTTTTCATGGAAATATTATTACGAGCATTCTTGATAAGTTTTAACTTTTTTCATGCCGGAATCTTATTCACTTGGAGTTCTATTCCCGAAGTTACAATTCTCAGGTACTATTCACTCGGTTATTATTCACCTGGGGTACTATTCATGATAAAAATTGATTTCTTTTCAGTCCAAGTCATTTTTGATATAATATTATTCTTGAATTTTACTCCACAAAGCAGTATCATATTGACAATTTGGATGTTATTGATTTCTGGATAAATTAAATTATAAATCTTTACAAATTTATCCTTGAACTTGTTTTATTGAATTCTTATATCATTGTCATCATCCTCATGTTTATATTATGTTGAAAGTCATTTATGGCCTGTAGTGCATAGATGGACTTGGTATGATTATGACCAGTGATTATTCGGTATAATTATGACCGTAATGTTACAAATGATGTGGTAAAAGTCCTCATTGGCTCGTAGTGCATTGATGGACAGTTGTTGGCATGATCATGACCATTGATGAATACACGAATATCCTTGGTCCGTAGTGCATGGATAATTTGTGGTCGTGATACTAAAGAATATCCTTGGTCGTAGTGCAGGGGTGATTCGAGGATGTGAATTATTTATTAAGTTGAGTCTCAGCGATAAAAGTGATGAAAAACCTTTTTAAATCATAGAAGATAGTAGATTTTATGCTCTACTTGACTCTTCTAATGGATTGCTTGTTCCGCTGCAGTTAAACTTGATGTTTGTTATATTTTATCAGTTTAACACTGTTGAAGGCTAACGATAAATTATTCTGCATTATCTTAGTCATAATATTTCTTACTAGGCTAGTTGAGCTCACCCTTTTGCTTTCATTATTCTCTTCAGAAAATGAGAACGTAGCCGGGACTAGTCGAGGAACGGAGTGACGGTCCAGATGATAGCATTAATAGTCCTCACTATTCTATGAAATAGTGTTATAATAAATGTATTGAGGACTATATTTGAGTTGAATACTGTCTAGAAGACAATATTCGTATTAAAACTCTCAGTTTATGTTTTGTCGTATTTTACATGACAGTTGTATTATTAAGTTGTATTTGAATTTTGTACCATGTATTTGACGACTCAAGATGGGTGATGTATACCTATTTTGGGGGCGACACAAATTGGGGTCCCCGACGCTGGGCACTTTTCTAGAATTTTATGCTCTAACATCCTTTGGAAAAATCACCATAACTTCTTTGATCGAACTTCGATTTAGGTGATTCAAGATGTTCCGGAAAGAGAAGAAGTAGATCTACAACTTTTACTTTTTGAGTTCTTCGAAATACGGATTGGGTCAATGCTAAAATTGGCCCTGAAGTGGTTGTTATGTAAATGGCAAGCTAAAAATGCGAATCTAGCAATCCCAAACGCCAATCCAAGTAACTTTTATCCCATTTCCTAGAAAATAAAGTAAAACATGCGTGAATAGACACAAACACTTACAAACTACCAAAAGATTAATCTTAAACGCACTCAATTCATGTGTATAAAACCCACTCATCATATATAAAAGTTTACTGGTATTTAATCACAACTTTTGTAATGTCTTTAAAAGTTAGGTGATATTGAATTGAGACTTTTACAAAGTCTATAAAAGTATTTTAGTATTCAAAAAGTCATAGATTTTTCATATTTCTATCAAATGGTAGAGTTTGACAAACTTTAAAAGAAGTGATACTCACATACAAAGTCTGATCTCATATTTAAAGATTTCCAAAGACTTTCAAATATTTGAGAAAGTGAGAAGATGAACATATGAGAAGGAGAAGGAGAAGGAGAAGGAGAAAGAGAAAGAGATAGAGGAGATCAAACAAAGATATAGCAAATGCGTATTTATAGCATGTGAGGGGAGAAAAAAAGGAGGAGGGTTTAAAAATAGGGAGTGCGTTAAGGGTTCCAAATAGAATCAAGTAGGGCTGCAAACGAACCGAACTGTTTGCGAACCGGTTCGGTTCGAGTTCGACTTGCTCGCCTAGTCGAGTCGAGTTCGCACGTAGTGTTCCGTTTGATCGAACATGTTCGTGAACTATATGATTCGGTTCGTCTTTGTTTGTGAACAATTCGAGTTCGGTTCGGTTCAGTAAGTTGAAGTTCGGTTCGGTTCGATAAGTTCGAGATCGGTTCGAGTAGTTCAATTTCTTAATTACATGTTAAAATTGTTTCTAAAATTCTAAATACAAATAATTGATTATTTCATATTAAATTCTAAAGTTTGTCTTATTAATATATAATTGTTAAATTTGTAGTTATTTTTTTATTACCTAAACATCTTTTTATGTTTTAATAATTTATTATAGGTAAACTTTTTATTAAATAATTAATAAATAATAATGTGTACTTATTCACCTCTAAATTCTAATTTAATTAAAATAATTTAATATTTTCATAATATTTTGAACAATGATTGTTGGATTATTATAATTTACATCCCTAATAATTTAATAAATTATAACTCATGTCATAAACACATAAATAAAGTCATTAATCCTCATGCAATGACAATTTAACATTAATTAAAGAATGATACAATACAGTTGCTTACATATACATGAGTTATTAAAATTGTCAAATCGAGATAGAGAAATCAAGTCTTCAATGTACGTATCGAGACTTCAATAATAGATTACTAATCATTAAATTATTTACTGAATAATTTTGAAACTTTAAAAACTATACATAAATTTAAAGATTGAAAATAAAAACTAGATATTAAATTAAAATTTGTAAAAAAATTTGAATATTAATTAAAAATGACAACAAAAGAAATACATTAATAATATTAAATTGTGAGTTTTTGATAATTATTTGTTTGTAGAATATGCTTGAATTGGTTGGATCTTCAAGAGTTGAAAGACTTTTTGATATTAAAATAAGATTGTTGATATTTCTAATAAAAAATTGTCGGCCAGCCTTTGGTTATTACTTAGAACTTAGAAGTTAGAACGTAAAAGTTAACAAGTACTTAAATGGTTACCCCCATCTCTTGAGTTCCAAGAGGGTGGGGTGTCAAGCCTTGGCAGTGGCGAAGGTTGTGTGTGTGAGTTTAAATTTAAATTAGCAAAAAATAAAAGTTCTAATTAACTATTTTTGGTTTTGGTCTTTTTGGATGAATGATGATTACAATATTTAGTCTAATTTTTGATTGAATACTTAAACTCTTAGAGAATATATTTTTGGTATTTATTTAACTCTTTTTTGCTTCAGAGTTCTAAGTTTGTGTTTGTGAATAAGTTTGGTGTCCGTGAACATAGTTTGTGTTTGGAAATATGCTTATGTTCGACTTGTCGTGAATAGTTTGCGAACATCAAACGATCCGAACTCGTACATAGCTGTTCGTTCGATCAAGTTACTCGAACATGTTCAAGTTCGACAGAGTTCGGTTCTGTTCGTTTGCAGCTTTAGAATCAATGGTATAAATAGAGATAACAAATATTTTAATATTATTTTATATTTCTTCTCTCCTATAAAAAAAAACTCATCTATTACATTTGTAAGTATTAAAGAGGTATTTTGTTTTATGTTTATTTTTAAAAGTAATAAATTTGTTATTTGTTAAAAATTTTAAATTGTTTGTTTAGTAATAATGACTTGATAGGAAAACGACAATGAACAATTTTAAAATTGAGATTGTTATTTTATATTACTGTTAGTAAAAAATGAATTTGTTTTATGAAATATAAAAATTATGAAATAAGACATTTTCTTGTAATAGACTGTGTATGAACTAATAATTCAACTTCAACAATTCCTTTTATTTCAAATTAGATTGTGACATGGTCAAAATTTTTTAATATTATTTAATATCGTACTCCTTTCATCTAAAATATAACATATTTGTTGACTTTTTAACAATTAAATAAACTGCAAGATATATTAGAAGTATACAAAAGTCTATTAAATTCTTGGTGATAAGTCTATAAAAATCTATTAATTATTTCACAAAGTCTTTAAAATTCACAAACTCTACAAAATTCTGTCAATAATTAATTTATTTTTCCTGGGTGGCGGGCCGAGAGGGGTGTTGGTTTGTCAGTAAATTTAAAATAATAAAAATTAGTACAAACAAAGATACGACACAATAAATAATAATATTGTACAACTCAATAAATTATTAATTTGAGAAAATAACGGACGATATGTTTGTCACAATTATTAATTAATGGGTTAAATTCAGTAAAGCTACATTTAAACACCCGACCTTTTGAGGTGAAGTGAAAACGTCACATTTTCCATCCAATTTAATTGTGCGTGTACGTCAGACGCCAAAAAGCGCGTGAAAAGGGGCTTTAACGATTAAAAATGACTAAAATAGCCTCTTCTTCCTCTTGACTTTTAAAAGACATTCCTTCTTCTCCTTTCAACTTTTTGTGCAGATCTAAGAAGACATCTCCTGCCCTCACTCTCCAATTCTCATGCTTGGTGACTGTTTGGCTTTTCCGGCAGCTGAAATGGGAACCTTCCCGAAATTTTGTGGCAATGATAGGTTTTGTGTTTTGGTTTTGGGGTTCGGATCTTGGTGGTTTTCTGGGTTGAGATGTTAGGAGTGAGGGATTTGTTTCGGATCTGGTTTATTTTTGGATTTGATCGGTGATGGCTTTGGGTTCTCTGCTTCGATTTGGTGGGTTATTTGCTACAGTATCTTTGATATCAGTTCCCACCAAGGATCGATTAATCGATCTGAGTTAAAAAGACTTGAAGGATTCTTGAAATATGAGATAAGGAAGTTCTATTCTTTGGTTAAGGTGCGGGGAAGTTTGCACCTGTTGAAAAAAAAAATTCTCCGTGTCCGGTATGCGTTCTGACATCTCGGGAAAAACTATCTTGACGGATCATAAACCCAAAAACTCCACCTATCCAAACCAAATGTTCTTAGGCGTTACAATTTCTAGGACTCAATTGTCCTTTGATGTTGTTGACCACTGCGAAGTCTGTATACTCCTTGAAGCGGTAAAGATACATTTAGCACAAAACATCATGCGGAAGAAAGCGGTGTGGCATTGATTGTTGATTTCTTGATGAGGTAAGCTCCATCATTCGTCATGTGCTTGCATTTGTATAGAAGAAAAAGGAGTCAAAATCGCACTAATTGGAATTCAAAAAGTTACGCTCACTAATTGGAATTTGATTGAAGTGAATTAATTTTCAGTTTATCAAGTGTTATTTGGTTCGATTTGATGGCACAATTGTTGAAATTCATTTAAGAGATTTTGAGTTATTTGTGTGAATTTGGGTGTAAAATTTTGAAGAATGGCAAAAGCTTGTATATTATTTGCTCTGTTTTGGGTCTCCCTTAATATTTGCAGTATATATGCTTTATAACTTCAATACAGAGTTATAGTAAGTCTCAAGTCGAGAAAAGAGTTTCCCGATTAATTGCATTTGGCTATAAAAATTTGTTCTTTTTTTGCCAATTAGCTCTTAACTTTGTTTGTATGATAACTAAAATTTTGATAAAATATATAAACATGGAGCTTTACTCAAAACAAAGTTGCATATGCAATATCATTTATCTGAGTAATATCTTTGGAAGCTTTGGAAGGAGAAGGGTAGATGAGTCCCAACTAGGTTGTTATAGGAAGGATTACGTGTTTAGTCTTTCGATAACAAATTTTTGTGGCATAATTTATAATTCTTTCTTTCCAAAGGTTCTTGTTTTTCCTTTTGTATTCTTGTCTGAGAAGCTCCTCGTGTTTTCTATTGTTCTCTGTGAGTCGAGTTTCTGCATTCTTACAAAGGAATCAATTTTTTAGTTTGAACATATTAGTGGCAACATTTATTCTCTGTGAGATTTATTTGATGAAAACATTTATATATAACGAGGAATTATTGTTTCTCTGCATTTGAGTTGATTAAGGTGTTTACTCTATTTTTTGTTTGTTAGAAAAACACAGAGAGAGATGAACAAGCACCTGTCTTTTATATATAACGAGGGTAATTAAGTCTTTATCCAACTTAAGTAACAGAGTTATGACAGAAATCAGTTTTTCACTTCACCTCAAAAGGTCGGGTGTTTAAATGTAACTTTACTGACTACAGGTGGTTAAGTAAGAAACCGTCCAAACCCCAGGTGGTCATCTGAACTTAACCCTTAATTAATTGCAACTATCATTATTTCACTACATATTATATGGTATTGTGTATGGATCAGATCTCCGGATTTTGTCAGCATTTTTTTAAAATATTGGAGATATTGTGTTGTTAGTATATCAGAAAATAATATATTTTTTTCTCTCTAAGAAAATTGTGTCTGAACTAAATTTTTAATTTCATTTTTGCGGAAGGAGATATTTATATATAAATTTTTAATAATAACATAAATATTAGATTAAGGGTCCGTGCATGGGAATATATCTGTAGTATAATAGTTGGGTACGTATGTAAGACCCCAACTTATTATAAATAAAATCGAATTTTCTCTAATTATATTTGTGAATAATAAGGTATTAATTTGATATAATTCTCTGGTTATGGGTGAAATGTGCAAATTTTGCAAAATATATCAAGAGTGGTTATAAAATAATCATTGTTGTTTGGGAATATTCGTTTGGTCGTGGAATATTCTTGTTGTTTGAGGAATATTAAATGCAATGGCAGCATGATCATTTATGGGCCCCATAATGAGAATAAGCTGCTTGATGAAGAAAGCGACAAGTTTGAGTTTTTATAAATAACTACGTAGTTATTCTGAATTAACACTTTGTTGGAATACCCGGTGGTTAAAATACGATGTCTGGCGTGGATACGCATTATTGATCCTTACGTAAGAAGGCACTTACTCAATAATTGTTCACGAATAGTTCTTGCTCAATATTTTATTTTATTGATTCAATAATTGTTTGCGTTGATATTTTATATTATTGTTGTTTCAATAATTGTCAACGCAAGATATTTTCCATTATCGGATCAATAATTCATATTATTTGAATAATATTATTAGATAGCATTATTGGCAATGTCTAGAAAGTTCTATCAAGGAGAGGTTTGGTCACCTAATTGCACGCCAATAAGGAAAAATTCTTATTGGAAAGCCCCCTCTTTCTTGGGAACAGCCTGGTTGTCATAAATGTGATTCTGTAATATTATTTGTGAATAATTAATTATTGATTCATATGATAAGAAAATATTTATTTTATGTGGATATAAATGTTGGATATATTTATTGTGGTTAAAAATAAAGGAGTTAATGTTGAGGTGTTTTATCGATATTTTTGTCCGGAATGAAAGTATTAAAAATTAAATCGGTGTTTTGAGATATATTGTGTGAGTTATAATTTTGAATCAGAGCCATTGGATTGTTGTAATTTTGGATATGTTATACATATATAAGTTGAGTATATGTCCACAAATTTTGAACCGTTAAAATGAGCGTATGATTTGTTATGAATTTTAAGAAGTGGTGATTCGAAAATTAGGTTTATAAATGATTTTGGTGGAAAATTCTAGAATTGAGTGGGCCCCACTTGTGGTTGGTAAAGAAATGTGCTGAATTTATTTCAAATGTGGTGGGTGGGAATAGTAGCAGGTAAAGCCATCAGGTTGCAGGTCAAGTTTGCTAACATTTTTCTATAAATAGAGGGCTAAGTTAGAATTGAAAATCACACCAGAAACAAGTTTTCTCTCTTTCTCTATCTAGATTATTGAGTGTATTTTGTGAGTATTTAGATACTTTATGAGTTTCTATTCATCAGTGCAAGTTTCCTTACGCCTTATCTGATATTCCGTCGGAATCTTGATATTTTGAGGTAAGGGATGTTATTTTCTTCATATATGATATTATTTCTTCAATATCATTATCTTCAAGTATTGATCTGAATTTTATCAAATTTGGAACTTTTGTGTTTACTATTCACGTGTAATGATACTATTCACGTGATCTGGCACTATTCACGAATCGACAATTATTCACCTAAAAATGAAATTTTCTTCTTTTTGTCCAAGATGTCTATTATGGTTACTATCTTTGATTGTATCCATGTTTTGATCTTTATTTTTGAATTCCGCTTCAAAATTGGTATTTATGAAGTATTATTGATCTTGGATAAACCATTATCTGAATCCCTACTATTTGTCCTTCCGTTTCAATTGGATTCATTTTCTTTAAAATATTTTTCATCATCCTCGGTCCTAAATGATGATATTACTAAATATCTTTGGCACATAGTGCAAAGATAAATGATTAATCGATGAATATCTTTGGCCGTGGTGCAAAGATGAGCAGTGTTGAGATGAACATGACCAATTGGTGATACAAATGAATATCTTTGGCACATGTAGTGCAAAGATGAATATTTGATTAAAGATGTATATTGATTGTTGTTCCAAGGATAAAATATTGATGATGGACTTTTAAATCTTAGAAGATAGTAGAACTCATTCTCTACTTGACTCTTCTAATGGATTCTTTATTCACATGCAGTTGTTGATCTAAAACTTGTTGTCTATTATATTTTATCGATTTTTTCTGATTGAAGACTAACGATAATTTGTTGTATATTATCTTAGTCATAATATTCTTTACTTGGGCTAGTTGAGCTCACCCTTTTCTTTTTGTTCCATTTTTCTCGGGAGGTGAGAACATAGCGAGGAACTAGTCGAGTGCGGAGTGATGGTTCTAGAAAGATGTTTTAGCAGTCCTCACTATTTACGTAAAATAGTGTTTGAATAATTATAAGGAGGACTTATTTGAGTGTGGATATTGTCTAGAAGATAATATTTGTATTTAAACTCACAAAGATATGTGTTGTATATTTTACGATAAATTGTATTATTAAAGTTGTAGTTTGCTTTCTGTACCATGTATTTGGCGACTCAGAATGGGTGTTGTATACCTAATTTGGGGGCGTCACAATGTACCCTACCCTAAGAAAAAGTCTTTTATTTATTTATCTTTTCATTATTATAAACTTTACAAATTAATTGACAAACATTTCTAAATTATACATATATATATATATGTATTTACATGTTTCATATTTTTTTTGCATGATTTTTTACATTTATATGTACATTTATTGTTAAAAGATTCAATCACATATAAAGAAAGACCAAGAGATTTAAAAATAATGAGTATTATTTTTAAATAGTTTATAATATTTATCATTATATTAATTAAAATTAAAAGAGACGATATCAATTTTAACTTTACAAATCTCTTAAGTTGATTTTAAAAAAGTCAACAATCTATATCTATATTCTATATAAATATATGCTTAAATATGAATTAGTACACTAAACTATATGTCATATTCCACTTCTGTGATCCACCATTCAATTTTGTCAATTAGAACATTAAACTATCAATTTTTTTCAATAGCAATAAATTGAACATGCCACATCAGAAATTGCTGACGTGGCTAATTGTGTGGGGGCTTAAGAAGTTGGTGTGGCAAAAAAATTAATTTTTTAATCATAAAATAAATAAATCTGATTTAATATGGGGCAAAATGGTCAAAACACAAATTAACATAAAACATATCATTATATCTATCTCCCTATATTTCTCTCTCTCCCAAAACCCTCTTTCTATCTCTAGAAACTCTACAATCTCTCTCCCCATGGTGCGTTCTGTTTTCTCGACTTACATTTGCCATGTTGTTTTGCGTGATTAGTGTCATTGTTGTAAGTAGTACCACCATTGGTGTTAACAATGTTATCTCTCTTACCAAGAGTGCTTTTACTATTATGCATCCACACCTTCAAAACCCTCTCCGTCACACTCCAATTTATTTGCCTGACTTCGGCAATCGCCGCCTCGTCTCGTTCTGGATCTTCCATCCCACCCTTTACGAGAATTGAACATTTTGTCCTTGATTTTGGGTGAATTTTGTTCTAAACCGCTTAACCATTTGGGTGTGGCGTAATTGGAGTTTGTTGTGTGGCTTCTCTGGTTGGGTTGTTATTAAATTGCCTTGGCACTAAATAAGTCATTGACGAGGCAAAACATCATGTGGGAGCCGGAGGTCAAATAGGAGGATGAGATGATCGGTGGTGGGGATGGGGAATCTGGGGTTCTTGCCCCGTGGAGGCTCTCAGTGAGGAGCGGTGGTGGGCACAGTACTCGATAACAACGTTGTTATGTTAATTTGTTATGTTAATGTGTTTTGACCATTTTGCCCCATACTAAATCAGATTTGCTTATTTTATGATTAAAAAATTATTTTTTTTGCCACATCAGCTTCTTAAGGCCCCACACAATTAGTCAAGTTGGCAATTTCTAACGTATGTTCAATTTGTTGTAATTGAAAAAAATTGATAGTTTAATCATCTAATTGACAAAATGAAAAGGTGGATCACCGAAGTAGAATATGACCTATAGTTTAAAGTACTAATTCATATTCAAGCCATAAATATATAATAAGACAAAATTAAACTTCTTGGTCTCCCTATTTTTAATTTATTTCATATATCTATATTAATATATATATGATAACACAAGTTTTGATTTTTTGGTCTTCCTATTTAGTCCTAGGATTTATATATCTATATTAATATATGATAACCCAAGTTTTAATTTTATGGTCTTCCTATTTAGTCCTAGAATTTAATTAAATATAAAACTCTTTTTATATTCTTTCTCCAAAATATTAGAATTCAACTAAAAGAAAAGGTTTATTTATGCTTCTAAAATTATTTAACTAACAAAAACCAAAACAAAACCAAAAATAAAATTATGTGGCCCATGAAAATCAGCTTAAAATCAATATTTAATTTAGGGTTCTTTACAATAATATACAACAAAAAATAAATAATTACAAGAATAGTGCATCAATCAAATAATTATAATAACAGTGCAATAATATATAATAATATCAAGAATAGTGCAATACACGTCATGTGACGCTCCCAAAACATGTATACATCACCTATTCTGAGTCGTCAAATACATGGTACAGAATACAAATACAACTTAATTATACAACTGTCGTGCAAAGTACGACAAAACATAAGCTGTGAGTTTTAATACAAATATTGTCGTCTAGACAATATACAAACTCAAATTCAATATTATTATATTTATTTTCCCACTATTTCACGGAATAGTGAGTACTACTAATGCTATCATCTGGTCCGTCACTCCGTTCTCCGACTAGTCCCTGCTACGTTCACATTTCCTGAAGAGAACAATGAAAGTAAAAGGGTGAGCTCAACTAGCACACTAGAAAATATTATGACTAAGATAATGCGAGAATATATTATCGTTAGCCTTCAACGATGTTAAACCGATATAATATAACAACCATCAAGTTTAAGCTGCGGTGAACAAGCAATCCATTAAAAGAGTCAAGTAGAGAATAAAATCTACTATCTTTTATGATTTAAAAGGTTTTCATCACTTTTATCATTTGGGACTCGACAATAAATAATCCACATCATCGAATCACCCTTGCACTACTGACGAGAGGATATTCTTTAAATATCACGACCACAATTATCCATGCCTCTACGCCGAGAATATTTGTGTATTCATTAATGGTCATGATCATGCCAACAAGCTGTCCATCAATGTACTACGGGCCAATGAGGACTTTTACCACATCATTTGTAACATTACGGTCATGATTACAATCGAATAATCCTCGTCATAATCATACCAAGTCCATCTATGCACTACTGAATACGGATGACTTTCAAAAAAATATAAACATGAGGATGATGACAATGATATAAGAATTCAATAGAACAAGTTCAAGAATTAATTTATACATGAACTAATAATGTCCAAATTGTCAACATGATCTTGCTTTGTAGAGTAAAATTTAAGAATGCTCGGAAGAATATTTTCATGAAAAGATCTTTGGATGAAGCGCAAATATTAAGGATATTCCACTAATTTCATGGAGATGCGAAGTCAAAACTTTAACCAACCGAGTATAACTAGGAATGGAATAACAAAAGAAATCACCGAGGCATGCGATAGATAGCCATGAGCGAGTTATTCCAACAGAATAATAAACAACGGAATCGGTCCGGCGTAAAAGCGCCGCAGACGGGATATTGAATGAATAATAAAGATTTAATCGATTCGGTAGAAACGCATGAACATGAGGATATTTCAACGAGAATAATAAAGAGCGGAACCCGGTCCGGCGTAGAACACCTGACGAGGATGTTCCAACGAGAATGATAAATAATGGAACCCGAGTCCCATAAACGCATTGCAGACGGGATGTTCCAACAGAATGATAAAGAATGGAATAACGAACAATTTCACCAAGTATTGGGTAGCTCAGCACGATCTGAGGTTATTCCAATAGAATAATAAAGAATGGAATAACAGAAGTTCTCTTCATGGATAAGAAAGAAATAATACATCCCTTTTTTATGAAGTTTCGAGAAAATTTAATCTTTATTCAAAAAGTTGGGGTCTTACAACCTCCCTTTTTTATGAAATTTCGTCCTCGAAATTAGGGTGCATACCTGGTATGTCGAAGAGGTAAGGATATCTTGATTTCATCTCAGATTCTAACTCCCAGGTCATTTCTTCCACATCGTAGTTCCTCCACAAAACTTTGACTTGAGGTATAACCTTGGAGCGTACAATATGATCCTTTTTATCTAAAATTTTAACAGGTAACTCTTCAGACGTTAAATCTTCCTCTATCTCCTCTGGTTCTAATTCAATAATGTGGTTTGGGTCTTTCACATATTTACGTAATATAAATATGTGAAAAACGTTATGAACACGAGACATACATGGCGGTAAAACGAGTCTATACGCCACAGTTCCTACTCGATCGAGGATTAAAAATGGGCCAATGAATCGAGGGTTGAGCTTTCCACTGTTTCCAAATCTCGTAACTCTCTTCCATGGAGCAACACGTAATAACACATGATCTCCAATATCGAATTTCACGTCCTTTCGATGAAGATCAACATAACTCTTTTGTCGATCTTGTGAGGTTTTTATACGTTGTCGGGATCGTTTGAATCTTTTAAAGTCATATCGTATTAACTTCGGTCCCAACAACGTTGCTTCACCCACCTCATCCCAAAAGATATCTTTGGAGAATGACACTTTCTTCATACTGGCGCCTCAAATGGAACCATGCCAATACTTGCTTGATAACTGTTGTTGTAGGAAAACTCCACCAATGGTAGGAACTTATCCCAACTTCCCTTGAAGTCAAGGACACAGAGTCTTAATAGATCTTCAAGAGTTTGAATGGTCCTCTCCGACTTTCCGTCCGTCTGAGGATGATATGCCGAGCTAAATCGTAAATCCGTGACCATAACTTTTTGCAAACTAACCCAAAATCTTGAAATGAATCTTGGGTCTCGATCAGAAATTATGGATACTGGCATACCATGCAGTCTTAGAATCTCGTTTATGTACATACGAGCAAGACGTTCAAGTGTATAAGTTTCTCGTATAGGTAAGAAATGAGCAGACTTGGTCAATCTATAAACAATGACCCAAATTGCATCTATCAGCGACCGTCGCTATAGGCCTATGCTTTATAGAACACTATAGTTACGGTCGATGACCGTCGTTATAGCCTTTTTATATTTAAAAAAATTAATTAATAATGCAAATTTATTCAACAAACACAAATACAATATAAAATAAAATATAAAAAATATTATATACATCATTTAAAATCATTCACATTACAATATAATAGTTGAATAATGCATCTCCTCAAATATGATACCCCTTCTTGAATACTCCCTGCACCTTCGAGATGCTGTTGCTGCTGCTCTTTTTGCTCCCTTTTACTTCTTCCTCTGCAAAAACCATGTATGTTCAACTTGAGTAACAGAGCACATCATATCACACTAGAGGAAATTTGGTAGGACATATAGTGTTGAGTTTTGTATCTACTTGACATTGAATTAAGTCATCAACATGCACATTAGCTAAGTTTCCACAACTAGATTAAGTAATAGGCCATCAACGTGAACAAACAATGATGTAGCAGTGAATAGAGATCATTATGTTTAGCTTGACAAGAAGGTAGTTTAACTACTTCAACAAATTAAAAACATTTGCATGTACTTTAAAAATGAGAAGGCTTAATGAGAGTCGCATAAAACCAAATACTGAATGAAATATTCATAGCAACATAATGACTGTATAATAAAGTGCTATCAAACCGAGACTTTGCACGATGTTTTAGAAACACTATTTTCCCGAAATTTGTAATTTCCCTTCTATGTATCCTTCCTACCTGTACTTTCATAGTTTTTGGCATTTCCCCAAAGGTTACCCCACTTTGATCCAGTTTTATGAGAACTTTTCTGCTTCATTATCCTTCCTCTAGCTTGCTCATGCAACGAATTCAGAAGTTGCATTCATACATCATTCATATTAAATAACTCATAGGATGAGTATAATCTAATTTAAACAAGTCTATTGATTTGACGTTGCCGCCCTGAATTATTATAAACAAATTCCCGTAATAAAGCATTCTTTGAGAAGGTTCTGAACAAGTTCATTGACTACTAAAGCATATTTTTCAAAGGAAACAAAAAAAGGGGGAAAAGAGAGACCCCGATTCCAATAGTTAACTTAATTTCTCAATATATGAAGCGAACCATGTTTTCAATATCACGCACAATACTCTCACCTGACCTCTACAATTATCGGTTAATATAATCTCAATTAATCAATTAAATAGAAACAACATATAAAAGAGATGACAAAACAACACTAAGCGAATTATGGAACAATGGCAACAAGAATATTCATAGTCATTTATAAACCAAATCGAGCAATGTTAAAACTCACCCACGACTACTTTTGTAAGCCCGGAAGATCGATAATTGTTAAGTTCACAAATCACAATACGAAAGAATCATATAATGAGATACCATAACTAAGAATTAGCCATACACTCAACATAAGAGATAATGGAAGAATAAAAGCTGAATATCTTCTTTTAACCAAATAAAAGATATTGGCATAAGCGACGAATCAAGTACATTACAAGCATTTCTTAGAATTTTGTGGTTTTCATAAAAAAATTAGTATTGACAAAAAGAAGAAAAAAAGATCATCGGCGTAGGCGTCGACTCAAGATTTCACTTCTTAAGAGTTAAGTGAACCATTTTTCATATAACTCTTACCCCAGATGAAAAGAAAACCACTACATGAATAATTTAGAACACCATCCAAATCAATTATTAATGCTTAAACTAAGTCCGGAATAACTAGACGGTTGATGAAATAGGAACATACTACCATACAGGAAATTCACGCATAAAACTACAAGGACTATGAATGACAATGATAATGATACATAACCAGAAATTTCATCTCACCATTAGGAGAATAGATACTAAGATATATTGGTATAGTGGATATTCCTTAGGATCGTCCAGTCTCTCGATCAGTCTCATCGAAAATTTCCTTCTTCACCGCAGCTGCACAAGATACAAGACAAGAGTATATCATCTCATATAGAACAAAAAGAAAAACTAAGTAGATGAATCAAGGAATCAATCCATAATAACAACATATTCCCCCCAACACTGCAGATAAGCCCCAACCCCAACAAACACAATTAATTCCAGGATAATTCAACAACACTAAGACATAAACCTGTAACAAGAATGTAGAACAATAATGTACCGATGGAATTGATACTTCTCATCAATAATTTACCGATGGAATTGATACTTCTACCATCCACCTTATTGTAAATCAATCTCAAAGTGAAACAGTTTCACCTCAGCAGATAATAGTTTGAGTTCTAATTTTTTTTTTCATTGTGTACATAATATATAGTTCAATTAGCCTAATGAATAGATGTTTTTATTAGAAAAACCTTCATATTTCCAATAAGAAATGAAAATAGAACCAATCCAGAGATGGATATAAAAACTGCAAAACAAATCTCCCAGACAAAGTGCTAAATCTTTAGGATATGAAACAATCATGACAAAACTACAAGCTCCATAAATCAATCACTAACCTTCCTTAATCTTTTCAGGATCATAACAACTAAAACAACAACCAATAAAAACAAGACAATTGCAGAATAATAACTTAAAACAAACACCCAATTGATGAGAATCATAACTTAAAAAAAAGTTAAACAAATTAAACACCCAATTCATAATTCACAAACCCAGAAAAACTCGGTGACCTTCCCAAATCTGTAATGGAAACTTAATACTTTGTAAATACCTAGATAAAAAAAATGACATCCTTCGGCAAGGTTGGGTTGGTCCAACCAGAATCTGCTTCACCATATTGGCTGGTCTCCATACCTAGAGCTAATGAGAACAATTGCAGAATAAATTTTCCCACACTATAACCATTTTTCGAACCCAGAAAGTGATTTAGGTCGTTTAGAAAAGGACGATGTAGTTCAATAAATTTTTTACGATAAGAGATGGACATTTAAAGTTTACCTACATAACACACGCGGCGTGATAGACAACAATTGCGGCGGGTAGAGGAGGCAAGCGGCACGAGGCATGAAAAGAAATGCATCGCTTGACCGGCCTCTCTTGATAGTCAAAATAGATCCTTGAACCCTAAATGCGCCAGTAATGCATGATATGATGGCCAATCGGACGAGTGAACTATCAAAGGCGAGAGCGAGAAGTGATCGAGTGAGAAGGCAAGGGCAACGAGGACCAGAAGAGAAAGGGCAAATCGAGTCAGTGAGTGAAAAGAGAGTTGATATTGATTTGATTTGGGGGAAATAGTACATATTAATTTTTAGAAAAAAAGAGGAATTTGTGAAAAACAGAGCTCTATCCGGATGGTCAGCCTCTGGCCGTCGCTATTGATACCCTATTGCGACGGTTCCGTCCCAACCGTCGCTATAACTCGTCGCTATAGATTAAATTTCTAGTAGTGGGAGCTGATGAATACGAAGAAGAAGGTTCAAGAAGGCGTTATTCTAGAAGCAAGAGTCGATGAAGAGAGAAAATCTCAACCCTCGATTTAATTGGCCTATTTGAAATCCTCGATCGAGTAGAAACGGTGGCCTATAGACTCGTTTTACCACCAACTTTTTCGCGTGTTCATAACGTTTTTTTTCGTATCGATGTTACGTAAATATGTGGACAACCCGAACCACATTATTAATTTAAGAACTGGATGAGATAGCGGATAATTTAACATATGAAGATGTACATGTTAAAATCTTGAAATATATTTTACACTCAAAGGATATACCTCAAGAGTTAGAATCTGGCGAAGTGTCCTCATTTGTTCGGCTTACCAGGTACGTACGTAAATTTCGAGGGCGAAATTTCATAAGGAGGTGAGATTGTAAAATCCCAAATTTTACGAATAAAGATTTAATTTTCTCGAAATATTTTTTTCAAAATTATGGTGTAGATTTGAGATAATGTTATAGTTGTGGGTAATATTTATAAATTTTGAAAAATATACAAGTTGTCGTATAATATTCGATTGGTCGAGGAATATTCTTTTTGTCGAGGAATATCCGTACGATAGTACAATCATTGGTGGACCCCACAACGGAATTTTTGTCGGATTGAAAAAATGACAAAAATATTTTATATAAAAATAACGGCGGAAGTTTTACCGTTAAAAGCTGTTGAACTACTTTCATTAGTAAAAAAGTCAAAGATGTCTGGCGTGGTTGAATAGTAGCACACAATATTGATTATTGATCTTTACGTGAGAAGTCACTCATTTTGTTCAATTATTGCTCACGAGAATTATTGCATAGTATCTCACGTTATTTGATTCAATTATTGTCGATATTTTATATATTATTAAATCAATAATTGAGATATGAGAGTTATTAATATTATTATTTGCAATATTGACGATGTCTGAAGTTACATCGAGGAGAGGTTTGGTCACCTAATTTGCGCCAAAAGGGAGAAATTCTTATTGTAAAGCCCCCTCTTTCCTGGAAACGACCTGGTCGATTAATATTGTGAATTATAATAATGGTGATAAATGTTGTTTTATTATTATTATAAATGTAATAAAATAAAAAAACTTTTTATATAAAACAGAATACTTTTTATAAAGTTTTGTTTTATTTGATTATAAATAGAATATATTATATTTTATTATGCATAGTGTTTGCATAGTGTCTGCATAGTGTTTGCATAGTAAAATTTTTTTATATAAAATAGAATACTTTTTATAAATTTTGTTTTATTTGATTATAAATAGAATATATTTTATTTTATTGCATAGTGCAGCATAGTATCCTTTTCATTCTCCTATAAATAGGATGCTTAGTTAGAATTGAAAATCACACCAGAAATTCAGAGAATTCTTCTTCTATAATCTTGAGCGTATTTCTTTAGAGTTTAAGAAAGCTTTGAGCATAGAAAATAGTGCAAGTTTTCTTCAAGTATATTCCTACCCTACCGTCGGAATACTTCTTTTTAAGCTAAGGGGTATTATTCTTTCGTATTCATGAAGAGAGTTATTTTCTTTCAATACTCGTAAGGGTTGTTATTCCATTCTTTATTATTATGTTGGAATAACTTTGTCTTTCAATCTGCATACATGGTGAAATTCTTCCATTATTTCATTCTTTATTATTACATTGGAATAACATGTCTATCTGATCATCGCATGCACTGTGAATCTGTTGTTATTCCATTCTTTATTATTTGTTGGAATATCCTGTCTCTGCGGATTCTGCATGACCTCGTTCCATTCTTTATTATTACATTGGAATATCTTATGCATGCAGATTCTGCATGACTGTTCCATTCTTTATTTATTACATTGGAATAACTTGCATGCGGATTATGCACTTTGGTGAATTCTTCATTATTCCATTCTTTATTATTACATTGGAATAATTTGTCTACGTGGATTACTGCGTGGCGGCAAAATCCATTTGCGGTTTCATATATTCTATTATACTCGGTTGGTTAAAGTTTTGGCTTACATACTCCATGAAATTAGTGGAATATCCTAGATATTTGCGCTTCATCTAGTATCTTTTCATGGAAATATTCTTCTGAGCATTCTTGAATTTTACTCCACAAAACAGTATCATGTTGACAATTTGGACGTTATTGAGTTCAGGATAAATTAACTTATAAATCTTTAAAATTTATTCTTAAACTTGTTTTATTGAATTGTCATCATCCTCATGCTTATATTATGTTGAAAGTCATATATGGCATGTAGTGCATAGATGGACTTGGTATGATTATGACCAGGGATTATTCGGTATAATCATGACCGTAATGTTACAAATGATATGGTAAAAGTCATCATACACCACCAGGTATTTTAACAGTTAACGGTAAAAATTTCGTCGTTATTTTTATAAAAGGATATTTCTGTATTTTTTTAACTCCGATAATAATTCTGTTATGCGGTCCACCAATGATTGTGCCATCGTACGAATATTCTCCGACAAAAAGAATAATTCCCGACCAAACGAATATTTTATAACAACTTGCTTACTTTGCAAAATTTATAAATATTACCCACAACTATAACATTATATCAAATCCACACCAAAATATTCAAAATGATATTTAGAGAAAAATAATATTTATTTATGAAAGTTGGGATCTTACAATACGAGTTAGTGTACACTGTAAGACCCCAACTTTTTATAAATAAAGATTTAATTTTCTCTATTTATCATTTTGAAATAGTAAGGGTTGATTTGATTAATGTGGTTAGTTATGGTTAAAATGCGCAAATATTTTAAATAAGAAGGTGGTTATAAAATATTCATTGTTGTCGGGGAATATTCGTTTGGTCGTGGAATATTCTTGCTGTCGGGGAATATTTGTACGATGACGCAGTTTTTTGTGATCCCCATAACGGAAAGCGATTGAATGAAGAAAACGAAGAGTATAAGTTGTTTATAAATAATCTACAGAGTTGTTATTCTGAATTATCTTGTTGGAATACCCGGTGGTTAAAATACGATATTACAGCGTTGTTGCAAGATGAGCACCAGGTATTGCACCAATTATTGATTCTTACATAAGAAGGCACTACTCAATAAGCTGCATTACGAGAGTTACTTTATTCGTTATTTTATTTTATTGATTCAATTATTGATGCGTTGATATTTTATATTACTGTTGTTTCAATAATTGTCACTAAACAGTATTTTTCATTATCGAAGCAATAATTCATATTATCTGAATAATATTATTAGAAAACATTATTAGCAATGCCTAGAAAGTTCTGTCTAAGGAGAGGTTTGGTCACCTAATTGCTTGTAGTAAGGAGAAATTCTTATTGAAAAGCCCCTCTTTCTTGGGAACCGTAAGTTGTCGATATTGTGATTCTCATAATATTATTTGTGAATAATTAATTATTGATTTATATGATGAGGAAAATATTGATTTTATGTGAATATAGATGGAGAAAATTTTTAATGTGACAAATGTTAAAAATTGATATTTTATTTTTTCTGATAAAATAATATTTTATTATATTATTATAATAGAATAATGATGATAATTTTACAATGAATGTGGGATATATGAGTATATGAGAAGGAAAAGTATTTTTGTTGTATTAAATGATTAACACATGTTTTGTGTGTCGGTGGACCCCATTTCTTGACTGAAATTTGATTATAGCCTGTAAAATCGTCCGTATGTAGATTTCGGTCAATTTTTGTTTGGAATTTGGAAAAACTTTCTTCTGCAAAGTTGTAGAGAATTGAATTTCCTATAAAAAATCGCGAGATTTGAATTTTTTGATAAAAGGGCTATTTATTATGAATTATTGAAGTTCCGAAATAATTTATTTTTGGAAGTTTTAATTATTTATATCAACAAAAACGTTTTTGGTGGGCTAATTTTGTTGTTAAACATATGGGATTCCAGCATTCAAAGGTTGGCGTAGGAATATATATATATATATAATATTATTATTATATTAAATTTTCTACTTTGGTGTTCTAAGCAATTTCCTATAAATAGGGTGCTTAGGTTAGAATTGAAAATCACACCAGAAACTAAAGTTTTCTCTCTTTCTCTCTATAATATCGAACGTATTTTGTGAGTATTTTAGTACTTTGAGTATTGCTATACGGTGCAAGTTCTTTCATCACTATATCCAGTATTCCAGTCAGAAGTACTGTTTTTGCAAGGTAAGGGATATTATTTTTTTAAAAATGATATTATTTCTTCAATATCATTATGCCGAAATATTGGTTGGAACTTTTTATCAAATTTGGAACTTTTTCATGTCGGGGTTACTATTCATGAGTTCTTATTAAGTGAGTTACTATTCACGAGTTACTATTCATGAGTTACTATTCACGAGTTACTATTCACGAGTACTATTCACAAAGCATGATAATTTTATTTTGTGAAATTTCTATCTTTTAGTGGCGGAGTCACTATTCACGTATACGACACTATTCACGAATACGGCACTATTCACAGAAAAATTAAATTTTTGTTTTTCGTCCAAAATATCTATTATGGATACTAGCTTTGATTGTATCCATGTTTTGATCATTCTTGAATTTTACTTCACTATGATTATTTATGAAGTATTTTTGAACTCGGTTTGGTTAAAGTACAAATCCTTAATATTTGTTCTTTTGTTTCACTGGATTCGTTTTCTTTAAAATATTTTTCATCATCCTCCGTCCTAAATGATGATATAATCAATATCTTTGGCGTAGTAGTGCAAAGATGAATGATTTTATGATGAATATCTTTGGCCGTAGTGCAAAGATGAGCAGTGTTTAGATGAACATGACCAATCGTGAATATCTTTGGCTTTGTGGTGCAAAGATGAATATTTGATTTATGATGTATATTGATTGATGTTACAGGGATAAAATATCGATGATGGACTTTTAAATTCATAGATGATAATAGATTTCATTCTCTACTTAACTCTTCTAATGAATTGTTGTTTCCGCTGCAGTTGTTGATCTAAAACTTGTTGTCTATTGTATTTTATCAGATTTTTCCCTGTTGAAGACTAAGGATAATTTATTGTACATTATCTTAGTCATAATATTCTTTACTGGGCTAGTTGAGCTCACCCTTTTTCTTTTTGTTCCATTTTTCTTCTCAAGAGACGAGAATATAGCGGGAACTAGTCGGGGTGTGGAGTAATGGTTCAAGGAAGTTGTTTTAGTAGTCCTCACTATTTTGTAAAATAGTGTATCAATAATTGTAATGAGGACTTATTTGAGTGTGGATATTGTCTAGAAGACAATATTTGTATTTAAACTCACAGTTTATGTGTTGTCGTATTTTGCACGACAATTGTATTAATGAAGTTGTAGTTGTTTCTGTACCATGTATTTTGACGACTCAGAATGGGTGATGTATACCTATTTTGGGGGCGTCACATACACCACATGTAATAGTTACTAATTAAATTATAAATATGATTAAGTTGATAAACTTCATAGAAAGTAGCATTCAATCACTTGTTAATTGAAGTAAAGGATATCATTTTCTTTCATACTCCTAATCTAAACTTACTAATTACTATAGTAACTATTACTTCTATAATTCCTGAAATGATGAAAAGTTCCTTTGAGGTTTGCGCTTTATCTAATATCATTTCACTTGAACTTTTTATTTACAAGAATCTTCATATTAAATTTTAAATCATATCTTTGAAATATAAACCTTGAATATCATTCTTGAATTTGAATTCACGTTTTGGTCATCATGTTAAAATTTTGGACATTATTGGACTCTGGACAAATTAAATGTCAAATATTTATTCTTTTATCTTATTATTCTTACAACTTCCGTTCATCCTTTATATCATATATTGTTATTAAAATCAAGTTATGGTGAATATCTTTGGCCTAGGTGCAAAGATAATATAATTGGTGAAAGTTTTTGGCATGGGTGCAAAGACGATATAATTGTTGGATGTCTTTGGTCTGTATGGCAATGACACGTAGTGAAAAGTTCTCTTTAGTCCGTAGTGCAAAGATGAACTATTGATTGGCATGATCATGACCATTGATGTTATAATTGAATATATTTGGCTTGTAGTGCAAAGATGAACTGTTGAGTTGCATTATTATGATCAGGAACTATTGACTGGTGTTATAGGGATAAAATATTGATGGTGAACTTTTAAATTAGAGAAGATTGTGAACATCATGATCTATTTACTCTCTTAATTGATTGTTATTTTCACTGTAGTTGTTTGATCTAAAACTTGTTGTTTATTATATTCTATCAAATTTTTCACTGTTGAAGGCTAAGAATAATTTATTATTCATTATCTTAGTCATGATATTCTTTAGTGAGCTATTTGAGCTCACCCTTTTTTTCCCATTGTTTTTCTCAGGAAATAAGAGTGTAGCGAAAACTAGCCGGGGAGTGGAGTGATGATCCGAGATAGTCACTATAGTAATCTTCGTCATGTTGTAATATAGTGTGGCAATAATCATGTTGAGGACTTGTAATATATGTTGTCGTATCTTATACGACATTGTATTAATTTGAGTGTGGATATTGTTGTATTATCTACGACACTGTTATCAGAAAACGTATGATTTCGATGTGTATTTTACCACATATTACTTATTATAATTATCCTTAATCAACACATTTTATTCTTCAATAATTATTTAATATTACAGACTCACAATATTAACAACCAAATCGTTCCAAGGTAAGAGGGGGTCTTCCGTATAAACGGCGTGCAATTAACTAACTCCTTTCCTTGGTAGAACTTCTAGATATTGTCAATAATATTAACTGATTTAATTATATCATATCAAACAATATGAGTTACAGTGTCGTATTATTGATTTAATAAATATAAAATACTATGTAGATGTTACTGTAACAATTATTGAATCAATAATATGAGATACTATGCAATAACTACGGTGATAATTATTAAATAAAATACTGAGTGACTTCTATTGTATTAATTATTGAATTAATAATCAAAAATATTGTGCAATACCGTGTACTATATGGAGTACCACGTGATACTGTAAAATAACGCGTATTACTATACTTTTATCACCGAGAATTTCAACAGTTAACGACAAAAGTTCTACTCCCAATTTTTAAAAAAGTTATTTTTTTCGCTTTCTATTTCCGACACTTATTCCGCTGTGGAGTCCACCAATGATTGGTTATTTCGGCGCCGTCGTACGAATATTCTCAGACAAAACGAATATTTTTCGACAACTGTTTAATTTGTATAATTTGCACATATCACTCATAATTATAATATTTATTAAATCAACACCTTACTATTTAAAATAATATTTAAAAAAAAGTAAATCTTATTTATAAAAAAATTGGGATCATACATATATATTAAAATGTGTGTTTCATCCATCAAAGACTTTAATTTTCAATTTGGGCATCTCTTTTATTCTTCTTCCGCATGTTCTTTCAAATTAATATTTATAATTATACCTTCTCTAATGTGATTTTAATTAAGAAATTGGTGACAAAATTCCATGTTCCCTTTCAAAACATCGTCACAATATGAGTAGTTCGCAGCCACTATTGAATTGAAATTGGTTGGGTTGAAATTAAGTTTGTATTGAACCAAACCAAACCAACCTAAGTAATTGACTTTATGGAGACGGAAGGTCATGTCATGGACCACCTTGTATGTGATTCATATATAGGCTTGAATTTGGGTGGGTTGGTCTGAATTTGGATGGGTTGGAGAGAGAGAGAGAGAGAGAGAGAGATTGGTGATGATAGAGTAAAATGAAGATTTAAATTAATACAAATTTAAAATAGATGAAGATGAATGAATAACTTTAAATTAAAGACAAATTGAAAAATCTAACACTAATAGTTGTTTCAATTTAACTATTTTATTTGTGCAATATTAATTATGATTAAAGGCCTTGTTTATTTTTCGAGTACTTGGAATTTCATTGGGACAAATTTATTTTTGAGGGGATTATAATCGACTGAAGTTTTCATCGAAAATAACTTATTTTTAAATAAATTAATTTTGTTAAAAGTAAATCAGTCAGAAATAAACTATTTTCTTATAGTGTACATGTGCACATAAAGATAAGTACAAATAAAGAAGAAGAAAAAACATAGGTCCTATCATTTGAATAATTTATGAGATTTGTTAATTTTCGTATATATTTTTTTACTATTTAATACATGAGATAATATTGTTTGTACATAATTTCTATATATAAAAATATTATTAATTTTTTTATTGAAAGAAATATTAAATGAAGTTTAAAATTTTATGAACTTTTCAGAAACGACCCTAAATAGGATCCGCTGTATACTCACTCACGTGAGAGAATACCATATATAATTAAAAATACATATAAAAATATCGCTTACCCTATTATTATTTTTTTCTTCTCATTTTGAAGATCAAGAACAAACTCCTCATATAATGGGATAGTAAAATGGCACAAAGAGACCAATAAGGCCTTTAAATCCATGTATACAACACCCATAATAAAAGAATATTTACATGTTGTATACATAAATAAATTAAAAAAACATTCTATACTACTACTATTACTATTTTAACTTGTCCCATCCACCAATATAAAAAGTCCAATATTTTGACTGAAATGATTCCATTACATCTATACCCAATCTCACACGTGCACACTCATTAACCTTTAAGTCTCCTGACGCACGTGCGAGCCTAAAGGTCAGAAAACCAAAAAATTGGGAACCCCAACATCATCAGTGTTCACAATGATCTCTGCAGGTACATGAACATATCCTGCCACGGCAACATCTGATAATTCCCCTGCTGCTGCTGCTGCGGCGGCGGCGGCGGCGAACCGAACATCAAATTTAAATTGGCATCCATGTAATTAAGCTGATAGTCGAGGGCAGTGTTGTCCCACTCCTCCAGCTTCGGCTCGCTCTGCACCTCTCTGTCGCACGTGAATTCCGGCGACACCACGTGCTCCGAGCAGCTCGAGTCTGTGTGCAGCTTGGGGACGGAATCAGAAGTATCGAGGTACGCCGTGTCACCAAATATCGCAGGAGCATTTTCCGCCGCCGGACTTATAATCTCCGGTTTCTTCTCTTCTATTTCCATCGGATAGCTCACTTTCCGGCTGCCGACGTTATGTTTCTCCAGTGTGCCCTTTTTGTTGTATATTCGGCATAACACCCAATCGTCCAGCTGGAAATGAAATAATGACAACTGTCAAATTAATTAAAAATGCAAAATCTACAATTCTAAGAGGGCATAACTGTCATTTACCCTGTGTATCTATCCCTTATAAATTTATGCTTTGACATAATTATTTTAATTTAAATAACTGTAATAATTTTAACATAGTTTATATCAAACTATTTAAATGAACTTATTTTTGTGAACATAATTTTTTTCAGTAAGAAGATTTTTATTTTTAAAAATACCCATTTTAACCCTTTTGAGGTCTGAGGGTGTATAAATTTTATAATTTTTTGATCTACCCATTTTAACCCTTAGAAATTTAAGAAAATTGTAATTATACCCTTAAGCTATTGTTTTTCTTCCGAGCCGATCGGTCCACATCCGCAAGCCTGTATTCATGCATAATCCAGTTAGTCTTCTCTCCCCTAGGTGCTTTTCCGGCATAAAACACCAGAGCCTTCTTAATTCCCACCGCCTTTGGATTCCCAATCGGCTTATCGGCTCCGGTGGCCTTCCAATACCCACTTCCCGCCGCCCGATTTGGCCTCGACCCATTCGGGTATTTCCGGTCTCTAGGCGAAAAGAAGTACCATTCTTTCTCCCCATACAAAGCCAAACCTGTAAAAAAAACAAAAAAAATCCATGAACAAAAAAAATCCCATAAAATAAATAAAATAATTTATTAATTTAAAAAATTGATAATCCCCAGAAGAAATAATTAATTAATAATTACCCGGGAGATCCCAAGGGTCATATTTATACAGATCAATTTCTTTAATAATTGGTACAGCAATCTGATGAGATGCACATTTCCGGCATAAATAGTGCATCACAAGCTCGTCGTCGGTCGGATGGAATCGGAAACCCGGCGGCAGTTGTAATTCCACTGCCGTCATTTTCTCTCTCTACAATTTTCCCTTTTTTTTCTCTCTCTCTCTCTCTCTCGATTTATTTCAATTGGAAAGCTCGAGTGTTTGAAACTTAAAACGGAACGTAGAGGGGAAATATATAGGAGGGGGAAGGGGGGACACGTGGTGAAGTTCTAGAATAAACGTGGGAGATATAGCCTAGAGTGAGAGTGGCCGTGGGTGGAGAGGTGAACGGGACACGTGTCGGGATAAGAAGTAAGGTGTGTGCGTGTAGATAGGGAGTGATTCTGTCACTGCATACGTATTGTGTTTTGGACGGGTTTTGGGTCGGCTAGGACTGAAACTGCTTTATGGGGACTCGTGTCAGGGTAGACACATCCCGTTTTTGGTATTTCTTGGGTCTCGAGCTGACACGTCGACTTAAAAGATTTATTACGTGGAGATGATGGCGTGTTAATGAGCTGTCAGTCATGGTTTAATTTTATTTATTTTATCACAATTTTAAGAGTCCATAAAATAAAAAAAGAAACCGAGTTACTAATTTTTTATTTTTAATTATTTAAATAAATATTTATAATTTTTGTTGAGTTACAGGCTCAAAGCCTAATCCGGTTATGGATCCGATAAACCAACTTGTGAATAATCCAACCTGCTCCTCTATGGGATATCCTGTCAATTGATGGCACAAATTGAAGGCACGTTTGTATTTACAAAATTTATATAATTAAAAATCTCTAAAAAAAATTCAGATTATATACTCATAATACTCACCCTTACTAATTAACATCCGTATTGGAAGCGTTTTACGATGATAGACATGTTAATTTTACGTCTATTCTCAGTACGTGGACTATTTTTATAATTCACTACCCTATGTGAATTATAAATTAATTATTTTTACATGAATTGTAAATAGATCACACCTCCCGAGAGAAATTTATATAAAAATACTATTCCCTCCGTTTAGGATAAAAATATTTATTATTATTCATGTAGTCTTAAGTAAAAAGTTGTAAAATGAAGCGAAGCAGCTTCGGGTTCGATTAAATGCTTCGTTGGATTTAAAAGTTCGATTCGAAATTTCGATTCAAATATAAATGAGTCAAATATGAATAAATTTTAAAGTTCGATAAATTACTCGAACCTACTCAAATTATAATTTTTTATTGATATTCAGATCATATTCGTTCAAAAAATTCAAACAGTTCGTGTTCGACTCTATTAATAATTTTATTATATTTTATAAAAAATTAATCATGAGAGAGGGAGGGAGTATCATTTAAACCCGTGGGGTCGTGGGGAATGAATGAGTTTGCATGGTAAGGTTAATAGGAGATGAGGACCAGTGGGGCAGTGGGTGGACCGGACCAGTGATAGGTGTTGGTCAAATATATTCGTTGTGACTATGAACCTAACCTAGTGTAGTCGACATTAATTAAATCGATCCGTGAACTTTCCTCGAAACTAAAACAGCAGCCTTTTCTTTTTGGTCTCGATTCTTCACATGCATAAACGCGAGGGGAAGCTACTAGGAAATCATGGTTCACAACTTCCTTTTTTTTTAAATGTCTTTTATTCAACTCTCTTTTTCTTTTTCTTTTTTAAAAAAACTATAAGTTGCATGCAAATCAAAACAATGTCGTTCACATCTTTTATGAAAAACCCTCAAAATTAAAATTTATTAGCAAATCAAAACAATGTTTATACGAATTCATTTATGTTTTGACACTAATAAAATTTTAAAATTAATTATACTTTTTATATTCTTTACAATTTTTCAACTGTATTGGCCAAAACCAAATGAATTTTCATAAATTTTTATAATTTTAAAGTTGAAAGTACACTTGAAACTCTTCTTGTAAAATATATAGAGGGTGGTAGTATTTTTTATTTAATTTATTCTAGAATGACTACAAACTTTGTTCAATCAAACAATTATCAAAGACTTACAATTGAATGTTAATAATATGTTTAATGTTTTTTGTTTTTAATTCAATATTCAGCTTATATAATTTTTAAATTTAATATTTATTTTTATTTTTAATCTTTTGAATTTATACATAGTTACGTTATTTAGAGTTCAAATATTAAATGAGTGGAACCTAAAAGCCTAAACTTGGTGTTTAAGGAATTGTGTATGATATAAAATTATTGTAAATTAATAAGTTATCATCATGATTTTTATTTTTAATGGTAACTTAAATTTTAATAATTATATATAAGAGAGATTTGTTTCTAACATTTATTATGTGAAGATTATTAAAATTTAATCATTAATATATTTTGTATATTTTCTATATTTTAATATTTAATTATTTAGAGTCTAAAGTTGAGTAAAGTAAACTATAAATATGTTTTTTTTTAAGTTAAAATTTATTATATGACTAAATAATTAAAGAACTATAGAATAAAATCATTGTAAAATAATCTATCTAATAAAATACAAATAATTTTGAATTTCTCGCTCACTCAATAAATTATCTGAGTCGTTCAAAGTTTGAGATAAATCTCACCGTTCATACAGTGCCGAAGGCACAGGACTCAGCTAGTAAGTTAACATTGCAATATATAGGACCATAAAAATCATTTTTGTTCTCTAACATTAACTATTAAATTTTTTAATAGTGAATAATTTCACAACGTAACTTACTAATGGCATATAATTTAGTTTAATTTTATTATTTCATTGTTTATTATTAAAATCTTATGATGTTACGCCATGATCACATTATGTTGGGGTTGGAAGACAATTATCTATTCTGAGATTTATATCTGAAAGAGATTCATTAAATAATATAAAATTAATTATCGTAGACAATTGGATGTAATTTGTATTTATTTTTATTAATGTTATTTATAAAATATATAAACTTATGTTTTGTCTTTTAAAAAAAAAATTAAAATATTAAACGCTTATAAAACACTATTATTACATGTCTTTATAAATTAATCCTAATTAATTATTACGATCGTATATTTTAATAGAGCTATATTATAATAATTGTATCATTTATATTGTAAATATTAATTTAAATTGCTTCAGCTTAACATTTTAATATTTTAATATTTTAGTTTGTGGATATTGATATGTAGATAACTATTAGGGGAATGGAATATTCGAAAAATCCAGAGATAAGCGTTGAATTATCTTTATTGTGGACCGATAATTGTTGGCTATAAAAAGGTTTTATGAACTAAACTTATCCGATTAAGTTTTGTGGACTTGAATGATATAATAAATACATAATCCTGTGTCACAAAAAGGTCTTGTGAAATTATAAAGTTTAATATATATTTTATTTTATATTTATTCTTAAATTTGTTGAGTGAATAGTTTAGTAATGATTGTGTGATGAAAAATTTGAAAATATTGTTTCATGTTGTATTTCATTAAAACAAATCAAACTCTTTTTTAAAATAAGAAAAATTGAAAAAATTACTCTTTATTTTTTTTAAAAAAAACAAAAAAAAATAGTATTAATATATTATGCAAATGGGAGAGAGATACTGATCTAACTAATATATTTAATTTATATGCAAAAAAGAAGGTGATGGTTACTTCACGCTCTTGTCTATTGTGTGAAGTAACACTCAAAACGAGTCGTTTGGCATAATTGAATACGCTCGCTCGCTCCCATATTATGTACAAAGTTATTTTTATAATTTCTCAAAATATTGTTATTATAAAGGGATATCTCAGTTCCTGTGCCCTCGTATTAATTATATCATTAGAAGATGACACGATATTTTTAATTATATTAATGATAAATATAAAGTAAAAGTACATCTTTAATATTCATAAATAAATTGGATAAATGAGACTGTTTTTGTGAAATGAATTAATAGATTATTTAATAAGAGTTAATTGTAATGGTTTAAAAATTTCGATATATTAATAAATGATGCCCAAATAGACAGAGGGCGAAATAAAGGCAAGCTTGGTTAATGCACAAGCTCTCTCTATATACTAGTATGACAGTAAATTATTTTTAAAATATAAGAGAAAAATAAGTAAAGATAATAAATATAATTTCTCCATTAAATTTAAAAATCATCAGATAATTTTCTGTTGCAACATGTAATTATTACTCTAAAATAAAAAATAATATATATTGCGAAAGTTTAGGTTGATTTTTTGATTATTAATTACGTGGATAAGTATCAGTGATAATTTTTTTGAGTAATGTTAGTATCATATAAAACCGCTCACGTATATATTAGTATGCAAGTCCTAACGACGTAGTTTTGATCATATGGGCGTGTCTATTTGGACCTACCCTTTCAACAGATACCACCCAGATCCAGACCATGAGCCTGGCCGCCGACCGGTGCGCGTGTGGATTCAAACCAAGTCTTGGTTAAGTACTCTCCCTTCTTTAAAAGTGGGGTTATTCTTGGGGTCCAAACCTAAGAGCACTTTTCTTGTATATAAATATATGAAAATTTTAATTTATAACTTATGTAAGATTTGATTTTTCTCACATGTATTTATAATCTTTTATCATTTCTAAGTGTGATTTTTGGTAGTTAATATCTCATTCATTACTCTATGAATTTGAACTTTCAAATACTTAATTTAATCTACTTATGGAGTAGAACACATTAATATATAGAATTATTAAAAATAATTAATGATATTCATATTAAATTAAATTCAAATTCTAACAAAAAATATGAAATAAACGAAGTTCTCGTATAATTTTTATTAAAATTCTTATTAATAGCATGTATTAATAAATTTCGTAATTATAATTGGATATAAATTTATTGTGCCGTAAAAGTTAGAATCTTTCTTTTGTTTTGAGAGACTAAAGAGTCGAAAAGTAATTAACTTTTTTGCTTTCATGCACAGATTCGACTGGCAACGTATTCATATTTACTAATTAACTTTTGTTTTGTGGTCTAATTGCCAGCTACCAGTTTTTAGGACATTTCCCATCAAATAAAACTCCCAGATTTATTCATAATTTGGGCATTAGTAATCTTGAAAAAGACGGAACAATTATTCCTCTTTTCCTTCATATTTCATAATAACATGTTTAACATAATCCTTTTGTTTTTATTTTTAGAAAGGAGGGATTCAATTATATATTCCTAAAAGAAAAACGTGTAAGTATATATTTAACTTTGACAGATGACAATTTCTCCCGACGTTTTTTACGGCGATTCCGACGCCTCGTCCCGAATGGAGTTGTGATTTTAATTCTGATCGGAAATGAGTAATCACTGAATAATTATATATGAGGATGAAGAGAGAATAATATTTACTCTCCTGTTTCAATTCGCCCTGTATCTGTCCCGAATATTTATATATTAATTAAATTAATACTTATACTTTTATATATATTACATAATTTAAATATATGCCATTGTGTGCGAGTATATATATGTATACATTGTATGTATGTGTGTGTATATATATATACACACACACAATTCAATATATTATTATTATTATATTTTTACTAATTTTATCATGCATGCATTAACATATATTCATTTTCATGCATGTATTATTGTAATTAAAATAAGTCTTTTTTAAATAAATATAAATTTTACTTCGTATTAATCCATGCGTTGATTAATACTAGGAAACTTCTTTCAGAGGTCTTTCAGAGGACTGAACATTCAATGAATTTAATACTATTCAACTGGAGTCGCAATCTTTATGAGAAAAAGATTTATATGATTTAAGTTTTTTTTTAAAAAAAATCACAAAATAGTGACCCAATAATATTTCATTGCACGTGCGGTTTATCTTTGTATGGCCAGTTGAAATGAGAGGAAGATATTAGTCAAGAAATTAAATGGATCAAAATAAACTAACTTTTACTTTTCTTTTTTGTGATGCCAATGCCATGAAGGTGTGAAAGCATATAGTAATAAACTTATTTTAAATAGGAGTATATTTTGATGGAAGATTTGATAATTATTTAACACAAAGATTCCCATTTGTTAGCTGTACTTTAATTTCGCGTTTATTCTTATAAATAATAAGTTAGGCGAGTGATATTTTTACACGATTTTTTTATATTTTCACACAGTAGGACCTCCATCTAAACCATGGTCGAGTAACTGCTGAAATTTAACAACAATATCAAATTCATTTTCTCAAACTACCCTCACCAAATACATAGCATAATTTCAGCAATTACTCAACTATGGTTTAGATGTGGGTTCTACCGTGTGAAAATATAAGAAAACCGTGTGGAAATATCACTTGCCAATAAGTTACTCTATGTCTCTCTTAATATAAGAGTATCTTTAACAGTAATATCAAGACAAACTCTTCAAATTGAAGTTTGTTTTGAAGAGTATTATTTGTTACTTTTATATTTTGTGCATCATCAGTCTTTTCAATTCAATGAGTCGTGCATCAAACTTATCAAGCGTAATAAATATTTTTAGCCTTTAATTGTAGATTTGAAGAGAGAGAATGATGTTGCAGATTTGAAGAGAGAGAATGAGATTGCAGATTTAATGACTAAGTTTGAAGAGGCTGTTGAGGATAATTTTTCTGATGTGGCTCACCTATATGAGTATCCCAAAGTGGTTGAAGAGGTTGTTGGAGATGCTTTAAGTCGTTTTGGACTTGTGCACAAATATTAAGAAAATGACTGTATAACATTAAATATTACTACTACCTCCATTGCTAAAAGATTGTCCTTTTGCACATAGATTAAGAAAGTCATTTAATATTGCTATCATTTACTACCTCCGTTCCTAAAAAATTATCGTTTAAGGTTTTTGCACATAGATTAAAAAAGTGTCATTTACCAAGTAAAATTTATTTGAAATTTCATCACTACCCCTTTATGGAAAATTGAAAACTATTAATACAAGAGGGAGAATTTCTTGGGACAATGAGAGAAGGTAGGGGTAATATAGAAAAGTAATTTATTCTTCTCGAAAGTTATAAATGACAAATTTTTTAGAACAAATTTTTTCTTCTAATAAACAACAATCTTTTAGGAACGGAGGGCGTAACAATTAAAATTTATTCCCATTTATGGGAAGTTGAAAACTAGTATTAATATAAGAATGAGAGAATTTCTTGGGACAATAAGAGAAGGTAGGGATGATATAGGAAAGTAAATAATTTATTATTTTAGAAAGTTATAAACGACAAATAAATTAGAACAAATTTTTTCTTTTAAAACGATAATTTTTTAAAAAGGGAGGGAGTGTTATTATTTATTGGGCAAAAAATAGTGATAGAAACAAAGTTATATCACTATTTAATATTTTGAGTAATATTAAAAATTAAACAATTAATATTTACTTGAAATTCTCAAATAATTTATATTAAAAAATAAAAATATTTTTTTAAAACGATTTATATTAAAGAAATGACATAGTATTAAGTTAGAATTAATAGTGACATCCAACCAACTAAAATGACTATTTTTATCGACAAATATAAACACGTTGTGTCACATAAAAGTATAAATAAAAAAAAAATCTATTTTGTTGATTTTTTTTTTATATAAATTGGTTTTATTTGGAAAATAACATTCAAGTCTTTAGTCTTGCAAAAAGTAGGTGGGTAGGAAAAAGTTTTTGACCAAATTCGTCTACATGAAATGAACATTTTACTTTTTGTTTTATTGCAAACAAATACTAGTAATAGTGATAATGATAGTATCTCCTTTTGGCCTCCAACTGGGTGAGGCACTAACTCTCATGCCACCGTCACCGCCACCACCGCCGCCGCCATACCCTTTTTTACTAATAATACTCCATCATCTATTGACTATTGTTCTGGCTGCTGACATTAATTATACTAATAGGTAGATTAATTAATTAATTTGTTAGTTTATGAAATTATTATCTTCAATATTTAATTTTAATTTTATTTCTATTCACTTCATCTTTTAAGTATATAAAATATTCTTTTTAAAATAATTTTAAGCTCAATAAAATTGTCTTGAAATTAATTAAATAAACTAAAAATACTTACATTTGATTTCCTAGGTGAAGTCCTACGAACCTAACCATGAGGTGATATTAAACACCTATTTTTTTTACACAAGCTCATTTGATATCTTGGATAAATATTCCATAACTTGTGAATAACAAAATAACTCTATACAAAATATATATTGTCATCATTAAAGTAAAACACATAAATCAATATAATCTATATACATCAATCACTGTCTTTTAGTGTCATATTAGTAATTCCATTTTTAATAATTTAAAAATACGCGCCTATTTAAAAAAATTATCTTCAAATTATTTGTTTTAATTATTTTATTTGTTTAAATTAATCATCTAACTATTTCTTTCTTGAAATAATAACATAAAAAGAGGAAAGAGGGGCGGGGGGCGGGGGGCGGGGGGCAGGGGGGGAGGGGAGAAGAATGTGGTTGTATTTTTTTTCTTCAAGGTATGTCATATTGTTTTTAATAAAGTTAAATGATGATAGTATTGAAAAATAATATCAAATATAATATTAAAATGAAAAAGGTCAATAGATTTGAATAAATTAAAAAGGAAATTATGACAAATAAAATTAGATGGAGGAAATAACATACAATATAATTAAAGTTGAAATTTTCCTTTATTACAAATTGAGTCTTATACTTTATCTATTCCACAATTAGAGATATATATTTTAATATGTTATAAAAGTAGAGATACATTTTTAAATTTATTCTAACATTAGAATATATTTTATTTTAGGATTATAAAATGACATGGTGTTCCTAATTTATCATTACTTTTTTACTATCATTTTTAATATCATGCCAGCACAACTGAATTCCTAACTAATGCTAGTTATATTTAAAAATATAAAATTATCCTTAAAAGTTTTTGTTTTATAAATGTTTCTCTAATTTTAAAACTGATAGAGTATATTTGCTTATCATAAATTCTAAGATTTGTATTTGATACACTTAAATATAAAAAAGTATATTTTTTAATAATGAATTCTAGCTTTTAAATTTTAAAAATGAAAATTTTATTTCTAAGTACGTGTCATACAAAATTTAATTTTTAAAAAAAAATTAATAAATAAAATATATAGTTCTCACTTTTTATCAGAAAGAGATCCCTTAAAAGTTAGCCTTATAGGTAAGGGTGCAAATGAGTCAAATCGAAGTGAATAGAGAGCTGATCAAATTCGACTCTAAATATTAAATTTATACTCGAGTTCGACTCGAATTGTATTTGAAAGATTCTACTCTGATTCAACTCGACTCGAACATTTATTACTCGAATTCGATCCGACTCGTATCGAATTATATTCAAACTAGTAGCGAGCTTCAAATTCAAACTCGAATTCGAGTCTCCACATAATAACTAGTTTTATAATAAATATAATAATAAATTGAATTTGTTGTTTTACTTAGAAATGAAAAAATAGATTTACTATTACACCTTACAAATATAAAATCACAATCAAAATTAAAAACAAAACAAAAATAACTAATTATCCTAATTTGATTTAATTTTGTATATATATTATAAAAGAATGTATCGAGTATCTAATCGAATCTGTATCAATCGAGTATGTATCGAATCACAATCGAGAATTCGAGTAATTTGAATCTTAAACGAGTCGAGTATAACCTTACTCATATTTTATTCAAACTATTTTTTATACTCAGATTGGATCATATTATCAACGAATTCGAGTCTCGCTTGTATTTTTTCAAGTCAAACTCGAATCGAACTTAAACTATTTGACTCGTTTACATCCTTATTTATAGGACTTTTAATTCGAGATTGGACTAACCAAACATTCTATATGTAGTTGTAGACGATTAGAAAAAAAAACTATTTAATAAAATAATAAAATGACAAAATCAAAAAACTTGTTCTTAGTTTAATACTTTATCACATGTCCCAACTCCCAACCGTATATTAGTACTACATGATTGTCAAAGTTGTGTTGTACATGGTTTTGGATAAAATTTCACGCATGCACCAGAATTGGATTTTGTGCCAAGTAGCACGTTTTTTTAATAATAAAAATAGGACTACTATACAAGCCCAAAACTGACGTTTGAGCTTCATATTTGTTTTCTTGGTCACTAAGACAAACTCCTCCGGACCTACTTACACCCGCGAAAAGTCTGAAATTTTATTCACTGAAATTAAAATATTATGATGCTATAAATAATTTTGTAAGAATTTGAGGCATTGCCTTTGAGTCAATTTTTTTAACATAATTTTATATTTTTTGATCGATTATTTATGTAAAATATGTATTTGGTTATTATATTGTTAATACGGTCCGGATCTTAAGCTCACCACTTATCCAACTTATCCGAGCTCACTCCCCTCTTTAGCGACGGACCCGACGATAGTTTAATTAAATACAATCGTCGTCTATACTTTTAGCGACGCTATATGTTGTCCGTCATTAAAAAAGTATAGACGACGACGTATTTGACCAAACCGTCGTCGAATCTGTCATTAAAAAGGTGAGCTCGAGATGAAATTGGATAAGAGAAGCCAAGATCCGGATTCATTGTTAATATAACAAGTACAAAAATGCTAGGGGGACCGAGTTTTGCTGAGAGGGGTAGTGACCGGACAATTTTTTTTTTTGAATGACTTCTAAATAATTTATAAGATTTATTATAACCTGAATTTTTACTGAATTCAATGATTTGGGTGTCATTTGGATACATGTAAGATTTGGATTGTACAGTCTCTACAACCCTATTTTTTATATATATATCCAAATAACACCCAAATCACTGAATTCTATAAAAATTTCAGTTCCAATAAATCTTATAAATTATTTGGGAGTCATAAAAAAGAAAAAATAAATAAAAAATTGCCCTGTCACTACCCCTGTAGCCCCAGAAGGATTGTAACAAGTAATAACATTATATATATACACACCTCTTATTGACCCTAACACGCCTTTCTAATAACAAAATTGTTAATAAATATTTAAATTTCTTATGTTATAAAAATAATATAAATTAGATTATTATTTATTTTAAAAATATTAGAGAAAGATGCATACATGTAAAAGTAATATGAAATTGAGAAAATTATAAAAAATTAATTTGACTCCGTATAGTAAAAAATTTATAAAATACAAAATTTCAATAGAATCGATTTATTCATGGGAAATGTTAAATTCACAATATTTTTTGTTATTTTCACAACAAAAAGTGTCATTTGTAGATGTATAATGACGGTGAAAACCGTCATTTATAGATCTATAATGACACTTTTGTTAATAAAATAATATTTTCTCATTGTGGATTTAACAATACCCTTTATTCATTACACTTAAATTTCTTCTAAATTTATTATATATTATAAAATATATTTTTTTTTTTGGAAATTATTTCCACACTTTCTAATGACTTATTACTCTACTCTACTTATGCATGTGACTGATTGCTACCAAGAATTTCTCATTCAAATCTGGAGGTTTTAATAATCTTAAACGAGTTTCACTACTTGCCTGCCAAAAATTTAAAACTACTCTCTCCATCCCATTATATCTGACGTTCTATAAATTTTCACATAGATTAAGAATAGATGTAATTTTATTATTTAATCCTTAATTAATATTGCGCTCTATCTTCTTCTTCATCTCTTCACCCATTTCTTTGTCTTAACTTCTTCATCTCTTCATCTCTTGACCACCTCCTTGCCACCACCACGAGGCCTCCTTCCTTCCACCACCACCGCCACCATATAACCCCCTCCACCGCCACCGTTATAATCCCTTTGCCACCATATCCACCCCCCTGCGACCTCCATCGCCATACGCCATCACTTACCAGGTCTTTGCTCTCTGGACCCTCTTGGTCCGGTGACATCAATAACCATCGTCGAACGAATAGATCTGATAGATCTGACCTCTTCAAATACTCAACGGATTCACCATCTTCGTGCTCCTCTTCGTGCTAGATCTGATAGATCTGATCTGATAAAATTATTTTTCTCCTCTTCGTGCTCGCCAGTCGTACGAAAAATAGGAAGAAGGAAGGGTCGCCAGTCGTACGGAAAATAGGGAGAAGGAAGGGTGGAGAGGGAAGGAAAATAGGCATTAATAGTGGTGGAGAAGGAAGGGTAGAAAGGGAAAAAATATCAAAATATTCTTGGAATTGTAGAACGTCAAATATTTTGGGAGAAAAAAAGTACCCTAAAACGTCAAATATAATTGGATGGAGGGAGTATATGCTTGTGGTCTACCTGCGTTTGGAGTGTTTAAAAATTTAAACGTGAAGTTGAGAATTTTGTTCATTTATAAACATTTTATTTTAAACGTAACTTATTTAACTCATAAATGCTGTGTCTAGAATTCAAACGTACCAAAAGCTAAAACTGCAAACGCACTAAACGCTCTTCGTACCACTTTTGGAATGTTGCTTCCAAATGTTATATTTATGAGTTAAATAAGTTGTGTTTAAAATAAACTGCTTATAAACGAACAAAATTATCAACTGCATTTGATGCGTTTGAAACTTCGAAACACACTGTATGTTTTTCCCGCACATTCTTTCGTTTTTCTTATAAATTTAAGCCTGATTTTGACCTTATAACAGTCCCTACTTGCATAATAAAGCCGTAAAGGTTACAAATTTTTATAAATATCTTTCAAATTTTTATAATTACTAAGATTTGTCGATAATACTTGAACAATATTTATTTTTTCGATGAATTAAACAATTTCGAGTCCTAATTAAAACATATCTATAAGATAGTACTTTCTCTGTTCCTTAATATAAGACGTTTTAGAGTTGTACACAAGTATTAAGGAAATAATTATATAATATTAAATGTAAGACCCCAACTTTTTAATAAAGATGATTTTTCTATAAATATCATTTTTGAATATTATGGAATGAATTTGATATAATGTTATAGTTGTGGGTAATATTTAAAAATTTTGCAAAGTACGCAAGTTGTTATATAATATTCGATTGGTGGGGAATATTTATTTTAACGAGAATATTCGTTATATGCAATGACAATCATTGATGGACCCTATTAACGGAATTATTGTCGGATTGAGAAAAGCGACAAAAAATATTTTATGAAAATAACTACCAAGTTTTTACCATTAAGCATTGAAACACCCTTGTTAAAAAATAAGATGTCTGGCGTGGTTGCATAGTAGCACACGGTATTGATTATTGATGCTTACGTGAGAAGTCACTTTCGGTTTTGTTCAATTATTGCTACATTAATTCTTTGCGTAGTATCTCACGTTATTTGATTCAATTATTGTCAATATTTTATATATTATTAAATCAATAGTTGAGATGATGAAGTTATTAATATTATTATTTGCAATATTAACGATGTCTAGAAGTTTTGTCAGGAGAGGTTTAGTCACCTAATTAAGCATGATTGGGAGAAATCCTTATTGAAAGCCCCTCTTTCACAGGAGCGACACAGTCGATTAATATTGTGAATTATAATAATGATGATAAATTTTGTTTTATTAGTATTATTAATGTAATAAAATAGAAAAGCTTTTTATATAAAATGAATACTTTTATAAAGTTATGTGTTTTATTAGACTATAAATAGAATATATTATATTCTATTATTATGCATAGTGTTTGCATAGTAAAAACTTTTATATATAAAATGAATATTTTTATAAAATTTTGTTTTATTTGATTATAAATAGAATATATTATATTTTATTGCATAGTGCGAAAAGATAGTATCCTTTTCTATTCTTCTATAAATAGGATGCTTAGTTAGAATTAAAAATCACACCAAAAGTTCGGAGAATTCTCCTTCATAATCTGAAATATTTCTTTAGAGTTTAAAAAACTTTAAGCATAGAAATTAGTGCAAGTTTTCTTCAGTATATCCTCATTTCTACCGATTGGAATACTCTTCTTTTTTTTAAGGTAAGGGTATTATTTCTTTCTTATTCATGAAGAGAACTTACATTATTCCATTCTTTATTATTACATTGGAATAACGTATATATCTGAAATACCCAATACTTAGTAAAATTCTTACATTATTCCATTCTTTATCGTAGCTCCTTTACACTGTGTAATTAAATGCGACATATAAGCATTGGCCTTGAACTTTAAAAATATATGATTGGACCCTTTGTGCTTTTAAAGCGAAAATTAGAGCCATTCCGTCCAATTTCTTGGGCGAAAGTCAAATAATTACACACGTGACATTGAAAAAAAAATCAAAATATTATTATTTTCTTATTTGGCAATACAAAAAAAATCAAAAAATAAAATTATTGATTATCGGCAAAATGATTAAAACAATAATAAATTAAAAATAAATAATACTTAATTCATTTTAAAATAAAATAATTAATTTTAAAAATAAAAATAAAATAATTAATTTTAAAATAATAAAAATAAAATAAATATTGGGATTAAATGATTAATAATTAATCAATAACTTGTAAATGATTATTTTATTTTTATTTTAAAATTAATTATTAATCATTACTATGATGAAAAATCATTAACTTGTAAAAAATTATTTTTTGCCACATAAAAAAAATTCTATTTTTAATAACAAAAACAAAAAAAATTTTAACTTGTAAAATAAAATTTTATTTTTAAAAATTTCATTTTAAGAAAAAAATCATTTTTTAAAAACAAAAAGCGAAATTTTTTAACTTATAAAATAAAATTACATTCTTTAAAATTCTATTTTACAAAATTCAGTTTTTTAAAAATCTTGTTTTAAAAAAATCTATTTTTAAAAACAAAAATATTTTTTTATGAATGATTTTTTTATCTTTGGAATGATTAATAATTAATTTTAAAATAAAAATAAAATAATCATTTTACAAGTTAATGATTAATTATTAATCATTAATTCCAAATATTTATTTTAATTTTATTATTTTAATTAATTTTTAAAATTAATTTTTTATTTTATTTTTAAAATTAATTATTTTATTTTAAAATGAATTAATTATTATTTATTTTAAATTTATTATTATTTTAATCATTTTTGCCAAATAATCAATGATTTTTTTTTTTTTATTGCCACATAAGAAAAAATAATAATATTTTGATTTTTTTTTTCAATGCCACGTGTGTAAATATTTGACTCTTGTCTAAGAAATTGGACGGAATGGGCTGAATTTTCAGTTTTAGAAAGCACAGTGGTCCAATTGCATATTTTTAAAGTTCAGTGGCCAATTGCTTACAAGTCGACAAACCACGGGGGATAAAAGTGCTTTTGCCATTCTTTATCATTATGTTGGAATAACTTTTATGCATCTTAAGCACTGCGCATACATGGTGAAATTCTTTTGTTATTCCATTCTTTATTATTACATTGAAAACATCACATACATGCGCGTTTCGCATGACTGATTACTGTTATTTATTATTACATTTGGAATATCTTATGCGTGCGTTCGCGTGACTGAATTCCGATTATTTATTATTCTATTGGAATAACTTTTATGCATGCGATCTATTGTATGCTGGTGATTTCTTTTGTTATTCCATTCTTTATTATACTCGGTTGGTTAAAGTTTTGACTTATACTCCATGAAATTAGTGGAATATCCTTGATATTTGCGTTTCATCCAAAGATATCTTTTAATGGAAATATTCTTACGAGCATTCTTGAATTTTACTCTCTGAAAGAGGTATCGTGTTGACAATTTGGACGTTATTAGTGTAAGACCCCAACTTTTATGAATAAAGATGAATTTTCTATAAATATCATTTTGAATATTATGGAATGAATTTGATATAATGTTATAGTTGTGGGTAATATTTATAAATTTTGCAAAATGCTTGAAGTTATTATCTGATATTCAATTGGTGGGGAATATTCGTTTTAACGAGGGAATATTAATACAACTAACACAATCATTGGTGGACCCCACAACAAAATTATTATCGGATTGAGAAAAGCGATAAAAATACTTTATGAAAATAACGACGGAAGTTTTTACAGATTAAGCTGTTGAAACACCCGGTGTTAAAAATACGATGTCTGGCGTGTGATTACATAGTAGCACACACGATATTGATTATTGATCTTATGTGACACCCCAAAATAGGTATACATCACCCATCTTGAGTCGCCAAATACATGGTACAAAAAATTCAAATACAATCTTAAATATATAACATGAATTTGTGAGTTTTAATACAAACATTGTCTTACAGATAACATTAAAACTCAAAATAAGTCCTCAATACATTTATTAACACACTATTTCACGTAATAGTGAGGATTACTAATCTTATCCTGCGACCGAGTCACTCCGCTTTCCGACTAGTCCATGCTTTCGTTCTCATTTCACGAAGAGAACGGTGAAAGAAAAGGTGAGCTCAACTAGCCCGATGAGAAATATTATGACTAAGATAAAGCGAGAATAAATTATCCTTAGTCTTGATAGTCATAAAAGCGATACAATATAACAAATATCAAGTTTAAGCTGCGGACAAAGCAATCCATTAAAAAGAGTCAGTAGAAAATAAAATCTACTATCTTTTATGATTTAAAATGTTTTTCATCACTTTTATCATTTGAGACTACGACAATAAATAATCCACATCATTGAATCACCCTTGCACTACAACTAAGGATATTCTTTAGTATAATAAAGAAGGGAATAACAAAAGAAATCACCAGGCATGCGATAGACCGCACAGACAGGTTATTCCAATAGAATAATGAATAACGGAACCCGGTCAATGCGTAAGCGCACGAGGCGGTGATCTTAACGAATGATAAATAATGGAATCAGTCATGCGTAAAGTATGCAGACAAGATGTTCCAACGAATAATAAAGAACAAAACCGTGTCATCGTCGTCAAACCTGAACGTGGATGTTCCAACAGAATAATAAAGAAACGAGAACCGAATTCATGCATAAAAGCATGCATGGGATGTTCCAATGAATGATAAAGCACGAAGAATTCCACCAAGTATAGGGTAGCAGCGTATATCAGAGTTATTCAGCAGAATAATAAAGAATGGAATAACAGACTTTCTTTTCATGAATACGAAAGAAATAATACCCCTTACGAGTACAACAAATAATATCTTCTACCTTAGAAAGAAGAGTACTGGATATAGAAGTAGTGAACTAGCAGAACACTTTTCTTCTTTCTTTCTATAGTTCTCTCTCAGAGTTTTAGTGAATTAAGTAAGAAATAATGAAGGAATGAGCTTCATTTATAGAAGAATGGTACGCATAATAACTAATCCATGAGCGGTCCAGTTGATTTACTTTAAGCGGATGGTCCGATTTAAAACAAAATCTTTTAAATAAAATATAATATATTCTATTTATAATTTAATAAAACGAATAACTTTATAAAAGTATTACATTTTATATAAAAAGATTTTACTATCTGACACTATCACAGACACCTTATCAAAACACTATGCATAATAGAATATCATATTTTCTATTTATAGTCTAATAAAACGAATAACTTTATAAAAGTATTACATTTTATTTTAAAAAAATTCTATTTTATTACATTAATAATACTAATAAAACAAAATTCATCATCATTATTATTATTCACATTATTAATCGACCGTGTTAGTTCCGAGAAAGAGGGCTTTCAATAAGGATTTTTCTTATTGGCGGCGTAATTAGGTGACCAAACCTCTCCTTGTGAACTTCTGACATCGTTAATATTGCAAATAATAATATTAATAACCTTGTCATCTCAATTATTGATTTAATAATATATAAAATATTGACAATAATTGAATCAAATAACGTGAGATCTTATCTGGCAATTCTTCATAGCAATAATTAAACAAAAGCGAGTGACTTCTCACGTAAGCATCAATAATCAATACTGGTGTACTACTATGCAACCACGCGTATTCTTTATACTTTAACACTGGGTGTTTTTTGACGATTAACGGCAAAAACTTCCGCCGTTATTTTCATAAAAATATTTTTTATCGTTTTCTCAATCGACAATAATTTCGTTGTATAAGGTCCACCAATGATTGTGCCGTTGTACCAATATTCCCTCATAAAACGAATATTCCCTGACCAATCGAATAATATATAACAACTTGTGTAATTTGCAAAATTTATAAATATTACCCACAACTATAACATTATATCAAATCCACACCACAATATTCAAAAAATTATTTCGAGAAAATTAAATATTTATTCATAAAATTCGGGGTCTCACAATCTCCCCTCCTTATGGAATTTCGCCCTCGAAATTTATGTACACAGTATCTTAAAACGGTGAGGATACCTTGACTTCACTTCAAATTCTAACTCTTGAGGTATAACCTTTGAAAGTCGAATATGATCCTTCTTATTCAAGATGTTAACACGTATCTCCTCATCGTTAAATCTTACGCTATCTAGTCCAGGTTCTAAATTAATAATGTGGTTCGGTTATTCCACATATTTACGTAACATCGATACGTTAAAAACGTTATGAACACGCGACATACTTGACGGTAAAACGAGTATATAGGCCACAGTTCCTACTCGATCAAGGATTTCAAATGGGTCAATCAAATCGAGGGTTTAGATTTCTTCTCTTCGTCGATTCTTGCTTCTAGAATAACACCATCTTGAACCTTCTTCTTCACATTCATCAGCTCTGTGTATGTAGCTTAAGCGGCTTTAACTTTATCGATTAAAGTCGATTCTAATTGTATATTTGTTATGTAAGACCCCAACTTATTATAAATAAAATCAAATTTCCTCTAATTATTATTATGAATAATAAGGTATTAATTTGATATAATTCTCTGGTTATGTGTGAAATGTGCAAATTTTGCAAAATATGCAAGTGGTTATAAAATAATCATTGTTGTCGGGGAATATTCATTTGGTCGTGGAATATTCTTTTTGTCGGGAAATATTAAATGCACTGACCAGTGCGGTCATTTGTGGGCCCCATAATGAGAATAATTGTCGGATGAAAGAAAACGACAAGTTTGAGTTTTTATAAATAACTTGGCAGTAGTTATTCTGAATTAACACTTTGTTGGAATACCCGGTGGTTAAAATACGATGTCTGGCGTGGATGCACGTATTAATAAATTATTGATCCTTACGTGAAAGGCCTTTACTCAATAATTATTACGATGAATTCTTATTCAATATTTTATTTTATTGATTCAATAATTCTTTGCGTTGATATTTTACATTATTGTTGTTTCAATAATTGTCATCGCATAGTATTTCCCATTATCAGATCAATAATTCATATTATTTGAATAATATTATTAGATAGCATTATTGGCAATGTCTAGAAATTTACATCGAGGAGAGGTTTGGTCACCTAATTATTGCGCTACCAATGAGGAAAAATTCTTATTGGAAAGCCCCCTATTTCCTAGGAACGACCTGGTTGTCATAAATGTGATTCTGTAATATTATTTGTGAATAATTTATTATTGATTCATGTGATAAGGAAATATTTATTTTATGTGGATATAAATGTTGGATATATTTATTGTGGTTAAAAATGAAAGAGTTAATGTTGAGGTGTTTTATTAGTATTTTGTCGGATTGGAAGTATTAAAAATCAAACCAAATGGTTTTTGAGATATATTGTTGGAGTTATAATTTTAATCCGAATGCTGATCGTTGTGATTTTTGGATATGTTATACATATATAAGTTGAGTATATGTCCACAAATTTTAAGCGCTTAAAAATGAGCGTATGATTTGTTATGAATTTTAAGAGGTGGTGATTCGAAAATTAGGTTATAAATGATTTTAGTGAAAAATTCTAGAATTGGTGGGCCCCACTTTTGGTTGGTGAAAATGTCTTTGAGATTTTTATTCAAATGTGGTGGGTGGGAATAATGTAGCGAGTAAAAGCCATTAAGTTGCGAGTTAAGTGCTTTTGACGTCTTAACATTTTCCTATAAATGGAGGGCTAAGTTAGAATTGAAAATCACACGAAACAAGTTTTCTCTCTTCTCTCTAGATTATTAAGTGTATTTTGTGAGTATTTAGATACTTTGTGAGTTTACATTCATTCATCGGTCAAGTTTCCTTGACCTTATCTGATATTCCGATCAAGATCTTGATATTTTGAGGTAAGGGATGTTATTTCTTCTTAAATGATATTATTTTCTTCAATATCATTATCTTAAAATATTGGTTTGAACTTTTATTAAATTTGGAACTTTTGTGTCGGGGTTACTTATTCACGATATCTGACTATTCACAAAAAAAATGAAATTTTCTTCTTTTGTCCAAGTTGTCTATTATAGTTACTATCTTTGATTGTATCCATGTTTTGATCATTATTTTTGAATTCTGCTTCAAAATTGGTTCTTTCGGAATATTATTGAACTTGGATAAATTGTAATACGAATCCTTAGTATTTGATCTTTTATCTCACTGGATTCGTTTTCTTTAAAATATTTTTTATCATCCTCAGTCCTAAATGATGATACAAATGAATATCTTTAGCCTGTAGTGCAAAGATGAATGATTACCTAATGAATATCTTTGGTAGTAGTGCAAAGATGAGCAGTGTTGAGATGAACATGACCATTGGTGATACAAATGAATATCTTTGGCACGTAGTGCAAAGATGAATATTTGATTCAAGATGTACATTGATTGATGTTACGAGGATAAAATATTGATGATGGACTTTTAAATCTTAGAAGATAGTAGTAGAATTCTTTCTCTACTTGACTCTTCAATGGATTCTTTATTCATTGCAGTTGTTGATCTAAAACTTGTTATACTATTATATTTTATCGATTTTTCCTGTTGAAGACTAACGATAATTTGTTGTATATTATCTTAGTCATATAATATTCTTCTTGGGCTAGTTGAGCTCACCCTTTTCCTTTTTTATTCCATTTTTCTCGGGAGGTGAGAACATAGCAGGAACTAGTCGGGGTACGGAGTGATGGTTCTAGAAAGATGTTTTAGTAGTCCTCACTATTTCTGTAAAATTGTGTTTGAATAATTGTAATGAGGACTTATTTGAGTGTGAATATTATTTAGAAGACAATATTTGTATTTAAACTCACAGTATGTGTTGTCGTATTTTGCACGACAATTGTATTATTGAAGTTGTAGTTTGCTTTCTGTACCATGTATTTGGCGACCTAGAATGGGTGTTGTATACCTATTTTGGGGGCGTCACAGTTGGTATCAAAGCTTAGGGATATGGTCTCTGGCGGAGATCGGGGAATAGAACTAGGAGGGAGAGATGAGTAAATCCTTTCTTTAGTGTGTCTATCTAAGCTTATTTGTTGGTCACCATAATATAGGGATATTATGTGATATGTTAATTTGTTTAATTAACCCTTGTTTTATGGCGATGTTTTAAGAATGGGCTCACTGAGAACGTTAACAATGGAGTGTATGAGGCGTGGAACAACCTTTGAATTACTGAACCGGGAGAACGTGCAACGGGAAGGCAATAATCCTCCTATAAACAACACTCTACCGAACAAATGATGAATGATGGGATGTTTAGAAGTTTTTGCATTTTATGCAAAAACGACGAGGAAACTTCGTGTACGAGATCTGGTGGAAATGCTAGCAATGCGCGGCTTGTCACAGCCAATCAGTTCAAAGAGTTGGGACCACCAGAATTTAAGGGAAAGCCGGATCCGATTATGGCGGAAATGTGGGTCAAGCAAATTACCAAGATATTCGATGTCTTGGGATGCATAGAGGAACAGAAGGTTTCATTCGCCACCTTTATGTTCCGCGGTGAGGCAGATTACTGGTGGGAGTCTGTGAAGCTTACCCAGCCAGCCGCACTCAGCATGTTTTGGGAAACATTTTAGAAACTATTCAATGACAAGTACTTTCCTGAAAGTATTCGTTATATGAAGGAGGTGGAGTTTATCAGATTGGAACAAAACAACATGACGGTGTCCCAGTACGAGGCGAAGTTTGCAGAGTTATCTAGGTTGCACCTCATTTGGTCGAAAATGAGGAACGAATGACAAGGATATTTCTGAGAGGTCTAAAGCCCGAGATTCGGCAATATCTTATATCTCATAAATTTTCTTTATATTTAGATGTTGTAAATAGGGCTCAATTATTAGAGCGAGATAATGAGTATGTGCAACCGAGGGACCACAACCAGGCTGCGACACGATCATGTTGTTTTACTCCAACTTGATAAATTCCACCTCCTTCATGTGACGAATGCTTTCGGGAAAGTACTTGTCATTGAACAGCCCTTGGAACTTCTCCCAAAGCATCTTGAGTCGTCCAGTTGGTCGTTTTATAGATTCCCACCAGTAATCTGCCTCTTCACGCAACATAAAGGTGGCAAAGGGAACCTTTTGCTCCTCGGAGCATCCCAAGACATCAAATATCTTGGTGATCTGCTTTAACCATGTCTCCGCCTTAAGTGGTTCTGGCTTTCCCAAAAACTCCGGTGGTCCCAACTCCTTGAATTGTTTAGCGGTGACCAACCATGGGTTGCCATTGTTTCCTCCTGCATTATGAATAGGAGCCGCCTTCGCCTGATGTTGCATGAATTCTAAAAAGCTCCTAAACGTGCCGTCATTCGTCAATTGATCAGTGTTGTTGTTTACAGGAGGATTATCATCATCCTGTTGCATATTGTCCTGATTATTAATCTGTGGAGACTCAACGGTCTCCTGTGCTCCATTATTTATCTCAACATTGATTATCTCCTGTGTTCCATTCTTTATTATTCTGTTAGAATATCCTGTCTGTGCGGGTTACGCATGACCTGGTTCCATTATTTATTATTCTGTTGGAATAATCTGTCTACGTGGATTACCGCATGGCGGCAAAAATCCATTTGTGGTTTCATATATTCTATTGTACTCAGTTGGTTAAAGTTTTGGCTTCTATACTCCACAAAATTAGTGAAATATCCTTGATATTTTCGCTTCATCCAGTATCTTTTCAGAAATATTCTTCTGAGCATTCTTGAATTTTACTCCACAAAGCAGTATCATGTTCACAATTTGGACGTTATTGAGTTCAGGATAAATTAACTTATAAATCTTGAAAATTTATTCTTGAACTTGTTTTATTGAATTGTCATCATCCTCATGTTTATATAATATGTTGAAAGTCATCTGTGGCTGTAGTGCGTAGATGGACTTGGTATGATTATGACCGAGGATTATTCGGTATAATAATGGTAGTAATGTTACAAATAATGTGGTAAAAATCCTCATTAAGTAGTAGTGCATTGATGGACATTTGTTGGCATGATCATGACCATTGATGAATACACAAATATCCTTGGCCCAGTAGTGCATGGATAATTTGTGGTCGTGATACTAATGAATATCCTTGGCCGTAGTGCGGGGATGATGTGGATTATTTATTAAAAATTGAGTCTCGTGATAAAAGTAATGAAAAACCTTTTAAATCATAGAAGATAGTAGATTTTATTCTCTACTTGACTCTTCTAATGGATTGCTTGTTCATTGCAGATTAAACTTGTTGTTTGTTATATTTTATCGGTTTAACATTTGTTGAAGGCTAATGATAATTTATTCTGCATTATCTTAGTCATAATATTTCTTACTGGGCTAGTTGAGCTCACCCTTTTACTTTCATTGTTCTCTTCAGGAAATGAGAACGTAGTGGGGACTAGTTGGGGAACGGAGTAACGGTTAAGATGATAGCATTAGTAGTCCTCACTATTCTATGAAATAGTATGAAAATAAATGTATTGAGGACTTATTTTGAGTTTGAATACTGTTTAAAAGATAATGTTGTATTAAAACTCACATCTTATGTTTTGTCGTATTTTACACGACAGTTGTATAATTAAATTTTTATTTGTATTTTGTACCATGTATTTGGCGACTCAGAATAGGTGATGTATATCTATTTTGGGGGCGTCACAATTAGTTCCTGGATAAATTAATTCTTGAACTTGTTTTATTGAATTCTTATATCATTGTCATCATCCTCATGTTTATATTATGTTGAAAGTCATCTATGGCCTGTAGTGCATAAATGGACTTAGTATGATTATGACCAGGGATTATTTGGTATAATCATGACCGTAATGTTACAAATGATGTAGTAAAAGTCCTCATTGGCCCGTAGTGCATTGATGGACAGTTATTGGCATGATCATGACCATTGATGAATGCACGAATATCCTTGGCCTGTAGTGCATGGATAATTTGTGGTTGTGATACTAATGAATATCCTTGGCCGTAGTGCAGAGATGATGTGGATTATTTATTAAGCTGAGTCTCAGCGATAAAAGTGATGAAAAACCTTTTAAATCATTAAAGATAGTAGATTTTATTCTCTACTTGACTCCTTTAATGGATTGCTTGTTCCGCTGCAGTTAAACTTGATATTTGTTATATTGTATCAGTTTAACACTATTGAAGGCTAACGATAATTTATTCTGCATTATCTTAGTCATAATACTTCTTACTGGGCTAGTTGAGCTCACCTTTTTACTTTCATTGTTCTCTTCAGGAAATGAGAACGTAACGGGGACTAGTCGGGGAACGGAGTGATGGTCCAGATGATAGCATTAGTAGTCCTCACTATTCTATGAAATAGTGTGATAATAAATGTATTGAGGACTTATTTTGAGTTTGAATATTGTCTAGAAGACAATATTTGTATTAAAACTCACCGCTCATGTTGTATATTTAAGGTTGTATTTGTATTCTGTATCATGTATTTGGCGACTCAGAATAGGTGATGTATACCTATTTTGGGAGCGTTACATTAAATATAATATCAATTGCCTATATTGCTCTTGTATTGGTAAAAGAGAGTGTTATTTATTGGGCAAAAAATAATGAAAACCAAAGTTATATTTATTAATTGGGGTAATATTGAAAACTAAGCAATTAATGCTTACTTGAAATTCTCAAACGACTTATATTAAAGAATAAAAATAATTCTCTAAAACGACTTATATTAAAGAACAGATGTAGAAGTAATATATTTTATCTATGGCCATATCTGATTTTTTAAAATAACCCCGGGGGGTTTCATAATTTTTTGGCAATTAGAAACTACTACTTTTTTAGATAACAATGTGGGATATTTATTTGTATTTTTGGAAGGTTGGTAACTATTTTGACTATTTTATATATTAGGGTACTTATTTCAACAATTTTATAAATTAGAATATATTATAAAGTATTGCTAAAATCAAAAGAACAAAGATGACAAGAACAAAGAGAGTATTTTCATAATCTTTTGTATATCCCTCCATCACTTTATAATTGTCATATTTATAGAAGTAAGATCATCAATACACTAGTAAGTTACAAAACTAAAGAGCCATGCGTTACAAAAACTCAATGGACATGGGAGTTACTAGACATCCATTATATTATGAATCTAGACATAGTTTTATAACACTCCCCCTTGGATGTCTATTGTATAGCTATCTCGCATTGAAAGTCGCCTCATTAAAAACCTTACCGGAAAAAACTAAATGGGAAAAACCTTGGTTAAGAAAAAAAAGAGTGCGGTAGCGTATTAGCTCCCCCCTCATGAATGTATCCTTAAGTCCTTCAAATTGTCGCATTCCAATATTGCGGCGCAACTCCTCGCGAATTTCTTTGAACATCAATGTCACCACACTTATCAAGGTCATGCGTGAAAAAGAATTTTGGTGAGATATGTTTTGTTCTATCTCCTTTGATGTATCCTCCTTTTAATTGAGCTATACATGCAGCATTGTCTTCATACAAAGTGGTTGGAGTTCCTCTGTTGGAGGATAAACCGCATGTGTCACGAATATGTTGAGTCATTGATCTCAACCACACACATTCTCGACTTGCTTCATGGATTGCAAGTATTTCAACATGATTAGATGAAGTGGCAATTAATGTTTGTTTTGTAGATCTCCATGATATAGCAGTATCACCACACTTAAAAAGATAACCTGTTTGAGATCGACCTTTATGTGGATCAGATAGATATCCTGCATCAGCATATCCAACTAATTTATGATTATCATTATTTGAATAAAATAAGCCAATATCTATTGTTCCTCGTAGGTAACGAAAAATATGTTTAACCCCATTCCAATGCCTCCGGGTAGGAGAAGAGCTATATCTTGCTAACAAATTCACAGAGAATGCTATATCAGGTCGTGTATTATTAGAAAGATACATTAATGCACCAATTGCACTGAGGTATAGTACTTCAGGACCAAGTAATTCTTCATTATCCTCACAAGGTCTAAAAGGGTCCTTTTTCACATCAAGTGATCTAACAACCATTGGGGTACTCAATGGATGAGCTTTATCCATATAAAATCTTTTAAGGACCTTCTATGTGTAAGTTGACTGATGAATGAGAATTCCATCTTCTAAATGCTCGATATGCAGGCCGAGACAAAATTTTGTTTTTCCTAAATCTTTCATCTCAAATTCTTTCTTTAAATAATTCACTGTCTTTGGAATCTCTCCATGAGTTCCAATAGTATTTAAATCATCAACATACACAGCAATGATAACAAAACCGAATTCCGATTTCTTTATAAAAACACATGGGCATATAGGGTTATTATTATACCCTTCTTTCAATAAATATTCACTAAGACGATTGTACCACATGCGTCCTGATTGCTTTAACCCATATAGGGACCTTTGCAACTTGATTGAGTAAACTTCCCGGGGATTTGAATTATATGCTTCAGGCATTTTAAATCCTTCAGGAATTTTCATATAAACATCATTATCAATTGACCCATATAAATAGGCTGTAACAACATCCATTAGGCACATATCTAATTTTTCATGAGTTGTTAGGCTAATAAGATACCGCAATGTTATGGCATCTACCAAAGGAGAATATGTTTCATTATAATCAATGCCAGGTCTTTGTGAAAACCCTTGTGCCACAAGTCGTGCTTTATATCTTACAATTTCATTTTTCTCATTTCTTTTTCGCACAAAGACCCATTTGTATCCAACTGGCTTTACTCCTTCGGGTGTTTGGACTACAGGTCCAAAAACTTCACGTTTTACAAGTGAATTTAATTCTGCCTGTATTGCTTCTTTCCATTTTGGCCAATCATTTCTGCGTCTACATTCTTTGACAGAATTAGGTTCAGAATCCTCGTTTTCATTAATTATATCTAGTGATATATTATATGAAAAACTGTTGTCAACAACTAACTCACTTCGGTTCCATCTTTTCTTTGTAGAGACATAACTTATCGAGATCTCATCATTTTTATTGTTTTCAGGTACCTGAACCTCTTCTGGGGTTTTATGATTAGCTATGTCTATATCCTCACGAATATTTTCCTCCTCAATAATATCAACTTGTCTATTTAATTCTTTTATTTTTCGAGGATTTTTGTCTTTCGAACCGATTGGTCTACCACGCTTCTGGCGTGCCTTAGACTCATTTGCTACCATTTTTGCGGATTGTCCTATTGGGACTTCAATCCGAGCTGGAGCATTTATAGCTGGTATATGAGATTTGGTTACTCCTTTTGAGTCAGTGAATGCATTCGGTAGTTGATTTGCTATATCTTGCAAACGAAGTATCTTTTGAACTTCTTGTTCACATTGTTTTGTATGAGGATCAAAATTCAATAATGACAATGCATTCCATGTAATATCTTTATCCAGCTGTTTAATTTCTCCCCCTAATGCTGGGAACATAGTCTCATGAAAATGACAATGGCAAATCGTCGCAAAAGTAAATAAATCACCGTTAAGGGTTCAAGATATTTAATTATTGATGGGAACTCAAACCCAATATATATTCTCACCTCCTTTGAGGACCCATCTTTGTGCGTTGTGGAGGATAAATTAGAACATATCTTTGCATGACCAAATATTCTTAGATGGGAAATATCTGGCTCATGACCAAAAACCAATTGTAATGGGGAGAATTTATGATATGATGTTGGCCTAATGCGAATAAGTGCTGTTGCATATAAAATAGCATGCCCCTAAACAGAGACAGGAAGTTTTGTTCTCATGAGCAATGGTCTTGCAATTAACTGGAGGCGTTTAATAAATGATTCAGCAAGACCATTCTGAGTATGAACATGGGTAACAGGATGTTCATTATTTATCCCAAGAGACATACAATAATCATTAAATGTTTGGGATGTGAATTCACCAGCATTATCAAGACGAATAGTCTTGATTGTTTGATCCGGAAATTGTGCTCGTAATCTAATAATTTGAGCAAGTAATCTCGCAAACGCCAGGTTGCGAGTTGATAATAAGCACACATGTGACCATCTTGTAGATGCATTTATTAAAACCATAAAATATCTAAATGGTCCACTTGGTCGGTGAATAGGCCCAAAAATATCTCCTTGAATACGTTCTAAAAACCTTGGGGATTCAGTCCCAATTTTAGCTGGTGATGGTCTAATGATCAATTTACCTTGAGAACAAGCAGCACATGAGAATTCCTTGAATTGAAGAATCTTCTGGTTCTCTAATGAATGTCCATGTGAATTCTCAATAATTCTTCGCATCATTATTGATCCAGGATGACCCAACTGGTCATGCCAAATAATAAAATTATTTGGTTCATTGAACTTCTGGTTCATTATTGCATTGACTTCAATTGTACTAATACTTGTATAAATACAACACGAAGATAAAGCGGGTAATTTTTTAATATTTGTTTTCCAAAGTAGAGACATTTGATATAATGTAAAGATATTTAATACCATTTTCATTGGTTTGTCTCAATATGGTTTTGAATTAAGTCGTATATCTTTAATACTTAGCAGATTCCTCCTTGATTTAGTGGAAAATAAAGCATTATCAATAATAAATTTTGTTCCGCTAGAAAACATTATATTGGCTCTTCCAGAGCCTTGAATCAATCTCTTTGAACACGATATTGTATTCACTTTTGCATTCATCATTCTTAGATTTGAAAAATATTGCTTATGTCTGAGAATGGTATGTGTCGTTGCACTATCTGCTAAGCATATATCTCCACCATTGATATTAGGCTCATGTATAGCATGACGCATATCCATGTTTTCTTCTTCAAATCAAATATCTTCAAGATGAAATTGAGAAGCAATCGTGTTGATAACGTATTATAAAGTATTGCTAAAATCAAGAGAACAAAGATGACAAAAACAAAGAGAGTATTTTCATAATCTTTTGTATATCCCTCCATCACTTTATAATTGTCATATTTATAGAAGTAAGATCAATAATACACTAGTAAGTTATAAAACTAAAGAGCCATGAGTTACAAAAACTCAATGGACATGAGAGTTACTAGACATCCATTATATTATGAATTTAGACATAATTTTATAACAGAATACTCATTTTGATTATTTCATGAATAAGAAAGGTTTGACATTTTATTCAAAAAATTAGGGGTATTGTATTAAAAATTTACAAGAAAAAAATGGTAGGATTTTTAATGATATTTGAAGGGACAATGATCCCCCACGGCCCACCCCCAACAAGTTGCTCTTTCCATGCACACACACAGAGATGTGTGCTTAATTTTAAAATCAAAAATATATAATTAAGGAGAGAAACTTGAAATATTGGGCAGATACAAATATGGTGATATACTACTTTTATTTTAAAATAATTGTTTTTTAGAAGAAAAAATGTGTTCCAGTTTATTTGTTGTTTAAAATTTTCTAAGAGAATAAATTATTTATTTTCCTATATCACCCTTAACTTTTCTCATTGTCTCAAGAAATTTTATTCCTTATATTAATAGTTTTCAACTTTCCATAAAAGGGTAATGTTGAAATTTCATGCAAATTTTAATTATTAAATGATATTCTTAATTCATATAGATAAACCTAAAACGACTATTATTATGAAATTATTATCTAATAACAAATTAACAATGGGAGTGAAGATAGTAGGGAGAGAGTCAGAAAATAGAGGATAATATTATAATTAGGAAAATGATATATATTATGATTTTATATGTTTATTTTTTATTGGGAATTATATAAAAATTTAAATGGTAAAATTTTACAATATATTTATATATATATCGATTTTTTTTTTATTGCGAATTAGTTATGTAAAAAATTAATTGGTAAATTTTGACAATATATTTAATACAATAAACTAATTTTATAATCTTATTCATATATTTATTTAGGTAGCAATTATAATTCAGTTAAAATCTTTCGAAATATATTTATAATCTTATTCATATATTTATATAGGTAGCAATTATAATTCAGTTAAAATCTTTCGAAATATATTTAAGGATTATTATAATTATGAAGTTAACAAATATGAGTGGCTTCACGCCTGCACCAAAAGGTTAAAGATTCTGACTCCAACTGTCCAACATTATATTAGTATATATAAACAAAATGAAAATCAATACATCAATACATTAATACAAGTATATAATAATAATAAAAAGATCTATATTTAAATTAATTTAATTGGTCATTATTTTAAGAATAATTTGATCATTATTTTATATTTATTGTATTTAGATAAGTACTCTTTTTGAATGTAAAATAGGTATTTTTAATCTACCAAAACAACTCACTCATATACTCCCTCCGTCCAAAGATAAAAGTTCTTATTACTATTTTGGGTAGTCTCATGTTAAATGTCCATTTTCTTTTAATAATCAAACTTTTACACATATTTTCCTATTATACCCGTAATATTAAATATCTCATATTTTTCTTATTCTAATTCTCTCTCCATATTTAATGACATTATTATGGGCAATTTTGCCATTTTATTCTTCTTTTTAATATGCGTGAAAAATCCATCAAAATTTTTATCCTGGGACAGAGGGAGTAATATTTAAAAAAATCAATAAAATTTTGATACATTATTACCTAAACCTAACCGTCACAAATCTTCTAAACATTCTTAGATATATTCACAAATAAAAATCAAACTATGTATTATATGACAATAGATTATTATTACTCTTCATTTATTTAACACTATTTAAACAATCCACTAAATCGGTCTCTAAAAAAAACGCTCTTTTGAAATAAGTATTTACCACAAAAGAAGCGACAAGAAGAATGAAAAAAAGGTTAGTATAATTTTAAAGGAACAAAATACACCTTAGTACAAATATTTAAGAATATGTCTTTATTTTCATATTACAGATGAAAAAGAGTTTGTTTCGGTCTAACCTAAACAAAGATTTATGTAAAAATGTTATTTTAATACGTAAAAATATAAATTTTCTAAATATTTATGTGAATACATATATAAATATTGCAAACATCATAATGGTGGGTTTCTGAAATTTGTTTAAAATATTTGTATTGGAGACTTGAGTGCAGGGGAAAGTAGACAGAGAAAGTGAGCATTATGATGGAGTGCAAACTTTTTGTCCCTACTACATTCAAAAAATATTTCAATTCTCTAGAAGGTGACCAAGACAATCTAATCTTTTAATTATTTTAATTGAAATAGAGTAATGACACTATTAAGATGAGGTGATTAAGGACCATTTTGTAGCATGATGTTCTTGTTTTCTTATGTATCATTAGGTTAATTTTTGGCATTATTACACCTTTGTCTGTCCAATATTCACTGCTTTGTTCAAACCTAAATAATGACTAATGAATGTGAGTCATGTCACAGCACTTTTGTAAGATTTTGTTTTTTGCTAATTTAACCAAGTCATTCTAGGGGGACCAGAAACGGAAAGTTTTACAGAATTTAATAATTTAGGTGTAATTTGAATATATATATACGGTAAAAAATAGTGTTATACAGACTGTACAACACTATTTTTTATATGTATTCAAATTACACATAAATTACTGAATTCTATAAAAATTTCAGTTGAAATAAATACTAATATTTTTGGGAATCAAAACAAAAAAATTAAATTAAAAATTCCCGGCCCCCCCTAAGATTATTGAATTTAACCACATCCTAAAATTTGTTTACTAGTTTTATGTGAACAAGGTGTTCTAAAAACATTTGGATTGATCCAATTTTATTTATCAAATAACATAAGTTGTGACATAAATCCGATGCCTTAATGACTCCTTAAATGATATTCATTAATATTATTCATTGTAAAATTTATTATTCTATAATTTATTTTCATTTTGTGTTTAATTTTTTTTAACAATAATCTTATAATGTAAAACAAGTAATATTATATAATACCGGTGAATTTAACTATATAAAATAGAACTGCTAACATGGCCTACTTGATTAGGTAAATCCCAAGTTGAACTTGAGCAGTGCCAACCAGTTGATTGAAGAAACTTGACAGCCCGGCCACCCCCAAAAAATATATGCAGCTCAGAATGGATAACTGGATTTAAAATTCTATATATACCAAAATATTTTGAACACAATTTCTCGACAAAGATCATAATCAATTACAATGAATAAGATTTTTCTTTGGGGTTTTTCCATTTTTTTTCTTTTCATGGTTCCTGCATTTTTTATAAAGCAAAAGAACCAAAATACGTCTTTCATCCAATTTCCCGAATAAGAATTATGATTCCCTTCAATTCAGGAGTGGTTAACATGAAGTTAACTTTGATCAATTGATCATTATAGTGTCGACACGCAGGTCGGGAGGTGATCTCTCTGTCTGCGTGACAACACTATATTGATCAATTAACCAACTTACCATGAAGTTAACTTTATGGTAACCGGATCCTTTCATTTCACCAATCATTGTATTTTCCCTAATACACATTTACGGTCCCCTTCTCCAGCGAATCTTAAATAGCGAATTAAAAGTGAACCGACTATAGCTACGATTTTTTTCGTCGCTAAAACATACAAAGCTAACGACGACATAGCTATGATGACGGTTCAGAAAACCGTCGCTGTTTAAGGTTTGCTGGAGAAGAAGACCGTACACATTTAATAACATTAGACACAATAAAATTGCTAGAACCATATATAAAAGTAATATTTGTGTTGTGTAGCCTACATTGGAGAAGATTGAAAAAGATAATTGTCGTGGCGGAAATCTTAATCCCAATTTCTCACTATATATATTTAACGACGCACATTGCATTAATTGACATGTATTACTTTAAGCAACACAATAAAAATCGCTGGAACCATTGCTAAAAGAAATATGTGCCACTAAATGTTTACTAGGGAAATTTAGGTAAAAAAATGTAATGAAAGGAATCCTAATCTCAAAAACACATTTATGATAACCAACAGAAAGTCTAAAGATACATTATAAGACTTAAATATGATTCATTATCCTAAATTATTGGCCATATTCTGCTTTGTTGATCAATTTTTGACATGACAATCTCAATTGAATGAAATTAAAAAAATTAATAGTTCAATCATCTAATTGACAAAATTGAAAAATAAATCACCAAAATAGAATATTACCAATACTTCAGGATAGCCTTATGATAATAGTTGACCTTTATGAACAATTCAACAGAAAAGTGTACCCATTGGGGAAGATGTAAAGACCATAAAAGTTTCCCATCCTGTTTTCCATTCATGAAAGCATAAAATACAATCTTAAATAATCCAAGTGAAACCTATTATAAATGTCACAGTACATCAATGTGATACAGAACCAAAGCTATGGTAGGAACTAAAGGAAAAGAAGCAGCCGACTGAGAGTATGAAGAGAAACAGTCTGCCTTCCAGGAGATCAATCCATCCTTCCCTTCAATATCCTCTCAGTTACTTCAGTTGGTGTCCTGCCACAAACCAAACATATATATATATAGTCTGTAAGGTACATAACAAAGTGAAAATCTATTACCCATGTTTTTATCAGATAGAACAAAAATAAATTATCAATTTTCAAATAATTGAATTTTTATACACAATTGCGCCACATATTGGGAACTACTCCGTTCTAGATACATTCGCAAATGTACCCTTGTTATTAGATATACGTTCCTGCAATAGAAATGCATATCTTTTTTTGAAACGGACCGAAAAGGAAAACATATCTCTAATTTTGATATGAAGGGAGTATTATATTGAGAGAACTAACATTTGCACCGTGTGTAATTAAATTTAAACAGTGAAATTGCTTAATGCTTTGTACTAACTGATTGGGGACAAAGGAACAATAAAGAAATCTCATGTTCTCTTCCCTTTTATATCAGGGAACATGATCATTTTTGTCATTATGCTACATCCTTCCCCTTGTGGCACAAGATAATAGCCTTTATACGCAATCGACTAGGAACAAGTCCTCAGAAGTTATAGCAAACTAGCTAAAGGTAGAAAGAGCCGTAAATTCCAACTTCAGTCGTCTCCTTTTAACCTAAATACTTGAGTCGTAAAGGTGAATATTATTTAAACCACAAAACAATACAGTCCTTTCCATCGCAAAGGTAAGTATATCCCAGTTTTCATTCCAATAAACACTAGTAAGAAATTGCTTCCCTCCAAATTGTCGTTCTATTAAACACAGGGAAGATGCTCATTTTGGCATGTGAAAATAATACTATTGGTCCAAGATCTGTTTATTGCTATAATGGCAAGTCCTGGATGCATAAGTGGCTTCAGATAATGAAATTAATGTTGCAAAGAAAGAAAGAAAAGTGCACTATAATGCTTACACAACATAGACATGGCCTCCCCAACCACTCAGACAATCACGATCCACAGATGATAGCAATGCTTGTGAGATAGTCTCAAACAATTCCTCAGCTTCCTGGTGAGTTGAAATTATACAATTAAAACATCAATCCCGTATTTCAAGTTGACTTTCTAGCAGAGCAACTAAACCATAGATTTTTAACAACAAAGTTAACCTAAGAAATATTATGAAGATAAAAACTAGGGGAAAAACAAGAAAAGGAATTAAAAAGAACCATCATATAAGGAATGATATCTCAAGGAGTGTTTTTCTACTGTAGAAACCTCAAGGTATGACATGCACGCATACACGAAGAGAGAGAGAGAGAGAGAGAGATCTGAAGCTACATTGGCCATGTCCAAAGCTTGAAATTATATAACTCCCTGCATCCCTAGAAAATTGTCATCATTTCCTCTTTGGGATATCTCAAAATTGTGAAATAAAAAAGTCGAAACATTTATTGGTTACTTTTGTGTCAGGTTTATTAGTCACTCTTTTTGATAACCATACACTAATCCCATTGTTCATGGAATAAACTGATACATCTATCAGCAACTAGAGTGAATCTGATATCATCAAAATTAATGAACTCAAATCTTTGTGTGCAAGACAGGTATAGACATTAATAGAGACCTTGATGATAAAAACCAAAATCTTCCAATATCTTATACGTATGTCCTCGCAGAACTGTAGAAAGGGCTCAAGAACAGGACAGATAATATTTAAATGAGTCCCACTATACTTCATATACCTTTGTTCTTACATTATACATAAAAGTTTATCTGACCATGAGTAAACTAAATAGGTCAATTTATATTTCATTTTAAAATTAATTTAAATCAAATGTAGATACGTACCATGTCAGGCTTGAACATTGACTCACAGGCTCCATAAAGGGACTCAGAGGCAGTACCAGCAACAACAAAATCTTTTGCGAGCTCCCTGAAATTTTTATATAATATATATTATGAGTAACTAGTGTCAGGATTAAGTCAAGTTTGCCATATTTTAAAGTAAGAATCTGCAGAAAATCTACATACTTGGCTCCAATAGAATCCATTGTGCAAATGAAGGGCTTGTCTTCATCTCCCAATCCGGCAATCACAGGCTGGCAGAAATATGGACCAAACCTACACATCAAACATGTGCATGCTAATATATGTCATGTATGAATATTGGCATAAGTCTAATAATATGTTATCACAGATAAAATATAAACATTAAAAGTTTCTTATGTTCAAAAGAATTAAGCAAACGAAAATTTACAGAAAATCAAAGAAACATTAAATCCCCTGTACAAAAGAAAGTAATAGGCATATTGAAGGAGGACAAAAAATAGATTCTCATGAAAGTATCAGTTCCAAAAAGGCAATCTAGAATAATAATGAAATTTTAAGAGTGGGGGGGGGGTTGTGCTCTTGCTTTTTGTTCATAAAAGTTCATGATTCATGAGAGCACCGTGGAAAGTATTGGCCCTTCCCAGCACAAACATCACTTATACCATAAACAACAATGTATTAACTAACCTTTTCTCATAAAGAACAGCAGAGACCAGGCTAGCAAAAGTTTCAGGCTTCATATCCCTCTCCTCTCGAAGCTGATACAGCTTATGTCTAAAGACCAGCCGTTGATACCTTCAAAAAAGTTAAAAACAAAATCTCAATCACCTATATATTTATATACACATTATACATACAAAAGAAAAATCTATATATAAATTTGATAAAGAAATTTGGTGTTCAAACTTCTTGTGATATCAATGTGGCATGTTTCTCATTCTACCACACAAAGATAAAATATTCAATCTTTAATTTCATAATCTAGTTGTAAATATTGAAACTATAAGCCTTATTTATCGAGTTTAACAGAATAACTAAAGTATAACTAACAGTAAAAGTATAAAAAAAATGTATAGAAAACATGGGAATCATGCATTCATCCCTCCAATAAACACACACACACACACTCTTTGACCATTGAACATAAATACCCCTTCTCTCAAAAGGAACCAAACATACACCAAATATGTATTTATGTGTGTGTAGTGTGTGTGTGTGTGTGTGTGTGTGTATATATATATATATATATATATATAATATAACTACAGTCTCTTATACCTATAGTTTCAACATCCACTTCTCCTAAAAAATAATAACTTTATCCACTAAAACTCTAAATTTAGAGAAACAAATCTTAGAAAAAAAATTACTAAATCATGAAAACGAATGTATACAACATGTGGGTGCTGGTGTGTGACATGTGTCACAAGGTCACAAATACAAAGAAAAAACAACTATTAATAACAGCAAAATGTTCATACCAATATCAATTAACATCTATGACAAATACCCAGTGAAATTGATTATCTAAAAATAACCTTTCCCCCCTTTAATATTTGGGTTACAACCCAAGTTCAAGTAAATGAACTGTAATTGGATAAAGCAAGCATTCTCTACTTAGACAAGGGTAAGCTGTGATTTTCTGACAGACCAACTTGTTAAGTCAATTTCTATAAAATTGTTACACTTCGCTCATATATAAACAAAGACAGAGACATACACACTAGAAGCTAAAAAAATTACTCACAAAGTTTGAGCGTCGGAGGCGAGACCAGATAGGCCGAGGAAGAGTTTATCGTGAATTTTGTAAATCCTCTGAAAATCAGTGGCGATAGTCTGTAGCTGAACGCCGAGCCGGCGATCGCTAGCTATGGCAAAACAGTTCTTGCCAACCATAGCTACTAGGGCACTTCCATTGTACTCAAAGATCTGTAAATTAATCAGAATTAAAAAAGAAAAAGAAAATCTTATTAAAAGTCTGATCTAAATCCCCAAAACCTAGGGTTTAACAATACTAAACAAAATAGATCATATTATACGTACATGAATATATAGATTCAGAAGCAGAAGAAACGACTTACCGACATTTGAGATTTTGTGATTGTTCACCCGAATCGAAAGAGACGATGATTAGGAGGAGGAAGAAGAAGAAGAGACCGTGTGTGCTTTTTGCAAAGGAGCGAGCAATTTTGTGATAGCTTGGCTTGGCCCATACTCCATGAACGACTGTGTATTTTAACCGGGTCAGGTGAATCGACCCGTTTAGCTAATTGTCTGTCCGGGTCAAGTTATTTAGTTGTTAGTTACTTTTTTTTCTCTTTATTATCAAACTTGGTAATTAAAATCATATTTAATTAAATCATAAATTTTACTAAAAGTTAAATAAATCAAACCGGAGATAATCAGACATTATTATATTTGTTTGCAAGAATTATAATTTATGATTGAAAATAATATCAAATAACTCTCCATATTAAGTCATTTTTTAATCTTTCTAATGTAATTGCTTTGAAAAATAATGGAATATCAATCATAGAAGATGAGGAGAAAAAAATAGAAATTATATTAAATCACACACCTTATGTTTACTAATGTACTATATGATATTAGTAACTTATAAATTATTCTAACATTTTAGATATGTCATTAAGACAATTGTAAGTTAACAAATTAGACCAAAGTTGATATTCTCATACCAAATCATCCTTCTTTCTTCCGGCCGTTTTAATTTGTAGCGGTACATCCTTCACGTCTTAGTTTATTTTTTGGTTCTCTTGTCGTTACAGTTTATAACGGCATGCACATGAGGGCTATAAGGGATTTTTTGATAATTAACCGTGATGTACTGCAGCTAGAACCTATAGCGGCAGGGGAGAAATTTGGTTTAATCTGAGTCATTCAATATTAAAATCAATGGCTAGTGTTGGGGTGACAACCTACCGCCATAGAAAAAAAAAATCATATATATATATATATATATATATATATATATATATATATATATATAAGCAGCAGCAACACAAATTAAGTTATTAGTATTAAAGTAAAGTAGGTCCCAATTGTTTGTTTCTTTTAAGTTGATACAAAGAAGCCTTTGAGTTGCTTAGATGTATAGGTAAAAGGAACCCAATGTATTTAGCTAAAAGATATCATTTGGTATATTAAAATGGACCAAAATCAAGCAAATGTTAACGGAATTATATATTCTTTATGTTTAAAAGAAAATCTCATTTTTAAAATCTGTAAATATTAAAAATATATTTTTGTTTTGTGTATAATTAATTAATATCCCTGAAAACAAGAAATTATTAGTTTAATATTATAGTAATGATAATGATGAATTTAAGAAATTTTGTTAATTTATATTACTATCACTAAAAAAAAAATTATTTTGTGGAACAAAAAAAGTTAATACGTGAAAAGTCTTTTTTAGAAAATTATTTTATAATATTGAGAGAATATTATACACATACCATGTCCTTGCTCAATACGTCTAGAAAAGTCTTTTTTAGAAAATTGTAGAAGATGAACGAACATATATTGTATTGCCTATTTAGGGTTAATTGTTTGTAACTTGAATATTTTGAAGGTAAAAAATGAAATAAAAATCCTAAAATTAAATTAGATTTTTCTTAAACAATTAATTACACTAAATTTTAGTAGTATTATTCCTGTTCTTTTATTTTTGATATGTATATTTTCTTTTAGTTTCCATGTTCCAAATTCCAAACTTACCCTTAAGTCTCATTAATATTCCAGTCCTAATATCTTCATTGATTAAGGAAACTGTGGAGTAGCTACGTACGTATATATAGAATAAAAAATTCATCAAAATTATAGAGAAAATGTAATCTTAACGTATGATAAATAATTTGTTGGCAGGAGAATTTGCAAGATTGGTTAGTTGAATTATAAGGAAAACACTCATTTTCTTGGAGAATTTGTAAGATTGTTTAGTTGAACTATAAGGAAAGCACTCATTTTTGAAATAAATTAAAATATACTTGCATGGAAATTAAGCTAAAGAATGTGTGGACATGGATATATGATATATATATATATACTAGTATCACCCTCACCCCCACCCCCCACCCCCACCCCCACCCCCACCCCCACCCCCACATATACATATACATATACATACATACCTTCCGTCCAGAAAAATGTGCTTCTCGAATATAAAAAAAAGACTTAAATATGAATTAGTACACTAAATTATATACTATATTTTACTTCGGTGATCCACATTTTAATTTTGTCAATTAGATAATTGAACTATTAATTTTTTTCAATTGCAACAAATAGAGTCTTCCACGTCAGAAATTGCTGACATGACTACTTGTGTGGGGTCATAAGAAGCTGGTGTGGCTAAAAAAAATAGTTTTTTAATTATGAATTAAACAAATCTGATATAATGAAGGGTAAAATGGTCCAACAATATTTCAGACAAAACAAACATTAACTTAAAATATTTAGAACATATACAATCGATTTAAACCTCCAACACAGTCGATCTAAAGCAAGCTCCAACTCGGTCGAAAAAAACCTTAACTCAAGAACTGTAAATCAACGATTCTGGCGAAGAAATACTGAGAATCAACGATTCCGGCACGATTCCAGCGAAAAAGGACCGTGATCGTGCATTATTTGTTGAGTCAGCGTTCATATTGTGCATTTGTCCCCACTTTCGAAGTTTCGACGAAGTATCTACCACATATAGTTTATGATTTGAATATGTGTGATATGTGGGCTTTGATACTGGGCATTATGTTTGTATTGCTAAGAAAATGTAGTCTCCCGACTGTAGTCGATCGATGAGGCTAGAACTTTTTTGGGGGATCTGAGTAGGCTTTAATTATAGTCGGGAGACTACATGCATTTTCTAAGCAATACAAACATAATGCCCAGTATCAAAGCCCAAATATCACACATATTCAAACCATAAACATAGATATGTGGTAGATACACTTACAATTCGTCGAAACTTCGAAAGTGGGGATAAATGCACAATATTAACGCCGACTCATCAAATAATGCACGATCACGGTTGTAATAATTCAAAGAAAAAATAAAATATTATATGATAAAATATATATATATATATATATATATATATATATATATATATACTTTTTGTTTTAAAACATATTAATTGGACTCTGTTTTTCTTATTTGGGCTATTATTTTGTTTGGGGCAAATTAATCAAGAAAATTGTGGACTATAATAAGTAAATAGATTATATTAATTTGGGCCTTTATATTATTTGGGCTAATTTATAATTGTGTAAATTTATTTATTTTATCCAATTAATTAAGAGGGTTTTATAATATATAATAAATAAATACTAAAACCTAATCATACATGTGATACTGGATCGAAAGGAAAAAAAAAAAAAAAGAAAAAAGAAAAGAAGTTGTGGTCACATCATAGAGAAGAACAAATTTATTCTTTATCGTGAAGTAACTTGTGATTTCCAAGACATGTATAATTTTTTATTTGGCATAGATGATCGATTACCGCCATGGGTTTAATTAGTTTGTGAATTCAAGAGAGTATATAGGAACCTTTATGCAATGAATAGATTAATGTTTTATACGAATTATGTACTTTTAGATTTGTAATTAATTTAGAAGTATGTATAATTGTTATGTACTGTACTCATAAACAACATGAAAATTTAGGCTATTTATAAATTGAAAAAAAAAAACGAAGGCAGTGTGTATAGTTGGTTTATATATATATTTTTTATAATAATAATGTATGAGTTTTAAAAATAAAATAAAATATACGTTAGTAATTAGTAATATAATGCATAGTTTATTAATTTATTTTATTAATTTGTGTAATTAGTTCGGACGAAGGGAATATAACGAGACAAATTTGGAATTTAAATTTTGGGTATTACATTGCTTAATTCAGGTACGAATTCCGTACTTTTTCAGCGAGACACTTTTGTTTTTAATTTGTTCGTTTCGTTATTCGCTTCGAAATTTAGTATTGCATCTCATAATTATTCGTTGTCAATTTATTTTGATAGTTCATAGTTAGAACTCATATTTGTACTCTTTAGACTAGTACAACATGTCTAAATTTATTTTGATAATTCCGTCTTGACATTGACACTTAGAACTCGTGTTTGTACTCTTGATCTAGTGTATCACCTTTTGTATTTATTTTGATTCTAGTAAAAAGTACATGTTAATATTTTTGGAGACTTGTGTTGATAATTCGTTCGATTTAACATGTACACGTTAGAACCCCTTTGTGTTAATATTTTGTCGCATATGTTGAGACATTATATTTTGCTAGAATATACCGTAGGGTATACCTGAGCTATAACCACCTGTGGGGGTACCACAGGCATGTCCTCTTGGCACCAAGGCATGACACCTTACGTGGCGGTGTGATCAGTCCACGGCGTCTCCATTTTGTGTTCCGGTGGGAGTTGGCCATTTGGTGTTTTGTTGTGGGAGGCGTATGGGTCGACCCTAGTTTACGCTACATTACGCTCGCTGGATTGGGGATGTTTGTGGCAAACACGCCTTAGATTTTGCTTGTCGATCCGGAATGCGCAATCAGATGTGTGTTTGCTCATGTGGCATTATTTTGATTACTGTGTGGCATTATTTGACTTGCTGTGTGGCAAGGTATATTACTATTTATTTTGAGCTCTCAGTATGAAATAACACCCACCCATTTGATTCAAATACCATTTTATTGTGTTAGTTTTATTCGTTTCGTTTCAGTTCGTTTTGTTTCAATTCATTTAATTGAGTTAGTTATTTCGGTTCATTTCTTGTATTCTATATTCGTACTGGGCATTTGGCTCATGCTGTGTTTTTCTCCCTATAGTAATCGTCGGGGATCGAGGGCAAGTGTGACGAGAGCTTCCTTTAATCCAATGGTTTAGAAATGTTTTGTTTAAGCTTGATATGCTACATTATTTAAAATTGTAATAATTATTTAGATTGTGGTTTGAGCGAGGTGTGGAATTTATTATAGTTTGTCTTATGAGATTTAATTATTATGAGATTATTCTTTTGTGGTTTAGAGCCTTGTGATATTCGTTAGTTCTGTTGTGTTGTGTAACCTCTCTTCTATTTTGGAAAGGGGTGTTCTGAGTTAGTATCTGAGCTTAGGTTCTTTCTTGTAGAAAACCTATTTAGGTTTGACATTCGTGAGTTATGGGTAGACTTAGGTTAGGTTTTTGTTACATAGATTTTCTGTTCAAATTTTTCATATCACGCCTATATTCAATTTATCTCTAATCGCTTTGTTTATATTCGTGATCTCTTTCTTAGATGGCTCAAAGATCAACTAGAGTTCTTTGGGGAGGCGAGGTAACAATAGGGGAAGAGGTGAAGGTCACCAATGAGCAACCTAATGATCGATTAATGCTCGAGTTATTACCTTGGTGAATCGAGGCGATGAACCAAGCTTTACCTCGATTGGTAGCACAGTTGTGTCAAAGAATGCAGCCGCCGCCACCGAAATTCTGGCGGTGAGAATCCGGAAATAATGGTCGTGAGCAAACGTTGAGGAAGGAATGCAGATGGTCGTGGTCACGGGGGTTCCAATGCACGTGTGGTTGGAAAGGTTTCGAAGCGTAAACCGATCCTTCGGCCAACTCCAACTCCAATTGATGCAGAATAATTGGATTGCTCACCCAGAGAAGATTTTTGATGTGTTGGGGTGCTCGAGATAATCAGAGAATCTTTGCTTGCCATTTTTAAAAGTCGGAAGGAGATGCTCAGAGGTGGTGGAAAGCGTTGAAAACGACAAAGGGTGATGGCTATGTTGAGACACTTAGTTGGGCAGAGTTTTGTGAGGTCTTTTATCAGCAATACTTCCCAGCTGCTGATAAAGAGGCCTATGCTAGAGACTATTTGTCTATTCGGCAAAAAGATGACGAGTCCATCACAGATTTTATGACGAGGTTCACCAGTTGGCGGTGATTTTGCGGAACTTCAGCAGGACCGCAGTGAACGAAGCGAAAGAAGTTTAAGTGGCGGATTCATTATAAGTATCGGCAACATCTCATTAATACCAAGTTTGCAGATGTGTCAGCAGTGGCTAATGCAGCCAAAAATATTGAGATGGAGCGACAGGATTTTCGGTCTTCTAAACCGGAGGGGAGTCGAAAGAGGGACATAGATGACCAGCAGGGTCAAACTTCAGTTCAGCATGGGAGAAGTCAAGGTGGTCAGTTGAACAGGAATCGTGGTGGCCAATGAAGCGATGGCGTGGCGAAATCGTAATCAGGGTTATCAAAGAGATGCCTCAAATAGGGCAAAATCGTCGACTTCACTACCTTGGGGATGGAATCGTCAACAGGGGAATAATCGTCAGCAGGGGCAAAATCAGGGTCGTTATCCGGGACCAGATGGTGGGGGTAACCCAAATCTCATTCCTATAGCTCCTTGTGCTACTTGTGGGGCTAATCATCCAGGGAGGCAGTGCCACAGACTCACCGTTGTATGCTTCTTATGTGGACAGATGGGTCATATTGCTGGGATCATTGTCTGCGGTCCACGTGGTAATGGTGGAGGTGGTGATAATAATGGCAATGGAGGTCGCCGTCGAAGCGGTCGAGTGTTTTGCTTTGACGACAACTGTTTTGCACGTACGCCTACTATTTCGCACTCTTTTAGTTGGAAATCGTGAGGCTTATTTTGTTTGATCTGGGTTCTACTCATTCCGTTGTTGCTTTCGCCTTTTTGTTCGGCACTGGGTGTGTCATCTCGCCTTTAGATTCATTATGTTCATTGCTACCCGATGGGGACTTTAGTTGTTATTTCTGATTTGTATAGAGGGTGTCCGATCAGTTTTGGGGATATGATTCGTAGGGTTAATCTTCTTCCGATGAGTATGCATGATTTTGATGTTATTCTTGGGATGGACTGGTTGGATAAGCACCAGGCCACTATCGATTGTCAGGCGAAGAAGGTTATATTTGGAGATGTGAATTCTCCAGAATTCGTGTATCAGGGTTCTCAGCCGAGTAGAGTGGTGAAGTTAATTTCAGCTTTGAAGGCTAGAAAGTTGGTGGCAAAGGGTTGTGATGGGTATTTGGCATTTGTGAAAGATACCTCTAAGGGTGAGTCTCGTATTGAGGATGTTCCAATTATCCGTGACTTTTCCGATGTGTTTCCTGAGGAGTTGTCAGGGTTGCCACCACAATGGAAGTGAAATTTGCTATTGAGCTTGTTCTCGTGCGAGCTATCTCTAAGGCGCCGATCGGATGGCACCGTTGAGTTGCAGGGAGCTAAAGGAGCGATTTTTTTAGATCGTGGTGTGATTCGCCGAGTGTTTCAGTGGGGTGCTCCATCTTGTTTGTGAAGAAGAAGGATGGGACTATGAGGCTGTGTATAGACTACAGGGAGTTGAACAAGATCACCATCAGGAATCGGTATCCATTGCCGAGGATTGATGACTTGTTTGACCAACTTCAGGGGGCAAAGTATTTTTCAAAGATAGACTTGAGGTCGGGATATCATCAGTTGAGAGTGAGGGATGAGGATATCCCTAAGACGGCTTTTCGTGCTGATATGGGCATTACGAGTTTCTGGTGATGCCATTCGGTGTGAACGCCTTTCATGCGATGTTTATAGATTTGATGAATCGGGTGTTCGTGGAGTACTGGACCAATTTGTCATTGTCTTTATTGATGACATTTTGGTTTACTCTAAGTCTAAGGAAGAGCATGAGGAGCATCTTCGCACAGTGTTAGGAATTTTGCAAAAAGAGAAGTTGTATGCTAAATTCTCTAAATCGAAGTTTTAGTTGGAGCGAGTTGCATTTTGGGGGACATGTTGTTTCTGCTTGAAGGCATTAAGGTGGATCCTGCGAAGGTTGAGGCTATCACCAAATGGCCAAGACCTACTACAGTGACAAAGATTAGGAGTTTCTTGGGTTTGGCAGGGTATTATAGGCGGTTTGTGGAAGGGTTTTCCTTGCTTGCCTTACCATTGACTCAGTTGATGAGAAAGAGGACTAAGTTTGTGTGGAATGAGGAGCGTGAGAAGAGTTTTGAGGAGTTAAAGAAACGACTTGTGTCAGCTCCTATACTTGCATTACCGTCGGGGACATGAGGTTACCAAATTTATAGCGATGCTTCTAAGAAAGGTTTGGGGTGTGTCTTAATGCAACACGATAAGGTGATTGCTTATGCTTCTAGGCAGCTTAAACCTTATGAGGTGAACTACCCCACACACGATTTGGAGTTGGCAGCGGTGATCTTTGCCTTAAAGATTTGGAGGCATTATTTGTATGGAGAGACTTGTGATATCTTCACCGATCACAAAAGTCTTAAATACATTTTCATTCAGAAGGAGCTTAATATGAGGCAGAGGCGTTGGTTGGAGCTTCTAAAAGATTATGATGCTAGAATTCAGTATCACCCGGGGAAGGCAAATGTGGTTGCAGATGCTCTTGGCAAAAAGAGTTCAGGAGTGTAGCGAATTTTATTACACAACCTCATCTTATCTCTTGATATGGAGCGGATCGAGTTGGAGTTGTATGTACGAGGTTCTGAGATGGGCATTTAGCGGGTATGAGAGTGAGCCTTCTCTTATCTCATGGGTCAAAAAAGTTCAAAAGGAAGATGGGGAGTTGTGGAGTATGACGCAAAATTTAGAGGAGAAGCAGCGATCAGAGTTTCAGTATTGATGACCATGGTGTGATTTGGTTGGGTGAGCGATTGTATGTGCTGGCCGGATCCAATCATTCGAGAGGTTGTCTTTGGTTGAGGCTCATAGTTCTCCATTTTCAATTCATCCGTGTTCTCTGAAGATGTATAGGATCTGAAGAAGAATTTTTGGTGGAATGGGATGAAACGAGACGTGGTTGAATATGTTGGGAAGTGCCTCACTTGTCAACAAGTGAAGATAGAACATCAACGAGCTAGTGGTTTGCTGCACCAGTTAGACATTCCAATGTGGAAGTGGGAGGATATCACGATGGATTTTGTGGTGGGGTTCCAAGACTTTCGGGAAGAATGATGTCATATGGGTAGTGGTGGGCCGGTTGACCAAATCGGCACACTTTTTTTATCCATGAGGGTTACTTCTTCGAAGGGACAAGTTGGCACATATCTTTCAAAGAGGAGATTGTTAGACTTCATGGTACTCCAAAGATCTATTGTTTCAGATCGGGATCCACGGTTTACTTCAAGGTTTTGGAAAGAGTTTCAACGAGCTTGGGGTACTCGGCTCAACTTCAGTACTTCTTTCCATCCGCAAACCGATGGGCAATCCGAAAGGACTATTCAGACGTTGGAGGACATGTTGAGGTCTTGTGCACTTGAGTGGTGGTCGGGTAAATTGGGATGACTACTTGAGCTGAGTTGAGTTTGCTTATAACAACAAATTGGCATGCAAGTATTGGAATGACACCTTTTGAGGCATTGTATGGTAGGAAATGTAGGCACCCACTTGTTGGGATGAGGTTGGTGAAAGGGCCATGAAGGGCTGAGTTTGGTTCAAATCACTACGGAGAAAGTAATGCGGTGGCTAAGGAGAAATTGAAGTCGGCCGATCACTTGGCAAGTGTTATCTTGATAAGCATAGGAGGACTTTAGAGTTTGAACCCGGTGAGCATGTGTTTCTAAAAAGTTTCTCCTTGGAAGGGTATTCGCGATTTGGGTTGAAAGGAAACTTAGTCCGCGTTATATTGGCCCATTCGAGATTTTGGAGAGGGTCAGTGAAGTTGCATATCGGTTTTCTTTGCCTCCACATGACTAGCTTTCATGTCCACAATGTGTTCCATGTGTCGGTGTTGAGAAGTTACAATTATCATCCGTTGCACGTGGTGCAATATCCATTCGATAAGATTCGGGAGGATCTCACTTGTGAGGAACAAAATCGAAAGCGATTTTGGATCGTCAAGAGAGGATTATGAGGAGGAAGACTATTCCGTTTGTCAAGGTTTTATGGAAAAATCATTCGGAGCGGGAAGCTACTTAGGAGATGGAGGAGTCTATTCGAGCGGAATATCCGCATCTCTTTAAAAATTAGGTGCGTTCTATTCTTTTAATTCCGGGGACGGAATTCTTTTTAAGGGGTAGGTGATGTAATACCCGAAAGAAAAATAAAATATTATATGATAAATATATATATATATATATATATATATACTTTTGTTTTAAAACATATTAATTGGACTCTGTTTTCTTATTTGGGCTATTATTTTGTTTGGGCCAAATTAATCAGTAAAATTTGTGGACTATAATAAGTAAATAGATTATATTAATTTGGGCCTTTATATTATTTGGGCTAATTTATAATTGTGTAAATTTATTTATTTTTATCCAATTAATTAAGAGGGTTTTTATAATATATAATAAATAAATACTAAAACCTAATCATACATGTGATACGGATCAGAAAGGAAAAAAAAAAGCCGCTGAAAAGAAAAGAAGTTGTGGCTGCGCTGCGAGAGAAGGAACGAATTTATTCTTTATCAGGCAAGTAACTTGTGATTTCCAGTACATGTATAATTTTTTTATTTGGCATAGATGATCAGTACACGTCATGGGTTTAATTAGTTTGTGAATTCAAGAGAGTATATAGGAACCTTTATGCAATGAATAGATTAATGTTTTATACGAATTATGTACTTTTAGATTTGTAATTAATTTAGAAGTATGTATAATTGTTATATCTTACTCTTCATAAACAACATGAAAATTTAGGCTATTTATAAATTGAAAAAAAAAACGAAGGCAGTGTGTATAGTTGGTTTATATATATATTTTTTATAATAATAATGTATGAGTTTTAAAATAAAATAAAATATCGTTAGTAATTAGTAATATAATGCATAGTTTATTAATTTATTTTATTAATTTGTGTAATTAGTTCGGACGAAGGGAATATAACGAGACAAATTTGGAATTTAAATTTTGGGTATTACATTGCTTAATTCAGGTACGAATTCCGTACTTTTTCAGCGAGACACTTTTGTTTTTAATTTGTTCGTTTCGTTATTCGCTTCGAAATTTAGTATTGCATCTCATAATTATTCGTTGTCAATTTATTTTGATAGTTCATAGTTGGAACTCATATTTGTACTCTTTAGACTAGTACAACATGTCTAAATTTATTTTGATAATTCCGTCTTGATATTGACACTTAGAACTCGTGTTTGTACTCTTGATCTAGTGTATCACCTTTTGTATTTATTTTGATTCTAGTAAAAAGTACATGTTAATATTTTTTGGAGACTTGTGTTGATAATTAATTCGATTTAACATGTACAATTTAGAACCCCTTTGTGTTAATATTTTGTCGCATATGTTGAGACATTATATTTTGCTGTATATACCGTAGGTATACCGAAGCTATAACCACCGTGGGGTACCACAGCATGTCCTCTCGGCACTTGAGCATGACACCTTCATTGGCGGTGTGATCGATCCCGCGCGTCTCCATTTTGTGTTCCGGTGGAGTTGGCCATTTGGTGTTTTGTTGTGGGAGGCGTGTATGGGTCGACCCCTAGTTTCGCTTGCCTACGCTCATGGATTGGGGATGTTTGTGGCAAACACGCCTTCCGATTTTGCACGCATCTGGAATGCGCAGTCCGATGTGTGTTTGCCTGTGTGGCATTATTTTGATTGCCTATGTGGCATTATTTGACTTGCCTGTGTGGCATTATTTGACTTGCCTGTGTGGCAAGGTATATTACTATTTATTTTGAGCTCGGTATGAAATAACACCCAGCCATTTGATTCAGCCTACCATTTTATTGTGTTAGTTTTATTCGTTTCGTTTCAGTTCGTTTTGTTTCAATTCATTTAATTGAGTTAGTTATTTCGGTTCATTTCTTGTATTCTATATCCGTACTGGGCATTTGGCTCATGCTGTGTTTTTCTTCCGGCAGGTAATCAGGGGGATCAAGGGCAAGTGTGACGAGAGCTTCCTTTAATCCAATGGTTTAGAAATGTTTTGTTTAGGCTTGATATGTCAGCTATTTAGAATTGTAATAATTATTTAGATTGTGGTTTGAGCCAGTGTGAAATTTATTATAGTTTGTCTTATGAGATTTAATTATTATGAGATTATTCTTTTGTGGTTTAGAGCCTTGTGATATTCGTTAGTTCTGTTGTGTTGTGCGTAACCTCTCTTTCTATTTTGGAAAGGGGGTGTTACAACGGTCCTTCGTTGGAATCGTGCCGAAATCGTGTCGGAATCGTTGATTCTCAATATTTCTTCGTCGGAATCGTTGATTTGCAGTTCTTGAGCTAGGGTTTTTTTCGACCAAGTTGGGGCTTGCTTTAGATCGACTGTGTTGGAAGTTTAGATCGATTGTATATGTTATGAATATTTTGAGTTAATGTTTGTTTAATTTTGTCTGAATTGTTGCTGGACCATTTTACCCTCCATTATATCATATTTGTTTAATCCATAATTAAAAAACTATTTTTTTATAGCCACACCAGCTTCCTATTTTCCCACACAAGTAACCACGTCAGCAATTTTTGACGTGGCAGGCTCAATTTGTTGCAATTGGAAAAAATTAATAGTTCAATCATTTAATTGACAAAATTGAAAGGTGGATCACCGACTCACCGAAATGGAATATGGCCTATAGTTTAGGGTACTAATTCATATTTAAGCCAAAAAAATAATAATACAAGTATTATTAATTCCACACCCGCTAGACTAGTAGAAATAATATTTATAATTGATCAAAAATAACATAAAATCCATGAGGCTTTTTGTACGTGTCGTGTAAAATATGTTACAACTAGTTGTGTTCCGTGCCTCCGGCACTACGTGGACGATGAGATTTATCTCAAACTTTGAACGACCCAAATGATTTTTTAGGGTGAGCGAAAAATTCAAAATAAGTTGTATTTTATTATATAGACTAGCAACAGTCCCGTGCCTCCGGCACTATAGACAGTGAGATTTATCCCAAACTTTGGACGGTCCAAATAATTTTTTAGGATGAACGAAAAATTCAAAATTATTTGTATTTTATTATATAGATTAATAATTAATTTTAGTTTTTGGGTCATATCACACCGAAAGAATCGTCCAACTTCTATACAAAGACAAATTCACGTTCAAAACTATATTTTACAATCTCTCTCCTGTCTGTCTCTTCTGCTCATACTTATATTTTACACACACACACACATATATATATATATATATATATATATTATCATATTATATTTATATTACAATAAACTTGCCTTATTGAGCCAAAAATATATAACATATATGCATATATACAGTAATTCTCCTGATATTATGCATCAATATTAACCTTTTTCAATAAGTTTCCAAAGGTACAAATTTATATATATGGAGAGTATACGCAAAGGAAGTTATAAAAGAAAAAACATTTGACAGAGAAGGGAAAACAAAAACCAAAGAGAGTATATATATATATTTCCATTTTTTGCATGCATAGGTCCAACTGTCGTCCAAGAGAGAGATACCATTTATTAGTTTTTATTTTTGTAGTTTTCTTCAAGATATTACAATATATATATATATATATATATATATATATATATAGGCGACTGACATTCTTAGCATATTCAATCATTGACCCTGTTGGTATTTTCATTTTAGGAAGAGAGAGAGTAGAGAATGAGAAGAATGGGAATTGGAAGATTGGGCCGGTGGTTAGTAGTGTATTGGGTTGGCTTAGTAGTGGCGGCACTCATCACCGGCACCACCGTTTGTGGCGGAGTAGGAAACGTTACTTACGATGGCAGATCACTAATCATCAATGGACAAAGAAAGATTTTGTTTTCTGGCTCAATTCACTATCCTCGAAGTATGTCATTTATCTCTCTCTCACACAATATATCAAATGTATCATCATAATTTTATTATCAAATCACAGTATTAAATTAATTATATATATATATAAATAGAATAAAAATAATTTATTAATATTTATAAATTTTTTAAATGGAATTTTCTTTTGAAGGGAAAGGAGCATATATATATATATATATATATATATATATATATATATATAATATTTGATTCGAAAACAGGAAGGATGATAGGAGGGAAAATGAATAGGAATTAATATTTGTTAAATGTTTATTTTCTGCGACTCTGACCCTCCAAGGTAGCTCAACAGACAAAAAATACACATGCAAGTTTATCTTCTTTAATATCTATAATGAAATTATATATTTTATTAATTCGTTCTAAATTTAAAAAGATATATATTGTTTTGTCTATTTTAAAATTTAAAATATATTACTGTTTTTATATTATAAAGTAACATGAAAATTTTGATATATCAATATTACTTATATTTTAGGAAAATCGAATATCATCACATTATTACTATTGTATTTCTAAACCTTGACTTTCATATTGTCCCTTATATGCATGTTTCTCTGTTATTATCATTTATTTTTTCTAAATTAAATAAATAGGCTTCTTTCTATATATAACTGAAGAGAATAAATTTTATAAGGATGGCTTGCATATTAGTGTTTTCACAAACTTGTCAGCTCTATATTTTGAGAGAAAATTAAGTAATTTTGATTATGTTAAAATAATTAAATGTATTTTATCATGATATTCCTTTTTCATCAATCTGTGATGAATGAACAGTAAGTCACATAAAAGTGCGAAATAAAGAAATGAAATGAAATTAAGAGGACTGCTCTAGTGGTGATAATATATATATATATATATTGTAATGATGCCTTTGCTTTTATTCCTATATATAGTGTACTCTTTACTCTTTAGTGATGTGAAGTTTTCACTACTGGCAGATGTGGCCATCTTTGATATCCCAAGCCAAACAAGGAGGATTAGACGTTATACAAACCTATGTGTTTTGGAACCTCCATGAACCTCAACCTGGACAGGTGATATTAATAAACATACAAGTCTCTCTCTCTCTCTCTCTATATATATATATATAGGTGGATTCTTTCCATTGAATCATAATGAGCGAGAACCGGCTATTGCAACGGTTTTATCCGTCACTATAGTATTGAAAACTTATGCTACGGATAAAACCGTCTATATAATTCTGATTAGATTGTTAGTTAATGGCTCTATGATTCATTTAGAGCAGACCAATCATATATATATATATACTAGCTGGGTCCACTGTATGGACACTGGAATTTATCCTAAATTTTGGACGGTCCAGATGATTTATTGAGTGAGCGAAAAATTCAAAATCATTTATATTTTATAATTAAATAGATTTATTAGATAGATATATATATATACACACACATACATACAAATATAAAAAGATACCAATATGAACACAAGTATGCATACACATGCTCATTAATTTTGTTCAAAGTTGCAGTATGATTTTAGCGGAAGGCGCGATCTAGTAGGTTTCATCAAGGAAATTCAAGCACAAGGACTATATGCAAGCCTAAGGATTGGACCCTTTATTGAGAGTGAATGGAATTATGGGTAAAGCTTTTGTATATATTTTGCAAATTAAATGAAAGCTTTTAGTCATAGTAATAATGTTGGGCTTGTTTTCACTAGCAAATCATATCTAAGATAAACAGGGTTGGGTTCCTATTGCAGAGGCCTGCCGTTCTGGTTGCATGATGTCCCAGGGATCGTCTATCGATCCGACAATGAACCCTTTAAGGTATTGACTAATCATCATATATCACATGCAAGAAACAGTTATAACTGAATTTAAAGAATCCTCCTAAGAAATGTTGGAAGTGCAGAGTATGAACAATTGCTTATCTATATTTTCTTCATGGTAGATCCGCATGCAGAACTTCACAACAAAAATAGTGAACATGATGAAGTCAGAGGGATTATATGCTTCGCAAGGAGGACCAATCATACTATCACAGGTTTGTTGGTTTGTTTAAACTGTGGAAAATAAATAAAATTTAATCATCCATTTAAGTTCCCATTTCAGCATTAATGAAATCGAAGCACATGTAGATTGAAAATGAGTACCGAAACATAGAAGCAGCGTTTCATGAGGCAGGCCCACCTTATGTTCGTTGGGCAGCAGAGATGGCTGTGGGACTTCAGACTGGTGTGCCATGGATGATGTGCAAGCAAGACGACGCTCCTGATCCAGTGGTTAGTGTCCTTTCGTCCATCTATGCAAAGTAATCCAAAGCATCAAGTTTATTTTTTGATAAGTTGGTCAATTGGCCGATAGACGCAGACGACGAGGCTCAGTGTGGCATGGGTCAGCATTCTATTGGCTAATTGATCAACTTACTAAAAAATAAACTTCATGCTAATCCGATACAAATTAATCTAAGCGTTAGCAAACATGAGAAATCTAATGCATATATACACATATTTTGTCCCGGCAGATCAATACATGCAATGGTCTACAATGCGGAGAAACATTTGTCGGACCAAATTCACCGAATAAGCCTTCACTCTGGACTGAGAATTGGACATCTGCGTAAGCTATACTCAAATTCTCAGTGTTTCACCTCCAAATTTTTGGTAGTATAAAAAAAAAAACATACTGACATAATTACATTCATTTTTCGTGTGAAGCTATCCAGTGTTCGGTGAAGACGCACAAGGTAGACCCGCCGAGGATATTGCATTTCATGTTGCACTATTTATTGCAAAGAAGAGAGGGAGCTTCATAAATTATTATATGGTACAATTCAAACCTTGATTACATGTAAACAGTTTATTTTGGGGTAAGTTGGTCAATTGACCAATAGAATACTGACACGCAGGCGAGATTGTATGTGTCATAAATTATTATATGCTACAATTCAAACCTTGATTACTTAGAGCATTCCTTAATAATACATTTCTAAATGCTAATATTTTTACTTTTATTGCAGTATCATGGAGGAACCAATTTCGAAAGAACAGGGTCTGCATATGTCACAACAAGTTACTATGATGAAGCTCCTCTTGATGAGTATGGTAAGCTTTGCAAATATTTGTGCTTAATTCCAGTCTTACATAAGTAACATGTTCTGACTAAAACATAAACTATTCAATTTATAAATTTAGGCTTACCCAGACAACCAAGATGGGGTCATCTCAAGGAATTACATGCAGCAGTAAACCTATGTTCACATACTATAATTTTTGGAGTACTAACCAATTTACATTTGGGTCAACAACAAGAAGTAAGAAACTTATAAATTCAAGATACTGTCAGTTTAAGTCCTTTCATTTCAGATTTATTTCTCGGATATAGTTTGATTTCGTGATATATATTTGCACCAGGCTTACGTGTTCCAAGGAGGAGGACAATCAGGACATTGTGCAGCTTTTCTAGTGAACTCTAATGCTAGAGATAATGCTCAAGTGCAGTTTCAAAATTCTTCATATCAGCTGCCACCAAAATCAATTAGCATCTTACCTGACTGCAAGACAGTAGCATTCAACACTGCAAAGGCATGTTATATATCCAGCATATGGTATAAACGCATAGATTTTACAAGCATTTTTGTGTAATCCTGCATTTGCTTATCGGAAACAGGTAAGCACACAATTTGATACACGATCAATGATACCAAGCTTAAGGTTCAATTCAGTTGAAAGATGGGAAGTATTCCAAGAACCTATTCCTCGATATGACGAGACCTCAATGAGGGCGAATACGCTGTTGGAGCACATGAGTACAACAAAAGATGCATCTGATTATCTTTGGTACACTTTCAGGTAAAGCTAAAAACTAATACTATATGCTTATTATTTATTAGATTTTAACAAAATAGGTATCAGTAGCTAACGACAGGGAAATGTTACTCCCCAGCAGAAACATTGGCCTCTTGCCGCTGCCCCTATCTTCGCAATCCCCCATTAACTTTTAATCATAAGATTGTATAAACTATGTAACAATCAAGCTAGCTGATCATCTAGTTACCAATTTTTTCAACTACTTTGATAATGCATTTCGAGGTTCGTATATATAAAACTAAAATACAAGATTAAATCCATTTATAAAATAGCTAATTATCAGAAATACGTACAGTAATCAACTACTAACTGCTATTATGTGTGTAATAACAGCTTTCAGCATAATTCCCCCGACGGTCAGTCTGTACTCCATGTAAACTCGCTTGCACATGTTTTACAAGCATTTGTGAATGGAGCATTTGTAGGTAAGCATTACTCTTTACAACTTTCACATATATAGTTGTATAAAGAATCATTGAAAATATCAAAATTACTTCCTCCAAAATGTCTCTAAATATAACTTCACAATTAAAATTCAAAAATAATATCAGAGTGAAGAAGAGGAAACCCACATTAACAGCTATGAGATCATAATCAATATTAGCAAGTTATTTTTCTTTTTAGTTTGCTTTCCTTGCCATTTTCAAAGCTAATGCTTAACTACTGGAATTCTCATTTTATTTATATTTAGGTTCTGCACATGGATCTCACAAAAACACAAGTTTCAGTCTGGAGAACAATGTTCAATAAAATAATGGGATGAACAACATCTCCTTACTAAGTGTGATGGTTGGATTGCCGGTATACTATATACTTTTTCCCAATGCATTATATTAACTATCAGAAGCCCTTTTAACAATCTAGCAGTATGATCAAATGTATATTTTTCCCCCCACAAAACACTATTAATCACTTGAATTTGTGCCGTGAAGGATTCAGGAGCATATTTGGAGCGTAGGATTGCTGGATTACGAAATGTGAGTATTCAAGACAAACAATACGAGAACTATTCTTGGGGATATCAGGTAATCAAGTTGATTTAATCTAATAACATAGAAATAAAGAAATCCCTATATGAACTATCTTTTATACAACGAAAACAGAATAGTTATCTTAGATTTCAAGAGCCACTCAAGTGCTCAAAGTGACTTTTGTCCCTGATTCATAAACTTTAGGTTGGAATGCTGGGGGAGAAGCTGCAAGTGTACACAAGCGAAGGATCTAGTAAAGTACAGTGGAGCAGGTTAAATTCTTATTCAAAGCCACTCACATGGTATAAGGTACGGAATTACTTCTTATTCTTTCTTAATGATCTCTAGGTTTATGTTTTAAATCATAATTTTCTTGTAGTCTATTGATATATATAATATAGACCAGTAGTGAGTTTTTTATACTTGTTAATTTTTTGGTTGGTCTCCACTTGACAGACAATATTTGATGCACCAGCTGGGGGCAGCAAACCCTTTGCGTTAAACCTTGGCTCTATGGGAAAAGGACAAGCTTGGGTGAATGGCCAAGGTATTGGTCGATATTGGGTTTCATATCATACACCTTCTGGTACTCCTTCTCAGACATGGTATGTAATAACTATGAAGATCGAACAACATATTTAGCTAGTGAGCATATGGATTTCCTTTGATATGGATTTCCTTTCTCCAAACTCCTTTTTTATGTAGGTACCACATATACCTGGATCCTTCCTCAAACCAACAGGAAACCTATTAGTTTTATTGGAAGAAGAGCATGGCAACCCTCTTCGTATTTCGATAGACACTGTCTCGGTCACAAAAGCATGTGGGCACATATCAGATTCAACTCCACCCCGAATATCTTCATGGAAGGGTGACACCAAGCAGGAGAAGCGCATACCTACACTTCATCTTTCTTGTCCTACAAATAAATATATATCCAAGATTCTATTCGCAAGCTTTGGTACCCCTATGGGAGATTGCGGAAATTACTCACTTGGAAGCTGTCATTCATCTAATACTAAACCCATTGTGGACAAGGTAAACTTTACATATTCTTTTAACTTCTTCCTAAAATCATATTCACGACCTAAATTTTCCTACCTCTAATCCTACCTGGAAATCAAAATAAAAAGTGTTATATGATTTTGTTTTTTATCAAGCAGCAAGTTGGTAAGATTTATGCCATACTCTCACAGAACGTGTCACATTCATATGAAAAGAAGTTGCATGCTAATTAGTCTGTTCATCAACATATATATATATATATATATATATATATATATATATATATATATATATATATATATATATATCGACTTTCTCTAGAACTGAACTGAACTGATAGAATTAAAAACAAATCAACTATAGTGACGGTTTTTTTCATAGCTATATAGTATAAAAAATCGGCTTTCTATATTATAGCGACGGAAAAAATCGTCGTTATAACCCGTTCGTTCTTAGTTCGCTCTATTCAATTCGCTGGAGAAGCTGATATATATATATATATATATATATATATATATAATATATACATATGTATGTATGTATGAGCGTGTGTATATATAATGTATGTTTTCTTTAATCTTGATTATGATCGATGGACTGACATATTTAATTGATCTAAAATTTTCCAGGCTTGTGTAGGGAAGAGTAGTTGTACCGTTGAATTATCACATACAAAGTTAGGGGGTGACCCATGCCCAGGCATTCCTAAAGATCTTCTGATTGATGCACAATGTGATCACCTTTTGTAATATAAAAAGGTTGGGAATATTTTGTAGGAAAAAAAAAAATTCTTTTCTTTGATGCGAAAGAAAATTATTTATTTATTTATCTCAATAATTAATATTTTATTGTAACATAGTTCAATAAATAATTATTTAATTACAACTTGGCAAATATCATTACGTTACAAATAAAGTTCATTTTTATTTTATTTTTTTGGTGGTTTCATTGAGCATTCTTTCAATTTTTATGTTTTGTTTTTTTATACAAATATTACCACCAAAAATATCTTTGAAGTTTGCTAACTCGCAGATATATATTAAAATAAAGATTATTCAGAAATTAACCGATAAGTACCACCATTTGATGATAACAATTAATAACTAATGTAGACAAAGAATTATTATGTGAAATAGGCACAACAGACTCATATATATATATATATATATATATATATATATATATATATATATATATATATATATATATATAGGGACCGATCCATAAAGATCATATGTTATGTGACAAATATTGGCGTATAGCTCTAAACCACACGCTTTTATTGATTAACTACCGCGATCTAGAGTTCTATTTCCCGTCCGCTAGTATTACTAGCGGATGTAATTAGTATAATTTCGGACAATTAAGCCCTCGTTCATCGAAATTAACTATGATGAATATGGTCCGCTAGTATTACTAGCGGATAGAAGTTAGAGAGCAAAATCATTTAAATATTTTTAACTTGTTCATGCACGATCACCTTTAATTCAATTTTGCTCCCCTTTTCTCTCCTTTTCTCTTTTGTGTAAAAACAAAATATCTGAGGCTACAACCACGAAAGCTCTCGACGATAGCTTTAATAAGTTAGATCGAGAAAGCGATCCGGGGCGGTTTTCATGGGGCTTGTAATGAATTTTGGATGAATTGAAAAACCGTAAAGGAATTAGATCTAGGCATTAGATCTAACTTATTAAAGCTCCAATTCCTTTCTGGGTTTTTCAATTCATCCAAAATTCATTACAAGCCCCATGAAAACTGTCTGGATCGCTTTCTCTGATCTAACTTATTAAAGCTATCTGTCGAGAGCTTTTTGTGTTGCAGCCTGTATATTTTGTTTTTACACAGAGAGAGAAAAGGAGAGAAAAGGGGGAGCAGTTGGTTGAATTAAAGGTGATCAGGCATGAACAAGTTAAAATATATATATAGTCCTCCCGGATTTTAGTACCGTCCGGACTTTTTTTTTTAAACAACTAAAAAAATAATATTTTATGGAACTGAAATTTTTTCATAATACAGTGTTTTGGGTGTGATTTAGATATATATAACAAAACATGTCTATATAGATTGTACATACATATTTTGTTATATGTATCCAAATCATCCAAATCACACCAAAAACACTGTATTATGAAAAAATTCCAGTTCCATAAAATATTAAAAAAAAATTTAGTTGTTTTTTTAAAAAAAAAGCAAAAAATAAAATAAAATTTGGGTTCGTATTTTAATCAGGTCCGGGAGTCCGAACCTGATCCTTATTCTATATATATATATATATATATATATATATTAGATAAAAGAAGAAATCTTATTAATAGAGAAGAAAGTCTCAATAAATAAGGATGTAAATGAACTGAGTCGAACCGAGTATTAAGTTGCTCATATTTGGTTCACAAAATTAACAAATATAAAATAAAGTTTGATTGAAAATCGTTTAGCTACCGAGTCGAACACAATCTCGAATCGAGCCCGACAGTTTGAACTTTTCGAACAAATATGATCCAAGTATCAATAGAAAATTGTAATTTGAGAAGGTTCGAATAATTTATCGAACTTTAAAATTTGCTCATATTTGAATCATTTATATTTTGAGTCAGTTCGAATCGAACTTTTAGTCGAGTGAATATGAATCGAGCCAGAGCTGTTTGCTCATTTTACAACCTTATCAATAAATGAGGGACAAGAAATCCACCCTCAACCAACTAAAAGATCAAAACAAGAAAACATTTAAAAAAGTGTAGCTCTTCAATCTTTACATAAATCAATAATAATAATATAGAAGAGACGCAAGAAAAATAACCTTATCATTCATTACGCTCATTCCAAATTCCCGACAAGATAAAAAAAAAACAGACTCATAATACGTAGGTATGACAAAAAAACTTGTACTAAGACGTGCGGATAAAACTGAAGTAGCTCTGACGCTGTTAAATTAATAAAAGTTTCACCATTCAAGTGCATAACCATGATTTCTCTCCACATGGAATACAATATAATTGAACTTTAGCTATACATCAAAGAGCCCGAGGACCAACTTACAAAATTCTCTCAAAAGTTCATGAGAATTAACCCAAACTTGTCTCTAAAAGTTTCACCATTCATGTGTGCATAACCAAGAGATACATGTGTTGTCGCATGGAACGCTTGCTTGTGCATTGAATTACAATTTACCTGCAATACAACAAAAACTCTTACTTTTGACAACTGGTGTACATTTATGCTACGTTTGGATTGGGATAATGAAGGTGGGAATTGAATGACTCATTCTTATAGAATGAAAAAAATTGTGTTGGTTGCGATTGGAATGGTTCTTATTCCTCCCAAATTTATGAATTTTATTCTTTGGGGAGGAAGAGTATGAAATAACTCATTCCAACTAGAATGTAATGAATAATTCCACCCTCCATTCCATTCCTTCAATCCAAACGTAGCATTAGAGTATATATCTACCCCAGAGAGAACAAAGGTCTTAAGAAACGAAATTAGTTCAACCAAATTATCTATCTGTCTGTATGCATACCCAGGAAATAAGCTGATAGTGTGACTTATTAATGGCTAATGCATATCCTTGACCCAACCTATTCTTTAACTCTAACCAAGATTAATTTTATAAACCTTTTTAATTATTACTTCAAAACAAATTAAGATATTGAAACATTTCATTTTGCCTAACATTTAATAACTAGGAAACTATAATTACTCAGTTACTTCTGATTGACATTTAAAGTATATAATTAAAAAAAAAGCATAAGAATTATTAGAGAACTAAACATTTTGACTAATAAAGATGGGAACATGATTCAAAGGAGACACATCGAATAGATTTGATATATATAGAGAGAGAGACACAGAGAACAGATGAAAAGTAGAAGCCCTAACAAAAGTCACTAGTGTAGAAAACAACCTCCAACTAGACAGGAATCCTCCTTCAGAAACTCAGACCTATTTGCAAGGAATTTAACTAAAAATAAATATTTATTTCTAATCAAATTAATTCTTCACTCCAGGTCTTGCTCTATTGCAGAAGATGCATAAGCAGCAAATACAATTAATCACTTTATTCATGGGAAAGTCTAAGCATCCAAATTCAAGCTAGAAAGTATTATCAATATGTAGTTATGATAGGATTCTCACTTTTCTTGCCTCCTCTTGGATTAGCAGATTTCTTTTCCATTGTAGTACATAAAATAGATGGTAGAAGTGCCTTTTGAGAAGGCAGTTCAGCAATGAAAAGAAGAGTTTGGGCCCAACCAGCATATTTCCCATATTTTCTTACAAAAGCCTCTGCCACGCGCCCGTATAGCTTAGGTGTCAACTGGGTGCCTGCAAGCTCTGGGATGAGGTATCTAGTTGCAATCTTGCTCAAGCCCAGCAACAACAAAATTTTTGCACATTAGCACTTTATTTGTCCGCAATACAATATGAAGTCAGCAAGATGCACTTGTATAGATTGTAAAAGAAATTCATGTTAAACACACACAAACACACAAGGTTTCATTGCTATTTCTAATTTGCACGTGTCCTGTATTAAGGCATTCTACTTCTTTTTGCTAAGATATCTATGTTTAGAGGATATCTCATCTTTCTTGCTGCTTGTATCAATCAACTCTTCTTTCAAAAAAATCTTCTTCTTTTACCTAAAAAGATTATAAATCTTCTAATGTTTCATGCTTTGCTTATAATTGCTTTACTATGTTCAATATGATTGGAGTTATCAGGAAACATTAAAAAAAAAAAAAATTCCCAAGTCCAATCTCATGGTTACAGACCTTGATATTTTTACAGGCTTAAAGGAATCTACATATAAAGAAACAATAGCAAGACTGGCTGCGTGCTGAAAATGCAGCCACTGAAAATGCAGTTGTATGAAATTTTTTTTTATGTCCATGAGTCTGTGTCAAAGCAAAAACAGACAGAGACATTGGCTTAATAGCTCTCAAGTCTCAAATTACAGCACAATTCTAAGAAGTATTAGGATCTCTAATTCTAAATATTTTGTTATTTCAATGTTTCTTTCTGTGATGATACAACAAACAATATTGTCTGTATAATTAACAAATATAGCCAAGTGGAAACCATTCTGATTCAAAATGAGTAGGTTATAACATAAGGAAGCTACATCTATATCAACGGGGGTTGATTGAGAAACAAAATATCTCATATTTTAAATGTAGTCACGGTGATACTTCAAAAAAAATAAAAATAGGTGACCTACTTTTAAAGGAAACTAAATTTTGCTGCCAGGTTTGTGAAAGTCATATCAGCTTTTCCATGTATATAGAAAACACTTGAGCAGCTTGTAACAGGGAAAAAAACAATTCTTGTTTGATTGAGTTTTTTAGGATAGAAGAAAAAAATATAAAATTGAGAAGAGGAAGTGGAACTACGATGCAGATGGAGGACAAGCAGTCCTCCCAAAAGGAAATACAAGTGGAAACAAGAAAACAAGTGTAAATGATTTGGTTTTCATTTATCAAGGAAAGCAGGTGTTGACAAACTAACTTGCAAAGTTATATGTTAAGTTGTGTGCTAGTGTCAGGTCTTTTTCAGATGGTAGTATACTGCCATAAACAGTCATGCTATGATTTTCAAACAACTATTCAGAAGGTGAACTAAAGTAAAAACCCTTCTAAGCTCACCTGCCAGACATGAGTATCAACAGGAATGGCATGGTGTTGATCTAGAGAGAAGAGAGCAACACATGCAGCCACCTTTGGACCCACACCAGGTAGAGTGGAGAGAGCATCGGTTGCCATTTGAAGATTCAACTCACGAAGAGAAGCAAGCCATTCCAAACCTCCACCAGGTTTTGATTGCAAAGCATCTAAAGTGCGAGTTATGTATTTGGCTCTGATCAGTTTGCAAGGAGAAATTATGATAATGTGCAGTAAATTGCATGTCATGCTCTATAGCAGATACACATGAAATACTTGTAATTTAAAAAATAAAAATACAACCTAAATATGCACATCAAATTGGGCAAGTATTAGATAAAACCGAAGATCAAAATATTTATTGCTCTGTTATGGCTTATCGGTTTCCCCAAACAAAAAGTTGAACACATTTATTATTCTTTTTGACATAACTATCTTGCTAAAAAAATGAAATGCTGGTGGTTAACTTGGAATATAATGCCAAAGTTTTTAAGATTTGATATATACACGACGAATGCAACAACTAGATCAGGACAGCTAAGCCAAATTGTCTTAGTGTCACTACAAACTAAGATGTTATTCCAATGAGATTGAAAATTATCATGAACAACATTTTCTTGACCAGTACCAGGAAACAGATCGACTATACAACATGCAGATTGTAACCTAAATACAAAATAAAAATAAAAATACTAGTACCCTAATTTGCTATCATTTGCACTCTTTTCCTGATCTTTTGAATAAAAAAGTAAAATTCAAATTACCACGTGTGGTTACACAAAATTTGAATTCCTAAAAGCTACACACACAAAAAATGTAGTTTTGACCATGGATAGCTGATGAGTGGGTTTCATACCTACGAATCGGATTTCTATTTGGACTTAAACAGTGTTTATTCTGTCTATTTTAGTATAGTTTTACGTGTTTGTGTTTGTTTTGTTTGTAGGTTTCATTACGTGTTAGCTTTGGTACAATAGGGGCAATGTGGCGGAAATCAACATGGAAAAACAAGGAAATCAGTAACTGCAGCTTGGTACCCCGCCGGGGCGGGCATTTTACAAAGGAAATATCCCGTCGAGGCGGGGGTACACGTGGCAAAAAGTTAGCACCCCGCTGGGGCGGGGGTTCTCAAGGCTAAATATCCCGTCGTGGCGGGAGTGCGCGGATCAGAAGGGGAGTTTGGATGCAATTCAATCACTGCTGTGGCGTGGACTGAACGACTTTGGCTTCAATTGGGATTGGATTGTTAACGTTTTTAGGAGATATTACAGAGACTTAGGCTAGGCAATTCAGACAATCAATCAGACATTAATCATCAATTGCAACTTTTGAAGCCCTAATTTGGAGAAGATCGTGGAGGAGCAGAGTGAAGAAGCAAGAATCACGAACATTTTAGAACTTAGTGCAGAGAAGGGTGGTTCTATACTATTCTTTGTCTTTTATTTCAGTTTCTGTAATTGGGATGATGTATTCTTTAATCTATTCAGTTTTTAATTCATTCGTTATGAACTAAATTTCTTATTAAGCTTGCAATGGATCTTTTAGTGGAACAATGATTATCATGCTTTGATTTCAGTTCAATAAAGCTATCTTTACAGTTCATCTATTGTGATTTGTGCATAACTTATGAATTGCTTGATCACCTATGTGGATTTGTATGGACTCGAGAGAAGAGATATGAATCTAGACTTGGTCATAATAGCATGTGTTCATGATTTATGCGTTTTGATAGAATTTTTGATGTATGTTTAGGATAGAGATATACCTAACATCGCATGTAATCGTGTAAGAACTTGGAATTTAAACATTCTTTAATTGTAATTCACATAGAGATATAGTGAATTAGTTAATTAGGGTGTTTGGCTTAATTTTATCAATTGTGGATTTAAGTTGACATGGTGTTAGTGCATTGAGAGATGACTAATTCTACTTTTGTGTTCTTGATTAATGAACTGGGATAGTTAATTGAATTGAAAAAAAGTGTGATAATCTGAGTGAAGCTTAAAGTGAAATTGTAGGCTTAATTCTCCATTATTTGATTAAAATATGCGGTAGGGAGTTGAATTGATTCGCTTTGATTTCTAGTTTATTAGTTTTCATTATTTTCAATCATAAATTTAATTAGTTTAATAAAATTGAAATAATACAAAGCTAGTAATTGTTTGATTAAAATTAATACTTGTCTCTGTGGGAACGATACTTAACTTATCATTATATTACTTGTTGACCACGTATACTTGCGTGTTGTGCGTAATTAGATTTCACCCAACAAGTATTTGGCGCCGTTGCCGGGGATTAGTTATTGATTTTATTACTTTCAATATCAGTTTAATTAGTTCAATTTAGTTAAACAATTTTTCTTTTTCTTTTTGCTATTTCTTGTTTCAGGTTCTCTTACTTGGTGCATGCAAACTCGGTCAAAGAAACCAGATTTGCTTCCTTACGAGGACGACATCGAAGGTTTCAGAGGCTTAGTAAGTGGATTAAGGAAACTAGAGAGAATTTTGATAAGCAAGAGAGTATGGCTGCAGAGGATCAGAAAGCACCGAGGGACTATGCTATTCCCAGAGTCACTGAAATTCAGTCAAACATTAACAGGCCTGCGATTACAACGAATAACTTTGAGATCAAGCCTGAAACGATTCAGATGATACATAATTCAGTACAGTTTGGGGGATTAGCTAATGATGATCCGAACGAGCACTTGGTTAGCTTTTTGGAGATTTGTGATACCTTCAAGTACAATGGGGTATCTGGTGATGCAGTTAGGCTTCGTTTGTTTCCGTTCACACTGCGGGACAAAGCGAAGAGTTGGTTACACTCACTACCGCCAGGGTCAATTACTACGTGGGAGACCTTGCTCAGAATTTTTTAGCTAAATTTTTCCCACTAGCGAAGACTGCTAAGATGAGGAATGAGATTACGATGTTTGAGCAGCAGCATGGGGATTCTCTGTATGAAGCTTGGGAAAGATACAAGGAATTTCTTAGGAAGTGTCCGCCTGAAGATGAATATCTTCTACAATGGACTGAATGGTAATCTCCGTACTAGTATTGATGCAGCGTCTGGGGGAGCTTTTATGGCTAAAAGGTTCGAGGAAGCGTATGATCTGATTGAGACAATGGCAGCTAACAACTACCAGTGGCCCACAGCGAGAATGACACAACCTAAGGCAACTGGGGTGTTAGAAGTAGATGGAGTGACAGCTCTAGCGGCTCAAATTTCAGCGTTATCAAAGAAGATGGATGCCCTCATGGGTGTACAGGTTCAACATGTGGCGTTTGTTTGTGAATTGTGTGCTGGAACATCCGACAGAGCAGTGTGCTATTAATCCTACAGTAGTTCAGTATGTAGGTAGCTATAACAGAATTCCTCAGAATCCATATCAGAATGCCTACAATCCGGGGGCAAGGAAACATCCGAACTTTTCGTGGAGAAACAACAAAAATTAGCAGGCTCCACGACAATCCTATCCCCCGGTTCCCAAAATCAGCATCAACAGTCAACTCCGCAGCATGAGAAAAAGTCAGATTTGGAAGAGTTGTTGTTGAAATACATATCGGGTAATGAGGCAGCTATGAAAACACAAGCGGCGGCGATAAAAAATTTGGAAAATCAGATAGGACAACTTGCATTAGCATTGAATAACAGGCCTCAAGGGACTTTACCAAGTGACACAGAGAAGAATCCAAGGGGAAATCATGAACAATGTCAAGCAATCACGTTAAGAAGTGGAAAACATCTTGAGGGACAAAGTGGAGAAAATTTGCCAAAGAAAGATGTGAAAGAAAGTGAAGAAAAGTTAGACGATGAGAAACAGGGTGAAGACATGCAAGTGGAGAAGAATCAGGCAGATGTTGAGCCAGTTGTCTATCCTCCACCACCGTTTCAGTAGAGAGTTCAAAAGCAGAAATTAGACAAGTAGTTCTCTAAGTTTTTGGAAATTTTTAAGAAATTGCATATTAACATTCCATTCGCGGAAGCGCTAGAACAGATGCTGAGCTATGCAAAGTTTATGAAGGGTATTCTGTTGAGTAAGAAGAAGTTGGAAGATTATGAGACTGTGGCATTGACAGAGGAATGTAGTGCAGTATTGCAAAGAAAGTTGCCTCCGAAGTTGAAGGATCCGGGGAGTTTCACCATTCCTTGCACAATTGGGAATATGGCCTTCAACAAATGTTTGTGTGATTTGGGTGCGAGTGTGAACCTCATGCCATTATCAGTGTATACTCAGTTGGGTTTGCTGGCACCGAAACCTACTAACATCTCAGTACAGTTGGCGGATAGATCGATTACTTATCCGAGAGGGATTGTTGAAGATATACTAGTTAAGGTGGATAAGTTTATCTTCCCTGCATATTTCATCATCCTGGATTATGAAGAGGACAAGAACATCCCAATTATCCTAGGGAGGCCATTCTTGGCTACTGGGAGGACTCTTATTGATGTTCAGAAAGGAGAGTTAACGATGAGAGTACAAGACCAAGAAGTTAAATTCAATGTGTTTAAAGCCATAAGATTCCCTACAGATGATGAAGAGTGTTTCAGAATGGATGTGATCGAAAAGATGGTAAATGAAGACTTGATTAGAGGTTTGGACAGGGATCCGTTGGAAAACATTTTGATGGGGGATGATGACTTGGATGATCCGGAATTTGTGGATTATTTACATATGTTGGATGCTTTGCCAAGAGTTAGCAGATTCAAGGTGCCATTCGAGCCACTACATACGGAAGAGAAAGCATCGGCACGAATGAAACCCTCACTTGAGGAACCATCTACCCTTGAGCTAAAACCTCTTCCTAACCACCTCAAGTATGCGCTTTTGGGCAATTCTAATACTTTACCTGTTATTATTGCATCTGCACTTAACGATTTGTAGGAAAGTAAGTTGCTGAGGATACTTCGAGAGTACAAGTCTGCAATAGGATGGACAATTGCCGACATCAAGGGAATAAGCCCTTCATTCTGTATGCACAAGATACTCTTGGAAGAGGATGAAAAACCGATAGTGGAACAACAGAGAAGACTCAATCCAATCATGAAAGAAGTTGTGAAGAAAGAAATTTTGAAATGGTTGGATGCTGGGATAATATACCCTATTTCAGACAGTTCATGGGTAAGCCCAGTTCAGTGTGTCCCGAAGAAAGGTGGAATGACGGTTGTGACTAACGATGACAATGAATTGATACCGACAAGGACAGTGACTGGCTGGAGGGTGTGCATAGATTACAGGAAGCTTAATAAGGCAACCTGGAAGGACCACTTTTCTCTACCCTTCATCAATCAGATGTTGGACCGTTTGGCTGGGCATGAGTATTATTGCCTATTGGACGGGTATTCGGGGTATAACCAGATCGTCATTGCTCCTGAAAATCAAGAAAAGACTACATTCACGTGCCCATATGGCACCTTTGCGTTCATGAGGATGTGATTCGGGTTGTGTAGGCGACCTTCCAGAGATGTATGATGGCCATATTTTCAGATATGGTGGAGCGTAATGTTGAAGTTTTCATGGATGACTTTTCAGTTTATGGGAATACTTTTGATAGTTGTCTTGAGAATCTGGTCATGGTTTTGAAACGCTGCGTGGAAACCAACCTTTTGCTGAATTGGGAAAAGTGCCATTTTATGGTCGAAGAGGGAATTATTCTTGGGCACAAAGTCTCTGCGAAAGGATTGGAAGTTGACCGAGCAAAGTTGGAAACTATTGAGAAGAATCTTCCACCTCCGACCTCAGTTAAGGGAATTCGAAGTTTTTTTGGGCATGCCGGATTCTACCGCAGATTTACCAAGGATTTCTCAAAGATTGCAAAACCACTATGCAGTCTATTAGAGAAAGATGCAATTTTCAGGTTTGATGAAGAGTGTCGAATAGCTTTTGAACAGTTGAAGAAGAAATTGACGACAACTCCCGTGATCGTAGCACCAGATTGGACAATGCCGTTTGAGTTGATGTATGATGCTAGTGATTACGCGGTAGGGGCTTTTGGGACAACGCCGAGATAAGATCTTTCAAGCCATATATTATGCAAGTAAAACCCTCACGGATGCTCAATTGAACTATACAACCACCGAGAAGGAGTTACTTGCGGTCGTGTACGCCTTTGATAAATTTCGAACATACTTGATAGGAACAAAGGTTGTGGTATATACGGACCACTCAGCAATACGGTATCTTATTTCCAAGAAAGATGCAAAGCCTAGGCTTATTAGATGGATTCTACTCCTTCAAGAATTTGATTTGGAAATCAAGGATAGAAAGGGGACAGAAAATCAAGTCGCTGATCATCTTTCGAAGTTGGAAAATCCGGACAAGGACAAAGTAGATAAATGTTTGATCAACAAGTCGTTTTCGGACGAACAATTATTTGCAGTAAATTCAGAATTTCCATGGTATGCGGATTTTGCTAATTACTTGGTCAGCAAGATCCTTCCCCCTGATTTGGCATGTCAACAGAAAAAGAAATTCTTACATGATGTCAAGTGGTACATGTGGGATGAGCCTTATTTCTTCAGACAGTGTGCGGATAAAATGATTCGTAGATGTGTGCCTTACAGTGAAGTCGAACAGCAACAAAGGTACTCCAGGCAGGATTCTACTGGCCTAATATATTTAAGGAAGCCAACCAGTTTGTAAAAAGCTGTGATAAATGTCAAAGGGTGGGCAATATTTCAAAAAGGAATGAGATGCCGCTTAACACAATCTTGAAAGTCGAGATATTCGATGTATGGGGGATGGATTTTATGGGACCTTTTCTGCCTTCATACAACAATCTATATATTTTGCTAGCTATGGATTATGTATCGAAGTGGGTTGAAGCTGTGGCACTCCCTACGAATGATGCCAAAGTGGTTTTGAAGTTCTTACAGAAAAACATCTTCTCAAGATTTGGCACGCCGAGAGCAATTATAAGTGACGAGGGAAGTCACTTTTGCAATAAATTCTTTACAACTCTTTTGGCAAAGTATGGGGTTAATCACAGGGTTGCAACGACTTATCATCCCCAAACGAGTGGCCAAGCTGAGGTTTCGAATAGAGAGGTGAAACGAATTTTAGAGAAAGTGGTGAATCCGAACAGAAAAGACTGGTCTCTAAAGTTAGACGACGCTTTATGGGCTTATAGAACAGCGTACAAGACACCAATTAGGATGTCTCCGTATCAACTTGTCTACGGGAAAGCGTGTCACCTACCAGTGGAACTTCAACACAAAGCATATTGGGCCATTCGAAAGCTGAATTTTGATCAAACAGCTGCAGGCGAAAAAAGATTGCTGCAACTCAATGAGCTGGACGAGTTTCATCTGCAGGCATACGAAAACTCTAAGCTATATAAGGAAAAGGTCAAGAAGTGGCACGACCAGAAGATCTTTCAGAGAAAATTTGAATCGGACCAATCTGTGTTATTGTATAACTCAAGACTAAGGTTATTTCCCGGGAAACTAATATCACGATGGTCGGGGCCCTTTACCATCAAGACAATATACCCACATAGCGCCGTTGAACTTTATAGCAGGAATCCACTTGAAACGTTCAAAGTCAACGGGCAACGTCTAAAGCACTATTGGGGTGGTGACATCGACAATCAAGCCACTACGATCAATCTTGCCGATGCACCAAGACACAGGGAGTAGTCAGGCTGAAAGACTCAAAAACAAGCGCTCATTGGGAGACAACTCAGTTTTCTTGTCATTTACAATATTTTAGTTTTATATTGCTTAATTCGTAGTTTAGTCAATAATCTTAGTATTACATAGTTCATTTATGTACAATTCTTAGGTAGTTAGTTAGTTATTTTAGTAATTTCAAACATGCTTGCTCAAACTCCATGTACTTATCTTATATTTTTAGGTTTTAATGGTTTTCAGGTACTAATGACGAAGTCTTACAAGTGTGCGGGTCAAAATTTACTGAAAAACTAAAAATCTGCATAAAATACCCCCTGTCCCGGGGCGGGGGTACTTGTGACAAGCGAAAACTTTCTATCGTACTATACTATGAAAAGTGAAAACTACCTTCTTCTATCGTACTATACTATGAAAAGTGAAAACTTTCATTCCCAATTTCGTTTCACATACCGCATCGAACCACAATCTAGGTAACATTGGTTTTGACAATAAGTTCACCACATTGGTTTATGATTTGATGGACCGATTCCCAGTCCCACTCAACTTCAAAAACCCAATATCGCTAAATGCTCATAGAAGCTAAGTTCCATGAAGAAGGTAAGAAACAATACTCAATCTTTCAGAAAATGAAAAGGAATATAGAGATCCTAAACCTATGGCACATTGCCTTCCATTCATAGTTGTTACGGCACCACGACGAGTCATGGCGGTAGCCGACTGCTTGGACGCCTAGGTGACAAGGTGACCGCCATGGCGTCCATAAGGCGACAAGTCGTTTACAATGTGCAATTTATATATTATTTATTTTACTTAACAAGTATATTGGCAATAAAATTTTATATACATTAAAACTCAAAACATAACACTATGGAATAACATTAAAGGCATAATTATGTAAATACTTATCAATAACAATCCAAAAACAACACACTTGATATTAAAAATTAGTAAAAGAAATGAAGAATTCAACAAATACCACATAGAAAATAAATTTGCAACCAACCATCACAAATATGTAGTCTAATAACTAATAAAACACCACCATAGCAAGCCAAAATAATGTTTACTCTCTACACTAGTCTAGACTCTAGAAACATCATTCAATCAAAATAATCATAGAAAATGTCATCTCCATATCTTACACGAGAACTACTCTCATTCAAAGGCGTAGGTGGTGGTCTTTCTCCAAAATCATCCTCCACATCTTCATCATCATTTGGAATTCTCTCTTCATCAACTTCATTATCTGAGCTCAATCTATCAACCTTGATTCCCTTGAAGTTGAACCACCACCACGCCGAGAGTAGTATGTCATTAGATTATTACTAGTATTAAACGAGCACTCCTTGAAAGATTGCGACCCTCGGCGTGTTGGATGCACCGATTGCTCGATCCACATCATTCCATGTAAGATCCCCCGAGATGAACAACATCGGCATCATTATCGATCCATTTATTACCCCATTCAAAGTCATCAATGACTAATGGATCAAAATTATTGCAAAGTTCACGCCTCTTTTGGAATCTTGAGTTGATCTTTCGATTGTATTAGACATACACCAAGTCACTCAATCGTTTGTGTTCCAATCTATTCCTCTTCTTCGTATGAATCTAAAATAAATAGAACAAAAAATAATAATATTAATGATAAAATTTTAATAATAGTGAATGATTTATTACTTTTGAAATTTGAACTAACAATATAAAGTACTTACAAACTCAAATGTACTCCAATCAAGCCGCAAACCTAAGAACAACAGAGGCCTAGAATTTTTTTGCAAATGAGGATAGCTCGATAGCTTTCAAGGCTCAAAAAGCATTCCACCAATCAACTAGCAAACATTTAAAAGAAATATAAATATTTTTAAAGGAGGAAATGAAGAATGTATATAAATTATAATCATAATATATCTTTATATATATTTTAATATACGACGAGGATTCTTTATTTTCCGTTGCTTAATCACCATTTCATTGCAAAAGTATCGCGAGAAGCATCATAGTTGCTTTGGCTAGATTGCTTATCTTGTCTAGCAAATCTAACTTCGGGTACCATCTTTGCAAAACGCTATCAAGTCATCTCAGTAAAACATTAGCAAACAACCGACGCCTCTTTGATATCAAAGTACTTGCCCGGATTGAGAAACAACGCAATTTTCATATAATTTTTTGCTCCATTTGATTTTCCCATCGCCATTTCAACAATTTCAATCACCTTCTTATACAATCTTTGTTTGTTATCAAATGCATCTTTTCGCGCATTCCATCGCAAAGAATAACTTCGTATATAGCGTGCTTCTCATCACTATCAACAATCCTCAAGACTATAAGAAGTGGTTGTGACGCCTTAATGCAATCCTCAACAAGATGCCAAAATGTTGTTGAAATAATGATATCACATACTTTCTTCCCCGCTTGAGAGGCAATAACTTTGATTTCGACCAATCCTCACCGATAAACAAATGCCTCAATGCATCTTTATTCTTGTACAAACTCTGCAAGGTGAGGAAAGTCAGAGCAAATCTAAGAATCATGGGTCTCACAAGATCCCTCCCATTCGCTTTCTCCCTCATCGCACTAAGAAGACGACTATATCTATAAATGAATTTTGTAATTCTCCTCAGATTTGTGAATGTGGGTTGAAATTGCTTCAACTTGCTTATGTCCTCTAACATAAGGTCAAGGCAAAGAAATGCTAAGGTGTCCAAAATAGTGTAGGTCTCCTCTCCATTAGTAATACCTCATTGTCTTGTAATTAGAGGCATCATATGCATGACCACACAACAACATACTCTAAATAATTTCCTCGATCTTGCTATCAAGTAGATTTACCAACATTGTGGCATCTTGAGACCGATCGGAGGCATCAATGTAACCCATGAAATAAGTCCCTCCGACTATTAACAAGGAAATTCAACAAGTGTCTTCCTCTCTTATCTGTCCAACCTTCGACATATGAGTGAGCGGTAATTATTCCTTCCAAGCAACTTCATGTTTCTTCTTTAAGTCATCGGTTTTCTTCTTTGTCTTCTCAAGTAAAGGAATCCTCAACTCATGATATGTTGGAGGCTTGAAACCCGGCACATATTGCCCTATGGACTCGACCATTACTTCAAATCTCCTTGAATTTGCTGAATGGTATGTCACATTCGTAAAAAAAGTCAGCAACGTGCATTTGGACTCTTTCTTTTTCCTCTGGTGTCCTCAAACGACTTTCAATACTCATTTGGCTCAAACGCTTGCTATGCCTCTCCTCTACAACTTCTTCGGGAGTCTTCCTTAGAAGTGCTTCAACCGTCTTAGCTTTTGATTGTGGATTTTGGAATTGAAATACAACATTCTTCCTTTTAGAAGCCGTTCCAGAACTTGGGATAGTGTTAGAAGAAGTATTGGAAGCCATGGTTGGACGAGATGATTGTTCTTCTTGCACTTCTACTACATCATCATCATCATCTAGCTCAAGTGGCTTGTTCCTCTTTCTACTATTCAAAGCCGCTTGCATCTCCCTCATAATTTTTGTTATTGTTTTGGGACACTTAGCTACATCTCCATAATTTCCAGCTAGATGTTGTTTGAGCCTTTTGATGCCCGAATGACATTTCTTCCCACAAAGTATACATTGCACGACATACTTATAACTTAAATCCAGCCAATATCCATATTTCCAACCCGGATTGTTCGATTTAGCTTTTCTTTTAGGGTCCTTCGTTATATCATAATTATCGGTCTCCGAACTTTCCGCCATTTTACTGTCTACACAATACAATCAAATAAAAAAATATAACACAAACATATATAATAACTAACAGTCATGCATTTATCCATTATAGCATACTAATCACAGTAGTACTACTGTACTAATTTACATATAATTAAAAAATTCACAATCATTATTTTCCATGTTTGATTAATTTCTTTCTTTTAGTGAAATATCAAATATGTACTTACAAAAAAAATGATAACTAATAAGGTAAAAAAAAAAAAAGCCAAACAAGAACTTATATATATATAAATATATATATATATATATATATATATATATATATATATATATATATATCCTGTAATGTTATAATTAAACATATATAAATATATATATAAATTACATAAATTTATATATATATATATATATATATATGAAATGATCATAAAGGATCCCATTTTTTCTTAAAATGAGGGAATTTTTTTTGTTTTTAAAACAACTAAAAAAAGTTTAATATTTATGGGCCCAAAATTTTCCATAATACAATGTTTTGGGCGTGTTTTGAATACCTATACCAAAAGTGGTGGTACAATCACTGCATCGCATATATACATGTTTTGTTATACGTGCACTAAATCACACCCAAAAACATCAGATTTTGAAAAAATTCAGCCCATAAAAAATTAAACTTTTTTTTTTGGTTGTTTTAAAAAAAAAAAGCAAAAAAAAAAAGTCCCTCATTTTAAGAAAGTAAGGGATCCCTTACCTGATCCTGACTCTCTATATATATATATATATATCCAACAACAACTCAACAAGTGCAAAGCATAATATGCAAAGCACTGCGTATGTAATATCAAGTGCAAAGCATAAAGGCTAAAAAAAAAGAAAAGGAACAGAGCAGCCTGGTATAGGACAAGCAGAGGAAACAGAAATATAACAAAAGCTCGGTGTAGTCACCCAGAAACAGAGCAGAAGAAGAAAGGGGAAGAAAAAACAAGCGAAGACATACCTGCAGTGCTCGTCGTAGTCGCTGTCGAAGTCCCTCGCCGTCGTAGTCGGCTTCGTCCTCTCTCTCTCTCTCTCTCAGTTCGCTCAGTCTTGATGATCGATCTGAGATTCTGAGTTCTTCTCTGTGAATCGACGACTACATTAGGGCTAGGTTTTGCATAGCGACGTTGTTCGACCAGCCGCTCGGTTGTTTTTTATCCAGTTCAGATTTGGGTCGACCCATGAGATCAAGGCGCTCGACTAGCCGGATAGTCGTCCAAGTTGTCGCCGCGTTGTCCAAGGAGTTGACTTTTTGTGATAGGTGCTCGCCTTTAAGTCATCTACCAAGTCGGAAGCTCGCCTTACCCATTTCTGCTTGACTGGACGACTTGGCATCGCCTAGGCGACGCCTTAACAACTATGCTTCCATTCCGACCAAATGCCTCGATAATAGAAAAATTACCCCATCTTTGAAGAATCTAAGCAAATTACTTCCACTAAAACTGAGAAATGAGGATCTTTCTCAAAGGCCAAATCCTTAGGCGAAGTAAAAACATGAATTTATTATGGTTTTGATTTGTTAGTTAGGCCAACTAGACTAATAAGTTGATTTTTTAACTATGTTACCAGAATGTTGCGAGGTCTAAAATATTAAGTTGAAATGTAGGACAGAAATAAATAAAATCTTACACATTGATTTCTCTAAACATTGTTTCAAGTGAATGAATTAACATGTGCCAGAATAGGTTAGCAAGCATACCCTAGCGTGTAAAGAGCTATTGTATGGGTTTGAATTTAGGGCGTTTCGCTTATACATCTAAACTTCATATGCCAAATTTTCAAAGCAATTTACTTAAACAGACCAACACAATATTTTGGATTGGTTTGAATACTTTGTAAACGAGAGACGGGGAAAGAGAGAAAGGTTAAAGTTAAGTCATCTAGTCACCACATTAAGCATCGAATCTAAAAGGCTTAGTTCTGTTGGCTGAATTAAGTTTTTCCTGCAAAGCCGCACTATAAGAGTATCACATTGCTACAAAGAGGTTAATTTCTAGCTGAAGATGTTGAGGCACAAATTACTAACATATTTTGACATGAACCAATGATGGTTTGTGATTTTCTCAAGTTTGTTTTAATTTTTAAACGAGGAACAATCTTGTAATAAGTAGGCCAACTTGATATTTCTTTCACCTTAACAAAAGAGTAACTAACTCATTGTTTACCAATCTAATTCACAAAAACAGTTTCGACTGTTTCGTGGGCGCAAGTCTCTCAAAGTTAGAAAAGAAGTGCCAGTGAAGCAGCTCCCCGTGAATTAATGCATATAATCTTCAATTTAATTTTAAAAACTAAGAGTAAATGACTATCAACCTAGAAGACTAATATACAAATCTTATAAGTCAAGCTTTTTGCTATTTTAATTTAAAATAATTTCTAGTCAGACAAGACAACCAACAAAGCTTTGGATCCAATAGCACCTCTTAACAATGTTGATAAATATTCTTAGAACTGTTAGTGAAACTAAATAACTAATTCCTATAAGAAAAGTTTTTTTAAAAAAATAAATAACTTATGCAATAACAATTCTACGTCCTCACTGTACCACCACAAAAACTATGTACCTACAGACCAAACACTTCTAAAAAATAATTCATGAGCAAGGAACACCAAATTGCTAGCCCCTTTTTACACGAGAATTCAATTAGAATTGCTCATAAGCCATTTGAAATTAATAATTTTTTAAGCACCATTGACATAATCAACTAAAAGGATTATAAACAATAAGTAAATGAAAACCAACCTATAACCGAAACCGGCCACCCTGAGCTCTTCCTCAGAAACCAGTGACAGCCTGTCCAAGGAAGGGAATTCATGGAAACTAAAACCTTCAACAGTCCCCAAATAAACTCCTAAAGATGATATGAAATCAACCATTTGGGTAATTCTCTTAATATTGTTGTTAGATGAACAAATGAACTGAATAAGGCATTCAAGTGGGTCTTGCCTAAGAACTCTGGCACCACCCAAATGCTGTGCCAATTCAGCAAACCTAGAATCAGAGGCTGAAAATTCCTCCCACATATCATTCAAAGAAATACCCACATTGAGAAAATCCAGTAAAGCAAACTTAGCATCATCCCCACAATTTGTATGATGAAAACCATAAGCAACATCACCATTTTCAAGCTGTTTGAGGGACACTAAATGTGACCCAACAACCCCTGTGAACTGAAGAGGGCCTGTTTGTTTCCACCTAAAGGTTTGACCAGTGGGGAATGTGAGGGGCAAGAAAAGCTCTGTTTTGCCAATTTCAAGGGGTACCCATTTGAGGGTATTTGTAGAAGGTAACGAGGTGAGATCCTTCAGAAGGATTCTGGGTTTTTTGGATGATTTTGAGATTGATTTGGGAGTGGTATTGGAATTGGAAAGAAAGGTTTTGTGGAGGGCTTGTGGGGTTGGAGGTGTTGAAGGAGAGCGTGGAATGGTTCTTGGCCTCTTCATGATTTGATGTACTGATTTTAGTGATTGCATAAATCTGTTGTTTGAATTGGAATTTCAATTTCCGGTATGTGCATCAGTGCATGTCAAAGAGGGGGAAAAAGGGACAATAACACAACGGTGCGCCGGATAAATGAACTCAAAATAACAAGTACTACTAGTTTAAGGTCCTAAAATAAATGTCTTCATTTAATTTTCAAGGTCAAAATTACTATTTTAGATTCTTTTATAGTACTACTATTTATTTTTATTAATATATGTGGATGAACCATAATCAAAATATGTAGGTCTAATGTTTGTGATTTCTAAAAGTTTAAATATTAATATATTTCCAGTTTAAATATGTAGGTCTAATAGGAGTATTCTTAAAAAATGAAAAGAGTATAATTAATATATTTCATAGAACGTATTAATAATATTTAGGTGGGTATAAAAATTACATAAAAATAATTGAACATATAAATTTTCATAAAATTTAATAATACCTATTAACAACTTTATATCAATAAAATTTTATCAAATTTAAATAATCAAATAACATCGTACCTTCACCGAACATCAAAATCCTTTAATATTTCTACTCAAAGAAATATATGAAAAACTTGGCCCAATAAAAAATAGATAGATTGACTAATAACATGAGTAGTTTTTTTTTATAATCTTTATTATACCTAAACACAATAAAATTAATATAAAGATAAAATTTAGATTTCTATTTTTTTACAAACTCAATAATAATAGAGGAAAAATTATAAGTTTTTTAATTATTTTTTTCCTTTATAAATCAAGTTTTTATGAGTAGTATTTATTTATTTATTTATTTTTCGTTCAAAAAACTCACAAACATAGTGTAAAAACAAAATATTAGAGAGAGAGAAAAAAAAGGAGAGAGCTTCTCATTCCCCCAATTCTCTTCGTCCCTCCCTCGCCTCGCTCTGCTCTGCTCTCTCCACACTTGATCACTCACTTCCCACCATTTACGGACCCCACGAATTTCTCCCCTACATAAAACCCCCTAAACCCCCCATTTATCCTCACAGCAATGCCAGCTTCCTCATCAGGTAAATCCAAATTCTCTCTCTGCATAATTCCATATATATATATATATATCTTCAAATTAAAAGTTCCAATGTTTTTTCACAGAGACGCGTAACAGGTGGAGGAAGCGAAAACGAGATCCCCAAATCAATCGAAAACCCAAACCCCAAGATGAAGACGAAATCGAAGACGAAGAAGAAGAAGATAATAATGACCTGGAATTCGACGAAGAACCAATTAATCAAAACCCTAGTCAGTCCAATCGGACGGGAGCAGCTCCGATTGCACGCGAAAGTGAGGTTTTATTGGACGGTGGGGTTCGAGTATCCGTGTTTCCTCCAGTGGTCAGGCACACAGTGAATCGGTATCACTCTTCAGTACTTGCCATTTTGGCTATGGAGAGGGCGAATCAGTGTGGGGAGAGTGGCAGTAGGCAAAACCCGGTCGCGTTGGAGAATATATCTCATGGGCAGCTCCAGGCTTTGTCTGCTGTGCCACCTGATAGTTTGAGTGACCCCGATAGAGCTGACTGGTCGTCGGGGGCGTATGTGATTACACCTCCGCGGATAATTGAGGGTCTAGGTGTGGTGAAGCGGTTTGGGAATAGTCGGGTTCATGTTGTGCCAATGCACGCAGGTAGTGCCTTTACTCTTTCTGTCACTATACACATTTCAGCTTGTATTATTGGTTATACATTGTATACAAATTATAGATTTATATGTTTGTGCATATATATATGTTTTATGGAGTTTCATTGTAATTTTGCTTTTTGCTTGAAGAAATTTATTTTTAGAAAAGAGTTGTGCTTAAATCCGGAAACAATTAGCTTTGTTGAAAGCAAAAGTCTTTTTGTTTTTTTTTGTTTTCCGGAAAGACTTTGGTATAAAATGATTTAATTTCGGTTGACATTGTCATACCAGACATTAAAAACGTGGAAGTTATACTCAGGGAGATGTTTTCTTTAAACAAATGTTGGAAATATTTATTTTTTTAAATTATAATTCTGCCATGGCTTGGAAATTTCTTTGTTCTTTGAGCTTCTAGGTTGCACATTGCTTTATAAACATTCAAGGGACACACCCAACTACTTTTTAAAATATTTGAGCTTCTACATGTATTACAATACTCTCTCTCTATCTCGATATATATGTATATATCCAAGCATATGTGGCAGAGTTTGTCTAATTTAGTACTTTGGGGGCAGATTGGTTTTCACCTTATACAGTGCATAGGTTGGAGAGGCAGGTTGTACCACATTATTTTTCTGGGAAGTCGGTGAACCATACACCTGAAATATACATGGAATGTCGGAATCGTATTGTTGCCAAGTACATGGAAAATCCAGAGAAAAGGTTGACAGTGTCTGATTGCAATGGTTTGGCAGTTGGTGTTGAAATTGATGATATGACTCGAATTCTCCGCTTTCTTGATCACTGGGGGATCATTAATTACTGTGCCGCTGCTCTGAATCGTGAGCTCCAGAATGATGGATCTTGCTTCAGTGAGGATTCAAATGGGGAGCTTCGTGTGCCAATGACTCTTTTGAAGTCCATTGATAGCTTGATCCAATTCGATAGGCCTAAATGTCGGCTTAGTGCTGCAGATGTTTATCCAGAACTAGGGTTTCGTGGTCGTGAGGAATCTGACTTAGATAGTAGAATACGAGAACGGTTATCTGAGAACCAATGCAATTATTGTGCTCGACCCCTTCCGATTATGTATTATCAGTCACAGAAAGAGGTGAATGCCAACTCTTTGCATTTCCTTATTCTTGTTGTCACCTCATCCGTGTTTCTTTAGTACATACCTCTTGCAAGTTCAGTTATGCATACCTTCTTTTCGTCTGATTTAATACTTCAAAAGATTAACAATAACTTTGCATATGGTCATCATTTGTTAATGTGGACATTAAATAATACTCCTCCGTTCCATATATTATTTGATCATTGTTGACTTTTTAAAGTCAACTTTACAGATTTTTAAACGCAAAATTAACATAGATTATTTTAATTTTAATCAATACAATGATGAATATTGTAAACTATTTTTAAGGTATTACTCATTGTAAACTTTATTGTTTCATAATTTTTAACGAGTCATCTCAATTTTGATTTTGAAAATGTCTCAAATTGACTTTCAAAAGTCAATAATGGTTGTATAATTTGGAATGGAGGGAGTAGTTAGGAAGACAATAAAACTCTCCCTCACTCTTAAAAGGATATCTCCCTTTTCTGGGTGCTGCGTGCAAATTTTAAGATGTGACAAATTATTTTTATATTTAATTTAAAATATTTGCCACTATACTAAAGATAACAAAAATATATGATTTATAAATGAATTTTCAATAATTTCAAAGGACTCTGGACCCAGTGCAATGAAGTTTCAGTGCTCCAACTCTTTCTATTCCATGCTCTGATCAACAAATCTGTTGAGGAATATTCTATTTTGTAGGGGATTAGCGACATATAGATGGATTAACTATCCAGAAATTAGCTTTGAATCCATCTCCATTCACTTGGTCCTTGATAGCTGACCAAATTTGGCTCAACAGGTAGATGTACTGTTATGCTTGGATTGCTTCCATGAGGGAAGATTTATAACTGGTCACTCAAGCCTAGATTTTACAAGGGTTGATTCTGGTAAAGATTATGGAGATTTAGACGGAGAAAATTGGACTGATCAGGAAACCCTACTACTTCTTGAGGCAATGGAAATTTACAGTGAGAACTGGAATGAAATAGCAGAGCATGTTGGGACCAAGTCAAAAGCACAATGCATCCTTCACTTCCTTCGTCTTCCCATGGATGATTCCTCGCTGGAAAATGTTGAAGTTCCAAGTACTCCCATCCCATTAAATATTTCAAAAAATGACGAGTGTGAAAGATCACATTCAAATAGTAACGCTGCAGGTTCTGTTATTAACTTAGATATTTCTCCTTTGCATACTTGTGTGTTTAATTTGCTTGTGTTAATATTTACGTCCGACAATCTTCCATGAGTGAATTCATAACATACCAAATATGTTTCCTATTTAACTTCTACAGGATCAAGCCTACAAGACCCTGAATTTGACACTAGGCTTCCTTTTGCAAATTATGCAAATCCGGTTATGGCCTTGGTAGGTGACTTTCAAAGCCAATTATCTAAGTCTTGAATTATATGAGCACACTTCTGCATTTTATGATGAGAATCTTGTTAATTTAGTTGCACAAAATTCTCTGATTTTTGATTGTTTCAAATAAAATGATTTTAGTTTTAAAAGGAAAGCTATACTTTATTCTGTCAATGGTTCAATAAGAGCATTATATCGAGGCTGAAACATTTGTTACTTTCTTCTTGTTGTTTCATTGTTTTAATTTGGTTTAATATATACATATCATTTTTAGATATGTATTGAAAATGCACCAAGGGGGTTCCGCCCATATACGTATCATTTGCCTTTTCAATTTAATAGCCTCTAGGGTTCTTGGGTATTCTTTATGGGGAGTACCTTCTTTTTTTGATTGTATTATTATTATTATTATTATTATTATTATTATTATTACTATTATTATTATTATTACTATTATTATCTTCTTTCTTACTTTGGTAAATGAGGAGAATCTTCTAATTGTATTTATATGTGCACAAAAGTTATTCACTGTAGTGTATAACAAGGAATATCAAGTATATGTAGCTCTGGAATCATTCTTCGTGGTGATTAGGCAGTGTGGATTTGTTAAACTAGTGCATTCAAATTTCAGTACCAGTATTTGGTTGGATGAATGATATTTCTTGTACACTATCATGTACTTTTAAAGTTGGTAACCAAATTAAGGAAATTGATATAGCCTCTTTATATTCATGGCTAAGGAAATATGTTGTACACACTCAAACTGACACAGCAAGACAAGCAGATATGCTGCCAAGTGCTGCTAGAATTTTAAATCTACTCTAAAATCAGTGATTCTAAAGTGGACAAACTATTAGAAAAATGATCTACAATCTTAGGTTGCACTTATGTTCGGCAAAAAGGGGTAATACCCACTGTGGTTGTCCGAACTTAAGTATTACCCCACTGAACTTTAAAAAAATGGAATTTGCACACTGAACTTTTTAAAAATTGTTAGCTGGACCATTCCGCCCAATAAATTTGACGGACGTCAAATTCCATCCCTATTTTCATACTTGACTTTTAAAAGAAAAAGAATAAAACAACTAAATGGCTTTCAACGTGGAATTTTTGCTGGGAAGATCTTTCTTCTCTCTTCATTCATCGCTCTCGATTCTGAAATTCGTTCCAAAGCCATGGACGTAATGACTCATTCGTCGACCTTCCTTTTGTCAGCGATTCCCGCCACCGATGGTCGCGCTCTAACATACGCACTTATCATGCTTAACCAACGTCTCCACTCCTCTACTGTGGGATCACGGTACTTCATTTCTTAAACTCTTCCAATCGCCTTTCTCTCTCTAGAGTTTGCTAAATAACTAGGAATTCTGAGTAGTAATAATGTTGTGTTTGTTGTGTAGAGCAGCAAAACTTCACGTTTGCGCAGATGGTGGTGCTAATCGTCTTTATGATCTAAACTTTATGTATTTTTTCTTTTTCTTTCCTCTCTTCTTATTCATCTTCAACCCATAAAACACATATTTCCCTCTCATCTTCTTCATCTTCAACCGAGAAAACACATGCCCCAATTGAATCATCCTTTGATTCACCATTATCATCTATTCTCCCTCACAAATATGAAATTCAATTGGTTTGACTTAGCCATGGCCTAATCGGAAATCATCTGAAATCATTGGAATGAATCATCCCAAATTGAAGCCCTAAATATTCTTCGAATTTACATAGCAAAAAAAGAAGAAGATTTGTAGTGATAAAAGATGGTGAGATGAAAGATTGATGATTTAAAACCCTAGATAAAAGATGAAGAATGAACTAATCCAAAAACTAACCTAGATGAAGATTTAATCCCCTGTTGTCTTTATTGTATATATGCCAACAGTGGACTTTTATCACTACAAATCTCTCTCTGTGCGACAGGGCTTTTTTTGGACAGCTGTGAGAGGGGATATCCTTACCTGTGATAATTTGAGATGAAGAAAGGAAGTGTTGGTTAACTGGTGCAGTATGTCTAAAGGGTGTGAAGAGACAATGGAGCAGCTTCTCATTCATTGACTTTGGCTAGAGACCTATGGAATACATTGATAGCTTTTTCATGATGGACTGGCTTCGTTCGGTTTGTGAAATTGGCTTGGGTGCACGACATGCTACATAAGTTAAAAGACAGTACACTAGGGTATCTTTATATAATTGATTAGAGTTGGGAATTCTCTTAGAATCTAAATGTAATAGGCTTAAGTTTGAAGATTTTAGTTGAATTAATAAGTTGATTGTTCTATACAAAATTTAGTACAAATGTGATGTTTGAGTATCCAATACTAAGTTCGTATATTAATATTTGTGTAATTGTACGTAAAACAATAGTGAAATTTTTCGGTATACTAAGTACCATGTTTGGGTAAAAAGTACCGATATGCAGTTCGCTAGGTCAATAAGTAGTGTTCTAAAAGTCGCTAGTCGGTCCCAGGTCGGTTGGCTACTGACTAGAGACTAGGGGATTAGTCGGGGATTAATCGGCTGGTCGGATTTTTATTTTAAAAAAATATATATATTCTCCTTCCTCCTTTATAAGTTTTGAGTAAGTAGAATAACATAAGTAACACAAATCATCAAATAAAAACATGAAAACTAAGTAAAATCAAATAGTTCGACGCTCTAAGTTCAAAACCAATTAACCAAATGAAACTAAGTAGCACAAAATCAATAGTCAATCACTCCTCCTATTCTCCATATCCCTCCAAGATTTGCTCTTCATCGGACTCAAACTCATAATCCTCATCTTTTTCTTCGTTGTCATCATCTTCTGACACAAACTTGTGTTCATCTAGTTCTCGCATATTCCTATCACTTCTTCTAAGTAAAGGGACCTCGTCCGCTCTCATTTTTTCCGATTTTTCCCCGACTTGTTCCGATTTTCTCTGATTTGTTCCGATTTTTTAATTTACTTCGACTAAGCGATTTTACTGACTAGTCGTTGACTAGAGCCCGACCAAGTCGGCCAGTGACTAAATCAAAGGACTAAGCCCTAGTCGACTTGTTGAGGCTCCGACCCCGACCTAGTCGCCGACTAGTCGGCCGGCTAGGCCAACTTTTCGAACACTGTCAATAAGAGTATTTGGTATCTCTGATTATGTGCAAGTCGGTAAAGGGCTTTTGGCTTGTTTAAAATGGGTGCTTATGAGGAAGAAATTGGAGTCGCTCATTTTTCATGTGGTCAATTTGGAGAGAGTTATTAAAAAAAGAGAGAAAACTAGAGGAGAGAAGTGACAAAGGGAATGAGCTGCTTTTGTAATCAAACATGGGGAAAGATGGCTTTAGAAGTCTCTGGGATCTATTCAAAGCTGGTGTTTGAAACTTTTTGTAATTTGAATGGATGCAAGGTTGGTTAAACAAAGAGCTTTGGCGAAGAATTGACGAAAGGAGTTTGGAGCATGAAGGGACCAAATAAATTACTTCATATTGTCCTAATTACTTGGTTTTATGACAGGTTAGGCTCGTATAGAACTTGGAAGGGAACTCTTGGTATTTTTCAAATAATTTTGGTACTTATTTAATGATTCTCAATAGTGTCAGAGTTGAGAAACCATGATTCATGTGTAACTCTATTAAACTGTTGATGAGAACAACACCGTAGGTGGTTAATTTGAGACACATTGTCTAATTCTATCCACTGTTTATTAGTGAGTTCCTAGACAGGTTAATTCACTAATTATAGTCACCTATCTTTCTGATTTTATAGGTTGCCTTTCTGGCCTCTGCAGTGGGACCAAGAGTTGCTGCAGCCTGTGCCCATGCCTCCTTAGCGGCACTGTCTGAGGAGGATCATGGGCAGATAGATGGATCTGGATGTGGTAACAGGTTAGCATTTCCTTTCTCATTTTTGCATTATAAATTTTGTTGGCATCAACTAAGGCTTGTTACAGTATCATGATTCTCTGCAATCAAGCTTATAATAAGGAGCCTTAGAATGATTTACAGCTCTCCTTTCCATCCATTGTATACTTTGGGGGTTGGGCAGCTCTAGTGACTCCATATTGTTCTATAGGACAGTGTCATACAGCTGCTTTTATTTTTGTGACCGCTGTACTACTGTTTAAGTAAAAAAAAAATCTTTGCTTATTGGGAACATTTTGAAAGGCTTATTGACTAGAAGTTCAAATGTCCTTGTTATTTGTGCCTAACTTGCTTTTGATAAACTTATTTTCTATCTGTGAAGGATGAACTCGGAAAATATGCATGGTAAGGAAGGGGGTCCTCATGGAGACATCACAAAATCAAGTCAACGAAAAGGTAGCTGTCAATTATGATGACCTGCTGTTATTCGCTTCCTCTAATTAGTCATCTGATTTAATTTCTAAGTAGAAAATGGACTCCTTGTGATGCAGAGGTTGCTACATTATCTGATGAAAAAGTTAGAGCAGCTTCCAAAGCTGGACTTTCTGCTGCAGCAACTAAAGCAAAGCTGTTCGCTGATCATGAAGAGCGTGAAATTCAAAGGCTCTCTGCTAATATTATAAATCATCAGGTAACTTTGTTGCTTATTTCATTTGTTTTGGAACTTCTAAAATTAGTTCCTTTTAATATTTCAAGCTCACTGGCCATTAATGATATTTGATGTGTTTTTCTTTTTTCAATATTGTCCAGCATTCTAAAAATTCCCGCCTAGGCACTAGGCCCCCCCTTGGTGCCCCGCCTAGGCGCTAGGCCCCCCTGGCGCCTCACCTAGGCCCAAGGCGGCAAAAAAATCCCTCCAAAAAATTAGGCGGGAGCCTAGGCCGGGGTTTAGGCGGAGAGATTTTTTTATTTTAATAACTACCCAAACCTCTTGATATATTTATTTTTCTAAAGATTTACCATATTCATAATACAAGTTGTAGTATATCAAATTTCAACAAGAAGTGAACAATATCAAGTCAAAATTGATAATTTTATTATAATTGTAATTTTTTAAACTTGTACCAACTTCAAATTATATAAATGATCATTTGTAATATTTAATTTAATTCAATATAATTTTTAAATTTATGTTTAGTTTCTTAAGTTTTAATATTGAATTAAATTCTTGAAATTTTAAATTTAATTATTTAATAGCAATCTTGTTTATGAATAAAACTACTATGTTAAAAATATGTTTGAACTTTGAACAATTACATGTTTGTGTTTGAACTTTGACATTAGCAATACGGATATGTGTTTGAACTTTAAGCAAACACTTTTATTATCTTTATTATAAATTATTTTGCTTTATATTATTGTTTTGTTTGGATAAATGTAAGATAAAATATTAAAATTGGCTTAAAATAAAAAATCCTGCCTAGGCCCCCGGCCGTCCGCTTAGCGCCTTTTAGAACATTGATATTGTCAAATTGCAATGATGCTCATTATTTTTGTGGAAAGGAAGTTGTTTGTGTGTGTCAGAGGAGCAGGATGGTAAAATTAGCAGTAATTCAACAAAGTTAGATTCTTTTTACAATTAAGTAAACCACTATTATTCCAAAAAGGGAGTCAGCCCGACATGACTCTTCTTCTTGAAAGACGATGGCCTCTTATCTGAAGGTTATTCTGTGTTAGGATTGCAGTCAAACGGGGAAAGGGAAGCAAGAAAAGTTGGACAAAGGAAGCAAGAGGTTTGTATGGGGCTTGGAGTTGATCTGTTAAGGACTTTACTTTTCAGTAAGTATGGGGATTCTCAAGTGCTTGGAATTTCTAAACGCATATGAAGAAGCTCGTTGTCATCTTAAGTAAGACGATACAACTTAGAAGAAAAAATATTACTAAGTAACAAACTTACTTATTAATCAAATTATGAAAGGGAAATGAGTAGTACTTGCTTCTGTCAGTTGCTCGTTTTAAGAATGTTAGAAAATTGTGAAAATTTTAATTAAAATTTCTAATCTACCCTCCCAAATGGATCTCTGCTCAATTAAAAGAACATTACAAGGCAAAGGGTAAATGGTTAAAAAACGATGCAAGAGAAAACTGGGGGAGCCTTAGTATTGGAACTACCAAAAGGGGAAAGGGAAGCAAGTAAAGTTGGACAAGAGGTTTTTATGGGGCTTGGAGGTAACCTGTTAAGGACTTAAATTTTTATCGAGTAGAAAGATTTTTAGAAGGCACACCCCCCTTTTGTTTTATTTTTCTTGGGGTGGATTCTTTGTCCTCTTATGGTAATCATAACAGGAAATTTGCACTACAAAGATATGGCTTACTTGGGATGCAATATATATTCATATAAGCTGCTTTGTTATTCTGGTTCATTATGAAGCCTTTGCATCAGATCCAAATAACTGTTTTATGACTAATTAACCTAGCTGGTGGGACAGATAATGTTAAGGAGATTAATATAATCTTTAGTCTTCTGAGCTTTAGTTTTTATTGTCAATGGTTCACGTGCTCTGTTTTCTTAATAATGTTCTTGGGAGTGGAGAGGAATTCTTTTTGCCTTCATATATTAGCCCGTCCTATATGAAGCAACTTGTGCTGATTGTATTTCTGCTTTTTTTGTTGTTGTTGTTCCTTCTTTCCTCAGTTGAAAAGATTAGAGCTAAAGCTAAAGCAGTTCGCAGAAGTGGAGACCATGTTAATGAAAGAATGTGAACAAGTCGAAAGGGTGAAGCAGAGAATGGCTACTGAGCGTGCTCTTACGGTCGCAGCCCAGTTTGGACCTGCTGGAGTGACTCGACCGACAGGTGTTCCAGGCGTTGTTCCTGTCATGGTTCAAAACAATGCTGGAAACACTCGGCAGCAAGTTGTCCCAGGTGCGCCTTCACAGCCGTTTATTTCGGGGTATGGCAATAACCAACCAATCCATCCCCATGTATCACCCATGCAACAGCAACCCACATTTGGACTTGGTCCTCTTCTGCCCCTCTCTTCTATAAACCCATCCTCCTCGGCTTCTGCTAACGTTAATACACCTCGTGCGATGTTGAGATCTGTATCGGGGGCTAGATCTGGTTTAGACTAACAGGAAAAAGCGATTCAGCATTGGAATTGCTTGGTTTCATTCAGTTTAAATAATTCTCTTACTTTTTGCACCGGAAGAAGGGAGGAAAAGGTTGTGATATATCTTATGCTTCCTCACATTCATAAGTTTTGAGACTTGAAGGAATTACTTGGGGTAGTCTGGTGTAGCCGAAGATGCAGCTAAGATCGATGGTGCGCCAATCCCAACTTTTTCTCAAACAAAGGTTCAATCGAATCATTGATCACTGCTATTGTTGCTTTCCATTATATCTGTTGTTGTACTTTCTGACTAATGAGAATTTAAGCTGAAGATCTGATGTAGAATGCTGGAAAAGTCAGCTATCGTGCTGTATAGAAAATGGTAAGATATCCGGATCTCATATTTACTAGTGTTGTACATTTTCTTCCTTTTTCTATTTATGGAAAACTCAAGGCAGAGTAGCTTTTGTATCAACTCTGTTAAATTTTAGTTGTTTCATCCATGCCATTCCTTAAAAATAGTGATTAACATCATTTATTCTGGTTTAGCATGCATCTATAACTGAATGCCTCCTTTTAAATGGATGTTGCTAAAGGGGTGTTTGATAAAATCTGAATCTGAATGAGCTGAATTTGAATGAAAAAAGTTGTTTGATAATTAACATGTTTGAAACATCTGAATGACATAATTTTATTATTTTACCCCTCTGAAAAAATTCAAAATTGTTATAAATTTATTTAATATAATACTTAATATATTTTTTAATTTTTTTTTTACTTTATTCACCTGCTCATTCAGTTATTCAGTCAAAAAAATCTAATTTAGCCATTCATCTCAATCATTTGATCGATTCAGTCATTTAAACGATTTTTTTTCAAAATAAACGTATTTTGCTGATTGATTCAGTTATTCAATCCTAAACAAATATCTCCCAAGTTACTTTAAATGTAAGATGTGCTCTGTTTTGCCTAGAATGCTCTCTACATAGAATTCATTTTATGGTTCCCTCCTTTTAAAAAAAAAGTCCCCTTTGCGCATATATTAAGTATGCATTATTGTTCCGTGTTTATACTAAAAAATAATAAATTATTAGTTTAGTCGTAGTGTCCATGATAATTAAATTATGATATCAAAATTTGAAGACATTGCGTCATTTCATTATACAGTCAATTTCTTTTTAGTAAATATTCAATTTACAGTTCCTGAATATGTTGTAACCTTGAAACATATACTCACTTTGTTCCAGATAAATTTTCCTAAAACTTTTTAGTCTGTTTCAAAATTAGAAATACATTTTTATTTTAAAACTATAAAGTGACGTGATATTCTTAATTTGTTATTATATTTCACCATTATTTTTAATATCATACCACCACAACCAAATAATTTTTAGTTAATACTAATGTTATATTTGAAAACACAACATTATCCTTAAAACAAATGTAAGGGATGGATTATAAACCAAGCACAAATGGATGTGAAAGTCCTGGATCCGATTAGCATAAGTTTAATTTTTGGTAAGTTGGTCAATTGACTAATAAAATGATGACACACATAGAACCTCGCCTGCGTGTCAGCACTCTATTGGCCAATTGACTAAAAATAAATTTCATGCTAACCACTTCCGAAAGTAATACTAGTACTAGTACATGAGATACCAAAGCAGCCAGCCAGCCAGCCACATTTAACTTGTATATAAATTAAAAATCTGCAGGCACATATTTCACACTTTTAAAACATAATTTCAAAACTCTGTTTCTATTGTGGCAATGGTATGTCAGCAAGATCCTCTCTATAGGGACTGCGCTGCAACTCAAAGGCACCATCCGCATCCCCATTTTCCATCGGGTCGAGTTTTGTTGGCTCCATAAACGTGACGACGGTATCTTTTCGGAACATAAGGTAGATCACAGAGATGATGTAGATGGCCATGACTGGAAAAACTATGATTCCGATGAATACATTTGCAACTATGGGTAAATCATTGTGAATTAACCAACCCACAAAAGCAGTGGTCAAGTAGTAGATGTTGATGCCTATTATTCCCAGTCCTAGTACCCACGAGAACACAATAATCTGCATGCATGCAGGGAAATTACTTTTTACATATATTATTATCAAATTTTTACTTCATGACCAATACAATGCTGACACGTAGACGGAGATCACCCTCCGACACCCGTGTGTCAGTAAAATTATTATTCTAAAATATAAAACTCACGTAAATTGAGTTTTTGTGAGGCCCCATCTTGGTTTGGCTGCTACTGAATTTAAGGAGAGGAATAAGAGCAAATGGAAGTTCAAATGACAAGATCATCTGCAAAACTAAGTAGCTCATTAATTGTTACTAAAACACACACACAAATATATTATATTATAGATTATTGATTAATTAACAAGTAAATACTACATACTAACCGATGCGATGATAATAAGTCGACCAGCTCCTGATGATCCCCCAATAATTGAGACAATTAGACTAGGTGTGATTGCAATCAACCTAGTCACCAAATTCCTAACCCATTTCCTCATCTTTAGCTCCAAGAATCCCTAATTTAACCATTCCATTAATTAAATTAAACTATGATCCCCCAATAATTCAAAAATGAGAATGAAGTCTCAAATCACGTACCTGCATAATATATTGGCCTGCATAAGTTCCTGTGATGGTGGAACTCTGCCCTGAGGCTAGTAACGCAATGGCGTAAACAGTAGAACTCGATTTTCCCAACACATTCTGGAAATTAATTAATCAAGATGTTAAAAATTTGTGCATATATATATATATATATATATATATATATATATATATATATATATATATATATATATATATATATATACTCGATCGATCATACAAACCAAACCAAACCTGGAGGAGGAAAGAAGCAGAATTAAGAGTTAAGTCGCCGCATCGATCCAAGTTATCCTTTGTCATATTTTTTGCAGTGCAAACAGAACCCGATACAGAAATGACAGCAACATTGATTAGTAACGCTACAAATAGGGCGAATCCGCTTTCTATTAAAAAGTATCTACAAGCATCCTGCAATATTGTTTAAATTATATATATATATATATATATATATATATATATATATATATATATATATATACGTGTCAGTCGAATAAATTCACTTGTTATACCAAAATTCATAGAAATTGACGAGTGAGTGGGTTCCACCTCCATGGAAGTCCAAATTAATTATGGTACAATATTGGTGCTTACATTAATGCCACGAACGGAGTTTGGTATCTTTCTGGAGAGTACAAGAGCTGAATGAAGAAATAAGTTGTGCCTATATATATATATTGAGAAAAGAAAAAAGAGACAATTAACTTAAATCACTGAATTCTGTAAAAATATAAGTTAAAATAATTATTATAATTTTTTTTGGAGTAAAAAAAATAATAAAACCCCGATCGCTAGATCGGTGGCCCTAGAATTTTTCATAATTAAGTAAAAGATACTTATAATGTAAGAGATGATGAGATTTTACGGCATGACTAGGGCACCCAACAAGGCAATGGCATCTCCGGTAGCACCTTGACCGGAAAGTTTGGGAATAAACATTCCCTTAAGAACATCCTCTGCCGGAGGCTTTACATAACTCAATTCTCCGAAAAAGCATGCAGCCATTACGAACACTAAAATTGCTATCAACAACTCCAGCTTCCTCACCTGCATGCATGCAGTATTATATTTATATCCATCCAAATTTAGTTACAAAAACATGGTATTAATTAATTAATATTCAAAGGAAATTAAGTTGAGCTTTAAAATTACCAATTAATTATACCGTATATAAGAGCAAAACATGCATAAAAAGACAAAGATTGCATCAGCTCATAAGCATATATAATTAAAATATCATTTTATTACATAATTTAAAAAAAAAAATGATAAACTCGTTGTCATTATTTATTAATCCTTTTAGTTTGGATTTCTAAATGTCATACAAATTAAAAAAATATTTACCCCATATCTTTGCAGGCCAAGGAGTAAGAGAGTGCTACAACCAGTGCACAGAACTCCAACCCAAACTGGTATTTTGAACAATATATTTAGCGCAAACGCCGTCCCAATCACTGCCATAAAATAAAATGAAACAGTAAATTAAATTAAATCCATTTAGAATATTTAATTAATGTTAGTTGAAGAAATTATATCTATGTTGTCTTATTTAATTAATAATTATATATAAGAAACCAGTCCAAAGGTCATGCATGCCTTCAGGAATATCTGCTGCTATGACAGCAACTTCTGCTAAAGTCCATAGGCAATATTTCACAAGAAATGGGTACTCTGCCTTGCATAATTCTGCTAGATGTTTTCCTGTCAAAAAAAAGAAAAAAAAGAAAAAGATTTTAGTGTTATATTTTTTCAATTTTCGAATAAAATTTATATTAATTGTCTCACAATTATTGTCCTAATTTGCGTCTTATTACCCGTGCTAACTCCAAGATTTGCAGCAAGGGATTGAATTATGAGAGCGAAAATCAATCCAATGAGAATAACCCACAGTAGCTGAAAGTATATCAAATGACATCATTAGCACTAATTAATTATACTCTAAACTTTTCTACGCAATATTAGTGTGGGCAGGGGAGGGTGAGAGCCCTGTCATGTTCGGACTCTGTCGCACTACAAGACACTGTTTACGAGTCGAGTTGTTTGGAAATGCAATTTTAATATGGTAAATTCCGTTCAAAACTAAATATTAAGTATCGCGAGAAAAAGATAAAAAAAAACTTTGGAAAAAGAGTCTAACAGTGATTCTATATTTAATTAAGAACTATTTTTGATAGAACTATTTATGGCGAAGTGACACAAGTATATTCTTGATAAATGAAATGTAAGAAATACTCGATCACTATAGCTCTAGTTTTTCCAATAGTATTTTATTTTTATATATGTGGAGAAATATTGTTATGAGTCCAGTAATATATCTATATATATTATATACCTCATATCCATGGTCTGCTCCTGCTTGCAAATCAGTTTCCACTGGAAATTAAATGGTACAAATTAAATTAGTCAACAATTATCATTTAAAGAAGAAAATAATTTCTCTGTGCCTGAGAAATCTATATATATATATATATATATATATATATAGAAAGAGAGAGAGAGAGAGAGAGAGAGAGAGAGAGAGAGAGAGGGAGAAATACTAACAATTTCCGGGGTCGAGATAAGCCAAAGAAACAAGAAAACCAGGTCCAACATACGACAAAAAGTTTCTCCATCCGGGTTTCTGTTCATCAAATGATACATAATTTAGTAAAATTTAAAAATTCAATAATTTTTTCATGTCAAAATAAGTTTATCATTTTATGCAGATATGTTACTTGGTTGTACAATATAGCAAACTATTATCTCATGATACGATAATTATTGCAAAATTGTACCTTAAAAGTATAATTAGCATTTAGCGGTGCAAAACTGATCCAAAAGATTCAATTTTACACTATTAGTTGTTGTATCACGAGATAACAATTATATATATATATATATATATATATATATATATATATATATATATATATATATATATTTTAGAGTCCCTTCTTATAAGTACCACCCGCATGCGGGTGGTAACAAAATTCTTATAATTTATTTGTTCAACATCTTACGTGGCCATTGAATGATTCAGATTAAATGACGTTTTAGAGAGTTTAATGCATGAATCATGGGAGAGAAATTTCTGCCCTTGAAAATAAAACCCATCATCTTCTTTTAGCACATAGGATGCATGAATCATAGGAATGAAGCAAAATTATGACTTAATGCATGAAAGGGAAAGAAAGAATGAGAGACTTGATTCTTTTGATCCTCATGTTCCAAATTTTCAACATCAAGGGCAACTATGCGATTGCTCCCTCCGGCTATTTGTTGTTGCTGCTGCAAGCTTCCCATTTCTCTCTTTGTGTGTGTGTGTGTGTGTGTGTGTGTGACAATGTTTATGGGACAAGAGATAGTATTGGTGGGAGTACTGAAGCCTTTGTAAGTCTATTTATAGTGTGCATAGAAGTAGTAATTAAATTAGAGGCTAGCTATTACTGAAGTTTGAATAGACACTTGGTTGTAATAGGCATGAAAATGAAAACATTTTAATTTAGTAGTCCAACCATTTCCTTGCATTCAAATTGGCTTAGATACAGAGGTCACTTTCTTCACCCAATTATTAGATGTAGTATTAATATTAACAGAAATGTAAGTCATGAAGATATTAATAATATGGTGATGATGTACATGTTTACTCCCTCAATAAAGACCTACACTACACTATCCTATCTTATTTTTATACAAAAACATATAAAATATAATTTTTAGTCTTTTGATTTTTTTTTAATGATCATAAATCTCTTGATAATAGTTTCTTTATCTCTTGAAGTAGATACTCTTGTTCAAAAGTGAAAAAAAGAGTTATTTTTCAAGGTGATGAGGTTAAGTGTTTAAAAAGTAAAAGAAAATAAAAGAAAAAGGGGTTTGTATTATTTCCAAATAAATAAATAAATATAGTTAAAGAAATTAAATGTATAATTTTCTTGACCAATAAAACATGTTTTAGAATAAAGAATTTTGCCTGTTGACATGTAAAATGAAATTCTTGAAGCTATTCATTTGGAAGTTATGGGAATCAATAGTTACAAGTACCTAACATGTTGGAATGCCTTTTTGTAAGCTTTAGTTTATCAATTTGAATATTGTAATTAAAAAAAATGGTTCTTACATATATACTGAGAGCCAAGACTAATTAAAAAATTAATTATGGTGTTGGTTAGCTGAAAGCAACAACTAATTCATGCAGTTTATGTATAAATGAAACATGAAGCATGCCACATGTTTTTCTTGTATATATAGAAGATATGATTCATGCCTCATTTGCCTCTAGATCTTTTTATTTATTATTATTTATTTATTTATTTGTAATAGTCATCAATTGCCATTTTTAAAATAATAAGGTATTTAATGTAGTGTAACAGATCAGTATGAACATCATCTTTATTCACCTAGGCCATGTTAATTTGTTTGCAAAAACATATGCTTGAGATTTTACTATTTATTTAAATTTAAGATTATTTTATATTATTTTATTCCATGACAAAGATTAATAGTCCCTTATAGTCCTATAAATTATTTTTTGTTATTCTTAAACTTATTTATAAGGGATTATATAATCCATGATGAATGTGAGAGGTTAATTATCCTTCCATTTTAAGTTATAAAATGACTTTATGAGATTGATAGTTCCACATTAAGAGACTAATAGTCTCTCGTCATAGAATTAAATAGTCCAAAATAATAGTAAATTAAGACAAATATTTAGTTCAATGACAAATATAGCCCCAATATTCTAAAATATATATATACATATATATATATATATATATATATATATATATATATATATATATATATATTGTGGTGAGGTTTAGGTGGAGAACATTGGCAAAATTTGTGGAAAGGGAGGTGAGTAAGATGCTGTTTATTTATATCTGATTGTCTCTTAATGGACTGTCTCTTATTCGCTAAGAAGCATGATGTTTTTTTTTGTTACCTCTGAATGTCTCTTAATCGGTAAGACAGAAAATAAAATCTTAATAATTAAGAGGTACCTCTTAATGATTTTTTTTTTATATAAATATATTCAACAATATTATGCACTCATTTTTATTAAATTGAATATTTAAATTATTAAATAAAATTTTACCCTTTAAAATGGTAAAATAGTGTCATTAAGAGACAACTTACTTTTTAGTTACCAAACAATTTTTTAGATTCAGACCTCATAATCATTCAGATGATCTAATTTATTAAGACATCATAATCATTCAGATCTTAATTTTCAGATTTATCAAACACGATCGTCTTACAAGGTCATTGGATGCAATGTGTTAAGAAAGCCTTTTAGTTTAATTTTTTTTTTTTGTATTTTAAAGTGTTTGATAGTATAAATATATTTAAAATACTTTTAATTCAAAAGTATTGTATTTTAGAGTTTTGGTAGCATAATAACTTAATAAGTGACTTAAAAATCACTTTTATTTGAAAATTTTATGTTTTAGAGGGTATGGTAACCATTCTGGGTTTAGATACACTTTAAAATTTTAAGTTTTTTGTATTTTAGAATTGAAATCCAATGACTACATGTTCGAATTGCCCTTAAACTAGAAGGCTTTTTTAACACATTGCACCCACGAAACTAGGAACAATATAAGGGCCATCGCCTAGTGTGAATTTTTACAATGGTGGTATTTGGAATAATTATTTTTTGTTCATTTTTGGGTGAAAAAAATAAAAAGACAAAACTTTGTGGTTGTCAGTTTCCATTCTATTTATTTTTCAATCACCATCTATCATACACAAAAAATGTAATTTAATGAGCTAGCATCTCCAATAGTAGTATCAAAAAAAACCCTTCATATTAAAATTTGTTAACTTACGTGACAATTTGAAGAACATTATTTGCTATTTTCATATTTTGTGTCTCATCAATCTTTTCAATTTAATGAGTTGTACATCAAACCCATCAAACAAAATAAATATTTTTAGCCTTTTTCATATGATTTTGATTCTCCCAAAACAAAATAAATGTTTTGAAGATAGAGAATGAGGTTGCAGATTTGATATATGACTAAGGTTAAAGAAGCTGTTGGAAATAATTTTTCTGATGTGACTCATCTATTTGAGTATTTCAAATTGGTTGAAAAGACGGTTGGAGATTCTCTTATAATTCCATAGATAATATAGAGCAATTAATTCATCGGATTACCAAAAGTACGGAGATAATTTAGAAACATTTCTTTAAATTTGGTAAGAACATTCTAAAACATTATATACTTTTCATTATGATCAAACATTAAATTTCGCATATCAAAAATATATATTTATTTTTCTATCTTATTCATAAATTTATGATTAACAAATGAGAGTCATCCCCCTTTTATAGGTTTGGTCCAGATAACTAATGATTAAAATTAAATCTAATGTAGAGAAAGGATTGACTATATATATAGAATATATAGAATCCTCCTCTAAAATATTTATGATATTATATAATTAGAGTATTATTACCACATACATAAATGTAGAACACTTTATATTTAATTAATGGATTTAAAATATATCAACTAGTATAGTCCATTAAGAGCCTAGTCAGTGTCCAATAAGCAATGACATGGCATAGCCTAGCTTCTTGGAAAATTATTAGTGTTGTTTTCCAGTAATCTATATATTTTTAAGTGGTTTAATTTGTACAAAAGATCCTAAATAATAAAAGTGCAGATCTCTTTCTTGAAATATATATATATATATATATATATATATATATATATATATATATATATATATATATATATATAAAAAGTAGTTCTCTTTTAATAAATTAACATATATAATTAAAATATTTTGGATGAGAAGACATTAAAATAATTAATTATACTCTTGATTCTTGATATATATTGGAATGAAGCTGATCTATCTATAATCTATCTAGGCAATGGAATGTGAGCAAGATCCTCTCTATAAGGAAGTTGAAAAACTCCACGAGCAGCAGCAGCTTGTCCATGATCTTCCATATCATCAACCTTTGTTGGCGGCTCAATGAAGGTGATGACTGAGTCTTTACGGAAAGTAAGGTAGATAACTGATATAATGTAGACTGCCATGAAGGGAAATACAACCATCCCTATCAACACATTTCCAACTTTTGGCAAACCATTGTGAATTAACCAATCGATGAATGCTGTCCTCAAGTAGTAGATGTTGATGCCAATTATACCCAAGTGTCCATGACAACACAATAATATATATATATATATATATATATATATATATATATATATATATATATATATATATATATATATATGATCAGGTCAGGACCAAAATCTGGACCTTTTTTTTTTACAACTAAAAATAAATAAATAAAAATTATGGAATTGAAATTTTTTTTATATCTGATGTTTTGGGCGTGATTTGGAGTGCACGATAACAAAACATGTATATACGATCTGTCGCAGTATACCATCATTTTTTGGTATAGGTATCCAAATCACGTCCAAAACATTGTATTATGAAAAATTTCGGTTTCATAAAATATTAATTTTTTAAGTTTTAAAAAAAGCAAAAAAAAAAAAATGCTAAGATTTTGATCGGTCCGGATATATATATATTATTAACGCCAAGATCTGCTTTATCACGTCCCAATCACGTAAGGCGTCCCGATCACTGCCGCGATAAACACGATCAACACCAAAAGCTTGATTTCGGCTTATCAATTGTCGGGGGATAAATTCGGTAGTAAAAGTCGATACGTGCTTGATTCTGAGGTTAACAATGGAGGATAAAATGTCTAGTGTTAGAGATTAGAATTGTGTGTTGTGTGTATGCGTACCTTTTCTTGGAGATTTCTTTCCTATGATATAATACAAGACTCGGTTTCTTGTGCTTGATCGACCTCCTCCCGACCCTACCCAATGCGGGTAGCTTTCATTAATCATATTCCCTCTGTCCAATTCACTGATCGATCGTCTCAATCCTCATTAATGCCATATAAGATATCGATCGACCATATCTTTGTCATCATCACTTTGTCAAAGATGTAGATATTTAAATATCTAATGAATCGGTTCAATAATTCACCCAAAGACTTTGTAAGACCCAATCAAGATAATCCAATGAATTAGTCTAATAACAAGGCCCAATAATAATGACCAAGAGAATAATAACCAAATAAGTAGGCTCAATCGGTCCATTTACTATCTAAAATATCATGACCCAACATATATATATATATATATATATATATATATATATATATATATATATAATTAAGGTTTCAAAATAGTCAGTTTGTGTTCGGCTGTGTTGCCCATTTATTTGGAGGGAATGTATTTTGGCTTTCAAAAGCTGATTATTTTTCCCCTTTAACAGCCCCATGAAATATATATATATATATATATATATATATATATATATATATATATATATATATATATATATATATATATATTTATTTGTATTATCTTAAATTAAATCATATTTTTATTTTATTTTAAATAAAATTATTTATTTTAATTTAATTTAATTTAATTTAATTTAAATTAGTTTAGTTTAATTTATTTGTATTATATTATATTATAATATTTAATTAATTTAAATTTTATTATCTTAAATTAATTAAATTTAATTAATTTAAATTTAATTTGTATTATATTATATAATATTTTTATTTTATTTAAAACTAAGTAAATGCTACTATTATGTATTATATTATATAATTTATTTTAATCTAATTTATTTTTATTATTATTATTTAATTTATTTATTGTATTATATTATATATTTTATTTTATATTATTTTAATCTAAGTAAATGCTACTATTGTGTATTATATTATATTATAAAATTTATTAGTGTTATTTAATTTTTCTAATATTTTATTTTGTATTAATTTATTAGCATATATAAGTTCCACAGAAATTCCGTCGAAAAATTCGTTGAAAATAACATTCAACCAATTAATAAGAGAACACTACAAATTATAACCAAATTGAACACTACAAATTATAAGTCTTCAACAAATCCACACAACAAATTGAACACTGCAAATTATACCAACCAAATCCACACAACATGCACTGCAAATAACATTGTTATCACCAAATTGAACCACATATATGGCATAAAAAAAAAATCAGATTATAAGGCAAACCCACATGCATTTCAATTCACTATATAAACAGATTATATATTTAGAGCATTGAACTAAATTAGATAATTTATTCAGAGTTTAACAAATTTGAAGGTATACATTGAATATTCAAAACAACATGAATCATTAATTCATTATTACCCAATATCAATAATTTAGGCAAAATTAATTTAGGGCTAACTACCTTAAGCTGGAGATAATGAAAGGGAGAGATAAAATTGAAGCCGTGTACTGAAGCCGCCGACGCGTGTACTGAAGCAGCTTCTCGCCGGTTGCTGCTGGAGCCGGAGGCCGGAGGCAGGAGGCGGCGGCCGGAAGGAGGCGGGAGGATGCCAAGGAGGTGGGCTTCCGTAGAGGGGTGGGCGGAGGTGGTGGTTGTTGCCCGACGAAGGTGGTGGTGTGGCCGGAGTGAGATGAGGGAGTTAGTGAGAGAGAGAAGAGAGAGAGAGATGAATGTAAGAGAGAGATGAGAGAGTGAGAGACGAGGAGACTGGAGAAAACAATAGAGTCGTGTATACACACAATTATACACATAATTATATCCACCATCATCATCATCATTAATTACAGCGGATATTATGGAGCTGGGCAATTATGCAAAAGACGTGTTGGGGGGGTTGGGGGGGTTGGGGGGATTAATTAAGTCCCATTAATACAAATTACATCCATCATCATCATCATCAATTCACTTGACTTGCCGTGAGAAAATTGCTTTGTTGTGTTGTATGGTTTGGACAAATAAACAAATTTCTTGTTAAGCATATGCCATGCATATTTCCTTCTGTTAAAATGACCATATATAAATATAAACAATAATTTACTAATGCATTTTTATGGGGTCTTCAATATTCTTTTCACACACTAAAAAAGGGAAAAGAAACGTCTAAAACCCGACCGACAAAAAGAATTTTGCTTTTTAAAATTTATAAATATAATTTTGTTCTGTATTTACTCATAAAAATTATAATGAGTTATAGTGACAAAATATCAAATTTGTCCTCTTAAAGTCGATTGAAGTTCTTTCAAATTGATATATTTTAAACAATGTAATTATAAAAATAATAAATTACAAATTATAAGATTTACTAGGGTAAACTCGTGCCTCCGGTACTATTAATACTCGTGTAATTATTTAATACTTAAAAATAAATCTAAATGAAAAATGTGAGTTGACAATATGAAAAGAGTATATATTAGATAAAAAGTAGAAAATTTCATAATTATTTGTTGTAAATAAGAAAATTTCTAATACCCCTCCCCATAAAGAAGTCAAGAATTTTGCCACAAATTGTATCTACATGCTCATTATTTACCTAAAACATTAAATTGACAACTCCAATATCTACACGTTCATTATGTACTTGTCCATTAAAATTCTCTATATGCTCATTATTCACCTAAAATATTAAATTGACAGTACCAATATGAATATAGTATCTTGTCGCCACCACTATTGAGAAAATTTAGCTGAGATCTAAACCTACCCTATGAGAAAACAAACCACCAGAAGCATGGAAACAACATTCAGTTATAAAGTGCAATAACCCTCTGTCCAGGATAACAGAACCATGCCCTTACATATCTCAACTGAAATCTGAATTCAAAACAAAGTAAAGTTATGCTCCAAATTCAATTCCAAAGCATGAATACATGCTCCTAGAAGCAACCCAAGTAGATATAAAAGAAGAAATCACAACACAACTAGACATATAAAAGCTCTGGTTTACTTTCAATAATTTAGCCAAAAATAAAACAAATGAAAACACCTGATACAGTTATTTTAGCAAACCCATAACTAACAAAGTTAGCAAATTAGTGCTCCATACAAACCTGCATACCTTTTATCAAAAAAAGAACTTGCACATTCTAGAAATTGCATTAATCATGTACCCAAAAAAGCTCTGAATGCCTGATCAACCATAACAAACAGCATCCAAATGTACTCGAAAAAATAATTTTACAACAATCTATTTTTCAATTATCTACCAAAAAATATTATCACTTTTAATAAACTATCTTCTTAAAAATACATATAACAACATTTTCCTTGTAGATCTGTCAAGATCTACCATGTCTTCGGTACATAAACTTTTGAAAAGAAAGACTATCCATCGGCAACGTCCACGGCCAACAAATATTGTTTGTAACAAAAATCTGTTATTTATAAGAGAAAGCAAAATGTTAGTACTATCACAAGAAAGAAACAACTGACACGTGATTACTTTAATACGATTTAAGAATTATAAAATACACATAACCGTGTTAATTTTTCTCCATCCTCGACTTGTTCTTGAATGAACACGTACGTTTCCATTCAATAGCTTTATCATCCCAAGACTGCAAAAATTGAAATGAATCGTTTAGTTATATCAACAGATCAAATCAACAACTTGTAAATTGATAACAAAATGTATTGAAAATGATATATGTACAAATTGTTTGAGTCATGTGCGAGTAAAACTGAAACATAAGTTATATATCCAATAAGAATTCTACACAACTGGAGAAATAGATAATAAGCATATTATAGCTCAACCAACATATATAGAGAAACTTACTATGTTAATTGCGATGATCAAGCTTCTCAAATTTGTTCTTCACACACACACACATTTATATATAAACTCGTATGTGTGTATATATGTATGTGTGTGTTTCTTAACCCTACCTTTGCCCTTGTACTTTACAGACCCGATATGCCAACTAAATTTACCACATTTATATAGGAATCTTTCAAGTGATTTCTTTCCTATCTATAATTGATTCTGTAATACACTTACACAGAGAAACCATTGAAATGATAAAACCAAAATTTTGTGATCTTTATTTACTTGTCAGTACTTTGAATGACATTCTAGTTGCACCAAAACTTACACAGTTCTGACTTCTGAAATACAATCTTTGATGCTTACAATCTGAACATTATGATAGACATCTTCCTAAACATATATGGCCCTGTTACACCTGTTCAGAAGCTTAGAATCTAAAAGAATTATTTTTCAATTTCTGAGAACCAATGCGGCCACCCTGGTTTTGCCTTTCGACAACAGACCAAGACACTCTGTTTTTTGCATATTTCGGATTTCCAACACTAACACTTGGTATCATGAATTATAATTTCCATATTATCAATTCAGAACTCTCAGAAACAACTCTACTTCAATTCTTAACATACATATGATATGTATCTTCTAATTTCCAAAGGTTTAGATAATAAACTTCTTTCAAACATTATATCACATATTTGGTGGGCAAAAATTTATAAGTTTAGTTTTATAGAGTTTTTAATATAATATAATCCCAAATTTCATAATCATTCTCTTAGCATCTAACAACCAATTCAATCAACACAAAATTAATACAGAGAATTTTTTAATCAATCGCACCATCTAATACTCATAGCCATATACCCCTTTCATGTATAACCTTTATCTAATAAAATCATGACCAGATGTATTCCTTACCTCTTGATTTAGGATGATTCCAATTTCCTTTAACTTCCAACGTTTATTCCTTAACAACTCAAAGGTTAAATGAAGGAAATTGAAAGTGCAATGTATCAAGAATTAGGCTAAATGAAGGAAATTGAAACTGAAAGTTTGGTTTATATAAGACTGCCATATCTTACTCCTTACATTATAGCTCTGTTGAATCCTTGGGGTCATAATAATATGCCAGCTCTTGCTAGGTGTGCTTGAAGAATTCTCAGCATCCCAGCTCATGCTCATTAGATTGATGACTAAGTTCGTTTAGCTTGGCCATATATAATCTCAATTCAGTTAGTATTAATAAGTTATGGAGTGTCTTAACTTGTCTATGCCTCTTGGGTCCCATAAATGTTCAAATTCAGCATTGCTGGAATATGGGTTCATCAACATTACTATGTATCTTATTTCAGGCAAGTTTAAAGGAGAACTCACTTGTGATTCGTGCTAAGGAATTACGAGCAGTAAGTAGAAGTGTCAATGAATTCTCAAGTCACTTGCTATTGCGGTGACCACTTACAATCTTTCTTTTTGTGGACTTACTTCTTGTTCCCCTTGTTTTTCATGAGAGCAAGTTAGTATTATTGTTGAAGCTGATCCGGAGGCTTTGCGTGATAAGCTTGTTCAAACTGCTGTTGAAGGAAGGTTCTGCAACTCTTCTATATCTGTTACAGAAATAGCTCTCAAACTTGTTGGTCGACATATTACCTCACATCTTGATGTTGGTTGAAGGTATTTACAAAGTATTGGAAAGTTGTATCATCTGTACTAGCAATTGGCTGGCTTGATATTGTGGTATGTATTGCGTCCAGCTTATCATTTAATGTTTCTCGATGAAAGTTAGATCTGATCTTCGCTTGATTATCTCTCGATTTGCGAGAGCTAGAAATGAACTCAAAGAAGAAAACTTGATCTGCTTTACGCCCATTAAAAAAGAGGCGAATATAGGAGCTTGTGGATCGAAACCGAGAGGTCGTGGAATGGGTATTCAAGGAATAATAGAAGCCGTAGAAGAGTAACAAAGACACCCTCTTTATCTCACAAGCTCAATAAAGTGGATCCTTCTTCTATTTCAATAGATCGCAAATACTGAAATCCCGCATATCAAGGTATCCTATTATTCAGTTTCTGGTAAGATTTAATGAAATCCTTTTCGGGTAGTTTTCATTTTCTTAATTAGGTTAGTTTTGTTTACTAATCTATCTAAATCTTTGGTGGTTGTATGCAACCTTTTCTTTTTTTTTTTGAAAGACTATCAATTTCTTTAATGCCTTATCATGTGAATTTGCCATGAAATGTTAGATTTTTTCCTTTAGTTTTTGCTTCATTCTCAAATAGGATTACTATCTCTGTTTTTTCCATTTCATTTATCTGAAACTTTCATACTGAATAATCAACGTATTGCAAATCGCAAACACCATTCATCTTTACTGATGAGCATAAAGGAAATTTGTTTGCATGCAAGTATTTTAACAGTGGTTACTCCTAAATAAGTTCTCCATGTAATATGGTGTTACTTGCTACAATTGTATCCAAACATTAATGCATGTTAAAGGTGGAATTATCACATCTGTTGGAAAAACATGGTTCCAAACAAGTGAAATGGTTCACTGCTTTTGTGTTATGGCGGTGCTTTACGCGTTTCATGATGGTTAATCGGCTCGATTTACTCTGCAAGTAGAGCTCTCTTTTTCCATCGAGTTTCTTTTAGTTTTGATTAAATTATATAATACAAAAAAGGGTAATAGTCAATTGATGGGGATGATTTGGCAGTGATCATTTAGTGATTAACAATTATTTTGTGGAGGGTCATGCACAGAAAATATACGATTGTTTTTCCACCATACTTTGGTCTGCTGCATTTGAATTGTAGCTATTTTTTACTTTTTCCCCTTTTGAGTGCATGTCGGTGCGTTCTTTTCACCTGTACTGAATGATCAACGCATAACCGAAGGAAAAATTTACTTACAGTTGCTATATGGGATCTTTAGAAGTGTAGGCAAGTATACTATCTACAATATTATTCATACATTGCAAAAATAAGACTATGAAGGCAAATAGTATATTTGTACTTAAAATTATGTGGATTTCTTTAAAACAGTTGGATACCCTCAATGTCCTCATCCTGAACTTGTCAGAGGACTTCGTGAACACATAGATGCTGGTGGGATCTTTCTCTTGCTCCAAGATGAGCAAGTCTCGGGTCTCGAGTTCTTCAAAGATGGACAATGAGTGCAGATTCCACCTTCTAAGGACAATACCATCTTCATAAACACAGGCGATCAAGTGGAAGTGTTATCTAACGGAAGGTATAAGAGTGGTTTGCACCGTGTCATGGTAGAAAAAAATGGAAGCAGACTCTCCATCGCCACTTTCTACAATTCAGTGACAGAGGTACTGTCTTGTTTACAAGGAACTACTGTAGCACACTGTTCTCTTATTCATATACTTTGTTATTTTGAAAGGTACCCCTTATAGTTTGTATTTGAAGCATATCATGTTATCTGAATTTAAAGCTTCTAATAAAAAGTACTTGTGACAAGTAAAATGTGACCTATATTTGGTGTTTTGTTCATATGTGCTATCGGACATCTCAAGGTTTTTGATAAGAATGATTTTACCACAGGTGTTTTAGTGTGCATAACCGCTTCGGTCAATGAAAGCCTATGATAATCTAGAACATTTGAAGACTAAACATAGCAAAAAAAAAAAATCCCAACCTGTAAAATTTCATAAACATGTCAGCTAATTCTTGAACATACATGATAACAAATTGATTGATTCAAGATAGTTTGCGTTAAATAATGGTTCGTTCCATACCAGTTCATTGGATATTAAAGATTTGTAAATTTCCTACCTAGCATCTTCTTCTACACACATCAGCTTTTGGCAGAACATTGAAACATGAGACGGTGCGAGCAATGGCTTTTGTTGAACTTACGCGTTACAACAACTGTAGTTTATCGAGGTTAAAATTACACAAAAGTGTTTGCTCATTGAAATTACACAACGGTGCGAGCAATAGCTTTTGAAATTACAAAACGGTGCGAGCAATGGCTTTTATCGAGGTTAAAATTACACAACGGTGCGAGCAATGGCTTTTGGGAGAACATTGAAACATGAGACGGTGCGAGCAATGGCTTTTGAATTACACCCTTAACTTGTTTATGTTAGACCATAGAAGAATTGCACTTCATAACCTTACAAAAAGAGAACAGATGGAGCAAACTTAGTCACAATTCAAGCATTTCTTATATCAATTAAATAACCTCACATCTTAAACGAAAATTTGTGCTTCTTATTCGAACTGCATTTCACAAACTACATTTGGCTCATATTCCCCTCAGGGATGTATATTTAAGTTTCAGTCTTCATAGTCTTTGAACTGCAGTAATTTAGGATGATTAGGTTTGAATTTGAAGTTCTTTTCACTTGTAATTATGGTAGGGGTCGAATGGATTATACTTTGTTGTTGTTGTTATTATTATTATTATTATTATTATTATTATTATTATTATTATTATTATTACTGTTATTGTTATTATTATTATAATTAGTACTACTACTATTATTATTATGGTATTATTATTATTATTATTATTATTATTATTATTATTATTATTATTATTATTATTATTATTATTATTATTATTATTATTATTATTATCATCATCATCATCTTAATTTAAGGCAACATTTTAATAGTCTTTGCAAAAAGTTGTATAAAATATGCAACGAAAATAAAAATTGTTGCCAATGAATGTGGTCCATATTAGGCAACGAAATATAGCAACAAAAAAACTTTCGTTGCCCACGATGAGGAGAAATCAAGTGGTTAGAAATTTTGCAATTACTTATGAATTTCGTTAGAAAAAGTGAAAGACTGACACAATTTGCAACGATGGATAATTTTCGTTGCTAAACATACACTTTTAGCAACGACTTATAAAGGCGTTGCCTGAAAAATTATTGCTAAAGCCCCATTTTTAGCAACAAAAAAGCTTTCGTTGCCCACGATGACGGGAAATCAAGTGGCCGAAAAGTTTGCAACGAATTTCTAACGAAAATTTTTCCCTCCAATGAATTAGTAACGAAATTTTGTATCGACTTATGAATTTCATTGCAAAAAGTGAAAGCCTAACACAATCTACAACGAATGACAAATTTCGTTGCTAAACATATACTTTTAGCAACGACTTATAAAGTCGTTGCCCGAAAAATCGTTGCTAAAGACCCATTTTTTTGTAGTGGCTCTTGCTAGGTGTGCTTGAAGAATTCTCAGCATCCCAGCTCATGTTCATTAGATTGACGACTCAGTTCGTTTAGCTTGGCCATATATAATCTCAATTCAGTCAGTATTAATAAGTTATGGAGTGTAAAGAGAAAGTTAGATTTCCTTTCACATGAAACTCCTAACTCCTATATTCACCATGTTCTCATACTTTGTCTCCTACAAAGATCATTTGTTTTCTCCTATAGATGCTTTAAGAAAACTCTCAAAACTACAACGATGCCACAACTTATTCAAGCATCAGTCTCAGCTACTTATAAAGTTAAAAAAATGAAATTGTTATGCTCATTTATAACAATTAGAAGATATTCAACTATTCCATCCAAAACATATGCACAGACCTAACTACTCCAATATCTTTCTACAGAAATATTTAGGCTATATTAAATACCTTTTATTCCAAATAACATATCACATAAATTTCTTAATAAAAGAATCATAATTAGCACTCATAAACCCAACATTAAAACCCTTCAAAATAATCAAACAAAAAGTACATAACTTGAGCACAACACATATATAAAGACAATATTTGTTGTGGACTTGTCAGTTAATTAATAACTTTTATCAGTTAATTCAAAACATATCAAAACTTTTATCAAAACTTTTGTCAGTTAATTAATAACTTTTATCGACAAACTAAACATTTAATTAAGAAAAGTGAAGGTAGCTTCTACTAAAGAAAATTATGTCATAATTGTTCACATCTTGCTTATATATCCAGGTGCAAAATTTATTCTACTTTTTTTTGGGTAAAGAGTGCTTATTTAATGAAAGTGACTTGAAATATCTTCGTGGGTTTATTTAATTCGAAATGTTGAATAATTAATTTCATTTTAAGTTTCAGAATTGATTGGATTTATTTTAAAGTTTACTCTTTTGTGTTAGCAGAAGGACACCAAGAATCAAAATTCAAAATCTTTGGACTAGTGGCACATTTCACCAGGGAGGTGATTGTAATATGCATATATTGAAACACATACATTTGAGTGTTGTAGTAGTAGTTAGTGACACTGGTTATTTTTTGGAATTCGATTAAAGGATATTTTTTTTATTATAAAAAAGTTGTAGAATGGAAATAATTTTCATATACTCCATACGGAATTTGTGAGATTATAACAGATATAAGAGAGTTTACCTCAAGTTTAATAAATTATAATTATATCCTTCATCTGCCTTGCTCCCTCATCTTTAGAACTCCATTTCCTCATAGTAATTTACCTCAAGTTTAATAAATTATAATTATATCCCTCATCTTTAGAACTCCATTTCCTCCGAGTAAATACACATTCATTTAATAGTCCCCTGTGTCTGCTTATCAATAATATAGAACCTGTTCAATTTTTTCCTCAATTAATTTGAATAGAAATAATTTACATTATGTATGGTATTTTGGTTAGTAAATATCTCATTTTGAATGAACTGTTTAGAAATGTAAGACACTACTAAAATACATCATTTCTTGAGAGAAGAATGGACTCGAATGAATGATGGAAGAGTGAAACAAAGATCCTAAAATGTAAATGTGCAGGTTTCAGAGTTCAATTTTTACATAAACATGTTTAGCTAAGAAACAACATTATTGTGTAAAATTTGATGGAACGGACAAACAAAAATCACAGAAACCATCTCAAATTGAATCTTCCTATAATTGACCCGTTTTCTCAATTTCTATGCTTATTAGGGCCACATTGATTACAAATGTATACCCCTTCACAATTCATACATTTCCTACAAAGTATATTAAGACCCCAACTTTTATGAATAAAGAATAATTTTCTCGAATTATATTTTTGAATATTATAGTGTTGATTTGATATAATGTTATAGTTGTGGGTAATATTTACAAATTTTGCAAAGTAAGCAAGTGGTTATATAATATTCGATTGGTCGGGGAATATTCATTTTTACAGGGAATATTCGTACGACGGCACAATCATTGGTGGACCCCACAACAGAAGTATTGTCGTTGTTAGAAAATGACAAAATTATCTTTATAAAAATAACTTGGTGGAAGTGTTACTGTTAAAAAAGCGTTGAACTACCCTTTAGTAATAATACAAATAATACACGCGTGGTTGCATAGTAGCACACGGTATTGATTATTGATGCTTACATGAGAAGTCACTCGATTATACTCAATTATTGTTATAGTATCATCTGCGTAATATGATATATTATTAAATCAATAATTGAGATGACAAAGTTATTCATATTATTATTTGCAATATTGACCATGTCTAGAAGTTACATCGAGGAGAGGTTTGGTCACCTAATTGCGGCGCCAATAAGGAGAAATCCTTATCGAAATCCCCTCTTTTAAGGGAACGACACGGTTGTTAAATATTGTGAATTATAATATTAATGATGAATAAGTTAAGTGTTGATTAAAGATGAATTTTATAGTTCCATTGTGTTGGACTTATTTGTGTTAGTATAATTGATGTCTGGAGGATATATTGTTCAATCGGGTATTCGGGACACTTTTTGTGTCAGAGTACTATTCACGAGTTACTATTCACGGGGTACTATTCACCCATAAGATATATTTCTTTTCGGTCCAAATCATTTTTGGGTACAATATTATTCCATGAGGAGATGTGCTAATTTTTTAGGCCAGTTGGTTGAAGATATAATAGTAAGTCAATATGGATGGCGGTAGAAAGTTATAATAGTAAATCAATATGGATCATTTGGTTTAAAGTTTTAATAGTAAATCATTATGGACTGCTTCTTTAAGTTTTAATAGTAAACCAATATGGACCGTCCGCTTAAAAGTAAATCAATCTGACCCGTTATGAATTAGTTACTATTCAGGTCCATTTTTCTATAAATAGAAGCTCATTCCTTCATTATTTCTTACGAATTCACTGAAACTCTAGAGAGAGAAACTATAGAGAGAAAGAAGAAAAGTATTGTGTTACTTCACTTTTCCAATATCCAGTTTCTTCTAAGGTGGGGAATATTATTTGTTGTACCCGTAAGGGGTATTATTTCTTTTGTATTCATGAAGAGAACTTACATTATTCCATTATTTATTATTTTGTTGGAATAACTTTTGTCGCGTGAGCTACCCTATACTTGGTGAAATTCTTACATTATTCCATTCTTTATTATTACATTGGAATATCCCGTTCTGCATGCATTTCTGCCGGACCTTGTTCCATTCTTTATTATTACATTTGAATATATCTTTATGCATGCGTTTTACGTGGACTGGTTCCATTCTTTATTATTTCATTGGAATATCCTCGTGCATGCGTTTTACTTGCGGACACAGTTCCGATTATTTATTATTACATTGGAATAACTTTTACTGTGCGGTCTATCGCATGCATGGTGATTTCTTTTGTTATTCCATTCTTTATTATACTCAGTTGGTTAAAACTTTGACTTTTATACTCCATGAAATTAGTGGAATATCCTTGATATTTGCGCTTCATCTAGTATCTTTTCATGGAAATATTCTTCTGAGCATTCACGAATTTTACTCTACAAAGTAGTATCATGTTGACAATTTGGACGTTATCAGTTCCTAGATAAATTAATTCTTGAACTTGTTTTATTGAATTCTTATATCATTGTCATTATCCTCATGTTTATATTTTGTTGAAAGTCATCTCATGGCTTTGTAGTGCATAGATGGACTTGGTATGATTATGACCGAGGATTATTCGGTTGTAATCATGGTAGTAATGTTACAAATGATGTGGTAAAAGTCCTCATTGGCCCGTAGTGCATTGATGGATAGTTGTTGGCATGATCATGACCATTAATGAATACACGAATATCCTTGGCCCGTAATGCATGGATAATTTGTGGTCGTGATACTAAAGAATATCCTTGGCCGTAGTGCAGGGGTGATTCGATGATGTGGATTATTTATTAAGTGAGTCCCAACTGATAAAAGTGATGAAAAACCCTTTTAAATCATAGAAGATAGTAGATTTTATTCTCTACTTGACTCTTCTAATGGATTGCTTATTCCCGCTCGCTTAAACTTGATATTTATTATATTTTATCAGTTTAACATTGTTGAAGGCTAACGATAAATTATTCTGCATTATCTTAGTCATAATATTTCTTACTGGGCTAGTTAAGCTCACCCTTTTGCTTTCATTGTTCTCTTCAGGAAATGAGAACGTAGTAGGGACTAGTCGGGGAACAGAGTGATGGTCCTAGATGGTGCATTAGTAGTCCTCACTATTCTGTGAAATAGTGTGATAATAATTGTGATGAGGACTCCTTTTGAGTTTTTATACTCTCTAGTAGACAATATTTGTATTCAAACTCACGAGTTATGTTTTGTCGTCGTATCGTATACCTGACAGTTGTATAATTAAGTTGTATTTTAATTCAAGACCTTGTATCTCATGAACCAAGATGGGTGATGTATACCGTTTTGGGGCGCCATCAGATATATTCAAGGCCTCAACTTAATAAGCGAGGCAATGAGCCATGAGTCAATTATAGCAAAAATCACAACAGAAAAAAAACTCTAAAAATATGGTCCTAATGTATATACACATACAAAGATATATGAATGAGAAACAACCTGAGATTTTATGGCTTCTTAAACAATCTGAAGAGCAAAATCTAATGGTGGATCTGGTTGCAATATAGCCTTCCTGAACAAATCCTGACAATTGAAAAATAATTTAACCTAATTATGCAACATAAACAAATCAAAAGAAGTAATAGTATACAAAATTACACTTCCAAAATGCCCAATTAACCCTTAACCAAGATTAAGATTTGGAAACTGAAGAAACCAAAAATAATCACCGGGGAAAAAAATAAGAAGCAAAAATTGCTAGTCCTAAAACCCAAAACACAGATATTCCAAAGATATGTAAATGGTTCCATTCAAACCGTAGCAAATAAGTTTGTACTATAAGGCAGGGGTAGTCGAGAATACCATTTCTTGAGAATGAGACAAAAAACATAATGCTCTAAATTTCTATCAACATACAAGATTTTGATATCCCATAAAATATATACTCCAAGGCACCACTACAAATTAAAAATAAAATAGTAGTAATAAATAAATATGCTGAAGAATAGCTTATATCACCCACAGTAAAATAACACCTGAGATTTATAATAAATAATAATAATATGAAAATGAAATTGAACCTCTAAATTAAAACCAATAATAGTAGCATCGACAACCCACCAAATCTCAAAGAGCAAAACCCAATAAGTGATAGGATATCCACTACTTTTATCTTAAAACAAAGTGTTCTGTCCATACGAAATTCGTAAATTTGATAAAGCTGATTATTCAATTATTAAGAGAGTTCAAAAAAATGAATTTTCCACTATACCCAATAGAGCAGAAATACCCATTACCAAGAACCTAAAGATCCATGAGGAAAAGTTTCAATTCCAAAATGTATCAAAAATATAAAGACCTTAAAACTAAAAACATAAATTTTCAATTAGATTCAAGCAATCAATCCATAACCTCACAACAAACCATCACTTCAAAAAATAAAATCAAACAAAAAGTAACCCAATAAAAATCATACTGAATTAACAACCACAAATGCACATTAAAATAACCCAAAAAAGATTAAACGTGACTGAACCCAGATGACAACTCATAGACACAACCAAAAAGCCCAACAAAATAAAACCTAATATTTAGAAGATATTCAAAATCACCAATAATCAGAAACTCACACAACAAAAAGAGCTTAAATCAATGTACACACTGTATCTAGTATATAAATGCAGTTTAAAAAAGAAACAGAGTAAGCCACATAAATCAAATACAGTATTAGACCTTTGAAATTTTGAAGAACCATTTTAGTTCACAAATTGCTTAATCGCAGAATTAGAATCCAAATAAATCATAGCAGAAACTTTAGTAAAAATAAGACAAATGATTGTAGATGCATGACAAATTCCTTTTTCTTTCCTTGTTTGCATTCGACATATATTAATTAACTTTATTAGCGTGAGGCAATTTGAGTCTTCCTTCTGGTTTTTGTCTTATCCCGTGTATATATGTTTAAAAGAGAGTCAGATTCATTCTGTTTATTAAAAGTAAGATATGTAATTATCAATAATCCACACAAGGAAAGAGATTAATGACTGCAGAGCCAAAATAGACGAAGAAAAGAAACCAAGTGCTAACTATGTCACCAGAAAAATAACTACACATACCAAATTAGGGATACAAATACTTACTGTCAATTAATCCATAATAAAATGATTCTGTTGACCAAATATATAACAGAAAGAAGTAAAGTGAGCAGATTAACACGAATTATGAATAGATCAGGTAAATAAATTATCTTTGCAGGACATGGAAGGGTAAGCTTGTATGAAAGAACAACAAACTACTTGATTTTTTGTAACACGAAAATTCCATCGGAATTAATACTATTTAGATTTTTTCATAACTGATCTTTGCAGGACACCATGGCCAAAATCCGAAGGCTTCGCCCAAATCAATTTTAGGGTTCTAAACTTAGATCCCCAAATAGTATGAGAGCTTTAGAGTATACCCTTTTCTCTAAGGTCTTGAGACGGAAGGATGAACTTATAATTAAGGATGAAGAGAATAATATTAGTATATTTCTATTTTTTAAAGCTTTGATTGTCTGATAACCAAAAGTTTAAAATTCTATTGCTAGAATTAAATTTGATCTTTAGATTGCTAAAGGTACATCTAATCCAAGAAAAACCAATAATGTTGTTCAATTTTTAAGAAACTGTAATTGCTATTTGTAGAAGCCAGAAGGTCTACTTATTCTTTTAGTTCCTTCCCTTCAACTATTTCCTAAACTCTTACATGAGAGGGACATATGAAGTACAATTATCCGAATCAGATTGGCCAAAAGTCCATGGTTTTTGGTTTGGCTGGTTGGCTATGGCTTTGAAAATTATGTTTTCCTCGTGGCCCTGTAGGTAGAAGTTGGTTCCATGCATCAAAAAGTGTAAGAAAAACAAACACCGAATAGACATTAAATACAGGTTTCATTCTCTGTTGTAGCCACATAACCCTTAAGCTATAGGTATTTAAACTAAAAACTCTTCAATTCATTATTAATCTATAAAATCATTTCTCCATCTCGATAATTCTCAAGTGCTTAACCGAATCTCTGCAAAGTTCAAAGTTTAAACCATTCTTTGGTGAGCTACAAACCATAGAGAGGACATAAATTGCATCTATCACATCGAATTACCTATGAAGCAGCTCCATCTCTCGTAAGTTATGGTTTTCCTTTTCCTTGTCTAATTTTTCTTAGTCTAACTATTCTTACTTTTGAGTTTTGAGAATTAAGTCTTTTATACCCTAAGACATGGAAAATTAAAAAAAAATGTGGTTTAGATATAATGTTATTTTTTCCTCTGTGTGATTGTGTAGTGCTACGCAATTAAAGATTATTTTTTTCTCTTTGTGTGTGATTGTGTAGTGTTACGCAATTTCAAAACTAACATGTAAATTATAGGCCAACCTCCAGTAGGATGATGCAATTATGAGTGTCATATACAGGTAAAGAATTTTCCCAATGACAATTTCTTCTTAGTGATTGCTATTTTTTCCTGTGAGGACATTTCGATCATGAACATTCTGTTGAACTGTAACAGAAAATTGTGCATCATGGTAATCTAATATTTTCAAACTTAACGACTTCTTATGTATCTTGTTGTACATGGTAGTTTTATTTATTGATTAGTTGTAGTCTTATCTATCGGACTACTAATTTAGGCAGCCCATTCTTAAATTCTTATTAGTAAGCTATGTACGGATATTATTACAGTTATAAATGTACTCTTTCCTCTTGTAGCTACAAAGTAATAAGATGGGTGAAATTCTGATTTATGATAGTCTTTGAAATGTGATTATGGTCTCTCACTCACTCACTCACTCTCTATCTATTATTTGTTTTTATTGTCGTATAGGTTGCTTTTTGGCTTTTTCATTTGCAGCTGCAATGTAAGAGCCTGGTGAAGGTATGATGCATTTTTGTGGAAGGGCATCAAAGAATGGTCTTTTTCTAATCTATTCTATTTTGTTATGAACAATCTTAAAGACTATTTGTACACAACTACTATAGCCTATGGGGGGTTATATACTGTAGAAAGATTTAAATTTTAGTTATTTGATGTTGTCTAATAATAGGTGAGATAATGGTACATAGTTATTTGACGTTGTCTAATAAATTTTAGTTATTTTTGGAAAGATAATGGTACAAATTTTAGTTATTTGATGTTGTCTAATGTTTACGTCGACTTTTAGATTAATTACGCGGAGATGTGTAATAAGTGAGTTTCTTTTATAATTTCTACCAATTACGTGGTAAGTTTTAAAATTTATGGTAATACATAATAGCAGTAGGACTCTTTTTTATAATTGGTATCCACGAACATAGAATTTCAGAAGGTATGGGGGTGTATTTGCGTTTCAAGTGAAATCAAAACTCAACTTCATTCAAAATGTTAACGATGAATTTCAGACCATTGAAGCCTTGGTTTAATTAAAAACAGGTTAAAATGTTACCATTCATTTTAGGCCAAAAAAAATTAAGTACATATAGCTCAAAATATTTGACAAATTAATTCATAAAAAATTGAAATATTGTTTTGGCACCACCAGGCACTGAAATTAGTTTTTAATACTTTTTCTAAAATTGAAATAAGTTAGTTAAAAAAAATACAACATACTAATTTGTAATCTACTTCATTTTATAAGGATGATAGCATTAAAATTATGAAACCAGTCAACAGTCGAATACAATTTATATCTAGCGTAATGAAATTCTCTCTTTATCCGTTTCAACAATCTCACTTTTATTTCCTCTCTCCTCCACCTTTTTTCGTTCAAATCAATTAGAATGAATCTGAACCGTGTTTGGTTTATATTTGTAACAGGTGTTGTTTATATCTATAATATTAATTATTATTAATATTATAATAATAAAATTTATTAAAATTCTCATAGCCACTACCGAATTTTTTTTCCTTAATGACTATGGGTGTATAATGTATAAATTACATTATGAATTACAATACCCTGACAAACCACGCACACTTGTGTTTAAATTGATTCTTAACCTCTCAAGCCTAGTAGCATCTTGGAAGGTTTCAAATTGGGGAGGGGGGAGAAGAAAAAATACAAAATAAAAATGAGATAAAACTGAAAGTCAGCTTCTATGCATGATTAATTAAGCCAAAATCAAAGAAAATCACCAAAACATTGAATTGAAACGTTATTGATTTTATAAAAATCTTTGAAACGTCACTGTAGGAGAACAAACATCCTACAGTGCTCATGTACCAAAATCTTTTGACACTCCCATTAATATGACATAAAAATACAAAATCTGAGCATACATATAAGAGATATCTAATGTGAAACTTCTATAACACGTTCTATTCAGACATCCCCAATCAAGTCATGTGATTTATAAACTGTAAAGTAATGTAAAATTTCTATTAAAAGAACCACAATAACAATAAACACAAATAGAAAATGCTAAAGAAATCTACAGTTTGCACCTGTGCAAAGTCTAGAGAAAACAAAATCATTAGGCTCATTGACTACTAATTAAAATTTTCAAGAAACGGGAAATAAAAACAAAAGACTTAAGAAAACAAATATTTGTCTCTACGAAAAACAAAAACCCATCAACTAAAACTCAAAATGTCACAAAAAATACTATGAACATTCATTTTCTTCAGGTACGTTGTGAATCCATATGATTAGCAAAATTAAGTGACCCATATACAGTAATTGCATACTCATAAATAGAGTCGTGTATACACATAATTACACATTGTTGTACAAAAATCTACAAAACCCGCAAAACATAAAAGCCAAAACATACAAAACCCAGTCGAGCTAAAAGTGAAAATAATGGGTTTTGCTTCAAACATGTACAAAACCCACAAAAGCTATCCTAGTCCAAACCGAAGCTCATAATTTTCAATTGTGCTCCTGAGTTTTGCTCCTTGCAGACCGGAGCTTCTTAACCATGGAAATATTATCCTAGTCCAAACTCCAAATTTGCAATTTTTTATGGGTTATAAACACTTGTAATGTGATCAAGTTCATGGCTTCAATACTTATTTCAAGGCTCATAATTCCATAAGAATAAATTGTCGGCTCTTTTTTGGGTTCATTCTATTTGGTTCTATTCACATGTTGAATTTAACTCCAGTGAATCAGTGGACAGTGATAAATGGAGTTCTTGATAAGTTCATGGCTCTTTTTCGTACATGTGTGCACTTTGGGGGCAAGAAGAACATTATTTTTTTTCTTTATTTTTTCCTTTCTAATTGCATATGTGCTAAACTCTGCAGTCCACCAACTCGGGAATAAATGAAACAAAAGAAGTGTAATTTGTAGGAGTGCACACAAAACAAATAGACAAACTGAAAGTGAACTACTCTATATCAACTTCCAAGTAATTTTTTTAATAATATCACATCTAAACTACAACAACATTAAAAGTGAAAATTATTCAGTGAAAGAAAGTAAGGTTGGTAGGCCAAACTAAATTTAAAAACAATTTTAAAATTATTCATCTAGATTGTCATATCAAGTAAAGAGAAAAAGGCACATGACCAAACACCACCTTAGCAGTAAAGAATTCATTTCCATTTCGTCATTATTGTGGTATAATGCTCCGGTCAAAAAAATTAGTAGTAACAATTACTCCTCCGTTTCAAAAAAAAAACATTTATAAGAGATATCTAAAAAAATATATAAATTTTTATTTTAAAATAACTTGACATTATTAATTTATCATTGTTGTTAACGTCAAGATCCAACTGTTTGCACAATCACCGTAACGAGAGCTAAATCTTGCACAAAAATGGGCAAACAATTGTAGACAACTTTGTGTCTATTAAGTGCGACCAATGACCCGATTCAAGCAATCAATACAATGTTCAACGAGCAGTGATTCTGATTGTATGTGTAGTTGGTGAGGTGCCCTATTTGTAATTGTGAAAATTTTATAATTTAAAATGGTTCTTTTTACCCTTCATGAAATTTCAAGGCAAAATCACCCAATCAAAACCCAAAACATCCTAAATTACCGATTACATTGAGGAACAGAAATTTCAGATCCCTAATTAGACAAAGAGGGGGAAGGGTTTTAAAGAAACGAACCCTGATTAAACTGCTTATAAGAGACTCATACTACTCCATTTTGATTTCCCTAGAAATGTTCAAGAAATCTACAGTCAATCAACCAAATTAGAGAAACATATCCAACAGAAAAAGAAATCAAAAAAGGGGGCACCAATGATTTTTTGAGAAACGACCAATTTCATAATCCACTTTATTTTTGCATAGGAGATCACTTTAGCCCCTAGAGAATGAAGGTTGGCTGGTTGGGATGGGTGCTATTAATGTTTGGGTTCACTTCCAAATTTCAAAACACATTTACATTTTGAAGTTTATTGCATTTTGCTTTCATATCTTTCACTTATTGGAGTATTTCTTCTTGAAAATTCGAGTATTTGCTTACTACTTCAAGATTCAAGGTTGTTGGTTGAGATACATATTGCTCTTCTAAATTTGATTATAATTAAAAGATATTGAAGTGGGTGCAAGGACACCATGTGACGCCCCCAAAATAGGTATACAACACCCATTCTGAGTCGTCAAATACATGGTACAGAAAACAAACTACAACTTCAATAATACAATTGTCGTGCAAAATACGACAACACATGCTGTGAGTTTAAATACAAATATTGTCTTCTAGACAATATCCACACTCAAATAAGTCCTCATTATAATTATTCAAACACTATTTTACGAAAATAGTGAGGATCGCTAAAACATCTTTCTAGAACCATCACTCAAAATTACCCATTAGTTCTGCTATGTTCTCACCTCTTGAGAAAAATGGAACAAAAAGGAAAAGGTGAGCTCAACTAGCCCAAGAAAGAATATTATGACTAAGATAATATACAACAAATTATCGTTAGTCTTCAACAGGGAAAAATCGATAAAATATAATAGACAACAAGTTTTAGATCAACAAGCTGCGGTGAAAATAACAATCCATTAGAAGAGTCAAGTAGAGAAAGAATTCTACTATCTTCTAAGATTTAAAAGTCCATCATCAATATTTTATCCTCAGAACAACAATCAATATACATATTTAATCAATATTTATCTTTTACTTTACAGCCAAAGATATTCATTTTATATCACCAGTTGGTCATGTTCATCTCAACACCTGTTCATCTTCGCACTACGGGCCAAAGATATTCATCAGTTAATCATTCATCTTTGCACTACATGCCAAAGATATTCAGTAATATCATCATTTAGGACTGAGGATGATGAAAAATATTTTAAAGAAAAGCGAATCCGGTTAGGCGGAAGGACAAATAGTAAGGATTCGTATAACAGTTTATCCAAGATCAATAATACTCCATAATAACCAATTTTGAAGCAAAATTCAAGAATAAAGATCAAAACATGGATACAATCAAAGATAGTAACCATAATAGACATCTTGGACAAAAAGAAGAAAATTTCATTTTTTGGTGAATAGTGCCATATTCGTGAATAGTGCCGTATACGTGAATAGTGCCGTTTACGTGAATAGTAACTCCGACACAAAAAGTTTTAAATTTGATAAAAAGTTCATACCAACATTTCGGTATAATGATATTGAAGAAAATATCATTTTAAGAAGAATATAACACCTCTTACCTCAAAATATCATTACTTCTGATCGAAATATCGGTATAAGGCTGAAGGAAACTTGCACTGATGAATAGAAACTCACAAAGTATCTAAATACTCACAAAATACACTCAATAATCTAGAGAGAAAGAGAAAAGCTTATATTTACGGTGTGATTTTCAATTCTAACTTAGCCCTCTATTTATAGGAAAATGTTAACAGACTTGACTTCTGACAGGTGGCTTTACACTCGCTACTATTGCCACCCACCACATTTGAAATAAAATTCAGCACATTTCTTCACCAACCACAAGTGGGGCCCACTCAATTTTAGAATTTTCCACCAAAATGCTAAATTCGGATACTTCAACAATTTTTGAACCAGGTCCACCTCTTAAAATTCATAACAAATCATACGTTCATTTTTAACGGTTCAAAATTTGTGGACATATACTCAACTTATATATGTATAACATATCCAAAATTACAACGATTCAATCTGTTTAATTAAAAATTATAACTCACATGATATATCTCAAAAAATATTGGTTTAATTTTTTAATACCTTCATTCAAACAAAATACTTGATAAAACACCTCAACATTAACTCTTTCATTTTTAACCACAATAAATATATCCAACATTTATATCCACATAAAATAAATATTACCTTATCATATAAATCAATAATTACTTATTCACAAATAATATTACGAGAATCACATTTATGACAACCGGTAGTTCCCGAGAAAGGGGCTTTCAATAAGAATTTCTCTTTTTCTTTGGCGGCGCATGATTAGGTGACCAAACCTCTCCTTGATGAGAATTTTCTAGACATTGCCAATAATGCTATCTAATAATATTATTCAAATAATATGAATTATTGATCGATAATGGAAATTTTTGTGCAGTGACAATTATTGAAACAACAATAATATAAAATATCAACGCAACAATTATTGAATCAATAAAATAAAATATTGAACAATAATTCACATAACAATTATTGAGTAGTGCCTTCTTACGTAAGGATCAATAATTCATCAATACTGTGCATCCACGCGATTTATCGTATTTTAACCACCGGGTATTCCAACAGTGTTAACGGTAACAACTACACCGTTATTTATAAAAACTCAAACTTGTCGTTTTCTTCATCCGACAATTATTCTGTTATGGGGCCCACATTATTGATTGCGGTAAATGCATTTAATATTCCCCGACAACAAGAATATTCTACGACCAAATGAATATTCCCCGACAACAATGATTATTTTATAACCACTTGCATATTTTGCAAAATTTGCACATTTCACCCATAACCAGAGAATTATATCAAATTAATACCTTATTATTCACAATAATTAGAGGAAATTCGATTTTATTTATAATAAGTTGGGGTCTTACAACCTCCCCTTATGAAATTTAAATCCCGAAATTGACATACGTACTGGTGTTTTGAAAAGGTGAGGATACCTCGCTTTCATTTACGATTCCAACTCCACGGTCATTTCTTCAATAGCATGGTTTCTCCATAAAACCTTAACTTGTGGTATATAACCTTGAATGCGTAGGACATGCTCTTTCTTATCCAAGATCTTAACAGGTACTTCTTCGTACGTTAAATCTTTGGCTATCTCATCTGGTTCTAACGCAATAATATGGTTCGGGTCTTTCACATATTTACGAAGCATGGATATGTGAAAAACATTATGAACACGAGACATACTTGGAGGTAATCTGTCTATAGGCCACATTTCCTATTCGGTCAAGAATCTCAAATGGACCAACAAATCGTGGATTGAGCTTTCCTCTCTTTGCAAATCTTTTAACTCCCTTCCATGGAGCAACACGTAACAATACATGATCTCCAATATTAAACACCACGTCCTTTCTATGAAGATCAACATAACTCTTTTGTCGATCTTGTGAGGTTTGAATCGTTGTCGAATCATTTGGATCTTTTACGTAGTCATGCGTCACTAATTACGGTCCCAACAACGTTGCTTCTCCCACCTCGTCCCCATAATGGAGAACGACACTTTCGTCCCATACAACGCCTCAAATGGAGCCATGCCTATACTTGCTTGATAAGCTTTGTTGTAGGAGAATTCCCTTTAGTGGCAAGTACTTATCCCAACTTCCTTTAAAATCTAGGACACAAAGTCTTAATAGATCTTCAGGGTTTGAATAGTCCTCTCGATTTTCCGTCCGCTTTGAGGATGGTATGCTTAGAATCCAGATCAATAAATCCGCGCCCATATTTACAGTAAGCTAACCCAAAATCGTGAAGTGAATCTTGGGTCACGATCCAAAACTATGGATCTTGGCATGCCATGCAATCTCACAATCTCATTCACGTACATCTAGCAAGACGTTCAAGGGAATAAATCTCACGTATCGGCAAGAAATGGGCAGACTTGGTTAATCTATCAATAATAACCCAAATAACATATATGCCTTGAGAAACTTTGGAAAGACCTGTAACGAAATAAACTCCATGATCTCCGCGATCTCTATCTTCATATTGTTCCACCAAAATGTATGTCGAATATCATGATACATTTTGGTACTCCCAGGATGGATTGCAAACGGTGTGTTGTGTGCCTCCATCATGATTCTATGCTTCAAGTCAGAATCGTTAGGAACACAAAGTCTGGAGTTGAATCTAAGTATTCCTTCTTCATCGATTCTTGCTTCTGGAATAACACCTTCTTACACTTTCTTCTTCATACGCATCAGCTCCATGTCCGTAGCTTGAGCAGCTTTAACTTTATCTATTAAAGTTGGTTCTACTCGTATATTCGCCATCATCATGTGGGTCCCTGGAGTCTTTAATTCTACCTCCATCCTTTGTAAATCATACAGAATGGGCCTTTGCATTGACAATATCGCACTCGTACTCGCATATGATCTTCTACTCAATGCGTCAGCTACTACGTTCGCTTTTCCAGGATGATATTGAATAGTGTGATCGCCTTTGTACTGCTTCAATCTTTGTCGGGTCAACAGATACTCCATGTTTTGACACCACGTGCCCAAGGAATACTACTTCCTCAAGCTAGAACTCACATTTCTTCAGCTTGGCATAAAGCTTGTTTTTACGAAGCCTTTCAAGTATCAGCTTCAAATGGTGCTCAAGATCTTCACGACTTTTGGAATAGATGAGGATGTCATCAATAAAGACAACAACAAACTGATCCAAATATTCCTTGAATACACGGTTCATCATATCCATGAAAGCAGCAGGAGCATTAGTCAATCCAAAAGACATGACTAAGAATTCATAATGCCCATATCGAGTTCTGAAGGCAGTCTTTAGAATATCCTCGCTTTTAATCTTCATTTGATGATATCCGTAATCGAAGATCAATCTTTGAAAAGAATTGTGCTCCTTGCGGTCGGTCAAACAGTCATCAATGCGAGGTAGCGGATACCTATTCTTGATGGTGACATGGTTTAATTCTCGATGAGTCAATACAAAGTTGCATACTCTCGCTTTTCTTCTTTACTGAATAAAACAGAACACCCCAAGGAGATGTACTAGACGAATGAAACCTATGTCTAACAATTCACGTAGTTGGACTTTTAACTCCTGAAGTTCAATAGGAGCCATTCGATATGGGGTTTTAGAAATGGGTTTTGTACCCGGCTCAAGGTCAATAAAGAATTCAACATTACGTTCTAGGGGTAGACCGGAAAGTTCTTCAGGAAATACATCAGAAAATTCTCTAACAACAGAAATATTATTCAAATCTGACTTGTCTTTGTTCAAATCCATAACATGGGCTAAGAAAGCTTGACATCCATTTTTCAATAAACGAATAGCTTTATAGCTTGATATAATAGTGACTAATTTTAGTGGTTTAGTTGTTTGAATTCGTATGACAGGTTGGTTAGGAATATGAAAACTAACAACCTTACGAAAACAATCAATTTTGGAATGATGAGTGGTTAACCAATTAATTCCTAAAATCACATCAAAAACAAGTATCTTTAAAGAGATAAGATCAACAGGTAATGTGATAGTGCCAACTTGGATCATGCAAGATTTATAAACTGTGGATGTAACGAAAGTTTCACCCAACGGAGTCTCCACTGATAAATCAAAGTCTAATTTCTCTGGAGTCAAGTTTAAATGTTGGGCACAAGCAGGAGAGATAAAAGAATGGGTAGAACCGGTATCTAGTAAGGTATAAACTTCGCAAGAGTTCAAGATTATCTTACCCGTAATCACCTCGTTCGGGTTCCTTGCGTTTTGGCCAGTCACGACAAACGCTCTTCCAGGAACCGCTGATTTCGACTTATCCGGGACAGCCCTTGGAGTCACCATCCCCGTTAAACTTGGTTTTACTACAGAACAATCCCAAGCTATGTGGCCTTCCTTTCCACAGTTGTAACATACCTTGGATTGTTGTGGACAGTTTGGGCTGATATGTCCCTCTTTCCCGCATTTATAACATCTAACTGGCGATCGTTCTCCTCCCCTAGAATTTGTTGTTGGTGCTTTGGTCTTTGGTCTTTGATGTCTTCCGCCATTGTTAAATCTCCTCTTTTTGAAATTTCCATTTGACTCACCTCTCCTATTATCATGGCCACGATGACCACCGAGTGAGTTACCGCTTTTGTTAAGTATTTTCCTCCTCGTTGGTTATCATCGATCCGATGACTCATCACACCGCAGATGACCACGGTTGTGGTCCCTCGGTTTTGCACATACTCATTATCTCGCTCTAATAATTGAGCCCTGTTTACAACATCTGAATATAAAGAAAATTTATGAGATATAAGATATTGCCAAATCTCGGGCTTTAGACCTCTCAGAAACATCCTTGTCATTTGTTCCTCATTTTCGACCAAATGAGGTGCAAACCTGGATAACTCTGCAAACTTCGCCTCGTCTTTGATATCTGAAATCATGTTGTTTTGTTCCATCGATAAACTCCACCTCCTTCATATAGATGAATACTTTCAGGAAAGTACTTGTCATTGAATAGTTTCTGAAATGTTTCCCAAGACATGCTGAGTGCGGCTGGCTGGGTACGCTTCACAGACTCCCACCAATAGTCTGCCTCACCGCAGAACATAAAGGTGGCGAATGGAACCTTCTGTTCCTCCGTGCATCTCAAGACATCGAATATCTTGGTAATTTTCTTGACCCACGTTTCCGCCATGATCGGATCCGGCTTTCCTTTAAATCGTGGTCCCAACTCTTTGAACCGCTTGTTGTGACAAGCGGTAGCATTGCTAAATTTCCACCCGTATTCTCGTGCACGATTTTCCCTCGTCTGGTTTTCCATAAAATGCAAAAAACTTCTGAACATCCCATCATTCATCATTTGTTCGGTAGTGTTTTTTACTGGAGGATTATTGCCTTCCTGTTGCACGTTCTCCTAGTTTGTAACTAAAGGTTGTTCCACAGTCTCATACACTCCATTGTTAACGTTCTCAGCAGCCATTCTTAAATACTGCCATAAAACAAGGGTTAATTAAACAAATTAACATATCACATAATATCCCTATATTATGACTGACCAACAAATAAGCTTAGATAGGACACACTAGCGAAGGATTTACTCATCTCTCCCAACTAGTTCTATTCCCCGATCTCTGCCGGAGACCATATCCTAAGCTTTGATACCAATCTGTGGACGCCCCAAAATAGGTATACAACACCCATTCACGAGTCGCCAAATACATGGTACGAAAGCAAACTATAACTTCAATAATATAATTGTCGTAAAAAACGACAACACATATCGTGAGTTTAAATACAAATATTGTCTTTTAGACAATATCCACACTCAAATAAGTCCTCATTACAATTATTCAAACACTATTTTACTGAGAAATAGTGAGGGGACGCTAAAACATCTTTCTAGAACCATCACTCAAGTACTTTTGACTAGTTCCTGCTTTATGTTCTCCCCCGAGAAAAAAATGGAACAAAAGGAAAAGGTGAGCTCAACTAGCCCATAGAAGAATATTATGACTAAGATAATATACAACAAATTATCTTTAGTCTTCAACGAGGAAAAATCGATAAAATATAATAGACAACAAATTTTAGATCAACAACTGCAGCAGAAACAACAATCCATTAGAAGAGTCAAGTAGAAAAGAATTCTACTATCTTCTAAGATTTAAAAGTCCATCATCAATATTTTATCCCCAGAACAACAATCAATATACATCTTTAATCAATATTTATCTTTGCACTACAGCCAAAGATATTCATTTTATATCACCAAATTGGTCATGTTCATCTCAACACTGCTCATCTTCGCACTACACACGCCAAAGATATTCAATAGTTAATCATTCATCTTTGCATTCTGTGCCAAAGATATTCAAGAATATCATCATTTAGGACCGAGGATGATGAAAAATATTTTAAAAGAAAACGAATCCAAAGGAGACGGAAGGACAAATAGTAAGGATTAGTATAATGTTTATCCAAGATCAATAATACTCAATAATAACCAATTTTGAAGCAAAATTCAAGAATAAAGATCAAAACATGGATACAATCAAAGATAGTAATCATAATAGACATCTTGGACAAAAAGAAGAAAATTTCATTTTTCGGTGAATAGTGTCGTATTCGTGAATAGTGCCGTATACATGAATAGTAACCCCGACACAAAAAGTTCCAAATTTGATAAAAAGTTCATACCAACATTTCGGTATAATGATATTGAAGAAAATATCATTTTAAGAAGAATATAACACCCCTTACCTCAAAATATAAGTACTTCTGATCGGAATATCGGTATAAGGCTGAAGGAAACTTGCACTAATGAATAGAAACTCACAAAGTATCTAAATACTCACAAAATACACTCAATAATCTAGAGAGAGAAAGAGAGAAAGCTTATGTTTCTGGTGTGATTTTCAATTCTAACTTAGCCCTCTATTTATAGGAAAATATTAATGAGACTTGACCTGCGCAGAACTGATGGCTTTACTCGCCATTATTCCCACCCACCACATTTGAAATAAAATTCAGCACATTTCTTCACCAACCACAAGTGGGGCCCACTCAATTCTAGAATTTTCCACCAAAATGCTAAATTCGGATACTTCAACAATTTCTCACCATCACCTCTTAAAATTCATAACAAATCATACGTTCATTTTTAACGGTTCAAAATTTGTGGACATATACTCAACTTATATATGTATAACATATCCAAAAATTACAACGATCCAACGGTCGGATTAAAAATTATAACTCACGCAATATATCTCAAAAACACTGGTTTAATTTTTTTAATACCTTCATTCCGACAAAAATACTGATAAAACACCTCAACATTAACTCTTTCATTTTTAACCACAATAAATATATCCAACATTTATATCCACATAAAATAAATATTACCTTATCATATGAATCAATAATTAATTATTCACAAATAATATTACAGAATCACATTTATGACAACCAGGCCGTTCCCAGGAAAGAGGGGCTTTTCAATAAGAATTTCTCTTTACTGGCGCGCAATTAGGTGACCAAACCTCTCCTTGACAGAACTTTCTAGACATTGCCAATAATGTTATCTAATAATATTATTCAAATAATATGAATTATTGATCTGATAATGGGAAATACTGTGCAGTGACAATTATTGAAACAACAATAATATAAAATATCAACGCAACAATTATTGAATCAATAAAATAAAATATTGAATAATAACTCACTTTGTAATAATTATTGAGTAGTGCCTTCTTACGTAAGGATCAATAATTCATCAATCACTGTGCATCCACAGCCAGATTCGTATTTTAATCATCGAATATTCCAACATTATTAATTAGTAATAACTATCCGTTATTTATAAAAACTCAAACTTGTCGCTTTCTTCATCCGACAATTATTCTGCATTATGGGCCCACAATTGATCACTTGGTCGTATTTAATATTCCCCGACAACAAGAATATTCCACGACCAAATGAATATTCCCGGACAACAATGATTATTTTATAACCACTTGCATATTTTGCAAAATTTTCACATTTCACCCATAACCAGAGAATTATATCAAATTAATACCTTATTATTCACAATAATAATTAGAGGAAATTCGATTTTATTTATAATAAGTTGGGGTCTTACACACCATGTGGTGGTTCAGGAAGTTATATCAAGTGTGAGAATTAGAATCAACTGGAATCATTGTTTCTATTTCCTTAGATCACACTAATCTAAGGAAAATATGGTTATGAAGTTGGTACATCAAATCAGTTCATAAGCAACACACGTTAACATGATGCTAACTAATCAAAAACATCTTCTGTACAATTATATATCATGAACCAAACAGGAGATCTAACAATATTATATATAAAAACATCTTCCATCATATCGAACTCTAATTTAGAATCTTTACTACAGATTCTCATCAACAAAACAGAATATATATACCAGAACATCATGCATTCAAATGTAATAAGCATTTAATTTGTTTGGCATTTTTTTGTTGTTTTGGAGGTATGTTTTTGTATAGATTGATTGATCGTAATTCTTGTATAATTTATATATAGTAAGGATTTCTCTCCCTATTGAGGGATCCAGCGATCTTTATTTTAATTATTCCATAAGAAGCAATGTGTACTGTTGTGAAATATTGTAATAGCATATATTGTTCCTGGTCTACCTTGTTCCTCTACAAATAATGTGTCAAAATGTTTTTTATTAGCATCATCTATGCTAAATATACAATTAGTCTGAATATACTTGTGTTAAAAAACAAACAAACCAACATACATGCATTATTATGATGGATCTGTTGTATGTTGTATTTGATCTTACTATTTCCACATTTTTCAACAGATGGAGCTTCCACATAGTCAAGACCGGTACTTTCAAGGAGCTTGCGCCCTATGACCATGATTGGTATTATATTAGAGCTCGTATTGGATTGTGTTTCTCTTTTATGTAACTTATGGCAGCATCAATGGCAAGGAAAATGTATTTGAGGGGCGCAAGAGGAATGACAATTTTATTATGTGAATTATAGCAGCTTAGGTTGCCATGTGTAGTGATTCTCATCTTCTCCTCCAAGAAAGGGGGATAATGAAATGACACATAACTTAAACAGTGGAAGTAAAATAGAATTCAAGTGATTCTCTCCTATTTCTTCTTACAACTGAGAAATTCACTATAAATTTGTTCTGTATTCTCCAAGACATATAGACTGAGCTGAGCTTAAGCAAATTCTTCAAGTCACAAAAACCGGTTGCACTATAACAAACAAACAGAATTGTAAAAAACAGGTAACACTTTCAATCTTCTTTATTACTCAAATAGAAAATACCAATTCCAAACATGTTTTGCAACTCCATGACGCCAATTTAAATGCTAGAAAGGAAAGAATGACCAAAAACAACACAATATAACCATTTGCTTAAGTACTTGGATGGGTGACCAACTATCATTCTGGGTACTCTTAAGTACTCTTCTTTGTTTAGATTATGTGGATTGCTTCAGTATTTTACAGAAGCAATGCCACTATTATTAGTAGGATAAAGGAGAAAAACAAAAGCATGATTACATATATACACACACAAACAAATGTAAATACAGAGAGAGAGAATGAAAGCCAAGAAATCTATAATTCAACAACCAAAATGGGAAAACATATCTAACAGAAAAATATATCATAAGAGGGAGTGCCAAAGAAATCATTTAATATGTAAAATAAAATCATTTATGTATTATATAAAAACACAAATATAGACAGAGAGAAAAAGAAAGCCAAGAAAGGGCAAACCTACCTGTGTTAGAATTGAAATGAGAGAATTTCAGTAGGAGAAATGTAGATTATATACAGATTCCACGTATATTTCGCTATTAATTAACTTAAAGAAGAAAAGGAGCAGAATATTAATTACCTCGGCTTTGTGAATTACCACCATATCCTCCCCCATCTCGTCCTCCTCTGCCGCCACCTCCACTTCGATTTGCATAGCCTCCACCATCACGACCGCCATCATCACGGTCGTCGCTTCCACCATATCCTCCTACCCTGCCACCATAACCCCCTCCTCCTCCTCCACTACCACCATAACCCCCTCATATTCCACTTCCTCCATAGCCTCCACCGCTGGCACCATAACTACCTTCGCCTCCACCTCCGTAACCTCCGCCGCTTGGCGGTGGAGCAGATCAGTTGCCTTCGTGATCGCCAGACATGATCTAGGGTTAACGATGAAGAGGAAAAGGATTAGAAAGAGTCTAAAGTTATTTACCTGGCTAGCTTAGTGATTGGTTTTGGCCTCTCTTTTTCCGTTCTTTCCAGCGGACTCTCTTTCTCTTCCTCACTGTGTATGCTACGGTTTTTGAATCTAATAGTATTAGTGAAGATTTCAATCAAGGGTTAGATTTATCCCAAAGTTTTAACGGTCCGGATCTTTTATTAGGCCTTGAGCGGGAAGTTAAATTTTTTCAAAAACCGTTATGTTTTGTGTATATATATATATATATATATATATATATATATATATATATATATATATATATATAAAAGTAGTTCTCTTTTAACTTTTAATAAATTAACATAATACTTAAAATAATTAATTATACTCTTGATTCTTGATATATATTGGAATGAAGCTGATCTATCTATCTAGGCAAGATCCTCTCTATAAGGAAGTTGAAAAACTCCACGAGCAGCAGCAGCTTGTCCATCTTCCATATCATCAACCTTTGTTGGCGGCTCAATGAAGGTGATGACTGAGTCTTTACGGAAAGTAAGGTAGATAACTGATATAATGTAGACTGCCATGAAGGGAAATACAACTATCCCTATCAACACATTTCCAACTTTTGGCAAACCATTGTGAATTAACCAATCGATGAATGCTGTGCTCAAGTAGTAGATGTTGATGCCAATTATTCCTAGCCCAAGTGTCCATGACAACACAATAATCTACATACATATATATATATATATATATATATATATATATATATATATATATATATATATATATATGGAGAGAATTTCTAAAGCGAATCTTAAAAAGCGAGGCAAAGGCAGGCAAAAATCTTTGGTGTCTATGATGACAGTTCACCCGTCCGCCAAAGACTACATGGCTATGGCGTGGATCGAGCCGTCGCCATAGACCTGAAAAGACGACAGTTAAATCTTTGGTTCGCTTCTTAAGGTTAAACTTTAGAGACGGAATCCAATATATATATATATATATATATATATATATATATATATATATATATATATATATATATATATATATAAACAATTAATGAAGGGTAAATTGCAAAACTGTAACAAACTAAGGTTAACAATCCTAACTTTAATTTTTGCAATGTCATAATTAAGGTTTCAAAATAGTCAGTTTGTGTTCGACTGTCTTGCCCATTTATTTGGAGGGAATGTATTTTGGCTTTCAAACTGATTATTTTTCCCTTTAACAATCCCATGAAATATATATATATATATATATATATATATATATATATATATATATATATATATATATATATATATATGATCGACTTATTTTGGCCAAAATAGGTGAGATAATTTTATAAAAGTTTAAATTAATATTGGCTATGACATTGTAAAAATCGAAACATTTGAGCCTATATATTTAGTATATTACAATTCAAAGATAACATGAGAGAATAGTTTTTCAATTTGCACGTACAATAATGTAATTTATTTTTCAATCACCATCTATCATACACAAAAAGTGTAATTTAATGAGTTAGGGTTTAGAGCATCTCCAACAGTAGTAACAAAAAAAACTCTTCATACTGAAATTTATTGACCCACGTGACAATTTAAAGAGCATTATATATAAATAGTTCTCTTTTAATAAATTAACATAATAATTAAAATATTTTGGATGAGAAGACATTATATAATTAATTATACTCTTGATTCTTGATATATATTGGAATGAAGCTGATCTATCTATAATCTATCTAGGCAATGGAATGTGAGCAAGATCCTCTCTATAAGGAAGTTGAAAAACTCCACGAGCAGCAGCAGCTTGTCCAGCTTCCATATCATCAACCTTTGTTGGCGGCTCAATGAAGGTGATGACTGAGTCTTTACGGAAAGTAAGGTAGATAACTGATATAATGTAGACTGCCATGAAGGGAAATACAACTATCCCTATCAACACATTTCCAACTTTTGGCAAACCATTGTGAATTAACCAATCGATGAATGCTGTGCTCAAGTAGTAGATGTTGATGCCAATTATTCCCAGCCCTAGTGTCCATGACACCACAATAATCTACATATATATATATATATAATCATGGTTATTATATATATATATATATATATAACAATTAATGAAGGGTAAATTGCAAAACTGTAACAAATTAACTAAGGTTAACAATCCTAACTTTAATTTTTGCAATGTCATAATTAAGGTTTCAAAATAGTCAGTTTGTTCTTGACTGTGTTGCCCATTTATTTGGAGGGAATGTATTTTAACTGATTATATATATATATATATATATATATATATATATATATATATATATATATATATATATATATATATATATGATCGACTTATTTTGGCCAAAACAGGTCAGAGGGAGATAATTTTATAAAAAGTACGTAGAAATTAATATTGGTTATGACATTGTAAAAATCAAAACATTTGAGCCTATATTTAGTATATTACAATTCAAAGATAACATGAAAGAATAGTTTTTCAATTTGCACGTACAATAATGAAAAGTTTAGTATGTTCATATGTTTGTTTCAAACTCAAAAACCCTAAAGCTTATTCACTAAAAAGATGGTTAGGGTTTATTCGTTTCAGGAGAACATTCTTGGGAAATTGTTAGGATCCATTTGTTTTAGGGAGGAAGTTTTTGGAAAATTGTTATTAGCATAAATTAATGTTTTGTGAAAAACTTCTTCTCTGAAACAAAAGGAACCTTCTTTATGGTTCACAATTAATGAAAGGAAACTGATATTTTCACACGGAGTCTCTCTTATAAGGTAAAACTCCTCACTATTTATGTGAGAGAGATTATGTGGAAAAATCAATTTTTTATGTGAAAATATCAGTTCTCTTAATAAAACTGTAATACTACAAACTCACATATACAGAGTTTTTGTGTGGACCCATCTTGGTAGCGCTGCTACTGAACTTTAGGAGAGGGATTAGAGCAAATGGAAGTTCAAAGGACAAGATCATCTGCAAAATTCTTCAAAACAAAATTAGTATTTTTATTTATTTATATATACAAACAAGTATATAAACATGATTAATATATATTTTTGAGGTATATACAATATAAATACCGATGCTATGATGATTAGCCTGCCTGCCCCTGAAGATCCACCAATAATTGAAACGATCAGACTAGGTGTGATGGCAATGCATCTAGTCAACAAGTTTCTAGCCCATGTCCTCATCTTAAGTTCCAAAAAGCCCTAATTTAGCACCATTAACAATTTTTTTGTTAGCCTCTTTTTTGTGTGACCATAGTGTATATTGTTAGGAAACTTATATTTTCACATGACTTTTTGTTATTTATACATGAAAATTGTTGTTATAGATTCTATAGCGACTGTTTTTACCGTCACTATACATATATTGAGAAACGTTTCATGTGAAAATATAAAAAAGTTATGTAAAAATATTAATTTCTTATTTTTAAGGTATAATTAGTACTGCAAATTGCTTCTATATAAAGATACATGTTTACACTATTAATTATACATTGACATGGAGTTTTGACTAATACCAAGACTCATGGATGAAAACGTCACAAGTTGATAAATTGAACGTACAGTTTTGCATGTTAGTAATTTTTATGAATTTTTATATAAATATAATAGAAAAGAATAAGACATGCATATCCTTTAGTAAACCTGCATGATATATTGTCCAGCGTAAGTGCCTGTAATGGTGGAGCTTTGCCCGGAGGCTAGTAAAGCAATAGCATAAACAGTAGAACTCGATTTGCCCAACACATTCTGCAAAAATGGAACAATGAGAACTTTTTTTTTTTTGTTAATATATATTTGTGTTTAAATATATATGAGATTAGATATGATCATATATTTAGTTGAAAATTAAATAGAGAATTAATTAATGCTTAGACCTTGAGAAGGAAAGATGCAGAATTCAAGGTTAGATCACTACATCGATCCATATCTTCTGCTGAGAGGCTTTTGGTTGAGCAAACAGTGCCGGATACAGAGATAATTGATACATTTATCAGAAATGCTACAAATAGTGCAAATCCACTCTCAATTAAAAAGTATTTACATGCATCCTGAAACAAAATCAGAATATTATATTATAGCTAATTAATTAATACACTTAATTATAATACAATTAAGAAAAGACAATGGAATGGAATATCTTGGTTTGGTTTAATTTTTTTTAGAAACGATGAGTTTTCGTTTCTCTAATGTTGTGTTTGGATTGAATGAATGGAATGAAGGACGGAATGAAATGATTTCAAAGTATTTTAAGTGTATGTTTAGTTGTTGTGTGGGTGGTGGTGGGTGTTGTCATATAATGACAAAAATATCACATGCATATATCCGTTCAATTGGAATTAATGATTTTTATTCCACATTCTTCACATGGAATAAAAAAAATAAAGAGATGGAATGAATTTGCATTCCATTAGAATGATTTATCCTTCAAAATAATCATCAAATACACTATCTTTATTTTATAGTAAAATTCTATAATATGCATGGATTTCAAAGGAAATAAATATACTGTAGCATTTTGACTTACATTTACGCCACGGGCAGAATCTGGGATCTTCCTAGAGAGTACAAGAGCCGAGTGGAGGAAGAGATTATGCCTGATGACAAAGTAATTAATAGTTTGGTAAACGAAAAAGGTCAGGCCTTAAAACGGTGGGATTTTTAAAAAAACAATAATAATAATATAAAAATAGAAGTTGGATCTGATTACCAAAAGTTAACTTTTATAGTCGGGTTAATTCGATTGACCAATACATTCTAATCTGAGAGAGAGATCATTCCCCGCCCGCTGGCGTGTAAATCATCAGATTGATCAATTGATCAAAGTTAATTTCATGCATATTAACCATTCCCTACAAACAGAATCCCACAAGAGTGTTAACGGATCCTGATTCCAAACAGTTCAAAAAGACAAATCTCCACAATAAATAAGTTACATTATTTACAATCGCAACTCTCGGCTATAAAACTGTGATTCTCTTGTATAGACTGCCGATTTTAAATTGTCGAAATTCAAGTGGTGTTTAAATGGCGATAAGAGGAGAATAAATCGTACGGCATGACTAGGGCACCTAGCAAGGCGATGGCATCCCCTGTGGCACCGTGGCCTTTGAGTTTGGGGATAAACATTCCCTTGAGTACATCTTCTGCAGGAGGCTGTACATAACTCAGTTCTCCAAAAAAGCATGCAGCCATCACAAATACCAATATTGTGATCAACAACTCCAGCTTTCTCACCTAAATAAACACACAGTTGGAAAAAGAAGAGAAATATTAAGGGAAAAAAATGAGAAAGTTTCAATATATGATCAAATGTCTGTAAATTTAAGTTAGTATGTAAGTTATGAATATACTTGACTTAGCAATCTTTAGTTAAAACATCTAGTATTTTATTTATTTATTTATTTTAATTTTCTCTTCAATGTTTTCTTCCTTATTGATATATCATTAATTTCTTTACAAATTTAAAATTGAGCTCCATAAAATTTTTGTTACAATTGCAGGATAATTATCTCATGCAGGAACCTTATCTTTTCCTTAGTGTGTTGTAGTTTTTTGAAACCATGTGCTTCACTATTGCTGTGTATATATATATATATATATATATATATATATATATATATATATATATATATATATATTTATAATTATGAGTTAGACAACTTTCAATTGAATCTAGTTAAGGTAATTGTTAAGTTACGAATCCACCATTTTATTCATGACCGTTTTGATATTTTATCATTTTATCTATCAAAACTACGTGCGTCTTATATATAACTAATTAGCAGAGACAAAAATAACACTGGCGAGAAACGACAACAATTACATAAGCATCTAGCTAAACATATGAATAATTAAAAATATTAACAAAAAGAATCAAAGACTAATTACACATGCATGTATTTTAAAAGAACTCAAATGGAATATAAATAATTAGTTGGTAGAAATTATTCTCAAGAACTGTCAAAATACTTGTCCTGACTTACTTTTATTCAATTGTTCTTATCTACGTGCTCTTATCTCCTTGTAGTATTAATACCTATTATATATATTATACTATACTATAAAATACCCATCAATATTGGAGTTGTTATAGTCAAGTTATCAAACATTAAACTAAGTAAATTTACATGTCTATGTATACTATGACGAATTAGCACATATAGAAAATTATGAGAAAAAGAATCCAAATTATACCTCTTAAAGATGCGTTGAAAACTATAAAAAAGAGTTAAATTAAAAATAAAAAAAATAATCAAACTTTTGGATGAAAATTTCTTGATCTATTTTTGAGAGGACTGATGAAATGTAAAATTGTATCTTGAATTTTTATTTTTTTTGCTAATTTGGGAGTTTAATAAACAAGATGTCTAGAATACCACTTGAGCTTGGTTATCTTGAATTTATTGCTTTGCGGAGATATATATAGTACCATATTCTACGATATAGAAGTTACATCGTCGTTATAGGATTAATAGTGACATTTTGGACTAGTTTTGCACGGATAATTTTATATTATAATACATTCTTTCCTTTCCATTATGCAGGTCACTTAAGACATAATCTCACATATTAAGAAATCTCATTAATAATAATGCTAAGTAATTAATTTAGCTATATTTAATTTTTACCCCCTTGTACTTTCCTCTCTCTCTCATCTACTCTTGATCTGATCGATCTTGCGAACCCAAAGACAAACATCACATACAGACATAAACGTCTTATATAACGAATTAATCAAACTCAAAGGCAAATGAAAACATATCATATGCAGACATAAACACCGATGATATATAGTTTTTTATTCTAGTCCTTTGAGAGACTGAATTAAAAATAGCCTTACCCCATATCTTTGCAAGCTAAGCAACAAGAGAGTGCTTAAACCAGTCAAGAGAACTCCAATCCAGACTGGGATGTCAAATAGTATATTCAATGCAAAGGCTGTCCCAATAACTATCAAATGGAGAAAAACAAGTGAATATTATGTGAGATACACAAGACAAGAATATATATATATATATATATATATATATATATATATATATATATATACATATATATATATATAGTCGTGGATCAAAACGTTATTCTCCTTAAATAGCATTCCGCTTAAAATAGATTCTTTTATTAAAAAGCTACGCTGCTTTGGAGGGACGCGGTGACATTTTTTAAATACGCAGCGGTGGCATTGTATTTACAAAAATGCCACCGCCCCTCCTCAAAACGAATTTAATTTTAATAAAAGAATGATATTTAAGCGAATGCTATTTAAAGAATCTTTCTCATCCTTACCGTGTATATATATATACATGCCTTCAGGTATATCTGCAGCTATAACTGCAATCTCAGCAAGCAACCATAGGCAGTATTTCACATATATTGGATACTCGGCCCTGCATAACTCCGATAGATGTTTTCCTGTAAATCAAAAATGGTTTAACTAATTAAGTAATTAAAGGTTATTGGTTGTAAATAATTGATTGTATTATTTAGGATCATTACTAATATATCACGTATGTATGGTGATAATATCTCTTCACAGCTGTTGTTGCTATATATGCATAAGAATAAAATTAAGTAACATATCAGTGAATACTCCCACCCGTCTCACAATAGAAGTCGCATTTATGATTAATTCTTTTATTCACAAATATTTAAAAGAGTACTATTTTAAAACCGATAATTATTAATTATTTTACTATTATTAGAGTACTATTATTATTTTACTATTTTTAGGGGTTGAACAAAAATAAATCCTACTCTTTTTGTAGGCAAAAAGACGAAGAGAGAATTAATACAAGTGTTTGAGACCTACCGGTTATTACACCAAGATTTGCCGCAAGTGATTGTATTATGAGAGCAAAGATTAGGCCGATAAGGATAATCCAGAGTAACTGAATTAAAAAAATAAAAATCAAAAAATATTTTGATATTTTCCATGTTGTATAATTACTTTAAAAAAAATAAACAAATATTAAATCATATTCATTTGTTACCTCATATCTGTGGTTTGCTCCGGCTTGCAAATCAGTTTCCACTATTATACATGGTATTTAGTGATAGAGTTGCGGTTAGTGATCATGTAAAGAAATAAACTTGGAAAATGATTGATAAAAATAAAAAAAAGATAAAAGTTTTAATAAAAAAATGAAAAAGAGAGAGACTTACAGTTGCCAGGATCAAGGTAAGCCAATGAAACTAGAAAACCAGGACCAACATATGCCAGAAACTTTCTCCATCCAGGTTTCTATAATCATCAACAAATTAAAATTAGTTTAAAACGATATATATATATATATATATATATATATATATATATATATACATTTACACCGACATATCGGCATGAAATATAATCTAAGAGAAAGAAGCAAGAAATGTATGAGAAAGAAACCTGGTTGTAATCGTTGTGGTTAGAATCTTTGTTGTTGTTGTTCACTTCAGTACTTACTGGTTCCTCTTGCTGCAGGCTCCCCATCTCTCTTTCTCTTCTCTGGATTTATCACCTATCTTTGCTTATAGTGCCAGTCAAGACTGGTCTAAATTTTTTTAGGGGGCTCATGGCCAAATCTAAAATTGGGAGCTTTTTTTTAACCATTTAATATTAAATTAAATTAATATCTATGATTGTACTTGTAGCTATTGATTTGCTTGGAATTTTTTTTTGCACTTTTTTAATGGACTTGGAGCCTTCTCAATTTTAGGGCCTCAAGTGTAAGACCTCAACTTTTATAAATAAAGATGAATTTTCTATAAATATCATTTTGGAATATTATGGAGTAAATTTGATATAATGTTATAGTTGTGGGTAATATTTATAAATTTTGCAAAAGTACGCAAGTTGTTATATAATATTCGATTGGTTTGGGAATATTAGTTTTTAAAGGGAATATTAAATAAATGGCACAATCATTGGTGGATCCTACAACGAAATTATTATCGGATTGAGAAAATGACAAAAATACTTTATATGAAAATAACGATTTAATTTTTTTTTATTAAGCTTGTTGAAACACCCGGTGTTAAAAAATACGATGTCTGCCAGCGTGGTTGCGTAGTAGCACGGGTATTGATTATTGATGCTTTACGTGAGAAGTCACCAGTTTTGTTCAATTATTGCTACGATAATTCTTTGATAAGTATCTCACGTTATTTGATTCAATTATTGTCAATATATTATATATTATTAAATCAATAATTGAGACGACAAAGTTATTAATATTATTATTTGCAATATTAACGATGTCAGAAGTTACATCGAGGAGAGGTTTGGTCACCTAATCAATTGCGCCCAATAGAGAGAAATCCTTATTGAAAGCCCCTCTTTCTTGGAAACGACACGGTCGATTAATATTGTGAATTATAATAATGGTGATAAATTTTGTTTTATTAGTATTATTAATGTAATAAAATGGAAAAACTTTTTTATATAAAATGTAATACTTTTATAAAGTTATTCGTTTTATTAGACTATAAATAGAATATATAATATTCTATTATGCATAGTATTTTGCATAGTAAAATATTTTTATATAAAATGAGAATACTTTTATAAAGTTATTTGTTTTATTAGACAATAATTAGAATATATTATATTTTATTATGCATAGTGTTGCATAGTGCCTGCATAGTATTTTGTATAGTAAAATCTATTTATATAAAACATAATATTTTTATAAAGTTATTCGTTTTATTAGATTATAAATAGAATATATTATATTTTATTTAAAAGATTTTGTTTTAAATCTGGACAGTCCGTTTAAAGTAAATCGATCTGGACCGTTCATGAATTAGTTACTATGCAGTCCATTCTTCTATAAATAGAAGCTCATTCGTTCATTATTTCTTACGAATTCACTAAAACTCTAGAGAGAAATTATAGAGAGAAAGAAGAAAAGTGTTCTGCTACTTCACTACTTCTATATCCAGTACTATTCTTTCTAAGGTAAGGGGTATTATTTCTTTCATATTCATGAAGAGAAAGTATGTTATTCCATTCTTATTATTCTGTTGGAATAACCTGTTTATGCGAAGTATCGCATACATGGTGAAATTCTTCTAATATTCCGTTATTTATTATTCTGTGGAATATCCTCATGCAGACGCTTTTACTGTGGGACTGGTTCCATTATTTATTATTCATTGGGAATAACTCATGCATGCGCGATTACATCGCATGCACGGTGAATTCTTCCGTTATTCCATTATTTATTATTCATTGGAATATCCTGTCTGCAAGGCGTTTGCTGCATGACTTGGTTCCATTCTCAGATATTATTATTGGAATAACTCGTCATGTGGATTACCACATGCGTGGTGAATGATCCTTCGTATTCATTCCTTATTAAATTGTGGAAATGAGATGTCTACGTGGATTACCGCATGACGGTCGAAAATCCATTTGCAGTTTCATATATTCTATTATACTTAGTTGGTTAAAGCTTTGGCTTCTATACTCCATGAAATTAGTGGAATATCCTTGATATTTGCGCTTCATCCAAAGATCTTTCATGAAAATATTCTTCGAGCATTCTTGAATTTTTACTCCACAAAGCGATTCATGTTGACAATTTGGACGTTATTGGTTCCTGGATAAATTAATTCTTGAACTTGTTTTATTGAATTCTTGTATCATTGTCATCATCCTCATGTTTATATTATATTGAAAGTCATCTGTGGCCTATAGTGCATAGATGGACTTGGTATGATTATGACCAGGGATTATTCGATGTAATCATGACCGTAATGTTACAAATGATGTGGAAAAAATCCTCATTGGCCCGTAGTGCATTGATGGACAGTTGTTGGCATGATCATGACCATTAATGAATACACGAATATCCTTGGCCCGTAGTGCATGGATAATTTGTGGTCGTGATACTAAAGAATATCCTTGGCCGTAGTACAGGGGTGATTCAATGATGTGGATTATTTATTAAGTTGAGTCTCAGCGATAAAAGTGATGAAAAACCTATTAAATCATAAAAGATAGTAGATTTTATTTTCTACTTGACTCTTTTAATAGATTGCTTGTTCCGCTGCAGTTAAACTTGATGTTTGTTATATTGTATCAGTTTAACACTATTGAAGACTAAGGATAATTTATTCTGCTTTAACTTAGTCATAATATTTCTTACTGGGCTAGTTGAGCTCACCCTTTTTCACTTTATTCTCTTGAAATGAGAACGTGGCGAGGGACTAGTCGGGAACCGGAGTGACGGTCCGAAGGATAGCATTAGTAGTCCTCACTATTCTCGTGAAATAGTGTGTTAATAAATGTATTGAGGACTTATTTTGAGTTTTAATGTTTGTCTGAAGACAATGTTTGTATTAAAACTCACAACTTTCATGTTGTATATTTAAGATTGTATTTGAATTTTGTACCATGTATTTGGCGACTCAAGATGGGTGATGTATACCTATTTTGGGGGCGTCACATTAAGTCATTACTTAAATGAAACTATTGGATCGACCCCGATTACCACTTCCTGATCATTATATATACATTTAAAGTGTGGGTATATATATATATATATATATATATATATATATATATATATATATATATATCTTTGGGATGTAATTATTTTGGGTTAGCCAAGGTGTAGTCCAAATTATTTAATAGAGTTCGATAATACGTTCAGCCTTCATACAAACGTTTGTTCAGCCTATGTGTGAACATTTATTTTAATGGAGGTTAGTGATACGTTCAGCCTTCGTTCGAACGTTCGTTCAGCTTTCGTGCGAGCGTTTGTTTAGCCTATGTGCGAACATTTATTTAATTTAATGGAGTTCGGTGATACGTTTAGCCTTCGTGCGAACGCTCGTTCAACCATCGTGCGAAGTTCGTTCAGCCTTCGTGCTGACGTTTGTTCAGCCTATGGGCGAATATTTATTTTAATGGTGTTCTGTGATACGTTCAGCCTTCGTGATTACGTTTGTTCAACCTATGTGCGAACATTTATTTTAATGGAGTTCAGTGATATGTTCAGTCTTCGTGCAAACGTCATTCAGCCTTCGTGCGAAGTTCGTTCAGCCTTTGTGCGAACGTTTGTTTAGCCTATGGGCAAACATTTAATTTAATGGTGTTCAGTGATACGTTCAGCCTTCATGATTACGTTTGTTCAGTCTATATGTGAACATTTATTTTAATGGAGTTCAGTGATACATTCAGCCTTCGTGCGAACGTTCATTCAGCTTTTGTGCGAGCATTTGTTCAGCCTATGTGCGAACATTTATTTTAATGGAGTTCGGTGATACATTCAGTCTTCGTGCGAACGTTCGTTCAACCTTCGTGCGAAGTTCGTTCAGCCTTCGTGCGAACGTTTGTTTAGCCTATGGGCGAACATTTATTTTAATGGTGTTCAGTGATACGTTCATCCTTCGTAATTACGTTTGTTCAGCCTTTGTGCGAACATTTATTTTAATGGAGTTCAATGATACGTTCAGCCTTCGTGCGAACGTTCGTTCAGCTTTCGTACGAGCATTTGTTCAACCTATATGCGAACATTTATTTTAATGGAGTTCGGTGATACGTTTAGTCTTCGTGCGAACGTTCGTTTAGCCTTCGTGCGAATTTCGTTTAGCCTTCGTGCGAAGTTCGTTCAGCCTTCGTGCGAACGTTTGTTCAGCCTATGGGCGAACATTTATTTTAATGGTGTTCGGTGATACGTTCAGCCTTCGTGATTACGTTTGTTCAGCCTATGTGCGAACATTTATTTTAATGGAGTTCAGTGATACGTTCAGCTTTCGTGCGAACGTTTGTTGAGCCTATGTGCAAACATTTATTTTAATGGAGTTCGGTGATACGTTCAGCCTTCGTGCGAACGTTCGTTCAGCATTCGTGTGAACGTTTGTTCAGCCTATGGGCAATTATTTATTTTAAGGGTGTTTGAGCATACAATGATTTCAAAAGGAAAAATGAAAAATAAAAAAGGGCTCAAGGTCTAGAAAGAGAAAGGACTCTGTCGTTTACTTGTTTATATAATTTAAGACACTTGTGACTAATTGAGGACAAAATAATTTTTTTTCTTTTTTATGATTTAATTGCCAAATTGTCTTTCTCCATCAATAATTCTTGGATATTGAGCATCAACTTATATATATGATTAACCTTTTTTTGAGAAATAAACTAGGTGAAACATGAATTGTCATCATTTATAGGAATTATTTAGGCTAAGGGTATGAATTGTCTAAATGCAAGTTTTTGGTTCAACTTACCTATATACTCCCCTCCCCCTCCCCCTCCCTCCTCCCTCCTCCCTCCCTCCCCTCCCTCTTCCTCTAAGATGGTACTCAATTGAAAATATTAGTCATTTTAGAGAAATATTTTTGTCACTTAATATATATGGTTGAGAATTTTAAGTAACCATTAATTACTTAATTTTCAATATTACCCCAAATATTAAATATAACTTTGGTTCTCTCACTATCTTTTGCCTAATAAATAACTCTCTTTTTCCGATACAAGAACAATATAGATAATTGATATTATATTTAATGTTATATAATTATTTTTTAATACTTGTGCACAACTCTAAAATGACTTATGGCCTCGGGAAGACTTATGACTTGAGATTAAAGAAGTGCAACATGTATACCACCACCTTGGACATATGGCCTCGGGAAAACTAAAGAGAAAAAGAAAGAGGTTTGGGGTTTTAGTCACATGGATGGACAGGGACTATGAATGGACTTCAATCCCACTTCGACGTTTGTTCATTATTTCGGCTTTGGTGCCTACCATTGCGAGCTGTAGAATAAAATTTGATCGAAACTTCATAAAACTCAGTCAAGGCTTCACCGAAATTAATGGCTTTGGAAGGGGACTAGTCGTATCACTTCGGCACAACAATAAAGTTAGCAGGATAAAGTGTTTTTGGGCAAGATAAAAGATTGGTATTTGATTAAGACCTTTTTATTTATTCGGGCTGAGTTGGTTGGGGGGCAGGATACACAAGCCTGGTATAAACTTTAATGGTCTGAGATGTTCGCCTATGATACTTCAGATAATTGTAGTTTGCTTCGGACTATATCACATCGTCTTCATTATGTCTTCGGCTATCTACATTCGATAATTATAAGGAGGGATGGTGTTATAAGGTCGGATACGTTCAGCCTTTGTGCAAACTTTGGTGTTTTTAGAGGTTCGGTGGTGTGTGTTCAGCCTTTGGACGAACAATTATTTTATGTTCGGTGGTACGTTCAGCCTTCGTGCGAACATTTGTTCAGCCAATGCGCGAAAATTTATTTTAATGGAGTTCAGTGATACGTTCAGCCTTCGTGCGAACGTTTGTTCAGCCTATGTGCGAACATTTATTTTAATGGAGTTCAGTGACACGTTCAGCCTTCGTGCGAACGTTCGTTCAGCTTTTATGCGAACGTTTGTTTAGCCTATGTGCGAACATTTATTTTAATAGAGTTCGGTGATATGTTAAGTCTTTGTGCGAACGTTCGTTCAGCCTTCGTGCGAAGTTCGTTCAGCCTTCGTGTGAACGTTTGGTCAGTCTATGGGTGAACATTTATTATAATGGTATTCAGTGATACGTTCAGCCTACGTCATTATATTTTTTCAGCCTATGTGCGAACATATATTTTAATGGAGTTCGGTGATACGTTCAGCTTTCGTGCGAACGTTTGTTCAGCCTATGTGCAAACATTTATTTTAATGGAGTTTGGTGATACGTTCAGCATTTGTGTGAACGTTTGTTCAGCCTATAGGCGAATATTTATTTTAATAGTGTTTGAAAATAAAATAATTTCAAAAGGAAAAATGAAAAATACAAAAGGGCTTAAGGTCTAGTAAGAAAAGGACTCTGTCGTTTACCCATTTATATAATTTAAGACACTTGTGACTGATTGAGGACAAAATAGTTTTTTTTTCCTTTTTTATGATTTAATTGCCAAATTGTCTTTCTCTATCAATAATTCTTGGATATTGAGCATCAGCTTATATATTTGATTAACTTTTTTTGAGAAAGAAACTAGGTGAAACATGAATTGTCATCATTTATAGGAATTGTTTACGCCAAGGGTATGAATTGTCTAAATTCAAGTTTTTGGTTCAATTTACCTACATACTCACCCCCTCCCTCCCCCCTCCCCCTCCCCCCTCCCCCTCCCCTCACGCTCCTCCTCCTCCTCCTAAAATGATACTTAATTAAAAATATTAGTCATTTTAGAGATATATGTTTGTCTTTTAATATATGTGGTTGAGAATTTTAAGTAACTATTAATTACTTAGTTTTTAATATTACCCCAAATATTAAATATAATTTTGGTTCTCTCACTATCTTTTGCCTAATAAATAACTCTCTTTTTCAAATACAAGAACAATATAGATAATTGATATTATATTTAATGTTATACAATTATTTTCTTAATACTTGTGCACAACTCTAAAACAAATTATGGCCTCGGGAAGACTTATGACTTGGAGATTAAAGAAGTACAACATGTATACCACCATGCACCTTGGATATATGTCCTCGGGAAAACTAAAGAGAAAAAGAAATTGGTTTGGGGTTTTAGTCACATGGATGGACAGGGACTACGAATGGGCTTCAATCCTACTTCGACGTTTGTTTATTATTTCGGCTTTGACGCCTACCATTGCGAGCTATAGAATAAACTTTGATCGAGACTTCATAAAACTCGATCAAGGCTTCACCGAAATTAATGGCTTTAGAAGTAAAGTTGGTGGACTAGTCGTATCTCTTCGGCACAACAATAAAGTTAACAAGAGAAAGTGTTTTTGGGAAAGATAGAAGATTGGTATTTGATTAAAACCTTTTTATTTATTTGAAATGAGTTGAGTTGGGGGGCAAGATACACAAGCCTTGTATAAACTTCAACGGTCTGAGATGTTCGCCTATGATATTTTGGATAATTATAGTTTGCTTCGGACTATATCACATCGTCTTCATTATGTCTTCGCCTATCTATATTCGATAATTATAAGGACGGATGGTGTTATAAGGTCTAATACGTTCAGCCTTTGTGCGAACTTTGGTGTTTTTGGAGGTTCAGTGGTGTGTGTTCAGCCTTAGGGCGAACAATTATTTTATGTTCGGTGGTACGTTCAGCCTTCATGCAAACATTTGTTCAGCATATGTGCGAACATTTATTTTAATGGAGTTCGGTGATACGTCCAGCCTTCGTGCGAACGTTTGTTCAGCCTATGTGCGAATATTTATTTTAATGGAGTTCAGTGACATGTTCGACCTTCGTGCGAACGTTCATTCAGCTTTTGTGCGAGCGTTTATTCAATCTATGTGCGAACATTTATTTTAATGGAGTTCAGTGATACGTTCAGTCTTCGTGCGAACGTTCGTTCAGCCTTCGTGCGAACATTTGTTCAGCCTATGGGCAAACATTTATTTTAATGGTGTTCGGTGATACGTTCAGCCTTCGTGATTATGTTTGTTCAGCCTATGTGCGAACATTTATTTTAATGGAGTTCAGTGATACGTGCAGCTTTCGTGCGAACGTTTGCTCAACCTATGTTTAAACATTTATTTTAATGGAGTTCGGTGATACGTTCAACCTTCGTGTGAACGTTCGTTCATCATTTGTGCGAACATTTGTTCAGCCTATGGGCGAATATTTAGTTTAATGGTGTTTGAGAATACAATGATTTCAAAAGGAAAAATGAAAAATACAAAAGGGCTCAAGGTCTAGTAAGAGAAAGGACTCTGTCGTTTATGTGACGCCCCCAAAATAGGTCCATTCCATCCAACCCATTCTGAGTCGCCAAATACATGGTACAGAATAACTACAACTTTATTAATACATTTGTCGTGCAAAATACGACAACATATAAACTGTGAGTTTAAATACAATTATTGTCTTCTAGACAATATACATACCCAAATAAATCCTCATCACAATTATTTATATATTATTTTACAAAAATGGTGAGGACTACTAAACAACTCTCCCTAGAACTTTCATTCCATACCCCAGACTGTACTTTTATATATTCTCGCCTCTCCGAGAAGAAAAATGGAACAAAAAGAAAAGGGTGAGCTCGACTAGCCCAAGAAAGAATATTATGACTAAGATAATATACAACAAATTATCGTTAGTCTTCAACAGGAAAAATATAATAGAATACAATAGACAACAAGTTTTAAATCAATATTCGCAATGAAAATATTAATTCATAGAAGAGTTACGTAGAGAATGCAAACTACTATCTTCTATGTATGAATTTTAAAGTTCATCGCCTATTTTATCCTGTAACATCAATCAATATATATCCGGGATCAAATATTCATCCTTACTACGTGCCAAGGACATTCACCAAATTAATTCATGTTCATCTAAACACTGCTCATCTTTGTACTACTACCAAAGATATTCATCAAAATCATTCATCTTTGCACTACGCCAAAGATATTCATCAAAAATCATTCATCTTTGCACTACAGCCAAAGATATTCATCATAAATCATTCATCTTTGCACTACAGCAAAAAGATATTCAATAATATCATTATTTAAGACCGAGGATGATGAAAATATTTTTAAAAAAAAACGAATCCAATTGAAACAAAATGACAAGGATTAAGGATTAAGGATTCGTGCTTTTGTTTTATCCACGCCAAAAATACCTCAAAAATAATCATAGTGGTGTAAAATTCAAGAATGATCAAAACATGAATACAATCAAAGCTAGTATCCACAATAGATATTTTGGACAAAAAGAAGAAATTTCATTTTTCTAATGAATAAAGCATGATTCGTGAATAATAGTCAGATATCGTGAATAAAGGCCAGATACGTGAATAGTAACTCCGACACCAAAAGATAGAAATTTCACAAAAAAACATCTTCACGCTTCGTGAATAGTACTTTAATAAGAATCGTGAATAATAAATCATGAATAGTAACTCGTGAATAAGAACTCATGAATAAGAAACTCATGAATAAGTAACCCCGACATGAAAAAGTTCCAAATTTGATAAAAAGTTCCAACCAATATTTCAAAAGATAATGATATTGAAGAAATAATATCATTTGAGAAGAAAATAACATCCCTTACCTCGAAAAAGACAAAGATTTCTAGTTGAAATACTGGATATAAAGGCTATGACTTGAACTTGCAATCAGATAGCAATACTCAAAGTATACTCAAAATACTCACAAGAATACGCTCGATAATATAGAGAGAAAAACTTCGCTTCGTGTGATTTTCAATTCTAACCCAAGCACCTATTTATAGAAATCGCTTAGAACACCAAAAGCGTAAAATTTAATATAATATTATTATTTATAAAAAACAATTCCTACGCACACCTTGAATCTGAATTTCAGCAACTTGTCATGTGTTAAATGAGGGAACCAAATGAAAAAACGTTTTGTAAATAAAATATTTTAAACTTCCAAAAATCAATTATTTTGAGACTTTGAACTTCAATAATTCACAATAAATAGCCCTTTTGCCAGAAAATTCAAATCTCGCGAGTTTTTATAGGAAATTCAATTCTCTACAACTTTACGGAAGAAAGTTTTTCCAAATTCCAAACAAAATTGACCAAATCCACAAATGGGCGATTTTACGTTTATAATCAAATTTCACCAATAAATGGGGTCCAATTTAGACATGTTTAATATGTTTTAAACATTTTTGGTAACAAAAATACTCTCCTCCACATATACTCATATATCCCACATTCATCGTAAAAATATCATCGTTAATATATTATTAAAATAATATATTTAAATGAATTATTTTATCGTAAAAAGATAAAATATTAATTTTCAACAATTGTCGCATTATAAAAATTTTCTCCGTCTATATCCACATAAAATCAATATTTTCCTCATCATATGAATCAATAATTAATTATTCACAAATAATATTACGTAATCACAATATTGACAACCAGCAGCTTCCTGTGAAAGAGGGGGCTTTCCAATAAGAATTCTCTCTTCATCAAGCGCCAAGCAATTAGGTGACCAAACCTCTCCTTACACGTAACTTTCTAGACATTGCCAATAATGTTATCTAATAATATTATTCGGATAATATGAATTATTGGTTCGATAATGAAAAATAATACCGTGTAATGACAATTATTGAAACAACAACAATATAAAATATCAACGCAAAGAAATTATTGAATCAATAAAATAAAATATCGAATAAGAATTACCGTAACCATTATTGAGTAGTGCCTTCTTACGTAAGAATCAATAATTGGTGCAATACTGCAAGCTATCGCGGCAATAACGCGACATCGTGTTTTTAACCATCGGGTATTCCAACAAAGGTAAATCTGTGAATAATTACGCCGTTATTTTTAAACAACTTATATTTGTCGCTTTTTCCTCCAATCGCTTTTAGTTATGGGGCCCACACATGGTCATACTGGCCGCATTTAATATTCCCTATACAAAGCATTTAACCTGAATATTCTCCGACAATAATGAATATTATATCACCACTGCTTATTTAAAATATTTTATGATTTTACCCATAACTAACCACATTAATCAAATCCACCCTTACTATTTCAAAATAATAAATAAAGGAAATTCCTTTTTATTTAAAAAACTTTCGGGTCTTACAACCTCCCTCCTTATGAAATTTCGTCCTCGAAATTGACGTGCGTCGTACTGTTTCAAAAGATGAAAATACCGCTTTCATTTTCGCTTTCCAACTCCCGTGTTATTTCCTCAATAGCATGGTTTTTCCACAAAACTTTAACTTGTGGTATAACCTCTGTACATAGGACATGTTCTTTCCTATCCAAGATCTTGACAGTACCTCCTCGTCGTTAAGTCTTCTACTATCTTGTCCTGGGTTCTAACTCAATGACGTGGTTCGGTCGTCCCACATATTTACATAACATCGATACGTGAAAAACATTACGAACACGCCATCATACTTGGCGGTAAAAAACGAGTCTATAGGCCATAGTTCCTATTCGATCGAGAATTTCAAATGGATTAATAAATCGAAGGTTTGAGTTTTCCTCACCTCACCGATTCTCGCTTTTGAAATAACAACTTCTTGCACCTCCTTCTTCAAATTCATCACCTCCCGGTGTGGCTTGAATAAATTTTTAACTTTATCGATTAAAGTCGATTATACTCAGATATCATCACGTGGGTACCTAGAGTTTTCATCTCCATCTCTATTATTTGCAAGTTATACTTAAATTAGTTTTTGACAATATCGTACTCAGTATTTGTATAACGATCTTCTACTCAACACGCCGCCTACCACGCTCGCTTTTTTCCGAGATGGCATGGGTCGAACATGTCTTTGAAATGAGTCTCCTCTTGAGTTCTTCGAAGCTCTTCCCACATTCTTTGCTCCATTCGAATTTTGTATCTCTACGAGTCAGCTGCGTTAATGGAATAGCGATTCGAGAATATCCTTCAACGAATCTCCGATAATAACCAACTAAGCCTCAGAAAGCTACATATTTCGATTACCGAAGCTTAGGTTGTTCTCAATCGTGACTCATATCCCAACCTTGGATAAGACATTACAATGACACCTATCGCTTTACTATCGCACGAATATGGTGTCCCCTACGAGAGTTCGGGCTTCGGTGCATTCCACAAAGGAAGTCACCAGATAGAGGCTCTCGTATCAACTTCTACAGTTGGGTTTTAACTCCTCAAGTTCAATAGAGCCATTCGATATGAAATTTTAGAAATGGGTTTTGTATCGGATTTAAAGTCGATACAAATTTAATATCACGCCTCGAGAGTAGGCGAGAAATTCTTCAGAACTACGCCGAAAAAAATCAATAACAACAGAATATTATTCAAATCGACGTGTCTTTATTCAAATCCATAACATGGACTAAGAAAGCTTGACATTCGCTTTTCAATAAACAAATGGCTTTATAATTTAATATGAAAGAGTTTGACTTCAATGGTTTGGTTGCTTGAATTGAATAACAAAGTTGCTTAAGAATATGAAAACTAACAACCCACGAAAGCAATCAATTTTGGCATGATGAGTAGTTAACCTTAAAATCACATCAAAAGCAAGCATCTTTAAAGAGATAAGGTCAATGAGGTAAGATAAGTGGTGCCAACTGAATCAAACAAGATTTCTAAACAAATCGATGTAATGAAAATTTCTCCTAATCAGAGTCTCCACAGATAGGTCAAAAGTCTAATTTCTCTCAGAGTCAAATTCAAACGTTGAGCGCAAAGCAAGAGAGATAAAAGAATGGGTAGAACCAAAGATTCAAAAAGGTATAAACTTCGCAAGAATTTATAATTAACTAACCCGCTTAACTTCGTTAAGGGTTACTCGCTTTTTGAGAAGTCACGAAAAACGCTTCTTCCAAAGAATCGTTGACTTTGACTTTTCTCATCCGCCTCTGGTGCCAACGTCCCAAGTGGACTTAATTTCGTTATAGGACAAAATCGAGCTATGTGACCGTCTTTTCCACAACTAAAACATACCTTGAAGGCTTTGAACAGTTTGACCTTATATGTCCCTCCTCTCCGCATCTCAGAGCATATAATGGCGATTGTTCTCTTCCCTAGAATTTGTTCATTGGGTCGATGATCTTCTGTACGCGTCTTCCGTCATCGTTAAATCTTCTCTTTTTAGATTGGACATCTCTTTCCATAATATCAACGCTACGTCATGCGGCTTTTACCCATGCATCACTCATTCTCACTCGTTCGCTTATTTCTTCTTTCACTTTCGATTCCACTTTTTATCATCTTATACTCGCCAAAGAGTGCTTCATTCAAGCATCACATATCGGGTAACACAAGCTTGAATCGTTGCATCCTTTTGCTCCACGATTCGCCGCAATTCTTCACTGCTCTTTCAACTCATAAATACGATTTTGCAATTCTACATTTTGATCATAAAATACCTCTAATAAACTCTCCTCGTGTACCTCTTCTTCCTCTTCTTCCTTACTCTCAAATTGTTACCTCTCATGCGACTATCTCGGGTGCAACTATCAATTCTTCACTTTTCACATGGATATCTATAATTCCTTCTTCTCCTGACATCACATTATCCTGGTTGGCGATTAGAGGTGTCTCCACGATCTCATTCACTCCATTGTTAACGTTCTCAGCAGCCATTCTTAAAAACTATCATAAAACAAGGGTTAATTAAACAAATTAACAAATCACATAATACCCCTATATTATGACCAACCAAAAAATAAGCTTAGTAGGACACACTAAATAAGGATTTACTGCCTCTCCCTCCTAGTTCTATTCCCCATTCTCCGCCAGATATCATATCCCTAAGCTCGATACCAACCGCGACGCCCCAAAATAGGTCCATTCCATCTAACCCATTCTCGAGTCGCCAAATACATGGTGCGAATAACTACAACTTTATTAATACATTTGTCGTGCAAAATACGACAACATATAAACTGTGAGTTTAAATACAATTATTGTCTTCTAGACTATATATACATACCCAAATAAATCATCATCACAATTATTTATACATTATTTTAAAAAATGGTGAGGACTACTAAACAACTCTCCTAGAACTTTCATTCCATACCCCAGACTGCATACTCATATATTCTCGCCTCCTGAGAAGAAAAATGGAACAAAAAGGAAAAGGGTGAGCTCGACTAGCCCAGTAAAGAATATTATGACTAAGATAATATACAACAAATTATCGTTAGTCTTCAACAGGGAAAAATATAATAGAATACAATAGACAACAAGTTTTAAATCAATATTCGCAGCGGAAAATATTAATTCATAGAAGAGTTACGTAGAGAATGCAAACTACTATCTTCTATGTATGAATTTTAAAGTTCATCGTCTATTTTTATCCCTGTAACATCAATCAATATATATCTGGGATCAAATATTCATCCTTGCACTTCTACCGAGCGAGGACATTCACCACTTAGTCATGTTCATCTAAACACTGCTCATCTTTGCACTACTACCAAAGATATTCATCGAAATCATTCATCTTTGACTACTGGGCCAAAGATATTCATCAAAAATCATTCATCTTTGCACTACTGGGCCAAAGATATTCATCATAAATCATTCATCTTTGCACTACGGGCCCAAAGATATTCAATAATATCATTATTTAAGACCGAGGATGATGAAAATATTTTTAAAGAAACAAATCCAAAGAAACAAAATGACAAGGATTAAGGATTAAGGATTCGTACTTTGTTTTATCCACGCCCAAAAATACCTCAAAAATAATCATAGTGGTGTAAAATTCAAGAATGATCAAAACATGAATACAATCAAAGCTAGTATCCACAATAGATATTTTGGACAAAAAGAAGAAATTTCATTTTTCGATGAATAGTGCAGTATTCGTGAATAAAGGTCAGAGTATCGTGAATAGTCTTAGTATCGTGAATAGTAACTCAGACACCAAAAGATAGAAATTTCACAAAAAAAAAACATCTTCACGCTTAAGTGAATAAGTATTTCGTGAATAAGAACTCGTGAATAAGAACTTCGTGAATAGTAACTCATGAATAATAACTCATGAATAGTAACTCATGAATAAGAACCCCGACATGAAAAAGTTCCAAATTTGATAAAAAGTTCCAACCAATATTTCAAATAATGATATTGAAGAAATAATATCATTTGAGAAGAAAATAACATCCCTTACCTCGAAAGATGAGATTTAGTTGAAATAATTTGGATATAGGCTATGACTTGAACTTGCACCGTATAACAATACTCAAAGTATACTCAAAATACTCACAAGAATACGCTCGATAATATAGAGAGAAAACTTCGAGTTTACGGTGATTTTCAATTCTAACCTAAGCATCTCTATTTATAGAAATTGCTAGAACACCAAAGCGTAAAATTTAATATAATATTATTATTTATAAAAATAATTCCTCACGCACACCTTTGAATCTGAATTTCAAAGAACTTGTCATGTGTTAAATGATGGAACCAAATGAAAAAAACGTTTTTGTAAATAAAATATTTTAAACTTCCAAAAATCAATTATTTGAGCTTGAACTTCAATAATTCACAATAAATAGCCCTTTTGCCGTAAAATTCAAATCTCTCGAGTTTTTATAGGAAATTCAATTCTCTACAACTTTACGAAGAAAGTTTTCCAAATTCCAAACAAAAATTGACCAAAATCCACAAATGGGCGATTTTACAAAGCTATAATCAAATTTCAAATAATAAATGGGGTCCACCGACATGTTTAATATGTTTTAAACATTTTTGGTAACAAAAATACTCCTCCTCCACATATACTCATATATCCCACATTCATCGTAAAAATATCATCGTTAATATATTATTAAAATAATATATTTAAATGAATTATTTTATCAGAAAAAGATAAAATATTAATTTTCAACAATTGTCGCTATAAAAATTTTCTCCGTCTATATCCACATAAAATCAATATTTTCCTCATCATATGAATCAATAATTAATTATTCACAAATAATATTACAGAATCACAATATTGACAACCAGGCAGTTCCCAGGAAAGAGGGGGCTTTCCAATAAGAATTTCTCCTTACTGGCGCGCAATTAGGTGACCAAACCTCTCCTTAGACAGAACTTTCTAGACATTGCCAATAATGTTATCTAATAATATTATTCAGATAATATGAATTATTGGTTCGATAATGAAAAATACTGTGTAATGACAATTATTGAAACAACAGCAATATAAAATATCAACGCAGCAATTATTGAATCAATAAAATAAAATACTGAACAGTAATTACTGTAACCATTATTGAGTAGTGCCTTCTTACGTAAGAATCAATAATTGGTGCAATACTGCAGTGTCTTCTTTGTGCAATAACGCCAGACATCGTGTTTTAACCAATCGGGTATTCCAACAACGAAATAGCCAGAACAATTCTGTAGATTATTTTAAACAACTTATATTTGTCGTTTTCTTCCTCCAATCGCTTTCCGTTATGGGGCCCACACATGGTCGCTACTGTAAATTTAATATTCCCACACAGTCACGAATATTTCACGACCAAACGAATATTCTCCTACAATAATGAATATTATATCACCACTTTAACTTATTTAAAATATTTATGCATTTTACCCATAACTAACCACATTAATCAAATCCACCTTACTATTTCAAAATAATAAATAAAGGAAATTCCTTTTATTTAAAAAATTTCTGGTCTTCACGGTTTACCCATTTTTTTAGTTTAAGATACTTGTGACTGATTGAGGACAAAATATTTTTTATTCCTTTTTTATGATTTAATTTCCAAATTGTCTTTCTCCATCAATAATTCTGGGATATTGAGCATCAGCTTATATATATGATTAACTCTTTTGAGAAAGAAACTAGGTGAAACATGAATTGTCATCATTTATAGGAATTATTTAGGCTAAGGGTATGAATTGTCTAAATTCAAGTTTTTGGTTCAACTTACCTATATACTCCCCCCCTCCCCTCCCCTCCCCCTCCCCCTTCCCCTTCCCCCTTCCCCTTCTTCTAAAATGATACTCAATTAAAAATATTAGCTATTTTAGAGAAATATTTGTCTCTTAATATATGTGGGTGAGAATTTTAAATAACCATTAATTGCTTTGTTTCTAATAATATTCCAAATATTAAATATAATTTTGGTTCTCTCACAATCTTTTGTTTAATAAATAACTCTCTTTTTCCGATACAAGAACAATATAGATAATTGATCTTATATTTAATGTTATACAATTATTTTCTTAATACATGTGCACAACTCTAAAACGAATTATGGCCTCGAGAAGACTTATGACTTGGAGATTAAAGAAATGCAACATGTATACCACCACCTTGGATATATGTCCTCGGGAAAACTAAAGAGAAAAAGAAATTGGTTTGGGGTTTTAGTCACATGGATGGACAGGGACTACGAATGGGCTTCAATCCTACTTCGACGTTTGTTTTTTATTTCGGCTTTGACGCCTACCATTTCGAGCTGTAGAATAAAATTTGATTGAGACTTCATAAAACTCGGTCAAGGCTTCACCGAAATTAATGGCTTTAGAAGTAAAGTTGGTGGACTAGTCGTATCTCTTCGGCACAACAATAAAGTTAGCAAGAGAAAGTGTTTTTGGACAAGATAGAAGATTGGAATTTGAGTAAAACCTTTTTATTTATTCGGGCTGAGTTGAATGGGGGGGCAGGATACACAAGCCTGGAATAAACTTCAACGGTCTGAAATGTTCGCCTATGATACTTCAGATAATTATAGTTTGCTTTAGACTATATCACATCGTCTTCATTATGTCTTCGCCTATCTATATTCGGTAATTATAAGGACGGATTGTGTTATAAGGTTGGATACGTTCAGTCTTTGTACGAACTTTGGTGTTTTTGGAGGTTCGGTGGTGTGTGTTCAGCCTTTGGGCGAACAATTATTTTATGTTCGGTGGTACGTTCAGCCTTCGTGCGAACATTTATTTTAATGGAGTTCGGTGATACGTTCAGCCTTCATGCGAACGTTTGTTCAGCCTATGTGCGAACATTTATTTTAATGGAGTTTAGTGACACGTTCAGCCTTCGTACGAATGTTCGTTCAGTTTTCGTGCGAGTGTTTATTCAGTCTATGTGCGAACATTTATTTTAATGGAGTTCGGTGATACGTTCAGTCTTCATACACACGATCGTTCAGCCTTCGTGTGAACGTTTGTTCAGCTTATGGGCAAACATTTATTTTAATGGTGTTCGGTGATACGTTCTGCCTTCATTATTATGTTTGTTCAGCCTATGTGCGAACATTTATTTTAATGGAGTTCAGTGATACGTTCAACTTTCGTGCGAACGTTTGTTCAGCCTATGTTCAAACATTTATTTTAATGGAGTTTGGTGATACGTTCAGCCTTCGTGTGAATGTTCGTTCAACATTTGTGCGAACGTTTGTTCAGCCTATAAGCGAATATTTATTTTAATGGTGTTTGAGAATACAATGATTTCAAAAGGAAAAATGAAAAATACAAAAGGGCTCAAGGTCTAGTAAGAGAAAGGACTCTATCGTTTACCCATTTTTATAATTTAAGACACTTGTGACTAATTGAGGAAAAAATATTTTTTTCCCTTTTTAATGATTTAATTGCCAAATTGTCTTTCTCCATCAATAATTCTGGGATATTGAGCATCAGCTTATATATATGATTAACTTATTTTGAGAAAGAAACTAGGTGAAACATGAATTGTCATCATTTATAGGAATTATTTAGGCCAAGTGTATGAATTGTCTAAATGCAAGTTTTTGGTTCAACTTACCTATATACTCCCCCCTCCCCCTTCCCCTTCCCCTTCCCCTTCCCTTTCCATTCCCCTTCCCCTTATTCTAAAATGATACTCAATTAAAAATATTAGCTATTTTAGAGAAATATTTTTGTCTCTTAATATATGTGGATGAGAATTTTAAGTAACCATTATTTGCTTAGTTTCTAATATTACCCCAAATACTAAATATAACTTTGGTTTTCTCACTATCTTTTGCCTAATAAATAACTCTCTTTTTCCGATACAAGAACAATATAGATAATTGATATTATATTTAATGTTATACAATTATTTTCTTAATACTTCTGCACAACTCTAAAATGACTTATGGCCTCGGGAAGACTTATGACTTGGAGATAAAAGAAGTGCAGCATGTATACCACCACTTTGGACATATGGCCATGGGAAAACTAAAGACAAAAAGAATGAGGTTTGGGGTTTTAGTCACATGGATGGACAGGGACTACGAATGGGCTTCAATCCCACTTCGACGTTTGTTCATTATTTCGGCTTTGGCGCCTACCATTGCGAGCTATAGAATAAAATTTGATCAAGACATCATAAAATTCGCTCAACGCTTCACTGAAATGAATGGCTTTGGAAGTAAAATTGGTGGACTAGTCGTACCTCTTCAACACAACAATAAAGTTAGCAGGAGAAAGTGTTTTTGGGCAAGATAAAAGATTGGTATTTGATTAGGACCTTTTTATTTATTCGGGCTGAGTTGGCTGGGGGCTAGTGTAAGACCCCAACTTTTATGAATAAAGATTAATTTTACTCGAAATATATTTTTGAATATTATGGTGTGGATTTGATATAATGTTATAGCTGTGGGTATTACTTAAAAATATTGCAAAGTAAGCAAGTGGTTATATAATATTCGATTGGTCGGGGAATATTCGTTTGAACAGTGAATATTCGTACGATGACACAATCATTGGTGGACCCCACAACGAAAGTATTGTCGTAGTTAGAAAACGACAGAATTATCTTTTTATAAAAATAATGGTGAAAGTTTAACCGTTAAACAGTTGAACTACCCGGTGGTAAAAAATCAATAATAAAGCGTGGTTGCATAGTAGCACACGGTATTGATTATCGATGCTTACGTGAGAAGTCACTCAGTTATACTCAATTATTGCTACAGTACTGACTGCATAATATCTCTCATATTATTGATTCAATTATTGTCACAGTATCATATGCATAATATTTTATATTATTAACTCAATAATTGAGACGACAAAGTTATTCATATTATTATTTACAATATTGACAATGTCTAGAAGTTTTGTTAATGAGAGGTTTGGTCACCTAATTGCGCGCAATTAAGGAGAAATCCTTATCGGAAATCCCCCTCTTTCCTGGGAACGACCTGATTATTAAATATTGTGAGTTATAATATTAATGATGAATAAGTTCGTGTTGATTAAAGATGAAATTGATAGTTCCATTGTGTGGAAATTATTAGTGTTAGTGGAAATCGACATTTATTTCGATAATAATTAATGTCTGGAGGTTATATTGACCAATCGGGTAATTCACCGGATAAATGAGCAATTAATTGCTATTAATTCACATGCTTATAACTATGTGTTCACATGTGTGTACTATTGATTCACATAATTTACTATTAGGGGAGTTTGTGTAAGATTGATAATACTTGCATGACTAAATTAAAAATGAAGGTATAGATGAAGGTACTATACTATAATTAGTTTTTTCACATGATTATACTATTAAGTCACATGAATGAACTATTAATTCACATTATTTACTATTAGGGGAGGTGGTGCAAGTTTAATAATTCTTGCAGGACTAAATTAAAAATGAAGAAAAAGAGGAAGGTATTATATTGTAATATTCGAGCCCCAAAACGTCCAATTATCTAAACTATATTTTTCTATAAATAGAAGCTCATTCTTCTTTTATTCTCACCAATTCACTAAGTCTCACAAGAGCAATTATTATAAAGAAAATTATAGAGAGAAGAAGAAGAGAGTTTCTTTACCTCACTATTCCAATTATCCAATTTCTTCTAAGGTAAGGGTATTATTTCTTTCGTATTCACGAAGAGAGTTATTTTCTTTCAATACTCGTAAGGGTTGTTATTCCATTCTTTATTATTACATTGGAATAACTTGTCATCTGTGATCTATCGCATGCACAGTGAATTCTTTTGTTATTCCATTCTTTATTCTTACATTTGGAATAACTTTTGTTTATCTTGATCTATCGCATGCACGGTGAATTCTTACATTATTCCATTCTTTATTATTACATTGGAATAACTTTGTCTCACGCTTGACTCTACAGTATGCATGGTGAATTCTTACATTATTCCATTCTTTATTATTACATTGGAATAACATGTCTATGTGGACTACCGCATGCATGGTGAATGATCCTTCGTATACATTCCATATTAAATTGTGGAAATGATCTGTCTTCGTGGATTACCGCATGGCGGACAAAAATCCATTTGCAGTTTCATATATTCTATTATACTCAGTTGGTTAAAGTTTTGGCTTCTATACTCCATGAAATTAGTAGAATATCCTGGATATTTAAGCGCTCATCCAAGATCTTTTCATGGAAATATTCTTCTGAGCATTCTTGAATTTTACTTCACAAAGTAGTATCATGTTGACAATTTGGACGTTATTAATTTCTGGCTAAATTAAATTATAAATCTTTAAAATTTATCTTGAACTTGTTTTATTGAATTATTATGTCATTGTCATCATCCTCATGCTTATATTGTGATGAAAGTCATATCCGCTTACGTGCATAGATGGACTTGGTATGATTATGACCGGGATTATTCGGTATAATCATGGCCGTAATGTGACGAATGATGTGGTGAAAGTCCTCATTGGCACGTAGTTCATTGATGGACGATTGTTGGTATGATTATGACCAGAATTATTCGGTATAATCATGACCATTGATGATTACATGAATATCCTTGGCCGTGATGCAGGGATGATTCGATTTTATTTATTCAATTTGAGTCTCGGTTTGTGGCGCGCCACAAAATAGGTATACACATCACCTATTCTGAGTCGCCAAATACATGGTACAAAATACAAATACAATCTTTAATATACAATAAGAGAGAGCCATGAGTTTTAATACAAATCATCTTACTGCACAATATCCACTCTCGAAATAAGTCTTCATTACATTTATTGTCACACTATTTAATGTAATAGTGAGGACTACTAATACTATCATCGATCCATCACCCGCTTCCTCGACTTGTCCCTATATTCTCATTTCACGAGAGAAGAGAGTGAAAGAAAGGGTGAGCTCAACTAGCCCGATGAAATATTATGCCTAAGATAATGCGAATAAATTATCATTAGTCTTCAACAATGTTAAACCGATAAAATAAAATAGACATCAAGTTTAAGCTGCGGTGGATCAAGCAATCCATTAAAAGAGTCAAGTAGAGAATAAAATCTATTATCTTTTATGATTTAAAGGTTTTTCTTCACTATTATCGTTGGGACTCGACAATAATAATCCACATCATCCTCACTTTCTGGCTACGAGGATAATCATTAGTATCACGACCACAAATTATCCATGCACTACCACGCCAAGGATATTCGTGTATTCATCAATGGTCATGATCATGCCAACAACATCCATCAATGCACTACGGGCCAATGAGGACTTTTACCACATCATTTGTAACATTACGGTCATGATTACAACCGAATAATCCTCGGTCATAATCATACCAAGTCCATCTATATGCACTACAGCCATACATATGACTTTCAAAAAATATAAACATGAGGATGATGACAATGATATAAAATTCAATAAAAACAAGTTCAAGAATTAATTTATTCAGGAACTAATAACGTCCAAATTGTCAACATGATATCGCTTTGTAGAGTAAAATTCAAGAATGCTCGGAAGAATATTTCCATGAAAAGATACTGGATGAAGCGCAAATATCAAGAATATTCCACTAATTTCATGGAGTATAGAAGTCAAAACTTTAACCAACTGAGTATAATAAGGAATGGAATAACAAAAGAAATCACCAGGCATGCGATAGATCCATGCAGTGAGTTATTCCAATGTAATAATAATTAACGGAACCCGGTCCCAAACGTAAAACGCGCATGAATGGGATATTCCAACGTAATAATAAAAAGACGGAATCGGTCCGTAAAAAGTAAAAACGCCTGAGATGAGGATATTCCAACAGAATAATAAAGAATGAAATAATAGAAGAATTTCACCATGTATAGGGTATCTCGCATATACAGGTTATTCCAACAGAATAATAAAGAATGGAATAACAGAAGTTTTCTTCATGAATAAGAAAGAAAGAATACCCCTTACGAGTACAACAAATAATATTCCCTACGAGTACAATAAATAATATCCCTTATGAGTACAATAAATAATATCCCTTACAAATACAATAAATAATATCCCCTACGAGTACAATAAATAATATCCCTTACCGTAAAAGAAACTGGATATAAGAGTAGGGAAGTAGCAGAATACTTTTCTTCTTTCTCTCTAAAATTTTATCTCTCTAGAGTTTCAGTGAATTCGTAAGAAATAATGAAGGAATGGGCTTCTATTTATAGGAGAATGGAAAGACACTGTGTAAGGATTTCTTCACAGATGAAATAATTCAAAGACTCACGGATGAAAATTTTGATACTACATATTCAAATTGTCAAACCTTCAACCAATCATACCAAAGCAAGACAAAATATAATACATATATATATATAATACTCCCTTTTTCCACCAATTTCATCACCCACCACATACATCACCCATCACACCCATTTTCTTTCTTCCAACATAACCCCACATGTTCCCTCCACCAATATCCACTCACTCACTCATTTCAATATATATATATATATATATATATATATATATATATATATATATATCACACACCCACCACTCACATACACATTTCTTTACTTTCCCACCAACATGTCCACACATCCATATCCACACACACCATTCTCAATTCTTTTCCACCATTTCCCACTCACACACACAACATAAACATATATATATATACACACATCACATACTTATATATATTAACTCCATCCCCTATCGTAACTCCTCTCACCCCCCATTTCTAAAATCGGTTTTTCAACACATATGGGCCCCATGTGGCCCCCATATATGGGCCCCACCTTTAAAAATTTCTACCATTTATTTTGAAAAATAGGTAAATGGGGGTTATATAAAATAAGCAAAACCGAGTAACTTCTCACATAAGCATCAATAATCAATACGATTGTCTCTTCTTATGCAACCACGCGTATTCATTGTCATTTTACTTTTACTACCGAGTAGTTCAACAATAGATAATGGTAAAACTTCCGTAGTTATTTTCAATAAAATATTTTTGTTGTTTTCTCGATCCGATAATAATTCCGTTGTGGGGTCCACCAATGATTGTCTTGGTTATCTGAATATTCCTCACTAAAACGAATATTCCCAGACCAATCGAATATAATACAACAACTTGCATACTTTGCAAAATTTATAAATACTACCCACAACTATAACATTATATCAAATCCACACCATAATATTCAAAAAAATATTTGAAAAATTTAAATCTTTATTCATAAAATCTGGGGTCTCACAATCTCCCTCCTTATAAATTTAGCCCTCAAAATTTACGACGTCGCATTGATCCGCCGAATGGATGAGGACACTTCGTCAGATTCTAACTCTTGAGGTATAACCTTTAAGCGTAGAATATATTCCAGGATTTTAACAGCTACATCTTTATACGTTAAATCATCCGCTATTTCGTCTGGTTCTAACTCAATAATGTGGTTCGGGTCTTCCACATGGATATATGAAAGATGTTATGAACACGAGACATACTTGGCGGTAAAGCGAGTCTATAGGCCACAGTTCCTACCCGATCGAGGATTAAAAATGGGCCAATGAATTGAGGATTGAGCTTTCCTCTCTTTCCAAATCTTGTAACTCCTTTCCATGGAGCAACACGTAACAACACATAATCTCCTATATCGAATTCCACGTCCTTTCGATGAAGATCAGCATAACTCTTTTGTCAATCTTGTGAGGTTTTTATACGGTGTCGGATTGTTTGAATCTTTTCCGTAGTTATACGTACCAACTCCGGTCCCAACAACGTTGCTTCACCCACCTCATCCTAGCATACTGGAGAACGACACTTCCTTCCATACAACGATTCGAATGGAGCCATGCTAATACTTGCTTGATAACTGTTGTTGTAGGAAAACTCCACCAATGATAAGAACTTGTCCCAACTTCCCTTGAAGTCAAGGACACAGAGTCTTAATAAATCTTCCAGAGTTTGAATAGTCCTTCTGATTGTCCGTTCGTCTGAGGATGATATGTTGAACTAAATCGTAATTCCGTGCCCATAGCTTTTTGAAAACTAACCCAAAATCGTGAAGTGAATCTTGGGTCTCGATTAGAAACTATGGATACTGGCATTCCATGCAGTCTTACAATCTCGGTTATGTACATACGAGCAAGACGTTAAAGTATATACATTTCTCGTATTGGTAAGAAATGAGCAGACTTGGTCAATCTATCAACAATGACCCAAATTGCATCTATGCCTTGAGAAACCTTGGGAAGACCAATAACAAAATCCATGGTAATGTGCTCCTACTTCCATTCTGGAATTTCAAGTGGTTGCAATGGACCTTTTGGTACTTGATGCTCCGCCTTGACTCGTTGACAAGTTAGACACATTGAGATAAACAGCGTTATCTCTCTCTTCATATTGGTCCACCAAAATGTATGACGAATATCATGATACATTTTGGTACTCCTAGGATGGATTGAAAACGGTATGTTGTGCGCCTCCATCATGATTTTATACTTTAAATCAAGGTCGTTATGAACACAAAGTCTGGAGTTGACTCGAAGTATTCCTTCATCATCGATTCTTGCTTCTAGAATAACGCCCTCTTGAACCTTCTTCATTCATCTACTCTGAGTATGTAGCTTGAGCGGCTTTAACTTTATCGATTAAAGTCGATTCTACTCGTATATTCATTATCTTCACGTGGGTTCGTATATTCGCACTTGTAAACGCATACGATCTTCTACTCAACGCGTCAGCTACCACGTTCGCTTTTCCACGATGATATTGAATGGTACGATCGTAATCTTTAATGGCTCGAGCCAACGTCTTTGACGCATGATTCGTTCGTTTTAAGTAAAGAAATATTTGAGGGTTTATAAAATGGGTTTTGTACTGGGGTCAATACAAAATTCGATTTCACGCTCTAGGGGTAGGCTAGGAAGTTTTCAGGAATACATCAGGAAATTTATTAACGATAGAAATATCATTCAAAACTGTGACTCTTATCCAAGACTTGGATAACACGTCACATTGATACCTATCAACTTGCCATCGTCATTCACAACGGCGTCAACTACGAAAAGTCCGGCCGGTGCATTCCACACAAGGAAGTCAACAACGAAAGGATCGGGGCTCTTTCTTATGGCTTGATATGACAATGATTGACTTTAGTGGTTTGGTTACTTTGAATTCGCATAACGAGGTTGGTTAGGAGTATGAAAGCTAACAACCTTACAAAAGCATGATGAGTAATTAACCAATCGATTCCTAAGATCACATCAAAGGCAAGTATTTTCAAAGAGATACGATCGGCGGATAACGCGTGAAAGTGTTGATTTGAACAAGATTTATAAATAGTGGAGGTAACAAAGGTTTCTCCCAACTGAGTTTAAACAGATATATCAAAGTCTAACTTCTCCGGAGTTAACTTCAAACATTGAACACAACTAGGTGAAATAAAAGAGTGAGTAGAACCGGTATCTAACACGGTATAGACTTCGCTAGAATTTATGATAAGCTTACTCGTGATAACTTCATTTGGGTTCCTCACTTGTTGGGAAGTCATGACAACCGCTCTCCTTTGAACTACCCGACTTTGACTTGTCTGGGGTAGCATTTGGTGTCATCACTATCGTTGGAATTGACTTTTCTATAGGGCATATTCCACCCTCAACTGCTTCATCGTACTCCTGATTCATGATCTGAATCATCAATCTTTGATCCATATCGAATTGAGATTGACCACTCTGTACAGGGTAACTCAAAACTCGATGTTGGGTTCTTCCAATTGCTGTCCAAAAAGAGAAATGTATATCATCTATTTTAGCCTTTTGGATCAGACGTCTCTTTCTACAATATCAACATGTCGTGCGACTTTTACCCACACATCCTTCATTCTCACTCGTTCAGTTGTTTCTTCTTTCAGCTAATCCTTGATATTTGAATTCTCAGATTCCAACCTTAATATCTTACACTCTGCCAAAGCGTGATTTTGTTCGAGCATCACATATCAGGTAACACAATTTTGAATTGTTGCATCCCTTTATTCCACGATCGCTTGCCGTTCTTCAACCTGTTTTTCTAACTCACGAATACGATTTTGTAGTTCTACATTTTGATCAAAAATTTCTTCTAATAAATTCTCCTCAGGTTCCCATTCTTCCTCATTCTCAGCTGCTACCTCTGCGACTAGCTCGGGTGCAACTATTAATTCTTCCCTTACCACATGGATATCTCTAATTCCTTCTTCGCCTGATATTACATTATCCTGGTTGGTGATTAGAGGTGTCTCCACGGTCGCATTCACTCCATTGTTGACATTTTCAGCTGCCATTTTCAAATACTGCCACAAAACAAGGGTTAAATAACATATCAAATATTATCCCTATACTATGACCGACCAATTAAATAACAAGTAAACTTAGGTAGATCATACTAGCGAAGGAATTCTCCGTCTCTCCCCTCCTAGTTCTTGTCTCACATCTCAGCCAGGGATCATATCCCTAAGCTTTGATTCCAACTGTGGTGCCCCCAAAATAGGTATACATCACCTATTTTGAGTCGCCAAATACATGGTACAGAATACAAATTCAATCTTTAATATACAAAAAGAGAGCTGTGAGTTTCAATACAAATACTGTCTTCTAGACAATATCCACTCTCAGAATAAGTCCTCATTACATTTATTGTCACACTATTTAATGAATATAGTGAGGACTACTAATACTATCATCGATCCATCACTCCGTTTCCGACTTGTCCCAGCTATATTCTCATTTCCTGAAGAGAACAGTGAAAGAAAGGGTGAGCTCAACTAGCCCAGTAAGAAATATTATGCCTAAGATAGTGCAGAATAAATTATCATTAGTCTTCAATAATGTTAAACTGATAAAATAAAATAGACATCAAGTTTAACTGCAGCAGATCAAACAATCCATTAAAAGAGTCAAGTAGAGAATAAAATCTACAATGTTTTATTATTTAAAAGGTTTTTCATCACTATTATCACCGGAACTCGACTTAATAATAATCCACATCATCCCCGCACTTTCTACCGATGATATTCATTAAGTATCACGACCACAAATTATCCATGCACTTACGGGCGAAGGATATTCGTGTATTCATCAATGGTCAAGATCATGCCAACAACTATCCATCAATGCACTCTACGGGCCAATGAGGACTTTTACCACATCATTTGTAACATTACGGTCATGATTACAATTAATAATCCTCAGTCATAATCATACCAAGTCCATCTATGCACTACAGGGCCACAGATGACTTTCAAAAAATATAAACATGAGGATGATGACAATGATATAAGAATTCAATAAAAACAAGTTCAAGAATTAATTTATTCGAGAACCGATAACGTCCAAATTGTCAACATGATCTTTGCTTTGTAGAGTAAAATTCAAGAATGCTCGGAAGAATATTTTCATGAAAAGATCTTTGGATGAAGCGCAAATATCAAGAATATTCCACTAATTTCATGGAGTATAGAAGTCAAAACTTTAACCAACCGAGTATAATAAGGAATGGAATAACAAAAGAAATCACCAGGGCATGCGATAGATCCGCACGTGCGAGTTATTCCAACGAATAATAATTAACGGAACCGAATCCGCCAGAAAAACGCATGCAGGCGAGGATATTCCAATGTAATAATAAAGACGGAATCGAATCCTGCGAAAAGCGCATGAGCGAGGATATTCCAACGAATAATAAAGATGGAATTAGGTCCACAAAACGCATGAACGAGATATTCCAACAGAATAATAAAGACGGAATCAGGTCCGGCGTAAAACGCACAGACATGATATTCCAACAGAATAATAAAGAATGGAATAACAGGAGAATTTCACCAAGTATAGGGTATCCGCATGATCAAAAGTTATTCCAATGTAATAATAAAGAATGGAATAACAGAAGTTCTCTTCATGAATAAGAAAGAAAGAATACCCCTTACGAGTACAACAAATAATATTCCCTACGAGTACAATAAATAATATCCCTTACGAGTACAATAAATAATATCCCTTGCGATTACAATAAATAATATCCCTTACCGTAAAAGAAACTGGATATAAGAGTAGGGAAGTAGCAGAATACTTTTCTTCTTTCTCTCTAAAATTTTCTCTCTCTAGAGTTTCAGTGAATTCGTAAAAAATAATGAAGGAATGAGCTTCTATTTATAGGAGAATGGAAAGGCACTGTGTAAGGATTTCTTCACAGATGAAATAATTCAAAGACTCATGGATGAAAATTTTGATACTACATATTCAAATTGTCAAACCTTCAACCAATCATAACAAAGCAAGTCATATGTGTGGTTGATATATATATATATATATATATATAATACTCCCTTTTTCCACCAATTTCGTCACCCACCACATACATCACCCATCACACTCATTTTTCTTTCTTCCAACATAACCCCACATGTTCCCTCCACCAATATCCATTCACTCATTCAATATATATATATATATATATATATATCATTATACTAGATTATATATTTATATATATTCACACACATCCACATCCACACACATCATTTTCACTTCTTTTCCACCATTTCCCACTCATACACACAACATAAACATATCTATATATATACACACATCACATACTTATATATATTAACTCCATCCCCTATACGTAACTCCCTCTCACCCCCATTTCTAAAATTAGTTTTTTAACACATATGGGCCCCACATGTGGCCCCCACATATGGGCCCCACCTTTAAGAATTTCTACCAATTATTTTGAAAAATAGGTAATTGGGGGTCTATAAAATAAGCAAAACTGAATAACTTCTCACATAAGCATCATTAATCAATACCGTGTGCTACTATGCAAACCACAGCGCCATTCATCGTATTTTACTACCGAGTAGTTCAACAGTATTAAAGGTAAAATTTCCGCCGTTATTTTTAATAAAAATATTTTTGTCATTTTCTCAATTCGACAATAATTCCGTTGTGGGGTCCACCAATGATTGCGTCGTTGTACGAATATTCCCTGCTAAAATGAATATTCCCCGACCAATCGAATATAATACAACAACTTGCACACTTTGCAAAATTTATAAATACTACCCACAACTATAATATTATATCAAATCCACACCATAATATTCAAAAAAATATTTCGAGAAATTTAAATCTTTATTCATAAAATTTGGGGTCTCACATCAGCGATAAAGTTGATGAAAAACTTTTTAAATCATAAAAGATAGTAGATTGTACGCACTACTTGACTCTTCTAATGGATTGCTTATTCACATTGCAATGTTGATCTAAAACTTGTTGTCTATTATATTATATCGGTTGTTATCTTTGTTGAAGGCTAAGGATAATTTATTCGCATTATCTTAGTCATAATATTTCTTACTGGGCTAGTTGAGCTCACCCTTTCTTTCACTGTTCTCTTCAGGAAATGAGAATATAGCTGGGATGAGTCGGGGATCGGATTGACGGTCTAGATTGTTGTTTTAGTAGTCCTCACTATTATATAAAATAGTGTGACAATAAATGTAATGAGTACTCCATTGAGTGTGGATATTATCTAGATGACAATATTCTTATTAAAACTCTTAGATTATATTTTGTCGTATTTTACACGACTGTTGTATAATTAAGTTGTATTTGAATTTTGTACCATGTATTTGGCAACTAAAGATGGGTGATGTATACCTATTTTGGGCGCCACAGGTTGGTATCAAAGCTTATGGATATGATCCTCATTGAGATGTGAGACAAGAACTAGGAGGGAGAGGCGGGAATTCCTTAAGTAGTATGACCTACTAAATTTATTTGGTATTTAATTGGTCGGTCAAAGTATAGGGATAATATGTGATATGTTAATTAACTCTTGTTTTGTGGCAGTTTTTGAAAATGGCATCTGAAAATGTTGAGATAAGCAATGAAGCACATGAGACCGTTGAGTCATCAACGATCAATACCCAGGATAATGTGCAATAGGAAGACAATAATCCTAAGGTAAACAATAACACCGATGAAATGGTGAACGATGGGATGTTCATAGACTTTATGCAATTCATGCAACATTAGGCGAGATCGGCTCCTGTTCAAAATGCAGGTGGAAACACTGGCAACTCTCGAACGGTCACCGCTAGACAGTTCAAGGAGCTGGGACCACCAGAGTTTATTGGAGAGCCAAAACTACTTAAGACGGAGACGTGGATAAAGCAGATCACCAAGATATTTGATGTTTTGGGATGCTCCGAGGAGAAAAAGGTTCCCTTTGCCACCTTTATGTTGCGAGGAGAAGCGATTCTTTGGTGGGAATCGGTAAAGCGTACTCAACTTTGCCGCCTGACCAAGATGTCTTGGGAGAAATTCCAAGAACTGTTCAACAACAAGTACTTTCCCAAAAGTATTCGTCACATGAAGGAGGTAGAGTTCATCAAGCTGGAGCAGAATAATATGACCGTGTCATAGTACGAAGCTAAGTTTGCCGAGTTGTCCCGGTTTGCATCCCACTTGGTTGATAATGAGGATAGAATGACGCGGATGTTTCTAAGAGGTTTGAAACCCGAGATACGTCAATACTTAATTTCTCACAAACTGTGTTTGTATTCAGATGTTGGAAATAGGGCTCAGTTATTGGAGCGCGATAACGAGTTAACTCAACCAAGAGAGAGCAGCCGATAAAATGATAATACCAGTGGTAGCAGTCATCGAAGCGGTGACAATAAACGTGGAGGGAATCAACATGCTAGAAATGGTAACCACTTCGGTGGTAATCATGGCCAAGATAATAGAAGTGGAAATTTCAAGAAGAGGAGATTCAACAATGACGGGAAGACGTCATCACCAGCACCTGTTGTTAAGGAAGGGGAACGATAGCCAATCATATGTTACAAATACGGAGGGGAGGGACATATCAGTCCGAACTGTACGCAGTAATCCAAAGCGTGTTATAAATACGAAAGAGAAGGTCACCTTGCCTGATTTTATCGCAGCACGAAGTCAAGTCTAGGCCGGGATGGAGGCATCAAAGTCAGTCCCGCATAAGACAAAGCCCAGTAGTTCAAGGGGAGCGTTTGTTGTAACCTCCCAAAAAGCGCGAGAAATCGAACGAGGTGATCACATGTAAGCTAATCATAAACTCTAGTGAAGTTTATACTTTATTTGATATCGGTTCTACCCATTCTTTTATTTCTCCTACTTGCGCTCAATGTTTAAATTTGACTCCGGAGAAATTAAACTTTGATTTATCTATTGAAACTATGTTGGGAGAAACCTTCATCACATCCACTGTTTATAAGTCTTGTTTGATTCAAATCGGTAACCGCACATTACTTGTCGATCTTATCTCCTTAAAAATACTTGCATTTGACGTGATTCTAGGGATTCATTGGTTAACTACTCATCATGCTAAAATTGATTATTTTCGTAAGGTTGTTAGCTTTCATATTCCTAATCAACCTATTATGCGAATTCAAGCGACCAAACCATTAAAATCAATCACGGTCATCTCAAGCCATAAAGCTATTCGTTTATTGAAAAACGGATGTCAAGCTTTCTTAGCTCATGTCACAGATTTAAACAAAAATACGTCAGATTTGAATGATATTTCTGTTGTTAATAACTTTCCTGACGTATTTCACGAAGAACTTCCTTGCCTACCCCCGGAGTGTGAAATCGAGTTTGGTATCGACCTTGAACCCGGTACAAAACCCATTTCCAAAGCCCCATATCGAATGGCTTCTATTGAACTTCAGGTGTTAAAAACCCAACTGTAGGAATTGTTAGACATCGGTTTCATTCGACCTAGTACGTCTCCTTGGGGTGCTCCTGTTCTATTCGTGAAGAAGAAAAATGGAAGTATGCGACTTTGTATTGATTATCGGGAGTTGAATCATGTCACCATCAAAAATTGGTACCCGTTGCCTCGCATTGATGACCTGTTTGACCAGTTGCAAGGAGTCAAATTCTTTTCAAAGATTGATCTTCGTTTCGGATATCATCAGTTGAAGATTAAAACTAATGACATTCTAAAGACTACTTTCAAAACTCGGTATGGGAATTATGAATTCCTAGTCATGTCTTTTGGATTAACTAATGCTCCTGCTGCCTTCATGGATATGATGAACCGAGTATTCAAGGAATATTTAGATCACTTTGTGGTCGTCTTTATTGATGACATCCTCATATACTCTAAAAGCTGTGAAGACCATGAGCAACACTTGAGGTTGATACTTCAAAAGCTTCGTGAAAACAAGCTTTATGCCAAGTTGAAGAAATGTGAGTTCTGGCTTAAGGAAGTTGCATTCCTTGGGCATGTGATATAAAATTATGGAATATCTGTTGACCCAGCGAAGATTGAAGTAATTCAAAGCTGGGAGCAACCAAAAGTCGATGATAGAAATCGTAGCTTTTTGAACTTAATTTGGTTATTATCGGAGATTCGTGGAAGGATTTTCTCTAATCGCTACTCCATTAACTTAGCTGACACGAAAAGATACAAAGTTTGGTTGGAGCGTGGAATGTGAGAAGAGTTTTCAAGAACTCAAGAGAAGACTCATTTCAGCACCTGTTCTGACAATACCATCTGGCTCGGAGGGATTTGTCATCTATAGTGATGCTTCAGGCAAAGGGTTAGGATGTGTTCTCATGCAACATGGGAAAGTCATAGCCTATGCCTCACGACAACTCAAAGAATATGAGAGGAATTATCCTACTCATGATCTAGAGTTGGCAGCAGTCGTTTTTGTGCTTAAGATTTGGAGGCATTACCTGTATGGAGATAAAGTGGAGATCTATATGGATAATAAGAGCCTTAAATATTTCTTCACTCAAAAGAAACTCAACATGCGGCAATGATGATGGCTTGAGCTGTTGAAACATTATGATCATACCATCCAATACCATCCTGAAAAAGTAAACGTAGTAGCTAACGCATTGAGTAGAAGATCATATGCGGGTACGAGTGCAATATTTTCAACGCAAAGACCCATTCTGTATGAATTACGAAGGATGGAGATAGAGTTAAAGACTCCAAGGACCCATATGATGATGGCAAATATATGAGTAAAACCGACCTTAATCGATAAAGTTAAAGTTGCTCAAGCTACAGACCTGGAGCTGATGCGTATGAGGAAGAAAGTACAAGAAGGTGCTATTCTGGAAGCAAGAATCGATGAAGAAGGAATACTTTGAGTTAACTCCAGACTTTGTGTTCCTAACGATTCTAACTTGAAGTATAAAATCGTGATGGAGGCGCACAACACACCGTTTGCAATCCATCCTGGGAGTACCAAAATGTATCGTGATCTTCGACATACATTTTGGTGGAGCAATATGAAGAGAGAGATAGCGAGGTTTATCTCAAGGTGTCTAGCTTGTTAACAAGTCAAGGCGGAGCATCAAGTACCAAAAGGTCCATTGCAACCACTTAAAATTCTAGAATAGAAGTGGGAGCACATTACCATGGATTTCGTTACTGATCTTCCCAAGGTTTCTCAAGGCATAGATGCTATTTGGGTCATTGTTGATAGATTGACCAAGTCTGCTCATTTCTTACCGATACGAGAAACTTATACACTTGAACGTCTTGCTCGTATGTACATAAATGAGATTTTAAGATTGCATGGTATGCCAATATCCATAGTTTCTGATCGAGACCCAAGATTCACTTCAAGATTTTGGGTTAGTTTGCAAAAAGCTATGGGGGACGGTTTATGATTTAGTTTGGCATATCATCCTCAAAGCGGACGAGCGATCGAAAAGGACTATTCAAACTCTTGAAGATTTATTAAGACTCTGTGTCCTTGACTTCAAAGGAAGTTGGGACAAGTTCTTACCATTGGTGGAGTTTTCCTACAACAACAGTTATCAAACAAGTATTAGCATGGCTCCATTTGAGGCGTTGTATGGAAGAAAGTGTTGTTCTCCGTAGATCTTTGAGATGAGGTGGGTGAAATAACGTTGTTGGGACCGGGAGTTGAGTGCGTATGACTACGAGAAAGATTCAAACGATCCGACAACGTATAAAAACCTCACAAGATCGACAAAAGAGTTATGTTGATCTTCATCGAAATGAAGTGGAATTCAATATTGGAGATCATGTGTTGTTACGTGTTGCTCTATGGAAAGGAGTTACGAGATTTGGAAACAGAGGAAAGCTCAATCCTCGATTTATTGGTCCATTTTTAATCCTCGATCGTGTAGGAACTGTGGCCTATAGACTCGCCTTACCGCCAAGTATGTCTCGTGTTCATAACGTTTTTCACATATCTATGTTACGTAAATATGTGAAATACCCGAACCACATTATTGAATTAGAACTGGACGAGATAGCGGAAGATTTAACGCATGAAGAGGTACTTGTTAAAATCTTGGATAAGAAGGATCATATTCTACGCTCCAAGGTTATACCTCAAGTCAAAGTTTTGTGGAGAAACCACGATGTTGAGAAAATGACCTGGGAGTTAGAATCTGAAATGAAGTCAAGGTATCCTCACCTCTTCGACATACCGGGTACGCACCCTAATTTCGAGGACGAAATTTCATAAGAAGGGGAGGTTGTAAGACCCCAACTTTTATGAATAAAGATTAATATTTCTCGAAATATATTTTTGAATATTATAGTAGAATATCCTGGATATTTGCGCTTCATCTAGTATCTTTTCATGAAAATATTCTTCTGAGCATTCTTGAATTTTACTCCACAAAGTAGTATCATGTTGACAATTTGGACGTTATTGATTTCTGGATAAATTAAATTATAAATCTTTTAAATTTATCTTGAACTTATTTTATTGAATTATTATGTTATTGTCATCATCCTCATGCTTATATTGTGATGAAAGTCATCTCTGGCTTATGTGCATAGATGGACTTGGTATGATTATGACTAGGAATTATTCGGTATAATTATAACCGTAATGTGACAAATGATGTGGTGAAAGTCCTCATTGGCCTGTAGTTCATTGATGGACAGTTGTTGGTATGATTATGACCAGGAATTATTCGGTATAATCATGACCATTGACGACTACATGAATATCCTTGGCCGTGATGCAGGGATGATTCAATTTATTAAGCTGAGTCTCAACGATAAAGTTGATGAAAATCTTTTTAAATCATAGAAGATAGTAGATTTTATGCCCTACTTGACTCTTCTAATGGATTGTTTATTCCACTGCAGTTGTTGATCTAAAACTTGTTGTCTATTATATTCTATCAGTTGTTATACTGTTGAAGACTAAGGATAATTTATTCTGCATTATCTTAGTCATAATATTTCTTACTAGGCTAGTTGAGCTCACCCTTTTTTTCACTGTTCTCTTCAGGAAATGAGAATATAACTGGGACGAGTCGGGGAACGGATTGACGATCCAGATGGTTGTTTTAGTAGTCCTCACTATTCTGTAAAATAGTGTGACAATAAATGTAATGAGGACTCCATTGAGTGTAGATATTGTCTAGATGACAATATTCTTATTAAAACTCTTAGATTATGTTTTGTCGTATTTTACACGACTTTTGTATAATTAAGTTGTATTTGAATTTTGTACCATGTATTTGGCGACTCAAGATGGGTGATGTATACCTATTTTGGGGGCGTCACAGGTAGGATACACAAGCCTGGAATAAACTTCAATGGTCGGAGATGTTCACATATGATACTTCAGATAATTGTAGTTTGCTTCGGACTATATCACATCGTCTTCATTATGTCTTCGGCTATCTACATTCGGTAATTATAAGGACGGATGGTGATATAATGTCGGATATGTTCAGCCTTTGTGCGAACTTTGGTGTTTTTGGAGGTTCGGTGGTGTGTGTTCAGGCTTTGGGCGAACAATTATTTTATGTTCGGTGGTACGTTCAGCCTTCGTGCGAACATTCGTTTAGCCTATGTGCGAAAATTTATTTTAATGGAGTTCGGTGATATGTTCAGCCTTCTTGCATGCGAACGTTTGTTCAGCCCATGTGCGAACATTTATTTTAATGGAATTCGGTGATACGTTCAGCCTTCGCGCGAACGTTTATTTAGCCTATGTGCGAACATTTATTTTAATGGAGTTCGATGATAAGTTCAGCCTTCGTGTGAATGTTTGTTCAGCCTATGGGCGAAAATTTATTTTAATAGAGCTCGGTGATACGTTCAGCAAGCCTTCGTGCAAACGTTTGTTCTGCCTATGGGCAAACATTTATTTAAATGGAGTTCGGTGATTCGTTCAACCTTCATGCGAACGCTTATTCAGCCTTCTTGTCAATGTTTGTTCAGCCTATGGGCGAACATTTATTTTAATGGAGTTCTGTGATACGTTCAGCCTTCGTACGAATGTTTGTTCAGCCTATGGGCGAACATTTATTTTAATGGTGCTTAGTGAAGCGTTCAGCCTTCGTGCGAACGTTTGTTCAGCCTTTGTGCGAACTTTGGTGTTTTTGGAGGTTCGGTGGTGTGTGTTCAACCTTTGGGCGAATAATTATTTTATTTTCGGAGATATTTCCTGCCTTTGTGTGAACTTTGGTGTTTTCGGAGGTTCGATGCTATGTTCAACCTTTGGGCGAACATTTTTTTTATGTTCGGCGGTTTGTACAGCCTTAGGGGTGAACTTTGGTGTTTTCGGAGGTTCGGCCTTGAGGTGATCATTTGTTTTTTTAGGATTCGGCTGGTATAAGGGTGATTATTTATATCTTCGATTATGATAAGGTTGGTTATTTGTCTTCGATTCTAATAAGGTTGATTATCTGTTCAACGTATGTTTGGTGTTTGGGTGAGACAATTCGTCTTCGGCATGTACAGATCTTTTGTTGGTATAAATTTATATACTCTCTTATTTTAAGTTCCTTATAAATAAGAGACTAGGGGGCAATGTTGGAATGTAATTATTTGGGCCTAGCTAAGGTGTAGCCCAACTTATTTAATGAACTGAATTTGTACTCTCCATATTTTTATATTATTGTGGATTTCTTCTTTTCCTCCGTGGTTTTTTCCAATTGGGTTTCCACATAAAATCTTATGTCCATATTTTATATCTCTTATAATTATGTGTGTATGTTTATCTGTGTGCATTTCGTGAGTTTGATTGCACAACAAGACAATCAACTGGTCCATCAATTTGTTAACGCGATTTTGACCTGCTATTTTAGTGATTTAATCATGCGTATAAATATATATATATATATATATATATATATATATATATATATATATATATATATATATATATATGTGTTTGAGCATACAATTAATGATTTCAAAAGGAAAAATGAAAAATACAAAAGGGCTCAAGGTGTAATAAGAGAAAGGACTGTCGTTTACCCATTTATATAATTTAAGACATATGTGACTTATTGAGGACAAAATATTTTTTTTTCTTTTTTGTGATTTATTTGTCAAATTGTCTTTCTCCATCAATAATTCTTGGATATTGAGCATCAGCTTATATATATGATTAACTTTTTTTGAGAAAGAAACTAGGTGAAAAGTGAATTGTCATCATTTATAGGAATTGTTTAGGCCAAGGGTATGAATTATCTAAATGCAAGTTTTTGGTTCAACTTACCTATATACTCACCCCCTCTCCCTCCTCCCTCCCTCCCTCCTCCTCCTCCTCCTCCTCCTCCTCCTCCTCCTCCTCCTCCTCCTATATATATATATATATATATATATATATATATATATATATATATATATATATATATATATATATATATATATATATATAATATGTTTGAGCATACAATTAATAATTTCAAAAGGAAAAATAAAAAATACAAAAGGGATCAAGGTCTAGTAAGAGAAAGGACTATCGTTTACCCATTTATATAATTTAAGACACATGTGACTGATTGAGGACAAAATATTTTTTTTCCTTTTTTGTGATTTAATTGTCAAATTGTCTTTCTCCATCAATAATTCTTGGATATTGAGCATTAGCTTATATATATGATTAACTTTTTTTGAGAAAGAAACTAGGTGAAACGTGAATTGTCATAATTTATAGGAATTGTTTAGGCCAAGGGTATAAATTGTCTAAATGCAAGTTTTTGGTTCAACTTACCTATATACTCACCCCCCCCCTCCTCCGCCCGTCCCCCTCCCCTCCCCCTTCACCTTCACCTTCACCTTCTCCTTCTAAAATGATACTAAATCAGTAATATTAGTCATTTTAGATAAATATTTTTGTTTCTTAATATATGTGGTTGAGAATTTTAAGTAAACATTAATTGCTTAGTTTCCAATAGTACCTCAAGTATTAAATATAATTTTGGTTCTCTTACTATCTTTTGCCTAATAAATAACTCTCTTTTTTTAATACAAGAATAATATAAATAATTGATATTATATTTAATGTTATACAATAATTTTCTTAATATTTGTGCACAACTCTAAAACTACTTATATTAAGAGAGGGAGGGAGTACTAATTTAATTTACGTTTTGGATACATCTCACAATGAAGGTATATAACGGATTAATAATGTTACTATCACATAAAAGTATCACATATCGCTTATATACTGCATATAGTGGCACCCATGAATTTGTTGTTGACATGACCCATTTAATTCAACAACAAATATATGGGTGCCACCCATGCAGTATGTGAACAATATGTGATACTTTTATATGATAATAACATTATTGATAACGGATTGTATCATCTCATATCTCATTAAATATAAATTAATATTGATTTGAAATGAAATTAACTTAATTATGATATTTACTTTTTAAAAGTCAATTTGTGATATTTTTAAATTTAAAATTAAAATAATTAATTTAAATTTTGAAAACACTAAATCTCATTAAATATTTGCAATTATAATTCAAATATTAAATGGATTCAATTTTGAATTTTAAGAATTTTTAAAACTGATTTTTAAGAAGCCAATATTTATTTTGAAAGGAAAGGAATACATCATTATCAAGAGTTTACTTTCTAGTTTCTACAATCATGTGGCCTCTCGCCAATGAAAGGGGTGGCTAATTAGAGATTTCTTTGTCACAAATGAGAAGAGAAAATTAAACTTGAATGCATCAGCAAGCATACGTATATGTTTAAAAAGATCAGAAATTTTTATTTGTGCTAGACAAATGAAAATTCATCGTAATAATATTTGAAAGATTAAAAATAGAGCGATATGAAAACCTTAATTTAAAGCCACCAACAATAAAATGAAATCAATGACAAATCCAAGAATCCAGCTCATTGTAAACAACATATTAAAAAAAAAATTATTAACATGATATAAAAAGATTTACATTTCATATATATATATATATATATATATATATATATATATATATATATATATATATATATATATATAAGCGGACAACATATATACTTAATGAATTAATTCGAACTGCATTGCGATCCGTCGCTAAAAAGGGTATACAAGGTATATACGATTAAGGGATAAGCCCTTGATCTTTTTTCAATAAATATATATATATATATATATAATACCACAAAACTATATATATTTCAAAATATAATTTAAAGAAAATGTTTTGATGAATAGCAGTTATGATATATTTCTTGTTATATCCAGGGGCGGAGGCATGTATAGGCTAGGGTGGGCTTTAGCCCGGGTGAAGTTTTTGGAAAATATTTAGTACTTATATATCTTCAATAGCTCAGCCCAATATTGTTTTCCTGTTTTCTTGTGATCCAGTAAAATATTTAGTACTTATATATCTGTCTTTAAAGGTTTGTACAATAATTTTGAGTTCTGTTTATCCTAGTGTACAATAATTTTTAATAAGTGTTTATGATTTTATCCAAGTGTTTTTTCCCTTGCGTCTTCATCTTTATCCTTAAGATATAGTTCTGTTTATTTAATCTAGTATCCTCAAAGATTGTGATGTCCTTGTTTTTTTTTTTTTGACATCCTGGAGGAAGTAGTTTTTAGTGCTATGTTGGCCTCTATCTTGTTTAATTTTGATATTTACTTGTCCATGCATCATTTGTTGCTAATTGTGGCACATTACTAAGATAGGAGTAATTGTTTGATATTATGCTTGTTGTATGCCATACTTTGACTAATTTACTTAGTTAAAAACTTTCTAGGTTTTGAAATCTAATGATACTATTAGCATTCAGTATGTTATTTTTCACTCATAATATACTAATATGTATTAACTAACAAAATGCACATATATCCGTTGCACAACCACAAATTTCATCTGCAGTTTCAATTTGAATAAGTCACAATAGAAAGTCAAGGAAGCAAGAGGAAAAAAAACTTTGTTTTCTTTCTTTAAACCAAGAGAAGGTGCATCAACTAGTGAAGGGCATTCTCCATCTTATGTTGACATCTCAAATCACCAACCACCCCTTTCCAAATCTCGTATAAAACTTAAATAGTGAAGTGTATCAACGAATTCTATTCTACAAAGCATATAAGGATGCAGCTTAAATAGTGTGTTGTTATCCTTTTTCCTTACATGTTATGTACCTTTGAACCTTACTATTATGTATAATTTTGAATTTATGATTGATCTTGGTGGAATAATTTCTTGTGTATATAGTTGGTACTTAGTAGCCCAGGAGATGCAAAATTCCTAGCTCCGCCCTTGGTTATATCCACCAAATCCTCTATAATCAATCATTTTTTTTTTCATATATAACCCCCACAATTAGTCACAATCTTTTCCAAAAGTAATGTCAATCTCTCGTAAACTTACTCTTAAGCCTTGATCTTTTCCAAAACTACTCGCAACTTTAGACTGAAATTTTTAAGAGATATTATTATTTTGCATTTGAGAATCCTTGTTTCTTTCCTAGAATCACTCAATTTAAGCTACCAACCTTTTCACATGTGTGTATATATATATATATATATATATATATATATATATATATATATATATATATATATATATATAGAGTGATCCATAGCTAACGTTGAAGGATAATATTATCTTTACAATAGATCTCAATCGTCCATCCGTCCATCGAACGGTAAATAGGAAACCCCATCCACAGTTTAATATGGGAGAACCCACAGTTTAGTTTTGAGGACGGGAAAATTGTCCAAAATATCTCTTCTCTGTACGCCGAATTAAACTACGGACGCTATGTATGTCGAGTGTTAATGATATTAATCCAGTGACATTTTGCTCATATCACTCGTCCGCATAACTAAACTACGAAAGCTGAGTATATTCCCAATTAATCTTCAAACGATGACGTTATAAGATAAATCACCGTCCGCAGAACTAAATTACGGACAATGAGTCCTTTATAAAATGATGTAGTACTTCTGTCTATTTATATATATATATATATATATACTGTCCGGATCTTAAGTTCACCCCTTATCTAACATACCTTGCTCATCCTCCTTTAGCGACAAACCGAGCGACGATTCGATCCATCGCTATATATATAGAAGAATCGTAATATATGTTGTCCGTCGCTAAAAGCTAAGTCGACGGTTCTATATATATGACGATTGATTTGAAATGTTGTTATATATATATATATATATATATATATATATATATCACCCCTTATCTAACATACCTTGCATACCCCCCTTTAGCGACGTACCGGACGACGATTCGGTCCGTCGTTATATATAGAACTGTCGTCTTAGCTTTTAGCGACGGACAACATATAGCGATGGACAGAACCTATAGCGACGGACCGAATCGTCGTTCAGTCCATCGCTAAAGATTTATAATTTATAATTTAATTTATTCAGAATTCAATATTGCCCAAATTGTCAACATGATACTGATGTCGTGTAAAATACGATAAAACATAGCTGAGAGTTTTGACACGAATATTGTCTTCTAGACAATATCAAAAATTAAAGGGAGTCCTCATTATAATTATTATCATACTATTTTATAAAATAGTGAGGACTACTACAGCCACCATCTCGGACCGTCACTCCATTTTCCGACTAGTTCCGGCTACGCTCTCATTTCCTGAAGAGAACAATGAAAGAAAAAGGGTGAGCTCAACTAGCCCAGTAAGAAATATTATGACTAAGATAATGCAGAATAAATTATCGTTAGACTTCAACAGTGTTAAACTGATAAAATATAATAACCATCAAGTTTAACTGCAGCGGAACAAGCAATCCATTAGAAGAGTCAAGTAGAGCATGATATATACTATCTTCTATGATTTAAAAGTTTATCATCAAATTTATCGCTGAAACTCAGCTTAATAAATAATTCACATCACTGAATTATTCATGCATTACGGGCTAATGATATTCATAAGTATCACATCGACGAATTATCCATGCACTACGGGTCAAGGATAATCGTGTTATCACCAATGGCCATGATCATGTCAACAATTGTCCATCAATACACTACGGGGCGATGAGGACTTTTACCACATCATTTGTAACATTACGGGTCATGATTATACCGAATAATCCCTAGTCATAATCATACCAATCAGCAGTCCATCTATGCACTACGGGCTAAAGATGACTTTCATCACAATATAAGCATGATGATGATGACAATGATATAAGAATTCAATTAAATGAAAGCAAAGTATAAATTTTAAAGATTTATAATTTAATTTATCCAGAATTCAATAATGTCCAAATTGTCAACATGATATTGCTTTATGGAGTAAAATTCAAGAATAATATCCATGTATCAAAAATAATTTGGACAGAAATAAATAAATTTTTTGGTGAATAGTACCCCGTGAATAGTACTTCGGGAATAGTACCCCATAAATAGTACCCCGGCATGAAAAGTTCCCCGAATACCCGAGTGAATAATATTTGAGTGAATAGTAACTGGGTGAATAGTAACACATGAATAGTACCCCGACATGAAAAGTGTTCCGAATATCCGAGTGAATAATATTCTAGTGAATAGTAACTGGGTGAATAGTAACCCGTGAATAGTACCCCGGGTAAAAATATTGATATTTACTAAGAAAGTTCAGATCAATATTCCAATGAAATGATACTGGATGAAGCGCAAAACTCAAGGGTATTTCACTAATTTCAGATTGATTTACTATTAAAACCACCACCGACGGTCCATAAAATTAGTAAATCTTCCCATGGAATATTAAGTCAAACTTACAACAAACGCCTCATAACAAATACCTATATTTATATCAAAAATTTGAAAAAATATTTACCACAAATCATTTATCTTTAATAAACACATTTTTAATCTATTAACAATTATTCATCATTAATATTATAACTCACAATATTTAACAACCAGATCATTCACAGGAAAGAGGGGGCTTTCCGATAAGGATTTCTCCCTATTGGAGCGCAATTAGGTGACCAAACCCCTTTCCTCGACAGAACTTTCTAGACATCGTCAATATTGTAAATAATAATATGAATAACTTGTTGTCTCAATTATTGATTTAATAATATAAAATATTATGCAAATGATATTGTGACAATAATTGAATCAAATAACGTGAGATACTATGCAACAATTACTGTAGCAATAATTGAGTAAACTGAGTGGATTATTATATAAGCATCAATAATCAATATCGTAATAGCTACTATGCAACCAATGCCAGTATTCAGTATTTTACCCACGGTATCTCAACAGTTTAACTGTAAAATTTTTGCCGTTATTTTTATAAAAAAATATTTCTGTCGTTTTCTAACTACGATAATACTTTCGTTGTGGGGTCCACCAATGATTGTCTTGTCATACTGCAATATTTTCTCATTAAAACGAATATTCCACAAACACAACGAATATTTTATATCAACTTGTTTACTTTACAAAATTTTCAAATATCACCCTTAACTTTAACCATTTATCAATTTAACCATTTACTAAATAGAATAACAATTATAAGAAAATTAGATACTTTCATTTCATATAATTCGGGGTCTTACAGAATCGATCAACCGATAAACCAGCTTCAATCAATTTGCATGCATCGAGATCAAAATTTGGCCGATTTCAAGATTTGCCTCGGTTCGTTTCGTAGAAGAAAAATCGATTTCCCATCCCTAGTGACAGACACTTGGGTGTGTACATTATTGAACTAAAATAAGAATTTTATAAAATTTAAAAACTAAATAAAAAGATATATATATATATATATATATATATATATATATATATATCAGTCCATTTCAAGGGTTCACCCCTTTATTTTGCATACCATCTGTTCAGCTATATCGTAGAACCGTCAAGTCTTAACTTTTAGCGACCTTTACAACATATAATAATGAATCGAACTTATAGTGATTTTAATAGAATCGTCAGTCTCGATCCGTCACTAAAGGGAGTATGAAAAGGTATGTAGGATTAAGGGGTAAGTTCTTGATCCTTTCCGTATATATATATATATATATATATATATATATATATATATATATATATATATATATGATAAAATTTTATATATAATATCTATATTTGCAAATAGCAAAAATAAAAATAAAAATTAAAGTGTTATATTCTCTTAATTTCTACGTATTCATGTAATAATAAAAATTAATGAATTAATTGGCTTGAACAATATCTATCGAGTATGATTCATTCATATCTAACCAATTAATTAGTGTAAGGGGTTGTTTGATAAAATTAAATGAAAAATTATGAATATATAAGAAAATCTGAATGAGATGGAAGATATGAATACATAATAAATTAATGATGCGTTTGATAATTATCTATATAAAACATCTGACGTATTATCCTATTTTTAACCTTCTAGGTTGTTATAAAGAAATTTATTATGTAATTATAAATAAATAATATTATCTAAGAAAAATTAAATATAAACTTTTAAACAATCTTTGGTGAAGTACACTATTAAAAAGATAATTTTAAGAATAAAACACTAAAAAATATTATTAACATTCTAAAGTACATAAAATCAAAACAAATGACTACAACAACATTCATTAAATTGGTTATCCAATTTGTTAAACAAGAATCAAAAACAAATTGTACATAACAAAAGTTGTTTACAATAGTAAACAAGATGGATATTGAATGTAAATTCTAATTGTCTATGAGAGTATGTAAGTAAAAATATCATTCAGCAATACTTCTTACTCATTCAACCACAAATTTTTGGATGAATCGTTCGGACACATTCAGAAGCGTTCAGAGTTTAAAATTTGTTAATCAAACGATGTGAATGACTTATTCAGTCATATTCAAACTTAGGGGGTATTTGATAAAAACTGAATGAATCTGAATTTGAATCTGAATGAGCTAAATTTGAATTTGAATTAAAAAAGTTGTTTGATAATAGACATGTCTGAAACATCTGAATAACATGTTTTTATTATTTTACCCCTCTAAAAAAAATTCAAAATTATTATAAATGTCTTTAATATTACTTAATATAGTAAATATTGTAAAAAAAAAACTCATTCAGTCCATTTAGCCAAAAAAATGACATTAAACCATTTAGCCCAAATTATCGGAATGACTGACCGATTCAGCCATTCAGATGATTATTTTTCCAAAATAAACGCACTAAATGGTTGACCGATTCAGTCATTCAGCCATTCAGACAAAAATAAACAACCCCTTATTCAGACTCATTCAGAAGTAAACAAACCGCTCATAAGTCACATAGGAGCCTCGAGAGCAAGTTAGTAGAGCTTTTATGTTATATGGAGAAAAATTGAAAATTTTAACTTTTAAATTTTATTCGAGTTAATGGATTCAATCTATATCCATTTAAATTTATTGATATTCAATCCATTTAAAATTATTTATTTATGATGCAACCCATTAGTGACCTATTAAATTTTATCAATTATCCCTTATATCAACCCATTTGTCACATCTATATATAACTACTTAAGAATCATTTGGTATTTTTTAATGTCATCTAATTCTTTATTAAATTTTCTCCCACATCTTCTCAAATTTGCATGAGAGGAAATTTTTGAAATTTTTTTTGTTTAAAATAATTATTTTTTCTTTTCTCTACTAAAAAAATTCATAAATAACAAACGTTTAATCTCTGTCCTAAATTTTCCTCCTTTTATTTTTATCCTTTTTAGTACTAATATATATATGGAAAAAATATATATTCATAGTTGTGTAGTACACAGTCGTCTATGGCGACGATTTTTGGGCTATATCGATGATTCACCCGTCGTTATAGCTATTCTGGTCTATGGGGACAGTTCACACGTCGCTATAGCCCAAAAAAACCGTCGCCATAGGCGACTATGTACAACACAGTTGTATATATGTGACGCCCCCAAAATAGGTATACACAACCCATTCTGAGTCGCTAAATACATGGTACAAAATTCAAATATAAACTTAATTATACAACTGTCGTGTAAAATACGACAATACATAAGCTTGGAGTTTAAACACGAATATTATCTCGTAGACAGTATCCAAACTTAAATGGAGTCCTCATTATAATTATTACCATACTATTTTATAAAATAGTGAGGACTACTATTGTAACGCCCCCAAAATCGGGACTATTTTCCTTCCCGATCTTGTGCGTTAATATTATCATGTTCTATCTTTAAAACATTATTTAATGTTAAAATTGCTAAAAATGCGGAATAAATTTTTTTTTCTTTCTTTCCATTCATTCATTCCCTGAATCGCAACCTTTATAAATCTTCTTTATACTAGAATCATATTTATTACATGATTTATTTAACCTGAGTAGATATGAATATATATATATAATTCATTATTTCAAACATATTTCTAATTCAGAACAAATGATCTTCATCTATTGAATTATTCAAAGATTTACTTCTCTGTGGTTTACACATGTAAATACCATCAAATGATTCAATACAATCTCAATTAAATCATTAGTCTTCTTTTCATGCGCTCATAATCACGATAGATCACATCATAGCTTTAACCTGCAAATTAAGCAAGATTGAGCACGACGGCCCAGCAAGTCTAACAGTCTATCATGCATCACATAACACATAGGTTTCACATTCAGTTCATGCATTTATATTCTTGGTGTTCAAGCATATTACAAATGCATTATCACATCTATATCCTGCTGGTAGTAACATACATATCATAGCATACTACACATGTCCTGTACATGTCACTCATTGCACATATATATTGAGTTCCCCGACTCAATTCAATAATCAGTCATAATTTGACATTCATCATTCACAAAGCAAATAATGCAGTTCATAGGTATTACATACTTATAAACATAAATCATGCTAACAATTATCTATAGCAATTATAAGTCCACATAAATAAACTGAGAAACTTTCCTTGTTAATTCGTAGACTATTGGTACAATTTCAGCTTAACTTGTGTATTCTCACGGATCCTACACAATTATTTGCATTTACAAGCATATTATGTGAGACCCCAAATTTTATGAAATGAAAGTATTTAATTTTCTTATAATTATTATGTTATTTAGTAAATTGTTAAATTGATAAAAGGATTAAAGTTAAGGGTGATATTTATAAATTTTGCAAAGTAAGCAAGTGGTTATAAAATATTCGTTTGGTCGGGGAATATTCGTACGACAATATAATCATTGGTGGACCCCACAACGGAAATATTGTCGTAGTTAGAAAACTAACAAAATTATCTTTCGATAAAAATAACTACGCGGAGGTGTTACCGTTAAAACCTGCTGAACTACCCTAGTAGTAAAGTAAAAGAATACGTCTGGCGTGGTTGCATAGTAGCACACGGTATTGATTATTGATGCTTACGTGAAAAGTCACTTTCGATTATACTCAATTATTGCTACATGAATTTCTTTGCATCATATCTCTCATATTATTGATTCAATTATTGTTACAAGATCATCCGCATAATATGATATATTATTAAATCAATAATTGAGATGGTAAAGTTATTCATATTATCATTTGCAATATTGACAATGTCTGAAGTTCATCAATGAGAGGTTTGGTCACCTAATTAATTGCGCCAATAAGGAGAAATCCTTATCGAAAAGCCCCCTCTTTCTTGGGAATGACCTGGTTGTTAAATATTGTGAATTATAATATTAATGATGAATAAGTTCGTGTTGATTAAAGATGAATTTTATAGTTCCATTGTGTTGGAATTATTTGTGTTAGTGGAAATTGACATTTGTTTCGATAATAATTGATGTCTGGAGGTTATATTGTTCAATCGGGTATTCGGGGCACTTTTCTTGTCGAGTTACTATTCACGAGTTACTATTCAAGAGTTACTATTCATAAGTTACTATTCACGGGGTACTATTCACCCATAAGATATATTTCTTTTCGGTCCAAATCATTTTTGTGACGCCCCCAAAATAGGTATACATCACCTATTCTGAGTCGCCAAATACATGGTACATAATACAAATACAAACTTAATTATACATCATGAGCTGTGAGTTTAAATACAAACATTGTCTTCAAGACAGTATTCAAACTCAAAATAAGTCCTTAATACAATTTTTATCACACTATTCAACATAATAGTGAGGACTACTAATGCTATACACTGGACCATCACTCCGTTCCCCGACTAGTCCCTGATACGTTCTCATTTCCTGAAGAGAACAATGAAAGAAAGGGTGAGCTCAACTAGCCCAGTAAGAAATATTATGACTAAGATAATGCAGAATAAATTATCATTAGTCTTCAACAATGTTAAACTGATAAAATACAATAGACATCAAGTTTAATCAGGCGAACAAACAATCCATTAAAAGAGTCAAGTAGAGAATAAAATCTACTATCTTTTATGATTTAAAAGGTTTTCATCACTTTTATCATTTGAGACTCAAATTTAATAAATAATCCACATCATCAAATCACCCCCATTACATTACGAATGATATTCTTTAGTATCACGACCACAAATTATCCATACACTACGGGCCAAGGGCATTCGTGTATTCATCAATGGTCATGATCATGCCAACAACTGTCCATCAATGCACTACGGGCCAATGAGGACTTTTACCACATCATTTGTAACATTACGGTCATGATTACAATCGAATAATCCTCGGTTATAATCATACCAAGTCCATCCGCACTTTTCTGGTGCCATGTATTGACTTTTAAAAAATATAAACATGAGGATGATGGCAATTGTAAGACCCCGAATTTTATGAAATAAAAGTATTCAATTTTTCTTATAGTAACTATTCAAAGAAATGGTTAAATTGATAAAAGGTTAAAGTTAAGGGTGATATATGAATTTTTTCAAAATACACAAGTGGTTATAAAATATTCATTGTTGTTTGGGAATATTCGTTTGGTCGTGGAATATTCTTTTCGTTTGGGGAGTATTCGTATTTACGCAGCGCATCCATTTGTGGGCCCCATAACGGATAAACTGGCCGGGATGAAGAAAAACGACAAATTTGAGTTTTTACAAATAACGCGTGGTTGTTACCAAGTAACACTTGTTGGAATACCCATGGTTAAAATACAGAATATCGCTGCGTTATTGCACGAAGCATTACTACAGTATTGCACGCATTTTTGAATTATTGATTCTTACGTAAGAAGGCACTACTCAATAATTGTTACATGAATTACTTGCTCAATATTTTATTTTATTGATTCAATAATTGTTGCGTTGATATTTTATATTATTGTTGTTTCAATAATTATCATCAACACAAGATTTCCCATTATCATATCAATAATTCATATTATTTGAATAATATTATTAGATAACATTATTAACAATGTCCGTAAAGTTCTCATCAAGGAGAGGTTTGGTCACCTAATCATGCGTGCAAGAAGGAAAAATTCTTATTGAAAGCCCCTCTTCCTGAATCGCCTGGTTGTCATAATTAATTACATAATATTATTTGTGAATAATTAATTATTGATTTATATGATAAGAAAATATTTATTTTATGTGGATATAAATGAGGGATATATTTATTTTTATGTGGATAAAAATGAAGGAATTAATGCTGAGGTGTTTTATCAGTATTTTGTCGGTGTGGAGGTATTAAAACTCATCCGTTTGTGGATTTCGAATATTTTTAGTTTGGAATTTGGAAAAACTCAAAGCTACAAAATTATAGAGAATTCGATTTCAGTCAGAATGGACATAAAATTCGTATTTTTCTGATAACCGGGCTATTTTCTATGAATTGTTGAAGTTTCGGAAAATAAAATGATTTTTATTAATTTATGGGTGGGACCCACTTGGTTATCAACATGTGGGCTGCTGAAAATTGGTTCAAAGTTGGCTGGTGGGTGAGAATTTTCAAGAGGCATGCGTAGAAATGTTGAATAATAATAAATATATTTTATTATTTTAGTCTCCTTTGGCGTTCTAGCATTTTCCTATAAATAGGTGCTTATGTTAGAATTGAAAAACATACCAGAAATAAGTTTTCTTTCTCTCTATATTATCAAGCATATTTTTGTGAGTATTTAGATATATTGAGTGTTGCTCAGCGTTATATCCGATATTCAAGTCAGAGGTACTGCTCTTTTGAGGTAGGGGATTTTAAGGGTTATTATGTTTTTCAGTTTGTACTTCTTCCGACCTTCAAAAAATTCTGGAAAAATTTGAAATGATAATTTGATGAGTTTTCTTGATTGTGTCCAAAAATGGCGATTTTTGGATGTATATATTAAGAGTTGTGAATTTTATGAGAAAAGACTATTTTAAAAGTAACCGCTTATAACTCCTTGTGGTTAATTCCAAAAATTGATAAAATTTTTATTGGGAGTACATCTATATAATATCAGTGTACTCTGTGAATTTCGGAATTTTTAGATAAAAGTACAATTTGTGATAAATGTCTAAATATTCGGCTTTTTTTATATATAAAAATAGTAAATGAATTTTAAAAATCGAGAAAAATATATGTTCAATATGAGACTATATTCTCGCTAAATCCCGGAAAAGAAATATTTTTGGAACCGATTTGGTATTTTTCATGAAAATGGACTAGTTATGAGTAAATGAATTAAATATGTTATGTGAAGTAAGAAAATTGAAAAATAGGATTTTATGGCTTGAGAATCCTATATGAGGTATATATGATTTTTTTGATGAGGGTTTTGGTTATTGGTGATGAAATCTTATGAGTTTGAAATTTTAGGATGATTAAATGCATTATTTAGTAAAGTGTAAACAATTAAAATAAATTGTTTATAAGTTTAAGAAATGTTATTTCAATATCATTATACCGAAATATTGGTATGAATTTTATTGTAGAATTTCTACCTTTTTGTGTTGGGTTTACTATTCATGAATTACTATTCACGAGTTACTATTCATGAGTTACTATTCACGAAGTTACTTTTCATGGGTTACTATTCACGAGTTACTATTCATGACAAAATTGGTTTCTTTTTCTAACCAAATTATAGTTGATTTATGAATATTACTCTAGAGATTAAATCTAGATGTTTTGATTATATTGATTTTACTATCATATATAACATTTTTATAACCCTAATGATGATATTAATTTCTCTTTGACTTGAGTGTAAAGATGGGTAGATTATTGGTATTATCATGACTATGGGTTCTCTTTGGCCAGTAGTGCAAAGTTGAATTATTGACTGGTATGATCATGACCATTGAATTTATAATTGAATATCTTTAGCTTAAGTGCAAAGGTGAAATGATCAACATGGTTATAATTATTGTTTATATAAATTCTGAAATTATTATATATTTGAGATATTAATATATTTGGCCTGTAGTGCAAATATGAACTTTTGATGAATATATTTGGCCTGTAGTTCAAATATGAACTGTTGAGGAATATCTTTGGCCTGTAGTGCAAAGATGAATTGTTGATGAATATCTTTGGCCTGTAGTGCAAAGATGACCTGTTGTTGAATATCTTTGGCCTGTAGTACAAAGATGGTATGTTGATGAATATATTTGGTCCGTAGTGCAAAGATGAAATTGTTAGTATGATTATAAACAGGAACTGTGATTTGGTATAACCATGATCTTTGATATTTCAGGTAAAGATATGTGATGAAAATTATCTTCGTCCTGGGTGCGAAGAGGAATTTAGAATCACAATTATGATTATGAGTTATTCATATAATTGTGGAAAGGAACTATTGAGTGATGTTACAGGGATAAAACACTGTTGGTGGACTTTTAATGTGGAGAAGATAGTAGACTTTATGGTCTATTTAACTCTTCTAATGGATTGCTTCGTTCAACCGCAACTATGGTTGAAAAGTTTTATCATCTACCATATGTTCTAAATCTCCCGATTTATTATTGATGAAGGCTATTGATAATTTAATTATCTTTAGTCATGATATTCTTTATCGAAGTTAGTTGTGCTCACCCTTTTGCTTCACAATTCCTTTCGGTGTAATAAGAATGTGTAATGGGTCGAAAGCGGGGGTATAGGAATAGAATCTGGTCATCATTTAGTAGTTACATTTGGTGAATCAACTAGGGTGAGGCTAACCCAACATTGGAAGGGTGTTTTGCCATTATCATACAAGATGTCTAAAGACATACAACCTCGTGTCATCATAAGACATGGTTGTGCACATCTACTTGCTGAGTATATCTACGAGCACTACCTATATAATCTTGGTGTTTGTTTGAAGTATAATTCTCAATTAGAGACACTGGAGATAATGATATGTCAAGAGAAGACTCACCATTGGGAAGAATATGATAGTAATCTTCTCGTTTTTCTTTGGGGTCTATTGGGTCAACCAAGGATAATTCTGTGGCCATATGATATCTATCATAACCTAGACGCATGACCTCCCATGTACGAAGATTTCCTTGAGCACTTCCCAAAGATTCTAATTTCTAAAACAGTTTTTGACTATACCTTTATGTAAGGTGTCATTATGACGTGTTATCCAAGGTTGGGATGAGAGTCACAGTTGGTATATATTTGTATCCAGACTCACAGCATATGTGTTATTGTATTTTGCACGACAATTGTTGTAATAAAGTTGTAGTTGTTTTCTGTACCATGTATTTGGCGACTCAGAATGGGTTGGATGGAATAGACCTATTTTGGGGTTGTCACAACAATGATATAAGAATTCAATAAAACAAGTTCAAGAATTAATTTATCCAGGAATTAATAACGTCCAAATTGTCAACATGATACTTCTTTATAGAGTAAAATTCAAGAATGCTCAGATGAATATTTCCATAAAAAGATATTGGATGAAGCGCAAATATCAAGGATATTTCACTAATTTCATGGAGTATAGAAGTCAAAATTTTAACCAACTAAGTATAATAAAGAATGGAATAACAAAAGAAATCACCAGGCATGCGATAGGCCGCATGCGAAGGTTATTCCAATGTAATTATAAATAACGGAACCGGTGTCCGGCGTAAAACGCATGTATGTGATATTCCAACAGTAATAATAAAGACGAAAATAGGCTTAAGCGTGAAACGCATGGATATGTGATATTCCAATGTAATAATAAAGAATGGAACTGTGTCCGCGTAAAACGTAAAGATGCATACATGATATTCCAAATGTAATAATAAAGATTGGAATAATGTAAGAATTTCACCAAGTATAGGGTAGCTCGTATATAGGTTATTCCAATGTAATAATAAATAATGGAATAATGTAAGTTCTCTTCATGAATACAAAAGAAATAATACCCACTCACCGTAGTAAAAAGAAACTGGATATAAGAGTAGGGAAGTAGCGAATACTTTTCTATAGTTTCTCTATAATTTCTCTCTCTAGAGTTTCAGTGAATTTGTAAGAAATAATGAAGGAATGAACTTCTATTTATAGGAGAATTGACTGAATAGTAACTAATTCCTGAACGGTCCAGATTGATTTACTTTTAAATGAACGTTCCAGATTGATTTAATAAAATATTCTAATAAAACAAAATCTTTTAAATAAAATATAATATATTATATATTATATATATATATAAACTCACGGGTCATTACCCCCGTGATACAATCTGTCAAAATCTCATGAATCTCTGCCAACCATCAAATTATTACAGGCATATATATATATATAATTCATATAATACTCCATCCTGACTCAGCCAAAATAACTCCCCCCCACTTTTCATTTAATTTTTCAAACGTGGCCCCCACATTAATATATTAAAAAAATTTCTACCGATTATTTTGAAAAATGGGTAAATGGGAGGTCCACAAAATAAGCAAAATTTAGATCAAATACTATAGCAATAATTGAACAAAACTGAGTGACTTCTCACGTAAGCATCAATAATCAATACCGTGTGTTACTATGCAACCACGCCAGACATCTTCATTTCTTTAACACCGTGTGTTTCAATAGTTAACAGAAATTTTTGCCGTTATTTTCATAAAGTATTTTTTTCATTTTCTCAATCCGATAATAATTCCGTTGTGGTCCACCAATGATTGTGTTATTGTATGAATATATTCCCGTTAAAACGAATATTCCCCACCAATCGAATATTATATAACAACTTATGTATTTTCAAAATTTATAAATATTACCCACAACTATAACATTATATCAAATTTACTCCATAATATTCAAAAATGATATTTATAGAAAATTCATCTTTATTTATAAAAGTTGGGGTCTTACAACCTCCCTTCTTATGAAATTTTGCCCTCGAAATTGTGGTACGTGACTGGTATGTCGAAGAGGTAAGGATATCTTGATTTTATTTCGATTCTAACTCCCAAGTCATTTCCTCAAAGATCGTGGTTTCTCCACAAAACTTTGACTTGAGGTATAACCTTGGAGCGTAGAATATGTTCCTTCTTATCCAAGATTTGAACAGAACCTCTTCATACGTCCAAATCTTCCACTATTTCGTCCTAGTTCTAACTCAATAATGTGGTTCGGATCTTCCACATATTTACGTAACATGGATATGTGAAAAATATTATGAACACGAGACATACTTGGCGGTAAAGCGAGTCTATAGGCCACAGTTTCTACTAGATCGAGGATTAAAAATGGGCCGATGAATCGAGGATTGAGCTTTCCTCTCTTTCTAAATATCGTAAATCCTTTCCATGGAGCAACACATAACAACACATGATCTCCAATATCGAATTCTACGTCCTTTCAATGAAGATCAACATAACTCTTTTGTCGATCTTGTGAGGTTTTTATACATTGTCGGATCGTTTGAATCTTTTCCGTAGTCATACGTACCAACTCTGGTCCCAACAATGTTGCTTCACTCACCTCATCCCAGCATACTGGAGAACGAAACTTTCTTCCATACAACGCCTTGAATGGAGCCATGTCAATACTTGCTTGATAACTGTTGTTGTAGGAAAACTCCACCAATGGTAAGAATATATCCCAACTTCCCTTGAAGTCAAGGACACATAGTCTTAATAGATCTTCAAGAGTTTGAATCGTCCTCTCCGACTGCCCGTCCGTCTGAGGATGATATGCTGAGCTAAATCGTAAATCTGTGCCCATAGCTTTTTGCAAACTAACCCAAAATCTTGAAGTGAATCTTGGGTCTCGATCAGAAACTATGGATACTGGCATACCATGCAATCTTATAACCTCATTTATGTACATACAAGCAAGACGTTCAAGTGTATAAGTTTTTCAGACGCAGAAATGAGCGAGTTGGTCAATCTATCAACAATAACCCAAATCGCATCTATGCCTTGAGAAACTTTGGGAAGACCAATGAACGAAATCCATTGTAATGTGCTCCCACTTCCATTCGAATTTCAAGTGGTTGCAATGGACCTTTGGTACTTGATGCTCTACCGACTCGCTGACACGTTAGACACCATGAGATAAACAAATATATCTCTCTTCATATTGCCCCACCAAAATGTATGTCAAGATCATGATACATTTTGGTACTCCCAAGATGGATTACAAATGGTGTGTTGTGCATTTCCATCATGATTTTATACTTTAAATCGTGGTCGTTAGAACACAAAAGTCCTAGAGTTGACTCAAGTATTCCTTCTTCATTGATTCTTGCTTCCTAAGATAAAGCACCTTCTTGCACTTTCTTCCTCATACGTGATCGCCTCCAGTGCAGAGCTTGAGCAGTTTTAACTTTATCAATTAAAGTCGGTTCTACTCGTATATTTTCCATCATTACATGGGTCCCTGGAGTCTTTAACTCTATCTCCATCCTTTGCAAGTCATACAAAATGGGCCTTTGCGCTGACAATATTGCATTCGCACTTGCATATGATCTTCTACTCAATGCGTCAGCTACCACGTTTGCTTTTCCAGGATGGTATTGGATGGTATGATCATAATCTTTCAACAGTTCAAGCCAATGTCGTTGTCGTATATTGAGTTCCTTTTGAGTGAAGAATATTTGAGGCTTTTATGATCCATAAAGATCTCCACTTTCTCTCCATACAAGTAAGGCCTCCAAAGTTTAAGTGCGAAGACAACAGCTGTCAACTCTAGATCATGAGTAAGATAATTCCTCTCATATTCTTTGAGTTGTCTTGAGGCATAGGCTATGACTTTCTCATGTTGCATGAGAACACATCCCAACCCTTTGCCCGAAGCATCACTGTAGATGAAAAATCCCTTCGAGCTAGATGGTATTGTCAGAACAGGTGCTGAAATGAGTCTCCTCTTGAGTTCTTGAAAACTCTTCTCACATTCTTCACTCCAACCGAACTTTGTATCTTTTCGAGTTAGCTGAGTTAATGGAGTAGCGATTCGAAAAAATTCTTCCACGAATCTCCGATAATAACTAGCTAAACCGAGAAAGCTACGTACTTCGGTCACTGATTTAGGTTGCTCCCAGCTTTGAATTGCTTCAATTTTTGCCGGGTCAACAGATATTCCATGACTTGATACTACATGCCCAAGGAATGCTACTTCCTCAAGCCAGAACTCGCATTTCTTTAACTTGGCATAAAGCTTGTATTCACGAAGCTTTTGGAGTATCAGCCTCAAGTGTTACTCATGATCTTCACGACTTTTGGAATAAATAAGGATGTCATCAATAAAAATGACCACAAAGTGATCTATATATTCCTTGAATACTCGGTTCATAATATCCATGAAGGCAGCAGGAGCATTAGTCAATCCAAAGGACATGACTAGGAATTCATAATGCCCGCATTAGGGAGTTCCGGCGCCGCCTTTGGAATGTTATCGGTTCTAATCTTCAATCGGTGATATCCTAACGAAGATAACTCTTTGAAAAGAATTTGGCTCCTTGCAATCGGTCAAACAGTCATCAAAAGCGTGGCAATGGGTACCTATTTTTGATGGTGACATGATTCAACTCCCGATAATCAATACAAAGTCGCATACTCCCATCTTTCTTCTTCACGAATAGAACAGGAGCACCCCAAGGAGAAAGTACTAGGACGAATAAAGCCAATGTCTAACAATTCCTGCAGTTGGGTCTTTAACTCCGAAGTTCAATAGAGCCATTCGATATGGGGCTTTAGAAATGGGTTTTGTATGGGTTCAAGGTCGATACAAAATTCAATTTCACGCCTAGGGTAGGTGTAAGACCCTAATTTTATGAAATAAAAGTATTCAATTTTCTTATTTAGTAAATGGTTAAATTGATAAAAGTTAAAGTTAAGGGTGATATATGAAATTTTTTCAAAATAAGCAAGTGGCTATAAAATACTTATTGTTGTCGGGGAATATTCATTTGGTCGTGGAATATTCTTTCCGCGTCGGGAATATTCGTGATGCACTTTACGCAAATATTTATGGGGGCCCTATAATGTAATAATCAGCTATTAGGCGAAGAAAACGACAAATTTGAGTTTTTATAAATAACGGCATAGTTATTACCAATTAACAACTTTGTTGGAATACACGGTGGTTAAAATACGATGTACGCGTAGTTGTTGCAAGAAGCACGATATTGCACAATATTTTTTTCAATTATTTATTCTTACGTGAGAAGACACTACTCAATAATTGTTACAGTAATTACTGTTTAATATTTTATTTTATTGAATCAATAATTCTTTGCGTTGATATTTTATATTATTGTTGTTTCAATAATTGTCACTACACAATATCTCCATTATCAGATCAATAATTCATATTATTTGGAATAATATTATTAGATAACATTATTGGCAATGTCTAGAAAATTCTGTCAAGGAGAGGTTTGGTCACCTAATTGCGCCACCATGAAGAGAAATCCTTATCTGAAAGCCCCTCTTCCTCGAACCGCTCGTTGTCATTATTGTGATTCTGTAATATTATTTGTGAATAATTAATTATTAATTTATATGATAAGAAAATATTTATTTGATGTGGATATAAATGATGAGTTTATTTATGTGGTTATAAATAAAGGAGTTAATGTTGAGGTGTTTTATCAGTATTTTGTCAGATTGGAGATATTAAAAGATCAAATCGGTGTTATTACAGCTTTATTGTGTGAGTTATAATATTTAATCCGACCGTTGGATTGTTGTAATTTTGGATATGTTATACATATATAAGTTGAGTGTATGTCCACAAATTTTGAACCGTTAAAATGAAATCGAATAATTTGTTATGAATTTTAAGAGGTGGTGATTCGAAATTAGGTTTATAAATGATTTTAGTGAAAAATTCTAGAAATGAGTGGGCCCCACTTTTGGTTGTTGTTGGGGAAGATGGCTGATTTTTGGTGGGTGGAATAGTAGCGAGTAAAAGCCATCGTGTAAAGCAGTCAAGTCTGCTTTGGCGCTAACATTTTCCTATAAATAGAGGGCTAAGTTAGAATTAAAAATCACACCGAATTCATAAGTTTTCTCTTTTTTCTCTCTAGATTATCGAGTGTATTTTGTGAGTATTTAGATACTTGGTGAGTTGCTATTCATCGCTGCAAGTTTCCTTCAAATATCATATCCGATATCCAAATGTAAGTCTTTGCTCTTTTGAGGTAAGAGATAGTAAGGGATAGTAAGTGATATTAAGGGATGCTATATTCTTCATAATGATGTTATTCTTTCAATATCATTATACTGAAATATTGGTATGGATTTTATTATGGAATTTTTACCTTTTGAGTCGGGATTACTATTCACGTACTAAGACTATTCACGATATGGCACTATTCATGTATATGGCACTATTTACGATATGACATTATTTATATATACTACGACTATATGCGAATCTAATCTGATACTATTCATGAGTTACTATTTACGAGTTACTATTCACGGGTACTATTCACGACAAAAATTGGTTTCTTTTTCTGACCAAATTATCGTTGATTTATGAATCTTACTCTTGAAATTAAATACAGTTGTTGATCATATTATTTTTATTATCATATATAACATTTTTATAATCATGGTGATGAAATTTCTCTTTGACTTGAGTGTAAAGATGGGTAGATTATTGGTATGATCATGACTATGGGTTCTCTTTGGCCAGTAGTGCAAAGTTGAATCGTTGACTGGTATGATCATGACCATTGAATTTATAATTGAATATTTTTAGTTTAAGTGCAAATGTGAATTGATCAACATGGTTATAATTATGGTTTATATAGATTTTGAAATGATTATATATTTCTTTGAGATGTGAATATCTTTGGCCCGTAGTGCAAAGATGAATTATTGTTGAATATCTTTGGCCTGTAGTGCAAAGATGACTTGTTGATGAATATCTTTGGCCCGTAGTGCAAAGATAAATTTATTAGTATGATTATGAACATGAACTGTGATTTGGTATAACCATGATCTTTGATGTTTCAGGTGATGAAAATTATCTTTGTCCTGGATGAGAAAAGGAATTTAGAACTACAATTACGATTATGAGTTATACATGTGATTGTGGATGAGAATTGTTGATTGATGTTACGGGATAAAACATTGTTGGTGGACTTTTAACATGGAGAAGATAATAGATTTTATGGTCTATTTGACTCTTCTAATGGATTGCTTTCGTTCCACTGCAACTATGGTTGAAAAGTTTTATCATCTACCATATGTTCTAAATCTACGATTTATTATTGATGAAGGCTATTGATAATTTAATTATCTTTAGTCATGATATTCTTTATCAATGCTAGTTGTGCTCACCTTTTTGCTTCACAATTCCTTTTCGTGTAATAAGAGTGTAGGTGGGGGTGAAGCGAGGGTAACGAGGGAAATAGAACGGTGGTCTCTAGCTGTGGAGGTTCTCCCTAAGCAGTATAGAAAAGTGTTGTATACATCATTTAGTAGTTATATTTGGTGAATCAAATAGGGTGAGGCGAACCCAACGTTGGAAGGGTGTTTTGCCACTATCATAGAAGATGTCTAATGTCATACAACCTCGTGTCATTATAAGATAGGGTTGTGCACATCCACTTGCTGAGAATATCTACGAGCACTACCTATATAATCTTGGTGTTTGGTTGAAGTATAACTCTCAATTAGAGACAGTGGAGATAATGATATGTCAAGAGAAGACTCACAATTGGAAAGAATATGATAGTAATCTTCTCATTTTTCTTTGGGGTCTATTGGGTCAACCAAGGATAATTCTGTGGCCATATGATATCTATCATAACCTGGAAGCATGGCCTCCCATGTACGAAGGTTTCCTTGAGCACTTCCTAAAGATTCTAATTTCTAAAACAGTTTTTGACTATACCTTTATGTAGGTATCATCATGTGAGGTGATGTCCACCGATGGGACATTTGTCACATTACTGGTTGGGACACAAGTCACGCTTGGTATATATTTATATCCAAACTCACAGCATATGTGTTGTTGTATTTTGTACGACAATTATTGTAATAAAGTTGTAGTTGTTTTCTGTACCATGTATTTGGCGACTCAGAATAGGTTGGGTGAAATGGACCTGTTTTGGGGTTGTTATAGTAGGCCAGGAAGTTCTTCAGGGAATACATCAGGAAATTCATTAACAATAGAAATATCATTCATAACTGACGTATTTTTGTTTAGATCCGTGACATGAGCTAAGAAAGCTTGACATCCGTTTTTCAATAAACGAATAGCTTTATGGCTTGCAGTGATTGATTTTAATGGTTTGGTTGCTTGAATTCGCATAATAGGTTGGTTAGGAATATGAAAGCTAACAACCTTACGAAAACAATCAATTTTTGCATGATGAGTAGTTAACCAATCAATCCCTAGAATCACATCAAATGCAAGTATTTTTAAAGAAATAAGATCGACAGGTAACGTGCGGGTGCCGATTTGAACTAAACACGACTTATAAACAGTGGATGTAATGAAGGTTTCTCCCAACGGAGTTTCTACAGATAAGTCAAAGTCTAATTTTTCCGGAGTCAAATTTAATCGTTGAGTGCAAGTAGGAGAAATAAAAGAATGGGTAGAACCGGTATCAAATAAGGTATAAACTTCGCTAGAGTTTATGATAAGCTTACCCGTGATGACCTCGTTCGGGTTCCTTTCTTTTTGGGAGGTAACTACAAACGCTTCTTCCTCACTCTCTGAACTTTGACTTTTTGGGACTGACCTTTGGTGCCTCCATCCTAGCTGAACTTGTCTTTGGTGAACGATAAAATGGGGCTTGGTGACCTTTTCTTCCACAATTATAACATGTTTTGGATGGCATCGTGCAGTTTGAACTGATATGTCCCTCCCCTCCGCATTTGAAGCATATGATAGGTGGTCGTTCTCCTTCCTTAACAACGGTCTTTGGTCTTTGACGCCTTTCCATCATTGTTGAATCTCCTCTTCTTGAAATGTCCATTCTTATTGTTTTGGCCCTGATTACCACCGAATTGGTTACCATTTATGGCCTGTTGATTCCCTCCACGCTTGTTGTCATCGCTTCGATGTCTGCTCTCACTGGTATTATCATTTTACCGGCTGCTTTCTCTTGGTTGCGTTGACTCGTTATCATGCTCCACTAACTGAGCCCTATTTACAACATCTGAATACAAACACAGTTTATGAGAAATAAGATATTGACGTATTTCCGGCTTCAAACCTCTTAAAAACATCCGCGTCATTCTCTCTTCATTATCAACTAAGTGGGACGCAAATCAGGAAAACTCGGCAAACTTGGCTTCGTACTGCGACACGGTCATGTTATTCTGCTCCAACTTGATGAACTCTACCTCTTTCATGTGATGAATACTTTCGGGAAAGTATTTGTCGTTGAATAGTTCTTGGAACTTCTCCCAAAACATCTTTAGTGCGGCAGGTTGAGTACGCTTTCTTTGATTCCCACCAAGAAATCGCCTCTCTCAGAACATAAAGGTGGCAAATGGCACCTTTTGCTCCTCAAGCATCCCAAGACATCAAATATCTTGGTGATCTCGCTTTATCCATGCTTCCGCCTTAAGTGGTTTTGGCTCTCCAATAAACTCGGTGGTCCCAGCTCCTTGAACTGCTTAGCGGTGATCGTCAAGAGAGTTTCCAAAGTGTTTCCACTGCATTTTGGACAGAGCCCGTTCTTGCCTGATGTTGCATGAATTGTATAAAACCTCCTCAACATTCCATCGTTAATCATCCGGTCAAGTGTTGTTGTTTGCGGAGAATTGTCGCCTTCCTGATGCACATTATCTTGATTATTGATCTGTGGAGACTCAACGGTCTCCTGTGCTCCATTGCAATTCTCAACATTCTCGAATGTCATTTTCAGATACTGCCATAAAACAAAGGTTAATTAACATATAACATATTATCCCTATACTCTGGCCGACCAATTAAATACCAAATAAACTTAGGTAGGTCATACTAGCGAAAGAATTCCCTGTCTCTCCCCTCCTAGTTCTAGTCTCATATCTTAGCCAGGGATCATATCCCTAAGCTTTGATACCAATTGTGACGCCCCCAAAATAGGTATACATCACCCATTTTGAGTCACCAAATACATGGTACAGAATAAAAATACAAACTTAATTATACATCATGAGCTGTGAGTTTAAATACAAACATTGTCTTCAAAGCAGTATTCAAACTCAAAATAAGTCCTCAATACAATTATTATCACACTATTTAACAGAATAGTGAGGACTACTAATGCTATCCACTGGACCATCACTTCGTTCCCCGACCAGTCCCTGGTACGTTCTCATTTCCTGAAGAGAACAATGAAAGAAAGTGTGAGCTCAACTAGCCCAGTAAGAAATATTATGACTAAGATAATGCAGAATAAATTATCATTAGTCTTCAACAATGTTAAACTGATAAAATACAATAGACATCAAGTTTAACTGCAATGAATAAGCAATCCATTAAAAGAGTCAAGTAGAAATAAAATCTACTATCTTTTATGATTTAAAAGGTTTTCATCACTTTTATCACGAGACTCACGACAATAAATAATCCACACCATCGAATTACCCCTGCACTACGGCCAACGATATTCTTTAGTATCATGACCACAAATTATCCATGCACTACGGGCCAAGGACATTCGTGTATTCATCAATGGTCATGATCATGCCAACAACTATCCATCAATGCACTATGGGCCAATGAGGACTGTTACCACATCATTTGTAACATTACGGTTATGATTACACCGAATAATCCATGGTCATAATCATACCAAGTCCATCTATGCACTACAGGCCACAAATGACTTTCAAAAAATATAAACATGAGGATGATGGCAATGATAAGAATTCAATCAAACAAGTTCAAGAATTAATTTATCCAGGAATTAATAATGTCCAAATTATCAACATGATACTTCTTTGTAGAGTAAAATTCAAGAATGCTCAGAAGAATATTTCCATGAAAAGATACTGGATGAAGCGCAAATATCAATGATATTCCACTAATTTCATGGAGTATATAAGTCAAAATTTTAACCAACTCAGTATAATAAAGAATGGAATAACAAAAGAAATCACCAGGCATGCGATAGACCGCACAGGTAGGTTATTCCAACAGAATAATAAATAACGGAACCAAGTCCGACGTAAAACGCACAGACATGATATTCAAATGTAATAACAAAGATTTTAACAGTCCCACAGAAACGCATGATGAAATGATATTCCAACAGAATAATAAAGATTGGAATAACAGAAGAATTTCACCAAGTATAGGGTAGCCCACGTATACAGGTTATTCCAACAGAATAATAAATAATGGAATAACAGAAGTTCTATTCATGAATACAAAAGAAATAATACCCCTTACCGTAAAAGAAACTAGATATAAGAGTAGATGTAGCAGAATAATTTTCTATAGTTTCTCTATAATTTCTCTCTCTAGAGTTTCAGTGAATTCGTAAGAAATAATGAAGGAATGAGCTTCTATTTATAGGAGAATTGATTTGAATAAGAACTAATTCTAATCGATCCAGATTGATTTACTTTTAAACGAACGGTCCAGATTGATTTAATAAAATATTCTAATAAAATAAATTTTTTTAAATAAAATATTATATATATATATATATATATATATATATATAAAACTCACGGTCATTACCCCGTGATATAATCTGTCAAAATCTCCCAATCTCTCTTGACCATCAAATTATTACAGTATATATATATATATATATATATATATATATATATATATATATATATATATATATATATATATATTAAAATAATGAAATGGATATAAGAGTAGGGAAGTAGCAGAATACTTTTCTATAGTTTCTCTATAATTTCTCTCTCTAGAGTTTCAAAGTGAATTAAATAAAAATAATGAAGGAATGAGCTTCATTTATAGGAGAATTGAATTGAATAAAGAACTAATTCTGAACGGTCCAGTTGATTTACTTTTAAACGAATCAGTCCAAATTGATTTAATAAAATATTCTAATAAAACAAAATCTTTTAAATAAAATATAATATATTATATATATATTATATATATATATATATATATATTTATATATAAACTCACGTCATTACCCCGTGATATAATCTATCAAAATCTCGTGAATCTCTCGCCAACCATTAAATTATTACAGTATATATATATATATATATATATATATATATATTAATAATAATAGTTGTACTCCTCCCGTCCACTTTTTAATTCATTATATATATATATATATATATATATATATATATATATATATATATCATATACTCCATCCTGACTCAGCTAAAATAACTCCCCCCCACTTTTTATTTAATTTTTCAAACGTGGCCCCCACATTAATATATTAAAAAAATTTCTACCGATTATTTTGAAAAATGGGTAAATGGGAGGTCCACAAAATAAACAAAATTTATATCAAATACTATAGCAATAATTGAACAAAATTGAGTGACTTCTCACGTAAGCATCAATAATCAATACCGTGTGCTACTATGCAACCAATGCCAGACATCATTTCTTTTACTAACACCGTGTGTTTCAATAGTTAACAGTAAAACTTCCGCCAATTATATTTATAAAGTATTTTTGTCGCTTTTTCAATCCGGCAATAATTAATTACATGGGGTCCACCAATGATTGTGTCATTGTATTTAATATTCTCGTTAAAACGAATATTCCCTGACCAATAGAATATTATATAACAACTTGCGTACTTTGCAAAATTTTTAAATATTACCCACAACTATAACATTATATCAAATTTACTCCATAATATTCAAAAATGATATTTATAGAAAATTTATCTTTATTTATAAAAGTTGGGGTCTTACAATTTTTGGGTACAATATTATTCTATGAGGAGATGTACTAATTTTTCAGACCGTTGATTGAAGATATAATATTAAATTAATATGGACCGCTGGTGGAAAGTTATAATAGTGAATCAATATGGATCGCTGGTTTAATGTTTTAATAGTAAATCAGTATGGACCGTTGCTTTAAGTTTTAATAGTAAATCAATATGGGCCGTCCGTTTAAAAGTAAATCAATCTGGACCGTTCATGAATTAGTTACTATTCAGTCCATTCTCCTATAAATAGAAGTTCATTCCTTCATTATTTCTTACGAATTCAGTGAAACTCTAGAGAGAGAAACTATAGAGAGAAAGAATAAAAGAATTCTGCTACTTCACTACTCCAATATCCAGTTTCTTTTAAGGTGAAGATAGGTGATGAAAATTATCTTCATCCTGGGTGCGAAGAGGAATTCAGAATCACAATTATGATTATGAGTTATTCATATGATTGTGGACAGGAATTGTTGATTGATGTTACAGGGATACAACATTATTGGTGGACTTTTAACATGGAGAAGATAATAGACCTAATGGTTTATTTGACTCTTCTAATGGATTGCTCGTTCCGCTGCAACTATGGTTGAAAAGTTTTATCATCTACCATATGTTCTAAATCTCTGATTTATTATTGATGAAAGCTATTGATAATTTAATTATCTTTAGTCATGATATTCTTTACTGGGCTAGTTGTGCTCACCCTTTTGCTTCACAATTCGTTTCAAGTAATAAAAGTGTAGCTGGGTCGGGCGGGGTATTAAGAGGATTAGAACTGGTGGTTATAGTCATTGAGGAGGTCTCCTAAATAGTATGGAAATAATTTTGTTGAGAACTTTAGATAAGTTTGTCGTATTGTATACGTCATTTGATATTTAATTTTGGTGAACGAATAGGGTGAGGTGAACCCAACTTTGGAAAGGTGTTTTGCCACTATTATACAAGATGTCTAATGACATACAACCTCGTGTTATCATAAGACATGGTTGTGCACATCCACTTGCTGAGTATATCTACGAGCACTACCTATATGATCTTGGAGTTTATTTGAAATATAATTTTCACTTGGAGACAACAGAGATAGTTATATGTCAGGAGAAGACTCACCATTGGAAAGAAGATGATAGTAATCTTCTTGTTTTTCTTTGGGGACTTTTGGGTCAATCAAGGATAATTCTGTGGACATATGATATCTATCATAACCTAGACGCATGGCCTCCCATGTACGAAGGTTTCCTTGAGTACTTCCCAAATTTTTTAATTTCTAAAACAGTTTTTGACTGTACTTTTATGTAAAATACCATTATATGGTTGTGGTCGAGGCACCATGAGAGTTATATACATTTGTATTAAAACTCACAGCTTATCTGTTGTCGTACTCTGCACGACAGTTCAACAGTTGTATAAATGAAGTTTGTATTTGATTTTTATAGTGTGATATCTGGCGACTCAAGATAGGTGATGTATACCTATTTTGGGGGCGTCACATATTAGCCAAATAACCAAGTCATATAGCTTGTATGTTCACATATCACATAATCATGATGTTTTTAGTTCATGTTCTATATTTAAGATACATTTTTTAAATATCTCATCCATGTTCTTATAATATTTATTTTTCTCTTTAATAGGGTTTGATTTGATTGTAGTATGAGGTTTCCTTGAAATAAATCATACCCTATTTGAAGCCTAAAGCATATATTACATGTTTTTTATATATAACTCAAGAGTTCAAGGAACATTTATAGTGTGTTACATAACTTGGGTAAAACTAAGTCTTGTTTGGGTAATTAATAGTTCTTATAACTATTTATAGTTATTGTGTTAAATATACTTGCTTTCCATTATAATACCCAAGACAGCTTCATATTGGTTAAGTGTATATATATAGTAGTCCTCTATAATCTCTATATGCTGGACGCCAAGCTTGGCGTTACAACTATAGCCACCATCTCGGACCATCACTCCGTTCTCCGACTAGTCCCAACTATATTTTTATTACCTAAAGAGAATAATGAAAGCAAAGGGTGAGCTCAACTAGTCCAGTAAAGAATATTATGACTAATATAATGCAGAATAAATTATCGTTAGCCTTCAATAGTGTTAAACTGATAGAATTCAATAGACAACAAGTTTAACTGCAGCGGAACAAACAATCCATTAGAAGAGTCAAGTAGAGTATGATATTAACTATCTTCTACAATTTAAAAGTTTATCATCAATTTTATCGCTGAGACTCAGCTCAATAAATAATCCACATCACTGAATTATCCATTTACTACGGGTCAATGATATTCACTATTATCACATCCATAAATCAACCATGCACTACGGGCCAAGAATATTCGTATTATCACCAATGGTCATGATTATACCGATACATAGTCATAATCATACCAATCAACAGTCCATTTATGCACTACGGGCCAAAAATGACTTTTATCACAATATAAGCATGAGAACGATGACAATGATATAATTAAGCATCAATCAAACGAAATCAAGGAAAAATATTAAAGACTTTAAATTTATCCAGAGTTTGAAAATTTCCAAATTGTCAACATGATAACTGCTTTATAGAGTAAAATTCAAGATAATAATATTGTATCAAAAATAATTTGGACAGATAAAAAATCAATTTCTGTCATGAATAGTACCCCGGATGAATAGTACCCGAGTGAATAGTACCCCATGAATAGTACCCCGGCATAAAAAGATCAAAATTTAACAAGAATGTTCAAAAAAATATTCTTGTGAAACGATACTAGATGAAGCGCAAATTTCAAGGATATTCTACTAATTTCAAGGAGTATAGAAGTAATACTTAACAAAATGAGTGTAGAATTCAGAATCTAAAACGAAATAATATTACTTACATACTACATAGTATGTAAGAAAATATTATTTCTTACGAATATTGAACAAAAATAATATCTCTTACAACTGTTGAACAAAAATAATATTATTTACGAATATTGAACGAAGATAATATTTTTTATGAATATTGAACGAAAATAATATTCCTTATGAATATTGAACGGAAAAAAATTCCTTACGAATACGAAAAATAATTTCGTAAGCGAATATGAAATAAATAATATCCTTTACCTTAAAAGGAGAATATTTCTGACTGGTAGGGCGAGGATATTCTTGAAGAAAGCTTATACTATTTTCTACGCTCAAATCTTTCTTAAACTCAAAAGAAATACGCTCAATATTATAGAAGAAGAATTCTCTGATTCTGGTGTGATTTTTAATTTTAAACTAAGCATCCTATTTATAGGAGAATGACATGACACTATTTGAATTTAGAAAATCACGGGTGAACAATGTAGGAATCACGGGCGCTCAACCGACGAAAAACTTTTAAAAATTTTAATTTTACTATGCTGCACTATGCAAATAAAATATAATATAATATAATATAATATATTCTATTTTATATAAAAAAACAAAATTTATAATATATATATATATATATATATATATGTAAGACCCCAACTTTTATGAATAAAGATGAATTTTCTATAAATATCATTTTTGAATATTATGGAATGAATTTGATATAATGTTATAGTTGTGGGTAATATTTATAAATTTTGCAAAAGTACAAAGTTGTTATATAATATTTGATTGGTGAGAAATATTCGCTTTTAACAGAGAATATTCGCATAACGACACAATCATTGGTGGACCCCACAACGGAATTATTGTCGGATTGAGAAAACTGTAACGACCCCAAAATTCATACCATTTAAATCTCGACTTCGGTCGTTAACCATACATTAAATCTCTAATAAAACATCATTATTCGATATTAAAACACTAAAATTACTTTTAATAATTAAAACGCTTATACATTTCCTTCTTTCTTTTTCGAATCGCAACCTTTATGTGACGCCTTCAAAATTTGGTATACATCACCCATCTTGGGTCGCCAGATATATGGTACGTAATTCAAATATAATTTACTAATACAACTGTATGTGTGTATAATACGAAAACATAACTATGAGTTTGAATACAATTCATCGCTTCATCGAGATTATACAAACTCAAAAGGAGTCCTCATTACAATTATTAACACACTATTTCACGAATAGTGAGGACTACTAATGCTATCCTTCGGACCGTCACTCCGTTCCCCGACTAGTCCCTCGCTATGTTCTCATTTCACAAGAGAACGGCGAAAAGAAAGGGTGAGCTCAACTAGCCCAAAGAAGAAATATTATGACTAAGATAATGCGTAATAAATTATCGTTAGCCTTCAACAGTGTTAAACTGATAAAATATAACAACATCAAGTTTAACTGCAGCGGAACAAGCAATCCATTAAAAGAGTCAAGTAGAGAATAAAATCTACTATCTTTTATGATTTAAAAGGTTTTTCATCACTTTTATCGCTGGGACTCAGCTTAATAAATAATCCACATCATCGGATCACCCCTGCACTACGGCCAAGGATATTCTTTAGTATCACGACCACAATTATCCATGCACTACGGGCCAAGAATATTTGTGTATTTATTAATGGTCATGATCATGCCAACAACTATCCATCAATGTACTACGGGCCAATGAGGACTTTTTCCACATCATTTGTAACATTACGGTCATGATTACACCAAATAATCCCTGGTCATAATCATACCAAGTCCATCTATGCACTACAGGCCGCAGATGACTTTAAACATTATATAAACATGATGATGATGACAATGATATAAGAATTCAATAAAACAAGTTCAAGAATTAATTTATCTAGGAACTAATAACGTCCAAATTGTCAACATGATACTGCTTTGTAGAGTAAAATTCAAGAATGCTCAGAAGAATATTTCCATGAAAAGATCTCGGATGAAGCGCAAATATCGAGGATATTCTACTAATTTCATGGAGTATGAAGTAAAAACTTTAACCAACCGAGTATAATAACGAATGGAATAACAAAAGAAATCACCATGCATGCGGTACTTGCATGGGGACAAAGTTATTCCAACAGATTAATAATAAATGGAACCAGGTCGAATGAAATTACATTGCCAAGCGTAGGATGTTCCAATGTAAATAATAAAGATTTTAAACCGAGTCCCACAGAACGCCTGAGCAGGATATTCCAACGTAATAATAAAGAGTGGAATAACGTAAGAATTTCACCAAGTATAGGGTTGCTTGCAGATACAAAAGTTATTCCAACGTAATAATAAATAATGGAATAATGAAGTTCTCTTCATGAATACAAAAGAAATAACACCCTCTACCGTAAAAGAAACTGAATATAAGAATAGGAAAGTAGCAGAATACTTTTCTTATTTCTCTCTATACTTTCTTTCTCTAGAGTTTCAGTGAATTCGTAAGGAATAATGAAGGAATGAGCTTTTATTTATAGAAAAATGGACTGCATAGTAACTAACTCATGAACGGTCCAGATTGATTTACTTTTAATCGGACGGTCCATATCTAAAGAAAAATCTTTTAAATATAATATAATATATTATATTATATATATATAACATTAGACGATGTTCACGACCAGAACAATTTGGCAGGTCACGGATGAATTAATTCGCATGCAAGCTATATACATATAATCCCACTAGCATTATATATATATATATATATATATATATATATATATATATATATATTATAATCATACCATACCAATCCCTCCCGACAAATCAATTCTTCCTTCTCCTTAAGTCAATCTTCACATGCCAAATATATTATATATATATATATATATATATATATATATTACAACACCTATCAAATTCTCCACCACTCAAAATCAATTTATAATAAAACAACCAACATTAACTATCAAACATTCCACTTTTCCACCAAAACCCACTACCACACACACACACTCCTACACACACGTCAAATATATATATATAGATATATATATATATATATACTTTATAACTTCCTTCCGATAATTTTGAAAAATGAGTGAGTGAGAATCTAAATAATAAGTAATAAAATACCTCATAAAAATTACCTCAATATTTTTAACAACATTTATCATCATTATTATAATTCACAATATTAATCGACCAGGTCGTTCCCAGGAAATAGGGGGCTTTCCAATAAGGATTTCTCCCTATTGGCGCACAATTTGATGACCAAACCTCTCCTTTACAGAACTTCTAGACATCGTTAATATTGCAAATAATAATATTAATAACTCTGTCATCTCAATTATTGATTTAGTAATATATAAAATATCGAGAATAATTGAATCAAATAACGTGAGATACTACGCAGCAATTACTGTAGCAATAATTGAACAAAACTAAGTGACTTCTTACGTAAGCATCAATAATCAATACCGTGTGCTACTATGTAATTACGCGTATTCTTTGTTTTTTTACTAATGAAAGTAGTTCAACAAGATAATCTGGTAAAACTTCCGCCGTTATATTCATAAAAATATTTTTATCGTTTTCTCAATCCGACAATAATTCCGTTGTGGGGTCCACCAATGATTGTGTCGTTGTACGAATATTCTCTATTAAAACGAATATTCCCCGACCAATCGAATATTATATAACAACTTGCGTACTTTGTAAAATTTATAAATATTACCCACAACTATAACATTATATCAAATTTACTCCATAATATTCAAAAATGATATTTATAGAAAATTCATCTTTATTTATAAAAGTTGGGGTCTTACAACCTCCCTTCTTATGAAATTTAAGCCCTCGAAATTAGGGTACGACTGGTATGTCAAGAGGTAAGGATACCTTGATTTCATTTGATTCTAACTCCCAAGTCATTTCCTCAACATCGTGGTTTCTCCACAAAACTTTGACTTGAGGTATAACCTTGGAGCGTAGAATATGTTCCTTCTTATCCAAGATTTGAACATGAACCTCTTCATACATCAAATCTTCCGCTATTTTGTCCGGTTCTAACTCAATAATGTGGTTCGGGTCTTTCACATATTTACGTAACATGGATATATGAAAAACGTTATGAACACGAGACATACTTGGCGGTATAGCGAGTCTATAGGCCACAGTTCTTACTCGATCGAGGATTAAAAATGGGTCGATGAATCAAGGATTGAGTTTTCCTCTCTTTCCAAATCTCGTAAATCCTTTCCATGGAGCAACACGTAACAACACATGATCTCCTATATCGAATTCCACGCGCTTTCGATGAAGATCGGCATAACTCTTTTGTCGATCTTGTGAGCTTTTATACGTTGTCGTGTCGTTTGAATCTTTTCTCGTAGTCATACGTACCAACTCCGGTCCCAACAACATTGCTTCTCCCACCTCATCCCAAAGACATCTTTGGAGAACGACACTTTCTTCCATCTAACGCCTCAAATGGAGCCATTCTAATACTTGCTTGATAACCTGTTGTTGTAGGAAAACTCCACCAATGGTAAGAACTTATCCCAACTTCCTTGAAGTCAAGGACACGAGTCTTAATAAATCTTCAAGAGTTTGAATAGTCCTCTCCGACTGCCCGTCCGTCTGAGGATGATCTGCTGAGCTAAATCGTAAATCTGTGCCCATAGCTTTTTGTAAACTAACCCAAAATCGTGAAGTGAATCTTGGGTCTTGATCAAAAACTATGGATCTTGGCATACCATCTGATCTTATAATCTCGCTTATGTACATACTGAGCAAGGCGTTCAAGTGTATAAGTTTCTCGTATCGGTAAAAATGAGCGGACTTGGTCAATCTATCAACAATGACCCAAATCGCATCTATACCTTGAGAAACCTTAGGAAGACCGTGAATTGAAATCCATGGTAATGTGCTCCTACTTCCATTCTGAATTTCAAGTGGTTGCAATGGACCTTTTGGTACTTGATGCTCGCTTTAACTTTCGTTGACAAGTTAGACACCTTGAGATAAACAACGCTATCTCTCTCTTCATATCGCTCCACCAAAATATATGACTAATATCATGATACATTTTGGTACTCCCAAGATGGATCGGAAACAGTGTGTTGTGCGCCTCCATCATGATTTTATACTTTAAATCAGGGTCGTTAGGAACACAAAGTCTGGAGTTGACTCGAAGTATTCCTTCTTCATCGATTCTTGCTTCCGGCATAGCACCTTCTTGCACTTTCTTCCTCATATGCATCAGCTTCAGGTCTGTAGCTTAAGCAGTTTTAACTTTATCAATTAAAGTTGGTTCTACTCGTATATTCGCCATCATCACATGGGTCCCTAGAGTCTTTAACTCTATCTCCATCCTTTGCAAGTCACACAAAATGGGCCTTTGTGTTGACAATATCGCACTCGTATCTTGCATATGATCTTCTACTCAATGTGTCATTTACCACGTTAAACTTTTCCGGATGGTATTAGATGGTATGATCATAATCTTTCAATGATTCAGCCAACGTCGTTGTCACATGTTGAGTTCCTTTTGAGTGAAGAAATATTTGAGGCTTTTATGATCCGTAAAGATCTCCACTTTCTCTCCATACAAGTAATGCCTCCAAATCTTTAGTGTCTTGAAGACAACAAATTGCTAACTCTAGATCATGAGTAGGATAATTCCTCTCATATTCTTTGAGTTATCTTGAGGCATAGGCTATGACTTTTCCATGTTGCATGAGAACACATCCCAACCCTTTGCACGAAGCATCATCAGAGATGACAAATCCTCAAGAGCAGGATGGTATTGTCGAGCAGGTGCTAAAATGAGTCTCCTCTTGAGTTCTTGAAAACTCTTCTCATATTCTTCACTCCAACCGAACTTTGTATCTTTACTCGAGTCAATTTGAAATCAATGGAGTAGCGATTTGAGAAAATCCTTCCACGAATCTCCGATAATAACCAGCTAAACCGAGAAAGCTACGTACTTCGGTTACTAATTTAGGTTGCTCCCAGCTTTGAATAGCTTCAATCTTTGCTGGGTCAACAGATATTCCATGACTTTATACCACTTGCCCAAGGAATGCTACTTCTTCAAGCCAGAACTCACATTTCTTCAACTTGACATAAAGCTTATATTCACGAAGCTTTTGGAGTGTCAGCCTCAAGTGTTGCTCATGATCTTCAAGGCTTTTGGAATAAATAAGGATGCCATCAATAAAAATGACCACAAAGTTATCTATATATTCCTTGAATACTCGGTTCATAATATCCATGAAGGCAGCAGGAGCATTAGTCAATCCAAAGGACATGACTAGGAATTCATAATGCCCGCATCTTCGAAGTTCCGAAAAGTCTTTGGAATGTTATCGGTTCTAATCTTCAATTGGTGATATCTGGAACGAAGATCAATCTTTGAAAAGAATTTGGCTCCTTGTAACTGGTCAAACAGGTCATCAAAACGTGGCAATGGGTACCTATTTTTGATGGTGACATGATTCAACTCCCGATAATCAATACAAAGTCGCATACTCCCATCTTTCTTCTTCACGAATAGAACATGAGCACCCCAAGGAGAAGTACTAGGACGAATAAAGCCAATGTTTAACAATTCCTGCAGTTGGGTCTTTAACTTCTGAAGTTCAATAGGAGCCATTCGATATGGGTCTTTGGAAATGGATTTTGTACCGGGTTCAAGGTCGATACAAAATTCAATTTCACGTTCTGGGGATAGGCTAAGAAGTTCTTCAGGGAATAAGTCAGGAAATTTATTAACAATAGAAATATCATTCAAAACTGACGTATTTTTGTTTAGATCCGTGACATGAGCTAAGAAAGCTTGACATCCGTTTTTCAATAAACGAATATCTTTATGGCTTGAGATAACCGTGATTGATTTTAATGGTTTGGTTGCTTGAATTCGCATAATTGGTTGATTAGGAATATGAAAGCTAACAACCTTACGAAAACAATCAATTTTTGCATGATGAGTAGTTAACCAATCAATCCCTAGAATCACATCAAATGCAAGTATTTTCAATGAAATAAGATCGATAGGTAATGTGAGGGTACCGATTTAAACCAAACAAGACTTATAAACAGTGGATGTAATAAAGGTTTCTCCCAACGGAGTTTCCACAGATAAGTCAAAGTCTAATTTCTTCGGAGTCAAATTTAATCGTTGAGCGCAAGTAGGAGAAATAAAAGAATGGGTAGAACCGGTATCAAATAAAGTATAGACTTCGCTAGAGTTTATGATAAGCTTACCCATGATGACCTCATTCGGGTTCCTTGCTTTCTGGGAGGTCATAACAAACGCTCTCCCTTGCACTACCGGCTTTGACTTTTTTGGAACGGCCTTTGGTGCCTTCATCCTAACTGAACTTGTCTTCGGTAAACGACAAAATCGGGCTAAGTGACCTTCTCTTCCACAATTATAACATGTTTTGGATGGCATGGCGCAGTTTGGACTGATATGTCCCTCCCCTCCACATTTGAAGCATATGATAGGTGGTCTTTCTCCTTCCTTAACAACGGGTGATGGTGTCGACGTCTTTCCATCATTGTTGAATCTCATCTTCTTGAAATGTCCATTCTTATTCTTTTAGCCCTAATTACCACCGAAGTGGTTAGCATTTCTGGCCTACTGATTCCCTCTACACTTGTTGTCACCGCTTCGATGACCGCTCTCACTGGTATTATCATTTTGTCGGCTGCTCTCTTTTGGTCGCGTTGACTCGTTATCGCGCTCTACTAACTGAGCCCTATTTACAACATCTAAATAAAAACACAGTTTATGCGAAATAAGATGTTGAAGTATCTCAGGTTTCAAACCTCCCAAAAACATTCGCGTCATTCGCTCCTCATTATCCACCAAATGAGATGCAAACCAGGACAACTCTGCAAATTTAGCCTCATACTGCGACACGGTCATAGTATTTTGCTCCAACTTGATAAACTCCACCTCGTTTATGTGACGAATACTTTCGGGAAAGTACTTATCGTTGAATAGTTCTTGGAACTTCTCCCAAGACATCTTCAGTGAGGCAGGTTGAGTACGCTTTACCGATTCCCACCAGTAATCTGCCTCTCCTCGCAACAAAAAGGCGGCAAAGAGAACCTTTTGCTCATCGGAGCATCCCAAGACATCAAATATCTTGGTGATCTGCTTTATCCATGCTTCCGCCTTTAGTGGTTTTGGCTCTCCAATAAACTTCGGTGGTCCCAGCTCCTTGAACTGTTTAGCGGTGACCGTCCGAGAGTTTCCAGTATTCCTACCTACATTGTGGACAGGAGCCGCTCTCGCCTGCTATTGTATGAATTTCATAAAGCCTCTGAACAATCCATCATTCATCATTTGGTCAGTGTTGTTGTTTGCATAAGGATTGTCGCCTTTCTGATGCACATTATCCTAATTATTGATATGTGGTGAATCAACGGTCGCCTGTGCTCCATTACTATTCTCAACATTCTCGGATGTGATTTTTAGATACTGCCACAAAACAAAAGGTTAATTGACATGTAGCATATTATCCCTATATTCTGATCGACCAATTAAATACCAAAAAAAAACTTAGGTAGGTCATATTAGCAAAGGAATTCCCCGTCTCTCCCCTCCTAGTTCTATTCTCACATTTTAGCCAGGGATCATATCCCTAAGCTTTGATACCAACTGTAACGCCCCCAAAATTTGGTATACATCACCTATCTTGGGTCGCCAGATACATGGTACAGAATTCAAATACAATTTACTAATACAACTGTCGTGTATAATACGACAAAACATAACTGTGAGTTTAAATACAATTACTGTCTAATAAAGATTATACAAACTCAAAAGGAGTCCTCATTATAATTATTAACATACTATTTCACAGAATAGTGAGGACTACTAATGCTATCCTCTGGACCGTCACTCCGTTCCCCGACTAGTCCCTGCTATGTTCTCATTTCCTGAAGAGAACAACGAAAGAAAGGGTGAGCTCAACTAGCCCAGTAAGAAATATTATGACTAAGATAATGCAGAATAAATTATCGTTAGCCTTCAACAGTGTTAAACTGATAAAATATAACAACATCAAGTTTAACTGCAGCGGAACAAGCAATCCATTAAAAGAGTCAAGTAGAGAATAAAATCTACTATCTTTTATGATTTAAAAGGATTTTCATCACTTTTATCATTTGGGACTCGACAATAAATAATCCACATCATCGGATCACCCTCAAGACCACTTTCTACGGCGGATATTCTTTAGTATCACGACCACAATTATCCATGCACTCACGGGCCAAGAATATTTGTGTATTTATTAATGGTCATGATCATGCCAACAACTATCCATCAATGCACTACGAGCCCGATGAGGACTTTTTCCACATCATTTGTAACATTACAAATATGATTACACCAAATAATCCTCGGTCATAATCATACCAAGTCCATCTATGCACTACAGCCACGAGATGACTTTCAACATAATATAAACATGATGATGATGACAATGATATAAGAATTCAATAAAACAAGTTCAAGAATTAATTTATCTAGGAACCAATAACGTCCAAATTGTCAACATGATATCGCTTTGTAGAGTAAAATTCAAGAATGCTCGGAAGAATATTTCTATGAAAAGATCTTTGGATGAAGCGCAAAATATCAAGGATATTCTACTAATTTCGGGGAGTATAGAAGTCAAAACTTTAACCAACCGAGTATAATAACGAATGGAATAACAAAAGAAATCACCATGCATGCGGTACTTGCATGGACAAAGTTATTCTAACAGATTAATAAGTAATCGGAACCATGTCGGATTTAAATTACGCACCGCAAGTGATGTTCCAATGTAATAATAAAGATGTAACCAGTCCGGCGTAAGCGAATGCACGGGATATTCCAATGTAATAATAAAGAGTGGAATAATGAAGAATTTCACCAAGTATAGGGTAGCTCACAGATATCTGAGTTATTCCAACGAGAATAATAAATAATGAAATAACGAAGTTCTCTTCATGAATACAAAAGAAATAACACCCTTACAGTAAAAGAAACCGAATATAAGAGTAGGGAAGTAGCGAGAATACTTTTCTTATTTCTCTCTATACTTTCTTTCTCTAGAGTTTCATGAATTAAGTAAGAAATAATGAAGGAATGAGTTTCATTTATAGAAAAATGGATACGCATAAGAACTAACTCATGAGCGGTCCAGTTGATTTACTTTTAATCGGACGGTCAATATCTAAAGCAAAATCTTTTAAATAAAATATAATATATTATATTATATATATATATAACATTAGACGAAGTTCACGGCCAGAACAATTTGGCAGGTCAGGGATGAATTAATTCGCATGCAAGCTATATACATATAATCCCACTAACATTATATATATATATATATATATATATATATATATATATATATATATTAATCATACCATACCAATCCCTCCCGACAAATATTTTCTTCCTTTTCCTTAAGTCAATAAATCACATGCCAAATATTATATATATATATATATATATATATATATATATAATATTACAACACCTATCAAATTCTCCACCACTCAAAATCAATTTATAATAAAACAACCAACATTAACTATCAAACATTCCACTTTTCCACCAAAACCCACTACCACACACACACTCCTACACACACGTCAAATATATATATATATATATATATATATATATATATATATATATACACACTTTATAACTTCCTTCCGATAATTTTGAAAAATGAGTGAGTGAGAATCTAAATAATAAGTAATAAAATACCTCATAAAAATTACCTCAATATTTTTAACAACATTTATCATCATTATTATAATTCACAATATTAATTGACCAGGTCGTTCCTAGAAAATAAGGGGCTTTCCAATAAGGATTTCTCCTATTGGTAGCCTTAATTTAGGTGACCAAACCTCTCCTTGATGTAACTTACAGACACAGTTAATATTGCAAATAATAATATTAATAACTCTGTCATCTCAATTATTGATTTAGTAATATATAAAATATCGATAATAATTGAATCAAATAACGTGAGATACTTCTGCGACAATTATTGTAGCAATAATTGAACAAAAAGCTGAGTGACTTCTTACGTAAGCATCAATAATCAATACAGGTGTAGCTATTATGCAATTACGGCAGATTCATCAGACTTTTACTACCGACTAGTTCAATGATATTAATGGTAAAACTTCCGTAGTTATATTCATAAAAATATTTTGTCATTTTCTCGATCCGACAATAATTACATTGTGGGGTCCACCAATGATTGTGCCATTATACTGAATATTCCTGTTAAAATGAATATTCCCCACCAATCGAATATTATACAACAACTTGCGTGCTTTGTAAAATTTATAAATATTACCCACAACTATAACATTATATCAAATTTACTCCATAATATTCAAAAATGATATTTATAGAAAATTCATCTTTATTTATAAAAGTTGGGGTCTTACAATAAATGTTGTCTTATTAGTATTATTAATGTAATAAAACAGAAAAAGCTTTTTATATAAGCATGAATACTTTTATAAAATTATACATTTTATTAGACTATAAATAGAATATATTATATTCTATTATGCATAGTAAAATCTTTTTATATAAAATGTAATACTTTTATAAAGTTATTTGTTTTATTAGACTATAAATAGAATATATTATATTTTATTATGCATAGTGTTGCATAGTACCCGTATAGTATTTGCATAGTAAAAACTTTTATATAAAGCGATGAATACTTTTATATAAGTTTTGTTTTATTTGATTATAAATAGAATATATTATATTTTATTGCATAGTGCGGACATAGTATCATTTCCATTCTTATATAAATAGGATGCTTAGTTAGAATTGAAAATCACACCGAAGTTCGAGAGAATTCTCCTTCTATAATCTTGGCGTATTTCTTTAGAGTTTTAAGAAGCTTTGAAAGTAGAAAAGCAAGATAAGTTTTCTTCAAGAATATCATCGCCTACTACGATCGAAATACTCTTCTTTTTAAGGTAAGGGGTATTATTTCTTTCGTCTTCATGAAGAGAACTTACATTATTCCATTCTTTATCATTATGTTGGAATAACTTTATCTATCTGAAATCTGCATACATGGTGAAATTCTTACATTATTCCATTCTTTATTATTACATTTGGAACATCTTATGCGTGCGTTTACGCATGACCGGTTCCGTTCTTTATTATTACATTGAAACATCACATGCATGCGGTTTATGCATGACCTAGTTCCGTTCTTTATTATTACATTGGAACATCACATGCATGCGGATTACGCAAACACAGTTCCGATCTTTATTATTCTGTTGGAATAACACATGCATGCGGGTCTATTGCATGCATGGTGATTTTTATGTTATTCCATTCTTTATTATTCTGTTGGAATAACCTGTCTATGTGGATTATCACATGCATGGTGAATGATCCTTTGTATTCATTCCTTATTAAATTGTGGAAATGATCTATCTAAGTGGATTACCGCATGACGGACAAAAATCAATTTGCAGTTTCATATATTCTCTTATACTCAGTTGGTTAAAGCTTTGATTTCTATACTCCATAAAATTTGTGGAATATTCTTGATATTTACGCTTCATCCAGTATCTTTTCATGGAAATATTCTTCTGAGCATTCTTGAATTTTACTCCACAAAGCAGTATCATGTTGACAATTTGGACGTTATTGAGTTCAGGATAAATTAACTTATAAATCTTTAAAATTTATTTGTGAACTTGTTTTATTGAATTATCATCATCCTCATGTTTATAATATGTTGAAAGTCATCTGTGGCCTGTAGTGCATAGATAGACTTGGTATGATTATGACCAGGGATTATTCGGTATAATCATGACCGTAATGTTACAAATGATGTGGTAAAAATCCTCGATGGGTAATAGTGCATTGATGGACGATTGTTGGCATGATCATGAGCATTGATGAATACCACGAATATCCTTGGCCCGTAGTGCATGGATAATTTGTGGTCGTGATACTAATGAAGATCCTTGGCCGTAGTGCAGGGATGATGTGGATTATTTATTAAGCTAAGTCTCAGCGATAAAAGTAATGAAAAACCTTTTAAATCATAGAAGATAGTAGACTTTATTCTCTACTTGACTCTTCTAATGGATTGCTTGTTCCGCTACAGTTAAACTTGATATTTGTTATATTTTATCAGTTTAACACTGTTGAAGGCTAACGATAAATTATTCTGCATTATCTTAGTCATAATATTTCTTACTAGGCTAGTTGAGCTCACCCTTTCTTTCACTATTCTCTTTAGGAAATGACAACGTAGGGGGACTAGTCGAGGAAGCGGAGTGATTCGGTCAGGATGATAGCATTAGTAGTCCTCACTATTACATTAAATATTGTGACAATAAATGTAATGAGGACTCCATTGAGTGTGGATATTGTCTAGATGACAATATTCTTATTAAAACTCTCAGTTATGTCTTGTCGTATTCTACACGGCAGTTGTATTATTAAGTTGTATTTGAATTCTGTACCATTTATTTGGCGATTCAAGATGGGTGATGTATACCTATTTTGGGGGCGTCACAATTGGTATTAAAGCTTAGGGGAGAGAAGGGGAATTCCTTCGCTAGTATGACCTACCTAAGTTTATTTGGTATTTAATTTGTCGGTCATAGTATAGGGATAATATGTGATATGATAACTAACCCTTGTTTTGTGGCAGTATCTGAAAATGACATCCGAGAATGTTGAGAATAGCAATGGAGCACAGGAGACCGTTGAGTCTCCACATATCAATAATCAGGATAATGTGCATCAGGAAGGCGACAATCCTCATGCAAACAACAACACTGACCAAATGATGAATGGTGGAATGTTCAGAGGCTTTATTCAATTCATGCAACATCAGGCGAGAGCGGCTCCTGTCCAAAATATAGGTGGAAACACTGGAAACTCTCGGACGGTCACCGCTAAACAATTCAAGGAGCTGGGACCACCGAAGTTTATTGGAGAACCAAAACAACTTAAGGCAGAGACGTGGATTAAGAAGATCACCAAGATATTTGATATCTTGGGATGCTCCGAGGAGCAAAAGGTTCCCTTCGCCACCTTTATATTGCGAGGAGAGGCAGATTACTGGTGGGAATCGGTAAAGCGTACTCAACCTGCCGCACTGAAGATGCCTTGGGAGAAGTTCCAAGAACTATTCAACGACAAGTACTTTCCCGAAAGTATTCATCATATGAAAGAGGTAGAGTTCATCAAGTTAGAGCAGAACAATATGACCGTGTCGCAGTACGAAGCTAAGTTTGGCAAGTTGTCCCGGTTTGCGTCTCACTTGGTTGACAATGAGAAGAAAATGACGCAGATGTTTCTAAGAGGTTTGAAACCCGAGATACGTCAATATCTAATTTCTCATAAACTATGTTTGTATTCAGATATTGTAAATCGGGCTCAGTTATTAGAGTGCGATAACGAGTCAAATCAACCAAAGAAAATAATAATAATACGGTGGTAGCGATCCATCGAAGCGGTGATAACAAGCGTGGAGGAATCAACATGCCGAAAATGGTAACCACTTGGTGGTAATCATGGCGAAGACAATAAAAAATGGACATTTCAAGAAGAGGAGATTCAACAATAATGGAAAGACGCTGCCAAAGACCAAAGACCCGTTGTTAAGGAAGGAGAATGACCACCTATCATATGCTTCAAATGCAGAGGGGATGGACATATCAGTCCAAACTACGCGATGTCATCCAAATCGTGTTATAATTATGGAAGAGAAGGACAACTAGCCCGATTTTTTCGTGCACCGAAGACAAGTCCAGTTGGAACGGTGACACAAAATACCGTCCCAGACAAGTCAAAACCAGTAGTTCAAGGGAGAGCTTTTGTTGTGAGCTCCCAGAAAGCAAGGAACCCGAACGAGGTCATCACGGGTAAGCTTATCATAAACTCTAGCGAAGTCTATACCTTATTTGATACCGGTTCTACCCATTCTTTTATTTCTCCTATTTGCGCTCAACGATTAAATTTGACTCCGGAGAAATTAGACTTTGACTTATTTGTGGAAACTCCGTTGGGAGAAACCTTCATTACATCCACTGTTTATAAGTCTTGTTTGGTTCAAATCGGTACCCTCACATTATATGTCGATCTTATTTCATTGAAAATACTTGCATTTGATGTGATTCTAGGGATTGATTGGTTAACTCCTCATCATGCAAAAATTGATTGTTTTCGTAAGGTTGTTAGCTTTCATATTCCTAACCAACCTATTATGCAAATTTAAGCAACCAAACCATTAAAATCTATCACCGTCATCTCAAGCCATAAAGCTATTCTTTTATTAAAAAAAGGATGTCAAGCTTTTGTAGCTCATGTCACAGATTTAAACAAAAATACGTCAGATTTGAATGATATTTCTGTTGTTAATAAATTTCCTGACGTATTCCCTGAAGAACTTCCTGACCTACCCCCAGAGCGTGAAATTGAATTTTGTATCGACCTTGAACCCTGTACAAAACCTATTTCCAAAGCCCCATATCGAATGGCTCTATTGAACTTGAGTTAAAGACCCAATTCTGAAATTGTTAGACATTGGTTTCATTAATCCTAAATCGTCTCCTTAGGGTGCTCTGTTCTATTCGTGAAGAAGAAAGATGAGTGATGATCGACTATGTATTGACTACTGGGAATTGAACCATGTCACCATCAAGAATAGTATCCGATTACCTCGCATTGATGACATGTTTGACGGGATTGCAAGGAACACAATTCTTTTCAAAGATCGATCTTAGATTACGGATATCATCAATTTGAAGGGTTAAAAGCGAGGGTATTCTAAAGACTGCTTTTAGAACTCGGTACGGACACTATGAATTTTTAGTCATGTCTTTTGGATTGACTAATGCTCCTGCTGCCTTCATGGATATGATGAACCGAGTATTCAAAGAATATTTGGATCACTTTGTGGTCGTCTTTATTGATGACATCCTCATATATTCCAAAAGCCATGAAGATCATGAGCAACACTTGATGTAAGATCCCAACTTTTTATAAATAAAGATTTAATTTTCTCTAATTATTATTTTGAAATAGTACGGGTTGGTTTGATTAATGTGGTTAATTATGGGTAAAATGGTCAAATATTTCAAATAATCAAGTGGTTATAAAATATTCATTGTTGTCGGGGAATATTCGTTTGGTCGTGGAATATTTTTACTGTCGAGGAATATTAAATATGACGGCGCAACCTTGTGTGGGCCCCCATGTGAAGCGATTGGATGAAAAAGCGACAAGTATAAGTTGTTTATTAATAACGGCGTGGTTATTACCGCTAATACTATTGGAATACCCGGTGGTTAAAACCACGATGTCTGGCGTTGTTGCGATGCGATAGCACACGGTATTGCACCAATTATTGATTCTTACGTGAAGGCACTACTCAATAATTATTACTGATAATTGTTATTCGATATTTTATTTTATTGATTCAATAATTGCTACGTTGATATTTTATATTATTGTTGTTTTAATAATTGTCACTACTGCGATATTTTCCATTATCGAAGCAATAATTCATATTATATGAATAATATTATTAGATAACATTATTGGCAATGTCTAGAAAGTTACATGTCTAGGAGAGGTTTGGTCACCAAATTGCGCGCCCGATGGAGAGATCCTTATTGAAAGCCCCATCTTTCACAGGAGCGGCACGGTTGTCGATATTATGATTCTGTAATATTATTTGTGAATAATTAATTATTGATTTATATGATGAGGAAAATATTGATTTTATGTGGATATAGATGGAGAAAATTTTTTAAAGTAACAATTGTTAAAAATTGATATTTTATCTTTTCTGATAAAATAATATTTTATTATATTATTATAATATAATAATGATAATATTTTTACAATGAATGTGGAATATATGAGTATATGAGGAGAAAGAGTATTTTTGTTGCATTAAATGATTAACACATGTTTTGTGTGTCAGTGGACCTCATTTCTTGACTGAAATTTGATTATAGCCTGTAAAATCGTCCGTTTATGGATTTCGGTCAATTTCTGTTTGGAATTTGGAAAAACTTTCTTCTGTAAAGTTGTAGAGAATTGAATTTCCTATAAAAAAATTATTTATTTTATGAAAAACGTTTTTTATAATTTAGTGGGCTCAACATGTGATAAGAATGGGCTGATTTCAGTTGGTCTAAGGTGGGCTTGACAATTTTATAAATATATTATCATTATATTAAATTTTTTGTTTTGGTGTTCTAAGCAATTTCCTATAAATAGGGTGCTTAGGTTAGAATTGAAAATCACACCAGAAACTAAAGTTTTCTCTCTCTTTCGCTCTCTATAATATAGAGCGTATTTTGTGAATATTTTAGTACTTTGAGTATTGCTTTATCTGGTGCAAGTTTCCTTGATATTATATCCGATATTCGGTCAAAATCTTGTCTTTTTTGAGGTAAGGGATGTTATTTTATTCGAAAATGATATTATTTCTTCAATATCATTATGCCGAAATATTGGTTGGAACTTTTTATCAAATTTGGAACTTTTTCATGTCGGGGTTACTATTTATGAGTTAATATTCATGAGTTACTATTCACAAGTTACTATTCATGAGTTACTATTCACGAGTTACTATTCATGAGTACTATTCACGAAGCATGATGATGTTTTTTGTGAAATTTCTATCTTTTGGTGTCGGAGTTACTATTCACATATACTAAGACTATTCACGTATATGACCTTTATTCACGAATACGACACTATTCACGAGAAAAAAATTAAATTTTCTTTTCTATGTCCAAGATTATGCATTATAGTTCCTATCTTTGATTGGATCTATGTTTTGGTCTTCATTCTTGAATTTTACTCCACTGGTTTATTTATGAAGTATTTTTGAACTTGGATTGTTTAAAAAGTACGAATTCTTAATATTTGTTCTTTTGTTTCACTTTGGATTCGTTTTCTTTAAAATATTTTTCATCATCCTCACTCCTAAATGATGATATTACGAATATCTTTGGCACATAGTGCAAAGATGAATGATTTTTGATGAATATCTTTGGCCGTAGTGCAAAGATGAGCAGTGTTTAGATGAACATGACCAATTGATGAATATCTTTGGCCCGTAGTGCAAAGATGAATATGTGTTGAGAAGAACATGACCAACTGATGAATATCTTTGGCCTGTAGTGCAAAGATGACTATTTGATTCAAGATGTATATTGATTGATGTTACAGGGATAAAATATCAATGATGGACTTTTAAATTCATAGATGATAGTAGATTTCATTCTCTACTTAACTCTTCTAATGAATTATTGTTTCCACTGCAGTTGTTGATCTAAAACTTGTTGTCTATTGTATTCTATCAAATTTTTTCCTGTTGAAGACTAAGGATAATTTGTTGTACATTATCTTAGTTATAATATTCTTTACTGGGCTAGTTGAGCTCACCCTTTTCCTTTTTGTTCCATTTTTCTTCTCAGGAGACGAGAATATAAGCGGGGAACTAGTCGGGGTGTGGAGTAATGGTTCAAGACAGTTGTTTTAGTAGTCCTCACTATTTTGTAAAGTGTATCAATAATTGTAATGAGGACTTATTTGAGTGTGGATATTGTCTAGAAGACAATATTTATATTTAAACTCACAGTTTATATGTTGTCGTATTTTGCACGACAATTGTATTAATGAAGTTGTAGTTATTTCTGTACCATGTATTTGGCGACTCAGAATGGGTTGGATGGAATGGACCTATTTTGGGGGCGTCACAGTTGGTATCAGAGCTTAGGTATATGATCTCTGGCGGAGATCGGGGAATAGAAATAGGAGGGGAGAGACGAGTAAATCATTCGCTAGTGTGTCCTACCTAAGCTTATTTGTTGGTCGGTCATAATATAGGGGTATTATGTGATTTGTTAATTTGTTAAATTAACCCTTGTTTTATAAGCGGATTTGAGAATGTCGGCGAGAATGTTAATGATTGGAGTAAATGAGACCATGGAGACACCTTTGCTCACCAACGAGGAGAACGTGCAACAGGCTGGGAATATTCCTCTTGTGAACAACACCACTGAGCACATGACGAACGATGGTATGTTTAGGAACTTTCTAGAATTCATGCAAAACCAAACGAGAAAGACTACTGTTCAAAATGCAGGTGGAAACACTGGCAACTCACGGATGGTCACCGCTAAGCAGTTCAAGGAGTTAGGACCACCAGAGTTTTTGGGAAAGCCAGAACCACTTACGGCAGAGACGTGGATAAAAACAGATCACTAAGATATTTGATGTCTTGGGATGCTTAGAGGAGAAAAAGGTTCCTTTCGCCACTTTCATGTTACGAGGAGAGGCGGATTATTGGTGGGAATCCGTAAAGCGTGCTCGGTCGACCTACACATTGAAGAAGATGTCTTGGGAGAAGTTCCAAGAATTGTTCAACGACAAGTACTTTCCCGAAAGTATTCGTCACATGAAGGAGGTAGAGTTCATCAAGCTGGAGCAAAACAATATGAACGTGTCGCAGTACGAAGCTAAGTTTGCCGAGTTATCTCGATTTGTATCCCATTTGGTTGATAATGAGGAGAGAATGACGCGAATGTTTCTGCGAGGTTTGAAACCCAAAATACGTCAATACCTCATTTCTCACAAACTTTGTTTATATTCAGATGTTGTAAATAGGGCTCAGTTATTGGAGCGCGATAATGAGTCGGCTCAACTGAAGAATAACGACCTACAACTCGATGATAATCGTACCGATGGCAACGGTCATCGGAACAAGGATAACCATCGTGGATGAAATTATCATGTTAGAAATGGTAACCACTTTGGTGGTAATCATGGCCAAGATAATAGAAGAAATAATTCAAATGGAAATTTCAAAAAGAGAAGATTCAACAATGACGGGAAGGCGTCGGCACCAACACCAAAGAACGAATTTTAGAGGAGAGAAAAGACCCGATTAGATGCTACAGATCACGGAGAAGAGGGACACATAAGTCCAAACTGTTCACAACCTTCCAAGGTATGTTATAATTGTGGAAAAGAAGGTCATATCGCTCGAGATTGTACGGTAGCGAAACCCAGTCCAGCGGGGATGGTGACTCAAAAGGTTGTCCCAGAAAAGTCAAGTCAACGGTTCCTGGAAGAGCGTTTTTTGTGACTGGTCAAAATGCGAGGAACCCGAATGAAGTTAGCATGAGTTAGTAATTATATAAATTCTTACGAAGTTTATACCTTATTAGATACCGGTTCTACCCATTCATTTATCTCTCCTGCTTATACTCAACGTTTAAACTTGACTCTGGAGAAAATTAAACTTTGACTTATCTGTTGAAACTCCGTTATGAGAAACTTTCGTTACATCCACTGTTTATAAATCTTGTTTGATCTAAGTTGGCACCATCATAATACCTGTTAACCTTATTTCTTTAAAGATACTTGCTTTTGATGTGATTTTGGGGATTGATTGATTAACTACTCATCATGCCAAATTGATTGCTTTTGTAAGGTTGTTAGTTTTTATATTCCTAAGCAACTTTGTTATTCAATTCAAGCAACCAAACCATTGAAGTCAAACACTTTCATATCAAGTCGTAAAGTCATTCGTTTATTGAAAAAGCGGATGTCAAGATTTCTTAACCATGTTATGGACTTGAACAAAAATCGTCAAATTTGAATGATATTTTTGTTATTAGTAAATTTCGATGTATTTCTGAAGAATTTCTTGGCTTACTCCCAAAGTGTGATATTGAATTATGTATCGACTTTGAACCCAGACAAAACCCATTTCTAGAATCTCATGGCTCTATTGAACTTGAGTTAAAATTCAATCAGTAGAAGTTTGTACCGAGCCTCTATCTGGTGACTTCCTTTGTGGAATACACCGAAGCGAGACTCTCTCTAGGAGACGCTATATTTGTGTGGTAGTAAACTGATAGGTGTCATTGTGACGTGCTATCCAAGATTGGGATATGAGTCACAGTTGAGAGCAACCTAAGTCAGTAATCAAAATATGTAGCTTTCTAGGCTTAGCTGGTTACTATCGGAGATTTGTGGAAGGATTTTATCGAATCGATACTCTATTAACTCAGCTGACTCGAAAAGATACAAAATTCAAATAGAGCGAGGAATGTGAGAAGAGCTTCCAAGAACTCAACATGCAGCAACGACGTTGGCTCGAGCTGTTGAAGATTACGATTATACCATTCAATACCATTGTAGGAAAAGCGAACGTGGTAGCTGACGCGTTGAGTAGAAGATCGTATGCATTTATAAGTGCGAATATTCGAACCTATGTGAAGATAGTAAATATACGATTAGAATCGACTTTAATCGATAAATTTAAAGCTGCTAAAGCTACAGACCTAGAGTTGATGAATATTAAGAAGAAGATGCAAGAAGTCATTATTCCAAAAGCAAGAATCGGCGATGTGAGGAAAGCTCAAACCTTCGATTTATTAGTCCATTTAAAATTCTCGATCGAATAGGAACGTGGCCTATAGACACATTTTACCGCCAAGTATGGCGGCGTGTTCATAACGCTTTTTTACGTTTCGATGTTACGTAAATATGTGGACGACCCGAACCACATTATTGAGTTAGAACCAGACAAGATAGGAGAAGATTTAACGTACGAGGAGGTACCAGTCAAGATCTTGGATAGGAAGGAGCATGTCCTACGCATGTCAATCTCGAGGACAAAATTTTATAAGGAGGGAGGTTGTAAGACCCCAACTTTTTATAAATAAAGATTTCATTTCTCTAATTATTATTTTGAAATAGTAAGGGTTGGTTTGATTAATGTGGTTAGTTATGGGTAAAATGCTGAAAATATTTCAAATAAACAAGTGGTTATAAAATGTTCATTGTTGTCAGGGAATATTCGTTTGGTCGTGGAATATTTTTACTGTCGAGGAATATTCGTACGACGGTGCAGCCTTGTGTGGGCCCCATAACAGAAAGCGATTGGATGAAGAAAATGACAAGTATAAGTTGTTTATTAATAACGGCGTAGTTATTACCGTTAATACTGTTGGAATATCCGGTGGTTAAAACACGATGTCTGGCGTTGTTGCAAGAAGATAGCACTGCGGTATTGCACCAATTATTGATTCTTACGTGAAGGCACTACTCAATAATTATTACGATAATTCTTTATTTCATATTTTATTTTATTGATTCAATAATTGCTTTCGTTGATATTTTATATTCTTTGTTGTTTTAATTGTCATCACTACGATTATTTTTTTCATTATCGAAGCAATAATTCATATTATCTGAATAATATTATTAGATAACATTATTGGCAATGTCTAGAAATTTACATCTAAGGAGAGGTTTGGTCACCTAATTGCTGGCGCAATAAGGAGAGATCCTTATTGGAAAGCCCCTCTTCTGAGGAGCGGCACAGTTATCGATGATTGTGATTACATATTATTTGTGAATAATTAATTATTGATTTATATGATGAGGAAAATATTGATTTTATGTGGATATAGATGGAGAAAATTTTTAAAGTGACAATTGTTAAAAATTGATATTTTATCTTTTCTGATAAAATAATATTTTATTATATTATTATAATATAATAATGATAATATTTTTACAATGAATGTGGGATATATAAGTATATAAGGAGAAAGAGTATTTTTGTTGCATTAAATGATTAACACATGTTTTGTGTGTCAGTGGACCTCATTTCTTGACTGAAATTTGATTATAGCCTGTAAAATCGTCCGTTTATGGATTTCGGTCAATTTCTGTTTGGAATTTGGAAAAACTTTCTTCTACAAAGTTGTAGAGAATTGAATTTCCTATAAGAAAGCAAGATTTGAATTTTCTGATAAAAGGACTATTTATTATGAATTATTGAAGTTCCGAAGTTCCGAAATAATTGATTTTTGGAAGTTTTAAATATTTATTTTATGAAAAATGTTTTTTACAATTTAGTGGGCTCAACATGTGATAAGAATGGGCTGATTTCAATTGGTCTAAGGTGGGCTTGACAATTTTATAAATATATTATTATTATATTAAATTTTCTGCTTTGGTGTACTAAGCAATTTTCTATAAATAAGGTGCTTAGGTTAGAATTGAAAATCACACCAGAAACTAAAGTTTTCTCTCTTTCTCTATAATATATATAGGCGTATTTTTGTGAGTATTTTAGTACTTTGAGTATTGCTATCTGTGCAAGTTCCTTTCACACTATATCCAATATTTCGATCGGAAATCTTGTCTTTTTGAGGTAAGGGATGTTATTTTATTCGAAAATGATATTATTTCTTCAATATCATTATGCCGAAATATTGGTTGGAACTTTTTATCAAATTTGGAACTTTTTCATGTCGGGGTTACTATTTATGAGTTAATATTCATGAGTTACTATTCACAAGTTCTATTCATGAGTTCTTATTCACGAGTTACTTATTCATGAGTACTATTCACGAAGCATGATGATGTTTTTTGTGAAATTTCTATCTTTTGGTGTCGGAGTTACTATTCACATATACGGCACTATTCACGTATACGACACTATTCACGAATCGACACTATTCACAGAAAAATTAAATTTTCTTTTCTATGTCCAAGATTATGCATTATAGTTCCTATCTTTGATTGGATCTATGTTTTGGTCTTCATTCTTGAATTTTACTCCTCACGATTATTTATGAAGTATTTTTGAACTTGGATTGTTTAAAGTACGAATTCTTAATATTTGTTCTTTTGTTTCACTGGATTCGTTTTCTTTAAAATATTTTTCATCATCCTCAGTCCTAAATGATGATATTACTGAATATCTTTGGCCTGTAGTGCAAAGATGAATGATTTTTGATGAATATCTTTGGCCCGTAGTGCAAAGATGAACAGGTGTTTAGATGAACATGACCAATTGATGAATATCTTTGGCCCGTAGTGCAAAGATGAATATGTGTTGAGAAGAACATGACCAACTGATGAATATCTTTGGCCTGTAGTGCAAAGATGACTATTTGATTCAAGATGTATATTGATTGATGTTACAGGGATAAAATATCAATGATGGACTTTTAAATTCATAGATGATAGTAGATTTCATTCTCTACTTAACTCTTCTAATGAATTATTGTTTCCACTGCAGTTGTTGATCTAAAACTTGTTGTCTATTGTATTCTATCAAATTTTTTCCTGTTGAAGACTAAGGATAATTTGTTGTACATTATCTTAGTTATAATATTCTTTCTTTGGCTAGTTGAGCTCACCCTTTTCCTTTTGTTCCATTTTTCTTCTCGGAGGCGAGAATATAGCGGGAACTAGTCGGGGTGTGGAGTAATGGTTCAAGGCAGGTTGTTTTAGTAGTCCTCACTATTTTGTAAAAGTGTGTATCAATAATTGTAATGAGGACTTATTTGAGTGTGGATATTGTCTAGAAGACAATATTTATATTTAAACTCACGATTTATATGTTGTCGTATTTTGCCGACAATTGTATTAATGAAGTTGTAGTTATTTACATACCATGTATTTGGCGACTCGAAATGGTTGGATGGAATGGACCTATTTTGGGGGCGTCACAGTTGGTATCAGAGCTTAGGTATATGATCTCTGGCGGAGATCGGGGAATAGAAATAGGAGGGAGAGGCGAGTAAATCATTCGCTAGTGTGTCCTACCTAAGCTTTTTGTTTTGTTGGTCGGTCATAATATAGGGTATTATGTGATTTGTTAATTTGTTAAATTAACCCTTGTTTTATAGCGATGTTTTGAGAATGTCGTTGAGAATGTTATGATGGAGTAAATGAGACCATGGAACACCTTTGCTTCACCAATGAGGAGAAGCGTGCAGCAAGTGGCAATATTCCTCTTGTGAACAACACCATTGAGCACATGATGAGCGATGGTATGTTTAGGAACTTTCTAGAATTCATGCAAAACCAAGCGAGAAAGACTCTTTTCAAAATGCGGTGGAAACACTTGGCAACTCACGGATGGTCACCGCATTAGCGATTCGAGGAGTTAGGACCACCGAGTTTTTGGGAAAGCGAACCACTTACAGCGAGAGACGTGGATAAAAAAGATCACTAAGATATTTGATGTCTTGGGATGCTTAGAGGAGAAAAAGGTTCCTTTCGCCACTTTCATATTACGAGGAGAGCGGATTATTGGTGGGAATCAAGTAAAGCGTACTTTCGACTTCTGCATTGAAGATGTCTTGGGAGAAGTTCAAAGAATTGTTCAACGACAAGTACTTTCCCGAAAGTATTCGTCACATGAAGGAGGTAGAGTTCATCAAAATTTGGAGCAAAACAATATGAGCGATGTCGCAAATCTGAAGCTAAGTTTGCTTAGAGTTATCTCGATTTGTATCCCATTTGGTTGATAATGAGGAGAGAATGACGCGAATGTTTCTGCGAGGTTTGAAACCCAAAATACGTCAATACCTCATTTCTAACAAACTTTGTTTATATTCGGATGTTGTAAATAGGCTTTCGATTATTGGAAGCGCGATAATGAGTCGGCTCAATGAAGAATAACGACCAACAACTCGATGATAATCGTATTCCAGATGGCAACGGTCATCGAACAAGGATAACCATCGTGGAGGAAATTATCATGTCGAAATGGTAACCACTTTGGTGGTAATCATGGCCAAGATAATAGAAGAAATAATTCAAATGGAAATTTCAAAAAGAGAAGATTCAACAATGACGGGAAGGCATCGGCACCAACACCAATAGAAGCGAATTTTAGAGGAGGAGAAAGACCGCGGTTAGATCTACTGATCACGGAGAAGAGGACACATAAGTCCAAACTGTTCACAACCTTCCAAGGTATGTTATAATTGTGGAAAAGAAGGTCATATCGCTCGAGATTGTGCAGTGGCGAAACCCGATCCAAATGGATGGTGACTCAAAAGGTTGTCCCGAAAAATCAAAGTCAACGGTTCTGGAAGAAGCGTTTTTGTGACTGAAGTCAAAATCGAGAGAACCCGAATGAAGTTAGCATGAGTTAGTTATTATATAAATTCTTCTGAAGTTTATACCTTATTAGATCTGGGTTCTACCCATTCATTTATCTCTCCCTACTTATACTCAACGTTTAAACTTGACTCTGGAGAAAATTAAACTTTGACTTATCTGTTGAAACTCCGTTATGAGAAACTTTCGTTACATCCACTGTTTATAAATCTTGTTTGATCTAAGTTGGCACCATCATAATACCTGTTAACCTTATTTCTTTAAAGATACTTGCTTTTGATGTGATTTTGGGGATTGATTGATTAACTACTCATCATGCCAAATTGATTGCTTTTGTAAGGTTGTTAGTTTTTATATTCCTAAGCAACCTGTTATTCGAATTCAAGCAACCAAACCATTGAAGTCAAACACTTTCATATCAAGTCGTAAAGTCATTCGTTTATTGAAAAACGGATGTCAAGATTTCTTAGCCATGTTATGGACTTGAACAAAAATACGTCAAATTTGAATGATATTTTTGTTATTAGTAAATTTCCTGATGTATTTCCTGAAGAATTTCTTGGCTTACTCCCAAAGTGTGATATTGAATTATGTATCGACTTTGAACCCGGTACAAAACCCATTTCTAGAATCTCATGGCTCCTATTGAACTTCAGGAGTTAAAAATTCAACTGTAGAAGTTTGTACCCGAGCCTCTATCTGGTGACTTCCTTTGTGGAATACAAAGAAGCGGACTCTCTCCAGGGGCGCCATATTTGTGTGGTAGTAAAGCGATAGGTGTCATTGTGACGTCTTATCCAAGATTGGGATATGAGTCACGATTGAGAAGCAACCTAAGTCAGTAATCAAAATATGTAGCTTTCTAGGCTTAGCTGGTTACTATCGGAGATTTGTGGAAGGATTTTATCGAATCGATACTCTATTAACTCATCTGACTCGAAAAGATACAAAATTCAAATAGAGCGAGGAATGTGAGAAGAGCTTCCAAGAACTCAACATGCAGCAACGACGTTGGCTCGAGCTGTTGAAGATTACGATTATACCATTCAATACCATTGTAGGAAAAGCGAACGTGGTGTTAGACGCGCCCATTGAGTAAGATCGTATGCATTTATAAGTGAGAATATTCCAAGACCTATGTGAAGATAGTAAATATACGATTAGAATCGACTTTAATCGATAAATTTAAAGCTGCTAAAGCTACAGACCTAGAGTTGATGAATATTAAGAAGAAGATGCAAGAAGTCATTATTCCAAAAGCGAGAATCGGCGATGTGAGGAAAGCTCAAACCTTCGATTTATTAGTCCATTTAAAATTCTCGATCGAATAGGAACTGTGGCCTATAGACACATTTTACCGCCAAGTATGACGCGTGTTCATAACGTTTTTTACGTTTCGATGTTACGTAAATATGTGGACGACCCGAACCACATTATTGAGTTAGAACCAGACAAGATAGGAGAAGATTTAACGTACGAGGAGGTACCAGTCAAGATCTTGGATAGGAAGGAGCATGTCCTACGCATGTCAATCTCGAGGACAAAATTTTATAAGGAGTGGAGGTTGTAAGACCCCGACTTTTTATAAATAAAGATTTCATTTTCTCTAATTATTATTTTGAAATAGTAAGGGTTGGTTTGATTAATGTGGTTAGTTATGGGTAAAATGCGCAAACATTTCAAATAAACAAGTGGTTATAAAATGTTCATTGTTGTCAGGGAATATTCGTTTGGTCGTGGAATATTTTTACTGTCGAGGAATATTCGTACGACGGTGCAGCCTTGTGTGGGCCCCATAACAGAAAGCGATTGGATGAAGAAAATGACAAGTATAAGTTGTTTATTAATAACGGCGTAGTTATTATTACAGATTAATCTTGTTGGAATATCCGGTGGTTAAAACACGATGTCTGCGTTGTTGCCAAGATGGCACTACCGGTATTGCACCAATTATTGATTCTTACGTGTGAAGGCACTACTCAATAATTATTACGATAATTCTTGTTCGATATTTTATTTTATTGATTCAATAATTGCTACGTTGATATTTTATATTCTTTGTTGTTTTAATAATTGTCACTACACAATATTTTTTTCATTATCAAGCAATAATTCATATTATCTGAATAATATTATTAGATAACATTATTGGCAATGTCTAGAAATTTACATCTAAGGAGAGGTTTGGTCACCTAATTGCTTGGCGCGATGAGGAGAAATCCTTATTGGAAAGCCCCCCTTTTCACAGAGAGCGGCACAGTTATCGATCTTGTGATTACATAATATTATTTGTGAATAATTAATTATTGATTTATATGATGAGGAAAATATTGATTTTATGTGGATATAGATGGAGAAAATTTTTAAAGTGACAATTGTTAAAATTGATATTTTATCTTTTACGATAAAATAATATTTTATTATATTATTATAATATAATAATGATAATATTTTTTACAATGAATGTGGGATATATAAGTATATAAGGAGAAAGAGTATTTTTGTTGCATTAAATGATTAACACATGTTTTGTGTGTCGGTGGACCTCATTTCTTGGTTGAAATTTGATTATAGCACAATAAAATCGTCTGCTTATGGATTTGGTCAATTTACATTTGGAATTTGGAAAAACTTTCTTCTACAAGTTGTAGAATTTGAATTTCCTATAAGAAAGCAAGATTTGAATTTTTACGATAAAAGGACTATTTATTATGAATTATTGAAGTTCAAGTTAAAATAATTGATTTTTGGAAGTTTTAAATATTTATTTTATGAAAAATGTTTTTTACAATTTAGTGGGCTCAACATGTGATAAGAATGGGCTGATTTCAGTTGGTCTAAGGTGGGCTTGACAATTTTATAAATATATTATTATTATATTAAATTTTCTGCTTTGGTGTACTAAGCAATTTTCTATAAATAAGGTGCTAAGGTTAGAATTGAAAATCACACCAGAAACTAAAGTTTTCTCTCTCTTTCTCTCTCTATAATATAGAACGTATTTTGTGAGTATTTTAGTACTTTGAGTATTGCTATACGGTGCAAGTTCCTTGACCTATATCCGATATTCCGATCGGAATCTTGTCTTTTTGAGGTAAGGGATGTTATTTTATTCGAAAATGATATTATTTCTTCAATATCATTATCTTAGAAATATTGGTTGGAACTTTTTATCAAATTTGGAACTTTTTCATGTATCGGGGTTTCTTATTCATGAGTTCTTATTCATGAGTTACTATTCACGAGTTACTATTCACGAGTTATTATTCACGAGTACTATTCACGAAGCATGATGATGCTTTTGTGAAATTTCTATCTTTTGGTGTTAGAGTTACTATTCACGTATCTGCCTTATTCACGTATATCTGGCACTATTCACGAATACGACACTATTCACGAAAAATTAAATTTTCTTTTCTATGTCCAAGATTATGCATTATAGTTCTATCTTTGATTGGATCTATGTTTTGGTCTTCATTCTTGAATTTTAATCCACTACTGATTTATTTATGAATTATTTTTTGAACTTGGATTGTTTAAAGTACGAATCCTTAATATTTGTTCTTTTGTTTCACTTTGGATTCGTTTTCTTTAAAATATTTTTCATCATCCTCGGTCCTAAATGATGATATTCTTGAATAATCTTTGGCACGTAGTGCAAGATGAATGATTTCTAATGAATATCTTTGGCCGTGTAGTGCAAAAGATGAGCAGTGTTTAGATGAACATGACCATTGAAGAATATCTTTGGCCGTAGTGCAAAGATGAGCAGTGTTGAGATGAACATGACCCGATGAATATCTTTGGCACATGGTGCAAAGATGACTATTTGATTCAAGATGTATATTGATTGATGTTACAAGGATAAAATATCGATGATGGACTTTTAAATTCATAGATGATAGTAGATTTCATTCTCTACTTAACTCTTCTAATGAATTATTATTTCATTGCGATTGTTGATCTAAAACTTGTTGTCTATTGTATTCTATCAGATTTTCCTGTTGAAGACTAAGGATAATTTGTTGTACATTATCTTAGTCATAATATTCTTTCTTGGGCTAGTTGAGCTCACCCTTTTCCTTTTGTTCCATTTTTCTTCTCGGGAGACGAGAATATAAGCGGGAACTAGTCGGGGTGTGGAGTAATGGTTCAAGATGCAGTTGTTTTAGTAGTCCTCACTATTTTGTAAAATAGTGTATCAATAATTGTAATGAGGACTTATTTGAGTGTGGATATTGTCTAGAAGACAATATTTGTATTTAAACTCACAGTTTATGTGTTGTTGTATTTTGCACGACAATTGTATTAATGAAGTTGTAGTTGTTTTTGTACCATGTATTTGGCGACTCAGAATGGGTTGGATGGAATGGACCTATTTTGGGGGCATCACACTTGAGGCTGATACTCCAAAAGCTTCGTGAAAACAAGCTTTATGCCAAGTTGAAGAAATATGAGTTCTGGCTTGAGGAAGTAGCATTCCTTGGGCACGTAGTATCAAGTCATGGAATATCTGTTGACCCGGCAAAGATTGAAGCTATTCAAAGCTAGGAACAACCTAAATCAGTGACCGAAGTACGTAGCTTTCTCGGATTAGCTGGTTATTATTGGAGATTCGTGGAAGGGTTTTCTCGAATCGCTACTCCATTAACTCAGCTGACTCGGAAAGATATAAAATTCGGTTGGAGCGTGGAATGTAAGAAGAGTTTTCAAGAACTCAAGAGGAGACTCATTTCAGCACTTGTTCTGACAATATCATCTGGCTCAGAGGGATTTGTCATCTACAGTGATACATCGGGAAAAGGGTTAGGATGTGTTCTCATGCAACATAGGAAAGTCATAACCTATGCCTCTCGGCAACTCAAAGAATATGAGAGGAATTATCCTACTCATGATATAGAGTTGGCAGTTGTTGTCTTCGAACTTAAAATTTGGAGGCATTAGTTGTATGAGGAGAAAGTGGAGATCTTTAAGGATCATAAAAGCCTCAAATATTTCTTCACCCAAAAGGAACTCAACATGTGTCAACGACGTTGGCTTGAACTGTTGAAAGATTATGATCATACCATTCAATACCATCCTGGAAAAGCGAACGTGGTAGCTGACGCATTTAGTAGAAGATCATATGCGAGTACGAGTGCGATATTGTCAACACAAAGGCCTATTTTGTGTGACTTGCAAAGGATGGAGATAGAGTTAAAGAATCCGGGGACCCATGTGATGATGGTGAATATACGAGTAGAACTGACTTTAATCCATAAAGTTAAAGCTACTCAAGCTACAGACATGGAACTTATGCATATGAGGAAGAAAGTACAAGAAGGTACTATTTCGGAAGCAAGAATCGATGAAGAAGGAATACTTCGAGTCAACTCCAGACTTTGTGTTCCTAACGACCCTGATTTAAAGTATAAAATCATGATGGAGGCGCACAACACACCATTTGCAATCCATCCTGGGAGTACCAAAATGTATCGTGATCTTCGTCATACATTTTGGTGGAGCAATATGAAGAGAGAGATAGCGATGTTTATCTCAAGGTGTCTAACGTGTCAACGAGTTAAGGCGGAGCATCAAGTACCAAAAGGTCCATTACAACCACTTGAAATTCCAGAATGGAAGTGGGATCACATTACCATGGATTTCGTTACCGGTCTTCCTAAGGTTTCTCAAGGCGTAGATGCGATTTGGGTCATTGTTGATAGATTGACCAAGTCTGCTCATTTCTTACCGATACGAGAAACTTATACACTTGAACGTCTTTCTCGTATGTACATAAACGAGGTTGTAAGATTGCATGGTATGCCAGTATCCATAGTTTCTGATCGAGACCCAAGATTCACTTCAAGATTTTGGGTTAGTTTGCAAAAAGCTATGGGCATGGATTTACGATTTAGCTCGGCATATCATCCTCAGACGGACGGGAAGATGGAGAGGACGATTCAAACTCTTGAAGATCTATTAAGACTCTGTGTCCTTGACTTCAAGGGAAGTTGGGACAAGTTCTTACCATTGGTGGAGTTTTTCTACAACAACAGTTATCAAGCAAGTATTGGCATGGCTCCATTCGAGGCGTTGTATGGAAGAAAGTGTCGTTCTCCAGTATGCTGGGATGAGGTGGGTGAAGCAACGTTGTTGGGACCGGAGTTGGTACGTATGACTACAAAAAAGATTCAAACGATCCGACAACGTATAAAAACGTCACAAGATCAACAAAAGAGTTATGTTGATCTTAATCGAAAGGACGTAGAATTCGATATTGGAGATCATGTGGTATTACGTGTTGCTCCATGGAAAGGAGTTACGAGATTTGGAAAGAGAGGAAAGCTCAATCCTCGATTTATTGGCCCATTTTTAATCCTCGATCGAGTAGGAACTGTGGCCTATAGACTCGCTTTCTGCTTGAGTATGTCTCGTGTTCATAACATTTTTCACATATCTATGTTATGTAAATATGTGAAAGACCCGCACCACATTATTGAGTTAGAACCGGATGAAATAACGGAAGATTTAATGTATGAAGAGGTTCCTGTTAAAATCTTGGATAAGAAGGAACATGTTCTACACTCCAAGGTTATACCTCAAGTCAAAGTTTTATGGAGGAACCACGATGTTGACGAAATGACCTGGGAGTTAGAATCTGAAATGAAATCAAGGTATCCTTACCTCTTGATATACCAGTGCGTACCCTAATTTCGAGGAGAAATTTTATAAGAAGGGAGGTTGTAAGACCCCAACTTTTATGAATAAAGATGAATTTTTTATAAATATCATTTTTGAATATTATGGAATGAATTTGATATAATGTTATAGTTGTGGGTAATATTTATAAATTTTGCAAAATACATGAAGTTGTTATATAATATTCGATTGGTGAGGAATATTCCTTTTAACGGGGAATATTAAATGCAACGACACAATCATTGGTGGACCCCACAATGAAATTATTGTCGGATTGAGAAAACGACAAAAATACTTTATAAAAATAACGGCGGAAGTTTTACCGTTAACTGTTGAAACAACCGGTGTTAAAAGAAATGCGATGTCTGGCGTGGTTGCATAGTAGTACACGGTATTGATTATTGATGCTTACGTGAGAAGTCACTTTCAGGTTTTGTTCAATTATTATTACGATAATTCTTTGCATAGTATCTCACGTTATTTGATTCAATTCTTGTCAATATTTTATATATTATTAAATCAATAATTGAGATGACAAAGTTATTAATATTATTATTTGTAATATTAACGATGTCTAGAAGTTCTGTCAAGGAGATGTTTGGTCACCTAATTGCGCGCCAATGGGGAGAAATCCTTATTGGAAAGTCCTCTCTTTCTTGGGTACGACCTGGTCGATTAATATTTTGAATTATAATAATGATGATAAATGTTGTTTTATTAGTATTATTAATGTAATAAAACAGAAAAGCTTTTTATATAAAACAGAATACTTTTATAAAGTTATCTGTTTTATTATACTATAAATAGAATATATTATATTCTATTATGCATAGTATTTTGCATAGTAAAATCTTTTTATATAAAACAAAATACTTTTATAAAGTTATTTATTTTATTAGACTATAAATAGAATATATTATATTTTATTATGCAAAGTGTTGCATAGTGCCTGCATAGTATTTGCATAGTAAAAACTTTTTATATAAAACAGAATACTTTTTATAAAGTTTTGTTTTATTTGATTATAAATAGAATATATTATATTTTATTGTATAGTGCAGCATAGTATCCTTTCCATTCTTCTATAAATAGGATGCTTAGTTAGAATTGAAAATCACACCAGAAGTTCAGAGAATTCTCCTTCTATAATCTTGAGCGTATTTCTTTAGAGTTTTAAGAAGCTTTGGCGTAGAAAATAAAGATATAAGTTTTCTTCATGAAATATCCTCGCCTACTACCGAAATGAAATACTATTTTTTTTAAGGTAAGGGTATTATTTCTTTCGTCTTCATGAAGAGAACTTACATTATTCCATTCTTTATCATTATGTTGGAATAACTTTGTCTGTCGCCAATACATTATACATGGTGAAATTCGTTTGTTATTCCATTCTTTATTATTACATTGGAACATCATGTTTGTGCGTTTACGCATGACCGATTCCGTTTCTTTATTATTACATTGGAACATCACATGCATGCGGTTTATGCATGACTTTGGTTCCGTTCTTTATTATTCATTGGAACATCACATGCATGCGGATTACGCATGACTCGGTTTCCGTTCTTTATTATTACATTGGAATAACTTTATGCATGCGATTACATCGCATGCATGGTGATTTCTTATGTTATTCCATTCTTTGTTATTCTGTTAGAATAACCTGTCTATGTGGATTACCACATGCATGGTGAATGATCCTTTGTATTCATTCCTTATTAAATTGTGGAAATGATCTATCTAAGTGGATTACCGCATGACGGACAAAAATCAATTTGCAGTTTCATATATTCTCTTATACTCAGTTGGTTAAAGCTTTGACTTCTATACTCCATGAAATTTGTGGAATATTCTTGATATTTACGCTTCATCCAGTATCTTTTCATGAAAATATTCTTCTGAGCATTCTTGAATTTTACTCCACAAAGCAGTATCATGTTGACAATTTGGACGTTATTGAGTTCAGGATAAATTAACTTATAAATCTTTAAAATTTATTTGTGAACTTGTTTTATTGAATTATCATCATCCTCATGTTTATAATATATTGAAAGTCATCTGTGGCACATAGTGCATAGATGGACTTGGTATGATTATGACCGAGGATTATTCCGGTATAATCATGGCCGTAATGTTACAAATGATGTGGTAAAAATCCTCGATTAGTAGTAGTGCATTGATGGGCGATTTGTTGGCATGATCATGAGCATTGATGAATACACGAATATCCTTGGCCCGTAGTGCATGGATAATTTGTGGTCGTGATACTAATGAATATCCTTGGTCGTAGTGCAGAGATGATGTGGATTATTTATTAAGCTGAGTCTCAGCGATAAAAGTAATGAAAAACCTTTTAAATCATAGAAGATAGTAGACTTTATTCTTTACTTGACTCTTCTAATGGATTGCTTGTTCCGCTGCAATTAAACTTGATGTTTGTTATATTTTGTCAGTTTAACACTGTTGAAGGCTAACGATAAATTATTCGACATTATCTTAGTCATAATATTTCTTACTGGGCTAGTTGAGCTCACCCTTTCTTTCACTGTTCTCTTCAGGAAATGAGAACGTAGCTGGGACTAGTCGGGGAACGGAGTGACGGTCCAGATGATAGCATTAGTAGTCCTCACTATTCTGTTAAATAGTGTGACAATAAATGTAATGAGGAGTCCATTGAGTGTGGATATTTTCTAGATGACAATATTCTTATTAAAACTCTCAGTTAAGTCTTGTCGTATTCTACACGACAGTTGTATTATTAAGTTGTATTTGAATTTTGTACCATGTATTTGGCGACTCAAGATGGGTGATGTATACCTATTTTGGGGGTGTCACAGTTGGTATCAAAGCTTAGGGATATGATCCCTGGCTGAGATGTGAGACAAGAACTAGGAGGAGGGAGGGGGAATTCCTTCGCTAGTATGACCTACCTAAGTTTATTTGGTATTTAATTGGTGATTCGAGTATAGGGATAATATGTGATATGATAACTAACCCTTGTTTTGTGGCAGTATCTGAAAATGACATCCGAGAATGTTGAGAATAACAATAGAGCACAAGAGACCGTTGAGTCTCCACATATCAATAATCAGGATAATGTGCATCAGGAAGGCGACAATCCTCATGCAAATAACAACACTGACCAAATGATGAATGATGGAATGTTCAGAGGCTTTATGCAATTCATGCAACATCAGGTGAGAGCGGCTCCTGTCCAAAATGTAGGTGGAAACACTGGAAACTCTCGGACGGTCACCGCTAAACAGTTCAAGGAGCTGGGACCACCGGAGTTTATTGGAGAGCCAAAACCACTTAAGGCGGAGGCGTGGATAAATCGAGATCACCAAGATATTTGATGTCTTGGGATGCTCCAAGGAGCAAAAGGTTCCTTTGCCACCTTTATGTTGCGAGGAGAGCGATTCTTGGTGGGAATCGGTGGCGTACTCAACTGCGCCGCATTGAAGATGTCTTGGGAGAAGTTCGAAGAACTATTCAACGACAAGTACTTTCCCGAAAGTATTCGTCATATGAAAGAGGTAGAGTTCATCAAGTTGGAAGCGAGAACAATATGGCCGTGTCGCGATGACGAAGCTAAGTTTGCTTGAATTGTCCCGGTTTAAGTCTCACTTGGTTGATAATGAGGAGAGAATAGCGGGATGTTTCTAAGAGGTTTGAAACCCGAGATACGTCGATATCTAATTTCTCATAAACTATGTTTGTATTGAGATGTTGTAAATAGGGCTCGATTATTGGGCGCGATAACGAGTCAACTCAACCAAGAGAAAGCGATCGACAAAATGATAATATCGGTGGTAGCGATCATCGAGCGGTGACAACAAACGTGGAGGAATCAACATGCGAAATGGTAACCACTTGATGGTAATCATGGCCAAAACAATAAGAATGGACATTTCAAGAAGAGGAGATTCAACAATGATGGAAAGACATCGACCTTGCTTTTGCGTTGTTAAGGAAGGAGAACGACCACCCATCGGATGCTTCAAATGCTGAGGGGAGGGACATATCAGTCCAAACTGCGCGATGCCATCCAAAGCGTGTTATAATTATGGAAGAGAAGGTCACCTAGCCCGATTTTTTTGTTCACCGAAGACAAATCCAGTTGGAATGGTGACACAAAATACTGTCCCAGACAAGTCAAAACCAGTAGTTCAATGGAGAGCTTTTGTTGTGACCTCCCAGAAAGCAAGGAACCCGAACGAGGTCATCACGGGTAAGCTTATCATAAACTCTAGTGAAGTCTATACCTTATTTGATACCGGTTCTACCCATTCTTTTATTTCTCCTACTTGCGCTCAATGATTAAATTTGACTCCGGAGATATTAGACTTTGACTTTTCTGTGTAAACTCTGTTGGGAGAAACCTTCATTACATCCACTGTTTATAAGTCTTGTTTGGTTCAAATCGGTACCCTCACATTACCTGTCGATCTTATTTCATTGAAAATACTTGCATTTGATGTGATTATAGGGATTGATTGGTTAACTACTCATCATGCAAAAATTGATTGTTTTCATAAGGTTGTTAGCTTTCATATTCCTAACCAACCTATTATGCAAATTTAAGCAACCAAACCATTAAAATCTATCACTGTCATCTCAAGCCATAAAGCTATTCTTTTATTAAAAAAAGGATGTCAAGCTTTCGTAGCTCATGTCACAGATTTAAACAAAAATACGTTACATTTGAATGATATTTCTATTGTTAATAAATTTCCTGACGTATTCCCTGAAGAACTTCTTGGCCTACCCCCAAAGCGTGAAATTGAATTTTGTATCGACCTTGAACCCGGTACAAAACCTATTTCCAAAGCCCCATATCGAATGGCTCCTATTGAACTTCAGGAGTTAAAGACCCAATTGCAGGAATTGTTAGACATTGGTTTCATTCATCCTAGTACGTCTCCTTGGGGTGCTCCTGTTCTATTCGTGAAGAAGAAAGATGGGAGTATGCGACTTTGTATTGACTACCGGGAATTGAACCATGTCACCATCAAGAATAGGTATCTGTTACCTCGCATTGATGACCTGTTTGACTAGTTGCAAGGAGCACAATTCTTTTAAAAGATCGATCTTCGTTCTGGATATCATCAGCTGAAGGTTAAAACTGAGGATATTCCAAAGACTGCCTTCAGAACTCGGTACGGACACTATAAATTTTTAGTCATATCTTTTGGATTGACTAATGCTCCTGCTGCCTTCATGAATATGATGAACCGAGTATTCAAGGAATATTTAGATCACTTTGTGGTCGTCTTTATTGATGACATCCTTATATATTCCAAAAGCCGTGAAGATCATGAGTAACACTTGAGGCTGATACTCCAAAAGCTTCGTGAAAACAAGTTTTATGCCAAGTTAAAGAAATGTGAGTTCTGGCTTGAGGAAGTAGCATGCCTTGGGCACATAGTATCAAGACATGGAATATTTGTTGACCCGGCAAAGATTGAAGCTATTCAAAGCTGGGAGCAACCTAAATCATAGACCGAAGTACGTAGCTTTCTCGGATTAGCTGGTTATTATCGGAGATTCGTGGAAGGGTTTTCTCGAATCGCTACTCCATTAACTCAGCTGACTCAGAAAGATATAAATTTAGTTGGAGCGTGGAATGTGAGAAGAGTTTTCAAGAACTTAATAGGAGACTCATTTCAGCACCTGTTCTGACAATACCATCTGGCTCGGAGGGATTTGCCATCTACAGTGATGCATCGGGCAAAGGGTTAGGATGTGTTCTCATGCAACATGGGAAAGTCATAGCCTATGCCTCTCGGCAACTCAAAGAATATAAGAGGAATTATCCTACTCATGATATAGAGTTGGCAGCTATTGTCTTCGCACTTAAAATTTGGAGGCATTACTTGTATGGGGAGAAAGTGGAGATCTTTACGGATCATAAAAGCCTCAAATATTTCTTCACCCAAAAGGAACTCAACATGCGTCAATGACGTTGGCTTGAACTATTGAAAGATTATGATCATACCATTCAATACCATCTTGGAAAAGCGAACGTGGTAGCTAACGCATTGAGTAGAAGATCATATGCGGGTACAAGTGCGATAATTTCAATGCAAAGGCCCATTTTATGTGACTTGCAAAGGATGGAGATAGAGTTTAAGACTCCGGGGACCCAAGTGATGATGGCGAATATACGAGTAGAATCGACTTTAATCGATAAAGTTAAAGTTGCTCAAGCTACAGACATGGAACTGATGCATATGAGGAAGAAAGTGCTAGAAGGTACTATTTCGGAAGCAAGAATCGATGAAGAAGGAATACTTTGAGTCAACTACAGACTTTGTGTTCCAAACGACCCTGATTTAAAGTATAAAATCATGATGGAAGCGTACAACACACCATTTGCAATCCATCCTGGGAGTACCAAAATGTATCGTGATCTTCGTCATACATTTTGGTGGAGCAATATAAAGAGAGAGATAGCGATGTTTATCTCAAGGTGTCTAACGTGTCAACGAGTTAAGGCGGAGCATCAAGTACCAAAAGGTCCATTGCAACCACTTGAAATTCCAGAATGGAAGTGGGATCACATTACCATGGATTTCATTACCGGTCTTCTTAAGGTTTCTCAAGGCGTATATGCGATTTGGGTCATTGTTGATAGATTGACCAAGTCTGCTCATTTCTTACCGATACAAGAAACTTATACACTTGAACGTCTTGCTCGTATGTACATAAATGAGATCGTAAGATTGCATGGTATGCCAGTATCCATAGTTTCTGATCGAGACCCAATATTCACTTCAAGATTTTGAGTTAGTTTACAGAAAGCTATGGGCACAGATTTACGATTTAGCTCGTCATATCATCCTCAGACGGACGGGCAGTCGGAGAGGACTATTCAAACTCTTGAAGATTTATTAAGACTATGTGTCCTTGACTTCAAGGGAAGTTGGGATAAGTTCTTACCATTGGTGGAGTTTTCCTACAACAACAGTTATCAAACAAGTATTGGCATGGCATAAACTCGCTTTACCGCCAAGTATGTCTCGTGTTCATAACGTTTTTCACATATCTATGTTACGTAAATATGTGAAAGACCCGCACCACATTATTGAGTTAGAACCGGACGAAATAACGGAAGATTTAACGTATGAATAGGTTCCTGTTAAAATCTTGGATAATAAGGAACATGTTCTACGCTCCAAGGTTATACCTCAAGTCAAAGTTTTATGGAGAAACCACGATGTTGAGGAAATGACCTGGGAGTTAGAATCTGAAATGAAATCAAGGTATCCTTACCTCTTCGACATACCAAGTACGTACCCTAATTTCGAGGGATAAATTTCATAAGAAGGGGAGGTTGTAAGACCCCAACTTTTATGAATAAAGATGAATTTTCTATAAATATCATTTTTAAATATTATGGAATGAATTTGATATAATGTTATAGTTGTGGGTAATATTTATAAATTTTGCAAAATCACGCAAGTTGTTATATAATATTATTCGATTGGTTGGGGGAATATTACGTTTTAACGAGGAATATTCGTACAATGGCACAATCATTGGTGGACCCTACAATGGAATTATTGTTGGATTGAGAAAATGACAAAATACTTTATAAAAATAACGGCGGAAGTTTTACTGTTAATCTGTTGAAACAACCGGTGTTAAAAAGAATACGATGTCTGGCGTGGTTGCATAGTAGCACACGGTATTGATTATTGATGCTTACGTGAGAAGTCACTCGGTTTTGTTCAATTATTATTACGATAATTCTTTGCGTAGTATCTCACGTTATTTTATTCAATTCTTGTCAACATCCCATGCATGCGGTTTATGCATGACTGGTTCCATTCTTTATTATTACATTTGGAACATCACATGCATGCGGATTACGCATAACCTGGTTCCGTTCTTTATTATTCTGTTGGAATAACCTGTCTGTGCGGTCTATCGCATGCATGGTGATTTCTTATGTTATTCCATTCTTTGTTATTCTGTTAGAATAACCTGTCTATGTGGATTACCACATGCATGGTGAATGATCCTTTGTATTCATTCCTTATTAAATTGTGGAAATGATCTATCTAAGTGGATTACCGCATGGCGAACAAAAATCCATTTGCAGTTTCATATATTCTCTTATACTCAGTTGGTTAAAGCTTTGACTTCTATACTCCATGAAATTTGTGGAATATTCTTGATATTTACGCTTCATCCAGTATCTTTTCATGGAAATATTCTTCTGAGCATTCTTGAATTTTACTCCACAAAGCAGTATCATGTTGACAATTTGGACGTTATTGAGTTCAGGATAAATTAACTTATAAATCTTTAAAATTTATTCGTGAACTTGTTTTATTGAATTGTCATCATCCTAATGTTTATAATATGTTGAAAGTCATCTGTGGCCTGGTATGATTATGACCAGGGATTATAATAGATGGACTTGGTATGATTATGACCAGGGATTATTCGGTATAATCATGACCGTAATGTTACAATGATGTGGTAAAAATCCTCAGTGGCCGTAGTGCATTGATGGACAGTTGTTGGCATGATCATGACCATTGATGAATACACGAATATCTTTGGCCCGTAGTGCATGGATAATTTGTGGTCGTGATACTAATGAATATCCTTGGCCATAGTGCAGGGATGATGTAAGACCCCAAATTATTAATAAATGAAATTTATTTTCCTCTATTTATTATTTTGAAATAGTAAAGGTTACTTTGATTAATATGGATAGTTATGGGTAAAATACGCAAATATTTCGAATAAGCAAGTGGTTATAAAATACTCATTATTGTCGAAGAATATTCGTTTGGTCGTGGAATATTCTTGCTATCGGGGAATATTCGTACGACGGCGCAGCCTTGTGTGGGCCCCATAACGAAAAGCGATTGGATGAAGAAAACGACAAGTATGAGTTGTTTATAAATAACAAATAGTAGTTGTTACAGATTAATCTTTGTTGGAATACCGGTGGTTAAAACACGATGTCTGGCGTTGTTGCCACAAAGACACCGGTATTGCACCAATTATTGATTCTTACGTGAAGAAGGCACTACTCAATAATTGTTACGATAATTATTATTGATATTTTATTTTATCGATTCAATAATTCTTTGCGTTGATTTTTTATATTCTTTGTTGTTTCAATAATTGTCACTACACGATATTTTCCATTATCGAAACAATAATTCATATTATCTGAATAATATTATTAGAAAATATTATTGGCAATGTCTAGAAAGTTACATCTAAGGAGAGGTTTGGTCACCTAATTGCTTGCAGTAAGTAAGGAGAAATTCTTATTGAAAGCCCCTCTTTCCTGAGGAATGGCCCGGTTGTCGATGTTGTGATTACGTAATATTATTTGTGAATAATTAACTATTGATTTATATGATGAGGAAAATATTGATTTTATGTGGATATAGATGGAGAAAATTTTTAAAGTGACAATTGTTAAAATTGATTTTTATCTTTTCCGATAAAATAATATTTTATTATATTATTATAATATAATAATGATGATATTTTTACAATGAATGTGGGATATATGAGTATATGAGGAGAAAGAGTATTTTTGTTGCATTAAATGATTAACACATGTTTTTGTGTGTCGGTGGACCCCATTTTTTGATCGAAATTTGATTATAAACATAAAATCGTCTGTTTATGGATTTGGTCAATTTCATTTGGAATTTGGAAAAACTTTCTTCTGCAAAGTTGTATAGAATTGAATTTCTATAAAAAATTATGCAAGATTCGAATTTTCTAAACAAAAGGCTATTTATTATGAATTATTGAAGTTCTAAAGTTCCAGTATAATTGATTTTTGGAAGTTTTAATTATTTATTTTATGAAAAACATTTTTTTGTAATTTAGTGGGCTCAACATGTGATAAGAATGGGCTGATTTCAGTTGGTCTAAGGTGGGCTTGACAATTTTATAAATATATTATTATTATATTAAATTTTCTGCTTTGGTGTTCTAAGCAATTTCCTATAAATAGGGTGCTTAGGTTAGAATTGAAAATCACACAAGAAACTAAAGTTTTCTCTCTCTCTTTCTCTCTCTATAATATCGAACGTATTTTGTGAGTATTTTAGTACTTTGAGTATTGCTATACTGGTTACCAGTTCTTTCAACACAATATCCAAAGATTCGATCGGAAATCTTTTTTTTTGCGAGGTAAGGGATGTTATTTTATTCGAAAATGATATTATTTCTTCAATATCATTATGCCGAAATATTGGTTGGAAATTTTTATCAAATTTAGAACTTTTTCATGTCGGGATTACTATTTATGAGTTACTATTCATGAGTTACTATTCACGAGTACTATTCACGAAACATGATATTTTTTTGTGAAATTTCTATCTTTTAGTGTCGGAGTTACCATTCACGTATACGATACTATTCACGTATACGACACTATTCACGAATACGACACTATTCACAGAAAAATTAAATTTTCATTTTTCGTCCAAAATATCTATTATGGATACTAGTTTTGATTATATCCATGTTTTGATCATTCTTGAATTTTACTCCACTCTGGTTATTTATGAAGTATTTTTGAACTTGGATTGTTTAAAGTACGAATCCTTAATATTTGTTCTTTTGTTTCACTGGATTCGTTTTCTTTAAAATATTTTTCATCATCCTCAGTCCTAAATGATGATATAACTAAATATCTTTGCCCCGTAGTGCAAAGATGAATGATTTTATGATCAATATCTTTGGCCCGTAGTGCAAAGATGAATGATTTTATGATGAATATCTTTGGCCCTTAGTGCAAAGATGAACAGGTGTTTAGATGAACATGACCAACTGGTGAATATCTTTGGCCTGTAGTGCAAAGATGAATATTTGATTTATGATGTATATTAATTGATGTTACAGGGATAAAATATCGATGATGGACTTTTAAATTCATAGATGATAGTAGAATTCATTCTCTACTTAACTCTTCTAATGAATTGTTGTTTCCGATGCAGTTGTTGATCTAAAACTTGTTGTCTATTGTATTCTATCAGATTTTTCCCTGTTGATGACTAAGGATAATTTGTTGTACATTATCTTAGTCATAATATTCTTTACTGGGCTAGTTGAGCTCACCCTTTTCCTTTTTGTTCCATTTCCTTCTCAAGAGACGAGAATATAGCGGGAACTAGTCAAGGTGTGGAGTAATGGTTCAAGACAGTTGTTTTAGTAGTCCTCACTATTTTGTAAAATAATGTATCAATAATTGTAATGAGGACTTATTTGAGTGTGGATATTATCTGTAAGACAATATTTGTATTTAAACTCACGGTTTATGTGTTGTAAATATTTTGCGACGACAATTGTATTAATGAAGTTGTAATTGTTTCGTACCATGTATTTGGCGACTCGTAATGGGTGATGTATACCTATTTTGGGGCGTCCACAGTTAATATCGAGCTTAGGGATATGATCTCTGGCGGAGATCGGGAATAGAACTAGGAGGGAGAGACGAGTAAATCCTTCGCTTAGTGTGTCCTACCTAAGCTTATTTGTTAGTTGTTTAGTATCTGAGGATATTATGTGATATATTGATTTCCTAATTAACCCTTATTTTATGATGTATTTGAGAATGTCGATTGAGAATATTAACAGCAGAAATGAGACCGTGAAGACGCCTGTACTCACCAACGAGGAGAACGTGCAACAGGCTGGCAATGTTCCTCCTGTGAACAACACCACTGAGCAGATGATGAACGAGGGGATGTTTATAAGCTTTTGCAGTTCATGCAAAATCGACGAGGAGGCTCGTGTTCAAAATACTGAGGAGAAATGATAGCAATTCACGGGTGGTCACGTGGCAAGCAGCTTCAAAGAGTTGGAACCACCTGCACAGGGAAGCCGGATCCGATTAAAGGCGAGACGTGGGTCAAACAAATTACCAAGATATTCGATGTCTTAGGATGCACGGAGGAACGAAAGTTCCATTCGCTACTTTTATGTTCCGTAATGAGGCGATTCTTGGTGGGAATCACGAAGCGTACCCATCCAGCTGCACTCAGCATGTCATGGGAGATGTTTCAGAAACAGTTCAATGACAAGTACTTCCCTGAAAGTATTCGTCATATGAAGGAAGTGGAGTTTATTAGATCGGGCGAAATAACATGACGGTGTCCCAGTACGAGGCAAAGTTCGCGGAGTTATCTAGGTTTGCACCTCATTTGGTGAAGAATGAGGAACGTATGACGCGGATGTTTCTGAGAGGTTTGAAACCGGGCATACGTCAGTATCTCATTTCTCATAAATTTTCTCTCTATTCAGATGTTGTCAACAAGGCTCAGTTGTTAGAGCTAGATAACGAGTACGTTCAACCGAGGGACCATAACCAGGATCATACCGAAGATAGCAGTCATCAGAATAACGATAACCAGCGGAGAAAGAAGAATACGGACAAAGGCGGTAACCACTCTGGTGGTAATCGTGGCCATGAAAATAGAAGAAGCGAGTCGGGAGGAGATTTTAAAAAGAGGAGATTCAACAACGACCATGTGAAGACGTCAGCGCCAGTAGCAACTGGTTCCAAGGGAGGAGAAAGACCACCAGTCGTATGTTACAAATGCGGGAAAGAGGGATATATCATTAAATCGCCCACTAACAGTTTAAGGTATGCTATAATTGTGGAAAAGAAGGACATATCGCCGAGATTAGACGTGATCGAAACCCGATCCAAATGAATGGTGACTCAAAAGGATGTCCCGAAAAAGTCAAAGTCAACGGTTCCTGAAAGAGCGTTTGTTGTGAACGGTCAAAATGCGAGGAACCCGAACGAAGTTAGCATGGGTTAGTTAATTATAAATTCTTGCGAAGTTTATACCTTACTAGATATCGGTTCTACCCATTCTTTTATCTCTCTTGCTTGCGCTCAACGTTTAAACTTGACTACGGAAAAATTAGACTTTGACCTATTTATGGAGACTCCGTTAGGAGAAACTTTCATTACATCCGTTGTTTAGAAATCTTGCTTGATTCAGGTTGGCACTATCACATTACCTGTTAACCTTATTTCTATAGAGATATTTGTTTTTGATGTGATTTTAAGGTTAACTACTCATCATGCCGAAATTGATTACTTTCGTAAGGTTGTTAGTTTTCATATTCCTAAGCAACCTGTTATTCGAATTCAAGCAATCAAACCATTGTAGTCAAACATTTTCATATCAAGCCATGAAGTCATTCGTTTATTACGGATGTCAAGTTTTCTTAGTCCATGTTATGGATTTGAATAAAGACACGTCAGATTTGAATAATATTCCTGTTGTTATTGATTTTTCCCATTTATTTCTGAAGAATTTCTTGGCTTACTCCCAAAGCTCGATATTAAATTTTGTATCGACTTTGAACCCTAGACAAAACTCATTTCTAAAATCTCATATCGAATGGCTCTATTGAACTTCGGAGTTAAAATTCAACTATAGAATTTGGTACACGAGCCTTTATCCGGTGACTTCCTTTGTGGAATGCACCAAGCCGAGATTCTCCGTAGGGGACACCATATTCGCATGCGATAGTAAACCGATAGGTGTCATTGTAACGTCTTATCCAAGGTTGGGATATGAGTCACGATTGAGAACAACCTAAGTCGGTAGAATCGAAATACGTATCTTTCTAGGCTTAGTTGGTTATTATCGGAGATTCGTTGAAGGATATTCTCGAATCGCTATTCCATTAACGCAATCGACTTCGTAGAGATACAAAATTTCGAATGGAGCAAGGAATGTGGGAAGAGTTTCAAGAACTCAAGAGGAGACTCATTTCAAACACATGTTACGACCATGCCATCCTGAAAAGCGAACGTGGTAGGCGACGTGTTGAGTAGAAGATCATTATACAAGTCTGAAAATGATATTGTCAAAGACTAATTTCAGTATAATTTACAAATAATAGAGATGGAGATGAAAACTCTAGGTACCCACGTGATGATATACGAGTATAATCGACTTTAACGATAAAGTTAAAAGTCGCTCAAGCTACACACCGGGTGATGAATTTGAAGAAGGAGGTGCAAGAAGTTGTTATTTCAAAAGCGAGAATCGGTGAGGTGAGGAAAGCTCAAACCTTCGATTTATTAATCCATTTGAAATTCTCGATCGAATAGGAATCGTAGCCTATAGACTGTTTTATCGCCAAGTATGGCGTGTTTCATAACATTTTTTTACGTGTCGATGTTACGTAAATATGTGGACGAATTCAACCACGCTATTGAGTTAGAACCGGACGAGATAAAATGAAGACTTAACGTCATTTAGAGGTACCATCAAGATCTTGGATAGGAAAGAACATGTCCTATGTACCGAGGTTAAACCACAAGTTAAAGTTTTATGCAAAAACCATGCTATTGAGGAAATGACCCGGGAGTTGGAAATGAAAATGAAAGCGAGGTATTCTCATCTTTTGAAACACCAGTACGTCGTCAATTTCGAGGATTTAAATTTCATAAAGAGGGGAGGTTGTAAGACCCCAAATTATTAATAAATGAAATTTATTTTCCTCTATTTATTATTTTGAAATAGTATGGGTTGATTTGATTAATGTGGATAGTTATGGGTAAAATACGCAAATATTTTGAATAAGCAAGTGGTTATAAAATACTCATTATTGTCGAAGAATATTCGTTTGGTCGTGGAATATTCTTGCTATCGAGGGAATATTCGTATGCTGACACCAAGCAACCTTTTGTGTGTGGGCCCCATAACGCGAAGATTGGATGAAGAAAACGACAAGTATGAGTTGTTTATAAATAACAAATAGTAGTTATTACAGAATTATCTCTTGTTGGAATACCGGTGGTTAAAACACGATGTCGCGTTGTTGCCGCGATGCTTTATACCAGATTGCACCAATTATTGATTCTTACGTGAAAGGCACTACTCAATAATTGTTACGATAATTACTTTATTGAAGATTTTATTTTATTGATTCAATAATTGATGCGTTGATTTTTTATATTCTTCGTTGTTTCAATAATTGTCACTACACGATATTTTCCATTATCGAAGCAATAATTCATATTATCCGAATAATATTATTAGAAAATATTATTGGCAATGTCTAGAAAGTTCGTCTCAAGGAGAGGTTTGGTCACCTAATCAACTTGTGGCTAGTAAGGAGAAATTCTTATTGAAAGCCCCTCTTTCCGGAACGGCTTGTTGTCGATATTGTGATTACATAATATTATTTGTGAATAATTAACTATTGATTTATATGATGAGGAAAATATTGATTTTATGTGGATATAGATGGAGAAAATTTTTAAAGTGACAATTGTTAAAAATTGATTTTTTCTTTTCTCGATAAAATAATATTTTATTATATTATTATAATATAATAATGATGATATTTTACAATGAATGTGGGATATATGAGTATATGAGGAGAAAAGAGTATTTTTGTTGCATTAAATGATTAACACATGTTTTGTGTGTGTCGGGACCCCATTTCTTGATGAAAATTTGATTATAACTTGTAAAATCGTCTGCTTATGGATTTCATTCAATTTACATTTGGAATTTGGAAAAACTTTCTTCCTCGCAGTTGTATAGAATTGAATTTCCTATAAAAATTCGCAAGATTCGAATTTTCTGACAAAAGGGCTATTTATTATGAATTATTGAAGTTCTAAAGTTCTAGTATAATTGATTTTTGGAAGTTTTAATTATTTATTTTATGAAAAACATTTTTTTGTAATTTAGTGGGCTCAACATGTGATAAGAATGGGCTGATTTCAGTTGGTCTAAGGTGGGCTTGACAATTTTATAAATATATTATTATTATATTAAATTTTCTGCTTTGGTGTTCTAAGTAATTTCCTATAAATAGGGTGCTTAGGTTAGAATTGAAAATCACACAAGAAACTAAAGTTTTCTCTCTCTTTTTCTCTCTCTATAATATCGAACGTATTTTGTGAGTATTTTAGTACTTTGAGTATTGTTATACGGTGCAAGTTCTTTCAAAGACTATATCCAAAGATTCCAAATCGGAAGTCTTGTTTTTATGAGGTAAGGATGTTATTTTATTCGAAAATGATATTATTTTTCAATATCATTATGCCAAATATTGGTTGGAAATTTTTATCAAATTTAGAACTTTTTCATGTCGGGATTACTATTTATGAGTTACTATTCATGAGTTACTATTCACGAGTACTATTCACGAAGCATGATATTTTTTTGTGAAATTTCTATCTTTTAGTGTCGGAGTTACCATTCACGTATACGATACTATTCACGTATACGACACTATTCACGAATACGACACTATTCACAGAAAAATTAAATTTTCATTTTTCGTCCAAAATATCTATTATGGATACTAGTTTTGATTGTATCCATGTTTTGATCATTCTTGAATTTTACTCCACTCTGGTTATTTATGAAGTATTTTTGAACTTGGATTGTTTAAAGTACGAATCCTTAATATTTGTTCTTTTGTTTCACTGGATTCGTTTTCTTTAAAATATTTTTCATCATCCTCAGTCCTAAATGATGATATAACTAAATATCTTTGGCCCGTAGTGCAAAGATGAATGATTTTATGATGAATATCTTTGGCCCTTAGTGCAAAGATGAACAGGTGTTTAGATGAACATGACCAACTGGTGAATATCTTTGGCCTGAAGTGCAAAGATGAATATTTGATTTATGATGTATATTAATTGATGTTACAGGGATAAAATATCGATGATGAACTTTTAAATTCATAGATGATAGTAGAATTCATTCTCTACTTAACTCTTCTAATGAATTATTGTTTCATTATGCATTGTTGATCTAAAACTTGTTGTCTATTGTATTCTATCGATTTTTTCTGTTGAAGACTAAGGATAATTTGTTGTACATTATCTTAGTCATAATATTCTTCTTCGGGCTAGTTGAGCTCACCCTTTTCCTTTTTGTTCCATTTTCTTCTCAGGAGACGAGAATATAGCGGGAACTAGTCAAGGTGTGGTGTAATTGTTCAAGACAGTTGTTTTAGTAGTCCTCACTATTTTGTAAAATAGTGTATCAATAATTGTAATGAGGACTTATTTGAGTATGGATATTGTCTAGAAGACAATATTTGTATTTAAACTCACAGTTTATGTGTTGTCGTATTTTGTACGACAATTGTATTAATGAAGTTGTAATTGTTTCTATACCATGTATTTGGCGACTCAGAATGGGTGATGTATACCTATTTTGGGGGCGTCACAGATGATGTGGATTAAACATTAAGCTTAGTCTCAGCGATAAAAGTAATAAAAAACCTTTTAAATCATAGAAGATAGTAGACTGTATTCTCTACTTGACTCTTTTAATGGATTGCTTATTCCGCTGCAGTTCAACTTGATGTTTGTTATATTTTATCAGTTTAACACTGTTGAAGGCTAACGATAAATTATTCTGCATTATCTTAGTCATAATATTTCTTACTGGGCTAGTTGAGTTCACCCTTTCTTTCTATGTTCTCTTCAGGAAATGAGAACGTAGCTGGGACTAGTCGGGGAACGGAGTGACGGTCCAGATGATAGCATTAGTAGTCCTCACTATTATGTTAAATAGTGTGACAATAAATGAGGACTCCATTGAGTGTGGATATTGTCTAGATGACAATATTCTTATTAAAACTCTCAGTTATGTCTTGTCGTATTCTACACGACAGTTGTATTATTAAGTTATATTTGAATTTTGTACAATGTATTTGACGACTCAAAATGGGTGATGTATACCTATTTTGAGGGCGTCACAATATATATATATATATATATATATATATATATGTAATAAGAAAAATTGAGATAACTTCTACCGATGATTTTAAAAAATAGGTAAGTGGGGGTCCATGTAATAAGCCAAACTTACAACAAATACTTCATAAAAAATTTCTCTATTTATCTCAATTCACTTGGGTTCACTAAACACATTTTTAATAACATTTATCATTAATATTATAACTCACAATATTAACAACCAGATTATTCCCAGAAAAGAGGGGGTTTCCGATAAGAACTTCTCCTTATTGGCGCGCAATTAGGTGACCAAACTTCTTTCCTCGACAGAACTTTCTAGATATTGTCAATAATGCAAATAATAATATGAATAATTGTGTCGTCTTAATTATTGATTTTATAAAATATTGTGACCAATAATTGAATCAATAACGTGAGATACTATGCAGCAATTACTGTGACAATATTTGAATAAAACTGAGTGACTTTTCACGTAAGTATCAATAATCAAAGACACTCTACATTACCGTGTGCTACTATGCAATCACGCGTATTACTGTACTTTTAGCACCGGGTATTTCAACAGTTAACGGTAAAAATTTTGCCGTTAATTTTATAAAAAGTTATTTATGTCGTTTTCTAACTCCGACAGTAATTCTGTTGTGGGGTCCACCAATGATTGTGCCGTCGTACGAATATTTCCTGATAAAACGAATATTTTCCGATCAAACGAATATTTTATGACAACTTGCTTACTTTACAAAATTTATAAATATTACCCATAATTATAACATTATATCAAATTCACACCTTATTATTTAAAAAGATATTTGAAGAAAATTAAATCTTTATTCATAAAAGTTGGGGTCTTACAAGATATACATATATACTATATATATATATATATATATATATATATATATATATATATATATATAGGTCCTTGATTCAAATCGATCCCAATTTTATAATTATGGACTTTTTTTTAAACAACTAAAAAAATTTAATATTTTATGGAATCTGAAATTTTTACATATAAGATTTTTGGGTGTGATTTGGATACATATAACAAAACATGTCTGCATGCATCATATGAGTCTGTACATATAACAAAACATGTCTGTAGATCGCATGCAGTATGTATGAGACATGTTTTTTGTTATATGTATCCAAATTACACCCAAAACAACGATATTATGTAAAAATTCCAGTTCTATAAAATATTAAACTTTTTTTTTAGTTGTTTTAAAAAAAAAAAAAAAAAAAAAAATTAAAGGTCCGTATTTTAACCTTGTCCGGGAGTCCGGATAAAATTCTTTCTCTCTCTCTATATATATATATGTATATTTCCTTGTGAAATGATGAACAATAAAAAGTTATTGTTAGTTTTTATTTAATTTTATGAACCAGTTTTCTTTTTAAAATTGAACTTAATACCAAAAGCTTATATTACATCAGAACAGAAAAAACAAGTCCATATGAAGTACAAACTAAAACTTTGAAAGCAAAATACCATAAGCACAAAAGCTTTCGGATCAATTAAGGCGCCACATGAATAAGGGAAGTTTTTAAAAAAAACTTTTCCTCTAGTTTCTCTGGACCTTTCCCTAAGTTTTCACCCTAGAATGAAATGTATTACTAAATTTGATTTATAATAAAATAAGTTATCAAAAAAATAAATCCTAAGAGGGGTAACATTTCTGGATTTGGCTCTCCTCCATTACATATTCACTTCAATTTTATTTAATACATCAATTATTTCATTTTAATAATTTTATTAGTAATGATCAAAATATGCTAATAAATAGTTGATGCTATTAAGATCATTTCTACAAAAAATTAAAATTATTAAAAATAATTTTACTGTTAAAAGTTTAAAAGAATTTTTAACCATTGAAATTTTGATAAATTAAATATTCATATGTTCATCTCGGATTAATTTTTATTTTTGAAACAACTATACTACTCAATATTATAAGTTAATTGATCAATGTTAATTTCAATTATACCATTAAAATTATAAAAATATGATATATATTAGATAGAATTAAAGGGAATATGTAATGGAGATGAGCCAAAAACCATAAGGCAGTTAACTTTAAAGGATCTTTAGGGAGGAATCAACCAGGCTTTAATTGGTGTAGGATCTTACCAACCAGGATTAATTGGTGCATGTCATGTTTGTGAGAAAAGAGTTGTTCTAAGTACAGGATAATTGAATATATTGAATATGAAAATTGGATACCAGTACTTTATAATTTCAGCTATTTGTTGGGGGTAAAAATACAAATAAATAAAATTATAAAACACTCGTGTCCAATTATCATGTCCGTCCGCATAGAATTTTTCTTTTCGTGAGACAAACCACAAACTATTTTTTCTTAATTACAATAATAAATAAAAATTTGCTCCAAAATAACTAGGCAATTATGGATTTGATTTAATGCCTTTAAAAGGTCTTCTGTGATAAATTGACAACAAAGGAAAATGATAATTTTTACCATAAATTATATGTAAGAAATTAATTTTCACCATAGTTGTACTTCTACAATAAAAGTAACAACAAATAAAAATTCAAAGAGTTTCATGCATATTATGAAGTCCTAAAATAGAGATTCATTTTTATTTGTAGAGTAAGTTTATAATGGATCCGGTTAGCATAAAGTTTATTTTTTAATAAGTTGGTCAATTGACCCGGTAGAATCTTGATCTGAAATAGAATCATCATGCGTGTCGATCTTTCTGTTAATCAATTAACGAACTTATCCAAAAATAAACTTCATACTAACCACTTCCATTTATAATTACTTTAAAAATATGATTTGATTAGTTAATTTCTTATGGTTATACTTCCTTATTGACTTAAAATTATAATTAAAAAGTCTATAATTTTTATAAGGGGGTGAGTATTTTTTATTTGAAAAAGGACAGATGGAGTATAAATAAAGAGATTGGTATTTGTATGATGATATGATATCTCAAGTTTCAAGTTCTCCCACCAAATGAACACCGCAGCTTCCGAACCTCTTCTTCTTGCAACCCAGGCCGAAGGACTCGAGCCAGCTCAGTCGCCACTTCGCCTACACTCAACCAAAAGGTTTTCTTGTTTTCTTCCTTTTTAATTTCACTTCTCTTTTCGAGCCTGTTCGGGTACCAACTTATAAGTTGTTACTATTCACATGTTAGAGAAGGACTTATTTTTTACTTATAAGTTGAGTTTTAAATATAAAAAAAAAGAAGTAAGTATTTATAATATTTTAATTAAATGACTTATAATTTATTTTAAAATAAATTAGTTTGACCAAATATAATATTTATTTTACCTCTCATTTTAATTATTAATGTCATTTTTAATAATCTTTACATATATTTTAACATATAAATTATTATGAGCCGAACACTTTCATAACTTATTTTATAAGTAAATTGATGTCAATCGCGTTTACTTATAAATCATTGAACTTATAAGTTATTTAAAATAAGTCATTCCCGAAAGATGCAAATAAATTTAATTTGAACCCAAAACCAGGGAAAAAACTTACATTTTAACTTGTTGGTTGGACGCAGTTACATAAAGAAGATATTGTATGGTGTTGAAAAGAAATCATCAGGATCAGGAGGAGGGGATGAAGAAGAAAAATTGGAGAAAAGTTATTTTGATGTATTAGGATTGTGTTGTTCATCAGAGGTTTGTACGGTGGAGAACATTTTGAAGCATCTTGATGGAGTGAAGGATGTTTCGGCTATAGTGGCAACAAAGACGGTCATTGTTGTTCATGATCAGCTCATAACTCAGCAACAGATTGGTAATTTAATCTCTCTTACATGTTTCTCGCCCATCCAAATTATGGAAGTCAACTCTTGAAAACCTTAAACACCTTCAGATATTATGACAATTTCATCCGGACCCACGTTTATATATATATATATATATATATGTATAATATATATAGAGAGAGAGGCCGGTTCAGGGATGAACCAGTCCGTTTCGGAGATCCTAGTCATATATATATATATATATATATATATATATATATGATTATATAACTAATTACTCCTTCTGTTCCTTAATATAAGTCGTTTTAGAGAATTAAGGAAATGATTGAAAAGCATTAACTATAGTATCAATTGTCTATAATACCATTCACCTCATTTATCTCATAAATATAGACCGAAAAATTAGGTGGAGTAATAAAGGACAATTTGAGAAAAATAGTAATCAATTCTTCTAAATAACCATAAACGATAAATAATTAGGAATAAAAAAAAGAGTCTAAAACGACCTATATATAGGAATGGAGGGAGTATATTATATAATTGGCAAAAAGTGAGGTGAATGACATCGATCGTGTATAGTTGCGTGAGCTGTTGTTTTGTTTTGTGTAATTAAATATAGTCCCTCTCATGTTTGTGTACAAAAGAGTGTTGCATAATTTCCAAAATAGTCTTAGTGCCGAGTGAGACGGGGTGGGGATTATATATAATTTCACCCTAGGAAAGATACCAAGGTTGAACTCTGTCTAAACCTTTAGTAAAGATGTCAGCTAACTGATCTTTGGATGGAAATATATTTTGGTAGGAGAAATAAGACCAACCTGTATACCTTCTACTAACAAAATGGCAGAATGGCTGCTTTGTTTTTTTTAATCACAATGAGTCAAAGTAGAACCTGTAACATGAATGTTAAAATCCCTTAGCAGACTGTGCAACCAAATTACCTCACATGTGGTTTACTAATTTATCTAATTCTGTTTAATTTTTTAGGTGAATTAATGTACGTACTTTTTTCGGTAGTTCCGCTAATAAAATTTTCTTATTCTCACAATTTTTTCTCGGCTTGTTAATAATTATTGAACTTTGAACTGCAGTGAAGGTGTTGAATCAATCAAAGTTGGAAGCAAATGTGAGAGTAAATAGAGAAACAGGAAATTACCAAAACAAATGGCCAAGCCCCTATACAATTGCTTGTGGAGTATTACTTTTGCTATCATTAGTGAAATTCGTGTATGCCTTGTTTCAATGGTTGGCTCTTGCTGCAGTTGCCGTTGGGATTTTTCCAATTGTTTTGAAAGGTGTAGCTGCAATACGCAACTTCAAATTGGATGTCAACATTCTTATGCTACTGGCAGGTACTTATTTTATTTTCTTTCCCCTACCTCCTTTTTTAATCAATCTTCTCTACCGGGATGTACTGTATGATAATATTTATTGTCATCAACTTACACTAGCCGGTTGTTTTGTAGTTAGATAAGCCATTCAACAAGTTAATGCAGGCTTTTCAAATAATGCACCATAATGCTAACATAAAGGCTAACTTACCTATATTGTTTCATTTCAACCCTAGGGGTCTGGGGGGTGGGGGGTACTTGAGGAAAGGGGCCAGGAGGGTAACCTAGGTGCGCTTCCCTTTACTATTAAGCGCCTAGGTTGACTCTGCTAGTAGATAGACTCGAACCTTACAACTAGACTATCACGTTTGGTCTAGGTCAATCAAGTTAAAACACTTCACGAATTCATTACTCAAATTCTTTAATTTAAATTATTGAGGTTATTATTTTTTACAAATAGTTTAACTTAATGCTTTCTCCTTTCCAAAATTGGAGATATATTTTCTTTTTTATTTCATTCCAAATTAGAGATACATTTCTATTTTTTTATTGTAAAGTGACATGAAATTCTTAACATTCTATTACTTGCTTACAGTATTATGTTGCATCTCGTACTTTGCAGTTTTGGGATCAATTGCTTTGAAAGATTATTGGGAAGCTGGCACAATTGTCTTTCTATTTACAATAGCTGGATGGCTCGAATCTAGGGCCAGTCATAAGGTACACTTTACTCTCAAGGCAAAGGGTTACATAAATGTTGAATCGTGAAGATATACAATATATATATATATATATATATATATGCATGGTGCAAGTATAGTAGAACAAAATGATAATTTGTATGGATCACTGTGATGATATCCTGATTTGTAAACATGACTATATATCAGTTGAAGATTTGGAATGTGTGATGCTTCAAGGATTAATAAAATCAAAGTTGTATTATTCTTTTCCTGTTTTTTTTTTAAATATGGGATATATACATGTATATATAGGCTACTGCAGCTATGTCATCATTGGTGAATATAGTTCCTCCAAGAGCTGTATTAGCCGAAACTGGAGAAGAAATCAATGCGAATAAAGTCGAGCTGAACACCATTCTTGCCGTTAAGGCTGGAGACATTATACCCATAGATGGAATTGTCGTAGAAGGGACATGTGAAGTAGATGAGAAAACTTTGACGGAGAATCTTTTCCAGTAGCTAAGCAAGCAGAGTCCATTGTTTGGGCTGGCACGATCAATATAAACGGTGAGTAAAATTTCTTTACTTTGTGCTTGCATGGTTTTATATCAATTTTAGAGCCATCAAAGTAATTTCTGCTAATGCATTTTTCGATCTCTTTAGGCTATATCAGTGTTAGAACTACTGCTCTAACTGAGGATTGTGCGGTTGCTAGAATGGCAAAACTTGTAGAAGATGCGCAGATCAACAAATCCAGAACTCAGAGATTCATAGATGAATGTTCCATGTATTTCACTCCAGGTTAATCAATTTTGCATACTCCGACTGATATTGATGTGACTTCATCGCAGAGTTGATATGCTATGCTAACCGTAGTAGTTTGTGGAATAATAATTGGAGGGATATATAACTACATGTTTCCATAATACAATATAGTTTTTGAAGTCTTATTTTTCCTACAAGTTTCTCTAAAGAACAACTTAACAATTTTACTTTAGTTGTATATATTCCCCTCCATCTTCAATTGCAGCATACATGAAAGTGTGTATGTGTTACATACATACATACATACATATATATATATATATATACACACGCATATTTTTGGAGTGATCCATACCTAAAGTTGGATAAGAAGCTGTCACAGAGAACTCTCAAGTCAGTTAGTAGCATGTGGATGTGGCTTGGAAGTTATATTGTAGGAGTGTATAATAGTCCATGTATTTTCTGTTTAGTTTCTAGCCAACGTCCTACATATTTTATATATAGGGAATTGTTCATATATAGGCACAGTTAGTTGGTAGCGAACGTCCTACATATTATATGTACGTCAGACATGAGTACTTGTGGTCTAATTAATGTTTCGTTGGTGATGCTTTGCAGTTGTTGTGGTTGTAGCGACTTGCTTGGCAGCAATTCCGGCTGCATTAAGAGTTGACAACCCAAATGAATGGTATCGTTTGTCATTGGTTGTTCTGGTCAGTGCATGTCCATGTGCGCTCATCCTGTCAACGCCAATTGCCATGTTCTGTTCACTTTCAAAGGGTGCAACATCAGGCCTTCTGGTGAAAGGGGCTGATTTTCTTGAAACTCTTGCTAAAGTAAGAATCATGGCTTTAGATAAAACTGGGACCATAACTAGAGGAGAATTTGTGGTGACTGATTTTCGATCTCTGGTGGATGATGTTAGCTTCAACACCTTACTGTACTGGTAAGACTGCTCTCAAATTTTTATTTATCTTTCCACTAGTGTTAAGATAATTTCTTTCACTCAAAAATTAAGCAAATAATTTGAATTAAGCTTCCATAGTTCCATTTTGCCATATTAGTATTAGAACAGAACCGAAAAATTAAATATATGGTGGTATTAAAAGACCCAATTAAATACATTTTAAACTAATCAACATTTATCCCATACATATATTATTTTCCAAGGGTTTCAAGCCTCGAGAGTAAGTCGAGTCATCCGATGGCTGCAGCCTGACATAGTGGAGGATTTTCAAAACTTTCCTGGGGAAGGAATTTCTGGAAGAGTTGATGGGAAAGACATCTATGTTGGAAACAGAAAAATTGCTATGAGAGCAGGGTGTGCAACAGGTGATATACTTTGCCTCATATTCTAGTGTTAATGAATTAAGCTGATGATGTGGAAATTCTCAAGTTTTGTGACAATCATGCACATTCGAAATTAGTAATACCATGCACATTCGGCTTAGTTTGATATGTATTTATCATAGTTATCAAAATAGTACGATATGTATTGCCAAGTGTATCGATGATATGCGACACAATTCATGCTTCTTCATAAAATTAGCAACCAACTTTAAAAAGTTTATATTACTTTTTTTATAGAATATAACTTTATTTTTCTCACGTAACTTTCCCCAAGCAAAAATATAAATTTTCACTTGTTATTTTGAATTATTCTTTTTTTGTTTTATAATTCAAAGGTGAATTTGAATTTTTGTTTTCGCTTGTTACTCTATAAACATTACTAAAATAATATCTGATAATTCAATTTAGAGTATTTTGGTCACTATTCAACATTAAAATTTATTTTTAGGTTATAATAATATTTGTTGGACTATTTTTATATATACTCAAGCTAATATGTTTGATTGTCAGTGTTTATATGTTTAAATACATATTGCCACATTTTTTATTTCATTTCCATATGGTACGATACAATCCACAAAACGATACATGAAATACGATACGAGAGTTTTCGATTCACTATACAATTCCCGATTTGACAACTATATATGGTATCCACTCTTTTTTTTTTATGTTTGATGTAGTAGTTTTACGGGTACATTGTTGAACTTTCAGCACCTACCGTAGAAGGTGATTCAACAGCAGGAAAGTCCATTGGATACATAATTTTGGGGTCATCTTTTGCTGGAATTTTCAGTCTTTCTGATGTCTGTCGGACTGGTGTTAGTGACGCAATTAGAGAGCTCAAGTCTATGGGCATCAAAACTGCTATGCTTACAGGAGATTGTCACGCAGCTGCCATGCATACACATGATCAGGTGAGCATCTTATTTATCTCTTAATTAGTCATGTAAAAATTTAGTGCTACGTTGAATATTATTTTAGTGTGTTGCTCATTTCTGGATAGTCTAATGTATGTGCATTTATGCTACGTTTGGATTGAAAAAATTAATCTAAAATCGGATGGTATGAAATGAAAAAAGTGTATTTGATAACTCATTCCAATAGATAAACCATTCCAATGGGGGAGGTGGTGGAAATGATTCATTATCCTATCCCACCACCTAGCAAACAAATGTAATGAGAAGTGTCAAATCCCGAGTCTGGAACAAATCTTGAGTGTCGATCAAATCCATCCAAATAACTATTGGTAGTAACTTGCTGGCTTCGTGTCCCCACCTCCGAACCTCCATCTCTCCATTATGGGATAATACAACCAGCTTTTGTGTCCCTACCTCCGGCAATCAGATGACCCGACCCAAACTTTCGAGAGTCGGCTCTGATACCATATGAGACAACTCGGGTCAAATTCGGAGTCCGAAACAAATCTTAGGTCAAATTCCAAGTCTGATCGAATCAAATCCATCCAAATAAGGCTTAAACCACTAGTCCAATAGTATATTCTTAGGTCATCTTAGTCTACCACAGGATCACCCAAAAGGTCATTACTTGAAAATACTATTGGTAATAACTTATTTCCTTATATGCAGACAAATTTTTCCCCTATCTGTGGTACTGGGGTGTTACAATAACTATACTGTATATACCGTTATTATATGATATTTCAACTTCAATTAAATAATAATAATAATAAAGTATACTAATAAAAGAATTACATGATATTATTCCAGTTAGGAGAGGTGTTTGATGTGGTGCATGCGGATCTTCTACCGTAAGACAAGGTCGAAATCATCAAAGAGTTTTGAGATGGAAGCAAAGAACTACCATGATTGGTGATGGACTAAATGATGCCCCTGCATTAGCTACGGTGATATTGGAATCTCAATGGAATTTCGAGCTCGCACTTACTACGAGAGATTCGGGAACATAATCCTTATGTCAAACAACATTCGCAAAAATACCAATTCATTGTTGCTTTTGCAAAAAACCCGTCGAAAGTAATCGAGAACATGATTTTGTCGGGCCATCCCCAAGGCTTCAGATTTGATTGGCCATTGCAGTTACTCGCTTCGTTTGGGTTGCGAGCTTCTTGCTTCTTGATGTTGGGACGTGTTTGCTAGTCATCTTTAATAAAGATGCTACTTCTTCGAGAAACCGAGACACAAAACTTGCATTACCGGCAAGAGAACTTTACCGCTCATTCTGGTGGCACCAAATGAGTTTAAGTCCCAAAGTCGCTTATGGAAAGAAACAATGTCAATAAGCGAGACAAACCGATAAGTAGCATTGCAGCAGGAAGCGATACAAAGGAATGTCATCGCAAGAAGAGACGAGATTTAGGTGCTACTTCTACCGAGGCCTATCTCAAATTATTGTTGTGTAGAATCTTTGGGGCTGCTTGCCACTATCATTGGTGGCTAAACATAGGCTTGGAGAAGCTGATGCGCATAGTTAAAGTTGCTAATAAAAAAAATCCTAAATTATAAAAGAATTATGCTAGAGATACAAACTATTCTACAAATATTTTACAAACTGATGATGTGACATACTCCACCTCATCATATTGTGTGGGGCCGAAGACTATATTGAAATAATTTGTTGATCAATATGCTGAAGTAGAGTATGTCACATTACCAATTTGTAAAATATTTATAAAATAGTTTGTGTCTGTAGCATTACTCATTATAAAAATGGTGCATGTATCAAAAGGTTTGTTATTATATATATGATGAAGAAGACAGTTTAGAAAGTGTTTCGGAGAGGTCTTTCAAGCATATATAGGAAGAAAAAGTCTAGGGGGACTGGCCTTTTCCGACCGGGGTAGTGACTGGCCGGATTTTTTTTTTTTTCTTTTTACTACAAAATAATTACTGTGATTTATTGGAATTGAAATTTTTACAAAATGCAGTGATTTAGGTGTCATTTGGATACACGTAAAAAACAAAGTTGTACAGACTGTATAGCCCTGTTTGTTACGTGTATCTAAAAAGACACCTAAATCACTGTATTTTGTAAAAATTTCAATTCCAATAAATCACAGTAATTATTTTGTAGTTAAAAGCAAAAAAAAAAAAAAAAAATAAAAAAATTCCTACTAGGTCACCACCACCTTTTGGCTTAAAAATCGATCCCCTAGAAAGACTCACATAGGAAACTGATAAATCAAAACAGAAAATAATATTTCCACATGAAAATCGTCATTATCGCTATACATCTATAAAGACACTTCTCATGTAAAAATATCAAAAAGTGTTATGTAAATATTAATTTCCTATATATAGACTTGGCAAAAGATAGGTTTATGCTGGTTTTGGGTTATAAAAATAGTTATGAGTTATGTGGTTTGGATTTAAATGGTTATGAGTTGAATTCAGGTCGACCTATTTTTCAAATTATAGTTTCACTAAAATCTTAATTTCTATTATATTAAGAGTCTTATTTTAATTTGTTAGACCCAAGTTTGAAACTAAAAATTTTAATTGATGTGACTAATTTAAGTATTAAAAATATTAATTTTGTGTTTATAGGCACTTTCAAAAAAAATTTACATTAATAATTGTTATGGGTCGGTTAAGACATATTACCAATATTTAATAGGGTCCTTTACAATAATATACAATATTTAGTAAGTAATTACACTATTAGTGCATCACCAAAATAATTACAAAAATAATAACTTACCCATATTTATTTACAATATTAGTGCAATTAGGATTCCTTAATTTAGAAAATTAGTATAGTATTCAATTCACAATAACAAGGAAACCTAAAATCAAGAAGTTTCATAATTAATAATTTAAATTCAAATATCTTGGATCTAACAACAAAAACAAATTCAAATTCAAAATAATAATTCAAATTCAAATCTTCATCTCCCTCAAATATTCTCAGAAACTTCGCTTCTCTTCTGAGTAAACATTTTTCCTACTGAAAAAAAAATTCTACTTTGTTCCCAATATGCACCAACTAAACTTTGTATATAAAAATGGAGATCATTTTCTGTCAATTTCATTCATTTATTCATCTCTTCTAGAGAAAACACGAGAAAGAAAAATAGAAAAAGAAACCATGCTTCAAGCGTATAAGCTTTCATGTTCGTCAGTTCTGCGACATCAACCACAAGAACAAGGACCCTAAATATTACAAAATGGAAAGTGAAGAATTGGTAACCCAATTCAGTGTTGTAAGAAAGTGATGTGTAATATAATGTTGATAACCAAATCTTCTTAAAAAGGTAACCAAACTTTTATAACAAGGTAACTAAACATGTATACCAAGGTAACCAATCTACCTGCAGTATGAATTGGTTACCTTGGTCTGAAAGTTTGGCAACCAACTGCATGAAGGTTTGGCTACCAACTGCATCACATTCAAAATAAATTGGTAACCTAATAACACTGAATTGGTTACCTTGGTATGAATGTTTGGCTACCAACTGCACAATGAAAAAATTATCAAACAAAGCCTGCCTTTTAGCCGACTGAAAATATTAAACTCTTTTCAAAGTCTGCTTGCTTTTTGCAAATAAGCCTCAGAACTCAAAAGCTGTTGTGTTTCCAGAATTAATCTCGCTTTTTCTCTCTCCAACTTCATGTCTTCCTCCATAAAATTCGGCGACCCACAAAACCAAACCAAATGGGTGGACCACTGCCGAAACTAGAGCACCTACCGCTCGGGGGGTTTGGCTCCCTGTTTTACCAATATGGTTAGACCTCAACAAAGATACAGGGGAGTTCGCCAGAGGCAATGGGGTTCTTGGGTCTCTGAAATTCGTCACCCTCTTCTGTAATTTTCCTATATATTCATTCCAACTACATCTCTTTTTCTACGCTAGCTAGGAACACAAATTGTTTGTTTGATATTTTAATTTCCACTAATTAAAACAATTGAGGAACCATTTCTTAATTTTCGTGAAGACAAGAATATGGCTTAAAGACGTTCGTGATGGCGAGGATGCGACGGCATACGACCCAAGCAAATGAGGCTCATGTATGCGCTCCCAGAGTATGGATTGTCATGGCTTCTTTAGTTAGTTTATTAGTAGACGGAAAAAAAAATAATAGGAAGGGGTGGGGATGAGGTGGAGGGAGGGTGAGGTGTAAATCACATAAGTAAATTAAAGGAAGAATAAATTCACTAATTATGTAAATAAAATTTTTAATGCATTAATTGTGTAAATTTTATGAGTGCACTATTGTTGTAATAATTTTTAAAAATGTAATAAAAAATGTAATTGTTCCTATTTAATATGGGTTATGTGGTTTGGATTTAAATGGTTATGGGTTGAATTCAAGTTGACCTATTTTTCAAGTTATAGTTTCACTAAAATCTTAATTTCTATTATACTAAAAGAGTCTTATTTTAATTTGTTAGAACCAAGTTTGAAACTAAAAATTTTAATTGATGTGACTAATTTAAGTATTAAAAATATTTGTGTTTATAGGCACTTTCAAAAAAAATTTACATTAATAATTGTCATGTTAATTAAAATTATTGAGAATTTTATTACAATAATCAGTAAATATTATTTTTTTTAGAGTGTATATACAAACATTGTCTTCTAGACAGCATTAAAACTCAAAATAAGTCCTCAATGCATTTATTAACACACTATTTCACAGAATAGTGAGGACTACTAATGTTATCCTCCGACCGGCCACTCTCGCTCCCCGACTAGTCCTCGCTACGCTCTCATTTTCACAAGAGAACAAAGAAAGAAAAGGTGAGCTCAACTAGCCCAGTAAGAAATATTATGACTAAGATAAAGTAGAATAAATTATCCTTAGTCTTCAATAGTGTTAAACTGATACAATATAACAAACATCAAGTTTAACTGCAGCGGAACAAGCAATCCATTAAAAGAGTCAAGTAGAAAATAAAATCTACTATCTTTTATGATTTAAAAGGTTTTCATCACTTTTATCACGGGCTCGACTTAATAAATAATCCACATCATTGAATCACCCTCGCTACTACTACAAGGATATTCTTTAGTATCACGACCACAAATTATCCATGCACTACGGCCAAGAATATTGTGTATTCAATAATGGTCATGATCATGCCAACAATCGTCCCATTAATGCACTACGGGCCAATGAGGACTTTTTTTCACATCATTTGTAACATTACGATCATGATTACAATCAATAATCCTCGGTCATAATCATACCAAGTCCATCTATGCACTCTGAAGCCACGTATGACTTTCAACATAATATAAACATGAGGATGATGACAATGATATAAGAATTCAATAAAAACAAGTTCAATAATTAATTTATCCAGGAACCAATAACGTCCAAATTGTCAACATGATACTTCTTTGTGGAGTAAAATTCAAGAATGCTCAGAAGAATATTTCCATGAAAAGATACTGGATGAAACGCAAATATCAAAGATATTCCACTAATTTCATGGAGTATAGAAGTCAAAACTTTAACCAACTTAGTATAATAAAGTATGAAATAACAAAAGAAATCACCAGGCATGCGATACACCGCACAGACAGGTTATTCCAACATAATAATGAATAACGGAACCAGGTCATATATGCGGTACTTTGCATATACATGTTATTCCAACATAATGATAAAGAATGGAATAACAGAAGAATTTCACCATATATGCGGTACTTTGCATATACAGGTTATTCCAACAGAATAATAAAGAATGGAATAATGACTTTCTCTTCATGAATGCGAAAGAAATAATACCCTTTACGAAGCACAACAAATAATATCCCCTACCTTAGAAAAGAAGAGTCTTTGGATATAGAAGTAGTGAAGTAATGAGTAACACTTTTCTTCTTTCTCTCTATAGTTTCTCTCTCTGAGTTTCAAAGAATTCGTAAGAAATAATGAAGGAGTGAGCTTTATTTATAGAAGAATGGACCTCCATAAGAACTAATTCATGAACTATCCGCATTGATTTACTTTAAAAGACGGTCGGTATTTAAAACAAAATCTTTTAAATAAAATATAATATATTCTATTTATAATCTAATAAAACGAATAACTTTATAAAAGTATTCTATTTTATATAAAAAGATTTTACTATGCAAAATACTATCACGGGCACTATGATAATAAAATATAATATATTCTAATTATTGTCTAATAAAACAAATAACTTTATAAAAGTATTCGCTTTTATATAAAAGATTTAACTATGCAAACACTATGCCTAATAATATTATTATATATTCTATTTATAGTCTAATAAAATGAATAACTTTATAAAAGTATTATGTTTTATATAAAAAAATTCTATTTTATTACATTAATAATACTAATAAAACAAACTTTATCACCATTATTATAATTCACAATATTAATCGACTGTGTCGTTCCTGAAAAGGGGGCTTTCCAATAAGGATTTCTCCCTATCGCCCGCAATTAGGTGACCAAACCTCTCCTTGATGTAACTTCTAGACATCGTTAATATTGCAAATAATAATATTAATAACATTGTCGCCTCTCAATTATTGATTTAATAATATATAAAATATCGCATAATAATTGAATCAAATAACGTGAGATACTATGCAAGAATTATCGTAGCAATAATTGAACAAAACCGAGGTGGCTTCTCACGTAAGCATCAATAATCAATACCGTAGTGCTACTATTCAACCACGTGTGTATTCTTGCACTTTTTAACACCGTGTTTCAATAGTTAATCTGTACAAACATCCGCAGCTTATTTTCATAAAGTATTTTTGTCATTTTCCTAATCCGACAATAATTCCGTTGTAGGGTCCACCAATGATTGAGCCGTTATACGAATATTCCCTGTTAAAACGAATATTCCCCACCAATCGAATATTATATAACAACTTATGTACTTTGCAAAATTTATAAATATTACCCACAACTATAACATTATATCAAATTTACTCCATAATATTCAAAATGATATTTATAGAAAATTCATCTTTATTTATAAAAGTTGGGGTCTTACAACCTCCCTTCTTATGAAATTTAAGCCCTCGAAATTAGGGTACGACTGGGTATGTCAAAGAGGTAAGGATACCTTGATTTAATTTCAGATTCTAACTCCCGTGTCATTTCCTCAACATCGTGGTTTCTCCACAAAACTTTGACTTGAGGTATAACCTTAGAGCGTAGAATATGTTCCTTCTTATCCAAGATTTGAACAGGAACCTCTTCATATGTCAAATCTTCTGCTATTTTGTCTGGTTCTAACTCAATAATGTGGTTCGGGTCTTCCACATATTTACGTAACATGGATATGTGAAAAACGTTATGAACACGAGACATACTTGGCAGAAATGTCGAGTCTATAGGCCACGCTCCTACTCGATCGAGGATTAAAATGGGCCATGAATCGAGGATTGAGCTTTCTCTCTTTCCAAATCTCGTAACTCCTTTCCATGGAGCAACACGTAACAACACATGATCTCCTATATCGAATTCCACGTCCTTTCGATGAAGATCAACATAACTCTTTTATCGATCTTGTGAGGTTTTTATACGTTGTCGGATCGTTTGAATCTTTTCCGTAGTCATACGCATCAACTCCTGGCCCCAACAACATTGCTTCACCCACCTCATCCCAAAGATATCGAGAAACGACACTTTCTTCCATACAACGCTCAATGGAGCCATGCCAATACTTGTTTGATAAATTTGTTGTTGTGAGAAAACTCCACCAATGGTAAGAACTTGTCCCAAATTCCTTGAAGTCAAGGACACGTAGTCTTAATAGATTTTCAAGAGTTTGAATCGTCCTCTCGATCGCCCGTCTGCTTTGAGGATGATATGCCGAGCTAAATCGTAAATCTATGCCCATAGCTTTTTGCAAACTAACCCAAAATTTTGAAGTGAATCTTGGGTCTCGATCAAAAACTATGGATACTGGCATACCATGCAATCTTACAATCTCGTTTATATACATACGAGCAAGATGTTCAAGTGTATAAGTTTCTCATATCGGTAAGAAATGAGCAGACTTGGTCAATCTATCAATAATGACCCAAATCGCATCTATGCCTTGAGAAACCGTGGGAAGAGCAGTAACGAAATCCATGGTAATGTTCTCCCACTTCCATTCTGGAATTTCAAGTGGTTGCAATGGACCTTTTGGTACTTGATGCTCCGCCTTGACTCGTTGACAAGTTAGGCACCTTGAGATAAACAACGCTATCTCTCTCTTCATATATTGCTCCACCAAAATGTATGACAAAAGATCCCGATACATTTTGGTACTCCCGAGATGGATTACAAAAACGGTGTGTTGTGCGCCCATCATGATTTTATACTTTAAATCGTGGTCGTTAGGAACACAAAGTCCGGAGTTGACTCAAAGTATTTCTTCTTCATCAATTCTTGCTTCCTAAGATAAGACCTTCTTGTTTTCTTCCTCATACGCATCGGTTCAGTCTCAGTAGCTTGAGCAGCTTTAACTTTATCGATTAAAGTCGGTTATACTCGTATATTTTCCATCATCACATGGGTCCCCGGAGTCTTTAACTCTATCTCCATCCTTTGCAAGTCACACAAAATGGGCCTTTGCGTTGACAATATCGCACTCGTACCCGCATATAATCTTCTACTCAATGCGTTAGCTACCACGTTCGCTTTTCCAGGATGGTATTGGATGGTATGATCATAATCTTTTAACAGTTCGAGCCAACGTCATGGTCGCATGTTGAGTTCCTTTTGAGTAAAGAAATATTTGAGGCTTTTATGATCCGTAAAGATCTCCACTTTCTTTCCATACAAGTAATGCCTCCAAATTTTAAGTGCAAAGACAACAGCTGCCAACTCTAGATCATGAGTAGGATAATTCCTCTCATATTCTTTGAGTTGTCTTGAGGCATAGGCTATGACTTTCCCATGTTGCATGAGAACACATCCCAACCCTTTTGCCCAAAGCATCACCATAGATGACAAATCCTCCGAGCCGGATGGTATTGCGTAACAGTCTTTGAAATGAGTCTACTCTTGAGTTCTTGAAAACTCTCCTCACATTCTTCGCTCCAAACGAACTTTATATCTTTTTGAGTCAGCTGAGTTAATGGAGTAGCGATTCGAGAAAATCCTTCCACGAATCTCCGATAATAACCAGCTAAACCGAGAAAGCTACGTCTTTTCTATTACTAATTTAGGTTGCTCCCACTTTGAATTGCTTCAATTTTTTGCGGGTCAAGTCAGATATTCCATGACTTGATACTACGTGCCCAAGGAATGCTACTTCCTCAAGCCAGAACTCGCATTTCATCAACTTGGCATAAAGCTTGTATTCACGAAGCTTTTGGAGTATCAGCCTCAAGTGTTGCTCTTGATCTTCACGGCTTTTGGAATAAATAAGGATGTCATCAATAAAGACGACCACAAAGTGATCCAAATATTCCTTGAATACTTGGTTCATCATATCCATGAAGGCAGCAGGAGCATTAATCAATCCAGAGGACATGACTAGGAATTCATAATGCCCGCATTGAGTTCTCGGAAGCCGTCTTTGGAATGTCACCTGCTTACTAATCTTTAATTGGTGATATCTCGAACGAAGATCAATCTTTGAAAAGAATTTGGCTCAAATCGGTCAAACAGTCATCAATACGTGGCAATGGGTACCTATTTTTTTGATGGTGACATGATTCAACTCCCCGATAATTAATACAAAAGTCGATACTCTCATCTTTCTTCTTCACGAATAGAATGTAAGCACCCCGAGGAAAGTACTAGGACGAATAAAGCCAATGTCTAACAATTCCTGTAGCTTGTGTCTTTAACTCCTCAAGTTCAATATGAGTCATTCGATATGGGGCTTTGGAAATAGGTTTTGTATCGGGGTTCAAGGTCGATACAAAATTCAATTTTACGCCTCGGGAGTAGGCCAGTGAAGTTCTTCGTGGAATACGTCAGAAATTTATTAACAATAGAAATATCATTCAAAACCGACGTATTTTGTTTAGATCCGTGATATGAGCTAAGAAAGCTTGACATCCATTTTTCAATAAACGCGAATAGCTTTATAACTTGAGATGACAAAGGTGATTGATTTTAATGGTTTGGTTGCTTGAATTCGCATAATAGGTTGGTTAGGAATATGAAAGCTAACAACCTTACGAAAATAATTAATTTTGCATGATGAGTAGTTAACCAATCAATCCTAGAATCACATCAAATGCAAGTATTTTTAATGAAATAAGATCGACGGGTAATGTGAGGTACCGATTTGAACCAAACAAGACTTGTAAAATGATGGATGTAATGAAAGTTTCTCCCAACGGAGTTTTTTACAGATAAGTCAAAGTCTAATTTCTCCTGAGTCAAATTTAATCGTTGAGCGCAAGTAGGAGAAATAAAAGAATGGGTAGACCCCGAGATCAAATAAGGTATAAACTTCAGCTAGAGTTTATAATAAGCTTACCCGTGATGACCTCGTTCGGGTTCCTTGCTTTTGGGAGGTAACTACTAAACGCCTCCTCTGCACTACCGGGCTTTGACTTTTTCTCGACTGACCTTTGGTGCCTCCATCCTAATTGAACTTGTCTTCATGAACAACAAAATTGGGCTAGGTGACCTTCTCTTCCATAATTATAACATATACTTGATCGGATCGCGCGCTGCGGTTTGGTGATATGTCCCTCCCTCCGCATTTGAAGCATATGATAGGTGGTCGTTCTCCTTCCTTAACAACGGGTGCTGGTGCTGACGTCTTTCCATCATTGTTGAATCTCTTCTTCTTGAAATATACATTCTTATTGTTTTGGCCCTGATTACCATCGAAGTGGTTACCATTTCTGGCCTGTTGATTCCCTCCACGCTTGTTGTCACCGCTTCGATGACTGTTCTCACTGGTATTATCATTTTGCCGGCTGCTTTCTCTTGGTTGCGTTGACTCGTTATCGCGCTCCAATAACTGAGCCCTATTTACAACATCTGAATATAAACACAGTTAATGAGAAATTAGATATTGACGTATCTCGGGTTTCAAACCTCTTAGAAACATCCACGTCATTCTCTCCTCGTTGTCAACCAAGTGAGACGCAAACCGGGACAACTCGGTAAACTTAGCTTCGCATCGTGACACTGGGTCCATATTGTTCTCGTTTCTAACTTGATGAACTCTACCTCTTTCATGTGACGAATACTTTTGGGAAAGTACTTGTCGTTAAATAGTTCTTGAACTTCTCCCAAGACATCTTCATCAGGGCGGAAGTCGAGTACGCTTTTACCGATTTCCACCAAGAATCGCCTTTCCTCGCATGACATAAATGTGGCAAAGGAACCTTTTGCTCCTCAAGCATCCCAAGACATCAAATATCTTGGTGATCTCGCTTTATCCACGTCTCCGCCTTAAGTGGTTTTGTTCTCCAATAAACTCCGGTGGTCCCACTCCTTAAACTGCTTAGCGGTGATCATCCCGAGAGTTGCCAGTGTTTCCACCTGTATTTTGGACAGGAGTCTCTCTTGCCTGATGTTGTACGAATTGCAGAAAGCTCCTAAACATTCCGTCGTTCGCCATTTGGTCGGTGTTGTTGTTCACCTGAGGATTATTGCCTTCCTGATGCACATTATCATGGGTGTTGATTTGTGGTGACTCAACGGTCTCATGTGCTCCATTGATATTCTCAACATTCTCGGATGTCATTTTCAAATACTGCCACAACACAAGGGTTAATTAACATGTAACATATTATCACTATACTCTGATCGACCAATTAAATATCAAATAAACTTAGGTAGGTCATACTAGCGAAGGAATTCCTCGTCTCTCCCCTCCTAGTTCTAGTCTCACATCTTAGCCAGGGATCATATCCCTAAGCTTTGATACCAACTGTGACGCCCCCAAAATAGGTATACATCACCCATCTTGAGTCGCCAAATACATGGTACAAAATTCAAATACAATCTTAAATATAAAACATGAGCTGTGAGTTTTAATAAAAACATTGTCTTCTGGACAGTATTAAAACTCAAAATAAGTCCTCAATACATTTATTAACACACTATTTCATAAAATAGTGAGGACTACTAATGCTATCCTCTGGACCACACTCCGCTCCTTCGGACTAGTCCTAACTACGTTCTCATTTCCTGAAGAGAACAGTGAAAGAAAGGGTGAGCTCAACTAGCCCAATAAGAAATATTATGACTAAGATAAAGCAGAATAAATTATCCTTAGTCTTCAATCTTTATTAAAGCGATACAATATAACAAACATCAAGTTTAACTACAGCGGAACAAGCAATCCATTAAAAGAGTCAAGTAGAAAATAAAATCTACTATCTTTTATGATTTAAAAGGTTTTTCATCACTTTTATCGCTGAGACTTGATAAGTGCATTTTATATACACTTATCCGGTATCTTTTACTTGAATTAGTTGCTTATATTCATGTTTCTTAGTTACTTTTCATGCATTTTGTGTTTATTTTGTAGATCTTATGTTTGGGAGCGGTGTGAGCGACTATTGGTAAGGAAAATGCAAAGAAAAGCAATCCGGACATCATTTGGGCTTTTATGTTTACTTCATGTTCTTGGTTTGGAACTTAGCTTACATTGTAGAGCGTCTTTGTAGCTTTCCGGAACATCTTGAATCGTTCTAATTGGAGTTCGAATGCAAGAGTTATGATCTTTGTACCAATGGACGTCAAACTTTGCTGTTTTGGTTAGCCATTTTCATAGCAGTCCCTTCCGGCCAAGTTTCAACCTTCTTCCGTCCATAATTTTTCAATCATCAAAGAATGAAAGTTGTAGAGCTCGTCGATATCTTCGATTTGATAGGTGGCAAGCCCCGTAACTCTTCCCGGATCAAAAGTTATGGCCATTTTACCAGAGCACACTGCAGTAGAAAATCAACCTCGCGGACGCTATGATTTCCTAGCAGCCGCCATGCGACTTCTGTATAAAAACGTGATTTTCACTTTTCATGGGCGCGCCTAAACTTCAGTCAATTCTTGCGCGTACGTGCGCGACTTTGTGTTGACAAAAGTTGACTTTTCATTAAACAATGTAATTGAAGCGTAATTGAGAGAGGGTTCAATTAGGGTTTATATATTAGACATATTTTCATTATATAAGAGACATTCCACCCCTTGGGGGATCAAGCTATCATTATTTATTTTCTTTTCTTTCTTTTTAGATTAGATTAGAACCCTAGAATAACTAAGATTTGGGGATTGAAGCAATTGAAGATCTTTGAAGGTTCAGAAGTGAAACAAGAGAAGAAACTCAGATTTGCTATTCTTGATCCCTAACTCTCTTTACTTCTATTGTATATTTCAATGTATATTCAATCGTGGATCATGTATTCTAATTCAACTATGAGTTAAACTCTATTTTGGGATTGCAATGGAATCTATTGCCTAGTTTATTTTGACATACTTCATTGTTAGTCTTATTATTTGTTATGAGATTGTCTATTAAGATTCATGCTTATTTGCTTAGTTGATTGGCCATCAATTACTATGATAACCTATATGAACTTGGAAGACAGAGTATGGGTTTAGATTTGATCTTGATAGCTTGTGTTTGTATGTTCTACATGGTGATAGAATATATGATTCGTGCTTAGGATAGACATATATCGAAGCACCATTCGTAGTCAATTGAGAATTTGGGATTAAACCCTAATTATTTGTAAATCACATAGACATATAGTGGTTTAGGTAATGTGGGTGTTCACGTGTGTTCTATCAATTATGGATTATACGTGATATGGGTATGGTACATTGAGAGATGGCTATACTTTACTTTCGTGTTCTCGACTAACAATCTAGTACAATTAGTTTGGCTTAATAGGGAGTGCGTTGATTTAAAGTATTCAATAAATGAAATTGTAATCTAAGGTCTTCATTATCTAGTCTCACTCTAGGAATAGTTAGGTCTATTTAATTTAATAGTTTAAATATAAAATATAATATCATTCGTTTAAATAAGACTGAAATGGTTATGGGCTAGTGCTTGGTGAATTTTATTAGTTAATTCTCTGTGGGAACGATACTTTACTTACTCTTTATTACTTGTTGACCGCGTATACTTGCGTGTTGTGTGTAACTAGAATTTACCTAACAAGTTTTTGGCGCCGTTGCCGGGGAATTAGCTTAATAAATTTTTACCAACATTAATTTCAATCAAATTAGTCTTAATTTAAACATTTTTATTTTGTTTTAATTATCTTCTTATATTTCTCTCTTTTCAGGTATCATGGGGGACTTTGCTTATCAATGACCTTATGCGAATATGCCTCTACCAAAGGACATAAAAACTGAGGGACTCAATGTATTTTCAGTTATATGTGAATATTGTGCTGGCGAGCATCCGAGTTATCAGTGCGACATCAGAGTTGGACAAGTATAGTTTGGGGTGATTACCTCAACAACAATGTTTATCCCAATGATCATCAAGGTTGGGGATATCACCCAGATTATGAATGGAGTTATAACTATCAAGACCTATATTGTGTCCCAGGTCAAACACATCCATCAGATTTCTCATATCCACCTCCAATGAAACAAGAAGAAAATTCAAGGTTGAAGGAATTCATGTCAAAAAGCATAGCAGACCATGAAGAGATGATGATGAGTCAGGAGTTATCAAGCCAAAATCTTAACAAACAGATGGAACAACTCATTAACTCCTCAATGAATGGTCCTCAATACATGGATTTCGAAACTCAACAAGATAATTCAAGATTAGAGGATTTGTGGTTCAAGTTTGTAGCATCAACTGAGGAGAAGATGATTGAGCAAGAGAGGTCAATTCGAAACCTACAGAATCAGATGGATCAAATGTTCGAAGCCTTGAATAATCGCCATCAAAATAATTGGTGCTCTGACATGGATGATGAAATCGATGGAGAGCCAGAAGTGTACATGCCACTGGATGAACTGAAAGGCATAGACATTGAGGAGACAACTGGGGATTTGGAAAATGAAGAATATCAGATCACCTTTATTATACCCCAAGTACATTCTCAACCAGAGTTAAAAAATCCAGTGAGTTTTGCACACACATGTCCCCTAGGTAGTCATATCCAGGGAAATGATCAGTATGATAATGAGGCCTCATATACACCATAGTGGGCTGAGGAAAAGAAAAGAGAAGAGGAAAAGTCTGTTATATTTGTCATGCCTCAAGGCAATAATTTATTCACAAATACAACGGACGAGGCACCTAGCTACACAATAGAACTAGGGGCATCATGTACAAGAAATATGCTAGGTTGTTTCAATTTACAGACTCTCATGATGGGGAACCTACCAAAGCACATAGCAGTTCTAATGGATGGAGGGTTCTTAGCTTATCGTAGAGGAATTGGATAAGTATTGTCAAGAAAGAGTCCAAATTAACTGACTATAAATCGGCGCTCGATGGGAGCACCCCATCCAATCTTTCTCCTCCTTGTTTAATTCTTATTTACATTTCCATATTTAGTAGATGTTAGATAGTGGTAAGTCTTAATAATAGTTTTATTGTTTCTCCTCTCAGGTTCAATTCAATTGCTATAAGCATTCAGGATCAAACAGAAGTCAAACCAAATCAAGTCGCCAGAGTATGTGGTCACGCATGTAGCATCAACTACAAGTCAAACACTGCATGTCCGCATTGCCATAGCTCGATCCACGAAAAAAAATGCTAAATTTTTAAAATTTCTGACTCAAGCATTCGGACAGTTAGAATCTCACACTCAGTCTCCAACTATAGAATATCTCAAACTTAGCCATCGCCTGATATACCATCCGTTCATGAGGAGGCGAACGAAGATGACATTGCCACTTATGGGAGTATTCTTTCACTTTGAATTACAATGAGGGCATTGTTTATTTTAAGTTTTGGGGTATTAGGTTGTAGTGAGTAATTGTTGCATATAGTTTGATTGTATGTTTAAGTTGCATAGTAGGGGTATTTTAGCATGAAATTTTTTAGTTTTTTTTGTCTTGTTTACTTAGTATGTGTTTAGTTGCATAACATTGCATAATCTCAGGTTTTTAGTTAGTTGAATTTTAATTTGGCCAATGATGACATAAAAATTTGATAGATTTTTGAACTCTGTTGATAACTTAAGCGTATATATAATTTTGTACATGATATAACTCATGCTTGCTGTTTAGATGCTACCGGGTAGCACGACAATGTTCATATTTGCTTGTTGGTTAAGATTAACATGCTTGTCTGCTGAGTAGACAATGTTGTTTTTAAAGATGAAATTATGTATAAAGTAGACATCGACTATGAAAATACAGATACTCAAACTTTGGGAACAAATGGGTATGCTTGTTATTGGGACGAGATGGAGCGTAAAACGCACTCGTTTAAATGGAAATGGAAAGTGAGATGGAGCGTAAAACGCACTCGCTATATACATATAAAAAAAATCAATAAACACCGCGAGAACGTGCGAAAATCGCCCTCGCGAGTAAAAATAAAGCTGATTAAACCCATTGTTGAACCTTAGTTGTATTGATGTGTTGGAGTAGTTGATGTCTCATTAGTATATGCATTTCTTGATTTAAACTTTAATTTTCTGCCTTAAGCAATCAAGCATGTGGTATCTTCACCTTTTTCAAGCTTATCTGTGAACACATCACACACACAACATCTTTATAGCAGGTTAGGATTATCTGATTGTATGTCATTATGTTGTTAGCTTAGTTTGATGCTTTGTTCTTGGATCTTGATATTTCTATGAGGCATATCTTATTAGAATTCTTAACACGGCTGGAAATCTGGGGATTCATTGTCATAGTAGCGTAGCTTGCATAGCATGTAGATTGCATTATATTGTGTTGCTTGGGGACAAGCAACGGTTTAAGTTTGGGGGTATTTGATAAGTGCATTTTATATACACTTATCCGATATCTTTTACTTGAATTAGTTGCTTATATTCATGTTTCTTAGTTACTTTTCATGCATTTTGTGTTTATTTTGTAGATCTTATGTTTGGGAGCGGTGTGAGAGACTATTGGTAAGGAAAAGCAAGGAAAATGCAAAGAAAAGCAATCTGGACATCATTTGGGCTTTCATGTTTACTTCATGTTCTTGGTTTGGAACTTAGCTTACATTGTAGAGCATCTTCGTAGCTTTCCGGAACATCTTGAATCGTTCTAATCAGAGTTCGGTTGCAAGAGTTATGATCTTTGTACCAACGGACGTCAAACTTTGCTGTTTTGGTTAGCCATTTTCATAGCAGTCCCTTCCAGCCCCGTTTCAACATTCATCCGTCCATAATTTCTCAATCATCAAAGAATAAAAGTTGTAGAGCTCGTCGATATCTTTGATTTGATAGGTGGCAGGCCCCGTAACTCTTCCCGGATCAAAAGTTATGGTCATTTTACCAGAGCACACTGCAGCAGAAAATCAACCTCGAGGGCGCGCGATTTCCTGTGCGGCCGCGCGACTTACAGAAGCAAAAAACGTGATTTTTAGCTTTCGCACCGGCACGCCCAACTTCAGGTCAATTCTTGCGCGGCTGCGCGACTTCGGGTGTTGACAAAAGCTGACTTTTCATTAAACAGTGTAATCGAAGCGTAATTGAGAGGGGGTTCAATTAGGGTTTATATATTATACATATTTTCATTATGTAAGAGACATTCCACCCCTTGGGGGATCAAGCTATCATTATTTCTTTTCTTTTCTTTCTTTTTAGATTAGATTAGAACCCTAGAATAACTAAGATTTGGGGATTGAAGCAATTGAAGATCCTTGAAGGTTCAGAAGTGAAACAAAAGAAGAAACTCAGATTTGCTATTCTTGATCCCTAACTCTCTTTACTTCTATTGTATCTTTCAATGTATATTCAATCGTGGATCATGGATTCTAATTCAACTATGAGTTAAACTCTATTTTGGGATTGCAATGGAATCTATTGCCTAGTTTATTTTGACATACTTCATTGTTAGTCTTATTAATTGTTATGTGATTGTCAATTAAGATTCATGCTTATTTGCTTAGTTGATTGGCCATCAATTACTGTGATAACCCATATGAACTTGAAAGACGGAGTATGGGTTTAGATTTGATCTTGATAGCTTGTGTTTGTATGTTCTACATGGTGATGGAATATATGATTCGTGCTTATGATAGACATATACCGAAGCACCATTCGTAGTCAATTGAGAATTTGGGATTAAACCCTAATTATTTGTAAATCACATAGACATATAGTGGTTTAGGTAATGTGGGTGTTCACGTGTGTTCTATCAATTGTGGATTATACGTGATATGGGTATGGTACATTGAGAGATGGCTATACTTTACTTTCATGTTCTCGAATAACAATCCAATACAATTAGTTTGGCTTAACAGGGAGTGCATTGATTTAAAGTATTCAATAGATGAAATTGTAATCTAAGGTCTTCATTATCTAGTCTCACTCTAGGAATAGTTAGGTCTATTTAATTTAATAGTTTAAATATAAAATATAATATTATTCGTTTAAATAAGACTGAAATGGTTATGGGTTAGTGCTTGATGAATTTTATTAGTTAATTCTCCGTGGGAACGATACTTTACTTACTCTTTATTACTTGTTGACCACGTATACTTGTGGGTTGTGCGTAACTAGAATTTACCTAACAAGACTCAGCTTAATAAATAATCAACATCATTGAATCACCCCTGCACTACGGCCAATGATAATCTTTAGTATCACGAGCACAAATTATCCATGCACTACGGGCCAAGGTTATTCGTGTATTCATTAATGGTCATGATCATGCCAACAACTGACCATCAATGCACTACGGGCCAATGAGGACTTTTTCCACATCATTTGTAATATTACGGTCATAATTACACCGAATAATCCCTAATCATAATCATACCAAGTCCATCTATGCACTACAGGCCACAGATGACTTTCAACATAATATAAACATGAGGATGATGACAATGATATAAGAATTCAATAAAACAAGTTCAAGAATTAATTTATCCAGGAATGAATAACGTCCAAATTGTCAACATGATACTTCTTTGTGGAGTAAAATTCAAGAATGCTCAGAAAAATATTTTCATGAAAAGATACTGGATGAAGCGCAAATATCAAAGATATTCCACTAATTTCATGGAGTATAGAAGTCAAAATTTTAACCAACTGAGTATAATAAAGTATGGAATAACAAAAGAAATCACCAGAATGCGATACACATCAGATGCATGAAAGTTATTCCAATGTAATAATGAATAACGAAACCAAAGTTATGCGTAAATGCACGCATGTGGATATTCCAATGTAATGATAAATAATGGAATCAGGTCATGCGTAAAGCACGGACAGAATGTTCCAACAGAATAATAATGAACGGAACCAGTCATACGAAAAGCATGCATGTGATGTTCCAATGTAATGATAAAGAACGGAATAATAATGTAAATCACCATGCATTGAGATTGCGCAGATAAAAGTTATTCCAACATAATGATAAAGAATTGAATAACAGAAGAATTTCATCAAGTATAGGGTAACCCGCGTATACAGGTTATTCTAACAGAATAATAAAGAATGGAATAACATACTTTTTTTTTATGAATACGAAAGAAATAATACCCCTTACGAGTACAACAAATAATATCTCCTACCTTAGAAAGAAGAGTACTAGATATAGAAGTAGTGAAGTAGCAGAACACTTTTCTTCTTTCTCTCTATAGTTTCTCTCTCTAGAGTTTCAGTGAATTCGTAAGAAATAATGAAGGAATGAGCTTCTATTTATAGAATAATGGACCGTGCAAGAACTAATTCATGAACGGTCAGTTGATTTACTTTAAACTGACGGTCCGTATTTAAAACAAAATCTTTTAAATAAAATATAATATATTATATTTATAATCTAATAAAACGAATAACTTTATAAAAGTATAATGTTTTATATAAAAAGATTTTACTATGCAAAACACTATACGAGACACTATCACAACACACTATGCATAATAAAATATAATATATTCTAATTATTGTCTAATAAAACAAATAACTTTATAAAAGTATTATGTTTTATATAAAGATTTAACTATGCAAAATACTATGCATAATAGAATATTATATATTCTATTTATAGTCGAATAAAACGAATAATTTTATAAAAGTATTCTGTTTTATATAAAAAGTTTTTTATTTTATTACATTAATAATACTAATAAAACAAACTTTATCACCATTATTATAATTCACAATATTAATCGACCAGGTCATTCCCAGGAAAGAAGGGGCTTTCCAATAAGGATTTCTCCCTATTGGCGCGCAATTAGGTGACCAAACCTCTCCTTGACAGAACTTCTAGACATCGTTATTATTGAAAATAATAATATTAATAACATTATCGTCTCAATTATTGATTTAATAATATATAAAATATTGACAATAATTGAATCAAATAACGTGAGATACTATGCAGCAATTATTGTAGCAATAATTGAACAAAACTGAGTGACTTCTCACGTAAGCATCAATAATCAATACCGTGTGCTACTTATTCAACCGCTGCAGATTATTGTACTTTTTAACACCGGTGTTTCAAATGATAACGTTAAAACTTCGTCGTTATTTTCATAAAGTATTTTTGTCATTTTCTCGATTCGATGATAATTCCGTTGTGGGGTTCACTAATGATTGTGCTTGTTGTATTTAATATTCCCTCGTTAAAACGAATATTCCCAGACCAATAGAATATTATATAACAACTTGTGTACTTTGCAAAATTTATAAATATTACCCACAACTATAACATTATATAAAATTTACTCCATAATATTCAAAAATGATATTTATAGAAAATTCATCTTTATTTATAAAAGTTGGGGTCTTACAGCTTATGTTGAATATTTAAGATTATATTTGTATTCTATACCATGTATTTGGCGACTCAGAATAGGTGATGTATACCTATTTTGGGGGCGTCACACAGGATATTCCAACAGAATAATAAAGAATGGAATAACAACAGATTCACCAGTACGTGCGATAGATCAAGACAGACGAGTTATTCTAATGAGAATAATAAAGAATGGAATAATGTAAGAATTTCACCATGTATGCGATACTTATGATAAAAGTTATTCCAACATAATAATAAGGAATGGACTAACAATAGCTCTCTTCATGAATACGAAAGAAATAATACCCCTTACCTTAGAAGAAAACTGGATACTGGAATTGTGAGGTAGCAAACTTCTCTTCTTCTTTCTCTCTATAATTTCTCTCTATAATAATTGCTCTATAACTTTAGTGAATTGGTGATAAATGAAGGAAGAATGAGCTTCTATTTATAAGAAAATATAGTTTCGATAATTGCACGTTTTGGGGCTCGAAATATTATAGTATAATACCTTCCTCTTTTTCTTCATTTTTAATTTAGTCCTACAAGTATTATCAAACTTCCACCACCTCCCCTAATAGTAAATCATATGAATCAATAGTAAATCATGTGACTCAATAGTTCTAATCATGTGAAAAAACAATTACAGTATAGTACCTTCATCTATACCTCCATTTTTAATTTAGTTGTGACACCCCCAAAATAGGTATACAACACCCATTCTGAGTCGTCAAAATAAATGGTACAGAAACAACTACAACTTAATTGATACAACATAAAAACTGTGAGTTTAAATGCAAATATTGCCATCTAGACAATATTCATACCCAAATAAGTCCTCATTACAATTATTGATACATTATTTTACAAAAATGGTGAGGACTACTAAAACGACTTTCTAGAACCTTCATCCCATATCCCGACTAGTACTCGCTACATTCTCGCCTCCTGAAAAGAAAAATGGAACAAAAAGGAAAAGGGTGAGCTCAACTAGCCCAGTAAAGAATATTATGACTAAGATAATATAAAACAAATTATCGTTAGTCTTCAACAGGGAAAAATTTGATAAAATACAATAGACAACAAGTTTCAGATCAATATTCGTAGCGGAAATAATAATTCATTAGAAGAGTTAAGTAGAAAATGAAATGTACTATCTTCTATATATGAATTTAAAAGTTTATCGTCGATATTTTATTCCTGTAACATCAATCAATATATATCTGGAATCAAATATTCATCTTTGCGCTACTGAGCGATATTCATCATTGGTCATGTTCATCTAAACACTGCTCATCTTTGCCTTTCTGACCAAAGATATTCATCAGAAATCATTCATCTTTGCACTACAGGCCAAAGATATTCAGTAATATCATCATTTAGGACTAAGGATGATGAAAAATATTTTAAAGAAAATGAACCCAGTGAAACAAAAGAATAAATATTAAGGATTCGTATTTCAGCTATTCCATGTCCAAAAATACCTCATAAATAATCATAGTGGAGTAAAATTCAAGAATGATCAAAACATGGATACAATCAAAGCTAGTATCCATAATAGATATTTTGGACGAAAAATAAAAATTTAATTTTTTGTGAATAATTGTCGTATCGTGAATAGTGTAAATATCGTGAATAGTAATCCCGACACATCCGATATCATGTGAATAAAGAACCCCGACACAAAAAGTTCTAAATTTGATAAAATTTCAAACCAATATTTCTAAGATAATGATATTGAAGAAAATAATATCATTTAAGAAGAAAATAACATCCCTTACCTCGAAAGAATAGTATTACATTTGGAATCTTGAATATAGTGCTAAAGGAACTTACAATAGTATAACAACACTCAAAGTATCAAAATACTCACAAGAATACGCTCAATATATCGAGAGAGAAAGAGAGAGAAAACTTTAGTTTCTGGTGTGATTTTCAATTCTAACCTAAGCACCCTATTTATAGAAAATTGCTTAGAACACCAAAGCAGAAAATTTAATAAATTAATAATATTTATTAACCAAATTCCTACGCACACTTTTGCCAACTAAATTCAGCCCCTAGCACATGTTAATGATGCCCACAAAATGTAAAAAACATTTTTATTAATAAAAATAATTAAAACTTCCAAAAAATTAATTAGTTCGGAACTTCAATAATTCATAATAAATAGCCCTTTTGTCAGAAAAATTCGAACCTTATGTCTTTTTCATAAGAAATTTCATTATCTACAACTTTACAGAAGAAAGTTTTTCCAAATTCCAAACAAAAATTGATCGAAATCCATAAACGGGCGATTTTACAGGCTATAATCAAATTTTAGTCAAGAAATGGGGTCCACCGACACACAAAACATGTGTTAATCATTTAATGCAACAAAAATACTTATCCTCCTCATATACTCATATATCCCACATTCATTGTAAAAATATCATCATTATTATATTATAATAATATAATAAAATATTATTTTATCAGAAAAGATAAAATATCGATTTTCAACAATTGTCACTTTAAAAATTTTCTCCATCTATATCCACATAAAAATGAATATTTTTCTCATCATATAAATTAATAATTAATTATTCACAAATAATATTACAGAATCACAATCTCGATGACCGAACAGGTTCCCTGAGGAAGAGGGCTTTCCAATAAGGATTTCTCCTTACTAGCGTGCAATTAGGTCCCAAACCTCTCATTAGACAGACCTTTCTAGACATTGCCAATAATGTTATCTAATAATATTATTCAGATAATATGAATTATTGCTTCGATAATGGAAAATACTGTGTAGTGACAATTATTGAAACAACAGTAATATGAAATATGAACGCAACAATTATTGAATCAATAAAATAAAATCTTGAATAAGAATTCTTTGTAACAATTATTGAGTAGTGCCTTGCTTCACGTAAGAATCAATAATTGGTGCAATACCACGTATCTTTTGTCTGACAACGTGTATTACGTGTTTTAACCATCTGAATTATTCCAACGATAATACTTGAAACAACTACGTCGTTATTTATAAACAACTTATACTTGTCGTTTTCTTCATCCAATCATTTTTCGTTATGGGGCCCACACAAGGTCATACCGTCGTATTTAATATTCCCAAGCAAAGAAAAATATTCCACGACCAAACGAATATTCTCCGATAAAAATGAATATTTTACAACCACTTGCTTATTTAAAATATTTGCGCATTTTACCCATAACTAACTACATTAATCAAATCAACCCTTACTATTTCAAAATAATAAATAGAGGAAATTAAATTTTATTTATAATAAGTTGGGGTCTTACAACCTCCCCTCCTTATGAAATTTTGTCCTCGAAATTGACGTACGTACCTGGTGTTTCGAAAAGATGAGGGTACCTCGTTTTCATTTCCATTTCTAACTCCCAGGTCATTTCCTCTATAGCATGGTTTCTCCACAAAACTTTAACTTGTGGTATGAACTTCATGCGTAGGACATGCTCTTTTCTATCCAAGATCTTGACAGGTACCTCTTCGTACGTTAAGTCTTCGGCTATCTTGTCCGGTTCTAACTCAATAACGTGGTTTGGGTCTTTCATATATTTATGTAGCACAGATATATGAAAAACATTATGAACACGAGACATACTTGGAGGTAACGCGAGTTTATAGGCCACATTTCCTACTCGGTCAAGAATCTAAAATGGACTAATAAATCATGGATTGAGTTTTCCTCTCTTCCCAAATCTTGTAACTCCCTTCCATGGAGCAACACTCAACAATACATGATCCCTAATACTAAATTCCACGTCCTTTCGATGAAGATCTGCATAACTCTTTTGTCGATCTTGTGTCGTTTGTATACGTTGTCGAATTATTTGGATCTTTTTTGTAGTCATACGTACCAAATCGGGTCCCAACAATGTTGCTTCACCCACCTCATCCCAATATATTAGAGAGCGACACTTTCGTCCATACAATGTTTCGAATGGAGCCACACCTATACTTTCCTGATAACTGTTGTTGTAGGAGAATTCCACCAATGGTAAATACTTATCCCAACTGCCTTTGAAGTCTAGGACACAGAGTCTTAATAGATCTTCAAGAGTTTGAATAGTCATCTCTAATTGCCCGTCCGTTTGAGGATGGTATGCCGAACTGAATCGTAAATCCGTGCCCATAGCTTTTTGCAAGCTAACCCAAAATCTTGAAGTGAATCTTGGGTCACAATCCGAAAATATGGATACTGGCATGCCATGCAATCTCACAATCTCATCTACGTACATACGAGCAAGACGTTCAAGGGAATAAGTCTCCCGTATCGGCAAGAAATATGCAGACTTGGTTAATATATCAACAATAACCCAAATAGCATTTATGCCTTGAGAAACCGTGGGAAGACCCATAACAAAATCCATGGTAATGTGTTCCCACTTCCATTTCGGAATCTCAAGTGGTTGCAATGAGCCCTTAGGCACTTGATGCTCCGCCTTTACACGTTGACAAGTTAAACACCTCGAGATAAACTTTGCAATCTCTCTTTTCATATTGTTCCACCAAAATGTATGTCGAAGATCACGATACTTTTTGGTACTTCCAGGATGGATTGCAAATGGTGTATTGTGTGCCTCCATCATGATCTTGTACTTCAAATCAGAATCATTAGGAACACAAAGTCTGGAGTGGACTCGAAGTATTCCTTCTTCATCGATTCTTGCTTCTAGAATAGCACCTTCTTGTACTTTCTTCTTCATACGCGCATCGGTTCAAGATTACGTGGCTTGAGCAACTTTAACTTTTTCGATTAAAGTTGGTTCTATACGTATACTTGACATCATTGCATGGGTCCCCAAAGTCTTGAATTCTATCTTCATCTTTTGTAAATCACACCAAATGGACCTTTGTGTTGACAACATCGCACTCGTTCCCGCGTATGATCTTCTACTCGATGTGCTATTGGCTACCACGTTAAACTTTTCTAGGATGGTATTGAATGGTATGGTCGTAGTCTTTCAATAGCTCGAGCCAACGTCGTTCTTAGCATGTTGAGTTCTTTTTGGGTGAAGAAATATTTGAGGCTTTTATAGTCTTAATATATCTCCACTTTCTCCCCATATAGAAACCCTCCCGGATCTTTAAGCCTGGCTTGATCACCGCTAACTCTAGATCATGAGTAGGATAATTCCTCTCATATTCTTTAAGTTGTCGTGAGGCATAGGCTATAACTTTCCCACGTTGCATGAGAACACATCCTAGCCCTTTGCCCAAGCATCATCAGTAGATAAAAATCCATCCCAACCCGGATGGTATGGTCAAAACAGTGCGAAATGAGTCTCCTCTTAAGATCTTGGAAACTCTTCTCGCATTCCTCGCTTCTATCTGAATTTGATATCTTTCCGAGTCAATTTGAGTTAATGGAGTAGCGATTCGAGAAAATCCTTCCACGAATCTCTGATAATAACCAGCTAAGCCCAGAAAACTACGTACTTCGGTCATCTACTTCGGTTGTTCCCAACTTTGTATTGCTTCAATCTTCACTGGGTCAACAGATACTCCATGTTTTGACACCACGTGCCCAAGGAATGCTACTTCCTCAAGCCAGAACTCACATTTCTTCAACTTGGCATATAACTTGTTTTCACGAAGCCTTTAGAGTACCAGCTTCAAATGGTGCTCATGATCTTCACGACTTTTGAAATATATGAGGATGTCATCAATAAAGACAACAACGAACTAATCCAAATATTCCTTGAATACTCGGTTCATCATATCCATGAAAGCCGCAGGAGCATTAGTCAATCCAAAAGACATGACTAAGAATTCATAATGCCCGTCTGAGAGTTCTAAATGCGCCTTTGGAATATCCTCGCCTAATCTTGGTGATGATATCCGAACCAAGATCAATTTTTGAAAAGAATTGTGCTCCTTGTAATCGTCAAACAGTCATCAATACGAGGTAGCGGATACCTATTCTTGATAGTGACATGGTTTAATTCCGATGATCGATACAAAATCGCATACTCCGTCTTTCTTTCTTCTTACTTAATAAAGCAGAGCACCAAGGAGATGTACTAGAATGAATAAAACCGATGTCCAACAACTCCTGTAGTTGGACCTTTAACTCCTGAAATTCAATAGGAGCCATTCGATATGGGGTTTTAGAAATGGGCTTTGTACCAGGTTCAAGATCAATAAAGAATTCAACTTCACGTTCTGGGGGTAGACCGGGAAGTTCTTCAGGAAATAAGTTAGGAAAGTCAATAACAACAGGAATATTATTCAAATATGACGTGTCTTTATTCAAATCCATAACATGGGCTAAGAAAGCTTGACATCCGTTTTTTAATAAATGAATAGCTTTATGACTTGATATAATAGTGATTGATTTTTATGGCTTAGTTGCTTGAATTCTCACAACAGGTTGGTTAGGAATATGAAAAACTAACAACCTTACAAAAACAATCAATTTTGGCATGATGAGTAGTTAACCAATCAATCCCTAAAATCACGTCAAATGCAAGTATCTTTAAAGAGATAAGGTCAACAGGTAAGGTGATGGTGCCAACTTGGATCAAACAAGATTTATAAACAGTGGATGTGATGAAGGTTTTTCCTAACGGAGTCTCCACAGATAAATCAAAGTCTAATTTCTCCTGAGTCAAGTTTAAACGTTGAGCACAAGCAGGAGAAATAAATGAATGGGTAGCACCGGTATCTAGTAAGGTATAAACTTCGCATGAATTTATGATTAGATTACCCGTGATCACCTCGTTTGGGTTCCTCGCATGTTGACCTGTCACGACAAACGCTCTTCCAGGAACCGTTGACTTTGACTTTTCTGGGATAGCCTTTTGAGTCACCATCCCCGCTGGACTTGGTTTCGCTACAGTGCAATCTCGAGCGATATTTCCTTCCTTTTCATAATTATAACATACCTTAAACTGTTGTGGACAGTTTGGGCTGATATGTCCTTCTTTTACGCACTTATAGCATATGACCGATGGTCGTTCTCCTCCCTTAGAACCAGTTGCTGCTAGTGCTGACGTCTTCGTATTGTCATTGTTGAATCTCCTCTTTTTAAAATCTCCTCCCGACTCGCTTCTTCTATTCTCATGGCCATGATTACCACCAGAGTAGTTGCCGCTCTTATCAGTATTTTTCTTTCTCCGCTGGTTATCGTTGTTCTGATGACTGCTGTCACCGGTATGATCCTGGTTATGGTCCCTCGGTTGAACGTACTCGTTATCTCGCTCTAATAATTGAGCCCTGTTGACAACATCTGAATAGAGAGAAAATTTATGTGAAATGAGATATTGACGTATGCCGGGTTTCAAACCTCTCAGAAACATCCGCGTCATACGTTCCTCATTCTCCACCAAATGAGGTACAAACCTGGACAACTACATTCCATACCCCGACTAGTACTCGCTACATTCTCGCCTCCTGAGAAGAAAAATGGAACAAAAAGGAAAAGGGTGAGCTCAACTAGCCCAGTAAAGAATATTATGACTAAGATAATATAGAACAAATTATCGTTAGTCTTCAACAGGAAAAAATTTGATAAAATACAATAGACAACAAGCTTCAGATCAATATTCGCAACGGAAATAATAATTCATTAGAAGAGTTAAGTAGAGAATGAAATCTACTATCTTCTATATATGAATTTAAAAGTTTATAGTCGATATTTTATCCCTCAGAACATCAATCAATATATATCCGGAATCAAATATTCATCTTTGCACTACAGTGCCAAAGATATTCATCGATTGGTCATGTTCATCTAAACACACTGCTCATCTTTTACACTACTACAAAAGATATTCATCAAAAATCATTCATCTTTGTACTACAGGCCAAAGATATTCAGTAATATCATCATTTAGGACTGAGGATGATGAAAAATATTTTAAAGAAAACAAACCCAGTGAAACAAAAGAATAAATATTAAGGATTCAGATTTTTCGGTATTCCACGTCCAAAATACCTCATAAATAATTATAGTGGAGTAAAATTCAAGAATGATCAAAACATGGATACAATCAAAGCTAGTATCATAATAGATATTTTGACGAAAAACGAAAATTTAATTTTTACGTGAATAGTCTTGTATTTATGAATAATTAATAGATATCGTGAATAAGTAACCCCACACAAAAAGTTCCAAATTTAATAAAAAGTTCAAACCAATATTTCGGCGTAATGATATTGAAGTAAATAATATCATTTAAGAAGAAAATAAAGATCCCTTACCTCGAAAGAATAAGTACTTACAATTTGAATCTTCAATATATTGTTGAAGGGAACTTGCACCGTATAACAACACTCAAAGTATCAAAATACTCACAAGAATACGCTCAATACATCGAGAGAGAAAGAGAGAAAAAAACTTTAGTTTCTGGTGTGATTTTCAATTCTAACCTAAGCACCCTATTTATAGAAAATTGCTTAGAACACCAAAGTAGAAAATTTAATAAATTAATAATATTTATTAACCAAATTCCTACGCACACTTTTGCCAACTGAATTCAGCCCCTAGCACATGTTAATGATGCCCACAAAATGTAAAAAACATATTTATTAATAAAAATAATTAAAACTTCCAAAAATTAATTAGTTCGGAACTTCAATAATTCATAATAAATAGCCCTTTTGTCAGAAAAATTCGAATCTTATGTCATTCTTATAGGAAATTTCATTATCTACAACTTTGCAGAAAAAAGTTTTTCCAAATTCCAAACAGAAATTGACCGAAATCCACAAACGGGCGATTTTACAGGCTATAATCAAATTTCAATCAAGAAATGGGGTCCACCGACACACAAAACATGTGTTAATCATTTAATACAACAAAAATACTCTTCCTCCTCATATACTCATATATCCCACATTCATTGTAAAAATATCATCATTATTATATTATAATAATATAATAAAATATTATTTTATCAGAAAAGATAAAATATCCATTTTCAACAATTGTCACTTTAAAAATTTTCTCCATCTATATCCACATAAAATGAATATTTTCTCATCATATAAATCAATAATTAATTATTCACAAATAATATTACGAATCACAATCATCGACAACCAGTGCGGTTCCCAGAAAGAGGGGCTTTCCAATAAGGATTTCTCCTTACCTTGGCAATTATTAGGTGACCAAACCTCTCCTTAGATGAACTTTCTAGACATTGCCAATAATATTATCAAATAATATTATCCATATAATATGAATTATTGCTTCGATAATGGAAAATATTGTGTAGTGACAATTATTGAAACAACGAGAATATAAAATATCAACGCAACAATTATTGAATCAATAAAATAAAATACTTTGAGCAAGAATTTCTTTAACAATAATTATTGAGTAGTGCCTTCACGTAAGAATCAATAATTGGTGCAATACTGCAGTAATCTTCTTGTGCAACAACGCCAGACATCGTGTTTTAACCATCGGGTATTCAATAGTATTAATCTTGAATAACTACTGCCAGTTATTTATAAACAACTTATACTTGTCGTTTTTTCAACCAATCGCTTTCCGTTATGGGGCCCATACAAGGCTGCGCCGTCGTACGAATATTCCCCGACAGTAAGAATATTCCACGACCAAACGAATATTCTCCGATAAAAATGAATATTTTATAACCACTTGCTTATTTAAAATATTTGCGCATTTTACTCATAACTAACCACATTAACCAAATCAACCCTTACTATTTCAAAATAATAAATAGAGGAAATTAATTTTTATTTATAATAAGTTGGGGTCTTACATTAGTCATGCAAGTATTATCAATCGTGCACCAACTCCCCTAATAGTAAATCATGTGAATCAATAGTACACACATGTGAACACATAGTTATAAGCATGTGAACTAATAGCAATTAATTGCTCATTTATTCGGTTAATTACCCGATTGGTCAATATAACCTCTAGACATCAATTATTATCGAAATAAATATCGATTTCCACTAACACTAATAATTCCCACACAATGGAACTATCAATTTCATCTTTAATCAACAAGAACTTATTCATCATTAATATTATAACTCACAATATTTAACAACCAGGTCGTTCCCAGGAAAGAGGGGGATTTCCGATAAAGATTTCTCCTTATTTGCGCGCAATTAGGTGACCAAACCTCTCCTTGACAGAACTTCTAGACATTGTCAATATTGCAAATAATAATAATATGAATAACTTTGTCATCTCAATTATTGATTTAATAATATAAAATATTATGCAGATGATAATGTGACAATAATTGAATCAATAATATGAGAGATATGATGCAACAATTACTGTAGCAATAATTGAGTATAACTAAGTGACTTCTTACGTAAGCATCAATAATCAATACCGCGGTGTGCTACTATGCAACCACGCCAGACATTCTTACTTTTACTACCGGGTAATTCAATGGTTTTAATTGGTAACACTTTCGTAGTTATTTTTATAAAAGATAATTATGTGCGTTTCTAACTACGACAATACTTTTCGTTATGGGGTCCACCAATGATTGTGCCATCGTCGAAATATTTCTCGACAAAAGAATATTCCCAGACCAAACGAATATTTTATAACAACTTGCATACTTTGCAAAATTTTCACATATCACCCTTAACTTTAACCTTTTATCAATTTAACCATTTACGGAAATAAAATAATAATTATAAGAAAATTGAATACTTTCATTTCATAAAATTTGGGGTCTTACAATCTCCCTCCTTATGAAATTTTGCCCTCGAAATTTATGTACGTACTTGATATGCCGAAGAGGTGAGGATACCTTGACTTCATTTCATATTCCAACTCTTGAGGACCTTTGAGTGTCGAATATGATCCTTCTTATCCAAGATTTAAACACGTATCTCATCATACGTTAAATCTTCTTCTATCTCATCTAGTTCTAATTCAATACTGTGGTTCGGGTCGTCCACATAATTACGTAACATCGATATGTGAAAAATGTTATGAACACGCGACATACTTGGTGGTAAAACGAGTCTATAGGCCACAGTTCCTACTCGATTGAGTATTTCAAATGGGCCAATTAAATCAAGGGTTGAGATAATGCCTTCTTGAACCTTATTCTTCACATTCATTAGCTTCGGGTGTGTAGCTTGAGCGGCTTTAACTTTATCGATTAAAGTCGATTCTACTCCTATATTCGTTATCTTCACGTGGGTCCCTAGAGTCTTTAATTCTATCTTCATCATTTGTAAGTTATACCAAATGGGTTTTTGTGTTAACAACGTCACACTCGTAATCGCATACGATCTTCTACTCAAAGCGTCAGCTACCACGTTCGTTCTTCCACGATGATATTGAATGGTATAGTCGTAATCTTCAATAGCTCGAGCCAACGTCATTGGCGCATGATACATTCGCTTTGGTTCAAGAAATATATTTGAGGGTTTTAGAAATGGGTTTTGTACTAAGGTCAATACAAAATTTGATTTCACGCTCTAGGGTAGGCTAAGAAGTCTTCAAGAATACGTCATGAAATTTATTAACAATAGAAATATCATTCAAAACTGTGACTCTCATCCAAGACTTGGATAGTACGTCACATTGATACCTATCAACTTGTCATCGTCATTCACGACATCGCCTACAGAAAGTCTGGCTTCGGTGCATTCCACACAAGGAAGTCAACAAGTGAAAGGATCGGGGCTCTTTACTTATATCTTGATATGACAATGATTGACTTTAGTGGTTTGGTTGCTTGAAATCGCATAACAGGTTGGTTAGGAATATGAAAGTTAACAACCTTACGAAAATCATGATGAGTAGTTAACCAATCGATTCCTAAAATCATATCAAAGGCAAGTATTTTTAAAGAGATAAGATCGACAGGTAACGTGAAAGTGTCGATTTGAATCAACAAGATTTATAAACAGTGGAGGTAACGAAGGTTTATACTAACAAAGTTTTAACAAATAAGTCAAAGTCTAACTTCTTTTGGGTCAAATTTAAATGTTGAGCGCAAGCAAGAGAGATAACATAATGGGTAGAACCGGTATCTAATAAGGTATAGACTTCGCAAGAATTTATAATTAACTAACCCGTGCTAACTTCGTTCGGGTTACTCGCTTTTTGAGAAGTCACGAAAAACGTTCTTCCTGAAACCACCGACTTTGTTTTGTCCATATCCGCCTTTAGTGCCACCATCCAAGCTGGACTTGACTTTGGTGCACGACAATCGGGCTAGGTGACCTTGTTTTCCACAATTATAACATACTTTGAACTGCATCGTGCAACTTGGACTGATATGTCCCTCCCCTTCGCATTTGAAGCATACAATTGGTGGTCGTTCTCCTTCCTTGAAAACGGGTGTTGGTGCTGCTATCTTTCCATCGTTGTTGAACCTTCTCTTCTTGAAATTTCAACTCCTATTATCTTGGCCATGATTACCACCGAAGTGGTTACCATTCTTGGCATGATAATTTCCCCCACGATGGTTATCATTGTTCAGATGGTCGTTGCCACTGGTTTGATTATTATCGTGTTGTTGGTCGTTGCCTTTTGGTTGTGCTGACTCATTATTGCGCTCCAATAACTGAGCCCTATTCACAACATCTGAATATAAATAAATTTTTTGAGAAATGAGGTATTGACGTATATCGAGTTTCAAACCTCTTGGAAACATTCGCGTCATTCGCTCCTCATTATCGACCAAATGGGATGCAAACCAGGATAACTCCGTAAATTTAGCCTCGTATTACGACACAGTTATATTGTTTTGCTCCAACTTGATAAACTCCACCTCCTTCATGTGATGAATACTTTCGGGAAAGTACTTGTCGTTGAACAACTCTTGAAACTTTTCCCAAGACATCTTGAGTGCATCAGGCTAGGTACATTTTACAGATTCCCACCAGTAATCTGCCTCTTCACGCAACATAAAGGTGGTGAAGGGAACACCTTTTGCTCCTCGGAGCATCCCAAGACATCAAATATCTTGGTGATCTGCTTTAACCACGTCTCCACCTTAAGTGGTTACGCTTTCCCAAAAACTCTCGGTGGTCCCGACTCCTTGAATCTGCTAGCGGTGACCCGGTAGTGAGTTGCCAGTGTTTCCACCGGCATTTTGACATAAGTCTCTCTCGTTTGGTTTTGCATAAATTCTAGAAAACTTCTAAATATACCATCATTCATTATTTAGTCGGTGTTGTTGTTTACACGAGGATTATGGTCTTCTTGATGCACATTATCCTGGGTATTGATCGTTGGTGACTCAACGGTCTCATGTGCTTCATTGCTTATCTCAACATTTTCGGATGCCATTATCAAATACTGCTACAAAAAAAGGGTTAATTGACATGTCACACATTATTCCTATACTCTGACCGACCAATTAAATACCAAATAAACTTAGGTAGGTCATACTAGCGAAGGAATTCCCTGTCTCTCCCCTCCTAGTTCTTGTCTCACATCTCGGCCAGGGATCATATCCCTAAGCTTTGATACTAACCGTGGCGCCCCCAAAAATTATACATCACCCATCTTGAGTCGCCAAATACATGGTACAAAATACAAATAAAAACTTAATTATACAACTGTCGTGTAAAATACGACAAAACATATGCTATGAGTTTTAATACAAATATTGTCATCTAGACAATATCCACACTCAAATGGAGTCCTCACTACATTTATTATCACACTATTTTATAGAATAGTGAGGACTACTAAAGCAACCATCTGGGCCGTCACTCCATTCCTCGACTGGTCCCGGCTACGTTCTCATTTCCTGAAGAGAACAATGAAAGCAAAAGGGTGAGCTCAACTAGCCTAGTAAAAAATATTACGACTAAGATAATCCAGAATAAATTATCCTTAGCCTTCAACAGTATAACAACTGATAGAATACAATAGACAACAAGTTGTAGATCAACAACTGCAGCAGAATAAGCAATCCATTAGAAGAGTCAAGTAGAGCATAAAATCTACTATCTTCTATGATTTGAAAAGTTTTTCATCAACTTTATCGGCGAGATTCAAATTTTAATAAATAAAATCAAATCATCCCCGCGCACTACGACCAAGGATATTCATGTAATCATCAATGGTCATGATTATCTACCGAATAATCCACGGTCATAATCATACCAACAACATCCATCAATGAACTACAGGCCAATGAGGGACTTTCACCACATCATTCGTTATATTACGGTTATGATTATCTTTGAATAATCCACGGTCATAATCATACCAAGTCCATCTCTCGCACGTAAGCCAAAGATGACTTTCATCACAATATAAGCATGAGGATGATGACAATGACATAATAATTCAATAAAACAAGTTCAAGGATAAATTTTAAAGATTTATAATTTAATTTATCCGAAAATCAATAACGTCCAAATTGTCAACATAATCTTGCTTTGTAGAGTAAAATTCAAGAATAATATTCATGTACCAAAAATAATTTGACGAGAAAAGAAAGATATTTTTTAAATTAAATAGTACCCTAGTAAATAGTATCCCGTGAATAAGTACTTTGGGAATAGTACCTAAATGAATAGTACCCCACATAAAAAGTACCCCAAATACCCGAGTGAATAATATTTGGGTGAATAGTAATTTGGGTGAATAAGAACTTGTGAATAGTACTCAAACCACGAAAAGTGCCCCGAATACTAGAGTGAATAATACTAGAGTGAATAGTAATCGGATGAATAAGAACCTATGAATAGTAACTTTCGTAAATAAAATACCAAATAAAATGATATTTCATGGCGAGTACAAAAGAAATGATATCTCATACGAGTATAATAGAATATCTGAAACTATAAATTTACATATACACGGTAATCCATGTAAACGAGATCATTTCCATAATTTAATAAGGAATGAATACAAAGGATCATTCACCATGCATGCAGTAGTCCACACGACGAAGTTATTCTAACGAGAATAATAAAGAATGGAATAACAAAATAATTCACGGTGCATGCGATAGGCCATGACATCAAAGTTATTCCAACGAATAATAAAGAATGGAACCGTGTCATGCGTAATCCGCACAGACAGGATATTCCAACAGAATAATAAAGAATGGAATAACAACAGAATTCACCAGGAATGCGATAGACTGCACAAACAGGTTATTCCAACAGAATAATTAAAAATGAAATAACAGAAGAATTTTACCATGTATGCGGTACTTTGCATAGACAGGCTATTCCAACATAATAATAAGGAATGGAATAACAATAACTCTCTTTATGAATACGAAAGAAATAATACTCTTACCTTAGAAGAAAACTGGATACTAAAATAGTGAGGTAGCAGACTTCTCTTCTTCTCTCTCTCTATAATTTCTCTCTATAATAATTGCTCTATAGATTTAGTGAATTGGTGAGAAATGAAGGAAGAATGAGCTTCTATTTATAGTAAAAAATAGTTTCGATAATTGCATGTTGTGGGGCTCAAAATATTACAGTATAATACCTTCCTCTTTTTCTTCATTTTTAATTTAGCCCTGCAAGTATTATCAAACTTGCACCACCTCCCCTAATAGTAAATCATGTGAATCAATAGTAAATCATGTGACTCAATAGTTCTAATCATGTGAAAAAAACAATTACGATGTCGTACCTTCATCTATACCTCCATTTTAATTTAGTCATGCAAGTATTATCAATCTTTTTAACTCCCCTAATAAATAAATCATGTGAATCAATAGTACACACATGTGAACACATAGTTATAAGCATGTGAACTAATAGTAATTAATTGCTCATTTATCTGGTTAATTATCTGATTGGTCAATATAACCTCCAGACATCAATTATTATCGAAATAAATGTCGATTTCCACTAACACTAATAATTTCCACAATGGAACTATCAAATTCATCTTTAATCAACAAGAACTTATTCATCATTAATATTATAACTCACAATATTTAACAACCAGGTCGTTCCCAGGAAAGAGGGGGCTTTCTGATAAGGATTTCTCCTTATTAGCGTGCAATTTGGTGACCAAACCTCTCCTTGACAGAACTTCTAGACATTGTCAATATTGCAAATAATAATATGAATAACTTTTTCGTCTCAATTATTGATTTGATAATATAAAATATTATGCAAATGATATTGTGACAATAATTGAATCAATAATATGAGAGATATGATGCAAAGAATTCTTGTGCAATAATTGAGTATAACTAAGTGACTTCTTACGTAAGCATCAATAATCAATACCATGTCTTCTTGTACGCAACCACGCGACATTCTTGTACTTTTACTCTTTGGGTAGTTCAACAATTTTAATGGTAACACTTTTAGTATTATTTTTATAAAAGATAATTTTGTCGTTTTCTAACTACGATAATACTTCCGTTAATAAGGGTCCACCAATGATTGTCTGCCGTTATGCGGATATTTCCCGACAAAAAAGAATATTTTCCGACCAAACGAATATTTTATAACAACTTGCATACTTTGCAAAATTTTCATATATCACCCTTAACTTTAACATTTTATCAATTTAACCATTTACGAAATAAAATAATAATTATAAGAAAATTGAATACTTTCATTTTATAAAATTCGGGGTCTTACAGTGGAGGTAGGTGGGCAGGAGTAGGGGCGTGGGGGGTGAGTGGGGGTGGGGTGAGTCAGGGCATGGGGGTGTATACAATCAATAAATAATATTTTTTTGGGGTGAGGGCGTGGAGGTGTGAGGGTGGGGGTGTTAATATTTTTTTTATTTTTCTTATAATTAAATATATTTTGTTGGGGGAAATGAATTGATTTATTACAAAACTTAATCCTTGAGATAATTTAATAATAAGTCTAAGCGGACAGACATATTAGACAGACATATTAGACCGTGGGTCCCCAAAGATAAGAAAAAGACTAAAAAAGCCATCCTACAGCTATCAAAAGAAAGAAACAAGAATGAAAGACTGGTAACACCAAACATAGACAGAGGTTCCATCCCGCCAAAATAATCTTGTGAAATATAATCATCCGCTCATCCCAAACATCTACTACGAAATTTAATCCTCTCTCTCCATCCTAGCGATCTCGGGCATTCTGTCCTCCCTCTCAAGTTCGACAATCTCTATCTTAGGTAACACTTTTTCCCTCTTGAGATTTAATCATCTTAGTTTAATTTTATGTACAAATGGATTAATTGATATCAAAAAACATGGTTCAAACAAAAAACATTCTCTCTTTTAATTGATATCATATTACTCTCTCCATACATGGTTCAAAAAAACATTACAGAGAAAAATCCCTAATTTTGGATTAAGTGTTTTGTTTTTGTTTTTTTTCTGTACATGTTTTTTTGGGCATAAATGGAAACAGAATCATTGAATATATCTTTAAGTACAAAGATGAATGAACATATTTAAGATAATGATATGAATGATAATTCAGAATTTGATGAGTGTGTGGAGAATGCAGTAGCTGTAGATGAGATAAAAGATCCAGAAATAGGAATGGAATTTGACAATATTGATGCTTATGTAGAATACTACATTAAATATGCTAACAAACAAGGGTTCCCAATGAAGAAAAGATCTTCGAAAAAGGGTGATGATGGGGAGGTTAATTGTGTGGTTCTTTCATGCTCTCGAACCGGAAAAATAGTAAGTAATTTAAAGAATGTCTTAAAAAAGCCTCCAAATAGTAAAACATGATGTAAAGCTAAGATTAGGATTGTATTATGCCTTGATGGTAAGTGGCGAGTCTCACATATAACCCTTGATCACAATCATGCTTTTAGCCCAAAAAAATCTAGATTTTATATGAAGAATAGGGTTATGAAGATGTACGTTAAAAGGATACTTGAAGTTAATGATAAGGCAGGTATTAGACCAAATAAAAACTTTAGTTCATTTTTGGTTGAAGCTGGTGGTCATGAGAATGTTCCATTTTTAGAGAAAGACTGTTATAATCATATTGAGAAAATGAGACGATTAAGGCTGGGTGATGGGGATGTTATGGCAGTTCAGAACTACTTTCTTAAAATGCAAGCTAATAATGCTAATTTCTTTAATTTGATGGATTTGGATAAGGAGGGGAAGCTAAGGAATGTATTTTGGGCAGATGCTAGGAGTAGGGCAGCGTATGAGGAATTCGGGGATGCCATTACGTTTGACATAACATACTTGACTAATAAGTATGACATGCCTTTGGCTCCTTTTGTTGGAGTGAATCATCATGGTCAATCTACACTTTTAGGATGTGGATTGATTTCAAGTGAGGATGTTGAGTCGTTTACTTGGGTTTTTAAATCTTGGCTTGCATGTATGAATGGTCACGCTCCTACCGCAATAATCACTGACCAGGACAAAGCAATGAAAAAGGCTATTGAAAATGTCTTTCCTAACACACGTCATCGGTGGTGCTTATGGCATATCATGAAGAAGTTACCTGAAAAATTACGAGGTTGTAATGAATATGAATCAATTAAGTATCTGATGCAAAAAAGTGGTTTATGATTCTTTGACTTGTGAAGGATTTGAAGAAAATTGGAGCAGATTCATTGAAAAGTTTAAACTTGAAACAAATGATTGGTTGGTTGGTTTATACAATGAAAGGAATTCGTTGGGTCCCAACATTTTAAGAAATACTTTAAAATTGGAATGTCTTTGACTCGAAGAAGTGAAAGCATGAATGCATTCTTCGATGGTTATGTCAATTCTAAGACAAGCTTAAAACAATTTGTTGAGCAATATGAGAATGCATTAAGAAGCAAGGTGCAAAAAGAGGCTAAACCGGACTTTGATTCTTTTGACTCTAAGATTCCATGCATCACTTCTTATCCGTTAGAGGAACAATTTCAAAAAGCTTACACCACTTCAAAATTCAAAGAGTTTCAAGATGAGATAAAAAAAACAAGCTTTACTGTAGTATTTCTTCAGAGAAAGAGGAGTGCGGGACTCGAGTGTATGAAATTTTGCAAGATAGGATGGGGGAGACAGATCGTAAAGCCATTTTTAAGGTTTGTTTAAAAGAGGATGATTGTGACATTAGGTGCAACTATCAATTATTTGAGTTTAGGGCAATCTTATGTTGTCACGCCCTAATTGTCTTACTTCAAAAAGAAGTTCATACCATACCAGAGAAATTCATTCTTAGGTGGTGGAGGAAAGATGTGAAGAGATGTCATACGAAGGTTAAAATAATATACTCTGATTGGATGTTAAAGCCTGAAAATGAACGTTTCGATAGAATGTGCAATACCTTTTATGAAGCAGCAGATTTGGCGACGAATAATGAAGATAAGACAAAATTGGTTCTTCGTTAGATTAAGTGGTTAACTAATGAATTGAAGAAAAAATATGACACGTGTAAAAATAGTACTCCTTTGGAAGTGGGCAGTGAAGTCAGCACACCATTGCCAAGTGGTGATAATAATAATATATCAAAAGAAAGATCCAATATTCGTAGTCCTTTGGCGGTTCGTGGTAAAGGTCGACCCCGTTTTAAAAGGTTGCAAGGTAACATAGAGAAAGCTATTAAGAAGGTGAATGACAAAAAGGAAGATAAAGGGAGGAATGGGAAAGGGACAAAAGCCATTGAAAATAAAATGGATGATATAATTTTAGAAAAGGTAAATTTTCAGTTTTATTTTTATTTTTATTTTTATAATTTCATGTAATTATTTTAAGTGTCATTTGGTATTTTTTGTATAGGCTTCTCAAATTGGATATATTGATTCAAAAGACTCTATAATTCATGTTTCACAAGACCTCAACATTCCTAGCAAATTGATTACACTCAATGTTAATCAACTTTACATGCCACCTATTGTTGTTTTAGGTCCACATGTGTTGTTTTAATTTTACAGGCCACTCTATAATTTATTGTACTACGTAGTTCTTTTAATTTTTTTAATCTCATTTTGATATAATTTAACTCTATTTTTAGGTACCAAATGTTGAAGGTTTCCTTCTTGGTAATGTTGGAGGCTTCTCAGTTGGTGCTATTTTAGGCCATCGGGTACTGTGTGTTTTATTTTTTGTACAAAGTTGTTTTTTTTAGTTTCTTGAGTCTTATTTTTATATAATTTAACTTCATTTGTAGGTACCAAATGTTGAAAGCTTCCCTCTTGGTAATGTTGGAGGCTTCCCAATTGGAAATATGTATTCAAAAAGTCTCTCCACTCAATCTCCCAAATGAATTAACAGAAAATTATGAACTAATCTAAGAACCAGAAGGATGACTCAAAGAATTGCAGAGCTGATGCAAAAACCCACACACACACACACTAAATTACACTTATAAACAATGAATATATATGTGATTAACCAAGATAAATTAACAAAAATTAATTAAACTAATCCAAAAACAGTTTTATAACAAACCCAGTTGAAATCAAATTTGAACAACTTAAAAATAAACTAAAGATTGAACAACCCAATTTCATTAAGAATGCTTCAAACAAATTGTTGAGCTAATATTACACATACCCAACAATTTTTAAAGATACCCAGACGAATTAACATAAAGAAATTGAAGAACTTACCCAATAAAAGCATAATTGTCCAATTCCCTCAATCCTTCATAAGATTCAGAAAATTAACAATAAAAATATTTAAAGATTTCCATCGGTACAATTAATAATTACAACACTTGACACGGTTTCCATTGCGAATGAAAGACCCCGAATTTTATGAATAAAGATTTAAATTTTTCAAAATATTTTTTTAAATATTATGGTGTGGATTTGATATAATGTTATAGTTGTGGGTAATATTTATAAATTTTGCAAAGTAATCAAGTGGTTATATAATATTCGATTGGTCGGAGAATATTCGTTTTAACATGGAATATTCGTACGACGGCACAATCATTGGTGGACCCCACAACGGAAGTATTGTCGGATTGAGAAAATGACAAAAATATTTTTATAAAAATAACGACGGAAGTTTTACCGTTAAAACTGTTGAACTACTCGGTAGTAAAAGTACGATGTCTGGCGTGGTTGAATAGTAACATACGGTATTGATTATTGATCGATTTACGTAAAAAGTAACTCGAGTTATACTCAATTATTGCCACGATAATTCTTCATCATATCTCTCATATTATTGATTCAATTATTGTCACATTATCATCTCGTATAATATGTTATATTATTAAATCAATAATTAAGGCGGCAAAGTTATTCATATTATTATTTGCAATATTGATAATGTCTAGAAGTTACATCGAGGAGAGGTTGGTCACCTAATTGCGCTACCATAAGGAGAAATTCTTATCGGAAAGCCCCCTCTTTCCTGGGAATGACCTGGTTGTTAAATATTGTGAGTTATAATATTAATGATGAATAAGTTCGTGTTGATTAAAGATAAAATTGATAGTTCCATTGTTTTGGGATTATTAGTGTTAGTGGAAATCGATATTTATTTCAAAAATAATTGATGTCTGGAGGGTATATTGTTCAATCGGGTATTCGGGGCACTTTTCGTGTCGGAGTACTATTCACGAGTTACTATTCACGAGTTCCTATTCATGAGTTACTATTCACAACTTACTATTCACAAATTACTATTCATGAGTTACTATTCACTAGTTACTATGCATGAGTTACTTTTCACGAGTTACTATTGTTGATCAATTTCGCAATCAATGAATACGTGCAAGTATACACGGTCAACAAATAATAAAGTGATAAGAAAAGTATCGTTCGCACGAGGAATTATTTAATAAAAATTACCAAGTACTAACTCTTAACCAAATCAATTTTATTTAAACAACTGCAAATTGTGATTTTTCTAATTAAGAAAACTAAATTAACTAATTAAACTGAATTACTTTATAAATGAATTTAAATAAATAAAGGTTAAGACTACAATATCCCCAATTATGAATTCCTTCTAGAGTAACAAAGTAATTATTGATCAAATAATTAAGCAATAAGTACAAGACAAGATAAACAATTCACTTAGACATAAAATAATTGAAATAAATTGAATTACTAATTTATAGACATAAAAGGTTCAATTGAAATCTTAATAAAAGAGTTAGTTCATAATTAATGAATTAAAACCAAGAATCCACAACTGAATAAACATTAAAAGATAGAAGTAAGAGAAGAGAAGAGAATAGAATCTATTGTCAGTAGTCTTGAGACTTCTCTTTCGCTCATGCTTTGAATCTTCAATGGTCTCCAAGTTGCTTCAATCTCCAAAACTAATAAGAATTAGGGTTTATGTTCTAATCTAATGGAGTGTATCTCTAATCTAATCTATGTAATCTCCCTTTATTTTATGCCTTACATCATGTATTTATAGGTTACAAGTTCAATTTTTAGCTTAGGAACAAACCCAATCCAATTTGGAGTCAGAAAAGTGTCAAAATTAGCCCCAAAACGCGTCCAAGCCTTGCCAATCACTTTCTCGGCTCTCGACCTTTGACGCAGTACTTGGGATTCTTTCTTCATTAGCGCCCGTGCCGTAATAAATGAGCTTGAGTTGGGCGCCCCGGCGCTGGAACAATTCTGGAAATTTTCTGCTCCGACATCCTTTGGGAAAATGGCCATAACCTCTTCGTTCGAACTCTGATTTTGATGATTCAAGATGTTCCGGAATGAGGAGATGTAGATTTACAACTTTCATTCTTTGAGTTTTCCGAAATAATGTCCGGAACAATACTCAAATTGCCTCTAAAGTGACTACTGTGTAAATGGCAAGCCGAAAACGCGAATCTAGCCACCCCGAACGTCGATCCAAGTAACTTTTGTCCCAATTCCTACAAAACAATGTAAAACATGCATGAATAGACACAAACACTTAAAATCAACCAAAAGATTTAGCTCAAACACACTCAATTATGAGTATAAAACTCACTCATCAAATACCCCCAAACTTAAACCTTTGCTTGTCCTCAAGCAAAAACACAAAAGAACTAAAAATAAACAAACTAACTCAACTACATGAATGTATATGCATGTTCTACTTCCTAATATACCTACGAACCCAGTAATAAATCAGTATGATATATAGCAACATGCCTCAAAGATACCAATGATACTCAAACAATATATCCAATCAAGTCAAAGTCCATAACTCTAACCAATTAGTCAATCCAAACCAGTCATCACCCATGTTGTGTGTGTGTGCTTGTTAACCATTCTAACCAACCAAAGTTCAAGATAATCACATAACAAACTTCTTATAAGGAAAATTTCAGTTCTAATTCAATTACTTTTGTGAACATGACAACTCCAGTTAAAACTAAGCAATTACCAAGTCTAAGGGTAAATACAAAATTTATTTATACTTTTATTCAACCACGAGGGCATTTTTGCTCTTTCTCGTGTTTTTTTTTTCATTTCTTTTTATTTTTCTCATGGCTGTGCAATGTCCTATTCCCTTAGGCTTTTCAGTGCTACCTTAACGAGCTTTGACCAACGACTCCCAAGCCATTAAGACCTTAGGGCACTAGGTGTAAAGACAATCCCCTCGGGCTTACTTACTCAAGTAACAAAGGCCACAAAACTAGATAAGCATGCCACGGTGTTTATTCTCTTCTCTTTTTTTTTCTTCTTTTTTCTGGATTTTCTATTTTTTTTCTTATCATCATTTCTTTTTTTTTCTTTTTTTTCTTTTTTTAATATATATATCCCATAGATTCCCCCAAACTCAAGCTTTTACGTCATTCCAACCTTTATCGCCAGTTCACTAATTTCCTTAAATTTTAACCAAGATTTTCCCTCAGAAACAAATTATGAAACCCTTGAACCAAGTGGATTAAAACAGTTAAACTTTAAGTGTTAACCGGTTACATAAGTTTCAGACAGACTAAGATTATCATCATGATTAAAATTAGAACTCATCATCAATTATCAACACTGTTCATGTTAACATGCAAAACCAATCTTATCATAAGCCGAGCTAAGACCACACCAACTGATCACACAGATTCATGCAAAAAAAAGAAGAAGCAATTATACTACATGAACACATACAAATGCAACACATATATGAATATGCAAATAACTACCATATATTATACGCAACCTAAAAAAAACACAATGCTAACACAAAAAAATGAACTGTAATGCAAATAACTAACTATATGCAATACGACACTAAAATTCCCCCAAACTTAAACTAGACATTGTCCTCAATGGTTAAAATAGAAAAAATTAAAGCAGAGGACTTCCCTGAAAATATAGCAATCTTCCTCCTTGTCTGTTAAGTTTGGAGAATAGGCTAAGCACATGGAACAAATTGGGCACCTCACTTGAATTTGACTTGAATAACCTGTAAACCATGATAGAAACAATTTTATTAAATTCTAAATAAATGCAAATTCAAAACTACTAATATAAAACCTAATAAAAACTAAAAATAAAAATTAAACTTGGGTTGCCTCCCAATAAGCGCTTGTTTTATAGTCTCAGCCTGACTTCTTCAATTCGCTATCCAATTCCCCTACGAAAATTGAGGAACCCTCCATCCATCAGTAACAATGTCCCTTTTGGGAGGTTCCCAATTCTAATGGCAATTGAGTTTAAGTCACCTAGCATGATCTTTTTAGATAAGTTTGGAGAATAGGCTAAGCACATGGAACAAATTGGGCACCTCACTTGAATTTGACTTGAATAACCTGTAAACCATGATAGAAACAATTTTATTAAATTCTAAATAAATGCAAATTCAAAACTACTAATATAAAACCTAATAAAACTAAAAATAAAAATTAAACTTGGGTTTACTTCCCAATAAGCGCTTGTTTTATAGTCTCACCGACTTCTTCAATTCATTATCCAATTCCCTACGAAAATTAAGGAACCTCCATCCATCATAATAATGTCTCTTTTGGGAGGTTCCCAATTCTAATAATCATTGAGTTTAAGTCACCTAGCATGATCTTTTTTAGATAAGTTTGGAGAATAGGCTAAGCACATGGAACAAATTGGGCACCTCACTTGAATTTGACTTGAATAACCTGTAAACCATGATAGAAACAATTTTATTAAATTCTAAATAAATGCAAATTCAAAACTACTAATATAAAACCTAATAAAAACTAAAAATAAAAATTAAACTTGGGTTGCCTCCCAATAAGCGCTTGTTTTATAGTCTCAGCCTGACTTCTTCAATTCGCTATCCAATTCCCCTATGAAAATTGAGGAACTCTCCATCCATCAGTAACAATGTCTCTTTTGGGAGGTTCCCAATTCTAATGGCCATTGAGTTTAAGTCACCTAGCATGATCTTTTTAGATAAGTTTGGAGAATAGGCTAAGCACATGGAACAAATTGGGCACCTCACTTGAATTTGACTTGAATAACCTGTAAACCATGATAGAAATAATTTTATTAAATTCTAAATAAATGCAAATTCAAAACTACTAATATAAAACCTAATAAAAACTAAAAATAAAAATTAAACTTGGGTTGCCTCCCAATAAGCGCTTGTTTTATAGTCTCATTTGACTTCTTCAATTCGCTATCCAATTCCCTACGAAAAATTGAGGAACCTCCATCCATCAAGAATGATGTCTCTTTTGGGAGGTTCCCAATTCTAATGGCCATTGAGTTTAAGTCACCTAGCATGATCTTTTTAGATAGGATCCCCATTAAGTACGGCAAACCACTAGGTGCTTTCCCCATTGTGTTTGTGATCAAATTATGGCATGGAAGCTTGTCAAACACAATGGGCTCTTCCTCTATCTTCTCCTTTTTAACCCACCATGACTCCACAGTTGTACTAGCTCTTATGACACAAAGAGCTTTGCCTACGACATGACTGCCAATTGGGCATGGTTTTACAAAACTGCCCGGATTCTTCAACTTTGGTGGAGGAGGCACATGGGATACTAATGAAATCAGCTCATCTTCGTTGAATCTTACAGTTGAATCTTCGTCGATCTCCTTTTCCTTGACTGTCTCTTGCAAATCCTTTCCACTACGTAGACTCACAGCCTTACAATGCTCATCTCTGCCCGGATTTATCTCTGTATCACTAGGGAGTGTTCCAAGTGGGCGGTTATTCAACGCAAGTGTTATCTGCCCCAATTGATTTTCCAGATTCTTTATCGGCGCACCTTTGCTTTTTTTCATATTCAAATTTCTACTTGATTCAATATTTTGTCTTGTTCATCGTTCCTTTTTTCAGTAGCTCTAATGAATTTTTCCAAGGCTTCTTCCAAACTTGATTTCCTTTCTGGTTGTTGTGGAGTCTGATTTATAAATTCGAATGTGTTTTGCTGTCTAGGCGCTTGAGCTTGATTGTTACTCCAAGAAAATCCTGGATGATTTCTCCAACCCGGATTATACGCGTTTTGGTTCGGATACGGTTGGGTAGACCGACTATAGCTCCCTACAAACTGAGATGATTCAGCGTTTATGGCACATTGATCTGTAGCATGACTCCCAGCACATAACTCACAAACCATAGCTACTTGCTGCGTGGATGGTGGACTCCATGTTTCCATTTTCTTAGCTATTGCGGACACCTGTGCTGCCAATTCTGAAAATATCGCGAGTCCATCAATCCCTGTTTCCATTGGTTGAGTCATGTTTGTCATCCTTCATCTCCGTTGGGCTGCGTTAACCTCCAACGTCTTCGAATTTGCCTCAATTTGTATTGGCTCTAAAGAAAATGTATTAAGTCCATCAATCCCTGTTTCCCTTGGTTGAGTCATGTTCGTGTATGGCCATTGATATGCAAAGTCATCCATGGTACCTGAAAAGAGAGAAATATAGGAAGAAAATTAAAATTAAAAATAAAAATATTTAAAATAAGACTAATTTGGTTGAAATTAATATTGGTAAATAATTATCAAATTAATTCTCCAGCAACAGCGCCAAAAACTTGTTGATCGATTTCGCAATCAATGAATACGTGCAAGTATACACGGTCAACAAGTAATAAAGTGATAAGAAAAGTATCGTTCCCATGAGGAATTATTTAATAAAAATTACCAAGTACTAACTCTTAACCAAATTAATTTTATTTAAACAACTGCAAATTGTGATTTTTCTAATTAAGAAAACTAAATTAACTAATTAAACTGAATTACTTTATAAATGAATTCAAATAAATAAAGGTTAAGACTACAATATCCCCAATTATGAACTATAAACCAATTATCCAATTATCTCAATTATTATGCCTACTAAATTATTAACAGGAATTCTCAAATGCCAAAAGTCCTTTTCCAAGTGATCAATTGACTTCTATTTAATCCAGATTAATCTTGCTATATTCCTATGCAAAATAATTGAATTAAACTCTTTCAATTCCAATTCCTTATATGTTACATGCGGTGAACAGATTTCATTCAATTCACAAACCTAATTATTCACCATGCAAATAACTAAGTCACATGTTATCATGCCCAGTTCTAACCCTAGAATTCCTCTTCCAATTCCTTCTAGAGTAACAAGGTAATTATTGATCAAATAATTAAGCAATAAGCACAAGACAAGATAAACAATTCACTTAGACATAAAATAATTGAAATAAATCGAATTACTAATTTATAGACATAAAAGGTTCAATTGAAATCTTAATAAAAGAGTTAGTTCATAATTAATGAATTAAAACCAAGAATCCACAACTGAATAAACATTAAAAGATAGAAGTAAGAGAAAAGAAGAGAAGAGAATCTATTGTCAGTAGTCTTGAGACTCCTCTTTCGCTCCTGCTTTGAATCTTCAATGGTATCCAAGTTGCTTCAATCTCCAAAACTAATAAGAACTAGGGTTTATGTTCTAATCTAATGGAGTGTATCTCTAATCTAATCTATGTAATCCCCCTTTATTTTATGCCTTACATCATGTATTTATAGGTTACAAGTTCAATTTTTAGCTTAGGAACAAACCCAATCCAATTTGGAGTCAGAAAAGTGTCAAAATTCACCCCAAAACGCGTCCAAGCCTTGCCAATCACTTCCCGGTGCCCGGTCTTTGGGCACGACGTGGGATTACGCCTTATGGCGCCCAAAGACTGTAAATGAGCTTGAGTTGGGCGCCCCAAATACTGAACAATTACGGAATTTTACGCTCAACGTCCTTTGGCAAAATGGCCATAACTTCTTCGTTCGAACTCCGATTTTGATGATTTAAGATGTTCCGGAAAGAGGAGACGTAGATCTACAACTTCATTGTTTGAGTTTTTCAAAATATTGTCCAGAGAAATACTCAAATTAGCTTTGAAGTGACTGCTATGTAAATGGCAAGCCGAAAACGCGAATCTAGCCACCCCGAACGTCGATCCAAGTAACTTTTGTCCCAATTCCTACAAAACAATGTAAAACATACATGAATAGACACAAACACTTAAAATCAACCAAAAGATTTAGCACAAACGCACTCAATTATGAGTATAAAACTCATTCATCAACTATTCATAAGTTACTATTTACGGGGTACTATTCACCCATAAAATATATTTCTTTTTTGTCCAAATAATTTTTGGGTACAATATTATTCCATGAGGAGATGTGCTAATTTTTCAAACCGTTGGTTGAAGATATAATAGTAAATCAATATGGATCGTTGATTTAAAGTTTTAATAGTAACTTGTCCCTTCAGTTTTCCAAGAGTCATTTGTCCCTTCAGCTTTTCAAGAGTTATTTGCCCCTTCGGTGTTTCAAGAGTTAATTGCCTCTTCGCAAATAGTAGTTGTCTCTTCAATATTACCAAGAGTCATTTTGACCCTTCGTTAAGACCAAGAGCCACTTTCAGCTCTTCTATAAATAGAAGCTCATTCCTTCATTATTTCTTATGAATTCACTGAAAATCTAAAGAGAGAAACTATAGAGAGAAAGAAGAAAAGTATTCTGCTACTTCACTTTTCCAATATCCAATTTCTTCTAAGGTAAGGGATATTATTTGTTGTACTCGTAAGGGGTATTATTTCTTTCGTATTCATGAAGAGAACTTCTGTTATTCTATTCTTATTATTACATTGGAATAACTTTGTATATCTGAAAGTCTGCATACATGGTGAAATTCTTACATTATTCCATTATTATTATGTTGGAATAACTTTTATATATCTAATACCGCATACATGATGAAATATACATTATTCCATTCTTATTATTCTGTTGGAATAATCTGTTTATCTGAATCTGCATACATGGTGAAATTCTTCTAATATTTCGTTCTTTATTATTACGTTTAATATCCTTTCTACGTGCATTTACGCCAGGACTGGTTCCATTATTTATTATTACAGCCGGAATATCTTGTTTGTGTGTTTACGCTTAGACACTGGTTCCATTATTTATTATTCTATCGAATATCCTCAATACGTGCGTTTATGCTGGACTTCGGTTTCATTATTTATTATTATGTTGAAATAACTTGCATGCATTCTATCGCATTTTGAATGTGAATTCTTCTCATTATTCCATTCTTTATTATTCTGTTGGAATAACCTATCTATGTGGATTACCACATGCATGGTGAATGATCCTTTGTATTCATTTCTTATTAAATTGTGGAAATGATCTGTATACGTGGATTACTGCATGGCGGGAGAAGATCCATTTGCAGTTTCATATATTCTATTATACTCAGTTGGTTAAAATTTTGGCTTCTATACTCCATGAAATTATTAGAATATCCTTGATATTTGCGCTTCATCTAGTATCTTTTCATGAAAATATTCTTCTGAGCATTCTTGAATTTTACTTTACAAAGCAGTATCATGTTGACAAATTGGACGTTATTGGTTCCTGGATAAATTAATTTATAAATCTTTAAAATTTATTCTTGAACTTGTTTTATTGAATTATTATGTCATTATCATCATCCTCATGCTTATATTATGATGAAAGTCATCTTTGGCTTACGTGCATAAATGGACTTGGTATGATTATGACCAGGGATTATTCGGTTTTCATGATCGTAATGTGACGAATGATGTGGTAAAAGTTTTCATTGGCCTATAGTTCATTGGTGGATAGTTGTTGGTATGATTATGACCAGGGATTATTCGGTATAGTCATGACCATTGATGATTACATGAGTATCCTTGACCGTGGAGCAGGGATGATTCGATTTTATTTATTAAGCTGAGTCTCAGCGATAAAGTTGATGAAAAACTTTTTAAATCATAGAAGATAGTAGATTTATACCTTACTTGACTCTTCTAATGGATTGCTTGATCCACTGCAGTTAAACTTGATGTTTATTGTATTTTATCAGTTTAACACTATTGAAGGCTAACGATAATTTATTCTGCATTATCTTAGTTATAATATTTCTTACTGGGCTAGTTGAGCTCACCCTTTCTTTAATTTATTCTCTTGTGAAATGAGAACGTGGTAGGGGGGACTAGTCGGGGAACAGAGTGATTGTCTAGATGGTGCATTAGCGATCCTCCTCACTATTACGTGAAATAGTGTAATAATAAATGTAATGAGGACTCCATTGAGTGTGGATATTGTCTAGATGACAATATTTGTATTAAAACTCATACCTTATGTTTTGTCGTATTTTACACGCATCGTTGTATAATTAAGTTGTATTTGTATTCGATTACCTTGTATCTGGCGACCCAAGATGGGTGATGTATACCTGTTTTGGGGGCGTCACAGCGAACATAAACAGAAAGAGGGACCCCAGTTTACCACATCTTGGTACAATCCAGCAGATCACAAATAGATCATCAGTAGAAGAAATGAGATGAATCACCAACTAATCATCAGTAGGTCAAAAAATTAACAATTAAAAGACAATTTTCACACAATTTTTCCCTACAAATCGATGAACATAGTTATTATGGAAAGAGATTGTTACCTTCAGTTTTGCAAAAAGGTTGGAATTGTTACCAAAATTTTGGTCCAAAAAACATGTCTGCGTAGAAGAACCCATAGTTTAATTGTTAAGATGGGTGCTTAGGTGGTCTCATGACCAAGGTTTCAAAATTAAGATTTTGAGTTTGAATCCTAGGCTTCACCAAATTTTGGCAATTTGCCATGTAGGCAGGTCAATGCACATATGTCGCCTATAACTAGATTCAGTGGCGAAGCCGTGCAAACTTTGTGGGGTCAATCGATCCCATTGAAAAATAAATTGCTTTATAATGTAAGGTAAATTTTAAAATTTTTAAGTATTATATATAAATTGACCCCACTAAAATTTTATAATTTTTCTATTATACAGGGTCAAATTGAAAATTTATAACTTTGTCAATCAAATTTTAACCACATATGACTCATATCCTCGCAATATATGTATCTCTCTCTATAATATTTTAAACTAAATAATAATCTAATTTATATTATTTTTAAAAATAAATAATGAATTACTTACTTATGAACAGTTGTGATTAATAAAGTCTATTATGAGTCAATATAGTGTATATATACTATATATTATTACTCATTATATTTTTATTGTAGTATATATATATACCCGAAAGTATAAAGTATTAAAAAAAATGGCTTGGTTGCTCTGCCCCCGTGTGAGACCCCAGATTTTATTAATAAGATTTAATTTTTCTCGAATTTTTTTTTTTTAATATTATGGTGTGGATTTGATATAATGTTATAGTTGTGGGTAGTATTTATAAATTTTGCAAAGTATGCAAGTTGTCATAAAATATTCGTTTGGTCGGGGAATATTCTTTTTATCGGGGAATATCTGTACGACGACATAATCATTGGTGGACCCCACAACGGAAGTATTGTCGTAGTAAGAAAATGACAGAATTATCTTTTTATAAAAATAACGGCGGAGGTGTTACCGTTAAAACTGTTGAACTACTCGGTAGTAAAAAATACAATGTCTGGCGTGGTTGCATAAGTAGCACTACCGGTATTGATTATTGATGCTTACGTGATAAGTCACTCAGATATACTCAATTATTGCTATAGTAATTGCTGCATCATATCTCTCATATTATTGATTCAATTATTGTTACAGTATCATCTGCATAATATGATATTTTATTAAATCAATAATTGAGACGGTAAAGTTATTCATATTATCATTTGCAATATTGACAATGTCTAGAAGTTCTGTCAAGGAGAGGTTTGGTCACCTAATTGCGTGCCAATAAGGAGAAATCCTTATCGGAAAGCCCCCTCTTTCCTGGAAACGACATGATTGTTAAATATTGTGAATTATAATATTAATGATGAATAAGTTCGTGTTGATTAAAGATGAATTTTATAGTTCCATTGTGTTGGAATTATTTATGTTAGTGGAAATCGACATTTGTTTCGATAATAATTGATGTCTGGAGGTTACATTGTTCAATAGGGTATTCGGGGCACTTTTTGTATCGGAGTACTATTCACGAGTTACTATTCACGAGTTACTATTCATGAGTTACTATTCACGAGTTATTATTCATGAGTTACTATTCACGATTTACTATTCATGAGTTACTATTCTCGGGGTACTATTCACCCGTAAGATATATTTCTTTTCGGTCCAAATCATTTTTGGGTACAATATTATTTCATGAGGAGATGTGCTAATTTTTTAGACCGTTGGTTGAAGTTATAATAGTAAATCAATATGGATCGTTGGTTGAAGATATAATAGTAAATCAATATGGACATTTGTGGAAAGTATAATAAATAAATCAATATGGATCATTGGTATAAAGTTTTAATAAAGTAATCGGTATGGATCGTTGCTTTAAGTTTTAATAGTAAACCAATACGGACCATCCTTTTAAAAAGTAAATCAATCTGGACCGTTCATGAATTAGTTACTATTCAGATCCATTCTCCTATAAATAGAAGCTCATTCCTTCATTATTTCTTCTTTAATTCAATTGAAACTCTAGAGAGAAAAACTATAGAGAAAAGAAGAAAAGTGTTATGCTACTTCACTACTCCATATCCGATTTTCTTCTAAGGTAGGGATATTATTTGTTGTACTCGTAAAGGGTATTCTTTCTTTTTATTCATGAAGAGAACTTACATTATTCCATTCTTTATTATTCTTTGGAATAACATGTATACTGCAGGATACCTATACTTGGTGAAATTCTTCCATTATTCCATTCTTTATTATTATGTTGGAATAACTTTTTATACAAAGTAATCTTTGCATACATGGTGAAATTCTTACATTATTCCATTCTTATTATTCATTGGAATAACTTTGTTTATCTCAATCTGCATACATGGTGAAATTCTTTTAATATTCCGTTCTTTATTATTACGTCGAAATATCATGTCTCATGCATTTACGCCTGTGGGACTGGTTCCATTATTTATTATTCATTTGGATTATCACATGCATGCGTTTCTGCTTACGGGACTGAGTTCCATTATTTATTATTGTGTCGAAATATCCTCGTGCATGCGTTCTGTGGGACTGGTTCCATTATTTATTATTCATTGGGAATAACTTTGTCTGTACTGCGATCTATCCTATCGCATGGTGATTCCTTCATTATTTCATTCTTTATTATTCTATTGGAATAACTTTGTCTATGTGGATTACCACATGCATAGTGAATGATCCTTCGTATTCATTCCTTATTAAATTGTGGAAATGATGCATCTGCGTGGATTACTGCGTATGCGAGCAAAAAAATCCATTTGCAGTTTCATATATTCTATTATACTTAGTTGGTTAAAGCTTTGGCTTATATACTCCATGAAATTAGTGAAATATCCTTGGTATTTGCGCTTCATCCAGTATCTTTTCATGGAAATATTCTTACGAGCATTCTTGAATTTTACTCCTGGCGATGTCGTGTTGACAATTTGGGCGTTATTGAGTTCGTGATAAATTAACTTATAAATCTTTAAAATTTATTCTTGAACTTGTTTTATTGAATTGTCATCATCCTCATGCTTATATTATGTTAAAAGTCATCTTTGACTTACGTGCATAGATGGACTTGGTATGATTATGACCAGGGATTATTCGGTATAATCATGACCGTAATGTGACGAATGATGTGGTAAAAGTCCTCATTAGCCTGTAGTTCATTGGTGGACAGTTGTTGGTATGATTATGACCAGGGATTATTCGGTATAGTCATAACCATTGATGAATACACGAATATCATTAGCCTGTAGTGCATGGATAATTTGTGGTCGTGATAATAATGAATATCCTTGGCTGTAGTGCAGGGATGATGTGACTTATTTATTAAGTTGAGTCTCAGCGATAAAAAGTAATGAAAAACCTTTTAAATCATAGAAGATAGTAGATTTTATTCTCTACATGACTCTTCTAATGGATTGCTTGTTCCGCTGCAGTTAAACTTGATGTTTATTATATTTTATCAGTTTAACACTGTTGAAGGCTAATGATAATTTATTCGCATTATCTTAGTCATAATATTTCTTCTTGGGCTAGTTGAGCTCACCCTTTTACTTTTATTATTCTCTTGAGTGAAATGAGAACGTAGCGAGGGAGCTAGTCGAACTGGAGTGATGGTCCTAGATGGTGCATTAGTAGTCCTCCACTATTCTACGAAATAGTGTGATAATAAATGTAATGAGGACTCCATTAAGTGTGGATATTGTCTAGATGACAATATTTGTATTAAAACTCACGACTTTATGTTTTGTCGTATTTTACACCATTTGTTGTATAATTAAGTTGTATTTGAATTTTGTACCATGTATCTGGCGACTCAAGATGGGTGATGTATACCTGTTTTGGGGGCGTCACAGTTGGTATCAAAGGTTAGGGATATGATCCCTGGCTGAGATGTGAGACAAGAACTAGGAGGGGAGAGACGGGAAATTCCTTCACTAGTATGACCTACTTAAGTTTATTTGATATATAATTGGTCGGTCAGAGTATAGGGATAATATGTGATATGTTAATTAACCCTTATTTTGTGAAAGTGTTTGAAAATGGCATCTGAAAATGCTGAAATAAGCAATGAAGCACATGAGACCGTTGAGTCAGCTCAACCAAAAAGTAACGACCAACAACACGATAATAATCATACCGGTGGCAACGACCATCGGAACAATGATAACCATCGTGGGGAAATTATCATGCCAAAAATGGTAACCACTTCGGTGGTAATCATGGCCAAGATAATAGAAGTGAAAATTTCAAGAAGAGAAGGTCATTTAGCTCGATTTTGTCGTATAGGGAAGTCAAGTCCAACTGGAACGGTAGCACCAAAGGCGGATACGGACAAAACAAAGTCGGTAGTTTAAGTGAGAGCGTTTATCAAGGAACCCGAACGAGGTTATTTCGGGTAAGTTAATCATAAGCTCTTGCGAAATCTATACCTTATTCAATACCGGCTCTACCTATTCTTCTATCTCTCTTGCTTGCGCTCAATATTTAAATTTGACTTCGAAGAAATTAGACTTTGACTTATTGGTTGAAACTTCGATAGTAGAAACCTTCGTTACCTCTACTGTTTATAAATCTTGTTGATTCAAATCGACACTTTCACGTTACTTGTCGATCTTATCTCTTTGAAAATACTTGCCTTTGATGTGATTTTAGGAATCGATTGGTTAACTACTCATCAAGCTTTTTGTAAAGTTGTTAGCTTTCGTATTCCTAACCAACATTATGCGAATTCAAGCAACCAAACCAATCATTGTCATATCAAGTCATAAGTAAAGAGCCTCGAGCCTTTCGCTGGTGACTTCCTTATGTGGAATGCACCGAAGCCAGACTTTCTGTAGGCGACGTCGTGAATGACGATGGCAAGTTGATAGGTATCAATGTGACGTGTTATCCAAGTCTTGGATGAGAGTCACAGTTTTGAATGATATTTCTATTGTTAATAAATTTCCTGACGTATTCTTGAAGACTTTTTAGCCTACCCCTAGAGCGTGAAATCGAATTTTGTATTGACCACAATACAAAACCCATTTCTAAAACCCTCAAATATTGTTTTCACCTAAAATGAATGTAACATGTGCCAAAGACGTTGGCTTGAGCTGTTGAAGATTACGATCGTACCATTCAATATCATTGTGGAAGAGCGAACGTGGTAGCTGACGCGTTGAGTAGAAGATCGTATGTGTTTACGAGTGCGATGTTGTTAACACAAAGACCCATTTCATATAAACTTACAAATGATGGAGATAGAGTTAAAGACTCTAGGGAACCATGTAACGACCCCAAAATAGGTCCATTCCATCCAACCCATTCTGAGTCGCCAAATACATGGTACAGAAAACAACTACAACTTTATTACAACAATTGTCGTGCAAAATACAACAACACATATCTTTGTGAGTTTGGATACAAATATATATCAATGTGACTCATGTCCCAACCGTGGACAAGACCTCATAATGACACCTTACATAAAGGTATAGTCGAAAACCTGCTTTAGAAATTAGAATCTTTGGGAAGTGCTCAAGAAACCTTCATACGTGGGGCCAGGTGTATCTAGGTTATTATAGATATCATATGGCCACGAAATTATCCTTGGTTGACCCATAGACCCCCAAAAGAAAAACGAGAAGATTACTATCATATTCTTCCCAATGGCGAGTCTTCTCTTGACATATCATTATCTCCATTGCCTCTAATTGAGAGTTATATTTCAAATAGACTCCAAGATCATATAGATAGTCTTTGGTAGATATACTCAGCAAGTGGATGAGCACAACCCTATCTTATGATGACACGAGGTTGTATGTCATTAGACATCTTGTATGATAGTGGCAAAACACCTTCCCAATTAAATTCACCTCACCCTCAACATCTATAGACCATCGTTCTATTCCTTGTTATTCCCCGCTTTCGACCCAAATTTACACTTTTATTACACGAAAGGAATTGTGAAGCAAAAGGGTGAGCACAACTAGCTTCGAGAAAGAATATCATGACTAAAGATAAATAAATTATCAATAGCCTTCAACGATAATAAATCGAGATTTAGAACATATGGTAGATGATAAAACTTTTCAACCATAGTTGCGGTGAACGAAAGCAATCCATTAGAAGAGTCAAATAGACCATAAAATCTATTATCTTCTATGTTAAAAGTCCATCAACAATGTTTTATCCACCGTAACATTAATCAATAATTCACCGTCCCACAATCACGTGTATAACTCATAATCGTAATTGTAGTTCTAAATTCCTTTCCTCATCTAGGACAAAGTTAATTTTCATCACCTAAAATATCAAAGATCATGGTTATACCAAATCACAGTTCATGTTCATAATCATACTGATAAATTCATCTTTGCACTACGGGCCAAAGATATTCATCAATAGTTCATCTTTGCACTACTGGCCAAAGATATTCAACAACATGTCATCTTTGCACTATAGGCCAAAGATATTCATCAGAAATCATTCATCTTTGCACTACAGGCCAAAGATATTCGGTTATATCATCATTTAGGACTGAGGATGATGAAAAATATTTTAAGAAAACGAATCCAATGAAACAAAAGAATAAATATTAAGGATTCGTACTTCAGCTATTCCATGTCCAAAAATACATCATAAATAATAATAGTGGAATAAAATTCAAGAATGATCAAAACATGGATACAATCAAAGCTAGTATCCATAAGAGATATTTTGGACGAAAAACGAAAATTTAATTTTTTTGTGAATAGTGCCGTATACGTGAATAGTAACTCCGACACCAAAAGATAGAAATTTCACAAAAAAACATCATCATACTTCATGAATAGTACTCGTGAATAGTAACTCGTGAATAGTATAACTCATGAATAGTAACTCGTAAATAGTAACTCATGAATAGTAACTCATGAATAGTAATCCCGACATGAAAAAGTTCCAAATTTGATAAAAATTCAAACCAATATTTTGGCATAATGATATTGAAGAAATAATATCATTTATGAAGAAAATAATCTACCTTACCTCAGAAAGAATAGTACTTCTGACTGGAATACTGGATATAGTGCTAAAAGAACTTGCACCGTATAGCAATACTCGAAGTACTAAAATACTCACAAAATACGCTCGATATTATAGAGAGAGAAAGAGAGAGAAATCTTTAGTTTTTGGTGTGATTTTCAATTCTAACCTAAGCACCCTATTTATAGAAAAATGCTTAGAACACCAAAGCAGAAAATTTAATAAAATATAATATATTTTTTCTTAAACTCCCTCGCCCACTTTTTTGGTCAAGCCATCACCATACAAATGCCAACATCACCAAAAACGCGTTTTTCATGAAAATATTACTTAAAACTCCAAAAAATAATAATAAATTATTAATCCTAACTTCAATAATTCATAATAAATAACCCTTTTATCGGAAAATTGAATCTCATGAGTTTTTATAGAAAATTCAATTCTCTACAACTTTGCGTAAGAAAGTTTTCCAAATTCCAAACAAAAAATTGACCAAAATCCACATCTGAGACAATTTTACAAAGCTATAATCAAATTTCAAATAAGAAATGAGGTCTCTGAAACATGTTTAACATGTTTTAAACAACTTTTGTAACAAAAATACTCTTCCTCCTCATATACTCATATATCCCACATTCATTGTAAAAATATCACCATTATATTATTAAAATATAATAATAAATTATTTTATCGAGAAAAGATAAAATATCAATTTTCAACAATTGTCACTTTAAAAATTTTCTCCATCTATATCCACACAAAATGAATATTTTTCTTATCATATAAATCAATAATTAATTATTCACAAATAATATTACAGAATCACAATAATTACAATCGGTGCGCTTCTAGGAAAGAGGGGGCTTTCAATAAGGATTTCTCCTCTTCTTGGCATTGATTAGGTGACCAAACCTCTCCTTAGATAGAACTTTCTAGACATTGCCAATAATGTTATCTAATAATATTATTCAGATAATATGAATTATTGCTTCGATAATGTAAAATACTGTGTAGTGACAATTATTAAAACAACAGTAATATAAAATATCAACGCAAAGAATTATTGAATCAATAAAATAAAATATTAAACAATAATTACTTGTAACAATTATTGAGTAAAGTGCCTTCTTACGTAAGAGTCAATAATTCAAAAATATGTCGCAATACCGTATCTTTCTTGTCTGACAACGCCATTACTTTTACTTTACCTACTAAGGGTATTCCAACAATTAATTAATTCGTAACGATTACGCTATTATTTATAAAAACTTTAATTTGTCGTTTCTTCATCCGACAGCTTATTACATTATGGGGCCCACAATTGGTTGCTTGTGCTAAATTTAATATTCCCAACGGAAAGAATATTCCACGACCAAATGAATATTTCCCGACAACAATGAATATTTTATAACCACTTGTGTATTTTTGAAAAAATTTCATATATCACCCTTAACTTTAATTTTTTATCAATTTAACCATTTACTGAATTGTAATTATAAGAAAAATTGAATACTTTTATTTCATAAAATTCGGGGTCTTACAACCCACGTGAAGATAACGAATATACGATTAGAATCGAATTTGATCGATAAAGTTAAAGCCGCTCAAGTTACACACCTGAATCTGATGAATATAAAGAAGAAGGTTCAAAGAGGCGTTATCTCAATCCTCGATTTAATTGGCCCATTTGAAATCCTCGATCGAGTAGAAACTGTGGTCTATAGACTCGTTTTACCGCCAAGTATGTTGCGTGTTCAGAATATTTTTTTTATGTATCGATGTTACGTAAATATGTGGATGACCCGAACCACGTTATTAAATTAGAACTAGACGAGATAGCAGAAGATTTAACGTATGAAAAGCTACGTGTTAAAATCTTGGATAAGAAGGATCATATTCAATACTCAAAGGTTAAACCTCAAGAGTTAGAATTTGAAGTGAAGTCAAGGTATCCTCACCTCTTCGGCATACCAGGTACGTACGTAAATTTCGAGGGCAAAATTTCATAAGGAGGGGAGATTGTGAGACCCCAGATTTTATGAATAGGATTTAATTTTTCTCGAAATATTTTTTTAATATTATGGTGTGGATTTGATATAATGTTATAGTTGTGGGTAGTATTTATAAATTTTGCAAAGTATGCAAGTTGTCATAAAATATTCGTTTTGTCGGGGAATATCCATACGACAGCACAATCATTGGTGGACCCCACAACGGAAGTATTGTCGTAGTAAGAAAATGACAAAATTATCTTTTTATAAAAATAACAGCGGAGGTGTTACCGTTAAAACTGTTGAACTACTTGGTAGTAAAAGTATCGATAATGGCGTGGTTGCGTAGTAGCACCCTGTATTGATTATTGATCTTTTCGTGATAAGTCACTCAGTTATACTCAATTATTGCTATAGTAATTGCTGCATCATATCTCTCATATTATTGATTCAATTATTGTTACAATATCATCTGCATAATATGATATATTATTAAATCAATAATTGAGACGGTAAAGTTATTCATATTATCATTTTCAATATTGACAATGTCTAGAAGTTCTGTCAAGGAGAGGTTTGGTCACCTAATTGCGCGCCAATAAGGAGAAATCCTTATCGGAAAGCCCCCTCTTTCCTGGGAACGACCTGGTTGTTAAATATTGTGAATTATAATATTAATGATGAATAAGTTCGTGTTGATTAAAGATGAATTTTATAGTTCTATTGTGTTGAAATTATTTATGTTAGTGGAAATTGACATTTGTTTCGATAATAATTGATGTCTGGAAGTTATATTGTTCAATCGGGTATTCGGGGCACTTTTCATGTCGGAGTACTATTTATGAGTTACTATTCACGAGTTACTATTCTCGGGGGTACTATTCACCCATAAGATATATTTCTTTTCGGTCCAAATCATTTTTGGGTACAATATTATTCCATGAGGAGATGTGCTAATTTTTCAGACCTTTGGTTGAAGTTATAATAGTAAATCAATATGGATCGTTGGTTGAAGATATAATAGTAAATCAATATGGACCATTTGGTGGAAAGTATAATAGTAAATCAATATGGATCATTTGGTTTAAAGTTTTAATAAGAAATCGGTATGGATGAATTGCTTTAAGTTTTAATAGTAAACCAATATGGATCGTCTGCTTAAAAGTAAATCAATCTGACCGTTCATGAATTAGTTCTTATTCACCCATTCTCCTATAAATAAGCTCATTCCTTCATTATTTCTTACGATAAATTAACTTATAAATCTTTAAAATTTATTCTTGAACTTGTTTTATTGAATTGTCATCATCCTCATGCTTATATTATGTTAAAAGTCATCTTTGACTTACGTGCGTAGATGGACTTGGTATGATTATGACCGAGGATTATTCTTATAATCATGGCCGTAATGTGACGAATGATGTGGTAAAAGTCCTCATTAGCCTGTAGTTCATTGGTGGACAGTTGTTGGTATGATTATGACCAGGGATTATTCGGTATAGTCATAATCATTGATGAATACACGAATATCCTTGGCCTGTAGTGCATGAATAATTTATGGTCGTGATACTAATGAATATCCTTGGCCGTAGTGCAGGGATGATGTGGATTATTTATTAAGCTGAATCTCAGCGATAAAAAGTAATGAAAAACCTTTTAAATCATAGAAGGTAGTAGATTTTATTCTCTACATGACTCTTCTAATGGATTGTTTGTTCCGCTACAGTTAAACTTGATGTTTGTTATATTTTATCAGTTTAACACTGTTGAAGGCTAATGATAATTTATTCTGCATTATCTTAGTCATAATATTTCTTACTGGCTAGTTGAGCTCACACTTTTACTTTTATTATTCTCTTCAGGAAATGAGAACGTAGCAGGGACTAGTCGGGGAACGGAGTGATGGTCCTAGATGGTGCATTAGTAGTCCTCACTATTCTGTGAAATAGTGTGATAATAAATGTAATGAGAACTCCATTGAGTGTGGATATTGTCTAGATGACAATATTTGTATTAAAACTCACAGCCTATGTTTTGTCGTATTTTACACGATTGTTGTATAATTAAGTTGTATTTGAATTTTGTACCATGTATCTGGTGACTCAAGATGAGTGATGTATACCTGTTTTGGGGGCGTCACACCCCGAACCCCCGCAAAATTCTTTATAACTTGGTAATAATTTCGACCCCACTAATAAAAATTTCTGACTTTGCCACTGACTAGATTATGTTTGTTTACAAGGATTATATTTGGGATATGGATATGGTTATTAATTTATGTGTCTTGTTTGTTTTTAAATTTAAATTTAGGACTATTAATCTAGGGATTATTAAATGGTTTAATAGTCTTGAAATTAGAATCTCATGGATTATTATTCCGGGATTATAATTTTTGTAAACAAACATAACTTAAGTATATTATACAAATTTACAAAAATCTACTCGCTCTATTTCAAGATTATATATATATATATATATATATATATATATATATATATATATTGACTTTTTTTGAGTCAATTTATAAAATTTTAAAAATTAAAATTGATATAATTTGATTTAAATTTTGAAAACAACAAAGGTGATGACTTAATAGTTAATTTATATTGGTCTCACTTGTTTTTCTTTTATTTATAAAAATAACACATGCACCCTACTTATTTTTTAAAAAGAGGATCCAAAACGTAGTAATTTTAATAAAGAAATCTTATTTAAGAGAACTCTAAATTAAATTGTAGTATATATATATATATATATATATATATATATATATATATATATATATATATATATATATATATAGTCGAGGGATAAAATTCTAAGCTAAATAGCGTTCCTCCTAAATAAAGCGTTTTTTATTAAAACTACGTGCGTTTTGGAGGACGCGATGGCATTTTTTGTAATAATCTGTGATGATATTGTATTTACAAAATGTCACCGTCATCCAAAAAAACGACGTAGTTTTAATAAAAGAATGTTATTTAAGGAGGAATCTTTATTTAAGGAGAATCTTCTTGATCTCTTCAGTATATATATATATATATATATATATATATATATATATATATATATATATATATATATATATATTTTTCTTGTTCGACAACATACATTAGTTACGTAGTATTCCAACTAAAAAATCTGTGATCGTCCATGAAATGAATTGAGCACTGAGATTAAATTTGGCCGGAATCCAGTCGCACCTCCTACTTGCTGGCCGTACAACTCCTTCCTTGACCAGACCAATTACCAAATTGTCCCTAATTTTTTCTTCTTTTAGCACTACGTGCGTGCGGCCAGACCAATTATCAGTTTCCTAAAAAACATTGCTAGCATCCCGTCAACAAAAACTACTTATATACGTAATCTTTTAAATAAAATATATTATATCCCTTCCTAAAATATTGTTATTTAGTAAAATTTTGGCACATAGATTAAGAAGGTAGTATCATTTATCAAGTAAAATTTATTTGAAATTTCATCACTACTCCTTTATGAAAAGTTGAAAATTATTAATACAAGAAAGATAATTTTTTGGGACAATGAGAGAAGGTAGGGGTAATATAGGAAAATAAATAATTTATTCTCCTATAAAGTTGTAAATCACATACATTTTAGAATAAATTTTTTCTTTTAAAACGACAATCTTTTAAAAAGTGAGTAATATTTATTAGCTAACTCAATACAAATTAACTTAACGCTACATGAATTGTTAGCTATTTTCTCTATATAGTATATGTTTATTTAGTTAATTAATATTTTCAGAAGAAATTTTAAAATTTTCGTAACACCATTGTTATTGTATTTGTGAGTTTTAAAAATTAGAGAAAAGAAAAGAGAATTAGGAAAATTTAGAAAATAAATCAAAATACTTTTTGTTTGTGAGTTTTTTTAGGAGAAAAAAAACGAATGAATTTTTTTAAAAGAAATTACTCCCAAAAATTTCATCCCAAACTTAGAAAGATTTAGAAAAAATTTTATTAAAAAAATTATATGACTTATTAAAATATTAGAAATATCTTTTTAATAGTTCTCAAATGTAATTTTATACATGTAAAACAATAATAAATTTTTTATGTTAAAATTTCTTTCCGAAATTTACAAATAATAATTTTTTTTCTCTCTCACACTCTTTCCTCTTATAAATTTTATTTATTTTGCCTCCCTCTTTAAACCTACTAGGCCACGAACACAAACTGAAATGGACTCATATTTCATATGAGCGAGAATTAATGCTAAATGCTAAATGATTTACTTCCAAAATTCACAATTACCTTGAAGGAGATGAACTCAATGAAACCTTCGTTCCGTTCTCAAACTCAAATTGTAAACCAAGTCCTAGCCGCTATGATCCAAAATCGCCCATTTGATTTGCAGCTTGCTGCAACAGGCAGCACAAATCCTTTTTTCAATCAAACATGGAGTTCTGAACTAGTCTCCGAGGTACTAAGATCTATACCCAGATCCTTCTTCCAATCCCCAAGGTCTATTGGTACTCAAAAAGGCTTTCGCCACCGTGCTCCGCTCAAACAGAGAAATATCTTGGAAGAAATGGAAAGATCTCAAAAGGGTGTGCTTGTTCTTGGTCCAGCTGCTTATAGAGACCCCCAAAAGGTAAAATTAGGATTGGACAAAGCAATGGAGTTTTACTATTGGGTTGAAAAGAAATTTGGGTTTACCCATAATGAATTGACTTGCAGAGAGATGGCTTGTGTTTTGGCTAAAGGGAATAAGGTGAAATCTCTATGGGATTTTCTGAAAGAAATGTCAAGGAGAGAAAATGGTGGGCTTTTGACAACTTCTACCGTTACGTGTTTGATAAAAGTCCTAGGAGAAGAGGGCTTAGTGGATGCAGCATTGGCAGCGTTCTACCGGATGAAGCAATTTCACTGTAAGCCAGATGTTTATGCTTATAATACAATCATTCATGCTCTTTGTAGAGTTGGGAATTTTAAAAAAGCAAAGTTTTTGTTGGAGCAAATGGAGTTACCAGGGTTTAGGTGTCCACCGGATACTTTCACTTACACTATATTGATTAGTTCTTATTGTAAGCATAGCTTGCTGACTGGATGCAGGAAGGCCATTAGGAGAAGGTTATGGGAAGCGAATCATTTGTTTCGTATTATGCTCTTTAAGGGTTTTGTTCCTGATGTTGTGACTTATAATTGTTTGATTGATGGTTGTTGTAAAACTTACAGAATTGAGAGGGCTCTGGAACTCTTTCATGATATGGTCAAAAGGGGTTGTCCCCCAAATCGGGTCACTTATAATTCTTTCATTAGATACTATAGTACTGTTAATGAGATTGATAAAGCTGTTGAGATGTTGCAAATGATGCAAAATATGAATCATGGGTTGCCCACCACTAGTTCTTATACTCCAATAGTCCATGCCCTATGTGAAGTGGGAAGAGTGACGGAGGCATGGGATTTTCTTGTTCAGTTGGTTGAAAGAGGTTCGATTCCAAGAGAATATACTTACAGATTAGTTTGTGGCTTGCTGAAATCAGCAGGTGAGACTAATGTGTTAGATGATGAATTGTGTCAAAGGATAGAAGATGGAATTAGGAATAGATATAGGGATGTGATGATAGTGAAACAAATGATGAGCCAAAGTCCTAGGTTGGGTGAAGTTTGATGTCTAGGTGGAAGGAGGAATGAAGTCTGCAAGTCAAGAATATTTATGTCAAAAATCTACATGTAGATAACTTTGGTTCTTCAGGTGAGAACAAGAAAGTTACGTTCTGTTTCAATTTTGTCTTAGTTACTGTTATTTATCTCATTGAGTTAAGGATACTTTTTCTTCAACTCTTGGGCATTTATGTTTGCTACTACACGTGCATTTTTAGTTCCACTACACATGCTTTACATGAACCATCACTTTTTTCAAAGATACTGATAAAAAATACAGTCTGATTAAATAAATAATTACGTAAAGATTTTCATTTAAAAGTGATGTCAAAAGGCAATGGTTTACTTTTAAGTCCTAATTAAATGAATAATTGAATATTCTTTTTCCTCATTTTCCCTTATTCATAATATGACTTGCAGCGTGCTTGATGTGATATCAAGACATGCTAAGAACTGAAAGTTGTGTTATTTATTCTCAACCTCTGTTGTTGCATTTGGTAGTTTTCAGTATTTGCTATAAGAATTCAAATTGTTCATTCAGGCTCCGATTTTTTTTTCTTTGATATGAGTTATGACTCTGAATAAGGGACAAGGCAAATCATAACGGCTCAATACTTTTTTAAGTTTAGTTTTCCAAAATTGATTCCAGTTTTAAATCCACAAGTCATTTTCCTTAAATGTTTTCATTGAAAACAAACGGAGACCAATTTAGTGGCATTTGTACAACCTCATTTTGGATCTTTGTCAACTCACCGATTTTTACAAGTACATGTGCTATATACTTTTAAGTACTATTGTGTTTCAATTAGTTTAGGTAACTAGTATCTTTCTTAGCTACTTATTACCATGTGTTTGTTTGTCAAGAAAAATTGTTTTTGCAGGTCATGCGGAATGCAATCCATGTTGTATCAGCTATTGACAGTAACAATCCACAGGAACAGTAACCACAGCAGCATCACAACAATACCACAACTGCAGGACAGCAGTTGCAGTGCATCACAGCTACAGCAACATCAGCAGCACCGGCAGTTCAACACAAAGCTCGTGCAGTGTTTCAAACACACATAACTAACTGGAAAGCATGCTGGGGTTAGGACTGCCATGTGTTCAATAGGTCAGTTAGTCAATTAGAACTATCCACATCTGTCTTCTGAGAGGCTTTTGGTTGAGCAAACAGTGCCGAATACAGAGATAATTGATACTTTTATCAGAAATGCTACAAATAGTGCAAATCCACTCTCAATTAAAAAGTATTTACATATCTTAAAAAAAAAGAAGTTATATTTTCTTACAATTGCAACTCAGTTATAAAATTGTGATTCTTTTGTATAGATTGCGGATTTTAAATTGTCTAGAATCGAATTTCAAATGGTCTTAAATGGAGAGTAGGTAATCCATAAATTAGTTGAGCATTTAAGAGAAGAGAAGAAATGATACGGCATGACAAGGGCACCTAGCAAGGCGATGGCATCTCAATGTGGTAGGACTGAACAAATAATCAAATTAAAATTGAAACTGCACTAAAAATCGCACGAACCGCATCAATTAAAAGTGTACCAACGGTTCCGGCGTATGTAACGATTTTAGGTGAGTTGAATAACCAAATTTACAGTTCCGGTTTGGTTACTAGTCAAAATCGCACGCATAAAATTGAAACTGCACCATGTGTGTGTATGTATGTAATATTTTTAGTAAATTCTAATATTAATTTTCACTTGAACACGTTTAGAGAAAATCTCAGTCTTGTATTGTCATTTTTTTCACCAATTGAAAGAAGATGATTAGAGGTTATAGAGTTAAAAATTAAGCATTTGGATTTTGCAATTTTGGATTTGTTTGATACGTTACTGGAAGGGCTTATAGCTGAGGGGTCAAATTCGTTGGTTCGAGCACTTGATGCATTGGTTAAGGTCTATGCTATAGTGTAATAGTCTAATAGATTATTTTTCAAATTAGGTATATTTAGGATTATATTTTATAAGTCCTTCCTGCAATATATAAGATATAATTTCATTATATCTCAAGTATATATTTTTAATTTTTGGTGAACTAGATAAATCTTCTTGCTTGTTATCGAATATATGGTCTTCGTTGTTTTATATAATGTATGTTTGTGTTTTAAAACATCATTCCTTTATTATAAACTAAAACTATTTTATGTGTCTCACTGTTCTATTATTTGATGGTGAATTTGGCATGTTTGGCAGAAGGAGCTTTGATTCTATGCTTAATATAATTCTCATTGTCGATTCTGTCACTAAGTTAATTGCTCGACGTGAGATTTGTGTTAAATTCTATTGAAGGTTTAGATCTTTTTGTTGTTTCAATTGGTTTTGGAATCACACCAATTGAAATCAGCCTTCTACATGCTTTAAAACCAAATCGCACCGCACTTTTCACAAAGCGGTTTAGGTGTGATTTTGGATTTGTCAAACCGCACCTAAGCGGTTTCGAGTGCGATTTGGACTTCAAATCATACCATGCTCACCCCTACCCTGTGGAACCGTAGCCTTAGTTTGGGGATAAACATTCCCTTGAGTACATCTTCTGCAGGAGGCTGTACATAACTCAGTTCTCCAAAAAAGCATGCAGCCATCACTGAAGGGATTTAATATGTATGCTATTAATATATTTACACTTAATAAGAGGATCAAATACATACCTCTTGAAGCGTGATTAAATTTTTGATGCGGAAAACCTTTTGCCGTTTCTTTTTAACCTAACAGCTTCTCTGAACTACGATCGAGAATGGAGCACTAACTCACGGAACGTAATAATTAGAGTTTGGTCTGTAATATGGGAGCGCTCTATATTTGACCAACTGAATGAATTGCGTGTTAATTGATCATATCATGTTGAAGTGAGTAGACGTGAGTATTTAATAGCAAAAGTGGTTGGACCCACTTCCCTATAAATTCTCCAACTCCCCATCACGTAACGTCAATAAATCCAACGTCTAATTGACTTGGTCAGTTGGATGGGTTATCTAATAAAACCAAATGGGTCGGACCCTCCATAGACGCCCCATTTAGATACCCAAATTCCAACATCTCCCACTATCCTATGGCGGGGACGACGTAATCCTCATATTTGCCAAAATCAGCTCAAACCAAAGCATGCAAACCTCTAATTGCCGAATCGTGCGACTGCTAAGTTCACCTGCAATGCTGGAGCTCTATATCAAACCCGTTAGGGCCAACACAGAGACATTTACCCTTTTAAAGAAAAAACAATACAGGAGCTCTCATGCCAAACTCAATTAGTTCACGTAGAAACTACAATCCATAAACTCAAAGTACCCCAGACACATTTGAATTTTCACTAGGTTAAGTATCTCTAATCCCTCAGAGAGTCTTACTTAATTACCTTTGGGCCCAAATCCATTTCGTATCTCACTTATTACTATGTCGCTATCAAAGCGCTATAGTTGTCGACAATAAGTGCAGAACGAGGTGAAATCAAATTGTCTTCCCTTTGTCCTAATATTCCTCAGAAATAAGTCAACTATTTTCCCAGAATCGGTCCTTATAGTTTCATCAATCCTGACCTTTGGAATCGAAACCAAAGTAGTAACATTAATCCATGTCTTTGGAGTATAGTCAAAGATCACAAAGAGTACTTGATGTAGGAACAAAACATGTCCTACAGGACTCACACAGTGAGGAAATAAGGATTCATTCTCTCACCTTCTTTACATGGTCGCTGAGCACATGTAATTCACTCACAACATGCTAATATATAGCCTTGTTGTGTGGACCTTAGAACATTTTAAATTGCTCGCTTATCTGAGCGCCACATTTGAAACATCGCGTTCGGTTATCATGTCACGACGGACAATCTCATCTACATGAGCATATGTCCTATGTTCATGCCGTACGGATCTTAGTTTAGTCGTTTCATAAGCGCCTAACTCGAATTTTCAGATTGCTCACTTTCCAAGCGCCAAACCTGAAATTTCGTATCCGACTATCAGTACAGGTTAATATAGATGATGGGGCATACTATATTCGGTTAATCCAAGTTAAGGTCATCTTGACTCATGCCAAGGCGACATCGTGCTTCATTTTGTTCGCTACTAATCGCCAATTGATTGCTATCTAAAGCATTAACAGATCGCTACTCAAAGCTCCAATAAATGAAATGTCTCAACCTTGCTCGTTTTTCAGAGCACCAGGGGTGATTGCTCGTGTGAGTGAGCCAATCAACCCGTTGACATATATTTAGTGTGTGCATATCTAATATGCATAATAAACTGTGTGAACATCTAAAATTTATCATATGCGCTAAAAGAACCAAACATAAGTGGAAACAAATGAATCTCGCATAAATGATAAATGTTTTTAAATAACAATGAATATCTCTAATACAAGCCAAATAATGAGTGATATACAAGAAAATAATAGAAAGTACATCAAATCCTACGAAGCCCTAATGAACTAACATGCCTACAAAAGGAATATTTGGGAATCGGCTTCGTCAAAGGACCAGCTACCATAAGACCAGTGGGCATGTACTCCAATATCACCTCATTATTTGCTATGTTATCTCTGATGAAGTTCATCATCAAGTCAATGTGCTTCGTCCTGCCGTGATACTTGGGGTCCTTAGTATAATCTAGGGCCGTCGTGCTATCACGTAAAACAGTCACATGATTCGAAGCATGATGGACGATGTGACGCCCCCAAAATAGGTATACAACACCCATTCTGAGTCGAATACATGGTACAGAAAGCAAACTACAACTTCAATAATACAATTGTCGTGCAAAATACGACAACACATCATCGTGAGTTTAAATACAAATATTGTCTTCTGTACAATATCCATACTCAAATAAGTCCTCGTTATAATTATTCAAACACTATTTTACGTAAATAGTGAGGATTTGCTAAAACATCTTTCTAGAACCATCACTCCGCACTTTAGACTAGTTCCTGCTATGTTCTCACCTCCACGAGAAAAATGGAACAAAAGGAAAAGGGTGAGCTCAACTAGCCCAATAAAGAATATTATGACTAAGATAATATACAACAAATTATCGTTAGTCTTCAACGGGAAAAATCGATAAAATATAATAGCCAACAAGTTTTAGATCAACAATGCAATGAAAACAACAATCCATTAGAAGAGTCAAGTAGAGAATGAGTTCTACTATCTTCTAAGATTTAAAAGTCCATCATCAATATTTTATCCTCATAACAACAATCAATATACATCTTTAATCAAATATTCATCTTTGCACTACATGCCAAAGATATTCATTTATATCACCAGGTTGGTCATGTTCATCTCAACACTGTTCATCTTTGCACTACTGGGCCAAAGATATTCATCGATTAATCATTTATCTTTTTGCACTACAGGTAGAAGATATTAAGTAATATCATCATTTAGAACCGAGGATGATGAAAATATTTTAAAGAAAAGCGAATCCGGTGAAACGGTAGGACAAATAGTAGGGATTAGTATAACGGTTTATCCAAGATCAATAATACTTCATAAATACCAATTTTGAAGCGTAATTCAAAAATAAAGATCAAAACATGGATACAATCAAAGATAGTAACCATAAATAGACATCTTGGACAAAAGAAGAAAAAATTTCATTTTTCGGTAAATAGTGTCGTATTCGTGAATAGTGTCAGATCGTGAATAGTAGACGATATATGTGAATAGTAACCCCAGACACAAAAAGTTCCAAATTTGATAAAAATTCGGATCAATACTTGACATAATGATATTGAAGAAATAATATCATATATGAAGAAAATAACATCCACTTACCTCAAAATATTAGTACTTACGATCGAATATCGGTATATAAAGGTGAAGAAAACTTGCAGACGATGAATAGAAACTCACAAAGTAGCTAAATACTCACAAAATACACTCAATAATCTAGAGAGAAAGAGAAAAACTTGTTTACGGTGTGATTTTCAATTCTAACTTAGCCTCTCTATTTATAGAAAAATGTTAGCAGACTTGACTGCAACACTTTGATGGCTTTACTGCTACTATTCCCACCCACCACATTTGAAATAAATTCAGCACATTTCTTCACCAACCACAAGTGGGGCCCACTCAATTCTAGAATTTTCCACCAAAATCATTTATAAACCTAATTTACGAATCACCACCTCTTAAAATTCATAACAAATCATACGTTCATTTTTAACGGTTCAAAATTTGTGGACATATACTCAACTTATATATGTATAACATATCCAAAAATTACGACGATCCAACTATTTGATTAAAAATTATAACTCACACAATATATCTCAAAAACACTTTGGTTTAATTTTTAATACCTCCATTCCGGCAAAAATACTGATAAAACACCTCAACATTAACTCCTTCATTTTTAACCACAATAAATATATCCAACATTTATATCCACATAAAATAAATATTTCCTTATCATATGAATCAATAATTAATTATTCACAAATAATATTACATAATCACATTTATGACAACCAGTAGTTCCTGTGAGAAGGGGGCTTTCAATAAGAATTTCTCCTTATTGGCCATGAATTAGGTGACCAAACCTCTCCTTGATGAACTTTCTAGACATTACCAATAATGCTATCTAATAATATTATTCAAATAATATGAATTATTGATCCGATAATGGGAAATCTTGTGCAAAGACAATTATTAAAACAACAATAATATAAAATATCAACGCAAAGAATTATTGAATCAATAAAATAAAATATTGAGCGATAACTCACTGTAACAATTATTGAGTAGTGCCTTCTTACGTAAGGATCAATAATTCATCAATCTTTTGCGCATCCACGCATATTCATCAGATTTTAACCACCGGGTATTCCAACGAAGGTTAATTGTAAATAACTACGCCGTTATTTATAAAAACTCAAACTTGTCGTTTTCTTCATCCGATTATTATTCCATTATGGGGCCCCAAATGATCTACCGGTAAGCATTTAATATTCCCCTAACAACAAGAATATTCCACGACCAAACGAATATTCCCAAGCAACAACAATGATTATTTTATAACCACTTGCATATTTTGCAAAATTTGCACATTTTACCCATTACCGAGAATTATATCAAATTAATACCTTATTATTCACAAATATAATTAGAGGAAATTCGATTTTATTTATAATAAGTTGGGGTCTTACAACCTCCCTCCTTATGAAATTTCGTCCTCGAAATTGACTTACGTGCACTGTGTTTCAAAAGTGAGGATACCTCGCTTTCATTTACGATTCCACTCCCGGTCATTTCTTCAATAAAGATGGTTTCTTCATAAAACCTTAACTTGTGGTATAACCTTGGTGCGTAGGACATGCTTCTTTCCTATCCAAGATCTTAACAGTACTTTTTTCGTACGTTAAATCTTGGTTTATCTCGTCCTGGTTCTAACGCAATAATATGGTTCGGGTCTTTCACATATTTACGAAGCATGGATATGTGAAAAACATTATGAACACTAGACATACTTGGAGGTAATCTGAGTCTATAGGCCACATCTCCTATTCGGTCAAGAGAATCTCAAATGGACCAACAAATCGTGGATTGAGCTTTCCTCTCTTCCCAAATCTTGTAACTCCTTCCATGGTGCAACACATAACAATACATGATCCCCAATATTAAATTTCACGTCTTTTTCGATGAAGATCCGCATAACTCTTTTGTCGATCTTGTGCCGCTTTGTATACGTTGTCGAATCATTTGGATCTTTTACGTAGTCATGCGTACTAATTTTGGCCCCAACAACGTTGCTTCTCCCACCTCGTCCCAAAGCATCTTTGGAAACGACACTTTCATCCATACAACGCCTCAAATGGAGCCATGCCTATACTTGCTTGATAAGCTGTTGTTGTAGGAGAATTCCACCAATGGGCAAGTACTTATCCCAACTTCCTTTAAAATCTAGGACACAAAGTCTTAATAGATCTTCAGGGTTTGAATAGTCCTCTCTGATTGTTCATCCATTTGAGGATGGTATCTTAAATCAATCGTAAATCCATGCCCATAGCTTTCTGCAAGCTAACCCAAAATCGTGAAGTGAATCTTGGATCACGATCCGAAACTATGGATACTGGCATGCCATGCAATCTCACAATTTTATTCACGTACATGCGAGCAAGACGTTCAAGGAATAAGTCTCACGTATCGGTAAAAAATGGGCGACTTGGTTAATCTATCAACAATAACCCAAATCGCATCTATGCCTTGAGAAACTTTGGGAAGACACATAATGAAATCCATAGTAATGTGTTCCCACTTCCATTTCGGAATCTCAAGTGGTTGTAATGGACCCTTTGGCACTGATGCTCGCGCTTTACACGTTGACAAGTTAAACACCTCGAGATAAACTCCGCGATCTCTCTCTTCATATTGTTCCACAAAAATGTATGTCGAATATCATGATACATTTTGGTACTCCCATGATGGATTGCAAACGAGGTGTTGTGTGCCTCCATCATGATTCTATGCTTCAAGTCAGAATCGTTAGGAACACAAAGTCTGGAGTTGAATCTAAGTATTCCTTCTTCATCGATTCTCGCTTCTAGAATAGCTCCTTTTTGCACTTTCTTCTTCATACGTATCAGCTCCAAGTCCGTAGCTTGGGCAGCTTTAACTTTATCGATTAAAGTCGGTTCTACTCGTATATTCGCCATCATCATGTGGGTCCCTGGAGTCTTTAATTCTACCTCCATCCTTTGCAAGTCATACAGAATGGGCCTTTGCATTAACAATATCGCTTTTCGTACTTTCGCGTATGATCTTACTACTCAATGCGTAAATCAACTACGTTCGCTTTTCCGGGATGATATTGAATAGTGTGATTGTAATCTTTCAATAGTTCAAGCCAACGTCGTTGCCGCATGTTGAGTTCTTTTGGGTGAAGAAATATTTGAGGCTTTTATGGTCCGTATAAATATCCACTTTCTCCCCATACAAGTAGTGTCTCCAAATTTTCAACGCGAAATCATTGCCGCTAACTCTAGATCATGAGTAGGATAATTCCTCTCATATTCTTTGAGTTAATCGTGAGGCATAAAGCTATGACTTTCCCATGTTGCATGAGAACGCATCTTAACCCTTTGCACGAAGCATCATTGTATATAACAAATCCATTAAATACCGGATGGTATTGCCGAGCAGTGCCAAATGAGTCTCCTCTTGAGCTCTTGAAACTCTTCTCGCATTCCTCGCTCCATACAAATTTTGTATCTTTCCAAGTCAACTGAGTTAATCTGAGTAGCGATTCGAGAAAATCCTTCAACGAATCTCCGATAAATAACCATTAAGCCCGAGCTACGCACTTCTGGCCACCGACTTTGGTTGCTCCCAACTTTGTCTTTGCTTCAATCTTCGTTCAGATCGACGGATACTCTATGTTTTGACACCACGTGCCCAAGGAATGCTACTTCCTCGAGCGAACTCGCATTTCTTCACAGCATAAAGTTTGTTTTCATGAAGCCTTTCAAGTATCGGGTTTCAAATGGTGCTCATGATCTTCACGACTTTTGGAATAGATGAGGATGTCATCAATAAAAACAACAACAAACCCCATCCAAATATTCCTTGAATACACGGTTCATCATATCCATGAAAGCGGCGGGGAGCATTAGTCAATCCAAAGACATGACTAAGAATTCATAATGCCCGTCTTCGGGAGTTCTCAAGGCGCCTTTGGAATATCCTCGCTTTTAATCTTCAACCTGATGATATCCGAATCGAAGATCGATCTTTAAAAAGAATTGTGTTCCTTGCAACTGGTCGAACATGTCATCAATGCGAGGTAGCGGATACCTATTCTTGATGGTGACATGGTTTAATTCTCGGTAGTCAATACAAAGTCACATACTCCCGTCTTTCTTCTTTATGAATAAAACAGGAGCACCCCAAGGAGATGTACTAGGACGAATGAAAATTATGTCTAACAATTCATGTAGTTGGACTTTTAACTCCTGAAGTTCAATAGGAGCCATTCGATATGGGGTTTTAGAAATGGGTTTTGTACCCGGCTCAAGGTCAATAAAGAATTCAACATCACGTTCTGGGGGTAGACCGGGAAGTTCTTCAGGAAATATATCAGAAAAATCTCTAACAACAGAAATATTATTCAAATCTGACTTGTCTTTGTTCAAATCCATAACATGGGCTAAGAAAGCTTGACATCCGTTTTTTAATAAACGAATAGCTTTATGGCTTGATATGATAGTGACTAATTTTAGTGGTTTAGTTGTTTGAATTCGTATGACAGGTTGGTTAGGAATATGAAAACTAACAACCTTACGAAAACAATCAATTTTGGTATGATGAGTGGTTAACCAATCAAATCCTAAAATCACATCAAAAGCAAGTATCTTTAAAGATATAAGATCAACAGGTAATGTGATAGTGCCAACTTGGATCATGAAAGATTTATAAACTGTAGATGTAACGAAGGTTTCACCCAACAGAGTTTCAACAGATAAGTCAAAGTCCAATTTCTCCGGAGTCAAGTTTAAACATTGAACACAAGCAAGAGAGATAAAAGAATGGGTAGCCGATATCTAGTAAGGTATAAACTTCGCAAGAGTTCAAGATTAGCTTACCCGTAATCACCTCGTTCGGGTTCCTCGCATTTTGGCCAGTCACGACAAACGCTCTTCCAGGAACCACTGATTTCGACTTATCCGGGACATCCCTTGGAGTCACCATCCCCGTTGAACTTGGTTTTGCTACAGAACAATCCCGAGCAATGTAGCCTCCCTTTCCACAGTTGTAACATACCTTGGATTGTTGTGGACAGTTTGGGCTGATATGTCCCTCTTTTCCGCATTTGTAACATCTAACTGGCGGTCGTTCTCCTCCCCTAGAATTTGTTGTTGGTCTTTGGTCTTCATTGTTGATGTCTTCCGTCATTGTTGAATCTCTTCTTTCTGAAATTTCCACTGACTCACCTCTCCTATTATCATGGCCCACGATGACCACCAGAGTGGTTCCGCTTTGTTCGTATTTTTCCTCCTCGTTGGTTATCATCGCTCGATGATAGCATCATACGGTGATGACCACAGTTGTGGTCCCTCGGTTGAACATACTCATTATCTCGCTCTAATAATTGAGCCTTGTTTACAACATCTGAATATAAAGAAAATTTATGAGATATAAGATATTGCCGAATCTCGGGCTTTAGACCTCTCAGAAACATCCTCGTCATTCATTCCTCATTTTCGACCAAATAAGGTGCAAACCTGAATAACTCTGCAAACTTCGCCTCGTACTGGGACACCGTCATGTTGTTTTGTTCCAGTCTAATAAACTCCACTTCCTTCATATGATGAATACTTTCAGGAAAGTACTTGTCATTGAATAGTTTTTGAAACGTTTTCCAAGACATCTTGAGTGTCATTGGGTTGGTACGCTTTCACAGAGACTCCCACCAGTAGTCTGCCTCACCGCGGAACATAAAGGTGGTGAATGGAACCTTCTGTTCCTCCGTGCATCCCAAGACATCGAATATCTTGGTAATTTGCTTGACCCACGTTTCCGCCATGATCGGATCCGGCTTTCCCTTAAATTCTGGTGGTCCCAACTCCTTGAACTGCTTGGCTATGACAAGTCGCGCATTGCTATCATTTCTACCCGTATTTTGTGCACGAGTCTCCCTCGTCTGGTTTTGCATGAACTGTAAAAAGCTCCTAAACATTCCATCATTCATCGTTTGCTCGGTAGTGTTGTTTATAGGAGGAATATTGCCTTCTTGTTGCACGTTCTCCTGGTTTGTAACTAAAGGTTGTTCCACAGTCTCATACACTCCATTGTTAACTTTCTCAGCGGCCATTCTTAAATACTGCCAAAAAACAAGGGTTAATTAAACAAATTAACATATCACATAATATTCCTATATTATGACTGACCAACAGATAAGCTTAGATAAGACACACTAGCTGGAAGGATTTACTCATCTCTCCTCCTCTGGTTCTATTCTCCGATCTCCTTGGAGACCATATCCTAAGCTCGATACCAACTGTGGCGCCCCCAAAATAGGTATACAACACCCATTCTGAGTCGCCAAATACATGGTATGTAAAGCAAACTACAACTTCAATAATACAATTGTCGCGCAAAATACGACAACGCATATCTGTGAGTTTAAATACAAATATTGTCTTCTAGACAATATCCACACTCAAATAAGTCCTCGTTACAATTATTCAAACACTATTTTACGTAAATAGTGAGGACTCGCTAAAACATCTTTCTAGAACCATCACTCAAACGTTACCCTCGACTAGTTCTCGCTATGTTCTCACCTCCCGAGAAAAAAATGGAACAAAAAGGAAAAGGGTGAGCTCAACTAGCCCAATAAAGAATATTATGACTAAGATAATATACAAAAAATTATCGTTAGTCTTCAACGGGGAAAAATCTGATAAAATATAATAGCCAACAAGTTTTAGATCAACAACCTGCAATAAAAAACAACAATCCATTAAGAGAGAGTCAAGTAGAGAATGAGTTCTACTATCTTCTAAGATTTAAAAGTCCATCATCAATATTTTATCCCTGTAACAACAATCAATATACATCTTTAATCAAATATTCATCTTTGCACTACATGCCAAAGATATTCATTTGTATCACCAGTTGGTCATGTTCATCTTTTTACTGCTACGGGCAAAGATATTCATCGATTAATCATTTATCTTTTGCCTACAGGTAGAAGATATTAAGTAATATCATCATTTAGAATCGAGGATGATGAAAAATATTTTAAAGAAAAAGCGAATCCAAAGGAACGGTAAGGACAAATAGTAGGGATTAAGATATAACGGTTTATCCAAGATCAATAATACTTCATAAATACCAATTTTGAAAGCGAATTCAAAAATAAAGATCAAAACATGGATACAATCAAAGATAGTAACCATAATAGACATCTTGGACAAAAAGAAGAAAATTTCATTTTTCTATGAATAATGTCGTATTCGTGAATAGTGCGTATACGTGAATAAAGCAAGTATATGTGAATAGTAACCCCAGACACAAAAGTTCCAAATTTGATAAAAATTCGGATCAATACTTGGCGATAATGATATTGAAGAAATAATATCATATATGAAGAAAATAACATCACTTACCTCAAAATATCGATCTTACGATCGGAATATCGGTATAAGGTCAAGAAAACTTGCAATCGATGAATAGAAACTCACAAAGTATCTAAATACTCACAAAATACACTCAATAATCTAGAGAGAAAAGAAAAAACTTGTTTCGGTGTGATTTTCAATTCTAACTTAGCCCTCTATTTATAGAAAAATGTTAGCAGACTTGACTTTTAACCTTTGATGGCTTTACACGCTACTATTCCCACCCACCACATTTGAAATAAATTCAAACACATTTCTTCACCAACCACAAGTGGGGCCCACTCAATTCTAGAATTTTCCACCAAAATCATTTATAAACCTAATTTACAATCAATCACTCTTAAAATTCATAACAAATCATACGTTCATTTTAACGGTTCAAAATTTGTGGACATATCTACTCAACTTATATATGTATACATATCCAAAAATTACGACGATCCAACTCCATCGGATTAAAATTATAACTCACACAATATATCTCTCAAAACACCGGTTTAATTTTTAATACCTTCATTCCGGCAAAAATCTTGATAAAACACCTCAACATTAACTCCTTCATTTTTAACCACAATAAATATATCCAACATTTATATCCACATAAAATAAATATTTCCTTATCATATGAATCAATAATTAATTATTCACAAATAATATTACGTAATCACATTTATGACAACCAAAGTAGTTCCTCAGAAAGAGGGGCTTTCAATAAGAATTTCTCCTTATTGGCGCCAATGATTAGGACCAAAACCTCTCCTTGATGAACTTTCTAGACATTTCCAATAATGCTATCTAATAATATTATTCAAATAATATGAATTATTGATCCGATAATGGGAAATATCGTAGAAAGACAATTATTGAAACAACAATAATATAAAATATCAACGCAACAATTATTGAATCAATAAAATAAAATATTGAACAAGAATTCATCAGTAATAATTATTGAGTAGTGCCTTCTTTACGTAAGGATCAATAATTCATCAATACTGCATGCATCCACGCGTATTCATCATATTTTAACCACCGGGTATTCCAACAATGTTAATCTCAGAATAACTACGTCGTTATTTATAAAAACTCAAACTTGTCATTTTCTTCATCCGACAGCTTATTCTCATTATGGGGCCCATAAATGATCATACTGGCAGCATTCTAATATTCCCCAACAACAAGAATATTCCACGACCAAACGAATATTCCCCACAACAATGATTATTTTATAACCACTTGCATATTTTGTAAAATTTGCACATTTTACCCATAACCAGAGAATTATATCAAATTAATACCTTATTATTCACAAATATAATTAGAGGAAATTCGATTTTATTTATAATAAGTTGGGTTCTTACAGACGACTCCAAAATTCTCGAAGAATCTCCTCAGCCACATGACTTCTTGAACAGTTGACGTACAAGCTACAAACTCCGACTCCATCGTAGAAAGAGTAATGCAAGTCTATTTCTTGGTACACTAAGTAATGGCACCACCATGCAGCAAGAATGCATATCTTGAGGTCGACTTGCGCATCCCCTGGTTACCTCCCCAACTAGAGTATGTTTTATACCTATGAATAAGGTATTATTAAAGTTGCGCCTAAGCGCTCATGCACGACCAAAGTTGGATTTTTCTACGGCTGAGTGGTTTTTGAATCTAATTAGGAATCTTGACGAGGGTTTGGACCAATACAAAAAGGAGAAAACTTTAGAAAATACGTATCAATAAAATTATCACTCAATTTTTCAAGGAAATTTTAGAACGAAGGAGGATTGCAATGGCTGAAGATCAAAGAGAGAGTCTAGGAGCAAATTCAGAGTTTCTTATTTTCTTCTCTAGTTTTTATCCTTTGTAATTATATGGGATGTTTGGATTATTAATCTGGATTATGTTTTTCCTTATTATTATCATGAACTAAATTTTAATTAAGATTGCAACAGAACTTGGTATGTAGTTTTTTATTGAAAGTTGGATTATTGAATTGTTCATAAAATTTAGTAAATATATTATTAAAATTTAGTTTTTAATGTAATTAATATTTTCAGTACCTATATTTTTTACTATATCTTCTAAAACACTTTCCACACCTTCTAATTTTATTACGGGGTTTAATGTCACTGCAGAAGTAATAACAATAGGCATGTGTTCAAAATATTTTTAAAATTTTTCTTCCATACTAAAAATAAGGTTAGTCTAGAAAGGATCATATTTATATTATTGAAACATATTTGTTATTTTCGAACATGCAAATAGAACATGATGAATTGTAGGATAATAAACACCACTTAATATTTTTGTGTGTTTTTCAAAAACTTTAAGAATATTTAAACGTTGACATAATAAATTTCAGTCTTGATTTGTTATTTCATGATCAGTTTGTGTGTTATAAAACTCCATAAGTATATTTTGACGTTTATAAACATCTTTAAATAAATCATATGTACTATTTCATCTAGTGTTATTATCAAATTTTACTCTTTTAAACTTTTCCCCTCTTGCATAACAAAAAGTTTTAAAATTTTGTATTTTTCTATTCGAACCATATATAAAACTAACCATACCACGAATTTTAGATATTATATTTTGCAAGTAAGTGGATTCAGATTGTACAATCAAATTTATTATATGACATACACATCTAACATGAAAAAATACACCGTTTACTACAGGTTTTAAATCATTTTTTAACATATTAATAGAACTAGTATTATATGTTGCATTTGTGAGGGCCCCGAATCCGAGGTCCCGAATCACCACGAATCCGGTTCGATCATTCTAACACTATTACTATTTTTGCGAAAGATATAAACATAAATTATTTATACATTAAACTTACACACTTTTCCCCAAGGTCGAATAACCTTAACTTAATACATAATACATAACTTTTTTAATACATAACATTATCATTATACATTACTATTACAAAACTAATCGCGCATATTAACTTTAAGCTGGATCTGTCTTTAACCTTTCTTTGTATCCGACACGTTTGTCTTAATCTGCAATGTTTTATCATGATATAGCAAGGGTGAGCATAAGGATTGCCCAACAAGTTTAAATTCAATAATATAACGATATATCATGATTGAAAGAGTCTGAATAATAAGCTGGCTATAATTCAACAATATAATTGTGAACTAAAGAGAACAAATTTATGATGAACAAGTATTATACATGAACAAATATATCTGGAACCAACTGGTAATGAAGGTGATCAGCCTTTCATACCTGACTTATACATGCAATATGTACAGAGTACAATTCATGGCAATCAACAATGATTAACCATAAGCTTATCCAAATGAAACAACTCTTAGTAGAGTTAAGTAAAAACAAACTTGCACGAGGCGAATTTGATTCACCGCTACGTAATTTATATCGCTTTATCCAAAGACCTAATATTAGTAATATAGATCTCCAATATTAGAATAATATCATCACAGTATAATACTACAATATATATAAATACAGATATACATAGAATAACCTAAACACATAACACATAACCCTATTAGTCTATAACACATATAAGACTCAGTATCAGGTCAAACTATTTTAGTCTGACTTAAAATCGACACAAAGCTGACATACCGACGGTCTAGTCGGACTTTTATCGAGTCTAAGTTCAATTAAACTCTGCCTAACACTTAACAATTATCTCAGATAATTTTAATAACCGTCAAAATATTTTTCGTAAGCTCGTAATAATTTTTAAATAATTATTACTATTTATCTTGATTTTTCAATCATTAAAAACGTATTTAAATAAATTAAATACCACTTAATTCCTTTATCATTAATACTTATTTATTATCAAATATTAATGAAATACATGTCATAATATTATAATATATCAAAGTATTTTTAATATCTTAAAATCATATTTATATAATTTTTAAACACTTAAATCCATTAACCGATAATTGTTATTAATATTAAAATATTAATATTTTCATGACAAAATATCAAAAGTTATATTTTATAACTTAAAAATATTTTTCTAACACTTAAATCATTTTTACATAATTTATAAAAGCATCTATTCCATTTTTTCTTAATTTATTTAATATAGTTATTAAATAAATTAACTATCATTAATATTAATTAATTAATAAAATTCATCCTAAAATATTATAAGTCACAAAAATAACTTAAAATATTTTCTTTTACCATAATATTATTTTTTATGATTTTTCATGTATTAAATTTATTTTTAAATCATTTATTTAATATTATAATTAAATAAATTAAATACCATTTATATTCCAAAATATTAAATATTTATGAAATATACTCTAAATAATTAAAAACTATTTTTCCGGCTTTAAAATAATTTTTCATAATTTATTATGTATTTTTAATAATTAAAAACTTTTTTTCTCTATTTATTAATTAAAACAATTAATTTCTTAAATAAATTGTCGCTATAGGGACATTAGGCGACAAAAAGCGTCGCTGAATGTGTTCTTGGTGTTCTTGGCCAATTTCCAGAAACTCATGTCAGAGTTCATGCTACCTTGTTTGACCAACTATAAATCTTAGCCTATTGTGTTTCTGGGCTAGGTTATAGATTGATCATGTAGTGTTTATGTAACACTACACGAACCAAATCAACAACTTTTTCAAACAACAACACAACAAGATATTCTAGGCATTCAAAATCATTGTCAGACCTTTCCTGGGTTTCACCTGAAACCCAGCAGATCGACTAGGCACCTTTTTGATCATTTTAAGTTAGGTTCGAATCACTTTATTGGTGTTATAAAGGTTTAAACCTATAGTACTCATGCCATAAAACATTTATATACCATTAACGCAGTCCAAAAACATCGAAATCTCCAAATCTAACCCGGACAAAGGTCGCCGACTACCGTGTCTTAGAGTTTTCAAAATTCCCGTAAATCAGAAACATGTTCGACATGCCTTGTTTGACCAACTGCCACGCCCGATCTGTTGATTTCTAGTGGAATCTAAGGACATAATTTCAAATTACATATACCAGGCTATACGTATACTACAACAAAAACATCATAACATTAAAAACTTGACAGATCAAGAAGGTTAAAAATCTTGTCAGACGGATATTTTAATTTCTGGGTTGCCCAGATTTTTGATTCCAAACCCTCGGTCAATCTGGATTTGACCGATCATAACTTGCAATCTAGACTTCAAACAACTATAAATCCACTTCCATGTTAAATACCACATATCCAACTACAGATCTAACACATAAAACATTATAAAGCATGAACATAATAAGATCTACGGCCTCTGACATTACTTGCCAGACCATGTTTCAAAATTTTTCCAGATTTCTAAAAATGTCATTTTGTGCAATTTGATGTTATGGATCTGGGATTTAACAGCCCAGATCACTAAATGACACCTTGTTACACAACTTTAACAAATAAACACCAACATCTAACATCAAATCCTAAGATTTTTATAAGGCTAGGGTTTATACCTTTATACTTTGATTTCTTGAATCTGATTCTTTGTTGCTGATCATGGAATGTTAAGACAGGATATAAGCTTTAGTTCTCACTCTTTATCACTCTAAAATTTCGGATTTGGGCTAGAGAGAAAAAGGATTGGCATGTATGAGAAGTAAAGTGATATTTCTTTTCTCTCTAATCTATATATCTTACAAGTTAATGTATATAGCTGGCCTTTGGTGACTGATTGCTGTTGATTTGTGAGACATAAGTCACATGCCTCGGGCTTAGGGTTAGTGAACAACCCACATAGGACATAACTTACAAGTAACCTTATAAATAATGCTAGAAGGCTAGTTTGGTCATTTAGCATTAAATTTTAATGGCATAAATGTCAATTGATACAACCCTTAGGGTTTAAGGTTTAACCCTTTAGGGTTTAGGGTTTAACCCTAAAGATTTAGCAAATTAAATTTCTAACATTTTCTAATTTGATTTTAAAATAGAAAATCATGATTTCTAAATTATAATTAGGGATTCCTAATTATATTATAATTTCCTAATCACATTAGGACTTAAACAATTTAGGATTAATATTTCATAATTAAGATTGCTAATTTAGCAATTTAATCCATAATTGTACATTAGGGCTTCTGACGGAACAATTAGGGTTTAAAATTTGAAATTAGGGTTTACTAATTAATTAAGCTTTACCCTAATTAATTTTATAATTAATAACACTTAAGCATTAAAATTCTCCGTTAAGTTCCCAGATTAGGATTTTAAATTCTCAAAATCTGAAATTAGGGTTTCCAGATCTGGTATTAGGGTTTTCTAGTAGTCAATTAAGGTTTCCTTAATTAAGTTATAATTAATAACGTTTTAAACTTATTCATAGCATTTAAATTCCTGAATTAGAGTTTTCAATATCAGAATTAAGGTTTCGAATTCCCGGAACTGAAATTAGGGTTTCAGAACCAGTTTCCAGGGTTTCTTATCAAACGTTAGGGTTTTCTAACTGAACGTTGACGTTCTTAATATACAATTAGGGTTTGACACAGATATAATTTATCTGGTCAACCCTTGACCCTTAACCACATCCTGAACACATACATAACCATATACACAGAACATATTCACATAAACACTTAATCCTGAATAATTCACCTAAATCCTTCACAGAATTTTAAAATCCTCAAAATTCTATCTTAAAAATATCAAATGCATACACTAATTTTCAGTCTAGGTTCTAATTTTGAACCTTAAATCAATTAATAAAAATTTTCAAAATTCTCGGGTTGTCACAGCATTATCTAACTAATCCTCGTTATTTTATCTTTAATTTTGAAAGTACGAATTATGGACATAATTTGAACATATATTGATTGACCATTATGTGGTAATTCAAAATATTCAAATCCTATAATTCTTTTTTGCATAAACATTCCAGGTTGATGATTAGCAGACCAATTGTCACTAGTTAAACAAATTTTACTGTCAAAATTATCAAAATATTCAATTAATTCATTTTTAGCTTTATTATATAAATTAATTGCATCACGTTTAGTATTCATTCTACTTGTTTCTATTTCAGTTGCAATGCACCTTGAATGTATTCGGTACAATGCGCATTGTCAAAAAATTGAATGGAAGCTCCTTCTCGTTCACTAACTTAGTTTGCCACTCCTTTTGTAATATTTGATCGTAACTCCAATTGTGACCAGAACGATCAATTTGTGATTGAGAGCTTTCATCAGTTATTTTATGATTCTTCAAACACGACTCGTAGTGACGGAGTAATGTGTTATTTCTTTTAACCCTAAATAAGTTATTACATATTTTGCATTGGGCTTTTTTAACAAATTCCGCAATCCACACTTTGATGAAATGATCCTAAACAGCCGGTGTAGGTTTGTTTTGCTCGCCGGTAGGACGTGAAAATATTGGACTCGAACCCGGAACAACAATTTCGGGCATAATGATATTTGAATCATTTTGAATAGATGATAACATTTGTGGAATGTTAGAAGAATTCATTGTAATAATATGGGTGCACTAATAAAATAAATATTATGATTTATGTGTATAATAAATTATAAATATATATTATATAAATTAAAAGAATTATAACAATGATACAAATTAAGAAGTTGATCTTGTAAGTATGGTGTTATTGTTATATTAGATAATACAGAGAGAGATGTGAGGAGTTGTAATTTTTGTAGAGTAAATTATGGGATTTTTATAGTGAAAAAAATAACCGTTCGTAAAATTATAGCGGTTATGATTAGTACATGAAAGTTTATTTGATTTTTGAAATATGAATTCTGATGAAATTTTGATAGATGGATGAAAATGTGTGTCAACAATTTTTTTTTCGTTGGTCATTGTCTCATTACCAATAGTAAATATGAGAAAGTCTTCAAAACATTAACTCAAAATACTGGAGTATATATGAGAAGGTTTTCAAAACATTAACTCAAAATACTTCTCTAGCTAGTGCTACAAAAACCTCAGTAAAGTAGGTACAAAAATGTCATTCATGTAGCAGATTAGCTACTGTTGATGTTTTCTTTTTTAGAGATATAACGGGGCTATATATATATATATATATATATATATATATATATATATATATATATACAGGAAAGTTCAGGAGCTGAATTCTTAACTAACATAATATCCTTAAATGACATAATTTTTAAAAACAAAGCCTCAGCCTCCCCAAAGTAAGCCGTGTCTTTTGGAAAAAGCCCCAAATTCTACTATTTTCCCCAAATTCGCCCCATATTCGCGATTCAGGCCAACTGAGTTCTTCTCCAAATCCTAACTGAGTTCTCCTCTCTCCAAATAATAAGCCTTCCGTGTCTTTGAAAAATCATTGATTAACATTTCAGTGATCACAAAGGGGTAAAAGAGAACAACACCACTGATCAATCGGAGAACAGAATAAAAATTGAAAAAAACACAAAAAATATCAAATGATCATATGAAGAACATGACACATATTTTGTTTGATTTGGTGTGGCCTTTGTAGGATGACACAGGAACCTTGCAAAAGCTGAAACAATTATTCTACAATGTGACAACAGGACACTGGGCAACTACAGAACCAATTGGGGATGCCCACTCAGCTAAACTTTTTCAGATAGATTTCAGTTTGTTTATCTGCAGATAGATTAGAACCAAAAGAGAGTATGAATCTTGAACAATCAAACATAATAAAGCTAACTTCATACGCATTTCTCACGTGTAACAGACAGGTTCTCGTTTGACTCTACAGTAGTCCGATTTGGAGAGCTCGACTAGGAATTTTTCTCAGTTTGCCTAAATCGAAAACAGACATGTAACTGTGAGGAACAGAAGGAGATCCCTAAATCGCGATTTGGAGAAAACGTGAGGAAGCTAGGGCTTGCCTAAATCGCGATTCTCAGTGATTTGCCTCTTATGCTTTTCTTAGAGAATGATTCCGATTTGGAGCGAGGAGAGAGCGAAGGATTTCAGAGTTCACGATTTGGGGTTTTTTTCAAAAGAGCGAGGAAAGAGAGCGGAGGAAGGCTTTGTTTTTAAAAATTATGTCATTTAAGGATATTATATTAGTTAAGAATTCAACTCTTGAACTTTCCTGATATATATATATATATATATATATATATATATATATATATATAATAGCATGTGACTTGGGAGTTGGCCTTGTCAGTGAGAGTTCAATTAGTCAATCACTCAACTTTGGTTGGTTGCACATTTTAACCGTTTGTCTTTTGTTTATTTTTTTTGATAGTTAGGCATTAAGGTTGGCCTGGTGTGTTGAGTGTTGGGTTGGGCCGCCTGACTAATTTTTTTTGGTTGGGTTGGGTTGTTGAGTTTGACAACATTTTAACATGACAACAAATAACAAGCCAACAAGAAGGCTGTGTCTCTGTTGTGCGGTAGGAGCCACAAGTCGATCCAAGCCCAAGCTTTAGGCGGTCAGCTCGAGACTAGATTTTTGTCCTAAAATGACAGCCTATTTATTCCTTTTAGACCAGACCAGGCCGATTCAGGCCTTGACCAGGCTGGGCTTTAACCAGCCCAGATCAAGGCCAGGCCGCTAGCCTTAAGCCTTTTGTGCATCTCTAGTCTATATATATAGATGTTGGTATTCCTAAGATATTAAGGACTAATAATTCTCTGCAATCTAAAGAGTTAGGAGAGAGAAAATTAGGATTATCCACCCAAGTTTTGGAGAAATCTAAATTTGCTTCTTCAATAATCTTCTCTTGGTGAATCACCTGTAAAGTGTTGCACACACTTAGTAGCTAACGTTTGATCCGTAGATTCAAAGAAGTGTGGACGATCAAATGATTGAAACTTGAAGATCAATCAAGGAGTTGAATCATCTTATCCTTTCTCAATTAATAATATCACATAAGGTTATTTATGGGGTTGCATAAATTTTAAATTCGATTTATGTGATGATTCCGCTGTTTATACATGTGATTATATGTATCTTCCTAATTCTGCAAACTAACAATTTTATGCCCAGAATGCATCAAACTAATTCATTATTGGGACCTAAACTCACAACCAGGTCTCCCCATAAATATAACTCTAGAAATGCTCTGGTATCTTATGTTCCCACCACACAAGTAGAGAATGTTAACAATGTGTTCCCACCTAACAATCCATATCACAAGCTTCCTATAAAAAGACTAACCCATGCAGAGAGATAATTAAAAATTGAAAATGGACAATGTTATAATTGTGATGAAGCTTGGCATAAGGGTCATAAATTTAAAGGTCAGATGTCCCTATTGTTGTTGGAAGGAATTTTACCTGAGGGTTATGAAGAATTGGCTACCATAGACTTAATTGGCTACCATAGAATTAATTGGTAAACAACAGGCAGTTGAAGATCAGAAAAAACTTGAGGAGCCTCCTGGGGGAACATTATATTCCCTTATAGGGAATTCTAGTTCAAGATGTTTAAGATTGAAAGGGTATATTCATGGAAGGGCACTCCAAATTCTCATTGATGAAGAGAGTAGTCATAATTTTATGCAGGCTAGGTTAGCAAAATATTTGGGGTTAGACATCATGCCATCACAATAGTTTTCAGTTATAGTAGGGAATGGGGGAGAATTCACTTATTTGGGACAATGTAAACAAGTCCCTTTTGTTATACAGGGGCATTGTTTCACTACTGACTTTTATATCATTAACCTTCTTGGAGCTGATGCCATTTTGGGGTTATTATGGCAAGAATCCTTTGGTGAACTCAAAATAAACTTTAAGCAAACATACATCAAATTCACTCATAAAGATAGGGAAGTGTGTTTGCAGAGGGTTCAAGATAACACAAAACTTGAATCAATTACCTTCACCAACTGCTTAAGAAAGATAAGATAACCCAGTGCTCTGTGCTCCAGTGGGTATCCAAGTCTAAGGTTCAACTAGACAACCAAATTTCATTGTTCTCACTCCAAAACTCCACACCCTCCCACCTGACTGAGGCTCATCTAACTACATCATACAAGATTAATCACCTCATACCATTCATCAACCAACTATTGGAGCAATATAAGGATTTATTTACTGGACCTACTCAGTTACCTCCCAAAAGAACCTTTGACTATACCTTTGGAACCAAATTCCAAACTTGTGAATGTAAGTCCCTACATGTTTCCCCATGATCCTACGAATGCTGGAATCTAGGATAATGCAGCACAACACTAGTCCATATAGTTCTTTAATTTTATTATAAAAGACATAAAGACACTAGTCGAGTTGGGAAAGCTAATGTCATGTCAACAAATCCCACTCATTGGGACAGCCCATCCACATTGTTAGCTTTCGCAGTCCCAACTTTTATCATTATAAAAGACATAAAGAAGGAGCAAGTTGCAGGCTAGGAAATCAAGGAATTATCACAGGATTCCCATGATTGGGAACTCAAGGATGGAGTATATTTATCCAATGACAAGATTTACATCCCCAATCAATCTACATTGAAAACCACTCTTCTCAAGGAGTTTCACAATTCACCTACAGGAGGGCATGGGGGCATATATAAGACACTCATGAGGATTAATTAGTACAAGTTTTTATTGGTGTTAACGCCTGATTTTGTACGCCTGATAAAATCACCCAAAAGGACAGGCCAAAATCGCGCCAACAGTTGATGGAGTAATTGTTGTGAAATCAAACTCACGAAATACACTCACATAAACATAAATAAAGAAATATAAAGTATGAACACAAGAATTTACGTGGAAACCCAATTGAGGAAAAACCACGGAGAGATAGAGTAATCCACTATAATAATATTGGGAGTACAAGTTATGTATTTGTGTTGTATCTCTTGTGCCCCTCCTCCTTCAATCCCTTTCTTATTGCTGTATTTATAGATAGGAGTAGGAGTCCTTTTCAGAATCACCTTATAACTGTAATTAATGGCTAATAGATTTCTTCCCAAATTAAACCTCCTTATCCCACCAAATAAAGAAATACAATCTTATTTTAATAAGGACTCTCTCACTACCCAAATAATCACACTCCCATATTGCCCCCCAGTCTCTTATTTACAAGGAATTGTAAATAACTTAAAATAAGAGAGTATACAAAAAGTCTTCACGGGATTTTTATCATCGGGATTTATATCCTCGGGATTTATATTCGCGGGATTTTTATCCGTGGGATTTTTATCCGTAGAATGTTCATCCTTTCGGGAGATCAAAGCCTTTCCGAAGGACGTTTGGTGTTATTGCTGCTTGGTCCACCGCCGAATCACACTTGCGCCATTTTTAATCCCAGCTAACTCGAAGATTGGAAACCGTGCATCATGTATAGCTGTGGGCTCCCAATTTTATTGGAAAACAATTTCGTAGGTATGTCACTCTGCGCTGGCTGAATTCATTACTAGTGCAGTGACTAAGCACCAATTTATCATCACCTGGACCAAAGTGTTAATGTTTAGATTTTACATGCATCATGTGAATACTACCACTACATGCATAATATAAGTGAGAGAATATTTAAAGTTGTATCAATAATCAATTACGATCATGCTTCAATTGCTATTGACATAATAAATATATACACACGTACAAAAGTATATATTTAATTTTAAAAAAGAATCACTTATCTCCTTCGGTGAATAGGTGATTTTAAATCGACAATAAAACAAGTGTCTTGTTTCCCACAGACGGCGCCAATGTTAACGCCTAATTTTGTACGCCTGACGAAATCACCCAAAAGGACAGGCCAAAATCGCGCCAATGGTTGATGGAGTAATTGTTGTGAAATCAAACTCACGAAATACACTCACATAAACATAAATAAAGAAATATAAAGTATGAACAAAAGAATTTACGTGAAAACCCAATTGGGGAAAAACCACGGAGAGAGAGAGTAATCAACTATAATAATATTGGGAGTACAAGTTGTGTATTTGTGTTGTATCTCTTGTGCCCCTCCTCCTTCAATCCCTTGCTTATTGCTGTATTTATAGATATGAGTAAGAGTCCTTTTCAGAATCACCTTATAACTGCAATTAATAGCTAATAGATTCCTTCCCAAATTAAACCTCCTTATCCCACCAAATAAGGAAATACAATCTTACTTTAATAAGGACTCTCTCACTACCCAAATAATCACACTCCAACAATTGGAATATATCATAGGAGGCAAGATGTCAATGATTTTTCAAAGCTTTGTGTGATTTGTTGTGACGCCCCCAAAATTGGTATACATCACCTATTCTGAGTCACCAAATACATGGTACAAAATTCAAATATAACTTAATTATACAACAGTCGTGAAAAATACGACTAAACATATGCTGTGATTTTTAATACAAATATTGTCATCTAGACAATATACAAACTCAATGGGGTCCTCATTATATTTATTATCACACTATTTATTTCATAGAATAGTGAGGACTACTAATGCTATTATCTGGACCATCACTCTGTTCCCCGACTAGTCCCTACTACGTTCTCATTTCCTGAAGAGAACAATGAAAGCAAAAGGGTGGGCTCAACTAGCCCAGTAAGAAATATTATGACTAAGATAATGCAAAATAAATTATCATTAGCCTTCAACAGTGTTAAACTGATATAATATAACAAACATCAAGTTTAACTGCAGTGGAACAAATAATCCAATAGAAGAGTCAAGTAGAGAATAAAATCTACTATCTTCTGTAATTTAAAAGGTTTTTCATGGCTTTTATCGCTGAGACTCAGCTTAATAAATAATCCACATCATCCCTGCACTGCGGCCAAGGATATTCATTAGTATCACAACCACAAATTATCCATGCACCACAGCCAAGGATATTCGTGTATTCATCAATGGTCATGATCATGCCAACAATTGTCCATCAATGCACTACGGGTCAATGAGAACTTTTTTCCACATCATTTGTAACATTACGGTGATGATTACACCGAATAATCCCTGGTCATAATCATACCAAGTCCATCTATACACTACGAATACGCTGTATGACTTTCAACATAATATAAACATGAGGATGATGACAATGATATAAGAATTCAATAAAACAAATTCAAGAATTAATTTATGCAGGAACTAATAATGTCCAAATTGTCAACATGATACTTCTTTGTAGAGTAACACTCAAGAATGCTCAAAGAATATTTCCATGAAAAGATCTTTGGATGAAAGCGCAAATATCAAGGATATTCCACTAATTTCATGGAGTATAGAAGTTAAAACTTTAACCAACCGAAAAGAATGGAATAACAAAAGAAATCAAAGAGTACGTGCGATAGATCGCATGACGGGTTATTCCAATGAATAATAAATAATAGAACCAGTCATGCGTAACGCACCGATGCGATATTCCAACGAATAATAAATAATGGAAGCAGTCATGATAAACGCATCTCTGAGGATATTCCAATAGAATAATAAATAATGGAACCGGTCATGCGAACGCATCGGCATGTGATATTCCAATGTAATAATAAATAATGGAATAATGTAAGAATTTCACCAAGTATAGGGTATCACGCGATATCAAAGTTATTCCAACAGTAATAATAATGAATGGAATAACAAAAGTATTTCACCAATAAGAAAGAAGGAATACCCTAACGAGTACAACAAATAATATCCCTTACCGTAAAAGAAGAGTATATTTTGGTAGTAGAGGCAGGATATACTCAAAGAAAACTTGCACTACGCTTCAAAGCTTTCTTAAACTCTAAAGAAATACGCTCAAGATTATAGAAGAAGAACTCTCTCTATAGTTTCGCTCTCTAGAGTTTCAGCGAACTCGTAAGAAATAATGAAGGAATGAGTTTCTATTTATTGAAGAATGGACTGCATAGTAACTAATTCATGAATGGTCCAGCTTGATTTACTTTAAACGGACGGTCCAGATTGGTTTACAATAAAATATAATATATTCTATTTATAATCTAATAAAACGAATAACTTTATAAAAGTATTCTGCTTTTATATAAAAAGATTTTACTATACAAACACTACGCAGTACTTATACAAACATTATGCATAATAAAATATAATATATTCTAATTATTGTCTAATAAAATAGATAACTTTATAAAAGTATTCTGTTTTATATAAAAAGATTGTACTATTAGTCTAATAAAACGAATAACTTTATAAAAGTATTTTTTTTATATAAAAAGCTTTTTGTTTTATTACATTAATAATACTAATAAAACAAAACTCATCATCATTATTATAATTCACAATATTAATTGACTGTGTCGTTCCTGTGAAAGAGGGGCTTTCAATAAGGATTTCTCCCCCATTGGTAGCCATGATTAGGTGACCAAACCTCTCCTCGATGAACTTCTGTACATTGTTAATATTGTAAATAATAATATTAATAACTTTGTCATCTCAATTATTGATTATAAAATATTGACAATAATTTAATCAAATAACGTGAGATACTATGCAAGAATTATCGTAATAATAATTGAACAAAATCGAGTAACTTCTCACGTAAGCAACAATAATCAATATTGTGTGCTCTTCGTGCAACTACGCCAGACATCGTACTTTTAACACCGAGTGTTTCAACAGCTTAACGGTAAAACTTCCGTCGTTATTTTCATAAAAAGTATTTTGTCATTTTCTCAATCCGGACAATAATTCCGTTGTGGGTCCACCAATGATTGTGCCTTGCCAGCATGCGAATATTCCCTCGTTAAAACAAATATTCCCAGACCAATTGAATATTATATAACAACTTGCGTACTTTGTAAAATTTATAAATATTACCCACAATTATAACATTATATCAAATTCATTCCATAATATTCAAAAATGATATTTATAGAAAATTCATCTTTATTCATAAAAGTTGGGGTCTTACAACCTCCCCTTCTTATGAAATTTCGCCCTCGAAATTAGGGTATGTACCTGGTATGTTCAAGAGGTAAGGATACCTTGATTTCATTTCAGATTCTAACTCCCAAGTCATTTCCTCAACATCGTAGTTTCTCCACAAAACTTTAACTTGATGTATAACCTTGGAGCGTAGAATATGTGACGCCCCCAAAATAGGTATACAACACCCATTCTGAGTCGTCAAAATACATGGTACAGAAACAACTACAACTTTATTAATACAACATAAAAACTGTGAGTTTAAATACAAATATTGTCATCTAGACAATATCCACACTCAAATAAGTCCTCATTACAATTATTGATACATTATTTTACAAAAATAGTGAGGACTACTAAAATAACTTCTAGAACCATCATTCCATACCCCGACTAGTACTTGCTACATTCTCGCCTCCTGAGAAAAATAGTGGAACAAAAAGAAAAAGGGTGAGCTCAACTAGCCCAGTAAAGAATATTATGACCAAGATAATATAGAACAAATTATCGTTAGTCTTCAACAGGGAAAAATCTAATAGAATACAATAGACAACAAGTTTTAAATCAATATTCGCAGCGGAAATAATAATTTATAGAAGAGTTACGTAGAGAATAAAATCTACTATTATCTATGAATTTAAAAGTCCATCATCAATATTTTATCCCTATAACATCAATCAATATACATCATAAATCAAATCTTCATCTTTGCACTACAGGCCAAAGATATTCACCAGTTGGTCATGTTCATCTAAATACCTGTTCATCTTTGCACTACGGGCCAAAGATATTCATCATAAATCATTCATCTTTGCACTACAGGCCAAAGATATTCAGTAATATAATCATTTAGGACTGAGGATGATGAAAAATATTTTAAAGGAAACGAATCCAAAGGAAACAAAATAACAAATATTAAGGATTCAGATTTTCGGTTTATCCATGTCCAAAAATACCTCATAAATAATCATAGTGGAGTAAAATTCAAGAATGATCAAAACAAGGATACAATCAAAGCTAGTATCCATAATAGATATTTTGGACAAAAAACGAAAATTTAATTTTTCTGTGAATAGTGTTGTATTCGTGAATAATGTCAGATACGTGAATAAAGTCGATATCGTGAATAGTAACCCCGACACAAAAAGTTCCAAATTTGATAAAAAGTTCAAACCAATATTTTGCATTTGATGATATTGAAGAAAATAATATCATTTAAGAAGAAAATAACATCCTTACCTCGAAAAGACAAGATTTTGACTAGAATACTTTGGATATAGAATTGAAGGAACTTGCACCAGATAAAGAACACTCAAAGTCTTAAAATACTCACAAGAATACGCTCGATAATATAGAGAGAGAAGATTTCAGTTTCTGGTATGATTTTCAATTCTAACCTAAGCACCCTATTTATAGGAAAATGCTTAGAACACCAAAGCAAAAAATTTAATAAAATATTAATATATTTATAAAATTTTCTTTACGCCCACTTTCCTAGATTTGAATTCAGCAACTACATCACATACAAGACCCACAATTAATGACAAAAACGTTTTTCATAATAAAAATAATTAAAACTTCCAAAAATCAATTATTTCGGAACTTCAATAATTCATAATAAATAACCCTTTTGTCAGAAAAATTCAAACCTTATGTCTTTTCCATAGGAAATTCCATTATCTACAACTTTGCAGAAGAAAGTTTTTCCAAATTCTAAACAGAAATTGACCGAAATTCATAAACGGACGATTTTGCAGGCTATAATCAAATTCCAGTCAAGAAATGGGCCCACAGACATGTTTAACATGTTTTAAACAACTTTTGCAACAAAAATACTCTTCCTCCTCATATACTCATATATCCCACATTCATTAAAAAAATATCATCATTATATTATAATAATATAATAAAATATTATTTTATCAGAAAAGATAAAATATCGATTTTCAACAATTGTCACTTTAAAAAATTTTCTCCATCTATATCCACATAAAATGAATATTTTCCTCATCATATAAATCAATAATTAATTATTCACAAATAATATTATCGAATCACAATACTGACAACCAGGCAGTTCCCAAGAAAGAGGGGACTTTCCAATAAGGATTTCTCCTTACTTGCAGCGTAATTAGGTGACCAAACCTCTCCTTGATGTAAACTTTCTAGACATTGCTAATAATGTTATCTAATAATATTATTCGATAATATGAATTATTGTCTGATAATAGAAAATACTATGTAGTGACAATTATTGAAACAACAAGTAATATAAAAATATCAACGCAAAGAATTATCGAATCAATAAAATATAATATTGAATAAAGAATTATTGTAACAATTATTGAGTAGTGCCTTCTTACGTAAAAAATCAATAATTGGTGCAATACTGCAACTATCAAACAACAACGCATATTACTTGTGTTTTAACCACCGTGTATTCCAACAAGATAATTACTTGAATAACTACGCCAAGCTATTTATAAACAACTTATACTTGTCGCTTTCTTCATCCAATCGCTTTTACATTATGGGGCCCACATAAAGGTCATACTATCGCATTTAATATTCCCACAACAAAGTAGAATATTCCACGACCAAACGAATATTCTCCGATAAAAATGAATATTTTATAACCACTTGCTTATTTAAAATATTTATGATTTTACCCATAACTAACCACATTAATCAAATCAACCTTTACTATTTCAAAATAATGAATAGAGGAAATTTAATTTTATTTATAATAAGTTGGGGTCTTACAACCTCCCCTCCTTATGAAATTTCGTCCTCGAAATTAACGTATGTACCTGGTGTTTCGAAAAGATGAGGATACCTCGCTTTCATTTCCGTTTCCAACTCCCAGGTCATTTCTTCAATAGCATGGTTCCTCCACAAAACTTTGACTTGTGGTATGACTTTTGTGCGTAGGACATGCTTCTTCCTATCCAAAATCTTGATAGGTACCTGTTCATACGTTAAGTCTTCGGCTATCTCGTCTGGTTCTAACTCAATAACGTGGTTCGGGTCTTTCACATATTTACGAAGCACGGATACGTGAAAAACATTATGAACACGAGACATACTTGGAGGTAACGCGAGTCTATAGGCCACATTTCCTACTCGGTCAAGAATCTCAAATGGACCAATAAATCGTGGATTGAGCTTTCCTCTCTTCCCAAATCTTGTAACTCCCTTCCATGGAGTAACACACAACAATACATGATCCCCAAAACTTAATTCCACGTCCTTTCGATGAAGATCCGTATAACTCTTTTGTCGATCCTGTGCTGTTTGTATACGTTGTCGAATCATTTGGATCTTTTCTGTAGTCATACGTACCAACTCGGGTCCCAACAATGTTGCTTCACCCACCTCATTCCAACATATTGGAGAGCGACACTTTCGTCCATACAATGCTTCGAATGGAGCCACACCCTATACTTGCTTCGATAATCGTTGTTGTAAGAGAATTCCACCAATGGTAAATACTTATCCCAATTGCCTTTGAAGTCTAGGACACAGAGTCTTAATAGATCTTCAAGAGTTTGAATAGTCCTCTCTAATTGTCCGTCCGTTTGAGGATGGTATGCTAAACTGAATCGTAAATCTGTGCCCATAGCTTTTTGCAAGCTAACCCAAAATCTTGAAGTGAATCTTGTGTCACGATCTGAAACTATGGATATTGGCATGCCATGCAACCTCACAATCTCATTTACGTATATACTAGAAAGACGCTCAAGGAATAAGTCTCCGTGATTCCAAGAAATAAATACGCGACTTGGTTAATATATCAACAATAACCCAAATAAAGATTTATGCCTTGAGAAACCGTGGGAATACCCGAATGAAATCCATGGTAATGTGTTCCCACTTCCATTTCGAATCTCAAGTGGTTGCAATGGACCCTTTGGCACTTGATGCTCCGCCTTTACACGTTGACAAGTTAAACACCTTGAGATAAACTTTGCAATCTCTCTCTTCATATTTTTCCACCAAAATGTATGTCGAAGATCACGATACATTTTGGTACTTCCAGGATGGATTAAAAATGGTGTATTGTGTACCTCCATCATGATCTTGTATTTCAAATCAGACTCGTTAGGAATACAAAGTCTGGAGTGGACTCGAAGTATTCCTTCTTCATCGATTCTTGCTTCTGAAATAACACCTTCTTGCACTTTCTTCTTCATACGCATCAGCTCCGGGTCTGTGGCTTGAGCAACTTTAACTTTATCGATTAAAGTTGGTTCTATATGTATACTTGACATCATTGCATGGGTCCCCAGAGTCTTGAATTTTATCTTCATCTTTTGTAAATCACACAAAATAGGTCTTTGTGTTAACAACATCGCACTTGTTCCCGCGTATGATCTTCTACTCAACGCGTCAGCTACCACGTTCACTTTTCCAGGATGGTATTGAATGGTATGGTCGTAATCATTCAACAGCTCAAGCCAACGTCGTTGCTGCATGTTGAGTTCTTTTTGAGTGAAGAAATATTTGAGGCTTTTATTGTAAGACCCCGAATTTTATGAAATAAAAGTATTCAATTTTTCTTATAATTATTATTCAGTAAATGGTTAAATTGATAAAAGTTTAAAGTTAAGGGTTATAAAATACTCATTGTTGTCGGGGAATATTCGTTTGGTCGTGGAATATTTTTCCTGTCAAGGAATATTCATACGACGGCACAGCCTTTTGTGGGCACCATAACGAAAAGCGATTGGATGAAGAAAACGACAAGTATAAGTTGTTTACAAATAACGGCGTAGTTGTTACCGTTAATACTATTGAAATACCCGGTGGTTAAAACATAGTAATACGCGCGTTATCGCATAAAGAAGAAGACACATTGCACCAATTATTGATTCTTACGTAAGAAGGCACTTACTCAATAATTATTACGATAATTATTGCTCAAAGATTTTATCGATTCAATAATTGTTTGCGTTGATATTTTATATTACCGTTGTTTCAATAATTGTCACTACACGTGATTTTCATTATCGAAGTAATAATTCATATTATCCTCGAATAATATTAATAGAAAACATTATTGGCAATGTCTAGAAAGTTCGCTTGGTGAGAGGTTTGGCCACCTAATTGCAAGCTGCTAAGAAGGAGAGATCCTTATTGAAAGCCCTCTTTCCTGTGAACTACCGGTCACCAAGATCAGATTTTGTAATATTATTTGTGAATAATTAATTATTGATTTATATGATGAGAAAAATATTGATTTTATGTGGATATAGATGGAGAAAATTTATAAAGTGACAATTGTTGAAAATTGATATTTTATCTTTTCTGATAAAATAATATTTTATTATATTATTATAATATAATAATGATGAAATTTTTACAATGAATGTGTTATATATGAGTATATGAGGAGGAAGAGTATTTTTGTTGCATTAAATGATTAACACATGTTTTGTGTGTCAGTGGACCCCATTTCTTGACTGAAATTTGATTATAGCCTGTAAAATCGTCCGTATGTGGATTTCGGTCAAATTTTGTTTGGAATTTGGAAAAACTTTCTTCTGAAAAGTTGTAGAGAATTGAATTTCCTATACAAATTCGCGAGATTCGAATTTTCTGATAAAAGGGCTATTTATTATGATTTATTGAAGTTCCAAAGTTCAGAAATAATTGATTTTTGAAAGTTTTAAATATTTTAATTTACAAAAACGTTTTTTTTGTGATGTAGGCTACTTGAGTGGCTGATCTTTGACTAAAATATTGGGCGTAGAAAATTTATATATATATTATTATTATATTAAATTTTCTGCTTTGGTGTTCTAAGCATTTTTCTATAAATAGGTGCGCTTAGGTTAGAATTGAAAATCACACCAGAAACTGAAGTTTTCTTTCTATTTCTCTCTCTATATTATCGAGTGTATTTTTGTGAGTATTTTGATATCTTGAGTGTTACTATACGGTGCAAGTTCGTTTCAAATATTATTCCATCAAGTCTTCGCTCTTTGAGGTAAGGGATAGTAAGGGAGATTATTTTTTTCATAAATGATATTATTTCTTCAATATCATTACGCCGAAATATTGGTTTGAACTTTTTATCAAATTTGGAACTTTTTCATGTCGGGGTTACTATTCATGAGTTACTATTCATAATTTACTATTCACGAGTTACTATTCACGACGGGTTACTATTCATGAGTTACTATTCACAAGTTACTATTCACGGGTACTATTCACTACAAAATTGGTTTCTTTTTCTAACCAAATTATAGTTGATTTATGAATATTATTCTTTAGATTAAAACTATGTATTGATTATATTGATTTTATTATCATATATAACATTTTTATAACCCTGATGTTAAAATTCTCTTTCACTGGAGTGTAAAGATGGGTAGATTATTGGTATGATCATGACTAGGGTTCTCTTTGCCGATGAGTGAAAAGTTGAATTGTGGACCTGGTATGATCATGACCATTGAATTTATAATTGAATATCTTTAGCTTAAGTGCAAAGGTGAATTGATCAACATGGTTATAATTATTGTTTATATAAATTCTGAAATGATTATATATTTCTTTGAGATATGAATATCTTTGGCAAAGTTGACTTATTGATGAATATCTTTGGCCCGTAGTGCAAAGATGAATGATTTCTGATGAATATCTTTGGCATGTAGTGCAAAGATGGTCTGTTGATGAATATCTTTGGCCCGTAGTGTAAAGATGAATTTATTAGTATGATTATGAACATGAATTGTGATTTGGTATAACCATGATCTTTGATGTTTCAGGTGACAAAAATTATCTTTGTCCTGGATGAGAAAAGGAATTTAGAACAACAATTACGATTATGAGTTATACATGTGATTGTGGACAGGAATTATTGATTGATGTTACAGGGCTAAAACATTGTTGGTGGACTTTTAACATGGAGAAGATAATAGACTTTATAGTCTATTTGACTCTTCTAATGGATTGCTCGTTCCGCTGCAACTATGGTTGAAAAGTTTTATCATCTACCATATGTTCTAAATCTCTGATTTATTACTGATGAAGACTATTGATAATTTATTTATCTTTAGTCATAATATTATTTACTGAGCTAGTTGTGCTCATCCTTTTGCTTCATAATTCCTTTCAGGTAATACGAGTGTAGTTTTTGTCGAAAAGGGAAGTAACAGGAATAGAACGGTGGTCATCATTTAGTAGTTATATTTGTTGAATCAAATAGGGGGAAGCGAACCCAACGTTGGAAGGGTGTTTTGCCACTATCATACAAAGATGTCTAATGACATACAACCTCGTATCATCATAAGACAGGGATGTGCTCATCCACTTTGCTTTGTATATATACTGAGCACTACCTATATAATCTTGGAGTTTGGTTGAAGTATAATTCTCAATTAGAGACGGTGGAGATAATGATATACCAAGAGAAGACTTACCATTGGGAAGAATATGATAGTAATCTTCTCGTTTTTCTTTGGGGTCTATTGGGTCAACCAAGGATAATTTTGTGGGCATATGATATCTATAATAACCTTGACACATGGCCTCCCATGTACGAAGGTTTCCTTGAGCACTTCCCAAAGATTTTAATTTCTAAAACAATTTTTGACTATACCTTTATGTAAGATGTCATGGTGACGTCTACCCAAGTTGGTGTCAAGAGTCACAATTGATATATATATTTGTATCAAAACTCACAACATACATGAGTTGTTGTATTTTGCACGACAAATTGTTGTAATAAAGTTGTAGTTATTTTCTGTACCATGTATTTGGCGACTCAGAATGGGTTGGATGGAATGGACCTATTTTGGGGTTGTCACATTTATGGTCTGAATATATCTCCACTTTCTCCCCATATAGATAGTGCCTCCAGGATCTTTAAATAAAAAAATGATCACGCCAACTCTAGATCATGAGTAGGATAATTCCTCTCATATTCTTTAAGTTGTCATGAGGCATATGCTATGACTTTCCCACGTTGCATAAGAACACATCCTAACCCTTTGCCTGAAACATCACTGTAGATAACAAATCTATCTCGAACCAGATGGTATTGTCGTAAGGTCTTAAAATGAGTCTCCTCTTGAGCTCTTGGAAACTCTTCTCGCGATTCCTCGCTTCTATCTGAATTTTGTATCTTTCCGAGTCACCGAGTTAATCGGAGTAGCAATTGAGAAAATCCTTCCACAAATCTCCGATAATAACCAAAGAAAGCCCAAAAGCTACGTGCTTTTGGTCCACCGACTTGGTTGCTCTAACTTTGTATTGCTTCAATCTTGCGTCAATGATACTCCATATTTTGACACTTACGTGCCCAGGAATGCTACTTCCTCAAGACGAACTCGCATTTCTTCAACAGGCATATAACTTGTTTTCACGAAGCCTTTGGAGTACCGACTTCATATGGTGCTCATGATCTTCACGACTTTTGGAATATATGAGGATGTCATCAATAAAGACAACAACGAACTGATCCAAATATTCCTTGAATACTCGATTCATCATATCCATGAAAGCCGCAGGAGCATTAGTCAATCCAAAAGACATGACTAAGAATTCATAATGCCCGTCATCGAAGTACGAAGGCGCCTTTGAATATCCTCGGTTTAATCTTGGTGATGATATCCGAACGAAGATCAATTTTTGAAAAGAATTGTGCTCCTTACAGAATCTGGTCAAATAGGTCATCAATGCGAGGTAGTGGATACATATTCTTGATGGTGACATGGTTTAATTCTCGATAGTCAATACAAAGTCGTATACTCCGGTCTTTTTTCTTTACAAATAAAACAGGAGCACCCCAAGGAGATGTACTAGGACGAATGAAACCGATGTCCAACAACTCCTGTAGTTGGACCTTTAACTCCTAAAGTTCAATATGAGCCATTCGTTATGGGGTTTTAGAAATGGGCTTTGTACCAGGTTCAAGATCAATAAAGAATTTAACTTCATGTTTTGGGGGTAGACCGGGAAGTTCTTTAGGAAATACGTCAGGAAAGTCAATAACAACAGGAATATTATTCAAATCTGATGTGTCTTTATTCAAATCCATAACATGGGCTAAGAAAGCTTGACATCCGTTTTTTAATAAACGAATAGCTTTATGACTTGATATAACAATGATTGATTTTAACGGCTTAGTTGCTTGAATTACGCCTGACAGTTGGTTAGAATATAAAAACTAACAACCTTTTAAAATAATCAATTTTGGCATGATGAGTAGTTAACCAATCAATCCCAAAATCACGTCAAATGCAAGTATCTTTAAAGAGATAAGGTCAACATGTAAGGTGATGGTGCCAACTTGGATCAAACAAGATTTATAAACAGTAGATGTGATGAAAGTTTCTAATAACGGAGTCTCCACAGATAAATCAAAGTCTAATTTCTCCGGAGTTAAGTTTAAACGCGTTGAGCACAAGCGGGAGAAATAAATGAATGGGTAGTAACCGTGATTCTAGTAAGGTATAAACTTCGCATGAATTTATGATTAGTTTACCCGTGATCACCTCGTTTGGGTTCCTTGTATTTTGACTAGTCACGACAAACGCTCTTCCAGGAACCATTGACTTTGACTTTTCTGGGACAGCCTTTTGAGTCACCATCCCATCACTGACTTGGTTTCACTCACCGCATATCTCGAAATGATATGTCCTTCCTTTCCATAATTATAACATACCTTAAACTATTGTGGGCGGTTTGGGGTGATATGTCCTTTCTTTTACGCACTTATAAATATAATGGGTGGTCGTTCTCCTCCTTGGAACCAGCTTTGGTCTTTGACGTCTTCGTATTGTCATTGTTGAATCTCCTCTTTTTAAAATCTCCTCCCGACTCGCTTCTTCTATTTTTATGGCCACGATTACCACCAGAGTGGTTGCCGCTCTTGTCCGTATTTTTCTTTCTCCGTTGGTTATCGTTGTTCTGATGACTGCTGTCACTGGTATGATCCTGGTTGTGGTCCCTCGGTTGACCGTACTCGTTATCTCGCTCTAATAATTGAGCCTTATTGACAACATCCGAATAGAGAAAATTTATGAGAAATGAGATATTGACGTATGCCGGGTTTCAAACCTTTTAGAAACATCCGCGTCATACGTTCCTCATTTTCCACCAAATGAGGTGCAAATCTGGATAACTCTGTGAACTTTGCCTCGTACTAGGACACCGTCATGTTGTTTTGTTCCAATCTAATAAACTCTACCTCCTTCATATGACGAATACTTTCAGGAAAGTACTTGTCATTGAACAGTTTCTAAAACATTTCCCAAGACATGCTAAGTGCAGCTGGATCGGTACGCTTCACAGATTCCCACCAGTAATCTGCCTCATTACGGAACATAAAGGTGGTAAATGGAACTTTCTGTTCCTCCGTGCATCCCAAGACATCGAATATCTTGGTAATTTGTTTGACCCACGTCTCCGCCTTAATCGGATCCGGCTTTCCCAGCAGTGCAGTGGTCCCAACTCCTTGAATCGCTTGGCTATGACAAACCGTGAATTGCTATCATTTCCTCCCGTATTTTGAACACAAGTCTCCTCAAATGCGATTTTGCATGAACCGCAAAAAGCTTCTAAACATCCCATCATTCATCATATGCTCGATGGTGTTGTTCACGGAGGAACATTGCCACCATTGCACGTTCTCCTCGTTCCTCGTCGTTAGACAGGCTGGCGTCTCCACTATCCTCATTTACTCCATCATTAACATTCTCGGTTGCCATTCTTAAATCATCGCCATAAAACAAGGGTTAATTAAACAAATTAACAAATCACATAATACCCCTATATTATGACCAGACCAACAAATAAGCTTAGATAGGACACATCTTTGGCGAAGGATTTACTCGCCTCTCCCTCTAGCTCTATTCCCCGATCTCCGCCAGAGATCATATCCTAAGCTCGATACCAACCGTGGCGCCCCAAAATAGGAATACAACACCCATTCTCGAAATCATCAAAATACATGGTATGTAAAACAACTACAACTTTATTTATACAACATAAAAAAGCGTGAGTTTAAATACAAATATTGTCATCTAGACAATATTTCACACTCAAATAAGTCCTCATTACAATTATTGATACATTATTTTACAAAATGGTGAGGACTACTAAAATAACTTCTAGAACCATCATTCCATACCCCGACTAGTACTCGCTACATTCTCGCCTCCTGAGAAGAAAAATGGAACAAAAAGGAAAAGGGTGAGCTCAAGTAGCCCAGTAAAGAATATTATGACCAAGATAATATAGAACAAATTATCGTTAGTCTTCAACAGAGAAAAATCTAATAGAATACAATAGACAACAAGTTTTAAATCAATATTCGCAACGGAAACAATAATTCATAGAAGAGCTACGTAGAGAATGAAATCTACTACTATCTATGAATTTAAAAGTCCATCATCAATATTTTATCCCTGTAACATCAATCAATATACATCATAAATCAAATCTTTATCTTTGCACTACAGGCCAAAGATATTCACCAGTTGGTCATGTTCATCTAAATACATGTTCATCTTTGCACTACGGGCCAAAGATATTCATCAGAAATCATTCATCTTTGCACTACAGGTCAAAGATATTCAGTAATATCATCATTTAGGACTGAGGATGATGAAAAATATTTTAAAGGAAATGAATCCAGTGAAACAAAATAACAAATATTAAGGATTCGTATTTCGATTTATCCATGTCCAAAAATACCTCATAAATAATCATAGTGGAGTAAAATTCAAGAATGATCAAAACATGGATACAATCAAAGCTAGTATCCATAATAGATATTTTGGACAAAAATGAAAATTTAATTTTTACGTGAATAAGATCAGTATTCGTGAATAAAGTAAATTATACGTGAATAGTGCCGTATACGTTGTGAGACCCCGAATTTTATTAAATAAAAGTATTCAATTTTTCTACTTTGGTAAATAGTTAAATTGATAAAAGTTTAAAGTTAAGGATGATATTTGAAAAAAAATTTAAGTAGACAAGTTATCATAAAATACCCGGTTACTATTCACTCTAGTATTGTTCACTCGAGTATTTGGCGCACTTTTTATGTCGGAGTACTATTCACGAGTTACTATTTACGAGTTACTATTCACCTAAATTACTATTCACCCGAATATTATTCACTCGGGTATTTGGGGTATTTTTCGTGTCAGAGTACTATTCATAAATTACTATTCATGGGTTACTATTCACCCGATTACTATTCACTCTAGTATTGTTCACTCGGGTATTTGAGACACTTTTTGTGTCGGGGTACTATTCACCAGAAAAATATATTTCTTTTCGGTCTAAATCATTTTTGGGTACAATATTATTCCATGAAGAGATGTGCTAATTTTTCAGACCGTTGGTTGAAATTATAATAGTAAATCAATATGGATCGTTGGTTTAATGTTTTAATAGTAAAATCTTTTTATATAAAACAGAATACTTTTATAAAGTTATTCTATAAATAGAGTATATTATATTTTATTATGCATAGTGTTTGCATAGTGCGTGCATAGTGTTTGCATAGTTAAATCTTTTTATATAAAACAGAATAATTTTATAAAGATATTCTATAAATAGAATATATTATATTTTATTATGCATAGTGTTACATAGTACCTGCATAGTATTTTGCATAGTAAAATCTTTTTATATAAAATGTAATACTTTTATAAAGTTATTCGTTTTATTAGATTATAAATAGAATATATTATATTTTATTTAAAAGATTTTCTTTAAATCTGGACCGTCCGATTAAAGTAAATCAATGCGACCGTTCATGAATTAGTTACTATATGTAGGTCCATTCTTCTATAAATAGAAGCTCATTCATTCATTATTTCTTACTAATTCACTGAAACTCTAGAGAGAGAAACTATAGAGAGAACTCTTCTTCTATAATCTTGAGCGTATTTCTTTAGAGTTTAAGAAAGTTTTGAGCGTAGTACAAGTTTTCTCCGAGTATATCATCGCTCTACCAGTCGGAATACTCTTCTTTCAAAGGTAGAGGATATTATTTGTTGTACTCGTAGGGGATATTATTTGTTGTACTAGTAAGGGATAATATTTGTTGTACCTGTAAGGGGTATTATTCTTTTGTATTCATGAAGAGGACTTCTGTTATTCCATTCTTTATTATTATGTTGAATAACTGCCATGCTGAAGCACCGCATACATGGTGAAATTCTTCTATTATTCCATTCTTTATTATTATGTTGGAATAACCTGTTTATGCAAAGTACCGCATACATGGTGAAATTCTTCTATTATTCCATTCTTTATTATTATGTTGAATAACTTTTTTTTGCTCTGTAATCGCATACATGGTGAAATTCTTCTATTATTCCGTTCTTTATTATTCTCATTTAATATCCTCGCTTGGTGTGAATTTCGTTTGACTTCGGTTCCATTATTTATTATTCCGTTTCTTTATTATTCGCCGGAATATCCCGTCGTAAGGCTTTCGTTGGACTGGTTCCAATATTTATTATTCAGTCGGAATATCCTGTGCATGGTATTTTACGCTTCTGGACTGGTTCCATTATTTATTATTCATTTGGGAATAACTTTTATGCATGCGATCTATCGCACGCATGGTGAATCCTTCTGTTATTCCATTCTTTATTATTCTGTTGGAATAACCTCACTATGTTGATTACCACATGCATGGTGAATGATCCTTTGTATTCATTCCTTATTAAATTGTGGAAATGATCTGTATACGTAGATTACCGCATGGCGGGTGAAAATCCATTTGCAGTTTCATATATAATATTATACTCAGTTGGTTAAAGTTTTAGTTTCTATACTCCATGAAATTAGTGGAATATCCTTGATATTTGCGCTTCATCCAGTATCTTTTCATGGAAATATTCTTTTGAGCATTCTTGAATTTTACTCTACAAAGAAGTATCATGTTGACAATTTGGGCGTTATTGGTTCTGGATAAATTAATTCTTGAACTTGTTTTATTGAATTCTTATATCATTGTCATCATCCTCATGTTTATATTATGTTGAAAGTCATCTACGTGGCTTTCAGTAGTGCATAGATGGACTTGGTATGATTATGATCGAGGATTATTCAATATAATCATGGCCGTAATGTTATAAATGATGTGGAAAAAGTCCTCATTGGCCCGTAGTGCATTGATGGACAGTTTTTGGTATGATTATGGCTATGGATTCTCTTCGGCCAAGGGTGCAAAGAGGAATTGTTTTATGGCATGATCAGGACCGTTGATGAAAACACGATTATCTTTGGCCCGTAGTGCATGGATAATTCGTGGTCGTGATACTAAAGAATATCATTGGTCGTAGTGCAAGGGTGATTCAATGATGTGGATTATTTATTAAGCTGACTCCCAGCGATAAAAGTGATGAAAAACCTTTTAAATCATAGAAGATAGTAGATTTTATTCTCTACTTGACTCTTCTAATGGATTGTTTGTTCATTGCAGCTTAAACTTGATGTTTGTTATATTGTATCGGTTTAACATCTTGTTTAAGGCTAATGATAATTTATTCGCATTATCTTAGTCATAATATTTCTTCTTGGGCTAGTTGAGCTCACCCTTTCTTTCATTGTTCTCTTGAGAAATAAGAATGTAGTTGGGACTAGTCGGGAACAGTGAGTGATGTCCTAGATGGTGCATTAGTAGTCCTCACTATTCGCGTGAAATAGTGTAATAATAAATGCAATGAGGGCGCCATTGGGTGTGGATATTGTCTAAAAGGCAATATTGTTGTATAAACTCCCAAATTATGTTTTGTCGTATTATACATGACAATTGTATTATTAAGTTTTATTTGTATTTATGTACCATGTATCTGGCGACTCAAGATGGGTGATGTATACCTAATTTTGGGGGCGTCACAGTTGGTATCAAAGCTTAGGGATATGATCCCTGGCTGAGATATGAGACAAGAACTAGGAGGGGAGAGACGGGGAATTCCTTCGCTAGTATGACCTACCTAAGTTTATTTGTTATTTAATTGTTCGGTCAGAATATAGGGGTATTATATGGTATGTCAATTAACCCTTATTTTGAAACTATATTCTATAATGATATTTGAAATACAGGAGATGAGAAATGGAAAATCATGCTAAAGAGGAAATTACCGGGAAGGTACAGTCCGAAAAGAAAGCAAGGTATTCTCATCTCTTCGAATATCAGGTACGTACGTAAATTTCGAGGGCGAAATTTCATAAGGAGGTGAGATTGTGAGACCCCGAATTTTATTAAATAAAAGTATTCAATTTTTCTATTTTGGTAAATAGTTAAATTGATAAAAGTTTAAAGTTAAGGGTGATATGTGGAATTTTTTTAAGTAGACAAGTTGTCATAAAATACCCGGTTACTATTCACTCTAGTATTGTTCACTCGAGTATTTGGGGCACTTTTTGTGTCAGAGTACTATTCACGAGTTACTATTTACGAGTTACTATTCACCTAAATTACTATTCACCCGAATATTATTCACTCGGGTATTTGGGATATTTTTCGTGTCAGAGTACTATTCATGAATTACTATTTACGGGTTACTATTCACCCGATTACTATTCACTCTAGTATTGTTCACTCAGGTATTTGAGACACTTTTTGTGTCGGGGTACTACTCACCCGAAAAAAATATTTTTTTCGGTCTAAATCATTTTTGGGTACAATATTATTCCATGAAGAGATGAGCTAATTTTTCAGACCGTAGGTTGAAATTATAATAGTAAATCAATATGGATCGTTGGTTTAATGTTTTAATAGTAAAATCTTTTTATATAAAATGTAATACTTTTATAAAGTTATTCTATAAATAGAATATATTATATTTTATTATGCATAGTATTTGCATAGTCTTTGCATAGTATTTGCATAGTTAAATTTTTTATATAAAATAGAATACTTTTATAAAGATATTCTATAAATAGAATATATTATATTTTATTATGCAAAGTGTTGCATAGTACCTGCATAGTAAAATCTTTTTATATAAAACAGAATACTTTTATAAAGTTATTCGTTTTATTAGATTATAAATAGAATATATTATATTTTATTTAAAAGATTTTTCTTTAAATCTGGACCGTCCGATTAAAGTAAATCAATCTGGACCGTTCATGAATTAGTTACTATGCAGTCCATTCTTCTATAAATAAAGCTCATTCATTCATTATTTCTTACTTAATTCAAAGTGAAACTCTGTAGAGAGAAACTATAAAGAGAATTCTTCTTCTATAATCTTGAGCGTATTTCTTTAGAGTTTAAGAAAGTTTTGAGCGTAGTACAAGTTTTCTCCGAGTATATCATCGCTCTACCAGTCGGAATACTCTTCTTTCAAAGGTAGAGGATATTATTTGTTGTACTCGTAGGTGATATTATTTGTTGTATTAGTAAGGGATAATATTTGTTATACCTGTAAGGGGTATTATTCTTTTGTATTCATGAAGAGGACTTCTGTTATTCCATTCTTTATTATTATGTTGGAATAACCTGTCTATGCGAAGTACCGCATACATGGTGAAATTCTTCTATTATTCCATTCTTTATTATTATGTTGGAATAACCTGTTTATGCGAAGTACCTCATACATGGTGAAATTCTTCTATTATTCCGTTCTTTATTATTCTGTCGGAATATCCTGTCGGTGTGATTTCGCTTGACCTGGTTTCATTATTTATTATCCCGTTCTTTATTATTCGGCTTAATATCACATTCATGCGTTACTGCCGGACCGGTTCCAATATTTATTATTCAGCCGGAATATCACATGCATGCATTTTACGTTGGACTGGTTCCATTATTTATTATTCATTGGGAATAACCTGTGCATGCAGATCTATCGCATTTACGCATGGTGAATCCTTCTGTTATTCCATTCTTTATTATTCTGTTGGAATAACCTCACTATGTTGATTACCACATGCATGGTGAATGATCCTTTGTATTCATTCCTTATTAAATTGTGGAAATGATCTCAGATATCGTAGATTACTGCGTGGCGGGTGAAAATCCATTTGCGCTTCATATATAATATTATACTCAGTTGGTTAAAGTTTTAGTTTCTATACTCCATGAAATTAGTGGAATATCCTTGATATTTGCGCTTCATCCAGTATCTTTTCATGGAAATATTCTTTTGAGCATTCTTGAATTTTACTCTACAAAGAAGTATCATGTTGACAATTTGGACGTTATTGGTTCTGGGTAAATTAATTCTTGAACTTGTTTTATTGAATTCTTATATCATTGTCATCATCCTCATGTTTATATTATGTTGAAAGTCATCTGCAGGCCTTGTAGTGCATAGATGGACTTGGTATGATTATGATCGAGGATTATTCAAGATAATCATGACCGTAATGTTATAAATGATGTGGAAAAAGTCCTCATTGGCCGTAGTGCATTGATGGACGCTTTTTGGTATGATTATGGCTATGGATTCTCTTGACCAAGGGTGCAAAGAGGAATTGTTTTATGGCATGATCAGACTCATTGATGAAAACACGATTATCTTTGGCCCGTAGTGCATGGATGGATAATTCGTGGTCGTGATACTAAAGAATATCATTGGCCGTAGTGCAAGGGTGATTCAATGATGTGGATTATTTATTAAGTTGACTCCCAGCGATAAAAGTGATGAAAAACCTTTTAAATCATAGAAGATAGTAGATTTTATTCTCTACTTGACTCTTACAATGGATTGCTTGTTCCGTTGCAGCTTAAACTTGATGTTTGTTATATTGTATCAGTTTAACACTGTTTAAGGCTAATGATAATTTATTCTGCATTATCTTAGTCATAATATTTCTTACTGGGCTAGTTGAGCTCACCCTTTCTTTCATTGTTCTCTTCAGGAAATAAGAATGTAGTTGGGACTAGTCGGGGAACAGAGTGATGGTCCTAGATGGTGCATTAGTAGTCCTCACTATTCTGTGAAATAGTGTAATAATAAATGCAATAAGGGCGCCATTGGGTGTGGATATTGTCTAAAAGGCAATATTGTTGTATAAACTCCCAGCTTATGTTTTGTCGTATTATACATGACAATTGTATTATTAAGTTTTATTTGTATTTATGTACCATGTATCTGGCGACTCAAGATGGGTGATGTATACATAATTTTGGGGGCGTCACAGTTGGTATCAAAGCTTAGGGATATGATCCCTGGCTGAGATATGAGACAAGAACTAGGAGGGGAGAGACGGGGAATTCCTTCGCTAGTATGACCTACCTAAGTTTATTTGTTATTTAATTGTTCGGTCAGAATATAGGGGTATTATATGGTATGTCAATTAACCCTTATTTTGAAACTATATTCTATAATGATATTTGAAATACAGGAGATGAGAAATGGAAAATCATGCTAAAGAGGAAATTACCGGAAGGTGCAATCAGAAAAAAAGCAAGGTATTCTCATCTATTCAATATCAGTATCGTCACGTAAATTTCGAGGCGAAAATTTCATAAGGAGGTGAGATTGTGAGACCCGAATTTTATTAAATAAAAGTATTCAATTTTTCTATTTTGGTAAATAGTTAAATTGATAAAAGTTTAAAGTTAAGGGTGATATGTGGAATTTTTTAAGTAGACAAGTTGTCATAAAAATACCCGTTACTATTCACTCTAGTATTGTTCAAATCAGTATTTGGGGCACTTTTTTGTGTCAGATCTATTCACGAGTTACTATTTACGAGTTACTATTCACCTAAATTACTATTCACCGAATATTATTCACTTTCGGGTATTTGGGGTATTTTTCGTCGTGAGTACTATTCATAAATTACTATTCATGGGTTCTATTCACTTTTATTACTATTCACTCTAGTATTGTTCACTTCGGTATTTGAGACACTTTTTGTGTTTGGGTACTATTCACCGAAAAATATATTTCTTTTTTGGTTAAATCATTTTTGGGTACAATATTATTCCATGAAGAGATGTGCTAATTTTTCGAATAGTTGGTTGAAATTATAATAGTAAATCAATATGGATCGTTGGTTTAATGTTTTAATAGTAAAATCTTTTTATATAAAATGAATACTTTTATAAAGTTATTCTATAAATAGAGTATATTATATTTTATTATGCATAGTGTTTGCATAAATGCGTGCGTAGTGTTTGCATAGTTAAATCTTTTTATATAAAAGCAGAATAATTTTATAAAGATATTCTATAAATAGAATATATTATATTTTATTATGCATAGTGTTACATAGTACCTGCATAGTATTTTGCATAGTAAAATCTTTTTATATAAAACAGAATACTTTTATAAAGTTATTCGTTTTATTAGATTATAAATAGAATATATTATATTTTATTTAAAAGATTTTTCTTTAAATCTGGACCGTCCGATTAAAGTAAATCAATCTGGACCGTTCATGAATTAGTTCTTATCTCTGGTCCATTCTTCTATAAATAGAAGCTCATTCATTCATTATTTCTTACTAATTCACTGAAACTCTAGAGAGAGAAACTATAGAGAGAACTCTTCTTCTATAATCTTGAGCGTATTTCTTTAGAGTTTAAGAAAGTTTTGAGCGTAGTACAAGTTTTCTCCGAGTATATCATCGCTCTACCAGTCGGAATACTCTTCTTTCAAAGGTAGAGGATATTATTTGTTGTACTTTCGTAGGGATATTATTTGTTGTACTAGTAAGGGATAATATTTGTTGTACACATAAGGGGTATTATTCTTTTGTATTCATGAAGAGGACTTACATTATTCCATTCTTTATTATTATGTTGGAATAACTTTTATACATCAATCTGCCGTACATGGTGAAATTCTTCTATTATTCCATTCTTTATTATTATGTTGGAATAACTTTGTTTATGCAAAGTACCGCATACATGGTGAAATTCTTCTATTATTCCATTCTTTATTATTATGTTGAATAACTTTGTTTATCTAAGTACAATCTGCATACATGGTGAAATTCTTCTATTATTAGTTTCTTTATTATTACATTTAATATCACGCTTGTCGGTGAATTTCGTTTGACTGGTTCCATTATTTATTATTCCGTTCTTTTATTATTACATGGAATATCACATGCATAAGCGTTCGTCGGACTGGTTCCAATATTTATTATTCTCGCCGGAATATCCTCGCATGCATGCATTTTACGTCGGACTGGTTCCATTATTTATTATTACATTGGGAATAACTTTTCTGCAGTACGATCTCGCTTGCGCGCATGGTGAATCCTTCTGTTATTCCATTCTTTATTATTCTGTTGGAATAACCTCACTATGTTGATTACCACATGCATGGTGAATGATCCTTTGTATTCATTCCTTATTAAATTGTGGAAATGATCTGTATACGTAGATTACCGCATGGCGGGTGAAAATCCATTTGCAGTTTCATATATAATATTATACTCAGTTGGTTAAAGTTTTAGTTTCTATACTCCATGAAATTAGTGGAATATCCTTGATATTTGCGCTTCATCCAGTATCTTTTCATGGAAATATTCTTTTGAGCATTCTTGAATTTTACTCTACAAAGAAGTATCATGTTGACAATTTGGACGTTATTGGTTCCTGGATAAATTAATTCTTGAACTTGTTTTATTGAATTCTTATATCATTGTCATCATCCTCATGTTTATATTATGTTGAAAGTCATCTGTGGCCTGTAGTGCATAGATGGACTTGGTATGATTATGACCAGGGATTATTCAGTATAATCATGACCGTAATGTTATAAATGCCCGTAGTGCATTGATGGACAATTTTTGGTATGATTATGGCTATGGATTCTCTTCGGCCAAGGGTGCAAAGATGAATTGTTTTATGGCATGATCAGGACCGTTGATGAAAACACGATTATCTTTGGCCCGTAGTGCATGGATAATTCGTGGTCGTGATACTAAAGAATATCATTGGCCGTAGTGCAAGGGTGATTCAATGATGTGGATTATTTATTAAGCTGACTCCCGCGATAAAAGTGATGAAAAACTTTTAAATCATAGAAGATAGTAGATTTTATTCTCTACTTGACTCTTCTAATGGATTTCTTGTTCATTGCAGATTAAACTTGATGTTTGTTATATTGTATCGGTTTAACATTTTTTAAGGCTAATGATAATTTATTCTGCATTATCTTAGTCATAATATTTTTTACTGGGCTAGTTGAGCTCACCCTTTCTTTCATTGTTCTCTTCAGGAAATGAGAACGTAGCTGGGACTAGTCGGGGAACAGAGTGATGGTCCTAGATGGTGCATTAGTAGTCCTCACTATTCTGTGAAATAGTGTAATAATAAATGCAATGAGGGCGCCATTGGGTGTGGATATTGTCTAGAAGGCAATATTCTTGTATAAACTCCCAGCTTATGTTTTGTCGTATTATACATGACAATTGTATTATTAAGTTTTATTTGTATTTATGTACCATGTATCTGGCGACTCAAGATGGGTGATGTATACCTAATTTTGGGGGCGTCACAGTTGGTATCAAAGCTTAGGGATATGATCCCTGGCTGAGATGTGAGACAAGAACTAGGAGGGGAGAGACGGGAAATTCCTTCGCTAGTATGACCTACCTAAGTTTATTTGTTATTTAATTGGTCGGTCAGAATATAGGGGTATTATGTGGTATGTCAATTAACCCTTATTTTGAAACTATATTCTAGAATGATATTTGAAATACAGGAGATGAGAAATGGAAAATCATGATAAAGAGGAAATTACCGGGAAGGTACAAATCAAAAGAAATTAAGGTTTTATCATCTCTTGAATATCGTATATTTCACGTAAATTCGAGAGGCTTAAATTTCATATGGAGGGGAGATTTTGAGACCCCGAATTTTATTAAATAAAAGTATTCAATTTTTCTATTTTGGTAAATAGTTAAATTGATAAAAGTTTAAAGTTAAGGGTAATATGTGAAATTTTTTTAAGTAGACAAGTTGTCATAAAATACCCTTTCTTACTTATTCACTCTAGTATTGTTCACTTTCAGTATTTGGGGCACTTTTTTGTGTCCGAGTACTATTCACGAGAGTTACTATATACGAGTTACTATTCACCTAAATTACTATACACTAGAATATTATTCACTCGGGTATTTGGGGTATTTTTTTAGGTATTGAGAGTACTATTCACGAATTACTATTTACTAGTTACTTATTCACCCGATTACTATTCACTCTAGTATTGTTCACTCGGTATTTGAGACACTTTTTGTGTCGAGTATTATTCACCAAAAAAATATTTTTTTTTGATTAAATCATTTTTGGGTACAATATTATCCCATGAAGAGATGTGCTAATTTTTTGAATAGTTGGTTGAAATTATAATAAGTAAATCAATATGGATCGTTGGTTTAATGTTTTAATAGTAAAATCTTTTTATATAAAAATGCAGAATACTTTTATAAAGTTATTCTATAAATAGAGTATATTATATTTTATTATGCATAGTGTTTGCATAGTGCGTGCATAGTGTTTGCATAGTTAAATCTTTTTATATAAAATGAATAATTTTATAAAGATATTCTATAAATAGAATATATTATATTTTATTATGCATAGTGTTACATAGTACCTGCATAGTATTTTGCATAGTAAAATCTTTTTATAAAAAATGAATACTTTTATAAAGTTATTACGTTTTATTAGATTATAAATAGAATATATTATATTTTATTTAAAAGATTTTTCTTTAAATCTGGACCGTCCGATTAAAGTAAATCAATCTGGACCGTTCATGAATTAGTTACTATGCAGTCCATTCTTCTATAAATAGAAGCTCATTCATTCATTATTTCTTACTAATTCACTGAAACTCTAGAGAGAGAAACTATAGAGAGAACTCTTCTTCTATAATCTTGAGCGTATTTCTTTAGAGTTTAAGAAAGTTTTGAGCGTAGTACAAGTTTTCTCCGAGTATATCATCGCTCTACCAGTCGGAATACTCTTCTTTCAAAGGTAGAGGATATTATTTGTTGTACTCGTAGGGGATATTATTTGTTGTACTAGTAAGGGATAATATTTGTTGTACTGTAAGGGTATTATTCTTTTGTATTCATGAAGAGGACTTACATTATTCCATTCTTTATTATTATGTTGGAATAACTTTTATCTGCTGGCATCCTATACATGGTGAAATTCTTCATTATTCCATTCTTTATTATTATGTTGGAATAACCTGTTTATGCAAAGTACCGCATACATGGTGAAATTCTTCTATTATTCCATTCTTTATTATTATGTTGGAATAACCTGTTTATGCGAAGTACCGCATACATGGTGAAATTCTTCTATTATTCCGTTCTTTATTATTACGTTTAATATCCAGTCGCTGTAATTTCGCTTGACTGGTTCCATTATTTATTATTCCGCTCTTTATTATTACGTTTAATATCCATGCAATAACGTTTACGTGGGACTGGTTCCAATATTTATTATTCTCGCTTAATATCCTCGTCTGTGCATTTTACGTTGGACTGGTTCCATTATTTATTATTCATTGAATAACCTTTATGCAGTGCAGATCTATCGCACGCATGGTGAATCCTACATTATTCCATTCTTTATTATTACATTGGAATAACCTCACTATGTTGATTACCACATGCATGGTGAATGATCCTTTGTATTCATTCCTTATTAAATTGTGGAAATGATCTCAGATATCGTAGATTACTGCGTGGCGGGTGAAAATCCATTTGCGATTTCATATATAATATTATACTCGGTTGGTTAAAGTTTTAGTTTCTATACTCCATGAAATTAGTGGAATATCCTTGATATTTGCGCTTCATCCAAGATCTTTTATGGAAATATTCTTTTGAGCATTCTTGAATTTTACTCTACAAAGAAGTATCATGTTGACAATTTGGGCGTTATTGGTTCTGGATAAATTAATTCTTGAACTTGTTTTATTGAATTCTTATATCATTGTCATCATCCTCATGTTTATATTATGTTGAAAGTCATCTGTGGCACAGTAGTGCATAGATGGACTTGGTATGATTATGACCGAGGATTATTCAAAGATAATCATGATCAGTAATGTTATAAATGCCCGTAGTAGTGCATTGATGGACAATTTTGGTATGATTATGGCTATGGATTCTCTTGACCAAGGGTGCAAAGATGAATTGTTTTATGGCATGATCGGACTGATTGATGAAAACACGATTATCTTTGGCCCGTGTAGTGCATGGATAATTCGTGGTCGTGATACTAAAGAATATCATTGGTAGTAGTGCGAGGGTGATTCAATGATGTGGATTATTTATTAAGTCGACTCGGTGATAAAAGTGATGAAAAACCTTTTAAATCATAGAAGATAGTAGATTTTATTCTCTACTTGACTCTTAAATGGATTGCTTGTTCATTGCAGTTAAACTTGATGTTTGTTATATTGTATCGGTTTAACAATTTGTTTAAGGCTAATGATAATTTATTCGCATTATCTTAGTCATAATATTTTTCTTGGGCTAGTTGAGCTCACCCTTTCTTTCATTGTTCTCTTCGAAAATGAGAACGTGGTATGGGACTAGTCGGGAACAGAGTGATGGTCCTAGATGGTGCATTAGTAGTCCTCACTATTCGTGAAATAGTGTAATAATAAATGCAATGAGGGGCGCCATTGGGTGTGGATATTGTCTAGAAGGCAATATTCTTGTATAAACTCCCAGCTTATGTTTTGTCGTATTATACATGACAATTGTATTATTAAGTTTTATTTGTATTTATGTACCATGTATCTGGCGACTCAAGATGGGTGATGTATACCTAATTTTGGGGGCGTCACAGTTGGTATCAAAGCTTAGGGATATGATCCCTGGCTGAGATGTGAGACAAGAACTAGGAGGGGAGAGACGGGAAATTCCTTCGCTAGTATGACCTACCTAAGTTTATTTGTTATTTAATTGGTCGGTCAGAATATAGGGGTATTATGTGGTATGTCAATTAACCCTTATTTTGAAACTATATTCTAGAATGATATTTGAAATACAGGAGATGAGAAATGGAAAATCATGATAAAGAGGAAATTACCGGGAAGGTACAGTCCGAAAAGAAATTAAGGTTTTATCATCTCTTCGAATATCAGGTACGTACGTAAATTTCGAGGGCGAAATTTCATATGGAGGGGAGATTTTGAGACCCCGAATTTTATTAAATAAAAGTATTCAATTTTTCTATTTTGGTAAATAGTTAAATTGATAAAAGTTTAAAGTTAAGGGTAATATGTGAAATTTTTTTAAGTAGACAAGTTGTCATAAAATACCCGGTTACTATTCACTCTAGTATTGTTCACTCGAGTATTTGGGGCACTTTTTGTGTCGGAGTACTATTCACGAGTTACTATATACGAGTTACTATTCACCTAAATTACTATACACCCGAATATTATTCACTCGGGTATTTGGGGTATTTTTCGTGTCGGAGTACTATTCACGAATTACTATTTACGGGTTACTATTCACCCGATTACTATTCACTCTAGTATTGTTCACTCAGGTATTTGAGACACTTTTTGTGTCGGGGTACTATTCACCCGAAAAAAATATTTTTTTTCGGTCTAAATCATTTTTGGGTACAATATTATTCCATGAAGAGATGTGCTAATTTTTCAGACCGTTGGTTGAAATTATAATAGTAAATCAATATGGATCGTTGGTTTAATGTTTTAATAGTAAAATCTTTTTATATAAAATAGAATACTTTTATAAAGTTATTCTATAAATAGAGTATATTATATTTTATTATGCATAGTGTTTGCATAGTGCGTGCATAGTGTTTGCATAGTTAAATCTTTTTATATAAAACAGAATAATTTTATAAAGATATTCTATAAATAGAATATATTATATTTTATTATGCATAGTGTTACATAGTACCTGCATAGTATTTTGCATAGTAAAATCTTTTTATATAAAACAGAATACTTTTATAAAGTTATTCGTTTTATTAGATTATAAATAGAATATATTATATTTTATTTAAAAGATTTTTCTTTAAATGGACCGTCCGATTAAAGTAAATCAATCTGACCGCTTCATGAATTAGTTCTTATGCAGGTCCATTCTTCTATAAATAGAAGCTCATTCATTCATTATTTCTTACTAATTCAATTTGAAACTCTAGAGAGAAAAACTATAGAGAACTCTTCTTCTATAATCTTGGCGTATTTCTTTAGAGTTTAAGAAAGTTTTGAGCGTAGTACAAGTTTTCTCCGAGTATATCATCGCTCTACCAGTCGGAATACTCTTCTTTCAAAGGTAGAGGATATTATTTGTTGTACTCGTAGGGGATATTATTTGTTGTACTAGTAAGGGATAATATTTGTTGTACCTGTAAGGGGTATTATTCTTTTGTATTCATGAAGAGGACTTCTGTTATTCCATTCTTTATTATTATGTTGGAATAACCTGTCTATGCGAAGTACCGCATACATGGTGAAATTCTTCTATTATTCCATTCTTTATTATTATGTTGGAATAACCTGTTTATGCAAAGTACCGCATACATGGTGAAATTCTTCTATTATTCCATTCTTTATTATTATGTTGAATAACTTTGTTTATGCAATCTTTATATACATGGTGAAATTCTTCTATTATTCCGTTCTTTATTATTCTCGTCGGAATATCCTCATCGATTATGAATTTCGCTTGACACTGGTTCCATTATTTATTATTAGTTCTTTATTATTCTCGCCGGAATATCACATACGTGCGCTTACGTCGGACTGGTTCCAATATTTATTATTACGCCGGAATATCCTCATGCATGCATTTTACGTGGGACTGGTTCCATTATTTATTATTACATTGGGAATAACACGTCTGCATGCGATTTATCGCATCGCACGGTGAATCCTTCATTATTCCATTCTTTATTATTCTGTTTGAATAACCTCTCTATGTTGATTACCACATGCATGGTGAATGATCCTTTGTATTCATTCCTTATTAAATTGTGGAAATGATCTGTATACGTAGATTACCGCATGGCGGGTGAAAATCCATTTACAGTTTCATATATAATATTATACTCAGTTGGTTAAAGTTTTAGTTTCTATACTCCATAAAATTAGTGGAATATCCTTGATATTTGCGATTCATCCAGTATCTTTTCATGGAAATATTCTTTTGAGCATTCTTGAATTTTACTCTACAAAGAAGTATCATGTTGACAATTTGGACGTTATTGGTTCTGGGATAAATTAATTCTTGAACTTGTTTTATTGAATTCTTATATCATTGTCATCATCCTCATGTTTATATTATGTTGAAAGTCATCTGTGGCTCAGAAAGCATAGATGGACTTGGTATGATTATGACTGTGGATTATTCAATATAATCATGACCGTAATGTTATAAATGATGTGGAAAAAGTCCTCATTGGCCCGTAGTGCATTGATGGACGCTTTTGGTATGATTATGGCTATGGATTCTCTTGACCAAGGGTGCAAAGATGAATTATTTTATGGCATGATCAGGACCGTTGATGAAAACACGATTATCTTTGGCCCGTAGTGCATGGATAATTCGTGGTCGTGATACTAAAGAATATCATTGGCCGTAGTGCAAGGGTGATTCAATGATGTGGATTATTTATTAAGTTGACTCCCAGCGATAAAAGTGATGAAAAACCTTTTAAATCATAGAAGATAGTAGATTTTATTCTCTACTTGACTCTTCTAATGGATTGCTTGTTCCGTTGCAGTAAAACTTGATGTTTGTTATATTGTATCAGTTTAACACTGTTTAAGGCTAATGATAATTTATTCTGCATTATCTTAGTCATAATATTTTTACTGGGCTAGTTGAGTTCACCCTTTCTTTCATTGTTCTCTTCAGTAAATAAGAACGTAGCTGGGACTAGTCGGGGAACAGAGTGATGGTCCTAGATGGTGCATTAGTAGTCCTCACTATTCTGTGAAATAGTGTAATAATAAATGCAATGAGGGCGCCATTGGGTGTGGATATTGTCTAAAAGGCAATATTCTTGTATAAACTCCCAGCTTATGTTTTGTCGTATTATACATGACAATTGTATTATTAATTTTTATTTGTATTTATGTACCATGTATCCATGGCGACTCAAGATGGGTGATGTATACCTAATTTTGGGGCGCCACAACAGGTATCAAAGCTTAGGGATATGATCCCTAAATGAGATGTGAGACAAGAACTAGGAGGGAGAGATTTGGGAATTCCTTCGCTAGTATGACCTACCTAAGTTTATTTGTTATTTAATTGGTGGAATTAGGAATATAGGGGTATTATGTGGTATGTCAATTAACCCTTATTTTGAAACTATATTCTAGAATGATATTTGAAATACAGGGAGATGAGAAATGGAAAATCATGATAAAGAGGAAATTACCGGAAGGTACAAATCCAAAAAGAAAGCAAGGTATTCTCATCTCTTCAATATCAGTACGTGCGTCGTAAATTTCGAGGTGAAATTTCATAAGGAGGGAGATTGTGAGACCTCAAATTTTATTAAATAAAAGTATTCAATTTTTCTATTTTGGTAAATAGTTAAATTGATAAAAGTTTAAAGTTAAGGGTGATATGTGAAATTTTTTTAAGTAGACAAGTTGTCATAAAATACACGGTTACTATTCACCTAAATTACTATTCGCCCGAATATTATTCACTCGGGTATTTGGGGTATTTTTCATGTCGGAGTACTATTCACGAATTACTATTTACGGGTTACTATTCACCCGATTACTATTCACTCTAGTATTGTTCACTCGGTATTTGAGACACTTTTTTGTGTTCTGGGTACTATTCAATTCAAAAAAAATATTTTTTTTGGTCTAAATCATTTTTGGGTACAATATTATTCCATGAAGAGATGTGCTAATTTTTCGCATGGTTGGTTGAAATTATAATAAATAAATCAATATGGATCGTTGGTTTAATGTTTTAATAGTAAAATCTTTTTATATAAAATAGAATACTTTTATAAAGTTATTCTATAAAAAGAATATATTATATTTTATTATGCATAGTGTTTGCATATAAATATGCGTAGTGTTTGCATAGTTAAATCTTTTTATATAAAATAAATACTTTTATAAAGATATTCTATAAATAGAATATATTATATTTTATTATGCATAGTGTTGCATAGTACTGGATAGTATTTTGCATAGTAAAATCTTTTTATATAAAATGAATACTTTTATAAAGTTATTCGTTTTATTAGATTATAAATAGAATATATTATATTTTATTTAAAAGATTTTTCTTTAAATCTGGACCGTTCATGAATTAGTTACTATGTAGTCCATTCTTCTATAAATAGAAGCTCATTCATTCATTATTTCTTACGAATTCACTGAAACTCTAGAGAGAGAAACTATAGAGAGAATTCTTCTTCTATAATCTTGAGCGTATTTCTTTAGAGTTTAAGAAAGTTTTGAGCGTAGTACAAGTTTTCTCCGAGTATATCATCGCTCTACCAGTCGGAATACTCTTCTTTCAAAGGTAGATGATATTATTTGTTGTACTCGTAGGGGATATTATTTGTTGTACTAGTAAGGGATAATATTTGTTGTACCTGTAAGGGGTATTATTTTTTTGTATTCATGAAGAGGACTTCTGTTATTCCATTCTTTATTATTATGTTGGAATAACCTGTCTATGCGAAGTACCGCATACATGGTGAAATTCTTCTATTATTCCATTCTTTATTATTATGTTGAAATAACTTTGCTTATGCTAAGAAATCGCATACATGGTGAAATTCTTCTATTATTCCGTTCTTTATTATTCTCGCTTGAATATCCTCAGCTTTAATGAATTTCGCTTGACCTGGCTCCATTATTTATTATCTCGTTCTTTATTATTCTGTCGGAATATCCTCGTTCGTAATGCGTTACGCCGACCGGGTTCCAATATTTATTATTCAGCTTAATATCCTCGTCTGCAGCATTTTAGGTCCTGACTGGTTCCATTATTTATTATTCTGCTGGGAATAACTTTCGCATCTGCATATCTATCGCATACGCATGGTGAATCCTTCTGTTATTCCATTCTTTATTATTCTGGTAGAATAACATGTCTATATTGATTACCACATGCATGGTGAATGATCCTTTGTATTCATTCCTTATTAAATTGTGGAAATGATCTGTATACGTAGATTACCGCATGGCGAGTGAAAATCCATTTGCAGTTTCATATATTCTATTATACTCAGTTGGTTAAAGTTTTAGTTTCTATACTCCATGAAATTAGTGGAATATCCTTGATATTTGCGCTTCATCCAGTATCTTTTCATTGAAATATTCTTCTGAGCATTCTTGAATTTTACTCTACAAAGAAGTATCATGTTGACAATTTGGACGTTATTGGTTCCTGGATAAATTAATTCTTGAACTTGTTTTATTGAATTCTTATATCATTGTCATCATTCTCATGTTTATATTATGTTGAAAGTCATATGTGGCCTGTAGTGCATAGATGGACTTGGTATGATTATGACCAGGGATTATTCAGTATAATCATGACCGTAATATTATAAATGATATGGAAAAAGTCCTCATTGGCCCGTAGTGCATTGATGGACAATTTTTGGTATGATTATGGCTATGGATTCTCTTCGGCCAAGGGTGCAAAGATGAATTGTTTTATGGCATGATCAGGACCATTGATGAAAACATGATTATCTTTGGCCCGTAGTGCATGGATAATTCGTGGTCGTGATACTAAAGAATATCATTGGTCGTAGTGCAAGGGTGATTCAATGATGTGGATTATTTATTAAAAATGACTCCAATGATAAAAGTGATGAAAAACCTTTAAATCATAGAAGATAGTAGATTTTATTCTCTACTTGACTCTTCTAATGGATTGCTTGTTTCGCTGCAGTTAAACTTGATGTTTGTTATATTGTATCAGTTTAACTCTGTTTAAGGCTAATGATAATTTATTCTGCATTATCTTAGTCATAATATTTCTTCTTCGGGCTAGTTGAGCTCACCTTTCTTTTCATTGTTCTTTGAAATGAGAACGTGGTATTTGGACTAGCCTGAGAGCAGTGATGGTCCTAGATGGTGCATTAGTAGTCCTCACTATTCGTGAAATAGTGTAATAATAAATGCAATGAGGCGCCATTGAGTGTGGATATTGTCTAGAAGGCAATATTCTTGTATAAACTCCCAAACTTATGTTTTTTGTCGTATTATACATGACAATTGTATTATTAAGTTTTATTTGTATTTATGTACCATGTATCTGGCGACTCAAGATGGGTGATGTATACCTAATTTTGGGGCGCCACAATTTGGTATCAAAGCTTAGGGATATGATCCTGGTGAGATGTGAGACAAGAACTAGGAGGGAGAGACGGGAATTCCTTCGCTAGTATGACCTACCTAAGTTTATTTGGTATTTAATTGGTCACGTTAGAGAATATAGGGGTATTATGTGGTATATGTCAATTAACCCTTATTTTGAAACTATATTCTAGAATGATATTTGAAATACGAGAGATGAGAAATGGAAAATCATGATAAAGAGGAAATTACCCGGAAGGTACAAATCCAAAAAAGAAGCAAGGTATTCTCATCTCTTCAATATCAGTATGCGTCGTAAAATTCGAGGGCTAAATTTCATAAGAAGGGAGATTGTGAGACCCCGAATTTTATTAAATAAAAGTATTCAATTTTTCTATTTTGGTAAATAGTTAAATAGTTAAAGTTTAAAGTTAAGGGTGATATATGAAATTTTTTTAAGTAGACAAGTTGTCATAAAATACCCGATTACTATTCACTCTATTATTGTTCACTCGAGTATTTGGGGCACTTTTTGTGTCAGAGTACTATTTATGAGTTACTATTCACCTAAATTACTATTCACCCGAATATTATTCACTCGGGTATTTGGGGTATTTTTTAGGTATTTTTTACTTATTCACGAATTACTATTTACGGGTTACTATTCACCCGATTACTATTCACTCTAGTATTGTTCACTCAGGTATTTGAGACACTTTTTGTGTCGGGGTACTATTCACCCGAAAAAAATATTTTTTTCTATTAAATCATTTTGGGTACAATATTATTCCATGAAGAGATGTGCTAATTTTTCGAATCAGTTGGTTGAAATTATAATAGTAAATCAATATGGATCGTTGGTTTAATGTTTTAATAGTAAAATCTTTTTATATAAAACAAAATACTTTTATAAATTTATTCTATAAATAGAATATATTATATTTTATTATGCATAGTGTTTGCATAGTGTTTGCATAGTTAAATCTTTTTATATAAAACAAAATACTTTTATAAAGATATTCTATAAATAGAATATGTTATATTTTATTATGCATAGTGTTGCATAGTACTACATAGTATTTTGCATAGTAAAATCTTTTATATATAAAATGTAATACTTTTATAAAGTTATTCGTTTTATTAGATTATAAATAGAATATATTATATTTTATTTAAAAGATTTTTCTTTAAATCGGACCGTCCGATTAAAGTAAATCAATACGGACCGTTCATGAATTAGTTACTATCTGAATCCATTCTTCTATAAATAGAAGCTCATTCATTCATTATTTCTTACGAATTCACTTTGAAACTCTAGAGAGAGAAACTATAGAGAGAATTATTCTTCTATAATCTTGAGCGTATTTCTTTAGAGTTTAAAAAAATTTTGAGCGTAGTACAAGTTTTCTCCGAGTATATCATCGCTTCTCTGCCAATTAATACTCTTCTTTCAAAGGTAGAGGATATTATTTGTTGTACTCAGAGGGATATTATTTGTTGTACTAGTAAGGGATAATATTTGTTGTACCTGTAAGGGGTATTATTCTTTTGTATTCATGAAGAGGACTTCTGTTATTCCATTCTTTATTATTATGTTGGAATAACCTGTCTATGCGACGTACCGCATACATAGTGAAATTCTTCTATTATTCCATTCTTGATTATTATGTTGGAATAACCTGTTTATGCGAAGTACCGCATACATGGTGAAATTCTTCTATTATTCCGTTCTTTATTATTCTGTTTAATATCCTCATCCGGTGCGTTCTTACGGGGACTGGTTCCAATATTTATTATTACGCTTAATATTCTCGTATGTATTTTACATCGGACTGGTTCCATTATTTATTATTCATTGGGAATAACTCGTTCTGCATACCTATCGCATTTATGGTGAATCCTTCATTATTCCATTCTTTATTATTCTCATTGGAATAACTCGTCTATGTTGATTACCACGTGCACGGTGAATGATCCTTTGTATTCATTCCTTATTAAATTGTGGAAATGATCTCAGATATCGTGGATTACCGCATGGCGGTGAAAATCCATTTGCGCTTTCATATATTCTATTATACTCGGTTGGTTAAAGTTTTAGTTTCTATACTCCATGAAATTAGTGGAATATCCTTGATATTTACGCTTCATCCAAAGATCTTTTCATGGAAATATTCTTCCGAGCATTCTTGAATTTTACTCTACAAAGAAGTATCATGTTGACAATTTGGGCGTTATTGGTTCTGGATAAATTAATTCTTGAACTTGTTTTATTGAATTCTTATATCATTGTCATCATCCTCATGTTTATATTATGTTGAAAGTCATCTCGTGGCACAGTAGTGCATAGATGGACTTGGTATGATTATGACCGTGGATTATTCAAGATAATCATGATCGTAATGTTATAAATGATATGGAAAAAGTCCTCATTGGCGTGGTGCATTGATGGACAATTTTTGGTATGATTATGGCTATGGATTCTCTTGACCAAGGGTGCAAAGATGAATTGTTTTATGGCATGATCGGGGACTGTTGATGAAAACACGATTATCTTTGGCCCGTGAGTGCATGGATAATTCGTGGTCGTGATACTTAAAGAATATCATTGGTAGTAGTAAGGGTGATTCAATGATGTGGATTATTTATTGTCGACTCCAAATGATAAAAGTGATGAAAAACCTTTTAAATCATAGAAGATAGTAGATTTTATTCTCTACTTGACTCTTCTAATGGATTGCTTGTTCATTGCAGCTTAAACTTGATGTTTGTTATATTGTATCGCTTTAACATTTGCTTTTAGGCTAATGATAATTTATTCTGCATTATCTTAGTCATAATATTTCTTCTTCGGGCTAGTTGAGCTCACCTTTCTTTCATTGTTCTCTTCAGGAAATGAGAACGTAGCTGAGACTAGTCGGGGAACAGAGTGATGGTCCTAAATGGTGCATTAGTAGTTCTCACTATTCTGTGAAATAGTGTAATAATATATGCAATGAGGGCGCCATTGGGTGTGGATATTGTCTAGAAGGCAATATTCTTGTATAAACTCCCAGCTTATGTTTTGTCGTATTATACACGACAATTGTATTATTAAGTTTTATTTGTATTTATGTACCATGTATTTGGTGACTCAAGATGGGTGATGTATACCTAATTTTGGGGGCATCACATACGTGAATAGTAACCCCGACACAAAAAGTTCCAAATTTCATAAAAAGTTCAAACCAATATTTCGGGCATGATGATATTGAAGAAAATAATATCATTTAAGAAGAAAATAACATCCCTTACCTCGAAAAGACAGTACTTCTGACTCGAATACTGGATATAGAGCTGAAGGGAACTTGCACCGTATAGCAACACTCAAAGTCTTAAAATACTCACAAGAATACGCTCGATAATATAGAGAGAAGATTTTAGTTTCTGGTGTGATTATTAATTCTAACCTAAGCACCCTATTTATAGGAAAATGCTTAGAAGACCAAAGCAGAAAATTTAATAAAATATTAATATATTTATAAAATTTTCCTTACGCCCACTTTCCAAGATTTGAATTCAGCAACTACATCACATGCAAGACCCACAATTAATGACAAAAATGTTTTTCATAATAAAAATAATTAAAACTTCCAAAAATTAATTATTTCAGAACATCGGAACTTCAATAATTCATAATAAATAGCCCTTTTGTCAGAAAAATTCGAACCTTATGTCTTTTCTAGAGGAAATTCGATTATCTACAACTTTGCAGATGAAAGTTTTTCCAAATTCTAAACAAAAATTGACCGAAATCCACAAACGGGCGATTTTACAGGCTATAATCAAATTTCAGTCAAGAAATGGGCCCACAGACATGTTTAACATGTTTTAAACAACTTTTGCAACAAAAATACTCTTCCTCCTCATATACTCATATATCCCACATTCATTGTAAAAATATCATCATTATATTATAATAATATAATAAAATATTATTTTATCAGAAAAGATAAAATATCGATTTTCAACAATTGTCACTTTAAAAAATTTTCTCCATCTATATTCACATAAAATGAATATTTTTCTCATCATATAAATCAATAATTAATTATTCATAAATACTATTACCGAATCACAATACTGGCAACCAAGCAGTTCCCAAGAAAGAGGGGGCTTTCCAATAAGAATTTCTCCTTACTGGCGCGCAATTAGGTGACCAAACCTCTTCTTAGACAGAACTTTCTAGACATTGCCAATAATGTTATCTAATAATATTATTCAAATAATATGAATTATTGCTCCGATAATGAAAAATATTGTGTATTGATAATTATTGAAACAACAGTAATATAAAATATCAACGCAGCAATTATTGAATCAATAAAATATAATACATTGAATAAGCGATTAATTCGTAACAATTATTGAGTAGTGCCTTCTTACGTAAGAATCAATAATTGGTGCAATACCGTATATCTTCTTTGTAACAACGCGTATCGTGTTTTTTAACCATCGGGTATTCCAACAGTAATAACGGTAACAACTACGCCGTTATTTATAAACAACTTATACTTGTCGTTTTCTTCATCCAATCGCTTTCCGTTATGGGGCCCACACAAGGTTGCGCCGTCGTACGAATATTCCCCTACAGTAAGAATATTCCGCGACCAAACGAATATTCTCCGATAAAAATGAATATTTTATAACCACTTGTTTATTTGAAATATTTACATATTTTACCCATAACTAACCACATTAATCAAATCAACCCTTACTATTTCAAAATAATGAATAGAGGAAATTTAAATTTATTTATAATAAGTTGGGGTCTTACAGAATATGTTCCTTCTTATCCAAGATTTGAACAGGAACCTCTTCATACGTCAAATATTCCGCTATTTCGTCAAGTTTTAACTCAATAATGTGGTTCGGGTCTTCCACATATTTACGTAACATGGATATTTGCAAACGTTATGAACACGAGACATACTTGGCGGTAAAGCGAGTCTATAAGCCGCAGTTCCTACTCGATCGAGGATTAAAAATGGGCCGATGAATCGAGGATTGAGCTTTCCTCGCTTTCCAAATCTCGTAACTCCTTTCCATAGAGCAACACGTAACAACACATGATCTCCTATATCGAATTTCACGTCCTTTCGATGAAAATCAACATAACTCTTTTGTCGATCTTGTGAGGTTTTTATACGTTGTCGGATCGTTTGAATCTTTTCCGTAGTCATACGTACTAACTCCGGTCCCAACAACGTTGCTTCACCCACCTCATCCCAGCATACTGGAGAATGACACTTTCTTTCATACAACATCTCAAATGGAGCCATGGCAATACTTTTTTGATAATTGTTGTTGTAGGAAAACTCCACCAATGGTAAGAACTTATCCCAACTTCCCTTGAAGTCAAGGACATAGAGTTTTAATAAATCTTCAAGAGTTTGAATAGTCCTCTCTGACTGCCCGTCCGTCTGAGGATGATATGTCGAGCTAAATCATAAATCTGTGCCCATAGCTTTCTACAAACTATCCCAAAATCGTGAAGTGAATCTTGGGTCTCGATCAGAAACTATGGATACTGGCATACCATGCAGTATTAAAATCTCGTTTATGTACATACGAGCAAGACGTTCAAGTGTATAAGTTTCTCGTATCGGTAAGAAATGAGCAGACTTGGTCAATCTATCAACAATGACCCAAATCGCATCTATACCTTGAGAAACCTTAGGAAGATTGGTAACGAAATCCATGGTAATGTGCTCTCACTTCCATTCTGGAATTTCAAGTGGTTGCAATGGACCTTTTGGTACTTGATGTTCCGCTTTAACTCGTTAACAAGTTAGACACCTTGAGATAAACAACGCTATCTCTCTCTTCATATTGCTCCACCAAAATATATGACGAATATAATGATACATTTTGGTACTCCTAGGATGAATTGCAAACGGTGTGTTGTGCATCTCCATCATGATTTTATACTTTAAATCAGGATCGTTAGGAACACAAAGTCTGGAGTTGACTCGAAGTATTCCTTTTTCATTGATTCTTGCTTCCTGCATAGCACCTTCTTGCACTTTCTTCCTCATACGCATCACCTCCTCAGTGTCTCAGTAGCTTGAAGCGACTTTAACTTTATCAATTAAAGTTGGTCCTACTCAGATATTCGCCATCATCACATGGGTCCCCAGAGTCTTTAACTCTATGTCCATCCTTTACAAGTCACACAAAATGGGCCTTTGTGTTGACAATATCGCACTCAGATTGCATATGATCTTCTACTCAATCGTCGCCTACCACGTTCGCTTTTCCAGATGGTATTGGATGGTATGATAATAATCTTTCAATGATTCAAGCCAACGTCGTTGTCGCATGTTGAGTTCCTTTTGAGTGAAGAAATATTTGAGGCTTTTTATGATCCGTAAAGATCTCCACCTTCTCCCCATATAAGTAATGTCTCCAAATTTTAAGTGCAAAGACAATAAATTGCTAACTCTAGGTCATGAGTAGGATAATTCCTCTCATATTCTTTGAGTTGTCTTGAGGCATAGGCTATGACTTTCCCATGTTGCATGAGAACACATCCCAACCCTTTGCCCGGCATCATCAGTAGATGATAAATCCTCCGAGCCGATGGTATTGTGAACAGTCTTTGAAATGAGTCTCCTCTTGAGTTCTTGAAAACTCTTCTCACATTCTTCGCTCCAACTAAACTTTGTATCTTTCCGAGTCACCGAGTTAATGGAGTAGCTATTCGAGAAAATCCTTCCACGAATCTCCGATAATAACCAAATAAACCGAGAAAGCTACGATTTCGATCCATCGATTTAGGTTGCTCCCACTTTGAATTGCTTCAATCTTTCTTTGGGTCAATAGATATTCCATGACTTGATACTACGTGCCCAAGGAATGCTACTTCCTCAATCCAGAACTCACATTTCTTCAACTTGGCATAAAGCTTGTATTCACGAAGCTTTTGGAGTGTCGACCTCAAGTGTTGCTCATGATCTTCACGGCTTTTGGAATAAATAAGGATGTCATCAATAAAGACGACCACAAAGTGATCCAAATATTCCTTGAATACTTGGTTCATCATATCCATGAAGGAAACAGAGCATTAGTCAATCCAAAGGACATGACTAGGAATTCATAATGCCCGTCATCGAGGTTCGAAAGACGCCTTTGGAATGTCATCGGTTCTAATCTTCAATTGGTGATATCCTAACGAAGATCAATCTTTGAAAAGAATTTGGCTCCTTGCAACTGGTCAAACAGGTCATCAATACGTGGCAACGGGTACCTATTTTTGATGGTGACATGATTCAACTCCCGATAATCAATACAAAGTCGCATACTCCCATCTTTCTTCTTCACGAATAGAAAAAGAGCACCCCAAGGAGACGTACTAGGACGAATGAAACCAATGTCTAACAATTCTTGTAATTGGGTCTTTAACTCCTGAAGTTCAATAGGAGCCATTCGATATGGATCTTTGGAAATGGATTTTGTACCGGGTTCAAGGTTGATACAAAATTCAATTTCATGCTCTGGGGGTAGGCCAGGAAGTTCTTCAGGGAATACGTCAGGAAATTTATTAACAATAGAAATATCATTCAAAACTGACGTATTTTTATTTAGATCCGTGACATGAGCTAAGAAAGCTTGACATCTATTTTTCAATAAAAGAATAGCTTTATGGCTTGAGATGATCGTGATTGATTTTAATGGTTTGGTTGCTTAAATTCGCATAATAGGTTGATTAGGAATATGAAAGCTAACAACCTTACGAAAATAATCAATTTTAGCATGATGAGTAGTTAACCAATCAATCCCTAGAATCACATCAAATGCAAGTATTTTCAATGAAATAAAATCGACAGGTAATGTGAGGGTACCGATTTGAACCAAACAAGACTTATAAACAGTGGATGTAATGAAAGCTTCTCCCAACGGAGTTTCCACAGATAAGTCAAAGTCTAATTTCTACGGAGTCAAATTTAATCGTTGAGCGCAAGTAGGAGAAATAAAAAAATGGGTAGAACCGGTATCAAATAAAGTATAGACTTCGCTAGAGTTTATGATAAGCTTACCCATGATAACCTCATTCGGGTTCCTTGCTTTCTGGGAGGTCACAACAAACACTCTCCTTTGCACTTCCGACTTTGACTTTTCTGGGACAGCCTTTGGTGCCTCCATCTTGGCTGAACTTGTCTTCGGTGAATGATAAAATCGGGCTAAGTCACATTCTCTTCCATAATTATAACATGCTTTGGACGGCATCGCGCAGTTTGGACTGATGTGTCCCTCCCCTTCGCATTTGAAGTATATGATAGGTGGTTGTTCTCCTTCTTTAACAACGGGTGCTGGTGCTGACGTCTTTCCATCATTGTTGAATCTCCTCTTCTTGAAATGTTCATTCTTATTATTTTGGCCCTGATTACCACCGAAGTGGTTACCACTTCTGGCCTGTTGATTCCCTCCACGCTTGTTGCCACCGCTTCGATGACTACTCTCATTGGTATTATTATTTTGTCATTTTTCTCTCTTTTGGTTATTAACTCGTTATCGCGCTTCTACTAATCGAGCCCTATTTATAACATCCGAATACAAACAAAGTTTATGAGAAATAAGATGTTGACATATCTCGACTTTAAACCTCTTAAAAACATCCGCGTCATTCTATCCACCAAGTAGACGCAAAACCGAGATAACTTTCGCAAACTTAGCTTCGTCATTGCGACACTGGCCATATTATTCTGCTTCCAACTTGATGAACTCTACCTCTTTTATGTGACGAATACTTTCGGAAAGTACTTGTCGTTAAATAGTTCTTGGAACTTCTCCCAAGACATCTTCGGTCAAGGCGGGTTGAGTACGCTTTTCTGGATTTCCACCAAGTGTCTGCCTCTCTCCTCGCAACATAAAGGCGTGAAGGAACCTTTTGCTCTCTGAGCATCCCAAGACATCAAATATCTTGGTGATCTGCTTTATCCATGCTTCCGCCTTAAGTAGTTTTGGCTCTCCAATAAACTCCGGTGGTCCCAACTCCTTAAACTGTTTAACGGTGACCGTCTGAGAGTTTCCAGTGTTTCCACCTACATTTTGGACAGGAGTCGCTCTCGCCTGCTGTTGCATGAATCGCATAAAGCCTCTGAATATTCCATCATTCATCATTTGGTCAGTGTTGTTGTTTGCATGAGGATTGTCGCCTTCTGATGCACATTATCCTCGATTATTGATATGTGGTGAATCAACTACGCTCAGATCCATTCTTATTCTCAACATTCTCGAATGTCATTTTCAGACACTGCCACAAAATAAAGGTTAATTGATATGTAACATATTATCCCTTATATTCTGACCGACCAATTAAATATCAAATAAACTTAGGTAGGTCATACTAGCGAAGGAATTCTCCGTCTCTCCCCTCCTAGTTCTATTCTCACATCTTAGCTGTGGATCATATCCCTAAGCTTTGATAACAAATCGTGACGCCCCAAAATCCAGTATACATCACCTATTCGAGTCTCCAAATACATGGTACAAAATTCAAATACAACTTAATTATACAACAACCATGTAAAATACGACTAAACATATGTTTGTGAGTTTTAATACAAATATTGTCATCTGACAATATACAAACTCAATGGGGTCCTCATTATATTTATTATCACACTATTTATTTCATAGAATAGTGAGGACTACTAATGCTATTATCTGGACCATCACTCTGTTCCCCGACTAGTCCCTGCTACGTTCTCATTTCCTGAAGAGAACAATGAAAGCAAAAGGGTGAGCTCAACTAGCCCAGTAAGAAATATTATGACTAAGATAATGCAGAATAAATTATCATTAGCCTTCAACAGTGTTAAAATATAACAAACATCAAGTTTAACTGCAGCGGAACAAGCAATCCATTAGAAGAGTCAAGTAGAGAATAAAATCTACTATCTTCTATGATTTAAAAGGTTTTTCATGACTTTTATCGCTGAGACTCAACTTAATAAATAATCCACATCATCCCTGCACTACGGCCAAGGATATTCATTAGTATCACAACCACAAATTATCCATGCACCACGGCCAAGGATATTCGTGGTATTCATCAATGGTCATGATCATGCCAACAACCGGCCCATCAATGTACTACGAATCAATGAGGACTTTTTCCACATCATTTGTAACATTACGGTCCATGATTACAATCAATAATTCTGGTCATAATCATACCAAGTCCATCTATGCACTACAAAAGCCACGATAACTTTCAACATAATATAAACATGAGGATGATGACAATAATATAAGAATTCAATAAAACAAGTTCAAGAATTAATTTATCCAGGAACTAATAATGTCCAAATTGTCAACATGATACTTCTTTGTAGAGTAACACTCAAGAATGCTCAGAAGATAATATTTCCATGAAAAGATACTGGATGAAGCGCAAATATCAAAGATATTCCACTAATTTCATGGAGTATAGAAGTCAAAACTTTAACCAACCGAGTATAATAAAGAATGGCATAACAAAAGAAATCATCGTGCATGCGATAGATCGCATGCATGTGTTCTTCCAATGTAATAATAAATAATGGAACCGTGTCACGCGTAACGTAAAATGACGTAATATTCCAATGAATAATAAATAATGGAATAAAAAGCGGAAGAATTTCACTAAGTATAGGGTATCCAGCAGATACAAGTTATTCCAATGAATAATAAAGAATGGAATAACAAAAGAATTTCACCAATAAGAAAGAAGGAATACCCCTAACGAGTCAATAAATAATATCCCTTACCATAAAAGAATAGTATTTTTTGGTGGTAGGCGAGGATATACTCAAAGAAAACTTGCACTACGCTTCAAAGCTTTCTTAAACTCTAAAGAAATACGCCAAGATTATAGAAGAAGAACTCTCTCTATAGTTTCTCTCTCTAGAGTTTCAAAGAATTCGTAAAAAATAATGAAGGAATGAGCTTCATTTACGTAAGAATGGATTGCATAAGAACTAATTCATGAACGGTCCGTATTGATTTACTTTTTAAACTGACGGGTCCGTATTGGTTTATAATAAAATATAATATATTCTATTTATAATCTAATAAAACGAATAACTTTATAAAAGTATTCTATTTTATATAAAAAGATTTTACTATGCAAATACTATGCAGTAATTATGCAAACATTATGTATAATAAAATATAATATATTCTAATTATTGTCTAATAAAATAGATAACTTTATAAAAGTATTCTGTTTTATATAAAAAGATTTTACTATTAGTCTAATAAAACGAATAACTTTATAAAATTATTCCGTTTTATATAAAAAGCTTTTCTGTTTTATTACATTAATAATACTAATAAAACAAAACTCATCATCATTATTATAATTCACAATATTAATCGACCAGGTCATTCCCAGGAAAGATGGGGCTTTCCAATAAGGTTTCTCCCCATTTGCGCGCAATTAGGTGACCAAACCTCTCCTTGACAGAACTTCTAGACATCGTTAATATTGCAAATAATAATATTAATAACTTTGTCATCTCAATTATTGATTATAAAATATTGACAATAATTGAATCAAATAACGTGAGATACTATCGCAAAGAATTATCGTAATAATAATTGAACAAAATTGAGTGACTTCTCACGTAAGCATCAATAATCAATACCGGTAAGCATCTTTGTGCAACTACGAGTATTCTTTGTCGTACTTTTTAATACTGGGTGTTTCAACAGTTAACGGTAAAACTTCCGCCGTTATTTTCATAAAGTATTTTTGTCGTTTTCTCAATCCGACAATAATTCCGTTGTGGGGTCCACCAATGATTGTGCCATTGTATGAATATTTCCTGTTAAAACGAATATTCCCCGACCAATCGAATATTATATAACAACTTGCGTACTTTGCAAAATTTATAAATATTACCCACAACTATAACATTATATCAAATTCATTCCATAATATTCAAAAATGATATTTATAGAAAATTCATCTTTATTCATAAAAGTTGGGGTCTTAAATTTGTCAACAAACCAAAATTGTAAATATTAGTCCTTATGGCCTATTACAACCCTTGGAAATCCCACAATAAATTTAGGAAGAAGTCAGCATGGATTTCATAACACATTTTTGTAATAGCGGATAGGCTGTCAAAAGCATCCTGTTTTGGGGCTCTCCCTACTAACTACACTGCTTCAAAGGTTGCATTGATATTCTGGACATTGTGGGTGAACAACATGGCATCCCAAAATCCATTATAAGTGACAGAGACCCCATTTTTTGGCAAAATTTATTTCTTTTTCAAGGAATTAATTACTTTTAAATGTCTTCAGCCTACCATCCCCATACTGATGGTTAATCTGAGATTGTCAACAAGTGTGTTAGAAAAATATCTCAAATGCTTTATCTCTGATGAACCTTAGTTATGGAATAAATTTTTGGGTTTGGCACTGGAACTATAATTCTTCCTATCATTCTACTATTAAAAAGTCTCCATTTGAGGCTGTGTTTGGTAGACCACCTCCTGTTCTTGCCAACTACATCCCTGATTCCTGAAACTACACCAAATTAAGATGTGGATGTTACATTACAAACAAGAGTTCAGGTCCTAAAATCCACACTGGAATCTACCCAACTCAAAATGAAAACTAAAGCTTACAAGAAGATGGTTGATTACTCTTTCAATGTGGGAGACTTGGTATTGGTTAAGTTGCAAGCTTACCGAAAACACAGTACAGCACCTAGAGCATCACAAAAGTTTAGTAAAAAGTATTTTGGGTCATTTTCTATTATTGAAAAAATAAGCAAAGTTGCCTATAAATTATAATTGTCTGCTACATCTAAGATTCACCCTATTTTTCATATAGCCTTATTGAAGAAATTAGTAGGAAATAACACAACATCATTTTCCTTGCTACCCATAACTACATTGGATAACTAACCATCACTACAAACTGTTGCTATACTTGATAAAAGAGTTAAAAGGGTTCGAAATCACTAGGATGCTCAGTATTTGATTCAATGGGAATGTTTGCCTCTTGATTGAATTCTCAACAGCTAAAGCAAATGCACCCAACCCTACACCTTGAGGACAAAGTGTTTGTTGAACCAACTATTAGTCACCTAGACTTGAAAATGTACAACCATTCAAGGATCAAGATATGTTAGACACAAGGCTTGTTAATGAAACAAAAGCAGATGGTCCAAGATTATGAAGACCATGCTGAAGTGAAGGAGAATTCAGCTATTAATGAATATGGGGATCACATGGAAGATGAGTATGGGGACCATATGGAAGATGAGTTGGAGGAATTGAGAACTTTGGATGGTCTGAGAAAATTTAGAAGGCCAACTAGAGAATCAGTATGGATGAGTAGCTATGTTAAGGGCAAGAAAGGAGAAGGCAAATACAAGTAGTGACCTATCCTTTCTGGAAATAGCTTCTATTAGCTTTTGTAAGTGAACATGTGCTTGTTGGTTATGTACTACAAATTAATACTCAGTCTATGAATTGCAAAAGGCATGATGAAATAAATTAACTTCCTTCCTATTTCTCTCTTCTTCCCATTTTCTTTCTCTGCATGAAACTGAAGTCCAGTAATTGGCTTCATATGAATTCATCTAAATCAATGTGTTTTAATATTAGAGAAAAGTTAAGGGTCTCAATTTTTTCAAATAAACATCCAACATTATATTTGTTAATTAATATCATGGTGAATATCCAATTAAATATTCTAATTAGGCTTAAACATAATCTAATTATATATTTTTGAGAATTTGGTTGTCATAATATTCTAATTAAGCTTAAATATGAATTATTAACTTGAACTATTGACGTTTTTTTTATTTCGATAATCGATATTTCAATTTTTACAATCAGGTGATCAAAATTTAACTTTTTTTATACTTACGTTTAATTAGACATATCATGTCATAAATTAATGACGTAACCATGACTATGCCAAATTAATGCTTCTGTAATAAACTAGAACATACGACTGTACAAAGTAAAAGAATAGGTCTTAAATATTATCACCTTTAAAATTATACTAGAGTTACAATTAAAATCATGCTAAGAGTGTAATCATGGTAAGAGTGTGTTTGAGATCGCTTATAAGCAGCAAACATGCTTATAATTAATTTTGAGAAGTAAAAAAATGTTTTATAACCTGTTTATAATAATCAAGTTTTATCAAATATATTATTAATCTATCCTTATTTATTTTAGTAATTCAATCTATTGCTCATATTTACTTTTCACAACACTCATTGTTAGTAATTTACATTTGAAATAAGTGATTAGCAAAAAATTTATACCAAACACCTTTTACTTTTTACTAGTTTAAGTGTTTTTTATTTAGCAAACACGACCTTCTTTTTTTTAAAAAAACTAATTATAATAAAAAAATAGTAATCATAATTAATACTCATATCTTTTAAGCAATCTTAAAGATACTCTAAGGGGATATTTATTATAGGTCATGATGAATACTCTCACAAAAACACAAATTACTGGGTATTTGATTATCGGTAATAGAAAATGTGAGACCCCAAATTTTATGAAATAAAAGTATTCAAATTTTTTTCTATTTTGGTAAATAGCACGGTATTCATTATTGATGCTTATGTGATAAGTCACTCAGTTTTGTTTTATTGGTATTATTAATGTAATAAAACAAAAAATATTTTTATATAAAACAGAATACTTTTATAAAGTTATTCTATAAATAGAATATATTATATTCTATTATGCATAGTATTTTGCATAGTAAAATCTTTTTATATAAAACAGAATACTTTTATAAAGTATTCTATAAATAGAATATATTATATTTTATTATGCATAGTGTTTTGCATAGTGCACTGTATAGTATTTGCATAGTAAAATCTTTTATAAAGTTATTCGTTTTATTAGATTATAAATAGAATATATTATATTTTATTTAAAAGATTTTGCTTTAAATATGGACCATCGATTAAAGTAAATCAATCTGGACCGCTCATGAGTTAGTTACTATATCGGTTCATTTTTTCTATAAATGTAAGCTCATTCCTTCATTATTTCTTACGAATTCAATTTGAAACTCTAGAGAGATAAACTATAGAGAGAGTTCTTCTTCTATAATCTTGAGCGTATTTCTTTAGAGTTTAAGAAAGCTTTGAAAGCGTAGTCTGAAGTTTTCTTCTTGAGTATATCCTCGCCCTACCAGTCGGAATACTCTTCTTTCAAAGGTATGAGATATTATTTGTTGTACTCGTAAAGGATATTATTATTATTATTATAGTAAGGGATATTATTTTTTTTGTATTCATGAAGAGAACTTCTATTATTCCATTATTTATTATTCTGTTGGAATAACTTTGTATCTGCCAACTACCCTATACTTGGTGAAATTCTTCCATTATTTCATTCTTTATTATTCTGTGGAATATCCTGTCACATGCGTTGTCTGTTGGACCGTTCGGTTCCGTTTTATTATTACATTTGGAATATCCTGTGCATTTCATTTTACGACGGACCGATTCCGCTCTACTATTCTCATTGAATATCCTGTTTGTCGTTTTTTACTGTGGGACCGGTTCCGTATTTATTATTCTATCGAATAAGTCATGCATGCGATCTCTATCGCATGCATGATGAATCCTTCACATTATTCCATTCTTTATTATTACATTGGAATAACTTTTGCCTATGTGGATTACCACATGCATGGTGAAACGATCCTTTATATTTTACTCCTCATTAAATTGTGGAAATGATCTGCATTTTACGTGGATTATGATGAAAGTCATAATAAAAGCATTGGACTAATGAAAATCATGGGTATATGTGGTATTAGTAAGTGTTATGATGAGTTATGTTGGTTATTGTGAAAACATGAAAGTTTCTTAGAAATCACAAAGGGTTGAAAATTTAGATTTTATGAAAATGGAACATGAAATTCAATTGACCATATCTCCTATTATATTTCAATTTTTGAGTGTGGTCAAGTTCTAGAGTTAGGTCTATGAGTTTTGTAACTTATCCAAGTGGAATCACCTGAAAAAGGTGTTGTAGATTTTCGTGTGTGGTGATTTTGTAAAAGTATGAAAAACAAAAAATATAAAAAATTTCACGCCACGATTTTAAAAGAGGGCTGTTTTGGCCACTTAATTTGTGAGAAAAATTTGGCCTTTTTGGGACATGAAATTATATGGTATAAAGTACCTCTGTCCAAAAATGAGCTCATTCCACTTAAAATGAGCAAGTTATGACCATTTCAATATTTAGGTTTTTTCGACGAAAAATGCTATAACCGGAGTTCTATAACTCTGATGACCATGAAATTTAAACTGGAATCTCACGTTAACATGTGTAAGATCCTGCCAAGATTTGGAAATTTCTGGAGTTAACCGTGAGGTAGCTAATTTCTTAAGGAATTAATTAGAAATTGATTTTTGAAAAATAGTAAATAAATTTTAAAAATGTCAAGAAAAATATATGTTCAATATGGGACTATATTATGCTAAATCCCAGAAAATAATAATTTTTGGGACTGATTTAGTATTTTTCATGAAAATAGTTTAGCTACGAACATATGAGTTAAATATGTTATGTGGAGTTGAAGAATTGGTAAATAGGATTTTATGGCTTGGAAATCCAATATAAGGTATATGCATATTTTTGATGAGTAATTTGAATATTGGTGATGAAATCTTATGAGTATGACATTTTTGAATGATTAAATGCATTATTTGAAAAGTGTAAACAATTAAATGTAATTGTTTATAAGTTTAAGTGATTAAAATATTGTTATAGTATTAATAATGATTAGATTATGATTTTATTAAGTGATTGATAATGTCTGGATAAATTTAAAGTCTTTAATATTTATCCTTGATTTAGTTGATTAATGCTTATAATATTGTCATCATCCTCATATTTATATTATGTTGAAAGTCATATGTGGCTTGTAGTGCATAGATGGACTTGGTATGATTATGACCAGGAATTATTCGGTATAATCATGACCGTAATGTTGCAAATGATGTAAAAAAAGTCCTCATTGGCCCGTAGTGCATTGATGGACAATTTTTTGGTATGATTATGGTTATGGATTCTCTTCGGCCAAGGGTACAAAGATGAATTGTTTTATAGCATGATCAGGACCGTTGATAAAAACACGATTATTTTTGGCCCGTAGTGCATGGATAATTTGTGGTTGTGATACTAATGAAAAAGTCCTCATTGGCCCGTAGTGCATTGATGGACAATTTTTGGTATAAGGCTATGGATTCTCTTCGGCCAAGGGTGCAAAGATGAATTATTTTATGGCATGATCAGGACCGTTGATGAAAACACGATTATCTTTGGCCCGTAGTGCATGGATAATTCGTGGTCGTTATACTAAAGAATATCCTCGGCTTTTTGTAGTGCGTGGATGATTCGATGATGTGGATTATTTATTGAAATGAGTCTCAAAGAATGAAATATTAATTCATGGATGTGATAATAATGAATATCTTTGGTAGTAGTGCAAAGATGATTTAATGATTATGAAAGCGAGAATTGTGATTTGGTATAACCATGATTTTTGATGTTTCAGGTGAAGACAGGTGATGAAAATTATCTTCGTCCTGGGTACGAAGAGGAATTTAGAATCACAATTGTGATTATGAGTTATTCGCATGATCGTGGACGGGAATTGTTGATTGATGTTATAAGGATAAAACATTATTGGTGGACTTTTAACGTAGAGAAGATAATAGACCTTATGGTCTATTCGACTCTTCTAATAGATTGCTCATTCATTGTAACTAACTATTGAAAAGTTTTATCATCTACCATATGTTCTAAATCTACGATTTATTATTGATGAAAGCTATTGATAATTTAATTATCTTTAGTCATGATATTCTTTCTTCGGGCTAGTTGTGCTCACCCTTTACTTTTTCACAATTCCTTCTGAGGTAATAAGAGTGTTGCCAAAAGAGTGTTCTTGAAGTCGAGCGGGGATAACGGGGAATAGAAATGGTGGTCTCTAGGCGTGAAGGTTCTCCCTAAACAAGATAGAAAAGTGTGTTGTATTCTATACAACATTTAGTAGTTATATTTGGTGAATCAAATAGGGTGAGGTGAACCCAACTTTGGAAGGGTATTTTGCCACTATCATACAAGATGTCTAATGACATACAACCTCGTGTTATTATATAACAGGGTTGTGCGCATCCACTTGCTGAGGATATCTATGGGCACTACCTATATGATCTTGGAGTTGATTTAAAATATAATATTCACTTGGGAACAGTGGAGATAGTTATATGTCAAGAGAAGACTCACTATTGGAAAGCGGATGATAGTAATCTTCTCGCTTTTCTTTTAGGTCTATTAGATCAACCAGGATAATTACGTGGCCATATGATATCTATTATAACCTGACGCATGGCCTCCCATGTACGAAGGTTTTCTTGAGCACTTCCCAAAGATTTTAATTTTAAAAACAGGTTTTTGACTATACTTTTATGTAAAGTACCATTGTAAGGTTGTGGTCGAGGCACCATGAGAGTTACATATATTTGTATTAAAACTCACAGATTAATCGTGGTTGTATTCTATACTGACGACTCAACAAATTGTATTATTAAATTGTATTTGAATTCTGTACCATGTATCTGGCGACTCAAAATGGGTGATGTATACCTAATTTTGGGGACGTCACAGAAAATAGTCATATTGTGTCGTTTCTGTTTAGTAGAAAATATGTGATTACCGAAAATTATTATTATGAGTGTTTGGTATGAATTTAAAATTACTGTGTATATTTTTTATAATATTGATCATTTACTAAATATCCTTGTACTAATTTTAGTTGCATATGATAATTGTCAAATGTAATCAACAATTATAACTAATTAATTATGTATTATTTAGTAAATCATATTAATTTTTTTTAACATGTTTATAAAATTACAATTCATGATTTATTCAATTATTAAACATAAAATTTTTAAGTATGTCGTTAATTATAAATTAAACTTATAATAATAAATAACAAACAAAATCAAATACTGTGTATGGACAATAACTTATTTTAGCTAAATTAAACATGTCGACAAACAAAAAAAACAATTAAAAAATAAATGTAAATTATGTGACTCATAATAATATTTATGTCCCAATTATTAAATATAAAAATTATTTTTATCTAAATAAAAATTTCAAGATGACCCATATGTGATAATCTCATATTACGACCTATTTTTTGGTCATTTAATTATTGAAAATCTTGTGTAACAAACGCGATCTATAAAAATAATTGCTCATATTATCGAATATTTAAGAGGACTACTTTAATGACATGTAACAAACTTGAGATTTTTTTGAAATATATATTTTCTTTAATATTTATTTAAATAATTCCCCAAATTGCGGAAATGAACTTCCATCTTTACACCTATTCAACGCACAAGATTGGTAACAAACCCAACCAACGATCAGGATCTCCCGCTGATTCAAACTGTTTCTTTACCCGCCCCAAAGCCTGAAACAAATAATAAAATAATTGGTTACTATCCTCTCTCCAATTCAGACAACTGTATCTGTATTATCCCTGTAAAACCCTACCAAAATCTCCATTTCAATATTTTACTTCAAATTGCAAAAGCCTGATTTCCACATAGGTATGTCAAATTTACAAATTCGCACGCACTAATACACCATCAGAAGCTCACGACTCAACCACAAACACATTTTATATATGATGTTATTAACTTTGAAGCGATTAAGAAATTGGAGAATTGAGGTTTTTGCGGATTAGGGATTTTCATTCGCCTAACCCTAAGATGGAAACGCACAATCGGCGCTCATCGGTTTCCTCGCAATCATCGTCAATGGCGAAGAGGAATTCAACGTCGGAGAATACTTTTGTGGCAGTGAAGAAGCCCCAATTGGCGAGGAAGCGGCCGGCTCTGGCTAATCTCACAAACCAAAGAAATTCGTCTCTAAATTCTGGACGAACAACAATTCTTTCAAAAACTATGGTGGTTCTTTCTCTCTCTATTACGTTTGTATATGTGTCCATATATATTTGGGGATAGCCGCTTAAATTGTTGTGCTAGATGAAATTGATAAGTGTTGAGAAATCAAGCTCACACAAATACACTAAGATAAATACAAACACACTACTGTATGAGATATAAAATAATAACACAAGAATTTTACGTGGAAATCCAACTGGGAAAAACCACGGGAAGAGATCTCAGAAAATCACTATGAAAATAATATGGAGATTACAAACTCTCAACCCGAAATAAACTAACTGCTTATTTCTCTCTACACCTCACTCTCCTAATGCTCTAACCGAGCTTCTCACTCTCTAACTCTCTTTGACACTCAAACTAGAGCTTTGCTCTTCTCTCTAAGATATACTCTATCAATTTTGGTGTGTCTTTCCTCTTCCATTTGGCCTCCTTTTATAGCCAAAAACTTGAGGGTAGAAAAGGAAATGAGTTGGACTCATTTTCAACAAAGGAATAACATTAATGAGTGTGATGGTGATATGTTCCCTTGACCCATTAGTATGTTCCTTGACCCATAAAGTGAGTGAGGACCAAAGACCATTGACCAATAATTAATGACCAAAGATCAAAGACCAAAGACCAAAATAGAGCCAATATTCAACAATCTCCACCTCGCTCATATTTTCAAAATAATCGTGATCTTCTTTGTGTCTGTGAATGTATCCCTCTCCCTGGATACTCCACTACGAACTCAACATTAGACGAAGTGAATTAAGTCCAAACAAAGTGTTGAACTTTTCTCGTGAATCGACTTTGTGAGCATATCTGCGGCATTCTCCTTTGTGTGAACTTTGTGAATCGCAATGTCACCATTGTTCAACCACTCACGAATCTTGTGATACCGAACATCTATATGTTTGGTTACGCATGGTTCTTTGCTAAATGAATAGCACTTTGACTATCACATCAATCTGGATATCGCTTGCTTGAAACCTAGTTCTTCAACTAGTCCCTTAAGCCACAAAGCCTCCTCGCTTGCCTCATCAATGCCATATACTCACTTTCTCTGTTGTTGATAATGCTACCGTAGATCGCAACACCGACCTCCAACATATACATCCTCCACAAAAGGTGTATACAAAACCACATCGTCAGATCTCCTCGCATCTAGGTCTCCAAAGATAATCCGAATCAACGAACCTCAGAACCTCACTTCTTGCGGTATCACGATCAAACATAAGACCGTAATTGGTTGTAGACTCGCTAGATAACGAAAAATCCATTTCTTCGCATTCCAATGCTTTTTTTCACGGATTTGCCATATACCTGCTAACCACGCCGATCGCTTGTGAGATATCTCGGCCTTGTACATACCATGGCGTATATTAGACAACCCACCGCATTTGCATACGGTACTTTGACATATATACTCCACCTCGTCCTCTCGTTTGTGGGCTCAATGTGAAGATAACTCGAAATGTCTTTGCCAACTAAGTGCTTAACTCGTTTAGCATTGTTCATGTTAAACCTCTCTAAGACCTTCTCGCATATATCCTTTCCGAAAGTTAGCCACAACTTTCCTCGCTGACGATCCTCGTGAATTTCCATACCTAGGATCTTCTTAGGTGACCCAAGATCCTTCATGTCAAATTCATCGCTTCAACAAATTCTTCAAATGAAGAATATCGACTTCCTTCTTTCTTTATCAACATGTCATCGACATATAACGTTAACAATACTAGAGAGCCATCATCAAGGGATCTCAAATACACACATGGATCATACTCCGAACGAGAGTAACCACGAGCCATCATGAAGTTATCAAACTTCATATACCACCGCTTGGGGATCGCTTCAAACCATGTAGGGACTTCTTTAAGCGCAAACTAAACCCTCTTTCCCGGGTTCAATAAACCCCTCAGTCGCTTCATGAGATCTTTTCTTCTTTATCACCGTGGAGAAAAGCCGCTTTTCACATCAAGTCGTTTCTAACTCCATATCCTGTGATGCTACAATAGATAAGATCAACCAATCGATGTGTGTTTCACAACCGTGAGTGAAGATCTCATTGTAGTCGATTCCTCTCTCTGAGAGAATCCTTTGCCACTAATCCGCCTCAATCTTTCACCTTCTTTATCGATCGAGCCTTTTTTCTGAACACCCACCGCATCCTATAGCCTTGATCCTTTTGGAAGTTGAACTAACTCCCATATACGGTTCTTTTGTAAAGATTCCATCTCTTCCGCCATAGCTATCGCCCATTTATCATTATCATCTGATTTGAATAGCATCCCGATAGCTAGTTGGATCTCCACTACCAAAGAATCAAGGCAAAGGCAACCATGTCTTCAAACCCATATCTCTGCCTTTGGTTTATTGACTACTTTCCCCGATCTCTAACAAGATTATAGGACCTTTCTTGGGGATCTGAAGGTTGATCATCTTCAATCTCTTCAGAAGCTCCACCTCAATCGGGTGTTTTTGCAACTCATTTCTTCAGCAGATTCTTCATTCTCGGACTTGTTCAAAGATGTGTTTCTCATTGAACACCACATCTCTGCTGACAACCTTCTTCTTGGATCTTGGATCCCATAACTTTGTATCCCTTGACACCATCTTCATATCCAAGGAAAATACACTCTTTTGACCTTGGATCAAGCTTCGATCTCGCTCTTCGACCGGCGAGATGAGCATAAGTTGACAACCAAAGATTTTCATCACGTAAAAATCAACTGGTTTCCCACTCCATACCTCTTCGGGGATTTTGTAATCAATTCTGCTTTGAAGGAGATCGATTTATCGATAACACGTCAGTATTGATTGCCTCAAATTCGAAACTCTTGGGCAATCCTGCGCATTCAATCTACATACATCCAGCACGTTCCAATAGAGTTCTGTTCATCCTCCTCTAACCCCCATTTTGCTCGAGAGTTCTTTTGACCGAGAAGTGCTCATGATACCTTCATCCCGACAGAACCGTAGGAATGACTGTCCTTGTATTCTCAGATTATTATCCGATCTGAAATACTTGACTTCTTTTCCTATTCGGTTCTCTACTTTAGCTTTCCACTGCTTGAAGATTCTGAAAACCTCGGATCTCTGCTTCATAAAATACACCCACACCTTTCTGGAGTAGTCATCTATAAAGCTAACAAAATAATGGGCTCCACCCATTGACGTATGCTTGATCGGTCCCCACACATCCGAATGTACATAATCAAGTACATTCTTACTGGTATGTGCTCCTGCCTTGAAGCTGACCCTCCGTTGTTTGTCGTACACGCAAAACTTGCAAAATTCCAAACTGCACGTTTTGACACCTTTCAGCAACTGCCTTTTGTGAAGTTCTTTCATTCCACCTTCACTTAAATGACCAAGTCGCATGTGCCATAATTCTGTGCTATCACTGTTGGAATTATCCTGCACAGAATTTGCTGCTCCACCAGCAACTGTGTCCCCTATCAACTTGTAGAGGGTGCCCTTCTTCTGGCCCTTCATAATTACCATCGAGCCCTTGGTAATTTTCATGACACCATCTCTGACTGAGATACTGCAACCTATAGAGTCAAGTACTCCAACCGATAGCAAGCTCTTCTTCAATTCTGGAATATACCTTACATCACCCAATGTTCTAACAACTCCGTCAAACATTTTAATTTTTATGGTGCCTATCCCAAGAACTGCGGTACGCATTGTTACCCAATAAAAGCTGTACCACCATTGCGGGATGTAAAAGTATCAAACCAATCCCTATGAGGGGACATATGAAAAAACAACCGGAATCCATGTACCAATCAGTAAAGTACGCCATCGCTCTCTAACAGATAAGAGATCACCTCGTGAAGCTTCATTTTCACACATCGTATGCGACTCTCAAATCATTTGCACATCTCTCGCTTGTTCGAAGAACATTAGCGATTTTTCAATCTGCTTTCCTTTCTTCTTATCCTTCTTCAACAATGGACACCGATTTTTTGTAGTGGCCCTTCTCGTGGCAATGATAACATTCAACCCGAGATTTATCCTTCTTGCTGGTCTCGACCGAGACCTTTCTCGCTCCTTTAATACTTCTTTTGATTAGGACCCTACTGGCGCCCATTTGAAAAAGTAAGAAGACTGTCTCCTTGATCTCTGGAAGTAGTGCCCTTGAACTTATCCTGGTCCATTACTGCTGACATCACATCGTCAACTGCAAGCTTTTCCTTCCCTACAAGGAGTGTAGTCTGGAGAGTTGAGTATGAATCTGTAGGTAGAGAGAAAGAAGCGATAAGGCTTTATCTTCTTCGTCCAACTTCACATCAATCTCGATTAGTTGGGTCACCAATCTATTAAACTCATTAATATGATTGGCCAAATCGACCCTTCTTCCATCCGGGTTTGTACAATTCCTTCTTCAAATATAACCGATTTGACAGAGACTTTGACTTGTAAACTTTCTCAAGTTTCTCCCATAAGTCCTTCAAGAGGTTTCATGTAAAACTCGATATTTGATCCGTGGCGCCAAACTCAATCGATTGTTGCCACGGCCTTAGCTTCAAGTTCCACCCATTTTCATCCGTCATAGTCATATTTGGTTTCTTCCCTTCTAGTGCCTTTGTCAATCCTTGTTGAGCCAATACATCTTTGATCGTACATTTGCCAATCTTGAAATTTGACTTACCACAATGGTTCAACTTCATACCTCGCACTTGTGCTTGCCATCTTCGTATTTGTGACCTGCCTAATTTCTCTTTAAACTGATCGTTGGTGTGAACCGAGAGCTTTGATACCAATTGTTGAGAAATCAAGCTCACACAAATACACTAAGATAAATACAAACACACTACTGTATGAGATATAAAATAATAACACAAAAAATTTTACGTGGAAATCCAACCTGGAAAAACCACGGGAAGAGATCTCGAAAAATCACTATGAAAAAATAATATGGAGATTACAAACTCTCAACCGAGAAATAAACTAACATGCTTATTTCTCTCTACCTCTCACTCTCTGAATGCTCTAACTGAGCTTCTCACTCTCTAACTCTCTTTGACACTCAAACTAGAGCTTTGCTCTTCTCTCTAAGATATACTCTATCAATTTTGGTGTGTCTTTCCTCTTCCATTTGGCCTCCTTTTATAGCCAAAAACTTGAGGGTAGAAAAGGAAATGAGTTGGACTCATTTTCAACAAAGGAATAACATTAATGAGTGTGATGGTGATATGTTCCCTTGACCCATTAGTATGTTCCCTTGACCCATAAAGTGAGTGAGGACCAAAGACCATTGACCAATAATTAATGACCAAAGATCAAAGACCAAAGACCAAAATAGGAGCCAATATTCAACAATAAGGAACTATGATTGAATTTCATTGTTTGTTTGTTGAAGTGGGTGATTTTGATTTTCTTAAGATGAAATTGAACTGCAAATTTCTATTGCTTATAAATGCTGTGGTGCTTCTCTCTCTATCTCTATAAATAATGTTTGAATATTTGGTTCTACATATCTATGTGTGGATAGAAGTCAATTTCTATTAACTTGTTTGAGTATAATTTGCCAAGTCTCTTTTGGTATTTTTCTTCTTTCTGTTTTATGTAGATTTTTGATTAAATTTTATTGAAATGGGCAACGCTGATTTTTGTTATAAAATGAAGGATTTATAAATTTGTACGAGTTTTTGTCGCCAAAATTGTAAATGAAACAATTTTTTTTAAGGACTTGTTCTGAGTGGTAACCTTTTTTGGTCTATATATGTAATAGTAAACCTTAATCATCACACATTATAAGTCTAATAAATAATAAAAATTACACCATATAGCTAATCCATGGGTTATGATGAGTCATGGGTACAAAATGACTTAATCACTTAACTTGGGCCAGCTACCAAGGTGGCTCGACGTCCAAGGCGTTGTCTTGTTCTTCTCTAGCGCCAGGACACCTAGTCGTTGCCTAGGTGACACCATGGCGACACCGTGACAACTATATTTATATTTACTGCTGCGCCAACCAGTAGCTGCATGGTTGTTTCTCCTAGTCAATCAGACGGTGGGTCAGTTTCCTCTGATGAGAGCATGTCTACTTGTGATTCTTTAAAGAGTCCGAAATTTGAATATATAGACAATTGTGATGATCCAGCAGTTACTTTTATAGAGAAGAAGACATGTGACAGTCTCAACATATCAGATCATGTGGACATACCAGGTTCTGTTTTTTTGACAGTCAGCATTTTGTTTCCAATTCAGTTGACTATATTTTTTTTGGTTTATTAGTTTTTGAATAGATATTCTAATACTATAGTCAAGCATTTGATGCAAAGTTTGGCCATATATCCTGCCAATTATCTTTGATCCAATAATAGTAGCAGTTACTCTCTCTAACTTCCTTAATCTAATTCTGTTTCTCATCTCTTAGGGGATATATACATGAAAAATATTCTTGTGGAAGTGAAAACAAATGTTAAAGTTGTTAATATTGACGACAATATTACAAACCCACAATTTTGTGCAACGATAGCATCTGACATCTACAAGAACTTGCGTGTATCAGAGGTTTGCCATTTTTTTGGAAAATAGTTTCTCTATATAGTAAAAATTCTGTTTCCAACTCTTGTGATGATGTCTTGAACTTCTAAATCTTCAAACTACTACTTGTTTCTAACATTTGGAAATCAATGGACCACATGACTACACATAAATTTTATGGATTGGTATTGACCTAGGGTAACAATATTTTATATAATTTGAAACTAACTCAGTAGAGTGGCAACGCTATTGACTCTTGTGAATTTTTTTTTAAAAACCTTTCCTACCACAGATTACTTTTATTTAGCATGATATTTATTATATGCATATCAAACTTAAAGGACGATGTGGTTACAATTAAAAAAAATAGTCTACTAAAAGAAGAGTATACCGTGGTGTGATTATAGTCTACTAAATTTTTGTTTATTGTCTATGAATAAAAGCTAAGAAGCACGAAACCAACCCAAACAAGGTTGGCCTGTCTGTCTTGGACACTTTGACATTTATTATATTGGGAAATAAAGAAAGTAAACTGTTAGACGAGTACAAAGCTATTTTTCAATCATAACGAATGTAAGATAAGAGTTTAGTTAACACAGTTTACAATTATATGATCTTTTTTTTCTTTCTTTTTTTTAATTTGTAGGTGACTTATTAGAAGGCATTGATGTAATTTTTGTGGACAATTTTTTATATTCAAATTGTAAAGTATATATCTACATTATTTAAAAAATTTACTGTTTGATACAAAGTAAACTTTTTGAAATTGCACAATTATTAATACAAAAATTGCAAGGTGAAAAGAACGTTCTAGCAATGTTCTAAAAGGCGCTAGGCGGGAGGCGGGCTGTCAGGGGCCTAGTATTTTAAGTCAATTTTAATATTTTATCTTACATTTATCCAAACAAAACAATAAAATAAAGCAAAACAATATATAATAAAAATAATAAAGGTCTTTGCTTAAAGTTCAAACACATGTCTTTCACGTAGTTTTATTCATAAAAAGATTGCTATTGAATAATAAAATTTCAAATTTCAAAAATTCAATTCAATATTAAAACTTAAGAAACTAAACATAAATTTAAGATTTATATTGAATTAAACTAACTATTACAAATGTATCATCATTTATATAATTTGAAGTCGGTACAAATTCAAAAAATTACAACTATAATAAAATTATTCATTTTGACTTGATCTTGTTCACTTTTTGTTGTGATTTGAAATGCTACAACCTGCATTATGAATATGGTAAATCATTAGAAAAATAAAAATATCAAAATCTGGTTTGGATAGTTAGTAAAACAAAAAAAATCGCTTCGCCTAGGCCCTGCTTAATTTCTTGGAGGGATTTTTTGACCTAGGCGAGGCGCCGGGGGACTAGGCGGCCGCCTAGGCCGCTTTTTAGAACAGTGCATTCTAGGCTAGTAGGACAGTAAATTTCAAATTCAATTGTAATTAGATCATGGACTGAACATGAAAGACATACATATTATGAATATATTATTAGAACTTCTTTATCTGTTTTACTGTTTGTTGAAGGGGCTTCATCCCATGTGCACATAGATTCTTGAAGTTTCATGAGATAAGTTGTCATAGTTGAATTTGATTTTGAGAATGTTAGCTTTAGTTGGTAATTTTGACAAAATTGATAATTGAATTTTCATTTGCTTTTAATTTCTAGACAAAGAACAGGCCTTCTACAGACTTCATGGAGAGTGTTCAGTCTGATATTAATGCCAGCATACGTGCTATCCTAATTGATTGGCTTGTTGAGGTAAAGACTTCTATTATTCAACCTTTTCTTATTATCCCGTGACCCCTCCAGTGATATCATATTCTCCATTCATATTTTAAGGGACCATTTTTAGTTGACAAACGTTTTAAGAAAGTTGGAACTTGACAAGATATTTTTTTTTTTACCCATTATACCTTTAAATGCATTAATATGGAAATAGTGGAATAGGATCCACAAATCTTTGAAATCCCAAATTTGAAGGTGGTCACTTAGGTGGGATGCAGGGCATACATTTTAGCTTATTTGACCAGCTTCCACTATGAATTTAATTTTCATGTTTCATTATAAACAACTATAGGCTATATCAGTCGCATCATGCTGCTTACAACTTTTGATGGAAGCAGTTTATAACTCCTTTAACTGTGGTGTGACATCTATATCTTTCTGTAGGTTGCTGAAGAGTACATGCTTTTACCTGAAACGTTGTTCTTGGCTGTTAACTATGTAGATCGTTATCTCTCCGGCAATGACATCAACAGGCAACGATTACAATTGCTTGGTGTTGCCTGCATGTTGATAGCTTCGTAAGATATAAATTTTACCCTTCTTTGTTTCTTCTTCTTTTTCTCTCTCTCTGTTCCTCTCTCTCTTTTTTTCTCTCTCTCTCTCTCTCACACACACACACACACACACATGACTAGCTAGTCTTTCTCCCAACACATTTATAATAATCAGAAACATGATATTGATGCCAGTAAATATGAGGAGATTTGTGCTCCTGGGGTGAAAGAGTTCTCTTACATCACTGACAACACATACTCCAGGGATGAGGTTTGGTTTGTTCCCGTTCTTTTAAACTCGCCAATGGTAGATGCTCTTGTAAAGATTTATGTTTATAACCTGCATTTCTCAAATTAATTGCTCCAGGTCTTGCAAATGGAATCTGATGTGCTGAATTACTTGAAGTTTGAAATGTCCGCTGAAACTGCTAGATGTTTTTTGAGGTAATTATAAGCTTTTTGATCTTAATAAAAAACTAATTGCCTTCTTTCCCTTTTGCTGCTTTGTTGATTGACTTGATTTACTCATGCCATGTTAAGGCGTTTTGTTCGTGCTGCTAAAGAAATTGATGAGGTAGCTATTTTGGACTTCTTATTCTGTATATTTTGGAAAATAATTGTGTATTTGTATGTTGTATTGGGTTTGATTTGGCAATGGTAGTGTGTTTGAAGTTTAGTGATGTATTAGCAATAAATGTGTCATTCTTTTTCGTCAAATCTGCAAAATGAGTAATTTATGTCGGGGAAATTAGTATTCAGTTGGTAAAAGCTATTCACATTAGATCATCATAGGACTCCATATATATTTAAAGCCGTCATTACTTTTGATATCAAATTTCAAGCGTGTTACTCAGACACCTAGTCAATAAAATGCAACGATTGTTTGTAAACATTTTTATTAACTTGTGTTCATCTGCTACCTTTAAAGGTTCCGTCCATGCAGTTGGAGTGCCTGGCTAGCTACCTTTCAGAGTTATCACTGCTGGAATACAGCATGATTCGCTATGCCCCTTCTCTAATTGCTGCTTCTGCAACTTTTTTAGCCAAATTTATTCTTAACTCTTCAATTAAGCCTTGGGTAAGTGCATGAGGAAGTATTTGACAGAATTGCTTATATATAATCAACATACATAGATTAACCGTATACATGCTTTGTTACAGACTCTAACATTGAAGCATTATACACTTTACGAGCCCTCTGATCTTCGTGACTGTGTCAAGGCTTTACATCGCCTATGTTGTAACAGCAACAATTCCGGTTTACCTGCAATCAGAGATAAATATAGTGAGCACAAGGTTAGCCAGTCTTAATAAATAAGCATCCGCCCTTTGATAAATTACAAAATTTGATGCCATATAGATATAACTAAGATGATTATATTCTGACTGGCAAAAAATAAAAGAAAAAAAAACATATATGCAGACCTATTTGTGGTGAATCACAATAAGATTATACACTCTTAATAAGAGATAGAACACTTGCTATCATTTTGTTGTACATTACCCCCCTTTCTATTCATAATAGGAACTCTAATTTAACTAAAATACTCTACATTTGTTGATGTTCTTATGTTACGTTTGGATTGAAGGATTGGAATTGGTGAAAAAATAGAATAGAGAAGGGAGTGGATTTGTGAGTGGAATGATTCATTTTATTCTAGCGGGAATGAATCATTCCATACCCTTCTTCAAGGAATAAAATTCACAAATTTGGCAGGAATGAGAATGAATCATTCCATTTCATTGAATAACCAAACACAATTTTGTTTTCATTCCATGGAAATGAGTCATTTCATTCTCACATTCATTCCTGCAATCCAAACATAGCATTAGTCCTATTTGTTTCCTTTTGGTGAAAATGTTTTGCTAATCCATACTTATTTTTGTTATTTTGGATCAGTTCAAATTTGTAGCAAAGAAGTACAGCCCGCTTTCGATCCCTCGGGAGTATTTTGCATGAGCAATTAGACCTTCACTTCTCCCCCGGGGGTAAACTCTTTTGGATCTACACAAATTTATATGTTGCAATCTTTTTTTTTCTTTCTTTTTTTCAATGTAAAAAAGTATCATTCTCTCCAATTTTAATATGAATTTTGTCTCCAACAGTTTTGTGTATAATGTTGGAGTTGCTTTCCCCTTCTGCTTTCTCAAGGATATAATTTTACAACAGAAAAAAAAGGAGACTACATTTTGGAAGTGAGAGTTACTAGTTTTTAAGAATTAAAGGTTGACTTCTTTTTTTTTTGCTAAATTAAAGGTTCACTTTTAGATGTTTAAATGGATTTTGATTTTGATAGTAATTATTGGTTGTATTAATATTTATTAGTGTTGACTTCTCAAATGAGTAGGTTTATCAATGAATAGAAAGATTTCAACATGAAAGTGACTTTTGGACTGCAGTTTTGTAATATTTATAGAAACAAAGGTTGGCAAAATCATACTTACAACACCACATAATGAAAAATGTTTTTTTTTATATCAAAAAAACAAGTGTTTGATATTTCCACGTGACGAGTCTCACATGTGTAAATAATGAATGGGTTCTACCTTGAGACCTGTGAAAAATACCAATTTAACATAGGGAAAATATGAGTTTACCTTCTTCTTTTTTTTCAAATTCCAATAGTACAAGAGTAATGCTACACAGATCGGTACAGGTTTATTGGACAGGTGCAATTTTATTTTTTTAATTTTTTTGCTTGTCTCTTAAAAAATATATGATATTTATTTCAACATGAATTTTTATAAAATATAGTATTTTAGGTGTAATTTGGATACATATACAAAAATAGGGTTATCTGAGCATATATAACCCTGTTTTTATATATGTATCCAAATTACACCTAAAACACTATATTTTGTAAAAATTCATGTTGGAATAAATATTATACATTTTTTGAAAATCACAAACAAAAAAAAAAATTAAAAAAATTAAAAATTGAAAATGTCTAATATTGATGTCCAATAAAAATATATGCCAAGACTTATTGATAGTACAAAAGATCCTAATGCTAGGTGGGCCCTTTTCTCCAGATGTGGAGGTAATAGAGGCTGCTGGTCAATCTGTGAATTATGCTCCCAATAAAAAGAGAGACTAGACCGCAGCATCTCTTTAATAAATATACCATTTAGCTCGCACTAGTTTAATGGAGGCTACAAACAATGAAACAACCACCATCACAAGCACAATGCCCTCTTCCCCTACCTCAACATTTGCCTTCTAATGTATCACATAAAAAAATGAAATTTTTACCACACAAGGTAGGACCGTTCACTATTCATGTAAAAGGAATCTTGTGAAACTATAGTGTATAACATAATAATTAAGTTGAGGAGTCGAGCTTATTATTATTTAAATTTAGTTGCTACAAGTTTCATGTAGAGTCAAACTGAATCTGAATTCAAATTGTCTCGCAAAATAAGAATCTGATAATTACAAATTAGAAACGGTTACTTTTTATTTAGCAATTAAGTAAAAATATATAATAAATATTTTTTTCAAAAAAGATAAAAGAGGGAAATTTTGCAAGAAAATATTTGTGGGAAAATAGTTTTTTGTATTTCAACCACATCTGACAAAAAGTCTCCCACTTTGACATACACAATTTGGCTGTAGTGAAATTGCATTCTTTTGTGCCTCCTTTGGTTAAAGGGTAAAGACAGATCAACTTATTAATAACGTTAAAATTCAAATTCAAAATTTAAACACTAACACAACTGCCTGTGACGTAATAACCAATGACAAACCAATCGCTCAAAGCCATCTCAGCTAATCGTTAAAAACACACAATTCTACTTCTGACTCCGGACGGACGCTAACTGAACTGAACTGAACAAAATTCAAATAGTCCTCCTCATGTGGGACCCACCCGTAGTCCGCTCCTAAGTCCTAACGAATACCAAGTGGATCCGACGGCCAGGATCCGATCTGTCCCTCAATTCAAATCACCCCTTTGCCCGCCTCAAAAGTATCATTAAAGTAATATTTATATTATATATATATATGTGCAAGTTATATGACACTTCACCCCATTTCTCTACAAGAACCTGAAAATTCTTCAAGAACCCATGGAATCAAACTCCAATTTTAATCTTTAAAAAAGGCTCAAAATCTATTCTTGTGATTACCCTTTTTTTGAGATTTCTTGCTTGATTTTTAGCAAGAAATTCAGTTTCTTGGAGGGAAAAAATTAGGTTTTTTTTTTGGGTTGAGGCCGAAGAAAAATGTCTACCCAGAACAGGCGTTCTTCGATTACATCATCACAGACATCTTCTTTGGCTAAACGGCAAGCGGAGAATCTCGGAAAGGCGGCAGCTTTGCTGCCTCAAATGGCGAAGAAAAGGCCGGCGTTAGCTAATGTGACTAATCAGAGGCATGGTTCTGAGAATGGTTCAAGAAGCTCAACGAATTTGGTATGTGATTTTGTCTAGTTTCTTGTTTGTGTTCATTTGTTTTTTGGGTGTTGGATAACTTGAATCTAAAATTTGAATGGAATAATAAATGACAAATGAAGTGTTAATAAAATTATATGTAAAATGTTTGATTCTGTTTATGAATTGTTATTTGATTTCCTTGTTATATGTTTGTATCTTTTTAAAATTGTTATATAATGCTCTTGCTTAGTTAATTCCATTTGACTTCAAGTAGGTGAGGTTGACTCAATTTTCTCATGAAGAAGAATGTGGATCCTAAAAATCTGCATTCTTAGAGAATTTGTAGAAACAGATGAATATTTAAAAGTTTTATAATAAGAAAACTAAAGTCAAGGAAATAATCATAATTTGTAACAAATCACACTTGAAAATTTTAGTTTTAAGAAAGATCAAGATTTACCTCAAGTAACTATCAGTCATTGTTGAAATCTACCACAAAGCTGAAAATTTTGTTCAAAATTAAATTGGATGTAGATTTATGGAATGACAAAGTTCTAACTTCGGATAAAATATTTACAGACTACAGAGGATCTTTGTGCATTCCTAGCCTTTCTTCATAAATCTTAAATTGCTTTTCATGGTGAAATTCTTGAATTCTTACTTAAATCACTATAGTCTAGCTTTTATCATTAAGGCAAGGACCTTAGGAATAGTTGCTTTATCCCCAATAAATATCTTAACTTGCACTTAAATACTGATATACACACACACACACACAAAAATCATAGAAGTCAATGTTTGTTCACTTGTTTATTGATTCATAATCAAATGTAACATTCATAAGGGTGTGTGTATGGTAATATAATCTAATTGTGTTGTTGTTGTAAATAGCTTGTCCATACTAAGATTTAGATGTCTGATTTACAATGAAAGTGAGAAGAAAGTGCATGTAATGCTGAAATGCCTTTCATTGTGATATTTGTGCTTCCATAGGACTCAGAGGTTTCAATTTTTTAGCTACTTATTTTAGAATAAATTATTCATTATGTGAATTTCGTGTGAAGGTACCATGTCCAGCTAAAATTGACAATGCCAATAAGGGAACTTCGACCTACATTACTAATGCAGGCTTCACCAGGAGTACTTTTCCACAATCCTCGAAATCATGTGCAGTCGTTTCCCATAAGGATTCATCTTTGCCAAGATGTGATGTAACTCTCTCCAGGATTATTGCCCCTCCAGCCCCATGCAGCATATATGTATCTCCAGTTCAATCAGATGGCTTATCCGTTTCTATGGATGAAAGTATGTCCACTTGTGATTCCTTGAACAGTCCGGAAGTTGAGTATATAGACAACAGTGATGTGGCAGCAGTTGATTCAATTGAAAGAAAGGCGTGCAGCAAACTTTATATTTCGGAGAATGTGGAAACAGAAGGTTTGCAATTTCTATCAGACTTCATATTGTTTTGGTGTCTTTTTTGGTTAGAATTTTGTTAAGTTTTCTGTTTCAATTGAATATCTAAGTCACTTCTTTTCCTATATGGACACAGGAAATATCTGCAAGAGAGACATACTTGCTGAAATGGAAACAAGTGATAAGATTGTTGATGTTGATAACAATTTAATGGACCCGCAATTATGTGCAACCATGGCTTGTGATATTTACAAGCACTTGAGAGCATCTGAGGTTCACTGCTTACAATTTTAGAGCATATGCTTTATTGTTATATGCATTTTCCATGTCCTTTGACTTTCCTTTTTGTTGATAATAAAAAGTTTACATGGTTGAAATGACGTATTATTAGTCCTCTTTGATAGACAGTATCTCACTACAGATTAAATGCTTTCATTCAAATGATTAGCTGATATAGGGCGTTTCAATAAACGTGTGGCTAAGGACACTTGGTCTAAATCCATGGTTTTATATGAGATGAGCATTTTAGTCTTGTAAAATTTGATCTGTAGGACTATGCCTAGTTGTATAAGACATGATATGCATGATATTTAACTTTAGGGCAATTCTTATTGTTTCTAATTATATTGAAGTTTCTAATTTAAATGACTTGTAGTGATTAAACATCATAACACCATAAAAGAGTTTAGTTTGTGGATATCATCGTTTACTTATTAAATTGTAGTAAAACAATGTTGCCATCAAAGAAAGATTAGTGGTTTATATGATCGCTTGCTTGAATTCTGTAGTAGTAGTCCTTATGATGGACCAATATATGAACAAGATAGATAGAATCATATAAGAAGATATGTTTGTTGTAAGACTATAATTCCCTTTTTTGGAATTTGAGCTTAAGCTCTTGCATGATTTTGCAGGGATATAGTTGATCTTTCTTTGTTTTATTAGATGTACTGTGTACATATACTTCTGGTTGCATTATCAACTGTACAAATGAATTTGAGATTGATTTATAAATTGTTTGTTCTTCCTTCTAACTTTTTTTTGTATAATTATAGATGAAGAAAAGGCCTGCCATTGACTTCATGGAGAAGGTTCAGAAAGACATTACTACCAGCATGCGTGCAATATTAGTTGACTGGCTTGTTGAGGTAAATGTGGTGGGATAGATAACCATTAATACCAGCATGCATATTCTCTTTAAGGGTATCTTGATGTTATAGTATCTAAACTCTACAAAGAAAAGTTGATGCTAGATGGGATAATTGCACTCTCTCTCGCCATATGATTGCCCATTCTGTGAGCTGAGAGTGTATTTAATTCTATTTCATACTGGCGAACTTAATGCCTAACTATAAATATATAATTACAGGTTGCTGAAGAATACAGGCTTGTCCCAGATACTTTGTACCTGACTGTTAACTACATAGACCGGTATCTTTCTGGCAATATGATGGACAGGCAACGCTTACAGTTGCTTGGTGTTGCATGCATGATGATTGCCTGGTAATATATATATCTGCCCCTCCTTATTTCTATGTCCTTTTCTACTTGACCTCTTTCTATCTCTTTTCAAGCGCTATGTGTATGTAGTACGCATTCAAAGTATTGACATAATCTAACTTGATATTGGCAGCAAATATGAGGAGATTTGTCCTCCCCAAGTGGAAGAGTTCTGCTACATCACTGATAACACATACTTTAAGGAAGAGGTGCCTGTCCTATTTCCGTGTAGCTTAATTATCCATCACCCATATGCTGTGAAATTTTGTATAGGCACTAAGAAATAGGACTGCTGCAGGTATTGCAAATGGAATCTGATGTTCTGAATTTCTTGAAATTCGAAATGACAGCGCCAACAGCGAAATGCTTTTTGAGGTAATGGCTAGACCACTAGATTCTAGATTTTAACTGGAAATACTTTTCTGTCTTTCATGTTTGCTACTTGTCATTTTGACTTTCGACATTCATTTATGGACACTTTTGTAGGCGATTTGTTCGCGCTGCTCAAGGGGTCACTGAGGTATCATCACTTAAACTTGTGTTTTTGAATTTTTTTACATTAAAGTTATAAAAAAACTCATGCGTAATAATTATTTTGCCTTTGCATTTCCTTCTCAAATACTACAAGCCTTGTTTGTCATTTTGTGCTCAAATTCAAAAAACATGTCAGTGTCCTGGCTTTGGATTAGTAGTAGTTAAAAATAGCTGAATCACGTCTACAATGTCAATGTCAACACCGGTATCTTTATGGTTTTTTGATCTTTTCCAGGCTCCATCAATGCAGCTAGAGTGCATGGCCAACTACTTGGCGGAGCTATCTCTTCTAGAGTATAGCATGCTTTGCTATGCCCCATCACTTATTGCTGCATCAGCAATATTCTTGACCAAATATATACTTTCTCCATCAAAAAGACCTTGGGTATGTGTCAATAGTATTCAATCAAATTTGCTTGTAGACATATTAGACACGCTTCATCTTATTCTCATTTGACACGAGTTCTTTCTCTACATTCCCTTGATGTATTTCAATCTGTTTTCGTTCAATACAGAATGCCACCTTGCAGCATTACACACGTTATGAGCCTTCAGATTTGCACGAATGTGTTCAAGCACTGCATAGCCTTGGCTGCAACAGCCTCAATTCTAGTTTGCCTGCAATCAGGGAGAAATACAGTCAGCATAAAGTGAGGAAACTTTCTTATGCCATATTCTCGATCTATATGTTAATATTTTCTGTATGTTTTTTAAATGTTCAATTTTTATATATGAATCTATACACCATTTTGCCTGTAGGAGTTGAGATAACCTTAGTCAAGCCAAGAATAGTAGATACCTTGGAGGAAATACTGTATCTTACCATGTTAAGAAATTATGACTGCTGTTTATTCCAATCTAACAATTAAAATGCAATAAGCATGTGAGCTATATTTGGGCCTTAAAACAAGCACAACACAAAAGGAAGAGATGAAAGTAAATTGTTATTTCCACATCAAAAGTGTCGCTATAGATCCTATAGCGACGGTGAACACTTTTGTTATGGATTTAACAATTTCCTAAATTTAATATGAAGCTAAAAGACATTACAAACAAAGTCATCTGTCATGATTATGTTTTTTCAGATTTAACACAGTTACATTGGCTTAGTCTACGACATGGGTTGTTGGATTTGCTTTTTAAAGATGTTGATAAATGACTACTGATCAATGATCGAAGAAGCTCAGGACTGCCTATTACGAAATGTATACCTCTAAAGTTACATGGTGATGAGAAATTGATTCCTCAACTTAGATTAAATTAATATACAACGCTTTGAACTACCGATACAGCATTTCCATAGGTTTGCTCAAGGAAGGGGTCCAAATATATTGGAATGTGATCAGAGGTTTAATATTTAATGAATAAACATGCGTTGACAAAGTGCAAGTGTAAGAGTGTAAGGGCTATATGGCAGGCTGTCAACTTGAAGAATTTCTTATGCTTGTCAAGTTATGTTTCGAGAATTTGCTCCACTTGTTAATTAGCTAGTGTCCAAAGTAGTTAATCGAATCAAAACAGATATCATTGTTTCTGTAAAGTTTGATTCGGGCAAATATCCATTCATGTGTTCTGAATTTAGCTGATACATCTGCTTTTTGTGTATCAGTACAAGTTTGTTGCAAAGTACTCCTTTCCATCCATACCTCAAGAGTACTTCCTGGACGTAAGCATCTAGATATTGATGATGACTTTAGACGCAAATTCATGGAATTCAACTTGAAGTGCACCCTCCATCTGCTGTTAGCTCCCTCATTCAAATTCATGAAATTCAACTTCGATTTCGTGTTCTTATCAGTGCTCTCTATGCAATGAAGAATGGCCTCAGTTGGTTTGCCGTGTTCTATTTACCAAACCAGATTGTTCTCTCTTTTTTTTCCAGCTTAGATTTTCTAACTGTGGGATGAGTGTGTATAGATGAGTTCCTTACTCTTTGCTCTTGTACCAAAAAGAGAAAAAAAATATTAATAAAACTACCTTTTTTTCTTCCACAATGTGTGTTTGATGTGATTTATTTACAAGTATTGAAAATGAAATTGTTTAATGAAGTTGTCTTCTATCTTGGATTGAGGATGATTGTATCTCTCACCCTGGGCTGGGGCTGCACTTAAATAGAAGAATCTCATATGAATATTTTATAATATAATGGGTTTATAGTTTTATATAGAAAGCTATGGATAAAGTTATAATATACCAGTTTTATTAAATCCGATGTCGGTCGGTAAAAACCGGAACCATTCGTTCAGCTCAATTTATTTGATTTGGTCAAAAATCAGTTGATCACCGATCCAACCGGTAAAACCGGTTAATTGACCCATAGAACTGTTTTTTTTGTTACCAAAAAAGTTTTAATAGTAAAATTAATTATTTTTAGTAATATTGTAATTCAACTTTATTATGTTTTAGTTCATAAAAAGCGAGATTTTTTAAAATTTTGTTAATTACTAATAATATATATTTTTATATATTAATGACGTCATTTGGTCAATAACGGTTTGACCACTAGTTGGACCCACCGGTACCTTTACCGGTCATCTTTTCCGATTTGATAACCGATAAAATCAATTTAGGAGATTTTTAAATTCAAGATTGACATAGATTTCTTTAGCTTTAATAAATGATGAATATTGTAAATTATCTAAAAAATATTGTTCCATAATTTTTTAATGAATTATCTCAATTTTAAATTTAAAAATATCTAAAGTTGACTTTTAAAAGTCAGTAATAATCATTTAATTTGAATTGAAGGAAATATTAAAATTTAGAACTTGCTAGACAGCTACTAAACACTACATATAAAACCATGTGCATTATATTCTTCAAATTAAATCTCCATAACAAGCCTGCATAGCAAATTCTTCAGTATATAAAGTGCAATGGAATAGACAAAAAAGAACTAATGAAGGGGCTATATTTTCCAGCAGAACATAGCACTACATACAAACATTTTGTGTACATTCCCTTGTTATATACATTTCAACTTCCTCCCAATACTCTACAGATCTCATTTTCTTCACCCTGAAGAGTCAATTACACTATGAAAACTAACAACTAAAATTTGAGTTTAAATTTGATACAGTGACAATATATACACGAGCGATATTAAGATTATGACACGTCATTAAAATAAGGGTAATTTTGTTCAACCAAAGTACTTCATTAATAATGGTATAGGATCCTGCAGGTAAGTTTCCCATCACACTCCATAATGGTATACCTGGAAAAATCAAATGAAAACAATGAATTAGCCATTAAAACTCAGAGATTGGGTTTAGAGTTGGCATGCTTTATATCTATTTTACAAATTTCATTAATTCATCTTCAAATCATACAAATGTGTTAATAACTTTGTAATAGAACTCAAGATAACTTAGAATGGTGCCACTGATATGACAATTATATCTCATACCTTAATTACTCTATCAGCTTGTCCAACAAAGAGAGTTCCTTGCCAGTATAACAAAGCCGTTATCACGGAATTACAAGCAATAGAGCCAATTGGAATGACATCTACTGAAGAATTATCCCCCACTAGTTCCTACAGATCAATAGCCAAGTTGCTAAGTTAGTAAGCCTTTCATGATTAAACTGAATTTAAACACTAATTTAGGAATACTCCAGGTGAAAAGATTGAATAAAGGTATGGAGAAGATAGTATCCAACTAAAAAAGGGTTTTCCAAGCAAATAAAGGACCTCCAAATGCCTAGGATAGCATGAACTCTTCACAAGAATGACATCAGCAAACTAATCAACTTGTAAAGCTGTGGGATAATAATATTCTTTGATACTGTCTATACAACTTTCAAAATAATCTGCACATGAACCTGTACAGTGACAGTCTTCCTCCAACCGCCTGTAAAAATCAATTTTCCTTCCATGCTAACAGAAAAAATTGCACCATCTTGAGCTGCTGTAGATTTCAAAAGTATGTTGTCACTCCAGATCTGAAGGAAGCGAAGAAGAAAGAATATGATTTATTAGCAAGCAAACTAGTACATATATAAGGTTTTTATTTTCTTTTTCTCTCCCCATTTTTAATTTTAATGCACCGGTACATACACCAGTCCCTACGCGTATCTTTTAGTCAACATATTGATGGGACCTTGAATCAGACATAAACTTCAAGAATGGTATTTTATATATCCATTTAAAACTTGAGAACCATGTCATCTGAGTATGCTGCAATGAAATTAGAAATATAACAAAAGAAAAAAAAATCCAAATTGCTGATTTTGATCTCAAATCTGACTTCAGTAATTTGTGAGTATCATGATTTGACATACGAAATAGTGTCTCTGTAGCTCATGCAGATTCTAAGTGCCAACAATTAGCATGTAGTGCTGAACTAAAGGAAGTGCAACTTACTTTTAACTGCCCGTTTTCATGAGCCGTGATGAGTACATTCTGATCAGCAGCAAGAGATAATACAGAGGTCACAGTTCCAGGTGAATTTTCCCCCAAAACTGTCAAAGGACTGTGATCACTAAGACACCATAACCGAACAGTTCCATCCCAGCTTCCACTATAAAGAACCCCGTTACAAACTGCTAGTGTAGACACAACTGATTTATGACCAGTCAAAGTACATGACAGGGTATAGTTCTGAAGAAAAGAAGAAAACAAAAAAAATACATCATATGTTTTCCTCTATACTAATTAAACTGGTCAGCTATAAGAATGGATCACAAGAAAAGGAGCCTTACTTGCATTGACCAGGCTTTTATTGACCTGTCTCCATTGCCAGTATAAAAATATCCAGTTCCAGATATGGCAAGAGCGTGAATCCCACTATAGCGCCAATCCTTTTCCTCGTACAATTTCTTGATTGGTTCTTCACCAAATGGAATACTGATGCCCCAGATGCAAATGCCACCTCCACTATCACCACTTATGCACAACGGTTGCTCTTCATCCACAAAAACAACAGCCATGACTCTATGCTCATGACATTTAAATGAATGCATGTGAGTAAAATCCTGCAAAGGGTGAAAGCAACAAGAAAAGTTTACTACGTTATGATAAATAAAATTATCAATCAGAAATATGAAAATGAGTCCCCACATATATTTATGATGTAATAATGGTTTATTTAGATCCATAATACATCTAAAAATTCAGTTTCAGAAATTAAATGTAAGCTTAGCAGATCTAGTGCATTAATTTAAAAAATAAAAAGAATTAGACAATTACAAGTAATTGATTCAAATGTCCTGGAATTATAAATTTGAACAGAAGCACATATGCTAGACAAGTTGACTCTTGGAAAAAACAATTAGTTGTTCTACAAGTATTTAGATCCTACAGTATCTGTGTATGAGTAAGGTGTTTTTGGAAATTTCCACAATTAAAAATAAGTGTATACCAGCAATTTTAGAGTCTGTAAGTCATTACAGAAGTTCCTCCATTGCCCCTCTTCCCAGCCTCTCTTCTTTATTTTAGGATAACTTAACCATGTCATAGTTGAAAGGAAGTTAGTTTTGGTTAACAAAATTCAAAGCAAGCTCCCTTGAAGATCGAATAAGTGAAAGATTTCAATATTTTATAGCTCTACCTTTAGGCTATGTCATAGCAAACCTTCGACTCTTGAAACTTTATCCATATTTATGCTAATTTCGCACAAGGATTCACAATTAAGCATACAATTTCATATTATCCCTCAATTCCCAAAAATAAGATCATTTTTGACTTTTGAAGTTAACTGGAGATATTTTTAAATTTAAAATTGATATGAATTTATTAAATCTTAGTCAATACAATTATGGATATTGTAAACAATCTAAAAAGTACTACTCATTACAATATTTGTTATTTTAATATTTAAATAAATCACATCGATTTTGAATTTGAAAATGACTCGAATTGACTTCAAAAAGTCAGTATTTATCTTATATTTTGAAGAGGAGGGAAAAGTTGACAATTATGTGAAATTTCATTCTAAAGTGTGTACCTGCACAAACAATACAAGTGAAGGACTCTTGGTTTTATATGATGAGAAGCTAATCACACCAACAGTCATGTATTTGTTTTAGGTGTGTACCTCTAGGGACCATACTTGAACTGTTTTATCGAATCTCATTTGGCTGAACAAAAACCTCCTACAACAGACAAAACAGAGACGTATTCAAACTTATAAGTTCACAAATGGAGATGAAACTAGCAAAAAATTATGCTGAAGTAAACAAGCATCATAGCAATATTTTTCTCGCCTTAGAATGAGAGTTAAGGGACCTTCAGAAGATTAGAGAAGGAGGATAAGTAGTGGCATACGAGAAGCAGCACAATAACTGAATTGCATGTGGCATTTAAAAACGGAGAAAGTTATGCTTTTACAAAGAGAATATTGGTGAAATATACTGCATTTGTGATCCTGATCCCTGAACTCCCTAAACAAAACCTAATAAAGAAAAAAAAACAGATAGAAAAATCACAACCTTCATTCTACAATCATCAAAGGAGGAACTCTATTTGATTATTCATTTGTTTAAACATATGATGTAAGCAGTGGATGACAACAGTCTGCACCTTCCCTTTTTCTTGGTAACAATCGAAAAGAAACACACCACGACAAAAAGAAGAAGTTTAGATTAGAACACAAGTCCCCCACATTGTCAGCAGGATGAATGATATTTTTAACGAATGCACTCTTGGTTAAAAAATACATTAGTCTCTACTACTTTTATCCTCGTCTAAATACCAAAAATAATCGTCCAATAGCACCCCGACACGTGTTCACCCCTTGGGAGTTAAATAAGCCATTCCCACCCCCACGTGGGGGGTATTCTAGACAATCCACCTCCCAGGGGCAATTCACGCATCTCCACCCGTACATGGGGGGCACCTTGGACATCTTCCATTCAGGGGGAAACTTAGTCATTCCACCATCTAATCTAACCTAAAAATACAGGCTCCACATCCTTGGTGGAGGTAAGTTCTCCCATTTTCCACTTTCGTAATTCTCCCTAAGCCTTGAGAGCTTAAGCTGTCCAGCCTACTCCTTTTGTCCACAACCACCCACCAGATGCTCCATTCAGTCGATCAACCTACATAGCCTCTTTAACCCATTCATCAACCTTACACCACCATAGGTCCATAGAAGGCATCTGACGTCATACTACCACATATCCACCTCAAACAGCCACCCAAAATCACTCCCATACCATAATCGCCTGAACTCACCTTACACCAAAAGAACAACCTTAGTCTTGAGACATCCCATTTATTACCAGCAACACCACTATCCAGCACCGTAACTATACATCATTAATCCGCCCCAACGCCCAATCAATTCTTAAATCACCATCACCATAGTCCATTAACACCGCCGCCAACAACCAGCTGTCAATCATTTCAGGCAAACCTCAAATTGACTTACATGCTACAATCATCTGAGCTAACTTCTATAATAGTCATAAGTTTAGACATATGATATAAGCAGTGGATGAAAGTCAAAACCTTCACTGGTATTTGGTTTTGACAACTTTCCAATACCAAAGAAACACAAAACAATAAAGAGAAGCATTTTAGACTTCTGAACAGCAAGACCACTGCATATTCACCAGAATAATTAAACTGCCATTCTGAACTTTGAGTAGGCATGCACGTTATCAAAAAAGGATAAAAGGAAAAATTTAGGAACTTTAACCTGTGGAATTACTAGGAGCAAGGAAGAATAATCTCTGAACAGCTACTCTCCGTTCTAGAATCAAATTTGACTTTTTGAAGTCAAATTTGAGACATTTTCAAACTCAAAATGATGCAACTTGTTGAAAAATATAAATCTTGTAATTAGCGGTATGTTTTAGATAGTTTAAAATATTCATCATTTTATGGACTAAAATTGAGTAAACCATATTAATTTTGAATTTGAAACTTTGTCAAATTGACTTCAAAAAGGCAATTTGATCTTATATTTAGAATATAGGGAGAATCGGATTATTGTATCAAAACATACACAAAAATAGTACCAAACTTGAAGTACCACATCAAAAATACCTCCAACAGCTAATCCTGAGATGCAATCAAGATGACCCTTCAAATCAATGCATTTGACATGCCCCACTGAAAGGCCTTCTATGAGATCTCGGTCAATCCTTAATTTTTCAACATGATCAACATCTGTTCTACCATTTTCATCTTTCTCCTGCAAAACTCCCATCTTTGGGCTTTTTGACCCTTCATTAGTTTCCATTAGTAGTTGACATAGTTCTCCTTGAACCAAGCAGTGACTCGTTTTCTTCTTTGTAACTGTATGCCCCAAACTGACAATCATATCAAACTTTGGTACAATAATCATTCCCCTAATGCATTTCCAGATGTCGGTTACAACTGGTCGATTTCCTGGATCAAAATCTAAACATCTGAACAGACTCTCCTTCACTGAATTAAATTCCACACCCAATCCAGTTTCTAACAAATTCTTAACTTTCTCCAACCAACCCATGTACAGGACCTCACAATTAAATTCCTCTTCATCACTTAACAAAGGGACGAGGCAACAAAAATAATCATGCATCTCTACCATAAATGGTTTTCCAACAAGAAACCAAATCAGAACACAAGCCAATGACCACACATCTGAGCCATATCCAACTGCATATCTTGGGCTGCCTGAGCCTAAATCAATACCCTCTTTCTGCAATAACTCAAAGAATAGCTCTGGGCTGACAAATACAAAGCTCTCCAACAAATAATTTTTCAAGCTTGCTTCCAATTCTTTGCAATCAGTTTTCAGTTTACCTGATACAGCTTTTGTAAACATCTTATGGACTCTCATACCCATCACCAGGACCTCGTTAATTTCGATACAAGCATGAGCAAAATCATCAAAAGTAAAACAAGCTACGCCAAGAGAACCAGAAATCAATCCTTCCGAATGCAAACCCATAATTGCTTCACATATTTCCATTCCAATAATCAGAAAACCTAAAATACCACCACTATTACTAGAATCCATTTTCTCTTCATCTCTTCCTACACACCCATTTTCCAAATAATCCAAATTCTCTAAAAGCCTACAACTATAACTCTCGCAAACTATATATACACCGTGATCATCCTCGTTATACCACAACCCATAAACCTTACAAATTCGAGACTGCTTCAAACCTGCCCTTAGAATCAAACCCAAATCATCTCTTTCACCATCCCTCATCCCATACAAAACTCTCATAATTTTCGCAACATAACTATATACAAACTTAGAATCATCATTATTCAAAATCAAACCAATCTTAGCGAGGCTCAACTTTTGATTCTCTTTCCACAAACACCTTATGGGCGATTCAAATAAACCCTCAAAATTCACCATCTTTCCATACAAAACAGAAGAACCTTCATTTGGTTCAACCAAAACGCAGTCTTTCGGCAGAATCCAGTCTTTCCAAGTAGAATAAAACTCGGGACTCCACAAATTGGGTATAAACACTTGCTGTTCAATTTCTGAAGCCAATTGCTTATTGGGTTTTCTGGGTTCTGTAGAATTGACAGAATTGGGGTCAGGGTTTTGCTGGAGGAGATAAGATAGGCGTAATAGGTCTATGTTTTTGGGTAGTGCTGAAAAGCCTTGTGGGTATGGAAATTTGACGAGTTGAGTGCAAGCTGGGCAGCGAATGGTTTGGGGGAAGGGATTGGGGAGCTGGGTGAGGCAGGTTTCGCAGGCTGAGTGGCCACAGGCGAGTACGCGCGGTGTCGTAGACGCGCCGTCGTAAGGTTCGAGGCATACTGGACACTCCGGCAACTCTGGCCACTCTGGTGACTCCATGGCCAGCTATTGCTTAGTTTGACTTTGTGTGCGTTGATTTGTCTTTGCTGACCGAAAGACTACTGGCGGGTTATAACGGTTGTGAAATTTGAGGGAGATAAATAGATATTATGGAAAATTTATATTCTTAAATATGTTATTTTTATGTGGTACTTTTTTTTTACATGCATAATTTGTAAGACTCACATTTATGCCAAAGATATCTATGTAAAAAATATTATAATTATATATAAAAGTATTATTTTATTAATTACTAATTGTGTCCCGTGACTCCGGCACTACATGGACGGTGGGATTTATCTCAAACTTTAAACGGCCCAGATAATTTATTAGGATGAACGGAAAATTCAAAATTAATATTTTTTACATAGAATATTATAATTATATATAAAAGTATTAATTTATTAATTATTATGTTATAAAAATGTTATAGACACTCAAAATTTCGCATTGTTGTTACTAAACATGCAGGAGGACAAAATCATCTTTAACCTCCATAGACAATCCTGGAATTCAAAATCATCAAACCAAAACCCCGGCGATAGCACCGAGAAATCATCAAAACAGAATCCCGGCGACAACATCGAAAAATCATCAAATCAACCTTAGAGACAACCCGGGATATCAAATTGACCTTCAGAGATAACCATGAAGCATCAAATCAATCCCCTGAGACAACCCTGAGGAAAAACAGAATCAATTGTGATCAAACCTCGGAAACAATCCCGAGAGACAACCAAAAACCCCGTCAAATCCGGAGACAACCCCTGGAAGGGCAAAACGATCATTTTAACAAGTCAATTTCAACAAACATAAAACAGGTGCAAATAAAGTTGTAAAGAGCCATTACAGCACTTCCGAGCACAAACTACGCAAAAAGCTCAACGGACTTCCTGCGAAAACTCGAAGATGCCAGTTTGATCATGGACCCATCTTCTCAGACTCGGAAAAGGGCAAGGCCTATGTCATTGTGTAGCTCTCGAAGTGAGATTTCCGGAATGGTATGACACATCTCACTCGAATTCTCGAATTGCAAGTTACAAGCGTTTCAGCAGACTACACGTCGATCGAAATTGCACGTACTTTGAGGCAACGGTGTGACGCCCCCAAAATTAGGTATAGATCACCCATCTTGGGTCGCCAGATACATGGTATAGAATTCAAATACAACTTTCTAATACAACTGTCGTGTACAATATGACAAAACATAAACTGTGAGTTTGAATACAAATATTGTCTACTAGAGATTATACAAACTCAAAAGGAGTCCTCATTACAATTATTATCACACTATTTCACAGAATAGTGAGGACTACTAATGCTATCCTCTGGACCATCACTCCGTTCCCCGACTCGTCCCAGTTATATTCTCATTTCTTGAAGAGAATAGTGAAAGAAAGGGTGAGCTCAACTAGCCCAGTAAGAAATATTATGACTAAGATAATGCAGAATAAATTATCATTAGTTTTCAACAATGTTAAACTGATAAAATATAATAGACATCAAGTTTAATTGCAGTGGAACAAGTAATCCATTAAAAGAGTCAAGTAGAAAATAAAATCTACTATATTTTATGATTTAAAAGGTTTTTCATCACTTTTATCGCTGAGACTCAGCTTAATAAATATTCCACATCATCGAATCACCCCTGCACTACGGTCAAGGATATTCTTTAGTATCACGACCACAATTATCCATGCACTACTGGCCAAGAATATTTGTGTATTCATTAATGGTCATGATCATGTCAACAATTGTCCATCAATGCACTACGGGCCAATGAGAACTTTTACCATATCATTTGTAACATTATGGACATGATTACAATCAATAATCCTCATTTAATAATCATACCAAGTCCATCTATGCACTATAGACCACGTATGACTTTCAACAAAATATAAACATGAGGATGATGACAATGATATAAGAATTCAATAAAACAAGTTCAAGAATTATTTTATCCAGAAATTATTAACGTCCAAATTGTCAACATGATATCGCTTTGAGAGTAAAATTCAAGAATGCTCGGAAGAATATTTCCATGAAAATATCTTTGGATGAAGCGCAAATATCAAGAATATTCCACTAATTTCATGGAGTATAGAAGTCAAAACTTTAACCAACCGAGTATAATAAGGAATGGAATAACAAAAGAAATCACCGAGCATGCGATAGGCATTGCAGGCGAGTTATTCCAACAGAATAATAATTAACGGAACCAGATCCGGCATAAAACGCATAGACAGGATATTCCAACAAAATAATAAAGAGGCGGAATCGAATCCCACAGTAAACGCGCATGACGTGGATATTCCAACGAGAATAATAAAGAGCGGAATCGTGTCCAAATAGAAAATGCATGCACGTGATATTCCAACAAAATAATAAAGACGAAATCAGGTCCAGCATAACACGCACAGACAGGATATTCTAACAGAATAATAATAAATACGAAATAATAGAAGAATGTAACCAAGTATAGGGTAGTCCGCGTATACTGGTTATTCCAGCAGAATAATAAAGAATTGAATAACAGAAGTTCTCTTCATGAATACAAAAGAAATAATACCCCTTACCGTAAAAGAAACTGGATATAAGAGTAGGGAAGTAGCAGAATACTTTTCTATAGTTTCTCTATAATTTCTCTCTCTAAAGCTTCAGTGAATTCGTAAGAAAATAATGAAGGAATGAGCTTCTATTTATAGAAAAATGGACTGCATAGTAACTAACTCATGAACGGTCCAGATTGATTTACTTTAATCTGACGGTCCATATTTAAAGTAAAATCTTTTAAATATAATATATATATATATATTATATATTATATATATATATAAGTTCACGGGTTATCACCCCCGTGAACCACCATCCCCTCCATTTATCATGCTTTAATAATATATATACATATATAATACATATATATTATAATATACATATATAATATACATATATCTAATAACTCAACAAACATGCAAGCCACCCGAATCAACCATTTGAAATTCTCTGCCATCCCATTTTCCACACATAGGCCCCACATGTGGGCCCACCTTTATTAAAAAAATAACTTTCTACTGATTATTTTGAAAAATGGGTAAATGGGGATCCATAAAATAAGCAAAAAATGAGTTCTTACTTCACGTAAGCATCAATAATCAATACCGTATTTCTACTATGCAACCGCAGACATCGTATTTCTTTTAACACGTGTTTCAACAGTTAACGGTAAAACTTCCGTAGATTATTTTTATAAAGTATTTTTTGTCATTTTCTCAATCGACAATAATTCCGCTAGGGTCCACCAATGATTGTGTTGTTGTACTAATATTCCCCTGTTAAACGAATATTCCCAGACCAATCGAATATTATATAACAACTTGCGTGCTTTTGCAAAATTTATAAATATTACCCACAACTATAACATTATATCAATTTCACTCCATAATATTCAAAAATAATATTTATAGAAAATTCATCTTTATTCAAAAGTTGGGGTTTTACAATCTCCTTTCTTATGAAATTTCGCCCTCGAAATTAGTGGTGCGTCGACTGGTATATTGAAGAGGTAAGGATACCTTGATTTCATTTCAGATTCTAACTCCCAAGTTATTTCCTCAACATCGTGGTTTCTCCACAAAACTTTGACTTGAGGTATAACCTTGGAGCGTAGAATATGTTCCTTCTTATCTAAGATTTGAACAGGAACCTCTTCATATGTCAAATCTTCCGCTATTTCGTCCGGTTCTAACTCAATAATGTGGTTCAGGTCTTCCATATATTTACGTAACATGGATATGTGAAAAACGTTATGAACACGAGACATACTTGGCGGTAAAGCGAGTCTATAGGCCACAGTTCCTACTCGATCGAGGATTAAAAATGGGCCAATGAATCGAGGATTAAGCTTTCCTCTCTTTCCAAATCTCGTAACTCCTTTCCATGGGGCAACACGTAACAACACATGATCTCCTATATCGAATTCCACGTCCTTTCGATGAAGATCAGCATAACTCTTTTGTCGATCTTGTGAGATTTTTATACGTTGTCGGATCGTTTGAATCTTTTCCGTAGTCATACGTACCAACTCCGGTCCCAACAACGTTGCTTCACCCACCTCATCCCAGCATACTGGAGAACGACATTTTCTTCCATACAACGCTTCGAATGGATCCATGCCAATACTTGCTTAATAACTGTTGTTGTAGGAAAACTCCACCAATGGCAAGAACTTGTCCCAACTTCCTTGAAATCAAAGACACGAGTCTTAATAGATCTTCAAGAGTTTGAATAGTCCTCTCCGACGTCTCATCTGGTCTGGAGGATGATATGCCAAGCTAAATCGTAATCGTGCCCATAGCTTTTCTCGCAAACTAACCCAAAATCGTGAAGTGAATCTTGGGTCTCAATCAGAAACTATGAATACTGGCATACCATGCAGTCTTACAATCTCGTTTATGTACATACGAGCAAGACGTTCAAGTGTATAAGTTTCTCGTATCGGTAAAAAATGAGCAGACTTGGTCAATCTATCAACAATGACCCAAATCGCATCTATACCTTGAGAAACCTTAGGAAGACCGGTAACGAAATCCATGGTAATGTGCTCCCACTTCTATTCTAGAATTTCAAGTGGTTGCAATGGACCTTTTGGTACTTGATGCTCTGTCTTGACTCGTTGACACGTTAGACACCTTGAGATAAACAACGCTATCTCTCTCTTCATATTGCTCCACCAAAATGTATGACGAAAATCACGATACATTTTGGTACTCCCAGGATGGATTGCAAACAGTGTGTTGTGCGCCTCCATCATGATTTTATACTTTAAATCAGGGTCGTAAGAAACAAAAAGTCTAGAGTTGACTCGAAGTATTCCTTCTTCATCAATTCTTGCTTCCGGCATAGCACCTTCTTACACTTTCTTCCTCATACGTATCAGCTCCAAGTCTGTAGTTTGAGCAGCTTTAACTTTATCAATTAAAGTCGGTTCTACTTGTATGTTCACCATCATCACATGGGTCCCCGGAGTCTTTAACTCTATCTCCATCCTTTGCAAGTCACACAAAATGGGCCTTTGCGTTGACAATATCGCACTCGTACTCGCATATGATCTTCTACTCAATGCGTCAGCTACCACGTTCGCTTTTCCAAGATGGTATTGGATGGTATGATCATAATCTTTCAGCAGTTCAAGCCAAAGTCGTTGTCGCATTTTGAGTTCCTTTTGAGTGAAGAAATATTTGAGGCTTTTATGATCTGTAAAGATCTCCACTTTTTTCCCATACAAGTAATGCCTCCAAATCTTTAGTGCGAAGACAACAAATACTTAACTTTAGATCATGAGTAGGATAATTCCTCTCATATTCTTTGAGTTGTCGTGAGGCATAGGCTATGACTTTCCCATGTTGCATGAGAACACATCCTAACCCTTTACCCGAAACATCCCTGTAGATGACAAATCCCTCCGAACCAGATGGTATTATCAGAACATGTGCTAAAATGATTCTCCTCTTGAGTTCTTGAAAACTCTTCTCACATTCCTCGCTCCAATCAACTTTGTATCTTTCCGGAGTCAAATTGAGTTAGTGGAGTAGCGATTCGAGAAAACCCTTCTACGAATCTCCGATAATAACCAGCTAAGCCGAGAAAGCTACGTACTTCGGTCACTAATTTAGGTTGTTCCCAGCTTTGAATAGCTTCAATCTTTGCTGGGTCAATAAATATTCCATAACTTGATACCACGTGCCCAAGGAATGCTATTTCCTCAAGCCAGAACTCGCATTTCTTCAACTTGTCATAAAGCTTGTATTCACGAAGCTTTTGGAGTATCAGCCTCAAGTGTTACTTATGATCTTCACGGCTTTTGGAATAAATAAGGATGTCATCAATAAAGACGACCACAAAGTGATCCAAATATTCCTTGAATACTCGGTTCATCATATCCATGAAGGCAGCAGGAGCATTAGTCAATCCAAAAGACATGACTAGGAACTCATAATGTCCGTACCGAGTTCTGAAAGCCGTCTTTGGAATGTCATTGGTTCTAATCTTCAAATGCTGATATCCGGAACGAAGATCAATCTTTGAAAAGAATTTGGCTCCTTGCAACTGGTCAAACAGGTCATCAATACGTGGCAATGGGTACCTATTTTTGATGGTGACATGATTCAACTCCCGATAATCAATACAAAGTCAAGATACTCTCCGCCGACGCCCCCAAAATTAGGTATACGTCACCCATCTTGGGTCGCCACTTACATGGTACAAAATTCAAATACAACTTAATAATACAACTGTCGTGTACAATATGACAAAACATAAACTATGAGTTTGAATACAAATATTGTATACTAGAGATTATACAAACTCAAAAGGAGTCCTTATTACAATTATTATTACACTATTTCACAGAATAGTGAGGACTACTAATGCTATCATCTGGTCCGTCACTCTGTTCCCCGACTAGTCCCTGCTACGTTCTCATTTCCTGAAGAGAACAATAAAAGTAAAAGGGTGAGCTCAACTAGCCCAAAGAGAAAATATTATGACTAAGATAATGCGTAATATATTATCGTTAGCCTTCAATAGTGAACCGATACAATATAACAACCATCAAGTTTAATCTGCAATGAACAAGCAATCCATTAAAAGAGTCAAGTAGAGAATAAAATCTACTATCTTTTATGATTTAAAAGGTTTTTCATCACTTTTATCATTGGGACTCGACAATAAATAATCCACATCATCGAATCACCCCAAGACTACTGACCAAGGATATTCTTTAGTATCACGACCACAATTATCCATGCACTACGGGCCAAGAATATTTGTATATTCAATAATGGTCATGATCATGCCAAAAATTGTCCATCAATGCACTACGGGCCAATGAGGACTTTTACCACATCATTTGTAACATTACGGTCATGATTACACCGAATAATCCCTGGTCATAATCATACCAAGTCCATCTATGCACTATAGGCCACAGATGACTTTCAACAAAATATAAACATGAGAATGATGATAATGATATAAGAATTCAATAAAACAAGTTCAAGAATTATTTTATCCAGAACTAATAACGTCAAATTGTCAACATAATCTTTGCTTTGTAGAGTAAAATTCAAGAATGCTCGGAAGAATATTTCCATGAAAAGATCTTTGGATGAAGCGCAAATATCAAAGATATTCCACTAATTTCATGGAGTATAGAAGTCAAAACTTTAACCAACCGAGTATAATAAGGAATGGTATAACAAAAGAAATCACCGGGCATGCGATAGGCGCACTGGCAGTTATTTCAAACGTAATAATAAATAACGGAATCGGTCCCACGAAACACACATGAGATGGGATATTCCAAATGAATAATAAAAAGACAAAATCGGTCCGCGTAGAAACTGCAGCATGTGATATTCAATGAGAATAATAAAAGATTTAAACCAGTCCCAAGAGAACGCATGCATGTGATGTTCCAACGTAATGATAAAGAATGGAACAACAAAAGAATTTCACCAAGTATAGGGTAGCCCACAGATACAAAGTTATTCCAATGAATAATAAGAATGGAATAATGAAGTTCTCTTCATAGATAAGAAAGAAATAATACTCCTACCTTGGAAAAAGCGGATACTCGAATAGTGAGTAGTAGATTTCTCTTCTTCTTTCTCTCTATAATTTTTCTCTATAATAATCACTCTAAAGCTTTTGTGAATTGGTGAGAAATGAAGGAAGAATGAGCTTCTATTTATAGGAAAATATAGTTTCGATAATTGCACGTTTTGGGGCTCGAAAATTATTGTACAATACCTCCAACTTTTCTTTCATTTTTAATTTAGTCCTGCAAGTATTATCAATCTTGCACCAACTCCCCTAATAGTAAATAATGTGAATCAATAGTTCAATCATGTGAATCAATAGTATAATCATGTGAAAAAAATACGAATTACAGTATAGTACCTCCATCTATACCTCAATTTTTAACTTAGTCATGCAATGCAAGTATTATCAATCTTGCACCAACTCCCCTAATAGTAAATAATGTGATTCAATAGTACACATATGCGAACAAATAGTTATATAAGCATGTGAATTAGTAGCAATTAATTGCTCATTTATCCGATAAATTACCCGATTTATCAATATAACCCTGACATCAATTATCATCTAATAAATGTCGATTTTCACTAACACAAATAATTCCAACATAATGAAACTATTTTTATCAAAATATAAATTTTGAAATTTCAAGTTTTACTTTTTCCCGAAAAAGTCAATCGTTGACTTTTTGACGAAATAGTGAATCCTGAAAATTTTGTGTTTATAGATTATTTTTACTAATTTAAATCGTTCGGACTCAAATATCACGTCCGCGTCTCCAAATTCAACTCAAACAACATTTATCATTAATATTATAACTCATAATATTTATCAACCGTGTCGTTCCCAGAAAGAGGTGGCTTTCCAATAAGGATTTCTCCCTATTGGCGCCAAGAATTAGGTGACCAAACCTCTCCTCGATGTAACTTCAAGACATTGTAAATATTGCGGCTTTATAATATGAATAACTTTTTCGCCTCAAGTATTGATTTAATAAAAAACATTTTATATCGATGATAATCTGACCATAATTGAATCCATAATATGATAGATATGATGCAAGAATTCATAGCAATAATTGAGTATAACCGAGTGACTTCTCACGTAAGCATCAATAATCAATACCGTATGTGTACTTTCTTATGCCACCACAGCATTTTCTTTATAACCGTGTGTTTCAACAGCTTAACGGTAAAACTTCCCCGTTATTTTCATAAAGTATTTTTGTCATTTTCTCAATCCGAATAATAATTCCGTTGTGGGGGTCCACCAATGATTGTCTTGCTTATGCATTTAATATTCCCTGTTAAAATGAATATTCCCCACCAATCGAATATTATATAACAACTTACGTACTTTGCAAAATTTGTAAATATTACCCACAACTATAACATTATATCAAATCCACACCATAATATTCAAAAATATATTTTGAGAAAATTTAATCTTTATTCAAAAAGTTGGGGTCTTACAACTCCCATCTTTCTTCTTCATGAATAGAACAGGAGCACCCTAAGGAGAAGTACTAGACGAATAAAGCCAATGTCTAACAATTCCTCGCGGTTGGGTTTTTAACTCCCGAAGTTCAATAGAGCCATTCAATATGGGGCTTTGGAAATGGGTTTTAACTGGGGTTCAAGGTCGATACAAAATTTAATTTCACGCCTGGGGGGTAGGCCGGAAGTTCTTCGAGAATACGTCAGAAATTCATTAACAATAGAAATATCATTCAAAACCGACGTATTTTTGTTTAGATCCGTGACATGAGCTAAGAAGGCTTGACATCCGTTTTTCAATAAACGAATAGCTTTATGGCTTGAGATGACTGTGATTGATTTTAATGGTTTGGTTGCTTGAATTAGCATAATAGGTCGATTAGAATATGAAAGCTAACAACCTTACGAAAAACAATCAATTTTTGCATGATGAGTAGTTAACCAATCAATCCTAGAATTACATCAAATGCAAGTATTTTTAATGCAATAAGATCGACAAGTAATGTGTGGGTACCAACTTGAACCAAACAAGACTTATAAACTGTGGATGTAATGAAGGTTTCTCCCAACGGAGTTTCCACAGATAAGTCAAAGTCTAATTTCTCTCAAGTCAAATTTAATCGTTGGCGCATAAGTAGGAGAAATAAAAGAATGGGTAGAACGGTATCAAATAAAGTATAGACTTCGCTAGAGTTTATGATAAGCTTACCCGTGATGACCTCGTTAAGGGTTCCTTGCTTTACGGGATGTCACAATAAACGCCTCCTTGCACTACTGGGTTTGACTTTTACGGGACGGCCTTTGGTGCCTCCATCCTAGTTGAACTTATCTTGATGAACGATAAAATCGGGATAGGTGACCTTCTCTTCCACAATTATAACATGCTTTGACTGAAGATCGCGCTTGATTGGGCCCGTGTCCTCTCCTCCTGCATTTGAAGCATATGATAGGTGGTCGCTTCTCCTTCCTTAACAATGGGTGCTTTGTCGTTGCGTCTTTCCATCATTGTTGAATCTCCTCTTCTTAAAATGTCCATTTTACTTTTCTTAGCCATGATTACCACCAAGTGGTTACCATTTCGGCATGTTGATTCCTCCACGTTTGTTGTCGCTGTTTCGATGACCGATACCATCGGTATTTTCATGCCGCCGTACTTTTCTCTTAGTTCGCGTTGACTCGTTATCGCGCTCCAATAATCGAGCCCTATTTACAACATCCGAGTACAAACACGCTTTATGAGAAATAAGATATTGACGTATCTCCGATTTCAAACCTCTTAAAAACATTTGCGTCATTCGCTCCTCATTATCGACCAAATGGGATGCAAACCGGGATAACTCCACAAATTTAGCCTCGTATTGCGACACGGTCATATTATTTTGTTCCAATTTGATAAACTCCACTTCTTTCATGTGACGAATACTCTCGGGAAAGTATTTCTCGTTAAATAGCTCTTGGAACTTCTCCCAAGACATCTTGAGTGCGTCAGGCTGGGTACGTTTTACAGATTCCCACCAGTAATCTACCTCTTCACGCAACACGAAGGTGGCGAAGGGAACCTTTTGCTCCTTGGAGCATCCCAAGACATCAAATATCTTGGTGATCTATTTTATCCATGCTTCCGCCTTAAGTGGTTTAGGCTCTCCAATAAACTCAGGTGGTCCCAGCTCCTTGAATTGTTTAGCGGTGACCGTCCGAGAGTTTCCAGTGTTTCCACGTACATTTTCAACAGGAGCCGTTCTCGCCTGATGTTGCATGAATTGCATAAAGCCTCTGAACAGTCCATCATTCATCATTTGGTCAGTGTTGTTGTTTGCATGAGGATTATCGCCTTCCTGATGCACATTCTCCTGATTATTGATATTTGGAGACTCAACGATCTCTTGTCCTCCATTGCTATTCTCAACATTCTCGGATGTCATTTTCAGATACTGTCACAAAATAAGGGTTAGTTGACCTGTAACATATTATCTCTAAACTCTGACCAACCAATTTAAATACAAAATAAATTTAAGTAGGTCATGCTAGCGAAGGAATTCCCCGTCTCTCCCCTCCTAGTTCTAGTCTCACATCTTAGCTGTGGATCATATCCTCAAGCTTTGATATTGAATCTGTGACGCCCCCAAAATTAGGTATACATCACCCATCTTGGGTCGCCAGATACATGGTATGTAATTCAAATACAACTTTCTAATACAACTGTGGGTATAATAATTACGACAAAACATAAATCTGTGAGTTTGAATACAAATATTGTCTACTAGACATTATACAAACTCAAAAGGAGTCCTCATTACAATTATTATCACACTATTTCACGAAATAGTGAGGACTACTAATGCTATCCTCCGGACCATCACTCCGCTTTCCCGACTCGTCCCGGTATATATATTCTCATTTCACGAAGAGAATAGTGAAAGAAAGGGGTGAGCTCAACTAGCTTAAGTAAGAAATATTATGACTAAGATAATGCGTAATAAATTATCATTAGTCTCCAACAATGTTAAACCGATAAAATATAATAGACATCAAGTTTAATCACGGTAATGAGAACAAGCAATCCATTAAAAGAGTCAAGTAAAAATAAAATCTACTATCTTTTATGATTTAAAAGGTTTTCATCACTTTTATCATTTGAGACTCGACAATAAATATTCCACATCATCGAATCACCCCTGCACTACGGCCAAGGATATTCTTTAGTATCACGACCACAATTATCCATGCACTACGGGCCAAGAATATTTGTGTATTCATTAATGGTCATGATCATGCCAACAACTGTCCATCAATGCACTACGGGCCAATGAGAACTTTTACCACATCATTTGTAACATTACGGTCATGATTATACCGAATAATCCCTGGTCATAATCATACCAAGTCCATCTATGCACTACAGGCCATAGATGACTTTCAACAAAATATAAAAATGAGGATGATGACAATGATATAAGAATTCAATAAAACAAGTTCAAAAATTATTTTATCCAGGAATTATTAACGTCCAAATTGTCAACATGATACTGCTTTGTAGAGTAAAATTCAAGAATGCTCAGAAGAATGTTTCCATGAAAATATACTGGACGAAGCGCAAATATCAAGAATATTCCACTAATTTCATGGAGTATAGAAGTCAAAACTTTAACCAACTGAGTATAATAAGGAATGGAATAACAAAAGAAATCACCAGGCATGCGATAGACCGCACAGACAGGTTATTCCAACAGAATAATAATTAACGGAACCCGGTCCCAACGTAAAAACGCATGCATGTGGATATTCCAATGTAATAATAAAGACGGAATCAGTGCCATGTAACACGCATGAACATGATATTCCAACAGAATAATAATAAATACGGAATAATAGAAGAATGTCACCAAGTATAGGGTAGTCCGCGTATACTGGTTATTCCAGCAGAATAATAAAGAATTGAATAACAGAAGTTCTCTTCATGAATACAAAAGAATTAATACCCCTTACCGTAAAAGAAACTGGATATAAGAATAGGGAAGTAGCAGAATACTTTTCTATAGTTTCTCTATAATTTCTCTCTCTAAAGCTTCAGTGAATTCGTAAGAAAATAATGAAGGAATGAGCTTATTTATAGAAAATGGATTTGCATAAGAATTAACTCATGAGCGGTCCAAATTGATTTACTTTAATCTGACGGTCCATATTTAAAGCAAAATCTTTTAAATATAATATATATATTATATTATATATATATATATATAAGTTCACGGGTTATCACCCCCGTGAACCACCATCCCCTCCATTTATCATGCTTTAATAATATATATATATATATATATATATATATATACATATATATTATAATATACATATATAATATACATATATCTAATAATTCAACAAACATGCAAGCCAATTTAATCAACCATTTGAAATTCTCTCGCCATCCCATTTTCCACACATGGGGCCTAATGTGGGCCCACCTTTATTAAAAAAATAACTTTCTACCGATTATTTTGAAAAATGGGTAAATGGGGATCCATAAAATAAGCAAAAATGAGTGACTTCTTACGTAAGCATCAATAATCAATACCGGTGCTACTACTTGTCAACCACGCCAGACATTTCTTTTAACACCGGTGTTTCAACAGCTTAACTGTTAAACTTCCGCCAATTATTTTCATAAAGTATTTTTTTGTCGTTTTCTCAATCGACAATAATTCCGTTGTGGGGTCCACCAATGATTGTCTTGATATCTAATATTTCACTGTTAAAACGAATATTCCCAGGCAATCGAATATTATATAACAACTTGCGTGCTTTGCAAAATTTATAAATATTACCCACAACTATAACATTATATCAATTTCACTCCATAATATTCAAAAATAATATTTATAGAAAATTCATCTTTATTCAAAAAGTTGAGATTTTACAAGCGGGACCCACTGGGCCTTTCCGCAGGTCTACCTGTAGCGTGGCTTTATATACAAGCTCTCTATCAGCTTGTAGGAGGAGGAAAAGAAGAAGAAGAAGAAGAAGAGAAGAGAAAGAAAGAGAGAAAAAGAGAGATTTCGCGTCAAAAATCGCTCGTATCTTGCTTTTAAACCTGTAAACCTCACTTGTAAGCTTTCATATACATATCTATTGCAAGATATCAAGTTTTCACCGTTGGAAATCGAGTCTAAGGGTGTTTAAAGCCGTTCGATCACTATTCTCGTGCAAGGCCGTAAGGTTTCTTCAAAATTTCATTTTTCTTGCTTATATACATATTATATATATATAAGTAATATATATGTATATTAGTTAGTTTTACGGTTTAAATATTGATCTGTTGTTTTTCCTCATGCGTTATTTATATATATATATATATATATATATATATATATATATATATATATATACCGATTAGTTGTGCCTGGATCGTAGATCTGTGCCTTTTTCTTGCTTTAATATATATATAAGTACATATATGTATATTTACACCGATTAGTTGTGCTCTAATCGTAAATATGTGACTTTGCAAATCTGTGGCATTTTATTTGCTTTTAATATATATATATATATATATATATATATTATTTTTAGTCTTTATATAATTGTTTATATATATAAGTTTTATATTTATATATACATATATATATATATAATTAATCATTGTGATTAAATATATTTTGTAAATGTTCATTTTATGTAAATCTACAACATTTAAAGTTTGTTGATTAGATTTATATAAATTTAGCCATATCTAATTTTTAACCGGTTCAAAAGTGTTGAAACTAGAACCGTTGATCTAGGATGGCTAAAATTTAGTTAAATATAGTTTTCTTTCTAATTTGTAAATATTTAGCGATCACGAGACCCTAGATCTGTGTCTAGAGGAAACGTAGAGCTTGGCTACGCGCATACAAGGATTTAACTGATGAATCTCTTGTTTTGTGACGTCTAGAGTACAATATGCATTTTATTTTAATTTATCCATTTTGCAAGCTTTTAAATAATATTCTGTGAGCTTAGGAATCACGAGATCTACGGTTAAATCCATAAACCTAGATCCGGTTCCCATAATGGACATATTCGAGTTGTATAGTTAGCTTGCAACCCTTTGTAAATGTAAATAAAAGGGACCTTAAAACGGTTATCTGGATTTAAGGTCTCAACATATATAGTAAAATCATTTATTGTAGTGTTCGGGTCACTTCGATGACTTTTATGCCCATAAGGAGCCACACACACACACACACATATATATATATATGTGTTATTTTGTTAAAGATGCTTCACATCTCGAGAATAAAATCAAAATAAGCCGAATATGGAATAAAATGGAAGTATTGAAGTCCTCTATTCCTAGTCGAGCGAAGGATTTGAAAACCATTGTGTTTTTAAAATATTATTTCAATATATATCTTTCCTAAAATGAAATTTTTGTTAAAATCAAATCATTCGTACCTAAACGCAAAAGAGGTACAACACTACTTGTAAACAAAGCACTTAGGCCCAATTAACTTTGTTAATTCCCAATAGGCACAATAGATCTAGAAGGGGGGTTGAATAGATCTTTTTAATTTCAAATATTTTTCTCTTTTATTTTGTATTGCTATTAAATTAGTATATGACAAACATAAGAATCTTTTCAAGCACAGCGGAATAAGTAAAAGATCCCCTTCATTAATATATTCATAATCATACATACATTGTTCGTAGAGTTTGTTCGGTTGTAAGTAGTTAGAATATACATAGCAGTTATAGCAGATAATATACATAATGTAAATGACATAATGTAAAAGACACAAGGGGTTTTAAGTGGTTCAGAGACTCAAGCTCCTAATCCACTCTTCTACTTTCAACTAGCAGAATTTCCACTAAGGAAGGCGGCAAGACCGAATCACTAATATTCCTTTAAGGCCAATGACCTTGGGAATCCAGATTCACTAAGAACTCTTCAAGGCCCGGCAGACCTTGGAACGTCTCTAGTTCCTAGGAACTCTCTTCAAGCCCAAAGAGGCTTGGAACTTCATTTAGTCCCTCCGGACAAGGACCCCTCAGGCCATGGCTTCTTGTTGTTGTTGTTGTAGTTGGTGATGAGCTGCTAAGATATCTTTAAGCTTGATCATCTTTTGTACTTAGCAACTTGGTGTGGTCCTTTTTGCATTCTGCTTTGAGACTGGACCACATCATCTTTGGTGCAGCTGATCTTCTTACGTTCTGCTCATCTTTGTATATTGTCAGCTGTTCACCATCACCATTTCCTGAACCCTTCTCAACATGTTGGCAGACATTGTTCTACACTTGCTCTGCTTCAGCTTTGGGTTCATGGTGAATCGCATAGTGGCTCTTGGGATCTGCCTTGTGCTTTGCCACTCTTCTGAATGCTATCTTTTTGTCCTTCTCGGCTCTCAGCTTAGATGTCAATTCAGTGAGCATTCTTATCTTTGTTGAGTGAAGCTTTGATCTGTTCAAGTCCATCTTCAAAGTTGCTTCACTTCCACCTTCGTAGTCTCACTGTCACTGAGACTTGTTCTATTTGAGCTCAGGTGGAACTCGTAGAGTCAACGATAGCATTTTAACCCACTCAACGATTCTGCATCATCGCAATCATCAACAACTCTTGATCGTTGAAGCTCTGGCTTATTTATATTCCTTCCCAATCTTCCTGTTGAGAAGTAACCGTTAGAAGCTCTTTGAAATGCTTCGCAGATCTCGAATTATTTGGTGTAGACTGCAGATGTGACATGTCTTACTTTTCTGACACTACAGTCTACTATTTCTCCTACCCCATCAGAGATGTCACTTTAATGTCTTGGGCAAGTTGAAGACTTTATTTTCTTCTTCTGATTTCTTGATCAGAGGTTGTCCTTTTACATCGATGCTCTCAATAAGTTCTTTTTACAAATATCAACCTTCAGATTGAACCGTTGCCAATGCTTCAATCTTCAGCTGTTCGAACTCTACGATTCTGATGCATGTCTTCATGGACCTGATCGTAGTGTCTTCTTGACTGGTAGAAACAACATTATGATCTTGAAGAGTGTTGATTGGATCTTCAATGTAGAACACCTCTTCCTTCTTTTGTGCAGTGCTTCAACACTTCTGTTTGCCTCAACAACTCTCAGAGACTGATGACTTGACTTCTTTGTTCTGGCCCCTTCTGAATAGCAAGACACTTCAGATTTGTGGCATGTCCAGCTCGCTTTCTCCTTGTGATCTCCCGTTCACTTATCATCATTGGACTGACCCAATGCTTAATCACTTTAGCCTTGTTCTTCAGAAGCTGTCCAGTGTCTCTATATGCACTTCATCAGTTCTTTATTTGTTTGGCAAACACTACTATCCTGGTTGCTTCCAAGATCGTCGTCTTCTCTCATTTGACAAAGAATCGCACTTTCTTGACTTTCCTTGGTCGATTCTCGAAGTCTTCTTCTGATCTCCTTGTGGAAGACTTCATCCTGAATGGCTTCACAACTCAATCTGGATGTTGATTGGGTTGGTGTTTATATCTTCTGTTAGCTTGCATGTCATTCGTTGAGTGCTCTCTGGTTTCCTTTATGATGGGATGTATATTTGCAGTGCCAACTAGAGGTTTCGTTCCTTTGGATATTCTGGGAGTGCTCATTCGTTGAGAATCGTATTTGCTCAATGATTCTGCCTTGGCATTGTGAGCACATCTGTTGAGGTCTTAGTTCTGCACTCTATAATTCTATTTTGGCTATCACAGAACACTTTGACGACTCGAGATCGATCTTGATATCTCACGATTTACGCCTTGTGCTTGTTGTCTTCATCCGATCTTGCTCGACTCGATCTACGCCTCTAGTATGATCGATGAGACTCTACGACTCTGAGTTTAGTCTACGATTTTTGACTTGGCTTTGGCAGATACTTGGTCGGCTCGTAGGCAGGCTGTCTCTACGATTCTGAACATGACTTTCTCAGCAGACTACGGCCCTGAGGAAGTTCTCCTCGACACACTACGATCCTTCCTCGTCTCTCTTGAAAGTCTACGAACTCCGAGATCTACTATCTGGCAAACTAAGATTTTACCTCGATAGCTCTTGAGTTTTCCTTGACTCTCCTGGCAGACTACGATTTCTGGTGCAGTGCTCGACGATCAGACAAGCCTATCTATTACATCATAAGATCAACCTAACATGATTGATCTTTCTATGTTTATAGTCCTTGTACATCATTTCTTTTTAAGGACTTTACAAAGCTGTTTTGCTTATGTAGGATCAACCTAATATACTTGAATAATTCATTCTAAGTCCTTGTACACATGTTTTTATTATCTATCAAAGGACTTTATAGCTTTTCTTAATGCAAGCATACTTGCATATTCATTCATATATATCATAATCAAATCATATATAAATAGGAATAACATTCACATGCTTATTCCTGACAATCTCTCCCTATTTGATTATGATAAAAACAATAAATGCATATGCATGTTATGAATAAATCTTATATACAGTGAGCAGTTGTATTTCTAAAACAGATAATCATGAATGTCATTTATAATGATGTGGAATTTAATACACTGATATTCTACATCCTGGATTCAGAACATACCTAACTAGTTAGAGATGTACCTCTTTTGGCTCCATGTATGTTTCCAGGATTCTGTTGATCAGCTAATCATCTGATTGGCCTTTTTACTCCTGCTCCCCTTGAGATGATGAATTTCCTGCTTTGTTTTTCTCCCCCTTTGATGTATGCTTCTCTTTTCCTTCTGGCTCCCCCTCAACTTCGGCATACATAGGTTCATCATTCTTCGGCTCCCCCTTAGAAGATGACTCTGCCTCTTCTTCTGCTATCTGCTTCTTTGACGTCTTCTCTTGTTTGATCTTCTTGCTCTTCCTTGAATGCCTCTTGCTCTTCCTATTTTTATGTCTCTTTTTCTCCCCTTTTTTGTCATTAATCACTTAGGAGAGCTGATCCATGTTGGACATAAGCTGCTCCATCAGGTAAGAGAAGTTGGCAACTTCAAACTTGAGTTCTTGTTGGCCTAGCTCAAGTTGCACTGAGAAAGATTGCTTCATATTGTCAATCTTGTCAGAGAGGACTTGGATCTGCTCTTCACTGACCTTCTTCGCTTGTAGTGCATTTGCCTTCTGATCACTCATGACCTTCAGATAGATGTTATCTCGCTCTTTGAGTTTGAGAGATACATCAGCTATAATAAACAAAGTCCATTACGGAATGAATTATCTCCTGTTCTTGTCGACCGTGACTCTTCCGTGAATAGAGATATTTTCTCAATCAGTTCATCAGAATTTTTCATCAGCTCCTTCTCCACAGATACTTGATCATCTGGTTGAGCAATCTCCTGTCGAGCATTAGATTGAACTCTACGATCTCCATCCTTGGACAGATTTTCAAAGGTGTTGAGAATCTGAAGAATCGTTGAGTTCTAATCACTGGTTGAGGATGAAAGAATGTCTGTCAGTAGTGCTTGAGCAGATAGAGGCTTCTGGTATTGAATTTAAACACCATCAGTAGTAGAGTGAACAGACTCTACGATCATCTCTTTGGTCATGATCCTTCTTCCTTGGGAGTCCACTCTACGATCGTAGGGGATATAGTGATTTCCAGCATAGCGATAGACTTTGAAGTGGGGCTGGTCTTTGATCAGTTTGGTGGCAAACTTCTTCACTATTGGAAAGTTCTGAGCCATCAGCTCGATGCTTGGAAAATGAGAGTAGCATTAGCTGAAGTAGTTTTCATCTCTTTCAGTATGGGCCTTTAGCCATGGCATCCATTAGAAGAACCATCTCATTAGCAGGTCATTAGGATTGTAGAGAATGGTCGTGCTGTCTAGCTCCATGTTGTTCCATTTTTTAACTATATCAAAGGTAGTCATCCTTACCACCTTGAGCTGTTCATCTCCATAGTTCACCCATCTTTCTGGTGGTGCTTCTGGTGGTTCATTTATGACTTCTACCACTATACTCTTGGTGATTTTTGCTGGAGAGAGGACAGGATAGAGTTCTTGTTCCTCTGATTCCTGAATTTCAGAATTGGAATCATTCTCTATTTCTTTTCTTTCTGAACCATCTTGACCATTTCCACCAGTGAATCCTTCTTGCTGCATTTTATTTTCAGAACCTTCTTCAGCAAGATCTTCCTCTGATTCATCTTCTTCACCACTGGTTCCATCTTCAGCACTTTCATCCTTTGATACAAACTCATCATCACTTAGTTCAATGATAACATTGGAGTAATCACTTCTCTTTTTAGAGGCAAATTTGGCTTACAGTCTGTAGCTCTTCCTTCTTGTTGGAAATTCAAATATAGGATTTTCAGACTCTTCTTCCTCTTCAGACTCTGAAGCTTTTGGATCATCAGATGAACTTCCTTGAGGTTTAGCACTGATAGGGGCAGTCCCTTCTTCTGTGAACTCATCACCCTTTGAGCAGTAATGGGGGCTTTCAGGATTGGAAAGGGCGCATTCTTTTTCTTTAGAAACAACATCATTTGACTCATCATCTGGGCTTGTTGGGGCATTTGCATTTGGAGATGGAGTTGGGTCATCTTGAATCCCTTCTTCATTAGCAGATGCTGCATTTTTATTCATTAATCCAGCGTCACCTTTACTGTTGGATTTGGTCTGTGAGGACTCAGCCTTGAGAATATCAGTTGCCTTTTCTTCTTTTGATTCTACGTCTTTTTCTTCATCAGATGTACTATCTTGGGAAGTTGGGGCTGGCCTGTTTTCCACCTTAGCTTTCTTTCTTAATGGCTCTTGAAACAACCTGTTGCTCCTTCGCTTTGTGGTTTCAGCAGTCAGGACTTTTTCTTCTTCATCCTTGTCTTTGGAGGAGAGACTTCTTGGTAGGGCCTTGGTTTTCTTCACACCTCTGGATCTCTTCTTGGCTGGTGTGGTTGCTGCTGGTACAGAGTCATCAGACTTAGAGCTTTCTACCTCTTCTGTCTTTCTCTTCTTTATAGAGGTCTTGCTACTGCTCCCAGTTGTCAGCCTTCTGTTCTCCTTTGGATTCTTCTTCCAGTTCATAAATAGTTGTGGAGACATTACCTTGTGAACACTCAGAGGTTCTCCCTCATCATCCTTGATTTTGTTTCCCAATTTCTTCTTCAGCACAATGCTCAGTAGTCTTCCATGAAACACTTTTGTAAGTGGTTTTTCTGTAGACTTCTTCAATTCAGCCTTTTCTACTCATTTGGAGATCTGATCGAACAAGATAGCTCCAAAGTTGACTCGCTTCTTCAGAACTATTGCAGACATAATCTTCAACTCGCCGATCAAGATGATTATCATGTGCGTGATCCTCAAGACAATATATATTTTCCCACTATCTCTGCAAGGAACTCAAACTCCTCTGGAAACTCCTTCTTCTTCATGTCCTTCAGACTAGGGTTTCTTTGGTACCCCATGATCTCATTTGCTTGTTCCGTATCGATATCGTCAAGGCTCTTCAGTCCTTGGTCAGGAAAACCTAAGCATTGATTGAGGTCAGAAGATTTCAGCTTTAGAGACTGACCTTTGACCTTGGTAGAAAGAGTTCCGAAGTTTATGGAAGCATTTGAGTAGAACTCTTTAACCAGGTCAACATATACTCTAGTGCTTGCCTCAAGACATTATGAGAATCTAACTTTCTTTACAAGTTCGAGAATGTCTCTGAACTTTTTTTCGGATTTCTCAAACGACTTGGTTCCGAGCTGAATGCCAGTGATAACTCGCCAATCTTCCATTTGAAAAGTTCGAGGAATATGGGTATATGATTCAGAAGATTCTATGAGGGCTAGCTGATTGTGATTTGGGCAAGGCTCTGGAGAATTAATAGATTTTGGCTTCAATAAGGATTCTAGGGTTTGAAAATGGGAGGGAGAAAGGTTCGATGGTTTCTGATAACTGTTTGCAGATTTTGAATTTGTCTTAATGACATTTCCTTCTAACTTTGCATAATCAGTGATGTGTCAACCAACCATTGGTTGCACGATGTCTAGTAATGAGCTGTAACTCCACATAATTTTTCAGTTAGATATTTCCTTAAGGAGAGTAGATGTTTAATTGACGTAGATTGACCGTTGACCTTTTTGTTTCGTAGAGTAGCATGGTAGAGCAGCTATGGACTTTACATTTTCTTTGTTGACTCAACGATCAACTTTTGAGACATGCTGCAGTGGATGGTTTTGACATTGATCCTCATCTTGATGCAGCATAGCTTGATCACTGATATATTCGAACTTATCTCCTCATAGTCTGAATGGTTGAGAAATTTTCCCATTTTCCAAGCTCCTTGTGAACTGGAGTGTCCTCTGGTAGGACTGAGATCGTCGAGTCTGCTTCTACGATTGCTGAGGTTGCACTACGATCGTGGAGTTCTCTTCAACCTCGACTCTACGATCATTGACTGACTTGGTCCTTGAGATGAGATTTACTTAGTATTCCTTCTGGGTCAAGGTAGCTCAGGAATGGCCAACCTCTTAGAGTGAGCTAAGGGTCAGGTTTGTCCCTGAGGCGCTTTCCAGATGAAATACTTTAGAAGTGATTTGCAATAATATCGCATTTGACCTTTTCTGGTGGGGAGGTCCTCTACCAACTTTGGACAATTTCATTTATTGTAATCGTGGTGTCCTCCTGCTCTTACACTACAATCGGATGTTTGATCGCAGGTACTCCACGATATTTAGGTTGGGTGGCTGATAGGTTATCAGTATTACGTTTTGAGACGTTCCTACTGACTTGGATCTTCATTTGGTTCATCAGCCACAAAGTTTTTGGACTTTGTAGCTGGTACATTTCTTCATAGTATAACTCAGTGCTGTTATTTCTGTTCCCCTATAGTTGATGTTGTCTTCTCGAATAGATATGATTCCCTTTACTTTAGGTTCATTTAAAGACAACCTTGCATATCTCCTTCTGACTGGAATCACAATTATCACTTAGATCTCCTTGTATCGTAGGTATGAATATTTTCAGGACTGATCATTCTACGATCATTTGACAGCACTATGAACGTAGTCTTCTTTTATAGTCTTGTGCGTGTGAAGTTCTGCTCCCGTAATGAGTTCCTCTTGACTAATGCTCGATGATCCTCTAATGTGAGCTTCTTTGAGGATTCTAGTATTCTTCTCATATATAACATGTTTTGCCTGATTTGAGCATATAAGACTCTTTTCATCTTTTGTTGCATGACCTGCTTCCATATACAGATTAGCAGCCATGTGAGCTCTATTTAGGTTAGCTCAGCGGGTCTTCAAGGATAGGCTTGGACATATAGGAATTTTATCAGAATCATTTTTGAACAATCCTTAGCCTTCTTCTGGTTAAGTCTTCTTGTTTGAAGTCTTCTGCTTCAGCATTCCTTAATGTGGTCAGACAGACCAAGTACCTATAGGTTAAATACATTTCTATTTTTGGTACCCATAATTAAATGGGTCCTGCTAGGTTAGTTTTCTAAACCCCTGTTCCTCATATTTGGATAATCATCACATTTATCACCAACAGTCATATTCATGCATGCAACTAGTTTTAGATAATACATTTTGAGATGCATGATGATGTGTGTGTAAGATTCGTCATTTTAAGAAACACACTCTTTTTCTTTGATGGTTTCATCATTGCAGGGTTATGTTCACAAGATTTAAGTGTTCACAGAGTGAGAATCAACTCTACGATTTAGGAGTATCTAGTTAATTCATGGAGGTGATCAGTTTCTACACATCATCAAGATACTCTTGTAGAACTGATCATACTCTGTGTGTTATCAAACACTTAGAACAAGGATTTGTACATACATACTAACCCACCAGCAAAGATTACTTCACATAGAATTAATTTGGCCTATGATGCTCTTATGACCCATTTCAGATTTCCTTCAAGATGTCATCTTCAACCTAAAACTTGGATGGAGAAAAAGTTTATAGGCATTTGAGTTTCCATCCTCAGGGTACTTTCTCTCTTCACCTTTTTAGGTAGATTATGACTCCTTGACAGAATACTGTTATAGTTCATAAGAAGGTGCATTTATGATGTATACATTTATAATAGTGAGGAACTGTACCTTTTTACTGTCAGTTTCTTAACACTCATTTATCTTTAATATACTTAGTTTAGACATTGATGTGCATAGCTTTACTTTTGCTCCTGACAGCTTATTGCTCTTGTTGGCCTTTAATCAATCAGTCGTAGTCTTGAAGATGCAGCATGAGAATCTCAGCATTTTTAGTTCTTTGACATCCTTCAGTTCACAAAGTTTGCACCCAACTGCTGGTTGGCCAGACACATGTTTGAGAAGAACTTCTTTCTTATCTGGATAAGCATTTCTTAGCATGTATGGACTTTTTATCTTTCAGGCTGGTGGATGCTTGACTCTGTGTTGTTGATGTCTCGTGAGCTATCTCGTCTGGTCTTCAGACTACAAGATTGACTGCAGGCAAGTATTGGTCTTGTTGATATAATACTCGAGAACATGGACTAATCTGAGCAGCTTCAGGTGTATATACACATTTACCTGTACACAATATTTCCAACGTACGAGCTCATTTGCATATAATAGGTGACTTACTACTAAACTAAGTTTAGAACAATGTTAGTGCCTGTGATCAGACTTAAAGCGATTAGCTTTTGAATATAGCATGAGAACCTGTTCTGATACCAATTGTTAGTTCCCAATAGGCACAATAGATCTAGAAGGGGGGGTTGAATAGATCCTTTTAATTTCAAATACTTTTCTCTTTTATTTTGTATTGCTATTAAATTAGCATATGACAAACATAATAATCTTTTCAAGCACAATAGAATAAGTAAAAGATCCCCTTCATTGATATATTCATAATCATACATAAATTGTTCATAGAGTTAGTTCGGTTGTAAGTAGTTAGAACATACATAACAGTTATAGCAGTTAATATACATAATATAAAAGACACAAGGGGTTTTAAGTGGTTCAGAGACTTAAGCTCCTAATCCACTTTTCTGCTTTCAACTAGTAGGATTTCCACTAAGGAAGGGCAGCAACCTGAATCACTAAGATTCCTTCAAGGCCAGCAGCCTTGGGAATCCAGTTCACTAAGAACTCTTCAAGGCCAGCAGCCTTGGAATGTCTCTAGTTCCCTAGGAACTCTTCAAGCCCAAAGAGGTTTGGAACTTCATTTAGTCCCTCCGGACAAGGACCCCTCAGGCCCTGGCTTCTTGTTGTTGTTGTTGTTGTTGTTGTAATTGGTGCTGAGCTACTAAGATGTCTTTAAGCTTGATCATCTTTTGTACTGAGCAGCTTGGTGTGGTCCTCTTTGCATTCTGCTTTGAGACTAGACCACATCATCTTTTTGCAAATTGATCTTATATTCTCGCTCATCTTTGTATATTGTCAGCTGTGCACCATCACCATTTCCTGAACCCTTCTCAACATGTTGGCAGACATGGTTCTGCACTTGCTCTGCTTCAGCTTTGGGTTCATAGTGAATCGCAGAGTGGCTCTTGGGATCTGCCTTATGTTTTGCCACTCTTCTGAATGCTATTTTATTGTCCTTCTTGGCTCTCAGCTTAGATGCCAATTAAGTGAGCATTCTTATCTTTGTTGAGTGAAGCTTTGATCTGTTCAAGTCCATCTTCAAATTTGTTTCACTTCCACCTTCGTAGTCTCACTTTCACTAAGACTTGTTCTATTTGAGCTCAGGTGGAACTCGTAGAGTCAACGATAACATTTTAACACACTCAACGATTCTGCAACATCGCAATCATCAGCAACTCTTGATCGTTGAAGCTCTGGCTTATTTATACTCCTTCCCAATCTTCTTGTTGAGAAGTAGTTGTTAGAAGCTCTTTGAAATGCTTCGCAGATCTCGAGTTATTTGGTGTAGACTGCAGATGTGACATGTCTTACTTTTCTGACACTGCAGTCTACTATTTCACCTACCCCATCAGAGATGTCACTTTAATGTCTTGGGAAGGTTGAAGACTTTATTTCCTCCTTCTGATTTCTCGATCAGAGGTTGTCTTTTTGCATCGATGCTCTCAATAAGTTCTTGTACAAATATCAACCTTCAGATTGAACCGTTGCCAATGCTTCAATCTTCAGTTGTTCAAACTCTATGATTCTGATGCATGTCTTCATGGACCTGATCGTAGTGTCTTATTGACTGGTAGAGACAACACTACGATCTTGAAGAGTGTTGATTGAATCTTCATTGTAGAACACCTCTTCCTTCTTTTGTGCAGTGATTCAACACTTCTATTTGCCTCAACAGCTCTTAGAGACTGATGAATTGACTTCTTTGTTCTGGCCCCTTCTGAATAGCAAGACACTTCAGATTTGTGGCGTGTCCAGCTCACTTTCTCCTTGTGATCTCCCGTTCACTTATCATCAATGGACTGACCCAATGCTTAATCACTTTTGCCTTGTTCTTCAGAAGTTGTCCAGTGTCTCTATATGCACTTCATCAGTTCTTTCTTTGTTTGGCAAACACTACGATCATGGTTGCTTCCAGATCGTGCGTTTTTTCTATTTGACAAAGAATCGCACTTTCTCGACATTCCTTAGTCGATTCTTCAAGTCTTCTTCTGATCTCCTTGTGGAAGACTTCATCCTGAATGGCTTCACAACTCAATCTGGATGCTGATTGGGTTGGTGCTTAGATCTTCTGTTAGCTTGCATGTCATTCGTTGAGTGCTCTCTGGTTTCCTTTATGATGGGGTGTATATTTGCAGTGCCAACAAGAGGCTTCATTCATTTGGATATTCTTGGAGTGCTCATTCGTTGAGAATCGTATTTGCTCTACGATTCTGCCTTGGCATTGTGAGCACATCTATTGAGGTCTTAGTTCGAAAGACTCTACGATTACTGCTTTGGTCGTCTGCGAACACTACGACTCCTAGAGATCATATCTTGGCGATTTACGCCTTGTGCTTGTTGTCTTCATCCGATCTTGCTCGACTACGATCTACCTAAGTATGATCGATGAGACTCTCACGACTACGAGTTTAGTCTACGATTCTTGACTTAGCTCCGGCAGATACTTGTTAATTACCAGAAAGTGATCGCCTCTATGATTACGAACATGACTTCCTCGGCGCAGACTACGTACGAGGAAGTTCTCCTCACACACTCGATCCTTCCTCGTCTCTCTGAAAGTCTACGAACTTGAGATCTACTATCTTGCAGACTAAGATTTTACCGATAGCTCTCGAGTTTTCCTTGACTCTCCTGGCGGATCACGATTTACAGTGCGATTGCTCGACGATCAGACAAGCCTATCTATTACATCATAAGATCAAACTAACATGATTGATCTTTCTATGTTTATAGTCCTTGTACATCATTTCTTTTTAAGGACTTTACAAAGCTGTTTTGCTTATGTAGGATCAACCTAACATACTTGATAAATTCATTCTAAGTCCTTGTACACATGTTTCTGTTATCTATCAAAGGACTTTACATCTTTTCTTAATGCAAGCATACTTGCATATTCATTCATATATATCATAATCAAATCAAATATAAATAGGAATAACATTCACATGCTTATTCTTGACAAACTGTAACACACACATACACACAAAATAGGGAACAAAAAGCACGGTAACCGTGTTTCACGGAAGTCGAGGGTTGCCTAACACCTTTTCCCCGCTTAATCAAGCCCCCGAACTCGATGAATCTCGATTTCCAAGACCAATTAAACAGAGTCCAATAATTGGGCCATATTGCAAAACCTTTTAAAACTCGGTTGAGTTGGTACAACCATTTAACTCATACCAACTATTGGTTTTTTCTAATTTGGACCAATAATGTAAGACCCCAACTTTTATGAATAAAGATTAATTTTTCTCTAAATATCATTTTGAATATTATGGTGTGAATTTGATATAATGTTATAGTTGTGGGTTATATTGACAAATTTTGCAAAGTAAGTAAGTTGTCATAAAATATTCGTTTGGTCAGGGAATATTCGTTTTATCAAGGAATATTCATACGATGGTAGAATTATTAGTGGACCCAACAACGAAATTATTGTCGGAGTTAAAAAACGACAGAAATAACTTTTTATAAAAATAACGACAAACGTTTTACCGTTAAGTGTTGAAATACTCGGTGATAAAAGTACAGTAATTCGTGTGGTGGCATAGTAGCACACGGTATTGTACATTATCTTTGATTTTTGATGCTTACGTGAGAAGTCACTCAGTTTTGTTCAATTATTGCCACAATAATTGATGCATAGTATCTCACATTATTGATTCAATTATTGTCACAATATTTTATATTATTAAATCAATAATTGAGACAACAAAGTTATTCATATTATTATTTGCATTATTGACAATATCTAGAAAGTTCTATCGAGAAAAGGGGTTTGGTCACCTAATTACGCGCTAATAAGGTGAAATCCTAATCGGAAAGCCCCATCTTTCCTGTGAATGGTCTGGTTGTTAATATTGCGAGTTATAATATTAATGATGAATAAATGTTGTTAAAAATGTATTTTGTGAAGCCAAGTGAGTTGAGATAAATAGAATGGATTTTTATGAAGTATTTGTTATAAGTTTGGCGTATTTGGACCCCCACTTACCTATTTTTAGTAACTGTCGGTAGAAAGTTATCTCAGTTTTATTTTATTACTTATATATATATATATATATATATATTATAAGTTTTATTTTATATATAAAAAAGAATATATTATATTTTATTATGCATAGTATTTGCATAGTATTGCCTAGTGCAGCATAGTGATGCATAGTAAAAAAATCACGTGACTTTGAAAATCAGAAGAAAAAAAAATCGGTGAAAAATTCGTCCGTGATCGTCCTGTTTACATGTGATTTTTATTCAAATAGTATCCTTTAATTCTCCTATAAATAGGATGCTTAGTTTAGAAATCAAAATCACACCAGAATTAGAGAATTCTTCTTCTATCATATTGAGCGTATTTCTTTAGAGTTTAAGGAAGTTTTGAGTGTAGAAAACAATGCAAGTTTTCTTCAAGAATATCATCGCCCTACCAGTGAGATATTATTTTTGTTTAATATTCGTAAGAAATAATATTTTCTTCCATACTCTGTAGTATGTAAGTAATATTATTTCGTTTAAAATTCTGAATTCTACACTTATTTTGTTAAGTATTGCTTCTATACTCCTTGAAATTATTAGAATATCCTTGAAGTTTGTGTTTCATCTAGTATCGTTTCACAAGGATATTTTTCTGAACATTCTTGTTAAAGTTTAATCTTTTCATGCCGGAGTACTATTTACGAAGTACTATTCATAGGGTACTATTAACCCAAGGTACTATTCATGACAAAATTTGATTTCTTTTCTGTCCAAATTATTTGTGATACAATATTATTCTTGAATTTTACTCCACAAAGTAGTTATCATGTTGACAATTTGGACATTTTTGAACTTTGAATAAATTAATTTATAAATCTTTAAAATTTATCCTTACTCTTACTTAATTGAATTTTTATATCATTGTCATCATCCTCATGCTTATATTGTGATGAAAGTCATCTTTGGCCCGTAGTGCATAGATGAACTGTTGATTGGTATAATTATGATTATGTATCGATATAATCATGACCTATAATGTTACAAATGATGTGGTAAAAGTCCTCATTGACCCGTAGTGCATGGATAATTTGCGGATGTGATAATAATGAATATACTTGGCCCGTAGTGCATGGATAATTCGATGATGTGGATTATTTATTGAGCTGTGTTACAACGATAAAATATTGATGATGAACTTTTAAATCATAGAAGATAGTATATATTATACTCTATTTGACTCTTCTAATGGACTGCTTGTTCCGCTGCAGTTAGACTTGTTGTATATTGTATTCTATCAGTTTTACACTGTTGTAGGCTAACGATAATTTATTCTGCATTATCTTAGTCATAATATTCTTTACTGGGCTAGTTGAGCTCACCCTTTACTTTCATTGTTCTCTTCAGGAAATGAGAATATAGCTGGGACGAGTCGGGGAATGGAGTGATGGGCTAAGACAGTGGCTATAGTAGTTCTCACTATTCTATAAAATAACGTAATAATAATTGTAAGGATGACTCCATTTGAGTTTGGATATTGTCTACAAGACAATATTCGTGTTAAAACTCTTAGCTACGTTTTGTCGTATTGTATAAATAAAGTTTGTATTTAAGTTCTGTACCATGTATTTGGCGACTCAGAATGGGTGATGTATACCTATTTTGGGGGAGTCACAATTAAAATCAAATATTTTCAAATCGTCGACATTATATGTCGGTCTTTTCCTGAAAATCTCACCCTTCAGATCAAACAAATTCACATAGAAAACATAAAGGGTAAGGAAACTGTGACAGCCCGAATTTTCATAAGTTATTAAAATAAAATTTTAATAATTAAAAGTCTTATTATGATATTTATATATTTTGAATAATGTGTTTTGGTGTGAGGAAATTTAATTTATATGAGATTTAATAGTTGATTAAACTATTAAAGAAAGTGAAGAAAATTAGTTATGAAAAAGCAATACGTTTATGTAATGCCTTATTGGTAATGAAATTATTATGAATTTCTTACAAATATTATTTCTTACGAATATTGAACAAAAAATAATATTTCTTACTTTAAAATGAGAGTATTTCTGACTGGTAGGGCGAGAATATTCTTGAAGAAAACTTGCACTATTTTCTACACTCAAAATTTCCTTAAACTCTAAAGAAATACACTCAATATTATAGAAGATAAATTCTCTAATTCTGGTATGATTTTCATTTCTAAACTAAGCATATTATTTATAGGAGAATGGAAGACCCCGAATTTTATGAAATAAAAGTATTTAATTTTTTTATAATTATTATTCTATTTAGTAAATGGTTAAAATGATAAATGGTTAAAGTTAAGGGTTATATGTGAAAATTTTACAAAGTAAGCAAGTTGTCAAAAAATATTCGTTTGGTCGTGGAATATTCTTTTTATCGGGGAATATCCGTACGACGACAATCATTGGTGGACCCCATAACAGAATAACTGTCGAATTTAGAAAACGACAGAAATAACCTTTTTATAAAAATAACGGTAAAACTTTTACCGTTAACTGTTAAAATACCCGGTGATAAAAGTACAGTAATACGTGTGGTTGCATAGTAGCACACTGTATTGTACAATATCTTTGATTATTGATGCTTACGTGAGAAGTCACTAAGTTTTATTTAATATTGCAACAATAGTTATGCATAGTATCTCATATTCTTGGCCTGTAGTACATGGATAATTCGTGGGTGTGATAATAATGAATATCTTTGGCCCGTAGTGCATAGATAATTCATAGATGTGATAATAACTAATATCCTTGGCCCGTAGTGCATGAATAATTCGTGGATGTGATAATAATGAATATCCTTAGCCCGTAGTGCATGGATAATTCATGGATGTGATACTAACGAATATCCTTGGTCGTAGTGCATGGATAATTCGGTGATATAGATTATTCATTTTGCAGACAAATGATGTGGTAAAAATCCTTTTTGGCTTATGTACGAAGATGGATTGTTGATTATTGGTTTTACAGTTGTATGTCTTTGGCTTGTAGTGCAAATATGGACTGTTGATTTACCTGATTATAAATATAAATTATGAATTTAACTAAAATCTTTGGTGGTTCAGGTGAAGACAGGTGATTAAAGTTCTCTTTGTCTTGGGTACAACAAATAACTATTGATGGGTATTACAGGAATGAAATATTTCTGCTGCAATTATGGTTGAAAACTTTTATTATCTACCATATGTTCTAAATCTCTGATTTATTATTGATGAAGGCTATTGATAATGTAATTATCTTTAGTCATAATATTCTTTACTGGGCTATTTGTGCTAACCCTTTTGCTTCATAATTCCTTTCAGGTATTAAGAGTATAGTTGGGTCGAGCGGGGATAACATGGGAATAGTGTGATGGTCCAAGCTAGACTGTGGAAGTTTCTCAATACATTATAAAATTGCATGACATGCAATATATAATTGTATTAAGGACCTAAGATGGGTGTATCGTATATTATACGTCACTTAATAATTAATTTTGGTGAACAACAATAGGGTGATGAGAACCCGACTTTGAAAGCGTCAAAAGCGCACCTCATTAGAATGAACATGATAGTAATCTCCTCGTTCTTCTTTGGGGTCTTGAAATATTTGCTGCTGTATTTTATATGGCATTGTAATAATTTGAGTTTGGATACTGTTTACGAGACAATATTCGTATTAAAACTCACAGCTTATGTGTTATCATATTTTGCACGACAGTTCAACAGTTGTATAAATGAAGTTTGTATTTGAATTCTGTACCGTGTATCTGGTGACTTAGAATGGGTTGTGTATACCTATTTTGGAGGGGTCACAATAATGATTCCTAGCAAGACTTAAACACTTGAATGAACTTCGAGTATGAAATATAGTGAGATATAAGTCAAAAATTAACACAATCAAATTGAACATTGTGTATTGATAATATGAAGGATTATGAGATGTAGAGTAAAATTTACATTACAACTACTATGCGTTGCTATGTGACTAATAGTTGATGTGCATGATTATATAATTGCGTATGGCACGTGAAGTGCAGATAGCTGTAAGATGTTAAACTGTTATTGGTAAACAACGATCAAAGCAAGTCTTTCAGTTCCTATTTGCTATGTGAACTTGATGATGAACTATTTAAATCTTTATTGCAAATATCATGATGTGTTATATATATTGAAAGTATGAAACTTTAAAGTCAATTTATGACTACGTTGATTGAGTAATGAATGTTGATTGAGTAAGGAACTCAATCTTTATACTTGTTTTATGACCTGTAACATGTATGTTATGTTAATCCAATGTTTATGAGATGTATGATAAACATGTTATTATGTGCTATGTGATGCATGAAAATTGTTAGATTTTGCTGGGTTGTCGAGCTTAACCTTGCAAATAATCATTTTTGCAGGTTAAGGATTGAAGGTAACACTATGTGCTACTTGAATGACATGAATCAGAAATAATACACGAAGATTAATATTTTAGCTAAAGATTGTTATTTCTTTATACCATGATTAAGGTTCATGAGATGAACTCAATGTTTTATGATGTATATTTTTTGTTAAGTTGTAAAGTTAAAGTTTGAGTTGTTCGATGTATAAAGGATATCGATTTGATATGTAAGTAATATATATTAACTCTAATAAAATGAATCATAGATTATATATGATTCAAAGACATGTAGATGATAAAGGTTTTGATTCAGAGAATTAAAGTAAGAAGATAAAAAAGTTTAAATTATTCCGCATTTTATTAAGTTTAACATCGAATAATGATGTAAAATCAGAAGTTAGACATGTTATTAACGACTGAAATCGATAATTGAATTGTATGAATTTTGGGGTTGTTACAGTACATAGGAAGAGGGAGATAAAATCTTTTCAGCGTCGACAAATGTTTTTGAAAATATTTATTTGGAAAGTTGGTTGAACTTTTGAAAAAGGAAGCGTTCTCTTTATGAATTGACCGAAACTCTAAGACCCCGAATTTTATGAAATAAAAATATTTAATTTTCTTTATAATTATTATTTTATTCAGTAAATGGTTAAATTAATAAAAGGTTAAAATTAAGAGTGATACATGCAAATTATAAAAGTATGTTGGGAAATATTCGTTCTGTCAAAGAATATTCTTTTTAAGTTCAGTAGCACACAGTATTCTACAGTGACACATAACATTCTACAGTATCACGCGGTATTGCACAGTACTTCATATTATTGATTCAATAATTGTTACAATAACAATTGCACAATATTTCATATTATTGAACTCAATATTTTCCACAGTAGCAAATGCACAATATTTCATATTATTATAATTGACATGACACAATAACTTATTTTGCTTGATATGATAGTATTAAGCTAATAAATATTATTGACAATGTCTATAAAATTTTGTCAAGGAAATGAGTTATTTAATTGCACGTTGTTTATACGAAAGGTCCCCTCTTTCTTAGGAACAATCTGGTTGTCAATATTTTAAGTCTATAATAACTATACTCATAAGAAATTATTGAACATTAGTCTAATGTAGCAAGCACATGGATTTATGGATGTCACAATAATTGTCACAACATCTCATATTATTGAACCAATAATTAACATCGTAGGAAGAGTCGTAATAGAAAGTTGCATAAATGGAAGTCACGGATCTTAAATAGTTAGGGTGAATCATTATTTGAAGCACAATAATATCCGTGATATTAATACATTAAGTCAATAATATAAAAAATGGATAATATAATGATAATGGATTAATCTTTTTGAATATATAATGATACTTGAGTAATCTTTTTGATAATGAATTAATCTTTTTGAATATATAATGATAATGGATTAATCTTTTTGATAATGGATTAATCTTTTAAATAAATAATGATAATAGAATAATCTTTTTGATAATAGATTTATCTTTTTGAATAAATATTAATAATGTAAGACCCCAACTTTTTATGAATAAAGATTTAATTTTCTCTAAATATTATTTTGAATAGTAAGGTGTTGATTTGATATAATGTTATAGTTATGGGTGATATGTGTAAATTTTACAAAGTAAGCAAGTTGTCATAAAATATTCGTTTGGTCATAAAATATTTATTTTGTCGGGGAATATTTTTACGACGGTACAATCATTGGTGGACCCCATAATAAAATAATTGTCGGATATAGAAAGTGACAAAAATAACCTTTTTCATAAAATAACGGCAAGACTTTTGTGACGCCCCCAAAATAGGTCCATTCCATCCAACCCATTCTGAGTTGCCAAATACATGGTAAAGAAAACAACTACAACTTTATTACAACAATTGTCGTGCAAAATACAACAACACATATGCTGTGAGTTTTTGATACATATATATACCAACTGTGACTCTCATCCCAACCTTGGATAGCACGTCACAATGACACCTTACAAAAAGGTATAGTCAAAAACTGTTTTAGAAATTAGAATCTTTGGGAAGTGCTCAAGGAAACCTTCGTACATGGGAGGCCATGCGTCTAGGTTATAATAGATATCATATGACCACAGAATTATCCTTGGTTGACCCAATAGACCTCAAAGAAAAATGAGAAGATTACTATCATCTTCTTTCCAATGGTGAGTCTTCTCTTGACATATAAATATCTTCGTTGTCTCCAAGTGAAAATTATATTTCACATAAACCCCAAGATCATATAGGTAGTGCCCATAGATGTACTCAGCAAGTGGATGTGCACAACCCTGTCTTATGATGACACGAGGTTGTATGTCTTTAGACATCTTGTATGATAGTGGAAAAACACCCTTCCAACGTTGGGTTCGCCTTACCCTATTTGATTCACCAAATATAACTACTAAATGATGACCACCGTTCTATTCCTCTGTTACTTCCCCGCTCGACCCAAATTTACACTCTTATTACCACGAAAGGAATTGTGAAGCAAAAGGGTGAGTAACCAACTAACCCAAAGAAAGAATATCATGACTAAAGATAATTAAATTATCAATAGCCTTCATCGATGTAAATCGTAGATTTAGAACTATGGTAGATGATAAAAATTTTCAACCATAGTTGCAGCGGAACGAGCAATCCATTAAAAGAGTCAAATAGACCATAATGTCTATTATCTTCTCCATGTTAAAAATCCACCAATAATGGTTTATCCCTATAACATCAATCAACAGTTCCTTTCCACAATCACATGTATAACTCATAATCGTAATTGTAGTTCTAAATTCCTTTTCTCATCCAGGACAAAGATAATTTTCATCACCTGAAACATCAAAGATCATGGTTATACCAAATCACAGTTCATGTTCATAATCATACTAATAAATTTATCTTTGCACTACAGGCCAAAGATATTCATCAACAGACCATCTTTGCACTACAGGCCAAAGATATTTAACAACAGGTCATCTTTGCACTACGGGCCAAAGATATTCACATCTCAAAGAAATATATAATCATTTCAAAATCTATATAAACCATAATTATAACCATGTTGATCAATTCACCTTTGCACTTAAGCTAAAAATATTCAATTATAAATTCAATGGTCATGATCATACTAGTCACAATTCATCTTTGTACTTCTGGCCAAAGAGAACCCATAGTCACGATCATACCAATAATCTACCCATCTTTACACTCAAGTGAAAGAGAAATTCAACATCAGGGTTATAAAAATGTTATATATGATAATAAAAACAATATGATCAACAACTGCATTTATTTTTAAGAACAACAATCATAAATCAACGATAATTTGGTCAGAAAAAGAAACCAATTTTTTGTCATGAATAGTACCCGTGAATAGTAACTTCGTGAATAGTAACTCATGAATAAGAACTCATGAATAAGATCTGATTCGTGATATAGTACCGTATATCGTAAATAATGTTATATACGTAAATAGTGTCATATACATGAATAGTCAGATATGTGAATAAAGGTCGATATCGTGAATAGTAACCCCACTCAAAAAGGTAGAAATTCCACAATAAGATCCATACCAATATGTCAGTATAATGATATTGAAAGAATAACATCATTATGAAGAATATAACATCCCTTAATATCCCTTACTTTAAAAGAGCAGCACTTCTGACTGGATATCGGATGTAAAGCCGAAGGAAACTTGCACTGAATAACAACTCTTCAAGTATCTAAATACTCACAAAATACACTCGATAATATAGAGAGAGAAAGAGAGAGAAAACTTATGAATTCTGCTGTGATTTTCAATTCTAACTTAGCCTCTATTTATAGGAAAATATTATTAGACGTCAAGCAAACTTGACTTCTGCTATCTAATGGCTTTACTGCTACTATTCCACCCACCAAAAATCAGCCATCTTCCCCAACAACCAAAAGTGGGGCCCACCCATTTCTAGAATTTTTTACCAAAATTATTTATAAACCTAATTTCCAAATCACCACCTCTTAAAATTCATAACAAATCATACGATCATTTTAATTCGTCAAAATTTGTGGACATATACTTAACTTATATATGTATAACATATCCAAAAATTACAACGATCCAACGGTTTGGATTAAATATTATAACTCACACAATAAAGTCAGTAAGAACAATCCGATTTGATCTTTTAATACCTCCAATCCGGCTAAAATAATCGATAAAATACCTCAACATTAATTCCTTCATTTTTAACCACATAAATAAATCCATCATTTATATCCACATCAAATAAATATTTCATTATCATATAAATCAATAATTAATTATTCACAAATAATATTTCGTAATCACAATAATGACAATCAGCGCTTCCAGGAAAGAGGGGCTTTAGATAAGGATTTCTCCTTCTTCTGGCGCCGCAATTAGGTGACCAAACCTCTCCTCGATGAACTTTCTAGACATTGCCAATAATGTTATCTAATAATATTATTCAAAAATATGAATTATTGATCTGATAATGGAGATACTGTGCAGTGACAATTATTGAAACAACAATAATATAAAATATCAACGCAGTAATTATTGATTCAATAAAATAAAATATTAAACAGTAATTACTGTAACAATTATTGAGTAGTGCCTTCTCACGTAAGAATCAATAATTGAATAAAATTCATATATCACCCTTAACTTTAACTTTTAATCAATTTAACCATTTACTGAATAGGAAAAATTGAATACTTTTATTTCATAAAATTCGGGGTCTTACAACTTTTATCGTTAAACTGTTAAAATACTCGATGATAAAAGTACAGTAATACGTGTTGTTCTATAGTGGTATGCGGTATTGCACAGTAGCACACGGTATTGCACAATATCTCTGATTATTGATGCTTACGTAAGAAGTCACTCAGTTTCATTCAATAATTGTCATAATAGTTGCTGCATATTATCTCATATTATTGATTCAATTATTATCACAGTATCATCTGCATAATATTTTATATTATTAAATTAATAATTGAGATGATTATGTTATTCATATTATTATTTGTATTATTGACAATATCTAGAAAGTTCTGTCGAGGAAAGGGGTTACGTTGTTTAATTGCGCGCTAATAAGGAGAAATCCTTATCAGAAAGCTTCATCTTTCTTGGGAATGATCTTATTGTCAATATTGTGAGTTATAATATTAATGATGAATAATTTTTGAAAGATTAAAAATGTGTTAATTGAAGATAAGTGATTTGTGGTAGATATTTATTCAATTTTTGATATAAATAGAGGAATTTGTCATGAAACATTTGTTGTAAGTTTGACTTATTACATGGACCCCCCACTTACTCATTTTTCAAAACCGTCGGTAGAAAGTTGTCTCAGTTTTGTTTTATTATTATTATAATAGTAATAAAACAGAAAACTTTTTGTATAAAACAGAAACTTTAATATATATATATATATATATAAAGTTATTTGTTTCATTAGAATATAATAAGAATATATTATAATATATATAATTTTTTTGTTTTATTAGAATATTTTATTGCATAATGATGAATAGTAAAAATCATTCCGAAATTTGACTGTTCATCCGTGATTAAATAGTGTCATGTCATTCTCCTATAAATAGGTTACTTAGTTAAGAAATGAAAATCACACAAGAATCAAAGAATTTTTCTTCTATAATATTGTGCGTATTTATTTCTAGTATAAGAATACTTTGATTGTAGTTAATAGTGCAAGATTTCCTCAAGAATATCTTCGTTATACCAATCAAATTTAGTCTCTTACTAAGGTCAATGATGTTATTTTCTTCATATTCATAAGGATTGTCATTCTATTTCTTATTAATATGTGGGAATAACCTGTTTACGCGGATTATCGCATCTCTGGTGAATAACCTTCATATTCATTCTTTATTAATTTGTGAAAATGATCTGTTTACGCGGATTACCGCATGACGGGTGAAAATCCATTTGTAGTTCCGTATATTCTTTCCTACTCGTATGAGATATCATTTCTTTTGTACTCGTCAAAGAATATCGTTTTCTTTCATATTTTTCTTCATTTATGATACAAATTTATTATTTGTTTCCATAACCTTATTGTTAAATGGTGAAAATCTCTGAAATTAGTAGAATATTCTTAATAGTTTGTGCTTCATCTAATATCATTTCATTGGAATATTGATCTGAATTTTGTTATTTAATTTTAATATTTTTATTCGGGGTACTATTCACTCGGGATACTATTCATTCAGAGTACTATTCACGATAAAATTGGTTTCTTTTCTGTCCAAATTATTTTTGATACATGAATATCATTCTTGAATTTTACTCCATAATTAGTTATCGTGTTGCCAATTTGGACATTTTTGAACTCTGAATAAATTAAATTATAAATATCTAATATTTATCCTTGATCTCACTTGATTTATTTTTGATATCATTGTCATCATCCTAATATTTATATTGTATTGAAAGTCATCTTTGACCCGCAATGCAAAGATGGACTGTTGATTGGTATGATTATGATCATAAATTATGTATTGGTATAATCATGACCTTTAATGTTATAGATAAAGATTTGTGATAAAATCCTCTTTGGCCCGTAGTGCATAGATGGATAGGTGTTTGGCATGATCATGACCACTGGTGATACAAACAATTATCTTTGGTTCGTAGTGCATAGATAATTCGTTGATTGGAAATAATTATTGATTGGTGTTACATGGATAAAATATTGATGACGGACTTTTAAATCATAGAAGATATTAAACATCATGCTCCACTTGACTCTTCTAATGGATTACTATTTTCGTTGCAATTATTGATCTAAAATTTGTTGTCTATTGTATTCTATCAAAAAAATTTTAATTGAGGACTAAGGATAATTTGTTCTACATTATCTTAGTCATAATATTCTTAACTGGACCAGTTAAGTTCACCATTTTCTTTCATTGTTCTCTTCAGAAAATGAGAATATAGTTGGGACTAGTCGAAGAATCGAGTGATGGTCCAAGATGGTTGCTATACTAGTCCTCTCTATTCTATAAAATAGTATGACAATAATTGTAATAAGGACTTTATTTGAGTTTGGATATTGTCTACGAGACAATATTTGTATTAAAACTCACAGCTTATGTTTTGTCGTATTTTGCACAACAATTAATAGTTGTATATAGGAAGTTTGTAATTGGATTCTGTATCATGTATTTGATGACTCAGAATGGGTTGTGTAGACATATTTTGGGGGCGTCACAGATAATGAATTATTCTTTTTGAATAAAGTAAAGATAATGGATGAAAATGGGTAATTATTATGTTTAAAGTAAAGATAATGGATGAAAATGGTTAATCATTATGTTTAAAGATAATGATAATGGATGAATAATATATTTATAAAATGTAGGATATTTTGGCTATAAATAGGAAGACTTAACATAAGGAAATTCATAACTTACTTGTTTATATTTCCTTTCACTATCTAAAAATTTCTTAGTGAAAGTTATCTCTAAGTGTGCTAGGATATCTTGAGTATTTGTGAAGATTAGTAACAGTACAAGTATTGTCTAAGTAAGTTTTTTCTATAAAAGTTGGTCAAACACTCACACACATTACACAATGTTTAATTCTTCCTTTAGAATAAGTTATTTTGAAAAACTTCATTTGGAAGATTTTATTGTGAAATATTATTTTGAAGCTTATTATGTACACCACACAAATTTATACTATATAGTCACTTTTGATAATTTCATAATATACGAGTTAGTATACACCATATGTGATAGTTACTAATTAAAGTATAAATATATCTAGGTTGATAAACTTCGTAGAAAGCATCATCCAATCATTTCTTAATTGAGGTAAAGAATATTATTTTTTTTCATACTCGTAAATCGAAACTTACTCATACTCCTAAATCGAAACTTATTATGGTAAGTATTGCTTTTATAATTCCTGAAATGATTAAAAGTTCCTTTGAGGTTTGCGCTTCATCTAATGTGACACCCACAATATAGGTCCACACAACCAATTCTAAGACGCCAAATATATGGTACAGAAACCAAATACAAACTTCAGTAATACAACTATCGTGCAAAATACGACAACACATACGCTGTGAGTTTTAATACAAATATTGTCTCGTAGACGATATCCAAACTCAAATAAAGTTCTTATTACAATTATTGTAACATTATTTTACAAAATAGTGGAGATTACTAAAATAACCATCTTGGACCATTATCCACTCCCTGACTAGTCCCAACTACATTCTCTCATCCTGAAAAGAACAATAGAACCAAAAGGAAAAGAGTAAGCTCAACTAGCCTAGTAAAAAATATTATGACTAAGTTAATGTAGAAAAAATTATTCTTAGTCCTCAACAGGAGAAAATCTGATAGAATACAATAGACAACAAATTTTAGATCAACAATTGCAGTGGAAACAACAATCCATTAGAAGAGTCAAGTAGAACATGATTTCTACTATCTTCTATGATTTTAAAAGTCTGTCAGGAATAAGCATGTGAATGCTATTCCTATTTATATATGATTTGATTATGATATATATATGTATATGAATGAATAATATGCAAGTATGCTTGCATTAAGAAAAGTTGTAAAGTCCTGTGATAGATAATAGAAATATATGTACAAGGACTTAGAATGAATTGATCAAATATGTTAGGTTGATCCTACATAAAGCAAAATTGACTTTGTAAAGTCCTTAAAAGAAATGATGTAAAAGGACTATAAATATAGAAAGATCAAGCTTGTTAGGTTGATCTTATGATGTAATAGATAGGCTAGTCGATCGTTGAAAGCAAACCTTTGCACTGTGAAGTCGTAGTCCTGCCAAGTGAGTCGAGGTTAACTTGGGAGCTATCGAGGCGAGAATGAGTATGCAAGATAGTAGATCTCGGAGTTCATAGGCTGCAAGGGAAATGAAGAAGGATCGTAGTGTATCGAGAAGAGCTTCCTGGATCGTAGTGTCTTTGAGGAAGTCATGTTCGAAATCGTAGAGATAGCACACTTTCTGGTAAGTTCAATCGGCCATCTACCAAGCAAGACAAAAGCGTAGACTACACTCGAGTCGTAGAGAGTCTCATCGATGTCGAAGCCAAGTCAAGGATCGTAGATCACACTCTTCAGAGTTCGTAGAGTCTATTGATTATATCACGAGAGATCGTGGTCGAGCAAGATCGATGATGAAGACAACAGTACAAGGCGAAAATCGTAGAGTGTCAATATCTGATCTCGAGATCGTAGTGTCTGCACAGCCGAAGCTGAATCATAGAGTGAAGAACTATGACTCCAAAAGAAGTGCTCACAATGCTAAGTCAGAATCGTAGAGCAGATACGGTTCTCAATGAATGATCACTCCCAAAATATCCAAAGATATGAAGCCTCTGGTTGGCACTGCAAAGATGCAATCCATAGTAAGGGAACCAGAGAGCACTCAACGAATGGCATGCAGGCTAGCAGAAGAACTAAGCACCAATCCAATCAGCATCAAGATTGAGTTAAAAGGCCATTCGTGATGAAGTCTTCCACAAGATGATTCAAAGAAGACTTCAGCAGCTGACTAAGGAAAAGTAAGCTAATGCAGTTGCTGTCAAGAGAACAGAAGACAACGATCTTAAAAGCAACCAGGATCGTAGTGTTTGTCAGACAAAGAAAGAACTGATGGAAGGTGAACCGAGATACTGGTCAGCTTCTGAAGAGCAAGGCTAAAGTGATTAAGTGCAGGGTCAGTTCATTGATGATAAGTGAGCGGAAGATCACCAGGAGAAAGCAAGTGGACGCCATGAACAAATCAAGTGTCTTGATATTGAGAGGGGACCAGAAAGCAAGAATTAGGCCATCGATGATCGAGAACGATCGAAGCAAATGAAGTATTGAAGCACTACACAATACAGTGAAGAGGTGTTCTTCGATGAAGATCCAAGCAACACTCTTCAGGATCGTAGTGTTAGCTCTACAAGTCAACGAGCAACACTTAACAAGACACTACGATCAGGTCCTTGAAGACGTGCATCAGAATCGTAGAGTTTGAATAACTGAAGACTGAAGCATTGGCAAAGGTTCAATCTGAAAGGTAATATTCGTACAAGTGCCTATTGAGAGCATCGATGCAATAGGACAACCTCTGATCGAGGAATCAGAAAGAGGTGATAAAGTCTTCGACCTGCCTAAGACATTAATGTTATACATCTGACAGGGTAGGTGAAACGATGAGAACGCAAATCGGAAAAAGTATGACAAGTCACATCATGCAATCTACATCAAGCAACTTGAGATCTGTGAAGATATTTGAATAGCCTTCAACGGTTACTTTCCAACGGAAGGATTGGGAAGAAGTATAAATAAGAAAGAGCTTCAAAGATCAAAGGTTCATTGGAGTTCTTTGAGTTTGGAGAGTAGGTGGACCGATATAAATCATGTGAGATAGTGAGTCCGAAGGCTCACTCTACGATCCACCAAGAACACTCAAAAGTCAGATAAAGAAAGAAGTAGAAGTGTGAGTTCTACTACATGAAGAGTGTTCTGAACTGCCGAGAGAAAGGAGAGCATCATGCCATCTGGATGTCCATCATGGGAAGACTCTGTATAATAGAGAAGAGCTTACGGTCATCTTAGCAAGTTCATCGTGAGAAGGCATCGAGTAGTAAGAAGGAGATCACAAAAGCCATCTTGGTGTCAAGCATGAGAAAGCTTCAAGTACTTTCTGTAAGAGCTTACAACATCATCTTAGAAGCCTCTCATGTGCGGTCATCAAGTACCAAGAAGAATGATCTTCAAGGCGGTTCATCAAGGGGTCATTCTAGTAGTTGAAGCAACCTAAGAAGGCCGAGCATCATGCAACACTCAACCGCTTTCTCAAGGATGATCAAGCCAAGTCGCTAAGGATAGAATATGTTCGAGCATGAAGACATCTTAGCGACTCAAACAATCGACTCAACAACAACAAACAAGCAACTCAACGAAGCTGAGGGAGCTGAGGGTCCTTGTCCAAAGTGACTAAATGAAGCGGGGCAAGAGGGTCCTTGTCCTCGAGGATTAAACAAAGCGGGGCCAAAGGGTCCTTGTCCAAAGGGACTAAATAGAGTTCCAAGCTTGCTGGGCTTGAAGAGTTCTGAGGGAACTAGAGGAGTCCCAAGGTCATTGGCCTTGAAGAGTTCTTAGTGAATCAAGTCCCAAGGTCATTGGCCTCAAGGAATCATGTAGATTCGTGGTGCCGCCTTCCTTGGTGGAAATACCGCTAGTTGAAAGCGAGAAGAGTGGATTAGGAGCTTGAGTCTCGAACCACTTAAAACCTCTTGTGTCTTTTACATTATGTCATTTACATTATGTCTATAATCGCTATAATCATATGTATGTTCTAACTGCTTACAACTAAACTAACCCAATGAACAATGTATGTATGATTTTGAATATATCAATGAAATGGAATCTTTTACTTATTCCGTTGTGCTTGAAAAGATTCTTATGTTTGCCATATACTTAAATATGAACACTACAACATTAACCAGAAAAGTATTTGATATAAAAAGGATCTATTCAACCCCCCCTTCTAGATCTATTGTGCCCTCTGGGAACTAACAAAGTCCATCATCAATATTTTATCCATGTGACACCAATCAATAAATGTTTCAAATCAACAAATTATCCATGCACTACGGGCCAAGTATATTTGTTTGTATCACTAATGGTTATGATCATGCCAAACAATTATCCATCTATGCACTACGGGCCAAAGAAGAATTTCACCACAAACCTTTGTCTTTAATATTACAGGTCATGATTATACCAATATATCATTCGTGGTCATAATCATTCCAATCAACAGTCCATCTTTGCACTCCGGGCCAAAGATGACTTTCACCACAATATAAGCATGAGGATGATGACAATGACATAAATGATCAATCAAGTGAGATCAAGGATAAATATTAGAGATTTATAATTCAATTTATCCAGAGTTCAAAAATGTCCAAATTGTCAACATGATAACTAATTGGGAAGTAAAATTCAAGAATGATATTCATGTATCAAATATAATTTGGACATAAAAGAAAATTAAATTATGTTGTGAACAGTACTCATGAATAGTACCGTATGAATAATATCGTATGAATAGTACCAATGAATATTACCGTATGAATAATACCCATGAATAGTATCGTATGAATAGTATCCAAAAATGAAAAGATTAAAATTTAATAAGAAAGTTTAGACTAATATTCTAGTGAAATGATATTAGATGAAGCGCAAACCTTAAGGAATTTCTAATCATTTCAGAAATTATAGAAGCAATACTTACCATAGTAAGTTAAATTTAAGAATATGAATGAAATAATATCACTTACATAATATGAAGTATGAAAGAAAATGATATCTCTTACGAGTATTGAAAGAAAATAACATCTTTTACAAAAAAAATATTCTTTACCTTAGTAGAAACTAGATCTGACTTGGAATATCGGATATTATCCTGAGAAAATCTTGCACTAAAAGCTACACTCAAAATATTCTTATAATCAAAAGAAATACTCACAATATTATAGTAGGAATGCTTGAGATTTTTGGTCTGTTTAGAAAGGAGACCACCTCCCTTTTTATAGCACAACACGAAGGAAGGAAATAAGAAAACTTGCCTAATTCACAGCCTAACTTTCCTTTTTTCTTTCTTAGTACATAACTTCTTTTTTTCTTTTCTTCTTCTTTGCCTAGCCTATCATTTCCAATGGTTGGGGCCCACAATTTTTAAACAAAATAATTGCATTGCAGGAGATGGTAGGAAAGAATAAGTGCATGTAAATGATTTTGAAAAAAGAATTCAAAACCAAAATAATAATATTCACTCCACTTTTATGCTAAAAGGTATATATTATAATAATATTATTACCATTTAAATTATAAAAAAAATTATATTATTATATTATCACATTATTATAATATAATATTATAATAATATATTTGAATGAATATTTTATCGGATAAAATAATTGCCAAACTTTCAACAAATATTTCATGTTAAATTCCTTCATTTATATCAAAATTGAACCAATATCCACCACATAATAATTATTCACAATTAATATTATAAGCCCACAATATTAACAACTAGATCATTCCCACGAAAGAAGAGGCTTTCCGATAAGGATTTATCCTTATTGGCGCGCAATTATATAACCTAACTCCTTTCCTTGACAGAATTTTGTAGACATTACCAATAATGCTAACTAATAATATGAATAATTATATCGTATCAATTATTGATTTAATAATATATAATATTGTGTAGATGATACTGTGACAATAATTAAATCAATAATATGAGATACTATGCAACAATTACTGTGATAATTATTGAATGAAACTGAGTGACTTATTACCTAAGAATCAATAATTAAAGATATTATGCAATATCATGTGCTACTGTGCAACCACACGTATTACTGTACTTTTATCACCGGGTATTTCAACAGTTAGCGGTAAAAAATTTGTCGTTATTTTTTATGGAAATGTTATTTATGTCGCTTTCTATATCCGACAATTACTCCGTTATATGGTCCACCAATGATTGCGTCGTCGTATGGATATTCCCTGACAAAAAGAATATTCTCCGACAAACCGAATATTTTATGACAACTTGCTTACTTTGCAAAATTTGCATATATCACCCATAACTATAGCATTATATTAAATCAACATCTTATTATTTAAAATAATAATTAGAGAAATTAAATCTTTATTTATAAAAACTCGGGGTCTTACATCTAATATCATTTCACTTGAACTTTTTATTTACATGAACCTTCGTATTTAAATTTTAAATCGTTATATTTGAAATATGAATCTTGAATATCATTCTTGAATTTAAATCCACAGTTTGGTCATCATGTTGACAATTTTGACATTGTTAGACTCTGGACAAATTAAATGTCAAATCTCAAATATTTATTCTTTTATCTTATTATTCTTACAACTTTCGTTCATCATTTATATCATTGTTATAAAAATCAAGTTGTTGTGAATATCTTTGGTCATGGTGCAAAAATAATATGATTGGTGAATGTCTTTGGTCACGGAACAAAAATAATATGATTGGTGAGTGTCTTTGGTCTGTGTAGCAAGGACACGTGGTGAAAAGTTCTCTTTGGCCCATAGTGCAAAGATGAACTGTTGATTGACATGATCATGACCATTGGTGTTACAATTGAATATCTTTGGCTCGTAGTGCAATGATGAGTTGTTGATCTACACAATTATAATCATGAACTATTGATTGGTGTTACATAGATAAAATAATGATGGTAAACTTTTAAAATTGAAAAGGTTTGTGGATATCATGATCTATTTACTCTCCTAATTGATTATTTTTTTCACTGTAGTTGTTTGATCTAAAACTTGTTGTCTATTATATTTTATCAGATTTTTCACTATTGAACGCTAAAGATAATTTATTACTCATTATATTAGTCATGATATTCTTTACTGGATTATTTGAGCTCACCTTTTTCTTTTTGATCTATTGTTCTTCTCAAGAAATGAGAGTGTAATTGGGACTAACCGGGGTGTAGAGTGATGATCCGAGATAATCACACTAGTTGTCTTTATCATATTGTAAAATAGTGTGACAATAATCATGTTAAAGACTTGTAATATGTGTTGTCATATCTTATACGAAATTGTTATAATTTGAGTGTGGATATTGTCGTATTATCTACGACACTGTATTAAGAACATTATGATATGTATTTTAGCTTGTGTGGACCCTATTTTGGGGGCGTCACATAAACTCACAAAAGGAAACAAATAGAGTATACTAGGGATGCTTGACAGAACCATGTTGAAAGAACTCGACAAAATAATAACTTTTTATAAATTTATTTACATTGATCAAATTGTAATATAATAATATTCACTCTTTTGTAACTTTAATAATTTGTTAATTGTATTTATTATAAAATACTTATATACGATTATATTTACAATAAACTATGTAATATTAACATGTTTTAAACTATAACCTATATTCAAACATAAATAAGTTTCTCAAAAATGCTCTAAATATTCCTTTTGTAGATTATTTCTTCCCAATATGAAAATAATTTTTAGATTGAAAAAAATAAATAAGAAACAATACATCAATGTTTAATTAATTTGAAAAGAAAATGTTATTCTAGGGGTTAGATGCAATTTGGACTAAACTTCTGGGGCAAGAGTTTAATTGCAAATAAATAGAGAATTCCTTTGCATTTGACGCACAGATCAAAAAAGCCAGACGATACAGAAAAGCAATCGCTCGATCTATCTCCACTGGTAAGTTTTTCTCTACTCTCTAGCATCTTTTCCTTAACCTTTCAGTAGGAAATCAACTGTTTAGCATAAATTAAGCAAGATTTCGAGCAATTTTTTTTTATTCATTGGTTGAAACCCTAGATTTCGGAATCCCCACAATGGGGTTCATTCCAGTTGCTAACTCATGACGAAATCTTAATAATCTGTTCATACTTGTGAAGCTATGGGTGCTTAGATGGGATTGCTATACCTTTATTATGTTGTTGTTTTCAGTATCAAACAGTTTGATCTGATTTATTTTGTTTTTGTTCTTTGTGATTTTTGAAGTCAATGGCAGGGCCTGGGAGTTCCATGTTATCTTCTTTGCTTCTATTCACTATCATCCTCTCTCTTCAAGAAATGTATAGAGGAAAGTTAGCATCTTCGGAATTGTTTACTATTCTTGGAGGATTCACAAGTTCTCTCCTATTTCTTATTTTGCTAACTGTGAGTTCTTGCTTTGCTCCTCAATTGATTCTATCTCACTCGTGATCATTGCATTGTTATTATGTGATCAATTGACGATGTCCTGATTTATATTAGCTTCAAATTATCTATTTTTGTAGAACTTGTATCACTTGAATAGTCACGAATCTTTTCTTTGATTGTTTGAGCTTGCATAACATAAACTTTCTTCCAGCAATCGTGTGTATGAAACCCTTTTTGTTTGTTTGTTTATTCAATATAACTATCATTTATTTTTGATTCAAGTTGTTCAAATGTTTCCATCTTAATTTCAAGTGTTACGGCAATAGCTAATATATTCCCATGCTAAAAACCATTTTGACCAACGCTATCTATAATATGTCCCATAATTTTCACACATTACGATAATCCTTATCTTTTTATTTTTTATTTTAAGGTATAAATAGCTTTTTTGCTTTAAATCTTTCCTTTGCTTTTAACTTCAACTAGCGGAAATGCATTTAGTTTCTTTTCTAATTACTTTATATGAAGAGTACATTGGGTTTCAGATGATACGTTTTGTGCTTCTTTTCTACTCTTATTATCTTCTATATTCAGCTTGTTCCTCTTTTGTTCTCTCTCGGTGCCATAATAGTATTGTCTGAATGTTAGTGTTAAATAAAAGCAAAGTATGCTCACTAATTATAGTAATAGAAGACATGTTATGTTGTGTAATAATGTTTAACTTGGATGGTAAATATGAAACCTTGTAAAATGTGATAGCTTAGTTTTCAACAAAGTCTACCGGGTCACTCAAAATAGAAATTACTTTGAAGTGATTTTGATGTAGGACAGATCTGGGATGAAGAATTAACGAAAAATAAATTAGGATCTAAACTTCACGTTTAGACCGCTAGGATCTCTCAAGTGTATCCACTCCACGTATCAACACCAAGATAGATAAAATACCTCTACGGTAGGATACCTCTATGGTATGAATGAAATAATCAATTTCAATATCAATAATCTGTAGTCTAAAAAACTTGTGGGGATTACATCACTATTTAAAGAGACTTAAAACCCTAGTGTTACTTGGAGAATAATAAAAGTACTAAAAGACTAAGGTACCCTTACTAAACATTAAAAATTCCTAATTACTAATTAATATCCCTAAATCCCCACTAATAAATAAAATACATAAATCACATCAACGACTTTTATATTAAACATAATAAAAACTTCAAATAATAAATATAAAAAATATCTTCTTTGTCCTTGACTTAGAGTTCTCATCATTCTCCTCTTGTTGGAGAAAACTCGTCCTTGAGTTCTATAATATGAAATAATAAGCAATGAATTCCTCTGCAGCGGAAGAACATTTTGGAACACCCTTGACAACATCATTACGAGGTAAGGCTCAAAATTTTTTGGAAAGAGAATTGACGAGAGCATCACTTTCGTATTCAATGGCGTTGAAAATAAGCTTTCTAGAACAACGAAGTAAACAATGTCAACTTGGATTGGATCAACTTCTCGAATCGTCCTTTCCTCGGTAACGAACAACTCCAAAGCAACGTTAAACGTTAAACGTTAAATGTTTCAACTTTTGGAACTTCAAGAATTTTCATGGACACATCACAATTGTTGTAGCCCCAAAATTTAGAACATACTCTTTTTCTTTCTCTTGCTCTGCTTGAAGATGTGATCGTAAATTAATAAGGTCTTCTTTTATAGAAGATATGTCATCTTTTAATAAAGATATGTCATATTTTATAGAAGAACATTTAGAAATAACTCTTTGTGTGGCCTCTCTTGCTTCAACTTGTTGACGTTTCCTTGCTTCAGCTTGTTGACGTTTTCTTGCATCAGCTTTCCTTTTTTCATCTTGATATCGACGTTCCAATTTTTCAAGGTAATTTTGTGCTTCAACCATATCCCATCTAAGCTCTTCTTGCTTGTGTTTCAAATATCTATGACCACATGCATTAATAAGGTAGTATATTCGATCACTTTCATCGTCAAGAAACCTAATATACTCTTTTGCTTCGATAATCAATTCTCTAGTGGCTTGAGACATTGTGTTTTTTTTTGACAAGTTACGGGCCTAACTGAAAGGAAAATAAAGAATAAGGGCTAAGGTATGAATTCAAAAAGTGTAGGAGCTGATTTAGAAAGGATGAAAGGGTATAAGTGAAAAGTGTATAAACTACGGGGCTAAAATTTAAAATGTAAGAAAACCATAGGTTTAAACTGCAATTTTGGAAAATATATTTATAAGATTAGGGTTACCATATCTTCTTATTACCACAATCATCAAGCAGCCGCCACAAGTAGCCCTTCTTCTTCTCCACTTTTTTTTTCCTCAGAAACTAACGCGATGAACAATCTTCACAAGAATGAACAAAGAATCTCAGACGATGAACAAGAATCTCAGTCGATGAACAAGAATTCCGGCGATGAATAGTAATTTCGGCAATGTTTTTTTTTTGAAAACCAAGATCTCCCAAAAATTGAAAAATTAATGGAGAAACCTTAAGCTCTGATACCAAAAATGATGTAGGACAAATTTGGGATGAAAAATTAACGAAAAATAAACTAGGATCTAAACTCCGCGTTTAGACCGCTAGAATCTCTCAAGTGTATCCACTCCACGTATCAACAAGATAGATAAAATACCTCTACGGTATGAATGAAATAATCAATTTCAATATCAATAATCTGTAGTCTAAAAAACTTGTGAGGATTACATCACTATTTAAAGAGACTTAAAACCCTAATGTTACTTGGAGAATAATAAAAATACTAAAAGACTAAGATACCCTTACTAAACATTAAAAATTCCTAATCACTAATTAATATCCCTAAATCCCCACTAATAAATAAAATACATAAATAACATTAACGACTTTTATATTAAACATAATAAAAACTCCAAATAATAAATATAAAAAATCTCTTCTTTGTCCTTGACTTAGAGTCCCCATCATTCTCCTCTTGTTGGATAAAACTCGTCCTCGAGTTCTATAATATGAAATAATAAGCAATGAATTCCTCTGCAGCGGAAGAACATTTTGGAACACCCTTGACAACATCATTACGAGGCAAGGCTCAAAATTTTTTGGAAAGAGAATTGACGAGAGCATCACTTTCGTATTCAATGGTGTTGAAAATAAGCTTTCTGGAACAATGAAGTAAACAATGTCAACTTGGATTGGATCAACTTCTCGAATCGTCCTTTCCTCGGTAACGAACAACTCCAAAACAACGTTAAATGTTTCCTCATACAAAATCTCTGGATCAACTTTTGGAACTTCAAGAATTTCCATGGACACATCACAACTGTTGTAGCCCCAAAATTTAGAACATACTCTTTTTCTTTCTCTTGCTCTGCTTGAAGATGTAATCGCAAATTAATAAGGTCTTCTTTTATAGAAGATATGTCATCTTTTTATAAAGATATGTCATCTTTTATAGAACATTTAGAAATAACTCTTTGTGTGGGCCTCTCTTGCTTCAACTTGTTGACGTTTCCTTGTTTCAGCTTGTTGATGTTTTCTTGCATCAGCTTTCCTTTTTTCATCTTGATATCGACGTTCCAAATTTTCAAGGTAATTTTGTGCTTCAACCATATCCCATCTAAGCTCTTCCTGCTTGTGTTTCAAATATCTATGACCACATGTATTAATAAGGTAGTATATTCGATCACTTTCATCGTCAAGAAACCTAATATACTCTTTTGCTTCGACAATCAATTCTCTAGTGGCTTGAGACATTGGGTTTTTTTTGACAAGTTATGGGCCTAACTGAAGAATAAGGGCTAAGGTATGAATTCAAAAAGTGTTGAAGCTGATTTAGAAAAGATGAAAGGGTATGAGTGAAAAGTGTATAAACTACGAGGCTAAAACTGAAAATGTAAGAAAACCATGGGTTTAAACTGCAATTTTGGAAAAGATATTTATAAAATTAGGGTTACCATATCTTCTTATTACCACAATCATCAAGCAACCGCCACAAGTAGCCCTTCTTCTCCACTTTTATTTTCGTAAACTAGCGCGATGAACAGTACTGCGGCGATGAACAGTAATTCCGGCAATGCTTTTTTTTTTTTTGAAAACCAAGATCTCCCAAAAACTGAAAAATTAATGGAGAAACCTTAAGCTCTGATACCAAAAATGATGTAGGACAAATCTGGGATGAAGAATTAACGAAAAATAAACTAGGATCTAAACTCCACGTTTAGACCGCTAGGATCTCTCAAGTGTATCTACTCCACGTATCAACACCAAGATAGATAAAATACCTCTACGATAGGATACCTCTACGGTATGAATGAAATAATCAATTTCAATATCAATAATTTGTAGTCTAAAAGACCTGTGGGCTACATCACTATTTAAAGAAACTTAAAACCCTAGTGTTACTTGGAGAATAATAAAAGTACTAAAAGACTAAGGTACCCTTACTAAACATTAAAAATTCATAATTACCAATTAATATCCCTAAATCCCCACTAATAAATAAAATACATAAATTACATCACCGACTTTTATATTAAATATAATAAAAACTCCAAATAATAAATATAAAAAATCTCTTCTTTGTCCTTGACTTAGAGTCCCCATCAGATTTAACTCACTCACTCGGCGTGTTCTACATAATATGGTTTACTAATATTTTTTGGTTGCTAAATATGAAACTAGACCACTTATAAAACAGAAGTAATAAACTATGTAGTTGGAAGTAGTTGTGCTCCCCTCGTAGCTGTGATGGCTTAGGTGACAGCCTGACCCAAACCGAGTACAGGATAAGGCTCAATCCACGTCCTACTAGCATCAACTTGGTCATCTTAGCCCACCACACGTCCATCTTGGGATTGTTTTAACAACATTAATTGAAAATTGAACATTTTCATAGTTAAGATATATACTAGGGCATAGGGGTGGTAATTTCGGTAAATAGGTGAACCGAACCGGTTTGGTAAATATTGAATCTGGTTCGGGAATGGTAAAACTAACTGGTATCTACCGATTTTTCAGGACCGGGACTGGTTAATTGTTTTGAGCAACAGGTATTTACCGAACCATACTGGTAGTACCGTTTCAATTAAAAGCCTTTAAAACTTTAGTAAGCCAAGACCATTATAGTGGACTTGTGGTCCAATGTTTCCTAGGTGGTGAAGTCTACTAGCCCAACTGCTCAAGTTCTAAGTACATAAAGTAAGTATGTTTCCTAGGTGGTCAAGTCTACTAGCCCAATTGCTCAAGTTCCAAAGTAAATAAAGTACGGTTTCAAATACACTCGACAAATCTCCACCCCCTTTTCTGCAACTTTCCATCTCCGGTCTATCCAACTCCTATTACTCTTTCCCCACCTCTGCCTTTTTGCTTTCCACAGCTCTTCGTCTTTTTGAAATTTTTAATAGGTTTTAATTTTTTACTCATATATTTTCTAAGGTAGGAAACTTTAATTTTTAACCAAGGTGCTTCTGTCTTGTTTATAATTTTTTTACATTGCGTGCTAATTACATCATACTAGAGCAAGAGAATCAATCAAATTCCAAAATATAATTTTTTTTTATGTGTACACTATGAACAACCGCTACAAGAATAGGTAAAAACCTGTACCGTTGTGGAACCGAACCGGCCTACCTGTTTATTTGGTACCGGTATTGGTATCCATTTTTGAGGAAATTCGGTAATTGGTTCAGTACGGTACTTTACCTTTGAACAGCCCTACGAGAGCACATGAAATTCTAACTCTAAACTTGCATGAGTTTCATGAATTATGGGGAAACATGTAAAGGTCAAAAGACAAATATAATCTCATTAGAAAGCATTTGCGTTTTCACATGACTCAAATTTGGAGAAAAATTAGCCCAACGAACGGAATGAACCAAAAAGCCAACTTGGGGGATGAAAATGTCACTTTTTCCAATTAAATTCAGTGGCAACTTAGAGGGACTAATTAAGCCACCATTTTTACAAAGATAAATTACATACGGAAGTTTTTGCACAGATTGTTGTTGCTTGTTTTAAAATATCTATTGCCTTTTTGGTTGTTCTTCTGGTATCAATATGCATTTCTATCATTCTATCCTTGAACACTTCGTTTGTATATAATTATTATGGCATCTCATTTGGGTGTTATTCTGGCAGTTCATTGGAAATTATCAGGAATCTAGTGGCGTCAAGACTGGATGGGGTGCTGGTGAGAGAAAAAAATATTGGCATATTATTTTTTGAATGCAATTGTATTACTTTCTGTGTGTAGAAAACTGTTTTAAGAAAGTCTAGAAGATAAAAACGGGAAACTTCATCATTTAAATAGATATTGCATATCCTACTGTTATTCTTCAGTCTTGATTTTGAAGTTCTTAAATCATTGTTATGTGATTTAAAGATGAACTAGGAACATAAACAGGACATTACACACTAATGGATCAAAACAATTAAAGGATTATTTCGTTGAGGTTTAAGCTCGATCATAGATGGTGAAGTGTCTTGAACTTGCCTTATTGCTAATGGTGGGAACATAAATACATGTATACATCCTATTGATACCTTACTCTTGCACTGTGGTTACATGAATGAAGGCAATATTAAGGTTTTGTGGTTTTTTTTAATCTACTGGTTAATTTGTTATGCTTGAGAAATCAGGTATATAGATACATGTCATGGAAAGAGCGGAAAGAAAGGTTTTTTGCATTTGCTTGGCTTGCTTCTTTGATGATGAATGGTAGAGGAGCAGCTGAGTGCATATGTGTGTTTAGAGTTCCAAATTTGCACCAAAGCCTAATTACTTGGAATATCCTAGGTGTTTGTTTTTCTTTGCAAGTAAAAAAGTTGGAATATGCAACTGCCTAAGGTATATAAAGAGGCATTATGTAAGGGCTCACTGCTAAGATTATTTTTTGAAGTAAAGTTATGTGAATATGCTCAATGTAATGCCCCCAAAATAGTTGTAGCAATCCACATGCTCGTTATCCTTATGTGTTGTTATTATAGTAATTAGTACCAGCTATTTGTTAACAACCACCCCATGTTAATTAATTAGTTATCTTCTTTTCATTGCAGTTATATTCGCAGAGTTAGTTGCTCTCATTGCGGCTGGCACTGTCCATCGCGTTTGTATCACAACATGGTAATGCTGATCTTATTTTATTTGAAATTTCTGCTTTCCGGTTTGTATAACATTTTAATTAAGAGCACATATCTGAATGGAAATATTAATTTTGCGACTGAATTGCATGGCTACTTGGCCGGCTTTAAAATGAATTGTCAAAAGTGGGCATTTCATCCTGAGTCCAAATGTACAAGGAATCATTTAAACTATGATATGTACATGAATTTGTGATAACATGATTAATGCCTTTCTAGATTTCCATAGTAAATTTGGAAACAAAAAGAGTAAAGTCGGGTATTTTCTTAATTCCAATAAAACGAAACCGAAGTATGATCACATATATGGATAGAACCTATAATGGGGTCTCGAAAAACAAGTAATTTCTGCTGCCCGTTATCCTTTTTTTAGGGTCATTAGGATTCTTATAGGTTTGCACTTCAGTATGACCTTGACTGGTATGCCACGATGCCCCTTACAGTCTGAATGGAATGGATAGACTCATGTAACTATTATATATTTGCTATTTTCTTAATTTCTTTTTAAAAGAAAAGAAATAGTTTATTACACAAGAAAGTCCTTTTTTACAAGGTATAAATAAAATGCATATTTTTTTGTTACAAAGGACCATAAATTAATTCCCCTTGTTATTTGTCATCTTGGGATCCATTCCTGCCCAAGGCAGGAATGTTAAGATTTCAGCTGAACTTAGCAAAAAAAAAAAAAAAGACACCCTTAATTCTAAGCTTCATGTTATACAAACTATATTTCTTTCACTTTTTTATTTTTTTATTTTTATTTTTATTTTTTTTAATGGTTGAATAGAGGTTAGCCCAAAAGGTGGGAGAAATGGCAAAGGCTTTGATTAAAAACCTCAAGTTCTTTGATTTCTATCCTCGTACTTGGGGCTGCAATTTTTAAAACTATAATTATTCCAGTTAAACTAAATAGGAAGTTGAAGTAGAACTCATGATTTGGAGAAGCCTAAGATGGTACAAGAGACGATAATTTTATTTACAATGATATTGATGAATTTGCGAAAATTTTACCATTGAATTTAAGGGTTAAATGCAAAGTCGACCTGATTTTTGGGTATTGAGCCCATTTCTTCCGGTCAATGCAAACTGAGCCTTTTTCTATTAGGAAATTTGGACTTTGAACCCCCGCACCGTATGTGCGTTGACTTGATGATGTGTCACACGTGGTGCCTACGTGGTACACGTGGCAGATCTGACATGGACATTTTATATTGTAATTTGACACATGAGCAACGTTGACGTGACTTCTTTCGAATATTTTCCAAAAAATTGCCTCTCCACTGATTCGAACTCGCAACCTCATGTTTGAAACCTTGGTCATATGACCACCCTAGCTGTTAACATCTCGTAAGGATTAATCTTTATATCAAAATATTTCATTCCCGCCCAAAAAAAAATTAAAATACTACACAGATCCTTCAGACAATCTAAGATTCATTTCGTTCTTTATCTTTCCCCAGCCCCATCAGAACATTATTATTGATATATGTGATAAAAGGATATCTTAATAATTTCTATAATATTATTGATATTTTATTAGATAGAGTCATAGACTAATCTACATTTGTTATTAGTGACACATTATTTATAAATCAAATATTATAGTTTAGTATAATAACGATAAAATCTATATTTGCTTTAAATTATACTTAATTTTCTATCATTTTCCTTTAAGCAGAACCTTAATTTTGAAATGTGATGTATATTACCAAAAAAATACGACACATTATTTATTATTTAATTTAGGATGTAAATAACCCCTACAACTTAATCTTGTAGAAAACATTAATTTTTCTCAAGGGGTCGGAAGAGATCAGCCCTGATTCTCATCATCACCGCCACAATTCTCATAATATTCACCCTCCCAGCCCAGCCTCCTCCAAAAATCCCACATCATCAACTTTCGATCGCTTTATTCTTTACCCCGAATCCTCACCTGGGACCCATCCTCCCAACACTACATCGTTAGCTCCCTCCGCCATCCACTCCTCCAGTCCATCTCTGACGCCGTCGTTGACGATACCCTCATCTCCGATTCCTCCCTCTCGTCTTCCACCGCCATCCTCGGCATCACGGTTGTCAAACACCAACGCCGCCGTCCACTCTCCATCCTCTCCTCCCTTCTTCGCCCTCGCCTCCTACGACCTCCGCATGGGCCGCCGCCTCTTCCTCACCCCTCTCCTAGACCCGAATACCTCCTCCTCTGCGACCGGTTCCAACAACATCGCAGTCGACTTCTCCGGCAACGCTTACGTCACCAACTCCGCCTCAAAACCTTAACTATAATTTCTATAAGCTGTATATTATAAGTTTCAGATTTGTTTCGGAATCAGAACCCAAAACAAGGGAAGATTTATGATTCAAAGAAACAGTAGATTTCTATTTTCTTTAGGTAGTTTTTCCCTTTTCTTTCCTCACGGATTTCTAAGACGATGGCCATTGAACGCGAAAGATGTAATTTTGGGTCTAAATTTAGAAAACCTAACTTTTGGAGATTTGAAATTGCTGAGTATGATGGTGTTTTAAATTAATGGGTATAAATGTCTTTTAATAATTTGGTGGGGCTGGGGAAATGAATTGTTTTGATATAAAACTTAATTCTCGAGTAAAATTAACTATTAGGCTTGTGGTGCTTGTCTCATGTCCAAAATTTCAAATTTGAGGTTTTGGGTTCAAATATGGGGAGATCCATATTTTTGGCAATTAATTTGGAAAATGTCTACGTCAGCGGTGCCACGTGTGTCACGTAGACAGGTCAACGCACATGTGGCATCTGGGGGCTCAATATCTAAATTTTCCAATAGAAATGGGCTCGATTTGCGTTGACCAAAAGAAAGGGGCTCAATATCCAAAAACAACTAAAGGTTAGGGATCACATTTGCATTTTACCCTTGAATTTAAAGATATTCTTCACCTATCATGGATTCTTGCTAAGCTTTATAAACGGTTGTTTCTAACATGCCAGTATTCGCATGGTATCAAACATGCATATCTTGACTGAAGAAATGATATTGTATATCATGTCATCAATAACAACAGACTTTTGGAAAAAAATGAGCAATCTAAAACGATGTCAAATAATACGATTATCTAATGTTTTTGGGTTTTGGTGCAGCTTCTTGTTCTCTGCTGGACTACTTTACGAGGTTAACAAGCTTTCGGGGACGACTTCTGCCAAAACTGAATCTAAAACTAGGAGGACCTGAATTGTCTGTCCGTCTCTTAACAGGATTTACTTCTCCTCTAGTTTCTGCTACTTTGTTTTGTACCTTCATGAGAGTACTAGATAACAGTGAATGATTAGAATCTATATATGGGTTTAAATGAATATTTTTCAGACTAATATTTGTGTTGTGGAAAAGAATATTATGAAATTGAGAGCCAGGGTCTGCTGGTTACACCTCCAATCTTTACAGGGCTGATTAATTTACTTGATAAACACACTCATTATTGTAATAGGTGAAAATGGGATATACACCCTTGGTGAAGCAGTGCCCCCGAGGCCTATATCAGACCATCAACGACTCATTTGCAAAGAGAGCATATTTTAGAGAGAGAAAGTTACATTTAGAGAGCATATTTTAGAGAGAGAATGTTACATTTAGAGAGAAGAAGCTCGGAAATCACTCCAAAAATCACTAGATCTAGGTTTTATATATATATACAGTCCGCTTCTCCAGCGAACTGGAGGGAGCGAATCAGCTATAACGACGGTTTTTTCCGTCGTTATAGCATAAAAAATCGGCTTTTTATGCTATAGCGACGGAAAAAATTGTCGATATAGCCGGTTCGCTCCCTTCAGTTCGCTGGAGAGAGCCGGGCTATATATATATATGAAAAATGATCTATAACTTCCGTTAGTTATGGGCACTATACTAGCCAACTCATCTCCTGCACTGGGTTGGGGACAATCGCTACTCCTAAATTCTTTTATGTTGGCTGTTATTCCCTCTAGCTGCTAGTTAAAACGAGCACGTTTTGACTGACCCCAATATAAAAGAATTTGGCTTAATCAGGGACTTAAAATAATTATAATTTAAATTAAAAATATATAGCTAATTAATACTTCTCTCTAATTGGTTCACAAATATAAAGAATTATAATAGCAGACTAATACAAGGAATAATACTTGATTAGGTAATTTGAGAGTAGTAGTTGAATACGTAATTTATTTGAGTAGGAATATAATATAAACTCAATCATTATTTCCTATTTATAATTAAAAATTATAAGGATAATCAGTAATTATTCTTATACATACTTATTTTATTAATTAATATTATTGATAATCCATATAAGAAATAATAATTGAGTTTATATTATATTCATACTCAAATAAATTACGTATTCAACTACTACTCCCAAATTACCTAGTCAAGTACTATTCTTTATATTCGATAATATTAATTAATAAAATAAGTATGTATAAGGATAATTACTGTGACACCCCCAAAATAGGTTCATTCCATCCAACCTATTCTGAGTCGCCAAATACATGGTACAGAAAACAACTACAACTTTATTACAACAATTGTCGTGCAAAATACAACAACACATATGTTGTGAGTTTTGATACCAACTGTGACTCATCCCAACCTTGGATAGCACGTCACAATGGCACCTTACATAAGGGTATAGTCAAAAACTGTTTTAGAAATTAAAACCTTTGGGAAGTGCTCAAGAAAACCTTCGTACATGGGAGGCCATGCGTTTAGGTTATGATAGATATCATATGTCCACAGAATTATCCTTGGTCAATCTAATAGATCCCAAAGAAAAACAAGAAGATTACTATCATGTTCTTTCCAATGGTGAGTCTTCTCGACATATAACTATCTCCACTGCTCCAGTTGAAAATTATATTTCAAATAAACTCCAAGATCATATAGGTAGTGCTCGTAGATATACTCAAAAAGAAGTGGATGTGCACAACCCTCGTCTTTATGATAACACGAGGTCAGTATGTCACTAGACATCTTGTATGATAGTGGCAAAACACCCTTTCAACGCTGGGTTCGCTCTCACCCTATTTGATTCACCAAATATAACTACTAAATGATGTATAAAATACAACACACTTTTCTATACTTGCTTAGGAGAACTTCTACCGCTAGAGACCACCTTCTATTCCCTCATTACCCCTTTCCGACCCAAATACACTCTTTTTATTACCCGAAAAGAAATTGTGAAGCAAAAAGGGTGAGCACAACTAGCCTAAAGAAAGAATATCATGACTAAAGATAAATAAATTATCAATAGTCTTCGCGAAGAATAAATCGTAGATTTGTAACCATATGGTAGATGATAAAACTTTTCAACCATAGTTGCAGCTTGAACGAGCAATCCATTAAAGAGTCAAATAGACCATAAAAGTCTATTATCTTCTCCAGTTAAAAAGTCCACCAACAATGTTTTATCCTCAGAACATCAATCAACAGCCTCGCTCACAATCATGTGAATAACTCATAATCATAATTGTGGTTCTAAATTCCTCTTCGTACTCTGTGATTTAAGATAATTTTCATCACCGCCTTTACCCTCGAAACATCAAAGATCATGGTTATACCAAATCACAGTTCATGTTCATAATCATACTAATAAATTCATCTTTGCACTACGGGCCAAAGATATTTATCAACAGTTCATCTTTGCATTACAGGCTAAAGATATTCAACAACAGTTCATCTTTGCACTACGAGCCAAAGATATTCAACAACAGATCATCTTTGCACTATTGCCAAAGATATTCAACAACAGTTCATCTTTGCACTACATGCCAAAGATATTAATATCTCAAAGAAATATATAATCATTTCAGAATTTATATAAACAATAATTATAACCATGTTGATCCTTTCATCTTTGCACTTAAGCTAAAAATATTCAATTGTAAATTCAATGGTCATGATCATACCAGTCAACAATTCAATTTTACACTACTGGCCAAAGAGAACTCATAGTCATGATAATACCAATAATCTACCCATCTTTACACTCAAGTCAAAGAGAAATTTCTTCACCAGGATTATAAAAATGTTATATATGATAATAAAAATAATATGATCAAAATATGGATTTAATTTCAAGAGTAAGATTCATAAATCAATGATAATTTGGTCAAAAAAAGAAATCAATTTTATCGTGAATAGTACCCCGTGAATAGTAACTCGTGAATAGTAACTCATGAATAGTAATTCATGAATAGTAACCCCTTCATGAAAAAGGTAAAAATTCCACAATAAAATTCATACCAATATTTCTAAGATAATGATATTGAAAGAATAACATTTCTTAAACTTATAAATAATTTATTTTAATTGTTTACACTTTACTAAATAATGCATTTAATCATCCTAAAATGCCAAACTCATAAGATTTTATCACCAATAACCAAAACCCTCATCAAAAATCTGCATATACTTCATATAGGATTCTCAAGCTATAAAATCCTATTTTTTTAATTTTCTTACTTCACATAACATATTTAATTCATTTACTCATAACTAATCCATTTTCATGAAAAATACCAAATCAGTCCCAAAAATATTTCTTTTCTGGGATGTAGCAGAATATAGTCCCATATTGAACATATATTTTTTCCAGAATTTTTAAAATTCATTTACTATTTTTCATATGGCCAAAATTGCCGAATATTTAGACATTTATCATAAATTATAATTTTGTGCAAAATTTTGAAATTTACAGAGTATACTTCTGTTATATACATGTACTTCCAATAAAAATTTTACCAATTTTGGAGTTAACCACAAGGAGTTATAAGGGTTTATTTTTAAAATAGTCTTTTCCCATAAAATTCATAACTCCTAATCTATACATCCAAAAATCGTCATTTTTGGACACAATCTAGAAAACTCATCAAATTATCATTTCAAATTTTTCTAGAATTTTTGAAGGTCAGAAAAATTACAAAACTGAAAAACATAACAACCCTTAAAATCTCCTACCTCAAAATAACAGTAATTCTGATCGGAATATCGGTATAAGGCTGAAGAAAACTTACACTGATAAATAGAAACTCACAAAGTATTTAAATACTCACAAAATACGCTCGATAATATGGAGAGAGAAATAGAGAAAGCTTATGTTTCTGGTGTGATTTTTAATTCTAACTTAGCCTCTATTTATATGAAAATGTTAAGACGTCAAGCAGACTTGACTTGACTAGCACTTACGATGGCTTTTACTCGCTACTATTGCCACCCACCACATTTAAAATAAAATTCAGCACATTTTCTTCACCAACCACAAGTGGGGCCCACTCAATTCTAGAATTTTCCACCAAAATCATTTATAAACCTAATTTCCTAATCACCACCTCTTAAAATTCATAACAAATTATACGCTCATTTTTAACGCTAAAAATTTTTGGACATATACTCAACTTATATATGTATAACATATCCAAAAATCACAACGATCCAACAGTCAAATTTAAAATTATAACTCACGCAATATATCTCAAGTACAGTGATTTAATTTTTAATACCTCCATTCCGATAAAAATACATCAACATTAATTCCTTAAATTATATCCACATAAAATAAATATAACCATCAATTATATCCACATAAAATAAATATTTTCTTATCATATAAATCAATAATTAATTATTCATAAATAATATTACAAAATCACAATTATGATAACCAAAGCCGCTCCTCAGAAAGAAAGGGCTTTCCGATAAGGATTTCTCCTTCATCAAAGCGCAAATTAGGTGACCAAACCTCTCCTCGATGTAACTTTCTAGACATTGCCAATAATGCTATCTCATAATATTATTCAAATAATATGAATTATTGATCCGATAATGGGAAATATCATGTGCAAAGGACAATTATTGAAACAACAATAATATAAAATATCAACGCAAAGAATTATTGAACCAATAAAATAAAATATTGAATAAGAATTACTGTAAATAATTATTGAGTAAAGCTTCTACGTAAGAATCAATAATTTAAAAATATTGTGCAAAACCAGCAAGCTATCATCAACAACCACGCCAGACATCGTATTTTAACCACCGGGTATTCCAACAAGTGTTAATTCAGTGAATAACTACGTCGTTATTTGTAAAAAATCAAATTTGTCATTTTCTTCATCCGATAGTTATTCACATATGGGGCCCATAAATGGTCATGCTTGTCGCATTTAATATTCCCCGACAAAGAAGAATATTTCACGACCAAACGAATATTCCCCGACATCAATGAATATTTTATAACCACTTGCTTATTTTGAAATTTTTGCACATTTCACCCATAACTAAAGCATTATATCAAATTAACACATTATTATTCACAATAATAAATAGAGGAAATTCGATTTTATTCATTAAAAAGTTGGGGTCTTACAATTACTGAGTATCCTTATAAATTTTAATTATAAATAGGAAATAGTAATTGAGTTTATATTATATTCATACTCAAATAAATTACGTATTCAGTTACTACTCCCAAATTACCTAGTCAAGTACTATTCCTTGTATTAGTCTATTACTCATTTTATAATTCTTTATATTTGTGAACTAATTAGCGAGTAGAGTATTAATTAACTATAATTTTTTTATGTTGGCCGCTACTCCATCTAGCGGCCAGTCAAAACGACCGACCCCAACCCAACCCTTTAGATCTTCCATTGGACGGTAGGAGATGGGTTAACTGAAATAGTGCTCATAGCTAACTAAGCTATGGATCATTTCCATATATATATATATATATATATATATATATATATATATATATATATATATATATGGTGATATGGCTTATATTCAAGTTCAAGGAAACTTGTTTTTTCATTCCTCGAGTTGAAAAATCAAATCTTTGCTCATTTCTTGGTAAATATAGTTAGATCTAGTTTTAATATAGTGATTAGATTCATTTAAAGTTGCAATTTGTATGCATATATTGGTTGTTTGCTTATACATCTATATATTTTACTGAATATTTAGCTTGTATATAGTTAAATATCAAACCTTTTCACTAGATCTACCTTACATCTGGCCAGATCTAGCCCTAAACCGGTTTTAAAGCTTCAAAACTTGAACTTTTATGCTAGATTTGCTCGGATCTAAGATAGATCTAGTCATTTTCAATCGATTTTGAACACTCGAAAAAATCCTAGATCCATATCTAGTGGGGAGGAGGTCCTAACTAACCGCGTTAGGGATTCTAACAATTGAATCACCTGATAGCAGTTTTAGGATACATTTTTTCAAAGGCGGATCCAGCCTGAAAGTTCAGTGGGATCAAATTCAAAAAAAATAAAATTCACCCTAATTTTCTTCTTTGAGTGTGAGTGGAGTAGAACAAGTGTGAATGAATGATGTGGTTGGTTTGATGGTCTAGTTGATCTAGTGAGAATCTCATTTTTACTATAACAAAAATAGTTTTTTCAACCTCTTGTTATACATTAATTTAAATTTTTGAACCACATTTCTAATTTTTAAATAGATTATAATATTCACAATTTATTAGTTTGAATCAAATAAATTCGTATTATTTTTTAATTTTAGAATTTTACAAATTGGACGTCATAATATTAAAATGTGACTTTTTTATGGGACGAATGTGAAATCATAATATTAAGGAGATGAATGACATAAATTTTAGAAATAGTAAAAAAATAAAGAAAAGACATTCGTGTTTATTGTAAGAGTGACAAAAAGTTTAGTATTGGTCCAAATTATCATTTATTGGACCTAACCTAAAGTTCTATTTTGTAAGATTGTATTGGTAGGCTGTCTAAGCCTAAAGCCTTGCTCTTCAGTCCTACAAGAATGTGATCCAAGCTATAGGTTTCTTCTTTCATCCACCTACCCTAATCCATCCTTTTCAGCTTCAATTTTATTTTCAGATGACTTCCTGAAAATCCAGTAGGGCATGTGCCTCCCCTGCCCTTACATTTTTTATATATTTTTATTTAAATCCCGATTGTGGCATTGTATGGATCTGAGGCATCTTACATGTACTTATTTATATCTTAGATTTGAAGTCCCTTTCCATATATCTCATTGATACACATAGTCCCTCGAAATGTTGACTTCAATAGTGCGATCGATCTATAAGATAGGGTTATCGGAGCCATTTCCAAGATCTCCTTTTATTATGTATATTTTGTTTATCACGATGTGAACCTAGGAATGTTAGAATCGGGATCCCCAAATTGGATCCTGGTCTAATTCCCATGATGGACGCGATTTCGATTGTAAAGATATTATCCAACCATTGTAAATGTAAATTTGGGCCTTAAAATGGTATCGAGGGTTCCATCCCATGAAAGTCGAATTTAAGACCCCGTAATAATGAAAATTGCAATTGCGTGTGTTCAGGGCTACCGAGATGGTTTTCATGCCCACGGATCGCCTCGACCCTAATTTGATGCTTAATTTCCCGTTTATCACTAAAAAGTGATTTCTAAACAAAACGACTCAAATCTTTTAAAATCAAACTCAAATCACTCGAGTTAGTAAGACCACTTTAATTAAAAATTGAAAGTAGTGAACAATCTCAATTTTTATTTGGCGAAGGGTTTGAAAATCATGTTTTTCAAAAGACGCCACCTCAAAAAGATTTTCATCAAAATCAATGTTAAAATGAACCTTTTTTTAAAATCAAATCTTTTGTACATAGGTTCAAAGAGATTCGAAGTTGCTTTTAAAATAACGCACTTACCACGATTTTGATCAAAACTAAATAGTGATTTAATCCAAAATCACACACACTTCATACTTGGGAAAACATCAAAATGCGGTAACCGTATTTTCACGGAAGTCGGGAGATGCCTAACACCTTCCTCTCGCTTCAAACCCCCGGACTCTATGAATCTCGGTTTCTAAGCCAATTTACGGAGTCATAGTTTGGGTCATATTGCGAAATCTCTAAAAATCCGGATGAGTTGGTACATCCATTTAAATTTTTACCAATTGGCGACTTTGTTTGATTGGCCCAATAAATAAAATCAACTTTTTCAAATTCGTCAATACTTATATCACTCTTTTTTCTTAAAACTCACCCTTTAAGAGAAATAAATAAAAATTAAAATCTTAAAAAGGATTGAAACACCAACACTTTTAGGAAAATGGAATTCTCGGCGTCGACAACCAAATGTAAATTTTTTTTTTACCCTCATTTTAGTAATTTTTATAATTTATAAGTAATTTTAACAAACTTATTCGTAACTTGTTTTAACTTAATTTATAAATTATAACTTAAAATAATAAATTAATAACAAACACTTTTATTTATGGAAAATGATCCATAGAATCGTTAGCGGGAGGAATTTGTTTATTAACGCTATTCGTCCGGTAGTCAAAATTAGAGTGAATACATTTGAGATGAGGGTCAGTATCTCCTCTAATGGCCGACCAAAAATTTGTTGTTATTTTCCCTCAACGACCGGTCAAAGCAAAACGACTGTTTTGACCGCCACTGTAGGAGAGATGGCGTACAACAACAAAAAATTTGGCTTAATTACATTATCCTGATTATCCTCATACATACTACTTATTAATTAGTAAAATAAAAAAATAAAAAAATTATAAGGATAATTAATAAGATAATCAAGTAATTATCTTTATACTTATCCTTATTAACAGATTATCCTTATATATATTACTTATTAATCAAGAAAAATAAAATAATAAAAATTATAAGAATAATTATAAGGATAATCAATAATTATCTTTATACTTATTCTTATATTTATTAACAAAATAAGTATGTATAAGAATAATTATTGATTATCGTCTTATGATTTTTAATTATAAATAAAAAATAGTGATTGAGTTTATATATTTGAAAGGAATATAATATAAATTCAATCACTATTTTCTATTTATAATTAAAAATCATAAGATTTATAATTAATAATTATCCTTATACATACTTATTTTATTAATAAATATACTAGATAATTACTTATTATACTTATAATTTTTATTATTTTATTTTAATGATTAATAAGTTGTATGCATGAGAATAATCAGGATAATGTAATTAAGCCAAATTTTTGTTGTTGGTCGCTATTCTTCTAGCTGGCAATCAAAAAACTATCGCTTTGATCGGCTAGAGAGAGTAACAACCAACAAAAAAATTTGGTTGACCGCTTGAGGAGTAGCAGACTGAGCCTCATCTCACCCATTCACTCTAATTTTGACGACCGGATGAGTGTTAATGAAACAATCCTCCGACTAACGATTCTATGGATCATTTCACTTTATTTATAAATTATATGTATATAAGCAATTGTGTATTATGTAATCGAGGCATGGCGTGTCATATCCCATAATAGGTATGGCGACAAATTTACTAGTCGTCATAACCAAAAAAACTATCTCCATAACCAACTGTATACTACACAACTTTGTACATATATTTTTCTCTTATTTATAATTCATAATATTTAAAATTTAACTTATAAATTATTTTAAAATTATAAGTCATTCCACCAAAAACCTTTAGTTAGCCCTACTATTAAATAAATAAATTTCAGGTATATATCTACAGCCTACAAATCCCGCAAAATATCTTCGTTTCAAAACCCTCATCGCTACCACTAAAACCCTTCTATGCTCTAGACAGGAGAAATACAGAATCCAAAAATGAGGCTGCTAACCCACAACATGCTATCTTCCAACATCAAGGGCGTAACCAACGGCTTCCCTCTGCAAATCGAAGCGGAGAAAGTTATCGAAAGGCAAGTTGATTTCAACGCTGATTTCTTGAAGAACATGTTCGCCAAGGTGGAATGGAAGCCGCTCGTCGAGGCATCCAAAACCATGGGCTACGCCGAGCTTCCGGATGAGGCCCCGGAGCAAACGGCGCTCGACTCCGGTGATTTTCTCCGGAAATTTCATCATGCCCTTTTGGAGCTCCATCTCGAAGAGGGCGCCCTTGTTTGTCCCGAAACTGGCCGGAGATTTCCGGTTAATAAGGGGATTCCGAATATGCTTCTTCACGAGGATGAGGTCTGAGTGTTGAGTTAATTTATTTTGTGGATTGATTTTTGTGAGGGTGGGGCTTAGGGTTATTAAGTGGATTTGTCTGGTTTTGTAATTTGGTTTTATGAATTCAATGGTTTAAATGAAAAATGGGTATTGGAATGTTAAGATATACGTTAGTTGTTGGATGTTTTTGTTGCACTAAATTTCATACTAATAATGAGCTCTTTTGGTTTGTGATGTTTGATATGCTGACAGAAATGTAGGAAATGATGGTGGATATTAGGGATTTTAATTGGTTATCTGCTTTTTGTAATGGGTGGTATGGATATTTGGATTTTTCTTTTGTTTGTTGCACTAAATTCATATGAGGTGTGATCGTTGGGGTTTATCACTCATCTCAACCAAAAACACACAACCCTGTTGAATATATCTAACCTTCCTTACTTATGGAGTGTTTTCCCTTTTTTAGCTTTGCATAAACTCCTGCTTGAGCTAGCTCGGCTAACTCTGGTTTTGTTAGTACAGTACAGTACAGGAAATCCTTGTTTGATGATAGCATCTAGAATGTTTGTGGTTTTGTTTTTGGATGTTACGATGGTAGCGATTAGGGTTTTTAAGTGGGTTTTATTTGCGTTTGTAAGTTGTATTTATGAATTCGATGGTTTTAATTGAAAAATGAAGATTGGAATATTAGGATTAGTGTTGGTTGTTGAATACTTGAATGTTTTTGTTGCACTAAACTTCATACTTTTGAGCTTTTGGGGTTTCAGATGTTTGATATGTTAACAGAAATGTGGGAAATGATAAGCTTTTCTTCATTAATTTATTCTTATATTAACAGATGTTTGGATTGGAGTAATGAATGTTGGAATAGAATGACTCGTTATGGAATTAAAAAAAATTGTGTTTGGTTCCTTAGGGAATGGAGAGCATATGGAATAACTCATTCCAACTAGAATAGAATGAATCATTCCACTCTTCATTACATTCCTTAAATCCAAACTTAGCATTAGTGTAGTGTAATGTACCTGGAACTTATCCATATGAAACTGCTCCATTGTTCTGGAGCTTGTTTATGCTAAAAACCAGGGACCTTGTGCCTTATGCTATCCTATCTAAACCCCCAATTTTCACTATAGCCCTTGAGCTCTATATATTCTACTCCACAAACAGCACCACATTGATTATGAAATTGTGAGCAGGGTCTGCTGGTTACTCCAATCTTTACAATGCTGATTAATTTACTTGATAAACACACTTATTATTGTAATAGGTGAAAATGGGATATACACCCTTGGTGAAGCAGTGCACACGGGTAATATACCTTTTTGATATCTCCTCTCATTCCATTTTCAAATTTCTTTGTTCATTCCGAATTTCAAATCCACTCGATCCTAAAAGATCAAAGATGGTGGTGGGTGGTGGTGAGGGTGTTGAGGCAGGCGGCTGTGGTAGACAGCGGCGAAAGAGGGACAGAGGGACGTGCTCGTGTGAACTGCTATACCTGGTCTGATATATTGTGCCCCTACAAGCAAGTAGTCACATATCTAGAGTCTATTGACCCTCTTATTTTAGGTTTGAGTAGCCCTGGATATTGTCAAGAAATACATTTCCACTTCATTGCTTAATATACAAAAAAAAAAAAAAAAACAGTTCGCATGCGATGAATAATGAAACTTCTCATATATGATATATTGGTAATTTTCTTGAATACTGACAAAGTTCATGAAGTAAAAGTGAAAACTATGTAATTAATATTTGTGAAAACTATGTAATTAAGGCCGACTTAAATGGCTTGCTATTCTGGAAATAGACCCTCTCAAACTCTTTCCACTACCAGCAGCAGTAAACTTGAGCTCCATTCCCCGGCTTACCATTTTTCATATACTGAGTTCATTCTTTGCTCGAGCTTTAGCATCTTCTTGATCGGCAAAAAACATCAGACAACTTAATTTTAGAAAGCTAAAAATAAAGATTTATTGATTTCTGACACAGATCAAGGGGAATTCACCATCCAGTTTAAATTTTCACCTTTTTATGTATATAAAAGAAGTTATTACATTTTTAAGCACCAACAGTCTGACTGACCGTAATTCAACTTTCAGACCTACAAATGGACAAGTCAACATTGCTTCCCAGGGTGATCAAACTTCAACTAATACCCTGTATAAAGTACCTGGTTACATTAATCAATGACTGGCAGCTAAGCTACGAATTCAATTGACAAACTGGGTGCAGAAAGAGGAATGAAAACAAACAAATGGACACTGACCTGCAATGATTCATCTTTCCAAAGTGCTGTAACCATATAAGCAGTAGACTGAATTATATGTGTAGTTCTTCAACCCCTAGTTTTCAGTCGCACAAAGGTTCTTTGACCAAAAGATTCAATTTCTCCTGGAGAAATTTAAAAACATCTTCTCTCTTTTCCTTAATAAGCAATTGTCTTAACCTCCCAAACGTCAACCTTGGTGGCCGCATTCCCTTTTCTATCATTTCTTCCATTAAAACACAGGCCTGATGAGCATCTGCCTTATCACAGAATCCATTGATAAGAGCAGAGAAAGTGTGCATGCTTGGACTAAACTGCTTCTTTTTCATGTAACCCCACACATTCATTGCCATTTCAAGCTCATTTCTCTCACAGAACATCTTTATCATCATAGTATACGTGTCTGAATCTGGGTCACAAATCTTGATCATCCTGCGGAAGACCTTAAAAGCGTCATCGGTTTCTTCACGAGCTATCAAGCAGCTTAAAATGATATTGCAAGTCCTTGAATTCGGAGTCACCCCCTTGTTCTTCATTTCATTCAAAACCCTATATACATTCTGGAGCTTGTTTACTTTACAGAAAGCACCAATCAATGCATTATAGACGGCCACATCAGCACTGACTCTGTTCTTTTCCATTTCGAGGAATGTATCAATAGCATCTTCAATCCGATTCTCTATCCCGTAAGTATGAATCAAAACACTATAGATAAATGATGTCGGCCTACAGCCACTAGAGTCCATGTCCTTGACAACTTCAATGGCTTCATCTACCCTCCCTCCTTTGCAAAGGATGTCAACCATGATCCCATATGTCACAATATCAGGGTTGCAACCTACTTTGACCATTTCTCTGAATATTTCCCTAGCCTTGGGCAGATTCGGGTCCCTTCCCCACCCATCAATCAATATGCTGTAGGTTTTAGAATCAGGCAGAAATCGGTCTTTCATATTATCAAAAATCTCCTGAGCCTTTCTTACATTCTTAGACTTGCACAAAGCACTCAACAAACCATTAAAGGCAGCTAGGTTTGGAGGAACGTCATATTTTTCCATAACATTGAAAGTGTAAACTGCCTCCTCCACCTTCTGGGCCCTAGCATACCTTCTCATGATTATACAAAACGTCTCGATATTTAGCATTCTCTTGCTCCCCATACTGTTCACAAGATCCCACATTATCTGATACTGCCTTATCTTAGCCATAGACTCAATCATGGTGTGGTAAGATCTTATGCTGTGCTCATAGTTACGTTGTTTCCCAGCCCATTCAAAGAATTGATGCGCAAGCAATCCAGCATTCTCGAATCTCTTGAGAACTTTCTCAACTACATCCTCAGAAACCCTTACCCCACTTTGTTCAAGTGCAGTAGCAAGCCCTAATTTTGGGCAAGACATCATAACTTTGCATATTCTTTTCGTTGGATCGGACATCTCTTTAACTGTTTTACTTGAACTATAACATCTAGCCAATATCACCCGCTTGAAACATAATTTATTAGGATAGCGGTTTTTTCTAATCATTATGTTAACATAACAAAAATTACCAAGTACCTGCACCATTCAAAAACCAATAAGTAAATATTTCTCTGATTAACACTGATAACATTCTATAAAAAATACTACCTCCGTTCCAAAATTAGAGAGATACATTTGACTTTTTGAAATAAATTTGCGAAGTCCTAAAATTTAAAATCATGTGAATTTATTTGATTTTACTATAAATCAACTATAACCATTGTAAACTAACTAAAAAGTACAACTAGTTACCATATTTGTTGTTTTCAAAAGCAAAACATATTCGTATCAAGTTTGAATTTTAGGACTTCACAAATTGACTTCAAAAAGTCAAAATGTAGCTCTAATTTTGGAACAGAGGGAGTAGTTTATGTTCCTTTGGGAATATGACGCATTTAATAAAGTGCCTTAGGACTAGAGAAAATATAAAAGGGTCAAGTTAGACTATGATGTTTGTTAGGTTTTCAATAGATACAAGAAGTGATCTTATTTATTGTTTTTTTGACAAGTAAAAGAATTAAGGCACCAAGCAGGTGCCATCCATGACAATGGGATAAAAGAGGTGGTCATTGCATACTTGCTAGCAACTCAATCTTCCAGAAAAATTAGAAATTCAACTCTTTGCACTACATAAACTGTGTTACTAGGAAACCGATGAATGCTTGATTTGATTTCTATAACTTTATTCATTACATCAGGATTTCATTGATGATAATAGAACCATTACCTGACTTGAGCTTAGAAGCTTCTTCAAGCCAGAAAAGTTAAATAAATCACCCTCAGGCTACTGATTCAAACCCAGCTATACAGTCGCATAAACTTGTTTATGCCACAACCAAGAACTGTGGGAAAAGAAAATTTATTTGTGTCAGTCAATCTTTGAAAACAAATAATTTCAAAATCATGTTGTAAAGGTCTTTAATTAGTTATATGGGAGTTTATACTTTTTGTTAAATTCATTAGAAAGATATACTCAAAACTTTCAAACCCATTAAAACACAGCAAGCTACACTTGAAGGACACCAAAAACAAATTCATTCTGCATTTTAAAGAAGAATATTGACAGTGAAACTAAAAAGAGAAACAGAAAGATGGCATTTTCAAATAAATTCATATATGCATATGTATAATCACATATCATTTCTCTTAAAACTCAAAAGCTCCAAGAGTTGCAGAATGATTTTAACACAAAGTGTTAACTCAGACATTTCTTCAAACAGGTAGAAGACACAGTCTGCTTCTTTTTGTCTCTCTATATATATTCGAATGCTCAAGCTACTTGAAATTATTATCAACCTTTTCAACTTTTGTGAGAATTATGGATTAAATTCCCACATTATAAACTTAAATAAACGAAAAAAAAAACATAAAAAAACCCACAAAAAAAAAGAAAAAAAAGAAAGAAGCAGCAGCTTACATTAGCATTTTGCATCCGCCTACGTTAATCAATGTTATTCTCGTCGTCAGGAATGGAGTTCAGGTCCAAAACGCCGTTATAGCCAACTTTAACGTTGTCAACAAGTTCCAGCGCCACAGTGGCATATAACGCCGGCACAATACTACTATCTGTTAAATTATAAAGAGGTATGATTGTAAACTTTAAAATTTCACAAAATAGTGTTATGAAATACTAGTATAATATTTAAATATTTAATGGTAATATTTTATATATGTATTTAAAAAAAAAGTAAAACTGTGTTCTTACTTTTCAAAAGTACAGAAGATGATTTTAATGTTGTTTCTGTTTTTAATTATATATTTAAATGCTAATTAAAATTATTTATTCTTTAGGTCTCCAAAGGTAATTTTCATAATTCTAAAACTAAAGCACTAAAATCATTCTCAAGCACAATACTCTTTCAAGTTTGAAGTCAATTACCATTTTGATTTGTACTTAAAATAATCACTTTGTGTATTGAGAGTACTAATTTTTCAATTTTGTTATTTCTTTGGTCTCTAATAAATTTTTTACTTTAAATGATTAAGGAGTCTTATAATATTCTTATATAGTTGAATATTATCATAATTATATAAAATCCTGGTTCAAATGCTAGACAATTACTTTCTCTTTAATTATTCTTTCTTACTTTTTAAGGGCATCTAGCATGCATAATAGTTGAAGTAGCATTTATGATTCTTAATTTCTTTTGAAAAAATTGACTCAAGCTCATTTGTCAAGCAATTCCATTCTTTGTACCATTGAACTCATCAACCATCAATTTCTATATTAACTACACAATTGAATTTTGTACATTCATCCAAATTCTAAAAATAGAAACCAAAAACAAAGAAGCAATCAATGCCACAATCCTAGCCCAAATCCAGCTTATATACTGCTAATGCTTGACCTTCCTGCTGATATGCTGCTAGTGCTTAGCCTCTTTCCTGCTGATATGCTGCTAGTGCTTAGCCTCCCTCCTGATGTACCAAATGTTGATGCACTAAACTGCAGTGCAGATCGAAACGATTCGTGCCCGAGAGGCAATGGCCTGCTTGGCAACCTTGGGATTTCTATATCCCCTTCTAACATCTTCAAAGCATCAGAAATAGTAGGCCTAAGAGCCACCATTACATGTGCACAAAGTATACCAACATGAACAAACCTTTCCATTACTGTCTTCGGCCCATCCTCTTTAATTCGCGCGTCAAAAATATCATCCACGTTCCCCGATTTCACAAGATCCCACGCCCAATCAGTGATCAAGAGCGTTGAAGATTTTGACGCGTCGAGCACTTTTCTTCCGCTCATAATCTCAAGAATTATGACACCAAAGCTGTAAACATCACTCTTTTCGGTTAGTTGTCCATAAAGGGCGTATTCGGGTGCTAAGTACCCATATGTGCCAGCTACCCTTGTTGTGACATGGGATTGTCCTACAGTACTTTGTTTTGCTAACCCGAAATCTGCCACTTTTGCTTTCATATCCGAGCCCAAAAGTACATTTGTAGTCTTTACATCGCGGTGATAAATGGCTGGTTTGATTCCATTGTGCAAATAAGCTAGCCCCTTGGCGACATCAAGAATAATGTTCTTGCGAATAGGCCAACTCAATAGCTGCCTAGTAGAATTTGCTTGGTCATAATTGAACAAATGCTCATCTAGACTACCATTTGACATGAAATCATAGACAAGATATCTTCTATTTCCATTAATCCCGTCGCTTGTAACACAAAATCCTCTTAGAGCAAGAAGATTCCTATGCCTAATTTTGCTTATGATCTCTGCTTCATTAGTGAATTCTTGATCATCCCCATTTGTGTCCATATCAAGAAGTTGTTTTACTGCCACAACTGTACCATCCAAAAGGGTCCCCTTATAAACAACACCATATCCGCCTTGACCTATAAAATTCTTCTGCGAGAACCCATTAGTGGCCTGCTGAAGCTCCCCTACATGAAACCATTTCGCACCCGAATTAGGCAAAACCTTAGCCTTAACTCCCCTAACATATTCTTCATGCAATGCAGCTTGCATTTTTTCCTCTTTCCTTTTCTGATACAAAATGATCGAACCCCAAGCTGCCAAAACTCCGATAATTGCCCCTAATGATCCAAAAACAATTTTGAGTACCTTTTTTTGGGACAAACCATTTGAGCCCTTTTTAGTTACTGAGCTAGACAAAGGCAAGCCTAGTATACAAGCAGCTGCCCTTATATCCTCAGGGCCATATTCATTAACAATTCCAGCAGCATACAAAACAGTGTAATAAAAACATCTCGTCGAATTCGGGTCAAGAGACTTCAACAGAGATGTCACCCTTAGGCCAGCATCAAGGCAGGAGCTGCACCGGCTAAGGCCTGATAAATCTGCATTACAAGATGAGTCTAGTTCACTATTCGGTCCAACCTTTTGAAGCCAATCTTTTGTTGTGGCAATGCCAGCACAACTTGAGGGGCTAACCACTAGATCCTCGTACGAGCCATTGGTACAAGAAGGGAAAATTGACATGGCAGCAAGCTTATCGCGAAGATGGGACCAACAAGAAGATGCAACATTTGAATTTGGGAGATAGAACATTGAGGTTTCTTTGAGGTGTTTGGCTAGGCCAATGCCAAGGAGGCTTTGGAGAGTTTGGCAACAACTTTTGTCAATCGGTGCGCGGCACAACGATTTGTCCCACGGGAAGGTTTCCACATAGCTAAAATCAATGGGGCATGAGGAATTTGCAGAAGAAATGAAGCAGATGATAACACAAATGAGACAGAGAATTGGGGTTGGGGACACCAAATTTTGGGACTTGCCCATTTCTTGTTTTTTTGGTGTCAAAACATTGGGTTGAGTGTTTTGCTAAAATGGTTATATGGTAGTAGTATATAGCATCAATATTGGCTGCTGTGGCTTGTGGACTTATGGTCAAATTTGCTGGCTAAACTCGATTAGGAAACTGGATAGTGGGCCTTTACTTTTTTGTTTTGTTTTATATTTTCTTGAATTAAAATAGTGGACAGTTTGGATCTTTATGAATTATTAGCCTGTTACCACGTGTTTATTTTTGTTTCTAGATAAGAGGGATAATAATAAATTAATGATTTGTTTGTTCAAGAATATTGCACAGAGGCTGATTAAATTAATTGTTTATGTTCTAGAAATGTTTTCAAGTCCTAAGATTTTACATTGTTTACGAGAAGATATTAAGAATTGGTTAGTATGAAGTTTATTTTGAGGTAAGTTGGAAATAGTGACATAATATTATTAGTAGTGGTTAGTATGAAGTTAATTTTGATCAATTGATCAGTATAGTGTCAACACACATGTCGGGGGAGGTGATCTCTCTGCGTGTTAGTACTATATTGATCAATTGACTAACTTATCACTCTCTCGGTTCCATAATAACTATCTTTTTAAAAGAAAAAATGTGTTTCAACTTATTTGTCGTTTACAACTTTCTAGGAGAATAAATTGTTTATTTTCTTATATTGCCCCTAACTTTCTTCATTGTCTCAAGAAATTTTCTCTCTTGTATTAATAGTTTTCAATTTTTTATAAAGAGGTAGTGATGAAATTTCCTACAAATTTTAATTCTTAAATGATAGTATTAAATGAGTTTCTTAGTTCATGTGCATGAAACTAAAAAGACAATTATTGTAAAATGGAGGTAGTATAAAATTAAGACTAAAAGACAATTTGTACCCCAAACTTTACACCAAATTATTGTGCAAATTGTCTTTTAATCTAAAATTAAATTTATAATAACCCAATTCAATATTATCAATGGGTGGTAAGACAAATTTTAGAACCAAAATTTTATATAATAATTCTTTTATGCATTCTGAACTCAATTATTGGAGTTCGTGATCATTATTAACAATTTTCCCCCATCAGTCCATCCTAACAAAAAAAAAAGGTGGGGAGGGGGGGTGAAGGGATGAGGGCTTGCCTTTTTTTCTTCTTTTCTGTATAATTTGCTGAATTGAATATATAGTGTGCACTTTGATATATTCTCTCTATTCGACACGTACAAAAAATCTCAATTGGAAAAAAAAAATGTTTCACAAAGAGTCACTTTTTGTGAAAATAGTATAAAATAACACAATATTTTTAAATTTATAATATTATGACTAATAACTTACCATAATTGAGGTATACATGAAATAAAAATATATTTTAATAATAATAAATTTTATAAATGAGATTGTTTTTATAGAATGGAGGGAGTTTCAGTCATTTTTTTGAGAGTTTATTCTATTACAATTTAATTTATGGGATACAGTTCATCCTTGGAGACAACGAGATTATTTTCTGCGGAATGAAAAAGTAATATTTTTTATATTATTTTTTCTTTTGAGAATCTATTATATTATAATTCAATTTTAGAGTCACATTTCATCCTACAATAATATAGAACATTTTTTAATAAAACAAAATATATCATTTAATCAAACAAGAAAAATTCTAAAATTCAAATAATGTAATCGCTGTGTTTGGAAACACATATATATGTATATATGTATAAGTCCGACTCTTTTCAGCGAATCGGCTATAGCGAAAGTTTTTTTCGTCGCTATAACATAAAAAATCGATTTTCTATATTATAGCGACGGAAAAAATCGTCGTTATAGCCGGTTCGTTTTTAGTTCGCTCCTTTCAGTTCGCTGGAGAAACTGTATATATTTATATAGGTTTGTACTTTTTAAAATTGCCACATAAAACTTATACTTTCATTTTGCCAACTTTGCATACTCTTCTTCCGTTTACTAGAAAGCTAGCACATACAAGTAAATTTTGCCCTTTTGAAATTTTCAAGATTATTGTCAACTAGAAAAGAATCTTCCTTGACATGATAATTTTCATGGCAAAAAGCATTTTTATCCCATTGTAGTTTTTAAAAAATATACAATTAAATCATTCCGTTTAATTTGATTAATAAACGTCTAAAAATATTATAAGTGGCTTTTTTGAAAATAAATAAATATCCTACGTGGTTTTTTCTTTTCTTTTTATCTCTTTTCTAAATAATACAAATAATATATCAAAAAATTTGTATCAATGAGATCTATTACAACATTATATTAATTTCTACAAAAATAAAAAATAATTAATTACGTGGCAAAAATAATTAAAATAATAATAAAATTAAAATAAATATTTTAATTCATTTTCTTTATTTGTATTCTTTTCCTTATCTCTTTTCCTTTCTTTTAATAATTATTTTATTTTAAAATTAATACTAATATATATTTTAATGATATAAAAAAGGTAAGTACATCATTAACATAAAATAGAAAATTAGTTTTAAAATAAAAAATAAAATATTAGTTTGATTGAGACGGCCATGGTGATAATTTTAAAAATAAAATAAAATATTAATTTTTGCATGTATATTACTACTTATATAATTCTTGCTCCAAAATTATTAAAATTTAAAAAATTAGAAACTAAATTACCTTAGATTCCACAGTTGCAAATTAAGTTTAAAAATAACGTAGGATATTTTATTTTATTTTAAAAATAATTAATTTTAAAAATAAAAATAAAATATTAATTTTAAAAATAATTAATTAATATTACCTCACTGTGGAAAATATTTCCGAGGTGACCATGATTTTTTTTTAACCGAAATGATTAATAACTAAAATAAAATAATTAATTTAAAAAAAAAATCATTTTACAAGTTAATGATTATTTATTAATCATTACTTTCAAATATTTATTTTAATTTTATTTTTAAAAGTAATTATTTTATTTTTATTTTTAAAATTAAATATTTTATTTTAAAAGTAATTAATTATTTTTAAAATTAATTTTTATTTTATTTTTAAATTAATTATTTTTAAAATTATCACCATGGCCGTCTCAATCAAACTAATATTTTATTTTTATTTTTAAAATTAATTTTCTATTTTATGCTAATTATGTACTTACCTTTTTTATATCATTAAAATATATATTAGTATTAATTTTTAAAATAAAAATAATTATTAAAAGAAAGGAAAAGAGATAAGAAAAATAATACAAATAAAGAAAATGAATTAAAATATTTATTTTAATTTATTATTATTTTAATTATTTTTTACCACGTAATTAATGATTTTTTTTGTAGAAATTAATATAATGTTGTAATAGATCTCATTGATACAAAAATTTTGATATATTAATTGTATTATTTGGAAAAGAGATAAAAGGAAAAGAAAAAGCCACATAGGATATTTATTTATTTTCAAAAACGCCACGTAGGATATTTTTAGACTTCTGTTAGTCAAATTAGACGAAATGGCTTGATTGTACATTTTTAAAAATCACAGTGGGTCAATTGAATATTTTTAAAGCACAATGACTAATTGCTTAAAACACTATAACTATAGTGGGCTAAAAGTGCTTTTTGCCTAATTTTCAAGTCTTTGCCACGTAAGAAAGAGTTTTTCAAGTATACTCCGAGAATGACCGAAATTGGACTATTAAAGAACAGATGCCGAAAGTGTTGTTCCTTTTAAATATTCATTTTTATTTAATAGCCGAACACTAGAAAACTTGGTTCAAATATTGGGCCTGAGAGTTAAAAATAACTTGGCCCAAGTTATGTTTTTCTTTTAGGCACATAGCCAATTAATTTCAGCCCCTTCAAAAAAATCGGCCCATACCAAATAAATAGTTTAAAAATATTTTTTTATAAATATATTAGTAAACATATTAGTTCAACTTCACGCAATCGTTTAAAAATACAATATGAATCATATGAAGAGAATTCTAATAATTTAAATGAAAACTTTTGATTTTTTTTATTTTTCTCTTTTATTAACTAATTTTATTATCATCAAAACTTCAAATAATTTTAACCTATCAAATAAAATTAACATAATTATTTTTATAATCATAACTAACTAAATAGTAATAATAATAATAATAATAAATAAATAAATAGCTCCATTCAAACGTTAAACTTAATAATTGATGAAAGAAATATATAATATATAATTAATAATTTTTTATTTAAATAAATTTTTGATAATTTAATAAAAAAATAACTAATATAAAGTTAACTTTAATCAATTTATCAATATACAATATACTTGTGAGTTGTGTTAATGAGGTGGCCACCAACTGTCCGTGAGATGGATGATGCCCATGTGTGGACAAGATCAAAAGCTGTAATACCTACCACTTTTCTTTATTTATTATTTTGATTTTAATTATATATGGGAATGGGAATACTTTGAAGAAGAAATGGCTACCTCCTTCAAACTAGAAATTTAATTATTATATTTTTAAATCACGTAAATATACTCTGTTTATCTGTTTTATATTGTCCTTGTATTAAAAAAAAAATATTATTTATTAAATAAAAAATAATAAAAATACCAAAATTATATTAATATTTAAGATAATATTAAAAATTAAATAATTAATATTTATTTAAAATTCTCAAATAACTTAACAACTTATATTAAAAAACAAAGTATCTAATTTTGAAATCGATAAAGTAATAACAAAACGTGTTAAACATGGACAGTTGTGTATTCACAAATCGACGATTGGAACAGGTTGACAAAGAAAAATGTTATATTGAAATTTATTTATTAATTTTCCTAGCTTATACTTCAATTGTTTTCCTTTTTTCAATAATAAAAATCTTGATTGAATGGTTCAAACATGGCTGGCAAGCATAACAACACAAAGAAGTAACGTTGACATGATGTTATTACAAGTGTTCATCAAGGTGACTTGACTACTGATCTCCCAAGAAGCCACCGACAGAGACGATTTCTAGAGAGAGAGAGAGTTGTTTTTTTGAGAGTGAAAAGGGTAGAAATTTTAGGGATTCGTTCACATTTTTTTTTGGGTGGATCATGATCTTCGGTTTTTATCTTTCTTCATCATTCAATTCCCGCCCAATTCTCTGTATCACTCGATTATACTTGTATATACACACTTGCTCTCTCTAAATCTTCACCTGATTGAGCAATTTTTTTAAAAAAAATATTTTTGTAGCTTAATTCTATTGTTTGGTTTTTTGCATATAGTTCTAATTCAGATGGATCAGTTTGGTGTATTAGTAGAAAGTATTGGGTTTAAATCACAAGTTAAATCCGCTCCTTTAGCTGATTTAAAGGGGAAAAACAATATTACCAATGGGTTTCCTCCCAATTTAGGGTACAATTCGGATTTCAACACCAAGCACTCATCGAATTCAGCTAATGGGTCTTTTGTTGATGATTTTGGTGGAGTTTTTGGGTCGAATAATACCCTAAAACCCCAGAATTTGAATGGTTTTGATGATGTATTTGGTGGGTCAAATATGTATGATTTCGATTCTGTTTTTAAGGGTTCTAGTAATTCTGGTGCAAAGTCTTCAGCTTCTGGTTTTTATGATAAGGGTGATGATATTTTTGGTGGATTTCCGGGGTCTGGTTCCATGAATTTTGGAAACATGACTTCGATGCTTAAGCAGGATGATTCAATTGATGATTTGATTGGGAGTTTTGGTGACATGGGGTCAAAACCCAATGGTATGAGGAAACATTCAGGAAATATGGAAAAAAATGGTTCTGAATTCAATGATGATTTGATACCTGGATTCGGTGGAAGCAGCCCTTTCAGCAATGGGTATGTTCTATTATGCCATTTGGTCGTTCGCTTTTGTTTGGGTTTCAGTAGTTTTAACTGTAAATGAGATTGATTGAGGTGTGAAATCTGTTTTGCATTTTAATGTTGTGGTGGAATTTGAAATTTTGGACAATACGGCTGACTCTTTACAGGAATTGCTAAATTGGGTATGCTACCTTTTTCTTAAATTTTAGATATCTCGATTGTATTAGGCTAAAAACTCGAGTCTCATAGTTAGAAGGTACGGTTTATTTTGATTAGTAAAGGCTGATTAAAGAAAAAGCTTTAACAATTATAAAGGAAATGTATGATAATTAAATCTGGTCAGAAGTTGGAATGAAGCAATTGGTAAATCTTTGTAGAATCGCACAAGAATGATGGAAACGGTTGTCAAAATGTAATCTAACTAGCCGGGGTGGTGGAATATATACCTAAAATATGTATTCCCAAATCTGTTATTATATTAGACAAGTAGCTATTGCTTTAGCCTGTCAGCATATTGCTTTAGTTGTTTGTGATCACTGCATATTTGCACAATATGTAGGCTCTGTTTGTTTTGGGGAAAACAAATTATGTAAACAATTTCAGAACATTATATGTTTGATTGACAAACTAGCTGAAAATGCTTTCCTATGTTTGGTGCCGGTAAAATGCAGTAAAATTCGTTATACTTTTCATATTTATGAGATAAAGCAGAAGTACTAAAATAAAACTGAAGAAAAGAATCAAGATATAAATAAAACTGAAGCATTGCACTTGTTACAACTTTGTAAAGGAAAAATAAGATTGAATGCTACCTATAAATTAAACAAGCATGAACAGTAATCATTAACTCCAAACTGTTATCTTTGTTAAAAAGTTGCTAAAAAGGCCCATAATTTGCAAGCGTATTAAATCAGCCTACTTATGTTAAGATCTCATTATTTTAAATGAAAGGGGAATTAAGAACAAATAGATTTGATGCAACCCTAGTACCCACTATTCTTTTTCCTATTTGATCGGTACCAATGCAATAGTTAATCGTCTTTATTTTATCTTCCAAGCTAGTCGATGATTCTTGTGAAACTTTTTGCAGTTTAACACCTGAGTGTACTGTTATAAGATGTTCAGAACTGCTTTAGATTCAACAGTCTGACTCCTCAAGTTCTGATGGTTATAATATGCTGCATGCGAAGAAGTTGAAATGCTTTATATGTATTAATGATTACCTTTGTAAATCTCTATTAATTTATCGTTAGTTTAAAGCAGGAAAGGATACAAATACGAGTACCTTTTGCAATATAATCTGGATGCAGTCTTTTTTTCCTTTATGACAAAGTGGATTTATAATTTATTATATTTTCTATCTGTTTTTCATTTTATTCTCAACCTTTTTTGCAGAGCAAAATCAGAGACAAGCCATTCTCGGCATTCAAGTGATCATTCTGCTAAATGCAAAATTTTAGTAGAAGACCCCTTTAAATTTTTTGAATCATCGTCACCCCAGAGAAACAGTACTTCTGCACTCATTTCAGATCCATTGGATCAAGGAGCAAGAAAAAGCTCTATTCGGTCTTCAATTGACGAACTTGAAGATTTCGCCACGGGGAGAATGCCAAATGATGCAAATGAACAATCAGATGTTCGTAAAGACCGTGCTGAGACAAGATTTAAGCATGTAAAGGAAGTGAGAGAGAAAAAGAATACAGCAAAACAGGAAAGCGTATCCCGTGAACAGAAAGAAACAGGGAAAGCTAGAGTACAAACGAGAGTTGGAGAGGAGAGACAAGCATCTGGGAATGAAAATGATCTGGAGAAAATTTTCAGTATGGGTGCTAAACCCATAAAGGAACAAAGTCCGAGATCTACAACTGAGGTGGAAACATACACTAACATAAGAAGCATATTTTACGTTTTTGATAAAATGAGCGGTTTAAGGTTATATGACTTTTGTTTCAGGATTCTGTATATGATGCACTATTCCAGAAGAGCAAAGGGTCCCCAGTGCAAAAGCCTTCTTCTGGGACTTCTTCCACTTCAAAAAAGACTTCTCCTGTGAAAAATATGGATGATGATTTCTCATTTCTTTTTGGAGTTGGAGGTAGCATCCTTTTCACTATGCAACTTGCTATCATATACATTTGGTTGGAACATCATTTCTCTGGGTGCTATTTACTTGATATTTGTTTTTTTTTGGTTTGTCTGAAAAAGTTGCCCCTTCATCTGGAGAGTTCCAAGAAGTTGAAGGAGAGAGCGAAGATAGACGAAGAGCTAGACTAAACCATCATCAACGGACCCAGGAGCGCATGGTATTTTCGCTTTTTACATTCTCTTAAAATTAGTTGATTTTCCAGATTAGGAGTAACTAGTTTGGTATACTTGGGATAAAACAAACTCATATCTTAACGCATCGTTTTGGATGGATGAAAATTTCACAAGGATAAGAAGACAATAATTCACAAATGGAAAGAGAAGGTGCAAATAAAAATTTTGAAAATATTTATTTTGCCTTTTCCTTTCGCACATCCTGATTGTATGTCTAAACTGATTTAGTATTTAACAATTTCAAATTAAGTTCAATCTATAAAATACATAAGAAAATTAATTTGTTCATTTAAAATTCTATAAGTTTGGTGATGTCTTGTACCTGACAAATTTTCAAGCATGTCCACTTCTCATAAGATCTAACAAATTTGACTTCTAAACACATGGACCATAAACCTTTATGGCTGCAGCTGATTTCATGTACCATAGACCTTTGTTCCTGTAGTATGTAATTAACTACTTTTGCCATTTAATTTGGAGGTGTCAGACATCATAAACTAGTGCAGCATATCAATAAGTATTTCGAATCAAAGTGTCTTTGGTAATATATGCTCAAGTACATCTATAAAGTAAGATTGTACATCACATATTCAGTTATGTTGAATTTAATGCTTCTTTTTGAGACAGTTACTGTTTATGATGTGAAGTTACATTATTTTAGTTCTTTATGTGTTCAGGCTAAAGCTCTGAATGAAAAGACTCAACGTGACCTACAGGCACAGAGGGAGCAAGAAGAGAGGCATGTAAGTATCTGTAATATTGACCCAAATATGCATTCTAAAGACCTTTTAATTTTTTTCTCCTAAATTATGCACTATCAATGTTGTATTGTTGATGCTGATGAAATATGCATTCTAATAGTTTCTAATATAAGGAGCAAGTAGTGGTGCACAAATGGCCCGAGGCCTGCAACCTGATCTTGAGTCGGCTTGGTCAACACTAGGCCTGGTCAAAGCATGGGCAAGACAGGCCCGACCCACTGGACTAGGAACAAACCTTGATTTTAAGACTAATATCTGACCTGACCTGGCCTTTAAAATAGTCCGGCCTGACCCAAGGCCTGGACCGGCCCGAGTTCAAGCCTGGCCTTATGCAACATGTTTGGCTTGATACTTGCTATACCTTTTATAGAAAAACACTTCCTGACTTTCAGCAAATATTAAATGTGGGACTTGGTCATTTTAAAATAAATGGGGTGAGGATTGTTTTTATAGTGTGAAGTATAATATTTAATTCAAGTTTAACTCAATGTGGGACTAAGATTTTAGACTTCAAATCATTATAAAAGTTATTGTTGGGTTGGTCAACAAAAAAAGATACTATATTATTTACAAAAAATGTACTTATTTACCTCCCCATTCTCTTCCTTCTATTTACACAGCGAATACATGAAGATGTACATATACATTAGTTCACTCTTGCCTGATAAATGGAGAGGAGCTCACATCTGTTGTACTGTAAAATGAATCCTCTGCGTTACCATAGTAGTTCTCTCCTTTCTCATCATCCCACTTGACAACCTCCCTTATATACTTGAATGCCTCGTCTATTGACACTCGGTCCCTTGCCCTAGCTTGCCAAACAAAAAGCTTTCGAGCAGTCAGAGAAGCATAGAGGTCTTTGAACTTCATTGCGATATAGTAATTAAGCTTGTTGAGCCAGAGCTTGGTAGTTGTGATGGGGTCGCACTGGGCTGAAGTCAGAGAACCATTCACAAGTACTTAGTGGCATCCAGTTGACCTTCTCCTCAAAGAGATCATACTTGTTTAGAATCAATAAAAAAGGAGTATCTTTGAAGCACGGATGCTTGAAGTCCCATTAACAATTTAGAAGTCCCACATCGCCTACTATTCCTCTCTTCTCCTACCTTTGTTTTATAAATAGAAAAGAGTAAGATTAATTTTTCAAAATTCCCACATTGCCTACTATTCTTTTCTTCTCCTACTTTTGTTTTATAAATAGAGAAGAATAAGTTTATTTTTTTATATCAAGTATGGAAGTCCAACAGCAGGTCCTGGCCTGGTCTGGCCCTAAGGCCTTGACAGGCTGTATATTTTTGTGCTAAGCCAAGCCTGGCCTTGAAGGTCAAAAGTCAAAGCCTGGCTTGGCCTGGTCAACGGCTTAAGCCTGCCAGGCCCAGGCCAGGCCGGCCTGTTGTGCATCACTAGGAGCAAGTATCATCTGTCTTATCTATTTTCATTTCAATGTAATATGGATTTTTTGAGAATATATTTTGGAGGCTAGCTGAAGAGTATGACTTGTGTGCAGATGTTCTCTCTCCCTACTACACCATACTCATTTAAAAACTTCTCGAGTAGTTGTTTACTCTTTTATCTTAATTTGCATGATTTTAGAGGCTTGCTGCAACTCTGGATGATGATATAAAGCGTTGGGCTGCAGGAAAAGAAGGCAATATGCGTGCGCTGTTATCATCATTACAATACGTATGTTTTTTAGCTTATGTACTATGCTTTTAACTCTTTGCATTTTATATTATAGCACTTGAGTATATCAATAATCAGTTTTTTAGCCTATTTTTCTCTCTTACATTTTTTTGGTGCGAAATATCTCTGTTGCGTATATTGGAGTGGTTCTAATGTTCAAGTATTGCCAAAGAGAGAGTATAAATTTTTGAGCTTTTTAAGATGGAAAGTAATGCTTTTTCAGAACTATTGCATTGTTTGAGTTTCACTTCAAGGTGGAGCATTTTTAGTAAATGAGAAGTAACTTTCACTCAGAAGGCTGGTGTGGTATAATAATTGAAGGTTAAATAAAGGGAGAGTTGCCTTTCTTTTTGACCAATTGTAATCTCATTGATCATTGCTAGGTATAATGGTGCTAAAAAATGAACTCCACATTACCCATACTTGCAGGCATTGCATGTAAAGAAATTTTATTGTTGATTAGATAAAATACAAACCTGTATACATATAATGTTGAGATTGGAACTTGAACCATAAAACATTGAGGATGTCGGTACATCTGGATTTACACGAGTGTTTTTGTTTTTTCTGTTATCAGGATGTAGGTACTGTCGTATATCCCTGAACTAATTCTACTTTGTGCATCATGGTTAACCCTACCAAAAATTATGCTCCATGTATGTGATGGATTTCATCAATGTTCTAAAAGCCAATTTTAGGAGACCTAGGCGAGGCCTGGGCGGGATTTTTTATTTTAAGCCAATTTTAATATTTTATCTTACATTTATCCAAAAAAAAAAAATATAAAGCAAAACGATCTATAATAAAGATAATAAAGGTCTTTGCTTAAAGTTCAAACACATTCATATTGCTAATGTCAAAGTTCAAACACCAACATGCAATTGTTCAAAGTTCAAACATATTTTTAACGTATTAGTTTTATTCATAAGTAAGATTGCTATTAAATAATAAAATTTAAAATTTCAAGAATTTAATTCAATATTAAAACTTAGAAACTAAATATAAATTTAAGAATTATATTGAATTAAATTAAATATTACAAATGTATCATTATTTATATAATTTGAAGTTGGTACAAGTTCAAAAAATTACAACTATAATAAAATTATCCATTTGACTTGATATTGTTCACTTCTTGTTGTGATTTGATATTATATAACCTGTATTATAAATATAGTAAATTATTAGAAAAATAAATATATCAAGATCTAATTTGGGTAGTTATTATAAAAAAACTCTCCGCTTAGACCCTGCCTAATTTTCTGGAGGAATTTTTTTGCCGCCTTGGGCCTAGGTGAGGCGCTAAGGGGGTCTAGCGCCTAGGCGGGGTGCTAAGGGGGGCCTAGCGCCTAGGTGGGGCCTAGGCAAACCTAGTCGGGGATTTTTAGAACACTGGATTTCATTCCCTTCATTTTAGGATCCATGCTATTCAGAATGCATATAAAATATTATAATGCCCTCACACGTTCCGACTCCTTTTCAGTGGAGGAGGGAGTCATAGTAGATGCGTGGTATCTATGTAATCGTATAAGGGGAGCACATTACTATCTCAATTATCATATCCTTCACAACACATTGATGTCATCTTTAAACAAGTAAATATGAGTTTCTGATAAAGTTGGATAAAGAAACTTAATTTAAACTATTGTTAATGGGATCCCAAGGTTTTGAGCCTAATAATTTATGGCAGATCCTAGTGACTTTTAGAAATTCAAGCAAGAAAGTGATAAGTAACTTGTTCTCATTCAGTATGTCCTTTTATTAGGTGTAGCCATGGTTGAGGGTCGTTAGAAGTTGGTAGTTTCGCAAGTTAGATTTAACAAAGTAGTTAAATGTATTGTCAAATGAAACAGGGGCTTACCTCCAGTGTTTGTATCTAATGTGACTGCCAGACTCCGCACTCAATTTAGGTCTCTCTCTCCATCTCTCTCCCCTCCCCCTCCAAAAAAAAAAAGCAAAATATTTGTGCCTTTCGAATGACATCGTTTTCCAAACGAGAATGAGAAGTTACTTTATGTTCACTATGTCAGTGTCCTTGCCTTTTCCATTTAAGACAATAATTGCCTTTATGGGAAGATGTGAACATAAGAGGACATTCAAATCAGGCCACAAAAAGGCAGGAAAATCTTGGAGCAAATATTCAGTAAATTACTAATCCAACACGCTGAAGAACATAGACATTGGCTCGTCTCCCAAGTCCTAAGCAGTCATATCCTAGAAGTACCCTTGTAGGCTGCAAGAAAGATTGTTGTACTGAATGATTTGCTCTTTTCATTTTGCTTTCAAAATCATGTAAAACTACTCAAAAACTTCTAGAAAATTTGCTTTTATATTATTATTTCCCCTCACCCACAAAAAACCTTGGTAATACTATCAAAATCTGAATATTGATAAGCTGACTCCTTGTTAATTTTTGATTGTGTGGATTCCTCCTTTACAATGAGAAAGAAAAATAATAGATATACATGAATGTTGGATATACAAGGGCCATCTAACTTTATTATAAAAGCAACTAATTATTTTTCTTGCATCATTATGTGCAGGTGCTTTGGCCCGAATGTGGCTGGCGGCCAGTTTCATTGACTGATTTGATTACTTCAATATCAGTTAAAAAGGTTTATCAGAAGGCAACCTTATCCGTTCATCCTGACAAGGTTCAACAAAAGGGTGCCAACCTTCAACAAAAGTATATAGCAGAAAAAGTTTTTGATATACTGAAGGTATGCTATTAAAGCTCTGTTAAACTTCTTCATACAACATATAATTTTCATAAGAAATCGTGCATCTTGTTTTACCTAAAGAATAAATTGGCTATATACTCCAATAATATTTCAATAAATTCAATTGCCGAAAGAAATATATTTCAATAAATTCTGCATTTATGATGTTTATGACCTTATGTGGTATGAAATGACCTATATCTCTTTATAAGAAAAGGTTGACATTTTTAAGTGCTTTGGCCATCTTAATGATTTTATCAATTCTATATTCATCTGAATCAAATTTTTGTATGTGCATTAGTAATTATCATAAGCTACCAAAATGCTTCTGCATGAGAACATTGTGTTAGTGTGCCTGTGCCTGTGCCTGTGCCTTGTGTTGAGATATAGTTAAAACTGGTAAGTTGTTTTTAAGCGCAGTGTCGCAATAAGCGCATTTTCAACAAAAATTACACCATGTCATCACTTACTACACTCACAATGCACTTACCTAGAATCTTATTTAACATAATAGGGTTTCTGATAGTGTTCTAGATTTACTCATGTAATTACTTCTTATGAAAGACCTATTTCTGAGAGTAGAAAAATGACTTCCAATTATATACTTGGTAAATATCCTAGATATTTTAGAGGAGTATTCTAGATAGTCTTTATTTGCCTCCCATTAGATTTAATCTTAACCATTGATTGTATGTCCAAGGACTATATAAGAGGATTGTATGTCCCAAGGACCATATAAGAGATGCTCCTCATTTGTAAATCATAAAACAAAATTGTAATAATGCTTGAGCAATACAAGGTTAAGTAAATAGGCTAAAAAGTTTTTGATCCATGATGAGGAACGAAAGTACATGTTTTGGAACGTTTATATGAAAGCGTTATTTTTTACCATGTTAACGTTTTTGGGCAACCAACCAACCATGATTTTAAAAGTAGCAAGGGTTCCCTAATTAAGTTTAGACCTGGCAAATGGGTTATTTTGGCCCAAGTGGGCTGGGTTAGGCCAAATGGCCCAGTTTTTATTGGACTCTAAAAGTGAGGTTCAATTTTTTTTGGACTCCAAAAATGAGCTTTTGCATTTTTATTAATTTAAAAAATAAGGTCATTGTAATGATAGTGAATTTTTTTTATGAAACAGAGAATAATAATCATTTGAGAAAAAAAAATGGTGTAGAGCAAAACAAACAAGCAATTTCAATTTATTAACACAACATTGATTATATATAATCAATTTTGACTAACTTACTAATTGTTTTTGACTTTTTTTTTATGTTGATGTATGCTTGCACACAATCCAAACACTATTTATATTTTATTTTGTCTGTTTCTTGACAAAATATTACTGAAGGACCCGACATTATTGTTCCCAAGTAATTCAACTATAAAAGATAAAACATTAGATATCAATGATAAAATATAATTTTTTTTGATTCACAAGTACTGAAATATACAGTTAAGGCAGTTGTATCATGCAAATTATAATTATAAATATCTGCCCAAAGCCCACTTTTTTATGGGTGGGTTGGGGTGGCCTGTGGACTTGGGCCACTTTTGTCAGGTATAATTAATTTATTTGTGTCGGACAAAGGTGCACACTATATATTCTAGATAACTTTGTGAATTTTCTATGAATCTAGTCTTAAGTAATAAATACAATTCAACTTATCGATAACTTCTGTTGTATTATTGTCGGTCCATAAAAATGGACAAAAAATCTTTTATATTATTTTGCATCTGTTAGGGTTTATTTTCATTGTTTCAATGGACAATAAAACAGGAAGCTTGGAACAAATTCAGTTCAGAGGAACTATAAGAATGACAACTTATACCCATGAAGGTGGTCTTTGAGAGCAAGCTGTAAATCGCTGCCAGTCAGAGTTATTTTCTGCAACTATTTGGAAGCGATTTGTTGCAACCTTATTCTATGCATATGCATATTTTGTATGGGTCCTTGACACAATTTTTTTAAAGTTGGTTGATTTAATTTTGTGTACATTAATATAATAGAGTGGATGATAAATTTTTTTCATTTTGTATAGAGTTGAATTGTTATTTGTATTTACTTTCTATTGCTGTTTGGAACATTAAAGAGTTGAAATATCTCCAGTTTGCTAGAGAAATTGAATGGTTATGGAGTATTATATTTTTACTACATAAGAGAAAGCTAGAACATGCATTGTTTGTGTCCTATGGATCTGAATTACAGGTATGATAGAGTTGAGTGGGAATCTCCTCTATTTAAGATTGAAATCCATCCCTCACAAAGAGAAAGCTAAGGGGCTGTTTGTTTAGGGTTGAATATATTTGAATGGTTGGATCGGTCAGATATTAAGTGCGTTTGTTTTGAAAAAAAATCGTCTGAATAGTTGAATCGGTCAGATGATTGAGCTGAATGGCTAAGTTAGATTTTTTTGATTGAATGACTGAATGAGCAGCTGAATAAAGTATAAAAAATTAAAAAAAATATTAACTACTACTTCCGTCCTACAATAAGTGTTTTTTTAGGCTTAATATTTTTTTTCAAAATAAGTGATGTGTTAGAATTTCAATACAATTTTTGCAATATTTTCTCATATATGCCTTTATGTATTCAATGGTATTTATTGCATCTTATCATCACTACAATTAAATGACATTCATTAACTCTTCAACTTCAAAAAAAATATTTTAAAGGTATTTTTGTCATTTTAGCTTGTGTATTGGTATGTGTGATTTAAGTTAAAAAAACACTTATTATGGGACGAAGGTAGTATTATATTAAGTAATATTAAATAAACTTGCAACAAATTTGAATTTTTTCAGAGAGGTAAAATAATAAAATTCTGTCATTCAGATGTTTTAGATATGTTAATTATCAAACAAATTTTTTTATTCAAATTCAACTCATTGATTCAAATTCAAATTCAAATTCAAATTTATTCTATTTTTATCAAACACCTTCTAACTTAGCTAAAACATTCATGGGCTAAACAATTGTCTTCCCTACAAATATGAGAAAAATCAATTACATAGCTGTAAACAATACTCAAAATGTGCATCAGCATAAGGGAGATGCCCCTGACCCAAAAGGAGCTGATTAATAAGATTGAGGGAGTCCCGCATTGTTTGTGTCCAATGGATGTAGACTTATAACACCGTCACCGAAAGTATTATAACAATAAAGTTCTATGCATGAAAAATAAATTTAAAAGATTACAAAATATGAAATTTAGAATATCTAAATTAAACCAAAGTAAAATAAGGATTTGATTAGAGACGAAACAATTAAGCGAGTACTAAATTCTAAACGATTAATCGTACAAAAAAAATTAACATAATGATAGTATTGCTGAAGAAATATGGACTATATTCAAATTATAATAGAAAGAAAATAATTCAAATTACAGAATAAAGTCAAGGTATCAAAGATCAAACTTCTATTCTAGGAGTATCAACAAAAATATAAGAAAAATATAACGAATGACGAGATATATAGAATACAACAATAATCAAAGGAGTATAGTACTAAATTCGCATTTGACACTAAAACCCACTTATAACATACTCCACAAAATCTTACCCTCAAATGTCAACTATATCAAATACGAAATGTTATTCACCACATAAACATACCTCAAATTAAATATAATCCATACTAATAATTATATAATAATTTGTAATCCATTTAAGGTGCATTTAATTATCACCTTAAAACACTATTAATACTCAAAAATTTAAAAGTTAATAACAAAACTTAAGAAATCTTAAAATCCTAATATGACAAATTATTCTTAAAAATGTAATCCACTATTATGGTCTTATCACCATTAATTAAAATTTATTTATCAAATTAATTAATTTTTGAAAGATATGGAAACAATTTGTCTGTATATTTGAAATTAAGTTACTAACAATAATATAAACCTTCAGTAATTACCTTATGGGTGAGCATGTGGTGGGCTAAAATAACCCAAGAAAATAATATTGGGCTAGTAGTTTTAAGCTGTGTTTGTATGAATTTAGTTCGATTCGAAATTAAAATTTGACCCAAAATTTATTTTGAATTTGATATTTGACCAAGGTGATTTCATATCATGTACTTAATTAATATCTAAGTATGATTTTTATGTGTGTGCGTAATTTCCATAAGCTATAATTTCATACACAGTAAAAAGAGAGCATATATGCCACCATTGATTTTTGTCGATTACTTGACAATAAATATTCTTCCACTACTTATAGATTTAATTTATAATTAACTTGAATTTAGAAAAAGCAATATATTTAATTAATAAAATCTTAGGATGAATCATAAATTCCATTAAAATTAAGTGTATTGCAGCTTTAAAAAAAACAGATATATTCTTCTCTTTCCCTTGAACATTGGAGATTCTTCCCTAATGCTCCTAATTTGGTAAGACTGTGTAGAGCTGATATTGGGCTAAGCAGCAAAAAGTAATAGGGATTTCCTAGAAAGTTCACCAGCAACCCACTCAAAGTTAAAAAGAGAAAAAGAAATATTAAAGAAAGTTATCCGGAGATTGCGACGGACGGCCTACCATGGGTAGGGCCACTAGCTCGCACCGTCGCTGGCCGCTTGGTGGCGGCTACTTTCGCCTTCATCATCATCACCACCACCACCACCACCTTTTCCTTCCACTCGTATAGTTTAGATTTATATGTTGCGTTTGGATTGAAAAAAATGAAATGGAAGACATAATAGAATAATTTTAAAGTATTTTAAGTGTATGTTTGGTTGTTGATGATGGTCGGTATTGTCATATAATGACAAAATTATGACATATATCCATTCTATTAAAATAGATTTTATTCCACATTCTCCACACAGAAATAAAAAAGCAAAGGGATTGAGATAATTTTCATTCCATTGGAATGATTTATCCTCCAAAATGATAGTTAAATACATTATTTTTATTTTATTACTTCCTCTATTCCATTTAATCAATCCAAACATAGTATTAGAGTTTGACATTTACATGCATGTAGCATGCATGATGCTTAATCGAAAAATTTACAAATTAAATATTAAAAGTGTATTTTTATTCAACGTTAACAATAGTAGACTTATAGTAAAATATGATGATAAATTTAAAGATACTGTTTAATTTTTACTATTAACAAAAAAAAGAGAGGAAAAATGGTTTTTTTTAGTGAAACAAAAAAATAATTGCAAATGGGATTGAGTAATAATCATACTTATAATATCTAGTGGTTTTCATAAATTCTTGTTTATAGTCTGTATAATTAATTATATACTACTTCTGAACATCCTCCTTTCCCTCCCTTCCATCAATATATCCAATAAGTAATACGTACCCCACATGCACAAATTACACTTGTAATTAAAATATATTTATTATACACAAAATTTAGCATGTGGGTAATGTGAAGGTAGCACCACATAATTATAATTAAGGACAATTCATATAAAATGGACAACTAGATCTCAATATTATGAGCAAAACATTCTCGATCGTCAAAAGTTTCCATCCATTTTATTATTTATATGAACTTTCCTTAAAATGGTGCTACCTCCATCTTATCCTCGTGCAAATTTTTTATGAAAACTAGATTTGTTCTACTTGTATGTTCTAATTAGGCTGATCATCAATAACATGTATTTGTTATGTATACTTATAAGGTATACATTATTTATATTATTAAAAATAAGAAAGAATATTTAGGATTAGAAACTTAAAATCGACGTACACTGCTAATAGTAGCGGACGGTAAAAAAAACGCATATCATCTGCTACTAATAATAGCGAATGCTAATCAGAATAAGGTTTTGATTTTACCAATAAATGTTTAGAGTTTATTAATCAGGGTTTAGAGTTTATTAACCGGAGTTAGGATTTATAAACCCTAAATTCTGGTTAATAAACTGTAAGACTCTAACTTTTATGAATAAAGATTAATTTTTCTCAAAATATATTTTTGAATATTATGGTGTGGATTTGATATAATGTTATAGTTGTGGGTAATATTTATAAATTTTGTAAAGTAAGCAAGTTGTTATAAAATATTCGTTTGGTCGGGAAATATTCTTTTTATCGGAGAATATCCGTATGACGGCACAATCGTTGGTGGACCCCACAATGGAATTGCCGTCGGAGTTAGAAAATGACAAAAATAACTTTTTATAAAAATAATGGCGAAAGTTTTACCGTTAACTGTTGAAATACCCGGTGATAAAAGTACAGTATTAACGCGTGGTTGCATATTAGCACACAGTATTGATTATTGATGCTTATGTGAGAAGTCACTCAGTTATACTCAATTATTGCTACATTAATTACTATTCAATATTTTTATTTTATTGATTCAATAATTGCAACGTTGATATTTTATATTATTGATTCAATAATTGTCATTGCACAATATTTTAAATTATCAAAGCAATAATTCATATTATTTGAATAATATTATTAGATAGCATTATTGACAATGTCTAGAAAGTTCTGTCGAGGAAAGGCACTACAAGAAAAAGGTTTATCAGCGACCGCCTTTCAGCGACCGCGTCTGGTCGCAGATAGGCATCCGCGACCGACTCCGGTCATTGGTAGTCGTCGCATAAAATCTAGTCGCTGGGATGTACATCAACGACCACTATTAGCGACTGTCGTATCCGCGACCGATGTGAGCGACCGAAATGATAAAGTCCGCTAAGCTGAGTCAACATAGTCCATGACCAAAGCTGACGTGGTCCACGTGGCAGCGACAACTATCAGCGAACCGAATGCGATCGCTGATACCCTCAAATGTTAAGCCGTCGCTATTAACTATCAGCGACTGCAATATGAACAGAATGCAAATCAGATTTTTGCTGTTTTGTAGAATTCCCAAAAACCTGTACCTGTTTTGTACCTGCTTTATCCCAACACACAATCACAACAATATAAACAGCATTCACAACAATATAAACATCCATCGTCCACCAACATACACCAAACTAGTATTTAAACATTTAGAACCCAATATGAATTGAATAAATATAATAACATTTCAAAACTTGTTTAAGTAACATACAGACATCCAAAGAATGAATATACAAGTACAAACTTATACTATAACTACAAAATCGATCTAAACCAGTACGCCAAGCATCATCGCCTCCTTGATCACCCCGTAATTAATAAAATAATAAAACAAGTTACAAATATAAGAACTATGTTGATATCGATATATATTATAATAATATATACAACAAAGTGATTTTATACCGTCGCCATCCCCATGTTGTGTCGTCTCATCATCATTGCATTCATCGCTTTTGCTAACTCCTCGTGATCGAGAGCCCCAGATGCCCGCCCAAGATCTTCAAAAGATTTCGATCTCGACATATAGCTTCACACACAAATACGGAGTAGTATGAATAAATTGGATGACTCGATGATCAGTGAAGACTGGTAGCAGAGAGTCGCTCGAGCCATCAAGGATGTGCGCCGTCGTTGTCCTCGACCTTTAATGTAGTTCTTCTTCACAATGACGCCTCTCCCATAGCTCTTGATCAATAGTCGGACGTGGAGTGCCTTCAGATAACGCCATTCAATCAATAAACGCTTATAAGTATCCTCGTCATCATGTTAACAATTAAATAGTTAAAAATAAATTACGTAAGCATTGATAAACAAGATCAAGTTGTTAAAACTTATTACCGCTTATCTGGATATCATCAAAGTGCACTATCACGGTGGCCACGCATACACATCCACCAAAATGATAGGTGTACCTTGAGATCGAGACTCTATACAAAAAATAGCACAATATTACTAAGTAAAATGTGATATATTTTCTAGAATTCATGATTGTAAACATATTAAAACTTGTAAATACGCACCACGGCAAAGATATGTCACAATCGTGAAATATCGCCGCCTATGTATGTCCTTTTTAGCCTTTTTGCCATCGCAATACACCCGAGAATCTGCTTGATGGAGGCAGCTTTCATCTTTTTCACCCAACTCTCAACTTCCATTGGGCACACATCTCAACCCATATGGACTGGGTGCACCACCACCAGGCTATGCTCGGCATATGATCCTCTCCTCGCCCTGGATGGTCGATCTCGGCATCAGAAGGGCTTTTTGTCTTTCTTTGTTCAAATTGTCTTTGGTGCGACCCGCACACTTCGCGCTGTAATAATGTCTCAGATTACCAAGCTCAAGCGCCCTCCCATCTATATCGCTTCGCAAATAAAATAACAATAATAACATTACTAAACAATTATCCTTTGAATATTATATTATATGTCATAATTAAAAAAATATACCGAAATTCAAATTTCAAACAAAGATCCTCAGGGCGCGATAGGTGTGCTCGCCACGTAATCACAGTGTAGGCCAATTTCAGTAAACATAAATTGTGATATGCACTTTACGATCTTATTATCCTAAAAATCACTATAATATACAACAATTTACATCAAATGATAAGTAGATATATTAAAGCAATTTACATCTAAGTTCTATATATCTTGTATAAATGGAATCTTAAATGCTTATATATAAATGATATATATATGCTGGACGACGTATATTCTGGAGGAGGGCGAATCAATAAGAATTTGATCATCCTGGATTAGTAGGGGCCTCAGGAACATGATTAGGCCCCTACCCATGCCGCTACTTTTTTCACATACCGCTTCAAAAAGCCATCTCAGATATTACAAATTTCAAGTTGTATATATGACAATAAATATGACAAAGATATATAAACATGTATATATGAATATAAAATGACAATAAACAAAAGTTGCATTTAAATAGTTTAAGTACATAAACATGACAATGATATAAAAAACATGTAATGCTAAACATATATTTCATTTGTTCAAGTGTCAATGTCCCGATTCGTAATCATCTTGTATACGTGTTGTTGCAGATTCATAACCATCATCCGCTTCAGATTCAAAGGTCGATTCACCAATAACTCTTCCTCCTCAAAGATCAATGTCATCCGACACAAGTATTGACTCAGATCTAATTCATGTGGTTCATCTCCACCATCTAACCGGATTACTTCATTGTCGCCCTCCACATTTATTATAGTTTGACTATGAAGCATCCGCTTCTTGTAAATCTCCCCATCAACTACTTCTACACGACTACGCTACGGAGTATGAATTACAACTTGCCAATCAGAGAGGCTGGCCATCCCTTTTCCTAACAGACTAGGAGTGTAGTATACTTGTACTATTTGAGTTGGTAAAATAAATGGTTCGTTGGAGTACGCAGACTCCATGGAGGTCAATATCGATGATTCCATGTCCGCAACACGATCCCTTTTTCCTCGAATCAAACCAACGGACTTGAACAAGTGAATATGACCCCATACGCGTTCCTCTTTGTACGACAACTCTACGATTTCCTCCAACTCCCCATAAAAGGCACAACCAAGCTCATTGTAATAATCTCCTTGACACACACCCGTAGTTCGTTGTTCTTTTACCGCGCCCATATGCCTTTGTGAAATTCACAACCATTTATTTTGTAACCATCATACCGACTTGGTCCCTCGTTTGGTCCCATAGCTAGACTTGTACATTAGCCTAATCGTTGATCCTCAAATAAAGCCTACAAAAAACTCCATCTTATTAAATAAAGTCATAGTTAACATGGAGTATATATATTCTACGTGCTTAAAAATTGAACTTAATTTGTCCTTTAGCCAAAGTGCAAATTTTTTATCACGATTGATTTGAATATCTTTATTAGTTATGCCGGGATGCTTCACTTTTAACTCGTCATCGTACAATCTATACCATGTTATAAACATTAACATATTGGAATAAATTTTCAACTTAAAAGATAAATTATCACGTTTACATGTGTACCTCACAAATTCGTCAATCTCCTCGCAATTGAGAAGAATGTAAGTATATGCAAATGTAATTCTTGCTCGAGAGGAATATGCGCTTCCTTTTTCCATAAGCACGGCCGATAGACCAAATACGAGAGTCGACCATTTAGTTCAACATTTCCCCATCATCATGTCTCGATACTCGATTGGCCTTTGTCAAAGACTTCGTCCCGAAAATAGTCCGAGACAAACGTAGATATCTCATCGAAATCAGATGCCTCACATATCGATCCCTCGACATGAGCTTATTCTTCACCTTCCTCTTAAGGTTTCCCATCACCTCTCTCGAAAGGGTACATCCATCTATATTGAATCGGACCCCAACACGAGCTTCATAGGGAAGATGGATTTGCAAATGCTCCATGGAGTCAAAAAACCAAAGGGAATATTTTTTCCAGCTTACACGTGATCTCTATGATGTTCTTCTCAAGTACGTATATGTCCTTCTCATTTAATGATTTTGAACATAAGTCTTTGAAGAAACGACTAAGATCCGCCAAAGCATCCCATATTGGTTTATCAAGGTATCCCAAATGCTATAGTACTTGAGTCTCTCCATGAACACACGATATCATGACTCTTCATCCCTTGCAATTTCCCACCCATAACACACCTTGCAATGTTTGACGATATCCATCCGGTAGTTTCAGAGACTTAACCCATGTGCACACATCTTCAACTTGCTTTTTGGATAATGTGTACCTATGTACGCGCGGTTCAGCAATCTTACCATTAGAGATTCATAAAGTTCTAATCCAGACGCTTAAATATCTTTCATGTCCAAACGCGCCTTATCGTTATCTTTTGTCTTCCCCGTAACATTCATCATAAAGTTAAACACATTGTCAAAACATTCTTCTCAATATGCATCACATCTAGATTATGATTTAATCAAATTTGTAGACCAATAAGGCAGCTTCCCAAAAGATGCTTCTCCGAACCCGGTTATGAGATTCGCCAAACCCATTTATGTTTGTGGCATCAATCTTACCAAATGGGATAACCAAAGAATCTCATCACACGATCTCGCATCTCCGCTCCCGATAATCGCGGCAAGCGTATATATCATTGTCTCTACTTTCCTTTCCTCAAGTGTTCTCTATTTCTTCAAACGGGTGATCTACTGGAAAGAACCGACGATGATACCAAACCAACAAGGCTTTCACCTTTTGATAGATTAAACGACTTTGTATGCTCCATACAATACGGACAAGCCAACTTCCCGTAGGTACTCCATCCAAATTAACATACCATAAGTCGGGAAGTCACTTATAGTCCACATAACCACGCCTCTAAGGTTGAAATTTGTTTTCGCTGCAACATCCCAAGTCTCAGACTCCATCCTCCCATAATACCTTCAACTCGCCTATAAGAGGTCTCAAGTAAACATCTAAGTTCTTTCCAGACTCTTAGGACCAGAAACCACGAGTGAAAAAAAACAAGTATGGTCAATTTACACACACATCCAAGGAGGCAAGTTGTACGGAGTAACAATCACAAAGCCAACATGAGTATGGAATAAATGAGTAGCCAAACGGATTGAAACCATCGGTGGACAATCCAAGCCTCACATTTCTAGGTTCCAATGCAAACCTGTGATGTGCTAAGTTGAAATCTTTCCAAGCCCGCCCATCTCATGGATGATTTAGTTCTCCATCTTTAGTGGAGATTTTGCATGCCAACTCATATGTTCAAATTGTTTTGAAGACATGTACAATCTTTTTAGCCGATGTGTTATTGGAAAATACCTTAGAATCTTAAATCGGTATACTTGATTTTTTTGTAGTCACACCTCTTTATTAGGCCTAAATCGATCATAACCGCAAAAATGTGCACCTTGTTATCTGCTCATTTTCCTTATAAAATAACATGCAATCGTTGGGACATGATCGATCTTTTGGTATCCAAGACCCAACTTCTTCACCATCTTTTTACAAAAGTAATAGTTACCATGCAATTTCTCACCGTCAGCAACATACTCTTAATGGCCTTCAAGAATTTACTCAAAACACTCATGGCTCATGTTGTGATCAAATCACTTGATGTTAAGTAATGTCGCCAATCTACGATAATGTAGTGTGTTTGGTGCAACCATTTCACAATGGCTCGCTACCCTCGCTTAACAACTTAAAGAAGTCTTTGCATCGAATTTATAGGTTGCTCTCTCGCTTTGTTCCCAATCAAAATCGCCCTCGCAATATCATGAACCATTTCATTCATAATGATGAGTACTACTTGCTCAATTGTGTACTTCGTGATGCCACCCCTCTTCTCTACCCATGTGCCCACCAAAAGATTCTTCAGAATTTCTCATGAACCCGTAAACAAGTAAATGATAGTTTACCATGTCTCCGCCCATATAATTTACATTCTTACACTTCAAACATGGACATCGATTCATGACTTACCATTCATATATTCCGGCGACTATACGCATAATCCAAAAACACTTGGCAACCAACTCTAAATTCAACAGAAGACTTATCCGGGCACTTGACTTTCGTCGTGCCATCCAACTACTGGCCCTAATAGAGGTCCATGATTCCACAAGACCTACTACGCATAACATGAGCTTATTAAGGTATAGCATGATTGTAAACATATGACTTGAGTATACTTGTAACCATATGACTTGAGCATACTTGTAAGCATATGATTAACATTTAAGCATACTTATAAGCATATGACTTGAGCATATATACTTGTAACCATATGACTTGAGCATACTTGTAAGCATATGATTAACATTTAAGCCATACTTATAAGTATATGACTTAAGCATACTAGCTAGTAAGCATATGACTTGAGCTCGTTAATATTATAAATGTCCGCAACTACTCGACCAACAAAAAAATTTCGCCAGAGTCTCCCCTATAATATGGACTAGCCACATGCACGACGACATGTATATATGGTCATTTTTAGGCACCCAAGACACAAACCAAGAGAAATATACATTTTCCCAATATAAATGGATCAATCCACCATTTGTACAAAATTCTATAGTGTAGACTTGACATGGTACTCAAGTACATGAACATGGTTTTGGTTGTTATATTTGCCCTCAAGTACAAGACAGAGGGAATACTTAGCTTTGCTTTGTTATATTTGCCCTCAATTCTACAATGTTTTTTTCTTTTAATTTTCTCTCACGCACCACAAGTATTTATATTTGGATATGATTATTAATCTCATGTATTTTGTTTGTTTTTAAATTTAGATTTGAGATTATTGGTCTAGAAATTATAAAATGACTTGATAATCTTAAGATTATAATTATAATCCCGAAATTATAATCCTAAGATTAATAATCTTGGAATTATAATCTCATAGATTATAATCTCGGGATTATAATTTTTGCAAACAAACACATCCTAAGTGTCTTGTTTATTTTCAAATTTAAACTTGAGACTCTTGACATTCTAATTATAATCTCGGGATTATAATTCTAAGATTAATAGTATTGAGATTATAATTCTTGCAAACAAATATAGTTTAAATAAGTTTTATGGTATGACTTTGGATGGATGTTGATTTTACATATCAATGAAGAGACAATTCCTACCAAATATATCAATTCTCTTGTACATATAAATATTAGAGGTCGAGGAGAGACAAGAGAAAAGATTGTTGCTGAATTTTAAAAGAACACAAAATTTACACCACTATTGTTTTTATATTGGCATGAAAATATGGCAAATATACATTCATACACCTAGAATTCCAATAATAAATAAATACATAGATTCAATACCATAAATAAGATTATGAAGTGGTTCACAACTTTTCAATTTTACAATCAAATGTGGAGTATAAAGCATACCAACCAAATTAACTCAATTAATTTTTATTTAATTGAACTTCTGACCAAACCCAAATTGCTTCTTCCATAATTTCTGACCACATTGTTAGCAATTATGTTAATGTGGCATGTATATGAAATAAATTACATACTACCAATAAGGTAGAATACCCAAACTCGAAGAAAAATGCAGTGGGGAAAAAGTTCAATAACACCCAATCTATATCCAATTTAGAAATAAAGAGAATTAGGGTTACCTGTGGCGGCGGCGATGGCAATGGATAGAGGCTATGAAATGGCGTTGCTCAATTTCTCCCTCCCTTCTCTTCTCCCCCTTCTCCCTCTTCTCCCTTTTCTGTTCTCCCTCATTTTCTTCTCTCGTCTGCTGAAAGAACGAATGCCTGAGTCTGAATAAGTTTTAGACGATCGTGATCACTTTCAAATACCACTTATGGTCACGATTTTTAATGACGTGGATGAGTTAATGACCACTAGACTGGCAAAGATGTGGCCAGCTCATGGTAGGTCGGCTCGGCCACTTGAAATTTGGGCTTTAGTATATTTTTCAAATTTATATAATCTGGGCTTTTTGGCCTGGGCCGAATTCGCTTGGCAAGTGGCCTTGAATCTTTTTTTTTTATTTTGAAACAAAAATTTTGCTACTTGTGGGTCACGAGGCTTGAACACAAGACTTGTAAGTAAATAAATAAGAGTTCAAACCAACTGAGCTACAACAACTATTTATTTTTAATGCAATCTTCAATATAAAAATATATTTTTAATTATTATAGTTGTAGTAAATAATAATTGTAGTTTGAAATTTCTTACTTGATGTGGCTGTTAATAATGAGATATTAGGTAATGCCTAAAATCATGTCATTCAAATCTTCTGAAAATCAATTTAAATATTCAAATTGCTAAAATCTTGGCATGTCCAAGTTCCAACCGTGTAAATCTTGGAAATTAATTAGATATCTCTTGGAACAATATTTGTGGAGTCATGAATGCATTTTTTAAAGTTAAATAAATTATATTAATTTTAAAAAATTAAATTTGATTATATACTTTGAAAGTAATTTATAATACTATTAAAATTTTAATTGATTGAGATATGTAGTTAATGTAGGTAATTATAATTATTGTTTATTAGAAATTATTTTATTACTTTTAATATTTATTATTATTACTATTTTTGGTGTAGCAAATTTTTTTAAAAAAAATAAATAGGGAAGAAGCATGGTAAAGACTGACCCGACCCACATACCTAATATTTATGGTAGCCAAAAAACCGGCCTTTTTTGGTCTTACCAGCCCTACTTGCTTTTCCACCTCTAATGCGATCGCTAGCGATCGATATATATATTGGTCGCAACAAACCAACACGCCAACTTTTGGCACCAATTTTTGGAGGAAATTCTTGTCACCGACCGATCAAATGATCGCACGCGGTCATTGATATTAACTAGCTTACTTAGATTACATTAAGGTCGCTGATGTTGGTCGCTATTAGTATTATCAGCGACTGGACATGCGGTCGCTGATACTATTGGTCGTTGTTAGGCCTTTTTCTTGTAGTGAGGGGTTTGGTCATCTAATTGCGTGCCAATAGGGAGAAATCTTTATCGGAAAGCCCCCTATTTCCTGGGAACCACCTGGTTGTCATTATTGTAGTTCTGTAATATTATTTGTGAATAATAAATTGTTGATATATATGATAAGGAAATATTTATTTAATGTGGATTTAAACGGAGGAATTTTTTAGCATGTATATTGGGTTGAAAGTTGGTATTTTATTTTTTTTGATAAAATAATTCATTCAAATATATTATTATAATATTATATTATAGTAATATGATGTTATTATATAATAGTATAGTTTTTTAATTTGAATGGTAGCTTTATTATAGTAAATTCATGGTATAAAAGTAAAATGAGGTAGAAGAGAATAAATTGAATTTGAATTCTAATGATGTAAGCAATGATGTCATCAAAACGATGAGGTAAGCAATGATGTCATCGGAACGATGAGGTAAGCAATGATGTCATATGATCGATGATGTAAGTGATGATGTCATAAATTATGGCGAAAAGACTATTTTACCCTTAATCTGCCAAGCCTATATGTGACGCCCCCAAAATTAGGTATACATCACCCATCTTGGGTCGCCACTTACATGGTACATAAATTAAAATACAACTTAATTATACAACTGTCGTGTAAAGTACGACAAAACATAAGCTGTGAGTTTTAATACAAATATTGTCGTCTAGAGATTATACAAACTCAAAAGAAGTCCTTATTACAATTATTATTACACTATTTCACAGAATAGTGAGGACTACTAATGCTATCATATGGTCCGTCACTCCGTTCCCCGACTAGTCCATGCTACGTTCTCATTTCCTGAAGAGAACAATAAAAGTAAAAGGGTGAGCTCAACTAGCCCAGTAGGAAATATTATGACTAAGATAATGCAGAATATATGATCGTTAGCCTTCAACAGTGTTAAACTGATACAATATAACAACCATCAAGTTTAACTGCAGCGGAACAAATAATCCATTAAAAGAGTCAAGTAGAGAATAAAATCTACTATCTTTTATGATTTAGAAGGTTTTTCATCACTTTTATCGCTGGGACTCAGCTTAATAAATAATCCACATCATCGAATCACTATAGGCCACAGATGACTTTCAACAAAATATAAACATGAGGATGATGACAATGATATAAGAATTCAATAAAACAAGTTCAAGAATTATTTTATCCAGGAACTAATAATGTCAAAATTGTCAACATGATACTGCTTTGTAGAGTAAAATTCAAGAATGCTCAGAAGAATATGTCCATGAAAAGATACTGGATGAAGCGCAAATATCAAGGATATTCCACTAATTTCATGGAGTATAGAAGTCAAAACTTTAACCAACTGAGTATAATAAGGAATGGAATAACAAAAGATATCACCAGGCATGCGATAGACCGCACAGGCAGGTTATGTAAGACCCCAACTTATTATAAATAAAATCGAATTTTCTCTAATTATATTTGTGAATAATAAGGTATTAATTTGATATAATTCTCTGGTTATGGGTGAAATGTGCAAATTTTGCAAAATATGCAAGTGGTTATAAAATAATCATTGTTATCGGGGAATATTCGTTTGGTCGTGGAATATTCTTGTTGTCGGGGAATATTCATACGACGGTGCAGTTATTTGTGGGCCCCATAACAGAATAACTGTCGGATGAAGAAAACGACAAGTTTGAGTTTTTATAAATAATGACGTAGTTGTTACCGTTAACACTGTTGGAATACCTGGTGGTTAAAATACGAATACTGCGTGGATGCACAGTATTGATGAATTATTGATCCTTACGTAAGAAGACACCACTTAATAATTGTTACGGTGAGTTCTTTATTCAATATTTTATTTTATTGATTCAATATTTCTTTGCGTTGATATTTTATATTATTGTTGTTTCAATAATTGTCATTTGCACATTATTTCCCATTATCGCATCAATAATTCATATTATTTGAATAATATTATTAGATAGCATTATTGGCAATGTCTAGAAAGTTCAGTCAAGGAGAGGTTTGGTCACCTAATTGCGCGCCAATAAGGAGAAATTCTTATTGAAAGCCCCTCTTTCCTGGGAACGGCCTGATTGTCATAAATGTGATTCTGTAATATTATTTGTGAATAATTAATTATTGATTCATATGATAAGGAAATATTTATTTTATGTGGATATAAATTTTGGATATATTTATTGTGGTTAAAAATGATGGAGTTAATGTTGAGGTGTTTTATCAAGATTTTTGTTTTAATGAAGGTATTAAAAATTAAACCAAAGTTTTTGAGATATATTGTGTGATTTATAATTTTAATCCGACCGTTGGATCGTTGTAATTTTTGGATATGTTATAAATATATAAGTTGAGTATATGTCCACAAATTTTGAACCGTTAAAATGAACGATGATTTGTTATGAATTTTAAGAGGTGACTCATTCGTAAATTAGGTTTATAAATGATTTTGGTGGAAAATTCTAGAATTGAGTGGGCCCCACTTGTGGTTGGTGAAGAAATGTGCTGAATTTATTTCAAATGTGGTGGGTGGAAATAGTAAAGGTGTAAAGCCATCGGGTTTAGGTCAAGTCTGCTAACATTTTCCTATAAATAGAGGGCTAAGTTAAATTGAAAATCACACCGTAAACAAGTTTTCTCTTTTCTCTAGATTATTGAGTGTATTTTGTGAGTATTTAGATACTTTGTGAGTTTCTATTCATCAAGACAAGTTTCCTTCACCTTTATATCTGATATTTCGATCGGAAATCATGATATTTTGAGGTAAGGGATGTTATTTTCTTCATATATGATATTATTTCTTCAATATCATTATGCCGAAGTATTGATCTGAATTTTTATCAAATTTAGAACTTTTTGTGTCGGGGTTACTATTCACGTATACGGCACTATTCACGAATACAACACTATTCATCGAAAAATGAAATTTTCTTCTTTTTGTCCAAGATGTCAATTATGGTTACTATCTTTGATTGTATCCATGTTTTGATCTTTATTTTTTAATTCTGCTTCAAAATTGGTATTTATGAAGTATTATTGATCTTGGATAAACTGTTATACGAATCCCTACTATTTGTTCTTCCGTTTCAATCGGATTCGCTTTTCTTTAAAATATTTTTCATCATCCTCACCCTAAATGATGATATTACTAAATATCTTCTACCAGTAGTGGTAAAAGATAAATGATTAATCGATGAATATCTTTAGCCGTAGTAGTGCAAAGATGAACATGTGTTGAGATGAACATGACCAACTGGTGATACAAATGAATATCTTTGGTCTGTAGTGCAAAGATGAATATTTGATTAAAGATGTATATTGATTGTTGTTACAGGGATAAAATATTGATGATGGACTTTTAAATCTTAGAAGATAGTAGAACTCATTCTCTACTCGACTCTTCTAATGGATTCTTTAGCTTCCATTGCAGATTGTTGATCTAAAACTTGTTGGCTATTATATTTTATATCGATTTTTCCTGTTGAAGACTAACGATAATTTTTTGTATATTATCTTAGTCATAATATTCTTTACTAGGCTAGTTGAGCTCACCCATTTCCTTTTTGTTCCATTTTTCTCGTGAGGTGAGAACATAAAGAGGAACTAATCCGGGTAATGCAGAGTGATGGTTCTAGAAAGATGTTTTAGCGATTCCTCACTATTTCGTAAAATAGTGTTTGAATAATTGTAACGAGGACTTATTTGAGTGTGGATATTGTCTAGAAGACAATATTTGTATTTAAACTCACAAAGATGTGTTGTCGTATTTTGCACGCACAATTGTATTATTGAAGTTGTAGTTTGCTTTCTCGTACCATGTATTTAGCGACTCGAATGGGTGTTGTATACCTATTTTGGGGGCGCCACAGTTAATATCAAAGCTTAGGGATATGGTCTCAAGGAGATCGGGGAATAGAATGCGAGGGGAGAAATGAGTAAATCCTTCGCTAGTGTGTCTTATCTAAGCTTATTTGTTTGTTGGTCACCATAATATAGGGATATTATGTGATATATTAATTTGTTTAATTAACCCTTGTTTTATGGAAGTATTTAAGAATGGCCGCTGAGAACGTTAACAATGGAGTGTATGAGACTGTGGAACAACCTTTAGTTATAAACCAGGAGAACGTGCAACAGGAAGGCAATATTCCTCCCGTAAATAATACTACTACCGAGCAAACGATGAATGATGGAAAATTTAGAGCTTTTTTAGGTTCATGAAAACCGCACGAGGAGACTCGTGCACAAAATACGGTGGAAATGATAGCGATGCGCGGCTTGTCACAAATGCAAGCTTCAAGGAGTTAGGACCACCAGAATTTAAGGGAAAGCCAGATCCGATCATGGCGGAAACGTGGGTCAAGCAAATTACCAAGATATTCGATGTCTTGGGATGCACGGAGGAACAGAAGGTTCCATTCGCCACCTTTATGTTCCGCGATGAGGCAACCTCTACGGTGGGAGTCGTGAAACGTACTCAACCAACAGACCTCAAAGATGTCTTGGGAAACGTTTAAAACTATTCAATGACAAGTACTTTCCTGAAAGTATTCGTCATATGAAGGAGGTGGAGTTTATCAGACTGGAACAAAATAACATGACGGTGTCCCAATACGAGGCGAAGTTTGTAGAGTTATCCAGGTTTGCACCTCATTTGGTCGAAAATGAGGAACGAATGACGAGGATGTTTAGAGGTTTAAAGCCCTAGAGATTCTAAATATCTTATATCTCATAAATTTTCTTTATATTTAGATGTTGTAAATGCAGGCTCAATTATTAGAGCGAGATAATGAGTATGTTCAACCGAGGGACCACAACCAAGGTCATACCGGTGACAGCAGTCATCAGAGCGATGATAACCAACGAGGAGGAAAAATACTGAACAAAGCGGTAACCACTCGGGTGGTCATCGTGGCCATGATAATAGGAGAGGTGAGTTAAGTGGAAATTTCGAAAAGAGGAGATTTAACAATGACGGAAGCCATCAACAAAGAACACACGTAACCAACAACAAATTCTAGGGATGAGAACGATTGCCGGTTAGATGTTACAAAAAGCGGAAAGATGGACATATCACCAAAACGTCCCACAACAATCCAAGGTATGTTACAACTGTGGAAAGGAAGGCCACATAGCTCGGGATTGTTCAGAGCAAAAACCAAGTTCAACGGGATGGTGACTCAAGAAATTTCGTCCCTGATAAGTCGAAATCACGGTTCTGGAAGAAGCGTTTGTCGTGATCGGCCAAAAGCGAGGAACCCGAACGAGGTGATTACGGGTAAGCTAATCTTGAACTTTTCTGAAGTTTATACCTTACTAGATATCTGGGTTCTACCCATTCTTTTATCTCTCCGCTTGTGCTCAACGTTTAAACTTGACTCGGAGAAATTGGACTTTGACTTATCTCGTTGAAACTCAGGTTGGGTGAAACCTTCGTTACATCTACAGCTTATAAATCTTGCATGATCCAATTTGGCACTATCACATTACCTCGTTAATCTTATCTCTTTAAAGATACTTGCTTTTGGTGTGATTTTAGGAATTGATTGGTTAACCACTCATCATGCCAAAATTGATTGTTTTAAATAAGGTTGTTAGTTTTCATATTCCTAACCAACTCATTATACGAATTCAAACAACTAAACCACTAAAATCGGTCCACTATCATATCAATCCATAAAGCTATTCGTTTATTGAAAAATGGATGTCAAGCTTTCTTAGCCCATGTTATGGATTTGAACAAAGACAAGTCGATTTGAATAATATTTACATTGTTAGAGAATTTTCGATGTATTTCTGAAGAACTTCCGGTTTACCCCGAACGTGATGTTGAATTCTTTATTGACCTTGAGCCGCATACAAAACCCATTTCTAAAACCCTATATCGAATGGCTCTATTGAACTTCGTGGAGTTAAAAGTCCAACTACAGAGAATTATTAGACATAGGTTTCATTCGGCCCCAGTACATCTCCTTGGGGTGCTCCTGCTTTATTCGTGTAGAAGAAAGATGGGAGTATGAGACTTTGTATTGACTACTGAGAATTAAACCATGTCACCATCAAGAATATGTATCCGCTACCTCGCATTGATGACCTATTCAACAAGTTGCAAGGAGCACAATTCTTTTCAAAGATCGATCTTCGTTTTGGATATCATCAATCACCAAGATTAAAATCGAGGATATTCCAAAGACCGCTTTTTAGAACTTCGAAGACGGGCATTATGAATTCTTAGTCATGTCTTTTGGATTGACTAATGCTCCTGCTGCTTTCATGGATATGATGAACCGTGTATTCAAGGAATATTTAGATCAATTTTTTGTTGTCTTTATTGATGACATCCTCATCTATTCCAAAAGCCATGAAGATCATGAGCACCATTTGAAGATGATACTTGAAAAGCTTCGTGAAAACAAACTTTATGCCAAGCTGAAGAAATGCGAGTTCGCTTGAGGAAGTAGCATTCCTTGGGCACGTGGTGTCAAAAACATGGAGTATCTGTCGACCGGTGAAGATTGAAGCGAAGACAAAGTTGGGAGCAACCAAAGTCGGTGGCCGAAGTGCGTAGCTTTACGGGCTTAAATTGGTTATTATCGAGATTCGTGGAAGGATTTTCTCGAATCGCTACTCCGCTAACTCGCTTAACTCGGAAGATACAAAATTTGTATGGAGCAAGGAATGCGAGAATAGTTTCCAAGAGCTCAAGAGAGACTCATTTCGCACTGCTTCGCAATACCATCCGATACGGATGGATTTGTTATATCTGATGATGCTTGAGGCGAAAGGGTTGGATGCGTTCTCATGCAACATGGGAAAGTCATAGCCTTTATGCCTCACGACAACTCAAAGAATATGAGAGGAATTATCCTACTCATGATCTAGAGTTAGCGGCGATGATTATTCGCGTTAAAATTTGGAGACACTACTTGTATGGGGAGAAAGTGGAGATTTATACTAATTACCATAAAAGCCTCAAATATTTCTTCACCCAAAAAGAACTCAACATGCGGCAACGACGTTGGCTTGAACTATTGAAAGATTACGATCACACTATTCAATATCATCATGGAAAAGCGAACGTAGTAGTGGCGCGCGTTGAGTGTAAGATCATATCGATACGAAAAGCGATATTGTTAATGCAAAGGCCCATTCGTATGACTTGCAAAGGATGGAGGTAGAATTAAAGACTCTGGGACCCACATGATGATGGCGAATATACGAGTAGAACCGACTTTAATTGATAAAGTTAAAGCTGCTCAAGCTACGGACCTGGAGCTGATACGTATGAAGAAGAAAGTGCAAGAAGGAGCTATTCCAGAAGAGAGAATGAAGAAGGAATACTTAGATTCAACTTCAGACTTTGTGTTCCTAACGATTCTGACTTGAAGCATAGAATCATGATGGAGGCACACAACACCCCGTTTGCAATCCATCCTGGGAGTACCAAAATGTATCATGATATTCGACATACATTTTGGTGGAAAAATATGAAGAGAGAGATCGTGGAGTTTATCTCGAGGTGTTTAACTTGTCAACGTGTAAAGCGAGCATCAAGTGTCAAAGGGTCTCAGAAGGCCCCTAAATCCGACCCCAAATCACCTCTGATCCCAGACACTATTCATTCTATTTCTATTACTAATTATTGCGAAAGATATAAACATAAATTGTTTATACATTACATTACACACTATTCCCCAAGGTCGAGTAACCTTAACTTATACACATTTCATAAACTATTTATTACATAACAATATTTATCACGATCTGCTTATTACAAACTAGTCAAGACTTTATAACCCAAGTTAAACTTGCTTTTAATCATTTCCTCGTATCCGAACGCATTTGCCTTTTATCTGCAATGTTTTATCATGATATAGCAAGGGTGAGCATGAAAGTTGCCCAAAGAAGTTTAAATACAACAATATAAGGATATATCATGATTGAAGAGTATGAATAATAAGTCGGCTATAATTCATCAATATAATTGAGAACTAGCAGAACAAACTTTTGATCGAATGTTTTAAACATGAACAAACATTTTGGACAAACCGGTAATGAAGGTGATCACCTTTTCATACCGACTTATATACATGCAAGATGTACAGAGTACAATTTTCATGGCAATCAGCAATGATTTAACCATAAGCTTGAATAAAACACTCTTATTAGAGTTAAGTAAGAACAAACTTGCATGAACCGTTGATTACCGCAACGCAATTTATAACGCTTTACCCAAGACCTAATATTAATAATATAGATCTCCAATATTAGAATAATATCATCACAAGATAATATCGTTATATTTAAATACATGTAATAACCTAAACACATAACACATAACCCTATAAGTCTATACAAAGACATAAGACTTAGATCGTGTCAAACTATTTCAATCTGACTTAAAACTGACACAATTCTATCATCCCGACGATCTAGTCGGACAATACTCGAGTTTAAGTTCAGTTAAACTCTGCCTAACCCTTAACAATTATCACAGATAATTTTCTTAGCAAATCAAAAAATATTTTTCCTAGGCTCGTAATAATTTTCGATAATTATTACCATTTATCATGATTTTCTAATCATTAATATCGTATTTAAATGAATTAAATACCACATTAATTCCTTAATCATTAATATAAAATATTAATGAAAATCCATACATAATATTATAATGTAATTATAATATTTCAAAATATTTTAATACCTTAAAATCATAATTATTTGATTTTTAAACACTTAAATCCATTATCCGATAATTGATATTAATATTAAAATATTAATATTTTCATGCCAAAATATCAAAATTTATATTTTATAACTTAAAATATTTTTATAACACTTAAATCATTTTTAAATGATTTTTAAAACATTAATTTATTTTTCCTTAATTTATTTAATATATTTATTAAATAAACTAATTACCATTAATAATAAATTATTAATGAAATTTATCATAAAATATTAAAAGTCATCAAAAATAACTTAAAATATTTTCTTTTAGCATAATATTATTTTTCATGATTTTTCATGAATTAAAACCATTTTTCATAATTTATTTAATATTATAATTAAATAAATAAATACCTTTTATATTCCCAAAAATATTAAATATTTATGAAATATATTCAAAATAGTTAAAAACTATTTTTCAAAGATTTAAAATAATTTTTCGTAATTTAATATGTATTTTTAATAATTAAAACCATTTTTTTCTAATTATAATTAATTTTCAAAATAATATTAATAAACTGTCATAAAGAGGTCTATATAATGACAGTAACTGCCGCTATAGGTGTTCTTGGTGTTCTTGGTGATCGCCTGTAATGCATCGTCAATTACAAGGTACAACGTTTCACCAAAGATTTGATTCCTGGATTATAAGGTTTCACTAAATAATGTATTGATGTTGTAGTATAAGTGTAGTACTACAAATATAAACAAATTACATAGCTAAAACATGAACAACTCCGCAAGATCTAAGCTACATAAAATATTGTCGGACACATTCTTCAAATTCGGTTTTCCAGATTGAAGAATAATTCGAAGTTAAATTTCTTTAAATCCATATATCTTGGATTCTCGGGTTTAGTTTGGGTGATCTATAGGTTCGACTTGTAGTCCCGGTTGTCCGTATCATAATATATAAACATATCAATATAACAACAACAATAAGTTAAGATTTGATCCGGCCAAAGTAATGGAAAGATCGTTTTAAGGAATTCGGGTTTCCCGGATCGCTTACAGTGCGCCTTGGCCAATGCCGTTTTGACTAATATTTTCTACAATTATTTTACCGATCCGGGTAATCTAATGACTTGATGTGTAGATCTCATATCATACTACAACCTTAAATCAACAACATGACCAAAACACTTAAAAGAAGCAAGATTAAAGGACTCGAAAGTCGTTGTCAGAATCTGGAAATTCTGGGTTTGCCCAGAAATCCAGAAAATGTGATCGGTCAACGACCTTTGACCGCTTGTAACTCACGATCTAGACTTGATCCGACTTGATTCAAGTCTCGGATCCAAGAGCTAACAAAGAAAGAACATGATCTACAATATTAAACACACCTAAACATTAATGTATTAAAGATCTAGAGGCCCTGACATTCGTTGTCAGACCTCAATTTTCCACTTTTCCAGATTTGCTAAAAATTTAAAATCGTGCACTTTGATGTTATGGGTTCATGATTTATCAACCCAGAACATCAATTGACACTCTATTACACAACTTTGACCAATCAATTACAACATTTAACATCAGAATCATAGATTTCAAAAATTTAGGGTTCTTTACCTTTGAGCTTTGATTTTGATTTTCTGACTTCTGATTCTGATCTTGGAAAGCTAATAAGATATCTTAGCTTTGATTTACACTCCCTCACACTCCATTTCCCGAAAATCTAGAGAGAGCATGGGCTTGGACAAAAATGAACATAAAGTGAACCTTTTCTCTTTCTTAATCTATTTATATTATGTAATAATGCAAGGTATGTGGCTGGCTATATGGCTGATTGCTGGTAATTTGTCTAATGCTATGCTAGGTTTAGGCTAGGGTTGGTGAACAACTTTTGACTTAGCAAGATTTGCAAGCTAGGTTACTAAAATAATAAAAAGGGCATTTTAGTCTTTTCCTTTTATTTCTAGATTTCTCATTTGTTTCAAACCCTTAGGGTTTAGGGTTTGAGCATTCTAGCGTTTAGGTTTTAACCCTTAAAGATTTAGCAACTTGAATTTCTAAAATTTTCGGATTAAGGTTTTCGAAATAGAAAATTAACAAATTTTAAATCGTAATTAGAATTCTCTAATTACATTACAATTTCCTAATCATATTAGGACCGACACAATTTAGGATTAATATTTCCTAATCAAGATTGCTAATTAAGCAATTAGGATAAAAATCACGGATTAGGGTTTATAACCCAAAAGTAGGGTTTCTAATAGAAAATTAATTTTCTAATATAGAATTTAAATACTTGTAATTAGATTACAGTTTTCTAATTACCCAATCTTGAAAATTAGAATTAATATATCCTAATTAACATTAAAATATTCAATTAACACTTTCATTTTCCCTAATTAAAAATTAGGGTTTTCAAATCCGTCATTAGGTTTCACGACGAAAAAGTTTAAGTTCGATAATTTGAAATTAGGGTTTGCTAAATTAATTAAGCGCTACCCTAATTAATATTATAATAATAAAGCAGTAGAGAGCATTATAATTCTCCCATTAATTTCCCAGATTAGGACTTCAATTTATCGTAATCAAACTAGGTTTTCGCATCAAGTATTAGGGTTTCGATTTGGAATTAGGGTTTTGTAATCAAATTGTTAAGATTAACCCTAAATAATCTTATAATTATTTACACTTATGCCATTAAGTTCTGATTTAGGTTTCATGCAATCAATTAGGTTTTTGATTTCTTAACTCAAACTAGGGTTTCAGTAACCGATTTCTAGGGTTTCTCAATGTCGATCGTTAGGGTTTTCTAACCTAACACCGTTGTTCTTAATATATTCTTAGGGTTTGTTACAGATATAATTTATCCGGTCAACCTCGAATTCCTTAACCACATTCTCAACACATCATTAACCATATTTTTACCTAACTTAATCACATAAATCCTTAATCCCGAATAATTCACCTATAAGCCTTCACCGAATTTTGAAATTCTCAAAATTCAATCCCAATAACATCAAACGCATACACTTATTTTCTGTCTAGGTCTAATATTTGACCTTAAATCAATCATTTAAGATTTTTATAAATTGTCCAAATTCTCGGGTTGTCACAGGGTCCATTACAACCACTTGAAATTCCGAAACGGAAGTGGGAACACATTACTATGGATTTCGTTACAGGTCTTCCCAAAGTTTCTCAAGGCATAGATGCGATTTGAGTTATTGTTGATAGATTAACCAAGTCTGTCCATTTCTTACCGATACGTTAGACTTATTCCCTTGAACGTCTTGCTCGCATGTACGTGAATGAGATTGCATGGCATGCCAGTATCCATAGTTTCGGATCGTGACCCAAGATTCACTTCACGATTTTGGGTTAGCTTGCAGAAAGCTATGGGCATGGATTTACGATTGATTGGCGATACCATCCTCAAACAGACGGACAATCAAAGAGGACTATTCAAACCCTCAAGATCTATTAAGACTTTGTGTCCTAGATTTTTTAAGGAAGTTGGGATAAGTACTTGCCATCGGTGGAATTCTCCTACAACAACAGTTATCAAGCAAGTATAAAGCATGGCTCCATTTGAGGTGTTGTATCAAATCATTATACTGAATCCCTACTATTTGTTCTTCCGTTTCAATCGATTCATTTTCTTTAAAATATTTTTCATCATCCTCGGTCCTAAATGATGATATTACTAAATATCTTGACCTTTAGTGCAAAGATAAATGATTAATCGATGAATATCTTTGGCCCATAGTGCAAAAATGAACAAAAAGGAGATGAACATGACCAATCTGGTGATACAAAATGAATATCTTTGGCTGTGAAGTGCAAAGATGAATATTTGATTAAAGATGTATATTGATTGTTATTCACAGGGATAAAATATTGATGATGGACTTTTAAATCTTAGAAGATAGTGAACTCATTCTCTACTTGACTCTTCTAATGGATTCTTTGCTTCACTTGCAGTTGTTGATCTAAAACTTGTTGGCTATTATATTTTATCATATTTTTCCTGTTGAAGACTAAAGATAATTTGTTGTATATTATCTTAGTCATAATATTCTTCTTGGGCTAGTTGAGCTCACTCTTTTCCTTTTTGTTCCATTTTTCTCGGGAGGTGAGAACATAGCGTAAACTAGTGGGAGTGCGGAGTGATGGTTCTAGAAAGATGTTTTAGCGTCCTCACTATTTCGTAAAATAGTGTTTGAATAATTATAACGAGAACTTATTTGAGTGTGGATATTGTCTGAAAGATAATATTTGTATTTAAACTCACAAAGATATGTGTTGTCGATTTTTGCACGACAATTGTATTATTGAAGTTGTAGTTTGCTTTCTCGTACCATGTATTTGGCGACTCGTAATGGGTGTTGTATACCTATTTTGGGGCGCCACAAAGTTATTCCAACGAAATAATAAATAACAGAATCGGTCCGCGTGAGAACGCATACATCTGATATATTTCAACGTAATAATAAAGATTTTAATCGGTCCAACAAGAAAAAAGCATGCGCATGACGATATATTCCAACATAATAATAAAGATTTAAACCGGTCCCACAGAAACGCATGCATGTGATATTCCAACGTAATAATAAATAACGGAATCGGTCCGTAAGAGAGAACGCATGCACAAGATATTCCAACATAATAATAAAGACGGAACCAGGTCCAACGTAGAACGCACAGACATGATGTTCCAACAGAATGATAAAGAATGGAACAACAGAAGAATTTCACCAAGTATAGGGTAGCCCGCGTATACAGGTTATTCCAATAGAATAATAAAAATGGAATAACAGAAGTTCTCTTCATAGATAAGAAAGAAATAATACTCCCTACTTTGGAAAAAACTGGATCTGGAATAATGAGATAACAAATTTCTCTTCTTCTTTCTCTCTATAATTTCTCTCTATAATAATCGCTCTAAAGCTTTTGTGAATTGGTGAGAAATGAAGGAAGAATGAGCTTCTATTTATAGGAAAATATAGTTTCGATAATTGCACGTTTTGGGGCTCAAAAAATTACACTACAATACCTCCAACTTTTCTTTCATTTTTAATTTAGTCCTGCAAGTATTATCAATCTTGCACCAACTCCCCTAATAGTAAATAATGTGATTCAAGTACACATATGTGAACAAATAGTTATATAAGCATGTGAATTAGTAGCAATTAATTGCTCATTTATTCGATAAATTACCCGATTTATCAATATAACCCCTTGCCATCAATTATCATCGGAATAAATGTCGATTTTTACTAACACAAACAATTCCAACATAATGAAACTATTTCTATCAAAAATATAAATTTTGAAATTTTGAAGCTTGACTTTTCCCGAAAAAGTCAACTGTTGACTTTTTGACCAAATAGTGAATCCTGAAAAATTTTGTGTTTATAGACTATTTTTACTACTTTCGTCGTTCCGGACTCAAATATCACGTCCGCGTCTCCAAATTCAACTCCGAACAACATTCATCATTAATATTATAACTCACAATATTTATCAACCAAAGTCGCTCCCGTGAAAGAGGGGGCTTTCAATAAGGATTTCTCCCTATGCCGTGAATTAGGTGACCAAACCTCTCTTTGATGTAACTTCTAGACATTGTAAATATTGCAATTTATAATATGAATAACTTTGTCCTCAAGTATTGATTTAATAAAAAACATTTTATGCGGATGATACCGTGACAATAATTGAATCAATAATATGATAGATATGATGCAAAGAATTATTCAGAGCAATAATAATTGAGTATAACTGAAAGTGACTTCTCACGTGAAGCATCAATAATCAATACCGTAGCTACTATGCAACCACGTTGTTATGTTATTGTACTTTTAACACCGTGTTTCAACGCTTAACGAGAAAACTTCACCGTTATTTTCATAAAGTATTTTTGTCGCTTTCAAATCCGACAATAATTTCATTAATGGGGTCCACCAATGATTGTGCCATTATCAGTATTTAATATTCCCTCGTTAAAATGAATATTCCCCACCAATCGAATATTATATAACAACTTGCGTACTTTGCAAAATTTGTAAATATTACCCACAACTATAACATTATATCAAATTCACACCATAATATTGAAAAATATATTTCGAGAAAATTTAATCTTTATTCAAAAAGTTGGGGTCTTACAACCTCCCCTTCTTATGAAATTTGGTCCTCGAAATTAGGGTGCGTACCTGGTATGTCGAAGAGGTAAGGATATCTTGATTTCATCTCAGATTCTAACTCCCAGGTTATTTTTTCCACATCGTGGTTTCTTCACAAAACTTTGACTTGAGGTATAACCTTGGAGCGTAGAATATGATCCTTTTTATCCAAGATTTTAACTGGTAACTCTATATACATTAAATCTTCCTCTATCTCGTCTGGTTCTAATTCAATAATGTGGTTCAAGTCTTTCACATATTTATGTAACATAGATATGTGAAAAACGTTATGAACACGAGACATACATGGCGGTAAAGCGAGTCTATACGCCTACGCCTCTACTCGATCGAGGATTAAAATGGGCCAATGAATCGAGGGTTGAGCTTTCCTCTCTTTCCAAATCTCGTAACTCCCTTCCATGGAGCAACACGTAATAACATATGATCTCCAATATCGAATTCCACGTCCTTTCGATGAAGATCAGCATAACTCTTTTTTCGATCTTGTGAGGTTTTTATACGTTATCGGATCGTTTGAATCTTTTCCATAGTCATACGTACCAACTCCGATTCCAACAACGTTGCTTCACCCACCTCATCCCAGCATACTGGAGAACGACACTTTCTTCCATACAACGCCTCAAATGGAGCCATGCCAATACTTGCTTGATAACTATTGTTGTAGGAAAACTCCACCAATGGTAGGAACTTATCCCAACTTCCCTTGAAGTCAAGGACACAGAGTCTTAATAGATCTTCAAGAGTTTGAATGGTCCTCTCCATTTGCCCGTCAAATCCGAGGATGATATGCCGAGCTAAATCGTAAATTGCGCCCATAGCTTTTTGCAAACTAACCCAAAATCTTGAAGTGAATCTTGGGTCTCGATCGAAAACTATGGATCTTGGTATACCATGCGCCTTTACAATCTCGTTTATGTACATACGAAAGCAAGACGTTCAAGTGTATAAGTTTCTCGATAGGTAAGAAATGAGCGGACTTGGTCAATCTATCAACAATGGCCCAAATTGCATCTATGCCTTGAGAAACCTTTGGGAAGACCAAATGAATGAAATCCATAGTAATGTGCTCCCACTTCCATTCGAATTTGAAGTGGTTGCAATGGACCTTTTGGTACTTGATGCTCCGCCTTGACTCGTTGACAAGTTAAACACCTTGAGATAAACTCTACTATCTCTCTCTTCATATTACTCCACCAAAATGTATGTCGAAGATCACGATACATTTTGGTACTCCCAGGATGGATTGAAAATGGTGTGTTGTGCGCCTCCATCATGATTTTATACTTTAAATCAGGGTCATTAGGAACACAAAGTCTGGAGTTGACTCGAAGTATTCCTTCTTCATCGATTCTTGCTTCCGGCATAACACCTTCTTCTTCATACGTATTAGCTCCAGGTCTGTAGCTTGAGCAGCTTTAACTTTATCGATTAAAGTCGGTTCTACTCGTATGTTTGCCATCATCATGTGGGTCCCTGGAGTCTTTATCTCTAACTCCATCCTTTGCAAGTCATACAAAATGGGCTTTTGTGTTGTGAATATTGCACTCGTACCCGCATATGATCTTCTACTCAATGCGTCAGCTACCACGTTCGCTTTTCCGTGATGGTATTGGATGGTATGATCATAATCTTTCAATGAGCCAAGCCAACATCGTTGTCGCATGTTGAGTTCCTTTTGGGTGAAGAAATATTTGAGGCTTTTATGATCCGTGTAGATCTCCACCTTCTCTCCATACGTAATGCCTCCAAATCTTAAGCGCAAAAAATGATAGTACGCCAACTCTAGATCATGAGTAGGGTAATTCCTCTCATATTCTTTGAGTTGTCGTGAGGCATAGGCTATGACTTTCCCATGTTGCATGAGAACACATCCCAACCCTTTGCCTCAAGCATCACCAGAGATGACAAATCCTCCGAGCAGATGGTATTGTCGTATCAAAATTGAAATGAGTCTCCTCTTGAGTTCTTGAAAACTCTTCTCACATTCCTCACTCCAACCAAACTTTGTATCTTTTTGAGTCAGCTGAGTTAATGGATTAGCGATTCGAGAAAATTCTTCTACGAATCTCCGATAATAACCAGCTAATCCGAGAAAGCTACATACTTCAGTAACTGATTTAGGTTGCTCCCAGCTTTGAATAGCTTCAATCTTTCTTGGGTCAACAGATATTCTATGACTTGATATCACGTGCCCAAGGAATGCAACTTCCTCAAGCCAGAACTCATATTTCTTCAACTTGGCATATAGCTTGTTTTCACGAAGCTTTTGGAGTATCAGCCTCAAGTGTTGCTCATGATCTTCACGACTTTTGGAATATATGAGGATGTCATCAATAAAGACGACCACAAAATGATCCAAATATTCCTTGAATACTCGGTTCATTATATCCATGAAGGCAGCAGGAGCATTAGTCAATCCAAAAGACATGACTAAGAATTCATAATGCCCGCATCGAGTTTCAAGGCGCCTTTGGAATTCCTCGCTTTTAACCTTCAAATTGATGATATATCGTAATCGAAGATCGATCTTTGAAAAAAATTGTACTCCTTGTAACTGATCAAATAGGTCATCAATACGTGGCAATGGGTACCTATTTTTGATGGTCACATGATTCAACTCCCGATTATCAATACAAAGTCGCATACTCCCATCTTTCTTCTTCACGAATAGAAAGGAGCACCCCAAGGAGACGTCTTAGACGAATGAAACCAATGTCTAACAATTCCTCGTAATTGGGTCTTTAACTCCTCGAAGTTCAATAGGAGCCATTCGATATGGGGCTTTGGAAATGGGTTTTGTCTGGGGTTCAAGGTAGATACAAAATTCAACTTCACGCCTCGGGGTAGGCCAGAAGTTCTTCAGAATACGCCAGAAATTTATTAACAATAGAAATATCCTTCAAATCGGCGTATTTTTGTTTAAATCTGTGACATGAGCTAAGAAAGCTTGACATCCGCTTTTCAATAAACGAATAGCTTCGGGCTTGAGATGACCGTGATTGATTTTAATGGTTTGGTCGCTTGAATTCGCATAATAGGTTTATTAGGAATATGAAAGATAACAACCTTACGAAAAATAATCAATTTTAGCATGATGAGTAGTTAACCAATCAATCCCTAGAATCACGCCAAATGCAAGTATTTTTAAGGAGATAAGATCGACGGTGTAACGTAAGCGATTCCGATTTGAATCAAACAAGACTTATAAACGATTGGATGTAATGAAGGTTTCTCCTAATGGAGTTTCAACAGATAAGTCAAAGTCTAATTTTTCCGAGTCAAATTTAATCGTTGAGCGCAAGTAGGAGAAATAAAAGAATGGGTAAAACCGGGTATCAAATAAGGTATAGACTTCGCTAGAGTTTATGATAAGCTTACCCGTGATGACCTCGTTCGGTTCCTTGCTTTCTCGAGAGGTCACAACAAACGCCTCCCTTGCACTACTGGGCTTTGACTTTTTCTCAGGGACTACTATGGTGCCTCCATCTTAAGTTGAACTTGTCTTCTGGGTGAACGACAAAATTGGGCTAGGTGACCTTCTCTTCCACAATTATAACACGCTTTGGATGGCATCGCGCAGCTTTGACCGATATGTCCCTCTCCCTCCGTATTTGAAGCATATGATAGGTGGTCGCTTCTCCTTCCTTAACCACGGCTTCTTTGGTCTTTGACGTCTTTCCATCATTGTTGAATCTCCTTTTCTTGAAATGTCCATTTTACCGTCTTGGCCATGATTACCACCAAGTGGTTACCATTTCGCATTTTGATTTCTCCACGCTTGTTGTCACCGCTTTACGATGGTATTACTGCCGGTATTTTCATGTCACGCCACCGCTTTCCCTTGGTTGTGTTGACTCGTTACCGCGCTCCAATAACTGAGCTCTATTTACAACATCTGAGTACAAACACAGTTTATGAGAAATTATATATTGACGTATCTCTGGTTTCAAACCTCTTAAAAACATTCGCGTCATTCGTTCCTCCTTATCGACCAAATGGGATGCAAACCGGGATAACTCTGTAAATTTAGCCTCGTATTGCGACACGGTCATATTGTTTTGTTCCAACTTGATAAACTCCACCTCCTTCATGTGACGAATACTTTCGGGAAAGTACTTATCGTTGAATAGCTCTTGGAACTTCTCCCAAGACATCTTGAGTCGCCAGTCGGGTACGCTTTTATAGATTCCCACCAAGAATCTCGCCTCTTCACGCAACATGAAGGTGGCGAAGGGAACCTTTTCTCCTGAGCATCCCAAGACATCAAATATCTCGGTGATCTGCTTTATCCATGCTTCAGCCTTAAGTGGTTTTGGCTCTCCAATAAACTCCGGTGGTCCCAGCTCCTTGAACTGTTTAGCGGTGACCGTCCGAGAGTTTCCTGTGTTTACACATGTATTTTGAACAGGAGCCACTCTCGCCTGATGTTGCATGAATTACATGAAGCCTCGGAACATTCCATCGTTTATCATTTGGTTAGTGTTGTTGTTTGAATGAGGATTGTCGCCTTCCTGATGCACGTTGTCCTGGTTATTGATCTGTGGAGACTCAATGGTCTCCTGTGCTCCAGATGTGCTTAACATTCTCGGATGCCATTTTCAAACACTGCCAGAAAACAAGGGTTAATTGACATGCAACATATTATCACTATACTCTGACCGACCAATCAAATATCAAATAAACTTAGGTAGGTCATACTAGCGAAGGAATTCCCCGTCTCTCCCCTCCTAGTTCTAGTCTCACATCTTAGCCATGGATCATATCCCTAAGCTTTGATACCAACTGTGACGCTCCCAAAATTAGGTATACATCACCCATCTTGGGTCGCCACTTACATGGGACATGTGACGCCCCCAAAACAGGTATACATCACCTATCTTGAGTCGCCAGATACATGGTACAGAATTCAAATACAACTTAATAATATAATTGTCGTGTACAACACGACAAAACATAAACTTTGAGTTTGAATACAAATATTGTCTACTAGAGAGTATACAAACTCAAAAGGAGTCCTTATTACAATTATTATTACACTATTTCACAGAATAGTGAGGACTACTAATGCACCATCTAGGACCATCACTCCGTTCCCCGACTCGTCCCAGCTATATTCTCATTTCTTGAAGAGAACAGTGAAAGAAAGGGTGAGCTTAACTAACCTAGTAAAAAATATTATGACTAAGATACTGCAAAATAAATTATCATTAGCCTTAAACAAAGGTTAAACCGATACAATATAACAAACATCAAGTTTAATCTGCGGTGAACAAGCAATCCATTAAAAGAGTCAAGTAGAGAATAAAATCTACTATCTTTTATGATTTAAAAGGTTTTTCATCACTTTTATCACCGGGACTCGACAATAAATAATCCACATCATCGAATCACCCACGCACTACGTCCAAGGATATTCTTTAGTATCACGACCACAATTATCCATGCACTACTACGCCAAGAATAATCATGTTTTCATCAACGGTCCCGATCATGCCATAAAATAATTCATCTTTGCACTATGGCTAAAGATAATCCATAACCATAATCATACCAAAAGCTCGCCCATCAATGCACCACGCCAACAATGAGGACTTTTTCCACATCATTTGTAACATTACTGGCCATGATTATACCGAATAATCCTCGGTCATAATCATACCAAGTCCATCTATGTAATGAGCCACATATGACTTTCAACATAATATAAACATGAGGATGATGACAATGCTATAAGAATTCAATAAAACAAGTTCAAGAATTAATTTATCTAGGAACTGATAACGTCCAAATTGTCAACAAGATACTGCTTTGTAGAGTAAAATTCAAGAATGCTCAGAAGAATATTTCCATGAAAAGATACTGGATGAAGCGTAAATATCAAGGATATTCTACTAATTTCATGGAGTATAGAAGTCAAAACTTTAACCAACTGAGTATAATAAAGAATGGAATAACAAAAGAAATTACCATGCATGCGGTACTTATGTAGACAGTTATTCAACGTAAAAAATAATAACGGAACCGGATCGTGCAAAATTTGCAAACGAGTGATGTTCCAATGTAATAATAAAGATTTTAACCGAGTCCAAATAGAAACGCGCATTGATATGTGATATTCCAATGTAATAATAAAGACGGAACCCGTGTTCGGCGTAGAGAACGCACAAAATGTGATATTCCAAATGTAATAATAAAGAATGGAATATTAGAAGAATTTCAAAGATGTATGCGATTACTTTGCATAGACAGTTTATTCCAACATAATAATAAAGAATGGAATAATGTAAGAATTTCACCAAGTATAGGGTAGCCACAGATCACAAGTTATTCCAATGAATAATAAATAATGGAATAACAAAAGTTCTCTTCATGAATAAGAAAGAAAGAGTACCCCTTACGAGTACAACAAATAATATTCCCTACCTTAGAAGAAACTGGATATAGAAGTAGTGAAGTAGCAGAATACTTTTCTTCTTACTCTCTATAATTTCTCACTATAATAATTGCTCTAAAGCTTTTATGAATTGGTGAGAAATGAAGGAAGAATGAGCTTCTATTTATAGGAAAATATAGTTTCAATAATTGCACGTTTTGGGGCTCAAAATATTACAGTATAATACCTTCCTCTTTTTTTTCATTTTTAATTTAGTCATGCAAATATTATCAAACTTGCACCACCTCCCCTGATAGTAAATAATATGAATCAATAGTAAATCATATGACTCAATAGTTCTAATCATGTGATAAAAATAATTACAGTATAATACTTCCATCTATACCTCCATTTTTAACTTAGTCATGCAAGTATTATCAATTTTGCACCAACTCCCCTAATAGTACAAGAATGTGATTCAATAGTACACACATGTAAACAAATAGTATAATCATGTGAATAAATAGTATAATCATGTGAAAAAATTAATTACAGTATAGTACCTTCATCTATACATCCATTTTTAACTTAGTCATGAAAGTATTATCAATTTTGCACCACCACCCCTAATTGTATAAGAATATGAATCAATAGTACCCTGTGAATAATAACTCGTGAATAGTATCTCGAGAATAGTAACTCGTGAATAGTAACTCATGAATAGTACTCCGACACGAAAAGTGCTTCGAATACCTGAGTGAACAATATAACCTCTAGACATCAATTATCATCAAAATAAATGTCAATTTCCACTAACACTAATAATCCCAATGCAATGAAACAATCAATTTCATCTTTAATCAACACAACTTATTCATCATTAATATTATAACTCACAATATTTAACAACCAGGTCGTTCCCAGGAAAGAGGGGGCTTTCCGATAAGGATTTCTCCTTATTGGCGCGCAATTAGGTGACCAAACCTCTCCTTGACAGAACTTCTAGACATTGTCAATATTGCAAATAATAATATGAATAACTTTGTCGTCTCTATTATTGATTTAATAATAATAAATATTATGCAGATGATACTGTGATAATAATTGAATCAATAATATGAGAGATATGATGCAAAGAATTATCGTGTGATAATTGAGTATATCTGAGTGACTTCTTACGTAAGCATTAATAATCAATATCGTGTGCTACTATGCAACCACACGTATTACTGTACTTTTACTACCGAGTAGTTCAACAGTATTAACGGTAAAACTTCCGCCGTTATTCTCATAAAAATATTTTGTCTTTTTCTTAATCCGACAATAATTTCGTTGCGAGGTCCACCAATGATTGTGTCGTCGTACGGATATTCCCCAATAAAAATAATATTATATAACAACTTACATACTTTGTAAAATTTATAAATACTACCCATAACTATAACATTATATCAAATCCACACCATAATATTAAAAAATTATTTCGAGAAATTAAATATTTATTCGTAAAATCTAGGGTCTCACAATCTCCCCTCCTTATGAAATTTCACCCTTGAAATTTACGTACGTACTTGGTATGCTGGACAGGTGAGGATACCTCGACAGATTCTAACTCTTGAGGTATAACCTTTGATTGTTGAATATGATTCTTCTTATCCAAGATTTTAACACGTATTTCCTCAAACGTTAAATCATCCGCTATCTCGTCCGGTTCTAAATTAATAATGTTGTTCGGGTCGTCCACATATTTACGTAACATCGATACGTTAAAAATGTTATGAACACACAACATACTTGGCGGTAAAACGAGTCGATAAGCCACAGCTCCTACTTAATTGAGGATTTAAAATGGGCCAATTAAATCGAGGGTTGAGATATCCTCTCTTCGTCGATTCTTGCTTCTAGAATAACGCCCTCTTGAACCTTCTTCTACACATTCATCAGCTCCGGGTGTGTAGCTTGAACGGCTTTAACGTTATCGATTAAAGTCGATTCTACTCGTATATTCGTTATCTTCACGTGGGTTCCTAGATTCTTTAACTCTATCTTCATCATTTGTAAGTCGTACGAAATGGGTCTTTGTGTTAACAACATCGCACTCGTAAACGCATCTGATCTTCTACTCAACACGTCAGTTACACATTCGTTTTCCCACAATGGTATTGAATAGTTAATCTTCAACAGCTCGAGTCAATGTCTTTGGCACGTTATACGTTTATTTTAGTTGAAGAAATATTTGAGGGTTTTAGAAATGGGTTTTGTACTGGGTTCAATACAAAATTCGATTTCATGCTCTAGGGGTAGGCAAAAGTCTTCAAGAATACGTTAGGAAATTTATTAACAATAGAAATACCATTCAAAACTGTAACTCTCATCCAAGACTTGGATAGCACGTCACATTGATACCTATCAACTTGACATCGTCATTCACGACGTCGCCTACAGAAAGTCTGGCTTTGGTGCATTCCATACAAGAAAGTCAACAACGAAAGGACCGGGGCTCTTTACTTATGGCTTGATATGACAATGATTGACTTTAGTGGTTTGGTTGCTTGAATTCGAATAAAAGGTTGGTTAGGAATATGAAAGCTAACAACCTTACGAAAAGCATGATGAGTAATTAACCAATCGATTTCTAAAAATTGCATCAAAGGCAAGTATTTTCAAAGAGATAAGATTGACAGGTAACGTGAAAGTGTCGATTTGAATCAACAAGATTTATAAATAGTAGAGATAACGAAGGTTTCTACCAACGAAGTTTCAACCAATAAGTCAAAGTCTAACTTCTCCGGAGTTAAATTTAAACGTTGAGCGCATGCAAGAGAGATAAAAGAATAGGTAGAACCGATATCGAATAAGGTATAGACTTCGCAAGAATTTATAATTAACTAACCCATGCTAACTTCGTTCGGTTTACTCGCTTTTTGAGAAGTCATGAAAAACGCTTTCTTCCGAAAACCAATTTTTTGTTTTGTCTCAGATCCGCCTTTGGTGCCACCGCCCAAATTTGGACTTGACTTTGGTGCACGATAAAATCGGCTAGGTGACCTTCTTTCTTGAAATTTCCACTTCTATTATCTTGGCTATGATTACCACCAAGTGGTTACCATTCTTGGCATGATAATTTCCCCACGATGGTTATCATTGTTCCGATGGTCAGCACGCCACCGGATGATTATTATCGTGTTGTTGGTCGTTACCTTTTGGTTGAGCTAACTCAACGGTCACATGTGCTTCATTGCTTATCTCAGCATTTTCAGATGCCATTTCAAAACACTGTCACAAAACAAGGGTTAATTAACATATCACATATTATCCCTATACTCTGATCGGCCAATTAAATACCAAATAAACTTAGGTAGGTTATACTAGCGAAGGAATTCCCGCCTCCCTCCTAGTTCTTATCTCATATCTCGCATGGGGATCATATCCTAAGCTTTGATACCAACTGTGACGCCCCCAAAATCAGGTATACATCACCCATCTTGAGTCGCCAGATATATTGTACAGAATTCAAATACAACTTAATAATACAATTGTCGTGTACAATTCGACAAAACATAAACTGTGAGTTTTAATACAAATATTATCTACTAGAGAGTATACAAACTCAAAAGGAGTCCTTATTACAATTATTATTACACTATTTCACAGAATAGTGAGGACTACTAATGCACCATCTAGGACCATTACTCCGTTCCCCGACTCGTCCCAGCTATATTCTCATTTCCTGAAGAGAACAGTGAAAGAAAGGGTGAGCTTAACTAGCCCTGTAAGACCCCAAATTATTATTAAATGAAATTTAATTTCCTCTATTTATCATTTTGAAATATTAAGGGTTGATTTGATTAATGTGGTTAGTTATGGGTAAAATGCGCAAATATTTCAAATAAGCAAGTGGTTATAAAATACTCATTATTGTCGGAGAATATTCGTTTGGTCGTGGAATATTCTTGTTGTCGGGGAATATTCGTACGATGGCGCAGCCTTGTGTGGGCCCCATAACGGAAAGCAATTGGATGAAGAAAACGACAAGTATAAGTTGTTTATAAATAACGGCGTAGTTGTTACCGTTAATACTGTTGGAATACCCGGTGGTTAAAACACGAAGAATACGCCGTTGTTGCATAATAAAGATACCAGATTATTGCACCAATTATTGATTCTTACGTAAGAAGGCACTACTCAATAATTCTTACGAAGTTATCGTTCAAAGATTTTATTTTATTGATTCAATAATTGTTGCGTTGATATTTTATATTGTTGTTGTTTCAATAATTGTCACTACACAGTATTTTCCATTATCGAAGCAATAATTCATATTATCTGAATAATATTATTAGAAAACATTATTGGCAATATCTAAAAAGTTCTGTCTAAGGAGAGGTTTGGTCACCTAATTGCGCGCCAGTAAGGAGAAATTCTTATTGGAAAGCCACCTCTTTCCTGAGAACGGCTTGGTTGTCAGTACTGTGATTTTGTAATATTATTTATGAATAATTAATTATTGATTTATATGATGAGGGAAATATTGATTTTATGTGGATATAGATGGAGAAAATTTTTAAAGTGACAATTGTTAAAAATTGATATTTTATCTTTTCTGATAAAATAATATTTAATTATATTATTATAATATAATAATGATAATATTTTTACAATGAATGTGGGATATATGAGTATATGAGGAGGAAGAGTATTTTTGTTGCAAAAGTTTTTAACACATGTTTTGTGTGTGTTTGGGACTCCATTTCTTGACCGAAATTTGATTATCACTCAGAAAATCATCTCAGTATGTGGATTTCTACCAATTTCGCTTTTGGAATTTGGATAAACTTTCTTTTGAAAAGTTGTACAGAATTTAATTTCCTATAAAAATTATGAGATTCGAATTTTCTGACAAAAGGGCTATTTGTAATGAATTATTAAAGTTCCGAAATAATTGATTTTTGGGAGTTTTAGTTAATTATTTTGAGAAAAATATTTTTTGTGCAATTAGTGGGTTCACATGTGTTATAAATGATCTGAATTCAGATCTTCAAAGTTGGGCTAAGGAAATTTATAATATATATTAATATTTTATTAAATTTTCTCGCTTTGTGTTCTAAGCATTTTTCTATAAATAAGGTGCTTAGGTTAGAATTGAAAATCACACCGTAAACCAAGTTTTCTCTATTTCTCTCTAATATATCGAGCGTATTTTGTGAGTATTTTAGTACTTTGAGTATTGTTATACTCTGCAAGTTCTTTCAAAGACTATATCCAAAGATTCCAAATGTAAGTACTATTTTTTTGAGGTAAGGGATGGTATTTTATTCAAAATGATATTATTTCTTCAATATCATTATCTTAGAAAATATTGGTTGGAAATTTTTATCAAATTTGGAACTTTTTCATGTCGGAGTTACTATTCACGAGTTAATATTCACGAGTACTATTCACGAAGCGTGATGATATTTTTTTTGTGAAATTTCTATCTTTTGAGGTCGGAGTTACTATTCACGTATACGGCACTATTCACGAATACGACACTATTCATAGAAAAATTAAATTTTCTTTTCTGTGTCCAAGATTGTCTATTATGATTCCTATCTTTGATTGGATCTATGTTTTGATCTTCATTCTTGAATTTTACTCCAATTTGGTTATTTATGAAGTATTTTTGAACTGGAATTATTTAAAAGTACGTAATCCTTAATACTTGTTCTTTTGTTTCAATCGGATTCGCTTTTTTTAAAATATTTTTCATCATCCTCAGTCCTAAATGATGATATAATCAATATCTTTGGCCCAGTGGTGCAAAGATGAATGATTTCTTGATGAATATCTTTGGCCCGTAGTCAAAAGATGAAACAGTGTTGAGATGAACATGACCAATCGATTAATATCTTTGGCCCGTAGTGCAAAGATGAACAGGGGTTTAGATGAACATGACTAACTGATGAATATCTTTGGCCTGTAGTGCAAAGATGAATATTTGATTCCAGATATATATTGATTGATATTACATGGATAAAATATCGACGATGAACTTTTAAATTCATATATAGAAGATAGTAGTTTGCATTCTCTACTTAACTCTTCTAATGAATTATTATTTCCGTCATGAAGATTGATTTAAAACCGGTTGTCTATTGTATTCTATTAGATTTTTCCCTGTTGAGGACTAACGATAATTTGTTCTATATTATCTTAGTCATAATGTTCTTTACTGGGCTAGTTGAGCTCACCCTTTTCCTTATTGTTCAATTTTTCTTCTCAAGAAAGCGAGAATGCGTGAGTACTAGTGCAGGTGTGGAATGATGGTTCTAGAAGTGGTTCTAGTAGTCCTCACTATTCTATAAAATAGTGTATTAATAATTGTAATGAGGACTTATTTGAGTGTGGATATTGTCTAGATGACAATATTTGTATTTAAACTCACAGTTTTTATGTTGTATTAATAAAGTTGTAGTTGTTTCTGTACCATGTATTTGGCGACTCAGAATGGGTGATGTATACCTATTTTGGGGGCGTCACAAGCCCAGTAAAAATATTATGACTAAGATAATGCAGAATAAATTATCATTAGCCTTAAACAGTGTTAAACTGATACAATATAACAAACATCAAGTTTAACTGCAGCGAAACAAGTAATCCATTAAAAGAGTCAAGTAGAGAATAAAATCTACTATCTTTTATGATTTAAAAGGTTTTTCATCACTTTTATCGCTAGGACTCAGCTTAATAAATAATCCACATCATCGAATCACCCATGCACTACGGCCAAAGATATTCTTTAATATCACGACCACAATTATCCATGCACTACGGGCCACGAATAATCATGTTTTCATCAACGGTCCTGATCATGCCATAAAATAATTCATCTTTGTACTACGGCCAAAGAGAATCCATAGCCATAATCATACCAAAAACTGTCCATCAATGCACCACGGGCCAATGAGGACTTTTTCCACATCATTTTTAACAGTACGGTCATGATTATACCGAATAATCTCTGGTCATAATCATACCAAGTCCATCTATGCAATACAGGCCACGGATGACTTTTAACATAATATAAACATGAGGATGATGACAATGATATAAGAATTCAATAAAACAAGTTCAAGAATTAATTTATCTAGGAACTGATAACGTCCAAATTGTCAACAAGATACTGCTTTGTAGAGTAAAATTCAAGAATGCTCAGAAGAATATTTCCATGAAAAGATACTGGATGAGGCGAAAATATCAAGGATATTCTACTAATTTCATGGAGTATAGAAGTCAAAACTTTAACCAACTGAGTATAATAAAGAATGGAATAACAAAAGAAATCCCCACGATACGTCAGATTGCAGACAGACGGGTTATTCCAACAGAATAATAATAACGGAACCCGTGTCAAAGTAAATTCGCACCGGCAGTGATGTTCCAACGTAATAATAAAGATGGAATTAGGTCCGACGTAAAACGCATGCATATGATATTCCAATGTAATAATAAAGATTTTAACCAGTCCCAAGAGAACGCATGCATCGGATATTCCAAATGTAATAATAAAGAATGGAATATTAGAAGAATTTCACCATGTATGCAAAGATTACTTTGCATGATGTGTTATTCCAAAATAGTAATAAAGAATGGAATAATGTAAGAATTTCACCAAGTATAGGGTAGCTCATGATATCAAAGTTATTCCAATGTAATAATAAAGAATGGAATAACAGAAGTTCTCTTCATGAATAAGAAAGAAAGAGTACCCCTTACGAGTACAACAAATAATATTCCCTACTTTAGAAGAAACTGGATATAGAAGTAGTGAAGTAGCAGAATACTTTTCTTCTTTCTCTCTATAATTTCTCTCTATAATAATTTCTCTAAAGATTTTGTGAATTGGTGAGAAATGAAGGAAGAATGAGCTTCTATTTATAGGAAAATATAGTTTCGATAATTGCACGTTTTGGGGCTCGAAATATTACAAGATAATACCTTCCTCTTTTCTTCATTTTTAATTTAGTCCTACAAGTATTATCAAACTTGCACCACCTCCCCTAATAGTAAATAATGTGAATCAATAGTAAATCATGTGACTCAATAGTTCTAATCATGTGATAAAAACAATTACAGTATAGTACTTCCATCTATAACTCCATTTTTAACTTAGTCATGCAAGTATTATCAATTTTGCACCAACTCCCCTAATAGTACAAGAATGTGATTCAATAGTACACACATGTGAACAAATAGTATAATCATATGAAAAAATTAATTACAGTATAGTACCTTCAACTATACCTCCATTTTTAACTTAGTCATGGAAGTATTATCAATTTTGCACCACCACCCGTAATAATATAAGAATGTGAATCAATAGTACCCCGTGAATAGTAACTCGTGAATAGTACTTCGACACGAAAAGTGCTCCGAATACCCGAGTGAACAATATAACCTCCAGACATCAATTATCATCGAAATAAATGTCAATTTCCACTAACACTAATAATCCCAGTGCAATGGAACAATCAATTTCATCTTTAATCAACACAACTTATTCATCATTAATATTATAACTCACAATATTTAACAACCAGTCGCTCACGTGAAAGGGGCTTTCCGATAAGGATTTCTCCTTATTGGCGCGCAATTAGGTGACTAAACCTCTCCTCGATGTAACTTCTGACATTGTCAATATTGAAAATAATAATATGAATAACTTTGTCGTCTCAATTATTGATTTAATAATAATAAATATTATGCAGATGATACTGTGACAATAATTGAATCAATAATATAAGAGATATGATGCAGCAATTACTGTAGCAATAATTGAGTATAACTGAGTGACTTCTTACGTAAGCATCAATAATCAATACTGTGTGCTACTATGCAACCACACGTGATTCATCGTACTTTTTTACTACCGAGTAGTTCAATAGTATTAACGGTAACACTTTCCAAGTTATTCTCATAAAAATATTTTGTCGCTTTCTTAATCCGACAATAATTTCGTTGCGAGGTCCACCAATGATTGTGTCGTCGTACGGATATTCCCCGATAAAAAGAATATTATATAACAACTTACATACTTTATAAAATTTATAAATATTACCCATAACTATAACATTATATCAAATCCACACCATAATATTAAAAAATTATTTCGAGAAAATTAAATATTTATTCGTAAAATGTGGGGTCTCACAGTACATAAATTCAAATACAACTTAATTATACAACTGTCGTGTAAAGTACGACAAAACATAAGCTGTGAGTTTTAATACAAATATTATCGTCTAGAGATTATACAAACTCAAAAGGAGTCCTTATTACAATTATTATTATACTATTTCACGTAATAGTGAGGACTACTAATGCTATTATCCGTCACCACCCGCTCCCTCGATTAGTCCTCCTGCTACGTTCTCATTTCCTCAAGAGAACAATAAAAGTAAAAGGTGAGCTCAACTAGCCCGATTAGAAATATTATGACTAAGATAATGCGAGAATATATTATCGTTAGCCTTCAACAAAGAAGTTAAACCGATACAATATAACAACCATCAAGTTTAATCAGATCGAACAAGCAATCCATTAAAAGAGTCAAGTAGAGAATAAAATCTACTATCTTTTATGATTTAAAAGGTTTTTCATCACTTTTATCATTTGGGACTCGACTTAATAAATAATCCACATCATCGAATCACCCCCGCACTACTACTGACCAAGGATATTCTTTAGTATCACGACCACAATTATCCATGCACTACGGGCCAAGAATATTTGTGTATTCAATAATGGTCATGATCATGCCAACAACTATCCATCAATGATCTACGGGCCAATGAGGACTTTTTCCACATCATTTGTAACATTACTATCATGATTACAATCAATAATCCTCGGTCATAATCATACCAAGTCCATCTATGCACTATAGGCCACAGATGATTTCAACAAAATATATACATGAGGATGATGACAATGATATAAGAATTTAATAAACCAAGTTCAAGAATTATTTTATCCAGAACTAATAATGTCCAAATTGTCAACATGATAACGCTTTGTGTAGAGTAAAATTCAAGAATGCTCGTAAGAATATGTCCATGAAAAGATCTTTGGATGAAGCCTTGAATATCAAGGATATTCCACTAATTTCATGGTGTATAAAGTCAAAACTTTAACCAATTGAGTATAATAAGGAATGGAATAACAAAAGAAATCAACAGTGCATGCGATAGACCGCATGCAGCAAAAGTTATTCCAACATAATAATAAATAACGTAATCGTGTCCCAAGCGTAGAACGCATGCATGTGATATTCCAATGTAATAATAAAGACAGAATCGGTTCATGAAAACGCATACGCATGATATTCCAATGTAATAAGAAAGATTTGAATCAGTCCCACCAGAAAAGCGCATGCATGTGGATATTCCAAATGTAATAATAAATAACGAAATCGAGTCCCAAGTAGAACGCATGCATGTGATATTCCAATGTAATAATAAAGATTTAAATTAGGTCCCATGGAGAGAACGCATGCATGATGTTCCAATAGAATGATAAAAATGGAACAATAGAAGAATTTCACCAAGTATAGGGTAGCTCACAGATCTGAAAGTTATTCCAATGTAATAATAAAATGGAATAACAAAAGTTCTCTTCATAGATAAGAAAGAAATAATACTCCCTACCTTAGAAAAAACTGGATACTGGAATAGTGAGGTAACAGATATCTCTTCTTCTTTCTCTCTATAATTTCTGTCTATAATAATCTCTCTAAAGCTTTTGTGAATTGGTGAGAAATGAAGGAAGAATGAGATTCTATTTATAGGAAAATATAGTTTTGATAATTGCACGCTTTGGGGCTCGAAAAATTACAAAGACAATACCTCCAACTTTTCTTTTATTTTAATTTAGTCCTCGCAAGTATTATCAATCTTGCACCAACTCCCCTAATAGTAAATAATGTGATTCAATAGTACACATATGTGAACAAATAGTTATATAAGCATGTGAATTAGTAGCAATTAATTGCTCATTTATCCGATAAATTACCCGATTTATCAATATAACCCCTAGCCATCAATTATCTCGGAATAAATGTCGATTTTCACTAACACAAACAATTCCAACATAATGAAACTATTTTTTATCAAAAATATAAATTTTGAAGTTTGACTTTTCCAAAAAAGTCAACTGTTGACTTTTTGACCAAATAGTGAATCCCGGAAAATTTTGTGTTTATAGACTATTTTAACTACTTTCGTCGTTCCGAACTCAAATATCACGTCCGCGTCTCCAAATTCAACTCCGAACAACATTCATCATTAATATTATAACTCATAATATTTATCAACTAGTCGCTCCTGTGAAAGAGGGGCTTTCCAATAAGGATTTCTCCCTATCATGCCGCAATTAGGTGACCAAACCTCTCCTCGATGTAACTTCTAGACATTGTAAATATAGCAATTTATAATATGAATAACTTTGTCGTCTCAAGTATTGATTTAATAAAAAAAACATTTTATGCAGATGATACTGTGACAATAATTGAATCAATAATATGATAGATATGATACAGCAATTACTGTAGCAATAATTGAGTATAACTGAGTGACTTCTAACGTAAGCATCAATAATCAATATCGTATGCTACTATGCAACCACGCCAGACATATTATTGTACTTTTAACACCGGTGTTTCAACAGCTTAATTCAAAAACTTCCAACATTGTTATTTTCATAGGCATGTTTATTCTAACAGAATAATAATAACGGAACCAAATGTCGGCTAAAATTCAAGACCTATGGATGTTCCAATGTAATAATAAAGACGGAATCAGTGCGACGTAAAACGCATGATACATGATATTCCAATGTAATAATAAAAAGAATGGAATATTAGAAGAATTTCACCATGTATGCGAGATTTTGCATAGACGTAAAGTTATTCCAAAATAATAATAAAGAATGGAATAATGTAAGAATTTCACCAAGTATAGGGTAGCACAGATACAAAGTTATTCCAATGTAATAATAAAGAATGGAATAATGTAAGTTCTCTTCATGAATAAGAAAGAAAGAGTACCCCTTACGAGTGCACAACAAATAATATTTCCCTACCTTAGAAGAAACTGGATATAGAGTAGTAAGTAGCGAGAATACTTTTCTTCTTTCTCTCTATAATTTCTCTCTATAATAATTTCTCTAAAGATTTTGTGAATTGGTGAGAAATGAAGGAAGAATGAGCTTCTATTTATAGGAAAATATAGTTTCGATAATTGCACGCTTTTGGGGCTCAAATATTACAAAGATAATACCTTCCTCTTTTTTTCTTCATTTTTAATTTAGTCCTACAAGTATTATCAAACTTGCACCACCTCCCCTAATAGTAAATAATGTGAATCAATAGTAAATCATGTGACTCAATAGTTCTAATCATGTGATAAAAACAATTACAATATATAAGACTTCCATCTATAACTCCATTTTTAACTTAGTCATGCAAGTATTATCAATTTTGCACCAACTCCCCCCTAATAGTACAAGAATGTGATTCAATAGTACACACATGTGAACAAATAGTATAATCATATGAAAAAAATTAATTACAATTATAGTACCTTCAACTATACCTCCATTTTAACTTAGTCATGGAAGTATTATCAATTTTGCACCACCACCCGTAATAGTATAAGAATGTGAATCAATAGTACCAGTGAATAAGTAACTCGTGAATAGTACTTCGACGACGAAAAGTGCTCCGAATACCCGAGTGAACAATATAACCTCCAGGACATCAATTATCATCGAAATAAATGTCAATTTCCACTAACACTAATAATCCCAAAGGATGGAACAATCAATTTCATCTTTAATCAACACAACTTATTCATCATTAATATTATAACTCACAATATTTAACAACCGTGTCGCTCACAGAGAAGAGGGGCTTTCCGATAAGGATTTCTCCTTATCATGCGCATGATTAGGGGACTAAACCTCCTCGATGTAACTTCTAGACATTGTCAATATTGCAAATAATAATATGAATAACTTTGTCGCCTCAATTATTGATTTAATAATAATAAATATTATGCGGATGATAATTGCGACAATAATTGAATCAATAATATAAGAGATATGATGCAAACAATTATCAGAGCAATAATTGAGTATAACCGAGTGACTTCTTACGTAAGCATCAATAATCAATACCGTGTGCTACTATGCAACCACATTCATCGTACATTTTTTACTACCGAGTAGTTCAATAGTATTAACGGTAAAACTTTCGCCGTTATTCTCATAAAAATATTTTGTCGTTTTCTTAATCCGACAATAATTTCGTTGCGAGGTCCACCAATGATTGTGTCGTCGTACGGATATTCCCCGATAAAAAGAATATTATATAACAACTTACATACTTTATAAAATTTATAAATATTACCCATAACTATAACATTATATCAAATCCACACCATAATATTAAAAAATTATTTCGAGAAAATTAAATATTTATTCGTAAAATCTGGGGTCTCACAGTACATAAATTCAAATACAACTTAATTATACAACTGTCGTGTAAAGTACGACAAAACATAAGCTGTGAGTTTTAATACAAATATTATCGTCTAGAGATTATACAAACTCAAAAGGAGTCCTTATTACAATTATTATTATACTATTTCACAGAATAGTAAGGACTACTAATGCTATCATCCGTCACCACCCGCTCCCCGACTAGTCCCTCGCTACGCTCTCATTTCAAGAGAACAATAAAAGTAAAAGGGTGAGCTCAACTAGCCCGATTAGAAATATTATGACTAAGATAATGCGTAATATATTATCGTTAGCCTTTCAATGTTGTTAAACTAATACAATATAACAACCATCAAGTTTAATCAAGATCGGAACAAGCAATACATTAAAAGAGTCAAGTAGAGAATAAAATCTACTATCTTTTATGATTTAAAAGGTTTTTCATCACTTTTATCATTGGACTCGACTTAATAAATAATCCACATCATCGAATCACCCCGCACTACTACTACCAAGGATATTCTTTAAGTATCACAACCACAATTATCCATGCACTACGGGCCAAGAATATTTGTGTATTCAATAATGGTCATGATCATGCCAACAACTCATCCATCAATGCTCTACGCCAATGAGGACTTTTTCCATATCATTTGTAACATTACGGTCATGATTACATCAATAATCCTCGGTCATAATCATACCAAGTCCATCTATGCACTATAGGCCACAGATGACTTTCAACAAAATATATACATGAGGATGATGACAATGATTTTAATAAAACAAGTTCAAGAATTATTTTATACAGGAACTAATAATGGTCAAATTGTCAACATGATACTGCTTTGTAGAGTAAAATTCAAGAATGCTCAGAAGAATATGTCCATGAAAAGATATCTTTGGATGAAGCCTTGAAATATCAAGGATATTCCACTAATTTCATGGTGTATAAAGTCAAAACTTTAACCAACCGAGTATAATAAGGAATGAAATAACAAAAGAAATCAACAGTATGCGATAGACCGCATGAGCGAGTTATTCCAACATAAAAATAAATAACGGAATCGGTCCCAAGGCGTAGAACGCATGCATGATATATATTCAATGTAATAATAAAGACGAATCAGTTCGACGTAAACGCATTGCGATGATGATATTCCAATGAATAAGAAAGATTTTAATCGGTCCCACAGAAAAGCGCATGCATGTGATATTCCAACGGTAATAATAAATAACGAAATCAGTCCCAAGCGTAGAACGCATGCATGTGATATTCCAAATGTAATAATAAAGACGAAACTAGGTCCCAAAGCGTAGAAACGCATGCATGTGATGTTCCAATAGAATGATAAAAAATGGAACAATAGAAGAATTTCACCAAGTATAGGGTAGCTCACGTATCTGAGTTATTCCAATGTAATAATAAAAATGGAATAACAAAAGTTCTCTTCATAGATAAGAAAGAAATAATACTCCCTACCTTAGAAAAAATTGGATACTGGAATAGTGAGGTAGCAGATTTCTCTTCTTCTTTCTCTCTATAATTTCTGTCTATAATAATCTCTCTAAAGCTTTTGTGAATTGGTGAGAAATGAAGGAAGAATGAGATTCTATTTATAGGAAAATATAGTTTCGATAATTGCACGTTTTGGGGCTCGAAAAATTACAGTACAATACCTCCAACTTTTCTTTTATTTTTAATTTAGTCCTACAAGTATTATCAATCTTGCACCAACTCCCCTAATAGTAAATAATGTGATTCAATAGTACACATATGTGAACAAATTGTTATATAAGCATGTGAATTAGTAGCAATTAATTGCTCATTTATCCGATAAATTACCCGATTTATCAATATAACCCCTAGCCATCAATTATCATCGGAATAAATGTCGATTTTTACTAACACAAACAATTCCAACATAATGAAACTATTTTTTCATCAAAATATAAATTTTGAAATTTTGAAGTTTGATTTTTCCCAAAAAAGTCAACTGTCTGACTTTTTGACCAAATAGTGAATCCCTTAAAATTTTGTGTTTATAGACTATTTTAACTACTTTAAATGAATTCGACTCAAATATCCCGTCCATCGCCTCCAAATTCAACTCAAACAACATTCATCATTAATATTATAACTCATAATATTTATCAACTAGTCGTTCTCAGAAAGAGGGGGCTTTCAATAAGGATTTCTCCTATCATGCGCCCAATTAGGTGACTACACCTCTCCTCGATGTAACTTCTAGACATTGTAAATATTGCAATTTATAATATGAATAACTTTGTCGTCTCAAGTATTGATTTAATAAAAAAAACATTTTATGCAGATGATACTATGATAATAATTGAATCAATAATATGATAGATATGATACAGCAATTACTGTAGCAATAATTGAGTATAACTGAGTGACTTCTAACGTAAGCATCAATAATCAATACCGTGTGCTACTATGCAACCACGCGTATTATTGTACTTTTAACACCGGGTGTTTCAACAGTTAACGGTAAAACTTCCGCCGTTATGGCTTTTGGAATAGATGAGGATGTCATCAATAAAGACAACAACAAACTAATCCAAATATTCCTTGAATACACGGTTCATCATATCCATGAAAGCAGCAGGAGCATTAGTCAATCCAAAAGACATGACTAAGAATTCATTATGCTCGTACCGAGTTCTGAAGGCAGTCTTTGGAATATCCTCAGTTTTAATCTTCAGCTGATGATATCCAGAATGAAGATCGATCTTTGAAAAGAATTTTGCTCCTTGTAACTAGTCAAATAGGTCATCAATGCGAGGTAGCGGATACCTATTCTTGATGGTGACATGGTTCAATTCTCGGTAGTCAATACAAAGTCGCATACTCCCGTTTTTCTTCTTTCTGAATAAAACAGAGCACCCCAAGGAGATGTACTAGGATGAATGAAACCGATGTCTAATAACTCCCGTAGTTGGACTTTTAACTCCTGAAAATTCAATAGAGCCATTCGATATGGGGTTTTAGAAATGGGTTTTGTACTTACGGCTCAAGGTCAATAAAGAATTCAACATCACGTTCGGGGTAGGCCGGGAAGTTCTTCAGAAATACATCGAAATTCTTCTCAACAATGTAAATATTATTCAAATCGACTTGTCTTTGTTTAAATCCATAACATGGGCTAAGAAAGCTTGACATCCATTTTTCAATAAACGAATAGCTTTATGGCTTAATATGATAATGGATCGATTTTAGTGGTTTAGTTGTTTGAATTAGTATGATGAAGTTGGTTAGGAATATGAAAACTAACAACCTTACGAAAATAATCAATTTTGGCATGATGAGTGGTTAACCAATCAATTCCTAAAATCACATCAAAAGCAAGTATCTTTAAAGATATAAGATCAACAGGTAATGTGATAGTGCCAACTTGGATCATGCAAGATTTATAAACTGTAGATGTAACGAAGGTTTCACCCAACGGAGTTTTAACAGATAAGTCAAAGTCCAATTTCTCCGGAGTCAAGTTTAAACGTTGAGCACAAGTAGGAGAGATAAAAGAATGGGTAGAACCGGTATCTAGTAAGGTATAAACTTCACAAGAGTTCAAGATTAGCTTACGTGATCACCTCGCTCGAGTTTCTCACGCTTTTAGCCACCATCCGAAAAACGCTTCTTCCAGAACCGTGATTTTGACTTATCCGGACGACCCTTGAGTCACCATCCTCGTTGAACTTGGTTTTGCTACTGAACAATCCCGAGCTATGTGGCCTTCCTTTCCACAGTTTGTAACATACCTTGGATTGTTGTGGACAGTTTGGGCTGATATGTCCCTCTTTCCCGCATTTGTAACATCTAACCGGCGGTCGTTCTCCTCCCTAGAATTTGTTGTTGGTCTTTGGTGTTCTTCTTGATGTCTTCCGTCATTGTTGAATCTCCTTTTTCAAATTTCTAATTGACTCGCCTCCTATTATCATGGCCACGATGACCACCCGAGTGGTTACCGCCTTTGTTCGTATTTTTCCTCCTCGTTGGTTATCATCGCCTCGATGATTCTTTGTCATTTAGTATGACCTCGGTTGTGGTCCCTCGGTTGAATATACTCACTATCTCGCTCTAATAATTGAGCCCTGTTGACAACATCTAAATACAGAGAAAATTTATGAGAGATAAGGTATTGACGAATCTCGAGTTTTAGACCTCTCAGAAACATCCTTGTCATTCGTTCCTCATTCTCTACCAAATGAGGTGCAAACCTCGATAACTCAGCAAACTTCGCCTCGTACTGGGACACCGTCATATTGTGTCTGATAAACTCCACCTCTTTCATATGATGAATACTTTCAGGAAAGTACTTGTCATTGAACAGTTTCTGAAACGTTTCCCAAGACATGTTGAGTGCAGCAGGCTGGGTACGCTTCACAGACTCCCACCAGTAGTCTGCCTCACCGCGGAACATAAAGGTGGCGAATGGAACCTTCTGTTCCTCCGTGCATCCCAAGACATCGAATATCTTGGTAATTTGCTTGACCCATGTTTCTGCCTTGATCGGATCCGGCTTTCCAATAAATTCTGGTGGTCCCAACTCCTTGAACTGCTTGGTCGTGACGATGCATCGCACGTTGGTATCACTTCCACCCGTATTTTGTACACGAGTCTCCCTCGTCTGATTTTGCATGAACTGCAAAAAGCTCCTAAACATTCCATCATTCATCGTTTGCTCGATAGTGTTGTTTACAGGAGGAATATTGCCTTCCTGTTGCACGTTCTCCTGGTTTGAAACTAGAGGTTGTTCCACAGTCTCATACACTCCATTGTTAACGTTCTCAGCAGCCATTCTTAAATACTGTCATAAAACAAGGGTTAATTAAAAAAAAAATAACATATCACATAATATCCCTATATTATGACTGACCAACAAATAAGCTTAGATAGGACACACTAGCGAATGATTTACTCATCTCTCCCCTCCTAGTTTTATTCCCCAATCTCCGCTAGAGACCATATCCCTAAGCTTTGATACCAACTGTGACGCCCCCAAAATAGGTATACAACACCCATTCTGAGTCGCCAAATACATGGTACATAAAGCAAACTACAACTTCAATAATACAATTGTCGTGCAAAATACGACAACACATACTGTGAGTTTAAATACAAATATTATCTTCTAGACAATATCCACACTCAAATAAGTTCTCATTACAATTATTCAAACACTATTTTACAGAAATAGTGAGGACTGCTAAAACATCTTTCTAGAACCATCACTCCATACCCCGACTAGATCCTACTATGTTCTCACCTCCTGAGAAGAAAAATGGAACAAAAAGGAAAAGGGTGAGCTCAACTAGTCCAGTAAAGAATATTATGACTAAGATAATATACAACAAATTATCATTAGTTTTGAACAGGGAAAAATCTGATAAAATATAAAAGACAACAAGTTTTAGATCAACAACTGCAGCGAAAACAACAATCCATTAGAAGAGTCAAGTAGAGAATGAGTTCTACTATCTTCTAAGATTTAAAAGTCCATCATCAATATTTTATCCCCAGAATAACAATCAATATACATCTTTAATCAAATATTCATCTTTGCACTACAGCCAAAGATATTCATTTGTATCACCAAATTGGTCATGTTCATCTCAACACTGCTCATCTTTGCACTACTGGGCCAAAGATATTCATCGATTAATCATTCATCTTTGCACTACAAAAATAAAGATATTCAATAATATCATCATTTAGGACCGAGGATGATGAAAAATATTTTAAAGAAAACGAATCCAGTGAGACAAAATAACAAATATTAGAGATTCGTATTACAATTTATCCAAGATTCAATAATACTCCATAATAACCAATTTTGAAGCAAAATTCAAGAATAAAGATCAAAACATGGATACAATCAAAGATAGTAACCATAATAGACATCTTGGACAAAAAGAAGAAAATTTCATTTTTCTATGAATGAATAAAGGTCGATTCGTGAATAAAGGTCGTGATATCGTGAATAGTCTTAAGATACGTGAATAAGTAACCCCACACAAAAAGTTTCAAATTTGATAAAAGTTCAAACCAATATTTCGGCATAATGATATTGAAGAAAATAATATCATTTAAGAAGAAATAACACCCCTTACCTCAAAATAACCGTACTTCTTACAATTTGAATTTGGATATAGTCTTGTGAAACTTGTACTGAAAAATATAAATTCACAAAGTATCTAAATACTCACAAAATACGCTCGATAATATAGAGAGAGAAAGGGAGAAAGCTTATGTTTCTGGTGTGATTTTCAATTCTAACTTAGCCTCTATTTATAGGAAAGTGTTAAGACGCAAGCAAGACTTGACTTGCAACTTTGCTTTACTCCGCTACTATTGCCACCCACCATATTTGAAATAAAATTCAGCACATTTCTTCACCAACCACAAGTGGGGCCCACTCAATTCTAGAATTTTCTACCAAAATCATTTATAAACTTAATTTCTGAATCAGTCACCTCTTAAAATTCATAACAAATCATACGTTCATTTTTAACGTTTCAAAATTTATGGACATATACTCAACTTATATATGTATAACATATCCAAAAATCACAACGATCCAACGGACGGATTAAAAACTATAACTCATGCAATATATCTCAAAAATACTGGTTTAATTTTTAATACCTTCATTCCGACAAAAATACTGATAAAGCACCTCAACATTAACTCTTTCATTTTTAATCACAATAAATATATCCAACATTTATATCCACATAAAATAAATATTTCCTTATCATATGAATCAATAATTAATTATTCACAAATAATATTACAGAATCACATTTATGACAACCAAAGTAGCTTCTGTGAAAGAGGGGCTTTCAATAAGAATGTCTCTCTTCTTGGCGCGAATTAGGTGACCAAACCTCTCCTTGACAGAACTTTCTAGACATTGCCAACAATGCTATCTAATAATATTATTCAAATAATATGAATTATTGTTATGATAATGGGAAATATTGTGCAGTGACAATTATTGAAACAACAATAATATAAAATATCAACGCAACAATTATTGAATCAATAAAATAAAATATTAAACAGTAACTACTGCAACAATTATTGAGTAGTGTCTTCTTATGTAAGAATCAATAATTCAACAATCATTTCATAGGAATATTGGTATGAACTTTTTATCAAATTTAAAAATTTTCATGACTGGGTACTGTTCATGGGTACTGTTCACAAATTTTATTTTATTTTTCTTCTTTCAAGTTATCTGTTGTGACCCTTATTCTTGAAATTTAAGTCATGTTTTGATCTTCATTCTTGAATTTTACTCCACTATAGTTTATTATGGAGTATTATTGAACTTGGATAAACTGAAATATGAATCCCTAATACTTGTCCTTCTGTCTCACTGGATTCGTTCTCTAAAATGTTTTTCATCATTCTCAGTCCGTAATAGGTTATACTTGATGAATATCTTTGGCCTGTAGTGCAAAGATGAATTATTACCTGATGAATATCTTTGGCCCGTAGTGCAAAGATGAACAAGTGTTGAGATGAACATGACCAACTGATGATACAAATGAATATTTGATGCAAGATGTATATTGATTGATGTTACAGGGATAAAATATTGATGATGGACTTTTAAATCTTAGAAGATAGTAGAACTCATTCTCTACGTGACTCTTCTAATGGATTGTTGTTTCCGCTGCATTTGTTGATTTAAAACTTGTTGTCTATTATATTCTATTAGATTTTTCCCTGTTGAAGACTAATGATAATTTGTTGTATATTATCTTAGTCATAATATTCTTTACTGGGCTAGTTGAGCTCACCCTTTTCCTTGTTGTTTCATTTTTCTTCTCAGGAAGCGAAGATATAGCAGGAACCAGTCGGGGTAGAGAGTGATGGTTCTAGAAAGTTGTTTTAGCAGTCCTCACTATTTTTGTAAAATAGTGTATGAATAATTGTAATGAGGACTTATTTGGGTGTGGATATTGTTTAGAAGACAATATTTGTATTTAAACTCACAGTATGTGTTGTAGTATTATACATAACAATTGTAATAATGAAGTTGTAGTTTTATTTCTGGACCATGTATTTGACGACTCAGAATGGGTGTTGTATACCTATTTTGAGGGCGTCACAAAGGTACTCCATTTCAACTATTTTAATTTTTGCCCTATTATTGATAAAATCCCCAAAATATTTGTACAACCTACTTTAATTAATTTGTTATTATGTTTGAGTTAATTTTCAATTTGTATTTGATTTGAAGTATAATACATCATAATTTTAGGCTTGATTTGGCTATCCACCTTCAATTTGAGTTATAATTATGAAATTGCATTATGTTATTAGTGTTGCATATGAATCTAAGAATTGCTATAATTTGAGTTTAATTTGTGTAATTGTAGCTTATATAGTGTATTAAATCTGATAATTACAAAAACTAACATAACATAACATAACATAATATAATAAAATAAATTAAAATAATATAATATAAAATACTATAATATAATAATATATAATAAATGAAATAAAAAACATTATAAATATAATATAATATAATAAATTAAATTATAATTAATAAATAAATAAATAAATAAAAGTATATTAAATAAAATATAATAATTAAAAAATAAACTAAAATACTAATATATATTAAAAAAATTAATTAAGTTAAAATATAATATAATGAAATAAAATAGAATGGAAATTCCATAATATAATAAAATGATATTAAAAAAATAGGTAGCATTTACTCAATTTTTACTAATAATATAGCATAAGAAAAACTAATATAATATACCATATTATATTACCATATAAAATAAAATAAAATCTAATAAATGAAATAAAAAAATTATAAAATATAATAAATTAAGAAAAAAATAAAAACTAATGTATATTAAAATAAATAACGATATATAATAATTAAAAAATTACTAAAATAGTAATATATTAAAAATTAATTAAGTTAAAATATAATATAATAAAGAAAATAGAATATAATATTACATAACATAACATAATAAATTAAGTAACATTTATTTAGTTCCACTACTAAATAAAAAAAAATCTTAATATAATAAAATAATATTAAAAAATTTAGGCAGCATTTACTTAATTTCTCAGTGTTGAAATAAACTAAGTAACATTTGTTTAATTTACCAAAACTAAAATAAACTGAACACGTGTGCATGTAGTTTGCTTAGAAGCTTAGAAACTCGTTCAACATTCACTAATTAGAAGTGAATGTCGAATAGACCCAGTCTGGAACTGTTCCTAGATGTTATGTCTCTCACTTATACTGGTGTCAATGGCTTAAATACGTTTTTTTTTTGTTTTGAGGATTTTTCTGCTAGTATCTCTACATGTTCTTCGATTGAATGCATACTTAGACTAAGTTGTCTTAGTTTATTTTGTGTACTTGGAGACCATGGGGAGGTGTTGTCAAAATTTCCTTGAAACAGAATAAATGTGCTCAAGGTGTTGGCATTAGTGAGAAGACGCATCCAGGAACGGGATAGAAGCCTAACCCATTTAGATCGAAGATGAAGATATGTAGGATTCATGCATGGAGCACATACACTAATAACCTTGATTTGATTGTACCTTTTGTTCAATTAAAGATGTCAGACGATCGGAGTTGGATGTACCCATTTAGACCGAAGATGAATATATGTAGGATTCATGCATGGAGCACATACACTAATAACCTTGGTTTGATCGTACCTTTTGTTCAATTAAAGATGTCAGACGACCGAAGTTGAATGTACCATAGGATACTGCCTGATGAGAGGGGATTAGTAGGTTAGTACCGTGATGGGGTGTGCAAGTTTTTGAAGTTTGTAAATGAACATGCTGACGATCTGAACGGAATGATGAGATGCCCATATGTCAAGTGTAAAAACATGATTTAGAAAAAAAGCCAACAACTTCAAATTTGACTTGTTTTCAGGTATTTTATTCATTTTAAATTTTATATTTTGTTTGTCACCTAATTATTAGTTAGCTGCTTCTTTAATTTTCATTTATTTTTATAATAGATTATAATTTTTATTGTATCAATAAGGTGGCGATGCCGAACGGGGGGAATAATATCGAGCATGGCAGGGATGATGTCGAACATAGTGGGGATTAGAGCTGCAAACGAACTAAACTGTTCGCGAACTGGTTCGGTTCGAGTTCGGGTGGCTCGCCTAGTCGAATCGAGTTCGAACATAGTGTTACATTCGATTGCTCGATCAAACATGTTCGCGACCTATATGGTTCGGTTCATTTTTGTTCGCGAACAGTTCGGTTAGGTAAGTTCGAGATCGGTTCAAGTAGTTCGATTTCTTACATGTTTAAATTGTTTCTAAAATTCTGAATATAAATAATTGGTTATTTCATAATTCATATTCAATTCTAAAATTTGTCTTATCAATAATTGTTAAATTTGTAGTAATTTTTTTATTACTGAAACTTATTTTTTGTTTTTTTAATTATTGATTATAAGAAAACATTTTTATTAAATAATTAGTAAATAATAATGTGTACTTCTTCACCTCTAAATTCTAATTTAATTAAAATAATTTTAAAATTTTCATTAAAAATTTAGCAATGATTGTTGGATTATTATAATTTACATCCCCAATAATTTAATAAATTATAACTCATGTCATAAAGCACATAAATAAAGTCATTAATCATCATGCAATGACAATTTGATATTAATTAAAGAATGATACAATAAAGTTGATTACATATTTACATAAGTTATTGAAATTGTCAAATCGAGATAGAGAATAGAGAAATCAAGTCATCAATGTATCGAGACTTCAGTAATAGAGTTATAATCATTAATGTACAATTTCCATTGTATATTACATCAACTATCAATTATGTATAATTAAAAGTGACTTGATTCTATCAATTTTTGAATTTTTTAGTGTTACAAACTTACGGTGTATATGTGAGACATGCAGTGAAAGAGTGATTGACTAACTTTGATTTATTAATTACGCAATTAAATAATCATATTAAGGGTAAAAAGTAGTGTTTAATAATCCAATTAAACAATATGTCACAGTACCGTATGCAAGAAATTTAAATGAATTATTAATTAAATTAGAATAAGTAAAAAAGTTTTAAAAAAATGAAACAAGTTTCTACATTTCTTTGACTATTAAGCCTTTGATCTTAGAATCATAGTTAATTTATTTAATTTTAAACAATATAACTATGAAAATTAAAAACTTTTTATAAAGTAATTTTGAAAATTTATTGTATTCAAAAGTTAATTATCACATCCTTTGAATTAAAAATATTTCCTATCAACTTTGAAATTAAATTCATATTTGATCAATTGATCTTATTACTTATATTTCAGAACACAAGAACTGAGGAAGTATTCAATATTAATACATTCTAAAATTTTAAGGTTAACAATATTAGTCTATTAGATATTGAATTAATCTAAAACAACTAAATTCACATTATTTTAAATCTTAAAATTTTACAATTTCATATGTTCATTATAAAAAATCTTAAATAAAACTATTTTTATGAAATAGATGGAGTATTACTCATTTATTCTAAAATAATTTTGTAATAATTAATAATATTGATACTAATCTACTACTACTAATTTAATATATTATATATATATATATGATAATATGATATATATTATATATCTTATTCCTAAACAAGTCTTATATAGTGTATATAGTGTGATATAAGACTTATATGTCAATGATAATATGATAATAATATAATATGATATATATTATATTTATATGATTATATCATATTCTAAAAATGATGATTACAATATTTGATCTAATTTTTGATTGAATTAACTTTTGGAGAAGACATTTTTGATATTTATTTAACTATTTTTTGCTTCTGATTTCTAAGTTTATGTTCTTGAACAAGTTTGTGTTCGTGAGCAAATTTGTGTTTATAAACAAGTTTGTGTTCGTGAACAAGTTTGGTGTTCATGAACAAGTTTGTGTCTGTGAACAGATTTGATGTTCGCGAACAAGCTTATGTTCGTTTTGTTCACGAACTCGATCATGTTCGCGAACACCAAATGATCTGAACTCATGCATAGTTGTTGGTTCGATCAAGTTACTCGAACACGTTCGAGTTCGACTAAAAGTGTTCGAGTTCTGTTCAGTTCGGTTCATTTGCAGCCCTAGCGGGGATGATAAGGATGATTTTCACACTCTGGAACAGCATCGTCGACACCCGCCCGATAATCTTCCTCATACCGATGGTAGTTACTTAGTTTATGATTTAAATTGTAGTCTTACATTAATATAAATTATATATTATCTTATCTTATGTTGTAAATCGTTGTTGAGTCCTATTTTTTGTTAAACTTATATATATTAATGTTATCTATCGTAATTTAATTTATATTTGTTATCCGAGGGACATGTATATTGTTGATTGTATGTGTTGTTGGGAGGAGTTCATATTTTAGCATATATGTTGTTTGTTGTGATATATATTGTTGAAAAAAAATCGCTGAAAACAGGAACAAGGATAAATTATGGCTTTAAAACATGAAAATTGCAAAACAAAACAAAATATTTTTTTTTTACTAAAGCTCAATGGAATAAATCTATTTCTGACAAAAATTCTGTCGAAAAATAATGTATTTCATTTAATTCTCCAAATGATACGTGTCAAGCTTATTTTTGACGGACATACCTCCGTCGATCATAACTTAATTCCAATGGAAATTCCTTCTGAAATACGTCCGTCGGGCATAGCGTATCCTCGACGAAATTTTTGACGAATTTATCCTTGAGGCACCTATTACCGACGGAATGACCACGGAATATTATGTCAGAATTGACTTATTTCCGACTGAATAGGTCTAATTCCGACAGAATATTCGATCAAAAATAGACGTTTCTCTTATAGTGACATGGGGATAAAAAAAGGTTGCATTAACTAATGCAATAAAAACTATAGAACTCATCAATATAATATTTTCTATCTGATTCCTTGCATAATTAATTAAGTCACTGGCGGATCTACATATAAGGCAAGTGGGGCTGCCTATGCTCAAATTTTTTTATAGGTATAGTGAGAGGAGTAAAAATAAAATTTAATAAACTTAAAGGAGCAATGTAAAGCCCCCAAAATAGGTCCAATTCACACAACCTATTCTGAGTCGCCACGAACTACACTCAATGCAATTTCCAAATACAAACTTCATTATTACAATTGTCGTGCAAAAATACGATAACACATATGTTGTGAGTTTTACTACAAATAGATACCAATGTGACTCTCATCCCTTTACCCGGATATCACCTCACATTGATATCTTACGATGGTACCTTACATAAAGATACAAATCGATAAGCGCTTTTAGAAATTAAAATCTTCTAAAATGCTCAAGGAAACCTTCGTACATGGGAGGCCATGCATCTAAGTTATAATAAATATCATATGACTGGAGAATTATCCTTAGTTGACCCAATAGACCCCAAAGAAAAACGAGAAGATTGCTATCATGTTCTTTCCAATGGTGAGTCTTCTCTTGACATATAATTATCTCCATTGTCTCCAATTGAGAGTTATACTTCAACCAAACTCCAAGATTATATAGGTAGTGCTCGTAGATATACTCAGCAAGTGGATGTGCACAACCATGTCTTATGATAACACGAAGTCGCATGTCATTAGACATCTTGTATGATAGTGGCAAAATACCCTTCCAACGTTGGGTTCACCTCACCCTATTTGATTCACCAAATATAACTACTAAATGATGTATAAAATACAACACACTATTCTAAAGTTCTCAATAAAATTATTTCCATACTGCTTAGGGAGAACCTCCACAGTTAGAGACCACCGTTCTATTCCCCTGTTACCCCCGCTCGACCCAGCTATACTCTTATTACCTGAAAGGAATTGTGAAGTAGAAGGGTAAGCACAAATAGCCCAGTAAAGAATATCAGGACTAAAGATAATTAAATTATCAATAGCCTTCGTCAATAATGAATCAAAGATTTAGAACATATGGTAGATGATAAAACTTTTCAACCATAGTTGCAGCGGAACGAGCAATCCATTAGAAGAGTCAAATAGACCATAAAGTCTATTATCTTCTCCATGTTAAAAGTCCACCAACAATGTTTTATCCCTGTAACATCAATCAACAGTTCTGGTCAACAATCATATGAATAACTCATAATCATAATTGTGGTTCTAAATTCCTCTTCTCATCCAAGACGAAAATAATTTTTATCACATGTCTTTACTTAAAACATCAACGATCATGGTTATACCAAATCACAGTTCCTGTTCATAATCATACTAATAAATTCATCTTTGCACTACGGGCCAAAAATATTCGTCAACAGTTCATTTTTGCACTACTGACCAAAGATATTCAACAACAGGTCATCTTTGCACTCCAGGCCAAAGATATTCAACAACAGATCATCTTTGCACTACAGGCCAAAGATATTCAACAACAGATCATCTTTGCACTACAGGTCAAAGATATTAATATCTCAAAGAAATATATAATCATTTCAGAATTTATATAAATAATAATTTTAACCATGTTGATCAATTCACCTTTGCACTTAAGCTAAAGATATTCAATTATAAATTCAATGGTCATGATCATACCAGTCAACAATTCAACTTTGCACTACTGATCAAAGAAAACTCATAGTCACGATCATACCAATAATCTACCCATCTTTACAAGTCAAAGAGAAATTTCATCACCATGATTATAAAAATGTTATAGAAGATAATACAAATAATATGATCAACAACTGCATTTAATTTCAAGAGTAAGATTCATTAATTAACGATAATTTGGTCAAAAAAGAAATCAATTTTGTCGTGAATAGTACCCGTAAATAGTAACTCGTGAATAGTAACTCATGAATAGTAACTCATATTCGTACATAGTACCGTATATATAAATAATATCATATACGTAAATAGTGTCATATACGTGAATAGTAACCCCGACATGAAAAATGTAGAAATTTCACAATAAAATACATATCAATATTTCGGTATAATGATATTGAAAGAATAACATCATTATAAAGAAAATAACATCTCTTACTATCCCTTACCTCAAAAGAATAGTACTTCTGGCTGGAATTTCGGATGTAATGCTGAAGGAAACTTGCACTGAATAACAACTCTCAAAGTATCTAAATACTCACAAAAAACGTTCGATAATATATATAGAGAGAGAAAACTTATTTCTAGTGAGATTTTCAATTATAACCTAAGCGCCTATTTATAGGAAAATATTAGAACGCCAAAGGAGACTAAATTAATAAAATATTATTAATTTTATTTTTCTTCTACGCATGCCTACTTTGAAAACTTATCAGCCCTCCACCTTTGAACAAAATTTCCAGCACATGTTTTCACAAAAAACAAAAGTGGGTCCCACCCATAATTTTTAAAAATATTTAATTTTCGAAAATTTAATAATTCATAATAAATAGCCCTTTTATCAGAAAAATACGAATTTTATGTCCATTCCATAAAAAATTAAATTATCTACAACTTTTTAGCTTTAAGTTTTTCCAAACAAAAAACGACCGAAATCCTCATACGGATGATTTTCAACCTCTCTTAAAATTCATAACAAATCATACGTTAATTTTTAACGGTTCAAAATTTGTGGACATATACTAAACTTATATATGTATAACATATCCAAAAATCACAACGATCCAACGATCGGATTAAAATTATAACTCACGCAATAGAGCTTTAAGAACACTGATTTGATTTTCGGACAATAAGTCCCTCGTACCAGTTTCACTCAAACAGTCACCACAAAAAATATTTGGGTGATTCAAATTTATGCGTTTAGCTTACTTCAAGGGCTTTCTTTTGATATATGGCTCATCTCATAACTCATTATACACAAAGAGTTATGGATTTTATAAAACCAAGTAATAAACTGATTTTTCTGAAAATCTCATATTTTGTTCTTCTTTTTATTTCTAGATTTCTCTCATTTGATTCATGCACCGTGAATTTAGTGTGAAAATACAACCATTATTATATTATTATATAACCACATTATACATTTATAATGTAAGATAAAATATCAATTTTCAACAATTGATACTTTTCTAAGAATTCCTCCATTTCGATAAAATACTGATAAAACACATCATCATTAATTCCTTCATTTATATCCACACAAAATAAATATTTTCCTATACATCATTTATATCCACATAAAATAAATATTTCCTTATCATATAAATCAATAATTAATTAATCACAAATAATATTACAGAATCACAATTATGACAACCAGGTCGTTTTCAAGAAAGAGGGGGCTTTTCGATAAGGATTTCTTCTTATTGGCGCGCAATTAGGTGACCAAACCCCTTTCCTAGACAGAACTTCCTTAGACATTGCCAATAATGCTATCTAATAATATTATTAAAATAATATGAATTATTGATCTGATAATGGAGATACTATGCAATGACAATTATTGAACAACAATAATATAAAATATCAACGTAGCAATTATTGAATCAATAAAATAAAATATTGAACAGTAATTATTGTAATAATTATTGAGTAGTGCTTTCTTACGTAAGAATAAAAAATTCAAAAAATACTGTGCAATACCGTGTACTACTGTACAATCACGCGTATTACTGTATTTTAACCACTGGGTATTCTAACAGTGTTAATGGTAACAACTAAGACGTTATTTATAAAAACTCATATTTGTCATTTTTTTATCCGACAGTTATTTTGTTATAGGGCCCACAAATGGATGCGCCGTCGTACGAATATTCCCCGACAGCAAGAATATTTCACGACCAAACGAATATTCCCCGACAACAATGAGTATTTTATAGCCACTTGCTTATTTTGAATAATTTAACTATTTACTAAATAGAAAAATTGAATAATTTTATTTCATAAAATTCGGGGTCTTACAAGCAAATTTATAAAAAAAATTAAACTTAGAGGGCACAGCTATTTATTATACAATCGGGCTATGACGACTGATTTTTTGGGCTATGGCGACGGTTCACCCGTCGCTGTAGTCCAGAATAGCTATGGCAACGGGTGAAACCATCACTATAACCCAAAAAATTGTCACTATAACCGACTGTGTATTACACAGCTGTGTATATACATTTTTTTTCTATATATATTAATAGATGTTACAATAGAACCCTATTCCTTTCTTAATTAAGATGGTTGTGTTGTGCCTTCACCTTTTTTTCACTCCCTCTCATATATATCTAAAATTTGTGCACTTTCTCCTCCATCCATTGCTTCAATAGTGGTAGGGTTATTGATTGTGAATTGAGTTGCCCAAAAGTTGATTTGTTTTTATTGAATTTTTTTTGGTACTTGCCCTAATTCCTTCCAAAAAGGTGACCTAATTTATATAATAAAGTTTTAAACAAATCCCACCACCAATATATAAAGATTCCAAGAATGATTTGGATGGTTTAGAGAAAAGGCACTTCTGGCGGTGTCTATGAATTAAGCTACTATATGTGTAAATTAATGATATTTTTGAAGGAATCAAAATAGTTTTAGTCACTTAACTTGATCACCATCCATTGATTCTAACAGCTGGATCCTACTTTATGTAATTAGTATCTCTCTCTCTTTTCCCCCCAAAAATTCTCGGGTTCAATGATTTATTTTTCCATGGAAAATTTATAAATTTAGTCAAATTGACTAATGTATAGAATTGATTGTGTTTGATGAAAAACAATTGTATTAAAGTGCTTATTAGTGAGAAAATATTTGTCTTGCTCAGCCAAGTCAATTGTTCCTATCAAATAGTGGTAAGTTGGTCAATTGATCGATAATCTAAATGACACTTTAGAGAGATCACCTCACGACCAAGCAATCTTCAACGTCAGATTGATCAATTGATCAAAGTTAATTTCATACTAACCACTCCTTATTAACTATTCATGTAAAATCTCGCACGTGATTGTGAATTTTATTAAATATTCATGTAAGGAGAATCTTACATAAATATCAAATTTTCTTGTAGAAATATCATTTCTATAACAATACTATCTGTTTTGATCCGAAGTTAATTTTAATTTGTTTTGTTCATTAATTTTGAAATAAGAAAAGTTAAGAATAGAGAAGTTGCATAAAACAATTACTTTTTTTTAAAAAAATTAAAATCTTATAAATAAGAAAAGTTGTCAAAAGAGAAAATTTAGCCCCACAAACTTGGTACAATTTCAAAAGTCATGGCTGGCAAGGCCTTGTGCAATTTCTTCTCTATTTGTCACAATGGTAATAACAAGGAAATTGATATTTTTATATTATTTTTTGATATTTTTACACGTATGATTCATATATTAGTCAATAAAAATTCGATATATCAGCTAATATGTGGGCCCTACGTGTAAAAATATTAAAAAATAATGTGAAAATATTAATTTCTCGGGAGGTAATTTTGGGTTGACTAATAGCACTTGTAAATTAAATATGAAAGTGCCTTAATGTCCTCATCCAATAATAATAGAGATTTGGGTTCAAAAATACTTTTGGCTGAAGAAAAAATAATAATTTGTTTTTTGATTCCAACACTTTTGACAAAACATAAACTACAAAATTATCCTTAAATCACTAAAAAGAAATAAAATCTCATACCACACACTTACCTTAAAATTGTCATTAATACCTTCAAATTAAAATCACTTTTATAATTATGTAGTTAAACATTATTCTAATTTTTTTTAATCAAAAACTACAACTAAAAGTGTTTCATCTGACAGCACCGCACCACACTGTAGAGCACAACTTGGTGAAATGTGCAATTTCACTATCAAGTCTAAATATTCTCATTCATTCTAAATAATAATTATGTGACATTTCGAAAATGTAAGCATATTTCTGGTCTCTTGCTTCAACCTAATAAATAGAATTCTAATTAATAAACCATGCTGGTCAAACTAATTCTACTTTATTCATCCAGAATGTTGAATTAGTGACCCAAAAATTAGAATTTTTGTTACAAAGTGAAGACAAATATTGGACAAATATTAGAACACTGGCCGTGAACCGTGTCTCCGACACTACATGGATAGTGGGATTTATCCTAAATTTTGAACGGCTCAAATGATTTATTAGGGTGAACGAGAAATTCAAAATCAGTTGTATTTTGTTAGATAGATTGAGCTTGAAAATGTCCCAATTTCATTGACAGCAACAACAAAGTTACAAAATTGAAAATGAGTACTTGCACTTGAAATTTCTCACTCACATACATAGACTATAGATACATACACTGAACGGATTTTTTCCGGGAAAATAAAAATACAGAGCAACTACATTAGTGAAATTACCACATTACCCTTGTTATGAACATGGACAAGAATTACATGAATCCTAAAGTTCAGTTCTTTCTTGTTTTCATCATAAACTTTCCCTAATGAAAATCTGAATCATTAACTGGTCTTAAATGGCTTATAAACCTTAAGATCAGTAACAACTCCAGCAAAGGAACCGGCTGCGGCCGCAATCGAAATTATTAGGCAGGCACCACTCAAAATTTGAAGAGAAACCCATCTAGGACTCCACTTTGGTATTTTCTTCTGAACTATGTACATTTCCACTGGGAAATAAACTGTAAGTGGCCAAAATCCGAAAGCTCCGAGAATCCCCACAACGTCGTTAAAGAATGGCATAAGCATCGATATAATCGTGGTTATGATCACGAAAATTGTCCTCCAAACTAGGCGAAAAAGGTTGAGTTTGTAGGGCTTGAAGCCCCCTGGCAATGGGATGTCATATTCCTTGTTTATGAAGTCACTTTGTGGGAATGATTCTGTTGCATGTTTTTCGACAAAGGCGAAAAGGGGTTGGCAATAAACTTGGTATGCGCCCACTAGGTGGATTACTATGGCGGCGTTGGCGATATCAAGGAGCCAAAAGGGGTTGTAGAAGCCGAATCCGGTTAGGAGGTTGCCAGGGGCTAAGTCTCCAAATGCTGCATAGCCAAAGCAGCCACATAGCATGTAGAAAGCTGTTGTGACTGCTACACTTATTAGTGTGGCCTTTTTCATTGTCTTGGTTTCTGATGGTGGGGATTTGACTGTGTCCTGTTTTTTGTAAATAAATAAAGATAGATCTAGTAAATTAAATTATAAATTTTGATTGCTAGAGATTTGAATGATTTGTTTTTGGATGATAATTTACCTGAATTTCTATAAGAATGAGGGAGTAAGAATAGGCAAAAGCTATGGCTCCAAGTGCTTGGAAACTCCTCCATATTTTTTGAGTTTGTGTGACAGTTCCAATGCTGATTCCTGTTAGGCTTCCCCTGAATTTGCCAATTTCTGATAATTTAGAAAGAAACAAGATTAGAACTAGTTTGTGCTTAGATATAAGTTTGAAAGCCACCAGAATCATCTATTTTACTGATGATTTCAGACAATTCAAAATGGGTAGTCTATTTGAACACCATATAAAAATGGTATAAAGTTGGACCATTAATTATCATACTAGTATTAGATAATTTCAACTCTCTGCTATATAAAATGCAACTAATTTCTATAGACTGTCCAAATGAATTGCCCTTTTTTACCTACGACTTTGGAAATTCCTAGAGCAAGACCAATTGAGGAGTAAGTGAAGGACATGACTGCAGCAACTATTGAGAGCCAAGATATTTGATCAAAATCTGGGATTTGAGAGAAGAGAATTTCCATGGCACCAAAAGCAATCATATAGGGGGTGCTTGAAACTAAGCAAGGATCCTTTGCATGACTAGCATGGAAGCAATTAGACCTCTTGATTGCTCTGTTTCATCAAAGTCAAGAATTCCCATTAGCCCAAAAAAATATCCCAAAAACAATAAAATTAGAATAAATAAAGCAACTAAATTTACGCTCACATCATGCTTATAGATGCCGCAATTGTGTACCCAATAGCAACCCCAAAAAGATTCAAGTATTGAATTGCACCACAAATTTTAACCTTGAAACCACCTAAATAAATAAATAAAGTAAAATAAACACATTGTTAGATACTAAAACTTGAACTTTGGGGTAAAAGAATAAAAACCCACTAGTCAATTCAGCTCAAATTGTTGGAATTTGGAGAAAGAACAAAGTTTACCAAGATTGGCTTGAACAGCCTCCATATAAGTATAGTTTCTCTTGCCATCACCAGAGCGATAACAAGAAGCCAGAAGGCAAGAAGTGTAGTAAGTCACAAAAGAGAACAAGAACAAAACAGTTGGACCAGCAATCCAACCAAGCTGAGCAGTGGCCCAAGCCAAGGACAGAACTCCAGAACCAATAACTGCTGTTATTATGTGAGCACTTGCTGTCCAAACAGTCCCTATAAAATCAAACAAACACTCCCATAAAAAAAATGTAAATAACAATACAAAACATGAAATTATAAAAATTAAGCCAAATGATATTTTCACCACCAAATTTGATGCTTTCACAAGACTCCTCCTCGTACATATACAGTAAATGGAACCCATATTTAAGTGAATAAGGAGATAACGGTTTCTGAAATAAGTAAGTTTTTTTTTCTTGGTAAAGATTTGGAATGTACCGGTTCTTTTGAGGCGGCCGTCGTCGTCGAAACATTTCGAGCCACCCTGCGGTGGCACCGACACCTCAAAGCTATGATTCTTTGCGGCGGCGCTGTCAACCATCTTTGTATTGAGTGATTCAAAACAGGGTTAAAAAAAATATTGTGTCAGATGAAATATATGTAGAAAAAATAGCTGTATAGTGTTGTAATAAATGAAGCTGATATGTTGACTAGCTAGTTTTCAGCTTCTAACTGTTTTTTCCAGTACTTTAACTACTGATACTGAAATGGACATAAACACACACTCCCCAAGAAATTCACAAAAACCCAAATGGATAATAGAGTTTTGGCAAGATGGGTATGCTTCAATTTCATTAAATATAGATAGATATAGAGAGAGAAAGTTAATGAGAGAGAGTTGAAGAAGATGTGATACTCTTTAAGAGCAAAGAGGGGGTATATATAGCTGCTATAAAGTAATTCATCTGTCTTCGTGGACTTTTCACCCGTATTAAAAAGAAGAATGACAAAATTATTTATAATAATATTTGATTAATTATTTTCAATGTATGTGGGAGAGTGATTTTTTAATTTTTCGTTTCAAAATATTTTTAACACATAACTAATTATACTTATTAAATATAGAGAGAGAATTAGAATAAGAAAAATATGAGACTATTCAAAATAATAATAAAAACTTTTATTATAGGAGGACGGATGTATAATAAAAAGTGATACAGAAAGGCCACAAGCCCAAAAAAGACAAAATTGTCAGTGACTGGTTGCAATTTAATAAATAATTTTTTTGTTGTAAAAATATTTTTACAGACGGTGGAAATGAACTGCCTAAACTAAACGGCCATGAAATCAGGATCCAATTGTTACTCCTACTGTTCTTAAAAAAGATTCCACCCAAAATCTTGATATTGAAAAGATCTCTCGAGTTCCACAAACTTTTACCCACCTCTACTTAATTTATCACTGCTTTCAGCCTCATGCATATGCACGTAATGGTAGATAACAAAGAAACAGAATCAAAGTCTCATGAATGATGCAATAAAAGTTTAACGAATATAAAAATAAATAAAAATTAATTATATAAAGAAGCCCTTATAATTAAAATATATGCTATGAATTTATGGTTGGTTGGTTGGTTTGGTTAAGGTAGCATGGGGCTAGATGGACAAGTGGGCATGCAGAATAGAACTTGTTAGATTCGGTTTCTTGATTTCCTATAAATTAAAAGTATCAAGAAAGAGGCTGAGGGTTAAAGAAAAGCATATTATGTAATTTGAATTCATATAAACTTGGGTATACAAAAAAGGGAATTGTTAAATCCACAACAAAAAATATTATTTTTATAACAAAAGTGTTGCTATAGATCCTATAGCAACGGTTTTCACCGTCGCTATACATCTATAGCAACACTTTTGTTGTGGAAATAATAAAAAGTACTGTGAATTTAACAATTCCAAAAAAAAAATGACTTTTACCAAGAGAACAGAGTTTGTTAAAGGTTGAGAATAGAAAAGGAAACTGATCAGAGAATCATGTAAAAATATTAATTTTTTATATGGAAATATCAGTTCTCCAACTAATTTTTTTTTTCTTTTAAATATTAATTGTTAATAGTTTATTGTTTAGCAAGTTTAAAAAAGAACTATATATAGTTAATGTAGAAGGTACAAGATTGCTGATCGAAAACATGTCAAGTGTCAGGTACCTCAAGCTCTTTTTCTCTAATACATGTGTGGATTGTTAACAATATGGAATTAAGTTTTGCAATTATCAACAAAATTATAAATTGCCAATGCCTTTATAAATGTGCAAGTTAATATATATATAATACGGTTCTCTTTAATCTAATTGGAGAAGCGGTAAAATCTAACCGGCTTTATTTTTCCATCGTTAGAAACATAAAAATCGACTTTTTATGTTATAAAGCATCGGAAATAACTCATCATTATAAGCAGGATTCGATTCTTAGTTAATGGATTTGTATATATATATAGGAATATATCAAAGAAAAAAACACAACAAAAACTAACATGAATGAGAATGAGAACACACAAACAACAATATAACTTCTTTTTTTTAAAAAAACAAAGGAGAAGAAAGAAAGAAACTAGAAATGTTGGAGTTTTATACCTTCATTTTGAAGCTCTCTTTTCTATAGAGATCTAAAAGGTTTCGTCTCCCTTATCTGCTGAGACAAACTCCAACTCTACCCAGCTAGAAGGGGGAAATGGTGATGAGTCACTTATAGCTCTCTACTTTGTTTTCTCAATGACCAATCTCCTTAGCATATATATATAGTAGTAGACAGAGAGACAAAAAATAATATTTTAATTGAAATATGTCAATTTAAAATCAATACCTATCAATATGAAAAATTCTCATCCACCCTTAGCTGAAGGAGAATAAGTTCTTTTGGTATTTGATCATTCAGTCCCCGTATATAATGGCTGGGAGGCATATACACATATAATTGAGTTATTTTTCAGTCAAACATGTCATTATAGTTTTTAGAATAATCCCAAAATGGTGTTACCACTTAGGGTTTTCATAATTATAACCTATTCATGCATGCTTAGATATATATTAGATTGGTATGCAATAAGAGTATCATATTCCCTTTTCTACTTATCTTTAATTAGTTCCCAAAGTCTGAGGATAGGGAAGGTTATTACTCAGAGTGAAGAGTATCCTTCAAGTTTGAATTCTTTCTTTCCACCACTGCTTATTTGGCCATTCTTTCTATTATCCCCCAGTTTTATATATATATATATATATATATATATATATATATATATATATACAAATTCTCTCCAAATAATTGAAGGAAATGAATAAAAAGCCGAACTAATTTATATGACGGTTTTTTCCGTCGCTATAAAGCATAAAAATCGATTTTTCTATGCTATAGCGACGGAAAAACCGTCACTATAAATTTGTTCGTTTAGTTCTTAGTTCTAACTGAAAGCGGACTATATATATATATATATATATATATATATATATATATATATATAGGGTCCTAGTTCTCATGAGGACTCACTTACTTTGTTAAAATGCGGATTTTTTTTTTTTTTTTTTAAATAACTAAAAGAAATTTAATATTTTATGGGCTGAATTTTTTCATAATACAATGTTTTGGATGTGATTTGGATCGTTATAACAAAACAGTCAGTGCATGCGATGCATGTGCATTTGTACCACCATTTTTGGTATAGGTATCCAAATCACCCCAAAACATTATATTATGGAAAAATTCGCCCATAAATATTAAATTTTTTTTTTAGTTGTTTTAAAAAAAATTAAAAATTAAAAAAAAATCCGCATTTTAACAAAAAGTAAAGAGCCTCACTGATCAGTTATATATATATATATATATATATATATATATATATATATATATATATATATATATAAAAAAAGCCTTTACTTTTTCTTTCATGTTAAATTATACACCACCGTCCCAAAACCAGAGTTCTATTTTAGTAAAAGCATGCATTTTGAAAAAAATTATCTATATCCTATTTAAAACTATAAGTCAATCGTGGTTTGAAACAGCATATTGCTTTTTAATTTATTTTTTAAAAATAAAACTCTAAATATGTGAAGCAGAACAGGAGAAATTAATAACGTGTTTTGAAACATCACGTCGCCTTTTAATTTATTTTTTAAAAATAAAACTATAAATATGAGAAGAAGAACTAAAGGAAAAATGAAATTCTCATTTTGAAGCAGGTGTGTACATAATATTGATGCAATTTTCCATAGATCGAAAATTTTATTCTATGAAAGGAAACTCAAGGCTTTCTAGTTTTAATTCATTAATAATTGAATTTATTATGCATAATAATTATTTTTAATTAATAATTGAATTTTTTTCTGCCAGAATATTACATAAATTTTCTTTTCAATTTAATGCTGGATGGCAACCATATGAGATGCTGTCGCTTGGCAATATTAGTTATGTTTATTTTTATTAAATTGGGCATATTTAAATTATCTTAGTGCTTTTATGATCTTCCGATGTTTAGACTTTTAATATTTTTTTTAGTAAAATATTATACATGAAAAAGAAGTTCCTAGTTTTGTGTTGGCTGGTTGCTATTCAAAGAGTAATATCTTATACTCGTTTTAAAATTAGATATAAAATTTGATTTTTAAAATTAAATGTATATTAAATTTTAAATTGATATGAATTTATTTAGTTTTAGTTGATACAATTATTATAATTATATAATATAGAAAAAATTATTAATCATAAAATTTATTTCATTCTAAACTTTTATGAGTTATACCACTTTTAAAGTTTAATATATCGTCGTTTGACCTCAAAAATCAATTTATATCGCTAATTTTAAAACGGAAGGAGTATATGTTAATAAAATATACCAAACTCTTTAATAAGGTGATAATTAAATCTGAAACTTAAAGACGACAATAACTCCGTTACTACTTACATGTGTGAGTAGGACTGATCATTCGGTTATAACCGAACCGAATAGATTATTCGGTTATAACCAAAAATTAAAATTTGTTTATTTTTGGTATCCGAACAAGTAACCGAATTACCCATTAACCGAATTACCGAATTTATAATTCGGTTGTTCGGGTAATAACCGTAATTAAGAAATATATTTACAAGTTGATTTCATTTACCTGTCAAGATTAGAAAACAAAAATGAAAAAGGCTCATTCATTCAGAATTTTCTGAAATACAGTGTGCTTCTGCTTGGGGCTAAATTGAGTATAATATAATCATCTTTAAAATTGTCAAAACGAAATACACAATCAAACAAAACGTCAAACGAAATGACAAAACGTCAAAACACAAAAACACAAATCAAAACGAAATCAAACGAAATTCGTCATGCACAAAATCAAACGAAACTGAGATCAAACGAAATGGCCCCAAATGCAAAACGAAATTCGTCTCCCCCAAATGGCCAAATATATTGCCATGCACAGTGCACAGAATGACAGAAACACAAAATCAAACGAAATTTGTCACAGGTACCAAACCCGAATGACTGGAATTTGGGAGAGAACGAGGAGGCTACAGAGGCCCAAGGCATTAGAAGGATTATGGAGGAGTAATCTGGTGCGATAAGTGAGATCTGAAGTCGCTACCTCGCTGGTGGTCTCCACCATACGTCATTGTCATGTGAAAAGAAAGATGAGTTGGACTTGTCGAAGTGGAGACTAGGAAGACCAAGAAGATGAGCGGCGGACCGGCGGTGATAGGGCTGTCGGAGAGGTTTCTCCAACGTGAGATCGAAAGGCCAAAGCGGAAGTGACTTAGGGGAGTTGAAAGTGAGATGTCAGATTTGAAATTATTAATGAGTCCCTTTTAATTTTTAATCGCTTATTTCTTTATTTGTAATTCGGGTATTCGGTTAATCGAATAACCCAAAATTGAAAATAAAATCGGATATAATCGAATTATAAAAAATATCTGAATAATTGAAAAAATTCGGTTAAAAAAATTCGGTTCGGCTCAATAATTCAATTTTATCCGTTTTTTGCTCACTGCTATGTGTGAGTTTGTTTTTTTATTTATGTGCAGTGTAATTTTTTTTCTTTATTTGAGGTTTGATTTGATTTTTTTGTCTTCTCCTTTGGTTGAGATATTATAATATTGATTATATATTTGATTTGCTCATAGTTTAGTCAAGTTAGCTCATATATTTTTGTTTAATTTTCTTTGTTATTGGGTTGAGGAAATTCCTGGATCATATTATTGATAAAAAAATGATATATATTTTATGAATATTTAGGTCGATTATTTTATTTTCAGTTACGTAAATAAATATTAATGATAATAAATAGTACTCTTTTATATATAATTATATCAAATCGTAAATCGACACAAATTTACCAGAGTACAACTCACTTGATAATTAATGAATTCTAAGCCTTTGCCTTTCTCTCAAAAGAAAAAAAAGAAAAGGAGTATTATATATGTTAATAATGGGAGTGGTTAACATGAAGTTAATTTTGGTCAATTGATCAATACAGTATCGACACACATGCGGAAGGTGATCTCTTTCTCGGCTTGTCAATACTATTGGTCAATTGATCAATACAGTCTCGACACACAGGCGGGAGGTGATCTATTTCTCTGCGTGTCAATATTATATGATCTTTTTTTCTGTGTGTCAATACTGTATTGGTCAATTGATCAATTTATCGTGAAATTAACTTCATAATAACCGAATACGTTAATAATATCTTGTGTAAGAGGGTACACGTGTCCACTCAAGCAACAAACATTTAGCCTAATTGTTATGGACCACACTATATACCCAAAGTACATGATTAGCTTTATGTGATTCTTTTTAACTTTCCTCCAAAAAGTATTAATTTGACACGTAGTTACTGTGATGTAACCTTGATTATTCCAAAGAACATTTTACACCAATCGTGTAGAATAATTAATTTCAATTGATAACGGCCACTACAAGTGAGGTTTTAATCTTTGACCAACTCACTAAATTGTATTGTTCGATTGAACGGAAAAAATAGACAATGATTAGGAACAAAGAATATTATCAAGAAACAAGGCAAAAAAATATGAAAAAACAAATAATTGTCCTATCACCCCATAGATTTTACCCTTCTAATATCAATTTCTTAGTACTCTTCAAAAGATAAAGAGTAATATTGTTACTTGCGGTTCAAAAGATAAAGAGTAATATCCGGGCGTTTTTTAAGCGATCTCATTTATTTATTTTTATATTGTATATAATTGTTATATTATACAAAATATATAATATATATAATTTTTTTTTAAATTTTACATGAAATATTACCAAAAAAACTATCTTTTAAAACTTAACAAATTCATTTAAGTATTGTAGAACTTCAGAGTAAGGTCAGATTCTTGCTAGGCGGGGGCCTATGCACCTAACCAAATCAAGGCGGTAGAGGACCGCCTAGCGCCTAGACGGAGATTTTTAAAACACTACTTTTTATTATAAATTTTTCATCTTTCATAATATAGTACAATTTAATATATTTCAATCTTTTGAAGGAAACTGATATTTTCACATGTTAAAATGATATTTTTACATGAGTCTCTCACATAGAGGTGAGACTCACTCACTATTCATGTGAGAGAAATCATGTGGAAATATCAATTTTTTAATGTCGAAATATCAGTTCCCTCTTTTGAATTGTTTGATTTGGTACTCTTCTTGATTATTTGGTACTCTCTCCGTCCCCAAAAGAATAAGCAAAGTATAATTTGCACACATATTAAAAAAAAATAAAAGTAGAAAAAATTGAGTAAAAATATTTAAATTTATCCTTAGCAGCCCCATAAATGAATAATGATATATATTGCTACTTTACATGTTTCTTTTTTATTACGAGTTATATGAATAAATTTAAGAGTAAAATATACTAACATCCCCTATAGATAATTATAATAACACTCCCTACTCTTTTAATTTTTCAAGTAACAGTCAGCACTCCTCTAGTCTACGATATGTAACATTTATAACCCCTAGCGTGGTTGACCAACTAATATTCAAAAATATTTTTAATATAATGTCTAATACACCCTTCCAGTTTTAATGTTTAATTTCTCCACTAAATATAAATTTGTATATTATAATTTTTATTTCACTTGATCTAATTAATTAAATTATGAACTTGTGCAATAAATAACATAAATGTCAAAAAATAATAAATATTCATTTTATCGGAAAAATAAAGTCATACAATTTTTTGCTAATTAAATTTCTCAAAGATTAAAATTTACGTGATATATATTTAAATATATTTTTTCTAATTAAAAAGTAAAATTTTAATACCCATAAAAATTACAAATTAACACAATAAAGTTATAACTATTTTTCCCAAATATTAAAATTTAAGTAAAACAAACTTATTATTACAAAACCAATCTTATTATTTATATAAAAAAGTATTAAAATTATATTAATTATTTTTCTCATATATTAAACTAAACATAATTCACACTTAAGCATATTTATTTACGTGAAAAGTGACAAATGTTGTTACTCAAAAAAGAAAAATATATTAAAAGAAAAATCTTTTTACAAGATAGATAGAGAATAAATATTATTATATTTTTTTTTATTTAACACTACACATTAACAACGCCAAATTTATACTAAAAAAATATAATCAAAATCATAAACATCCCAATTTTGTATATATACTCAAGAAAATTTAACATATAAAAGCGTAATATATATGAAACTAAGAATTCAAATATATAATATTTTTTTTTGTTGTTAAGCACCAAAAACTAAAATCACAACATACTCAATCATTCTAATTAGAATAGCTCCATTAATAATTTAATTTAAAATTTTTAATATTTGTATCATTTATCCAAATATATGTGTTAATTAAACTAAATTAGTTTTTTATAAGTTACCAACAATTTAAATGAGTCTTAATTACAAATACAACTATAATTAAAATGTATTGTATTAAAATGATAATTAAAATATATATATATATATATATATATATATATATTATTTATTAATTAAAATTGGATAACATTCAAGGGTAAATATGTAAATTTATACGTGACAAACGAGATTTTTGTAATTTAATTTGAATATTTATTGAATCAAATAAATAATTTTGATGATTTAATTATTGGGTTAAATAATTAATTGATTAATTTGTGGTGGATTAATTTAATTATATGTGTTATATTGATTAAATTAATGTGGAGAATTTATTATTCAAGAGTATGCATTTAATTGAGCTTATTTGATTAAATGAAATATTTAATAAGCATAATATTATTCTAAATAATTTAATAATTAATTAGATAGTTAATGACTTTACATAATTAATAAATGAGAATTTAATTATGTGACTATGTGATCTAATGTGGAACTTTTCTATTTTATTATTTAATTGAATTAAATAATATATATTTGATTTAAATGGGTGTGACATTATTAAACTATATAACAAGAGTTTAATTAAAATAAATTGAAAAAGGGAATTAAAGTTGTAGCCAAACATGGCCTTAGGGGAAGTTGGTCAGTTACCCACTACAAAATTAACTGACCATAATCGCGCCCGTATGCGCACTTATATCAGATATTATTTTCATTTACGCATTTTTCTGAGGCCTATGTCTGAGATACAGAGAGAGTACTTCATAGAGAAAAAGGGAGAGAGTGTGAGAGAATTGAATTTGGGGAATGAGATTTAAAGAATTATAGGAGGAATTCTTATCATCCTAACAGAGAAATTAAGGAAAATTCCTTAACCCAACTTTTAATTTACGTGCTTAGAAACTTTTCATGAGAATTGATTTTTAATTTTTTGTAATTGAATTTTCATGACTAATTGTTAAATCTATGATGTTGTATATGTTTATTAACTTGTATAATTCAATTATATATTATCTATATGTGTTTTAGAGTAATTAATCCATGAAATCATGTTCAAATTGGAGTTTTATAGTTTACAGAGAAAAATAAATGAATATGGCTTGTAAGTATAAAAATTTATGTTTAAATTACATATTAATCGGTAAATTGATGAATAATTACGTTTATACATATAAAAACGAAAAGAACGAAACTTAAACTGACTGATTTGGTGTTATAGCGAATCTGTGATTTGTGATTTTATGAAATTTGACGAAACTTTAAAAAATAGCAAGAACATGAAAATTATGGCTTTAAATCATGTTGTTTATGTGACTTGAAGTGTTAAAAACATGCTAGAAGTGTCATTAAGTGTTTATGTTAATTTTAGAACAGTTGGGTGAAATTGTATTAATTGTTTGTGTGAAATTTTGGCCTAAATTGGCAATGTTCTGTGTTCTTCACGAACTGTAAGTTTAGAACATATGGTTGAACTTGTGTGAGATTTTGGCCTAAATTGGGCTTGTTATATGTTCTTCGCGAACTGTAGAAATTGAGTCTGGGTAACCCACTCCGGTGAAGCGTTATCAAGTAAATTACATCGCTACAAGAAAAAAAAAAATATATTAAAATAAATAATTAATTAATTAAAATATTTATAAAATAAAATAAATATTTTAGTTGAAATATTTATGGAATAAAATAAATATTTGATGGAAAATATTATTAAAATATTTATAAACTAAAATAAATATTTTAATTGAGATATTAATGAAATAAAATAAATATTCGATGGAAATTATTATTAAAATATTTATCAAATAAAATAAATATTTTAGTTGAAATATTTATGGAATAAAATAAGAAATTATTATTAAAATATTTATCAAATAAAATAAATATTTTAGTTGAAATATTTATGGAATAAAATAAATATTCGATGGAAATTATTATTAAAATATTTATCAAATAAAATAAATATTTTAGTTGAAATATTTATGGAATAAAATAAATATTCGATGAAAATTATTATTAAAATATTTATCAAATAAAATAAATATTTTAGTTAAAATATTTATGGAATAAAATAAATATTCGATGTAAATTATTTAATTATTCAAGTATAATAATAGTAAGGGAATGAAAATATTCTAATTTAATTAAGTAATTAAATTAGAAGGGTAATGATTTGTTAAATAAAGTGGAGTTTATATTAAATAATTAAGTGAAAATGTGACTAATGGACAATGTAATAAGAGAATTAAAAAAATAAATTAGAAAAGGTCTTGTAACCTTATAACTGCTATGTTTTGAAACTGGTTAAACCACTTTTTAAAAAAATGATGTCCATGAGATGATCATATGATGTTGTTTAAACTTAAAATTTGAGATTTCAGTCATGTATATGTGAATGATGGTAATGAACATAATTTAAACCAAGTTAACAAGTTGTATAAAAAGAGAGAACTAAACCTATAAGGTTAATATTAATGTAACTAATGAATGTCGTGAATACATATGGTATGTGTGTAGGACTTGTGGTGAACGGGAGTAGTAATCGTTTATTCTACGCACGAGTCAAGTTCCTAAACCTTGGTTCTTTATATAAAGCAAGTTCCTTATTCTATATATCTTGTTTATTATTGTTCAACTCAAGATTTCATATTAGATGTTATCACTCTTTAAAAGCATGCATGATTCCTGTTATACAATACTTATTCGATTGTATACATCTTGAATTTTATTATTCAAATTGAATATCAATTAATGTTGAACCTTGTAAGACTAGCGAACCCTTATTGATTCGACTAGTCCATAGTTGATGAACGTTCTAAATTTCAGAACCATTGTTGAGTTTATACAAACCAAACTTCCTTTGGTGCGGACTCTAATGTCAAACTGAGATGAACAACCATGTTATAAGGGATTACTTATGCTTTAGTGTTAAGATATTCTGCACAGTATGGTACTAAGGGTACGAGAAGAAGAGTCCATAGTCTTATGACTGTTAAAAGGTTTCAAGTATAAACACTTGATAACCTAGGACGTAGTTCAAGGTCTTATGACCCTCAGAAGTTCTTTTGATTCTTGTTATTCATTCTTGATTCAAAAGTCCAATTTTCTTATTTCAGAAGTCTTTGATTCATTCGCATGTTATTATTTTTATTGTTATATTATTATACTTGTGGGCAATCGTGCTCACTCTTGCGTAATAATAACATTGCAGTTAAGAACAAAAGGTCCGACGAGCCTTATACTAGCAAAGGCAAGGGCAAAGTTAACAAGTGATGAAGACTTGTTGTTTATTTGATGTATTTATGTTTCAGATTTATGTTAAAGTTGTGTAAGACTTATTATTTGTTTATGTTTCCGCATTTGAGATTTAAGGTTAGTATGACTTGGGATTGATGTATTTACATTCAGATGTTGTAACTACATAAGTAGAGGATTTATTTCTATCTATATATTTATGGTTTTTCATTTATTATGGGTAGATAGATACATGATGTTTGGACAGTGAACACGAAATCCCGTGGGAATTGAAGTACCCGAATTTGGGGGTGTCACATTGTGATGCCCCCAAAATAGGTATACATCACCCATCTTGAGTCATCAAATACATGTTACTGAATACAAATACAAACTTAATTATACAACATGAGCTGAGAGTTTTTACACGAATATTGTCTAATAGACATTATTCAAACTCAAAGGAGTCCTCAGTACATTTATTATCACACTAAATAGTGAGGACTACTACAGCCACCATCTCGGATCGTCACTCAATTCCCCGACTAGTCCCGGCTACGTTTTCATTTCCTAAAGAGAACAATGAAAGCAAAAGAGTGAGCTCAACTAACCCAGTAAGAAATATTATGACTAAGATAATGCAGAATAAATTATCGTTAGCCTTCAACAGTGTTAAACAATAAACAACAAGTTTAATCTGCGGTGAACAAACAATCCATTAAAGAGTCAAGTAGGCATGATATCTATTATTTTCTATGATTTAAAAAGTTTATCATAATCTTTATATATTTGAGACTCGACAACAAATAATCCACATCAATTGAATTATCCATGCAGTACGGGCCAAGGATATTCATTAGTATCACAACCACGAATTATCAATGCACTATGGGCCAAGGATATTCGTGTAATCACCAATGGTCATGATCATACCAGCAACTATCCATCAATGCACTACGGGCCAATGAGGACTTTTACCATATCATTTGTAACATTACAGGTAATGCTTATACCGAATGATCCCTAGTCATAATCATACCAATTAACAGTGCACGTAAGCCAAAGATGACTTTCATCACAATATAAACATGAAGATGATGACAATGATATAAGAATTCAATTAAAAGAAAACAAAGGATAAACTGTTAAAGATTTATAATTTATTTTATCCAGAATTTAATAATGTCCAAATTATCAACATGATACTGTTTTGTGGAGTAAAATTCAAGAATAATATTATATCAAAAATAATTTAGACAACAAATAAATCAATTTTTATCATGAACATGTTCCTAGTTGAATAGTACCTGAATGAATAGTATCCCATGAATAGTACCCATGAATAGTAACTTGTGAATAGTACATGGGAATAGTACTTTGTGAATAGTACCCGTGAATATTACTTTATGAATAGTATCCCATGAATAGTATCTCGTGAATAGTACCCCGTGAATATTATTCCGGCATGAAAAGATCAATAATTATCAAGAATGCTCAGAATAATATTTTTATGAAAAGATACTGGATGAAGCGCAAATATCAAGGATATTCTACTAATTTCACGGACTATAGAAGTCATACTTTAACAGAATGAGTGTAGAATCATGAATACGAAACGAAATAATATTACTCACATACTACAAAGTATGGAAGAAAATATTATTTCTTACGAACACAGATCAAAAATAATATCATTTACCTTAGAAAAAGACTGGATACTGGAATAGTGAAATAGCAGAATACTCTTCTTCTTCTTCTCTATAGCTTCTCTCTCTATAATTGCTCTTGTGAGTCTTAGTGAATTGGTGAGAATGAAAGAAGAATGAGCTTCTATTTATAGGAAAACATAGTTTTGATAATTGCACGTTTTGGGGCTCGAATTATTACAGTATAATACCTTCATCTTTTTTTCTATTTTTAATTTAGTCATGCAAGTATTATCAATCTTGCATCACCTCCCCTAATAGTAATGCATGTGAACCAATAGTTCCATTCATGTGAGAAAATAGTTATATGCATGTGAACTAATAGCAATTAATTGCTCATTTATCCGATTAATTACCCGATTGATCAATTTAACATCAAGAAATAAATTATTATCTAAATAAATGTCAATTTTCACTAACACAAATAATCCCAACACAATAGAAATATTTTTATCAACAATTTCATCTTTAATCAACACGAACTTATTCATCATTAATATTATAACTCACAATATTTAACAATCAGATCATTCCCAGGAAAGAAGGGCCTTTCCGATAAGGATTTCTCCCTACTTGCGCGCAATTAGGTGACCAAACCCCTTTCCTCGACAGAACTTTCTAGACATCGTCAATATTGCAAATAATAATATGAATAACTTTGTCGTCTCAATTATTGATTTAAAAATATAAAATATTATGCAGATGATACTATGACAATAATTGAATCAATAATATGAGAGATATTATGCATTAATTACTGTAGCAATAATTGAGTATAACTGAGTGACTTCTCACGTAAGCATCAATAATCAATACCGTGTGCTATTATGTAATCACGCGTATTATTGTACTTTTACCACCAGGTAGTTCAACAGTTTAATGGTAAAACTTTCGCCGTTATTTTTATAAAAAGACATTTTCGACATTTTCTAACTCCGACAATACTTTCGTTGTGGAGTCCACCAATGATCGTGCCATCGTACGAATATTCCCTATTAAAACGAATATTCCCCGACCAATCGAATATTTTACAACAACTTTCTTACTTTGCAAAATTTGTAAGTATTACCCACAACTATAACATTATATCAAATCCACACCATAATATTTAAAAATATATTTCGAGAAAAATTAATCTTTATTCATAAAAGTTAAGGTCTTACACATTTTATCTATTTAGTCAGTCCTAAAAACTTGCAGGGATACTAACTCTTACTTAAAAAATTACAGGAGATATGAGTGTTATCGTGACGCCCCCAAAATAGGTATACATCACCCATTTTGAGTCGCCAAATACATGGTACAGAAACAAATATAACTTCAGTAATACAATTGTCATGCAAAATATGACAACACATATACTGTGAGTTTAAATATAAATATTGTCTAATAGACAGTATACAAACTCAAAAGGAGTCCTCATTACAATTATTGATACACTATTTTATAAAATAGTGAGGACTACTAAAAAAACTATCCTGAACCATCACTTCATACCCCGGCTAGTTCCTGCTATGTTCTCACCTCTTGAGAAGAAAATGGAACAAAAAGGAAAAGGGTGAGCTCAACTAGCCCAGTAAAGAATATTATGACTAATATAATATACAACAAATTATCATTAGTCTTCAACAGGGAAAAATCTAATAGAATATAATAGATAACAAGTTTTAGATCAACGACTGCAGCGGAATTTATAATCCATTAGAAGTGTCAAGTAGAAAATGAATTCTACTATCTTCTAAGATTTAAAAGTTCATCATCAATATTTTATCCCTGTAATATCAATCAATATACATCTTGAATAAAATATTCATCTTTGCACTACAGGCCAAAGATATTCATTTGTATCACTAGTTGGCCATGTTCATCTCAACACCTGTTCATCTTTGCACTACGGGCCAAAGATATTCATCAGTTATTCATTCATCTTTGCACTACAGGCCAAAGATATTCAGTAATATCATCATTTAGGACTGAGGATGATGAAAAATATTTTTAAGAAACGAATCCAATGAGATAAAAGATCAAAGATTAGGGATTCGTACTTTAGTTTATCCAAGTTCAAAAATTCTCCAAAATAAACCAAAGTGGAGTAAAATTCAAAAATAAAGATCAAAACATGAATACAATCAAAGATAGTAACCATAATAGACATCTTGGACAAAGAAGAGAAAATTTTGTTTTCTGTGAATAGTGTCGTATTCGTGAATAGTGTTGTATACGTGAATAGTAATCCCGACACAAAAAGGTAAAAATCCCACAGTAAAATTAATATTAATATTTCGACATAATGATATTGAAAAAAAAATATCATTTACGAAGAAAAGAACATCCCTTATATCAAAATAATAGTACTTCTGGCTAAAATATCAGGTATAAGGCTGAAGGAAACTTGCACTGAATATCAACTCACAAAGTATCTATGTGACGCCCCCAAAACAGGTATACATCACCTATTCTCGAGTCAATCAAATACATGGTACGAATACAAATACAACTTAATTATACAACTGCCGTAGTAAAGTATGCACAAAAACATAAGTCGTGAGTTTTAATACAAATATTATCGTCTGTACAATATACAAACTCAAATTCAATATTATTACATTTATTTTCCACTATTTCACCGAATAGTGAGGACTACTAATGCTATCATCCGTCCGTCACTCCCGCTCCCCGACTAATCCCCTCGCTTCGTTCTCATTTCACAAGAAGAACAATAAAAGTAAAAGGTGAGCTCAACTAGCCTAAGTAGGAAATATTATGACTAAGATTATAACGACCCCAAAATAGGTCCATTCCATCCAACCCATTATGAGTCACCAAATACATGGTACAGAAATAACTACAACTTTATTACAATAATTGTCGTGTAAAAAAAATAACAACACATATGCTGTGAGTTTGGATACAAATATATATCAACTGTGACTCATGTCCCAACCGTGGACAACACATCATAATGACACCTTACATAAAGGTATAGTCGAAAAGCTTTTTAGAAATTAGAATCTTTGGGAAGTGCTCAAGAAACCTTCGTTATATGGGAGGCCATGCGTCTAGGTTATTATAGATATCATATGGCCACAGAATTATCCTTGGTTGACCCAATAGACCCCAAAGAAAAATAAGAAGATTACTATCATATTCTTCCCAATGGCGAGTCTTCTCTTGACATATCATTATCTCCACTATCTCTAATTGGGAATTATACTCCAAACAAACACCAAGATTATATAGGTAGTGCTTGTAAATATACTAAGCAAGTGGATGAGCAGAACCCTGTCTTATGATGACACAAGGTTGTATGTCATTAGACATTTTGTATGATAGTGGCAAAACACCCTTCCAAGTTAAATTCACCTCACCTCAACATCTATAGACCACCGCTCTATTCCCTGTTATTTCCGTTTGTCCAAATGCACACTTTTATTATCCGAAAGGAATTGTGAAGCAAAGGGTGAGCACAACTAGCTCGATCTGAGAATATTATGACTAAAGATAATTACATTATCAATAGACTTCATCAGTAATAAATCAGAGATTTAGAACATATGGTAGATAATAAAACTTTTTAACTATAGTTGCAGCGGAACGAGCAATCCATTTGAAGAGTCAAATAGACCATAAAGTCCATTATCTTCTTCATGTTAAAAGTCACCAATAATATTTTATCCCTGTAACATCAATCAACAATTCCTTTCCACAATCATATGAATAACTCATAATCATAATTGTGATTCTAAATTTCTCTTCTCATCTAAAACGAAGATAATTTTTATCACCTGTCTTTACCTGAAACATCAAAGATCATGGTTATACCAAATCACAGTTCATATTCATAATCATACTAATAAATCCATCTTTGCACTACGGGCCAAAGATATTCGTCAACAGTTCATCTTTGTACTATATACCAAAGATATTCAACAACAAGTCATCTATGCACTACGGGCCAAAGATATTCAACAACAGGTCATCTTTGCACTACGGACTAAAGATATTCATTAATAATTGATATTTGCACTACAGGCCAAAGATATTCATATCTCAAAGAAATACATAATCATTTCAGAATTTATATAAACCATAATTATAACCATATATGTTGATCAATTCACCTTTGCACTTAAGTTAAAGATATTCAATTATAAATTCAATGGTCATGATCATACCAGTCAACAATTCAACTTTGCACTACTGGACAAAGAGAACCTATAGTCACGATCATACCAATAATCTACCCATCTTTACACTCAAGTCAAAGAGAAATATCATCATTAGGGTTATAAGAATGTTATATAAAAACAATATAATCAACATATAGATTTAATCTCAAGAGTAAGATTCATAAATCAATGATCTCATAACACCTTAATCAAAATCAAAATGTTATAAATCACTTAATAATCTCATAATCTAATATTATTAATACTACCACACTATTTTAATCATTTTTTAAACTTATAAACAATTTATTTTAATTGTTTACACTTTACTAATAAATGCATTTAATCATCTTAAAATGTCAAACTCATAAGATCTCATCACCAATAACCAAAACCCTCATCAAAAATCTGCATATACCTCATATATGATTCTCAAGCCATAAAATCATATTTTTCAATTTTCTTACTTCACAAAACATATTTAATTCATTTACTCATAACTAGAACATTTTCATGAAGAATATCAAATCAGTTCCAAAAATATTTTTTTGGATTCAGCATAATATAGTCCCATATTGAACATATATTTTTCTCAGAATTTTTTAAAATTCATTTACTATTTTTCATATGGCCAAAACTGCCGAATATTTAGACATTTATCATAAATTGTAATTTTGTCCAAAATTTTTGAAATTTACACGGTATATTTTTGTTATATACATGTACTCCCAATAAAAATTTCATCAATTTTGGAATTAACCACAAGGAGTTATAAGCGTTTACTTTTAAAATAGTGTTTTCTCATAAAATCCATAACTATTAAACTATATATCCAAAAATCGCCATTTTTGGACACAATCAACAAAACTCATCAAATTAGCATTTCAAATTTTTCCAGCATTTTTGAAGGTTCAGAAAAAATTCGAAATTGAAAAACATAATAACCCTTACATACTAACGACAATATCCCTTACTATCCCTTACCTCAAAAGGCGGCACTTACATCGAATAATCTTTGAAACGAACTTGCAAGTATAGCAACACTCAAGATATCAAAATACTCACAAGAATACACTCTATAATATAGAGAGAAATAGAGAGAAAACTTGAGGTTTACGGTGTGATTTTCAATTCTAACATAAGCACCTATTTATAGGAAATTGCTTAGAACACCAAAGCAGAAAATTTAATATAATAATAATATATATATATAAAATTTTCCTTAGCCCACCTTGACCATCTGAATTCAGCATCTAACATGTGCAAGTAGGGCCCACAACAATGATAAAAACGTTTTTCTTTTAAAACATAAATAAAACTTCCAAAAATTAATTATTTTGGAACTTCAGAACTTCAATAATTCATAATAAATAGCCCTTTTATCAGAAAATTTGAATCTCGAGATTTTTTTTATAGGAAATTCAATTTTCTACAACTTTACAGAAGAAAGTTTTTCCAAATTCCAAACGAAAATTGACCGAAATCCACAAACAGACGACTTTACAGGCTATAATCAAATTTCAGTCAAGAAATGGGGTCCACCGACACACAAAACATGTGTTAATCATTTAATGCAACAAAAATACTCTTTCTCCTCATATACTCATATATCCCATATTCATTATAAAAATATCATCATTATTATATTATAATAATATAATAAAATATTATTTTATCAGAAAAGATAAAATATTATTTTTCAACAATTGTCACTTTAAAAAATTTCTCCATCTATATCCACATAAAATGAATATTTTTCTCATCATATAAATCAATAATTAATTATTCACAAATAATATTACAGAATCACAATATTGACAACCAGGCAGTTCCCAAGAAAGAGGGGGCTTTCCAATAAGGATTTCTCCTTATTGGCGCGCAATTAGATACTAAACCTCTCCTTAACAGAACTTTCTAGACATTGCCAATAATGCTATCTAATAATATTATTCAAATAATATGAATTATTGATCCGATAATGGGAAATAGTGTGCTGTGACAATTATTGAAACAACAATAATATAAAATATCAACGTAGCAATTATTGAATCAATAAAATAAAATATTAAATAGTAATTACTGTAACAATTATTGAGCAATGCCTTCTTACGAAAAAAATTATCATGCTTCATGAATAGTACTCGTGAATAGTAACTCGTGAATAATAACTCATGAATAGTAATTCGTGAATAGTAACTCATAAATAGTAACTCGTGAATAGTAACTCATGAATAATAACTCATGAATAGTAACTCATGAATAGTAACTCATGAATAGTAACTCGTGAATAGTAACTCATGAATAGTAATTAAAAAAATTGAATACTTTTATTTCATAAAATTCGGGGTCTTACAAAGATAATGCAGAATATATTATCGTTAGCCTTCAACAGTGTTAAACTGATACAATATAACAACCATCAAGTTTAACTGCAGAGGAACAAGCAATCCATTAAAAGAGTCAAGTAGAGAATAAAATCTACTATCTTTTATGATTTAGAAGGTTTTCATCACTCTTATCATTTGGGACTCGACAATAAATAATCCACATCATCGAATTACCCCGCACTACTACGGCGAGGATATTCTTTAGTATCACGACCACAATTATCCATGCACTACGGGCCAAGAATATTTGTGTATTCAATAATGGTCATGATCATGCCCAATAACTGTCCATCAATGCATTACGGGCCAATGAGGACTTTTACCACATCATTTGTAATATTACGGTCATGATTACACCGAATAATCCCTGGTCATAATCATACCAAGTCCATCTATGAACTATAGGCCACAAATGACTTTCAACAAAATATAAACACGAGGATGATGACAATGATATAAGAATTCACTAAAACAAGTTCAAGAATTATTTTATCCAGGAACTAATAACGTCCAAATTGTCAACATGATACTACTTTGTAGAGTAAATTTCAAGAATGCTCAGAAGAATATTTTCATGAAAAGATACTGGATGAAGCGCAAATATCAAGGATATTCCACTAATTTCATGGAGTATAGAAGTTAAAACTTTAACCAACTGAGTATAATAAGGAATGGAATAACAAAAGAAATCATCGGTGTACGCGATAGATCAAGCGCAGGCGAAGTTATTCCAATGAATAATAAATAACGAGAATCAGTCCGGCGTAAAATGCATGACAAGATATTCCAACAAAATAATAAAGACGGAATCAGTCCAAAGATAAAACGCACAAAATGGGATATTCCAATGAGAATAATAAAGATTTTAACCAGTCCCAAGGTAGAACGCAAAACGCATGAACAGGATGTTCCAACGAATGATAAATAATGGAACCAGTCCTACGTAGAAATGCATGCATGACGAGATGTTCCAACAGAATGATAAAGAATGGAATAATAGAAGAATTTCACCAAGTATAGGGTAGCCCGCGTATACAGGTTATTCCAACAGAATAATAAAGAATGGAATAACAAAAGTTCTCTTCATGGATAAGAAAGAAATAATACTCCCTACCTTAGAAAAACTGGATACTGGAATAGTGAGGTAGCAGACTTCTTTTCTTCTTTCTCTCTATAATTTCTCTCTATAATAATCGCTCTAAAGCTTTTGTGAATTGGTGAGAAATGAAGGAAGAATGAGCTTCTATTTATAGGAAAATATAGTTTCGATAATTTACACGTTTGGGGCTCAAAAAATTACAAGACAATACCTCCAACTTTTTTCATTTTTAATTTAGTCCTGCAAGTATTATCAAACTTGAACCACCTCCCCCTAATAGTAAATAATGTGAATCAATAGTTCAATCATGTGACTTAATAGTATAATCATGTGAAAATATGAATTACAGATATAGTACCTCCATCTATACCTCCATTTTAACTTTAGTCATACAAGTATTATCAATCTTGCACCAAATCCCCTAATAGTAAATAATGTGATTCAATAGTACACATGTGAACAAATAGTTATATAAGCATGTGAATTAGTAGCAATTAATTGCTCATTTATCCGATAAATTACCCGATTTATCAATATAACCCCCAGGACATCAATTATCATCTAATAGATGTCGATATCCACTAACACTAATAATCAAAAACACAATGGAACTATCAAAATTAATTTTTAATCAACATAACTTATTCATCATTAATATTATAACTCACAATATTTAACAACACAATGTCGTTCCCGTGAAAGAGGAGGCTTTTCGATAAGGATTTCTCCTTATTGGCAATTAGGTGACCAAACCTCTCCTCGATGTAACTTCTAGACATTATCGATGTGCAAATAATAATATGAATAACTTTGTCGTCTCAATTATTGATTTAATAATATAAAATATTATGCAAATGATATTGTGACAATAATTGAATCAATAATATGATAGATATGATGCAAGAATTATCAGTAAGAATAATTGAGTATAACTGGTGACTTCTCACGTAAGCATCAATAATTAATACTGTAGTGTATTCTTATCACGACGCCAGATTCTTATACTTTTAACATCGGGTGTTTCAACAGTTAACGGTAAAACTTCCGTCGTTATTTTCATAAAGTATTTTTGTTATTTTCTCGATCCGATGATAATTCAAATTGTGGGGGGTCCACCAATGATTGTCTTGGTTTGTATTTAATATTCCTGTTAAAATGAATATTCCCCGTTAAAACGAATATTCCCCGACCAATCGAATATTATATAACAACTTGCGTACTTTGCAAAATTTGTAAATATTACCCACAACTATAACATTATATCAAATCTACACCATAATATTCAAAAATATATTTCGAGAAGATTTAATCTTTATTCAAAAAGTTGGGGTCTTACAACCTCCCCTTCTTATGAAATTTTGTCCTCGAAATTAGGGTACGTACCTGGTATGTCGAAGAGGTAAGGATATCTTGATTTCATCTCAGATTCTAACTCCCAGGTCATTTCTTCCACATCGTGGTTTCTCCACAAAACTTTGACTTGAGGTATAACCTTGGAGCGTAGAATATGATCATTTTTATCCAAGATTTTAACAGGTAACTCTTCGTACGTTAAATCTTCCTCTATCTCGTCTGGTTCTAACTCAATAATGTGGTTCGGGTCTTTCACATATTTACGTAACATAGATATGTGAAACACGTTATGAACACGAGACATACTTGGCGGTAATGTGAGTCTATAAGCCACAGTTCCTACTCGGTTAAGTATTTTAAATGGGCCAATGAATCGAGGATTGAGCTTTCCTCTCTTTCCAAAACTCATAACTCCTTTCCATGGTGCCACACGTAATAACACATGCTCTCCAACATTGAATTCCATATCTTTTCGATGAAGATCAACATAACTCTTTTGTCGATCTTGTGAGGTCTTTATACATTGCCGGATCATTTGAATCTTTTCCATAGTCTTATGTACCAATTCCGGTCCCAACAACGTTGCTTCACCCACCTCGTCCCAGTATACTGGATAACGACACTTTCTTTCATACAATGCCTCAAATAGAGTCATGCCGATACTTGCTTGATAACTGTTGTTGTAGGAGAATTCCACTAATGGCAAGAACTTGTCCCAACTTCCCTTGAAGTTAAGGACACATAGTCTTAATAGATCTTCAAGAGTTTGAATAGTCCTCTCCGACTACCCGTCTGTTTGAGGATGATATGCCGAACTAAATCGTAAATCCATGCCCATAGATTTTTGCAAACTAACCCAAAATCGTGAAGTGAATCTTGGGTCTCGATCAGAAACTATGGATACTGGCATACCATGCAGTCTTACAATCTCATTTATGTACATACGATCAAGACGTTCAAGTGTATAAGGTTCTCGTATAGTTAAGAAATGAACAGATTTGGTTAATCTATCAACAATGACCCAAATTGCATCTATGCCTTGAGAAACCTTGGGAAGACTAGTAACGAAATCCATGGTAATGTGTTCCCACTTCCATTCTGGAATTTCAAGTGGTTGCAATGGACCTTTTGGCACTTGATGCTCCGCCTTGACACGTTGACAAGTTAAACACCTTGAGATAAACTCCGTGATCTCTCTTCATATTGCTCCACCAAAATGTATGTCGAAGATCACGATACATTTTGGTACTCCCAGGATGGATTGCAAACGGTGTGTTGTGCGCCTCCATCATGATTTTATACTTCAAGTCGAATTGTTAGAACACAAAATGCGGAGTTGACTCTAAGTATTCCTTCTTCATCGATTCTTACTTCCAAGATAGCACCTTCTTGCACTTTCTTTCTTATATACGATCGCCTCCAGTGTCCAGTGCAGCAGCAGCGACTTTAACTTTATCAACTAAAGTCGGTTCTACTCGTATATTTGCCATCATCACGTGGGTCCTTAGAGTCTTTAACTCTATCTCCATCCTTTGCAAGTCATATAAAATGGGCCTTTGCGTTAACAATAACGCACTCGTACCTGCATATGATCTTCTACTCAATGCGTCAGCTACTACGTTCACTTTTCCAGGATGGTATTGAATGGTATGATCATAATCTTTCAATAGTTCAAGCCAACGTCGTTGTCGCATGTTTAGTTCATTTTGGGAGAAGAAATATTTGAGGCTTTTATGATCCGTATAGATCTCCACTTTCTCCCCATACAAGTAATGCCTCCAAATTTTAAGTGCGAAGACAACAACTGCCAACTCTAGATCATGAGTAGGATAATTTCTCTCATATTCTTTAAGTTATCGAGAGGCATAGGCTATGACTTTCCCATGTTGCATGAGAACACATCCTAACCTTTGCCTCAAGCATCATCAGATGACAAATCCCTCCAAGCCAGATGGTATTGTCAGAACAGGTGCTAATGAGTCTCCTCTTGAGTTCTTGAAAACCCTTCTCACATTCCTCACTCCAACCGAATTTTGTATCTTTTCGAGTCAGCTGAGTTAATGAAGTAGCGATTCGAGAAAATCCTTTCACGAATCTCCGATAATAACCAGCTAAGCCCAGAAAGCTACGTATTTTGGTCACTGACTTGGGTTGTTCCCAGCTTTGAATTGCTTTAATCTTCGCTAGGTTAATAGATATTCCGTGATTTGATATCATGTGCCCAAGGAATGCCACTTCCTCAAGCCAGAACCCACATTTCTTTAACTTGACATAAAGCTTGTTTTCACGAAGCTTTTGGAGTATCAGCCTCAAGTGTTGCTCATGATCCTCATGGCTTTTGGAATATATGAGATTGTCATCAATAAAGACAACCACAAAATGATCTAAATATTCCTTGAATACTCGGTTCATCATATCCATGAAGGTAACAGGAGCATTAGTCAATCCAAAAGACATAACTAGGAATTCATAATGCCCGTACCGAGTTCTAAAAGCCGTCTTTAGAATGTCATCGGTTTTAATCTTTAACTGATGATATCCTGAACGGAGATTGATCTTTGAAAAGAATTTGGCGCCTTGCAACTGGTCCAATAGGTCATCAATGCGAGGTAGCGGAGACCTATTCTTGATAGTGACATGGTTCAATTCCCGGTAGTCAATACAAAAGTCGCATACTCCCGTCTTTTCTTCTTCACGAATAGAACGAGAGCCCCCCCGAAAGAGATGTACTAGGGCCAGAATGAAACCGATGTCTAAACAATTCCTGCGCATTGGGTCTTTAACTCCACGAAGTTCAATAGGAGCCATTCGATATGGGGCTTTGGAAATGGGTTTTGTACCGGGTTTAAGGTCGATACAAAATTCAATTTCACGCTCTTGGGGTAGGCCAGGAATTTCTTCAAGGAATACATCAAAAAATTTATTAATAATAGAAATATAATTCAAAATTGATGTATTTTTGTTTAAATCTGTGACATGAGCTAAGAAAGCTTGACATCTGTTTTTCAATAAACGAATAACTTTATGGCTTAATGTGACAGTGATTGATTTTAATGGTTTGGTTGCTTGAATTCACATAATAGGTTGGTTAGGAATATGAAAGCTAACAACCTTACGAAAATAATTAATTTTTGCATGATGAGTAGTTAACCAATCAATCCCTAGAATTACGTCAAACGCAAGAATTTTTATGGAAATAAGATTGACATGTAATGTCAGGTTACCGATTTGAACCAAACAAGACTTATAAACAGTGGATGTAATGAAGGTTTCTCCCAACGGAGTTTCAACAGATAAGTCAAAGTCTAATTTCTCCAGAGTCAAATTTAAACGTTGAGAGCAAGTAAGAGAAATAAAAGAATGGGTAAAATCAGTATCAAATAAGTTATATACTTTGCTAGAGTTTATGATAAGCTTACCCGTGATGACCTCGTTCGGGTTCCTTATTTTCCGGGAGGTCACAACAATCGCTTCTCCTTGAACTCTCGGTTTTGACTTGTTTGGGACGGCATTTGGTGTCACCGTTCCAACTGAACTTGGCTTTCATGTACGATAAAATCTAGCTAGGTGACCTTCTCTTCCATAATTGTAACACATTTTGGATTGCTGCGCACAGTTTGGACTGATGTGTCCTTCCCCTCCGCATTTGAAGCATATGATATGTGGTCGTTCTTCTTCCTTAACAACGGGTGCTGGTGCTGACATCTTTCCATCATTGTTGAATCTTCTCTTCTTGAAATGTCCACTTTTATTATCTTGGCCATGATTACCACCGAAGTGGTTACCATTTCTGGCATGTTGATTCCCTCCACATTTGTTATCACCGCTTCGATGACTGCTACAACTGGTATTATCATTTTGCCGACTTCTTTCTCTTAGTTGGGTTGACTCGTTATCGCGCTCCAATAACTGGGCCCTATTTATAACATCTGAATACAAATACAGTTTGTGAGAAATTAAGTATTGACGTATCTCGGGTTTCAAACCTCTTAGAAACATCCGCATCATTCTCTTTTCATTATCAACAAAGTGGGACGCAAACCGGGACAACTCGACAAACTTAGCTTCGTACTGTGACACGGTCATATTGTTCTGCTCCAACTTGATGAACTCTACCTCCTTCATGTGATGAATACTTTTGGGAAAGTATTTGTCGTTGAATAGTTCTTGGAACTTCTCCCAAGGCATCTTCAGTGCGGCAGGTTGAGTACGCTTTACCGATTCCCACCAGTAATTTGCCTCTCCTCGCAACCTAAAGGTGGCAAAGGGAAACTTTTGCTCCTCGGAGCATCCCAAGACATCAAATATCTTGATGATCTGCTTTATCCACGTCTCCGCCTTAAGTGGTTTTGGCTCTCAAATAAAATTTGGTGGTCCCAGCTCCTTGAACTGCTTAGCGGTTACCATCCGAGAGTTAACAGTGTTTCCACCTGCATTTTGGACAGCAGTCTCTCTCGCCTGATGTTGCATGAATTGTAGAAAGCCCCTAAACATTTTGTCGTTCATCATTTGGTCGGCGTTGTTGTTTGTATGAGGATTGATACCTTCATGATGCACGCGTTTCCGGTTATTGATCGTTGGTGATTAAGCGGTCTCTTGTGCTCCATTGTTATTCTCAACATTCTCGGATGTCATTTTCAAATCATCGCCACAAAATAAGGGTTAATTGACATGTCACATATTATCCCTATACTCAATGAAACCAATTAAATACCAAATAAACTTAGGTAGGTCATACTAGCGAAGGAATTTCCGTCTCTCCTCCTAGTTCTTGTCTCACATCTCGGCCGGGGATCATATCCCTAAGCTTTGATACTAACTGTGATGCCCCAAAATAGGTATACATCACCCATCTTGAGTCGCCAAATACATGGTACAAAATTCAAATACAACTTAATTATACAATCGTCGTGTAAAATATGACAAAACATAAATCGAGAGTTTTAATACAAATATTGTCCTCTGAGGCGATTCAAACTCAAATGGAGTCCTCAATACATTTATTATCACACTATTTCATAGAATAGTGAGGACTACTAATGGTATCATCTGGACCGTCACTCCATTCCCCGACTAGTCCCGGCTACGTTCTCATTTCCCGAAGAGCACAATGAAAATAAAATGGTGAGCTCAACTAGCCCAGTAAGAAATATTATGACTAAGATAATGCAAAATAATTTATCGTTAGCCTTCAACAGTGTTAAACTGATAAAATATAACAAACATCAAGTTTAACTGCAGCGGAACAAGCAATCCATTAGAAGAGTCAAGTAGAGCATTAAATCTACTATCTTCTATGATTTTAAAGGTTTTTCATCACTCTTATCGCTGGAACTCAGCTTAATAAATAATCCACATCATCGAATCACCCCTGTACTATGGCCAAGGATATTCTTTAGTATCACGACCACAAATTATCCATGCACTACGGGCCAAGGATATTCGTGTATTCATCAATGGTCATAATCATGCCAACAATTGTCCATCAATGCACTACGGGCCAATGAGGACTTTTACCACATCATTTATAACATTACGGTCATGATTATACCGAATAATCCCCGGTCATAATCATACCAAGTCCATCTATGCACTACGGGTCAAATATGACTTTCATAACAATATAAGCATGATGATGATGACAATGATATAAGAATTCAATTAAAAGAAAGCAAAGGATAAATTTTAAAGACTTTAATATTTAATTTATCCAGAAATTCAATAATGTCCAAATTGTCAACATGATACTGCTTTGTGGAGCAAAATTTAAGAATAATATTATATCAAAAATGATTTGGACCGGAAAGAAATCAATTTTCGTCATGAATAGTATCCCGGGTGAATAGTAATCGAGTGAATAGTATCCGTGAATAGTAACTTCGGGAATAGTAACCCCGTGAATAGTACCCCGGCATGAAAAAGTTAAAACTTATCAAGAATGCTCAGAATAATATTTCCATGAAAAGATACTGGATGAAGCGTAAATATCAAGGATATTCTACTAATTTCATGGAGTATAGAAGCCAAAACTTCAACAAAATGAGTATAGAATTGAAATAAAGCGAAATAATATTACTTACATACTACAGAGTATGGAAGAAAATATTATTTCAAGCCAATATTGAACAAAAATAACATCCCTTACCTTGAAAAAAAGAGTATTCCAACTGGTATAGCGGGGATATTCTTGAAGAATTTTTCACTGTTTTCTACTCTCAAAGCTTTCTAAAACTCGAAAGAACTACGCTCAATATTATAGAAAAAGAACTCTCTGATTCTGGTGTGATTTTCAATTCTAACTAAGCATCCTATTTATAGGAGAATGGAATGATTATTCGGCCGAAACGTTTGATTTTCTGATTTTACTATGCAGCACTATGCAATAAAATATTCTAATAAAATGAAAACTTTAAATAAAATATAATATATTCTATTTATAATCTAATAAAACAAAACTTGTAATATATATTATATTATATTATATTATCACAAAACTTCAAGCTCCCGTGATTACCAAAAAATCTTCCACCTTGACTTTTGTTATCCCACGTTCTATATATATATTTATATGTATATCATACCTTAATATATATATATATATATATATATATATATATAACATTCCATTCTCGTGAATCATTTCATCCCTTCCTCCACTCATTTCATTTTTCCTCCAGTGGGCCCCACATGTTGCCCCACCTTTATTATATTAAATAATTTTCTACCGATTATTTTATAAAATGGATAAATGGGGGTCCATAAATTAAGTAAAATTTACATCAAATATTTCATAAAAATCCCTTCAATATTTTTAACAACATTTATCATCATTATTATAATTCACAATATTTAACGACCTGGTCGTTCCCAGGAAAGAGGGGGCTTTCCAATAAGGATTTCTCCCTATTGGCGCGCAATTACGTGACCAAACCTCTCCTTGACAGAACTTCTAGACATCGTCAATATTGCAAATAATAATATTAATAACTTTGCCATCTCAATTATTGATTTACTAATATACAAAATATCGACAATAATTGAATAAAAAAACGTGAGATACTATGCAGTAATTACTGTAGCAATAATTGAACAAAACTGAGTAACTTTTCATGTAAGCATCAATAATTAATATCGTGTGCTACTATGCAACCACGCGTATTACTGTACTTTTCATCACCGGGTATTTCAACAGTTAACGGTAAAACTTTCGCCGTTACTTGGTGGTAAAGCGAGTCTATACGCCACAATTCCTACTCGATCGAGGATTAAAAATGGGCCAATGAATCGAGGGTTGAGCTTTCCTCTCTTTCCAAATCTCGTAACTCCCTTCCATGGAGCAACACGTAATAACACATGATCTCCAATATCGAATTCCACGTCCTTTCGATGAAGATCAGCATAACTCTTTTGTCGATCTTGTGAGGTTTTTATACGTTGTCGGATCGTTTGAATCTTTTTCGTAGTCATACGTACCAACTCCGATCCAACAACGTTGCTTCACCCACCTCATCCCAAAGATCTTTGAGAACGACACTTTCTTCCATACAACGCCTCAAATGGAGCCATGCCAATACTTGCTTGATAAGCTGTTGTTGTAGAAAAACTCCACCAATGGTAGGAACTTATCCCAACTTCCTTGAAGTCAAGGACACGAGTCTTAATAGATCTTCAAGAGTTTGAATGGTCCTCTCCGATTTCCGTCGATCGAGGATGATATCTGAGCTAAATCGTAAATTTGTGCCCATAGCTTTTTGCAAACTAACCCAAAATCTTGAAGTGAATCTTGGGTCTCGATCAGAAACTATGGATACTGGCATACCATGCATTCTTACAATCTCGTTTATGTACATACGAGCAAGACGTTCAAGTGTATAAGTTACTCGTATAGGTAGGAAATGAGCAGACTTGGTCAATCTATCAACAATGACCCAAATTGCATCTATGCCTTGAGAAACCTTGGGAAGACCAGTAACGAAATCCATAGTAATATGTTCCCACTTCCATTCTGGAATTTCAAATGGTTGCAATGGACCTTTTGGTACTTGATGCTCCACCTTGACTCATTGACAAGTTAAACACCTTGAGATAAACTCTGTTATCTCTCTCTTCATATTGCTCCACCAAAATGTATGTCGAAGATCACGATACATTTTGGTACTCCCAGGATGGATTGCAAACGGTGTGTTGTGCGCCTCCATCATGATTTTATACTTTAAATCAGGGTTGTTAGGAACACAAAGTCTGGAGTTGACTCGAAGTATTCCTTCCTCAACAATTCTTGCTTCCGGCATAGCACCTTCTTGCATTTTCTTCTTCATACGCATTAGCTCCAGGTCTGTAGCTTAAGCAACTTTAACTTTATCGATTAAAATAGGTTCTACTCGTATGTTTGCCATCATCATGTGGGTCCCTGGAGTCTTAATCTCTAACTCCATCCTTTGCAAGTCATACAAAATGGGCCTTTGCGTTGACAATATTGCACTCGTACCCGCATATGATCTTCTTCATCAAATGGCGATTCATAACGTTAAACTTTTCCAAGATGGTATTGGATGGTATGATCATAATCTTTCAATAGTTCAAGTCAACGTCGTTTTCACATGTTGAGTTCCTTTTGGGTGAAGAAATATTTGAGGCTTTTATGATCCGTGTAGATCTCCACCTTCTCTCCATACAGGTAATGCCTCCAAATCTTAAGCGCAAAAAAACGATACATTTAAACTCTAGATCATGAGTAGGGTAATTTCTCTCATATTCTTTAAGTTGTCGTGAGGCATAGGCTATGACTTTCCCATGTTTCATGAGAACACATCCTAACCCTTTGCCTGAAGCATCACTGTAGATGACAAATCCCTCCGAGCCAGATGGTATTGTCAGAATAGGTGCTGAAATGAGTCTCCTCTTGAGTTCTTGAAAACTCTTCTCACATTCCTCGTTCCAACCGAACTTTGTATCTTTTCGAGTCAGCTGAGTTAATGGAGTAGCGATTCGAGAAAATTCTTCCACAAATCTCTGATAATAACCAGCTAATCCGAGAAAGCTACGTACTTCGGTCACTGATTTAGGTTGCTCCCAGCTTTGAATAGCTTCAATCTTTGCTGGGTCAATAGATATTCCATAACTTGATATAACGTGCCCAAGGAATGCAACTTCCTCAAGCCAGAACTCGCATTTCTTCAACTTGGCATATAACTTGTTTTCACGAAGCTTTTGGAGTATCAGCCTCAAGTGTTGCTCATGATCTTCACGGCTTTTGGAATATATGAGGATGTCATCAATAAAGACGACCACAAAATGATCCAAATATTCCTTGAATACTCGATTCATCATATCCATGAAGGCAGCAGGAGCATTAGTCAATCCAAAAGACATAACTAAGAATTCATAATGCACGTACAGAGTTCTAAAGGCAGTCTTTGGAATATCCTCAATTTTAACCTTCAGCTGATGATATCCAGAACGAAGATCGATCTTTGAAAAAAATTGTGCTCCTTGTAACTGATCAAACAGGTCATCAATACGTGGCAATGGGTACCTATTTTTGATGGTGACATGATTCAACTCCCGATAATCAATACAACGTCGCATACTCCCATCTTTCTTTTTCACGAACAAAACAGGAGCACCCCAAGGAGACGTACTAGGACGAATGAAAATAATGTCTAACAATTCCTGCAATTGGGTCTTTAACTCCTGAAGTTCAATAAGAGCCATTCGATATGGGGCTTTGGAAATGGGTTATGTACCGGGTTCAAGGTCGATACAAAATTCAACTTCACGCTCTAGGGGTAGGCCATGAAGTGCTTGAGGAATCGTCGCCGAAATTTATTAACAATAGAAATATCCTTCAAATCGGCGTATTTTTGTTTAAATCTGTGACATGAACTAAGAAAGCTTGACATCCGTTTTTCAATAAACGAATAGCTTTATGGCTTGAGATGACTGTGATTGATTTTAATGGTTTGTTCTCTTGAATTCGCATAATAGGTTTATTAGGAATATGAAAGCTAACAACCTTACGAAAATAATCAATTTTAGCATGATGAGTAGGTAACCAATCAATCCTTAGAATTACGTCCAAATGCAAGTATTTTTAAGGAGATAAGATCGACGGTAACGTCATGCTTTACCAATTTGAATCAAACAAGACTTATAAGCAAATGATGTAATGAAGGTTTCTCCTAATGGAGTTTCAACAGATAAGTCAAAGTCTAATTTCTCCTGAGTTAAATTTAAAAGTTGGTAAGAAGTAAGAGAAATAAAAGAATGGGTAGAACCCAGATCAAATAAGGTATAGACTTCACTAGAGTTTATGATAAGCTTACCGTGCTTAACCTCGTTCGAGTTCCTTACTTTACGGGAGGTCACAAAAACGCCTCCTCAGACTTTCTGGGCTTTGACTTTTACGGGACGGCCTTTGGTGCCTCCATCCTAGTGAACTTGTCTTCTATGAAACGACAAAAATCGAGCTAAGTGACCTTCCTTCCACAATTATAACATGCTTTAAACGGCATCGCGTGGTTTGATGATGTGTCCCTCCTCTACGCATTTGAAGCATATGATAGGTGGTCGTTTCTCCTTCCTTAACAACGGCAAAAGTTCAGCCGACGCCTTTCCATCATTGTTGAATTTCCTTTTCTTGAAATATCCATTTTTATTGTCTTGGCTATGATTACCACCGAAGTGGTTACCATTTCTGGCATGTTGATTCCCTCCACGCTTGTTGTCACCGTTTCGATGACTGTTACCACTTGTATTTTCATTATGCTGGCTACTTTCTCTTGGTTGCGTTGACTCGTTATCGCGCTCCAATAAGTGAGCCCTATTTACAATATCTGAATACAAACACAGTTTATGAGAAATAAGATATTGATGTATCTCCGCCAAAACCTCTTAAAACATTCGCGTCATTCGCTCATCATTATCGACCAAATGGGATGCAAACCGGATAACTCATAAATTTAGCCTCGTATTGCTACACGGTCATATTATTTTGCTCCAACTTGATAAACTCCACCTCTTTCATGTGACGAATACTTTCAAAAAACTAATTGTCGTTGAATAGCTCTTGGAACTTCTCCCAAGACATCTTGAGTCGTCAAGTCAGTAATGCTTTTACTGATTCCCACCAAGAATCGCCTTCTTCACGCAACATAAAAGTGGTGAAGGAACCTTTTGCTCTCGGAGCATCCCAAGACATCAAATATCTTGGTGATCTGCTTTATCCACGCTCCGCCTTAAGTGGTTTTGGCTCTCCAATAAACTCGGGTGGTCCCAGCTCCTTAAACTGTTAAGCGGTGACCGTCCAAGAGTTTCCAGTGTTTCCACCTACATTTTGAACAGGAGCCTCTCTCGCCTGATGTTGCATGAATTGCATAAAGCCTCTGAATATTCCATCGTTCTTCATTTGGTCAGTGTTGTTGTTTGCATGAGGATTGTCGCCTTCCTGAAGCACATTATTCTGATTGTTGATCTGTGGAGACTCAACGGTCTCTTGTGCTCCATTGCTATTCTCAATATTCTCGGATGCCATTTTTAAATACTGCCACAAAACAAGGGTTAATTGACATGCAACATATTATCTTTATACTCTAACCAACCAATTAAATACCAAAAAATTAGGTAGGTCATACTAGCGAAGAAATTCGTCGTCTCTCCCCTCCTAGTTCTAGTCTCACATCTTAGTCAGGGATCATATCCCTAAGCTTTGATACCAACTATGACGCCCCCAAAACAGGTATACATCACCTATTCGAGTAAATCACAAATACATGGTACGAATACAAATACAACTTAATTATACAATTGTCGTAAAAAGTACAACAAAACATAAGTCATGAGTTTTTTAATACAAATATTGTCGTCTAGACAATATACAAACTCAAATTCAATATTATTACATTTATTTTCCACTATTTCACGGAATAGTGAGGACTACTAATGCTATCATCATCGTCCGCTACCCGCTCCTCCCCGATTAGTCCTCGCTACGTTCTCATTTCACAAGAGAACAATAAAAGTAAAAGAGTGAGCTCAACTAGCCCAAGAGAAAATATTATGACTAAGATAATGCGTAATATATTATCGTTAGCCTTCAACAATGTTAAACCGATACAATATAACAACCATCGTTTTAATCTGCGGTAGAACAAGCAATCCATTAAAAAAGAGTCAAGAGAGAATAAAATCTACTATCTTTTATAATTTATAAGGTTTTTCATCACTTTTATCATCGGGACTCAAATTTAATAAATAATTCACATCATCGAATCACCCCAAGCACTTTCTACTGCCAAGGATATTCTTTAGTATCAATACCACAATTATCCATGCACTACGGGCCAAGAATATTTGTGTATTCATTAATGGTCATGATCATGCCAAAAATCGTCCATCAATGCACTACGGGCCAATGAAGACTTTTTTCACATCATTTGTAACATTACGGTCATGATTACAAGAATAATCCTCAGTCATAATCATACCAAGTCCATCTATGCACTATAGGCCACGCAGATGACTTTCAACAAAATATAAACATGAGGATGATGACAATGATATAAGAATTCAATAAAACAAGTTCAAGAATTAATTTATCCAGAACTAATAACGTCCAAATTGTCAACATGATCTTCGCTTTGTAGAGTAAAATTAAAGAATGCTCGTAAGAATATTTCCATAAAAGATATCTTGGATGAAGCGCAAATATCAAGGATATTCCACTAATTTCATGGAGTATAGAAGTCAAAACTTTAACCAACCGAGTATAATAAGGAATGGAATAACAAAAAAAATCACCGAGCATGCGATAGAATCACATGCATACGAGTTATTCCAACAGAATAATAAATAACGGAATTAGGTCCCACAGAAACGCGTGCATGTGATATTCCAACAAAATAATAAAGACGGAATCAGTCCGGCGTAAAATGCACAACGCAGATATTCCAACGAGAATAATAAAGATTTTAACCAGTCCCAAGTAGAAACGCATGTAGCATGGGATATTCCAACGAGAATGATAAATAATGGAACCGTGTCCCAAAGAAACGCATTGATAGGATGTTCCAACATAATGATAAAGAATGGAATAATAGAAGAATTTCCCCAAGTATAGGGTAGCCACATTATACAAGTTATTCCAACAAAATAATAAATAATGGAATAATGAAGTTCTCTTCATGGATAAGAAAGAAATAATACTCCTACCTTAGAAAAAGCTGGATCTTTGGAATAGTGAGGTAGTAATGAATCTTCTTCTTCTTTCTCTATAATAATCGCTTCTAAAGCTTTTGTGAATTGGTGAGAAATGAAGGAAGAATGAGCTTCTATTTATAGGAAAATATAGTTTCGATAATTGCACGTTTTGGGGCTCGAAAAATTACAGTACAATACCTCCAACTTTTCTTTCATTTTTAATTTAGTCCTGCAAGTATTATCAAACTTGCACCACCTCCCCTAATAGTAAATAATGTGAATCAATAGTTCAATCATGTGACTTAATAGTATAATCATGTGAAATATACGAATTACAGTATAGTACCTCCATCTATACCTCCATCTATACCTCCATTTTTAACTTAGTCATGCAAGTATTATCAATCTTGCACCAACTCCCCTAATAGTAAATAATGTGATTCAATAGTACACACATGTGAACAAATAGTTATATAAGCATGTGAATTAGTAGCAATTAATTGCTCATTTATCCGATAAATTACCCAATTTATCAATATAACCCCCAGACATCAATTATCATCGGAATAGATGTCGATATCCACTAACACTAATAATCCCAAAACAATGGAACTATCAAAATTAATTTTTAATCAACACAACTTATTCATCATTAATATTATAACTCACAATATTTAACAACCTGGTCGTTCCCAGGAAAGAGGGGGCTTTCCGATAAGGATTTCTCCTTATTGGCGCGCAATTAGGTGACCAAACCTCTCCTTGACAGAACTTCTAGACATTATCAATATTAAAAATAATAATATGAATAACTTTGTCATCTCAATTATTGATTTAATAATATAAAATATTATGCAAATAATACTGTGACAATAATTGAATCAATAATATGAGAGATATGATGCAGTAATTACTGTAGCAATAATTGAGTATAACTGAGTGACTTCTCACGTAAGCATCAATAATCAATACCGTGTGCTACTATGCAACCACGTATGTTATTGTACTTTTAACACCGGGTGTTTCAACAGTTAACGGTAAAACTTCAGCCGTTATTTTCATAAAGTATTTTTGTCGTTTTCTCAATCCGACAATAATTTCGTTGTGGGGGTCCACCAATGATTGTGCCGTTTTATGAATATTCCCTGTTAAAACGAATATTTCCCGACCAATCGAATATTATATAACAACTTGCGTACTTTGCAAAATTTGTAAATATTATCCACAACTATAACATTATATCAAATCCACACCATAATATTCAAAAATATATTTCGAGAAGATTTAATCTTTATTCAAAAAGTTGGGGTCTTACAATCTAAATACTCACAAAATACGCTCGATAATATAGAGAGAGAAAACTTATGATTTTGGTTGATTTTCAATTCTAATTAAGCACCCTATTTGTAGGAAAATGCTTAGAACGACATAGCAGACTAACCTGCTACCTGATGGCTTTATTTGCTACTATTCACGCCCACCACTTTTGTATATATAGAGAACAGTCTTTTGATTCCCTCGCATTGGGGATTAAAACAGAGAATCAAATAAAGATAAGGAAAATGTTGGATAATGATTTGTTGATGTATTATTCAAAATTGGGGATAAATGGTTGATTAGAAAAACTATTATTAATGCTCTAAGTACATTTTTTACACAAATTAAGAAAATTAAAGTAAAAATAAATAAATTAATGTATCTTTAGTGCTCCACAAGATTAATCTTTTTTTAAATATTAGTGAATTTTAATAAATGACATATTTACCATTTACTTTATGTATTTATTGTTATTCTTTTAAAAATAATTTTTTTTTTACTTTAGACATTCTTTTGAGGACAAAAAAAATTTAATTTTGTATCTTTTATATCATATTACTGCTTTTAATATATATATATATATATATATATATATATGGCATATGACCGATATATATATATATATATAGAATGGATCAAATCCGGAGTCCTGACACGATTAAAAAGGACCATTTTTGTTTTTTTTTAAAAACTAAAAAAAATATTAATATTTTATGGAACTGAAATTTTTTCATAATACAATATTTTGGGCGTGATTTAGATACCTATATCAAAAATAATAGTGGTACAATCACGCACATACATGTTTTGTTATAATGCACTCAAATCACGCCCAAAACATCAGACATGAGAGTGCGTGAGGACTAGTCTAGTCGAACCTGAGTGACAAACCGAGATGATAGATTAGTAGTCCTCACTATTCGTGAAATAGTGTAATAATAATTGTAATAAGGACTCCTTTTGAGTTTGTATAATCTCTAGTAGACAATATTTGTATTCAAACTCACAGTTTATGTTTTGTCGTATTGTACCTACGACGGTTGTATTATTAAGTTGTATTTGAATTTATGTACCATGTAAGTGGCGACCCAAGATGGGTGGCGATACCTAATTTTGGGGCGTCACGGTTGGTATCAAAGCTTAGGATATGATCCCCGCTAAGATGTGAGACTAGAACTAGGAGGAGAGATGGTGAATTCTTCGCTAGTATGACCTACCTAAGTTTATTTGGTATTTAATTGGTCGATCAGAGTATAGGGATAATATATGATGTTAATTAACCCTTGTTTTGTGGCAGTATTTGAAAATGACATCCGAGAATGTTGAGAATAACAATGGAGCACAGGAGACCGTTGAGTCTCCACAGATCAATAATCAGAGACAATGTGCAATGGATGGCGATAATCCTCTTGTAAACACCAACACCGATCAATTGAAGAACGACCAGACGCGTTTAGGAGCTTTTTAGAATTCATGCAACATCAGGTGAAGGCCACTCTTGTTCATAATATAGGAAGAAACAATGGCAACCCACGGTTGGTCACCGCTAAGCAATTCAAGGAGCTGGGACCACCGGAGTTTTTGGGAAAGCCAGAACCACTTAAGGCAGAGACGTGGTTAAAGCAGATCACCAAGATATTTGATGTCTTGGGATGCTCCGAGGAGCAAAAGGTTCCCTTTGCCACCTTTATGTTGCGTGAAGAGGCGAGATCACCGGTGGGAATCAGAAACGTAACCACTGGACGACTTAAGATGTCTTGGGAGAAGTTCCAAGAGTCGCTCAACGACAACTACTTTCCCAAAGTATTCGTCACATGAAGGAGGTGGAGTTTATCAAGTTGGAACAAAACAATATGACCGTGTCGCAATACGAGGCTAAATTTGCGGAGTTATCCCGGTTTGCATCCCATTTGGTCGATAATGAGGAGCGAATGACGTGAATGTTTTTAAGAGGTTTGAAGCCAGAGATACGCCAATATCTTATTTCTCATAAACTGTGTTTGTATTCAGATATTGTAAATAGGGCTCAGTTAGTGGAGCGCGATAACGAGTCAACGCAACCAAAAGAGAGCAGCCGGCAAAATGATAATACCGATGATAACAGTCATCAAAGCGGTGACAATAAGCATGGAGGGAATCAACATACCAGAAATGGTAACCACTTCGGTGGTAATCATGGTCAAAATAATAAGAATGGACATTTCAAGAAGAGGAGATTCAACAATGATGGAAAGACGTCAGGACCAACACCCGTTGTTAAGGAAGGAGAACGATCACCTATCATATTCTTCAAATGCGGAGGGGAGGGATACATCAGTCCAAACTGCGCGATGCCGTCCAAAGCATGTTATAATTGTGGAAGAGAATGTCACTTAGCCCAATTTTTTCGTTCACAGAAGACAAGTTCAGCTAGGATGGAGGCACCAAAGGCCGTCCCAGAAAAGTCAAAGCCGGTAGTTTAAGAGAGAACATTTTTTTTTCGTGACAAGGAACCTGAATAAAATTATCACGGGTATGTTAGTAATAAACTCTTGTGAAGTCTATACCGTGTTAGATACCGGTTCTACTCACTCTTTTATTTCACCTAGTTGTGTTCAATGTTTGAATTTAACTCCGGAGAAGTTAGATTTTGATTTATCTGTTGAAACTCAGTTGGGAGAAACCTTCATTACCTCCACTATTTATAAATCTTATTCAAATCAACACTTTCACGTTACCTGTCAATCGTATCTCTTTGAAAATACTTGTCTTTGATGTGATTTTAGGAATCGATTGGTTAACTACTCATCATGCTTTTCGTAAGGTTGTTAGCTTTCATATTCCTAACCAACCTATTATGCGAATTCAAGTAACCAAATCACTAAAGTCAATCATGGTCATATCAAGCCATAAGTAAAGAGTCCCGGTCCTTTCGTTGTTGACTTCCTTGTGTGGAATGCACCGAAGCCAGACTTTCTATAGGCGACGCTGTGAATGACGATGGCAAGTTGATAGGTATCAATGTGACGTGTTACCCAAGTCTTGGATGAGAGTCACAGTTTTGAATGATATTTCCATTGTTAATAAATTTCCTTACGTATTCTTGAAGACTTCTTAGCCTACCCCTAGAGCGTGAAATGGAATTTTGTATTGACCCCAGTACAAAACCCATTTCTAAAACCCTCAAATATTTCTTCAACTAAAATGAACGTAACATGCGCCAAAGACGTTGGCTCGAGTTTGTTGAAGATTACGATCGTACCATTCAATACCATCATGGGAAATGCGAGCGTGGTAGGCGACGCGTTGAGTAGAAGATCGTATGCGTTTTTATGCGATGTTGTTAACACAAAAAGACCCATTTCGATTTAACTTACAAATGATGAAGATAGAGTTAAAGACTCTAGGAACCCACGTGAAGATAACGAATATACGATTAGAATTGACTTTAATCGATAAAGTTAAATCCACTCAAGCTACACACCCGGAGCTGATGAATGAAGAAGGTTCAAGAGGGCGTTATTCTAGAAGCAAGAATCGACGAAGAGAGAAAATCTCAACCCTCGATTTAATTGGCCCATTTGAAATCCTCGATCGAGTAGGAACTGTGGCCTATATACTCGTTTTACCGCCAAGTATGTCGCGTGTTCATAATGTTTTTCACGTATCGATGTTACGTAAATATGTGGACGACCTGAACCATATTATTAAATTAGAACTAGACGATATAGCAGAAGATTTAACGTATGAGGAGATACGTGTTAAAATCTTGGATAAGAAGGATCGTATTCAACACTCAAAGGTTATACCTCAAGAGTTAGAATCTGAAATGAAGTCAAGGAATCCTCACCTCTTTGGCATATCAAGTGCGTACATAAATTTCGAGGGCGAAATTTCATTAGGAGGGGAGATTGTGAAACCCCAGATTTTATGAATAAAGATTTAAATTTATCAAAATATTTTTTTTGAATATTATGGTGTGGATTTGATATAATGTTATAGTTGTGGGTAGTATTTATAAATTTTTCAATGTATGCAAGTTGTTATAAAATATTCGATTGGTCGGGGAATATTCTATTTTGTTGGGGAATATTCGTACGACGACACAATCATTGGTGGACCCCACAACGGAAGTATTGTCGTAGTTAGAAAAGCATGTAATTATCTTTTATAAAAATAACGGCGGAAGTGTTACCGTTAAAACCGCTTGAACTACTTTCATTAATAAAAGTACAAGAATATGCGTGGTTGCATAAGAGCACACAAGATTGATTATTTATGCTTACGTGAGAAGTCACTCGGTTATACTCAATTATTGCTACAACGAATTGGCTGCATCATATCTCTTATATTATTGATTAGATTATTGTCATAGTATCATCTGCATAATATGTTATTTTATTAAATCAATAATTGAGACGACAAAGTTATTCATATTATTAAATTACAATATTTACAATGTCTAGAAGTTCTGTCAAGAGATTAGGGAGAAATCCTTATTGGAAAGCCCCCTCTTTCCTGGGACCGACCTGGTTGATAAATATTGTGAGTTATAATATTAATGATGAATGTTATTAAAATTGAAGTTGTGTTCGGAGTTGAATTTGGAGACGCGGATGTGATATTTGAGTTCGGAACGATGAAATTAGTAAGAATAGTCTATAAACACAAAAAATTTTGGGATTCACTATTTGGTCAAAAAGTCAACAGTTGACTTTTTCGAGAAAAAGTCAAACTTCAAAATTTCAAATTTTATATTTTTGATAAAAATAGTTTCATTATGTTGGAATTGTTTGTGTTAGTGAAAATTGACATTTATTCCGATGATAATTGATGTCTAGGGGTTATATTGATAAATCGGGTAATTTATCAAATAAACGAGCAATTAATTGCTACTAATTCACATACTTATATAACTATTTGTTCACATATGTATACTATTGAATCACATTATTTACTATTAGTAGAGTTGGTGCAAGATTGATAATACTTGCATGACTAAGTTAAAAATAGAGGTATAGATGGAGGTACTATACTGTAATTCGTATTTTCACATGTCTAGAACTATTGATTCACATAATTTACTATTGAATCACATTATTTACTATTAGGGGAGGTGGTGCAAGTTTGATAATACTTCCATGACTAAATTAAAAATGAAAGAAAAGTTGAAGGTATTGTACTGTAATTTTTGAGCCCCAAAATGTGCAATTATCGAAACTATATTTTTCTATAAATAGAAGCTCATTCTTCCTTCATTTCTCACCAATTCACAAAAGCTTTAGAGCAATTATTATAGAGAGAAATTATAGAAAGAAGAAGAGAAGTCTGATATCTCACTATTTCAGTATCCAGTTTTTCTAAGGTAGGGAGTATTATTTCTTTCTTATCTATGAAGAGAATTTCTGTTATTCCATTCTTTATTATTCATTGGAATAACTCAGATACGCTGCCAATACCCTATACTTGGTGAAATTCTTACATTGTTCCATTCTTTATCATTCATTGGAACATCCTCGTGTGCATGCGTTCTACACCGGGACTCCGCTAATCTTTATTATTACATTTGAATATCACATGCATGCGTTTTCTTGGGACTGATTTCGTTATTTATTATTACGTTGGAATAACTTTTGCAAGTGCGGTCTCCGCATTCTGGTGATTTCTTTTGTTATTTCATTCCTTATTATACTCAAATTGGTTAAAGTTTTGACTTCTATACTTCATGAAATTAGTGGAATATCCTTGATATTTGCGCTTCATCCAATATCTTTTCATGGAAATATTTTTACGAGCATTCTTGAATTTTACTCTACAAAGCGAGATCATGTTGACAATTTGGGCGTTATTAGTTCTGGATAAAATAATTCTTGAACTTGTTTTATTGAATTCTTATATCATTGTTATCATCCTCATGTTTATATTTTGTTGAAAGTCATCTGTGGCCTATAGTGCATAGATGGACTTGGTATGATTATGACCAGGGATTATTCGGTGTAATCATGGCCGTAATGTTACAAATGATGGGGAAAAAGTCCTCATTGGCCCGTAGAGCATTGATGGATGATTGTTGGCATGATCATGACCATTAATGAATATACAAATATTCTTGGCTGCGTAGTGCATGGATAATTGTGGTCGTGATACTAAAAGAATATCCTCGGCGTAGTAGTGCGGGGTGATTCGATGATGTGGATTATTTATTAAGTTGAGTCCCAGCGATAAAAGTAATGAAAAATATTCTAAATCATAAAAGATAGTAGATTTTATTCTCTACTTGACTCTTTTAATGGATTGCTTGTTCCGCTGTAGTTAAACTTGATGGTTATTATATTGTATCAGTTTAACACTGTTGAAGGCTAACGATAATATATTCTGCATTATCTTAGTCATAATATTTCCTACTAGGCTAGTTGAGCTCACCCTTTTACTTTTATTGTTCTCTTCAGGAAATGAGAACGTAGCAGGGACTAGTCGGGAAACGGAGTGACGGACCAGATGATAGCATTAGTAGTCCTCACTATTCTGTGAAATAGTGTAATAATAATTGTAATAAGGATTCCTTTTGAGTTTGTATAATCTCTAGTAGACAATATTTGTATTCAAACTCACAGTTTATGTTTTGTCGTATTGTACACGACAGTTGTATTTGAATTTATGTACCATGTAAGTGGCGACCCAAGATGGGTGACGTATACCTAATTTTGGGGGAGTCACAACAAATCCTTCCGAACCAGATGGTATTGTCAGATTAGGTGCTGAAATGAGTCTCCTATTGAGTTCTTAAAAACTCTTCTCACATTCCTCGCTCCAACCGAACTTTGTATCTTTCCGAGTCAGCTGAGTTAGTGGAGTAGCGATTCGAGAAAACCCTTCTACGAATCTCCGATAATAACCAAATAAGCGAGAAAGCTACGTGCATTTCTATCCATCGATTTAGGTTTGCTCCCATTTTGAATAGCTTCAATCTTTCTTTGGTCAATGGATATTTCATGACTTGATACCACGTGCTTCAAGAATGTTACTTCCTCGAGCCGTAACTCGCATTTCTTCAATTTGGCATAAAGCTTATATTCACGAAGCTTTTGGAGTATCAGTCTCAAGTGTTGCTCATGATCTTCACGGCTTTTGGAATAAATAAGGATGTCATCAATAAAGACGACCACAAAGTAATCCAAATATTCCTTGAATACTCGGTTCATCATATCCATGAAGGCAGCAGGAGCATTAGTCAATCCAAAGGACATGACTAGGAATTCATAATGCCTGTACCGAGTTCTGAAAGCCGTCTTTGGAATGTCTTCGGTTCTAATCTTTAATTGGTGATATCCGGAACAAAGATCAATCTTTGAAAAGAATTTGGCTCCTTGTAACTGGTCAAACTGGTCATCAATAAGTGGCAATGGGTACCTATTTTTGATGGTGACATGATTCAACTCCCGATAATCAATACAAAGTCGCATACTCCCATCTTTCTTTTTCACGAATAGAACAGGAGCACCCCAAGGAGAAGTACTAGGACGAATAAAGCCAATGTCTAACAATTCCTGCAGTTGAGTCTTTTAACTCCTAAAGTTCAATAGGAGCCATTCGATATGGGGCTTTGGAAATGGGTTTTGTACCGGGTTCAAGGTCGATAAAAAATTCAATTCACTCTTTGGGGGTAGGCCAGGAAGTTCTTCAGGGAATACGTCAGAAAATTCATTAACAATAGAAATATCTTTCTAAACTGGCGTATTTTTGTTTAGATCTGTGACGTGGACTAAGAAAGCTTGACATCCATTTTTCAATAAACGAATAGCTTTATGGCTTGAGATGACCGTGATTGATTTTAATGGTTTGGTCGCTTGAATTCGCATAATAGGTTGATTAGGAATATGAAAGCTAACAACCTTACGAAAACAATCAATTTTAGCATGATGAGTAGTTAACCAATCAATCCCTAGAATCACATCAAATGCAAGTATTTTCAATGAAATAAGATCGACAGGTAATGTGAGGGTACCGATTTGAACCAAACAAGACTTATAAACAGTGGATGTAATGAAGGTTTCTCCCAACGGAGTTTCTACAGATAAGTCAAAGTCTAATTTCTCCAGAGTCAAATTTAATCATTGAGCGCAAGTAGGAGAAATAAAAGAATGGGTAGAACCGGTATCAAATAAGGTATAGACTTCGCTATAGTTTATGATAAGCTTACCCGTGATGACCTCGTTCGGGTTCCTTATTTTCTGGGAGGTCACAACAAATGCTCTCCCTTGAACCATCGACTTTGACTTTTCTAGGACGGCTTCATCCTAGCTGAACTTGTCTTCGGTGAATGACAAAATCGGGCTAGATGACCTTCTCTTCCATAATTATAACACGCTTTGGATGGCATCACGCAGTTTGGACTGATATGTCCCTCCCCTCCGCATTTGAAGCATATGATAGGTGGTCGTTCTCCTTCCTTAACAATGGGAGCTGGTGCTGACGTCCTTCCATCATTGTTGAATCTCCTTTTCTTGAAATGTCCATTTTTACTGTCTTGGCCATGATTACCACCGAAGTGGTTACCATTTATGGCATGTTGATTCCCTCCTCGTTTGTTGTCACCGTTTTCGATGCTGATACCACTGGTATTTTCATGTTTACCGTTGTTTTCTCTCTGGTTCATACTGACTCGTTCTGCGCTCCAATAATTGAGCCCTATTTACAACATCTGAGTACAAACACAATTTATGAGAAATAAGATATTGACGTATCTCCGGTTTTAAACCTCTTAAAAACATTCGCGTCATTCGCTCCTCATTATCGACCAAATGGGATACAAACCGGGATAACTCCGCAAATTTAGCCTCGTATTGCGACACGGTCATATTTTTTTGTTCCAATTTGAGAAACTCCACTTCTTTCATGTGACGAATACTCTCGAGAAAGTACTTGTCGTTGAATAGCTCTTGGAACTTCTCCCAAGACATCTTGAGTGCGTCAGGCTGGGTACATTTTACAGATTCCCACCAGTAATCTGCCTCTTCACGCAACATGAAGGTGGCGAAGGGAACCTTTTGCTCCTCGGAGCATCCCAAGACATCAAATATCTTGGTGATCTGCTTTATCCATGCTTCCACCTTAAGTGATTTTGGCTCTCCAATAAACTTCGGTGGTCCCAGCTCCTTGAACTGTTTAGCGGTGACCGTCCGAAAGTTTCCAGTGTTTCCACCTATATTTTGGATAGGAGCCGCTCTCGCCTGATGTTGCATGAATTGCATAAAGCCTCTGAACAATCCATCATTCATCATTTGGTCCGTGTTGTTATTTGCATGAGGATTGTCGCCTTCCTGATGCAAATTATCCTGATTATTGATATGTGGAGACTCAAAGGTCTCTTGTGCTCCATTGCTATTCTCAACATTCTCGGATGTCATTTTCAGATACTGCCACAAAACAAGGGTTAGTTGACATATAACATATTATTTCTAAACTCTGACCAACCAATTTAAATACAAAATAAATTGAAGTAGGTCATACTAGCGAAGGAATTTCCCGTCTCTCCCCTCCTAGTTCTAGTCTCACATCTTAGCCAGGGATCATATCCCTAAGCTTTGATACCAACTGTGATGCCCCCAAAATAGGTATACATCACCTATTCTGAGTCGCCAGATACATAGTACAGAATTCAAATACAAGCTATGTACAATACGACAAAAACATAAACTGAGTTTGAATACAAATATTGTCTACTAGAGAGTATACAAACTCAAAAGGAGTCCTCATTACAATTATTATCACACTATTTCACGTAATAGTGAGGACTACTAATGCTATCATCCGTCCGGTCACTCCCATTCCCCGACTAGTCCCTCGCTACGTTCTCATTTCCTCAAGAGAACAATAAAAGTAAAAGGGTGAGCTCAACTAGCCTAGTAGGAAATATTATGACTAAGATAATGCGTAATATATTATCGTTAGCCTTCAATGTGTTTAAACGATACAATATAACAACCATCAAGTTTAATCTGCGGTGAACAAGCAATCCATTAAAAGAGTCAAGAGAGAATAAAATCTACTATCTTTTATGATTTAAATGGTTTTTCATCACTTTTATCATTGGGACTCGACTTAATAAATAATCCACATCATCGAATCACCCCTCGCACTACTACCCGAGGATATTCTTTAAGATATCACGACCACAATTATCCATGCACTACGAGCCAAGAATATTTGTGTATTCATTAATGGTCATGATCATGCCAACAACTATCCATCAATGCTCTACGGGCCAACGAGGACTTTTTTTCCCATCATTTGTAACATTACTACCATGATTACCTTTGAATAATCCATGGTCATAATCATACCAAGTCCATCTATGCACTCACAGAAGCCAAATATGACTTTCAAAAAAAAATAAAAACATGAGGATGATGACAATGATATAAGAATTCAATAAAACAAATTCAAGAATTATTTTATCCGAGAACTAATAACGTCCAAATTATCAACATGATACTTTTGCTTTGTAGAGTAAAATTCAAGAATGCTCGTAAGAATATTTCCATGAAAAGATATCTTTGGATGAAGCGCAAATATCAAGGATATTCCACTAATTTCATGGAGTATAAAGTCAAAACTTTAACCAACCGAGTATAATAAAGAATGGAATAACAAAAAAAATCACCATGCATGCGGTACTTGCGATGCAAAGTTATTCCAACAGAATACTAAATAATGAGAACCGAAAGTTAAGCGAAATTAATTGCCGAGCGTGATGTTCCAACGTAATAATAAGGAATGGAATAACAATGAAATCACCATGCATGCGGTACTTCATAGTAGGCAGTTATTCCAACGGAATACTAATAGGGGACGAATTAGGTCCCACAGAACGTCTGAATAGGATATTCCAATGTAATAATAATAAAGATTTTAAACAAGTCCCAAGTATAACGCATTTTAGACGGGATATTCCAATGTATAATAAAGACGGAATCGGTCCAACGTAAAACGCATGCATACATGATATTCCAAATGAAATAGTAAAGACGGAATAATAGAAGAATGTCACCAAATATAGGGTAGCAGCACAGATCTGAGTTATTCCAATGAGAATAATAAATAATGGAATAACAGAAGTTCTCTTCATGAATACAAAATAAATAATACTCCCTACGAGTACAACACATAATATTTCCTACCTTAAGAAGAACAGTACTGGATATATAAGTAGTGAAGTAGCATAATACTTTCTTCTTTCTCTCTGTAGTTTATCTTTCTAGAGTTTCAATGAATTCGTAAGAAAATAATGAAGGAATGAGCTTCTATTTATAGAAAAATGGACTGTATAGTAACTTACTCATGAACGATCCAGATTGATTTACTTTAAACTGACGGTCCATATTTAAAGCAAAATCTTTTAAATAAAATATAATATATTCTATTTATAATCTAATAAAACGAATAACTTTATAAAAGATTTTACTATGCAAAACATTATGCAGACACTATACAATACTATGCATAATAGAATATAATATATTCTATTTATAGAATAACTTTTATAAAAGTATTCTGTTTTATATAAAAAGATTTTCTGTATTATTACATTAATAATACCAACAAAACTGAGTGACTTATCACGTAAACATCAATAATTAATACCGGTATTACTACTATGCAACCACGCCAGACATCGCATTTCTTTTAACACCGGTGTTTCAACAGCTTAATCTGTAAAATTTTCGCCAATTATTTTCATAAAGTATTTTGTCTTTTTTCTCAATCCGATAATAATTCCGTTGTGGGGTCCACCAATGATTGTCTTGGATGTACGAATATTCCTCGTTAAAACGAATATTCCCCGACCAATCGAATATTATATAATAACTTGCGTACTTTGCAAAATTTATAAATATTACCCACAACTATAACATTATATCAATTTCACTCCATAATATTCAAAAATAATATTTATAGAAAATTCATCTTTATTCAAAAAGTTGGGGTTTTACATCAAAAGTTTTTTTAAAAAATTAATGTGAAACGAAACGTACTAAAAGAAGCGAAGCGAATCGAATCTGAACAGAATGAGTGAGGCAATCCAATTATCGGTTTGGATCGAAGGTGTAAGGTGGTTATTCCGAGTTTTCGAGGCCTAAAGCGACAAAAAAAAAAGAGACCTTTTGTGAATTGCTATTAAGATATGCATAAAAAAATTAAAAACTTTTTCTGAACAAAAGAGCATCAATACGAAAGAATACCAAATATAATAACCGACTATTTCAATATTCTCTTTCTTTTTCTTTTTTCTGATCCAGACATATACTTTTTAGAAGTCATGGTGAATTAAAATTTAAAAATCTGCAAAATTCCAGCATAACCTCGTGATTATCTATAAATTAATTATCAAATAGGGGCTCCTTTATAATTATTAAGAGTCTAACACTACTCCCAAACAATTAAAAAAACTCAAAAGAGATTAAATTTTTCACTTGATTCATAATAGCATAAACAAATCTACTCAATCAGTCATCAAGCCCAATTAAATTAAACAATGCTTCTAAATCTCATAAACAAAACAATTAATTTCAAAACCCTAAAAAATAGAATTAATACCTGAAATTAGCTTGAAATTTATGAGAAGAAATACTGGAATAGTATTTAACACTTGAGCCTTCTGATTTAAATATTTTATTTAAGTAATTAAAGGAAAAGAATATTTAAAGGGTACCAAAAATTTATGCTACTTAAGCTCGCCTGGCCTTTTTTTTAGCCTCAGCCTCAGTAGATACAGATACATACAATATTACAAGGGCATTATGTGTATTCAAGTTATAATATGAATTACGATTAGAATAGAAATAACAATTATATATACTCTCTATTGTAAAAAAAAAAAAAAAAAACCTATGTAGGCATAAGAAAAAAACACAAATTCTTCTGCCAGATGCCAAACAGAACCAAAAAAAATATAAAACAAAATAATTAACATTATCATCTACGACCTGTTGCTAGAACTTAGCAACCTGTCTAAACCCTTACCCAACCACAAAATAAATATATACTTCTAAACAAATAAAATAATGAATATATATATATATATATATATATATATATATATATATATATATATAAGTTCAATAGTTTCAAATTTCATAATTTTTTTTGTATAACGTCCACATATAAAGTTAATCAATTCTAACGTCTCACACACATGTTTTCTCTCTATATATATCTCCCCTACATAGACAGAATTTAGATTTCAATTCTAGGGTTTGGTTTTGCTATGATGATGGGTTTTTATGAAACAAAGAAAGGTAAGAGAAAAAAAATTATTCATACTGCTAGGATATTGATATTGTGTGTCGCATACAAACTAGATTTTGATCTTTAAATATTTTTGATAATTTGGTTGATTTTTTAGGTCTAACAAAATTTGATGTCTAAATCTCATTAATAGAATGTTTTCATTTGTTTTGTGTTTTGGGCACACAAAAATTGAGAACGGATCTAAAGCATACCTCTTAAATATCATGCATTTATTATAACTACGTTATTTTAAAAATTCTTTTAAAAAATAAGTGGGGTCATGAGTGACATTTTTGTAAATAAAAAGAAATCAAGTGGGACCAGTCTCTTTTAATATTATTTTGTTTTTAAAAAAAAAATTCAAAATCACGTAATTTTAATAAAAGTATGTTATTTAAGAGGTATAAAAAAATAATTACCAAAGGACGTTTTTTTAACGGTTATCAAAAAAGCAAAATAAAAATAAAGCAAAACGGTTACCAATTAAACGAGTAGAATTCTCATGCTTCTTGATCAAAAAAGTTATACTATTGAAAATTAATGAAATTAATATGGGTGACAAACTTGGTTAATACTACTCCTGATAATTTAAGTTGAAAATCATATAGTTAATGAAAATCACTTAAATTTATTGGTTTGGTTAACTAGTTTTTAGGTAATAGATTAGTTTGGTTTTGGACCCATATTATTATTACAAATATGAGTTGGATCTAGTTTAACTAGTTTTGACCCATATTAGTCTATAATAATTTTTTTGTATTTTGTAGAGCTAATACATCAACATGTATGCATTATTTTTAGTTCCAAATTAGTCACATCAATTAAAAAATTTAGTTTCAAACTTGAGTCTAAAAAATTATACTATGTCTCTTTTAATATAACAGAAATTAAGATTTTAATGAAATTATAATTTGAAAAATAGGTTGACCTGGATTCGACCCATAATTATTTAAATCCAAACCATATAATCCATATTAAATATATGATAATATAGTTTTAGTTCTAAAATCAACTCAAACCTAGTTTTTGCCAGGTGTAGTTAAGAACTGAGACCCTGAAAAATGGTTCAATTTTCAACAATTGTTTGAGCCTTATTTTTTTCCTTCTGAAATTGACATTTTTACAAATAAAATTTGATAATATCACTATGCAATCATATTTTGCAGACTAGTTTGATTGGATGTTATAGTCCTTTTGCTCGACTAATAATTGTGCTAATTACTCTTTACTTAGATATAATTAATTGAGAGATTCTTATTGTTAATTATGAGTTTGTTTGGTTACTAGCGTTTACAATATTTGCAGCGGTAGCGTTTGTAGTGTTTGGATCTTAAAACGCATCGCACTAAATTTGGTGTGTTGCGTTAAACTGCGTTTAAAGTAATCTACTAATAAACGAGCAAGATTTTCAAATGTATTTGAATTTGATCAAACGCTTTAAAGTCACTAAACGCTGTAAACGCTTAGTATAAACCAAACATTCAATATGTAATTAAATTGATATTTCTCGGGGAAGACACTCCAGAAAAAAAAAAACTTGTTTTCTTGAAAGATTTTTTAGGAAAATTTCTGATTGTGGAATTATAATTTAGGTGTTCTCAAATAAGGGGAATATCAGTATGACCAAATTATAAGTTACATTAAATGGGAACTACAAAATATTTACATTTAAGAATTTAACATAGTTGAAGTTCATTTTATTTATTTAGAACCACACTTAATTTTGAGTTATGCACTTCATTCTACATCCAATCAAACCAATATGCAAAACATGATTGTGATCAGTATAATTGTTTGTTAGTCAAGCAAAAGGACTATAACATCCAATCAAACTAGTCTGCAAAATCAGATTGAAATCATCTTAATTACTCTATTCATTTCAAAATTAGAGATATAATTTAATTTTTAAAATCAAACGACGACATATTAAAATTTAAATTAATCTGTATTTATTTAATTTTAGTTGATACAATTATAATAAATTGTTTAGTACATAACAAAAACAATTAATTACGAAATTTATTTTATTTTAAACTTTTATAAATTATACCAATTTTAAAATTTAATATACAGTTGTTTGATCTCAGAAATTAAATTATATCTCTAATTTTGAAACCCAGCAAATACTAGACAAACAAAAGGACTATAAGAATATTGGTCCCCATACAATTATTAAAAGGATTTGGAACACATATATCCATGGACTCTTTTTCATTCATTTGATTTTCCCTTTATCTCCGAGTGCAACACAAGTAGGACTAGTACATGAATGTCCTTTTTAGAAGATATGTTCTATCAACAAAGAAAGAATATCAAACCAACCCAATACCATCCATCACTCAAAAGCTCTTTTAGGCATAGGCTGAGATATTTGACTCTTATTAATTCTTTATCTTGGAGGGTAGGCACAACAATTGCATATTAATCAAGCTTTGCATACATAATTAAAGAAAATATCATCATGATCATGAAATTGAGCTCCATCACTCACTAAAACTACTTTTTAAATTCGATTTCATATAAACAAATGTTTACGAACAATCCTCTTAACTATAAAGTTAGGGATTAGTCGTTAATGGAATCTGATAAATAAGATTTCGGCCGTAAAGTTAGGAATAAGAGGGTGTTTATTTAGAGCTGAATGAAACTGTTTTTTGGCCTGAATGACTGTTGAATGAAGTATTATATATATGTTTTAAAATATTAATTATTATATTAAGTAATATTAAATAAATTTATAATAATTCTGAATTTTTCAGAGGAGTAAAATAATAAAATTTTGTTATTCAGATATTTCAGACATGTCAATTATCAAACAACTTTTTTCATTCAGAATCCTACTTCATTAAACATTCAGAAATATTTTATTGAATTTTATCAAACACCCCCTAGATTTTCAATAATATCTACTAACCGAGATTTTACAATTGTAAGCTTGAAAAGCCCATTAAACTCGGTCTCACAATAACAATAAATTCAAAAACTCTACGTGGACATGAAAAATTGGACATGAGATAAATAAATATTAATTTATAGACACTAATTAAATTATAAATTTATGTGAGAGAGATGAGTGTGGACCGAATCCATGGATAAGTGATGATTTTAATTTTCTTCTCCAATATCAAAACTCCCCAAGCAATACCTTTTTTTTTTTTTTTAAAAGAATAGATTCCCATGCACAAAGATTTTGAAGAAATGAATGTGAAAAGGTTCCGTACACCCTTTGATTTTATGTGTTCGTCTTTCATTTTCAATGCGAAGCCGCGACTAGGGATTGAATTCGGATCTAACAACCAATTTGGTGGAATATTTTTGTATGGTTTATTGTATTATTGGAGCAGAGTAGAGGGACTAAATGGCTTGTTTTGTCATTATTTTACTATTTTATCCCCAAATATATCACAACCAAAGTGTTAATGTTGGTATTTGTACATAATATTAATTAAGGACATTGATGGAAACATAAAAAGGCTTAAAAATTTTGGGTGCACAAAAAAAAAACTGTCAAATTTCCTCTCGATTTATTAATACTAGTTTACATGGCACACACTGTGTGTTAAAAGAGGGAAAATGAAATGCTACAAAATTGGAGATGAGAGATAATGAAAGAGAAAAAAGGGTAAAAATAAATAAATTAGAAAGTTTGAAGGGTAGAATAGGAAAGCCAAAAAAGATTCACTTTTGTGTTTACAACTTATAATACAAACTAGTTTATATGTCATACACTACGTGTGTATTAAAAAAAAAAGAATAATGCAACAGACACAATTTATTCTACAAATCGTTGATGTGGCATACTCCACCTCAGCATATTATGTGGAGTCGAAGACTACATTGAAACAATTTATTAATCAATATGCTAAGGTAGAGTATACCACATCAGCATTTTGTAAAATATTTATAAAATAGTTTATGTCTGTAGCATTACTCAAAAAAAAAAATAGAATACTAAAAAATAGAATATGATAGATATATAATGGGAGAGATAAAAGGGAAAAAGTGAATAAAGAAACTTTAAAGAGTAAAATAGGAAAGTCAAAACAGGTTCACTTTTCTGTTTACACAAAAAAAATATGTTATTTATTCCTCCCGTTTTATAATATAGATATAGATATAAATAGATAATATTGTGTTATAATTACCAATGTTGCCTCCCTTGATAATATAGATAATATTGTTTATTTTAATCAAATAATTAAATTAGAAAGTTTTGGCATTTAATTTAATATTGTACTAGCTTGTTGCTGATTTTGGTTAATAAAAGTTTGGGTAACTTGTTTGTAAGAGTTAATTAAGATTGGTAGCTATAGTTGGACCACTTAATTAACTAACTAAAATAATATCATAAGTTTTGACACTTAAAAATGATTTTATTAGTCATAATTATATAAAATATACATGTAACTGCAATCTAACATTCTTATAAGAAGGCATGGTGATATGTACAATTTTTTTATATATATTTTTTTGGCTAATTCGGGGGTGGGTGTTGAATCCAGGACTTTTTATTTGGCAAGAAGTCTGAGCTACCAAATGAGTCAAGACCAGCTGGTTAACATTTTGATATTTTAAAGTTAGAAACCTCCGTCGCTTGGCTGAATAGTTTAAGGAAAAACATGAGATCAGCCGTTAACTCGAAGGTCCTGAGTTTAACTCTCCCCGAAAAAAACATAAGAGCCACGGATCACAAGTTTCGGTTTGTTTCGGAAACTTTGTTTAGGGGTGGAGAGATATAATTTGGTTGCAAGACCAGAAAACTACTCGTATAGCACACACAAAAAAGGAGGAGAAGAAAAATAAGTTATTTTAAAGCCAATTAGCATAAGAAAATTGACTTATACAAACCACTCCATAGATTAATGGATTACTAAACTTAAATTATCAAGCTGTTAAAGACCCCGTGATCCGTGAAGAGTTGGTTTCTATTAATAATACAAATGTCTGTAAAAAAAAGTTATAAAACTCAGTCACGGGTTGTCTGGTTCTTTACTTAAAAAAATTGATCTGTAATTACTTTTATAGATTTGTTTGAGATTGATATACTGTAAAATTTATTAAGTTTAGGCTTGTCTTATAATAATTAGAAGGATGTTATTATGAAAACCTCAATCAAACCTAAAAGTGAACTAAATCTGAACAACTCAATACTCGACTCAATTCATTTACACCCTTATTTAAAAGAGTAAGTTTTATTAAGCTTGGACGTATCTTATAATAAGTAGAAGGATATTATTATGAATATCTTCCAACTTATAAATCAAAAGATGTACTTAGCCCACCACATGCTCTCAAAAGGTTATGACTTGAATGTATTATTGGTTGGCTTCGTGTCCATCTCTCCATTGTGGACTCCCAAAAAGATCATGACTTGAAGGTACAATTCGTAGTTACTTAATTCTTCATATACAGACAAATTTTCCTCTTATCTTTCGATGTGGGACTGGGGTGTTACATATGAGCTATAAAATTACCATCTCTACAAACATAAAAAATAAAATTACACACTCAAAAGCTCGAGTGCATGAGGTGTTGATATCAATTCTTGTTCGAGACAAATTTTAAATTTCAGTCAAACATAGCAAGAAAAAAAAGAAACTATGTTCCTAATTTTAAATTCAAACTCTAATCTTTATCCCCAACCCCTCCTAATTACTGTTCCCCGGCCATCAGGACCAGCACCACCACCATCGCCAATATCTCCACCATCTCAAATCACAAATCCTTGGTAGACATTTCGTCGAATAGAAAATATGCATCATCCATACAACCGCACTTTGAATAGTAATGTATTGTTGGGTGCCATCCCATCCCATCCCATCTCATCAAAGCAGTCTACTCTAGCTTTCTCCCCACATTGGACGGTAAAAATCAACCATACCAGGGGCCGGGCAGGGGACGGTAACAAACAAATCACAAGTGGTATAAGCAAGCAGGCTTCTTTTCTTTTTCCATTTTCTTCCCCTCTATCTACTTCTCACCCTCTGTCTTTGTGCTGAATTCAAATACTTGACTAAATTTGTTTGACAATTTTTTAAAAACTGGACCACAATTATTCCTTTTCTTTCTTTCTATCTATTTACATTAGTCTCTCCACTATTTTCACATTGACTCTCACTTACCCACTCACCTACCTACTACTCTCACCTACCTACATCTCCCTCTCTCCCATATATTTCTCTTTTTATTATTTCAAATTTCTTTATTATTTATTTTTAATTACTAATATCTAACATTTATCTTTTTCACTTTCACTATATAGTTGCATAAAAAATTGAGACACCTAATATTAACTTCTCGTTAACTTATTATTCTCTGAGTCCTATTATGTATTGTGGATATTTTCAATCCAAGTATAATTAATACAAAGTATATGCATATGAAAGACTTAATAATGATCACTTCCTAATTTATTTTATTTTATCGCTTAGATGTTAGTTGTAATTCAATTTCGTCACATATATATCATTTACTTTATTCTCTCTACTCCATAGAGTTTAATTTGCAAAATTTATAAATTTTTGTAATTTTTTTGTGCTCAGCTCTAAAATTATTAATTAATCGGCATTTGTTTCGCGTCAAATCAATGCAGTAACTCCGTAATGCAATAAGCTATTACATTGATGTGACGTGTATTATGTTTGGTTCATGTATTTTATGTATTATTAACCCATTACGGGAGTAATTGTAAGACCCCAACTTATTATAAATAAAATTAAATTTTCTCTATTCATTATTTTAAAATAGTAAGGGTTGATTTGATTAATGTGGTTAGTTATGGGTAAAATGCACAAATATTCCAAATAAGCAAGTGGTTATAAAATATTCGTTTTTATCGGAGAATATTCGTTTGGTCGTGGAATATTCTTACTGCTTTAAATATTCGTATTTACCAAGACGCGACCTTGTGTGGGCCCCATAACTGGAAAGCGATTGGATGAAGAAAACGACAAGTATAAGTTGTTTATAAATAACGACGTAGTTATTACTGCTAATATCTTTGTTGGAATATTCGATTGGTTAAAACACAAGTATCGCGTTGTTGCCTGAAGAAGATGATACCAGATTGCACCAATTATTGATTCTTACGTAGTAGAAGGCACTACTCAATAATTGTTACAGAATTATCGCTCAAATTTTATTTTATTGATTCAATAATTGTTGCGTTGATATTTTATATTACTTGTTGTTTCAATAATTATCACTACACAAGATTTTCTATTATCTGAGCAATAATTCATATTATCCTAATAATATTATTAGATAACATTATTGGCAATGTCTAGAAAGTTACATCTAAGGAGAAGTTTGGTCACCTAATTGTGCGCCAAGAAGAAAAATCCTTATTGAAAGCCCCCCTTCCTGGGAACCGTTGTCGATTATTGTGATTACGTAATATTATTTGTGAATAATTAATTATTGATTTATGTGATGACGAAAATATTCATTTTATGTGGATATAGATAGAGAAAATTTATAAAGTGACAATTGTTGAAAATCGATATTTTTATCTTTTCTGATAAAATAATATTTTATTATAATATTATAATATAATAATGATGATATTTTTTACAATGAATGTGTGATATATGAGTATATGAGGAGGAAGAGTATTTTTGTTGCAAACGTTGTTTAAAACATGTTAAACGTGTCTCAGGGGCCCATTTCTCGACCGAAATTTGATTATAAACGTAGAATAGCCTGCTTTGTGGGGTTTCAAATAATTTTGTTTGGAATTTGGAAAAACTTTCTTCTGCAAAGTTGTAGATAATGAAATTTCCTATGAAAAAGACATAAGGTTCGAATTTTTCTGACAAAAGGGCCATTTATTATGAATTATTGAAGTTCCGAATTAATTGATTAACCTTTTTTTGGAGTTTTAAGTGACTTTTGCATGAAAAACGTTTTTGTTACTTTAATTGAGTGGATGGCTGATGTCTTGATTCAATTAGTGTGCGTAGGAGGTTTTAGAAAAATAATAATATTATTTATTAAATTTTCTGCTTTGGTGTTCTAAGCATTTTCCTATAAATAGGGTGCTTAGGTTAGAATTGAAAATCACACCAGAAACACAAGTTTTCTCTCTCTTTCTCTCTCTATATTATCGAGCGTATTCTTGTGAGTATTTTGATACTTTGAGTGTTGTTATACGGTGCAAGTTTCCTTCAGCACTATATCCAGTATTCCAGTCACTACTGTCTTTCTGAGGTAAGGGATGTTATTTTTTAAAAAATGATATTATTTCATTCAATATCATTATGCCAAAATATTGGGAGTATTTTTCTTGTGAAATTCTTGTCTTTTAGTGTCGAGGTTACTATTCACGATATCTGACACTATTCACGATCATTTACACTAATCACAGAAAAATTAAATTTTTCGTTTTTCGTCCAAAATATCTATTATGGATACTAGCTTTGATTGTATCCATGTTTTGATCATTCTTGAATTTTACTCCATTATGATTATTTATGAGGTATTTTTGGACATGGATAAACCGAAATACGAATCCTTAATATTTGTTATTTTGTTTCACTGGATTCATTTCCTTTAAAATATTTTTCATCATCCTCAGTCCTAAATGATGATATTACTGAATATCTTTGGCCTGTAGTGCAAAGATGAATGATTTCTGATGAATATCTTTGGCCCTGTAGCAAAGATGATGAATGTGTTTAGATGAACATGACCAATCGATGAATATCTTTGGCCTGTAGTGCAAAGATGAATATTTGATTCCAGATATATGTTGATTGATGTTACAGAGATAAAATATTGACGATGGACTTTTAAATTCATATATAGAATATAGTAGATTTTATTCTCTATTTAACTCTTCTAATGAATTATTATTTCCGCTACGAATATTGATTTAAAAACTGGTTTATTTATTGTATTCTATTAGATTTTTCCTGTTGAGGACTAACGATAATTTGTTCTATGTTATCTTAGTCATAATGTTCTTTACTGGGCTAGTTGAGCTCACTCTTTTCCTTTTTGTTCCATTTTTCTTATCAGGAGGCGAGAATGTAGCGAGTACTAGTCGGGGTATGGAATGAAGGTTCTAGAAAGTCGTTTTAGTAGTCCTCACCATTTTTATAAAATAATGTATCAATAATTATAATGAGGACTTATTTGAGTGTGGATATTGTCTAGATGACAATATTTGTATTTAAACTCACAGTTTTTATGTTGTATTAATAAAGTTGTAGTTGTTTCTGTACCATGTATTTTGACGACTCAGAATGGGTGTTGTATATCTATTTTGGGGGCGTCACAGTTGGTATCAGAGCTTAGGGATATGATCTCTGGCGGAGATTGGGGAATAGAACTAAGAGGGGAGAGACGAGTAAATCCTTCGCTAGTGTGTCCTACCTAAGCTTATTTGTTCGGTCATAATATAGGGATATTATGTGATATGTTAATTTGTTAAATTAACCCTTGTTTTATGGCAGTATTTGAGAATGTCGACTGAGAATGTTAACAGTGGAGTAAATGAGACCGTGGAGACGCATGTACTCACCAACGAGGAGAACGTGCAACAGGCTGGCAATGTTCCTCCTGTGAACAACACCACTGAGCAGATGATGAACGATGGGATGTTTAGAAGCTTTTTGCGCTTCATGCAAAATCGCATTTGGAGACTCGTGTTCAAAATACAGAGAAAATGATAGCAATTCACGGTTTGTCACAGCCAAACAATTCAAGGAGTTGGGACCACCAGAATTCTGGGGAAAGCCGGATCCAATTAAGGCGGAGACGTGGGTCAAACAAATTACCAAGATATTTGATGTCTTGGGATGCACAGAGGAACAGAAGTTTCCATTCGCCACCTTTATGTTCCGTAATGAGACAGATTACTGGTGGAAATTTGTGAAGCGTACCAATCCAGTCGCACTTAGCATGTCTTGGGAAACGTTTCAGAAACTGTTCAATGACAAGTACTTTCCTGAAAGTATTCATCATATGAAGGATGTAGAATTTATTAGACTAGAGCAGAATAACATGACGGTGTCCCAGTACGAGGCGAAGTTTGCAGAGTTGTCCAGGTTTGCACCTCATTTGGTGGAGAATGAGGAACATATGACGCGGATGTTTCTGAGAGGTTTGAAACCTGGCATAAGTCAATATCTCATTTATATAAATTTTCTCTTTATTCAGATGTTGTCAACAGGGCTCAATTATTAGAGTGAGATAACGAGTACGTTCAACCGAGGGACCACAACCAGGATCATACCGGATAAAGCTAAATATCATCGAACAACGATATCCAAATGGAGAAAGAAAAATACTGGACAAGAGCGGCAACCACTCTCGTGGTAATCATGGCCATGAGAATAGAAGAAGCGAGCCTGAGGAGATTTTAAAAAGGGAGATTCAACAATAACAATACAAAGGACGTCAAAGACCAAAGAAGAATCGGTTCCAGGAGAGAGAATGACCACCCATTCATATGCTATAAGTGCGAAAAAGAAGGACATATCATTAAACCGCCCACAACAGCTTTAAGGTATGTTATAACTGTGGAAAGGAAGGACATATCGCCGAGATCAGACTCAGTAATGAAACCAAGTCCAAATGAGGATGGTGACTCAAAAGGCTATCCCGTAAAAGTCAAAGTCAATCTGGTTCTCGGAAGGCGTTTGTCGTGACTAGTCAACATCTGAAGAACCCAAACGAGGTGATCACGGGTAAGCTAATCATAAATTCATGCGAAGTTTATACATTACTAGATACCGGTTGCTACCCATTCATTTATCTCTCCGCTTGTGCTCAACGCTTAAACTTGACTCAAGAAGAAATTAGACTTTGACCTTTTCGTGGAAACTCATTAGAGAAACTTTCATCACATCCACTCGCTTATAAATCTTGTTTGATCCAAGTTGGCACCATCACATTACCCGTTGACCTTATCTCTTTAAAGATACTTGCTTTTGATGTGATTTTAGGGATTGATTGGTTAACTACTCATCATGCCAAAATTGATTATTTTCGTAAGGTTGTTAGTTTTCATATTCCTAATTAACCTGTTGTTCAATTCAAGCAACTAAACCATTAAAATCAATCATCGTCATATCAAGTCATAAAGCTATTCGCTTATTGAAAAACGGATGTCAAGCTTTATTAGCCCATGTTATGGATTTGAATAAAGACACGCCGATTTGAATAATATTCTGTTGTTATCGACTTTCCCGACGTATTTCAAGAACTTCCTGCTCACCCCGTAACGTAAAGTTGAATTCTTTATTGATCTTGAACCTGGTACAAAGCCTATTTCTAAAACCCCATATCGAATGGCTCCTATTAAACTTCAGGAGTCAAAGGTCCAACTACAGGAGTTGTTGGACATAGGTTTCATTCGTCCTAGTACATCTCCTTGGGGTGCTCCTGTTTTATTTGTAAAGAAGAAAGACGGGAGTATGTAACTTTGTATAGATTACCGGGAATTAAACCATGTCACTATCAAGAATAGGTATCCGCTACCTCGCATTGATGACTTGTTTGACCAGTTTCAAGGAGCACAATTCTTTTCAAAAATCGATCTTCGTTCTGGATATCATCAGCTGAAGGTTAAAACTGAGGATATTCCGAAGACTGCCTTCAAAACTCGGTACGGGCATTATGAATTCCTAGTCGTGTCTTTTGGATTGACTAATGCTCCTGCGGCTTTCATGGATATGATGAACCGAGTATTCAAGGATTATTTGGATCAGTTCGTTGTTGTCTTTATTGATGACATCCTCATATATTCCAAAAGTCATGAAGATCATGAGCACCATTTGAAGTTTGGTAATCGCAAAGGCTTCGTGGATAACAAGCTATATGCCAAGTCAAGAAATGTGAGTTCGGCTTGAGGAAGTAGCATTCTTTGGGCACGTGGTGTCAAAACAAGGAGTATCTGCTGACCCGGAAAGATCAAAGCAATACAAAGTTGGGAGCAACCAAATCTCGGTGATCAAGAAGTCGTAGCTTTTTGGGCTTAAATTGGTTATTATCGGAGACTTGTGGAAGGATTTTCTCAAATCGCTACTCAGCTAACTCACCGACTCAGAAAAATACAAAATTCATATGGAGCGAGGAATGCGAGAAGAGTTTCCAAGATCTCAAGAGGAGACTCTTTTCGGAACCTGTTTTGACAATACCATCCGGTTCGGATGGATTTGTTATCTACGCCGATGCTTCGTGCAAAGGGTTAGGATGTGTTCTCATGCAACGTGGGAAAGTCATAGCCTATGCCTCGCGACAACTTAAAGAATATGAGAGGAATTATCCTACTCATGATCTAGAGTTGGCAGCAGTCGTTTTCACGCTAAAGATCTGGAGGAACTATCTATATGGGGAGAGAGTGGAGATATATTCAGACCATAAAAGCCTCAAATATTTCTTCACCCAAAAAGAACTCAACATGTGGCAACGACGTTGGCTCGAGCTGTTGAAAGACTACGACCATACCATTGAATACCATCCTCGAAAAGCGAACGTGGTAGCCGAATGCATTGAGTAAGAAGATCATCACGCTGAACGAAAGCAGTGCGATGTTGTCAACACAAAGGCCCATTTGGTGTGATTTACAAAAGATGAAGATAGAAATCAAGACTCCGGGGACCCATGCAATGATGTCAAGTATATGTATAAAACCAACTTTAATCGAAAAAGTTAAAGTTGCTCAAGCCATAGACCCGGAGCTGATGCGTATGAAGAAGAAAGTACAAGAAGGTGTTATTCCAGAGGCAAGAATCGATGAAGAAGGAATACTTCGAGTCCAGTCCAGACTTTGTGTTCCTAACAATTCTGATTTGAAGTACAAGGTCATGATGGAGGCACACAATACGCCATTTGCAATTCATCCTGAAAGTACCAAATTGTATCGTTATCTTCAACATACATTTTGGTGGAACAATATGAAGAGAGAGATTGCAAAATTTACCTCGATGTGTTTAACTTGTCAACGTGTAAAGGCGGAGCATCAAGTGCCTAAGGGTCCATTGCAACCACTGGAGATTCCAAAATGGAAGTGGGAACACATTACCATGGATTTTGTTACGGGTCTTCCCACGGTTTCTCAAGGCATAAATGCTATTTGGGTTATTGTTGATAGATTAACCAAGTCTGCTCATTTCTTGCCGATACGGGAGACTTATTCCCTTGAACGTCTTGCTCGTATTTACGTAGATGAGATTGTGAGATTTTATGGCATGCCAGTATCCATAGTTTCGGATCGTGACCCAAGATTCACTTCAAGATTTTGGGTTAGCTTGCAAAAAGCTATGGGCACGGATTTACGATTCAGTTCGGCATACCATCCTCAAACGGACGGACAATCAGAGAGGACTATTCAAACTCTTGAAGATCTATTAAGATTCTGTGTCCTAGACTTCAAAGGGAGTTGGAATAAGTATTTATCGTTGGTGGAATTCTCTTACAACAACAGTTATCAGGAAAGTATAGGTGTGGCTCCATTTGAAGCATTATATGGACGAAAGTGTCGCTCTCCAATATGTTGGGATGAGGTGGGTGAAGCAACATTTTTGGGACCCGAGTTACTACGTATGACTACGAAAAAGATCCAAATGATTCGACAACGTATACAAACAGCACAGGATCGACAAAAGAGTTATACGGATCTTCATCGAAAGAACGTGGAATTTAGTATTGGGGATCATGTATTGTTACGTGTGGCTCCATGGAAGGGAGTTACAAGATTTGGAAAGAGATGAAAGCTCAATCCACGATTTATTGGTCCATTTCAGATTCTTGACTGAGTAGAAAATGTGGCCTATAGACTCGCGTTACCTCCAAGTATGTCTCGTGTTCATAATGTTTTTCATATATTTGTGCTTCGTAAATATGTGAAAGACCCAAACCACGTCATTGAATTAGAACCGGACGAGATAGCTGAAGACTTAACGTACGAGGAGGTACCTATCAAGATCTTGGATAGGAAAGAACATGTCCTACGCACGAAGGTCATACCAAAAGTCAAATTTTTGTGGAGGAACCATGCTATTGAGGAAATGACCTGGGAGTTGGAAACGGAAATTAAAGTGAGGTATCCTCACCTTTTTGAAACACCAGGTACGTACGTCAATTTCGAGGACGAAATTTCATAAGGAGGGGAGGTTGTAAGACCCCAACTTATTATAAATAAAATTAAATTTCCTCTATTCATTATTTTGAAATAGTAAGGGTTGATTTGATTAATGTGGTTAGTTATGGGTAAAATGCGCAAATATTCTAAATAAGCAAGTTATGAGACCCCAGATTTTATGAATAAAGATTTAATTTTATCAAATTTTTTTTTTTAATATTATGGTGTGGATTTGATATAATGTTATAGTTGTGGATAGTATTTATAAATTTTGCAAAAGTACGCAAGTTGTTATATAATATTCGATTGGTGGGAAATATTCTTTTTGTTTGGGAATATCCGTGCATTTATGGTACAATCATTGGTGGACCCCAAGAACGGAATTATTATTTTGATTGAGAAAATGACAAAATATTTTATGAAAATAACTACGAAAGTTTTACCATTAACTTTTGAAACACCCTTGTTAAAGAAATAAATGTCTGGCGCGGTTGCATAGTAGCAAGACACCAGTATTGATTATTGATGCTTACGTGATAAGTCACTCAGTTTTGTTTTATTGGTATTATTAATGTAATAAAACAAAATACTTTTATAAAGTTATTCTATAAATAGAATATATTATATTCTATTATGCATAGTGTTGCATAGTGTCTGCATAGTATTTTGCATAGTAAAATCTTTTTATATAAAACAGAATACTTTTATAAAGTTATTCTATAAATAGAATATATTATATTTTATTATGCATAATGCTCAGTATAGTGTTTTGCATATAGTAATTTTTTTATATAAAATAGAATACTTTTATAAAGTTATCTGCTTTTATTAGACAATAATTAGAATATATTATATTTAATTATGCATAGTGTTTGATAAGGTTCGTATATAGTATTTGCATAGTAAAATCTTTTATAAAGTTATTTGTTTTATTAGATTATAAATAGAATATATTATATTTTATTTAAAAGATTTTGCTTTAAATATGGACCATCGATTAAAAGTAAATCAATCTGGACCGCTCATGAGTTAGTTACTATGCACCCATTTTTCTATAAATAGAAGCTCATTCCTTCATTATTTCTTACAAATTCAATTTGAAACTCTAGAGAGATAAACTATAGAGAGAAAAAAGAAAGTATTCTGCTACTTCACTACTTATATATCCAGTACTCTTCTTCTTAAGGTAAGGAATATTATTTGTTGTACTCGTTAGGGGTATTCCTTCTTTCTTATTGGTGAAATTCTTTTTGTTATTCCATTCTTTATTATTCTGTTGGAATAACCTGTATACGCGGGATACCCTATACTTGGTGAAATTCTTCTGTTATTCCATTATTTATTATTCTATTGGAACATCACGTGCGTGCGTTACGCATGACTGAATTTCGTTGTTTATTATTCCATTAGAACATCATGTATCCGTGCGCTTTTATGACTGGTTCCATTATTTATTATTATGTTGAATATCCTGTCATGGCATTTCTACGCCGGACTTGATTCCGCTTTATTATTCTGTTGGAATATCACGTTCATGCGTTTCGCCGGGACCGGGTTCCGCTCTTTATTATTATTATTCTCATTGGAATATCCTGTTTCTACGAGTTTTACGTAGAACTGATTTCGCCCTTATTAGTATTCTGTTGAATTACTCGCCTATGAAGTACCGCATTCATGGTGATTTCGTTGCTATTCCATTCTTTATTATTCTGTTGGAACATCCTGCTTGGTGCAATTTAATTTCACCTTTGGTTCCGTTATTTAGTATTCTCGCTTGAATAACTTTGCTCTATGTGAAGTACCGCATGCATGGTGATTTCTTTTGTTATTCCATTCTTTATTATACTCGGTTGGTTAAAGTTTTGACTTCTATACTCCATGAAATTAGTGGAATATCCTTGATATTTGCGCTTCATCCAAAGATCTTTCATGGAAATATTCTTCTGAGCATTTTTGAATTTTACTCTACAAAGGAGTATCATGTTGACAATTTGGACATTATTAGTTCCTGGATAAATTAATTTTTGAACTTATTTTTATTGAATTCTTATATCATTGTCATCATCCTCATGTTTATATTTTTTTTGAAAGTCATATTTGGCCTGTAGTGCATAGATGGACTTGGTATGATTATGACCATGAATTATTCAGTGTAATCATGACCGTAATGTTACAAATGATATGGTAAAAGTCTCATTGGCCCGTAGTGCATTGATGGACAGTTGTTGGCATGATCATGACCATTAATAAATACACAAATATTCTTGGCCCGTAGTGCATGGATAATTATGGTCGTGAAACTAAAAAATATCTTTGGCCGTAGTGCAGGGGTGATTCGATGATGTGGATTACTTATTAAGCTGAGTCCCAGCGATAAAAGTGATGAAAAACCTTTAAATCATAAAAGATAGTAGATTATATTCTCTACTTGACTCTTTTAATGGATTGCTTGTTTCGCTGCAGTTAAATTTGATGTTTGTTATATTGTATCAGTTTAACACTGTTTAAGGCTAATGATAATTTATTCTGAATTATCTTAGTCATAATATTTCTTCTTGAGCTAGTTGAGCTCACCCTTTCTTTCACCGTTTCTTCTTGAAATGAGAATATAGTCGAACGCAGCTCTGGGAACGAGTGATTGTCCTAGATGGTGCATTAGTAGTCCTCACTATTTTGTGAAATAGTGTGATAATAATTGTAATGAGGACTCCTTTTGATTTTGTATACTCTCTAGTAGACAATATTTGTATTCAAACTCACAGCTTTATGTTTTGTCGTATTGTACACGGCCATAGCTTGTATTATTAAGTTGTATTTGAATTCGTACCATGTATCTGGCGACTCAAGATGGTTGATGTATACCTAATTTTGGGGCGCACATAACTTGGTATCAAAGCTTAGGATATGATCCTCATTTGAGATGTGAGACAAGAACTAGGAGGGAGAGACGGGGAATTCCTTCGCTAGTATGACCTACCTAAGTTTATTTGATATTTAATTGGTCTATCGAGTATATGGATAATATGTTACATGTCAATTAACCTTTGTTTTGTGGCGATTTTTAAAATGGCATCCAAAAATGTTGAGATAAGTAATGAAGCAAATGAGACCAGTTGAGACACCTTTAATCACTAACTGTGTTAATGTGATGTCGAGACGAAGAAGAAATTAGAGATATCTACGTGGTGCATGAAGAACTAATAGTTGCACTCTTTAGAGCTAGTTCTTGATAGCGGTGAGAGTGAGGAAGAAGAGGAAGAAGAAGAGAGAATTTATTAGAAGAATTTTATGATCAAAATTTAGCATTACAAAATCGTATTCATGAGTTAGAAGAGCAAATAAGAACGGCGAGAGGTCGTGGAGCAAAGAGATGCAACCATTCAAAATTGTGTTACCCGATGTGCGATGATTGAATGTAAGCACTCTTTGGCGTAGTATAAGATATTAGAGCCGAATCGAGAATGCTATGATCAAAGTTCGATGAAAGCAGAAACAACTGAACGAAGGAGAATAGATGACGCTTGGGTAAAAGCCGCACGATGTGTAGATATTGTAGAAAAAGACGTCCAATCCAATAAAGCCAAAATAGATGAAATGGATTTTTCTTTTTGGACAACAATTGGGAGAATCCAACATCAAAATCGGAATTATCCTGTGCATAGTGGTCAACCCCAATTCGATATGGATCGGAGAATAATGATTCAAATCATGGATCAGGAATGGGACGAAGCACTTAAGGGTGGAATGTACCTTATAGCAAAGCCAAATCCAGTAGTTTAAGTGAGAGCATTTGTCGAGGAACCCAAACGAAGTTATTACGGGTAAGTTAATGATAAACTCTTGCGAAGTTTATACCTTATTAGATACCAGTTCTACCCACTCTTTTATTTCACCTAGTTGTGTTCAATGTTTGAATTTAACTCCGGAGAAGCTAGATTTTGATTTATCTGTTGAAACTCAGTTGGGAGAAACCTTCGTTACATCCACTATTTATAAATCTTGTTCAAATCAACACTTTCATGTTACCTGTCGATCGTATCTCTTTGAAAATACTTGACTTTGATGTGATTTTAGGAATAGATTGGTTAACTACTCATCATGCTTTTCGTAAGGTTGTTAGCTTTCATATTCTTAACCAACCTGTTATGCGAATTCAAGCAACCAAACCACTAAAGTCAATCATTATCATATTAAGCCATAAGTAAAGAGCCCCGGTCCTTTCGTTGTAGACTTTCTTATGTGGAATGCACCGAAGCCAGATTTTCTGTAGACGACGTCGTGAATGACGATGACAAGTTGATAGGTATCAATGTGACGTGTTATCCAAGTCTTGGATGAGAGTCACAGTTTTGAATGATATTTCTATTGTTAATAAATTTTCTGACGTATTCTTGAAGACTTCTTAGCCTACCCCTAGAGCGTAAAATTGAATTTTGTATTGACCCCAGTACAAAACTCATTTCTTAAACCCTCAAATATTTCTTCAACTAAAATGAACGTAACATACGCCAAAGACGTTAGCTCGAGCTGTTGAAGATTATGATCGTACCATTCAATACCATCGTGGGAAAGCGAACGTGGTAGCTGATGCGTTGAGTAGAAGATCGTATGCCTTTATGAGTGCGATGTTGTTAATACAAAGGCCCATTTCGTACGACTTACAAATGATGAAGATAGAGTTAAAGATTCTAGGAACCCAAGTGAAGATAATGAATATACGAGTAGAATCGACTTTAATCGATAAAGTTAAAGCCGCTCAAACTACACACCCGAAGCTGATAAATGTGAAGAAGAAGGTTCAAGAGGGCGTTATTCTAGAAGCAAGAATAGACGAAGAGAGGAAATCTTAACCCTCAAATTAATTGGCCCATTTAAAAATCCTCGATCGAGTAGAAACTATGGCTTATAGACTCGTTTTACCGCCAAGTATGTCGCGTGTTCATAACATTTTTAACGTATCGATGTTACGTAAATATGTGGACTACCAACCACATTATTAATTTAGAACCTGGACGAGATAGCGGATGATTTAACGCTTGAGGTGATACGTGTTAAAATCTTGGATAAAAAGAATCGTATTCAACACTCAAAGGTTATACCTCAAGAGTTAGAATTTGAAATGAAGTCGAGGTATCCTCACCTCTTCGGCATACCAGGTACGTACGTAAATTTTGAGGGCAAAATTTCATAAGGAGGGGAGATTGTGAGACCCCATATTTTATGAATAAAGATTTAATTTTCTCGAAATATTTTTTTTAATATTATGGTGTGGAATTGATATAATGTTATAGTTGTGGATAATATTTATAAATTTTGCAAAGTACGCAAGTTGTTATATAATATTCGATTGGTCGAGGAATATTCTTTTTGTCGGAGAATATCCGTACGACGGTACAATCATTGGGGGACCCCGCAACGAAATTATTGTCGGATTGAGAAAATGACAAAATATTTTATGAAAATAACGGCGGAAGTTTTACCATTAACTTTTGAAACACCCTTGTTAAAAGTACAAGAATCTGGCGTGGTTGCATAGTACACTAATTATTGATTATTGATGCTTACGTGATAAGTCACTCGGTTTTGTTTTATTGGTATTATTAATGTAATAAAATAGAATACTTTTATAAAGTTATTCTATAAATAGAATATATTATATTCTATTATGCATAGTGTTATATAAAGTCTCCATAGTGTTTTGCATAGTAAAATCTTTTTATATAAAATAGAATACTTTTATAAAGTTATTCTATAAATAGAATATATTATATTTTATTATGCATAGTGCTCAGATAGTGTTTTTCATATAGTAAATTTTTTTTTATATAAAATAGAATACTTTTATAAAGTTATCTGCTTTTATTAGACAATAATTAGAATATATTATATTTAATTATGCATAGTGTTTGCATAATGCACTGTATATAGTATTTGCATAGTAAAATCTTTTATAAAGTTATTTGTTTTATTAGATTATAAATAGAATATATTATATTTTATTTAAAAGATTTTGCTTTAAATATGGACCGTCGATTAAAGTAAATCAATCTGACCGCTTCATGATTTAGTTACTATGCAATCCATTTTTCTATAAATAAAGCTCATTCCTTCATTATTTCTTACAAATTCACCGAAACTCTAGAGATAAACTATAGAGAGAAAAAAGAAAGTATTCTCGCTACTTCACTACTTATATATCCAAAGATTTTCTTCTTAAGGTAAGGAATATTATTTGTTGTACTCTTTAGGGGTATTCCTTCTTTCTTATTGGTGAAATTCTTTTTTGTTATTCCATTCTTTATTATTCTCATTGAATAACTCAGATAATGCTGGATACCCTATACTTGGTGAAATTCTTCATTATTCCATTATTTATTATTCTATTGAACATCCTGTCTGTGCGCGTTACGCATGACCGGTTTCGTTGTTTATTATTCATTAGAAACATCATGTCATATGCTTTTTACGACCACAGTTCCATTATTTATTATTATGTTGGAATATCCTGTGCATGCATTTTACGCCGGACTTGATTCCGCTTTTTATTATTCTCGTTGGAATATCATGTATCATGCGTTTTTTTACGCCGACCGGTTCCGCTCTTTATTATTATTACATTGGAATATCCTCGTCTATGAGTTTTACGTAGAACCCGATTTAAATCCTTATTAGTATTCTCGTTGAATTACACATGCAAAGTACCGCATTCATGGTGATTTCATTGCTATTCCATTCTTTATTATTCATTGGAACATCCCGCTTGTCATGAATTTCACTTTGACCGGTTCCGTTATTTAGTATTCTCGTTGGAATAACTTTTATCTATGTGAAGTACCGCATGCATGGTGATTTCTTTTGTTATTCCATTCTTTATTATACTCAAATGGTTAAAGTTTTGACTTCTATACTCCATGAAATTAGTGGAATATCCTTGATATTTGCGGCTTCATCCAAAGATCTTTTCATGGAAATATTCTTCTGAGCATTTTTGAATTTTACTCTACAAAGGAGTATCATGTTGACAATTTGGACATTATTAGTTCCTGGATAAATTAATTCTTGAACTTGTTTTTATTGAATTCTTATATCATTGTCATCATCCTCATGTTTATATTTTTTTTAAAAGTCATATTTGGCCTGTAGTGCATAGATGGACTTGGTATGATTATGACCATGAATTATTCAGTGTAATCATGACCGTAATTTTATAAATGATATGGTAAAAGTCCTCATTGGCCCGTAGTGCATTGATGGACAGTTGTTGGCATGATCATGACCATTAATAAATACACAAATATTCTTGGCCCGTAGTGCATGGATAATTATGGTCGTGAAACTAAAAAATATCCTTGGCCGTAGTGCAGGGGTGATTCGATGATGTGGATTACTTATTAAGCTGAGTTCCAACGATAAAAGTGATGAAAAACCTTTAAATCATAAAAGATAGTAGATTATATTCTCTACTTGACTCTTTTAATGGATTATTTGTTTCGCTGCAGTTAAACTTGATGTTTGTTATATTGTATCAGTTTAACACTGTTTAAGGCTAATGATAATTTATTCTGAATTATCTTAGTCATAATATTTCTTACTGAGCTAGTTGAGCTCACCCTTTCTTTCATTGTTCTCTTTAGGAAATGAGAATATAGCTGGAACGAGTCGGGGAACGGAGTGATGGTCCTAGATGGTACATTAGTAGTCTTCCCTATTCTGTGAAATAGTGTGATAATAATTGTAACGAGGACTCCTTTTGAGTTTGTATACTCTCTAGTAGACAATATTTGTATTCAAACTCATTGTTTATGTTTTGTCGTATTGTACACGACAGTTGTATTATTAAGTTGTATTTGAATTCTGTACCATGTATCTGGCGACTCAAGATGGGTGATGTATACCTAATTTTGGGGGCGTCACACAAGTGGTTATAAAATATTCGTTTTTATCGGAGAATATTCGTTTGGTCGTGGAATATTCTCATTGTCGAGAATTTTCGCATTTACGGTAAGCAAATTGTGTGGGCCCTATAACTGAAAGCGATTGGATGAAGAAAAAATGACAAGTATAAGTTGTTTATAAATAACTAAGATAGTTGTTACTTCATTATCTTGTTGGAATACCGGTGGTTAAAACACGATGAATACGCGTTGTTGACAAGAAGACACCAGCAGTATTGCACCAATTATTGATTCTTACGTAAAGAAGGCACTTTACTCAATAATTGTTACGAGAATTCTTGCTTCGGTATTTTATTTTATTGATTCAATAATTGATGCGTTTATATTTTATATTACTGTTGTTTCAATAATTGTCACTACACAGTATTTTCTATTATCGGAGCAATAATTCATATTATCTGAATAATATTATTAGATAACATTATTGGTAATGTCTAGAAAGTTCTGTCTAAGGAGAGGTTTGGTCACCTAATTGCGTGCCAGTAAAGAGAAATCCTTATTGGAAAGGCCCCTCTTTCTTTGAACCTCATTGTCGATGATTGTGATTCTGTAATATTATTTGTGAATAATTAATTATTGATTTATATGATGAGAAAAATATTCATTTTATGTGAATATAGATGGAGAAAATTTATAAAGTGACAATTGTTGAAAATCGATATTTTATCTTTTCTGATAAAATAATATTTTATCATATTATTATAATATAATAATGATGATATTTTTTACAATGAATGTGGGATATATGAGTATATGAGGAGGAAGAATATTTTTGTTGCAAAAGTTGTTTAAAACATGTTAAACATGTCTATGGGCCTATTTCTTGACTAAAATTCGATTTAAGTGACTTTTGCATGAAAAACGTTTTTGTTACTTTAATTGAGTGGATGGCTGATGTCTTGATTCAATTAGTGTGCGTAGGAGGTTTTAAAAAAATAATAATATTATTTATTAAATTTTCTGCTTAGGTGTTCTAAACATTTTTCTATAAATAGGGTGTTTAGGTTAGAATTGAAAATCACACCAGAAACACAAATTTTCTCTCTCTATATTATCGAGCGTATTCTTGTGAATATTTTGATACTTTGAGTGTTGCTATACGCTGCAAGTTCCCTTCAGCACTATATCTAGTATTCTAGTCACTACTTTCTTTCTGAGGTAAGGGATGTTATTTTTAAAAAAATAATATTATTTCTTTCAATATCATTATGTCAAAATATTGGGAGAATTTTTCTTGTGAAATTCTTGTCTTTTAGTGTCGGGGTTACTATTCACGTATACGACACTATTCACGTATACGACACTATTCACAGAAAAATTAAAATTTTTATTTTTTGTCCAAAATATCTATTATGGATACTAGCTTTGATTGTATCCATGTTTTGATCATTCTTAAATTTTACTCCACTATGATTATTTATGAGGTATTTTTGGACATGGATAAACCGAAATACGAATCCTTAATATTTGTTATTTTGTTTCACTGGATTCGTTTCCTTTAAAATATTTTACATCATCCTCAGTCCTAAATGATGATATTACTGAATATCTTTGGCCTGTAGTGCAAAGATGATTGATTTCTGATGAATATCTTTGGCCCGTAGTGCAAAAAGATGAACAGTGTTTAGATGAACATGACCAATCGATGAATATCTTTGGCTGTAGTGGTGCAAAAGATGAATATTTGATTCCAGATATATGTTGAATGATGTTACAGGGATAAAATATTGACGATGAACTTTTAAATTCATATATAGAAGATAGTAGATTTTATTCGCTATTTAACTCTTCTAATGAATTATTATTTCCGCTGTGAATATTGATTTAAAACTGGTTGTCTATTGTATTCTATTAGATTTTTCCTTGTTGAGGACTAACGATAATTTGTTCTATGTTATCTTAGTCATAATGTCTTTACTGGGCTAGTTGAGCTCACCCTTTTCCTTTTTGTTCCATTTTTCTTATCAGGAGGCGAGAATATAGCGAGTACTAGTCGGGGTATGGAATGAAGGTTCTAGAAAGTCGTTTTAGTGTCCTCACCATTTTTATAAAATAATGTATCAGAAATTGTAAGGAGGACTTATTTGAGTGTGGATATTGTCTAGATGACAATATTTGTATTTAAACTCAAAGTTTTTATGTTGTATTAATAAAGTTGTAGTTGTTTCTGTACCATGTATTTTGACGACTCAGAATGGGTGTTGTATACTGTGAGACCCCAAATTTTATGAATAAATATTTAAATTTCTTGAAATATTTTTTAAATATTATGGTGTGGATTTGATATAATGTTATAGTTGTGGGTAATATTTATAAATTTTGCAAAGTATGCAAGTTATTGTATAATATTCGATTGGTCGGGGAATATTCTTTTTGTCGGGGAATATCCGTACGACGGTATAATCATTGGAGGACCCCACAACGGAATTATTGTCGAATTGAGAAAACGACGAAAATATTTTTATAAAAATAACGGCGGAGGTGTTACCGTTAAAATTGTTGAACTACCCGGTAGTAAAAGTACAGTAATACACGTGGTTTCATAGTAGCAAACGGTATTGATTATTGATGCTTACGTGAGAAGTCACTCAGTTATACTCAATTATTGCTACAGTAATTGCTGCAACATATCTCTTATATTATTGATTCAATTATTGTCACAGTATCATCTGTATAATATGTTATATTATTAAATCAATAATTGAGACGACAAGTTATAATATTAAGGATTAATAATTGTTGAAAGATTAAATATGTGTTGATTAAAAATAAAATAATTTGTGGTAATATTTATTCAATCCTTGATGTATATAAAGAGTCTATTATGAGACGTTTGTGGTAAATTTGGTTATTCTATGGGGGCCCATATGTCATCATCTAAGAGTCTCTTTCGCCAATAGTAATTACCTTTACCAGACGTCAAACCACTTGCCGTTTCATATTACAGGCGTCGAACCAATTGTCATTTCACATTACAGGCGTCGAACAAATTGTTGTTTCACATTACAGGCGTCAAACCACTTGGTGTTTCACATTACAGGCGTCAAACCATTTGGTGTTTCACATTACAAGCGTCAAACCACTTTTTTTTTTTTTCACATCACCAAATAAAGCCAAGCCGTTTGCCTTTTCACATCAGCAAGTGCTAAGCTAGAAATCTTCTATAAATAGAGGCCTAGTTCTTCATTATTTTTCACGAATTCATTCAAGCTATAGAGAAAGAAAGTATAGAGAGAATAAGAGAGAAGAAGAAGAGTATTCTTCTTACTACACTCTTCGCAAAGATTCAATCTTCTACTAATGTAAGGGGGTGTTATTTCTTCAGTATTCATGAAGAGAACTTCATTATTCCATTATTTATTATTACATTAGAATAACCTTATGTACGCTGCTACCCTATACTTGGTGAAATTCTTCCGGTTCCGGTCTTTTATTATTCTCGTCGAATATCCCGTCTGCATGCGTTTACGCCTTTACCGTTCTATTATTTATTATTACATTGGAATATCACATGCATGCGTTTTACGCCGGATCTCGTTCCATTATTTATTATTCATTGGAATAACTTTTGCACCAAGTGTTATTCAAATGTAATAACTCAATACTAGCCTACTCAAGTAGTTAAATGAGCCTCAATCAAATCTTATTTTATACTCGATAAATTTTATGAACTAAATCCGAACAATTCAATACTCGATTCAACTCAGTTCATTTACACCATTTATATCTCATATTATTGTGTTGCTAAGATTGTTATTTGTGTATACTTAAGTGGATTTTTATGGATGTTGTTGCATATTGAAAATTGGATCATATTCTAGTGGGCTGGCTAAGTTTCAGTACTAGCCTACTAGTTAATGTTTTTTGGGACAGAGACACACATATTGTAATTAAATTTTCCTGGACTTTGAGGGTTAGCTCTGACTATGAGATTGTTTGTGCTTATGCATCCAGAAAACTGCTCTAAGGGATGATGTCATAATTGTAGTGAAATTCCTCCAACTAGTTGATGGAGAATTTTTGCTATTGATTGCCTCTGCCTCTGCCTCGAGATGTTCTAGCAGTTGAAGTCTTCTCTTTTTTGATTACTTTCTATCTAAATTTGGCTCTTGCTATTGTTTTTAAAACTATTTTTATATTTTGTACCGGGTTGCGTACAAACCGAGTCTGACTGCTAACCTACGAAAAGATAGTACTATAAATTAAAATTTGATACACTGACAGTGTATAAACGAACGATATTAGGATCATGACACATCATTAGTAAAGTACTTATGTTAGACATAATTACCCTTATTTTAATGACATGTAATAATCCTAACACAGCTAATGTATACATTGTAAGTATATCAAATTTTAACTCTAGTAATATTCATGGCACCGTTTGTTAAAGTGTTTCGAGATTTCATATTTGTTTTTTTTGGATATATTAAAATTGTAGTATGTTATAAATGATAAAAAGTATTATAAACAACGAATTCAAATAGTAATTCTTTCAAATACAATAATAGATAATTAGGAGAAAAATTATCAATCGTAGCATTAGTGGACATAGAATAAACTCCTAATACAGTTATATTCCAAAAGTAATAATAAATTACACAGATCCAGAACGTTTTTCAGCACAAACAACATAAAAAAGATACGAGCAGAGATGTAAGCCATCACCCACATGTAAAATGGAGGTTGGGGGTTCTTTATTAGAGAAAAAAAAATTGAAAAGAAAAAGATACTTTTAGAATGGACTTTTTAATTATTTTTAATTTATTAAAAAACTCAAAAAAAGAATAAAGAAGTTGGACTTTTTGTCATTTTTTTTCTTTTTCCAATTTTTAAATTTAAAATTTCCCCCTTTTTGTCAATTTTAAAATTAAAACACAGAAATTTTGAAACGCTTCCCAGCCCCCAGCCGAAAAGCCCAGAAACGTTGAAGTGAGATAGAGCGGGAGAAAGAGAGAGAGAGCAAGAGAAACCTAAGAATTAACGGTTGAACATTCAAATACATAAGAATTAGACCTTAAAGAAAGTTTTTATCTCACAGTTCTGGCTTAACAATGGCCACTCTCTCCACCCCTTTCACATCCCCTCCAATTTTAAGACACAAAAACTCTCATCAACTCAGCAAAACCTTCCTCTGCACCAGACCCATCTCTATCTCAATATCCTCTCCATATCTGCGTCGTCGTCGTTTTACTCTCACACCCATCACAGCATCTCTTAAGGTACAACTTCCGTATCTTTTACATATACCCACCAGGTGTTTGTTTCTATGCCTCAATGACTTCTTTTAATTGCTTCTAATCTCAGGAAAATTTGGGTCGAATTACAAAGACTTGGAGTGACATCACCAGCTTAAATTACTGGGTTGTTCGTGATTATTACCGTCTTGTGGATTCGGTTAATTCCCTTGAGCCTAGAATTCGAAGTCTTTCTGATGATCAGGTTGGTGGGTTTCAATTTCTTAGGTGTAAAGGTTTTATCTTCCTGGGTTGGTTTCATTTGCTTGTTGTTATGGTTTTGTAGCTGGCTGCAACAACCGTGGAGTTTCGTAATAGGCTGGCTCAAGGGGAGACACTTGCAGATATTCAACCTGGTTTATAATAATTCCTTCTTGTGTTTATAGGATTAAAGTTCATTCCCTTGGAACAGAATGATATCATATTCTAATGTTGCAATATTTTTCAGAGGCATTTGCTGTTGTTCGTGAAGCTGCCAGAAGGAAGGTTGGAATGCGTCATTTTGATGTGCAGGTTTCTTTCGGTTCTTAATGACACATATATATGCATGTATATAATTAATTGGTTGTGGCTTTATTCACTTAAAGATTTGTGTTTATTTCTTTTACAAATGCTAGATTATTGGTGGAGCAGTGCTTCATGATGGAAGTATCGCTGAGATGAAAACTGGGGAAGGAAAAACTTTGGTCTCCACATTGGCTGCTTATCTTAATGCCTTGACTGGGGAGGGTGTTCATGGTATGTTCTCTAGAGACTTTAATCGATATGCAAATGGGAATGACAAGCTAGGGTTTGCAACCATTTTTTTGCTTTTGCTCCAAATTCTTTGAAATTAGTAGCGTAAAATGTTGTTTGCTAATTATATTTAAATGTTAGTTTTATTTTATTTTATGAAGAGTTAGAGTTTAAAATATTGTTGTTGACGAGATTCGATGCTTTGAACCTCATTAAAGTTGGAGTGGCTTATTGTGTTGCCAAAATTGAAAAAGCACTTTTTTGTGTTTTTACTCTTTTGCTGCCAAAGTGGATTTTGCTTCCACTTTTTTTCAAAATAAATCAAACACTATTTCCTGTTTTTGATATAAAAAAAGTAGAAGTATAAACAAAAATTGGAAAGCAAAAACAGTTACCAACGGACCCTTTGTATTTGGAAAATTCAATGTTTCTTGGATGATTATAAATTATACTTTAGGCTATGTTTGTCTACATGGATTATTTTTTAAAGATTATACTAATATAGACTCATGGACTATAATGAGGGATGTAATAATCAAGGGAGGTGGTATTAGATGGTACCTCTTTTTGGGTATCCCCGATGTATACTGTGCAATAAGGATCCGGTTACCATAAATTTAACTTCATGGTAAGTTGATCAATTGACCAATATAGTGCTGACGCGTAAGAGAGAGAGATCACCTCCCTACCAGCGTATCGACACTGTATTGGTCAATTGACCAAAGTTAACTTCATGCTAACCACTCCCGTGCAATAAATATTGATACAAAACAGAGGATAAAGGCTCATTCAAGGACTACATTCCAATCTCCCAAACATTATATGCCAGGAACATAGCCTTGGAGCTATAAGGATGTGAGGCAAAAATTTCATTTTCTTTGGCAATCAGTGTGCTTTGAAACTATTTGGCTATTACTATCACTAGAGAAACATTGTTTAGAACCTATGCAAGTATTGCTATGCCCAGATGTCCTCTCAGTGACACTTTTGCACATTGATATAACTGTGCTGATTTTTATTTATTATAAAATGGATCAAATGTACTTCTTAGATGCATTATATTGAAAAGCTGTTGTAACTTGTAACTCCATTGTACTGAGAGTAGAGTATTAGGCCTTATGACGTGTTGTTGATTTTCTTCTTTGTCTTCTTATTTCTTCTTCCTTTTTTTTTGTATTTGGCAGTGGTTACCGTCAATGATTACCTAGCTCAACGCGATGCTGAGTGGATGGGCCGTATTCATCGTTCCCTTGGTCTTACTGTTGGCCTTATCCAAGTAATATTTAATAATTAAAACAGCTAGTTATGCTTGTTTTTGCCTTGTCCCCCTTTGATTCTAACTAGATTTGAGTAGTACAACTTGAGATATTGGGCCTTTACGCTATCTCTTGTGTCACACATGCAAGCTAGAATGCTAGATCATCTTCATAAATTTACAATTCTGCATATACACATTAGTTATTATTTATTTTCTTCTTTTCTCCGCTATTAGTTTATCTTATTCTATTTTGTTTTCTTTTTAGAGAGGGATGAAACCCGAGGAGAGGAGGTCCAACTATAGATGTGACATAACATACACTAATAATTCGGTAAATTACTATAGTTTCTTAGTGTACACTATTAGCACATTTCTGTTAATCTTATATTGAATTAGTCCAGTTGGTGCAATTGGCTAATTAGTAAAGTGTTTCTTACCTGTAAATTCTTATGATTGCCATAGGAACTTGGTTTTGATTATCTGCGAGATAATCTTGCTGGAAGTAATGGAGAACTTGTGATGAGATGGTATTTCACGCATTTTATGGTCGTTGGGGTTTCTCTTTAGATTTCAGTTGACTATAAACATTTTATCATGTGAAAACAGGCCAAAGCCATTCCATTTTGCAATAGTTGATGAAGTTGACTCTGTCCTTATCGACGAGGGAAGAAATCCTTTATTGATAAGTGGTGAGGTAAAAGTTCTTAATCTAACTGCTGCTTTATATTGCTGTTATAAATTTTCACTTGTAGCTATTTATTAGTAATATCGAGATGCTTTTTATTTGTTTATTTTTTTATAACAGCATAAGGCTGTTTTTGAATAAATTTTTGCATCTCAGGCAAGTAAGGATGCTGCGCGATATCCAGTTGCTGCTAAAGTAGCTGAGCTGCTAACACTGGGCCTTGTACTTATTTTCTTTGCCTTCTTCAATTGTTATATGTTTTAATTTATTTTATTTTTTCATATTTTTGACTGTATATCTATCTTTACAATTTTAATTTATTGATACATTCACGTTTTTTCTTATGTTACAGCACTACACTGTGGAACTTAAGGATAACTCAGTAGAGCTGACTGAGGAAGGAATTGCACTGGCTGAGATGGCTTTGGAAACAAATGACCTATGGGATGAGAATGATCCTTGGGCTAGGTGAACATTAGTTTCCTTAATTCTGCTGCCACTTTGTAAATCCTCTTATCGTGTGGACAAACAGTTCTCACCTCAATTTTTTTATGATTTTTTTCTAGATAATCTTAATCTTTCTAAGTTCCAAGTAACACTTCAAAATCTCCCCAGCCTTGGAACAGGATTGAATAGAACATTAGTTTGGGCATACTTAGTGCACTCATAGTTAGTGTAATCGTTTCCATTGTGCGACTCTTTGTGTTATTCTTATGTTGTGTTTTTTTGGGGGTGATGGTGGGAGGAGGATCCCAAGCAACTATTAAGGTGCTTCATTGTAGACTAGTAAAGTTACTTGACATCCTGGTTGGTGGCTTGGTTCTTTAATGCTATTTTTTTTTGCTGACAATTTCTTACTTGTATTGACATAATTGCAGATTTGTTATGAATGCTTTAAAGGCTAAAGAGTTCTATCGGCGGGACGTCCAATACATGGTAAAAGATGGGAAGGCTCTCATCATAAATGAGGTATTGTGACAATGGCTTCTGCAATAATTTTTGCAAGCACAATTTTTATGTTTATTTTTCAGTTATGAAACAATGTATATTAACTCTTTGAATATATATATATGTGTGCGTGTGTGAATTTTTCTCCGCCCCGATTCCATAAGAAGAGAATTACAAGATCTTCCAAAAATGTGAAGTATTATCTAGTATGCTGATGCATAAATTAGGCCTTTTCAAAATAGTTGAAGGTTTGCTTTTGTTAAGAAAGCTAAGCTGAAGAGTTGTCCAGCAGCAAGCTTACACGTGAAGAATAATAAGTTTTAAAGGTAATAGAAAAGTTCAACGGATTTATCCTATGCACTATACCTCTCTATAATGCCCTCACTTAATATAGTCTGAAAAGTATTTTTTACTTTACTTCTCCACAAAAACTGAAAAAAAGAAGACATGACATATTAGACAGTAGGCACAATTTCCTTGGTCATTCTTTTGGAACTCCGGAATATTGTTTCTGACTTCTGCTTCTTATTTTTTAACCATCTATGTAACTTGTAGATTATGGTGTGAGTTTAGTACACAAGTTAACTTGTTGTTAGCTCTTGATTCTCTTACTCTAAAGCCAAAAAATAGAAGTTTTTTTTCCCTTGAATCATATCCATACGACAAAAATAAGGACTACAAAAAAAATCTGGTTCATTTTTTTGGGTCTTCATGTGGTTAACACCAATGTTCGAAATAGCGGTCGAGGCGCGTGCCTCGAGGCGAAGCGGGAAATGGCTATGGCGAGGCTGACGCCTCAGATGGAAAATCAGATGCTTGCGCCTTATATGCCTGAGGCTTATGCCTCGAGGCTTTGCGCCTCAAGGCGTTTCTTCAAGGCCTACGCCTCAGTCTGACTTAAAAAACCCTAGATCTGATCGACTTCTCTCCCTTTTCTTTGGTTCGACTTCTCTCTGTTTTCTTCTTGCGAGTTGTGAGTCGCGACTTCAGGTCGCCAACTTTAGTTCGACAACCGACAAGTATGGTCTTCTTCTTCAGTTCTTCTTCTTTCTCTCTCTTCTTCTTCAGTTATTATCTCTCTCGTTCTTCTTCGACTGGGTAATGATCTATTCATCTTAGGTACTTAATTAATAACTTATATCTATCTAATAAAATACAAATGATTTTGAATTTTCCGCTCACCCAATAAATCATCTGGGCCGTCCAAAGTTTGAGATAAATCCCACCGTCCATACAGTGCCGGAGGCACGGGACACATCTAGTATTATATATACAGTATATATATTAATAATTGGGTAATGATATATATATATATATATATATATATATATATACAATATATATTATATCTTAGGTACTTAATTAATAACTTATATATTGTATATACAATATATATTAATAATCGGGTAATGATATATATTATATACACAATATATATTATATCTTAGGTACTTTTTTTATTAGTCATTTGGCATTGTTGAAATTAATGATCTTAGGCAATTTTTTTTTATTACAATTATATATATATATATATATATATATAAGTTACAATAATATAACAATCATATGTGGAATGCAGATTTACAGTGAATTGTTAGTCAATTTTAGTCAATTTTCAGTGAATTGTTAGTCAATTTCAATTAATGATCTTAGTCAATTTCAATTAAGTTACAATAATATAACAATAATGGATGATCACTATATAAGAAGTTGATGATATTATGTTGTTTTGTAATGATACATTAACGTGACGTTGGTTATTTGTCTTTTATGACCTTGATTATAATGATGGATTATTTTATGATTTTATTAGCATATTTTTATAATTTTTTGGGGACTTTTAGGTCTTCAATTTGAGGCTTCCGCCTCACTCCTCCTCGAAGCTTACGCCTCGTCTCGTCCGGAGAAAAACGCGTCGTACCGCTTTTAGCTTTTTCGAACATTGGTTAACACCAATAGTTTCCATGGAAATCAATGCAGTTTTTGTCTTTATTTATTTAATATAAGCACAAGTTTATTAGAGAAAAATGGCAATGGGGCGAACCCTTTGAAAGTATCATGACAAACCAACTACACAAGTTTTTATCTTTAGAGTTTCTAGACTAGTAACTGCAACCTGTTTCACGTCTATTTTTGACATTTGTAAAGCAAAGTAGAGCTTCGTAATCTTGAGTGCTTTAAATACTTTAAGGATAATTCTATCTAACAAACTTGTATTCTAAGGATAAGTTAAGTTGTGGTGCAACTACCCTGATACTTATTTCTGAAAATTAATTCAGAAAGTCTACAGTTCTTCATATTATCTTAGGATTAGAATTCACTTTTTTTATTTTTCAAATCTACGTATAATTTTTTATTTTGAAACCCATTTACAGTTGACTGGGAGAGTGGAAGAGAAAAGGCGATGGTCTGAGGGGATTCACCAAGCTGTGGAGGCTAAAGAAGGTCTGCAGATTCAGGTATATCTTGCTTTAAATATGCTCTCTTAGGCTTGTTCATTCTAAAACCAATAACAACTAGTTTTTCTTACTTACTCAAAATTTGTTTCACGTGAACTTGCTAGTCTTACTCAAAATTTGTTTCATGTGAACTTGCTAGGCTGATTCAGTTGTTGTAGCGCAAATAACATACCAATCACTATTTAAACTATATCCGAAGCTATCAGGGATGACAGGGACTGCGAAAACGGAAGTATGAACATTTTTTATCCAAATAATGTGCTTTGTAGAAATTTATAATCTTGTTGGCAACTTTCATGACGACTCATTTTACCGTCATTGTTCAAGGAGAAGGAGTTCTTAAAAATGTTCCAGATGCCAGTTATTGAAGTGCCTACAAATCTGCCAAATATACGTAATGATTTACCCATCCAAGCTTTTGCAGTAAGACATCAAATGTTACTTGCTGTTTTTTTGGGGGAATATATCCTGTTATAGAAGCCCATTTGATTTTACTTTGTTTGGATATTATATTGTTTTAGGCTGCAAGGGGAAAGTGGGCATATGTTCGTGAAGAAGTTGAGTTCATGTTTAGACTGGGTCGTCCCGTTTTGGTTGGAACCACTAGGTATTGTTATGGCGTATGCTTAATAAATGTAAATTCCCTGCTTCACGATTTTTCACTGGCTTAATTTCTTAATTTTACTTGACATAGAATTGCATCCTAAAGTTTCCATCACCTTACTTATGTTCTATGTGATCACAGGCGTCTTTTGATTCCTAGCATACAAATTAAACTGCATCTGTAGTATTGAAATACACATAAATGCATTCTTCTTGTATTGTATAGGTAGATATATCTATATCTTTGTTGATGTGTTGTGATTTAAAGAAGGCTCCTCTCCCATTATAGCTATGTTCAGTATAGAGTTTAGATGAGTAGTATTCCAAGCTAGACTGAAAATTTAAAGGTAACTTAAATTGTTTGTCACGGATAAAGACTTTGTTGGATGGTAAATTTCTTTTTGAGTCATGCTTCAGAGAACGCATTAGCAATTAATGCGTGAAAAATGTCTATGATTGTCTTTTACATGTGAATGGAAAATAAGGACAAGGTAATTTATGTGCTTGCTTACTTATGTAGGCACACCAAAGGGTACCCGTCACCCTCACTTCTCTGGGAACTTTACTTCATTTTCATAATTATCAGTTTGTATTTGTCCCACTTTGTAAACTTGTTACAAATTACTGAAGAGTTGTAAAGACAACGGGAATTTGTGTTCCCCATCACCAGGAGCTCACAATACTGTGTTAATTTTGCCAACCACTGTTTCAGTTGACACTTTGGTCAAAAGCATCGATGAATTATTTGGTAGTGGTTGGTTCAGAAGGATGATTGAAGCCATTAAATCTTCCTCGGCTGCTAAGCTTAATATATTTGTTTCCTCAATTTTTTTAATTAGGCTAATTGTTTTTCCTAAATAGTTCTATGGCAGTGTTAGAGGTATAGATCAATGAAATGCAAACCTGTAGTGCTTGATGAGGAATTCTTATGGTAGAATTAATTCAAATGTTTTGGTACATGGCTTACTCTACATGTGCTATGACGAGCATTAATTTGTAGATACTGTTGGCATATGCTCAGGTAGTTCTAATAGTTGGAGTGGTATTATGACGAGTAGTTCTTAAGCCAGGGACTAAAACTAGTTGTTTAGTGGTGGAACTCAGAAGCTGCCACCAAAAAACATTGATCATTTTCCATGAAACTGATACACGCCGGGCAATAATTGGAAGTAGACAGTGGTTATATCATCAATAATGTTCAATTTCTAGTTTGAATGAGGATAAATTAATTGAAAGCTACTTTAAAAGTTATGCTGAATAGGCCTCATAGATTATGATATAGGATTGTCATGTTTCCATTTGGAAATAAATGTGTTTGGAGAAGTAGAATTGTGGGAGCCAAAGAGTGGAAGTGGAAGGCAATTATTTCTTTGGGATAGAAAATGCTTCCTTTTTCATTTAATATAACGGGAACTGTTGGTTGCCAGGATGTTCTATTTATGTATCTTTGCCTAATTGCTTTGAAAGTCTTACGATTTATCATATACCTTGGTTCTGCTGGATGCTTTTCTAGTTTTTGGCATGCTCCAAATTTAGTTTATGAAACAGAATTTGTTTATTTTATCTGTTTGCTTCTTTTAAGCTACCAAACTTCAACAAATTCATATACAAGACCTATTTCATTGTTGATGCAGTGTTGAGAATTCTGAGTACCTCTCTGCTCTGCTGATGGAGTGGAAAATCCCCCACAATGTCCTTAACGCACGACCCAAGGTTTATTATAAATTTAACTTACGAAGTCCTTTAGTTGGATTCTTGGTCATCTGGGGCTAGGATGTTTTTTAAACTGTTGTTTGTTTTATGTATTACTGCATTATACTTGTGCTATATATCTATATATTTTACAGTATGCCGCTTGGGAGGCTGAGTTTGTTGCCCAAGCAGGGAGAAAATACGCAATCACCATATCGACAAATATGGCAGGCAGGGGCACGGATATAATTCTAGGTGGAAATCCAAAGGTAGGTGTACTTGTTAAATACTTTTTCTTGAGATATCTCCAAGAATGATTGAGTGACATCACTATTTTCAACTTTAGGGGAACTTTGGAGGCCTGGTCATCAACCAATTTTGTCATATATATGAAAACAATCATATGTGGTGTTGATGAATACCTCTGATTTACTTTGTTGTTTATTTATTCAATGATGACAAGTTGTTAAATATTCCTTGGAGGAATTGGAATAACCTTCTACATGTTGTCTATTTCAAAATGTTTCAGATGCTTGCAAAAGGAGTTATAGAGGATAGATTGCTTTCTTTTGTCACTCAAGATGCTCCTGATGCTGAAGATAATGGAGTGCCAATGTCACAGAAGGTAATTGCCTGTGGTTAGCTGTAGCTGAACAAAGATGGCAAGTTTCTTATCTCTTCAATTGGTACAGGTATTGTCAAAGATAAATGTTGGACCATCGTCACTAGCTTTGTTAGAAAGGACAGCGCTAATGGGTGAGTGGTCCCGGTCTTCAAGTAAAGATTCAGTTTAGATACACACGAGTTCTGTGATAATCTCCTTTTCTTTTTCCTATTTGCTTTGATTTTATTTTGATTATATATTTGTATCATGCACAGCTAAATATGTATGCAAAAGTGAGGGAAGATGGACATATCAGGAGGTAAAATCTATGATTTCAGATTCGGTGGATATGAGTCAGTCAATGGACTTGAAAGATATAGAGAGGCTTGCTGATGAAGAAGCAGAGATGTACCCTCTTGGCCCTTCCATAGCACTCACTTATCTATCAGTTCTAAGTGATTGTGAGGTTCACTGTTTTAATGAAGGTTTGGAAGTGAAAAGGCTTGGGGGCCTTCATGTCATTGGAACATCACTGCACGAGTCCCGTAGGATTGATAACCAGGTGAGCCATTCAACTAGACAGACTGTCCAGGACGAAACAAATACTCAAACTAGTGTAGCAATAGTAAAGTTTCTAGGATCCTTTTCCTTTTTTCTTTTTCTTTCTGTGTTGCCCGCTTTGAAACTCTCTGTTCATTCTTATTGAATACTTTTCACCCTCAGTTCTCACTCATTAAGTAGTTTGTTTGCTTGCAAGAGTTGTACCAGATATGTAGTTCATTAAGTGAGGCCTAAACCTTTGTGTGTGATACTTGCTTATCTTTTTAGCAAAGTGGACGTCTAGTTGGTGGCATAGTTGCGTTACTGTCATGTTTCTCTTATTACTCCCTCCGTCCCAGGATAAAAGTCTTTATTACTATTTTAAGTAGTCCCAAGTTAAATGTCTACTTACCTTAAATAATCTATTTCATACAATAATTTGCCCATAATACCCTTAGTATTAATTGTCATATTTACACTCTTTATGCATATTTATGGAATATCACTAATCATGTGCAAAAAACTATGTAATTAAATGAGAATTTAAATATGGACAATTTTGTCATTTTATCCTCTTTCTTAATATGTGCAAAAAGTCAACTAGGACTTTTATCTTGGAACGGAAGGAGTATTTAAATTATATTATAGCCCCAGTTGAAACTGCCAGAGAAATTTTCTTATTTACATTAAATGTACAAATTTGAAAGTTCATTTGTCTGATCTCGCGTGGAAAATGCATATATGCTTCGAAGTGGTTTTTATTTATCACCGTTACCACAACTATTTCTTAGTGGTGATCATTCACATTCTCATTCGTTTTTTTTGGCATATATTGAAAATTTACTTTAAATAGCTGTCAAAGGAAGAGCACTTTTTCATTTTTAAATTGTGAAGGAATCATGTATTTTTTCCTTGCTTTATTATGGGCTTATGCTTCTGGGGCTTTTAGAGCGGTTCTAGCTACTGAGTATTAATGTTGTTAGGTATTGAAGGGCTATTCTGCTATGTATGTGTTATTTTCTGTATTATTTTCTCCTTTATTATAACAGGACTCCTGATTCTCTTCGGTTAGAAATTTTTAAGTATATGGATAGATAGTATAATGATTTGATGAATAGATGTTAATTACTATTTCTCATCACCCTAGGCCCACTACACACGCGACACCTACTTGCAGGTTGAGAGTCTGTAGTCGACAAATGCATACATGTAAACAAAATGCAAACTAAAAAGGCTGAGACACCTAATCCATGGACCTTATGCACCGTCTTTGAGTTTTTAAGAGTTAGAAAAGAAAAGAAGAGAAGAGAAGGGAGGAGAAGAGAAGAACTCCTTTTCTTTCCAAAAGTGAGAAGAAAACATTTTGTCCTAAATAACACTTGTTTTCTCTTCTCTTCTCTTCTTTTCTCTCGTAACTAAATCTCCAGGATATACCCTCCTTTTGTTTTATCTTCTCTTTTCTCTTAGGGAAAAAAACAACTCCAAGACACCTCATCCTTTTGTTTTCCGTTCTTTTCTCTCCAAATCCTGATTTTGGTATCATTTTAAAGCATCCAAAAGCCAAACCATATGGAAATTAGTGGAGAGGCCCATAATAATACGTATTAGCATTAGAACTTACTTACATGCGTTCCTCACATGTCTTATCCTTACATCCTTCTACAGATCAGCACCGGTAGATGAATCGCGTTTCTCTCTATGATTTTCTACTAAATCTTTAAGATCAACAAGTATTTCTAACAAGTTTTCTGCTTGACAATTTGGATTTGTCTATTAGCTTTGAAGTGTGATTGTGCATCCAATCTTGAAATGTGATGTTCAGATTTTAGAATGTATAGAGCATATTGTTTCTTTTGTACTTTCTCTATAATTTTCTGTTACTCAGCCTGTGCCTAAAAGCTATCAGTAAAAGAGGTTTTGCTGAAAGTATATTAAATTTTTCTTGGGTTTAATTCTTAATGATATAAACCTAAGTTTCCACATTTATTTATAGATTATATTTTCTGTTTTCTTGTTTTTCCCTTTACATGCATAGCATTAATAAAAGGCTTTTTTTTTTCTTCTTTTTTGTTAAGCTTCGGGGCAGAGCAGGCAGACAAGGGGATCCTGGATCAACACGGTTTATGGTGAGGTAAAGTAATCTTGAAGTGATCTTTGTTATATAAGTCGGAGGAGACTTGGTCACGCAAGTGGTCTAATGATACACTTCTAGGGGGTTCTAAGCTCCACAATACCAATAAAGAAATGAATTTAAATTTCAGCCTAGATGACTTTCTTCTGTAGTTCTTTAATATTCATTATTGGGACAGGCCACACTTTGTTTATGTATCGATCGTATTGTTCTTTATATCCTTTGCAGTGGCACAACTTAAGGCTCAACAATGGTTTCTCAGTTTTCCATCTTAATGTTTATGGTGAAAATAATAGTCCTACCGATTTCTCAATTGTTTGAGTTTCTGTATGCTTATAGAAGAGAAAAAAAAGTAAGAGCTTAACAATTTTGAAAGGCTAAAATGCAAGATAGAAAATACATACTTCTATTGTGTATGTAGGCTACTTAAATTTTGAAGCTAAGTATGCAATTTGGACAGGTTGGTTTTGCCCAAACCAGCACTACTGTCTCTGCATTCCAATCTTAAATATAGGTGCGAGTGCTTTCCATCTTTTGAATGATAAATTATAACTTGAAGAACAGCTTTTCTCGAAGAGGTTTGCATGTATGATCCCAGGATTTGATTATTAATTATCAATTGAAGTGATGATAAAACCATGTCTGGCCATGTTTGATTCTTTAGGTGGAGTATCAGTTTGGATCAATTAAGATTCTAGTCAAAAGAACTTATGCTATATCGAAGTGGTGATGATCTCAAGCAACACGGGAGCAGTCAGGAAGAGAAGAATATTTCCACGATTGACTCCCACAAAGAGACTGATTTGATTTTGTAGACAAATAGGATCTTCATAGTCCTTGGTGGGGCGGGATAAGGTAAAGGGTTTTGTAGGGTTTTGGGTGGTCTCTGTCTATAGGGTTCAGGTTTCTTTACATTCCTTCTGCGAACTATTGAGTTCATTTATGGTTTTGTTTACTTCCATTGTCTTGTAAAAAAAGAAGTCTTTATGTTGCATGTTGCTTGTTTGAGTTAGGAGTTATGTCTTATGTTTTGAAATATGGAATGACCATTTGCAGTTTTGGTTGGTGGAAATTGGAACATTAAAAATACAAGATCACATGCTGGATGTCTCTGTCATATGTGCTTTGATGTTTTAATTTTTTTACTAAGGAGAATCATATGTTTCTTAAAACATATATTTCGTATACTAGAATTCTAAAGTACTGAGTGTATAGATATGCTAAGCTAACAAGAATATTTTGATTTACATGGAAATACCATTTCTTCTTCAAGTTTTCCTTTGTTAATTTAATTACAACTACTAGGACTAAGCACTAGAGTTTACTGTTAATATTCAAAATTTGTTAACCACTAATTCAAATAACCTAGTTGTGTACAGCTTGCAGGATGAGATGTTTCAGAAGTTTAACTTCGACACTGAATGGGCTGTGAAAATTATATCAAGAATCACAAACGATGAGGATATACCAATTGAAGGAGATTCAATTGTTAAGCAGGTTTGACTCAGTGGTTAATTTTACAGCCTATTTCTCTTTCCTTATATTTTGTACGCAAATACAAATCTCTTTCTCTTTGAAATTGTTTCTCAAATTATCTCCTTATTGTGAAGTTGAACTATTGCAAATTTTCAGCTTCTGGCCCTACAAATTAATGCAGAGAAATACTTTTTCAACATAAGAAAGAGCCTCGTAGAATTTGACGAAGTTTTAGAGGTACACATATGAAAGTAACACAGCCTGACTTTGAGTTTCATTGCAATTTCTTTCTTCATCACCTTCTTTTGAAGTTTATGCACCTCACCTCATGAACATATTATAGGTGGCATGCTTTTCACTTTGACAACGACTTTACGAGAGACTGTTTTAATTTGAGTACCTTCTATTTAAATTCAAATAAAACTACTAGCTCCCATTCAAAACTATTGATTAACAATGCAGTTGCTGCTTTCTATGTGCATATATTGTTATATGAATATTTTATCATTGGATTAGAAAAATACTCCCTCCGTCCCCAATGAGTAAAGTACAATTTGCACACATATTAAGAAAACTAAAAGTAGAGGAAAAAGAGTAAAAAAATTTCAAATTTATACTTAGTGGCCCCACAAGATTATATAAAGTGATGAGTACTTCTATTTTTTTTATACTAATGAACCCCACTAAATGACATATTTACTCTTCACCTTATGTACTTTATGTCATCCTTTTGGGGAAATTTTTTTTGTCCCTTTAGTCATCCTTTTGGGGACGGAGGGAGTAGTGATTTTTTAATATGTATCTAAAATTGAGTTTTCCATGAAATTCGAAGTTATAGCTAAAATTGAACGTCTGATTTCTTTTATCAGGTGCAAAGAAAACATGTTTATAATCTTCGTCAGTTAATTTTAACAGGGGATTCTCAATGTTGCTCGCAACAAATATTCCAGTGAGTGGTTTTTCCTAATCCTTTATCACTCCATGTCTGCTACATATCCAGTTAGATTTTGCAAGTTGCTTTGCTTTTTATGTGTAAACATGTCACCTATTTGATATGATAAATAATACAATGTATTGTAATTATTTGTCAACATTATAAGATAATTAGAGAATGAAAAGAGTTTTTCTTTTATTTTTCTCTTGCGGAAAATTTATAGCAAGTAACATTGTATCTTATATATTATCGGTATTTCTAGGACACTAGTAAAGAGAATCATCTCTTTGATTGTGTCTAAGCATTGTGGTGGAGTTAATACAATATGTTTTAATGTTATTTCTATGACACTAGTAAAGAGATGCATCTCTTCTTGATTGTGTCTAAGCATCATGATGGAGTTCATACAATATGTTTTAATGTGGCAAACTTCAAATGAAAATATAATAGGAGAAAGAAAATACTGTCCTGCATTCGATTGTTTTTGATATGTAAGTTTGCCTCTAGTAGGGGATTGGGACCAGCAACCTTGACGTTATTCCTCAAGGCCTCTAGCATTTCTCCCACCCCTGGGGTTAATAATGCCCTCTTTTTTTTACACCTTAGTGGATTATGCTTAGTCAATCTTTTTATGGCCTCCAAGCCATCTTCGAAGCATAGTTAAATATGCATTTTCTTGTGAACACCATCTGTTGCTTGTCTATAGTCTAAACAAAAAATCGATTTCTGTAATTGTTACTGTTCATTTTTGCTTTTAATTCAATTATCATTTTTATCTCTTTATGCCAATAATTTTATAATAATGAGTCGGAGAATATATGCCACATATGACTTGTGCTAAACATACTTTGACATTGCAGCATACGGTCATATTCCATTAGGCCCATAAAACAAAATAAGTCAAGAATACTGATTTTGCTTTTTAATGATTATGTTTATTATCAAACACAATTCAGTGTACTATATGTTTAATCCAGCACAACTTGACAAGAATGATAGAAAGGACGGTCACTCGTTATGCTCTCCATGGTTTATGCAAACTTTGAGGAGCAAATAAGGCTGAATCTAGGATCTTCTTACTATCTTTTTTTTCTTTTCCTGTGATTAAAGAGTTACTTGTATGTATATCTATATATACAAGGGATGATCACCAGTCATCAAGATCATACTCAGCAACCTAGAAGCAAAAAACTGTCAAAGAAGACGAACAAAGGCCTATGACAACATCAATGCACATTTAAGAGAACACATTATTTACCCTTTAATTAGCTGCAATGTGGATCCTGTCCTGCCAAGTACTAAAGACAGGTGTACATATAGGAAAAGGCGGTCATATTTTTTGTTCTTAAAGTATGTGCTGTGTCTATCAAACCTAAAATGGGATTGCAGGAGTAGTAAATGTTCAGCACATTATATTCGTCAAATTAGGTTGTTTAACTTTCCTTTATGGCTTTCACTCTGTAAAACTGACTATTCTAAGAATTGGTCAATGAGTTGAATCATGAAACTAAATCGCCAGCCTCACAAGTTGGAGCTAGGTTTACATGACCCTTGCAGCTTTTAGTATCTTCTTTGAGTGATTCTTGTCGTATCCTTGGCAATGATTTAAACTGAGTGATGCCCCATGATTTAAGTTCTCTGTATAATTAGATACAATGTGCTCACAATTTGAACATAGAAAGCCATTATTATGTGTTATACTGTACACGTTGTCTCATTCTGCTTTTTAGTTGTTTCATGTACAATAATATCGGTAACATCAGACAGTTAAAAAAATATGCCGAATTTGAATTTGTTGCTTCAGATTACAATGTGACATCATGTTCTATCTTCAGTATGTTTTAAATCGTTCCACTACAGTATGTTTTAAATGAAAGCTATCCATGTAGTCCATATGAATGTCGCTATGGCTGCTTTATTTTGATTATGTTCTGCGTATTTTTAATCATTTGTTGTTATGATGTTAAAATATTGCCAAGGATGGTTTGGAGAATGTTGTGCTTTCCTTTTCAAATAAATAAATAAATATATTATCAGATCAAATGAATGTACTGAGAAATTGTTTATAGGTACATGCAGGCTGTGGTAGATGAAATCATTTTTGGAAATGCCAATCCATCAAAGGTAGCACAATAGTGCTCTAGAATGTATTATTTGTAGTCTACATTTTATATTTATGTTTCTTTATTACATTATAGCATCCAAGCAACTGGAATTTGGGTAAGCTCTTGAAGGACTATAATGAAATTGCTGGGAAGATATTGGATGGTGAGCTTGCTAGGAACTATGTCTGTCTTGCAATCTTACTTTTTAAAGCATTATCTAACTAATTTCAATAATGGTTATTCATCTTCACCGTGTACATAAATGATTTAAGAGTATCTCCAGACTCCTTTGCAGGGATTACAGAGGAAGCTTTACTCACATCACTCAAGCAACTTCATGAATTAAGTTTCATCGATATTAATGACTTTTACCTTCCAAATTTGCCACCACCTCCAAATTCTTTCAGAGGTATCCGCAGGAAGAGCTCTTCACTAAAACGCTGGCTTGCCATATGTTCTGATGATTCGACAAGGTGTGCCAATCATGATAACTTAGCATTTATTTTCTATTTATAGTTTGTTTTCGTTTCAATCTCATGAGTTTTTGTGGTTACTAATGTCGTTTAGGGATGGAAAATACCGAGTGACTGTTAATCTTCTTCGCAAGTACCTTGGAGATTTCTTAATTGCATCATATTTGGATGTCCTACAAGAATCTGGCTATGATGATGCATATATAAAGGAAATAGAGGTTAGATCCTTTCCTCATGTATTTTGTGCTGATAATAAAAAGCTTTATTCCAACAAATAAGTTAAAGCTTTAAGCTTACTTCACAGCGTGGTCATGGAAGACTTGAGCAATAGGAATCAAATTGAACACTAATGCAACTGAATAATCTTTGCATTCTGACTGTATGAAATTTGAACCCAATGCTATTAAGATATGACTTTATATATCACATTTAGTTTTTTAGTGTGAACATTACTACCCTTCTCCTGAGGAGCATCATCAGCTCCAATCAAGCTAAAATATTATATGTAGTTAAGCACTAACACTTATAGGTAGTAAGAAGCTATCTTGAAAGTCAAGCTACCTCACTTCTCCTGTCCAGGCATCCCAATAGTGGGCATCCTTAATTCAACTCTTATCTTAGAAGATCATGGCAATACGAGTAGGGTGTTACCTCACCCATTAAACCCAGGGGCTGGGGTTTTTTACTGACTGGGTGGGCAAGCATGAAGTATGTCTTAAGGGCTGTTTGATTTGAATGGCTGAGCCATTCAGTATGTTTGTTTCGAATAAAAATCGTCTGAATGGTTGAATCGGACAGCCATTTAGATGATTTGGGCTGGATGGTTAAGTCTCATTTTTTTTGTTGAATGATCTGAATGACGGCTGAATGATTTTTTTTTACAATATTAACTATTATATTAAGTAATATTAAATAAATTTACAACAATTTTGAATTTTTTCAAAGGGGTAAAATAATAAAAATCTGTTATTAAGATGTTTCAGACATGTCAATTATCAAACAACTTTTTTCATTCAGATTCAGATTCAGCTCATTCAAAGTCATTCAATTTTTATCAAATACCTCCTTAGTTGATGATGTATTGAATCTCGAAAGGCTATAATCTTGGTGATGCTAATCAAACCAAGAAAATAATTAATTATCTTTTAACTATATTCTCATTAGTTTTATTTATAGCCTAATAATTAGGGATTTGTTTCTTTCTTAAATTAGCTTACCGGGTAATATAAGGGTCTCCAAGTTTTTAGGATTTTATTTAGTCAATATAAATTGATGTAACTCAATATTATAATTCAGTGAATTGAAGATTGTTTTATGCATTTTAGCATTCAAGCATTATTCCTTTTTCTCCCTCTTCCTTCATTCCACCTTTTCATACCCAATTTTCTTGGCTTCCATCGTTTGTCGAAATTCGCTAGAGAGCCGACATCAATATTCCTCGCTCAAGAATCGGGAGCAAAATAAAATAAAATATATCGTTCATTGGGCATTATTCACCGTGATTACTGTTTGGCGTGGGGATTATTCATTTTTTTGGGGAGGTGGAGGTGGGGGGGGGGGGGGTGAAATTAAGAGAATTTAAGCTGTTGTACCAAGAAGAAGATAAGGAAAAGAGACGAAGCCAAAGTTGCTCATCATCAAATTACAGTTAGTACCTCTATAGTTTTTGATTCTTGAACTTTTTTGCCTTTGGGATACCTTGATCTTCTTGTCTTTTCAGATTTACTCCTTATCTCTGTTTTTCTTTTTCTTTCAGTCTGAAAAATAAAATAGAGAAACAAAGAGTAGAAAAAATTTAAGTAAAAAAACAAGAGCCAGGATAAAAAACAAAAAACAAAAATCAAAGTAAAGGTAAAAAAAAATAAGTTGAAAAATATTGTCATTTTCATTCACCATGGTTACTAGTGCTAGGATTTACTCCAGAATGGATACTCTGCTAATACTTTGGAAGTAAAGTTGAAATCAAGTCCTTAAAGGAGTTGTTGATCTTCTTCTTCATCGACTTAATGACGTAGCTGCAGGTTCAATAATTCAAAATCAAGAGAATTCCTGACAAATTGATGATTAAAGATGTTTAGTGGTGAAGGAGGAAGATGAATTTGTTGAGCAATTTGAAGAAACCATTGAAGAATCAACCGGCGACCAAGCTGTAGTGGAAGAACTCAACAATAATGATGAGATATTTGTGGAAATTTTGGTTTTTGTCCCCAAAACTTATCAGTTATCAAGATATCTATTTTTCACCGATGATGGCAGGGGCGAAGCCACATATAATATTGTGGGGTCAATTGACCCCACTGAAAAAAAATTACTTTATAATATAAGGTAAATTTTAAAAATTTTAAGTATTATATATAAATTGACCCCCCATAAAATTTTATAAATTTTCTACTATTCGGGGTCAAATCGAAAATTTAGAACTTTGTCAATCAAATTTTAACCACATATGACTCATATCCTCTCAATATATATATATATATATATATATAATATTTTAAACTAAATAATAATCTAATTTATATTATTTTTAAAAATAATTAATGAATTAATTACTTATTAATAGTTGTGATTAAAAAATCTATTATGAGTCAATATAATGTATATATACCATATATATTACTTACTCACTCCGTTTCATATTAAATGTCCTAATTTCATTTTAAAGATGTTTCAAAATAAATGTCCTATTTTTATATTAGTAACTATATTTATCATATTCTTCCTCTTATACCCTCATAATCTATTTAATATACTTATTGAGAATGTGAGAGTTACAAAAAAATATATTTAGAGAATTAAATGACATAGGAAAGAGTAGGGTCATAGAAAAGTGAAAAAGCAATTATTGGGGTCATAAAAAAATGAAAAAACAATTATTGGGGTCATAAAAAAGTGAAAAAATAATTATTGGGTTCATAGAAAAGTGAAAAAAATACTTCAATTAATAAGTAATCAAAAAGGGTAATTTAGGTAAAAGAAAACTTTATTAATCAGTGTGTCGAAACTAATTAGGACGTTTACTTTAGAACGGAGGGAATATTATATTGTCATTGTAATATAGTATATATATATATGTGTGTGACCCGAAAGTATAAAAGTATTAAAAAAAAATTGGCTCAGGGTCAATGCCCCCGAACCCCCGCCAAATTATATATAGTTTAGTAATAAATTTGATCCTACTGAAAATTATTCCTGGCTTCGCCACTGGATGATAGCTCCAATAATATGTTGTAAAAGAAAGTTATCTCCTTGCGGTTTTCAAGTTATCAATGTGCATACAAGGAGGCTCAAGATTTCTTGCATATTTTGAGTCAAGCTTGTGGATTATGTAATATCCCATACTTTATAACTCGACCATGAGTTTGTTTATGGAATGGAGAATATTGCGGATCAAGCCAAGAGAATATTCATTACTATTATTAAATATTTATGCTGTTATTTAGAGAGAAAGTAATTACAGTTATTATCTAATCTTTTCAAGTTTTAATAATATTATGTAGATTATACAAGAGTATTTGATAATAAATACAGATTTGTTTCCTTTGAAAATTTTGTTATCCAAGTAATATTATTTTTTTATTTGGTCTCCATGTTTTAGTATTTCCTTGTGTCTATATTAACTAATGTAACAAAAATCATCATAATTTAGTGAGGATGATTTTTATGTTGGTTTTGTTGCATTGTGACCTTCGGGCAGTATTCCTTTTTCTCCTTTATTTCCTTATTCCACCTTTATTCAGCATCAACCGAACTCTTCTTGCGTTCTGTATGCTATAGTCTTTCCAATCCTTCTTCTTTTGCGGCTAAGTTTAGTACAGTACTAGGGGAGGCCATTACCATATTAAAAGGAAGAGAGGTCTTGCAAGTTTTGGTTCAGGAAGAACATGATGTTAAGATTACTTGTTTCCTTGTCAGATTTATTTTCTTTGTGTATATGCATAACTTCATAAGACTGACTGCTTGATTTACTGGCTTCGCAGAAGTTTATTTTTTACTTATTTCTGTTGTCCTTGTTGGAATTCAGAGAGCAGTTCTTGTGAAGACCCTAGATTGTTTCTGGAGGGATCATCTTGTTAATATGAACAGACTCAGTTCAGCGGTATATGAAATTCTTAGCTGATTTGCAACTGTTCTGGTTTCCCATACACAATGCTTATATAAGATGTTCTGCAGGTGAATGTGAGGAGCTTTGGGCACAGAAATCCTCTCGAGGAATACAAAATAGATGGTTGTCGATTTTTTATCTCAATGCTCAGCGCCACGCGGATGTTAACTGTGGAGTCCCTGTTGCGGTATTGGTCATCTCCGATGGAGTCTCAAGAATTATACATATGATAGCAATGGATGAGTGTCGTACTAAATCTATGCATCTGGTTTCTGCTTATTTTGAAGAACAATTTTTGCATCCCAATACATATGAAGAAACAAAGTAAGCACTGATCATACTCAATTTTTTTTTTCTTTCTATTTTTTTAAGCTAAATGAAGAAGAATCACACCTTGGCTTCTATAACTGTAATCTATTCATTTTCTATCAATAATAAGAAATTATTTAAACATTTCCGTTCTGTTTATCAATGTTCCTCACAGGTCCCGTGAACCATTTCCTTGCATCTAGAATCCACCCAGAGCATTATCAGAGTCGAAGATACTCCAAGAGCTACGGGTGCAGAATTGAAATTGTCCCATTTGATTGGATAGAGAGTGGGCAGCAGGAAGGCTGAACAGGTACAACATATCCATCCATAACAAGGCTACCAAGCAAACTGGTCTTCTTGCTTTGCCCAAATAAAAGGGTCCTGGTTTGAACTTTTCCTCAGCCATCACTAACCTTGCAAAAATGGGAACTGATTATCCCCCCAACCCATCCATCGGATTGTGTTTATGGCACTGAAGATCACATTTAGCTTCAAGATTGGCAGTCCAAGAATAGCGGCTATGGCTGCACAGAGCCACACAGCATTTAGTGAAACCTTGCGCACAGGGTGAATTCTCCTCCAAATTGGTGAAAATGGGATTCCATTGTCCCTGGATAGAGAAAGAATACAGACAGTTGCATATACTCTATCCGTTCTTTAATATAGGTCGTTTTAGAGCATTCACAACAGTTTCTTCAATAGACTTTCTATCCCCAATTTTGAAGAATATATTAAAAAATTATTATTCAACAGTTTTCTTATCCTTATTTAATTCTCTATTTCAATCTCTATATAGGATTTTACTCCTTAGAATGAGGGAGTTAAAAGACCGTACCGTTCTCTATGTATGTAAAATGACATTTCACACCAACATTTAAGTGGATAATTCATCAATCATTATCCAACTCATCTTCATTTTCAAATTATAAAATTAATATTGACTTATTTTTAAAATTAATTTCAAACGTATTCAAATTTAAAAATTGATATAATTCATGTCAATATAATTATAAATATTATAAAAGTACTATTAATTATAAAATTTATCATTTTAAAATTTAAATGAATTATATTAAATTTAAATTTAAAATATCACAAATTAACTTTTAAAAGTTAATATTACATTCGTAGCTACAATTCATTCAATACTTACTCCATAAATTACTTAAAATTTAAAACAAAATAAAAGTTATTTTAAAGTTGAATACAATTGATAAATTATACTCTCTTTTATAAATTATAAGATTATTATTAATTTTATAAGTTAATTTGATGCATTCTCAAACTTAATAATTTTGCTAAAAATTGTAGTAGTATTTTTTTTTCTAAATAAGTTACAATATGTATTGATTAAATTTAAAAATATCAAATACTTACTTTAAAAAAAATCAATAAATTAATAACGATTTTATAATTAAAAACAAGAGTTTGTAGTTACAACGGTCAAAACATATTTTGACTGTTGGAACTTTCAAATTTTAACTTTTAAATTTTAAATTTTATTATTTAAGAAATAAATATAAGGAATCTGTTGGGTACATATTGAAAAAATTGAATGTCTATCTTGCAGAATGAGTCAACATCACTAGCTACAGAGTATGGATAGAGATAAAGAAACTATTGTAAATGCTCTTAAGAAATAAATATAAGGAATCTGTTGGGTACATATTGAAAAAATTGAATCTCTATCTTGCAGAATGCAACATCACTACAGAGTAGGGATAAAGATAAAAAAACTATTGTGAATGCTCTTACACTCTGTTTCTGAGTTTTGAACAGAAAAGAAAAGAATAGAAAACTTAAATTAGAACAGAAAAGAAAAGAATAGAAAATTTGAAGTTTTTCTTTGAGTTGTTTCTGAGTTTTTAATAGAAAAGAATAGAATTTTTAAAATCGAGGACATGAGTTGTAATTTAAAATTTATTATATTAAAAGTTCAGGATAATATGAGAATTATAAAAATATTACTTATTCCAATTTCTTTTCCGTCCAAATCAGGCCAATTTTGGACGGAAAACTTTAAGAGGTGAAAAGTGACCAAGTTTTCTATCAATTTCTTTTCTTTTCCGTTTATTAAAAAACTCAGAAACATAAGAATTGGAAAGAAAACTTAAATTTTCCGTCCATTTCTTTTCTTTTCTGTCCATTTTAAAACTCAAAAACAGAACGTTAGAGTTGTGCACAAGTATTAAGAAAATGATTGTATATCATTAACTATAATATCAATTGTCTATATTGTCCTTGTATTGGAAGCAAAGATTGTTATTTATTGAACAGAAAATAGTGAGAGAATCAAAATTGTATTTATTACTTAGGGTAATATTAAAAATTAAGCAATTAATGCTTATTTGAAATTCTCAAATGATTTATATTAAAGAACAAAAACATTTATCTAAAACGACTTATATCAAAGAATAAAGAGAATAGTAAGTAGTAAGAGGATATGAATACAAATGACATATTAAGCTTATATTAGTTTTTGGTATATGGTAGGTATCTTTCTCCCTTTTTAGTGCAAAACAATCTATAAAGGGGGCTAGGAACTCTATAAAATGGCTAAGTTTAGTTTTTAAGCTTTTAGCCATTCAAAGTCCATGTAGCACATAATGTCCATATCTTACACAACTTTAATACCTATATCAATAAGTCTTGGCAGATATTTTTATTGAACATGAATATTGGATATTTTTAAATTTTTTTTTAAATTTTTTTATTTTTTTTGCTTGTGACTTCCAAAAAATATATAGTATTTATTTTAACAGGAATTTTTACAAAATATGGTGTTTTAGGTGTAATTTGGATACATATACAAAAAATAGGGTAAAAATTACACCTAAAACACCATATTTTGTAAAGATTCCTGTTGGAATAAATACTATACATTTTTTGGAAGTCACAAGCAAAAAAAATAAAATAAAATAAAAATAAAAATGTCTAATAAACCTGACCAATAATCCTGTCCGTGTAGCATTACTCATACCTATATAGGTTGCATGAATAGTTAATTGACCCTAATAATAAGTTTCATTGTTTTCTCACAAAGCTTAGGGTCTCATTGAGGTTGATTATATCTCACATACAAGCTTAAATTTATTTGTTCTGTTCTTAAATAATTGTACTCTTATTTTAGCTTTAAAAAATCAACTGAAGAAATCTTAAAATTTAAATTGTTACATTTTGAAAATAAGTAGTTTATAATTATACTTCTTAGAAAATTTATAGCAATGGACGATAAATATGATGAATGATATTAATTTAAATTAAAAATATAGTAAATTAACTTTTAAAACTCAAATAAAATTCTTATTTTGAAACCGAGAGACCATATGGATTTCAAAATGTAAAATTCTAATATAAAAATGATAAATCCCTTGTATAGTTAATTCAATATATTTCATTAAAAAATATTCTTTGATTTACCAATTAAGCTTAGCTATTAATTGTATATATCTAGATGGGATGGCCATTTGCCACGCAGTCCACGACTTTGGATTATTAATAGAATAAAATACAGTCACACCTCTCTAGATAATCATAATAATATTCATATTTTTTTCTAGTTTTTTAAGTAACAGTAATTATTCTGTAAATTTTTAGGGTTAACTAAATAAATAAAATTATATATTTATCCTTGTATGTTATCAAATTTTAATTCCAAAATAATATATATATATATATATATATATATATATATATATATATATATATATATATATATATATATATATGTGTGTGTGTGTTTTAATTATCTTTTTTTATATAATACATTTTAATTATAGTTTTATTTGTAATTAAGACTATCTCATTCAAATAATTTAATTTAATTAACACATATTTTTTGGACAAATGATACAAATATTAAGAATCTTTTTTAATATAATACATTTTAATTACAGCTTTATTTGTAATTAAGACTATCTCATTCAAATAATTTAATTTAATTAACACATATTTTTGAACAAGTGATACAAATATTAAGAATTTTAAATTAAATTAGTAATGAAGGTTTTCTAATTAAAGTGATTGAGGGTCTGTTTGTTAATGATATATTTTTGAGTGTTATTATAGCTATAGGTGTCAATGTATTTTATTCTTATTAATATAAAAGAAACCTCGAGATTATTATAATTTTTTTTATAGTTTTTAATATATTATCGATCAGTCTAGTATGATGATAAGATTATGGATTAAAATTAAATATGCTGAAGATTACAATATAGAAATATATCCTATTTTTGAGCCTAAAAATACAAAACGTGGGAAAGAGAATATCTTGGGGAGCAAGGCATGATGAACCTGTTAAAACTTTAAATATGTTATACGTACGTGGAATATATCCTATTTTTGAGACTAAAAATAATACAAAACTTGGGAAAGAGAATATCTTGGGGAGCAAGCAAGGGACTTGGGGAGCAAGGCAAGAGAAAATCAACGGTAATAGAGCCCATTTCACGCAATATCCAAATTCCCATCATGTATATATATATATACATAAATTAACTCTGCTTCACCCATAGGAACCAAAGCTTACAGAGAGTGAGTGAGAGAAACAGGGAGAAAATGCAGATCTTCGTGAAAACTCTAACCGGGAAGACGATCACGCTGGAAGTGGAATCAAGCGATACTATAGACATTGTTAAGGCTAATATTCAGGATAAGGAAGGTATGTTCATGCTATTTGCGCCTTTATTATCCACATAACAGTTTTCAAATGAAAACCAACAACTTAAATTCATGTCCCTGTTTTCCATAGTTATAGTTATGGTTAGGTTTGTATGTCATAAGTGGGCTGACTTGCTGATTACTTATACTGTATGGTCGATCGAGAGCTAGCTTTTTAAGATCTTACCACCACCTTTCTGTTTCAGGCACTGTTCATGTGATATTGTTATCTTTGGTTATCGTTTAGGTATCTCTCCGGACCAGCAGCGATTGATCTTTGCCGGAAAACAGCTTGAAGATGGCCGTACCCTGGCTGATTACAATATCCAGAAGGGTGAATTCTTTTACCCTGGCCAAATTTATTTTTGTATATATATATATATATATATATATATATATATATATATATATATATATATATATATATATATATATAAAACATATATAGGTATATGTGTGCTCATGAAACTAAGTAGTTTTTAGTGTTAATTGTGCAGAGTCAACATTGCATCTTGTTCTGAGGCTTCGAGGAGGAGGGCTGGGTGTAATTAGACTTGCGCCTGCACTGCTTGCTTTGGCAAGAAAGTATAATCAGGACAAGATGATTTGCCGCAAGTAAGCTGTTACTGAATTCAGAGAAGCTTAGTATTGCCAAGAGGATTATTTGTGATAAGAACTTATGAATTATAAGCTGTAATTTGATGGATGATTCTTGCGATTCCCTTGTATAGTTAGAAATGGTATTTGATATTCATAGAATTAGGCAATGTTTAATTGGCATATGCAATTACTAATAATGTTGTTGTTTGCTTGTTTAAGATGCTATGCTCGCCTGCATCCTCGCGCTGTCAACTGTAGGAAGAAAAAATGTGGCCACAGCAACCAGGTGCTTGCTTCAATTAGACTTTATATATGTTTCCCTTGTACAACTATTATTGATATTGGTTGATGAATTCTAGCACTCATTTCTTTTGCTTACATTTAATTGCAGTTGAGGCCAAAGGCGTTTCCCAAAGGCTAAATTTCAAGTTTATATCGACTGGGTGCAACAGTTGGAGGATTTATCACTGCAGCTGATGATGATGATATTTTCTAGGGAATTAAAATTTGTGAATGCTATGTCATAGACGGTTGACTGATTATGTTTTGTTTAGAGTAACAAAAATGGCAAAATTATGTCTATTTTAAGTATTTGTTTTGTGAGTTGCATGACATTTCTTATATATTAATATGTTTTCAAGTTACTGAGTTATTGAAACTAGCTTTATTTTCTTGTCTTGTTTCTTATTTTTTAGTTTGAATTAAATAATAAGTTATATTATATTTCAATCACTGCATACATATATACTTGGCAGTGGACTGAGAAATGAAAAGCAAACATGGTGCAATATTAATCTATCCCTATGGGCTTCAAACATTTTAGGTTGCTGTTGTGACAGAACAGGGACAGGCTTCATTTAAGTAGCCCACTTCAAGGCATGTAAAATTTGATTATCTACGAGATAATCTTGCTGAAAACATTTTATGGTCCTTGGGGTTTGTTTATAAACATTTTATCATGTGAAAACAGGCCAAGGCCATTCCATTTTGCAATAGTTGATGTAGTTGATTCTGTCCTTTGGAGAGGGGGTCTAACTGCTGCTTTATAAAGATGCTGCACTATATCCAGTTGCTGCTAAAGTAGCTGAGCTGCTAACATTGGGCCTTGTACTTATTTTCTTTGCCTTCTTCTTCCATTGTTTGACTGTATATATATGATCTATCTTTACAATTTTAATTTATTGATACATTCACGTTTTTGCTTGTGTTACAGCACTACAATGTGGAACTTAAGGATAACTCAGTAGAGCTGACTGAAGGAAGGCTGAGATGGCTTTGGAAACATTGGGCTAGGTGAACATTAGTTTCCTTAGTTCTGCTGCCACTCTGTAAATCCTCTTATCGTGTGGATAAACAGTTCTCACCTCAAATTTTTTTATGATTTTTTTGAAAATCTACCCAGGATTGAATAGAACATTAGTTTGCCGACAATGGCTTCTGTAATAATTTTTGCTAGCACAATTTTTTTTATGTTTATTGTTCAGTTATGAAACAATGTATGTTTTTGAGTCCATGTTTAGACTTGGTCGTCCCGTTTTTGTGGTTGGAACCACTAGGTATTGTTATGGCATATGCTTAATAAATGTAAATTCCTTGCTTCATGATTTTTCACTGGCACCTGACATAGAATTGCATCCTAAAGTTTCCATCACCTTACTTATGTTCTATGTGATTCCTAGCATACGAATTAAACTGCATCTGTAGTATTGAAATACGCATAAATGCATTCTTCTTGTGTTGTAGTATAGGTAGATATATCTATATCTTCGTTGATGTGTTGTGCTTTAAATTAAGAAGGCTCTTCTCCCATTATAGCTATCTATGTTCAGTATTGAGTTTAGATGACTAGTAGTATTCCAAGCTAGACTGAAAATAAAGACTTTGCTGGATGGTAAATTTGGTTTTGATCAGTCACGCTCGCTGCAGAGGAAGTAGTAGCAATTAATATGGGTGAAAAATGTCTATGATGGTCTTTTACATGTGACAGGGTAATTTATGTGCTTGCTTACTTATGTAGTCAGACCACAGGGATCTGGTTAGCATAAATTTATTTTATGGTAAGTTGGTAAATTGGCCAATAAAATGTTGACACGCATATAGAGTTTCGTCTACGTGTCAGTATTCTATTGGTCAATTGATTAACTTACCTAAAAATTAACTTTATGTTAACCATTTCCCACCAAAGGGTACCTGTAACCCTCACTCTGGGAACTTTACTTCATTTTCATAATTATCAGTTTGTTTGTATTTCTCCCACTTTGTAAACTTGTTACAAATTACTCAAGAGTTGTTCAAAAGCATCAATGAACTATTTGGTAGTGGTTGGTTCAGAACGATGATTGAAGCCATTAAATCTACCTCGGCTGCTAAGCTTAATATATTTTTTTCCTCCTTTTTTTTTTTAATTAGGTTAATTGTTTTTACTAAAGTTGAATAGTTCTAATTGCAAACCTGTGGTGCTTGATGAGGAATTCTTATGGTAGAATAAATTCAAATGTTTTGGTACATGGCTTACCCTACATGTGCTATATATAATGAGCATGAATTTTGTAGATACTGTTGGAATATGCTCAGGTAGTTCTAATAGTTGGAGTGGTATTATGACGAGTAGTTCTTAAGCCAGGGACTAAAACTAGTTGTTTAGTGGTGGAACTCAGAAGCTGCCACCAAAAAGCATTGATCATTTTCCATGAAACTCATACACGCCGGGCAATAATTGGAAGTAGACAGTGGTTATATCATCAATAATGTTCAATTCCTAGTTTGAATGAGGATAAATTAATTGAAATCTACGTTAAAAGTTCTGCTGAATAGGCCTCATAGATTACGATAGAAGATTGTCATGTTTCTATTTGGAAATTGTTAATGCTAAGGGTCCACGCGCCTTAATCATTAAAAACGCGTCTAATCCTGCACAGAAACTATAAGCACACCAAAGGTGTGAGAATAATAAGTACACGCTGAATAAGGTTTAACAACGGAGGCAAAAAACTCTAGTGTTGAAAATAATAATGAGTTGTGTGTACCTTAGAATCAGTGCAAAACCTTGTATTTATAATGAGCTCACCACTTTGTCAGAGTCCTTCCCCGAATTGGATTAGGTTCTCTACCAGGTATAATTTCTTAATGGGATTGTATAAGATCTCCTAAAAATAAGGAAGTTAATTCAAACCCTAAAACCCCTTTCCGGATTTAAAAACCAAATATAACTAGAAATATTTGATTTCTTAAAATACTCCAACTATCAAAACAGAATCCTACATAGGTTTAAACAACCCCATGTGGACTGCAGCCCACCATACAAATTGGACCTGACATACTATGGCCCCCCAGTCTTTCATTCAAATAAAGTATTTAATGGAAGAGTATTCCAGACATAGCCCATTGATAATGAACTAAGACAAGCCCAAGAACTTCTAATGCCCATAGGGCATCCAACAAACGAACCCTTCAACTCAAACCCACGTGCCCCATCTTGACATCCATTAATGAGCCGTCTCTCGAAATACGAAAATAATCGAAAATACACGACATTGCAAATTCTATCCCTCAAATAAATTAAACCTTTCCCCCAAAACAGATAAATTTTTGCTACAATTGAATCTCAATATTTTCTCTCTCATTTAGCAAAACCCTCACTCCAGTTATCAACCTCCCAAGCTCCATCAATGACTTCCTCTCCAACCCCAATCAACACTTCCTCCTCCACCAACAAATCTATCATTGCTATTCACTTCTCAAGTATCCCTGCTCCTCACACAGGATCCAATAATTCCTCCCTTACCAATCCAAACCCCAACATTAGCATTATAACCACCGATTCTACCGTCACCACCACCATCAGAACTTCCTCCCAAAACCCAAAACCGACCAAAACAGAAACTAATTTCCAAAAAATGATACGAGAATACCCGAATGAAATTCCCACATGTCAACACACCTTCTCGCATTACTGCCACATACCTCCCTATCATTCGCAAGCACTACCAAATACTAGACACCCATCAATTGAAAGCCCCCTTTGCCTCCGATCGAATGTACCTTCGTCCCGATGGCTGAACCGCCATGCCCCTCACCTTCCTTGAGAAAGGCGTTCTGTGAGACCCCAGATTTTATGAATAAATATTTAATTTTCTCGAAATAATTTTTTGAATATTATGGTGTGGATTTGATATAATGTTATAGTTGTGGGTAATATTTATAAATTTTGCAAAGTACGCAAGTTGTTATATAATATTCGATTGGTCGGAGAATATTCGTTTTATCCGGGAATATTCATACAACGGCACAATCATTGGTGGACCCCGCAACGGAATTATTGTCGGATTCAGAAAATAACAAAAATACTTTATGAAAATAACGGCAGAAGTTTTATCGTTAACTGTTGAAACACCCGGTGTTAAAAGTACAATAATACGTGTGGTTGCATAGTAGCACACGATATTAATTATTGATGCTTACGTGATAAGTCACTCAGTTTTGTTTTATTAGCATTATTAATGTAATAAAACAGAAAAACTTTTTATATAAAACAGAATACTTTTATAAGTTATTCGTTTTATTAGACTATAAATAGAATATATTATATTCTATTATGCATAGAGTTTTGCATAGTAAAATCTTTTTATATAAAACAGAATACTTTTATAAAGTTATTTGTTTTATTAGACTATAAATAGAATATATTATATTTTATTATGCATAGTGTTGCATAGTGCCACTGCATAGTATTTTACATAGTAAAATCTTTTTATATAAAACAGAATACTTTTATAAAGTTATTTGTTTTATTAGACTATAAATAGAATATATTATATTTTATTATGCGTAGTGTTGCATAAAGCCTCAGATAGTGCCTGCGATAGTATTTTTACATAGTAAAATCTTTTTATATAAAATGTAATACTTTTATAAAGTTATTCGTTTTATTAGATTATAAATAGAATATATTATATTTTATTTAAAAGATTTTATTTTAAATCTGGACCGTTCATGAATTAGTTACTATACGCGTCCATTCTTTTTTATAAATAGAAGCTTATTCCTTCATTATTTCTTACTTAATTCAATTGAAACTCTAGAGAGAAAACTATAGAGAGTTCTTCTTCTATAATCTTGAGCGTATTTCTTTAGAGTTTAAGAAAGCTTTGAGCGTAGTGCAAGTTTTCTTCGAGTATATTCTCGCCTACCAAATTCGAATACTCTTCTTTCAAAGGTAAGGGATATTATTTGTTGCACTCGTAAGGGATATTATTTGTTGTACTCGTAAGGGGTATTATTTTTTTCTTATTCATGAAGAAAACTTCTGTTATTCCATTCTTTATTATTCTCATTGAATAACTCAGATCTACATTGGCCACCCTATACTTCTGTCAAATTCTTCTCATTATTCCATTCTTTATTATTATGTTGGAATAACTTTATACATTCAAAGTAATCGCATACATGGTGAAATTCTTCATTATTCCATTCTTTATTATTATGTTGGAATAACTGCTTTTATCTGCAAATCTTGCATACATGGTGAAATTCTTCTATTATTCCATTATTTATCATTCTCATTGGAACATCCTGCATCTTTTTACGCATGACTTCGTTCCATTATTTATTATTCTGTTGGAATATCCTCGTGCACATGCTGCATGACCCGGTTCCATGATGTATTATTCATTGGAATATCCTACCCGTATGCTGCTTACGCACGACCGTTCCATTATTTATTATTCTATTGGAATAACTCGTCTGTAAGCGCCTATCATCGCATGCTTGGTGAATTCTTCTTCGTTATTCCATTCGTTATTATACCCATTGGTTAAAGCTTTGACTTCTATACTCCATGAAATTAGTGGAATATCCTTGATATTTGCGCTTCATCCAAAGATCTTTTCATGAAAATATTCTTCTAAGCATTCTTGAATTTTACTCTACAAAGAAGTATCATGTTGACAATTTGACGTTATTGGTTCCTCGGATAAATTAATTCGTGAACTTGTTTTATTGAATTCTTATATCATTGTCATCATCTTCATGTTTATATTATGTTGAAAGTCATCTCGTGGCCTGCAGTGGTGCATAAATGGACTTGGTATGATTATGACGAGGATTATTCGGTATAATCATGACCGTAATGTTATAAATGATGTGAAAAAAGTTCTCATTGGCCCGTAGTGCATTGATGGACAGTTTTTGGTATGATTATGGATATGGATTCTCTTCGGCCAAGGGTGCAAAGATGAATTATTTTATGGCATGATCAGGACCGTTGATGAAAACACGATTATCTTTGGCCCGTAGTGCATGAATTGTAAGACCCCGAATTTTATGAAATAAAAGTATTCAATTTTTCTTATAATTACAATTCAGTAAATGATTAAATTGATAAAAGTTTAAAGTTAAGGGTGAGATATAAATTTTTTTCAAAATACGCAAGTGGTTATAAAATATTCATTTGTCGGGGAATATTCGTTTAGTCGTAGAATATTCTTTCTATCGGAGAATATTCGTACGACGGCGCAACCATTTGTGGGCCCCATAACGAATAACTGTCGGATGAAGAAAACGACAAAAATTAAGTTTTTATAAATAACTACGTAGTTGTTACCGTTAACAATCGTTAGAATATCTTATGGTTAAAATCTGATGTCTGGCGTTATCGCACGGTAGCATACGGTATTGCACAGTATTTTTGAATTATTGATTCTTACGTAAGAAGACACTACTCAATAATTGTTACAGTAATTACAGTTCAATATTTTATTTTACTGATTCAATAATTATTGCGTTGATATTTTATATTATTGTTGTTTCAATAATTATCACTGCATAGTATTTCTATTATCAGATTAATAATTCATATTATTTGAATAATATTATTAGATAATATTATTGGCAATGTCTAGAAAGTTCTGTCAAGGAGAGGTTTGGTCACCTAATTGCGCGCCAGTAAGGAGAATTCCTTATCGGAAAGCCCCCTCTTTCCTGGGAATTGCCCGATTGTCATTATTGTGATTCTGTAATATTATTTGTGAATAATTAATTATTGATTTATATGATAAGAAAATATTTATTTTATGTGGATATAAATGATGGATATATTTATTTTTATGTGGATAAAAATGAAGGAATTAATGCTGAGGTATTTTATCAGTATTTTATCGATGTGGAGGTATTAAAATCATCCGTTTGTGTATTTGGGATATTTTTGGTTTGGAATTTGGAAAACTCAAAGCTACAAAGTTGTAGAGAATTTGATTTCAAAAGTGTAATGGACATAAAATTCGTATTTTTCTTATAAACAGTCTATTTTCTATGAATTGTTGAAGTTTCGGAAAATAAAATAATTTTAATTAATTTATGGGTGGGACCCACTTTTGTTTTAACACATGTGGGCTGCCAAATTTTGTTCAAAAATGGCTGGTGGCTGAGCTTGGTCAAGAGCATGCGTAGGAATAAGGAAATAAAATAATATTAATTTATTATTTAGTCTCCTTTGGTGTTCTAGCATTTTCCTATAAATAGGTGCTTATGTTAGAATTGAAAATCACACCAGAAACAACTTTTCTTTCTCTCTATATTATCAAGCATATTTTTGAGAGTATTTAGATACTTTGAGAGTTGCTATTTAGTAGAAGTTTCCTTTGGTTTTTCATCCGATATTCCAGTCAGAAGTACTGCTCTTTTGAGGTAAGGGATTTTAAGGGTTATTATGTTTTTCAGTGTCGTAGTTTTTTCGACTTTCAAAAATTCTGGAAAAATTTGAAATGATATTTTGATGAGTTATATTGATTATGTCCGAAAATGGTGATTTTTGGATGTATAGATTAAGAGTTATGAATTTTATGAGAAAAGACTATTTTAAAAGTAACTGCATATAACTCCTTGTGGTTAACTCCACAGGTAACTTGTGGTTTATATTTGTATCCAAAGTAACTTGTGGTTTATGAGTGTCACAGTTGGTATATATTTGTATCCAAACTCACAGCATATGTGTTGTTGTATTTTGCACGACAATTGTTATAATAAAGTTGTAGTTGTTTTCTGTACCATGTATTTGACGACTCAGAATGGGTTGGATGGAATGGACCTATTTTGGGGTTGTCACATATGGTATCAGAGCTTAGGGATATGGTCTCTGGCGGAGATCAAGGAATATAACTAGGAGGGGAGAGATGAGTAAATCCTTCGCTAGTGTGTTCTACCTAAGCTTATTTGTTGGTCAGTCATAATATCGAGATATTATGTGATATGTTAATTTGTTTAATTAACCACTATTTTATGGCAGTATTTGAGAATGGCTGCTGAGAATGCTAACAATGGAGTGAATGAGACTGCGGGGATACCTCTAATCACTAACCATGATAATGTGATGTCAGACGAAGAAGGAATTAGAGATATTCTTATGGTGAGTGAATGAAGAATTGATAATTCCTTTTAGATAGTCATGAGAGGTAACAGCTGAGAGTGAGGAAGAAGAAGAAGAAGAAGAGGTACCCGAGGAGAATTTATTAGAGGTATTATATGATAAAAATGTAGAATTACAAAATCGTATTCATGAGTTAGAAGAGCAGGCGGAAGAACGGCAGGCGGTCGTGGAACAAAAGGATGCAACAATTCAAGCTTGTGTTACCCGATATGTGATGCTTGAACAGAAACATTCTTTGGCAGAGTATAAGATGATAAAGATGGAATCTGAGCTGAAAGAAGGAAAAACTGAACGAGTGAGAATAAGTGATGCATGGGCAAAAGCCGCACGACACGTGTGACAACCCCAAAATAGGTCAATTCCATCCAACCCATTCTGAGTCGCCAAATACATAGTACAGAAAATAACTACAACTTTATTACAACAATTGTCGTGCAAAATACAACAACACATATGCTGTGAGTTTGGATACAAATATATACCAACTGTGACTCATGTTCCAACACCTCACAATGACACCTTACATAAAGGTATAGTCAAAAACTGTTTTAGAAATTAGAATCTTTGGGAAGTGCTCAAGGAAACCTTCGTACATGGGAGGCCATGCGTCTAGGTTATGATAGATATCATATGGCCACAGAATTATCCTTGGTTGACCCAATAGACCCCAAAGATAAACGAGAAGATTACTATCATATTCTTCCCAATGGTGAGTCTTCTCTTGACATATCATTATCTCCACTGTCTCTAAATGAAAATTATACTTCAAACAAACACCAAGATTATATAGGTAGTGCTCAGTAAATATACTCAAGAAGTGGATGAGCACAACCCCGCATCTTTATGATGACACGAGGTTGTATGTCATTAGACATCTTGTATGATAAAGGAAAAACACCCTTCCAACGTTGGGTTCGCCTCACCCTATGTGATTCAACAAATATAACTACTAAATGATGTATACAACACTTTTCTACAATCGCTAGGAGAACCTCCACATGACTAGAGACCATGATGCTCTATTTCCCTGCTACCCTCGCCGACCCAAATGCTACACTCTTATTACACGAAAAGGAATTGTGAAGCAAAAGGGTGAAACAACTAGCCTTCAATAAAGAATATCATGACTAAAGATAATTAAATTATCAATAGCCTTCATCAGTAATAAATCAGAGATTTAGAACATATGGTAGATGATAAAAAAAATTCAACCATAGTTGCAGCGGAACGAGAAATCCATTAGAAGAGTCAAATAGACTATAAAGTCTATTATCTTCTCCATGTTAAAAATCCACCAACAATGTTTTATCCCTGTAACATCAATCAACAACTCTCTCGTCCACAATCATATGAATAACTCATAATCATAATTGTAGTTCTAAATTCCTCTTCTCATCCGGATGAAGATAATTTTCATCACCTATCTTTACCTGAAACATCAAAGATCATGGTTACACCAAATCACATTTCTTGTTCATAATCATACTAATAACTTCATCTTTGCACTATGACCAAAGATATTCATTTGTATCACCAGTTGGTCATGTTCATCTCAACACCTGTTCATCTTTGTACTACTGGCCAAAGATATTCAACAACATATCATCTTTGCACTACGGGCCAAAGATATTCATCAACAATTCATCTTTGCACATCAGGCCAAAGATATTCCTCAACAGTTCATATTTGCACTACAGGCCAAATATATTCATCAACAGTTCATATTTGCACTACAGGCCAAATATATTATTATCTCAAAGAAATATATAATCATTTCAGAATTTATATAAACAATAATTATAACTATGTTGATCCCTTCACCTTTGCACTTAAGCTAAAAAAATTCAATGGTCATGATTATACCAGTCAACGATTCAACTTTGCACTACTGGCCAAAGATAACCTATAGTCACGATCATACCAATAATCTACCCATCTTTACACTTAAGTCAAAGAGAAATTTCATCACTAAGATTATAAAAATGTTATATATGATAATAAAAATGATATGATCAAAACATGGATTAAATTTCAAGAATAAGGGTCACAACAGATAACTTGGAAGAGAAAAAAAAATAATTTTTTTCTTTTGTGAATAATGACCGTGAATGCGATTACTGCATGAACAAGATGCAGAATAAAGCGATGCTTCGTGAGAATCAGCGTAAGCGATTGTGAATGCGATGCCAGTGAAACGATGAACAAAGAATGAACAAAGTGAGCGATGCTAAGCGATGAACTGAGCGAAAATCGTGAATCGTGAATGTCGTGAACAATACCCAGTCATGAAAAGTTCCAAATTTGATAAAAAGTTCAGACCAATAATCTTATGAAATGATATTAGATGAAACGAAATTTCTAATCATTTCAGGAATTATAGAAGCAATACTTACCATAGTAAGTTCAATTTTAGGAATATGAAATTAAATAATATTCCTTCCATACTATGGAGTATGAAAGAAAATAATATTTCTCACGAGTATTGAAATAAAATAATATCATTTACCTGAGTAAAAACTGGATTTGACTGGAATATCGGATATTATTATGAGAAAATCTTACAGAAAAACTACGTTCAAAGTATTCTTATACTCAAGAAAATACCCACAATACTATAGAAAAATTTTCTGATTATGAATATGGTGTGTTTTTAGGATGGAGGTTTGCCCTCCTTTTATAGCACAATTCGGAGGAACAGATTTCAGCAGCATGCCTAACTTTTCTCATTTTTCAAAGCTTAACTTCTTAATTTCAATATGGGTGGGGGCAACCCTTTGAATCATCTTGCAGAAAACATCCCTTTCACCAACCAAATGGCTCATCAATTATGAAAAGTTGCATGTAAAGAATTCAAAATCAATTATCTAACCTCCACTCATTAATTCACATGCTGCAATAATATCATTCCCACCAACTCCTGCATAATGCTAAGGCAATTAAATTCCTAGATTTTCTCATTTCAATGGTTGGAGCCACCCAAAACTTTGCAGGAGAAAACAAACCAAATCAGCACATGATTTTGAAAAGGAAGAGATTAATGCAATACACCGGAGGAAATCGAAGCCAAACTTCTCACCTCCTTAACATATTCACGTGCTTATATATATATTATAATAATATTATTATTTAAACAATTATAATATATTATAATAATATATTTGAATGAATATTTTATCGAAGAAATAATTGTAATTCCATAAAAATTATGCCAAACCTTCAACAATTATTTCATGCTAAAATATTAATTTTTAACCCCATAAAATAAATAAATCCATCATTTATATCCACATCAAATAAATATAACCTTATCATAAAAATCAATAATTTAATTATTCACAAATAATATTACAGAATCACAATTATGACAACCAGGCCGTTCCCAGGAAATAGGAGGCTTTCCAATAAGGATTTCTCTTCTTAGCGCCTTGATTAGGTGACCAAACCTCTCCTTGTGAACTTTCTAGACATTGCCAATAATGTTATCTAATAATATTATTCAAATAATATGAATTATTGATCCGATAATGGAAAATCTTTGCAAAGGACAATTATTGAAACAAAATATCAATGCGATAATTATTGAATCAATAAAATAAAATATTAAGCGATAATTATTATAACAATTATTGAGTAGTGCCTTCTTACGTAAAATTAATAATTTAACAATCTGCATAATATTGCAGTGCATCGCATCTTTAAATGCACGCGCAGACATATTATTTTAACCACCGAGTAATCCAACAAGGTGTTAATGGTAACAATTACGCCAATTATTCATAAAAACTCATACTTGTTGTTTTCTTCATCCGAAGCGGTTATTACATTATGGGGCCCACTAATGATCGCCAGCGTAAATGCATTTAATATTCCCAGAAGCAACAAGAATATTCCACGACCAAACGAATATTCCCCGACAATTGAATATTTTATAACCACTTGCATATTTTAAAAAAAAAATTCATATCTCACCCTTAACTTTAAACTTTTATCAATTTAATCATTTACTGAATTGTAATTATAAGAAAAATTAAATACTTTTATTTCATAAAATTCGGGGTCTTACAACACGTGGATATTGTGGAAAGAGATGTCCGATCTAAGAAGGCTAAAATAGATGATATGAATTTCTATTTTTGGAAAGCAATTGGGGGAACCGAACATCGAGTTTTGAATTACCCTGTACAGAGTGGTCAACCTGAATTCGATATGGATCGAAGATTGATGATTCAGATCATGAATCAGGAGTACGACGAGGTAGTTGAGGGAGGAATATGCCCTATAAAAAAGTATATTCCAACGGTAGTGATGACGCCAAATGCTGCCCCAGACAAGTCAAAGCCGGGTAGTTCAAGGGAGAGCGGTTGTCATGACTTCCCAACAAGTGAAGAACCAAAATGAAGTTATCACGGGAGATTAGCAATGGAGAAATCATGATGACCCGGGAGATAGAATCTGAAATGAAAGCAAGGTATTCTCAACTTTTTGAAATACCAGGTACGTAAATTTCGGGGATGAAATTTCATAAGGAGGGGAGATTGTAAGACCTTGAATTTTATGAAATAAAAGTATTCAAATTTTCTTATAATTACAATTCAGTAAATGATTAAATTGATAAAAGTTTAAAGTTAAGGGTGAGATATGAATTTTTTTCAAAATACGCAAGTGGTTATAAAATATTCAATTGTTGGGAATATTCGTTTGGTCGTAGAATATTCTTTTTGTCGGAGAATATTCGCAAATGACGGTATGCAACCATTTGTGGGGCCCCATAACGAATAACCGCTTGGATGAAGAAAACGACAAAAATTAAGTTTTTATAAATAACGACGTAGTTATTCTTTAAAAACTCGTTGAATAATACGGCGGTTAAAATACGATGTCTGGCGTTATCGCATAAGAAAGATGGCGCATTGCAGATTGCACGCAGATTTTGAATTATTGATTCTTACGTAAGAAGACACTACTCAATAATTGTTACACGATAATTCTTTGCTCAATATTTTATTTTATTGATTCAATAATTGATGCATTGATATTTTATATTATTGTTGTTTCAATAATTGTCACTGCACAGTATCTCCATTATCAGATCAATAATTCATATTATTTGAATAATATTATTAGATAACATTATTGGCAATGTCTAGAAAGTTCACAAGGAGAGGTTTGGTTACCTAATTGCGCGTCAGTAAGGAGAAATTCTTATCGGAAAGCTCCCTCTTTCCTCGGGAACCGCCTTTGTAGTCATTATTGTAATTACAGTATATTATTTGTGAATAATTAATTATTGATTTATATGATAAGGAAATATTTATTTTATGTGGATATAAATGATGGATATATTTATTTTTATGTGGATAAAAATGAAGGAATTAATGCTGAGGTATTTTATCAGTATTTTGTCGGCGTGGAAGTATTAAAAATCATCCGTTTATGAATTTTGGATATTTTTGGTTTGAAATTTGGAAAAACTCAAAGCTAAAAACTTGTAGAGAATTCGATTTCAGGTAGAATGGACATAAAATTCATATTTTTCTGATAAACAGTCTATTTTATATGAATTATTGAAGTTTCAGAAAATAAAATAATTTTTATTAATTTATAGGTGGGACCCACTTTTGTTTTATCACATGTGGGCTGCCAAATTTTGTTCAAAGATGGCTGGTGGCTGAGCTTGGTCAAGAGCATGCGTAGGAATAAAGAAATAAAATAATATTAATTTATTATTTAGTCTCCTTTGGTGTTCTAGCATTTTCCTATAAATAGGTGCTTATGTTAGAATTGAAAATCACACCAGAAACAAGTTTTCTTTCTCTCTATATTATCAAGCATATTTTTGAGAGTATTTAGATACTTTAAGAGTTGCTATTTAGTAGAATTTTCCTTTGGTTTTTCATCCGATATTCCAGTCAGAAGTACTGCTCTTTTGAGGTAAGGGATTTTAAAGGTTATTATGTTTTTCAGTTTCGTAGTTTTTTCGACTTTCAAAAATTCTGGAAAAATTTGAAATGATATTTTGATGAGTTATATTGATTATGTCCAAAAATGGTGATTTTTGGATGTATAGATTAAGAGTTATGAATTTTATGAGAAAAGACTATTTTAAAAGTAACTGCATATAACTCCTTGTGGTTAACTACAAAATTGATGAAAATTTTATTGGGAGTACATCTATATAATATCAGTGTACTCTGTGAATTTCGGAATTTTTGGATAAAAGTACAACTTATGATAAATGTCTAAATATTCAGCGGTTTTGGCCATATGAAAAATAGTAAATGAACTTTAAAAATTCTGAGAAAAATATATGTTCAATATGGGACTATATTCTGCTAAATCCCAGAAAAGAAATATTTTTGGAACTGATTTGTTATTTTTCATGAAAATGGTCTAGTTATAAGTAAAAGAATTAAATATGTTATGTGAAGTAAGAAAATTGGAAAATATAATTTTATGGCTTGAGAATCATACATGAGTTATATGCAGATTTTTTATGAGGGTTTTGGTTATTGGTGATGAAATCTTATGAGTTTGGCATTTTAGAATGATTAAATGCATTATTTAGTAAAGTGTAAACAATTAAAATAAATTATTTACAAGTTTAAGAAATGTTATTTCAATATCATTATACCGAAATATTGGTATGGATTTTATTATGGAATTTCTACCTTTTTGTGTTAAGTTACTATTCATGAGTTACTATTCACGAGTTACTATTCATGAAGTTACTATTCATGGGTTACTATTCACGAGTTACTATTCATGGCAAAATTGGTTTCTTTTTCAAACCAAATTATAGTTGATTTATGAATATTACTCTTGAGATTAAAACTATATGTTGATCATATTATTTTTATTATCATATATAACATTTTTATAACCCTAATGATGATATTTCTCTTTGACTTGAGTGTAAAGATGGGTAGATTTTTGGTATGATCATGACTATGGGTTCTCTTTGGCCAGTAGTGCAAAGTTGAATTATTGATTGATATGATCATGACCATTGAATTTATAATTGAATATCTTTAGCTTAAGTGCAAAGGTGAAATGATCAACATGGTTATAATTGTTTATATACATTTTGAAATGATTATTTATTTCTTTGAGATATTAATATATTTGGCCTGTAGTGCAAATATGAACTGTTGAGGAATATCTTTGGCCAGTAGTGCAAAGTTGAATTGTTGACTGGTATGATCATGACCATTGAATTTATAATTGAATATCTTTAGTTTAAGTGCAAAGGTAAAATGATCAACATGGTTATAATTGTTTATATAAATTCTGAAATGATTATATATTTCTTTGAGATATTAATATATTTGGCCTGTAGTGCAAATATGAACTGTTGAGGAATATCTTTGGCCTGTAGTGCAAAGATGAATTGTTGATGAATATCTTTGGTCCGTAGTGCAAAGATGACCTGTTGTTGAATATCTTTGGCCTGTAGTGCAAAGATGGTCTGTTGATGAATATCTTTGCCCCGTAGTGCAAAGATGAAATTGTTAGTATGATTATAAACATGAACTGTGATTTGGTATAACCATGATATTTGATGTTTCAGGTAAAGACATGCGATGAAAATTATCTTTGTCCTGGATACGAAGAGAAATTTAGAATCACAATTATGATTATGAGTTATTTATATGATTGTGGACCAGAACTGTTGATTGATGTTACAGGGATAAAACATTGTTGGTGGATTTTTAACATAGAGAAGATAATAGACTTTATGGTCTATTTGACTCTTCTAATGGATTGCTCGTTCTGCTGCAACTATGGTTGAAATTTTTATAATCTACCATATGTTCTAAATCTCTGATTTATTATTGATGAAAGCTATTGATAATTTAATTATCTTTAGTCATGATATTCTTTACTGGGCTAGTTGTGCTCATTCTTCTGTTTCACAATTCTTTTCAGGTAATAAGAGTGTAGCTGGGTAGAGCCGGGGTAACAGGGGAATAGAATGGTGGTCATCATTTAGTAGTTATATTTGGTGAATCAACTAGGGTGAGGCGAACCCAACGTTGGAAGGGTGATTTGCCACTATCATACAAGATGTCTAATGACATACAACCTCGTGTCATCATAAGATGTGGTTGTGCTCATCCACTTGTCGAGTATATTTACTGAAGCACTACCTATATAATCTTGGTGTTTGTTTGAAGTATAATCTTCATTTAGAGACAGTGGAGATAATGATATGTCAAGAGAAGACTCACAATTGGGAAGAATATGATAGTAATCTTCTCGTTTGTCTTTGGGGTCTATTGGGTCAACCAAGGATAATTCTGTGGCCATATGATATCTATCATAACCTAGACGCATGGCCTCCCATGTACGAAGGTTTTCTTGAGCACTTCCCAAAGATTCTAATTTCTAAAACAGTTTTTTACTATACCTTTATGTAAGGTGTCATTGTGACGTGCTATCTAAGGTTGAGATGAGTGTCACAGTTGGTCTATATTTGTATCCAAACTCATAACATATGTTTTGTTGTATTTTGCACGACAATTGTTGTAATAAAGTTTTATTTATTTTCTGTACCATATATTTGGCGACTCAGAATGAGTTGGATGGAATGGACCTATTTTGGGATTGTCACATTTGGTATCAGAGCTTAGGGATATGGTCTCTGGCGGAGATCAGGGAATATAACTAGGAGGGGAGAGATGAGTAAATCCTTCGCTAGTGTGTTCTACCTAAGCTTATTTGTTGGTCAGTCATAATATCGGGATATTATGTGATATGTTAATTTGTTTAATTAACCCCTATTTTATGGCAGTATTTGAGAATGGCTGCTGAGAATGCTAACAATGTAGTGAATGAGACTGTGGGGATACCTCTAATCACTAACCATGATAATGTGATCTCAGACGCAGAAGGAGTTAGAGATATTCTTGTGGTGAGTGAAGAATTGATAGTTGCACCCGAGATAGTCGCAGAGGTAACAGCTGAGAGTGAGGAAAAAGAGGATTAAGAGGTACCCGATGAGAATTTATTAGAGGTATTATATGATCAAAATGTAGAATTACAAAATCGTATTCATGAGTTAGAAGAGCAGGCTGAAGAACGGCAGGCGGTCGTGGAACAAAAGGATGCAACAATTCAAGCTTGTGTTACCCGATATGTGATGCTTGAACAGAAGCATTCTTTGGTAGAGTATTATATGATAAAGATGGAATCTGAGCTGAAAGAAGAAAAAACTGAACGAGTGAGAATAAGTGTGCATGTGCAAAAGCCGCACGACACGTGGATATTGTGGAAAGAGATGTCCGATCTAAGAAGGCTAAAATAGATGATATGAATTTCTATTTTTGGAAAGCAATTGAGAGAACCCAACATCGAGTTTTGAATTACCCTGTACAGAGTGGTCAACCTGAATTCGATATGGATCGAAGATTGATGATTCAGATCATGAATCAAGAGTACGACGAGGCAGTTGAGGGAGGAATATGACCTATAGAAAAGTATATTCCAACGGTAGTGATGACGCTAAATGCTGCCCCAGAAAAGCAAAGCTGGGTAGTTCAAGGGAGAGCGGTTGTCATGACTTCCCAACAAGTGAAGAACCAAAATGAAGTTATCACGGGAGATTAGCAATGGAGAAATCATGATGACCCGGGAGATAGAATCTGAAATGAAAGCAAGGTATTCTCAACTTTTTGAAATATCAGGTACGTAAATTTCGGGGACGAAATTTCATAAGGAGGGGAGATTGTAAGACCCCGAATTTTATGAAATAAAAGTATTCAATTTTTCTTATAATTACAATTCAGTAAATGATTAAATTGATAAAAGTTTAAAGTTAAGGGTGAGCTATGAATTTTTTTCAAAATACGCAAGTGGTTATAAAATATTCAATTGTTTGGGAATATACGTTTGGTCGTGGAATATTCTTTTCATCGGAGAATATTAAATATTTACTCTTGACCATTTATGGGGCCCCATAACTAATAACCGCTTGATGTGAAGAAAACGACAAAATTAAGTTTTTATAAATAATGGTGTAGTTATTACTGTTAACAATCTGTTGGAATACCCTTGGTTAAAATACGATGTACGCGTTATATCGCACAAGAGAAACACGGTATTGCACAGTATATTTGAATTATTAATTCTTACGTAAGAAGACACTACTCAATAATTGTTACATTAATTACTGTTCAATATTTTATTTTATTGATTCAATAATTGTTGCGTTGATATTTTATATTATTGTTGTTTCAATAATTGTCACTGCACAGTATCTCCATTATCAAATCAATAATTCATATTATTTGAATAATATTATTAGATAACATTATTGGCAATGTCTAGAAATTTCTGTCAAGGAGAGGTTTGATCACCTAATTGCGCGCCCGTAAGGAGAAATCCTTATCGGAAAGCCCCCTTTTTCTGGGAACTGTCGGTTGTCATTATTGTGATTCTGTAATATTATTTGTGAATAATTAATTATTGATTTATATGATAAGGAAATATTTATTTTATGTGGATAAAAAAAGGAATTAATGCTGAGGTATTTTATCAGTATTTTGTCGGTGTGGAGGTATTAAAAATCATCTGTTTGTGGATTTCGGATATTTTTGGTTTGGAATTTGGAAAAACTCAAAGCTACAAAGTTGTAAAAATTCGATTTCAGGCAGAATGGACATAAAATTCGTATTTTTCTAATAAACGGTCTATTTTCTATGAATTGTTGAAGTTTCAGAAAATAAAATAATTTTTATTAATTTATGGGTGGGACCCACTTTTATTTTAACACATGTGGGCTGCCAAATTTTGTTCAAAGATGGCTGGTGGCTGAGCTTGGTCAAGAGCATGCGTAGGAATAAGGAAATAAAATAATATTAATTTATTATTTAGTCTCCTTTGGTGTTCTAGCATTTTCCTATAAATAGGTGCTTATGTTAGAATTGAAAATCACACCAGAAACAAGTTTTCTTTCTCTCTATATTATCAAGCATATTTTTGAGAGTATTTAGATACTTTGAGAGTTGCTATTTAGTAGAAGTTTCCTTTGGTTTTTCATCCTATATTCCAGTTAGAAGTATTGCTCTTTTGAGGTAAGGGATTTTAAGGGTTATTATGTTTTCATTTAGTAGTTATATTTGGTGAATCAACTAGGGTGAGGCGAACCCAACGTTGGAAGAGTGTTTTGCCACTATCATATAAGATGTCTAATGACATACAATCTCGTGTCATCATAAGACAGGGTTGTGCTCATCCACTTGCTGAGTATATTTATGAGCACTACCTATATAATCTTGATGTTTGTTTGAATTATAATTCTCATTTAGAGACAGTGGAGATAATGATATGTCAAGAGAAGACTCACAATTGGGAAGAATATGATAGTAATCTTCTCGTTTTTCTTTGGGGTCTATTGGGTCAACCAAGGATAATTCTGTGGCCATATGATATCTATCATAACCTAGACGCATGGCCTCCCATGTACGAAGGTTTCCTTGAGCACTTCCCAAAGATTCTAATTTCTAAAATAATTTTTGACTATACCTTTATGTAAGGTGTCATTGTGAGGTGTTGGAACATGAGTCACAGTTGGTATATATTTGTATCCAAACTCACAGCATATGTGTTGTTGTATTTTGCACGAAAATTGTTGTAATAAAGTTTTAGTTGTTTTCTGTACCATGTATTTGGCGACTCAGAATGGGTTGGATGGAATGAACCTATTTTGGGGTTGTCACATGATTAATTCGTGGTCGTGATACTAAAGAATATCCTTGGCCTGTAGTGCAGGGATGATTTGATGATGTGAATTATTTATTAAGCTGAGTCTCAGCGATAAAAGTGATGAAAAACCTTTTAAATCATAGAAGGTAGTAGGTTTTATTCTCTACTTGACTCTTCTAATGGATTGCTTGTTCCTCTGCAGTTAAACTTGATGTTTGTTATATTGTATCAGTTTAACACTATTGAAGACTAATGATAATTTATTTTGCATTATCTTAGTCATAATATTTCTTACTGGACTAGTTGAGCTCACCCTTTTGCTTTCATTGTTCTCTTCAGGAAATGAGAACGTAGCAGGGACTAATCGGGGGAAACAGAGTGATGGTCCTAGATGGTGCATTAGTAGTTCTCACTATTCTGTGAAATAGTGTGATAATAAATGTAATGAGGACCCCATTGAGTTTGTATATTGCCTAGATGACAATATTTGTATTAAAACTCACAACATATGTTTTGTGAGACCCCAGATTTTATGAATAAAGATTTTATTTTCTCGAAATATTTTTTTGAATATTATGGTGTGGATTTGATATAATGTTATAGTTATGGGTAGTATTTATAAATTTTGCAAAGTACGCAAGTTGTTATATAATATTCGATTGGTCGGGGAATATTCTTTTTGTTTGGGAATATCCGATGCGATGGTACAATCATTGGTGGACCCATGAACGGAATTATTGCCGGATTGAGAAAATGACAAAAAATACTTTATGAAAATAACGGCGAAAGTTTTACCGTTAATTGTTGAAACACCCGGTGTTAAAAAATGCATGAGAAGACGCTGTGGTTGCATAAGAACACACGGTATTAATTATTGATGCTTACGTGATAAGTCACTTTCGGTTTTGTTGGTATTATTAATGTAATAATACAAAAAATCTTTTATATAAAATGTAATACTTTTATAAAGTTATTCTATAAATAGAATATATTATATTCTATTATGCATAGTGTTGCATAAGTGTGCGCATAATGTTTTGCATAGTAAAATCTTTTTATATAAAAATGTAATACTTTTATAAAGTTATCTGCTTTTATTAGACAATAATTAGAATATATTATATTTTATTATGCATAGTGTTTGCATAGTAAAATCTTTTATAAAGTTATTCATTTTATTAGATTATAAATAGAATATATTATATTTTATTTAAAAGATTTTGCTTTAAATCTAGACCGTTCATGAGTTAGTTACTATACAGTCCATTTTTTTATAAATAGAAGCTCATTCCTTCATTATTTCTTACGAATTCACTGAAACTCTAGAGAGATAAACTATAGAGAGAAAAAAGAAAAATATTTTGCTACTTCACTACTTATATATCCAGTACTCTTCTTCTTAAGGTAGGGAATATTATTTGTTATACTCGTAAGGGGTGTTATTCTTTCTTATTCATGAAGAGAACTGTTGTTATTCCATTACTTATTATTCTATTAGAATAACCTGTATACGCGGTCTACCCTATACTTGGTGACATTCTTCTATTATTCCGCCTTTTACTATTCTGTTGGAATATCCTGCTCGCAATGCGTTTCTGTGGGACTGATTCCGTATTTATTATTCTGTTGGAATATCCTCGTCACATGCATGCGTTTACGCGGGACTGGTTCCGCTCTTTATTATTATTACATTTGGAATATCCTCATCACAATGCGTTTTACGTGGGACCTGATTCCGTCCTTATTAGTATTTTGTTGGAATAACCTGTCTATGCGAAGTACCGCATGCATGGTGATTTTTGTTGTTATTCCATTCTTTATTATACTCAGTTGGTTAAAGTTTCGACTTCTATACTCCATGAAATTAGTGGAATATCTTGATAATTGCGCTTCATCCAGTATCTTTTCATGAAAATATTCTTCTCAGCATTCTTGAATTTTACTCTACAAAGCAGTATCATGTTGACAATTTGGACATTAGTAGTTCTTGGACAAATTAATTCTTGAACTTGTTTTATTGAATTCTTATATCATTGTCATCATCCTCATGTTTATATTTTGTTGAAAGTCATCTGTGGCCTGTAGTGCATAGATGGACTTGGTATGATTATGACCAGGGATTATTCAGTGTAATCATGATCGTAATGTTACAAATGATGTGGTAAAAGTCCACATTGGCACGTAGTGCATTGATGAAAAGTTGTTGTCATGATCATGACCATTAATGAATACACAAATATTCTTGGCCCGTAGTGCATGGATAATTGTGGTCGTGATACTAAAGAATATCCTTGGCCGTAGTGCAGGGGTGATTCGATGATGTGGATTATTTATTAAAAATTGAGTCCCGCGATAAAAGTGATGAAAAACCTTTTAAATCATAAAAGATAGTAGATTTTATTCTCTATTTGACTCTTTTAATGGATTGCTTGTTCATTGCGCAGCTAAACTTAATGTTTGATATATTGTATCGGTTTAACATCATGTTTAAGGCTAATGATAATTTATTCGCATTATCTTAGTCATAATATTTCTTCTTGGGCTAGTTGAGCTCACCCTTTCTTTCACTTCGTTTCTCTTTAGGAAATGAGAATATAAATTTGGACGACTGAGTCGGGGAACGGAGTGATGGTCCTAGATGGTGCATTAGTAGTCCTCACTATTACGTGAAATAGTGTGATAATAATTGTAATAAGGACTCCTTTTGAGTTTGTATACTCTACTAGTAGACAATATTTGTATTCAAACTCACAGCTTTATGTTTTGTCGTATTGTACACGACAGTTGTATTATCAAGTTGTATTTGAATTCTGTACCATGTATCTGGCGACTCAAGATGGGTGATGTATATCTAATTTTGGGGGCGTCACAGGTTTAGTCGTATTTTACACGACTGTTGTATAATTAAGTTATATTTGAATTTTGTACCATGTATTTGGCGACTCAGAATAGGTGATGTATACCTATTTTGGGGGCGTCACACGTTCGGCTACCCTTTCACCCTGTCCTCCTTACTCTCCTAGGGTTTACCAACATCAGATTCGCCCAATTGGTGTCGAACTCCTACATCAACATCATAGCCTTCATCGCCTTCTATTATGAGATCGACATTCCTCCTTTCATCAATTTTTTCTTTTCCTTATACCAACTGATTAACTCCCGAGAACCCGGATTCAAAGTTCTAAGCAAACAACCTCAAAAACCTAACCCCAAGATTGAGAAATGTCCCCTAATGGACACCCCTTTAAGTAATAAAAACTGGCACAAAGACTGGTTCTACGTCAAGGGACCAGAAACCCACAAACTCTCGGATTGAGCATCATACAGACGACTGAACGTCTATTTCGGCGACGCCACGACCGAACGGGTACTAGAAATGTCCAAATTGATTGAAAAGTTGCTGATACAAGAGTGGACTTCGTTCTTCTGACCAAACAAGCATGGTTGTTCGACCACAAACGTAAGTCACCGACCCCTATCCTTAACTGCTTTTTCTTTCCATCTTGTCACCTCACCAAATCCTATTTTTTGGTTGCAGCATCCCTTATCAAACCAACCTCTGTCGAAAGAAAAGACCTTGAAGAATTTCTCTTCGGCAAATCTACCAAAGAACTTACCGATACCCCAACTTCAGAAGCCACCACCGAAGCCACAAACAAAGAACCATCCACAACCCGAATCAAAAAGAGGGTAGTCAAAAGTGTAAGACCCCAACTTTTATGAATAAAGAATAATTTCCTCGAAATATATTTGTGAATATTATGGTGTGGATTTGATATAATGTTATAGTTGTGGGTAATATTTACAAATTTTGCAAAGTAAGCAAGTAGTTATATAATATTCGATTGGTCGGGGATATTCGTTTTAACAGGGAATATTCGTGCGACTAAGACAATCATTGGTGGACCCCATTAACTAAGTATTGTCGTAGTTAAAAAACGACAAAATTATCTTTCTATAAAAATAACTATGGAGGTGTTACCGTTAAAACTGCTGAACTACCCAAGAGTAAAAGTACGATGTCTACGTGGTTGCATAGTAGCACACGATTGATTATTGATGCTTACGTGAGAAGTCATTCATTATACTCAATTATTGCTACAGTAATTGCTGAATCATATCTCTCATATTATTGATTCAATTATTGTTACAATATCATTTGCATAATATGATATATTATTAAATCAATAATTGAGACGGCAAAGTTATTCATATTATTATTTGCAATATTGACAATGTCTAGAAGTTCATCTGTTCGAGGTTTGGTCACCTAATTGCGCCGCCAATAAGGAGAAATCCTTATCTGAAAAGCCCCCTTTCCCGGGAACGCGACACGGTTGTTAAATATTGTGAATTATAATATTAATGATGAATAAGTTCGTGTTGATTAAAGATGAATTTTATAGTTCCTTTGTGTTGGACTTATTTGTGTCAGTATAATTGATGTCTGGAGGTTATATTGTTCAATCGGGTATTCGGGGCACTTTTCGTGTCAGAGTACTATTCACGAGTTACTATTTATGAGTTACTATGCACGAGTTACTATTCATAAGTTACTATTCACAAGTTACTATTCACGGGGTATTATTCACTCGTAGGATATATTTCTTTTTGGTCCAAATTATTTTTGGGTACAATATTATTCCATGAGGAGATGTGCTAATTTTTCAGACCGTTAGTTGAAGATATAATAGTAAATCAATATGGACCGTATTGGTGGAAAGTTATAATAGTAAATCAATATGGATCATTGGGTTTAAAGTTTTAATAATAAATCGGTATGGACCGTCATGCTTTAGTTTTAATAGTAAATCAATATGGACCGTCCGCTTAAAAGTAAGTCAATCTGACCGTTCATGAATTAGTTACTATTCACCCATTCTTCTATAAATAGAAGCTCATTCCTTCATTATTTCTTACGAATTCAATCGAAAACTCTAGAGAGAGAAACTATAGAGAGAAAGAAGAAAAGTATTCTCGCTACTTCACTACTTCAGATTCGGTTTTTTCTAAGGTAGGAAATATTATTTGTTGTACTCGTAAGGGGTATTCTTTCTTTCTTATTCGTGAAGAGAACTTCTGTTATTTCATTCTTTATTATTCTGTTGGAATAACCTGTATACGCGGGCTACCCTATACTTGGTGAAATTCTTTTGTTATTCCATTCTTATTATTCTGTTAGAATAACCTGTTTATGCAAAGTACCACATACATGATGAAATTCTTCTAATATTCAGTTCTTTATTATTCTCGCTTAATATCTTGTTATGCAATGCGTTACGCCGGACTGGTTCCATTATTTATTATTCGTATCGTAATATCCTGTCGCAAGCGCTTATGCCGAACTCGGTTCCATTATTTATTATTCGTTGGGAATAACTCGTCATGCGTCGCCTATCGCATCGCATGATGAATCCTTCATTATTCCATTCTTTATTATTCTATTGAATAACTCGTCTATGTGGATTACCACATGCATGGTGAATGATCCTTTGTATTCATTCCTTATTAAATTGTGGAAATGATCTCGATATCGTGGATTACTGCATGGCGGTGAAAATCCATTCGCGCTTTATATATTCTATTATACTCGGTTGGTTAAAGTTTTGGCTTCTATACTCCATGAAATTAGTGGAATATCCTTGATATTTGCGCTTCATCCAAAGATCTTTCATGGAAATATTCTTCCGAGCATTCTTGAATTTTCTTTGCACAAAGCAAAGATCATGTTGACAATTTGGACATTATTGAGTTCGTGATAAATTAACTTATAAATCTTTAAAATTTATTCTTGAACTTGTTTTATTGAATTGTCATCATCCTCATGCTTATATTATGTTGAAAGTCATCTTTGGCTTACGTGCATAGATGGACTTGGTATGATTATGACCAGGGATTATTCGGTATAATCATGACTGTAATGTGACGAAGGATGCGGTAAAAGTCCTCATTGGCCTGTAGTTCATTGGTGGACAGTTGTTGGTATGATTATGACCAGGAATTATTCAGTATAGTCATGACCATTGATGATTACATGAATATCCTTGGCCGTGGAACAAGGATGATTCGATTTTATTTATTAAGCTGAGTCTCAGCGTTAAAAGTGATAAAAAAACCTTTTAAATCATAGAAGATGGTAGATTTTATTCTCTACTTGACTCTTCTAATGGATTTCTTGATCCGCTGCAGTTAAACTTGTTGTCTATTATATTCTATCAGTTTAACATTATTGAAGGCTAATGATAATTTATTCTGCATTATCTTAGTCATGATATTTCTTACTGGGCTAGTTGAGCTCACCCTTTCTTTCACTGTTCTCTTCAAGAAATGAGAACGTAGCTGGGACTAGTCGGGGAACAGAGTGATGATCCTAGATGGTGCATTAGTAGTCCTCACTATTCTGTGAAATTGTGTGATAATAAATGTAATGAGGACTCCATTGAGTGTGGATATTGTCTAGATGACAATATTTGTATTAAAAATCACAGCCTATATTTTGTCGTATTTTACACGACTGTTGTATAATTAAGTTGTATTTGTATTCAGTACCTTGTATCTGGCGACTCAAGATGGGTGATGTATACCTATTTTGGAGGTGTCACAAAAAGAGCCACAAAATCCACAACCACTCAAACCTCCACACTTACTGAAAGCCTTCTAGGCATGCCCGCCGAATAAAGGACAAAAATACTTCGGATCAAGAAAAAGCGTGCCAAAATTACGCTCTTGTCTGCAGAAGAGCTAAAGGTTCCTTCCATCGAAACCTCGGCCCCTCACCCTACGACCGCCACCACATCTTCCCACCCAACAAACCCCCACCAAAAATGCAAAAAAATCGACGACTCCATTCCCAAACTGCCAAACAAAAAGAAATATCGAAAAACCTTCCGAACCCTCACCTCAACCTAGCCTTCGTAACCACGAACATCCTAACTCCTCAAAACCAACCGACCAATCAAATGAAGCCAGACCTTCAGAAACCTTATGGCTTGACGTCTCCGAAGAGTATCCCATGCATCTTTTCAAACACTTCGTTCTCCCAACAGACAAACCACGCTTTGAAGGTATATCAACGACCGACCGAACTCATCTTCGTCGGATTCATGCATCAGGGAAGAGTAAGTTATTCCGAACCCCTCTTAATAAACTCTTTCCAACTGTAATTGCATCTTAACTTAACCAATAACATCTTCAGGCCAATGCTATATTCGGACGCCTTATTCAACGATACAAAACCATCGAAGCCGATGAGAAAGCCGCCTGAACAAAAAATGAACAATTGAAAGCTGCCCTAGCCAAAGAGAAAAATCTTCACGACAATACCTCATTTTACTGTGAAGGGCTTAAATCAAATATTGCTAAACTGAAAGAGGAAACAACAACGATCGAAGATCAACGGAAGACGACTGTTAACAAATGCGATGAATTATCAAAAGAAAACAAGATTCTGAAATAAAACAACCAAATCCTCACTTGCCACATTCTAAACCTGATGAAAAAGGAGAAAATACACCTCCAAGCCCGAGCCAACCTAGAAAAGGAATTCACCGACTACAAAGCCGTCGACCCGCCTTTAACCGAAGAACTACGAAACTAGATCCGAAGTGATTACAGAAAGTCTTTAGAACTTACCAACGAAATTATACAGATGTATTCTGAAGGATATAAAACTGCACGGAGGAAAGATAAAACCAAACTTACTGCCGTTGCACTGAACGCCGACCTCCTAGACTCCTCGAAAGATGAAGATGAAACCGAAGACAATCCCGAAGGCAACCCTCCCCCGACATAACTCTATATTTTAACTTGTTCTATAAATACCATTTTGTACTCTGCTTTATGAATAAAAAGATTATCATCTTACCTAAAAGACTTTAGACAATTCTTCACACCATAAATGATAAAAACATAACTGAATACTCAAACTAAATATGGATTAGAATTAACCATTCAAAACACCAGAAAACTTATTCGCCCAAAGGATTGAATAAACATATGATCGCCCGAAGGCTGAACATATCACCGAACTCCATTAAAATAAATGTTCACCCAAAGGCTGAACAAACATTCGCATGAAGGCTGAATGTACGTTCGCATGAAGGCTTAACGTACCACCGAACTCCAAAAATAAATGTTCGCCCATAGGCTGAACAAACGTTCACACGAAGGCTGAACAAACGTTTGCACGAAGGCTGAACTTACCACCGAATTCCAAAAATAAATGTTCGCCCATAGGCTGAACAAACGTTCGCCTATGGGCGAACAAACGTTTGCACGAAGGCTGAACAAATGTTCACATGAAGACTGAACAAACGTTCGCACGAAGGTTGAACGTACCACCGAACTCCAAAAATAAATGTTCGCCCATAGGCTGAACATACTCCACCGAACCTCCGATAACACCAAAGTTCGCATAAAGGATGAACATATAATCACAAGCCAAGAACACAGCAGATTCGCAAAACATAACAACCATTTTATTGATAAATTCAGAGAAGGAATTACAAAGTTTACTCATATAATTTGCCCTACTAATAATATTTACGAAGCCTCCCAGCCAGCATGTCAAGTATTTCTGATCTCTGTACCATCCATTATCTGAAGCCGATACGTACCTGATTTCGGTACCTCAACTACCTCATAAGGACCTTCCCAACTTGGCATCAACTTCCCTTGATATTGAGGCATTGAAGCTTCATCCTCCCGAAGAACAAGGTCACCAACCTCAAATTTCCGGGGCCTAACTCCTTTGTTATAGTGCCTAACAACCCGCTTCGTTCACGCGCCTCAATCACCCAAAGCGCGTCCAATCCTGTATAGAAACTGTAAGCACACCAAAAGCTTGACGACTTGTGCCGCCGGGGGATAGCTCCGATGTGAGAATAAGTACAAGCTGAACAAGGTTTAACAATAGAGGCAAAAAGTTCTAGTGCTGAAAATAATAATGAGTTGTGTGTGTACCTTAGAATCAGTGCAAAGTCTTATATTTATAATGGGCTCACCACCTTGTGAGAGTCCTTCCCCGAATTGGATTAGGGTTCTCCACCAGGTATAATTCTTTAATGGAATTGTATAAGATCTCCTAAAACTAAGGATGTTAATTCAAACCCTAAAACCCCTCTCTGGATTTAGAAACCAAATAATTCTACATGGGTTTAAACAACTCCATGTCGACTGCAGCCCACCATACAAATCGGACCTGACATACTATGGCCCAACAGAAATAAATGGGTTTGGAGAAGTAGAATGGTGGGAGCCAAAGACCGGAAGTGGAAGGCAACTATATCTTTGGGATAGAAAATGCTTACTTTTTCATTTAATATAACTGGAACTATTGGTTGCCAGGATGTTCTATTTATGTATCTTCGCCTAATTGCTTAGAAAGTCTTACCATTTATCATATACCTTGGTTCTGCTGGATGCTTTTCTAGTTTTTGGCATGCTCAAAATTTAGTTTATGAAACAGAATTTGTTTATTTTATCTGTTCGCATCTTTTAAGCTACCAAACTTCTCCTTAACGCACGACCCAAGGTTTATTATAAATTTAACTTATGAAGTCCTTTAGTTGGATGCTTGGTCATCTGGAGCATCGATGCTTTTTTAACTGTTGTTTGTTTTATCTATATATTTCGCAGTATGCCGCTAGGGAGGCTGAGTTTGTTGCCCAAGCAGGGAGAAAAATATGCAATCACCATATCAACATATGGCAGGCAGGGGCACGGATATAATTCTACGTGGAAATCCAAAGGTAGGTGTACTTGTTTAGTACTTTGTCAACAAATATGGCAGGCAGGGGCCTGGGCATCAACCAATTTTGTCATATATTTATTCAATGATGACAAGTTGTTAAATATTTTTTGGAGGAATTGGAATAACTTTCTACAAGTTGTCTATTTGAAAATGTTTCAGATGCTTGCAAAAGGAGTTATAGAGTATAGATTGCTTTCTTTTGTCACTTAAGATGCTCCTGATGCTGAAGATAATGGAGTGCCAATGTCACAGAGTGTAAATTGCCTGTGGTTAGATGTAGCTGAACAAAGATGGCTGTCAAAGGAAGAGCACTTTTTCATTTTTAAATTGTGAAACCAAGAATCCTTCATGCTAAACCAAGAATCACACCTCGGCTTCTATAACTGTAATCTATTCTTTTTATATCAATAATAAAAGATTATTTAAACATTTCCGTTCTGTTTATCAACGTTCCTCACAGGTCCCGTGAACCATTTCCTTGCGTCTAGAATCCACCAGAGCATTATCAGAGACAAAGATACTCCTAGAGCTACGGGTGCATAATTGAAATTGTCCCATTTGATTGGATAGAGAGTGGGCAACAGGAAGGCTGAACAGGTATAGCATATCCATAAGAAGGCTACCAAGCAAACCGGTCTTCTTGCTTTGCCTAAATAGAAGGGTCCTGGTTTGAACTTTTCCTCAGCCATCACTAACCTTGCAAAAATGGGAACTGCGTAGCCCCCAACCCATCCGATTGTGCTTATGGAAATTATGGCACTGAAGATCACATTTAGCTTCAAGATAGGCAGTCCAAGAATAGTGGCTATGGCTGCACAGAGCCACACAGCATTTATTGGAACCTTGCGCACTGGGTGAATTCTTCTCCAAATTGGCGAAAATGGGATTCCATTGTCCCTGGATAGAGCATAGACCTGGAGAAGCAAGAATACAGTTGCATATAGTAGTAAGAGGATGAGTACAAATGACATTTATACTTACTACTCTGATTAGACAATTTATAAATAGAAGAAAATATATGGAGGTGCTTACTACTCTTGCAGCACTAGTAGTAACAGAGAGCCCACAAAAGAAGAAGGAGCCCCAGATGATGCAGAGGAAAACTACAGCTCCAGTAGAGTTCTGATACCTTCCATGAAATGCATCGTAGATTATCTGGGCCGGAACAAGTGCCCCTGCCGTCTCATTATTTACATCGTACAAGTACCTTGGATCCTACATGCATCAAAGTTTATGTTTTCGTGTTAAATTGGCACAATCCTGCTGGAACAAATTCTCGAACAGCCAAGTTTATGAAGGTACGTATGTACCTTGATGCTGAAAGTGAGAGCTAAATTATATGCCCACCCAAATACTGTTATGATGCCAATGCAAGAAAGAATTGCTTTAGGACCAGTTCTGTCGGCACCTTTGGTTTCTTCGGTTAAATGAGCAGCACTGTCATATCCATACAGGCAGTAATTGCTCAGTAGAACGGATAATATAACTGCATAAGGCTTGCTACTTATTCCAGTGTCATCTGGGGACATCTCAAAATGAGTGAACACATAAGAGGCCGATTGCCTTGTTTGTGCCACCAGAGGGAGCATTATAATGACTACAAACCCTCCAAGGATCTGCATATGTTGTCAAATGTTTCAACATGATATTAGTGCAGTTATCGAGAAACGTAATGATAGGGGTTTAAAAAAATGGTATAGATAATATGCAGAATTGGAAGCAGTACCTGCCACCAGATGGAAATTATGTTGAGATAGGCGATTACTTGTAACGCGAATGAGTTGAGTATTGCCCATACTAAGATGAAGAACATGTAAATGCACAAAAATATACTTTTAGGAGCGAAGTAGCCCCCTCCTTTGTTTGTTCCAGTGGACAAAAGGATGATAAATTGTAATGCTTGTGCTCCTGAATATGCCTGTATTAAGTTGATAGATATTGTTAGTGTTTTCTGTTGAGATTTGGTGCTGAATGCATTATGTATGTAGGTAGAAGAAGGGGTTAGGCTTAGGTTACCTGAGCGCTGATTCCAGAAATGAGGCCAATGGTCTCGAGCCAGGCACAGCACCATGAGGCAAACGGTCCCCATGTTGGTCCAGCCAAATGTGCAGCCCAGAAATAGAGGGAGCCAGTTGTCTGGTTGTTGAAAATATTAACCAACATTCAAACGAGCAATGTTTTCTCATCAAATTCTAGCAGAAGTTGTCTTTTGTTAGCATTCACTTTTAACATAAATTTTGAGCTATCTTTTGGTTCATGACACACAAAGAAAAAGCCCCACGCATTGGCAAGTTGCCGGTTATGCCATCCTTTCCAAATTAAATTAGAGATACAATTGTACGTAGAAGGACTATTTTTTAGGATAATTTTAATTTTCCAAACATATTCTTATATAACATTGGCTAGAAATATATATGGTAGTGGTAGTCGCATGATAATATTATACTACTATGCAGTTAGAAATAGGAAAGAAAGAAAGAAGAAGCATATCATACCGGGAAAGAGGAGCAAATTTCAGCCATAGCAATTCCAACAAACCAAGTGAAGAATGAAACTACAAGCCATCCCCATATTAAGCTTGCTGGACCTGCATAAAGCAAGCTCTGTCCATATAATGGCGTCCCGGTGAACACTGCCATGCTTGAGAACGTTATCGCAAGCGTCTTTATGAAAGTCTACATGTACATGTACCCCCAACAACAAGAAGAAAATATTAGCTAGCTAGCCAGCTAGTAATATTATATATATAAATCAAACTTAAAATTTCCCAATTAATAATATTTTCAAAAACTAACCATTTCCCTTCTGAGTTCTTGCTTGTATCCGAGTTCGTTGAGACGCTTCTCCCCGGAATCCATTTCCAAAGTTTGCAATCTGGTGGTAGCCATATGATTTTCTGCTGAAATCATTTCCTAAAAGCACTTGGCAAAATTGCTGCAATTTGCAAAGGAAAAACTATGCATCTACTTCCAAGAACTTAATTTGGTCCTTGGATATATAATTATAAAAGCATAGTTTGGCAGTTTGAATTAGTCCTCATTGCAACTTAAATATTAATGAAACGTGTAGATTTGTATTGGGAGAAGTAGTAGTAGTCATCAGAAAGAAAAAGATACTAGTAGTATATATGGTGACATCAACAAGTTGTTATTTGTAAAATATTATTGTGTAGATTTTCTTTGACTTTTTTGCATCTTATTTGAACTTGTCTTTTACCGCTTTGTTCCATGTCCAAGGGCAAGGGATGTAATGATGTATGTATGTGGTCAGAAAACTCAAAAGCAAGTGGAAAAGTTTGAACACTTGAGTCTGAAATGTGGTGTTTGTCCATATTAGAACTAGGGTCACCACCATTAACTTTTCTCCCAAATTGTTTTCAATATATGTTAACGATACAAGATACTAATATTATTTTTAAGTGAGAACATTCATAATATAATTATTTTTTTAATTCTTATACACAACTCTAAAACGTCATATATATAATAATATATTATAGGACGGAGGGAGTAGTACGTATTAGGTCAACTCATCTCCTTTGAAATAATTTTCTTCCTCCTTCATACGCCAGCTTACTCCCCGGTTCCGAATTATAGAATTAGTATTAACTTTTTAAAAGTTAAGTTAATACATTTTTAAATTTAAAATTAACACGATTCATTTAAATTTTTAAATAATAAATCTTATAATTAGTAATATTTTTTAGTTAGTTTATAATATTTTAATTATATTGATATAAACTAAATGAAAATTTTAAGTTTGAAATTGATTTTTTAAAAATTAATGTTGATCTTATAATTTAAAAGATAAATTTTCTAAACACATTTTACTAAGATATTTGAAGGATATGAACTAGTAAGTAGTAATCTAGTAGTTTGAATTAGTCCTCATTGCAAGTCAAGTGATTTATTCCAGACTGATTAAATAATACATGAAGATTTTGATAGGAAGAATAGTAGTCATCACCAAGGAAATAAGAAAAAGAAGATATTAGTATATTCTTTTAATAATTTTGTGTAGATTCTTTGACTTTGAACCTTATTTTAGCTCCTCCTTTTCTCACTTTTTATTCTAAAGTCCAAGGGATGTGGTCAGGAATACCACAAGTCTCTATAAAAAGCAAGTAGGAATTCAGTTTGTGCAAAATTTAATTACCAAAATAAAAAATGTTCAAACAGGCATGTCAATTTGTGTGATAGATTAAGTGATTAAAACTTCTGATTTTTTTTAATTTGGGCCAAAATGTTACCTACAAAGTTACTCCCTCTGTCCTGAAAGGATGACCAGAGTTTAGATTTAACAATATAATTGATTAACTGTCAGATCTAACTCATATTAATTGGAATCAAATGGATTGGTTAACTGTTTTTATTTATTTGGGTTGGTTAAAGTTTGGAACCATATTTTTAAAAAAAAATATAGTTCCAACCCGGTTAACCATTTTTCGACCCATATTTTATTTCAAATCCAAATCAAAATTCTTTTCACTTATATTTACATATTCAAGAAGCTCAACCACCCACCTCATCCCCCTACCTCCACACCCCCACCCTCACAAAAAAAATATTATGTGATTATTTATACACCCCTTACCCCCGCCCCGCCCCACCCCCACCCCTACCCCCACCCCCACCCACCCCCACCAAAAAAAAATATTATGTGATTATGTATACACCCCCTATCCCACCCCACCCCACCCCACCCCCACCCCCACCAAAAAATATTATGTGATTATGTATACACCACCCACCCCACCCACTCACCCACCCACCACTCCCAAATTTTTTTATTATTAAGCGTTTATGTATATACACCATCCACTCTCTACCCCCTCACTCACCCACCCCACCCCACCCCCCACCCCACCCCACCCCACCCCACCGAACCTACCCACTCCTTATATCCGTCTCTCTATCTATAGTATATATTAATTTCATTTTTTTAAAATTTTGTTTAAAAGTTAAAACATCTTATAATGGTTAATATGGTTTTTAACCATAACCATATGGTTCCAACCCACATAACCCATATTAAAAATGGTTAATATGGTTTTAGTTCTTAAATGGAATCATAACTATATTTTGAAAACCAAAATCAACTCATAACCATATTTTGTAAGGTCTACCAGAGGTACAAATTTTTTAGTCTTTAAAAAGATGAGATAAAATATATAAAGTTAAAGGAAAAATATGTCATTTGATGGGGGTGGTCCATTAATATATATAAAAAAATACTCATTTTTTTTTTATATAATTTTATGGGACTACTAAATATAAATATAAATTTATTTTATACTCGTTTATCTATTTTTATTTTTTTAATATGTATAAATTATATTTTGCTCATCTTTTTGGAAGGGAGGGGAGGGAGGGAGGGAGGGAGGGGAGGGGGGGGGTAATATATAGGTTGAGTAATATTGATCCATTGACTACTGGGTACGAACTATGTAACCTACAGAATAATGTACTATTTCTTGGACCAGTTTAGTTGCAACTTTTTGGGCATGCTTAATTATTTTCTTTTAGACTTATAGTTACTCTGTACAAAATTATCATTAATAAAAATAATACAATAATAAAACTTTCATTAATAAAACAAATTGAAATACATAGGGACACATATTCCCCAACCCTTATATAAAAAGGTTACTTTTACTTTGACATAGTATGAACTTATGAGTCAATTTCAAGAATACCCCCTTCAAATTTAGTTGCACATTTTTTTGAGTTCAGTTTATTTTATGACCTAATCTTGAAACGACAGTTTCTCCCTTATTTCATAAGTACATTAGAGATTCAACTTTCTGTTTCTTTCTCAGGCTTAGTTGCACATTTCTTTTGAGTTCAATCTATTTTATGATCTAATTTTGAAAAGACGGTCTCTCCCTTGAAAGTAGTATACACACAAGCCAATCATGTTTGATGATAAAACATATACTTTGTAACAATCGTATTTATTTATTAATAAAAGATTAATTAAAGACTTTTAATTATCTACATGGTATTATTTTTATAATATGTGATAAACACATAATTTTGAGCAATACTTTTAGAATCATGATGATGATCATGCTAATGAAATCTAAATTCTTAGATAGCTCACAAACTAATATTGTTCCCAATCGTTGGATTACTGAAAAAAGGATTAGTGAATCTGAATAGATTGGTACATACGTTGCTTGCTCATTGGATGATGATGATTGATCTCATACTCATTTGTGTGGAGACACTAAAACAAGTATGTAGGTTCTTATTGGAGAATAAGTTCACTGAACGTGACTCGTTAAAGAATACCTAATGGAGTTTTACTTGCATGTCAATAGGAATTCATGTAGTGATAGTAGTACAAGTGATCCTTAGACTTGAGATCATCATGGTATCTTGTGTATGATGAATTATATTTTGACATATTCCTTAAGACCCTTAGGGTATATCAAAAGGTATGTTTGGGTGTAATAAGTTGTACATAGAGATAATGAATAATCAACAAAGAATCTACTACTTCTAGTAAAAGAAGAGAATGTCCTATGTGATTCGATAAATGACAACCCAGTAGTCCTTGGCCAAGGCAGAAAGAAGTTTCTAATTTGCATTATTTGAAGTTGTGCTTTTGAGAATCGAAATACATATAATTAAATAAAATAAGACTTGACAGTAATTGTGAGACCCCAGATTTTATGAATAAATATTTAATTTCCTCGAAATAATTTTTTTAATATTATGGTGTGGATTTGATATAATGTTATAGTTGTGGATAGTATTTATAAATTTTGCAAAGTACGCAAGTTGTTATATAATATTCGATTGGTCGGAGAATATTCTTTTGTGTCGAGGAGAATATCCGCATTTACGGTATAATCATTGGTGGACCCTTTAATGGAATTATTGTCGGGATGGAAAAACGACAAAAATATTTTTATGAGAATAATCTATGAAAGTTTTACCGTTAAAACTATTGAACTACTTTCAGTAGTAAAGTACAAAGAATAATGCTGCGTGGTTGCAAGAGTAGCACACGGTATTGATTATTGATGCTTATGTGATAAGTTTTTCGCTTTGTTTTATTGGTATTATTAATGTAATAAAATGTAAAAGCTTTTTATATAAAATGTAATACTTTTATAAAGTTATTCTATAAATAGAATATATTATATTCTATTATGTATAGTATTTTGCATAGTAAAATCTTTTTATATAAAATAGAATACTTTTATAAAGTTATTCTATAAATAGAATATATTATATTTTATTATGCATAGTGTTGCATAGTGCTCCTGCATAAGTGTTTTGCATAGTAAAATCTTTTTATATAAAATGTAATACTTTTATAAAGTTATTCGTTTTATTAGATTATAAATAGAATATATTATATTTTATTTAAAAGATTTTGCTTTAAATATGGACCGTCCGATTAAAGTAAATCAATCTAGGCAGTCCATTTTTCTATAAATAGAAGCTCATTCCTTTATTATTTCTTACGAATTCACTGAAACTCTAGAGAGATAAACTATAGAGAGAAAGAAGAAAAATATTCTCGCTACTTCACTAATCATATATCCAAAGATTTTCTTCTTAAGGTATGGGATATTATTTGTTGTACTGTAAGTGGTATTCTTTCTTTCTTATTCGTGAAGAGAACTTCGTTATTCCATTCTTTATTATTCATTGAATAACTCGTATACGCTGGATACCCTATACTTGGTGAAATTCTTCTTCATTATTCCATTCTTATTATTCGCTTGAATAACCTTTGTTTATATCAAGATACGCATACACGGTGAAATTCTTCTAATATTCCGCTCTTTATTATTCTCGTCGTAATATCCCATGCAATGCGCTTACGCTTGGACCGGTTCCATTATTTATTATTCTCGTCGAAATATCCCGTCAGACGTTTCTTATGGGACCGGTTCCATTATTTATTATTCTGTCGGAATATCCTGTCTATGCGTTTACGCCGGACCTGGTTCCATTATTTATTATTCTGTTGGGAATAACCTGTCGGTACAGTCTATCGCACGCATGGTGAATCCTTCTGTTATTCCATTCTTTATTATTCTGTTGGAATAACTTTGCCTACGTGGATTAAAGCACATGCATGGTGAATGATCCTTCGTATTCATTCCTTATTAAATTGTGGAAATGATCATGCTCACGTGGATTACCGCATGGCGCAAAAAATCCATTTGCGCTTTCATATTCTATTATACTTAGTTGATTAAAGTTTTGACTTCTATACTCCATGACATTGGTGGAATATCCTTGATATTTGCGCTTCATCCAAAGATCTTTCATGGAAATATTCTTCCGAGCATTCTTGAATTTTACTCCACAATGAAGTATCATGTTGACAATTTGGGCGTTATTGGTTCTGGATAAATTAATTCTTGAACTTGTTTTATTGAATTCTTATATCATTGTCACCATCTTCATGTTTATATTATGTTGAAAGTCATTTGTGGCCTCAGAAGGCATAGATGGACTTGGTATACAAGTGATGAAAAACCTTTTCTTTTCTTCTCCTCATTATTAACCATACAGAGGGCAAAAGCGTCTTTTTCCCACTCCAAAGATAACCCCGAGGACTACGACATCAACTTCAAACCCCAAGATAACCCCAAGAGATCCAGCTTCAACCCCCAAGATAACCCCCGAAATCAGTTCCAACCCCGAGATAATCCCGGAAAGTCGGGCTTCACCCCTGAGATAACCCCGGGATCAAGATCAAAGCTCGAGATAGCCCCAGGAGGTCAAGCCAACCTCGTAGATAACCCCGAGGATATTCAAAGTCAACATCAAGTCAACCTCGTAGATAACCCCGAGAAACGATCGCTACAATCGCGCTTAAAAACCGAGATAACCTCGGAGGGGCAAAATGGTCATTTTGCCAACTCAACTTCAACTCACATCAAATCAACTCATGTCAACTCAAAATACTTCAAATAGAAGTCCCACAAGAACCATATCTTAACTTTCGAAGCGCAAACTACGCAAAACGGCTCAACTGACCGCCTCGACGGAAACCCGGAATGCCATTTCGATCATGGACCCATCTTCCTGAAATAAAAAAGGTCAAATCATATATCATTGTGTAGCTCTCGAAAGAGCTTTCCTAATGGTATGGCACGCCCATCTGACTCCTGATTGAAAGTTATGAGCGATCGAGCTAACAACGCAGACGCATTTCGACACACACTACGCGGGACTCCACACCGCCTGGGCACTCCGGCACCAAGCCAGTAGTACACTCTCGCTACTAGGTGCCGCATGTAGACTGCATGCCCCCTCTATAAATAGAGGGCTTGGGGTGGCCATTTTGTAAGAGAAAAAGACCGGAAACCCCCACACAATTTGCTCTCAGACTCACCCCATACAAAGGTATTTTCCCACTTTAAACACCTGTGAGCTCATATATAGCCTCTTTTGTACCCACAAAAGCCAAGTGTTTACCCACTCTAAAGATATAGAAGCTTTTTTATCACCAACACCGTAGCCTTCTCACACACTTTTTAGAGTCTTTCTTCATCTCTTTGCACACACCCTTCTACACGCTGAGAGTCGTGTTGCTTGCTTTTGCCCTTGGACTTCTATCTGTGGTTTCATTTCATCAGATATATATATATATATATATATATATATATATATATATATATATATATATATATTGACTAAAATTATTATCGAAGTTATGCCTCGATTGAGCCTAGACTTTTGGCTCGAGCGCTTATTTGCTTTTAATATATATATATATATATATATATATATATATATATATATATATATATATATATTTACATAGCCTATATATATATATAGCTGTATATTTATATTAACTTTATTCGATGAGCCTATATTTATATATATTGTGTGTATACTTATATATATATATATATATATATATATATATATATATATATATATATATATATATATATATATATATATATATATATATATATTAACTGTGGTCTGACTCTGCTCGATGAGCCCTCGGATTTTATATCCTGCGCATTTACTTTTTATATATATATATATATATACTTATATATATGAACTGTGGTCAACTCGCTCGATGAGCCCGATTTTACATCCTATATGCTTATATTTTATATATATATATATATATATATATATATATATATATATATATTCTGGGTGCTATATCGTTTTACTTCGTACATTCTCGCTCCGCTCGAGTTTCCTTCGTATATTGACCGTTTTACGCTTTATTTACGCTTTGTCCCGCCGAGTTTCTCCGTATGGTTGATAGCTTTTAATGCCTTTTATTTACATTTCGATCCCCATGGAGGTGCTTTGTGGTTGGTGATCCTGTCAGAGATATATATATTTACAGCTTTTATATATATACCGCTTATCGCTTTCATACAAATTGCAAGATTCTGTGCGCCTAGAATCATGTGATCACAGATTCATCCCATCGATCTAGATTCGGCCCCGTGATGGACATTTTCAAATGTAAGTTAGCTTTTTGTAAATTATTCTCATGGTGTCTCAATTTCCTCGATGGTTTCCATACCCACGAGGAAGTCGGCATTATTTTTGTATATTATTTTCATACGGATGCCTCACATTCACAAATAAAATCAATTCAAGCCGCATCACTTAATAAAATGGGAGTGTAAAAGGTCTCAATTCCTATCGAGCATCGTGGTTTGAAAAACCTCTTTATAAAAAACATCATTGCTATATTGTTAAAAACTCGAATTTTTACATAAATTCAAACCCCGTATATAGGTTCAAACGAGGCCTCGCACAACTTCCATATAACATCACATCACCCACACACACACACACACATATTCGTATAATAGTTTCTTGAAAAGAGGCGGCCACCGTGGTAACACGGATGTCTGGGTGCCCTAACACCTTCCCCCAAGATAACCAAGTCCCCTGACCTAATGAATCTCTTGCTTCACCGAATTCGCTTAGCAATGTCATCATCACTAGGTCAATGTGCAAACCTTTTCTCATTGTGTTGGTACAACCATTTAAAAACCAACTCATGCGACTCTTAATAATTCCCCATCGTCGACATTATACATGTCTGACCTTTTTCACTTGTTTTTTCAAACAAATCTCACCTAAAATGAGAACACCAAAGAACAAGTAACTGAAAGTGGACACCCAAAAATCCCCGACGCCGACAGTGGCGACTCACTGGGGACTCCAAAGAAGAGGACTTAAGCCGCTATTACAATCTTTTCAAAACTATTATCTTCTTGTGTGTGGGATGTTGCATTTACATTTAATGAATGTGTACGAATGCATTTCCTTATCAGCACTTAGTGCTTCGCACCATAATCGCTTAGGATGCTAGTGCTTCGCACCATAATCGCCAGGATATTAGTGCTTCGCACTATATCTCGCCAGGATATTAGTGCTTCGCATATGTCATCATTTTCATACTGTGAGACGCGATGTATGTGAATGTATGTTGTGTGGTCCCTCCACCAGAGGCTATCCCGCTTGTTTGATTATCGGACTCGTGAGAAGACTAATTCTCCGAGGCTCGTGAAAGGCACCACCCAAATTCGCTCCAAATTGAAAGACCTGATTAACTTCCCGCCTAAGTAGATCATGGCGATGATTTGGGAACCTTCATGCCAAAAAGCATGAGAGTAACCTAAGATAGGTCACCGATAAACCCAAAACGAGAGGAAAGTCTCTTCATGCTCTCATTTCAAATTACTTGTACTTAATTACATTCCATATCTATCTCCATGTAATGAGAAATATGAAGAAATGTGTACACATACATATTTTTTACCATGCTACAAACAAATGACATCCGCTTTGGCAGATAAAAATCCTAAAATGGACACATCACATAGCATGTTATTATACACATTCCCTAAAGACTAAACTATGCAAGTCTTTCAGCAGGAAGCAATCGGCCCCAGTATCTGCTTAAAGTCCAAGAAGGCACCGAGCCCACCACAAACACGGCTACAAGTGCCACCGATCCTACTCCTATTTCCCCGAGAGGAGTTTGAAGGATTAAGGAATCGAGATAGCGTAATTGGTTGTCTTTCTAAAAGAACAAAGTAAAAATACGCAGGGCCGCATAATGCCTACTCAACCGTAGTCCTTCACACCAGGGGGCCAGCATTGGTAAAAAGATGGAAACCCGTATATACTAAACCTCATTCCAATAAAGAAATCACAAATCTCGTGGATGATCGAGAAACCGGGGATATAAGAAAGAAAGTCCAACAAATGGAGGATACCATCCGGCCAATTAAAGGGACCGAAATTATGGGAGTGTCACCTATTCGATCTCTCTCAGATATTCCTGGGGCTCAATATCCTACCAAATTCAAAGTCCCAGAGTTTGAAAAGTACAATGGGCAAAGCGATCCCTATACGCACCTAAAAGTGTACATCATGAACCGGGGTCTTATATCAAATGATGAAAGCCTCGTAATGCAACTTTTTCAAAAGAGTCTCACCGAGAAGCTAAAGCCTGGTATGCCCGACTTGACAATGCCAAAATCCACAACTGGGAAGAATTGGCCCACGCCTTTCTAAATCAGTATAGTTTTCAATTACAAATGGCACCAGATCGATATCAAGTGACTAAAGTGAAAAAGCAAAGTACCGAATCTTTCCGAGAATATGCCCAAAGGTGGAGACATCTAGCAACGACAAGTCATTCCATCAATGACAGAAACTGAGATGGTAATGACATTTATTGATATCCAAGAGGCTCCTTACTATGAGAGGATCCTAGCAGTATAGGAAAGCCATTTGCGAAAATGATCAAACACGATTTAAATGGCGTAGATGGGCCCAAGGCAAAGTGCAAGATTAAAGACTTCACCGCCTTGGAAGCAAATACCAAACATATACAAACCGGCAAGTATGCGAGCGATCCCAAGGGGTACCCGATAAAGGCAATGAAGATGTATCCTTGTTGTACAAGGGGCAAGCTAGAGGCCAAACTACAGCCCCCCATTTGAAAATGCAAGACAATCTGCCATCTCAACAACAGATCGCATTCAACCAATACCCAGACAGAAAAGAAAATTTGAAAGATCGAAAATCGGTATTCACTCCACTCAAGCGCATTCCTTGAAAATGTATCATGGCGATATTAATGGATCATAAGAAAATTACTTAACTAGCTCCACCTCCGAAACCAGGGAGCAAAAAAGATACAATCCAAGCCGTAGATGTGCTTACCACTCGTGGTCTCCAGTGACACGATACACATGATTGTTGGTCCTTAAAACATAAGATTCAAAATCTGATCGAAAGTGGCGATTGTGGTCGAACAACCCGAACCAACAAAATGTCAACACCAACCTTCCGCATGATACGATACTAAGAAGTAAACATGATCGTCGAAGTGCTGAAATGTATCCAATTCGTAAAGACATACGAAGGATGGAGGAATACCCCAAAGCAGCACATAACAAATGTCCTAGAGTGGGAAAACTCTGAGGAGGGTACGCCAAGAATGCAAAAAATTTGATGCGATCCAGAAATCAAGTGAAACTCACTGCTAAGCGATAAGGCGCCAACATCGAAACAAGGCAATTTTTCACCAACTATCGTAAAGCCAAGAGAAAAAGGACTCCACGATGAGCCAAATAAATGAAAAGAAGATCAAAGCAAAGCCGAAAATACAAGAAAATGGGGATGATAAAATTCACAAAGATCTCGCCAATGAAGAATCGATCGAGGGAATGCGAATTTCAAAGATGAAAGATCAAACAACCTCTAAAAGAGTCCGAAAATTCACCCTCCGAGCAAATCCAATGAAGAAATGCTACATTTTCTCGATAAGCGAAGGAAGGATTACTAAGTTGTCAGCCTCCTAAAAATCCCAAGATAAAGAGTTATGATTCCACCAAGATATGTCTCTACCATTCTAACTCACTTGGACATACGATCAAGAATGCCGGTCTTTATGACATAAAATCCGTGATCTCATTGAAAATGGAGAGCTGGAGATAGAATTTCCCATGACCAAAAAAAGGCTAAAAGAAATAAAAGCTTAAGATGTCCATTCGAGACAAAAGCTCAAATGAGGTGAAGACTATGAGCGACAATTCGCCGTAATACAAGGTGGACTCGATCCTAATGCAAGAAATGACAGAAGAGACAAAGGCATCCCCAAAGGAGATTCCCCCGCCAACATCAAACGCCCTATGGTTCCAAGATATCAACCACGCTCCCCGATTTTATCACCTTGATGATGCGAGAGGAAATACTAATCCTTTCCAAGGAAGAAAAAGCCAAAAAGGAAAGTTCTTTGCAAGAAATGCCACAACAATTCGAGGGAGATTTCATGGTTGAATCTTTTGAAACCCATGAAGAAGGCGAAGGAATAGATGAAGAAAAAGGTGGTGAGATTGTTGGGAATCCAACCCATTAGAGAATCCAGAGTTCATCCTTTTTTGCACGCGTCCATTTCAAACGCCCCGAGGAATGTAATCAATCGTGAAGCAATCAAGTTATGGCCACAAGCGAAGACATTCGTAATCAAGGGTAACCTCTATCACGAGCCCTCAAGGCAACATAACCAATCGACAACCCGGACTATCGTCAGCCTCAACTAGCCGAGAAGATGTAGATCCAGGGGATAAAGTCATGAGTTCCGTAAAATGTTGAACCAGTATCACTTTCTTTCATAGTATGCCTTTTATTTTCCATGCATGTAAATAAAAAAAAAAAAAAAACATCTCTACACTCTTCTCACCACTTACCCTTTTGAACCTTTTCAAACCAAAGCCTCGAATCTACGAAAAGACCCGATCTCCTCTTCAATAGAGTACGTAGTAACCATCAATGGTGCGGTCAAACCAAACAAAAACCCAAACAAACACTTCTCAAACAAATACACCCTGCATTTATGATGATTGCCCAAACGTAATGGTCATCATTCGGGAAAAGGAGGTTGATGATAGCCCTCCATCACCGCAAATTCACCAAGACTTTGCCTCGATAATCAAGCAAAGACTCAGCATTTGCCGACGAGGGTAAAAAGGGAAGAAACTCTCTCTACCTTGTAGATAGCAATAATCGCTTACTTTTTTCTCAGACAAAGATAGCGCTACTTTTTGTCATTACAAAGCTAACACTTTGTGTGATTGAACAAAGTTATATACTAAGTGAAAGCATATTTTGTTTCAGACTCAATTTAGATGTGCCTCAGATTTGCCGATGAGGTGCCTATTCTCCACAAGGATCAGAATTTTGATGTAAAGTTGACTCTGACACTGATGGAAATACAAGATGACTATGAGATACCTCAGAGATCAAAGAATGGGTCAAGACAAACCCAAGCCAAATCTTGATCAAACCACCTCTTTTAAACCTCTAACCTTAGAAAACCCCAAACAAGTCCAAATTGGTACGGACCTCACTCCAAACCAAAGGAATGACATGGTTACTCTATCGAATTCTATTCCAGATGTGTTTGCATGGTCTCACGAAAGACATGGTCTGCTTATCCACCGACATTATCATTCATCGCCTTCCCATCAAAGGGGATTCAAGCCATTCAGTGTAAGCTCAAAGCGATTAAAACCCGAGTGGAAGTTAAAGTTTAAAGAAGAAATTGTGAAACAATTTCAAGTCGAAGATCATCATGGTGTCAACATACCCTAAATGGCTATCCAACATAGTCCCCGTGTCAAACCGGAAGGGAGGTGCGCGAGTTTGTGTGGATTACAAAGATTTGAATAAAGCTTGCCTCAAAGATAGCTTTCACGTGCCATTCATCCACATACTCATTGACAATACAACTCGATACGACATGTACTCCTTTGCTGATTGATCTGCGGGGTACCATCAAATCATGGTTGCTGAAGATGATCATGAGAAAACTTCATTCATCACGCCTGGGGAGCCCTTTTGCATGCATTTATTGTCATTCTACCATCAATGCCGGAGCTACCTATCAAGGAGCCATATGGCTCTTTTCCACGATCTAATAGATAAAAAAAAAAAAAAAAAAAAAAAAAAAAAAAAAAAAAAAAAAAAAAAAAAAAAAAAAAAAAAAAAAAAAAAAAAAAGTTCTTCAACAGTTCTATAGCTGTCTTTACCACTCCAGTGTTCTACAGATGGCTTTGAGTTTGAAGAAAAATCCTTCCTCCACATTCCTTGAATAGAATGATTTTATGATGATGCTCTAGCAACCTTGGCCTCCTCGATCAATATACATGACAAGGAAGACATGCCAACCCTCACATTTGCAAGAACAAAAAAGCTCCAAATTTATGGAAATTCCATTGAAAAGTATTGATGACCTACCTCCCACCCAACATCCTTGGTATCAACACATCAAGAAGTACTTACGAGATGGATCTACACCCACCGAGGCGAGCCCGACCGAGAAAAAGGCGATCCATCAACTTGCTATAAAATTCTACCCGAAATGAGATGCACTATACAAAAAAGAGATGCAGAAACGATGTCTCCTCGATGTTTGGACGAGGACCAAGCTCGTGAGGCTATGGATGAAATCCATGGGAAAGAATGTGGCCCACAAATGAGCGCCCTTTTACTTGTAAAGAAGATCCTACAATGTAAAAAGTCCGACTACTAAGTAGCTCAAACAACACGACTTGGTTTTGAAAAAAGATCATCGACAACCAAGCTCACTTAAAGGAAAATTCTCCCGAACCGGAAGGCCCGCTTGTTGTCAAGGAAGTATCGACAGAGGCATTTTCAGATTACAGAAATGGACGACGATGAATTTCCACAAATTTATCAAATCGAACACCGTGAAACCAGATTATGTCTAAGGTTACCATCAAGTTTAACATCCCGGTTTTGGATCATCGATCACCACCATTCCGGCTTTTTTTAACCCTTTACCACATACAACTCTTCCACACTTTTCCCTCGTGGAAACATCCTTTCAAGCCATCACCGCTTCACTACGATCATACCACTTAGGTCATCCCACCGCTAATCGAACCTCTTACGCTTGCGCTTGGCTATCCATACATGGGATCAAACTTTTCACACTTTCAGCTTTATCCTCAACCTAGATCAAATTTCTCTTCCCGCAATCCCGACCGCTTATGGGATCACATTTTTTCAACTCGCTCAAGGCTAAACTACGCCGACCGATCTCCCCAATACACGGAGACGTAGGTAGCCATGTTATATGGTCCTGGCCTCACCACGTAAAAAACAAACAAACATACTCCTATCCATAACCACATACAAAAATAAGTCCCAAGACACCAAAGATGTTAGGGAATACACACAGATCAACGATCCATTCTAAAAATCCTGAGACATCTCACTGTCCATCCATCAAGGAGGAGTTCAGAATACATCCAGATCACAAAGTCCTGGAGAAATAAGCAAATATAAAGCAAGTAACAAGGCACAACTAAAAGGGAAGTGAATCAACATATATTTCTCTGCCATATATAATGATGTTTGATATATACAATGTGTAATCGTATATGACAAAAATGGCTAAGCTTAGTCTGCAGGCAGAAAATACAAGCCCATCTACAAATCAAAGTGTATATGCGGGCTATCAAGTCCAACATGGATTCCTCTCGTAAGAAGGAGGTAACACACTGCGATCTCCTACCCAAGGGTTTCTACACGAGCCAACAGATCCACCGCCAACTACATGCGATATCTCTCGTGGATATAACGTCATCCCGCCAAAAGAACAACGATATCCCCATGAAGTTAGAGCATCATCTCTCTAACAAAGCGACATCTTTACCGTAAAGAGTCACAACATCAAAGCCCACATCCACTACCTGCTCACCAGATGGTACAGATGTAAAAGCCTCTCATGATCTCTCGCGCCTTATCACTCATCTATCAAAACAACTATCCTGCATAACAAGCGAGGTCAGGTAATTTCAAAATTACGACAACCGGATATTGGATCCCTTACAACAAGATTGGGGGCAATCTCTAAGCAAATGATAACTCAACACCGGGGCATTTATCAATCATCCTAAAATGGAAAATGCACCATAGCTTAGCCATCAAGATGGTCCATCATCATCTCAATGGCGATTCAGATATTATTCACTCACGACTTCATCAACAAAGAGAGTTTCTCATATGAACCCTCAGCTATCAACATGCGAAAGGACTGGGGCATTTTTCCAATTCCAAGAAATGGAAGGAGTTTAAGGCGAGATCAAGCTTCTCATCAAAAAGAAAGGGGTGAACTCCTGAAAGAAATCATAGCGACATAAGCGTGCCCCTCACGAAAAGAAGGGGAAACTTCAAAAAAAAAGTTCTTAACTCGTAAGCGTAAGGTCAACAACGAAAAGGCCTAGCGAATGAAATCTACACCATCAACATGCTAAGTCCTCACAAGCCGAGGCCTCTACACCGACGCTCAAATCAAGGGCAATGAAAGAATGAATTACACCTCCGTGGATTTCAAATATATTCAAGTCATCACTCAAATTCCAAGTCATGAATCAAACGCTTAAGGAAATGGGGCACAAGTACCCAACAAATGAAATAAAACTCCAAATCACCTCAAAAAGGATGAGACATCCGTGGTTGTCATCAATCTAACGTAACATCAAAGTAAGTCTAGTGAAGTAATCCGTGGAATATTACTTCAAATAAGGTATCGAAAGATCCGTATTCTAAACCATTGCCATCAATACAACATGACATCAACATAGCTTCAAATGATGAAAGCTTCAGATACCACCGCTCGAGTGGGAACCGAAAAGTTTGGTGATCAAGAGGATAGTCACCGCTGCAACTACCAAATGAATACATCGAGGGTCCGGTGATTTCAGAACGTCATCCCCATCGAGATGTGGAAAACATCCCAACTTATCTTCATCAAACAAGCATCAACGATTAAATGCCAAACCATTGAGTCAACACCAAAGATAGGCATCAAAGAATGATCGGAAAAGGTAAAGCGATTTGCAAAATACATTTTAACATTCATCATAACATTCATTACATTTTGATTTGCGATATGCGATTTGCGATATATATGATATGCGATATATGCGATAGGCATATGCGATATGCGATAATGCAATGTGCGATTTTCAATGTGCGATTTGGCTAAAAGCGAAAAAAAAGTAAAATGCGAAATGCGATGTATGATTTATTTAACCGCGATTTATAAAAAACATTGTCATATTCATCATAAACATTCACTATATCATTGCGATTTGCATCATTGAAAATACCTTTTGTCATGTTTCAAGTAAATTATTATCTTTATCATGTCCATTCCATCGCATTGCATGAACATGATAAAGAGGGGCATCTCAGAGACACTCAAATTTTCTTCTCCTCACATTAACCATGCAGAGGGCAAAAAAAAATCTTTTTCCACTCCAAAGATAACCCTAGAGGACTACAACATCAACTTCAAACCCCAAGATAACCCCGGAGATCCAGCTTCAACCCCGAGATAACCCCGAAATCAGTTCCAACCCCCGAGAGATAATCCCGGAAAGTCGGGCCAACCTCGAGATAACCCCCGAGGATCAAGATCAAAGCCTGGAGATAGCCCTGTGAGGTCAAGCCAACCTCGTAGATAACCCCGAGGATAACAAAGTCAACATCAAGTCAACCTCGTAGATAACCCCGAGAAACGATCACTATAATCAAGCGAAAACCGAGAGATAACCCCGGAGGGGCAAAATGGTCATTTTGCCAACTCAACTTTAACTCACATCAAATAAACTCATGTCAACTCAAAATACTTCAACAGAAGTCCCACAAGAACCATATCTTAACTTTCGAGTGCAAACTACGCAAAACGGCTCAACGGACTGCCTGACGAAAACCCGGGAATGCCATTTCGATCATGGACCCATCTTCTTAGAATAAAAAAAGGTCAAATCATATATCATTGTGTAGCTCTCGGAAAGAGCTTTCCTGGAATGGTATGGCACGCCCATCCTGACTCCTTGATTGAAAGTTATGAGCGACCGAGCGAACAACGCAGACAGACGTTTCGACACACTGGACCCACACGCCCTGGGGCACCCCTGGCAAGCCAGCAGTACACTGCTACTAGGTGCCACAGTAGACTGCTGCTCCCCCTCTATAAATAGAGGGCTTGGGGTGGCCATTTTGTAAGAGAAAAAGACGGGAAACCCCTTCACAATTTGCTCTCAGACTCACCCCACACAAAGGTATTTTCCCTTTTAAACACCTGTGAGCTCATATATAGCCTCTTTTGTACCCACAAAAGCTAGTGTTTTACCCACTCTAAAGATATAGAAGCCTTTTTTATCACCAACCGTAAGCCTTCTCACACACTTTAGAGTCTTTTTTTTCATCTTTGCACACACCCTTCTACACGCTGAGAGTCGTAGTTGCTTGCTTTTGCCCTGGACTTCTATCCGTGGTTTCATTTCAAATCAGATATATATATATATATATATATATATATATATATATATATATATTATTGACTAACATTATCGAAGTTATGCCTCGATTGAGCCTGACTTTGGCCCGAGCGCTTATATTTGCTTTAATATATATATATATATATATATATATATATATATATATATATTTACATTTATATATATTAATCGTGTGTCGAACTTTTCTGTTCGATGAGCCTAGACTTTATTTTGCATTATATGCGCGTTATATATATATATATATATATATATATATATATATATATATATTTATATATATTAACTGTGGATCTACTCGCTCGATGAGCCTCGATTTTATATCCTGTATTTACTCGCTTTTATATATATATATTATATACTTATATATATGAATCTGTGGTCGAACTCTCTTCGATGAGCCCGGATTTTACATCCAAGGCTTTTATCTTTTATATATATATATATATATATATATATATATATATATATATATATATATATATATATATATTTTTTATTTCCCGCCCGCCCGAGTTTCTCCGTATGGTTGATAGCTTTTAATGCCTTTATTTACATTTCTCGATCCCCCACGGAGGTGCTTCGTGGTTGGTGATCCCGTCTCGATATATATATTTACCGCTTTTATATATATACCGCTTATCGCTTTCATATAAATTGCAAAGATTCATGTGCTTCTAGAATCATGTGATCACAGATTCATCCCATCGATCTAGATTTGGTTCCCGTGATGGACATTTTCAAATTGTAAAGCGCTTTGTAAATTATTCTATGGTGTCCGAATTTCCTCGATGGTTTCCATACCCACGAGGAAGTCGGCATTATTTTGTATATTATTTTCATACGATGCCTCAGATTCATCAAATAAAATCAATTCAAGCCACCACTTAATAAAAATGGGAGTGTAAAAGGTCTCAATTCCTATTGAGCATCGTGGTTTGAAAAACTCTTTTATAAAACATCATTGCCATATCTTGTTAAAAACTAAATTTTTACATAAATTCAAACCTCGTATATATATGTTCTAACGAGGCCTCGCACAACTTCCATATAACAAAGACATCAACCCACACACACACACACACATTCAGATAATAGTTTCTTGAAAAGAGGCGGTCACCGTGGTAACACGGATGTTCTGGGTGCCTAACACCTTCCCCGCAGATAACCAAGTCCCCTGACCCTAATGAATCTCTTGCTTTCACCGACCATTTAGCGTTGTCACATCACCGGGTCAATGTGCAAACCTTTTCTCGGTTGTGTTGGTACAACCATTTAAAAACCAATCATGCGACTTCAATAGCCCATCGTCGACATTATACATGTCGGACCTTTTCACTTATTTTTTCAAACAAATCTCACCTAAAATGAGAACACCAAAGAACAAGTAACGGAAAGGGACAAGCAGAAATCTCGACGTCGACACCTTTTAAATCATAGAAGATAGTAGATTTTATTCTCTACTTGACTCTTCTAATGGATTGCTTGTTCCGCTGCAGTTAAACATGATGTTTATTATATTTTATCAGTTTAACACCGTTGAAGGCTAATGATAATTTATTCGCATTATCTTAGTCATTATATTTCTTCTTTGGGCTAGTTGAGCTCACCCTTTCTTTCACCGTTCTCTTCAAGAAATGAGAACGTAAATGGGGACTAGTCGGGAACAGTGATGATGGTCCTAGATGGTGCATTAGTAGTCCTCACTATTCTGTGAAATAGTGTGATAATAAATGTAATGAGGACTCCATTGAGTGTGGATGTTGTCTAGATGACAATATTTGTATTAAAACTCATAGCCTATGTTTTGTCGTATTTTACACGACTGTTGTATAATTAAGTTTGTATTTGAATTCTGTACCATGTATTTGGCAACTCAAGATGGGTGAAGTATACCTATTTTGGGGCGTCACAGTTGGTATCAAAGCTTAGGGATATGATCCCTGGCTGAGATGTGAGACAAGAACTAGGAGGGGAGAGACGGGGAATTCCTTCGCTAGTATGACCTACCTAAAGTTTATTTGGTATTTAATTGGTCGGTTAGAGTATAGGGATAATATATGATATGTTAATTAACCCTTGTTTTGTGGCAGTATTTGAAAATGACATCTGAGAATGTTGAGAATAGCAATGGAGCACATGAGACCATGGAGACACCTCTAATCACCAACCAATATAATGTGATTAGAGATATCCATGTGGTGATTGAGGAATTAAAAGTTGCACTCAAGCTAGTCGCAAAGTTAGCAACTAAGAGTGAGGAAGAAGAGGAACCTGAGGAGGATTTATTAGAAGAACTTATTGATCAAAATGTAGAATTGCAAAATCGTATTCATGAGTTAGAAGAGCAAGCTGAAGAACGGAAGGCGGTCGTGGAACAAAGGAATGTAACAATTCAAAATTGTATTACCCGATGTGCGATAGCTGAACAGGAGCGCTCTTTGGCAGAGTATAAGATATTAGAGCTTGAATCTGAGAATGCTATGATCAAAGTTCTGATGAAAGCAGAAACAACTTAACGAAGGAGAATAGATGACGCATGGGTAAAAGTCGCACGACGCGTAAATATTGTAGAAAAAGACGTCCGATCCAATAAAGCCAAAATAGATGAAATGGATTTTGCTTTTTGGACAACAATTGGGAGAATCCAACATCGAATTCGGAATTACCCTGTGCATAGCGGTCAACCCCAATTCGATATGGATCAGAGAATAATGATTCAAATCATGGATCAGGAATGTGAGGAAGCACTTAAGGGTGGATTGTACCCTATAGCAAAGTCAAATCCGGTAGTTTAAGTGAGAGCGTTTATCGAGAAACCTAAACGAAGTTATTACGGGTAAGTTAATCATAATCTCTTACGAAGTCTATATTTTGTTAGATACCAGTTCTACCCACTCTTTTATTTCACCTAGTTGTGTTCAATGTTTGAATTTAACTCCGGAGAAGTTAGATTTTAATTTATCTGTTGAAACTCTGTTAGGAGAAACCTTTGTTACCTCTACTGTTTATAAATCTTGTTGATTCAAATAAACACTTTCACGTTACCTATTGATCTTATCTCTTTGAAAATACTTGCCTTTGATGCGATTTTAGGAATCGATTGGTTAACTATTCATCAAGCTTTTCGTAAGGTTGTTAGCTTTCATATTCCTAACCAACCTATTATGCGAATTCAAGCAACCAAACCACTAAAGTCAATCATTGTCATATCAAGCCATAAGTAAAGAGCCCCGGTCCTTTCATTGTTGACTTCCTTGTGTGGAATGCACCGAAGCCAGACTTTCTGTAGGCGACGTCGTGAATGACGATGGCAAGTTGATAGGTATCAATGTGACGTACTATCCAAGTTTTGGATGAGGGCGAATGTAACATGAGCCAAAGACGTTGACTCGAGCTGTTGAAGATTACGATCGTACAATTCAATACCATCGTGGAAAAGCGAACGTGGTAGCTGACGCGTTGAGTAAAAGATCGTATGTGTTTACGAGTGCGATGTTGTTAACACAAAGACCCATTTCGTACGACTTACAAATGATGAAGATAGAGTTAAAGACTCTAGGAACCCACGTGAAGATAACGAATATACGATTAGAATCGACTTTAATCGATAAAGTTAAAGCCGCTCATGCTATATACTCAGAGCTGATGAATGTGAAGAAGAAGGTTCAAGAGGGCGTTATTCTAGAAGCAAGAATCGACGAAGAGCTAAAATCTTAACCCTCGATTTAATTGGCACCATTAAAATCCTCGATCGAGTAGGAACTGTGGCTTATAGACTCGTTTTACCGCCAAGTATATCGCGTGTTCATAACATTTTTAACGTATCGATGTTACGTAAATATGTGGACGATCCGAACCACATTATTAATTTAGAATCGGACGAGATAGCGAATAATTTAACGTATGAAGGTGTACCTGTTAAAATCTTGAAATATATTTTGCACTCAAAGGTTATACCTCAAGAGTTAGAATTTGACAAAGTATCCTCATTTGTTCGGCATACCAGGTACGTATGTAATTTTGAGGGCGAAATTCCATAAGGAGGGGAGATTGTGAGACCCCAGATTTTATGAATAAATATTTAATTTTCTCGAAATAATATTTTTTAATATTATGGTGTGGATTTGATATAATGTTATAGTTGTGGATAGTATTTATAAATTTTGCAAAGTACGCAAGTTGTTATATAATATTCGATTAGTCGGGGAATATTCTTTTTATCGGGGAATATCCGTGACGACTCAAGATAATCATCAGGATCCCATTAACGGAATTATTGTCGGATGGAGAAAACGACAAAAATATTTTTATGAGAATAATGGCGGAAGTTTTACCGTTAAAACTATTGAACTACTTTTAGTAGTAAAAGTACGATGAATACGCAGTGGTTGCATAAGTAGCACACGATATTGATTATTGATGCTTATGTGATAAGTCACTCAGGTTTTATTTTATTGGTATTATTAATGTAATAAAATGTAAAAGCTTTTTATAAAAATGTAATACTTTTATAAAGTTATTCTATAAATAGAATATATTATGTTCTATTATGCATAGTGTTTTGCATAGTAAAATCTTTTTATATAAAATGTATACTTTTATAAAGTTATTCTATAAATAGAATATATTATATTTTATTATGCATAGTGTTGCATAAAGGTGCTGCATAGTGTTTTTGCATAGTAAAATCTTTTTATATAAAACAGAATACTTTTATAAAGTAATTCATTTTATTAGATTATAAATAGAATATATTATATTTTATTTAAAAGATTTTGCTTTAAATATGGACCGTAAGATTAAAGTAAATCAATCTGGACCGTTCATGAGTTAGTTACTATGCAGTCCATTTTTCTATAAATAGAAGCTCATTCCTTCATTATTTCTTACAAATTCACTGAAACTCTAGAGAGATAAACTATAGAGAGAAAGAAGAAAAGTATTCTGCTACTTCACTACTCATATATCCAGTACTCTTCTTCTTAAGGTATGGGATATTATTTGTTGTACTCGTAAGGAGTATTCTTTCTTTCTTATTCGTGAAGAGAACTTCTATTATTTCATTCTTTATTATTCTGTTGGAATAACCTGTATACGCGGGATACCCTATACTCGGTGAAATTCTTCTAATATTCCGCTCTTTATTATTCTGTCGAAATATCCTGTTTGTGCGTTTACTGTGGGACCGATTCCAATTTATTATTTTGTTTTAATATCCCATCTGCTCGCTTTCTGTTTAACTGGTTCCATTATTTATTATTTTGTCGAAATATCCCATGTTCGTATGCGCTTATGCTTTACTGGTTCCATTATTTATTATTACATTGGGAATAACATGTTTGGTGCGATCTATCGCATCGCATGGTGAATACTTATGTTATTCCATTCTTTATTATTCTGTTGAATAACTCGCCTATGTGGATTACCACATGCATGGTGAATGATCCTTCGTATCCATTCCTTATTTAATTATGGAAATGATCATCTCACGGATTACCGCATGGCGGCAAAAATCCATTTGCGCTTCATATATTCTATTATACTCAGTTGGTTAAAGTTTTGACTTCTATACTCCATGACATTAGTGGAATATCCTTGATATTTGTGCTTCATCCAGTATCTTTTCATGGAAATATTCTTTTGAGCATTATTGAATTTTACTCCATAAAGAAGTATCATGTTGATAATTTGGACGTTATTGGTTCCTGGATAAATTAATTCTTAAACTTGTTTTATTGAATCTTATATCATTGTCATCATCCTCGTGTTTATATTATGTTGAAAGTCATCTGTGGCCTGTAGTGCATAGATGGACTTGGTATGATTATGACCAGGGATTATTCAGTATAATCATGACCGTAATGTTACAAATGATGTGAAATTAAAAGTCCTCATTGGCCCGTAGTGCATTGATGGACAATTTTTGTTATGATTATGGCTATGGATTCTCTCCGGCCAAGGGTGCAAAGATGAATTGTTTTATGGCATGATCAGGACCGTTGATGAAAACATGATTATCTTTTGCCCGTGGTGCATGGATAATTCGTGGTCGTGATACTAAATAATATCTTTGGCATATAGTGCAGGGATGATTTGATGATGTGGATTGTTTATTAAGCTGAGTCTCAACGATAAAAGTGATGAAAAACCTTTTAAATCATAGAAGATAGTAGATTTTATTCTCTACTTGACTCTTCTAATGGATTGCTTGTTCCGCTGTTGTTAAACGTGATGTTTATTATATTTTATTAGTTTAACACCGTTGAAGGCTAATGATAATTTATTCTGCATTATCTTAGTCATAATATTTCTTACTGGGCTAGTTGAGCTCACCCTTTCTTTCACTGTTCTCTTCGTAAATGAGAACGAAATTTGGGACTAGTCGGGGAACAGAGTGATGGTCCTAGATGGTGCATTAGTAGTCCTCACTATTCTGTAAAATAGTGTGATAATAAATGTAATGAGGACTCCATTGAGTGTGGATATTGCCTAGATGACAATATTTGTATTAAAACTCATAGCCTATGTTTTGTCGTATTTTACACGACTGTTGTATAATTAAGTTTGTATTTGAATTCTGTACCATGTATTTGGCGACTCAAGATGGGTGATGTATACCTATTTTGGGGGCGTCACAGTAATTCCATGTCTTATATTTAATTGAGACATTGTATGGTGAAAGGATTGAATTGTACGGTAACTATTTACTCAAGGATTCTTTTATGATTAATGTTAAAATCTATATTATCTGGAAAGTCGTTGATCACTAAGGAGGCTTATCCTTATTCTAGAATAAATATTATTTATTTAAATAAATTGGATTATTTTATTTATTTAAATAAGATTAGAATTATTCTAATTAATTTATTCACAACCGATTTAATATGAAAAACCTAAAGGGTCGCACTGCAAAAGGAAAAATATTTATTTAAGAAGTAAATGACATAATCATAATAATAAGTTAAGTGTATTTAATTTAATCTATGGTGATAGAATAAATTAAATAATTTAATATTTTTTATTTAATATTTTGGAAATATTAAATATAAATTAATAAGAGGAGTCTTATTATTATTATTACTACTATTATTATTAGTTAATTCCTAAAGGAGTTTGAGAATTAATTAATAAAATGTATTCTCATATATTCCTAATAAAATTAGGAGCCTTATTAATTAAAAGAGTTTAATTAATTATTCCTAAAAAGATTAGGAAACCTAATTAATTGAGTTTAATTAATTAAAATAAAACCCTATTCCTAAATTGGTTAGGAGGGTTGCTTACATCTATAAATAAGAGGAGTCTTGTTTTGATTTAGGGTTAATAACAATTCCAAGAGTTGGGGGAGTACACATAAATTTGTAGATATAGAATCTAGGGTTTTGTCAAACACTCATTTTCTTGAATATTTGCTCTTACTTGGTCATCACATCTAGAGACCAAACACTTGGGTGGCTAACGTTAATCAAATAAAAGAATCAAACCTAGTGGATTCAAGTTGAACGTAAAAGAGAATTGGAGGTGAACTTGTGCCTGAGGAAACTCATTTCTACAAGGATATATATGAATCTGATCTCCATATTTTTTCTATTGATTGATAATTATGCACAAAGTATGATCATTGTGATGGCTTGTATGAAAATTTTTAAATTTCGTTTTATCGCGCTTGCGCACCTTTTATGTAATTTGATTGCATATGATCGCGCTATACACAAACCTAACATCCCTTACCTTACAAGTACAATTGAGACTCAACTCCCCGTTGACCTCTCTAAGACTTTAATTTTGGTCTAAGGATTACTTATCTTTCTCATATGTACATAAAATAAACTAACTCACTTTAAAACCTATTTTCTGAGTCTAGTTCTGTTTTACAATCTGGTCTTGAAACAAGAAATATGTCCGTCACAGGTTCACTAAAGACTCAACTACCCGTTGACCTCTATTTGACTATGGTAGTGGACAAAGGATCACTCTCTCTTTCACACAAATATACAAAAAAAATTAACTCACTTAAAATCCTTTTTCCCTTTTATAAAAGATTGACAGAATTGTGCTTCTAAGGTAAGCAGGTAAAATTCAGTGTTAATATATACAAGTTTAAATAACTTTTATATATATATATCGGCCGAATCTTAAGCTCACCCCTTATCTAACATACCTTGCATACCCCCCTTTAGCGACGGACTGGGCGACGGTTCGATCCGTCGCTATATATAGAATCGTCGTCTTAGCTTTTAGCGACGAACAGTTAACATATAGCGACGAACAACATATAACGACGGACCGAACCTGTGACGCCCCCAAAATAGGTATACATCACCCATTCTGAGTCGCCAAATACATGGTACAGAAATCAAATATAAACTTCTTTTATACAATACGACAAAAGCGTAACTAAGAGTTTTTACACGAATATTATCTTCTAGACAGTATTCAAACTCAAATGGAGTCCTCATGTGACGCCCCCAAAATAGGTATACAACACCCATTCTGAGTCGTCAAAATACATGGTACAGAAACAACTACAACTTTATTAATACAACATAAAAACTGTGAGTTTAAATACAAATATTGTCATCTAGACAATATCCACACTCAAATAAGTCCTCATTACAATTATTAATACACTATTTTTACGTAATAGTGAGGACTACTAGAACCACTTCTAGAACCATCATTCCACACCCAGACTAAGTACTTCATTACATTCTCGCCTCCCGAGAAGAAAAAAATGGAACAACAAGGAAAAGGGTGAGCTCAACTAGCCAAGAAAAGAATATTATGACTAAGATAATATAAAACAAATTATCGTTAGTCTTCAACAGAAAAAATCTAATAGAATATAATAGACAATAAGTTTGAAATCAATATTACATAATTAAAATAATAATTCATTAGAAAAGTTAAGTGGAGAATGAAATCTACTATCTTCTATATATGAATTTAAAAGTTCATCGCTCTATCTTTTATCCTCAGAACATCAATCAATATATAATCTGAAATCAAATATTCATCTTTGCACTACAGAGCCAAAGATATTCATCGATTAGTCATGTTCATCTAAACACTGCTCATCTTTTTTGACTACGGGCCAAAGATTTTCATCGAAATCATTAATCTTTGCACTACGGGCCAAAGATATTCAATTATATCATCATTTAGACTCGATGATGATGAAAAAATATTTTAAAGAAAACGAATCCAGTGAAACAAAAGAATAAATATTAAGGATTCGTATTTCAACTATTCCATGTCCAAAAATACCTCATAAATAATCATAGTGGAGTAAAATTCAAGGATGATCAAAACATGGATATAATCAAAGCTAGTATCCATAATAGATATTTTGGACGAAAAACGAAAATTTAATTTTTCAGTGAATAGTGTCGTATTCGTGAATAGTGCCGTATACGTGAATAGTGTCGTATACGTGAATAGTAACTCCAATACCAAAAGATAGAAATTCCACAAGAAAATCATCATGCTTCGTGAATAGTACTCGTGAATAGTAACTCATGAATAGTAACCCCGACATGAAAAAATTCCAAATTTGATAAAAAATTCCAACCAATATTTTGGCATAATGATATTGAAGAAATAATATCACTTACGAAGAAAATAACATCCCTTACCTCGTCAAAATAAGATTTAATCAAACACCTGATATAAGCTATGACTTGAACTTGCAATCAGATAAAGCAACACTCAAAGTATCAAAATACTCACAAGAATACACTCAATATATCGAGAGAGAAAGAGAGAGAAGATTTCAGTTTCTGGTGTGATTTTTAATTCTAACCTAAGCACCCTATTTATAGGAAATTGCTTAGAACACCAAAGCAGAAAATTTAATATAATATAATTATATTTACAAAATTGTCAAGCCCACCTCTTGAATCTGAATTCAGCCACCTTGCACATGTTTAATGCAACCCACCAAACAAAAAAAACGATTTTGTAATTAAAAATAATTAAAACTTTCAAAAATCAATTATTTCGAAACTTCGGAACTTCAATAATTCACAATAAATAGCCCTTTTATCAGAAAAATTCGAACCACATGTCCTTTTCATAGGAAATTTCATTCTCTACAACTTTGCAGAAGAAAGTTTTTCCAAATTCCAAACAAAATTTGACCGAAATCCATAAACGGACGATTTTACATGCTATAATCAAATTTCAGTCAAGAAATGGGGTCCACCGACACACAAAACATGTGTTAATCATTTAATGCAACAAAAATACTCTTTCTCCTCATATACTCATATATCTCATATTCATTGTAAAAATATCACCATTATTATATTACTGTAATATAATAATATATTTTATCAGAAAAGATAAAATATCAATTTTTAACAATTGTCACTTTAAAAATTTTCTCCATCTATATCCACATAAAATCAATATTTTCCTCATCATATAAATCAATAATTAATTATTCAAAAATAATATTACAGAATCACAATACTGGCAACCAGGCCATTCCAAGGAAAGAGGGGGCTTTCCAATAAGAATTTCTCATTACTGACGCGTAATTAGGTGACCAAACCTCTCCTTAGACAGAACTTTCTAGACATTGCCAATAATGTTTTCTAATAATATTATTCAGATAATATGAATTATTGCTTCGATAATAAAAAATACTGTGTAGTGACAATTATTGAAACAACAATAATATAAAATATCAACGCAGCAATTATTGAATCAATAAAATAAAATACTGAACAGTAACTACTTTAACAATTATTGAACGTAAGAATCAATAATTGGTGCAATCTTAATGTTATTATTGCAACAACGCCATTCATCAGTGTTTTAACCACCGGGTATTCCAACAAAGGTTAATTCAGAATAATTATGTCGTTATTTATAAACAACTTATACTTGTCGTTTTCTTCATCCAATCGCTTTCCGTTATGGGGCCCACACAAGGCTGCGCCGTCGTACGAATATTCTCCGATAAAAATGAGTATTTTATAACCACTTGTTTATTTAAAATATTTGTGCATTTTACCCATAACTAACCACATTAATCAAATCAACCCTTACTATTTCAAAATAATAAATAGAGAAAATTTAATTTTATTAATAATAAGTTGGGGTCTTACAATCTCCCCTCCTTATGAAATTTCGTCCTCGAAATTGACGTACGTACCTGGTGTTTCGAAAAGATGAGGATACCTCGCTTTCATTTCCTTTTCCAACTCCCAGGTCATTTCCTCAATAGCATGGTTTCTCCACAAAACTTTAACTTGTTGTAAGACCCCAACTTTTATAAATAAAGATGAATTTTCTATAAATATTATTTTTGAATATTATGGAGTAAATTTGATATAATGTTATAGTTGTGGGTAATATTTATAAATTTTGCAAAGTAAGCAAGTTATTATAAAATATTCGTTTCAATCGATGAATATTCTTTTGTCGAGGAATATTAAATGCGACGGCATAATCATTGGTGGACCCCACAATAGAATTATTGTCGGATTGAGAAAACGACAAAAATACTTTATGAAAATAACTATGGAGGTGTTACCGTTAAAACCGTTGAACTACCCGAGTAGTAAAAAAACAAGAATATGCTGGCGTCGTTGCATAAGTAAGACACTAAGATTGATTATTGATGCTACGTGAGAAGTCACTCACTATACTCAATTATTGCTACATTAATTCTTCGCATCATATCTCTTATATTATTGATTCAATTATTGTCACAAGATTATCTCAGATAATATGTTATATTATTAAATCAATAATTGAGACGACAAGTTATAAATGATTAATAATTGTTGAAAGATTAAATATGTGTTGATTAAAAATAAAATGATTTGTGGTAATATTTATTCAATCCTTGATGTATATAAAGAGTCTATTATGAGACGTTTGTGGTAAGTTTGCTTATTTTATGGGGGGGGGCCCATATGTCATCATCTAAGAGAGTCTCTTCGTCAATAGTAATTACCTTCGTCAATAGTAATTACCTTTACCAGACATCAAACCACTTGCCGTTTCATATTACAGGCGTCAAACCAATTGTCGTTTCATATTACAAGAGTCAAACCACTTGGTGTTTCACATTACAAGCGTCAAACCACTTTTCTTTTCACATCACCAGTCGTCAAGCCACTTGCCTTTTCACATTTCAAGTGCTAAGCTAGAAATCTTCTATAAATAGAGGCCTAGTGCTTCATTATTTTTCACTTAATTCATTCAAGCTATAGAGAGGAAAGTATAGAGAATAAGAGAGAAAGAAGAAGAGTATTCTCATTACTACACTACTGCAAGATTCAATCTCCTACTAATGTAAGGGGTGTTATTCTTTCTTATTCATGAAGAGAACTGCTTTTATTCCATTGATTATTATTACATTGGAATAACTCAGTATACGCTTTTTACCCTATACTTGGTGACATTCTTCTATTATTCTATTGGAACATCATGTCTGTGTGTTTTACACCGGACCTGGTTCCGTCTTTATTATTATTCTGTTGGAACATCCTGTGCATGTGTTTTTACACGGACTCGGTTCCATCTTTATTATTATTCTGTTGGAACATTCATTTTGTTTGTTTTACAATCAACTCGGTTCCGCCTTTATTATTCTCATTGGAACATCCTGCCGGTTGCAAATTTTGCTCGACTGGTTCCATTATTATTATTCTGTTGGAATAACTTTGTCTGTCTGGCAAGTACCGCATGCATGGTGATTTCTTTTGTTATTCCATTCTTTATTATACTCAGTTGGTTAAAGTTTTAACTTTTATACTCCATGAAATTAGTAGAATATCCTTAATATTTGTGCTTCATCCAGTATCTTTTCATGGAAATATTCTTCTGATCATTCTTGAATTTTACTCTACAAAGCAGTATCATGTTGACAATTTGGACATTATTAGTTCCTGGATAAATTATTTCTTGAACTTGTTTTATTGAATTCTTATATCATTGTCATCATCCTCATGTTTATATTATGTTGAAAGTCATTTGTGGCCTGTAGTGTATAGATGGACTTGGTATGATTATGACCAGGGATTATTCGGTGTAATCATGACCGTAATGTTATAAATGATATGGTAAAAGTTATCATTAGCCCGTAGTGCATTGATGGACAGTTGTTGGCATGATCATGACCATTAATGAATACACAAATGTCCTTGGCTGTAGTGCATGGATAATTTGTGGTCGTGATATTAAAGAATATCATTGGCCATAGTGCAGGGGTGATTCGATGATGTGAATTATTTATTAAAATTTGAGTCCCAAATGATAAAAGTCATGAAAAACCTTTTAAATCATAAAAGATAGTAGATTTTATTCTCTACTTGACTCTTTTAATAGATTGCTTGTTCATTATGCAGCTTAAACTTGATGTTGTTATATTTTATCGGTTTAACACTATTGAAGGCTAACGATAATTTATTCTCGCATTATCTTAGTCATAATATTTCTTCTTGGGCTAGTTGAGCTCACCCTTTCTTTCCTCACCGTCTCTTCAAGAAATGAGAACATAAAGAGGGACTAGTCGGGAACTGGAGTGATTATCCAGAGGATAAAGATTAGTAGTCCTCATTATTCGTGAAATAGTGTGTTAATAATTGTAATGAGGACTCCTTTTGAGTTTGTATAATCTCTAGTAGACAATAATTGTATTCAAACTCACAGTTATGTTTTGTCGTATTGTACACGACAGTTGTATTAGTAAGTTGTATTTGAATTTTGTACCATGTATCTGACGACCCAAGATGGGTGATGTATACCTAATTTTGGGGGCGTCACACTTGTGGTATGACCTTCATGCGTAGGACATGCTCCTTCTTATCCAAGATCTTGACAGGTACCTCTTCGTACGTTAAGTCTTCGGCTATCTCGTCCGGTTCTAACTCAATAATGTGGTTTGGGTCTTTCACATATTTATGTAGCACAGATAATGAAAAACATTATGAACATGAGACATACTTGGAGGTAACGCGAGTCTATAGGCCATATTTCCTACTCGGTCAAGAATCTAGAATGGACCAATAAATCGTGGATTGAGCTTTCCTCTCTTCCCAAATCTTGTAACTCCCTTCCATGGAGCCACACGCAATAATACATGATCCCCAATACTAAATTCCACGTCCTTTCGATGAAGATCCGCATAACTCTTTTGTCGATCCTGTGCCGTTTGTATTCGTTGTCGAATCGTTTGGATCTTCTCTGTAGTCATTCGTACCAATTCTGGTCCCAACAATGTTGCTTCTCCCACCTCATCCCAATATACTGGAGAGCGACACTTTCATCCATACAATACTTTAAATGGAGCCACACCTATACTTTTCTGATAACTGTTGTTGTAGGAGAATTCTACCAATGGTAGGTACTTATCCCAACTCCCTTTGAAATCGAGGACACAAAGTCTTAATAGATCATCAAGAGTTTGAATAGTCCTCTCTGATTGTCCGTCCGTTTGAGGATGGTATGCCGAACTAAATCATAAATCCGTCCCCATAGCTTTTTGCAAGCTAACCCAAAATCTTGAAGTGAATCTTGGGTCACGATCCAAAACTATGGATACTGGTATGCCATGCAATCTCACAATCTCATTTACATACATATGAGCAAGACGTTCAAGGGAATAAGTCTCCGTATCAGCAAGAAATGGGCAGACTTGGTTAATCTATCAACAATAACCCAAATCGCATTTATGCCTTGAGAAACCGTGGGAAGACCCGTAACGAAATCCATGGTAATGTGTTCCCACTTCCATTTCGGAATCTCAAGTGGTTGCAACGGACCCTTTGGCACTTGATGCTCCACCTTTACACGTTGACAAGTTAAACACCTTGAGATAAACTTTACAATCTCTCTCTTCATATTGTTCTACCAAAATGTATGTCGAAGATCACGATACATTTTGGTACTTCCAGGATGGATTGCAAATGGTGTATTGTGTGCCTCCATCATGATCTTATACTTCAAATCAAAATCGTTAGGAACACAAAGTCTGGAGTGGACTCGAAGTATTCCTCTTCATCGATTCTTGCTTCTGGAATAGTACCCTCTTGTACTTTCTTCTTCATACGCATCATCTCCGGGTCTGTGACTTGAGCAACTTTAACTTTATCGATTAAAGTTGGTTCTATGCGTATACTTGACATCATCGCACTCGTTCCTGCATATGATCTTCTACTCAACGCGTCAGCTACCACGTTAGCTTTTCCAGGATGGTATTGAATGGTATGGTCATAATCTTTCAACAACTCAAGCCAACGTCGTTGCCGCATATTGAGTTCTTTTTGGGTGAAGAAATATTTGAGGCTTTTATGGTCTGAATATATCTCTACTTTCTCCCCATATAGATAGTGCCTCCAGATCTTTAGCTTGAAAACGACTGTTGCCAACTCTAGATCATGAGTAGGATAATTCCTCTCATATTCTTTAAGTTGTCGCGAGGTATAGGCTATGACTTTCCCACGTTGCATGAGAACACATTCCTTGCTCCATTCGAATTTTGTATCTCTACGAGTCAGCTGCGTTAATGGAATAGCGATTCGAGAATATCCTTCAACGAATCTCCGATAATAACCAACTAAGCCTAAAAAGCTATATATTTCGATTACCGACTTAGGTTGCTCTCAAACTCGTGACTCATATCCCAACCTTGGATAAACATCACAATGACAAATATCGCTTTACTATCGCATCGAATATGGCGTCCCCTACGGAGAGTCCGCTTTGCATTCCACAAAAGAAGTCACCAGACATAGAGGCTCGGTTATCAACTTCTATAGTTGGGTTTTTAACTCCTCGAGTTCAATAGAGCCATTCGATATGAGATTTTAGAAATGGGTTTTGTATCGTGGTTCAAAGTCGATACAAAATTTAATATCACGCCCGGAGTAAGCGAAGAAATTCTTCAGGAAATACATCAGGAAATTTACTAACAATAGAAATATCATTCAAATCTGACGTATTTTTGTTCAAGTCCATAACATGGGTTAAGAAAACTTAACATCCGTTTTTAATAAACGATTGACTTTATGGCTTGATATGAAAGTGTTTGACTTCAATGGTTTGGTTGCTTGAATTCGAATAACAGGTTGCTTAGGAATATGAAAACTAACAACCTTACAAAAGCAATCAATTTGGCATGATGAGTAGTTAACCAATTAATCCCTAAAATCACATCAAAAGCAAGTATCTTTAAAGAGATAAGGTCAACAGGTAATGTGATGGTGCCAACTTGGATCAAACAAGATTTATAAACAGTGGATGTGATGAAAGTTTCTCCTAACGTAGTTTCCACAGATAGGTCAAAGTCTAATTTCTCCGGAGTCAAGTTTAAATGTTGAGCACAAGCAGGAGAGATAAATGAATGGGTAGCACTGGTATCTAGTAATGTATAAACTTCACATGAATTTATGATTAGCTTACCCGTGATCACCTCGTTTGGGTTCCTCGCATTTTGGGCAGTCATGACAAACGTTCTTCCAAGAACCGTTGACTTTGACTTGTTCGTATCCGCCTCTGGTGCCACCGTCCCAACTGGACTTAACTTTGCTATAGAGTACATTCCACCCATCATTGCTTCGTCGAATTCCTGATCCATGATTTCAATCATTACTCTCCGATCCATATCGAATTGGGGTTGACCGCTCTGCATAGGGTAATTCCGAACTCGATGTTGGATTCTCCCAATTACTGTCCAAAAAGCAAAATCCATTTCATCTCTTTTGGCCTTATTAGATCGGACGTCTTTTTCTATAATATCAACGTGTCGTGTAGCTTTTACCCATGCATCCTCCATTTGCATTCGTTTGGTTGCTTCTTCTTTCATCAGAACTTTGATCATAGCATTCCCAGATTCAAGCTCTAATATCTTATACTATGCCAAAGAGTGCTTCTGTTCAAGCATCGCACATCGGGTAACATAATTTAGAATTGTTGCATCTCTTTGCTCCACGACCGCATGCCATTCTTCAGCCTGCTCTTCTAACTCATGAATACGATTTTGTAATTCTAAATTTCGATCATAAAATTCTTCTAATAAATTCTCCTCGTGTTCCTCTTCTTCCTCTTCTTCCTCACTCTCAAATTCTTACCTCTGACTATCTCTCGGTGCAACTAACTATTAATTCTTCACTTACCACATGGATATCTCTAATTCTTTCTTCGCCTGACATCACATTATCTTGTTTGGCGACTAGAGATTTCTCCACGGTTTCATTCACTCCATTGTTAATATTCTCAGTCGACATTCTCAAATACTGCCATAAAACAAGGGTTAATTTAACAAATTAACATATCACATAATACTCCTATATTATGACCGACAAACAAATAAGTTTAGGTAGGACACACTAGCGAAGGATTTACTCGTCTCTCCCCTCCTAGTTCTATTCCCCGATCTCTGTCAGAGATCATATCCCTAAGCTCTGATATCAACTGTGACACCCCCAAAATAGGTATACAACACCCATTCTGAATCGTCAAAATACATGGTACAGAAACAACTACAACTTTATTAATACAACATAAAAACTGTGAGTTTAAATACAAATATTGTCATCTAGACAATATCCACACTCAAATAAGTCCTCATTACAATTATTAATACACTATTTTTACAGAATAGTGAGGACTACTAGAACCACTTCTAGAACCATCATTCCACACCCCGACTAATACTCGCTACATTCTCACCTCCTGAGAAGAAAAATGGAACAACAAGGAAAAGGGTGAGCTCAACTAGCCCAGTAAGAATATTATGACTAAGATAATATAAAACAAATTATCGTTAGTCTTCAACAGGAAAAAATCTACTAGAATATAATAGACAATAAGTTTGAAATCAATATTCGCAGCGGAAATAATAATTCATTAGAAGAGTTAAATAGAGAATGAAATCTACTATCTTCTATATATGAATTTAAAAGTTCATCGCTCATCTTTTATCCCCTCAGAACATCAATCAATATATAACTTTGAAATCAAATATTCATCTTTGCACTACATGCCAAAGATATTCATCACCGTCATGTTCATCTAAACACTGCTCATCTTTGCACTACGGGCCAAAGATTTTCATCGAAATCATTAATCTTTGCACTACAAAGCCAAGATATTCAATTATATCATCATTTAGGACGGATGATGATGAAAAATATTTTAAAGAAAACGAATCCAAAGAAACAAAAGAATAAATATTAAGGATTCAGTATTTCAACTATTCCATGTCCAAAAATACCTCATAAATAATCACAAAGGAGTAAAATTCAAGGATGATCAAAACATGGATACAATCAAAGCTAGTATCCATAATAGATATTTTGACGAAAAACAAAAATTTAATTTTTTGTGAATAAAGGTCGATTCGTTAATAGTGCCAGATATCGTGAATAAGGTCGATACGTGAATCGTAATCTCGATACCAAATGATAGAAATTCCACAAGAAAATCATCATGCTTCATGAATAGTACTCGTGAATAGTAACTTGAATAAGAACTCATGAATAGTAACCCCGAGCATGAAAAAAAGTTTCAAATTTGATAAAAAGTTCCAACCAATATTTCAAAGATAATGATATTGAAGAAATAATATCACTTACGAAGAAAATAACATCCTTACCCTCGTCAAAACAAGATTTCTAGTTGAAACACCGGATATAAGCTATGACTTGAACTTGCACCAGATAGCAACACTCGTAGTATCAAAATACTCACAAGAATATACTCAATATATCGAGAGAGAGAGAGAAAGATTTCGATTTCGTGTGATTTTCAATTCTAACCCAAGACCCTATTTATAGAAATCGCATAGAACACCAAAAGCGTAAAATTTAATATAATATAATTATATTTACAAAATTGTCAAGCCCACCTCTTGAATCAATTCACCACTTTGCACATGTTTAATGCAAATTTCACCAAGCAAAAAAAAACGATTTTGTAATTAAAAATAATTAAAACTTTCAAAAATTAATTATTTCGGAACTTCGGAACTTCAATAATTCACAATAAATATCCCTTTTATCAAAAAAATTCGAACCACATGTCCTTTCCATAGGAAATTTCATTCTCTACAACTTTGCAAAAGAAAGTTTTTCCAAATTCCAAACAAAATTTGACCGAAATCCATAAACGGACGATTTTACATGCTATAATCAAAATTCAGTCAAGAAATGGGGTTCACCGACACACAAAATATGTGTTAATCATTTAATGCAACAAAAATACTCTTTCTCCTCATATACTCATATATCCCATATTCATTATAAAAATATCACCATTATTATATTACTGTAATATAATAATATATTTTATCGAAAAAGATAAAATATCAATTTTTAACAATTGTCACTTTAAAAATTTTCTCCATCTATATCCACATAAAATCAATATTTTCCTCATCATATAAATCAATAATTAATTATTTACAAATAATATTACGAATCACAATATCGGCAACTGCAGACTGCCCTGTGAAAGCAGGGGCTTTCCAATAAGAATTTCGTGACGCCCCAAAATAGGTATACATCACCTATTCTCGAATTCACAAATACATGGTACGTAATACAAATATAACTTAATTATACAACCGTCGCGGTAAAGTACGACAAAATATAAGTCGTGAGTTTTAATACAAATATTGTCGCCTGCATAAATATTCAAACTCAAATTCAATATTATTACATTTATTTTCCACTATTTCACCGAATAGTGAGGACTACTAATGCTATCATCTCGTCCGCTACCCGCTCCCCGACTAGTCCCTCGCTACGCTCTCATTTCACAGAGAGAACAATAAAAGTAAAAGGGTGAGCTCAACTAGCCCAAGAGGAAATATTATGACTAAGATAATGCAGAATATATTATCGTTAGCCTTCAACAGTGTTAAACTGATACAATATAACAACCATCAAGTTTAACTGCAGCGCAACAAGCAATCCATTAAAAGAGTCAAGTAAAGAATAAAATCTACTATCTTTTATAATTTAAAAGGTTTTTCATGTCTTTTATCGCTGGGACTCAGCTTAATAAATAATCCACATCATCGAATCACCCCTGCACTACGGCCAATGATATTCTTTAGTATCACGACCACAATTATCCATGCACTATGGGCCAAGAATATTTGTGTATTTAATAATGGTCATGATCATGCCAACAACTGTCCATCAATGCACTACGGGCCAATGAGGACTTTTACCACATCATTTGTAACATTACGGTCATGATCCTGTCTGTGCATTTTACATCAGAGTTTCCTCTGGCTTCGCCCCGCTCAGGCATAGTTCACCATCTTTCGGGTTCCGACAGGCATGCTCACACTCGAACTCTTCTTAGAAGATCAAGGTCTGGTTTACGGCACACCCTCGTGGGGATCCCACCAATCACTTCCTTCGCCTTACGGGTTTACTTCTTGCGCCGATTCGCACACATGTCGACTCTTGTCCGTGTTTCAAGATGGGCCGAATGGGGTACCAGCGCAGCCGCTGCCGAGGAGCACGTAGATGCTGGCACGCCGTGAGCGCGTCGCCAACCACGATCATCGCGACGGCGCCTCCACGGGCATATCAACGGCCGGCTTTGGTCACCGCACCAATCCGCGACAGTCCACACCCCGTCGTCGATCGGCAGACCGGCTCATCATCGCTCCACATCCGACCAGGCGCATCGTCGGCCCCCATCCGCTTCCTCCCGACAATTTCAAGCACTCTTTGACTTTCTTTTCAAAGTGCTTTTCATCTTTCCTCATGCGGTACTTGTTTACTATCGGTCTCTCGCCAAGATTTAGCCTTGACGGAATTTACTGCTTGGATTGGGGCCGATTCCCAAACAACTCGACTCAGACGGCGCTTTATGGTGCGGCGAAGGTCCGCACGCGGCGACTCTCACCTCTCTCTGGCGCCCCTTCCAGGGGACTTGGGCCCGATCCGGCCGAGGACGCTTCTCCAGACTACACCAACGACGGGGTCGCCTAATTTTCAAGCTAGGCTATTCTTGCTCGCTCACCGCTTACTAGGGGAATCTTTATAAGTTTCTTTTCCTCCGCTTATTGATATGCTTAAACTCAATGGGTAGTCCCGCCGACACAGGGTTGCGGTCGGAGCGCACGCCAAGGACGGCGTAACAGGGTCATGAGAGCTTTTGCTAGCGATGGGTCACCGCACGACATGAGAAGAGGGCTTTTTACAACCACCACTTGTCGTGACGTCCATCGCCAAGGACTCGTATTTGGGCCAACCGCGCGGTGAGACACGGGAGGCCATTATCCGCCCCTCCGCCTCGACTCCCGCGAGGGAGTGATGGGTTGGGGGGCGACACGATGCGTGATGCCCAGGCAGACGTGCCCTCGACCTAATGGCTTCGGGCGCAACTTGCGTTCAAAGACTCGATGGTTCACGGGATTCTGCAATTCACACCAAGTATCGCATTTTGCTACGTTCTTCATCGATCCGAGAGCCGAGATATCCGTTGCCGAGAGTCGTTTGTGTTTTAGAAAGAAGCTTTCGCCACCCACAAACGGGGGGGACGCGTGCAGTTCAGTTTGATTTCCTTGGCGCATTCCGCGCCGGGGGGTCGTTGTTCGGACGAGAGCCACCCAAGGGTGGTCCCCGACCATGGGTTTGCAACTTGGGGAGCTTGCGCACCCCTCGTCCCTCACCCGGTATTGTAACATGTTCACGGGTCGTTCTGCTATGCAGGTTTCGACAATGATCCTTCCGCAGGTTCACCTACGAAAACCTTGTTACGACTTCTCCTTCATCTAAATGATAAGGTTCAGTGGACTTCTTTCGACGTCATGGGTAGCGAACCACCCACGTCGCCGCAATCCGAACACTTCACCAGACCATTCAATCGGTAGGGAGCGATTTTGGTGTGTGTAAAGGGCGGGGATTTAGTCAACGCGAGCTGATGACTCGCGCTTACTAGGAATTCCTCGTTGGTCTAATTCCTCGTTGAAGACCAACAATTGCAATGATCTATCCCCATCACGATGAAATTTCAAAGATTACCCGGGCATGTCGGCCAAGGTTATAGACTCGTTAAATACATCAGTGTAGCGTGCGTGCGGCCCAGAACATCTAATGGCATTACAGACCTGTTATTGCCTCAAACTTCCGTGGCCTAAAAGGCCATAGTCCCTCTAAGAAGCTGGTCGTGGAGGTATACCTCCACATAGCTATTTAGCAGTCGAGGTCTCGCTCGTTAACTTAATTAACTGCATAAATCGCTTCCACCAACTAAGAACGACCATGCACCACCACGCATAGAATCAAGAAAGAGCTCTCACCATCGATCCTTACTATGTCCGGACTCGTAAGTTTCCGTGTTGAGTCAAATTAAGCCGCAGCTCCACTCCCCGGTGGTGCCCTTCCACAATTCCTTTAAGTTTCAAACCTTGCGACCATACTCCCCGTAACCCAAAAACTTTGATTTCTCATAAGGTGCCGATTGGAGTCCTAAAAGCAACATCCAATGATCTCTCGGTGGATCGTTTATGGTTGAGACTAGATTTGATCTCGATCGTCTTCGAGCCCCCAACTTTCGTTCTTGATTAATAAAAACATCCTTGGCAAATGCTTTCGCAGTTGTTCGTCTTTCATAAATCTAAGAATTTCACCTCTGACTATGAAATACGAATGCCCCCGACTGTCCCTGTTAATCATTACTCTGATCCCGAAGGCCAACGTAATAGGACCGAAATCCAATGATGTTATCCAATGCTAATGTATCCAGAGCGTAGGCTTACTTTGAGCACTCTAATTTCTTCAAAGTAACAGCACCAGAGGCATGACCCGACCAATTAAGGACAGGAGCGCATCGCCGACAGAAGGGACGAGACGATTGGTGCACACCGAGAGGCGGACCGGCCGACCCAACCCAAAGTCCAACTACGAGCTTTTTAACGCAAATAACTTAAATATACGCTATTGAGTGGAATTACATTCATTCTTTGGCACCAGACTTGCCCTCTAATGGATCCTCGTTAAGGGATTTAGATTGTACTCATTCCAATTACCAGACTCAATGAGCTCGATATTGTTATTTATTGTCACTACCTCCCCGTGTCAGTATTGGGTAATTTGTGCGCCTTCTGCCTTCCTTGGATGTGGTAGCCGCTTTCTCAAGCTCCTCTCCTAATCGAACCCTAATTCTCCGTCACCCGTCACCACCATATAGAGGCCACTATCCTACCATCGAAAGTTGATAGGCGTAAATTTGAATGATGCGTCACGCAGACGAAGGCCGTGTGATCCGTCGAGTTATCATGAATCATCGCGAAAGAACGCGTAAGCCCGCTCGACCTTTTATCTAATAAATGCATCCTTCCGTAAGTCGGGGTTTGTTGCACGTATTAGCTCTAGAATTACTACGGTTATCCGGTAGAAGATACCATCAAACAAACTATAACTGATTTAATGAGCCATTCGTAGTTTCACAGTCTGAATTAGTTCATACTTACACATGCATGGCTTAATCTTTGAGACAAGCATATGACTACTGGCAGGATCAACCAGGTAGCATTCTTCTTCGACGTCGATACCGCATGAGCCATTCGGACCAAAAGTATCATCAGGTCAAAACAGGCACAACAGTCGTTCGTAAGAAGCGAGATGCTTAGTTTAGGTAAATCGAGGCTAAAGACCCTTTGCCCGCTTAAGGTTTCTTATCCGAGAGTTCAAGTGTCGCAACATTGGCCATTTCATACGACGCGCAAGCGCAAGGCAATAAGGGACAACAAAGGACACTACATGGTTCATCTCGCACCGCGTGAGAAGCACAAGTTGAATTAGGGGCAATTGGACAAACGAATTCCATCAACATAGGTATAAAACACAGGCAACCGAGATGTTCCAAGGCTTACTGCTCTTGGATCAAGAATGAAAAGGAATGAAAGAGCGGTCGTCGCTGCACAAGCAGGGATCCAACCCACCCAAACAAACCAAACACCACTCACGCGCCATACGTACACTATGCCAATGCCATCTAATGCACCCCAACTCACATGACTTGCAAAAGCCATGCAAACCAAAGGACAATAGGATGACACCAACAACCACCGCTATGCGCGAAAAGATTATCGAGAAGAAGATAAGAAAACACAATTTTAAAACTACTACAACCTTTCATTAGCTAACTGCCAAACAACAAAAACATTTTTGGCCTTGCCCGACATCTTTCCATTAAGCCGACACATCAGCATAGGCCACCAATGTTCAAACCTTTAAGCAGCACTCAAAGCACCACCTACTAAGAACTACTTGCCGACAACCATCTTGCATCATGTCAAGAAATGCTCTCAACCAGGTGTTCGCATTTCCATCAAGCCAACACAATGACGGAAGACATCGTCTTTCGGACCTTTCGATGGCACCAAAGCACCCCCTACTAGGACCTACTGGTCGGCAACCATCCAGCACCGTGTCAACAAATTGTACGAATGTGCACCCAACCGAGGGCCAATCGGACAAAAAAACCATTTTTTGGAACGCCCAATAGCTTTCCATTAAGCCGACACATCAACATAGAACACCAACGTTCGAACCTTTCGGCAGCACTACAAGCACCACCTACTGAGACCTACTTGCCGACTACCATCTTGCATCATCATGTCAATAAAATGTAAAGAAGGGCCCTCAACCGGGTGCGCGTATTTCCATCAAGCCAACACGATGACAAAAGCCACCGTCTTTCGGACCTTTCGACGGCACCGAAGCACCGCCTACTAAGACATACTGGTCGGCAACCATCCAACACCGTGTCAACAAATTATACTGAACGCACCCAACCGAGGGCCATCTTTCCATTAAGCGACACATCAAGATAGGCCACCAACGCTCGGACCTTTCAAAGATCACTCAAAGCACCACCTACTGGGAACTACTTGTCGACAACCATCTTGCATCATCATGTCAACAAAATGTCAAGAAGGGCCCTTAATCGGGTGCTCGCATTTCCATCAAGCCAACACGATGACGAAAGCCACCGTCTTTCAGACCTTTCAACGGCACCGAAGCACCGCCTACTAGGACCTACTGGTCGGCAACCATCCAGCACCGTGTCAACAAATTGTACGAACGTGCACCCAACCGAGGGCCAATCGGGCAAAAAAACCATTTTTTAAAACTCCTAACATCTTTCCATTAAGCGAACACATCAGCATAGGCCAACAATGTTCGAACCTTTCAGCAGCAATCAAAGCACCACCTACTGAGACCTACTTGCCAATAACCATCTTGCGTCATCATGTCAACAAAATGTCAAGAAGGGCCCTCAACCGGGTGCTCGCATTTTCATCAAGCCAACACGTTGACGAAAGCCACCGTCTTTCGGACCTTTCGACAGCACTGAAGCACCGCCTACTAAGACCTATTGGTCGGCAACCATCCAACACCGTATCAACAAATTGTACGAACGTGCACCCAACTGAGGGCCATCTTTCCATTAAGCCGACACATCAGCATAGGCCACCAACGTTCAGACCTTTCAGCATCACTCAAAGCACCACCTACTGAGAACTACTTGCCGACAACCATCTTGCGTCATCATGTCATCAAAATGTCAAGAAGGGCCCTCAACCGGGTGCCCGCATTTCCATCAAGTCAGCACGATGACGAAAGCCACCGTTTTTCAGACCTTTCGACGGCACCAAAGTACCCCCTACTAGGACCTACTGGTCGGCAACCATCCAACACCGTGTCAACAAATTGTACGAACGTGCACCCAACCAAGGGCTAATGGAAAGCAAAATCATTTTTTGGAACACCCGCCCATTTTTCCATTAAGCTGACACATCAACATAGACCACCAACGTTCGAACCTTTCAAAGAAAGACTTAAAGCACCACCTCATCGAGACCTACTTGCCGACAACCATCTCTGCATCATCATGTCAACAAAATGTCAAGAAAGGCCTCAACCGGGTGCACGATTTCTATCAAGCCAACACGATGACGAAAGTCACCGTCTTTCTCGGACCTTTGACGCAAGACCGGCACCACTTACTAAGACCCTCTTGGTGGCAACCATCCAACGCCATGTAAACAAATTGTGCGAACGTGCACCTAGTCGAGGGCCATCTTTCCATTAAGCGACACATCAAGATAGGCCACCAACGCTCGGACCTTTCAAAGATCACTCAAAGCACCACCCATCGAGAACTACTTGCCGACAACCATCTTGCGTCATATCATGTCAACAAAATGTCGAAAGGGCCCTCAACCGGTGCTCGCATTTCCATCAAAGCAACACGATGACGAAAAGCCACCGTCTTTCGGACCTTTCGACGCAAGACCAAGCATCGCCTTACTAAGACCTACTAGTCGACAACCATCCAACACCGTGTCAACAAATTGTACGAACGCACACCCAACCAAGGGCCAATGGCATGAGAGACCCCGACCACGTGTAGGTTCAAAGAGAATCATGTCATGCATGCCCCGACGGTCTGCCATATGCCCTCAAAGACAAATGCATCATCAAGTATGCAAGAAAATTGGGGAGCTTAACACAGACCTACTCATGCGCCGCCTAGGCGTTGGGCACTGTCTTTGGGCGAGTGACCCAAGGTCGTCGTCGGACGGACACCCTACCGAGGCCGGCATGGGCGGAAGAAGCGTCACAAGTACCCCGACGTTCTTCAAGAAAAAAAAAGCGTCGGGGCCCCGGCCGCAACCCCTAAGAGGCGCGTATGCTGGCACTACGGCCTCGCTCAACGCCTCGACGTCAGTGCGCCAGGGGTTGAGTGAGGTACCCTCCCTATAGTAGCACTTATGAAAAAAACCAAAGTGACAGCACTAGACATCACCCCTGCTTGAGGAGTCATAATGTACTTTTTATAAGAAGTACACACTATTTTTGAGTGCTATCACCCACGTGTTCAAGCTAATACAAAATAGTACCCCACAAAAAAGTTTCAATATAATTAAAAGACAAAAATTAATTATTATATTTTAATTAAATAAATTATTAAAAAATATTTAAAATATAAATAAATTGTAAAATTAAAAATTCATAATATGAAAACTACAAAATGCTTGTAAATTTTAGGTTGATGATTAATGTTTCCAAACAACATACAGAAAGACTAAAAACAATTAATATCGAGCGTCCCAACCTTTACGCCTTGCGCGCTGGGAGACGCCAAGGCGGCGCATGATTCTTTTTATTTTCCGGGATCTTTGAGGTCACCTGTTAGAAAATAGTTCAAAATGCTTCAAAAATATCACATGAGCCTACATGATGGTAATCACTATTTTGATTGAATACTGTTTGTTTACATTATTATTTTTTTCTTGTTCACCTTGGGGTTCACGGTTAGGCTTTGGCTAACATGAACATGGATATGAAACAAAAATGTGTCGAGAAGGGCCATTGATTATCATGAAAGTCCCACGAAGTCGACCACAAACGGCTTTCCAAGTTTTGCGTTGGTCGTGGATAGGGAAGAAAGGATCAAGGCAACACGATGGCGACGCCAATGCTAGCCTATGCTACACAATGCGCGGCGATGCGAGGCGAGAGGCAAACAGATTCAACTCAAGGCGATGGGAGGCGAGCTCGTGCGGGGGTTTTCAATGGCTTGGTGTGTGTCGGAGACCTCTCTTTCGCCCACGTGCAAGAGAATAAGGTCATGTTAACCTCGACGACGGGTTTCTCATCATGAACTGGGTTAGCTCGAGGAAATGGTGTAGTGCAAGCTTTTTTCATGTTTGCCGCCATTTCATTCGATGGTCCTGGTTGGCGTTGCCTGTTTGCGTGTGCGTGGTGCTGCCTCTGGGCGTGTTGGGCCCTGCCACGACGTGATGTCCCTATACAAATAAAAAAAAATCCAGTAAGGACAGCTGCATATGATATCCCATATACAGATTGATCTGCCCTTGGGCATGACGACACTATCCATATCTTCTAAATATATTTAAACATACACCATAAAAATATATGGACTATAAGAAATATATCTAAAACATAAACCGAAAATGTACATATTTTCGACAGTTTTAAAAAACGAACTGATATTTTTATATGTATTTTTGATATTTTTACATGACTCTCTCTCACATAAATAAACAATAAATCTCACATTCATGTAAGAATGAACCATATAAAAATATCAAAAATATATGTATAAATAGTACTCCCCCTTTAAAAAACTCGTCGCCAAAAACCTTTAAAAATAAAAAGGTATCTTTTACAACTTGCAGCAAAGCAAAAAGAAAGAAATCCATAGGGGGCTAATAGGACCATCACTTGAAGGCTCCACCAACCACCATTTCAAGAAGCACACATTATTGAAACTTTGGAACTAATAACACAAGAGCTTATCGAAAGGCTAGTTAATTACTCCCTCCCTTCCTTAATTTAGAGCTATATATAAGTATTAAGGAAATGATTATATAATATTAAATATAATATTAATTGTCTATATTACCCTTGTATTAGAAAAAAAGAGTGTTATTTATTGGACAAACAATAATGAGAAAACCAAAATTATATTTAATACTTGGGGTAATATGAAAACTAAGCAATTAATGCTTACTTGAAATTTTCAAACGACTTATATTAAGGAACAAAAACAATTATCTAAAACAACTTATATTAAAAAAAATGGAGCAGTTGGGAAATAACATTTGAGTAAGAGTGATGCTACAGACACAAACTATTCTACAAATATTTTACAAACTGTTGATGTGACCTACTCCACCTCAGTATATTGATTAACAAATTGCTTCAATGTAGTCTCCGGCCTTTACTGAGGTGGAGTATGCCACATCAATAATTTATAAAATATTTGTAGAATAATTTGTGTCTCTAACATTATTCTTTGAGATGTAAACACAAGACTTTAATTAGCATATTAGGAGGGACATTTTGTTGTGGATATTAATAATTGTTGGATGCTAACTCCTCATAAGAAAACAGTTTTGTTTTGTTGCGTCTCTTTTTGTGCTTTGTTTCTCTTTTGTATGGATTGATTGATGAACTAGTTAAGGGTCCAGTGAGGCCACAATTTTTTTGTTAGGAAGTGGCTGGTGGAACGTCTATTAATAATTCAAAACAATACTCCTACGTTTGGATTGGATAGAATGAAAAAAATTGTTTTTTGTTGCTATTAGAATAGATTGAACCATTCTTATTTCTCCCACCAAAATTTTAAATTTTATTCCGAGGGAGAGGGAGAGTGTCGAATAGCACATTCCGACAAAAATAAAATGGAATGAATCATTTCACTTTCCATTCTATTCCATTCTTTTAATCTAAACGTAGCATACGAGTAAATATGTTTGTTTTCACAAGGTTCTTCAAGTAGTGAGTAATATATACGTCTTTGTGAGTGAAAATATTAAAATTTTCTTGTAAAAATTTTACTTTTCTTTCTCGAAAAAATTAGAAAGTGTGCTATTAATTTGTGATACCCCAAAAATAGGTATACATCACTCATTCTGAGTTGTCAATACATGGTATAGAAACAACTACAACTTTATTATTACAACCTGTAAACTGTGAGTTTAAATATAGATATTGCCATCTAGACAATATCCACATACAAATAAATCCTCATCATAATTATTGATACATTATTTTACAAAAATGGTGAGGACTACTAAACAACTCTCCCTAGAACCTTCATTCCATACCCCGACTGTATCTTCGCTATATTCTCGCCTCCTCGAGAAGAAAAATGGAACAAAAGGAAAAGGGTGAGCTCAACTAGCCCAAGAAAAGAATATTATGACTAAGATAATATACAACAAAATTATCGTTAGTCTTCAACAGGGAAAAATATAATAGAATACAATAGACAACAAGTTTTAAATCAATATTCGCAGCAGAAAATATTAATTCATAGAAGAGTTACGTAGAGGATGAAATCTACTAATGTCTATGAATTTAACAGTCCATCACAGTATTTTTATCCCTGTAACATCAATCAATGCACCTCTTGAATCATATATACATCCTTGCACTACAGGCCAAGGATATTCATCTGTTGGTCATGTTCATCTAAACACCTGTTCATTTTTGCACTACGGGCCAAAGATATTCATCAGAAATCATTCATCTTTGCACTACAGGCCAAAGATATTCAATAACATCATCTTTTAAGACTGAGGATGATGAAAAATATTTTTAAAGAAACGAATCCAGTGAAACAAAATGACAAGGATTAAGGATTAAGGATTCGTACTTTATTTTATCCACGTCCAAAAATACCTCAAAAATAATCATAGTGGTGTAAAATTCAAGAATGATCAAAACATGGATACAATCAAAGCTAGTATCCAGAATAGATATTTTGGACGAAAAGAAAAATTTTTATTTTTCGATGAATAGTCTTAGTATTCGTGAATAATGTCATTATCGTGAATAAAGGCCGTATACGTGAATAGTAACTCAGAACACCAAAAGTTCCAAATTTGATAAAAACTTCAGATCAATATTTCAAAGATAATGATATTGAAGAAATAATATCATTACTGAAAAAATAATATCCCTTACCTCGGAAGGAGATTTTAACCTGAATATTTGGATATAAAGCATATCTTGAACTTTCACCGTATAGCAATACTCAAAGTATACTCAAAATACTCACAAGAATACGCTCGATAATATAGAGAGAGAAAACTTCAGTTTCTGGTGTGATTTTCAATTCTAACCTAAGCACCTATTTATAGGAAATTGCTTAGAACACCAAAACAGAAAATTTATTATAATAATATATATAAAAATTTTCTATGCCCATTCTTAGAATCTGAAAATCTGAATACAAACCACATGCTCCCTTCTAGAAGAAGTAAAAAAAACGTTTTTCATAAAATAAATAATTAAAACTTCCAAAAATAAATTATTTCGGAGCTTCGGAACTTCAATAATTCATAATAAATAGCCCTTTTGTCAGAAAATTCGAATCTCGCAAGTTTTTATAGGAAATTCAATTCTCTACAACTTTGCGTAAGAAAGTTTTCCAAATTCCAAATGAAATTGACCAAATCCACAAACAGAAGCGATTTTTCAAAGCTATAATCAAATTTTAGTCAATAAATGGGTCCACAGACATGTTTAACATGTTTTAAACATTTATTGCAATAAAAATACTCTCGTATATCACACATTCATTGTAAAAATATCACCATTATTATATTATTAAAATATAATAATATATTAAATGAATTATTTTATCGTAAAAGATAAAATTTCAATTTTCAACAATTGTCACATTAAAAATTTTCTCCATCTATATCCACAAAATCAATATTTTTCTCATCATATGAATCAATAATTAATTATTCACAAATAATATTATGAAATCACAATATTGACAACCGTGCGCTTCTCGTGAAAGAGGGGCTTTCCAATAAGAATTTCTCCTTATCTGGTAGCAATTAGGTGACCAAACCTCTCCTTGATGTAACTTTCTAGACATTGCCAATAATGTTATCTAATAATATTATTCGGATAATATGAATTATTGCTTCGATAATGAAAAATACCGTGTAATGACAATTATTGAAGCAAAGAAGAATATAAAATATCAACGCAAAGAATTATTGAATCAATAAAATAAAATATCGAAGCGAGAATTACTGTAACCATTATTGAGTAAAGGCTTCTTCACGTAGAATCAATAATTGGTGCAATACTGCGTGCCTTCTTGTGCAACAACACGACATCGTGTTTTTAACCACCGGTATTCCATCGATTAAAATCTGTAACAACTACTGCCGCTATTTTTAAACAACTTATTTTTGTCGTTTTCTTCATCCAATCGTTTTCCGTTATGGGGCCCACACATGACTGCGCCGTCGTACGAATATTCCCCGACATTACGAATGTTCCACGACCAAACGAATATTCCCCGACAATAATGAATATTTTATAACCATTTGCTTATTTTGAAATACTTGCATATTTTACCCATAACTATCCACATTAATCAAATCAACCCTTACTATTTCAAAATAATAAATAGAGAAAATTAAATTTCATTTATTAATTATTTGGGGTCTTACATAATTAAGAAAATAAGTGGCTTAATATAGTACTTTAGTTTTATTTATAGTTGAGGATAAGCTAACTAAGGGGTTAAATATTTTTTATCACTATACTTTAGGTTAACTTATAAATGATTAACTATACTTTTATTTTTTTACACTCAACTCATTAAAGTTTACCTTTTTTACAAAACGTTACAAAATTCATTAAATTATGTTGACTTTAAATGGTTAATTTGCCACATTGGATTCCACATAAGATAGAGAACGATGACATGGAACTCTCATGTATGATGTGGTCATGCTTAAGTGAAAATGAAATTATATTAAGGGGAAATAAAAAGAAATTTATAAAAAATAATTCTAATAAATAAATAAATTAATAAATAAAACTATAAATTTAGGGATAAAAGGAAGAAAAAAATAGTATAGTGAGTTGACTGTAAGACAGAATTTCAAACTTTTGAAAGAGAATTAAAGTCTAGTGAATTGACTGTAAAAAAAAGTATAATTAATTATTTATAAGTTGACTTAAAGTACGGTGATGAAAACAATATTTAACCCGCTAACTAAGTATATATATACATGATTTTTTTTAAATTATAAATATAATGCATAACAAACTTAAAAACAAAATGAATAGATAGTAAATGTATTTATAGATTTATATTATAAGGGTAATATAATCTCTTTAATATATTAGGGTGTACAATTATCACTTTAGTGTGTATATATTAACACTCTTGCTTGTTACTCCCTCCGTTCCTTAATACAAGACGTTTAAAAAAAATATTGTTGTCCCTTAATATAAGACGTTTTAGAATTTTAAATAAACATGCATTAATTGTTTAGTTTTTAATATTACCTCAAGTATTTAATATAACTTTGGTTCTCTCACTATTTTTTATCCAATAAATAACACTCTTTTTTTTAATACAAAGATAATATAAATAATTGATATTATAATATTTAATATTATACAATTATTTTTTTAATATTTATGTATAACTCTAAAACGATTTACCTTATATCAAGGTACGGAGGGAGTATGACGCAACCATATCTATCAAATGTGACGTGGAAGTAATGTATACTAAGAAATACAACTTTTATTTTAAAATTAGATATACAATTTAATTTTTAAGTTCAAATAATAATATATTAAACTTTAAAATTAGTATGTCTTATAAAAATTTAAAATAAAATAAATTTTATAATTAATAATTTTTTTTATGCTATATAATTATTATAATTGTATCAATTAAAATTAAATAAATTTATATTAATTTAAAATTTCAAAATTTTATCGTTTAATTTTAAAAATTAAATTAAAATTTTAATTTTAGAATAGAGTCAATAAGAATCAACTCCATTGAAGCGAAGAGTTGACCAGCGGGCAGTTATGGACCCCACCCACTTACGTCAAAAGGATGGGCTCAGAGGCCTCCGAGTGCTACATGTGTGGGCCCAATGACATTTCCTCGAGTGGTGTGAAGTTAAGTAATGGACCCCACCTCCTGATATTACCTGTCTCAAGCCTTTTAATGATTCAAATCAGACGGCCGTAATTTCCATGTACCTAATACTGGGGCCCGCTTATGAACGAAGCGTTTTAGGTTTGTATACTCCCAAGGCCTAATGCAGATATCTAAAATGATGATTTTAAAATTTTATTTATTTTTAAATATATTTCTAATATTTAATTAGTATAAATATAGTGATTGTAAAATCATATTTAGTATAAATATAGAGATAACAAAATCCTACTCCCTCCGTTCCTTAATATAGGTCGTTTTAGAATTGTGCATAAGTATTAAGAAAATGATTGTATAGCATTAACTATAATATCAATTGTCTATATTGCCCTTGTATTGAAATAAGAGATTATTATTTATTGGACAGAAAATAGTGAGAGAACCAAAGTTACATTTAATACTTGAGGTAATATTGAAAACTAAGTAATTAATGCTAACTTAAAATTCTCAAACGACTTATATTAAGGAACAAAAATATTTCTCTAAAAAGACTTATATTAAGGAAAGGAGAGAGTATAACAATGCAACGAAAAAAATATTAAAAATAACTGTGACGCCCCCAAAATTAGGTATACATCACCCATTTTGGGTCGTCAGATACATGGTACATAATTCAAATACAACTTACTAATACAACTATCGTGTACAATACGACAAACATAAACTGTGAGTTTGAATACAAATATTATCTACTAGAGATTATACAAACTCAAAAGGAATCCTCATTACAATTATTATCACACTATTTCACGTAATAGTGAGGACTACTAATGCTATCCTCTGACCATCACTCTCCGCTCCCACTTCGTCCCAAATTTATATTCTCATTTCCTGAAGAAAACAGTGAAAGAAAGGGTGAGCTCAACTAGCCCAGTAAGAAATATTATGACTAAGATAATGCAGAATAAATTATCATTAGTCTCCAAAAATGTTAAACTGATAAAATATAATAGACATCAAGTTTAACTGCAGCGGAACAAGCAATCCATTAAAAGAGTCAAGTAGAGAATAGAATCTACTATCTTTTATGATTTAAAAAGTTTTTCATCACTTTTATCACTGAGACTCAGCTCAATAAATAATCCACATCATTAAATCATCCCTGCACTACAGGCCAAGGATATTCTTTAGTATCACGACCACGAATTATCCATGCACTACGGGCCAAAGATAATTATGTTTTCATCAACTATCCCGATCATGCCATAAAACAATTCATCTTTGCTCCTCGTCAAGAGAATCCATAACTATAATCATACCAAAAAGCGTCCCATCAATGCACTACGCCAATGAGGACTTTTAATTTCACATCATTTGTAACATTACGGCCATGATTATACCGAATAATCCTCGGTCATAATCATACCAAGTCCATCTATACACTACTGTGCCATGATGACTTTCAACATAACATAAACATGAGGATGATGACAATGATATAAGAATTTAATTAAACAAGTTCAAGAATTAATTTATCCAGGAACCAATAACATCCAAATTGTCAACATGATACTTCTTTGTAGAATAAAATTCAAGAATGCTCAGAAGAATATTTCCATGAAAATAATTGGATGAAGCGCAAATATTAAGGATATTCCACTAATTTCATGGAGTATAGAAGTCAAAATTTTAATCAACTGAGTATAATAATCAATGGAATAACAAAAGATATCACCATGTATGCGGTGATTGCGCATGTAGCGGTTATTCCAATGTAATAATAATAATGGAACCAAGATGGTGAAATTCACATCGACGAGATGTTCCAATGTAATAATAAATGCGGAATAATAAATGATGGAACCAGTCCTGTATAAGATGATGTGATATTCCGACAGAATAATAAAGACGGAATAATAAAAATGGAACCAGGTTTGGCGTATAGCACAAACAGGATATTCCGGCACGTAATAATAGAAGAATGTCACCAAGTATAGGGTAGATCACAGATACTGAAAGTTATTCCAACAGTAATAATAAGAATTGGAATAACAACAGCCTCTCTTCATGAATAAGAAAGAATAACACTCCTTACGAGTACAACAAATAATATTCCCTACCTTAAGAAAAAAGAGTCTGGATATATAAGTAGTGAAGTAGCAGAATACTTTCTTCTTTTTCTCTATAGTTTATCTCTCAGAGTTTCAAAGGAATTAAAAGAAAATAATGAATGAATGAGCTTCTATTTATAGAAAAATGGAATGCATAGTAACTAACTCATGAACTATCGAGATTGATTTACTTTAATCGAACTGACGGTCCATATTTAAAGAAAATCTTTTAAATAAAATATAATATATTCTATTTATATAAAAAGATTTTTACTATTCAAATACTATGCAGCACTATGCAAACACTATGCATAATAAAATATAATATATTCTATTTATAGAATAACTTTAATAAAGTATTCTGCTTTTATATAAAAGATTTTACTATGCAAAATACTATGCATAATAGAATATAATATATTATAGAATAACTTTAATAAAGTATTCTGCTTTTATATAAAAGATGTTTCTATTTTATTACGTTAATAATACTAATAAAAAAACTTATAAATCAACAATAATTGAATCAAATAATGTGAGATACTATCGTGAACTATTGTAGCAATAATTGAACAAAAACCGAGTGACTTCTCACATAAATATCAATAATCAATACCGTAGGTACTACTACTTAACGACGCCAGACATCGCATTTTTTTACTACCGAAAGTAGTTCAACAAAGATCAACCAGAAAACTTCCGCCGTTATTTTCAATAAAATATTTTTGTCGTTTCTCAATCCGAATATAATAATTCCGCTAGGGGTCCACCAATGATTGTGCTTGCCGTCATTTAATATTTCCTGCTTAAAACGAATATTCCCCACCAATCGAATATAATATGACAACTTGCATACTTTGCAAAATTTATAAATATTACCCACAACTATAACATTATCTCAAATTCACACCATAATATAAAAAAAAATTATTTCGAGAAAATTAATTCTTTATTCATAAAATCTGGGGTTTCACAATAACCATACAATACACAAAATTATAATTCACCCAAACGATGACTAGCCAGCGGTCAATTGTAGATAAATTTTATTATCTTTTTGAAAATACCCCATCTGTCCTTCAAATGATGATTAAAAGTATAAATATTTTTTTTCTCAAAAGAAATAACAAAGACACATAAAATGAAGTGCAAGTATCAATTGACCCCATTGATTTTATATATATATATATATATATATATATATATATATATGATGTAATAGATTTTGTATGAATGTAATTTAATAATTTGATCTCATTGATTTTTATTATATATATATATATATATATATATGTGTGTGTGTGTGACACCCCCAAAATAGGTCTACATCCCCCATTCTCGAGTTGTCAATACACTAGATGTAAAACAACTACAACTTTATTATTACAATAGTAAAAGCTGTGAGTTTAAATACGAGATATTGCCATCTGACAATATCCACATACAAATAAATCCTCATCATAATTATTGATACATTATTTTACAACAATGGTGAGGAATACTAAACAACTCTCCCTAGAACTTTCATTCCATACCCGACTCAGACTTGCTATATTCTCGCCTCTTGAGAAGAAAAATGGAACAAAAAGGAAAAGGGTGAGCTCGACTAGCCCAAGAAAGAATATTATGACTAAGATAATATACAACAAAATTATCGTTAGTCTTCAACAGGAAAAATATAATAGAATACAATAGACAACAAGTTTTAAATCAATATTCGCAATGAAATAATAATTCATTAGAAGAGTTAAGTAGAGAATGCAAACTACTATCTTCTATGTATGAATTTTAAAGTTCATCGCCTATTTTTATCCTCTAACATCAATCAATATATATCCGGATCAAATATTCATCCTCGGTGCACTACGTGCCAAGGACATTCACCGATTAGTCATGTTCATCTAAACACTGCTCATCTTTGCACTACGGGCCAAAGATATTCATCGAAACCATTCATCTCTTGCACTACGGGCCAAAGATATTCATCGAAAATCATTCATCTTTGCACTCATCGGCAAAGATATTCATCATAAATCATTCATCTTTGCACTACTGAGCCAAAGATATTCAATAATATCATCATTTAAGACCGAGGATGATGAAAATATTTTTTTAAAAAAAAACGAATCCAGTGAATCAAAATGACAAGGATTAAGGATTAAGGATTCGTACTTTGTTTTATCCACGTCCAAAAATACCTCAAAAATAATCATAGTGGCGTAAAATTCAAGAATGATCAAAACATGGATACAATCAAAGCTAGTATCCACAATAGATATTTTGACTTAAAAGAAAAATTTTATTTTTCGATGAATAAAGTCTTAGATTCGTGAATAAGATCAGATACGTGAATAATAGTCCGAGTATACGTGAATAGTAACCCCGACACCAAAAGTTCCAAATTTGATAAAACTTCAGATCAATATTTCAAGGATAATGATATTGAAGAAATAATATCATTACGAAAAAAAAATAATATCCCTTACCTCGAAAGATCAGTACTTCTAACTGGAATACTGGATATAGACTATATCTTGAACTTTCACCGTATAGCAATACTCAAAGTATACTCAAAATACTCACAAGAATACGCTTCGATAATATAGAGAGAAAACTTGATTTAAATGTGATTTTCAATTCTAACCCAAGCACTATTTATAGAAATTGCTTAGAACACCAAAGCGAAAAATTTAATAAAATATTAATATTTATAAAAATATTATCGTATTCTTTGAAATCTGAATCTCAAATAATTCACACATGCCAAGCTTCTAGAAGAAAATAAAAAATGTTTTCTAATTTAAAATAATTTAAACTTCCAAAATTAATTATTTTGAGCTTGAACTTCAATAATTCACAATAAATAGCCCTTTTATCAGAAAAATTCAATCTCGCAAGTTTTATAGGAAATCCAATTCTCTACAACTTTACGTAAGAAAGTTTTTCTAAATTCCCAAATGAAATTGACCAAATCCATAAACGGGTAATTTTAGAGGCTATAATCAAATTTCAAATCAATAAATGGGGTCCACCGACATGTTTAACATGTTTTAAACATTTATTGCAACAAAAATACTCTTCCTCCTCGTATACTCATATATCCCATTCGTTGTAAAATATCACCATTATTATATTATTACAATATAATAATATATATTTAAATGAATTATTTTATCGTAAAAAGATAAAATTTTAATTTTTAACAATTGTCACATTAAAAATTTTCTCCATCTATATCCACATTAAATCAATATTTTCCTCATCATATGAATCAATAATTAATTATTCACAAATAATATTACGTAATCACAATATTGACAACCAGGTGCGCTCCTGGAAAGAGGGGCTTTCCAATAAGAATTTCTCCTCATCGACGCCAAGCAATTAGGTGACCAAACCTCTCCTTAGATGTAACTTTCTAGACATTGCCAATAATGTTATCTAATAATATTATTCGGATAATATGAATTATTGTTTCGACAATGAAAAATACCGTGTATGACAATTATTAAAACAACAACAATATAAAATATCAACGCAAAGAATTATTGAATCAAGAAAATAAAACACCTGATAAAGAATTATCAGTAACCATTATCGAGTAGTGCCTTCTTACGTAAGAGTCAATAATTGGTGCAATACCAGTGTCTACTGCTCAACAACGCCAGACATCGTGTTTTAACCAATTTGGTATTCCAACAATTAGGTAAATCAGTAATAACTACGCCATTATTTTTAAACAACTTATATTTGTCATTTTCTTCCTCCAATCGCTTTTAGTTATGGGGCCCACACATGGTCACTGCTGTCGTCATTTAATATATTCCCTGACAAGCATTTAATATTCCACGACCAAACGAATATTCCCCGACAACAATGAATATTTTATAACCACTTGCTTATTTTGAAATATTTGCATGTATTTTACCCGTAAATTATCCACATTAATCACATCAACCCTTACTATTTCAAAATAATAATTAGAGGAAATTAAATTTCATTTATTAATTATTTGGGATCTTACAATATATATATATATATATATATATATATATATATATGTGGGGACAAGATCCAGTCCGGAAGTCCGGACGGATCTAATGTCCGGACTTTTTTTTTTTGCTTTTTTTTTTAAAACAACTAAAAAAAATAAATAAATAATTATGGAATTAATTTTTTTTGATAATACAGTGTTTTGGGTGTGATTTGGGTACGTATAACAAAACATGTATGTACAATCTGTGCAGACTGTACCACTATTTTTTGGTATAGGTATTTAAATCACATCCAAAACATTATATTATGAAAAAATTTCAGTTCCATAAAATATTAAATATTTTTTTTAGTTATTTTTAAAAAAAAGCAAAAAAAAAAAAAATTGGTCCATTTTTGATCGGTCTCGATCGTGACGCCCCAAAATTAGGTATACATCACCCATCTTGGGTCGCCAGATACATGGTATGTAATTCAAATACAACTTACTAATACAACTGTATGGTACAATACGATAAAACATAAACTGTGAGTTTGAATACAATTATTGTCTACTAGAGATTATACAAACTCAAAAGGAGTCCTCATTATAATTATTATCACACTATTTCACAAAATAGTGAGGACTACTAATGCTATCCTCTGGACCATCACTCCGTTCCCCGACTCGTCCCAACTATATTCTCATTTCCTGAAGAGAACAGTGAAAGGAAGGGTGAGCTCAACTAGCCCAGTAAGAAATATTATGACTAAGATAATGCAGAATAAATTATCATTAGTCTCCAACAATGTTAAACTGATAAAATATAATAGACATCAAGTTTAACCGCAGCGGAACAAGCAATCCATTAAAAGAGTCAAGTAGAGAATAAAATCTACTATCTTTTATGATTTAAAAGGTTTTTCATCACTGTTATGGCTGAGACTCAGCTTAATAAATATTCCACATCATCGAATCACCCCTGCACTACGGCAAAGGATATTCTTTAGTATCACGACCACAATTATCCATGCACTACGGGCCAAGAATATTTGTGTATTCATTAATGGTCATGATCATGCTAACAATCGTCCCATCAATGCACTACGCCAATGAGAACTTTTACCACATCATTTGTAACATTACGGTCATGATTACAATCAATAATTCCTCGGTCATAATCATACCAAGTCCATCTATGCACTACATACCACAGATGGCTTTCAACAAAATATAAACATGAGGATGATGACAATGATATAAGAATTCAATAAAACAAGTTCAAGAATTATTTTATCCAGAATTATTAACGTCCAAATTGTCAACATGATACTGTTTTGTAGAGTAAAATTCAAGAATGATCAGAAGAATATTTCCATGAAAAGATACTGGATGAAGCTCAAATATCAAGGATATTCTACTAATTTCATGGAGTATAGATGTAAAACCCCAACTTTTTGAATAAAGATGAATTTTCTATAAATATTATTTTTGAATATTATGGAGTAAAATTGATATAATGTTATAGTTGTGGGTAATATTTATAAATTTTGTAAAGTACGCAAGTTGTTATATAATATTCGATTGGTCGGGGAATATTCGTTTTAACAGGGAATATTCGTACAACGGCACAATCATTGGTGGACCCCACAATGGAATTATTGTCGGATTGAGAAAACGACAAAAATATTTTATTGAGATAACTACGGAAGTTTTATCTTTGTTGATCTTTGTTGAACTACTTTCAAGTAAAGTAAAAAAACTGATATGCGCGTGGTTACATAGTAGCACACGGACATTAATTATTAAAGGCTTATGTGAGAAGTCACTCAGTTTTGCTTATTTTATAAACACTCATTTACCTATTTTTTAAAATAATTGGTAGAAGATGCTTCAGTATGTATATATAATATCTGTGTGTGATAAGGATGTATGTGATACGGATGTGTGTGAAAATGACGTGTGGGGTGGGGGAAAAAATGAAAATGGGGGTTACGTATATATATGGTAATGTTATATATATATATATACTTTATTAGTATTAAATATATAAATATATATATATATATATATGATGGATAATGACATGTGGGTGGGACCCACATGTTGGAAGAAGAATTTGGGGGAAAAGCTGAGAAATTTTTTCAACGGAGGAGGTTGTTTTTTTTCAAACAACATGTGTTATATATATATATATATATATATAATATATTATATATATTTTATTTTATTTAAAAGATTTTGCTTTAAATATGGATCGTCAGATTAAAGTAAATCAATCTGGACCGTTCATGGATTAGTTACTATGCATTCCATTTTTCTATAAATAGAAGCTCATTCCTTCATTATTTTCTTACGAATTCACTGAACTCTAGAGAGAGAAACTATAAAGAGAGACTATAGAGAAAAAGAAGAAAAGTATTATGCTACTTAAACTACTCTTATATTCAATTTCTTTTACGGTAAAGAGTGTTATTCTTTCTTATTCATGAAGAGAATTGTTGTTATTCTATTGCTTATTATTCTGTTGGAATAACCTGTATACGCGGTCTACCCTATACTTGGTGACATTCTTCTATTATTTCTTCCTTCATTATTACATTGAATATCACATGCAATGCGTTTTACGTCGGACCTTATTCCGCCTTTTATTATTCTGTTGGAATATCCTCGCATGCGCTTTACACGCCGCACTGGTTCCGCCTTTATTATTATTTTGTTGGAATATCCTGCTCATGCATTTTACGCCGGACCGATTCCGCCCTTATTGCGAATATAAACATGAGGATGATGACAATGATATAAGAATTCAATAAAACAAGTTCAAGAATTATTTTATCCGAGGATCTAATAACGTCCAAATTGTCGAAGATAATCTTTTTTTGTAAAGTAAAATTCAAGAATGCTCGTAAGAATATTTCAATGAAAATCTTCGGATGAAGCGCAAATATCAAGGATATTCCACTAATTTCATGGAGTATAGAAGTCAAAACTTTAACCAACCGAGTATAATAAGGAATGGAATAACAAAAGAAATCACCGGGCATGCGATAAACCACACATGCAGATTATTCTAACGTAATAATAAATAACGGAATCAGTCCCGGTAAAACGCATGCAGGATATTCCAATGTAATAATAAAGAAGGAATCAGTCCAAATAAAACGCATGCATGTGATATTCCAACAAAATAATAAAGACGGAATCAGTCCCAAGAGAACGCATGATGTGATATTCCAACGAATAATAATAAAGATGAAATCGTGTCCCATGATGCATGTGATATTCCAATGAAATAATAAAGATTTAAACCAGTCCCATAGAGAACGCATGCATGGATGTTCCAATGTAATGATAAAGAATGGAACAATGTAAAAATTTCATCAAGTATAGGGTAGCTTGCATATACACAAGTTATTCCAATGTAATAATAAAGAATGGAATAATGTGTTCTCTTTATAGATAAGAAAGAAATAATACTCCTACCTTTAGAAAAAGCGGATAATCGGAATAATGCGAGGTAGCGGACTTCTCCTTTCTTTCTATAATTTCTCTCTATAATAATCGCTCTAAAGCTTTTGTGAATTGGTGATAAATGAAGGAAGAATGAGCTTCTATTTATAGAAAAATATAGTTTTGATAATTGCACGTTTTGGGGCTCGAAAAATTTCAGTACAATACCTCCAACTTTTCCTTTATTTTTAATTTAGTCATGGAAGTATTATCAAACTTGCACCACCTCCCCAAATAGTAAATAATGTGATTCAATAGTAAATTATGTGAATCAATAGTTTTTAGACATGTGAAAATACGTATTACAGTATAGTACCTCCATCTATACCTTCATTTTTAACTTAGTCATGCAAGTATTATCAATCTTGTACCAACTCCCCTAATAGTAACAAGAATGTAAAACAATAGTATACACATGTGAACAAATAGTTATAATCATGTGAAATAATAGCAATCAATTGCTCATTTATCTGGTTAAATACCCGATTGGTCAATATAACCTCCAGACATCAATTATTATCGAAATAATTATCGATTTTCACTAACACAAATAATTCCAACACAATGAAACCATTTTTATCAAAAATATAAATTTTGAAATTTTGAAGTTTGACTTTTCCCGAAAAAGTCAACTGTTGACTTTTTGACCAAATAGTGAATTCCGAAAATTTTTGTGTTTCTAGACTATTTTTACTAATTTCATCTTCGCGTCTCCAAATTCAACTCCGAACACAACTTCAATTTTAATAACATTCATCATTAATATTATAACTCGCAATATTTATCAACCAATTCGCTCCTGTGAAAGCAGGGGCTTTCCAATAAGGATTTCTCCCTATCATAGCGCAATTAGGTGACCAAACCTCTCCCCGAAAACACTTCTGTACATTGTAAATATTGCAATTTAATAATATGAATAACTTTGTCGTCTCAATTATTGATTTAATAAAATAACATATTATGCAGATGATACTATGACAATAATCGAATCAATAATATGAGAGATATGATGCAACAATTACTGTAGCAATAATTGAGTATAACTGAGTGACTTCTCACGTAAGAATCAATAATCAATAACGTGTGCTACTATGCAACCACGCGTATTACTGTACTTTTACTACCGGGTAGTTCAACAGTTAACGGTAAAATTTCCGCCGTTATTTTCATAAAGTATTTTGTCGCTTTCTCATCCGGCAATAATTCCGTTGTTGGGGGTCCACCAATGATTGTGTCGTTGTATTTAATATTCCCTGTTAAAACGAATATTCCCCACCAATCGAATATTATATAACAACTTCATGTACTTTGCAAAATTTGTAAATATTACCCACAACTATAACATTATATCAATTCCACAACATAATATTCAAAAATATATTTCAAAAAAATTTAATCTTTATTCAAAAAGTTGGGGTCTTACAACCTCCCCTTTTTATGAAATTTCGTCCCTCGAAATTAGGGTGCGACCAGGTATGTCGAAGAGGTGAGGATACTTTGATTTCATTTCGATTCTAACTCCTGTGTCATTTCCTTAACATCGTGGTTTCTCCACAAAACTTTGACTTGAGGTATAACCTTGGAGCGTAGAATATGTTCCTTCTTATCTAAGATTTTAACAGAACCTCTTCATACGTTAAATCTTCCTCTATTTCGTCCTCTTTCTAACTCAATAATGTGGTTCGGTCTTTCACATATTTACGTAACATGGATATGTGAAAAACGTTATGAACATTTAGACATACTTAAGCGTAACGCAAGTCTATAGGCCACGCCTCCTACTCGATCGAGTATTAAAATGGGCCAATGAATCGAGGATTGAGCTTTCCTCTCTTCCAAATCTTGTAACTCCTTTCCATGGAGCAACACGTAACAACACATGATCTCCAATATCGAATTCTACGTCCTTTCGATGAAGATCATCATAACTCTTTGTCGATCTTGTGAGGTTTTTATACGTTGTCGGATCATTTGAATCTTTTCGTAGTCATACGTATTCAATTCTAGTCCCAACAACGTTGCTTCACCCACCTCATCCCAAAGATACCGAGAGAACGACATTTTCTTCCATACAACGCCTCAAATGGAGCCATGCCAATACTTGTTTGATAACCGTTGTTGTAGGAAAACTCCACCAATGGTAAGAACTTGTCCCAACTTCCTTGAAGTCAAGGACACAGAGTCTTAATAGATCTTCAAGAGTTTGAATCGTCCTCTCCATTGCCATCCGTCTCGAGGATGATATGCCGAAGCTAAATCGTAAACTCAGTGCCCATAGCTTTTTGCAAATTAACCCAAAATCTTGAAGTGAATCTTGGGTCTCGATCGTAAACTATGGATACTTGGCATACCATTCAATCTTACAACCTCGTTTATGTACATACTGAGCAAGACGTTCAAGTGTATAAGTTTCTTGATCGGTGAGAAATGAGCGGACTTGGTCAATCTATCAATAATGACCCAAATCGCATCTATGCCTTGAGAAACTTTGGGAAGACCAGTAATGAAATCCATAGTAATGTGCTCCCACTTCCATTCTGGAATTTCAAGTGGTTGCAATGGACCTTTTGGTACTTGATGCTCCGCCGACTCGTTGACAAGTTAAACACCTTGAGATAAACTCTGCTATCTCTCTCTCATATTGCTCCACCAAAATGTATGTCAAGATCACGATACATTTTGGTACTCCTGTGATGGATTGCAAACGGTGTGTTGTGCGCCTCCATCATGATTTTATACTTTAAATCAGGGTCGTTAGGAACACAAAGTCTGGAGTTGACTCGAAGTATTCCTTCTTCATCGATTCTTGCGTCCGATATAACACCTTCTTGCACTTTCTACTCGTATATTCACCATCATCACATGGGTCCCTGGAGTCTTTAACTCTATCTCCATCCTTTGCAAGTCAAACAAAATGGGCTTTTGTGTTGTGAATATTGCACTTCGTGCCGCATATGATCTTCTACTCAATGCGTCGCCCACCACGCTCGCTTCTCCGTGATGGTATTGGATGGTATGATCATAATCTTTCAACAGTTCAAGCCAACGTCGTTGTCGCATGTTGAGTTCCTTTTGAGTGAAGAAATATTTGAGGCTTTTATGATCCGTAAAGATCTCTACTTTCTCTCCATACAAGTAATGCCTCTAAATTTTAAGTGGGAAGACAACAGCTGCCAACTCTAGATCATGAGTAGGATAATTCCTCTCATATTCTTTGAGTTGTCTTGAGGCATAGGCTATGACTTTCCCATGTTGCATGAGAACACATCCTAACCCTTTGCCTCAAGCATCACTCAGATGACAAATCCTCCGAACCGGATGGTATTGTCGTAACAGTCTTTGAAATGAGTCTCCTTTTGAGTTCTTGAAAACTCTTCTCACATTCCACGCTCCAACCGAATTTTGTATCTTTTCGAGTCAGCTGAGTTAATGGAGTAGCCATTCAAGAAAACCCTTTTACGAATCTCCGATAATAACCAGCTAAGCCGAGAAAGCTACGTACTTCGGTCACTGATTTAGGTTGCTCCCAGCTTTGAATAGCTTCAATCTTTGCCGTCAACGGATATTCCATGACTTGATACTACGTGCCCAAGGAATGCTACTTCCTCAAGCCGTAACTCGCATTTCTTTAACTTGGCATAAAAGCTATTCACGAAGCTTTTGGAGTATCGACCTCAAGTGTTGCTTTCATGATCTTCACGGCTTTTGGAATAAATAAGGATGTCATCAATAAAGACGACCACAAAGTGATCCAAATATTCCTTGAATACTGCTCATCATATCCATGAAGGCGGCGGGGAGCATTAGTTAATCCAAAAGACATGACTAAGAATTCATAATGCGAATCAGACGAGTTACGAAGGCGCCTTTGGAATATCCTCGCTTTTAACCTTCAAATGATGATATCCGAACGAAGATCGATCTTTGAAAAAAAAATTCTCCTTATAATCGATCAAACAGTCATCAATACGTGGCAATGGGTACCTATTTTTGATGGTGACATGATTCAACTCCCGATAATCAATACAAAGTCGCATACTCCCATCTTTCTTCTTCACGAATAGAACAGGAGCACCCCAAGGAGACGTACTAGGATGAATGAAACCAATGTCTAACAATTCCTGCAATTGGGTCTTTAACTCCTGAAGTTCAATAGGAGCCATTCGATATAAGATTTGGAAATGGGTTTTGTACCGGGTTCAAGGTCGACACAAAATTTAACTTCACGCTCTGGGGGTAGGCCAGGAAGTTCTTCAAGGAATACGTCAGGAAATTTATTAACAATAGAAATATCCTTCAAATCTGACGTATTTTTGTTTAAATTCGTGACATGAGCTAAGAAAGCTTGACATCCATTTTTCAATAAACGAATAGCTTTATGGCTTGAGATAACCGTGATTGATTTTAATTGTTTGGTCGCTTGAATTCACATAATAGGTTTATTAGGAATATGAAAGCTAACAACCTTACGAAAACAATCAATTTTAGCATGATGAGTAGTTAACCAATCAATCCCTAAAATCACGTCAAATGCAAGTATTTTTAAGGAGATAAGATCGACAGGTAACGTGCGGTTACCGATTTGAATCAAACAAGACTTATAAACAGTGGATGTAATGAAGGTTTCTCCTAATGGAGTTTCAACAGATAAGTCAAAGTCTAATTTCTCCGGAGTCAAATTTAAACGTTGAGCGCAAGTAGGAGAAATAAAAGAATGGGTAGAACCGGTATCAAATAAGGTATAGACTTCACTAGAGTTTATGATAAGCTTACCCGTGATAACCTCGTTCGGGTTCCTTGCTTTCTGGGAGGTCACAACAAACGCTCTCCTTACACTCACTGGCTTTGACTTTTCGGGAACGACCTTTGGTGCCTCCAACCTAGTGAATTTATCTTGATTGAACGACAAAATCGAGCTAAGTGACCTTCTCTTCCACAATTATAACATGCTTTGACGGACATCGCTAGCTTGATTTGACCGATGTGTCCCTCCCTCCGCATTTGAAGCATATGATAGGTGGTCGTTCTCCTTCCTTAACAACGGGTCTTTGGTCTTTGGCGTCTTTTCATCATTGTTGAATCTCCTTTTCTTGAAATGTCCATTTTATTGTCTTGGCTATGATTACCACCAAAGTGGTTACCATTTTTTGCATGTTGATTCCTCCACGTTTGTTGTCACCGCTTGATGATACTACCACCGGTATTTTCATTCACGTACCGCTTTCTCTTGGTTGCGTTGACTCATTATCGCTCCAACAATCGAGCCCTATTTACAACATCTGAATAAAAACACGCTTTATGAGAAATAAGATATTGTCAGATCTCCGATTTCAAACCTCTTAAAACATTCGGGTCATTCGCCCTCATTATCAACCAAATGGGATGCAAACCGGATAACTCCGTAAATTTAGCCTCGTAGATTGCGACATGGTCATATTGTTTTGTTCCAACTTGATAAACTCCACCTCCTTCATGTGACGAATACTTTCGAAAATTACTTGTCGTTGAATGACTCTTGGAACTTCTCCCAAGACATCTTGAGTGTGTCGTCAATTACGCGTTTACTGATTCCCACCAAGAATCGCCTCTTCACGCATAACATAAAGGTGGCGAAGGGAACCTTTTGTTCCTCGGAGTATCCCAAGACATCAAATATCTTGGTTATTTACTTTATCCATGGTTCCGCCTTAAGTGGTTTTGGCTCTCCAATAAACTCTGGTGGTCCTAGCTCCTTGAACTGCTTTAGCGTTGACCGTCCGAGAAGTTGCCAAGTGTTTTCACCTGCATTTTTGGGACAGGAGCGCTCTCACTTTGATGTTGCATGAATTGCATGAAGCCTCAGAACATTCCATCGTTCATCATTTGGTCAGTGTTGTTGTTTGAATGAGGATTGTTGCCTTTCTGATGCACATTGTCCTGGTTATTGATCTGTGGAGACTCAACGGTTTCATGTGCTCCATTGATGTTCTCAACATTCTCGGATGCCATTTTTAAATACTGACACAAAACAAGGGTTAATTGACATGAAACATATTATCCCTACACTCTGACTGACCAATTAAATACCAAATAAACTTAGGTAGGTCATAGTAGCGAAGGAATTTCCCGTCTCTCCCCTCCTAGTTCTAGTCTCATATCTTAGCCAGGGATCATATCTCTAAGCTTTGATACCAACTGTGACGCCCCCAAAATAGGTATACATTACCTATTCTGAGTCGTCAAATACATGGTACAGAATACAAATACAACTTAATTATACAACTGTCGTGTAAAGTATGACAAAACATAAGCTGTGAGTTTTAATACAAATATTGTCGTCTAGACAATATTCAAACTCAAATTCAATATTATTACATTTATTTTTCACTATTTCACCGAATAGTGAGGACTACTAATGCTATCATCCGTCCGGCTACTTCGCTCCCCGACTAGTCCCTCGCTACGTTCTCATTTCACAAGAGAACAATAAAATAAAAGGGTGAGCTCAACTAGCCCAAGAGAAAATATTATGACTAAGATAATGCGTAATATATTATCGTTAGCCTTCAACAAATGTTAAACCGATACAATATAACAACCATCAAGTTTAATCTGCGGTGTTGCTAACAAGCAATCCATTAAAAGAGTCAAGTAGAGAATAAAATCTACTATCTTTTATGATTTAAAAGGTTTTTCATCACTTTTATCATTGGGACTCACAATAAATAATAATCCACATCATCGAATCACCCCGCACTACTGACCGAAGGATATTCTTTAGTATCACGACCATAATTATTCATGCACTACGGGCCAAGAATATTTGTGTATTCAATAATGGTCATGATCATGCCAACAACTCGTCCATCAATGCACTACGGGCCAATGAGGACTTTTACCACATCATTTGTAACATTACTACCATGATTACAATCCGAATAATCCCTGGTCATAATCATACCAAGTCCATCTATGCACTATAGGCCACAGATGACGTTCAACAAAATATAAACATGAGGATGATGACAATGATATAAGAATTCAATAAAACAAGTTCAAGAATTATTTTATCCAGGATCTAATAAGGTCCAAATTGTCAACATGATATTGCTTTGTAGAGTAAAATTCAAGAATGCTCAGAAGAATATTTTCATGAAAAGATACTGGATGAAGCGCAAATATCAAGGATATTCCACTAATTTCATGGAGTATAAAAGTCAAAACTTTAACCAACTAAGTATAATAAGGAATGGAATAACAAAAGAAATCACCAGCATGCGATAGATCACGTGCAAGTTATTTATTCCAATGTAATAATAAATAATCGGTCAGTCCCACAAAACACATGCATGTGATATTCCAATGTAATAATAAAGACGGAATCAGTCCCGTAAAAACGCATGCATGTGATATTCCAAAAGAATAATAAAGACGGAATCGTGTTCCGGCGTAGAAACGCATGACGAGTGATATTCCAATGAGAATAATAAAGACGGAATCAGTCCTACCAGAAACGCGTCTGCATGTGATATTCCAACGTAATAATAAAGATTTTAACCGTGTCCCATGAGAACGCATGATGTGATGTTCCAACCGAATGATAAAGAATGGAACAATGTAAGAATTTCACCAAGTATAGGTAGCCAGCGTATATAGGTTATTCCAATGTAATAATAAAGAATGAAATAATGTAAGTTCTCTTCATAGATAAGAAAGAAATAATACTCCCTACCTTTAGAAAAAATTGGATACTAGAATAGTGAGGTAAATGACTTCTCTTCTTCTTTCTATAATTTCTCTCTATAATAATCTCTCTAAAGCTTTTGTGAATTGGTGAGAAATGAAGGAAGAATGAGCTTCTATTTATAGAAAAATATAGTTTTGATAATTGCACATTTTGGGGCTTGAAAAATTTCAGTACAATACCTCCAACTTTTCCTTTATTTTTAATTTAGTCATGGAAGTATTATCAAACTTGCACCACCTCTCCTAATAGTAAATAATGTGATTCAATAGTAAATTATGTAAATCAATAGTTCTAGACATGTGAAAATACGAATTACAATTATAAGACCTCCATCTATACCTCCATTTTTAACTTAGTCATGCAAGTATTATCAATCTTGCACCAACTCCCCTAATAGTAACAAGAATGTGTAACAATAGTATACACATGTGAACAAATAGTTATAATCATGTGAAATAATAGCAATCAATTACTCATTTATTCGGTTAAATACCCGATTGGTCAATATAACCTCCAGACATCAATTATTATCGAAATAATTGTCGATTTTCACTAACACAAATAATTCCAACACAATGAAACCATTTTTATCAAAAATATAAATTTTGAAATTTCAAAGTTTGACTTTACCCGAAAAAGTCAACTGTTGACTTTTTGACCAAATAGTGAATTCTAGAAAATTTTGTGTTTATTGACTATTTTTACTAATTTCATCATTCCGGACTCAAATATCACGTCCGCGTCTCCAAATTCAACTCCGAACACAACTTCAATTTTAATAACATTCATCATTAATATTATAACTCGCAATATTTATCAACCAAGTCGTTCCCAGGAAAGAGGGGGCTTTCCAATAAGGATTTCTCCCTATTAGCGCGCAATTAGGTGACCAAACCTCTCCTTGACAGAACTTCTAGACATTGTAAATATTGTAATTTAATAATATGAATAACTTTGTCGTCTCAATTATTGATTTAATAAAATAACATATTATGTAGATGATACTATGACAATAATCGAATCAATAATATGAGAGATATGATGCAACAATTACTGTAGCAATAATTGAGTATAACTGAGTGACTTTTCACGTAAGCATCAATAATCAATACCGTGTGCTACTATGCAACCACGCCAGACATCGTACTTTTACTTTACTAATGGGTAGTTCAGCAGCTTAACTATGAAACTTCCGTTATTATTTTCATAAAGTATTTTTGTCGCTTTCTCAATCCGATAATAATTTCGTTGTGGGGTCCACCAATGATTGTGCCGTTGTACGAATATTCCTTGTTAAAATGAATATTCCCCGACCAATCGAATATTATATAACAACTTGCGTACTTTGCAAAATTTATAAATATTACCCACAACTATAATATTATATCAAATCCACACCATAATATTCAAAAATATATTTTGAGAAAATTTAATCTTTATTCAAAAAGTTGGGGTCTTATAATTTCTCCTTACTGGCGCGCAATTAGGTGACCAAACATCTCCTTAGACAGAACTTTCTAGACATTGCCAATAATGTTTTCTAATAATATTATTCAGATAATATGAATTATTGCTTCGATAATGGAAAATATTGTGTAGTGACAATTATTGAAACAACAGTAATATAAAATATCAACGTAGCAATTATTGAATCAATAAAATAAAATATTGAATAAAGAACTCACCGTAACAATTATTGAGTAGTGCCTTCACGTAAGAATCAATAATTGGTGCAATACCGCACAATATCTTCTTGTCAACAACGCGAGACATCGTGTTTTTAACCACCGGTATTCCAACAAAGTGTTAATTACTGTAATAACTACGTCGTTATTTTATAAACAACTTATACTTGTCGCTTTTCTTCATCCAATCGTTTTACATTATGGGGCCCACATAATATCATACTACGCCGCATTTAATATTCCCCGACAGTAAGAATATTCCACGACCAAACAATTATTCTCCGATAAAAATGAGTATTTTATAACCACTTGTTTATTTGAAATATTTGCGCATTTACCCATAACTAACCACATTAATCAAATCAACCCTTACTATTTCAAAATAATAAATAGAGGAAATTTAATTTTATTAATAATAAGTTGGGGTCTTACACCTCATTACATTTATTATCACACTATTTTATAGAATAATGAGGACTACTATAACACCATCTCGGACCATCACTCCGTTCCCCGACTAGTTCCGACTACGTTCTCATTTCCTGAAGAGAACAATGAAAGCAAAAGGGTGAGCTCAATTAGCCTAGTAAGAAATATTATGACTAAGATAATGCAGAATAAATTATCGTTAGCCTTCAATAGTGTTAAACTAATAAAATACAATAAACATCAAGTTTAACTACAACGGAACAAGCAATCCACTAAAAGAGTCAAGTAGAGCATGATATTTACTATCTTCTATAATTTAAAAAGTTTATCATCAATTTTATCGCTGAGACTCAACTTAATAAATAATCCACATCACTGAATTATCCATGCACTACGGGACAAGGATATTCATTAGTATCACGACCACGAATTGTCCATGCACTACGAGCCAATGATATTCGTGTTTTCAGCAATGGTCATGAACATGCCAAACAACAATTCATCTTTGCACCCTTGGCCGAAGAGAACGCATGGTCATGATCATACCAACAACTGTCGTTGAAACTCAGCTCAATAAATAATCCACATCACTTGTAATATTACAGGTCATGATTATACCGAATAATCCTTGGTCATAATCATATCAATCAACAGTCCATCTATGCACTATGGGCCAAAGATGACTTTTATCAAAATATAAGCATGATGATGATGACAATGATATAATCATTAATCAAACGAACTCAAGTATAAGTATTAAAGACTTTAAATTTATTCAGAGTTTAAAATGTCCAAATTGTCAACATGATTCTTCTTTGTGGAGTAAAATTCAAGAATAATATTTTATCAAAAATAATTTGGACATAAAAGAAATCAATTTTGGTCATGAATAGTACCCCGGGTGAATAGTACTCGAGTGAATAGTACCATATGAATAGTACTTCGAGAATAGTACCCTGTAAATAGTGCTTCATAAATAGTACCCCGTGAATAGTACCTCATGAAGAGTATTTTGTGAATAATACCCCGTGAATAGTACCGTATTTATAAATAGTGCCCATGAATAGTACTTTGTGAATAGTACCGTTTTTATGAATAGTACCGTACACATGAATAGTGCCGTATAAATGAATAGTACCCATAAATAGTACTCCTGCATGAAAAACTTAAAATTTAACAAGAATGTTCAGAAAAATATCTTTGTGAAACGATATTAGATAAAACACAAATTTCAAGGATATTCTACTAATTTCATGGAGTATAGAAGCAATACTTCAACAAAATGAGTGTAGAATTAGGGATATGAAATGAAATAATATTACTTACACACTACAGAGTATGGAAAGAAATATTATTTCATACGAATATTGAACAAAAATAATATCCTTTACGAATAAGAAATAAATAGCATCCCTTACCTTAGTAGAAGACTGGATACTGCAATAGTGAAGTAACATAATACTTTTCTTCTTTCTCTCTATAGCTTCTCTCTCTATAATTGCTCTTGTAAGTCTTAGTGAATTGGTGAGAATGAAAGAAGAATGATCTTCTATTTATAGGAAAACATAGTTTCGATAATTACACATTTTAGGGCTCGAATTATTACAGTATAGTACCTTCATCTTTTCCTCCATTTTTAATTTAATCTTACAAGTATTATCAAACTTGCACCACCTCCCCTAATAGTACATACATTTGAATCAATAGTGCATGCATGTTAATCAATAGTTCCATTCATGTGAACAAATAGTTATATACATGTGAACTAATATCAATTAATTGTTCATTTATCCGATTCATTACCTGATTTGTTAATTTAACCTCCAGAAATCAATTATTATCGAAATAAATGTCGATTTCCACTAACACTAATAATCACAACACAATGAAAATATCAATTTCATCTTTAATCAACACGAACTTATTCATCATTAATATTATAACTCACAGTATTTAACAGCCAGATCATTCCCAGGAAAGAGGGGGCTTTCTAATAAGGATTTCTCCCTATTGGCGCGCAAGGTGACCAAACCCCTTTCCTCGACAAAACTTTATATACATTGTCAATAATGCAAATAATAATATGAATAACTTTGTCGTCTCAATTATTGATTTAATAATATAAAATACTATGCAGATGATACTGTGATAATAATTGAATCAATAATATGAGAGATATTATGCAGCAATTACTGTAGCAATAATTGAGTATAACTGGGTGACTTCTCATGTAAGCATCAATAATCAATATCGTGTGCTACTATGCAACCACGCATATTACTGTTCTTTTACCACCAGGTATTTCAACAGTTTAACGATAAAACTTTTGTCGTTATTTTTATAAAAAGATATTTATGTCGTTTTCTAACTCCGACAATACTTTCGTTGTGGGGTCCACCAATGATTGTACCGTCGTACGATATTCCCCGACCAATCGAATATTTTATAATAACTTACTTACTTTGCAAAATTTTCACATATCACCCTTAACTTTAACCTTTTAACAATTTAATAATTTACTAAATAGAATAATAATTATAAGAAAATTGAATACTTTCATTTCATAAAAGTTGGGATCTCACAGAACCTATAGTGATGAATTGAGCAGTCAGCACAGTTCGTCACTAAAGGGGGTATAGGTATGTTAGATAAGGGGTGAGCTTAAGATCCTGGACCATGTGTATATATATATATATATATATATATATATATATATATATATATATATATATATATATATATATACACACACACATTGGAATGGACAGTCCTAACTCTCTGACTTGATTAAAATATGGACCCAATCTATTTATTTATTTTTTGCTTTTTTTTTTAAAACAACTAAATTTTTTTTTAATATTTTATGGAACTGGAATTTTTTTCATAATACAGTGTTTTGGGTGTGATTTGGATACATATAACAAAATATATATATGCGATGCATGTATATACATATTTTTTATATGTATCCAAATCATCAGATATGGAAAAATTCATGTTCCATAAAATATTAATTTTTTTTAGTTGTTTTAAAAAAAAAAGCAAAATAAATAAATAAATATCCTGACGGTACTAAAATTCTAAGTCCTGACCGAACCAGAACTCTCTCTCTCTCTCTCTATATATATATATATATATATATATATATATATATATATATATATATATAATGGTGCTAATCCATGGCAATTCGGGTTGTCGATTACTATTTCAAAGAAAAACAAAAAAGTCATGTTATTATAAGTTATAGCGGTACCGAGACAATTAAAAAGGGATATGCCGCTACAATTTGTAGCGGCTAGGACAATTAAAAGGGACTACAACTTCAACATATTAATATTAATATTTTGTAATATTAGTATTAATAATATTTATATTAATAATAATATTTTGTAATATTATTAATACTAATATTAATATTTTATAATATTAGTATTAATAAAATTTATTTTAATAATAGTAATAACTAATATTAATATTAATACTAGTATTACTATTATTTATATTAATATTAATATTACTAATTAATATTAATCCAACTATGTAGTTCCAATAATTTACCCCCTCCGTACTTAATAGAACCTAATACTTGAGTAAACAACAATTTACACTAACAAATGCTACAATTAAAGATTAATAGATATTTGAATTTATGGATAATAATACATAGTGTATTTGGTTAACTTTATATGTTGAATTTGTTTACTCGTGTATTAGATTCTATTAGGTACCGATGTAGTAAATTATTGAAAATACATAGTTGGATTAATATTAGTTAGTATTATTATTAATATTTATATTAATAAAATAATAATAATATTAGTATTAATTTTCATATAAGATTACTATTATTAATATAAATATTAGTATTAATATTAATAATATTACAAAATATTATTATTAATATAAATATTATTAATACTAATATTACAAAATATTAATAATATTACAAAATATTAATATTAATTTGTTGAAGTTGTAGTCCCTTTTTAATTGTCCTAGCCGCTACAAGTTGTAGCGGCATGTCCCTTTTTAATGATCCAATCCCAACCACTACAACTTGTAGTGACATGACCTTTTTTTTGTTGCAGGAATAGTATCCTGGCAACCGTTTGCCATTGATTAGCACCCTATATATATATATATATATAGTCGTTCTTCAATGACACATAACATGTATTTACTATGGATAAAAAATGGGTAAATAACATCTCCACCTTACATTATAATTATCAATAGTAGGGATTTAAAAATATTAATCTCCTTCCGCTAGTTTAACTAGCGGACTGAATTTTTTTTAGCAGGTCCATTATGCCCATGCCCCCATCAACGCCATTGATATTAAAAAAGTTAAATTGGCTGCTATTTAAACTAGCGGATGTAGAAATATAAGATTACACTAGAAATATAAGAATAATCATTACAATAATATAGGCAGCTGACTCGTATACCTAATCCAAGCCCCAAACAACCCAACTTGGTAGAAATATGTAGATTACTGACATTATTAGAATTTTATTTTAACAACATTAACTTAACACTTACCAGATTTCAAATAGCAGAGATCCCAACTTTGGTGACAACAATACAACTCTTTTATTAAGGTATCAGATCATTAGACAGGTGACAGTACATCTATTACATAAAATATCTAGCTTAATCATAAGAATCGGTACACTACAAAAAAATGGGGCTTCAGCAACAACCGATTTTCGTTCCTAAAGGTGCCAAATTTCGTTGCTAAATGGTTTTGGCAATGACTTTCTTGTCGTTGCGTCTTTTCGTTTATGAATGATGCGTTGCTAATTGTTCCAAGAATCAACGATTTTTTTTCGTTGCCAAAAGTAATACATTTTGCAACGAAATTTGACTTTCGTACAGAGACATCGATCCTTTAACAACAAAATGTATTGTTGCAGAATAATTAAAATGTCGTTGCTAAAAACCCCATTTCGTTGCGAAAGCCTGCTAATTGACAACGAAATGAACTATTTTTTTTTTTGCAACGACCATGCATTTTCATTGCAATTGACACCATTTTGCAACGACTTTTTTCGTTGTAGAAAATTATGAAAATTGTTGCCTAAGCTTGCTTTTCACATTTTGAATGTAAACTTTTTAGCTGCGATTTTCGTTCTTTGATTATATTATTTGGCAACGATTTATCTTTGAATCAAGAACGAAAATATTTGTTGCTGGTTATTTTTCAATAGCAATGAAAGTCGTCAATTAGCAACGACATTATATGTTGCTGTTTTTTATATGTGCAATGAAAGTTGATATGATTCGCAACGATAAAAAATGTTATCTTTTATTTTAGTATTAGCAACAATATCCTCTCCGTTGTTATTAAGTTAATTTTTCGTTGCCAAATATTATATTTTTAATGTCATTAACAACAAAAATTTGTTGCTAAATGTATAAAAAATTGTTGCTATATTAAAACTTGTTCAATGCTTTGGTAACGAATTATATTGTTGCCAAATCAAAATTTGACATTCTTTTTGTGTGTACCTGGCTGGCTCAATGTTCCCATAGCAAATAATGGCAAAAATATAAAAAACTAAAATATTATTAACTTAATAAAATCATCCACTACATAATCATTCATTATCTTTACAATTAACCATCTAAAGCTACCACAGTTCTTCAATCAAAGTATATATCTACATATATAGAGAGAGTACACTTCATAATTTCGTCCCTTATCTTTCGTAAACGTAGCACGAAAATTTGATACCCAGTATTGTAAGGCAGGTCATAGAAGCAGTCTTCCTGCACAATTAAAAATAATAACAAGTCATGAAAATGAAGCAAATAGGTCACTAGAGGCACTTAGTGCCAAAATCAATACACAAAGACAATAGAGTTGCTACGTGGTACAATGTCAAGGCTTGACTCCTATTTCATAATACTTTAGAATACCACCAATTTCTTGTTCAATTTGAGTGACTAAACAATAAATATGATTGGCACATCAATGCATAATTACTCTCCAACCTAGTTATAGCACAAGTTAGAACAAGTACTCCAACAAGCTTGGTTTTCTTTCCACTCTTCTCCACCCAATTTTCCTCCTCTTCTTCAGTAATGGGGTACACTTGCCCTCCCCCAAGCTTCAAATTAAGCGACCCAGCTTCGTTGTGCGACCCAGCTTCGTTGTTTAACACTTCATCTTCAATGACCACAACCCTCCTCCATTTCTCCAATTCCCCCTTTTCTCTCTCATTGCCCAAAGTAATTCCATCTGAGCCAGAGGAAGAACTATTAGAAAGACCTGTACTTGAAGGAATTTTTGATCCACTAGGAAACAACTGCCTACTCCTGCAATCTGATGGTGCTGAATTCAGTGGAGCAACTCTAAATAGATCACCATCCCATTTTCAATCATTCAAATCCCACTCCATACTCTTCTTGCCAACAGACTTCAGATCCGAAATCACAGTTCCAAAAACTTGAGCTTTTCCTCCAAATTTAGCCTCCATCAATCAATATATCAAAACACCCATAAACTGAAATAGCCCAAATATAACATAAAATTTTAATTTTTTTTATATTAAAAAAAAGTGCTACAATTGAGTAACAAAGAGATCAAACTGAAACCCCAAACTAAGCCTAATCAAACACCTCCAAATTCAAAGTTATGCATCAAAATAAAGGTCAGTTATTCCTCAGTCCCATTTTGATTGTCATATTGAAAAGAGAACTGCAAGGCACATAATTTAAGAAGCATTACTAGACACGTCTAAATTTGAACTTTCACAACACAAAAAAATATAAAGCAAATAAGATATAAAAATTAAGTAGATGTAACTCTTATAATTGGATCCAAACGCCTAACTGTTATATTTGTTAGCTATAGTTCTTTTTGTTTTGTTTCTATTGAAAATGTCATTTCCATATAATTTGTTCCTAGTGGCATAAAATACTTTGCTTACTAAAAATTTGAGTTGCTACCAAACCTGAAACTGTCTCGAGCTTCTATGTGATGATATGGGTTAAAATCATGGAAGCAGAGTCCCATCTTAAAGATCAATGCAAGAAAATCAACTAGTCTGTCAAGGTATAGGGAGCAGAAGATCTAATTTGTATGGAAAACACTCACAGGACCCTTTGCTTTATTGTATTTCAGTTAAAAAATTTGATGTGTTCTAACTTGAGCAATGATTTGTCAACAAGCAGCCAGCATACACTCTTTCGATATGGATAAATTGTTGGGAAAACTGAATTCATGGAGCTGCCTCCAAACTTTTAGGATGTGATGGTATATTTGAGTTCAACAATATAGCATGAATATTAGTAAACTAACCACACTAAAAAATTAATAACATCTGTCAAAAACAAGTTGACAAGCACAAATAAACAGAAAAACACAATAAAATCAGTTATGCAAATCATACCGCGTCTAAAAAGTTTGAGCTGCCAATCAGATCACTTCCATCTTTATCGAACTTCAGTTCAAGATTCCTGGAGAAGAAATGGTAATAAGTGGAATATTTAGACAACCCACTAAAAGGAAATTAATGAGAATCAACATTAAGCACTACAGCTTAAACTATATAAAGATGACCATTATAATAAAAAATCATGACTTACATTTCCATAGAATTTGTTTGTTTGTCAAGAAATGTGCTTGTATTGGTTTCTGGAACACAAGGACTTGCAAATTCTGAAGCATCTAGTTTACCATCAACCTGCCGAAAAAAGATATACAAATAGCATGACCCACATTCTATGTGACATGAGTTGATGAAGGAATCAGAACAACTCTGTTATATTGCAAAGCAGGACACTTACAGCAAAATGGCCCTGCATCCATTCAGGATCCTTATCTGAAAGAAGGCTGACATACTGCTCCATAGCCACCTCCGGACTCATGTTCCCTAGCCTCTGCCACGCATTCCTTGCACAACGTAATTAGTGTGCTCCATCACTCACACATAGCAGCTGTCAACCTTGTTATATAACTAGTAATCAAACTAAACCCTGAAATTTGTTCAAGGGTAGGTCCTGAGGTGCTCCGTGCACTTGCCCCGTCTCCTTCCTGTATAAGCGTGACATGTCACAGTCCAAACTACTTAGAGCTGATTTTACGAGCATATCAAGGGACCCAATAATAAAAATTATAAACCCAAAGGCAACAAAATATATAGATTATAAAAATCATCACCATTTGATGCTAATCAAGCATGGAGCTCAATTACACACTTTTTATAGCATGACATGTATTCAAAATGTATCCAGTAGTTTGACTCAGAACGTTGACATTTAAAAACTAGTTAAAATGAATCCGTGATCACACTTCATACCTCAAAAACATATATAGTTCAAAAAAGAATCAAAGTTGAGAAATATCGTACATTTAAAGGTATAAATTTGTGAAAAATTGCATAAAAAGAATCCATAGGTACAACAGATATTAGACTCCACACAGGGAAAGCAGTAGCCCTATAATTGGCCGAGTGAAATTTTATTATATGTAACTTGATGAGTCTTGAACCCAATTAGACTTGAACCCAAATACTAAACTAAATTGAACCCAAAACACAGATACAAAAGAACATTGGGTATGTTGTATATAAACCCAAAGAAACCGAATCATGCATAAACTGTCTTCTTTTTTTCTTATTGTGATTTGCATTTTTTACTTTGCTTCCCCAATTTCTAATAAGGCTTAAACTGAAAATTATTATTTATGCTTAATGAAGTTCTTAATATTATTAAGGCGGAAAAAATGCGTATCTGCCAAAAATCTATAACCTCTCTTAAGGAACATTCTAGTGACTGCTGAGAACCTGAACCTTACAAAAAGGGTAGAACTCAGTACCATAAATAGCACAGAACAATCTAATGAAACTAATTAATCAAGATGAATGACACGAGTTTAACATAGGTAGATCTCTGTACCGACAAAGAGCCCGGAACAATCAAATGACAGCAATTAGAGTCATATCAAAGCACGGAACAATAAAATAACACTGAGTCGTATCATATCTAGTGAGACTAAATTACAAATCTGACCCTCCTATTTGTTATAATTTTGCTAAACTGTTCTTTAAACTTTTTTTTAGCATAACTGTTACTCATAGATGCATTAGTCATGCAAAAGTGTTCCTCCAATGTTCGCCAAACTTTTTTTTAGCACAAGTGTTCCTCATATATGCGTTAGTCATGCAAATGTGTTCTTTGATTTTTCACTTATTAAAATTGATTTTCTCTCTCTCTCCTCATTTTTTATTTTTTTATTTTTTAAATTTGTATAAAAAGTATATTCTTATTATTCTTTTTAATTGCTTATTTTATATTATCATTTTGAATTTAATATGAAATATCTCTAAATTCAAAATTAGTATAAATTAATTAATTTTAGACAATATAATTTTAAAATTATAAACCTTACTATTTTTAATTTTATCTAAATGGTACTAATAACGGTATGAAAAAAAATATAATTAATAAAAATAAATACTAGTTTATATAAACCTTACTATTTTTTTATTAGTGTCATTTAGATAAAATAAAAAATAGTAAAGTTTATAATTTTGGTAGTTATATTGTTTAAAAATAATTAATTTAAACTAATTTTGAATTTAAAGATATTTTATATTGAATTCAAAATGTCAATATAAAAATAAATAAATAAAAGAAGAAGAAGAAGAAGAGTATACTTTTTACATATATTTTAAAAATAAAAAAAATGAGGAGGGAGGAGAGAGGAGAGAGAAAATCAAATTTAATAAGTTAAAAAAATTAGAGGAACACATTTGCATGATTAACGCATCTATGAGGAACAGTTATGCAAAAAAAAATTCATTGTACACTGAAGGAACACCTTTGCATGACTAACATACCAATGAGGAACAATTATGTTAAAAAAAAGTTTAGGGAACAGTTTAACAAAAATATGACAAATAAGAGGGTTAGATTTGCAATTTAGTCTATCTTGTGATAAACCTTGTACTATAACATAATATGTAAATAGGTTCACAAACCTTGTTTACTATAACATAAAATGTAAACAAATTCAGGAGATCTGTAAATGTACTCACACAAATTCAGGAGATATGTAAATGTACTCGCAACAAAAGTTAGAACTTTTGAACGACATATTATATTATCTACCAAATTCGTACCTGATGAGACTTGAGAGATCAAAATTTTGAGATGATGGGTCGCCGAAGGCGATGAGGCGATGGCCGTCGGCGTCGGCCGATGAGAGATTGAAATTTTCGAGTTTCGATACCTGGGTTTGGGATGAGAGATTGAGACTTAGATTGAGAGTTCGAGATCTGAATTTGGGAATTGAGAGTAGGAAGCGAATTCAGAGAGCTAGCCGGCTAGTAATTTAGTAAATAGACAATTAGTCACGACTCGGATTATTATTTTAACTTGACTGCTGACTGATGTGCAACTTTGCAACTTGGAAGGCTTTTTTTTATAAAAAAGCTTTAATTTTTAAAAAAAAGATTTTATTTTTAAACGAATATTTTTTTAAAAATAAAAACTTCAATGACCGTCGTTGGGAGTAAAGTCTATCACATTTAATTTGGGAAAAATTATTGAAAGCGACGTTGAATTTTTTGACTTTTTATTAGCTAAAAATCAAAAAGGCGACCAATGCCACTTTAAAAAATATTTTTTAAAAAACGAATTTTAAAAAAAAAATATCTTAACTTTTTTAAAACGATTTTATTTTTTTTAAAGAAATTTGAAAAAAATAAAAATATGATCCAATGCCAAATTATCCGGCATTGTAACTTATTTAAAAAAAATTTATAAAGCAAATTTGTAAAAAAGAAAAGTAAGATGTAACATCAATTTAATTGACGTTGGAATCTTTTTTTTTTAATTTCTTTTATCTCTTGTACTTGTTTACAAACATCAAAAAAAATTTATGTTTATTCTATGTCATCCACGTTGAAAATGAAGGAGTATATAAGACTTCAGCTATAAAAAAATAAAATAAAAATTCTAACGCCAATTAAAGTGACGTTGCATCTTACTCTCTTTTTTTACAAATTTATTTTTTTTAAAATTTTTTTTAAATAAAATAGGGATAAAATTGATATTACATTAATATGGGTCAAACTAACTTATTAGGAATGACTTATAAGTCATTTTTAAATAACTTTATTCTGTTTTAGTTCATAAAACATAATAAAAAAAATTTCATTTTTACGTTTTCTCTTATAACTAATAGTATTATAATTTAATTTTTTAATATATTTGGAAAAAAGGTAAAAGGAGAACTAGGAATAGCTAGGGGTATACCATTACTATTCTTCTTTTTATATTTTATTTTGGACTTAAAAATATGTTCATGATTTAAGTTACTCCTCCTAGGTTAAGAATAAAAGTTCTTATTATTTTATGTAATCTCAAGTTAAATATTTATTTATATTAAATAATTATTATTTTTACAATAATTTTTGCATAATATCCTTAGTATTAAATGTCATATTTTATTTTTTATAAATATTTATATAATATCACTAGTCATGTATATAAAAATATGCAATTAGATGAGAATTTAAATATGAATAATTTTATCATTTGACATTTTTTTTAAATTCGCATAAAATTCATCATCATTTTCATTCTCGGAGTGAGGGAGTACTTGTAAGTATATCTTATTAGATAGAAATAGGAAATATTGGAAGCATAGATATAATAATCAGGTTTGATGAGGTTGGCTTTATTTGGGTCGGAGGCCCGGAACTAACATGCTTGGCAATCGGTTGTTGTAACGCCCCTAAAATAGGTATACAACACCCATTCTGAGTCACCAAATACATGGTACAGAAAGCAAACTACAACTTCAATAATACAATTGTCGTGCAAAATACGACAAACACATCTTTAATGAGTTTAAATACAAATATTGTCTTCTAGACAATATTCACACTCAAATAAGTCCTCATTATAATTATTCAAACACTATTTTATAGAAATAGTGAGGACTGCTAAATCATCTTTCTAGAACCATCACTCCATACCCCGACTAGATCCTGCTATGTTCTCACCTCTTGAGAATAAAAATGGAATAAAAAGGAAAAGGGTGAGCTCAACTAGCCCAGTAAAGAATATTATGACTAAGATAATATACAACAAATTATCATTAGTCTTCAACAGGGAAAAATCTGATAAAATATAATAGACAACAAGTTTTAGATCAACAACTGCAGCGGAAACAACAATCCATTAGAAGAGTCAAGTAGAGAATGAGTTCTACTATCTTCTAAGATTTAAAAGTCCATCATCAATATTTTATCCTCAATGACAACAATCAATATACATCTTTAATCAAATATTCATCTTTTACACTCACAGCCAAAGATATTCATTTGTATCACCAATTGGTCATGTTTCATCTCAACACTGCTTCATCTTTGCACTACGAATTCAAAGATATTCATCAGTTAATCATTCATCTTTACACTAAAAGCCAAAGATATTCAGTAATATCATCATTTAAGACTGAGGATGATGAAAAATATTTTAAAGAAAATAAATCCAGTGAGACAGAAGGACAAATAGTATGGATTCGTATAACAGTTTATCCAAGATTAATAATACTTCATAAATACCAATTGTGAAGCAGAATTCAAAAATAAAGATCAAAACATGGATACAATTAAAGATAGTAACCATAAAAGATATATTGGACAAAAAGGGAAAATTTTATTTTTTCGGTAAATAGTGCCGTATACGTGAATAGTAACCCCGACACAAAAAGTTCCAAATTTGTTAAAAAGTTCAAACCAATATTTTGGCATAATGATATTGAAGAAAATAATATCATTTAAGAAGAAATAACATCCCTTACCTCAAAATATCAGTACTTCTGATCGGAATATCGGTATAAGGCTGAAAAAAACTTGCACTGATAAATAGAAACTCACAAAGTATCTAAATACTCATAAAATATACTCGATAATATAGAGAGAGAAAGAGAGAAAGCTTATGTTTCTGGTGTGATTTTCAATTCTAACTTAGCCCTCTATTTATAGGAAAATGTTAGCACGCCAAAGCAGACTTGACCTGCAACCTGATGGCTTTACCTGCTACTATTGCCACCCACCATATTTGAAATAAAATTCAGCACATTTCTTCACCAACCACAAGTGGGGCCCACTCAATTCTAGAATTTTCCACCAAAATCATTTATAAACCTAATTTCCGAATCAGTCACCTCTTAAAATTCATAACAAATCATACGTTCATTTTTAACGGTTCAAAATTTTTGGACATATACTCAACTTATATATGTATAACATATCCAAAAATCACAACGATCCAACGGTCGAATTAAAAATTATAACTCACGCAATATATCTCAAAAACACTTTGGTTTAATTTTAATACCTCCATTCCGGCAAAAAAAATGATAAAACACCTCAACATTAACTCCTTCATTTTTAACCACAATAAATATATCCAACATTTATATCCACATAAATAAATATTTTCTTATCATATGAATCAATAATTAATTATTCACAAATAATATTACAGAATCACATTTATGACAACCATGTCGCTCCTGTGAAAAAGGGGCTTTCGAATAAGAATTTCTCTTCATCAAGCGTGCAATTAGGTGACCAAACCTCTCCTCGATGTAACTTTCTAGACATTGCCAATAATGCTATCTAATAATATTATTCAAATAATATGAATTATTGATCTGATAATGGGAAATACTGTGCAGTGACAATTATTGAAACAACAATAATATAAAATATCAACGCATCAATTATTGAATCAATAAAATAAAATATTGAACAGTAACTACTTTAATAATTATTGAGTAGTGCCTTCTTACGTAAGGATCAATAATTCATCAATACTGTGCATCCACGCGTATTGGACAAAAAGGGACAATCAAAGATAGTAACCATAAAAGACATCTTGGACAAAAAGGAAAAATTTTATTTTTTCTATTGAATAATGCCAGATATCGTGAATAGTCTTAGTATCGTGAATAAGAACTCCAAACAAAAAGTTCCAAATTTGTTAAAAGTTCAAACTAATATTTTGGCATAATGATATTGAAGAAAATAATATCATTTAAGAAGAAATAACATCCCTTACCTCAAAATATCAGTACTTCTGATCGGAATATCGGTATAAAGCTGAAGGAAACTTGCACTGATAAATAGAAACTCACAAAGTATCTAAATACTCACAAAATATACTCGATAATATAGAGAGAGAAAGCTTATGTTTTTGGTGTGATTTTCAATTCTAACTTAGCCATCTACTTATAGAAAAATGTTAGCACGCCGAAGCAGACTTGACCTGCAACCTGATGGCTTTACCTGCTACTATTGCCACCCACCACATTTGAAATAAAATTCAGCACATTTCTTCACCAACCACAAGGTGAGGATACCTGGTGTTTCAAAAAGGTGAGGATACCTCGCTTTTATTTCTGATTCCAACTCCCAGGTCATCTCTTCAATAGCATGGTTTCTCCATAAAACCTTAACTTGTGGTATAACCTTCGTGTGTAGGACATGCTCTTTCTTATCCAAGATCTTAACAGGTACCTCCTCGTACGTTAAATCTTCAGCTATCTCGTCTGGTTCTAACTCAATAATGTGGTTCGGGTCTTTAACATATTTACGAAGCATAGATATGTGAAAAACATTTTGAACACGAGACATACTTGGAGGTAATGCGAGTCTATAGGCCATATTTCCTATTCGGTCAAGAATCTCAAATGGACCAACAAATCGTGGATTGAGTTTTCATCTCTTCCCAAATCTTGTAACTCCCTTCCATGGTGCAACACGTAACAATACATGATCCCCAATATTAAATTCCATGTCTTTTCGATGAAGATCCGCATAACTCTTTTGTCGATCTTGTGCCGTTTGTATACGTTGTCGAATCATTTGGATCTTTTCTGTAGTCATGTGTACTAATTTTGGTCCCAACAACGTTGTTTCTCCCACCTCGTCCCAGCATACTGGAGAATGACACTTTCGTCCATACAACGCCTCAAATGGAGCCATGCCTATACTTGCTTGATAACTGTTGTTGAAGGAGAATTCCACCAGTGGCAAGTACTTATCCCAACTTCCTTTGAAATCTAGGACACAAAGTCTTAATAGATCTTCAAGGGTTTGAATAGTCCTTTCCAATTGCCCGTCCATTTGAGGATGGTATGCCTAACTGAATTGTAAATCCGTGCCCATAGCTTTTTGCAAGCTAACCCAAAATCGTGAAGTGAATCTTGGGTCACGATCCGAAACTATTGATACTGGCATGCCATGCAATCTCACAATCTCATTCACGTACATATGAGCAAGACGTTCAAGGGAATAAGTCTCACGTATCGGTAAGAAATGAGTAGACTTGGTTAATCTATCAACGATAACCCAAATCGCAACTATGCCTTGAGAAACTTTGGGAAGACCTGTAATGAAATCCATGGTAATGTGTTCCCACTTCCATTCCGGAATCTCAAGTGGTTGCAATGGACCCTTTGGCACTTGATGCTCCGCCTTTACACGTTGACAGGTTAAACACCTTGAGATAAACTCCGCGATCTCTCTCTTCATATTATTCCACCAAAATGTATGTCGAAGCCCCCAAAACAGGTATACATCACCTATTCTGAGTCGCCAAATACATGGTACAGAATACAAATACAACTTAATTATACAACTGTCGTGCAAGGTACGACAAAACATAAGCTGTGAGTTTTAATACAAATATTGTCATCTAGACAATATACAAACTCAAATTCAATATTATTACATTTATTTTCTCACTATTTCACTGAATAGTGAGGACTACTAATGCTATTATCTGGTCCGTCACTCCGCTTCCGATTAGTCCTCGCTACGTTCTCATTTCTGAAGAGAACGATGAAAGTAAAAGGGTGAGCTCAACTAGCCCAAGAGGAAATATTATGACTAAGATAATACGAATATATTATCGTTAGCCTTCAACAAAGGTGTAAACCGATATAATATAACAACCATCAAGTTTAACTGCAATGGAACAAGCAATCCATTAAAAGAGTCAAGTAGAGAATAAAATATACTATCTTTTATGATTTAAAAGGTTTTTCATCACTTTTATCATTTGGGACTTTAATAAATAATTCACATCACCAATCACCCTCGCACTACTGACCAAGGATATTCTTTAGTATCACGACCACAAATTATCCATGCACTACAGGCCAAGGACATTTGTGTATTTATCAATGGTCATGATCATGCCCACAACTGTCCATCAATGCACTACGGGCCAATGAAGACTTTTACCACATCATTTGTAACATTACGGTCATGATTACAAGAATAATCCTCGGTCATAATCATACCAAGTCCATCTATGCACTACACAATACACGATGACTTTCAACAAAATATAAACATGAGGATGATGACAATGATATAAGAATTCAATAAAATAAGTTCAAGAATTAATTTATCCGGGAACCAATAACGTCCAAATTGTCAACATGATATTTGCTTTGTAGAGTAAAATTTAAGAATGCTCGTCGGAAGAATATTTCCATGAAAAGATCTTTGGATGAAGCTTGAAATATCAAGGATGTTCCACTAATTTCATGGAGTATAGAAGTCAAAACTTTAACCAATCGAGTATAATAAGGAATGGAATAACAAAAGAAATCACCGGGCATGCGATAGACCGCATAAGCGGTGTTATTCCAACGAATAATAAATAACGGAATCGGAGTTCGTAAAAAAACGCATGCATGTGATATTCCAATGTAATAATAAAGATGTAACCAAGTCCCAAGTAGAATGCATGAACAAGATGTTCCAACGAATGATAAATAATGGAACCCGAGTCCGTAATAAAACGCATGCACAGGATGTTCCAACGAATGATAAAGAATGGAATAACGTAAGAATTTCACCAAGTATAGGGTAGCTGTATATCTGAGTTATTCCAATAAAATAATAAAGAATAGAATAATAGAAGTTCTCTTCATGGATAAGAAAGAAATAATACTCCCTACCTTGGAAAAACTGGATACTGGAATAGTGAGGTAGCAAACTTCTCTTCTTCTTTCTCTCTATAGTCTCTCTATAATAATCGCTCTAAAGCTTTTGTGAATTGGTGAGAAATGAAGGAAGAATGAGCTTTTATTTATAGGAAAATATAGTTTCGATAATTGCACGTTTTGGGGCTCAGAAAATTATCATTTTTAATTTAGTCCTGCAAGTCTTATCAAACTTGCACCACCTCCCCTAATAGTAAATAATGTGAATCAATAGTTCAATCATGTGAATCAATAGTATAATCATATGAAAAAATACAATTACAAAAGATATAGTACCTCCATCTATACCTCCATTTTAACTTAGTCATGCAAGTATTATTAATCTTGCACCAACTCCCCTAATAGTAAATAATGTGATTCAATAGTACACACATGTGAACAAATAGTTATATAAGCATGTGAATTAGTAGCAATTAATTGCTCATTTATCCGATAAATTACCCAATTTATCAATATAACCCCTAGACATCAATTATCATCGGAATAAATGTCGATTTCCACTAACATTAATAATCCCAACACAATGGAACTATAAAAATTCATTTTTAATCAACACAACTTATTCATCATTAATATTATAACTCACAATATTTAACAACCAGGTCGTTCCCAGGAAAGAGGGGGCTTTTTCGATAAGGATTTCTCCTTATTGACGCGTAATTAGGTGACCAAACCTATCATTGACAGAACTTCTAGACATTGTCAATATTGAAAATAATAATATGAATAACTTTGTCGTCTCAATTATTGATTTAATAATATAAAATATTATGCAAATGATACTGTGACAATAATTGAATCAATAATATGAGAGATATGATGCAACAATTACTGTAGCAATAATTGAGTATAACTGAGTGACTTCTAACGTAATCATCAATAATAAATACCGTGTGCTACTATGCAACCACGCGTATTACTGTACTTTTAACACCGGGTGTTTCAACAGTTAATGGTAAAACTTCCGTCGCTATTTTCATAAAGTATTTTTGTCATTTTCTCAATCCGACAATAATTCCGTTGTGGGGGTCCACCAATGATTGTGTCGTTGTACGAATATTCCCTGTTAAAATGAATGTTCCCCGACCAATCAAATATTATATAACAACTTGCGTACTTTGCAAAATTTATAAATATTACCCACAACTATAACATTATATTAAATCCACACCATAATATTCAAAAATATATTTCGAGAAAATTTAATCTTTATTCAAAAAGTTGGGGTCTTACAACCTCCCCTTCTTATGAAATTTCGTCCTCGAAATTAGGGTGCGTACCTGGTATGTCGAAGAGGTAAGGATATCTTGATTTCATCTTAGATTCTAACTCCCAGGTCATTTCTTCCACATCGTGGTTTCTCCACAAAACTTTGACTTGAGGTATAACCTTAGAGCGTAGAATATGATCCTTTTTATCCAAGATTTTAATAGGTAACTCTTCATACGTTAAATCTTCCTCTATCTCGTCTGGTTCTAATTCAATAATGTGGTTCGGGTCTTTTACATATTTACGTAACATAGATATGTGAAAAACGTTATAAACACAAGACATACATGGCGGTAAAGCGAGTCTATACGCCACAGTTCCTTTATTTATTATTGTGAATAATAAGGTATACATCACCCATTCTGAGTCGCCAAATACATGGTACAAAATACAACTTCAATATAATTGTAAATGCGAGAATACGACAACGCCTATATCTTGTAAGTTTGAATACAAATATTGTATACTAGAGAGTATACAAACTCAAAAGGAGTCCTCATTACAATTATTCAAACACTATTTTACGAAATGGTGAGGATTTGCTAAAACATCTTTCTAGAACCATCACTCCGTTACTTCAACTAGTTCTGCTATGTTCTCACCTCCACGAGAAAAATGGAACAAAAAGGAAAAGGGTGAGCTCAACTAGCCCGATAAAGAATATTATGACTAAGATATTATACAACAAATTATCGTTAGTCTTCAACGAGGAAAAATCGATAAAATATAATAGACAACAAGTTTTAGATCAACAAGCTGCGGAACAACAATCCATTAGAAGAGTCGAATAGAAAGAAATTCTACTATCTTCTAAGATTTAAAAGTCCATCATCAATATTTTATCCTGTAAACATCAATCAATATACATCTTGAATCAAATATTCATCTTTGCACTACGGGCCAAAGATATTCATTTTATATCACCAGGTTGGTCATGTTCATCTCAACACTTGTTCATCTTTTACTTCTGAATAAATATATTCATTAGGTAATCATTCATTTTTGCACTACGGGCCAAAGATATTCATTTATGTATCATCATTTAGGGTGAGGATGATGAAAAATATTTTAAAGAAAAGCGAATCCAATGAGATAAAAGATCAAATACTAAGGATTAGTATAATTGTTTTATCCAAGATCAATAATACTCCATAATAACCAATTTTGAAGCGAATTCAAAATAAAGACCAAAACATGGATACAATCAAAAATAATAACCATAATAGACATCTTGGACAAAAAGAAAAAATTTCATTTTTGGTGAATAGTGTAAATGATAAATGAATAGTCTTATTATCGTGAATAGTGTCATTATAGGTGAATAGTATACAACACACAAAAAGTTCAAATTTGATAAAAAAAGGTCATTACCAACATTTTGGTATAATGATATTGAATAAAATATCATTTAAAGGAAATTTGATTTTATTCATTAAAAGTTGGGGTCTTACAACTTTGGTTATGGGTGAAATGTGCAAATTTTGCAAAAATAAGCAAGTGGTTATAGAATCAATCATTGTTGTTTGGGAATATTCGTTTCGTCGTGGAATATTCTTCTTGTTGTTTGGGAATATTCGTATTTATGACGCAGCCATTTAGGGCCCCATAATGTAATAACCGCCGATGAAAAAATGACAAGTTCGAGTTTTTATAAATAATCTATGAGTAGTTGTTACGCTAACACCGCTGAATACCTTGGTTAAAATACAAGAATACGCGCCGATGACACAGATGATAATGAATTATTGATCCTTACGTAAGATAGGCACTACTCAATAATTATTACAAGAGTTACTGCTCAATATTTTATTTTATTGATTCAATAATTGTCATGTGGTTGATATTTTATATTATTGTTGTTTCAATAATTGTCATTTACAAAGATTTCCCATTATCGATCAATAATTCATATTATTTGAATAATATTATTAGATAAAGATTATTGGCAATGTCTACAAAGTTCACAAGGAGAGGTTTGTCACCTAATCGAGCGCCAAAGAAGGAGAAATTTTATCGAAAGCCCCTCTTCCTCGGAACTACCGGTCATCATAAATGTGATTCTCAGAATATTATTTGTGAATAATTAATTATTGATTCATATGATAAGGAAATATTTATTTTATGTGGTTATAAATGTTGGATATATTTATTGTGGTTAAAAATGAAGGAGTTAGTGTTGAGGTGTTTTATCAAAGATTTTGTCGAAATGGAGGTATTAAAAAATTAAACCAAGATTTTTTTGAGATATATCAGCGAGAGTTATACTTTTAATCCGACCGCTGGTTCGTGGTGATTTTTGGATATGTTATACATATATAAGTTGAGTATATGTCCAAATATTTTGAACCGTTAAAAATGAACGATGATTTGTTATGAATTTTAAGAGGCGACTGATCTCTAAAATTAGGTTTATAAATGATTTTGGTGGAAAATTCTAGAATCGAGTGGGCCCCACTCAGGTCAGTGAAGAAATGTGTTGAATTTTATTTCAAATGTGGTGGGTGGCAATAGTAGCAGTAAAGCCATCAAAGTCAAAAGTCAAGTCCGCTTTGCTGGCTAATATTTTTCCTATAAATAGGGGCTGTTAGAATTGAAAATCACACCGTAAACATATGCTTTCTTCTCTCTATATATTATCGAAAGTGTATTTTGTGAGTATTTAGATACTTTGTGATTTCTATTTATCAAAGCAAGTTTCCTTCACTTTTATACCGATATTCCGATCGTAAGTATTGACATTTTGAGGTAAGTGGATGTTATTTCTTCTTAAATGATATTATTTTCTTCAATATCATTATGCCAAATATTAGTTTGAACTTTTTATCAAATTTGGAATTTTTGTGTGAAAGTTACTATTCACGATACTAAGACTATTCACGCATCATTTACACTATTCACCTAAAAAATAAAATTTTCCTTTTTGTCCAAGATGTCTTTATGGTTACTATCTTTGATCAGATCCATGTTTTGATCTTTATTTTTAAATTCTACTATAATTGGTATTTATGAAGTATTATTGATTTTGATAAACCGCTATACTTAATCCCTACTATTTGTCCTTCCGCCTCACCTAATTTGTTTTCTTTAAAATATTTTTCATCATCCTCACCCTAAATGATGATATTGTCAATATCTTTGGCCGTAGAAAAAGATGAATGATTAATCGATGAATATCTTTGGCCCAGAAGTGCAAAGATGAACAGTGTGTTGAGATGAACATGACCAATCGGTGATACAAAATGAATATCTTTACCAGAAGTGCAAAAGATGAATATTTGATTAAAGATGTATATCGATTGTCATTACAGTGATAAAATATTGATGATGGATTTTTAAATCTTAGAAGATAGTAGAACTCATTCTCTACTTAACTCTTCTAATGGATTGATGTTTCCACCGCAGCTTGTTGATCTAAAAACTTGTTGTCATTATATTTTATCGATTTTTCCTCGTCAAGACTAATGATAATTTGTTGTATATTATCTTAGTCATAATATTCTTTATCGGGCTAGTTGAGCTCACCCTTTTCCTTTTTGTTCCATTTTTCTTCTCGTAAAGTGGTAATACAAGCAAGATTCAGCCCAAGTTATGGAGTGATGGTTCTAGAAAGATGTTTTAGCATTCCTCACTATTTCTCGTAAAATAGTGTTTGAATAATTGTAATGAGGACTTATTTGAGTGTGGATATTGTCTGTAAGACAATATTTGTATTTAAACTCACAACAGTGTTATCGTATTTTGCACGACAATTGTATTATTGAAGTTAGAAGTTTACTTTCATGCACTCATGTATTTCATGCCACTCGTAATGGGTGTTGTATACCTATTTTGGGGGTGTCACATATGTATATATTCATATCAGTAGAATAAATTTAAAAATATTGGAGACTACAAGTTATGGCGTTAGTTTAGTTAACTAATAAATTTGAATGGCTCAGTGGTAACTTAATGGCCTAATAACCCTATGTCTTAGGCTCAAAACCTAGTTGTGATAGTTTTGCTTCTTATGTTATATTTTTTGTGTATTAGATAAATTCTATTATCATCTATATATATAGATATTATCTTAAATCTCCACATTAAACTAAATATATATAAAGTAACTATGAATATTTTAATATATATATATATATTTATAAATTTATCTCTAAATATTCATATAAATATTTATAAACAAATATTCATATAACTTTATCTTTAAAATTTATAAACAAATATTTATTTATAAATTTATAAATATTTCATCTAAACTTTAGATATGAATATTTTTTATAAATATTTATATGAATATTTGTTTACATATATATATATATATATATAAATATTCATAGTTACTTTATATATATTTAGTTTAATGTTGAGATTTGTTTAGTATTTTATTTAGTTCGACAAGAAATTTTGAAAATAATATGCATGTATGTATGTGTGTGTGTGCGTGTGTGTGTGTGTGTGTGTGTGTGTGTGTGTATATATATATATATATATATATATATCAGTAGAATAAATTTAAAAATATTGGAGACTACAAGTTAAGGGGTTAGTTTAGTTAACTAATAAATTAGAATGACTCAATGATAGCATAATGGCCCAATAACCTATAGGTCTTAAGTTCAAAACCTAGTTGTGTGATATTTTTGCTTATTATGTTATATTTTTTGTGTATTAGATAAATTCTATTACCATATATATATATACTCATCTTAAATCTCCACATTAAACTAAATATATATAAATTAACTATGAATATTTATATAACGCAACTATGAATATTTTAATATATATATATATATAAATTTATCTCTAAATATTCATATAAATATTTATAAAAAATATTAATATAAATATTTATGCATGAAATACAAATATATTATCTAATAATAATAACACACTAATTTGTCGTTTTATTATGTGATATAAGATCGTTAGTATGGAAAGACCTGTTTAACTTCTTTTTTTTCCCTTTTTTTCACAAGCGCTAATTATTATATCAATTCTTTTTTTTTACAAAATAAAAAAGTAGTAGATTTTCGGAAAACAATAGCATTAATTATTCCTTATGTTAAAATGTCCAATATTAAAAAACTAATTAATTAACTTGGCTATTAATTTATGTTATAATCTTCTATATATTGATCATGTATGATCATCAATATGTCATTTAATTATTTCATTACCAATTTCCATCAAAAAAGTGTTTGATCGCCCATTAATTATTTGTTGCAAAAGAAGAAGATAATTGAAAAAAATAACGTATACTATATTCCAAGGCAAAATAAATAAATTAAAGAACAGGTAAGATAAATATCATAATTTTGTAAGTATTTTACATATATAAGTAGAAATTATAGTGTTATTATATTTATTTATTTATTATTATTGTTGTTGTTGTTGTTGTTTTTATTGTTCTTTGTTCGTTATTGTTATTGTTAGTCACAATGACACCTTACATAAAGGTATAGTCAAAAACTATTTTAGAAATTAGAATCTTTGGGAAGTGCTCAAGAAAACCTTTATACATGGGAGGCCATGCGTTCTAGGTTATGATAGATATCATATGGCCCGCAAATTATCCTTGGTTGTTGACCCATAGACCCCAAAGAAAAATGAGAAGATTACTATCATATTCTTCCCGATGGTGAGTCTTCTCTTGACATATCATTATCTCCACTGTCTCTAATTGAGAATTATACTTCAAACAAACACCAAGATTATATAGGTAGTGCTTTCGTAAATATACTCGACAGAGTGGATGAGCACAACCACATCTTATGATGACACGAGGTTGTATGTCATTAGACATCTTGTATGATAGTGGCAAAACACCCTTCCAACGTTGGGTTAGCCTCACCTAGTTGATTCACCAAATATAACTACTAAATGATGACCATAGATTCTATTCCTGTTACCCCCACTTTCGACCCGACTACACTCTTATTACACGAAAAGGAATTGTGAAGCAAAGGGTGAGCACAACTAACTTCGATAAAGAATATCATGACTAAAGATAATTAAATTATCAATAGCCTTCATCAATAATAAATCGAGATTTAGAACATATGGTAGATGATAAAAAATTTCAACCAGTTGAGTTGCGGTAGACGAAGCGATCCATTAGAAGAGTCGAATAGACCATAAAGTCTATTATCTTCTCTCATGTTAAAAATCCACCAACAATGTTTTATCCACTGTAACATCAATCAACAATTACGGTCCACAATCATATGAATAACTTCATAATCATAATTGTGATTCTAAATTTCTCTTCTCATCCGGGGCGAAGATAATTTTCATCACATGTCTTTACAAAACATCAAAGATCATGGTTATACCAAATCACAGTTCTGTTTATAATCATACTAATAATTTCATCTTTGCTTTTCTTCATCATCAAGATTTCATCTTTGCACTATGGGCCAAAGATATTCAACAACATGTTCATCTTTGCACTTTTGGCAAAGATATTCATCAACAATTCATCTTTTCTACTGGGCCGAAGATATTCATCAACAATTCATCTTTGCACTACTGAGCCAAAGATATTCCTCAACAGTTCATATTTGCTCTCTGAGGCCAAATATATTCATCAAACGATTCATATTTGCCTTCTGAGGCCAAATAATATATTAATATCTCGAAAAAATATATAATCATTTGAATTTATATAAACAATAATTATAACCATGTTGATCATTTCACCTTTGCACTTAAGCTAAAGATATTCAATTATAAATTCAATGGTCATGATCATACCGATCAACAATTCAACTTTGCACTTTCTTGGCGAAAGAGAACCCATAGTCATGATCATACCAAAAATCTACCCATCTTTACACTCAAGTCGAAGAAATTAATATCATCATTAGGGTTATAAAAATGTTATATATGATAATAAAAATAATATAATCAACATATAGTTTAATCTCAAGAGTAATATTCATAAATCAACTATAATTTGGTTAGAAAAAAAAACCAATTTTATCATGAATAGTAACTTTCGTGAATAGTAACCCAAATGAATAATAGTAACCCGTGAATAGTAACTCATGAATAGTAACTAATAGTAACTCATGAATAGTAAACTTAACACAAAAAGGTAGAAATTCCACAATAAAATCCATACCAATATTTTGGTATAATGATATTGAAAAATAACATTTCTTAAACTTATAAACAATTTATTTTAATTGTTTACACTTTACTAAATAATGCATTTAATCATCCTAAAATGCAAACTCATAAGATTTCATCACCAATAACCAAAACCCTCATCAAAAATCTGCATATACCTCGTATAGGATTCTCGAAGCCATAAAATCCTATTTTCCAATTTTCTTACTTCACATAACATATTTAATTCATTTACTCATAACTAGTCCATTTTCATGAAAAATACCAAATCGAGTTCCAAAAATATTTCTTTTAAGGGATTTAGCGAGAATATAGTCCCATATTGAACATATATTTTTTCTCGAATTTTTTAAAATTCATTTACTATTTTTATATATGGCCAAAACCATGCTTGAATATTTAGACATTTATCATAAATTGTACTTTTATCCAAAAATTCCGAAATTCACAGTACACTGATATTATATAGGTACTCCCAATAAAAATTTCATCAATTTTGGAGTTAACCACAAGGAGTTATAAGCGGTTACTTTTAAAATAGTCTTTTCTCATAAAATTCATAACTCTTAATCTATACATCCAAAAATCACCATTTTGGACACAATCAATAAAACTCATCAAAATATCATTTCAAATTTTTCCAAATTTTTGAAGGTCGGAAGAAAAATTCTGAAACATGAAAAACATAATAACCATTAAAATCCACTTACCTCGAAAAGCGATATTTACGACTTGAATATCGGATATAACTTATTTGAACGAACTTGCGTCGTATAGCAACACTCAAGATATCTAAATACTCACAAAAATATGCTTGATAATATAGAGAGAAAAACTTATTTTTACGGTGTGATTTTCAATTCTAACATAAGCACTATTTATAGGAAAATCTTTAGAAACATGAAGGAGACTAAAATAATAAAATATATATTTATTTTTCTTCTTCTTCTCCACCATCTCTTTGAAATTCTCCCCACCATCTTTGAACCAAAATAGCAGCCCATGTGTTTGATAACCAAAAGTGGTCCCACCCATAAATTAATAAAAATTATTTTATTTTAAAACTTCAACAATTCATAGAAAATAGCAGGTTTATCGAGAAAAATACAAATTTTATGTCCATTACACTTGAAATCAAATTCTCTACAACTTTGTAGCTTTGAGTTTTCAAATTCCAAACCAAAAATATCAAAATCCACAAAGCGGATGATTTTAATACCTCCATGCCAAAAAAATCTTGATAAAACACCTCGGCATTAATTCCTTCATTTTATCCACATAAAAATAAATATATCCATCATTTATATCCACATAAAATAAATATTTCCTTATCATATAAATCAATAATTAATTATTCACAAATAATATTACAAGAATCACAATAATGACAACGAGGCGGTTCGGAAAGAGGGGGCTTTCAGATAAAATTTCTCCTTCTTTGCGCATGATTAGGTGACCAAACCTCTCCTTGTGAAACTTTCTAGACATTGCCAATAATGCTATCTAATAATATTATTCAAATAATATGAATTATTGATCGATAATGGAATCTTGTCTGCGGTGACAATTATTGAAACAACAATAATATAAAATATCAACGCAACAATTATTGAATCAATAAAATAAAATATTGAGCGATAATTCTTTGTAACAATTATTGAGTAGTGCCTTCTTACGTAAGATCAATAATTCAAAAATCTTGTGTAAATCTGGTATCTTCTTTGTGCGAATACGCGTATTCTTATATTTTAACCACGGGTATTCAACGATGTTTACTTGTAACAACTACTGTATTATTTATAAAAAACTCAATTTTTTCGTTTTCTTCATCAAGCGGTTATTAGTTATGGGGCCCTGAAATGGTTTTGCGTGAATCGTGCGAATATTCTCAAACGACGAAAAATATTCCACGACCAAAGCGAATATTCCCAAACATTGATTGAATATTTTATAACCACTTGCGTATTTTGAAAAAAATCATATCTCACCCTTAACTTTAAACTTTTATCAATTTAATCATTTCTTGAATTGTAATTATAAGAAAAATTGAATACTTTTATTTCATAAAATTGAGGTCTTACAATCTCCCTCCTTATGAAATTTCGTCCCCAAAATTTACGTACACAGTATTTGAAAAGTTGAGAATACCTTGCTTTCATTTGATTCTATCTCTCGGGTCATCATGATTTCTCTCATTGCTCATCTCCGTGATAACTTCATTTGGGTTCTTCACTTGTTGGGAAGTCGTGACAACCGCCATCCCTCTCGAACTACCGGCTTTGACTTATGCAGGGGCGACATTTGGCGTCATCACTCTGGTTGGAATATACTTTTCTATAGGGCATATTCCTCCCTCAATTGCCTCGTCGTACTCTGATTCATGATCTGAATCATCAATCTTGATCCATATCGAATTCGGGTTGACCACTATATGCGAGGGGTAATTCAAAACTTCGATGTTGGGTTCTCCCAATTGCTTTCCAAAAAGAAATTCATATCATCTATTTTAGCCTTCTTAGATCGGACATCTCTTTCCACAATATCCACGTGTCGTGCGGCTTTTGCCCATGCATCACTTATTCTCACTCGTTCGGTTTTTTCTTCTTTCATTTCTCGATTCCATCTTTATCATCTTATACTACTGCCGAAAAGAATGCTTACATTCAAGCATCACATATCGGGTAACCTGACTTGAATTGTTGCATCCTTTTGTTCCACGACCTTTATGTCGTTCTTGACTGCTCTTCTAACTCATGAATCACGATTTTGCAATTCTACATTTTGATCATATAATACCTCTAATAAATTCTCCTCGGTACCTCTTCTTCTTCTTCTTCCTCACTCTCATTTGTTACCTCTGCGACCATCTAAAGGTGCAACTATCAATTCTTCACTCACCACATGAATATCTCTAATTCCTTCTTAAATACGACATCACATTATCATGGTTGGTGATTAGAGTATCCCACGGTCTCATTCACTCCATTGTTAACATTCTCGTGACCATTCTCAAATCTTGCCATAAAACAAGGGTTAATTAAACAAATTAACATATCACATAATATCCAGATATTATGGTGACCAACAAATAAGCTTAGGTAGGACACCTTAGCGAAGGATTTACTCATCTCTCCCCTCTAGTTATATTCCCCGATCTCATGGAGACCATATCCTAAGCTACGATACCAAATGTGACAACCCCAAAATAGGTCCATTCCATCCAACCCATTACGAGTGCCAAATACATGATGTACATGAAAAAAACAACTACAACTTTATTACAACAATTGTCGTGCAAAATACAACAACACATATCTTTGTGAGTTTGGATACAAATATATACCAAGCTGTGACTCTCATCCCAACCCTGGATATACGTCACAATGACACCTTACATAAAGGTATAGTCAAAAAGCTGTTTTAGAAATTAGAATCTTTGGGAAGTGCTCAAGAGAAACCTTACCGTGTACATGGGAGGCCATGCTTCAGGTTATGATAGATATCATATGGCCACAAAATTATCCTTGGTTGACCCAATAGACCCCAAAGAAAAAGCGAGAAGATTACTATCATATTCTTCCCAATGGTGAGTCTTCTCTTGACATATCATTATCTCCACTTTGTCTCTAATTGAGAATTATACTTCAAACAAACACCAAGATTATATAGGTAGTGCTAAGTAAATATACTCGACAAGTGGATGAGCACAACCACATCTTATGATGACACGAGGTTGTATGTCATTAGACATCTTGTATGATAGTGGCAAAACACCCTTCAACGTTGGGTTACTTTCACCTAGTTGATTCACCAAATATAACTACTAAATGATGACCATATTCTATTCCCTGTTACCCCACTCGACCCGACTACACTCTTATTACACGAAAGGAATTGTGAAGCAAAAGGGTGAGCACAACTAACTTCGATAAAGAATATCATGACTAAAGATAATTAAATTATCAATAGCCTTCATCAATAATAAATCGATTTAGAACATATGGTAGATGATAAAAAAATCAACCATAGTTGCGGTGGACGAAGCGATCCATTAGAAGAGTCGAATAGACCATAAAATCTCTATTATCTTCTCCATGTTAAAAATCCACCAACAATGTTTTATCCTGTAACATCAATCAACAATTCCGGTCCACAATCATATGAATAACTTCATAATCATAATTGTGATTCTAAATTTCTCTTAGCATCCGGGGCGAAGATAATTTTCATCACATGTCTTTACACGAAACATCAAAGATCATGGTTATACCAAATCACATTTCTGTTTATAATCATACTAATAAATTCATCTTTTTCTTTCGGGCCAAAGATATTCATCAACAGACCATCTTTTTTGCCTTCTTGGCCAAAGATATTCAACAACATGTCATCTTTTCACTCTTCTGGGCCAAAGATATTCATCAACAATTCATCTTTTGCACTACGGGCCAAAGATATTCATCAACAATTCATCTTTTTTCTACTGAGGCCAAATATATTCATCAACAGATTCATATTTGCACTTCTGAGCCAAATATATTCATCAACGATTCATATTTGCATTACGAGGCCAAATATATTAATATCTCGAAAAATATATAATCATTTGAAATTTATATAAACAATAATTATAACCATGTTGATCATTTCACCTTTGCACTTAAGCTAAAGATATTCAATTATAAATTCAATGGTCATGATCATACCGATCGACAATTCAACTTTGCCTTCTTGGCGAAGAAGAACCCATAGTCATGATCATACCAAAAATCTACCCATCTTTACACTCAAGTCGAAGAAAATATCATCATTAGGGTTATAAAAATGTTATATATGATAATAAAATAATATAATCAACATATAGTTTAATCTCAAGAGTAATATTCATAAATCAACTATAATTTGGTTAGAAAAAAGAAACCAATTTTGTCATGAATAGTAACTAACTTCGTGAATAGTAACCGAATAGTAACTTATGTGAATAGTAACTCATGAATAGTAACTCATGAATAGTAACTCATGAATAATAACTCATGAATAGTAAACTTGACACAAAAAAGTAGAAATTCCACAATAAAATCCATACCAATATTTGGGTATAATGATGATTGAAATAACATTTCTTAAACTTATAAACAATTTATTTTAATTGTTTACACTTTACTAAATAATGCATTTAATCATCCTAAAATGCCAAACTCATAAGATTTCATCACCAATAACCAAAACCCTCATCAAAAAAATCTGCATATACCTCGTATATGATTCTCGAAGCCATAAAATCCTATTTTCAATTTTCTTACTTCACATAACATATTTAATTCATTTACTCATAACTAGTCCATTTTCATGAAAAATACCAAATCAGTCCCAAAAATATTTCTTTTCTGGATTTAGCAGAATATAGTCCCATATTGAACATATATTTTTTTCGAAATTTTTAAAATTCATTTACTATTTTTTATATGGCCAAAACAGCCGAATATTTAGACATTTATCATAAACTGTACTTTAAGCCAAAAATTCCAAAATTCACAGTACACTTGATATTATATAGATGTACTCCCAATAAAAATTTCATCAATTTTGGAGTTAACCACAAGGAGTTATAAGCGGTTACTTTTAAAATAGTCTTTTCTCATAAAATTCATAACTCTTAATCTATACATCCAAAAATCACCATTTTTGGACACAATCAATAAAACTCATCAAAATATCATTTCAAATTTTTCGAAATTTTACGAAGGTCGGAAAAATGCTGAAACATGAAAAACATAATAACCATAAAATCCACTTACCTCGAAAAGCGATATTTACGACTTGAATATCGGATATAATTATTTGAGCGAACTTGCTCAAATAGCAACTCTCAAGATATCTAAATACTCACAAAAATATGCTTGATAATATAGAGAGAAAAAACTTATGTTTACGGTGTGATTTTCAATTCTAACATAAGACTTTTTTTATAGGAAAATCTTTAGAAACATGTGAGGAGACTAAAATAATAAAATATATTATTTCTTTTTCAATCTTTTCTCGCATATGCTCTTTTGAAAAATCATCCCACCATGCCATCTTTGAACCAATTTTTAGCGACAGCATGTTGTGTTGATAACCAAAAAGTGGGTCCCACCCATAAATTAATAAAAATTATTTTATTTTAAAAACTTCAACAATTCATAGAAAATAGCAGGTTTATCGAGAAAAATACAAATTTTATGTCCATTACTATTTGAAATCGAATTCTCTACAACTTTGTAGCTTTGAGTTTTCCAAATTCCAAACCAAAAATATCCAAAAAATCCACAAGCGGATGATTTTAATACCTCCATCTGCAAACAAAATCTTGATAAAACACCTCGGCATTAATTCCTTCATTTTTATCCACATAAAATAAATATATCCATCATTTATATCCACATAAAATAAATATTTCCTTATCATATAAATCAATAATTAATTATTCACAAATAATATTACGAAATCACAATAATTATGACAACGGGTAGTTCCGGGAAGAGGGGGCTTTCGATAAAATTTCTCTCTTCTTGGTAGCATGATTAGGTGACCAAACCTCTCCTTGTGAGAACTTTCTAGACATTGCCAATAATGCTATCTAATAATATTATTCAAATAATATGAATTATTGATCGATAATGGAATCTTGTGTGCGATGACAATTATTGAAACAACAATAATATAAAATATCAACGCGACAATTATTGAATCAATAAAATAAAATATTGAGCGAGTAATTCTTTAAACAATTATTGAGTAGTGCCTTCTTACGTAAGAATCAATAATTCAAAAATCTCTTTGTGTAAAATCTGTGTCTTTCTTTGTGCGATAGCGTATTCTTGTATTTTTAACCATAGGGTATTCAACGATGTTAGCAGGTAACAACTACTGTAGTTATTTATAAAAACTCAATTTTGTCATTTTCTTCATCAAAGCGGTTATTACGTTATGGGGCCCACAAATGGTTTTGCTTGTGCATGTATTCTCCAATGAATATTCTCGACGAAGCGAAAAAAAGAATATTCCACGACCAAGCGAATATTCCCAAACAATTGATTGAATATTTTATAACCACTTGCGTATTTTGAAAAAAATTCATATCTCACCCTTTAAACTTTTATCAATTTAATCATTTCTTTGAATTGTAATTATAAGAAAAATTGAATACTTTTATTTCATAAAATTAGGGGTCTTTTTATATTATTATGTATTTAAAAAATCTCCAAAACAACGTAGTTTTAATAAATGAGTGTTATTTAAGAGAGTTCTTTAGATCCGTTTATATATATATATATATATATATATATATATATATATATATATATATATATATATATACGATAAGGATAAAGAGCATTCTCCTTAAATAGCATTCCGCCTTAAATAGCATTCTTTTAATAAAACTAAATGCTTTGGAGGGACGCAGTGATATTTTTATAAATACGCGGTGGCATTATATTTATAAAAATGTCACCGCGTCCCTCCAAAACGACGTAGTTTTATTAAAAGAATGCTATTTAAGGCAGAATGCTATTTAAGGAGAATGCTCTTGATCCTGACCGTATATATATGCTCAGTTATAAAAGTTTATGTAATTTTTATATTTGTATGAATATGTTTATGTGTAAGCTAGCAGATATATAATGGTAAGCTTAGCTCAAATATGCTTTTGGGTACGTAAGCATATATAGAATTTAGTACATAATTATAAAGGTTTATTTTTCCTTTATAAATAAAAAATGTGTTTGTATGTTAAACTGATATAAAATTAATTTAAATATAAAAGTTTAAATAACTTTTATATTATGCAACAAGTATTTATGAATGAATAAATTTATGTTCAAATGCGTGTGATGATAATATCAAGTATAATAAATGAATCAATTAAATAATATTTGATATAACAAATAAATTTGTTTAACTCAAAGATATATATAATAATATATTTGATCTATGATGTGAATACGTTAAATAAGGCTACATAAGACTTTGAGTACTCGTTCGACTGATTCCCTCACTTAAGTGGAATATCTTTACGATAGTCTCAATGTCTAAGTACTAATCAATTTTATAGTTTCACAGCTAATATTTATATAAATATTTTAGATAGACCACTTAGGACTTTGAGTCCTCGTTCGGCTGATTCCCTCACTTAAGATAAATATCCCCGCTATAGTCTCGGTGTCTAAGTACTGATCTACTTTTACGATATTTACTTGAATAAACTATATCAATAAAGGGTCACTTAGGACTTTAAATACCGTTTAGATGATTTCCTTACATAGGAGGATTATCTCTGAATTGTTTCGGTGTCTAAGTACTGACTTTTTATATGATACAAATAGATGAAATATATACATACATATATATATATATATATATATATATATATATATACACACACACACACACACACACACACAATGGCACTAAGTTTTTTACAGAATTCTTTGACTCTTGATTTGAACACTCTTAATGGCTAAGATTAAAGTTGATTTTTAATTTATAACTAAATAAAAACAAAAACAAAATCTGGAGCTTTTCATCTTCATCTTTTTCACGTCTAAAACTTCAATCTAGAGCTGTCAAACTGTCACCATAATGGAGGAAGTCCAAGATGTATCATTCAACTCTCACCTATCTCTAGTATGTTACCATAATCTTTGTTTTTGTTTTTATTTAGTTATAAATTAAAAATCAGATTTAATCTTAGCCATTAAGAGTGTTCAAATTCAAGAGTCAAAAAATTGTGTAAAATACTTTTATAATATTTATAATTAATAGTACTTTTATAATATTTATAATTATATTGTCATGAATTAAATAAATTTATATCAATTTTAAATTTGAATACTTTTGAAATTAATTTTCAAAAAATAAGTCAATATTAATTTTATAATTTGAAAATGAAGATGAGTTGGATAATGATTGATGAGTTGTCCACTTAAATGAGGATGTGAAATGTCATTTTGCATACATTGAGAACGGTCTTTTGACTCCCTCATCCTGAGGAGTAAAATAGAGATTGAAATATAAAATTAAATAAAGATAAGGAAACGGTTGGATAATGATTTGTTGATGTATTCTATAAAGTTAGGGATAGAGAGTTTATTAAAGAAACTGTTATGATTTGTTCCCACGTTTTGTATTTTTAGGCTAAAAAATAGGATATATTTGTATATTGTAATCTTCAGCATATTTATTTTTAATCAATAATCTCGTCATCATACTAGACTGATCGATAATATATTAAAACCTATATAAAAAAAATTATAATAATCTCGAGGTTTCTTTTATATTAATAAGAGTAAAATATCGTATTTAAAACTTTAAATACGTATGTGGAATATATCCTATTTTTGAGCCTAAAAATAATACAAAACTTGGGAAAGAGAATATCTTGGGGAGCAAGGCAAGAGAAAATCAACGGTAATAGAGCCCATTTCACGCAATATCCAAATTCCCATCATGTATATATATATATACATAAATTAACTCTGCTTCACCCATAGGAACCAAAGCTTACAGAGAGTGAGTGAGAGAAACAGGGAGAAAATGCAGATCTTCGTGAAAACTCTAACCGGGAAGACGATCACGCTGGAAGTGGAATCAAGCGATACTATAGACATTGTTAAGGCTAATATTCAGGATAAGGAAGGTATGTTCATGCTATTTGCGCCTTTATTATCCACATAACAGTTTTCAAATGAAAACCAACAACTTAAATTCATGTCCCTGTTTTCCATAGTTATAGTTATGGTTAGGTTTGTATGTCATAAGTGGGCTGACTTGCTGATTACTTATACTGTATGGTCGATCGAGAGCTAGCTTTTTAAGATCTTACCACCACCTTTCTGTTTCAGGCACTGTTCATGTGATATTGTTATCTTTGGTTATCGTTTAGGTATCTCTCCGGACCAGCAGCGATTGATCTTTGCCGGAAAACAGCTTGAAGATGGCCGTACCCTGGCTGATTACAATATCCAGAAGGGTGAATTCTTTTACCCTGGCCAAATTTATTTTTGTGTATATATATATATATATATATATATATAAAAACATATATAGGTATATGTGTGCTCATGAAACTAAGTAGTTTTTAGTGTTAATTGTGCAGAGTCAACATTGCATCTTGTTCTGAGGCTTCGAGGAGGAGGGCAGGGTGTAATTAGACTTGCGCCTGCACTGCTTGCTTTGGCAAGAAAGTATAATCAGGACAAGATGATTTGCCGCAAGTAAGCTGTTACTGAATTCAGAGAAGCTTAGTATTGCCAAGAGGATTATTTGTGATTAGAAGTTATGAATTATAAGCTGTAATTTGATGGATGATTCTAGCGATTCCCATGTATAGTTAGAAATGGTATTTGATATTCATAGAATTAGGCAATGTTTAATTGGCATATATATGCAATTACTAATAATGTTGTTGTTTGCTGGTTTAAGATGCAATGCTCGCCTGCATCCTCGCGCTGTCAACTGTAGGAAGAAAAAATGTGGTCACAGCAACCAGGTGCTTGCTTCAATTAGACTATATATACATATATAGAGAGAGAGAGATCAGGTAAGGACTCCCTTACGATACTAAAATGCGGACTTTTGTTTTTTTTTTTTTGTTTTTTTTTTAAAACAACTAAAAAAAAGTTTAATATTTTATGGAACTGAAAATTTTCTATAATACAATGTTTTGGACGTGATTTGGATACCTATACCAAATCACACCTGTTTTGTTATATGTATCCAAATCACACCCAAAACACTGTATTATGGAAAAATTTCAGTTCCATAAAATATTAAACCTTTTTTTTTAGTTGTTTTAAAAAAAAAGCAAAAAAAAAAAGTCCGCCTTTTAGTATCGTAAGGGAGTCCTTACCTGATTCGGACCCTATATATATATATATATATATATATATGTTTCCTTTGTACAACTATTATCTAGCACTCATCTCTTTTGCTTACATTTAATTGGGATCCGGTTAGTATGAAGTTTATTTTTTGGTAAGTTGGTCAATTGATCAATAAAATACTGACAGATATAGAGCCTCGCATGCGTGTCAGCACTCTATTGATCGATTGACCAACTTTTTCAAAAAGAACTTCATACTAACCAGTTCTATTTAATTGTAGTTGAGGCCCAAGACGGCGTTTCCGAGACGTAATATACTACTCCCTCCATCTCATAGTTATAAACTGATTTTTTTTGGCACATAGTTTAAGAAAATGAGTTAAGTGGCAATTTTTAACATAAATTTTCCACATATACCCCTTAATATGGAATTAATGAATAAGTTAATTACTTTTTACTTATCACATTGGAACTCTCAACTTCATTGATTGACGTGTATTCCATTAAAATCCATAAACTTTAACCAAAGAGAATACAACAACATTAAATCTGGTGATAAAAATAATGACATTGAATGTTATTTTTTCAAAAAAAAGAGTAATGGTTGAATATTTATTATAAGGGCATAAAACTAAAACAATGAACCAACTAAATTTTATAAATAGCAAGTAGCCTATATATTGAGACATCTTAAAATGAAAAATCAGCCTATAACTATGGGACGGAGAGAGTATTCTATTTGTTTGGGTACTAAAATTTGTGAATGTGCCAAGTATTGACAGTTGCCTGATTATGTTTTGTTTAGAGCAATAAAAATGGCAAAATTATGTCTATTTTATTTAATTATTTGTTTGTGAATAATATATAATTTCATAGTTATATTTTCAAGTTATTGAAACTAGCTTTATTTTATTGTTTTATTTCTTATTTTTTTTTAGTTTGAATTAAATTATTACACATTTAATTCAACACTAAGTTATATTATATTTCAATCACTACATATTTGGTAGTGGAGTGAGTAAAAGAGTCCAAGAAATGAAAAGCAAACATGCATGCATGTTCCCCTTTCAAAACTTGTAGATGTGGAAATGGATGATGGAATATAATGTTTTAAAAGTATTTTAAGTGTATATTTGGTTGTTGGTAGTAGGAGATGTTGACAAAATTATTACATATATACACATTTTATTGAAATGAATTTTATTCCATATTCTCTGCATGGAATAAAAAAATGAAGGGATATAATGAATTTTCATTTCATTGAAATGATTATTCACCAAAATAATCATTAAATACACTAATTTTATTTCATATATTCTTCTATTCTATTTCCTCCATCCAAATGTAGCATAAAAAGCAAGTGGGGGTGTTTGAACTTGGGAATTCAGTTTGTGTAAAATTTAAATACTGCTAAATGTAGTGTTGGACATTTAGGTGTTATTGTTTTCGACCAAAATAAAAAAATGTTAATTCAAACAAGCATGTCAATTTGTGTGATTGCCTCAGAGACTTGAGCAAGTGGAAGATAGATTAAGTGATTAAAACTTTTGATTTTTTTGGGCCAAAATGTTACCTACAAAGTTATTTACAATTTTTTTTATTTTTTTAAAAGATGAGATAAAAATGTAACCTACTAAATAGTGTGCTATTTCTTGGACTAGTTTAGTTGCAACTTTCTGGGCATGCTTAATTATTTTTATTTAGGCTTATAGCTACTCTGTACAAATTATCATTAATAAAAATAATATTAATAAAACAAATTGAAATACATAGGGTCACATATTCCCTTATAACCCTTAATATAAAAAGGTCACTTTTACTTTGACATAGTATGAACTTATGTGTCAATTTCAAGAATACCCTCTTTTTTTTTTTACTTTCTTTTTATTGAAATATTAAATATAAAGGGGGTACATTATAGTTGTTTAGTTTTAGTGTTTATATAGAGAATGAAATTAGGAATTCTATTTTCATCTTATTGCAAAGTTGCCCGCATTCACTAAGAAAGGAGAAAACGCGTCGACATTCGGGAAGGAAGAGAGCATTATGAATTATCGATACTGGAAAAAAATTGAGATACCGGAAAAAAGTTCTAGTACTTTCTCTGTGATTGAAATAGCTAATTTCTTAGGAGGAAATAGGGGTTTGAGCTTATATCGTAACATTTGGTATCAGAACAGGCGATATTGATAGGTATGTAGAACTATCGGCTAAGCGAAAAGGGCTACCTAGAAGCTAAATTAAAATACTGATAGGTCTTTGGAACTATCGGCTAATTAAGCCCTTTCCATTGTCGCTTGAGTGGAGTCGTCCTGGACGTCGATAAGGAAGTGTGAGTATGGTGAAATATTATGAATACCAATGTGAGCTTGTCATATGACATTGGTAGTATAACACTAAATTATTTATTGGTAACATGTTCTTTATTTTACGTAATTAATTATTAACATAATATAATTATATTATTAAAAGTTTAAAATTTTAAATATACATGTTATACATAAAGGATCTAAAGCACTTCTCTTAAATAACACTCTCTCTTAAATAGCACTTCTTTATTAAAACTACGTCGTTTTGAAGATTCTTTTAAAATACAAAATAATATTAAAATAAAGTGGTCCTACTTGATTTCCTTTTATTTACAAAAATACCATCCGCGGATCCACTTATTTTTTAAAAGAATCTTCAAAACGATGTAGTTTTAATAAATGAGTGTTATTTAAGAGTGATATTTAAGAGGAGTGCTTTAGATCCGTCCTCATATGTTATATAAGTGTAAAAATTATAAAGATATATGCAATTTTAGTATTTATAGTATATATAAACGAGAATTAACTATGTAAATGTGTATAACTTTAGGGCAAAAACATGAATTGAGATGATCATAAATATAAGGTCCATGGGCTTATTTAGGCTTCAAGTCTTTTAATGATATATAGGCTGTTTAGAATTCCAGGCCCATTTAGCTCAAGTTTATGGTTAGTACTGGGCCATAAATTAGTTTAGCATAAAAGTCTACAAGACCAATTAATTTGGGCCTTGTAGTAACTATCAGACAAAACAAATCCCATTTTGAACCAAAAAAGTTCACAATCCAACATAGTATCTTAAATTTTGATATTGACTATATCATACAACAACTCTAAAGTATTTGATAAGGAAAAATGTTATCATAAAGTTAAAATAACAAGTTTATGACCATAAGATATACATTGTTTTCAGGGATGATATGAATATATTGAATTAGATATACGTTAATGCTATGTTTGGATTGGAATGAGTCAAGGAATGTAATAGATAAACGAATGGAATGGAGAGTGGAATGATTCGTTTCATTCCAGCCAACCAGGAATAATTGAGTCATTTCATTTCTGACTGGTTGGAATGAGTAATTTCATACCCTCCCTTAAGGAAAATTTGGGAATAATGAGAATAGTTTATTCAATTCCAATGGAACAACCAAATACAATTTTTTTTATTTCATAAAAATAAGTCATTTTATTCTCATCTTCATTCTTTCAATCCAAACATAGCACAAAGATTTTCAATAATTGCGAGGATATGAATATATTTAATTAGAAAGTACTCATCAAGTTAACATTGCTCTTATGAAACTTATTGGATCTCCATCAAGTCAAAGCCGGCCTAAAATAACTTGATATATTACATTATAGTTTTACTTATAACGCTTTCAAAGACCAATTTGAGAAGAGTAAATTACAAATGAGTACATGTGGTTTATTCAAAGTTACTTGTAACTCACCTGTATCTTATTATCGATCACCTGTGGTTTCATAAATATAGCATGCTCTCACTCTACCAATAACAATGTTAACAAAAGCTAACGGATGGTGTGTGTAAGTACGTTGCTATCCTCCATATATATATATATATATATATATATATATAAATATAAATATTAAGATGAATCTAATTAGACATAAACAACTCATAATTTGATTTAGGGCTTGAAAATATAATGAAATCATAGCTACAGATTAGAGGGTTAATTTGAAAACTTTGTCAAAAGCATTCTAATATAAAAATGATAAATCCCTTATATAGTTAATTCAATATATTTCATTAAAAAATATTCTTTGATTTACCAATTAAGCTAAGCTAAGCTAAGCTATTAATTGTATATATCTAGATGGGATGGCCATTCGCCACGCAGTCCACCACTTTGGATTATTAATTCAACATCGAGATTATTATTTTTATAGTTTTTAATATATTATCAGTCTAAGTATGATGATGAGATATATTGATTAAAAATAATGAAATAAACCAAATATTTAAATACGTGCAGCCACCCCAGACCATTTTTGCCTCCCTCATGGAACATGAATGCCTTCTGAGGGACACCATTTGTCAGCAGCATGTGTAAGTGATATATATTAAGTATATATTATATATTAATTATTTTCGTTAATTATATTAATATATATTATTATTATATTATATATAGAGAGGAGCTTACAATTCACTACCACTTAATTTCACTTGTTCCAAGACAACACAAATCCATGAAAAGTGTCTTGAGGGAATGAATTTGTATTAGTCATCTACTCTAACTTAACATAAAATGAATTTTATAGTAAGTTTATTTTATGATTAATATAATGTTTATATATAGATAGAGAGATCACTCTTCTACTTGTGTGTCAGTATTATATTAAACATAAATTGAATTTATCATGAAATTTACTTCATGCTAACTGTATCTGTCATCTACTAATTAGAATAAGTAGAAGAATGGGGAATCATTTGTAAGGACACAAACTTGCTATATAGTATAGTAGTAGTAGGGAGTGGTTAGTATGAAATTAATTTTAGTTAATTGATTAATATAGTGTCAATACGTAGGTTGGAAGGTGATCTCTCTAGATGTGTATCAGCATTGTATTAATCAATTGAACAATTTACCATGAAGTTAACTTTATGATAAACGGATTCACAATAATATAATATAGAAAAATAAAACTAAAATTGCAATAACTCTTTCTTTTGATGACAAAACATATTTATATTATAAACGCGAACAAAAAGTTGACAATTAATTTGATGTAAATAAAATAGTAAAATCTTTTTTACTTTCCTATTTTTTTTACATAGGTTTCTTTTGTTCACTTTTACAATTTTCTCTCTTTCGTTATCTCTCATTTCTTATCTTTTAACATCCCATTTTATCCTTTTTAAAACACGTAGTGTGCGTTATGAAAACCACTCCCTCCGTCTCTTAATATAAGTAGTTTTAAAGTTATGTATAAATATTAAAAAAATAATTATATACCATTATATAATATTAATTATTTATATTATTATTATATTAGAAAAAAATATTATTTATTTGGCAAAAAATAGTGAGAGAACCAACGTTATATTTAACATTTCAGATAATATTGGAAACTAAGCAATTATACTTATTTGAAATTCTCAAACGACATATATTAATAGACAAAAATACCTCTCTAAAACGACTTATATTAAAGGACAGAGGGAGTAATATTTATAATTTGTCAACTTCTATCAAGAAAGAACAACTTTTAAGTAATACTCTCTATGTTCCAACATTAGAAATACAATTTAATTTTTGAGGTCAAACGACGACATATTAAACTTTAAATTTATATGAATTAATTTAATTTTAACCGACATAATTACTATAGTTGTACAATATATAATAAAAACTATTAATAACAAAATTTATTTTATTTTAAACTTTTATGAATCATATTGAATTTAAAATTTAATATGTCGTGGTTTAATATTAAAATTAAATTATATTTTTAATTTTAGAAGGGAAGGAGTATATATCAACCAACTATAGTAACCATGAAAATTATGAGCACAAGATCTATTCTTGTGTGTTTGGCTTTCTTAAACTCATTTGGGTTCCCCATACATACATAACATGGGTGAGACAACCACAGTCAATTGTTTATGCTTTAAACATTTCAACAATACATTTATATTATTTTACTCCCTCCGTTCCAAGATAAAAGTCTTTATTATTATTTTGGGTTGTTTCATGTTAAATGTTCTCTTTCTTTTAATAACCAAACTTTTACACATTTTTTCCTATTATGTCCGTAGCATTAAATATCTCATACTTTTCTTATTCTAATTCTCTCTCCATATTTAATGATATTATTATGGACAATTTTGTTATTTTATTCCTCTTTTTAATATACATAAAAAGTTTACCAAAATTTTTATCTTGAAACGGAGGGAGTACCATTTTATTTATCAAAATTACATGGCATTTACTGATAATCACAACTAATTTAAATGTAACAACTGTAAACATATTTTTACATACATATGCAACACTTAATAATTAAGGTTAGTTTAGGTGGTCATAAGACCCCAACTTTTATGAATAAAGATGAATTTTCTATAAATATCATTTTTGAATATTATGGAATGAATTTGATATAATGTTATAGTTGTGGGTAATATTTATAAATTTTGCAAAGTACGCAAGTTGTTATATAATATTCGATTGGTCTGGGAATATTCGCTTTAACAGGAATATTCGTATAACGGCAAGAAATCATTGGTGGACCCTACAACGGAATTATTGCTTTTTGATGAGAAAACGACAAAAATACTTTATGAAAAATAATCTACGAAGTTTTACCGTTAACTCGTGAAACACCCTAAGTTAAAAGTACAAGAATACGCCAGAGTCGCACAAAGAGTACACTATTGATTTGATTATTGATGCTTACGTGAGAAGTCACTCAGCTTTTGTTCAATTATTGTTACAAAGAATTGCGATAAGATCTCACGTTATTTGATTCAATTATTGTCAATATTTTATAATCAATAATTGAGATGACAAAGTTATTAATATTATTATTTGCAATATTAACGATGTCTAGTAAGTTCTCACAAGGAGAGGTTTGGTCACCTAATCATGCGCACCAATGGGGAGAAATCCTTATCGAAAGCCCCTCTTCCTCGGGAACGACCTCGGTCGATTAATATTGTGAATTATAATAATGATGATGAGTTTTGTTTTATTAGTATTATTAATGTAATAAAATGTAAAAAGCTTTTTATATAAAAATGTAATACTTTTATATAAAGTTATTCGCTTTTATTAGACTAATAGTAAAATCTTTTTATATAAAATGTAATACTTTTATAAAGTTATCTCGCTTTTATTAGACAATAATTAGAATATATTATATTTTATTATGCATAGTGTTTGCATAAGGCTTTGCATATAGTGTTTGTATAGTAAAAATCTTTTTATATAAAAAAAAAATACTTTTATAAAGTTATTCGCTTTATTAGATTATAAATAGAATATATTATATTTTATTGTAAACCAACTCTGACCGTCTCGCTTTAAAGTAAATCAATCTGACCGCTCATGAATTAGTTACTATGCAAATTCATTCTTCTATAAATAAGCTCATTCCTTCATTATTTCTTACTTAATTCAATCAAACTCTAGAGAGAGAAACTATAGAGAGAGTTCTTCTTCTATAATCTTGAAAGCGATTTCTTTAGAGTTTAAGAAAGCTTTGAGCAGTAGTGCAAGTTTTCTTTGAGTATATCCTCGCCTCTACCAAAAAAAATACTCTTCTTTACTAAGAAGGGATATTATTTGTTGTACTCATTAGGGGTATTCTTTCTTTCTTATTGGTGAAATTCTTTTTTGTTATTCCATTCTTTATTATTCTCGTTGAATAACTCAGATACGCTGGATACCCTATACTTGGTGAAATTCTTCTCGTTATTCCATTATTTATTATTCTGCTGAACATCCTCGTCTCGCGGCTTACGCATGACCCGGTTCCGTTGTTTATTATTCTGTTGAACATCCTGTCTGCGCGCTTACGCGCATGACCGTTCCATTATTTATTATTCTCGTTGAATATCCTCGCTTCTGCATGCTTACGCACGACCGGTTCCATTATTTATTATTCTGTTTGAATATCCTGTCTGCGCTTGCACGACCGCCATTATTTACGAATATCGGTTCCGCATGACCCGGTTCCATTATTTATTATTCGTTGAATAACTCGTCTGCAAGCGCTTCTATCGCATGCCCGGTGATTTCTTTTGTTATTCCATTCTTTATTATACTCAAATAAGTTAAAGTTTTGACTTCTATACTCCATGAAATTAGTGGAATATCCTTGATATTTGCGCTTCATCCAAAGATCTTTTCATGGAAATATTCTTCCGAGCATTCTTGAATTTTACTCTCACAAAGAAGTATCATGTCGACAATTTGACATTATTAGTTCCTCGGATAAATTAATTCTTGAACTTGTTTTATTGAATTCTTATATCATTGTCATCATCCTCATGTTTATATTATGTTGAAAGTCATCTCGTGGCCTCAGAGTAGTATGATGGACTTGGTATGATTATGACTGTGATTATTCTTGTAATCATGACCGTAATGTTACAAATGATGTGGAAAAAGTCCTCATCGACCAGAGTAGTGCATCGATGGATGCTTGTTGGCATGATCATGACCATCGATGAATACACGAATATCCTCGGTCGTGGTGTATGGATAATTTGTGGTCGTGATACTAATGAATATCCGGTCAGAAAAGTGTGGATGATGTGGATTATTTATTGTCGAGTCTCAAATGATAAAAGTCATGAAAACCTTTTAAATCATAAAGATAGTAGATTTTATTCTCTACTTGACTTTTCTAATGGATTGCTTGTTCCACCGCAGCTTAAACTTGATGTTTGTTATATTTTATCGCTTAACACTGTCAAGGCTAAATGATAATTTATTCTCGCATTATCTTAGTCATAATATTTCATCAATAGTTGAGCTCACCCTTTTGCTTTCATTGTTCTCTTCGTGAAATGAGAACGTAGCAGTGACTAGTCGGGGAAACAGAGTGATGGTCCGTATAATAGCATTAGTAGTCCTCACTATTCTATGAAATAGTGTGATAATAAATGTAATGAGGACCCCATTGAGTTTGTATATTGTCTAGATGACAATATTTGTATTAAAACTCACAAGATATGTTTAGTCGTATTTTACACGAATCGTTGTATAATTAAGTTGTATTTGAATTTTGTACCATGTATTTGGCGACTTCGTAATAGGTGATGTATACCAATTTTGGGGGCGCCACAATTGGTATCAAAGCTTAGGATATGATCCTCGCTAAGATGTGAGAATAGAACTAGAGGGGAGAGACGGGAAATTCTTCGCTAGTATGACCTACCTAAGTTTATTTGGTATTTAATTGGCTCACGTAATATAGGGATAATATGTTACATGTCAATTAACCTTTGTTTTGTGGCAAGATTCTCAAAAATGACATCCGAGAATGTTGAGAATAAAGAATGGAGCACAAAGCACCGCTGATTCACCACATATCAATAATCGTGATAATGTGCATCGTGAAGGCGACAATCCTCATGCAAACAACAACACCGACTCAAAATGATGAATGATGGAATGTTCAGAGGCTTTTATGCAATTCATGCAACAAAGAAAGCAGAGCGGCCTCCTCATCCCAAAATGTAGGTGGAAACACCGAAACTCTCTGACGGTCACCGCTAAATAGCTCAAGGAGCCGACCACCGAGTTTATCGAGAGAGCCAAAACCACTTAAGGCGTGAAGCATGGATAAAGCAGATCACCAAGATATTTGATGTCTTGGGATGCTCCGAGGAGCAAAAGGTTCCTTTTTGCCGCCTTTTATGTTGCGAGGAGAGGCAGACATCGGTGGGAATCCAGAAAGCGACATCAACCTCGCCGCACCGAGATGTCTTGGGAGAAGTTCCAAGAACTATTCAACGACAAGTACTTTCCCAAAAGTATTCATCACATAAAAGAGGTAGAGTTCATCAAGTCGAGAGCAGTAATAATACGACCGTGTCGCAAAGACGGGTTAAAGTTTGCCGAAGTTGTCTCTTGCTTATATCCCACTTGGTGGATAATGAAGAGAGAATGACGCGATGTTTTTAAGAGGTTTAAAGTCGAGATACGCCAACATCTTATTTCTCATAAACCGTGTTTGTATTCGATGTTGTAAATAGGGCTCATTAGTAGAGCGCGATAACGAAGTCAACGCAACCAAAAGAGAGCAAATTGAAAAAAATGATAATACCAAAGGAGAGCAAATCATCGGGCTATGAAACAAGCGTGAGGGAATCAATGTGCCGTAAGTGGTAACCACTTCTGGTGGTAATCGTACAAAAAAATAAGAAATGGACATTTCAAGAAGAGGAGATTCAACAATGATGGAAAGACGCCAAAGACCAAAGACCCGCTGTTAAGGAAGAAGGAGAACGACCACCTATCATATGCTTCAAATGCGAGGGGAGGGACACATCACCCAAACTGCATGATGTCATCCAAAGCATGTTATAATTGTGGAAGAGAAGGTCACTTAGCCCGATTTTGTCGCTCACCAAGACAAGTTCAAAGGGAGGATGGAGGCACCAAAGGTCATCCCGTAAAAGTCAAAGCCAGAGTGGTGCAAGGAGAGCGCTTTGTTGTGACCTCCCGTAAAGCAAGGAACCCGAATGAGGTCATCACGTAAGCTTATCATAAACTCTAGCAAAGTCTATACTTTATTTGATACCGGCTTCTACCCATTCTTTTATTTCTCCTACTTGCGCCAACGATTAAATTTGACTCCGAGAGAAATTAGACTTTTACTTATCTCGTGGAAACTCCGCTTGGGAGAAACTTTCATTACATCCACTCGCTTATAAGTCTTGTTTGGTTCAAATCGGCACCTCACATTACCCGTCGATCTTATTTCATTGAAAATACTTGCATTTGATGTGATTCTAGGGATTGATCGGTTAACTACTCATCATGCTAAAATTGATTGTTTTCGTAAGGTTGTTAGCTTTCATATTCCTAATCAACCTATTATGCTAATTCAAGCCACCAAACCATTAAAATCAATCACTACTATCTCAAGCCATAAAGCTATTCGCTTATTGAAAAATGGATGTCAAGCTTTCTTAGCTCATGTCACTGATCTAAACAAAAATACGCCGCTTTTGAATGATATTTCTATTGTTAATAAATTCCCCGACGATTCCCCTCAAGAACTTCCTCGCCTACCCCCAGAGCGTGAAATTGAATTTTGTATCGACCTTGAACCCTAAGAGACAAAACCCATTTCCAAAGCCCCATATCGAATGGCTCCTATTGAACTTCGTGAGTTAAAGACCCAATTGCAAGAATTGTTAGACATTGGTTTCATTCGGCCCTAGTACGCCTCCTCGGGGTGCTCCTGCTCTATTCGTGAAGAAGAAGAAAGATGGGAGTATGCGATTTTGTATTGATTATCTGGAGTCAATCATGTCACCATCAAAAATAGGTACCCATTGCCACGTATTGATGACCTGTTTGACCAAATTGCAAGGAGCCAAATTCTTTTCAAAGATTGATCTTCGCTCCGGATATCACCAATTGAAGATTAGAACCGATGACATTCCAAAGACGGCCGTAACTCCTAAGACGCATTATGAATTCCTAGTCATGTCCTTTGATCGACTAATGCTCCCGCCGCTTTCATGGATATGATGAACCGAGTATTCAAGGAATATTTGGATCACTTTGTGGTCGCCTTTATTGATGACATCCTTATTTATTCCAAAAGCCGTGAAGATCATGAGCAACACTTGAGGTCGACACTCCAAAAGCTTCGTGAATACAAGCTTTATGCCAAGTTGAAGAAATGTGAGTTCGCTTTGAGGAAGTAGCATTCCTTGGGCACGTAGTATCAAGTCATGGAATATCTCGCTGACCCGCAAAAAGATTGAAGCAATTCAAAGTCGAGCAAACCTAAATCAAAGATCAAGTACGAGCTTTCTTGCTTTTTAGCCGGTTATTATCGAGATTCGTGGAAGGATTTTCTCTAATAGCTACTCCATTAACTCAAATTGACTTTGAAAGATACAAAGTTCTATTGAGCGAAGAATGTGAGAAGAGTTTTCAAGAACTCAAGAGGAGACTCATTTCAAAGACTGCTCGACAATACCATCCGCCCTTGAGGGATTTGTCATCTACAAAGGATGCTTCGGCAAAGGGTTGGGATGTGTTCTCATGCAACATGGGAAAGTCATAGCCTATGCCTCAAGACAACTCAAAGAATATGAGAGGAATTATCCTACTCATGACCTAGAGTTAGCAAATTGTCTTCACACTTAAAATTTGGAGGCATTACTTGTATGGGGAGAAGGTGGAGATCTTTACGATCATAAAAGCCTCAAATATTTCTTCACTCAAAAGGAACTCAACATGCATAAACGACGCTGGCTTGAACTGCTGAAAGATTATGATCATACCATCCAATACCATCCTCGAAAAGCGAACGTGGTAGCCGACGATCGAAAGTAAAGATCATATGCAAGTACGAAAAGCGATATTGTCAACACAAAGGCCCATTTTGTGTGACTTGCAAAGGATGGAGATAGAGTTAAAGACTCAGGACCCATGTGATGATGGCGGCAATATACGAGTAGAAACCGACTTTAATTGATAAAGTTAAAGTCGCCAAGCTACGCACTGAGCCGATGCGCGATGAGGAAGAAAGTGCAAGAAGGTGCTATACCGAAGCAAGAATCGATGAAGAAGGAATACTTCGAGTCAACTCCAGCACTTTGTGTTCCTAACGACCCCGATTTAAAGTATAAAATCATGATGGAGGCGCACAACACACCGCTTGCAATCCATCTCGGGAGTACCAAAATGTATCATGATATTCGCCATACATTTTGGTGGAGCAATATGAAGAGAGAGATAGCGCTGCTTTATCTCAAGGTGTCTAACTTGTCAACGAAGTTAAAGCGAGCATCAAGTACCAAAAGGTCCATCAAACCACTTGAAATTCCGTAATGGAAGTGGGAGCACATTACCATGGATTTCAAGCATCGGCCTTCCTAAGGTTTCTCAAGGTATAGATGCGATTTGGGTCATTGTTGATAGATTGACCAAGTCCGCTTTCATTTCTTACCGATACGAGAAACTTATACACTTGAACGCCTTGCTCAGATGTACATAAACGAGATTGTAAGATCGCATGGTATGCCAAGATCCATAGTTTCCGATCGAGACCCAAGATTCACTTCACGATTTTGGGTTAGTTTGCAAAAGCTATGGGCACAGATTTATTTACGATTTAGCTCTCAAGATATCATCCTCGCATCGACGGACAAAATGGAGAGGACTATTCAAACTCTTGAAGATTTATTAAGACTCGTGGTCCTCGACTTCAAGGGAAGTTGATAAGTTCTTACCATCGGTGGAGTTTTCCTACAACAACAGCTTATCAAGCAAGTATCGCATGGCTCCATTTGAGGCGCTAGATGGAAGAAAGTGTCGCTCTCCAAAGATGCCGGGATGAGGTGGGTGAAGCAACGTTGTTGGGACCGAGTTGGTACGTATGACTACGTAAAAAGATTCAAACGATCCGACAACGATAAAAAAACCTCACAAGATCGATAAAAGAGTTATGTCCGATCTTCATCGAAAGGACGGGAATTCGATATAGAGATCATGTGTTGTTACGTGTTGCTCCATGGAAAGGAGTTACGAGATTTGGAAAGAGAGGAAAGCTCAATCCTCGATTCATCTACCCATTTTTAATCCTCGATCGAGTAGGAACTCGTGGCCTATAGACTCGCTTTTACCGCCAAGTATGTCTCGTGTTCATAACGCTTTTCACATATCCATGTTACGTAAATATGTGGAAGACCCAACCACATTATCGAAGTTAGAACCGATTTAAATAGCGGAAGATTTGACGTATGAAGAGGTTCCTGCTCAAATCTTGATAAGAAGGAACATATTCTACGCCCCAAGGTTATACCTCAAGTCAAAGTTTTGTGGAGAAACCACGATGTTGAGGAAATGACTGGGAGTTAGAATCAAATGAAATCAAGGTATCCTTACCTCTTCGACATACCAGTGTACGCACTCTAATTTCGAGGGGGCAAATTTCATAAGAAGGGGAGGTCAGAAGACCCCAACTTTTATGAATAAAGATGAATTTTCTATAAATATCATTTTTGAATATTATGGAATGAATTTGATATAATGTTATAGTTGGGGTAATATTTATAAATTTTGCAAAGTACGCAAGTTGTTATATAATATTCGATTGGCTCTGGGAATATTCGCTTTAAACAGGAATATTCGTATAACGGCAGACAATCATCAGTGGACCCCACAACGGAATTATTGTTTGATCGAGAAAAAACGACAAAAATACTTTTATGAAAATAACGGCGGAAGTTTTACCGTTAACTCGCTGAAACACCCTTGTTGTTAAAAGTACAAAGAATACGCCAGAAGTCAAGACAAAGAGTACACTCAGATTGATTATCGATGCTTACGTGAGAAGTCACTCAGCTTTTGTTCAATTATTGTTACAAAGAATTGCCGTGATAAGATCTCACGTTATTTGATTCAATTATTGTCAATATTTTATAATCAATAATTGAGATGACAAAGTTATTAATATTATTATTTGCAATATTAACGATGTCTAGAAGTTCTCACAAGAGAGGTTTGGTCACCTAATCAAGCGCCAATGGGGAGAAATCCTTATCGAAAGCCCCTCTTCCTCGGGAACGACTTCGGTCGATTAATATTGTGAATTATAATAATGATGATGAGTTTTGTTTTATTAGTATTATTAATGTAATAAAATGTAAAAAGCTTTATATAAAAATGTAATACTTTTATAAAGTTATTCGCTTTATTAGACTAATAGTAAAATCTTTTATATAAAAAATAATACTTTTATAAAGTTATCTGCTTTTATTAGACAATAATTAGAATATATTATATTTTATTATGCATAGTGTTTGCATAGTGCTCGTGATAAGTATTTCATATAGTAAAATCTTTTTTATATAAAAATAATACTTTTTTTAAAAGTATTCGCTTTTATTAGATTATAAATAGAATATATTATATTTTATTGTAAACCAACTGACCGTCTGCTTAAAGTAAATCAATCTGACCGCTCATGAATTAGTTACTATGCAATACCATTCTTCTATAAATAAAGCTCATTCCTTCATTATTTCTTACTTAATTCAATCAAAACTAGAGAGAGAAAACTATAGAGAGTTCTTCTTCTATAATCTTGAGCGATTTTCTTTAGAGTTTAAGAAAGCTTTAGAAAGCTTTAGTGTGCAAGTTTTCTTTGAGTATATCCTCGCCTCTACCAAATAAAAATACTCTTCTTTTTACTAGGTAAGGGATATTATTTGTTGTACTCATAGGGGGTATTCCTTCTTTCTTATTGGTGAAATTCTTTTGTTATTCCATTCTTTATTATTCTCGTTGAATAACTCAGATACGCTGGATACCCTATACTTGGTGAAATTCTTCTCGTTATTCCATTATTTATTATTCTCGTTGAACATCCTCGTCTGCGCTTACGCATTACGCACGACCGGTTCCGTTGTTTATTATTCTTATTTAAATATCCGCTGAACATCCTGTGCATGCGCTTACGCATTTAACCGTTCCCGTTATTTATTATTCTCGTTGAATATCCTGTCTGCATTTACGCATTTATTATTTATTATTCTGTTGAATATCCTCGCTTGCAAGCGCTTACGCATTATTCCGGTTCCATTATTTATTATTCTCGCTGAATATCCTCGCTTGCACGCATTTACGCATTCCGTTCCATTATTTATTATTCTCGCTGAATAACTCGTCTGCAAGGCTCTATCGCATGCCCGGTGATTTCTTTTGTTATTCCATTCTTTATTATACTCACTTGGTTAAAGTTTTGACTTCTATACTCCATGAAATTAGTGGAATATCCTCGATATTTGCGCTTCATCCAAAGATCTTTTCATGGAAATATTCTTCCGAGCATTCTTGAATTGTTACTCTACAAAGAAGTATCATGTCGACAATTTGACATTATTAGTTCCTCGGATAAATTAATTCTTGAACTTGTTTTATTGAATTCTTATATCATTGTCATCATCCTCATGTTTATATTATGTTGAAAGTCATCTGTGGCCTGTAGTATGTATGGACTTGGTATGATTATGACCAGGATTATTCTTGGTAATCATGACCGTAATGTTACAAATGATGTGGAAAAAGTCCTCATCAATTCGTAGTGCATCGATGGACGCTTGTTGGCATGATCATGACCATCGATGAATACACGAATATCACCCCAAAATAGGTCCATACCATCCAACCTATTCTCGAGTCGCCAAATACATGGTACGTAAAACAACTACAACTTTATTACAACAATTGTCGTGAAAAATACAACAACACATATATGTGAGTTTGATACAAATATATACCAAATGTGACACATGTCCCAACCGTGGACAAAGACTCTCACAAAGGACACCTTACATAAAGGTATAGTCAAAAACTGCTTTTAGAAATTAAAATCTTTGGGAAGTGCTCAAGAAACCTTCGTATACGGGAGGCCATGCCTAGGGTTATGATAGATATCATATGGCCACATAATTATCCTTGTCAATCTAATAGACCCCAAAGAAAAAAGAAGATTACTATCATATTCTTCCCAATGGTAAGTCTTCTCTCGACATATCATTATCTCCACCGCCTCTAATTGAGAATTATACTTCAAACAAACACCAAGATTATATAGTAGTGCTCAGATATATACTCAAAGAAGTGGATGAGCACATCCCCGCCTTTATGATGATACGAGGTCAGATGTCATTAGACATCTTGTATGATAGTGACAAAACACCCTTCCAACGCTGGGTTCGCTTCACCCTCAACAAATATATGTACCACCGCTCTATTCCCCCGTTATCCCCACTCGACCCAAATTACACTTTTATTACCCGAAAGGAATTGTGAAGCAAAAGGGTGAGCACAACTAGCTCAAGAAAGAATATCATGACTAAAGATAATTAAATTATCAATAGCCTTCATCAAGAATAAATCGTAGATTTAGAACATATGGTAGATGATAAAATTTTTCAACCATAGTTGCAAATGAACGAGCAATCCATTAAGAGAGTCAAATAGACCATAAAGTCTATTATCTTCTCCATGTTAAAAATCCACCAACAATGTTTTATCCTCGTAATATCACTCAACAGCCTTTTCCACAATCATATGAATAACTCATAATCATAATTGTGGTTCTAAATTCTCTCTCTCATCCAGACGAAGATAATTTTCATAACCTATCTTCACCAAAACATCAAAGATCATGGTTATACCAAATCACATTTCCTGCTCATAATCATATCGATAAATTCATCTTTGCACTACGGCCAAAGATATTCATCAATGCATCATCTTTGCACTACTACCAAAGATATTCAATAACATGTCATCTTTGCACTACGCCAAAGATATTCATCAACAAACCATCTTTGCACTACAAAGCCAAAGATATTCCTCAACAGCTTCATATTTGCACTACATGCCAAATATATTCATCAACAGCTCATATTTGCACTACAAAGCCAAATATATTCATCAACAGCTCATATTTGCACTACAGCCAAATATATTAATATCTCAAAGAAATATATAATCATTTCGTAATTTATATAAACAATAATTATAACCATGTTGATTATTTCACCTTTGCACTTAAGCTAAAGATATTCAATTATAAATTCAATGGTCATGATCATACCACCACAATTCAACTTTTCACCATCGCCAAAGAGAACCCTAGTCATGATCATACCAATAATCTACCCATCTTTATACTCAAGTGAAAGAGAATTTCAACATCGTGGTTATAAAAATGTTATATATGATAATAAAATAATATGATCAACAACCGCACTTAATCTCAAGAGCAATATTCATAAATCAACGATAATTTGGTCGTAAAAAGAAACCAACTTTGTCGTGAATAAGAACCTCAATAAGAACTCGTGAATAATAACTCTTGAATAAATCATGAATAAGAACTCGTGAATAAGTAAAATAAATCGAATAGAATAGTAACCCACTCAAAAAGGTAGAAATTCCACAATAAAATCCATACCAATATTTCAGATAATGATATTGAAAGAATAACATTTCTTAAACTTATAAACAATTTATTTTAATTGTTTACACTTTACTAAATAATGCATTTAATCATCCTAAAATGCCAAACTCATAAGTTTTCATCACCAATAACCAAAACCCTCATCAAAAATCAGAGATATACCTCATATATAGGATTATCAAGCCATAAAATCCTATTTTTTCCAATTTTCTTCCTTCACATAACATATTTAATTCATTTATTCATAACTAGTCCATTTTCATGAAAAATACCAAATCAGCCCAAAAAATATTTCTTTTCTCGGGATTTAGCATAATATAGTCCCATATTGAATATATATTTTTCTCTAATTTTTAAAATTCATTTACTATTTTTCATATGGCCAAAAACCGCTTAATATTTAGACATTTATCATAAATTGTACTTTTATCCAAAAATTCAAAAATTCACAGAGTACACTCGATATTATATAGATGTACTCCCAATAAAAATTTCATCAATTTTAGAGTTAACCACAAGGAATTATAAGCTGCTACTTTTAAAATAGTCTTTTCTCATAAAATTCATAACTCTTATCTATACATCCAAAAATCACCATTTTTGGACACAATCAATAAAACTCATCAAAATATCATTTCAAATTTTTCCAAATTTTTTTGAAGGTCAAAAAATTACGAAACCGAAAAACATAACAACCCTTAAAATCCCTTTACTATCCCTTTACCTCAAAAGAAAGAAAGACTTCGATCGGATATCTGATATGACGTCAAGGAAACTTGCACCGATGAATATCAACTCACCAAGTATCTAAATACTCACAAAATACACTCAATAATCTAGAGAGAAAAGAGAGAAAACTTATGAATTCGTGTGATTTTTTCAATTCTAACTTAGCCTCTATTTATAGAAAAAATGTTAAGACGCCAAGCAGACTTGACCTCACCACCGATGGCTTTACTCGCTACTATTTCACCCACCAAAAATCAGCCATCTCCCCAACAACCAAGAGTGGGGCCCACTCAATTCTAGAATTTTCCACCAAAACCTAATTTCCTAATCAATCACTCTTAAAATTCATAACAAATTATACGCTCATTTTTAATTGCTCAAAATTTGTGGACATATACTCAACTTATATATGTATAACATATCCAAAAATTACAACGATCCAACTATTTGATTAAATATTATAACTCACACAATAAAGTCAGTAGAAACAATCGATTTGATCTTTTAATACCTCCAATCCGACAAAATACTCGATAAAATACCTCAACATTAATTCCTTCATTTATAACCACATAAATAAATCCATCATTTATATCCACATCAAATAAATATTTCCTTATCATATAAATCAATAATTAATTATTCACAAATAATATTACAGAATCACAATAATGACAACCAGTGCAGCTCCTGTGAGAGAGGGGGCTTTCCATAAGAATTTCTCCTCATCGCGCCGCAATTAGGTGACCAAACCTCTCCTCGATGTAACTTTCTAGACATTGCCAATAATGCTATCTAATAATATTATTCAAATAATATGAATTATTGATCCGATAATGGAGATATCGTAAAGTGAAGATAAATATCAAAACAACAATAATATAAAATATCAACGCAAAGAATTATTGAATCAATAAAATAAAATATTGAACAAGAATTATCGTAATAATTATCGAGTAGTGCTTCTTCACGTAAGAATCAATAATTCAAAAATACCGTAAATACCGTATGCTACCGCAAACAACGCCAGACATCGTATTTTTTAACCAACCGTATTCCAACAAGTAGTTAATTGTAATAACTACGCCGCTATTTATAAAAACTCAATTTTTGTCGCTTTTCTTCATCCGATAGCTTATCCGTTATGGGGCCCATAAATGGTCATACCGTCATTGCATGCAATAATATTCTCCCGACGTAAAAAAATATTCCACGACCAAACGAATATTCCCCACAATTGAATATTTTATAACCACTTGCTTATTTTGAAAAAAAAATTCATATCTCACCCTTAACTTTAAACTTTTATCAATTTAATCCATTTACCAATTGTAATTATAAGAAAAAAATTGAATACTTTTATTTCATAAAATTTGGGTCTTACAATCTCCCCTCCTTATGAAATTTCGTCCCTCGAAATTTACGACACCGGTATTTCAAAAGTTGAGAATACCTTGCTTCCATTTCAGATTCTATCTCCCCGTCATCATGATTTCTCCATCGCTCATCTCCCGTGATAACTTCATTTGGGTTCCTCACTTGTTGGGAAGTCATGACAACCGCTATCCCTCGAACTACTCGGCTTTTGACTTGTCTCTGGGCAAAGATTTGGCGCCATCACTACCGTTGAATATACTTTTTCTATAGACATATTCCTCCCTCAACTCGCTTCGTCAGACTCGATTCATGATTTGAATCATCAATCTTCGATCCATATCAAATTCAGTCGACCGCCTCAGATGTGGTAATTCAAAACTCGATGTTGGGTTCTCCCAATTGCTTTCCAAAAGAGAAATTCATATCATCTATTTTAGCCTTCTTAGATCTGGACATCTCTTTCCACAATATCCACGTGTCGTGTGGCTTTTTACCCATGCATCACTCATTCTTACTGCTCAATTTTTTTCTTCTTTCACCAGATTCCATCTTTATCATCTTATACTCGCCAAAGAATGCTTCGCTCAAGCATCACATATCGGCAACACAAGCTTGAATTGTTGCATCCTTTTGTTCCACGATCACCGCCGCTCTTCTTCAAATTTCTTTTCTAACTCATGAATACGATTTTGAAATTCTACATTTTGATCATATAATACCTCTAATAAACTCTCCTCGTGTACCTCTTCTTCCTCTTCTTCCTCACTCACAAATTGCTACCTCGCGACTATCTCTAAAAGTAACTATCAATTCTTCACTCACCACATGGATATCTCTAATTCTTCTTCGTCTCGACATCACATTATCATGGTTAGTGATTAGAGGTATCCCCACAGCCTCATTCACTCCATTGTTAGCATTCTCACCGCCATTCTCAAATATCGCCATAAAAACAAGGGTTAATTAAACAAATTAATATATCGCATAATATCCCGATATTACGACTAACCAACAAATAAGCTTAGTAGACACACTACTAGCAAAGGATTTACTCATCTCTCCTCCTAGTTATATTCCCCGATCTCCGCCAGAGACCATATCCCTAAGCTCGATACTAAATCGTGATAAACCCCAAAATAGGTCCATACCATCCAACCTATTCTCGAAATCGCCAAATACATGGTACAAAAAACAACTACAACTTTATTACAAATTGTCGACAAAATACAACAAACAACACATATGCCGTGAGTTTGATACAAATATATACCAAAATGTGACATATGTCCCCCAACCGTGGACAAGACTCTCACAAAGGACACCTTACATAAAGGTATAGTCAAAAACTGCTTTTAGAAATTAAAATCTTTGGAAAGTGCTCAAGAAACCTTCAGATATGGGAGGCCATGCCTTCTAGGTTATGATAGATATCATATGGGCCACGTAATTATCCTCGTCAACCTAATAGACCCCAAAGAAAAACAAGAAGATTACTATCATATTCTTCCCAATGGTAAGTCTTCTCGACATATCATTATCTCCACTGCCTCTAATTGAGAATTATACTTCAAACAAACACCAAGATTATATAGTAGTGCTCAGATATATACTCAAGTGGATGAGCACATCCCTCGCCTTTATGATGATACGAGGTCAGTATGTCATTAGACATCTTGTATGATAGTGACAAAACACCCTTCCAACGCTGGGTTCGCCACCCTCAACAAATATATAGACCACCGCTCTATTCCCCGTTATCCCCACTCCACCCAAAATACACTTTTATTACCCGAAAGGAATTGTGAAGCAAAAGGGTGAGCACAACTAGCTCAAGAAAGAATATCATGACTAAAGATAATTAAATTATCAATAGCCTTCATCAAGAATAAATCGTAGATTTAGAACATACGGTAGATGATAAAATTTTTCAACCATAGTTGCAAAATGAAACGAGCAATCCATTAGAAGAGTCAAATAGACCATAAAGTCTATTATCTTCCCATGTTAAAAATCCACCAACAATGTTTTATCCTCGTAATATCACTCAACAGCCTTTTCCACAATCATATGAATAACTCATAATCATAATTGTGGTTCTAAATTCTCTCTTCTCATCCAGATTTAAGATAATTTTCATAACCTATCTTCACCGAAAACATCAAAGATCATGGTTATACCAAATCACATTTCCTGCTCATAATCATATCGATAAATTCATCTTCGCACTACGGCCAAAGATATTCGTCAATGCACCATCTTTGCACTACTACCAAAGATATTCAACAACATGTCATCTTTGCACTACGGCCAAAGATATTCATCAACAAACCATCTTTGCACTACAGCCAAAGATATTCCTCAACAAACTCATATTTGCACTACAGCCAAATATATTCATCAACAGCTCATATTTGCACTACAAAAAAAATATATTCATCAACATCATATTTGCACACAAAGCCAAATATATTAATATCTCAAAGAAATATATAATCATTTCGTAATTTATATAAACAATAATTATAACCATGTTGATTATTTCACCTTTGCACTTAAGCTAAAGATATTCAATTATAAATTCAATGGTCATGATCATACCACCACAATTCAACTTTTCACCATCGCCAAAGAGAACCCTAGTCATGATCATACCAATAATCTACCCATCTTTATACTCAAGTGAAAGAGAATTTCAACATCGTGGTTATAAAAATGTTATATATATGATAATAAAAATAATATGATCAACAACCGCACTTTAATCTCAAGAGCAATATTCATAAATCAACGATAATTTGGTCGTAAAAAGAAACCAACTTTGTCGTGAATAAGAATCGTGAATAAGAATAAGAATAAGAATAAATGAATAGAACTCGTGAATAAGAATCAACCGTGAATAGTAAACTCAAAAAGGTAGAAATTCCACAATAAAATCCATACCAATATTTCTAGATAATGATATTGAAAGAATAACATTTCTTAAACTTATAAACAATTTATTTTAATTGTTTACACTTTACTAAATAATGCATTTAATCATCCTAAAATGCCAAACTCATAAGTTTTCATCACCAATAACCAAAACCCTCATCAAAAATCAGATATACCTCATATAGGATTATCAAGCCATAAAATCCTATTTTCCAATTTTCTTCCTTCACATAACATATTTAATTCATTTATTCATAACTAGTCCATTTTCATGAAAAATACCAAATCAGCCCCAAAATATTTTTTTTTCTCGATTTAGCATAATATAGTCCCATAGTGAATATATATTTTTCTCGTAATTTTAAAATTCATTTACTATTTTTCATATGGCCAAAACCGCTAAATATTTAGACATTTATCATAAATTGTACTTTTATCCAAAAATTCAAAAATTCACAGAGTACACTCGATATTATATAGATGTACTCCCAATAAAAATTTCATCAATTTTAGAGTTAACCACAAGGAATTATAAGCTGCTACTTTTAAAATAGTCTTTTCTCATAAAATTCATAACTCTTAATCTATACATCCAAAAATCACCATTTTTGGACACAATCAATAAAACTCATCAAAATATCATTTCAAATTTTTCCAGAATTTTTGAAGGTCGTAAAAATTACGAAACCTAAAAACATAACAACCCTTAAAATCCCTTACTATCCCTTACCTCAAAAGAAAGCAAAGACTTCCGATCGGATATCTGATATGACGTCAAGAAAACTTGCACCGATGAATATCAACTCACCAAGTATCTAAATACTCACAAAATACACTCAATAATCTAGAGAGAAAAGAGAGAAAACTTATGAATTCGTGTGTTTTTCAATTCTAACTTAGCCTCTATTTATAGAAAAATGTTAAAGACGTCAAGCAGACTTTGACCTCTACACCGATGGCTTTACCTCGCTACTATTTCACCCACCAAAAATCAGCCATCTCCCCAACAACCAAGAGTGGGGCCCACTCAATTCTAGAATTTTCCACCAAAACCTAATTTCCTAATCAATTACTCTTAAAATTCATAACAAATTATACGCCATTTTTTTAACTGCTCAAAATTTGTGGACATATACTCAACTTATATATGTATAATATATCCAAAAATTACAACGATCCAACTATTTGATTAAATATTATAACTCACACAATAAAGTCAGAAGAACAATCGATTTGATCTTTTAATACCTCCAATCCGACAAAATACCGATAAAATACCTCAACATTAATTCCTTCATTTATAACCACATAAATAAATCCATCATTTATATCCACATCAAATAAATATTTCCTTATCATATAAATCAATAATTAATTATTCACAAATAATATTACGTAATCACAATAATGACAACCAGCAGCTCCTCAGAAAGAGGGGGCTTCCAATAAGGATTTCTCCTCATCGCGCCAGCAATTAGGTGACCAAACCTCTCCTCGATGTAACTTTCTAGACATTGCCAATAATGCTATCTAATAATATTATTCAAATAATATGAATTATCGATCCGATAATGGAGATATCAGTGTTGATAATTATTGAAACAACAATAATATAAAATATCAACGCAAAGAATTATTGAATCAATAAAATAAAATATTGAATAAAGAATTATCATCGAATAATTATCGAGTAAAGGCCTTCACGTAAGAATCAATAATTCAAAAATACTATTATATTTTATTTAAAAGATTTTGCTTTAATTATGAACTGTTCGATTAAAAGTAAATCAATTTGGACCGTTCATGAGTTAGTTATTATGCACCCATTTTTCTATAAATAAAGCTCATTCCTTCATTATTTCTTACGAATTCACTTAAACTCTAGAGAGAAATTATAAAGAAACTATAGAAAATATTCGCTACTTCCTACTCTTATATTCAGCTTTATTTTATGGTAAGGGATGTTATTTGTTGTACTCATGAAGAGAACTTCATTATTCCATTATTTATTATTACATTGAATAACTCAGATACGCTGCTACCCTATACATGATGACATTCTTCTAATATTACATTTCTTTATTATTACCGTGAATATCACATATTCGTGCTTTTACTGTACGACACTGGTTCCATTGTTTATTATTTTATCTAATATCCACATGCATGCATTTCTGTGGGACTGGTTCCATTATTTATTATTCAGCTTGGAATATCACATGCGTGCGTTCTGGCAGGGACTGATTCCATCCTTTATTATTTTGTTGGAATAACCCGTCTATGAGAAGTACCGCATGCATGGTGATTTCTTTTGTTATTCCATTCGTTATTATACTCAGTTGGTTAAAGTTTTGACTTCTATACTCCATGAAATTAGTGGAATATCTTTAATATTTGCGCTTCATCCAGTATCTTTTCATGAAAATATTCTTCTGAGCATTCTTGAATTTTACTCTACAAAGCAGTATCATGTTGACAATTTGGACGTTATTGATTCATGGATAAATTAATTCTTGAACTTCTTTTATTGAATTCTTATATCATTGTCATCATCCTCATGTTTATATTATGTTGAAAGTCATATGTGGCCTGTAGTGCATAGATGGACTTGGTATGATTATGACCAGGGATTATTCGGTGTAATCATGACTGTAATGTTACAAATGATGTGGAAAAAGTCCTCATTGGCCGTAGTGCATTGATGGATAGTTGTTGGCATGATCATGACCATTAATGAATACACAAATATTCTTGGCTCGTAGTGCATGGATAATTGTGGTCGTGATACTAAAGACTATCCTTGGCCGTAGTGCAGGGGTGATTTGATGATGTGGAATATTTATTAAGCTGAGTCTTAGCGATAACAGTGATGAAAAACCTTTTAAATCATAAAAGATAGTAGATTTTATTTTCTACTTGAATCTTTTAATGGATTACTTGTTCCGCTGTAGTTAAACTTGATGTTTGTTATATTATATCAGTTTAACACTATTTAAGGCTAATGATAATTTATTCTGCATTATCTTAGTCATAATATTTCTTACTGGGCTAGTTGAGCTCACCCTTTCTTTCACTGTTCTCTTCAGGAAATGAGAATATAGCTGGGACGAGTCGGGGAACGGAGTGATGGACTAGATAATAGTATTAGTAATCCTCACTATTCTGTGAAATAGTGTGTTAACAATTGTAATGAGGACTCCTTTTGAGTTTGTATAATCTCTAGTAGACAATAATTGTAGTCAAACTCACAGTTATGTTTTGTCGTATTGTACACGACAGTTGTATTTTTATCGTATTATACACGACAGTTGTATTAGTAAATTGTATTTGAATTATGTACCATGTATCTGGCGACCCAAGATGGGTGATGTATACCTAATTTTGGGGGCGTTACAGTTGGTATCAAAGCTTAGGGATATGATCCCTGGCTAGGATGTGAGAATAGAACTAGGAGGGGAGAGCCGGGGAATTCCTTCGCTAGTATGACCTACCTAAGTTTTTTTTGTATTTACTTGGTGAAATTAGAATATAGGGATAATATATTACATGTTAATTAACCTTTTGTTTTGTGGCGATGTCTGAAAATGACATCAGAGAATGTTGAGAATAGCAATAGAAACACAAAGTAGATTGATTCACCACATATCAATAATCGAGGACAATGTGCATCGAGAAGGCGACAATCCTCATGCAAACAACAACACCCGACCAAATGATGAATGATGGATTGTTCAGAGGCTTTATACAATTCATACAACAAAGAAAGTAGAGCTCCTCATCCAAAATGTAGGTGGAAACACTGGAAACTCTCTGGCGGTCACCGCTAAACAGTTCAAGGAGCTGGAACCACTTTGGAGTTTAAGGGAGAGCCAAAACCACTTATGGCGGAAGCATGGATAAAGCGATCACCAAGATATTTGATGTCTTGGGATGCTCCGAGGAGCAAAGGTTCCTTCTTGCAGCTTTATGTTCATGGAGAGGCGAGATAAGCGGTGGGAATCGATAAAACGTACTCAACCTGCCGTACTGAATATGTCTTGGGAGAAGTTCCAAGAGGTGTTCAACGACAAATACTTTCCCGAAAGTATTCATCACATGAAGGAGGTGTAGTTTATCAAATTGAGCAAAACAATATGGCCGTGTAATAGCATGATACGAGGCAAAATTTATCGAGTTATCCGGTTTACGTCCCACTTGGTGGATAATGAAGAGAGAATGACGCGAATGTTTTAAGAGGTTTGAAGTCGAGATACGTCGACATCTTATTTCTCATAAACCGTGTTTGTATTCAATTTGTTGTAAATAGGGCTCGATTGGTGGAAGCGCGATAACGAGTCAACGCAACCAAAAGAAGCGACCCGATAAAATGATAATACTAGTGAGAAGGATCATCAGCGGTGACAACAAGTGTGGAGGAATCAACATGCGAAATGGTAACCACCGGTGGTAATCGAAATCAAAACAATAAGAATGGACATTTCAAGAAGAGGAGATTCAACAATGATGGAAAGACGTCAGCACCAGCACCCGTTGTTAAGGAAGGAGAAAGAGCACCTATCATATGCTTCAAATACGGAGGGGAGGGACACATCAGTCCAAATTGCGCGATGCCGTCCAAAGCATGTTATAATTGTGGAAGAGAAGGTCACTTAGCCCGATTTTGTCGTTCACCAAAGACAAATTCAGCTAGGATGGAGGCACCAAAGGTTGTCCCAGAAAATTCAAAGCAGGTAGTGCAAGGGAGAGCGTTTGTTGTAACCTCCCAGAAAGCAAGGAACCCGAATGAGGTCATCATGGGTAAGCTTATCATAAACTATAGCGAAGTCTATACTTTATTTGATACCGGATCTACCCATTCTTTTATTTCTCCTACTTGCGCTCAACGATTAAATTTGACTCCGGAGAAATTAGACTTTGACTTATCTGTGGAAACTCCGTTGGGAGAAACCTTCATTACATCCACGGTTTATAAGTCTTGTTTGGTTCAAGTTGGTACCCACACATTACACCGTCGATCTTATTGCATTAAAAATACTTGTATTTAATGTAATTCTACAGGATTGATTGGTTAACTACTCATCATGCAAAAATTGATTATTTTCGTAAGGTTGTTAGCTTTCATATTCCTAATCGACCTATTATGCGAATTCAAGCAACCAAACCATTAAAATCAATCACTGTCATCTCAAGCCATAAAGCTATTCGTTTATTGAAAAACGGATGTCAAGCTTTCTTAGCCCACGTCACGGATCTAAACAAAAATACGTCAGTTTTGAATAATATTTCTATTGTTAATGAATTTCCTGACGTATTTCTTGAAGAACTTCCTGACCTACCCCCAGAGCGTGAAATTGAATTTTGTATCGACCTTGAACCCAGTACAAAACCCATTTCCAAAGCCCCATATCGAATGGCTTCTATTGAACTTCAGGAGTTAAAGACTCAATTATAGGAATTGTTAGACATTGGCATTATTCGTCCTAGTACTTCTCCTTGGGGTGCTCCTGTTTTATTCGTGAAGAAGAAAGATGGGAGTATGCGACTTTGTATTGATTATCGGGAGTTGAATCATGTCACCATCAAAATAGGTACCCATTGCCACGTATTGATGACTGTTTGACCAGGTTGCAAGGAGCCAAATTCTTTTCAAAGATTGATCTTCGTTCCTATATCACCAATTGAAGATTAGAATCGATGACATTCCAAAAGACGGCTTTGAACTTCGATGCGGGCATTATGAATTCCTAGTCATGTCCTTTGGATTGACTAATGCTCCTGCTGCCTTCATGGATATGATGAACCGAGTATTCAAGGAATATTTGGATCACTTTGTGGTTGTCTTTATTGATGACATCTTCATATATTCCAAAAGTCGTGAAGATCATGAGGAACACTTGAGGCTGATACTCCAAAAGCTTCGTGAATATAAGCTTTATGCCAAGTTGAAGAAATGCGAGTTCTGGCTTGAGGAAGTAGCATTCCTTGGGCACGTGGTATCAAGTCATGGAATATCTGTTGACCCAGCAATGATTGAAGCTATTCAAAGCTGGGAGCAACCTAAATCAGTGATCGAAGTACGTAGCTTTCTCTGTTTAGGTGGTTATTATCGGAGATTCGTAGAAGGGTTTTCTCGAATCGCTACTCCACTAACTCAACTGACTCGGAAAGATACAAAGTTCGGTTGGAGCGACGAATGTGAGAAGAGTTTTCAAGAACTCAAGAGGAGACTCATTTCACCACCTGTTCTGACAATACCATCTGGTTCGGAAGGATTTTCCATTTACAGTGATGCTTCGGGCAAAGGGTTAGGATGTGTTCTCATGCAACATGGGAAAGTCATAGCTTATGCCTCATGACAACTCAAAGAATATGAGAGGAATTATCCTACTCATGACCTAGAGTTAGCATCTGTTGTCTTCGCACTTAAAATTTGGAGGCATTACTTGTATGGGGAGAAAGTGGATATCTTTACGGATCATAAAAGCCTCAAATATTTCTTCACTCAAAAGGAACTTAACATGCGACAACGACGTTGGCTTGAACTGTTGAAAGATTATGATCATACCATCCAATACCATCCTGGAAAAGCGAACGTGGTAGCTGACGCATTGAGTAGAAGATCATATGCAGGTACGAGTGCAATATTGTCAACGCAAAGGCCCATTTTGTATGACTTGCAAAGGATGGAGATAGAGATAAAGACTCCAGGGACCCACGTGATAATGGGCAAATATACGAGTAGAACCGACTTTAATTGATAAAATTAAAGTCGCTTTCAAGTTCTGATCCGGGTGATGCGTATGAGGGAAGAAAGTGCAAGAAGGTGCTATATCTTGGAAGCAAGAATCGATGAAGAAGGAATACTTGAGTCAACTCTGAACTTTGTGTTCTAACGACCCTGATTTAAAGTATAAAATCATGATGGAGGCGCACAACACACCGTTTGCAATCCATCCTGGGAGTACCAAAATGTATCCATGTTACGTAAATCTCGTGTTCATAACGTTTTCACATATCCATGTTACGTAAATATGTGGAAGACCCAAACCACATTATTGAGTTAGAACCCGAACGAAATAGCGGAAGATTTGGCGTATGAAGAGGTTCTGTTCAAATCTTGGATAAGAAGGAACATATTCTACGCTTCGAGGTTATACCTCAAGTCAAAGTTTTGTGGAGAAACTACGATGTTGAGGAAATGACTTGGGAGTTAGAATCGAAATGAAATCAAAATATCCTTACCTCTTCGACATACCGTGCGTACCCTAATTTCGAGGGAGAAATTTCTTAAGAATGGGAGGTTGTAAGACCCCAACTTTTTGAATAAAGATGAATTTTTCTATATTTATCATTTTGAATATTATGGAATAAATTTAATATAATGTTATAGTTGTGGGTAGTATTTATAAATTGAAGAAAGTAAGTATGCAAGTTGTTATATTATATTCGATTGGTTGGGAATATTCGTTTTAGCGGGGAATATTCGTATAACCAAAGCAATTATTAGTGGACCCCTAGCGAAATTATTGTCCGGATTGAAAAGCGACAAAAGTATTTTTATAAAAATAATGGCGAAAGTTTTACTGGTTGATCTTCTTTGAACTACTTGGTAGTAAAATACGATGTCTGGCGTGGTTGCATAGTAAGCACACGGTATTGATTATTGATGCTTACGTGAGAAGTCATTCACCATTGTTCAATTATTGCTATAGTAATTGTTGCGTAGTATCTCACGTTATTTGATTCAATTATTGTCGATATTTTATATATTGTTAAAATCAATAATTGAGACGACAAAGTTATTAATATTATTATTTGCAATATTAACGATGTCTAGAAGTTACGTCAGGAGAGGTTTGGTCACCTAATTGCGCGCCAATAGGGAGAAATCCTTATTGGAAAGCCCCCTCTTTCGTGAGAACGACCTGGTCGATTAATATTGTGAATTATAATAAAAATGATAAATGTTGTTAAAATTATTAAGGTGATTTTTATAAAGTTTGCTTATTTTATGGATTCCTATTTACCCATTTTTCAAAATATTCGGTAGAAAATTTTAATAAAGGTGGGGCCCAAATGTGGGGACCACATATGGGGCCCACATGTGAGGTATGAAATCTGAAAATTGGGTGGGGATTTAATATTCACGTGGAGGGAGTATAAACATTATTATTATATATATATATATTTGATAGTGGATTTTGGGTGGAGGAAAATTTTATTATTATTATATATATATATATATATATATATATATATATATTTTCGATAGTGGATTTTGATGGAAGAAAGTTTTATTATTTTATATATATATATATTTGATAGTGGATTTTGGGTGGAGGAAAGTTTTATTATTATATATATATATATTTGATAGTGAATGTTGGTGGAAGAAAGTTTTATTATTATATATATATATATATATATATATATATATATATATATATTTGATAGTGGATTTTGGTGGAGAAAGTTTTATTATTATATATATATATATATATATTATATTTAAAAGTTTTATGGACCGTCCGATTAAAAGTGAATCAATCTGGATCGTTCAGGAATTAGTTACTATGCAATCCATTCTTCTATAAATAGAAGCTCATTCCTTCATTATTTCTTACGAATTCAATCGAAACTCGGAGAGAGAGAAAATTATGAAAACTATAGAAAATATTTCTTCTACTTAACTACTCTTATATTCAGGTTCTTTTACGGTAAGGGGTGTTATTCTTTCTTATTCATGAAGAAGAACTGTTGTTATTCCATTGCTTATTATTCTCATTGGAATAACTTTGTATCTGTGATTCTACCCTATACTTGGTGACATTCTTTTATTATTCATCTTTTACTATCCTGTTGGAATATCCTCATGCATGCGTTTTTCTGCGGGACTGATTCCGCTCTTTATTATTACGCTGGAATATCCTCATGCATACATTTTACGTTGGACTGATTCCGTCTTTATTATTCTCGTTGGAATATCTTGTGCATGCGTTTTACGTCGGACTGATTCGAATCTTTATTATTATTACTCATTTGGAATATCCCGTCTTGGTCAATTTTGCACGACTGGTTCCGTTATTTAGTATTCTCATTGGAATAACTTTGTCTGCCAAGTACTGCATGGTGATTTCTTTTGTTATTCCATTCTTTATTATACTCAGTTGGTTAAAGTTTTAACTTCTATACTCCATGAAATTAGCAGAATATCCTTGATATTTGCGCTTCATCCACTATCTTTTCATGAAAATATTCTTCTGATCATTCTTGAATTTTACTCTACAAAGCAGTATCATGTTGACAATTTGGACATTAGTAGTTCTTGGACAAATTAATTCTTGAACTTTTTTTATTGAATTCTTATATCATTGTCATCATCCCCATGTTTATATTATGTTGAAAGTCTTTTGTGGCCTGTAGTGCATAGATGGACTTGGTATGATTATGACGAGGATTATTCGATTAAATCATGGTAGTAATGTTACAAATGATGTGGTAAAAGTTCTCATTGGCCCATAGTGCATTGATGGACGGTTGTTGGCATGATCATGATCATTAATGAATACACAAATATTCTTGGCCGTAGTGCATGGATAATTGTGGTCGTGATACTAAAGAATATCCTTGGCGTAGTGCGAGGGGTGATTCGATGATGTGGATTATTTATTAAAATTTGAGTCTCGTGATAACATGATGAAAAACCTTTTTAATCATAAAAGATAGTAGATTTTATTTTCTACTTGACTCTTTTAATGGATTGCTTGTTCTACTGCAGTTAAACTTGTTGTCTATTATATTTTATCAATTTAACATTGTTGGAGACTAATGATAATTTATTCGCATTATCTTAGTCATAATATTTCTTCTTTGGCTAGTTGAGCTCACCCTTTCTTTCACCGTTCTCTTGAAAATGAGAATATATTTGGGACCGAGTCGGGGAGCGGAGTGATGGTCCGGAGGATAACATTAGTAGTCCTCACTATTCTGTGAAATAGTGTGATAATAATTATAATGAGGACTCCTTTTGAGTTTGTATAATCTCTAGTAGACAATATTTGTATTCAAACTCACAGTTTATGTTTTATCGTATTGTACACGACAGTTGTATTTGAATTTTGTACCATGTATTTGGCGACCCAAGATGGGTGATGTATACTTAATTTTGGGGGCGTCACATCTCGTGTTCATAACGTTTTTCACATATCCATGTTACGTAAATATGTGGAAGACCCGAACCACATTATTGAGTTAGAACCGGACGAAATAGCGGAAGATTTGACGTATGAAAAGGTTCCTGTTCAAATCTTGGATAAAAAGGAACATATTATACGCTCCAAGGTTATACCTCAAGTCAAAATTTTGTGGAGAAACCACGATGTTGAGGAAATGACTTGGGAGTTAGAATTTGAAATGAAATCAAGGTATCCTTACCTCTTCGATATACCAGGTACGTACCCTAATTTCGAGGGCGAAATTTTATAAGAAGGGGAGATTATAAAACCCCAACTTTTTGAATAAAGATGAATTTTCTATAAATATTATTTTTGAATATTATGGAGTAAAATTGATATAATGTTATAGTTGTGGGTAATATTTATAAATTTTGCAAAGTATGCAAGTTGTTGTATTATATTCGATTGGTCGGGAAATATTCATTTTAACAAGGAATATTAAATACAATACCTTGATCATTGTCGGACCCATAGCGGAATTATTGTCGGATTGAGAAAACGACAAAATACTTTATGAAAATAACGGCGGAAGTTTTACTGATTAACTTTTGAAACACCGGTGTTAAAAATAAAGATGTCTGGCGTGGTTGCATAAGCAGCACTCAGTATTGATTATTGATCTTTACGTGAGAAGTCACTCGGTTTTGTTCAATTATTGCTATAGTAATTATTGTCAATTTTGATTATTATTTGGACCCCCCACTTTCCTTTTTTAAAAAAATTGTCGGTAGAAATTATCTCGATTTTAGTTATATATATATATATACATATATATATAAGTATTATATATACATATATATATATATATATAATATTGTTAGTGGAAGGTGGGTGGGTGGGTGGGGGTTGGAAATTAGGGTGGACTGGTAGGAGTATTATTATGTATATTTTATTATATATATATATATATATATATATATATATATATATATATATATATATATATATATAAGTTTGACAAAATGGGCGAGGAGGGAGTAAGAGAATTCACAGTCTTCCAAATAGTGATTTTTTTCTTCTTGACATCTTATAAATATAATATATATATATATATATATATATATATTTTATTTAAAAGATTTTGCTTTAATTATGGACCAATCCGATTAAAAATAAATCAATATGGACCGTTCATGAGTTAGTTCTTATCTGATCCATTTTTCTATAAATAAAGCTCATTCCTTCATTATTTCTTACGAATTCATTTGAAACTCTAGAGAGAGAAATTATAAAGAAACTATAGAAAAGTATTCTCGCTACTTCCCTACTCTTATATTCGATTAATTTTACTGGTAAGGATGTTATTTGTTGTACTCATAAAGAAAACTTCATTATTCCATTATTTATTATTACATTGGAATAACTTTTGTATCTGTGAAATTACCCTATACATGGTGACATTCTTCTAATATTTCGTTCTTTATTATTCTATCGTAATATCACATGCTCATGCGTTCTGGCGGGACTGGTTCCATTATTTATTATTACGTCGAATATCACATGCATGCGTTCGCATGGACTGATTCCATCCTTTATTATTACATTGGAATAACTTTTATCTGTCAAGTATCTGCATGCGTGGTGATTTCTTTTGTTATTCCATTCGTTATTATACTCGGTTGGTTAAAGTTTTGACTTCTATACTCCATGAAATTAGTGGAATATCCTTGATATTTGCGCTTCATCCATATCTTTTCATGGAAATATTCTTCTGAGCATTCATTAATTTTACTCTACAAAGCAGTATCATATTGATAATTTGGACGTTATTGATTCATGGATAAATTAATTCTTGAACTTGTTTTATTGAATTCTTATATCATTGTCATCATCCTCATGTTTATATTATGTTGAAAGTCATCTACTGACACAGGTACCTGAGATGGACTTGGTATGATTATGACCGAGAGATTATTCGATTGTAATCATGGCCGTAATGTTACAAATGATGTGGAAAAAAAGTCCTCATTAGTAGTAGTGCATTGATGGATAGTTGTTGGCATGATCATGACCATTAATGAATACACAAATATTCTTGGCCCGTAGTGCATAGATAATTATGGTCGTGATACTAAAGAATATCCTTGGCCGTAGTGCAGGGGTGATTCGATGATGTGGAATATTTATTAAAATTTGAGTCTCAAATATAATAAAGATGAAAAACCTTTTAAATCATAAAAGATAGTAGATTTTATTTTCTACTTGACTCTTTTAATGGATTGCTTGTTCTACTGAAGTTAAACTTGATGTTTGTTATATTGTATCAGTTTAACACTATTTAAGGCTAATGATAATTTATTACGCATTATCTTAGTCATAATATTTCTTCTTGGGCTAGTTGAGCTCACCCTTTCTTTCACTTATTCTCTTGAGGAAATGAGAATATAAATTTGGGCCGAGTCGAAGCGGAGTGATGGACGAGATAATAGTATTAGTAGTCCTCACTTTATTACATGAAATAGTGTGTTAACAATTGTAATGAGGACTCCTTTTGAGTTTGTATAATCTCTAGTAGACAATAATTATATTCAAACTCACAGTTATGTTTTGTCGTATTGTACACGACAGTTGTATTTTTGTCATATTGTACACGACAGTTGTATTAGTAAATTGTATTTGAATTATGTATCATGTATCTGGTGACCCAAGATGGGTGATGTATACCTAATTTTGGGGGCGTCACAACTATATTTTAACCACCGGGTATTCCAACAGTGTTAACGGTAACAACTACGCCGTTATTTATAAAAACTAAATTTTATCGTTATCTTCATCCGATAGTTATTCTGTTATGGGGCCCACAAATGGTTGCCCCGTCATACGAATATTCTCCGACAGAAAGAATATTCTACGACCAAACGAATATTCCACGACAATTGAATATTTTATAACCACTTGTGTATTTTGAAAAAAAAAATCATATCTCACCCTTAACTTTAAACTTTTATCAATTTAATCATTTACTGAATTGTAATTATAAGAAAAATTGAATACTTTTATTTCATAAAATTCGGGGTCTTACATTAGTAGTCCTCACTATTCTATGAAATAGTGTGATAATAAATGTAATGAGGACCCCATTGAGTTTGTATATTGTCTAGATAACAATATTTGTATTAAAACTCACAGCTTATGTTTAGTCGTATTTTACACGACTGTTGTATAATTAAGTTGTATTTGAATTTTGTACCATGTATTTGGCGACTCAAAATAGGTGATGTATACCGATTTTGGGGGCGTCACACCTAGAGTCTAGTATTGTTATATTTTCACATGAGTTTTTGATATTTTCACATGGTCTTCTCTCACATGAAAATGAGACACTTTCTTCTCATGTGAGAGAGGACGACGTTGAAAATAAAAAAAATACATGTAAAAATATCAGTGGTTGTTAAAACCAACTCTATCCCATTTTTTTTAAAACAAAAGTTTGTTGTTATTTCTTGACACAAATTTTAGACCTATCAAAAAATACATTTAAACATTATATTTCCTTCTATAATTAAACTAATATAGAGAAAATGTGAAATTTAAATAAATTAAGAATATACAAATGTATAAACAATTCAATGGATATATGTTCTCAACAAGTCTTAAAATGTATGCCAAGAAATGCTTAAAAAAATTATCCCTTCAAATATAATGGAGGACACAATTTTATTTTTTATTTAAATAGATTAATTTTCACATAAATAAAAACCCGGAGTTGACACTAATAAAAACATTTTGATCGGTAACTACTCCTTGTGTCCAATTTTATTTCTCTGGATTAATTTTTTATGATCAAATTGATTATATTTAAAATTAAAATTTATTATTAAGTTTATTACATATACTATTAAGTTTTTATCGAATGTACTATTAAGGTCAATTTATTTGATTTAAATTTTTTAATATACTTATTTAATTATTAATCTTAAAATTGGTTGATTTAACCGTAAAAAATCGATTACATTTTGACTAGTAACCATTAAGAGTTTTTATTACAACATTTATTATTGGGTTAGTGAATCTCATTTGCCAATTTCCATGGTCAGCCGACAGTCTCCAAAGCATTTCACATTCAATAATGGAGTATCTCAATTAATATTATCAATAACACTAACAATTTTGAGTTGACTTTGGACCATCAAATCTAACCCATGCATGTTCCTCTTTTAAACCTTGTAATCTTGTAGATGTGGAGTATTAAGTACTACTTAATGATTAGATCTATCCCCATCAATTCATAATTATTGACAAAGTAAAACCACACCGCATAAAATAACTATTCAGTTTTAAGGCTGAGCAAAAAATCAAATTAGAAAAGAATCGTACCAAGAATCGCATAAATTATATTAATTAAAACGTATCAACGGTTTCGGCGCATATGACGATTTTAGCTAGGTTGAAAAACTAAATTTACAATTTCGGTTTAATTACTAGCCAAAATCGCACGCATAAAATCGAAACTGCACCAAATAATCATCATGTTTTCTCAATTTTGATACGAGTATATATAATTTCTCTACTGTAACATATTCTCCTCATTTTATTTTAGAAGACAGATATTGCACGGTTGAATGAAGAATCAACAATATTAATTATGTTTCAAATCAAGAGTGGCTTGCTATTTTCTAAATCAAATGTGATAACATAGTATTAATCAACCATATAATTGTTGATGCTTGAAACTATTTTGCTAAGTTAGCTCCATTATTGTGTTCACTGCGTAATACCTTTACAGATTCTTAAATTCATCAAAAGTCCATGAGTTGTGGCCACCACATTGAACATATTCTGAATAAAAAATTAGTGGTTTAAAGCCTAGAGGTGATTGTTAGATTTAAAGAAGAATTGAGAAGCTTTCAAATTTATTGCTCAGATTAAATTGTGGCCACAAGGGGGGATCAAACTGGAGTTGGTACGTATGTAGCTTGGAACCAAATTTATGATTTTTTTTTATTTTAATTGGTTTTGGAACCGAAATCGCACCAAATAAAACCACACAACACGGTTCAAAACCGCACCGCACCACACCAATCACAAACGATTTCATGTGCGGTTTTGAATTTGTTAAACCGCACCAAACCGCACCATGCTCACCCCTAGTCAGTTTAACTGGTGAAGCTACAGAAATCTACATTAAGTTTTTAGATATTTTAATTGGTCAAGTTCATTAATAGTAACCAATGAGAATTGGTTGTTTTTCTAATATAAAATTGTTCAATGTTATGTTTTATTGGTTAAATCCAAAATATAGCTAGGAGGGAATCATAAATCTGTGGAAACAAAGACCTAAATAGGAAAATAACTCACCCCACTCTAATTTGAGTGTCATAATTCAAAACTATATGTTTTTACATTACATATATGTTTGGATTAACTCATACTTCTGTGGGTTTGACGAATGATGATTACAACAGGGTAGTCGGGGGTAGTTCGTTCTTGGGGCTTGGGGATTTATTAGTAGCCCGGTTTTAGGTTTTATTAATGTATTGTGCCTCATGTGTTTGGGCTCATGTTATAGCAGCTAGAGTTTTTCTAGTTACTATAAAAATATTGTTTTGATGTGTGGATCATTGTAGAATGTGTGAGACGTCTAATGAATACATTAGACAAGTAGGACTAACCAAATTGGTGAACCTGAGTATATCGTGTGTTCTTACTTTTCTGTCTTTTATATAATATACGTGTGATTGCAATATTATTCATTTTTAAATTCTAACATTTGGTATCAGAGTTGCGTTTGAGGGTTCTGGGATTGTCGAATTTAAGATGTCGAATATAGGATCATCACGGATTGAAATTGATAAATTTATTAGAAAGAGTTTTGAACTCTGGAAACTGAAGATGGAGGAACTGCTCGTGGATAAGGATGTCTGGAAAGTAATTGAAGATCCAAAGCCGATTATTACTATTCAGAAGGAGGGGACGTCTTCGACTAAAAAGGAGTTAAAGGAAAAAATTACTGAATATGAGAAGTTGGATCGGAATGCTCGTGGCCTGATTCGACCATGTCTTGTTGATAATGTCCTGGTTAATGTTTCTGGGGAGAAGACTGCGAAGGATCTCTGGAAGAAATTGGAAACCCTATATCAAAGTAATTCATTAGTTAATAAACTATTTCTTAGGAAAAAATGTATAAACTTCGGATGGATGATGGAAGTTCGTTTTCTGCACACCTACATGAATTTAATACCCTGATTAGTCAATTATCATCAATAAGTTGTGATATCAATGATGATGATAAAGTTATTACCTTGCTCTGTTCACTACCTTATTCGTGGGATAATCTGATTATTGTGATTGGTAGTGGTACTAAAAAATTGTCATTTGAGGGGGTTGTTTCAGTTTTATTGTCAGAAGATATGCAACGACAGAGTATAGAGAGTTCAACAAAGGAGGCTATGTTAGTTCGAGGGCGAAATCAAGATAAAAATTTAAAGAGGTCTGGACACAGGTCACAATCACGAAGAAGATCTAAGATTACTGACAGGTCAAAAATTAAATGCTAGAAGTGTAATGAATTTGGGTATATGAAAAAGGACTGCAAGAACAAGGGTGGTAAATTTGCGAATGAGAAGAACGATTTGGGGAATGAGGATGAAGTCATTGAAGACTTATACATAGCAGCTTCTTGTTTAGCCCAAATAGATAATGATGTCTGGTTCATTGATACAAGAGCTTCGTATCACATGACACCTCACAGGGATTGGCTCTGTCCGTATGAAGCATTCAACGGAGGTAATGTTATGATGGGAAACGACGCATCAATAAAAATTATTGAAGCTCATAATGCATGATGGTACTGTTAAAACACTTCCGGGAGTTATGCATATTCCTGACCTTAGCATGAACTTGATATCAGTTAGCACGATGATAGATGAAGGTGTCAATTTCAGTTGCGACAAAGACTCATATAAGATGACTTGTGGGACAATTGTAATAGTGCGTGGTAGATGATATGGTACCTTATACAAGCTGTAGGGAATTACCATAAAGGGGAAGTTTGGTGGCTCTTTTATTTCAGAGAAAGTAGAAAGTGCTGAGAATAATTTGTCTATATTGTGGCATCAACGGTTGGGGCATATCAGTGAGAAAGGGGCTGTCCACTATAGTTGAAACAACCCGGGTTAAATCCCGAGTTCGGAACAAATCTTGGGTCAAATCCCAAGTCCGAATCGAATCAAATCCATCCAAATAAGGTCCTTACACAACTGGCCCAATAGTATCTTCTTGGGTTATCGTAGCCCACCACAGGCTCACCCAAAAGGTCATGACTTGAAAGTACTATTGGTAGTAACTTATTTCCCTATATGCAGACAAAATTTTCTCCTATCTTTCGATGTGGGACTGGGGTGTTACAAACTCCCCCACTTAAATTTCTGACGTCCCCGTCAAAACCGATCACACACACGACCCAAAGATCTTTGTCTCTCTTGCCATTGTGGGATAATACCAGCTGGTTTTGTGTCCCTAACTTCGGACATCCATCTCTCCATTGTGGGATAATACCACCAGCCTTCGTGTCCCCACCTCTGGAAACCCGATCGGATGACCCGACTTGAGCTTTCGAGAGTCGGCTTTGATACTATATGAAATAACCCGGGTCAAATCCCGAGTCCGGAAAAAATCTTGGGTCAAATCCCAAGTCCGAATCGAATCAAATCCATCCAAATAAGGTCCTTAAACCACTGGCCCAATAGTATCTTCTTGGGTCATCGTAGCCCACCACAGGCTCACCCAAAAGGTCATGACTTGAAGGTACTATTGGTAGTAACTTATTTCCTTATATGCATACAAATTTTTCTCATATCTTTCGATGTGGGACTGAGGTGTTACAATAATATCAAAGAAATTGGTGGAAGAAGTTCCAGATTGCTCCATGGGATTCGGATACTGTGAGCATTGTTTTTACTTAAAACAGAATAGAGGTTTAAGTCTACTGCCACTAGAGCGACTAAAGTATTGGATTTGATACACAGGGATTTTTTGGGGGAAATCTAGAAGCATCTCTTGAAAAATCACGGTACTATGTGTCTTTTGAAGATGATTTTTCAAGATATGCTTGGGTTTATTTTATTAGAAGAAAGTCTGAAGCACTTGACAAATTCTGAGAGTTTTAAGGCATTAGTTGAAAATCAATTCAACAAGAAGATAAAGGTTCTTTGAACTGATAACGGTAGAGAGTATTTTCCAGTTAATCTATTTTGTGTTGAGCATGACATTGCAAGGGATAATACAATTCAGATGACACCCCAACAAAATGGTGTGACTGAGAGATTAAATCAGACACTCATGGAGAAGGCGAGGTGTATGCAGAGTTGGGCAGGCTTGGAGCCTAAATTCTAGGCAGAGGCAATTGCTACAACATGTTACTTGAAGAACTGGACACACCTACATCTGTATTGAAGGATCAAACTCTTTTTGAGGTACTTTTCGGGGGAAAGCCTAATATGTCTCATGTTCGAGTGTTTGGTTGTGATGCATATATGCATGTGCCGAAGGAAAAAAGGAATAAACTTGACTTTAAGTTTGAAAAGTGAAAGTTTATTGGCTACAAGGAAGGTGTCAAAGGATACAAGTTGTGGAATCTAGAGACTAGAACTATTTTGTACATCAGGGATGTGGTGTTTAGAGAAACATCGAATGAGCCAGTTGTGGATAAGTCTTCCGAAGAACTTGATCGTGTGCAGATTGATGTGAGCATGGAAAAGTAAGTGGAGACTAGGAATTCACAGTTGGCTACAGATTTTATAAATGATGAGCTAGTTGAGTTCACCGTGCACAGTTAAGGAGGCGAGGGCCTCGGGGGTTGAATTAGTGGGAGCTTGCTATGAATGAGGAGATGAAATCACTTGATAAGAATATGACTTGGAGTCTTATTAAATTACCTAAGGATCGAAAGGCGATTGTGTAAGACCCCAACTTTTATAAATAAAGATGAATTTTCTATAAATATCATTTTTGAATATTATGGAGTAAATTTGATATAATGTTATAGTTGTGGATAATATTTATAAATTTTGCAAAGTACGCAAGTTATTATATAATATTAGATTGGTCGGTAAATATTCGTTTTAACAGAGAATATTCGTACAACGACACAATCATTGGTGGACCCCACAACGAAATTATTGTCGGATTGAGAAAATGACAAAAATACTTTATGAAAATAACGACGGAAGTTTTTACCGTTAACTGTTGAAACACCCGGTGTTAAAAGTGCGATGTCTGGCGTGGTTATGCGATGCTAGCACAGGTATTGATTATTGATGCTTACGTGAGAAGTCACTTTCGGTTTTGTTCAATTATTGCTACATGATGGTGTTGCATAGTATCTCACGTTATTTGATTCAATTATTGTCAATATTTTATATATATATATATATTATTAAATCAATAATTGAGACGACAAGGTTATTAAAATTATTATTTACAATATTAACGATGTCTAGAAGTTCTGTCAAGGAGAGGTTTGGTCACCTAATTACGCGCCAATAGGGAGAAATCCTTATTAGAAAGCCCCCTCTTTCCTGGGAATGACCTGGTCGATTAATAGTGTGAATAATAATAATGATAATGAGTTTTGTTTTATTAGTATTATTGATGTAATAAAACAGAAAAGCTTTTTATATAAAACAGAATACTTTTATAAAGTTATTCATTTTATTAGACTATAAATAGAATATATGATATTCTATTATGCATAGTGTTTTCATAGTGTCTGCATAGTGCTTGCATAGTAAAATCTTTTTATATAAAACAGAATACTTTTATAAAGTTCTTTGTTTTATTAGACAATAATTAGAATATATTATATTTTATTATGCATAGTATTGCATAGTGCCTGCAAGGGAGAGCGTTTGTTGTGACCTCCCAGAAAGTAAGGAACCCGAATGAGGTCATCACGGGTAAGCTTATCATAAACTCTAATAAGTCTATACTTTATTTGATCTGGGATTCTACCCATTCTTTTATTTCTCCTACTTGCGCTCAACGATTAAATTTGACTCTGGAGAAATTAGACTTTGACTTATCTGTGGAAACTCCGTTGGGAGAAACCTTCATTACATCCATTGTTTATAAGTCTTGTTTAGTTCAAATCGGCGACCGCACGTTATCTGTTGATCTTATTTCTTTGAAAATACTTGCATTTGATGTGATTCTTTTATTTCTCCTACTTGCGCTCAACGATTAAATTTGACTCCGGAGAAATTAGACTTTGACTTATCTGTGGAAACTCCGTTGGGAGAAACCTTCATTACATCCACTATTTATAAGTCTTGTTTAGTTCAAATCGGCGACCGCACGTTACCTATTGATCTTATTTCTTTGAAAATACTTGCATTTGATGTGATTCTAGAAATTGATTGGTTAACTACTAATCATGCAAAAATTGATTGTTTTCGTAAGGTTGTTAGCTTTCATATTCCTAACCAACCTATTATTCGAATTCAAGCAACCAAACCATTAAAATCAATCACTGTCATCTCAAGCCATAAAGTTATTCGTTTATTAAAAAACGGATGTCAAGCTTTCTTAGCTCATGTCACGAATCTAAACAAAAATACGTCAGTTTTGAATGATGTTTCTATTGTTAATAAATTCCCTGACGTATTCCCTGAAGAACTTCCTGGCCTAACCCCAGAGCGTAAAATTGAATTTTGTATCGACCTTGAACCCGGTACAAAACCCATTTCCAAAGCCCCATATCGAATGACTCCTATTGAACTTCAGGAATTAAAGACCCAACTACAGGAATTGTTAGACATTGGCTTTATTCGTCCTAGTACTTCTCCTTGGGGTGCTCCTGTTCTATTCGTGAAGAAGAAAGATGGGAGTATGCGACTTTCTATTGCTTATCGGGAGTTGAATCATGTCACCATCAAAAATAGGTACCCAACAGTGTTAAACTGATACAATATAACAACCATCAAGTTTAACTACAGCGGAACAAGCAATCCATTAAAAGAGTCAAGTAGAGAATAAAATCTACTATCTTTTATGATTTAGAAGGTTTTCATCACTTTTATCATTTGGACTCGACAATAAATAATCCACATCATCGAATCACCCCTCGCACTACGACGCCAAGGATATTCTTTAGTATCACGACCACAATTATCCATGCACTACGGGCCAAGAATATTTGTGTATTCAATAATGGTCATGATAATGCCAACAACTGTCCATCAATGCACTACGGGCCAATGAGGACTTTTACCACATCATTTGTAACATTACGATCATGATTACAAGAATAATCCTCGGTCATAATCATACCAAGTCCATCTATGCACTATATAGGCCACGAGATGACTTTCAACAAAATATAAACATGAGGATGATGACAATGATATAAGAATTCAATAAAACAAGTTCAAGAATTATTTTATCCGAGGAACTAATAACGTCCAAATTGTCAACATGATCTTGCTTTGTAGAGTAAAAAATCAAGAATGCTCGAAGAATATATTTCCATGAAAAGATCTTGGATGAAGCTTGCAAATATCAAGGATATTCCACTAATTTCATGGAGTATAAAGTCAAAACTTTAACCAATCCTGAGTATATAATAAGGAATGGAATAACAAAAGAAATCACCAGGCATGCGATAGATCGCATGAAGCGAGTTATTCCAATGTAATAATAAATAACGGAATCGGTCCTTGTAAAATGCACGAGCACGAGGATATTCCAATGAGAATAATAAAGACGAATCGAGTCCGATGTAAAACGCATACAGACGAGGATATTCCAATGAGAATAATAAAGATGAATCGGTCCGGCATGAGAATAGAATGCATACATGATATTCCAACGAGAATAATAAAGACGGAACCAATTCCCAGAGAACGCATGAATAGGGATGTTCCAACAGAATGATAAAGAATGGAACAACGAAGAATTTCACCAAGTATATGGTAGCCCACGTTATAAAGTTATTCCAATGAGAATAATAAATGATGGAATAATGTAAGTTCTCTTCATAGATAAGAAAGAAATAATACTCCCTACCTTGGAAAAAAAAGATGGATCTTTGGAATAGTGAGGTAGCATTTCTCTTCTTCTTTCTCTCTATAATTTCTCTCTATAATAATCGCTCTAAAGCTTTTGTGAATTGGTGAGAAATAAAGGAAGAATGAGCTTCTATTTATAAGAAAATATAGTTTCGATAATTGCACGTTTTGGGGCTCGAAAATTACGATCTGAATACCTCCAACTTTTCTTTCATTTTTAATTTAGTCCTGCAAGTATTATCAATCTTGCACCAACTCTCCTAATAGTAAATAATGTGAATAAATAGTTCAATCATGTGAATCAATAGTATAATCATGTGAAAAATACGAATTTCAGTATAATACCTCCATCTATACCTCCATTTTTAACTTAGTCATGCAAGTATTATCAATCTTGCACCAACTCCCCTAATAGTAAATAATGTGATTCAATAGTACACATATGTGAACAAATAGTTATATAAGCATGTGAATTAGTAGCAATTAATTGCTCATTTATCCGATAAATTACCCGATTTATCAATATAACCCCTAGACATCAATTATCATCGGAATAAATGTCGATTTTTACTAACACAAACAATTCCAACATAATGAAACTATTTTTATCAAAAATATAAATTTTGAAGTTTGACTTTTCCCGAAAAAGTCAATTGTTGACTTTTTGACCAAATAGTGAATCCCGAAAAATTTTATGTTTATAGACTATTTTTACTAATTTCGTCGTTCCGGACTCAAATATCACGTCCGCGTCTCCAAATTCAACTCCGAACAACATTCATCATTAATATTATAACTCACAATATTTATCAACCAGATCGTTCCCAGGAAAGAGGGGGCTTTCCAATAAGGATTTTTCCCTATTGGCACGCAATTAGGTGACCAAACCTCTCTTTGACAGAACTTCTAGACGTTGTAAATATTACAGTTTATAACACCGGGTGTTTCAACAGTTAATGGTAAAACTTCCGCCGTTATTTTAATAAAGTATTTTTGTCATTTTTTAATCCGACAATAATTCCGTTGTGGGGGTCCACCAATGATTGTGTCGTTGTACGAATATTCCCTGTTAAAACGAATATTCTCAGACCAATTGAATATTATATAACAACTTGCGTACTTTGCAAAATTTGTAAATATTACCCACAACTATAACATTATATCAAATCCACACCATAATATTCAAAAATATATTTCTAGAAAATTTAATCTTTATTCAAAAAGTTGGGGTCTTACAACATCCTTATTTATTCCAAAAGCCGTGAAGATCATGAGAAACACTTGAGGCTGATACTTCAAAAGCTTCGTGAATACAAGCTTTATGCCAAGTTGAAGAAATGCGAGTTCTGGCTTGAGAAAGTAGCATTCCTTGGGCACATAGTATCAAGTCATGTAATATCTGTTGACCCAGCAAAAATTGAAGCAATTCAAAGCTGGGAGCAACCTAAATCAGTGACCAAAGTACGTAGCTTTCTCGGTTTAGCTAGTTATTATCGGAGATTTGTGGAAGAATTTTCTCAAATCGCTACTCCATTAACTCAGCTGACTCGGAAAGATACAAAGTTCAGTTGGAGCGAAGAATGTGAGAAGAGTTTTCAAGAACTCAAGAGGAGACTCATTTTAGCACTTCGTTAAACAATACCATCCTGCTCGAGAGGATTTGTCATCTCATGATGCTTCGGGCAAAGGGTGGGATGTGTTCTCATGCAACATGGGAAAGACATAGCCTATGCCTCAAGACAACTCAAAGAATATGAGAGGAATTATCCTACTCATGATCCAGATTTGCAAGCTGTGTTCTTCGCACTTAAAATTTGGAGGCATTACTTGTATGGGGAGAAAGTGGATATCTTTACGGATCATAAAAGCCTCAAATATTTCTTCACTCAAAAGGAACTCAACATGCGACAACGACGTTGGCTTGAACTGTTGAAAGATTATGATCATACTATACAATACCATCCTGGAAAAGCGAATGTGGTAGCTGACGCATTGAATAGAAGATTATATGCGGGTACGAGTGCGATATTGTCAACGCAGAGGCCCATTTTGTGTGACTTGCAAAGGATGGAGATAGAGTTAAAGACTCTGGGGACCCATGTGATGATGGTGAATATACGAGTATAACCGACTTTAATTGATAAAGTTAAAAGCTCGCCGAGCTACGACACAGGCCCGATGCGTATGAGGAAGAAAGTGCAAGAAGGTCTTATCTTAAAGCAAGAATCGATGAAGAAGGAATACTTGAGTCAACTCCAAACTTTGTGTTCTAACAACCCCGATTTAAAGTATAAAATCATGATGGAGGCGCACAACACGCCGCTTCAAATCCATCTGGGAGTACCAAAATGTATCATGATATTCGACATACATTTTGGTGGGGGCAATATGAAGAGAGATAGCCTTTGTTTATCTCAAGGTGTCTAACGTGTCAACCCGGTCAAGGTGGAGCATCAAGTACCAAAAGGTCCATTGCAACCACTTGAAATTCCAAAATGGAAGTGGGAGCACATTACCATGGATTTAGTTCTGGGGCCTTCCCAAAGTTTCTCAAGGCATAGATGCGATTTGGGTCATTGTTGATAGATTGACCAAGTCTGCTCATTTCTTACAATCTGAAAACTTATACACTTGAACGTCTTGATCGCATGTACATAAACGAGGTTGTAAGATTGCATGGTATGCCAAGTATCCATAGTTTACGATCGAGACCCAAAATTCACTTCAAGATTTTGGGTTAGTTTGCAAAAAGCTATGAGCGCACGGATTCTGATTTAGCTTGGCATATCATCCTCGAGACGAATGCAGGCGATCGGAGAGGACGATTCAAACTCTTGAAGATCTATTAAGACTACGTGTCCTTGACTTCAAGGAAAGTTGGGACAAGTTCTTACCATTGGTGGAGTTTTCCTACAACAACGATTTATCAAACAAGTATTGGCATGCCTCCATTCGAGCGTTGTATGGAAGAAAGTGTAGATTCTCGGGTATGTTGGGATGAGGTGGGTGAAGAAACGTTGTTGGGACCGAAGTTGAGTACGTATGACTACGGAAAAGATTCAAACGATCCGACAACGTATAAAAAACCTCACAAGATCAACAAAAGAGTTATCTTGATCTTCATCGAAAGGGCGTGGAATTCGATATAGGAGATCATGTGTTGTTACGTGTTGCTCCATGGAAAGGAGTTACGAGATTTGGAAAGAGAGAAAAGCTCAATCCTCGATTCATTGGCCCATTTTTAATCCTCGATCGAGTAGGAGCGTGGCCTATAGACTCGCTTTTCTGCCAAGTATGTCTCGTGTTCATAACGTTTTTCACATATCCATGTTACATAAATATGTGGAAGACCCGAACCACATTATTGAGTTAGAACCGGACGAAATAGCGGAAGATTTGACATATGTAGAGGTTCCTGTTCAAATTTTGGATAAGAAGGAACATATTCTACGCTCCAAGGTTATACCTCAAGTCAAAGTTTTGTGGAGAAACCACGATGTTGAGAAAATGACCTGGGAGTTAGAATCAAAATGAAATCAAGGTATCCTTACCTCTTGACATACCGGTATGTACCTAATTTCGAGGTAAAATTTCATAAGAAGGGGAGGTTGTAAGACCCCAACTTTTATAAATAAAGATGAATTTTCTATAAATATCATTTTCGAATATTATGGAGTAAATTTGATATAATGTTATAGTTGTGGATAATATTTATAAATTTTGCAAAGTACGCAAGTTATTATATAATATTAGATTGATCGATAAATATTCGTTTTAACAGAGAATATTCGTATAACGGCACAATCATTGGTGGACCCCACAACGAAATTATTGTCGGATTGAGAAAATGACAAAAATACTTTATGAAAATAACGACGGAAGTTTTTACCGTTAACTGTTGAAACACCCGGTGTTAAAAAATGCGATGTCTGGCGTGGTTATGCGATAGCACACGGTATTGATTATTGATGCTTTACGTGAGAAGTCACTCGGTTTTGTTCAATTATTGCTCACGATGAATTGTTGCATAGTATCTCACGTTATTTGATTCAATTATTGTCAATAATTTATATATATATATATATATATATATATATATATATATATATATATTAAATCAATAATTGAGACGACAAGGTTATTAAAATTATTATTTGCAATATTAACGATGTCAGAAGTTACATCGAGGAGAGGTTTGGTCACCTAATTACGCCGCTAATAGGAGAAATCCTTATTAAAAAGCCCCTCTTTCTAGGAATGACACAGTGGATTAATAGTGTGAATAATAATAATGATAATGAGTTTTGTTTTATTAGTATTATTGATGTAATAAAATAGAAAAGATTTTTTATATAAAACAGAATAATACTTTTATAAAGTTATTCATTTTATTAGACTATAAATAGAATATATGATATTCTATTATGCATAGTGTTTTCATAGTATCCTGCATAGTGCTTGCATAGTAAAATTTTTATATAAAATAGAATACTTTTATAAAGTTATTTGTTTTATTAGACAATAATTAGAATATATTATATTTTATTATGCATAGTATTTTGCATATAGTAAAATCTTTTATATAAAACAAAATACTTTTATAAAGTTATTCGTTTTATTAGATTATAAATAGAATATATTATATTTTATTTAAAAGATTTTGTTTTAAATCTGGACCGTCTGATTAAAGTAAATCAATCTGGACCGTTCATGAATTAATTACTTATCACGATCCATTCTTCTATAAATAAAGCTCATTCCTTCATTATTTCTTATGAATTCACTTTGAAACTCTGAGAAAAACTATAGAGAGAAAGAAGAAAAGTGTTACTTTACTTCACTACTTCTATATCCAGACTCTTCTTTCTAAAGGTAAGGGATATTATTTGTTGTACTAAGTGAAGGGTATTATTTCTTTTCGTATTCATGAAGAGAAATTACATTATTCCATTCTTTATTATTCATTTGGAATAACTTTTATACGCTGCTACCCTATACTTGGTAAAATTCTTCCATTATTCCATTCTTTATCATTATATTGGAATAACTTTGTCTATGCAATCTGCCGCATGCATGGTGATTTACATTATTATTCCGTTCTTTATCATTCCATTGGAACATCACATGCTGTGCTTTTATGTGACACTGGTTTCGTTTCTTTTTATTATTACATTGGAACATCCTGGCGTTCATGCTTTACGCATGACTGGTTTCGTTCATTAATATTACATTGGAACATCTTGTGCAATGCGTATGGCATTTACATGATTCGATTATTTATTATTACATTGGAATAACTTTTATCTGTGCGGCCTATCGCATGCACAGGTGATTTCTTTTGTTATTCCATTCTTTATTATACTCGGTTGGTTAAAGTTTTGACTTCTATACTCCATAAAATTAGTGGAATATCCTTGATATTTGCGCTTCATCCAGTATCTTTTCATGGAAATATTCTTCTAAGCATTCTTGAATTTTACTCCACAAAGTAGTATCATGATTATAATTTGGACGTTATTGGTTTCTGGATAAATTAATTCTTGAACTGGTTTTATTGAATTCTTATATCATTGTCATCATAATCATGTTTATATTATGTTGAAAGTCATCTGTGGCCTGTAGTGCATAGATGGACTTGGTATGATTATGACCAGGGATTATTCGATGTCCATTAATGGACAGTTGTTGGCATGATCATGACCATTAATGAATAGACGGATATTCTTGGCCCGTAGTGCATGGATAATTCATGGTCGTGATACTAAAGAATATCCTTGGCCGTAGTGCAGGGGTGATTCAATGTTGTGGATTATTTATTAAGCTGAGTCTCAGCGATAAAAGTGATGAAAAATCTTTTAAATCATAAAAGATAGTAGATTTTATTTTCTACTTGACTCTTTTAATGAATTGCTTATTCCGCTGCAGTTAAACTTGATGTTTGTTATATTGTATCAGTTTAACACTATTGAAGACTAATGATAATTTATTCTGCTTTATCTTAGTCATAATATTTTTTCTTGGGCTAGTTGAGCTCACCTTTCTTTCACTTTTCTCTCTTGAGAAATGAGAACGTGGCGAGGGGACTAGTCGGGGAACGGAGTGATGGTCCAGAGGATAGCATTAGTAGTTCTCACTATTCTGTAAAATAATGTGTTAATAAATGTGTTGAGGACTTATTTTAAGTTTTAATGCTGTTCTAGAAGACACTGTTTGTATTAAAACTCACAGCTCATGTTGTATATTTAAGGTTGTATTTGTATTCTGTACCATGTATTTGGCGACTCAGAATATGTGATGTATACCTATTTTGGGGGCGTCACAGATTGGATGTAAATGGGTGTTTAAGAAGAAGACAAATGCGGATGGGGTTAAATAAATATGTTGCCCTTGAACTTTAGTTGTTTTGGGGTATTGAGCTCTTTTATTTTGCTCAACGCAAAGCGAGCCACTTTTTATTCAAAAATTTGGATATTGAGCCCCCAGGTGCCATATTGGCGTTGACCTGCCTACGTGGCACATGTGGCACATCTGACGTAGCCATATATTTACCAATTAATTTTCCACGTGTACGAGATGAAGTGGTTGTGTTCTATTTTTTTCTCAAAAGTATGTCCAGTTGTAAAATTCAAACTCAAAACCCCCAATTTGAAATCTTGGGCACATGACCACCCGAGCACCACGCGTCCAGTTATTAATATTTGGCTAAGATTAAACTTTATAATGAAACATTCCTTTCCCCCAAATAAATTAAAAGACAAAACAGAGCCAAACAAAATAGATCAAATTCATCTCATCTCCATTCTCGTCTCTCTCTCTCTCTCATCTAAAACTCAACAATTTGAGATGTCCAAAAGTTAGGGTTCGATAAATTAAGACCAAAAGTTAGGGTTCGAATGATGAAGCTAGTCGTGATTACGAAGCTTCTAGAAAATTCTCTTCTCCCTTTTCTTCTCATCAATGGCCTCGCAATTGCATGTAATTTAATTTTCTGCAACGTTTTTTTTGTTGTTGCACAAAGGCACTATTTTAAAATACAGCCCTACAATTTCAACTTATATATATATAGGGAAATGGGTGGTGGTTGATAGCGGGTTTGGTAACTATTGGGAATTGGAAAATTATGTCTAAATTGGCTTTTGCATCTCTTTATGAGATTTAATGGGGAACAATTGCAAATTTATTCTTATTTTTCTTGAAAATGGTTCTTCCTATATGCTTCTGAGAACTCTGTCTACAAAGAAAATTTTTCAGTTATTTTAGTCATAAAGAAAATAAGGTGCAAGGTACTCCCTCCGTTTGACAAAATAGTCCTATTTGTAAAATTCGTAAATTTTAAATTAAAATACATATTTCTTATATGTTTTTTCTTAAATATTGAGCGCTTTAAAATTGTGATGTTAAACGTAAGGATATTGAAATTGGATTATATTTGTGAAACATTTTTTTATATTATTTACAAATGGAACCCTTTTTGTGTAAAGGAGGGAGTAAGTTGTTGAGCTATGTAGTTCAGTAGTATTTACGGAATTCAGTGCTTATAACATTTTCTTCGTGACAGGGAGGCAATCGATTCGTACACTATTGATGCATTGCCAAATTCTAGATATTCACCTTGTGATATTAGTGGTAGAACTAGCTTGGATAAAGATTCAAATACCTCGTTGTTGTCTGAATACGAAAAAATTTACAAGAGCCAAGATTTGGATGGGATAACAAGATCATACCCGATTAATGATTATCTTGTTTCTATTTCAACTGATTTGGTGCTTGTTTTCTTGGTTTGATCGGCTGTAGCTCATGATTTGGTGGTTTCATTTAGATTTGGCTTTTTCATTTGTTCAGATCTGTTAGGTTAGTGTATGTTGTTGTTTGGTGGATTTCCGTTGACAAAAAAAAAAGGGACTAAATACCAAAATCACCTAAAGTACTTCAGGGGCAACCCATGCATTTTACCCAATGCGGATGGAAGTATAGAGAAGTACAAAGCGAGACTGGTGGCAAAATGGTAATCTCAAATAGAGGGAATTGACTATGATGAGATCTTTTCTCCAGTAGCAAAGTTGACATCCATCCGAACAGTTCTATCTGCAGCAACTGTTTATGATCTAGAGGTTGAGCAACTAGATGTCAAAACAACGTTTCTTTATGGTGACTTGGAGGATGAGATTTAAAAGAATCAACCAGATGGTTTTGAAATCAAAGGCAAGGAGAATCTGATATGTAAATTGAAGAAGTCCTTATATGGGCTTAAGCAATCTCCGAGAATGCGGTATTAAAAATTTGATCCTTACGCTTTATAACTTGGATTCACGCGATGTCAGGCTGATCATTGTGTTTATGTGAAAAGGTTGGGTGACAATTTTGTTATTCTAACTTTGTATGTTGATGATATGTTATTGATTGGAAATAACAGAAAAATGATCAAGTTTGTGAAAGGTTTGTTGGCACAAAAGTTTGATATGAAGGATCTTGGGCCAGCAAATTTCATCTTGGGTATGCACATACACATGGATCGTAAGAATCGAAAATTGGTGTTAGGGTAGAAAAAGTACATTGAAGGGCTGTTGAAGAAATTCAACATGATTGATTGCAAACCGGTTGGAACCCCTATGTCTACAAGAACTAAATTATCTGCAGATCAGTGTCCTAAGACCAAAGAAGAAAAGGAGATGGCTCATATTCCATATACAAGCGCAGTCAGAAGCTTAATTTATGCAATGGTATGTACGAGACCAGATATTGCCCAAGCAGTAGAAGTATTGAGCATATATATGTCAAACCCCGGGAAAGGGCATTGGACCGCCATCAAAAGAGTTTTCAGGTATCTTTGTGGTACCTCTGATTTTGCATTGCATTTTGGAGGTAAAGAAAGATGGGAGGAACTTTGAGGTGGTAGGATCTGTAGATGTTGATTGGGGTGGAGATGTTGATAGCAGGAAATCAATAAGTGATTATTTATTCAAATTGTTTGATGGTCCTGTGAGTTAGATGAGCAAGAAGTAAAGTGTTGTTGCTTTATCATCTACTGAGACAGAATACATGGTGCTTACTCATGCAAGTAAGGAAGCCATATGCATTCACAGGTTGTGTGCTAAACTTGGTTTTAAATAGAAAACAATGAAGTTAAAGTGTGACAGTTCGAGTGCTATTCACTTAGCAAAGAATCCTGCATTCCACTCACGGTCGAAGCATATTGATGTCCAATATCATTTCATTAGAGAGAAGGTTGATGAGAAACTGATTCTCTTGGAGAAGGTTGACACGGTAGTTAACGACACAGATTTCTTAACTAAAGCAGTTAGTTTGGCGAAGTTTGAGTGGTGTACATCTGAGGTGGGTATCAAAAAGTATTCACTAACTGGGAAAATGTTGGGATTGACTCATACTTCTGCGGGTTCGACGAATGGCCACTACGACATAGTAGTCGTGTGTGAAACATCTAATGAATACATCAGACAAGCAGGACTAGTCTAATTGGTGAACGTATTCTTATTTTTTTGTCTTTTATATAATATTTATGTGATTGTAATATTATTCGTTTTTAAATTTTAACAATATATAAAGTTTAAATCATTAGCTTTTTATATTAGTAGTTCAATCTTTCATTATTATGTGAAAGCCGACAATGTCTTATTCATCCGTCCTAAAATGGGTAGATTCTCCCTCTTCATATATATAAAACTACATGATCCCCAATGAGTTACATGACAAAAAACACATCCTAAACAACAGCTTGCAAAGATGCATCCCCAATTCTAATATTAATTCAATCTAACAGGTAAAATTTGCTTTCAGCAGAATATACTAATTAATTAACCAACTGTACACATAATTAAAAAACCTACATTAGCACTTATTGCATGACCAAAACTATCAACAACTTGTATTAAAACAATCTTTGTAACTCAAACCTCTTAGGTGGCACAATATGTACGGTCGAAACGGACGATTACCTGTAATCATCCTCATCTTACAGCTCAAACTGTTTAAACAATGTACCCCAGAAAATATTTCTATGAAGTAAGTACCGCAAGTACCACCAAATGATTAAAGCTGGTTTGTTAACATATATATATATATATATATATATATATATATATATATATATATATATATATATATATATATTCTTGATCAGATGATGATCAGTATTACCTGTTGGCTTTCAATTTGTACCCTAATATTCGAACAATCAGAATCAAATCAAAGGCTGAGGATACGCCAAGTGTAGCACAACAAAGCTGGTTGATCTACATATAATTAAACATACACATTAAACATAATAAAATAGAGTTGACAATGCATTAAACTAAGGCTAAATGATAGCTTTGTTATTGAAAGTCTTTTCCCTTAACCCTCAAACTATGCCTACAAGTAAGTGTGTATTTCTTTAATTATCTGGTCCCTTATCATGTGTTATAAACTATAAAGTCAAAGGGGAGGGGCAACAATATAATTAAGGGAATCAACAACATGAACCTTAGTCGGCAGAGGTTTGAGTCTTAAGTAAAATTAACCCATTTTTCTAAAAATGGGAACCGAAAGGTGTGTTGTGAAATAAGGAAAACTCGGTTTAATTTAACAAAACATACGATTCACTAGTAAAATTAAACAAGTATAATCTGATATATCTACATCAAGTTTTGCTTAAAATGCACATAAAATTCAATGCATTTATTGCAGTATGATAATTCAAAAAGTAAAAAGAACTAGTGTAAGTAGAGATTAATGGGAGCATACTTGGTCAATTAACATTAGGTAATAGAATGCATCACCTGAAGGGTTAATGCGTGTGTTGTGGGTTAGCAATAACCTCACAAAACATTGACCTTGCATGTTTATAACTAATTATGCCACCGTCTAACGCAGGCCTAACGGCTACTTAATATTAAAGTTGGAATCAAAGGATTAAAATATAAAGAGTTGACATCTAATGTACGTGGCTGGAATGATGAGGCTATAAATAGGCTAAGCTTACCTCTTCTCCATCACCACAACTTGCAAATATAATTAAGCAATATATATATTCTCTCTCTCTCACACACTCTTTTCTGTGTACTCGCTTAGCTTATTTGCTTCAATGGCAATCCCAGTGATCGATTTCTCGAAGCTCAATGGGGAGGAGAGAGCCAAAACATTGGCAGAACTCGCTAATGGGTGTGAAGAATGGGGATTCTTTCAGGTACTTCTTATCAAAATAACACAATTCCAAGTCCTTTATGCTCAATATCATGCCATCAGAACACACAAGATACAACATTATTCAATGATATTTGTTATGATAAGTATGAAACATATATATATATATATATATATATGTGTGTGTGTGTGTGTGTGTGTGTGTGTGTGTGTGTGTGTGTGTGTGTGTGTGTGTGTGTGTGTGTGTGTGTGTGTGTGTTAAAACATATTCGTTTTATGTTACAGTTGGTGAACCACGGGATTCCAGAGGAGCTCCTCGAGAGGGTGAAAAAGGTAACCTCCGAGTGCTATAAAGTGGAAAGGGAAGAAAAGTTCAAAACCTCGACGCCTGTTAAGTTGTTGAATGAGTTGGTGGAGAAGAAAAACGGCAACAAGGTGGAGAATGTGGATTGGGAAGATGTTTTCCTTCTTTCAGATGATAACGAGTGGCCATCAGAAACCCCAGGATTCAAGTAAGCATCAAGAACTAATAGTTTTTGGATATTGACACTACTAATGTGTATAATTTATCATCTTACATATATATAAATGAAATGAATAAACAGAGAAACCATGGCAGAATACCGAGCTGAGCTGAAGAAACTGGCAGAGAAAGTTATGGAGGTAATGGACGAAAATTTGGGTCTACCAAAAGGATACATTAAGAAGGCTTTCAATGGAGGAGAAGTAGATAATGCCTTTTTTGGCACCAAAGTGAGCCATTACCCACCTTGTCCACAGCCCGAGATGGTTGACGGCCTCCGAGCTCACACTGATGCCGGAGGAGTTATCTTACTCTTCCAAGACGATGAGGTGAACGGCCTTCAAATCCTCAAAGACGGGGAGTGGATTGATGTTCAGCCCTTACAGAATTCTATTGTCATCAACACTGGTGACCAGATTGAGGTTTTGAGCAATGGGAGATACAAGAGTGTTTGGCACCGCGTTTTGGCATTACCAGACGGAAATAGGAGATCTATTGCTTCTTTCTACAATCCATCGCTTAAAGCCACCATAGCTCCTGCACCAGAACTTGTGCAAACACTGAACAAAGAGGTCGGTCAAGGTTATCCAGAATTTGTGTTTGGTGATTACATGTCTATTTATACTGAACAAAAGTTCCTCCCTAAGGAACCAAGGTTCCAAGCTGTGAGGGCCATGTAAGAAATATCCTAATAGGATAACCAAACTTCTCACTGAGAAGTGATACATATTTTCTTTCTGTTGTGTGTATGATTAGCGCTAAAATGGGGAAAAAATCCTATATGGGCTAGTCAATCTTCTTCTTTATAAGTTGAAGAGGACATAAAGCTTAAGTGGGTATTAGTGTAATGATTGTATCTTTGTTTCTCTTTTGCATTTAAATGTAATATTGTGTGCTTAATGTGCTCCTTGAAGTTAAGTAGTTAACCCTATATATTATGGAAGTGGTTAGCATGTTTGGTCAATAGACCAAAACAATATCGACATGCAGGTGAGAGATGATCTCTCTGTGTGTCATGGTCACATAACCAACTTAGTTCATAATAATCGGATCCATATATTACAGTCATAGAACTTGTAGATTTCGATTGAAGATCTATATTTTGGGTGCTCAAGTACAAAGTTGAGGACTTTTTGCTACTAAAACTTTTAATATAAAATATTAGGCGACTTAGTTTAATGTTTGAATAGACTTTTAAGGTTTAATTATTTTTGTAATGCTCTGTTCTTCAATTAGTTTATAGATGAGATCAACTTGGTTTGAATCTTGCTAGACATATTCAACTAAACAAATCTAGAGTTGATTGGCATGTCCTACCATTGCCCGACTCATATTAGACCAACTGTGCTATTAACTGGACTGACAGCAAGTTCTGCCTACTAGATTTCAATTATTAAGGATATTATATACAAGAAAACCCATGGATATCTGTTAACGGTTCAATTTCTTTACATTCCAGTACAATACAAGTTTTAACTGTTTAAACTTTTTTACTTCATAATATTCAGCTATCATCATAGACAACAGTTGGTGCATATGTTATAATTACTCCCCCTAAAATTTTCATTATAGGTTTAAATTGTTTTCATAAAAAAGCTTGCAATTTCTTATCGTCAAAACTCAAGACCGAAGCAGTTCATATCCAATTTCTACATAATATTAAAAACCAATATTAAAAACCAGTATTAAGCCAATCTCCAAATAAAACAAAATACTACTCCCTCCGTCCCACGATAAAAATCCTTATTACTATTTTGGGTAGTCCCATATTAAATGTCCATTTTCCTTTAATAACCAATTTTTTACACATATTTTCCTATTATACCAGTAGTATTAAATATCTCATACTTTTCTTATTCTAATTCTCTCTCCATATTTAATGACATTATTATGGACAATTTTATCATTTCATTCATCTTCTTAATAAGCGTGAAAAGTCCACCAAGATTTTTATCCTGGGACGGAGGGAGTATATGAATTGCAGGGCAGCTTCTCAAGTTGGATTAATTTTTTTATATTAATCTTAATTGAGACCACACATGTATATTGTTAATGTGTGTTATCATGTATAGGCCTAAATTTAAGTGATCTAATTAAGTTTTAAGTAGACTTAAAGCTCTTTTAGGTGGACATGAAAATTAGACATGAGTGAGTGTATTTGAATTTCACATATTTATATTTTTACCCACTATTGGGGGTCAAAATACAAATAAGTGAAATTTAAAAACACTTATGTCCGATTTTCATGTCCACATAGAGTTTTTGGTAGGCTTAAGGGTATGTTTGTCATGGAATTAATGTGTGGAGATTGGACTTGTATTTTTTAAATTGATGAGGGGCCAATTTAAAAATACTAAAACATAATAACTGCCATTGGCAGATTCTTGACAAGGTAGTTTTCTTTATTATGGGGTCATGGTCCCCAATTGAGCGTGAGGTTTTCTTCATATTTTTTTTTTGTATTCCTATCAACAGAGAAATTCATTTCTAAAAAAACTACGCATCAATTGGAAGATCTTAACTCTTTTGATCAAACAATATTATGGAATCTGGTACGCTCCCGTTGTGTTCTTTCTTCTTCTCTTTGTTTCAACATTTGATTTTTATAAACATGTTTAGTTCATGAAGTTTTGAGATTAATTGTGGTGGTTACATGTTTTTAGTTTCAGTAGTTGTATTAACATGCATCTCATTCATAATGATAGGGGAGTATTTAAGTACTTATTAATGCACTCATGCATGGCGTAGTTGTCAAATACTCATTTCTTTGTTCTTATCGTGCGAGCTTCTGCAACATTCTGAAGGGAGTTATGTAGACTACTGTTATTTCATCAAAACAAGGCAGGCAGTTCCATATATTGTAAATTTAACCTAGTAATTGTGAAGCTAAAGTATAGCATTTTAGGGCTCTAAATTAACACTTTCAAAACCCAGACACGAAATATTTTCATGTGTTACCTTTTGGGGTTTTGGAATTTCCATCAAGAATGTAATCAATTTATAATGGAAGAATTATTATCAGGTATTATCAAATAAGAAAACCTAAATGTTAATGTGATTTTCTGTTAAATGGATGGTTAAGATTGACTATCTAAAACATTCCTCCAAAATATCTACAAGTATTATTATCACATGAATAAATCTATAACACTATTGAAACACTAATATGCACAAAAATATTTTTAAAAATGTGAACTAGTGTTGTCAAGTGAGCCTCTTATGGATATCTAGTAAAAAACATAATTTGCCTTAATTATATCTTTTAAAAAAGCTACCCGTACAATATTCCGGATAAATATATTTTGTGCCAACTAAGAGACCTGAATAAGACTATCCTACCATTGTCCGAAACATGGAAAATCGAACAGCAATCCAAGTAACAAATTGATATTTGTTAGAAAAATCTAGAAGATTCCATAATTTATTTGACTAGGAGCGGTAAGTGATTATTCTAAAAGTGTGATTCGTATTCATCAACAGCTGCTAAGATCAATTCTAGGGGGCCGGAGATCGACAAATTCTAGACTATATTTAGTTTAGGATTCAGATTTTGTTTCAAGAGATGGACTAAATATAATCGATCAAATTTTTCGGTGAACCCAACAAACTAAATCAAGGAACCAAATCTGATGAAATATAATTTTAAATATATTTAAATAGGAGAGAGGGCGAAAGAAAAAGAAAAGGAGCTGAAGAAGGAGATAGAGGCCAAGGAGATACTGAAAAAGAAAAAGACGAAGGGTGCATGAATATTTGTTAATAATAGTTTGTATTTTTATTATATTTAATTTTTTTTTTATAATATTTCTCTAATTTATTTTTAGATGGAATATATTGGAGTTTTTTTTTGAATTTATTGATTATTTTAATCTTTTTATATTATTGTTAGGGAGCGTTTCTGAGCCCTCCTTTAGGTAGAAGGCTTAATATCGAAGAAATTTGGAGAGATCGGTAATGCTTCTATGAAGATATTGGAGGTGCTTGGTCGACATCTGAGCCCCCACAGGCGGCTGAACCTGAACCCTCTTGTGATGTTGTTCGGGGTTGGGTCTTGAGTTCTTTGGGCCGAAGCCAGACTAGATTATAGGACCGTTTGGGCTGCACGATGGGCTCTCCTGCAAGTCTGAGTCCGCACTATTCATATGTTAAGCGGTAACTCCAAAGGTGGTGATGAGATTGGACTCTACTTGCACCTTTTAAGGAGATTGTGTTGGACCCAAGTTATGGTAACTACCATACACTAGAGTCCTAATCCGACCTGGGAGAAGAATTCTAAGGTGGTGAGTACTATAAATATAAGGCCTAGGTTATCATTATGAGGTAATACCTACTTTTGAGCACTAAATACTTATCCTCCTCATTAAACCTTGTAGAATTTACAGACTCATTCTCACACCGAGTTATCCCCGCCACCTGGCAAGTCCGCCAAGCTTCTGTGTGATCTGCATTTATCTTGAGTTTCTAAATAGCGTGGATTCGTGATTGACGCAGTAAGATTTAAACTTAAGCGTTAACATTGGCGCTAGAAGGAGGGCAGTGCTTAAATAACAATCACAATCGAATTCTTTTCCGGCAAGAAACTATGGCGAGTGTGGAGTATGCAGTTTTCGACCGTGAAAAGGCCAAAACGCACCAGACCACTCAGGTGAGAGGGTCGGTGAAAGACAGACTGGGTTCCAGAATCCAGGACGATCAGATGGAGCCGGCTGGCTCCCCCCGACGAAGGCTCTTCCATGAAAGCCAGCGTACATAACCAAAGCGGTCGGATGGGCGAAGCCCATTCCACGGCTGGAGGCGTGAAAGAAAGTCGTAGCTGAGGTAGTGAGATCGAGAGAATTCATCCTGCAGAAAAAGATGCAGCAAAACAAAGATGCCATGATGACCCTACGTCTTCAGCAGGAGGAGCTCGAACTGCAGATGGCTAACGTGCTCGGAGAGCAAGAGGCATCCTCTAAGAGGCGTAGGCACCATAGCCGGTCTCGGTCACCCCGAAGGGAAGGGGCTGATAGGGAGAGAAGTAGATACCGAAGTCGTTCGAGGGATGGCCGAAGCCGGAGGAGGAGTCGATCAGCAGGACGACGTTCTGAGCAGAGGAGGGGAGACGAGATTCCCGAACGTGAGAGGGACAGACCCCGATCGTCCCCTCATGAAGGAGAGTCCGACCCCCTCGCTCGAAGGGTAGCTGAGTTGGAGAAGCTGTTGTTGGTCAAAAGCCCTCGACCTATATAAGGTCGCCCTTCTCGCCGGAAATTAATCAGGAGATAGCGGACCCCTAAAGGAAGATGCCCCCGATGGAGACTTATGGCGACGGTCGGGGACCCTTACGACCATTCGATGGGTATGACAGTTGATGACGACATTATGGCCACTCTGATGCGACCAAGTGCCACATGTTCGCTACTACCTCAAGAAGAGCGCCGGAATGGATGGGAACCTTGGCGTCGGATCGATAACTTCATGGAAGGACCTTCTGGGAAAAGTTTCATGCAGTTGCGGTTGGAGTAATAAGAGACGGCGAGATCCCTCATGCAGTCGGTGCAGAGATCGATGATGAGCACAGGCAAGATATGTTAAGAGATTTCGGAGGTCAGGGGGTTTCGGTGGCGGTTGAATTCCCCACAAGCCTTGGGATTCGCTACTCTGAGGCTAGACATCGGAAAATCAAAGAAGGTGATGAAGGACCTGGTGATCAACCCTCCGGCCAACCTGACAGAAGCCTTCCATAGGGCCGAGGGTCACATAGCGATCGAGGAAGCAATGGGGAATTTCAAACCACAATCCCAATCCTACGAGAAGTCTAGAGATCGGGACAAACAGAGCTATCGTAAATCGACAATCGGGGAGGTTGGATAACTACTGAGAAGAACTACAATCTGGGGGGGGGGGGGCGGTGGAAGGCCACCCTTTCCAAACAAAAGTGTCAACAAGGTGTACACCGCACTCAATCTGACGAGCCAAGATATCTTTGGAGGAGATGCGAAGCAAGCCCTTTTGAACCATGTCAAAGCGATCCCGAAGCCAGGGAAGAGGGGTCGGAACAAGTATTGTACGTATCACCAGAGTCAGGGTCACACGACAGAAGATTGCATTAACTTGAAAGATTTAATAGAAAAGAATGTTCAGAATGGGCAGTTGGTACAATACGTAATTGGCAGAGAAGGGTCGGAAGCCCCAAGAGAGGAGAACAGAGAGCTCACCCGAGAAGCACAGCCGCAACCGAACCCACAAGCCCGAGGAGTTATTGATGTGATATCGGGCGGGTCGGTGGGGTGTGTAACTGGAAGGAAGAGGAGTGGGGCATCTCGGCCGTCATCTGTCACTAGTCGGCTCCTCGCCCGAAAAAGGATGAGGCCATATTCGAGCACGACCATCTCCTTCTCGAGATTTACTACTCCCTCTGAAACGAGATCTAACAGTATGGCCGGGGGCATTGGTGATAACGGCTCAGGTCGGGCCAGTGGACATGAAGAGAATGATGATCGACAACGGGTCTTCGGTAGACATACTCTACACACATGCATACCAACGGATGGATCTGGGAGGAAAGAAGATGGAATTGGTATGGCTTCAGCGGTGACCTGGTTCATGTGTCGGATACGGTAGAACTGGCGGTTAGATTTGGGACGCCTCCTCCGCAGACGGAAATCATGGTAAAAAATTTTATCGTGCAAGTGGATTCGGAAGGCCCACATTAGCAGCGCTGCAGGCAGTAACATCTATACCCCACTTCAAAGTCAAGTTTCCGACACCGAACGGGATAGGGGAAGTAAAAGGGGATCTTGATATCGCCCGAAGGTGTTATCGGAATACCTTGATTTCCTCAGGGGTCGGGGTCAGTAAGCAGACACAGACGTTGTCCATCGAGATAGAGCCGTTCACTGAGGGAAGTACGAAACCCATGGCTCTACCAGCAGAAGAAACAGAGGATGTTGAGTTGGTACCGGGGAATCCAGACAAACTGGTCAAGATCGGGGCGGGATTATCCGAACAGCTGCGAACGGGTCTGGTGGAATTACTTCGGGTGTATGCCGACATCTTCGCTTGGGAACCTAGCGACATGCCCGGAGTAAGCGAATCAATAGCATTACATAGGCTTCATCTGGGCAGAAGAGGAAGCCGGTGATCTGTAACGAAGGATCTTTGCCCCGGAAAGACAAAGGATTATAGATGAAGAGGTTACTAAATTGTTAGAGGCAGGGTTCATCTTCGAAATCGACTATCCCGAATGGCTAGCGAATGTGGTATTAGTTCAGAAGCAAAATGGGAAGTGGAGGATGTGCATTGACTACACGGACCTGAACAAGGCCTGCCCTAAAGACTTCTACCCCTTACCCAACATAGACCAGCTGATTGATGCCACTTCGGGGTATGGAATGCTGAGTTTCATGGACGCTTTCTCGGGATATCACCGAATCTCGATGCACAAGAAGGATATCCCGAAGACTAGCTTCATCACTCATCGGGCTATATATGCGTATCAGAAGATGACCTTTGGACTGCTAAACGCAGGAGCAACCTACCAACGAATGATGAACTTCATATTCAGAAAGCAGCTGGGGCGAAGTATGGAAGTGTATGTGGACGACATGATCGTCAAGAGCATGTCAGTCCGGGATTATCTGGAGGATTTAGAAGACTGCTTCAAAACGGTGAGGCAACACAAGCTGAGACTAAACCCGACCAAATGCACCTTCGAATTGGGTTCAGGAAAATTTCTGGGATACCTGGTCAGTAAGAGGGGAATCGAAGCCAATCCAGGAAAAATCTCGGCGATCTTAGACATGAAATCTCCAAAGACATACAAAGATGTCCAGAGGTTGACGGGCCAAATTGCTGCCCTTCGGAGATTCATGTCAAGGTTAGCCGAAAGATGTCTACCCTTTTTTGACACTCTCAAGGGCCCGAAAAATGACAAGAGTTTCCAGTGGACTTCGGAATGCGAAGACGCGTTCCAAGAGATCAAGAGGTATTTGGGTTCGGCACCATTGCTAATGAAACCGATCCCCTCAGAACCTTTATACTTATACTTGGTGCGCAAGCCCAATGGCGATATAAACGACCGGTAAGGGATAAGGGAGGTAAGCAGTTCCCGATGTACTATGTCAGCCATGTTCTCCGGGACGCAGAAACGAGATACCCGAACCTGGAAAAATTTGCTTACGCCCTCATAATTGCTAGCAGGAAACTCAGGCACTATTTCCAGGGTCGGTTGATAGTGGTCTACACGGATCAGCCTTTGAAGAAGATTTTGCATAAGCCTGAAGTATCGAGTCGGTTGGCCGCATGGGCAATGGAATTGACACAATTTGTTATAGAGTATCGTCCCCGAATGGCAATCAAAGGGCAGGCGTTGGCAGACTTCGTGGTTGAGTGTTCTTTCACCGAACCGGAGGCGAGTATAGTGGCCGAAACACAACCAATCCAGACCTTATGGACTCTATACGTGGATGGATCGTCAACTATGGATGTCAGTGGAGCAGGGGTCATCCTAACAAGTCCCGAGGGGTTCAAGGTGTAGCAAGCTATTCGGTTTGGTTTCAAGGCCACAAATAATGAAGCAGAGTATGAGGCCATCTTAGCAGGGATACGATTGGCTGAAGCCTCAGAGTACATAGGTTGATCATCTCTGATGATTCACAAACCGGTGGTCAAGCGCTTATCGAAGCAGTCTGAAAGCTCTAAAGCAAGATGACCAAATATTTGGCTGAGGTAAAGGATAAGCTTATGTACTTCACTTCATACAGTTGTCAGGGGGTGGACTGGTCAGATAATACGATAGCAGATGCCTTGTGATCGTGGCTATTGATTATATGACAAAGTGGGTCGAAGCCAAACCAATCGCAAAAATCGTCAAATGACGAGTGTTTGAAGTTTTTTAAAGAAGGGGTAGTCTACCGGTTCGGTATCCCGATGGCAGTGGTCTCGGACAAGGGCAGGCAGTTTGTGGGGTCTAAGTTTAAAGGCTTTTTGAAAGAGTTAGGGATCCAGCATCGCAAGACTTCGGTTGCCCATCCTCAGTCAAACGGCCAAGTGGAAGTGACCAATCGAACCCTACTCAATGGGATTAAACGCAGATTAGATGAATTAAAAGGTCGGTGGCCCGAAGAACTACTATCTATTTTGTGGGCGTATCGAACTACCCCAAGGACTACAACTAGAGACTCCCCATTCAGGTTGGCATACGGGACCGATGCACTAATTCCTATTGAGATCGGATCTCCAACTCTTCGAGTCAGCCAATACAAAGAGCTATATAATGAAGAGGGTTTGAGAACGAATTTAGATTTGTTAGATGAAGTTTGGGATTCAGAAATGATGAGGTTGGCCATCTATCAGCAACGAACAGCCCGACACTATAATCAGAAGGAGAAGACTAGGAGGTTTGCAATAGGAGATTTGGTCCTCCCGAGTTTGAGGCATCAACCCCCGTAACAACGGGCAAGCTAATGCCTAACCGGGAGGGCCTTATGAGGTGGTAGGAGTGCGAAGCCAGGAACCTACCGGTTTTAGAGCAATGGACGGTTCGGTAGGTAAAGAATACATGGCATCTTTGGAAGACTTAGAAAATTTTACCAGTAATAGTTATGTCGTTCTTGTTTTTATCCATGTAATCGTTTCAACTTAAATGATATAAATGAAAGTTCCTATTTCTGTCAATGTTTAACTTCATCTATATTCATATATTTTGTTACTTCTTGAACAGACGTGCTTCGGGCACTATCCGATCAAGAGGTTCGGAAAAACACCACTGATTAAGATAAGTCCCGAGCATAACTGACCGAGAGTTTAATAAATTCTTAAAGTACAGATCTCGGGCACTATCCGATCAAGAGGTTCGGAAAGACACCACTAATCGAGATAAGTCTCGGGTATAACTGTTGACCCTCCAAAATCAGATAAACTCTAAGGACGATCCGATCAGAAGGTTCGGGTGGACATAACTGATCGAGATTAGTCATAAGTAAAACTGACAATAAACATTCATGGGCAAAGAATATATCTCATTTATACTTAGAAAATTTTTACTTTACAAACTCGGCCGCTTAAGATTCGGGCTAAGTACAAAAAGGGAAATTTTCTTTATTACAAATCCTACATATCTACTCGGTAGGGGGGTCATCTTCAGCGTCAGACTCGTCATCCGAAGAGTCAAGGATGGAGACATCAAGCCCAGTAGCCATCAGCTTTGCTTTAGCCTTTTCCCGATGAGTCTCATACCCTTCACCAAATTGGGCTATGACCTTATCGTTCAAAGCTTCAGATTCTTCGTATTCGACGATGGTTTGCTGTCTGGCTTCGATTATCTTCTCGGGAAAGGCGTTGACGGTAGCAGTCAAGGTGTTGTTCTCCTTGATCAAGAACATCATCTTCTCGTGCATCTCGAAAAACTTGAGCGTAATGCTGTCAACAGCATCTTCCCGATCCTTGACCTCCTGAAACAGATGATCCCTCTCTGCCAGAAGAGTGCTGTGTTTATGCTCCAGCTCCTCGATCCGGCCCTCCGTTCCGGTCGCCTTGCTTCGGGTCTCAGTATGAGAATCTTGTTCCTTCTTCAAGTCTGACTGCAGACCCCGAACCTCAGCCTCAAGCAGCTCCACATCCGTTCCCAGCTGAACTTCTTTTTTTGTAGATCAGGCGAGGGAGGGATGGCTCGAAGCAATATAAGCGTTGGCCTACAGTCGACACATGCATCAGTACAAGAATTAAAAGTCAAAGTTAATAGCAGACTCGGATTGACAAAGGAAATTACACAGGTCTCGAGCTCGAACATAGGCCACCAAAAAGCGATCGGAAGAGTACCCTTTAAAACCGCTAAATCGTCACCGAGTAGTTTGAAGTGATCAAAGCGGGTAAAAGGGAAAACCTCTGACGGGCTCTTGGGCCAACAGGTAGTCGGTGATCCTCGGGAAGAACTGGGACCGAAAGAAGAAGTGGTGGCACTGTCTAGACCAGGGACCACCATCTCACCCGTCGGCAGACCGGAACCCTCCGACAATCGAGGTCTTTTTGATCGGGGTTCGAGAGGAACCTCTTCGGTGTCCTCCGAATCCTCGACCACTTCGATCAGCGTAGGGGGCGGCGGGAGAGTCGGCTTCGGCCGGAAAGGCAGAGCGACTTCTGTAGGCGCTTTGATGGTCGGCTTGGAGGGCTTCTTGAACTTCTTCAGTAAAGCCGCCTTCTCCGCGCGGCTCATCTTCAGCGCCCCTCTTTGTGTGGTCAGGGGCTCGGGCCCCGAAGTAGACCCCAGTGACAACTCGGTGATTGGAATTGTGTCCTCTTCGGGAGAGTCGTCGGTCACTGGGGGTCGGATGAATCCAGGGGTGACGGTGGTAGGAATGAAGAAGTCGTCAACGCCCTCGGGTTTGAAGATTGTCACTGCACGAAGGCAAATAGATTAAGGGATGAAGCATAAAAAATAATAATAAGAAACAAAACGAGTAAAGGGGTACTTACAACCATGTTTATACAGCCAGGGTTCATCCATCAGAAGCCCCAAACTCCAGCTGGATCTACTCCATCGTTTGTAGAATGCCTTGAAGGCATCGGCTCGACCCTTGGGGAACCTTGAAATTTTAGCCGAGGAGTCGGCTGGATGGGCCCAGGAGGGGAGAAGCTGAAGGTCGGTTCCTTTTGCAAAGAACCATTGTTCGTACCACCCCTTGTTATTGGAAGGGGTCTTGATCGGCACAGAGCGATTGGGGCATTTATTTAGTTGCCGAAGGCCGGGCTCTTTAGACCCGCCGATGGTGAAGAGGGCGAAGAAGAGGTCGAGGCCGGGAGTGATTCCCATCTCCTTGGAATTGGCTATGAAGGAGACTAGGTGGATGTCTGAGTTCGGCACCAATTTGGGCGAACCCGATCCCCACGGCCGAGGAAGGAAGAAATGAAGTCGTGAAGAAGAAACCAAACCCGTGTTTCAAAGACAAACAGGGAGGCGGCCACCCATTCACCCTCGGGCCTCAGAACATCTTCTCATCTGGTAGGGGATCCCGAAGTTTGTATTCTTTGGGTATTTTGAAGAGGGTTCGGATATCGAGAGATTTGAGAAGGGTGATAGTAAAAGGGTGTGGAGGTGAGAAAACTCCTCCCGAGGAGTGGTAGGCGTTCAAACCTAACCTCGAGATCTGCTAGAGTAGGCGAGTGTGCCTAAGTGGTGTCGATTAGGGACCACCGCAATTTGACCTCTAGCAGGTCAGCCAGATAATAACGGAGGCAATGACAGGCTCGATGGTAGGAATAATCTTTGGAATCGACCATTCGGATCTGAAATTGGAGGTAAGGTGATGCAAGTAAGAAGTTTTGGAGAGGAAATAAACAAGAATAGCACTCAAATATCGAAGACAATTGAGGAAAATGGTGCGAGATTAGGTAAGAAACAAGCTTAGGAAATCGCCTTCTTAGGAGAATTTGAAAGCAAGTCGATAAAAGTGATAATGAGGGGGGGAGGGGGTTTTTATAAGAGTGCAAGACGACGAACCCCCCAAGGCAGCTATTAAATACTTGAGGTGGGTCCAGGCGTGAAAAGGCGTGCAACGTTCCAGATATCAAGAACTAACTGTATGGCTTCCACAGACGTACTCATCATTATTATTTATCGTGACCTTTCATATACCTGACCGTTCAAGTCCTAACCTTTCAAGTCTCCAATCATAAATATGTTATAATTAGAGACCGGGGGCAATGTTCGGGAGCGCTTTGAAGACCCTCCTTTGGTAGAAAGGCTTAATATCGAGAAGAAATTTTGGAGAGATCGAAATAGCCAAGGCTATGAAGATATTGGAGGTGCTTGGGTCGGCATCTGAGCCCCCCTGGGCCGGAGCTGAACCCGGTCTTGTGATGTTCGGGGTCGGGTCTTCGAGTTCTTTGGGCCGAAGCCCAGACTAGATTATAGGACCGTTTGGGCTGCACAGTGGGCTCTCCTGCGTGCAGAGTCCGGCACCTACTATTCATATGTGTAGCGGTAACTCCAAAGGTGGTGATGAGATTGGACTCTACTTGCACCTTTTAAGGAGATTGTGTTGGACCCAAGTTATGGTAACTACCATACACTAGGAGTCTTAATCCGACTGGGAGAAGGATTCTAAGGTGGTGAGTACTATAAATATAAGGCCTAGGTTATCATTATGAGGTAATACCTACTTTTGAGCACTAAATACTTATCATCCCTTGTTAAACCTTGTAACGGCCTGTACTCATTCTCACACCGGAGCTATCCCCCGGCGGCACAAGCCGTCAAGCTTCTGTGTGATCTGATCTTATCGTGAGTTCTAGCGCGCGTGGATTATGTGATTGACGCCACCAAAAACTTACGTTAACAATTATAATCCACGAATAGTCCATCTGCTGGAAGGATTGAAGACTAAAAGACATCTACTGATGTCATATGGACTAAATATAATCTACGAGATAGTTCATCTGTTGGAGATGCTCTAAAGACTACATATTATTACCTATGTTCCATAATAATAGTTTTTTTCGTTTCATACACATGAATTAAGAAAGTCATTTAATGCTATCATTTAAGAATTAAAATTTGTATGAAATTCCATCACTACCCATTTATAAAAAATTGGAAACTATTAATACAAGAGAAAAAATTTCTTGGGACAATGAGAGAAGTTAGGAGTAATATAGAAAAATAAATAATTTATTCTTCTAGAAAGTTGTAAACGACAAATAAATTAGAAAAAAAAATTCTTGTAAAAAACAGTTAAAAGCTGGAGGAGAATCGAGATGCATTTGACCGACCAGTTTGGAGATTTGCGGTAATCGAGCACTCAATTATATTTCTCTCTCTTTGTATATATATATATATATATATATATATATATATATATATGGGGACCAATACATAGTAAACGTTGTAAAAAAATCTAATATTACAACACATCGTGACCTTCCATCTTAAGATCAAACTGTTTAATAAAGCTCTCGTTTGCGGTTTAGTTTTCATTATTCTGCACTTTAATACTACAGACGAGATAGATGACCAAAATACCTCTTCTTATAAAAGTCTACGTCCACAGTATATTACACGATAAAAGTATGGCTGACCAATTTGAAAACGACGTCGTTTTTAAATAAATATTTTCCGCAGTACTGTGAACGCCTGGCTAATTAGAAAAGGACGTCGTTTTGTTGGTAAAATTTAAATATTTTTAACGGTAAAAGCTGATTTTTTTTAAATTTTGTTTGCATATTGCGTAGATTTTGAGGGCAGAGTGTAATTTTTGGATGATGGAGAGAGAATTTGCATTGAAGAAATTGGAGAGGAATAAAGTTCAGATGGAAAGGACTCTAAGTTCAGCTGTGCAGATTTTGGTTTCTTTTAGTATTAATTTCTCTATTTTCCCCCATATTCAATACAGGCTATTTTTTATTTTTTATTTTTCCTATGGTTTTGGCCTATTTTGAGGAATCCACTTGAGCTTATATTGAGTTAACAAAATCATATTTAGAAAAGGATACAAGTAATAATTATCTGTATTAATTTCTTAGGTTTTTTAATACTCAATAATGAACCTTCTTTTATTTTTTTATTTTTTTTTTGTGTGTTATTAGCTTAATTTTAGGAACCCATTTGAGCCTATCTTGAGTTAACAAAATTATATTTCGAAAAGGATACAAATCATAATACTAGTATTTTCTTTCTCTGTTTTTAACTCTGTTTTTCTTTTTCAAGAATTATGATTGAAGCTATAATTTATGTTATTCACATTTTAAGAATATCACATTTGTCAGATAAAAGGGAATTCTTCTTTTCATTAATAAAAAGATTCTAACGGCTAAATTTTGATTATTTTCTTTCTCAATCAAATTGTTTGGAGATTGCATATTTAAATTTGATGTTGAAAGTAAATATTCATAATTATATGTAAAGTCCTTCAAGGAATACATGTACAAGAACTTAGCGGTAGATCAAAGTTGTTAGGTTGATCTAAGTTTTTAATGTTTATCATTCTATAAATGAATGTATAGATGAAAAGATCAAAGATGTTAGGTTGATCCATATCTTGAGATATAACAGATAGGCTTCAACAGAATCGCAGTCTATCAAGCTGATCAGAAGATTACAGAAGCCAAGGCAAATTCATAGAGCATCGAGAATCGTAGTTTATCTGCTTTGGAGGGCCTCTCCTGAAATTGTAGAGTGGTCCAAACGCCTGCCGAGTCAAACTCAAGAATCGTAGAGTGCTCTCGGAATCGAAGAGTCTGCAAGTCAAGCAAGTTAAGATCGTAGTGTGCCAGTGCTTAAGAGAAATCGTAGTGTTCTCTTCTATCAGTACCGGATCAAGCACCAAGGTGGCAAGACACCATGATCAGAATCGTAGAGTATCATCTGTTTGCATCAGAAGCATCAAGCCTTGCCCATTTGTTTAAGAATAAATCATAACAATGGAATGGATTATAAACGTTGAAGTCCTCGGGAGTCCCAATGACATAACAGTCATCCTTAGTATATAACAAAGAAACGTATTGAAGAAGCTAAGGAAAGTACTATGAGTTAGCAGAAAACACCTTTTTCAGGTGTTAGGTGCTATAACAGTCTGTTGTGTAATGGATGGGCGATTAAATCGAAGTTGTCGCGAAAAGTCTCCATCAGAGCTCAGAAATGTCAAATGCATTTAATACTTTAACGGATGTCTTCAAACGGTTAGATTTCAAAGACACCATATATGCAAAACATAAGCAGATGAAAAGATCAAGCAAGCATTGAACAAAAACACTGAAGAACACTCAACGCTTAACTCTACGATCTGAAAAAGAAAGTTTGCTCAGCTACTCAGTTCTTTCGAACACAAGCTTAACAGCAACTGAGTAGATCCATTCAAGAACTCATCAATTATCAAGTGAAGTAAGAAGTTCCAAGTCAAAAGGAATTGAAGAGTTCTAAGTGAACTGAGAAGTACCAAGTCTGTTGGGCTTGAAGAGTTCATAAGTGAACTAAGAAGTTCCAAGACTGCTAGTCTTGAAGGAATCTATGAGATTCAGATATTGTAAAGATATCCTTAGTGGATTTCCTACTCGATGAGTAGAAGAGTGGACTAGGAGCCTTGAGTGCTCTGAACCACTTTGTTGGGAGAATGCATATTATGATTTGATGTTTTAAATGTATATGTTCATGATTATTTGTAAGTTCCTTAAATGAATATATGTACAAGGACTTAGTGATAGATCAAAATTGTTAGGTTGATCTAAGCTTTCAACGTGTACCATTCTGATAAAGAATGTATAGATAGAAAGATCAAAACTGTTAGGTTGATCTTAAGATGTAATAGATTAGTCTTAAAGAAATCGTAGTGCATCCATCTGATCAACATTGCAGAAGTCAAGGCAAAAAACGTAGAGCCTAAAGATCGTAGTGTGCCTACCTTGAAGGGGACTCTTCGGAAATCGTAGAGTGGTCCCAACATTTGCCGAGCCAACTCTACGATCGCAGTATGCTGAAGGAAACATGAAGTTTTACAAGTCAACAATCGTAGTGTGCTCTCGGGAACGTAGAGTCAACAACACGAGCAAGAGAAGATCGTAGTGTGCGAAGGATGAAGGGAAATCGTAGTGCTCTCGAACTAATAGCTTCGTAGTATGCAAAGATGTCAAAGATACTACGATCTAAATTGTAGAACACCACGATCCAAATCGTAGAGCATCATCTGTCTCATGTCAGAAAACGTCGAGCCTCATGATCTGTGTTTTCAACAAGTGAGGAATGGATCCCAGATGCTGCAGTGCTCATCAGTCCCAGAATAGATGAAATATCCTTAGTATGCAACAAAGAAGCGTAGTGAAGAAGCTAAGGATAGTACCATGGGTAAGAGGGACAAAATACCTTTTCAGGTGGTAGGTGAGAAAGCAGCCTGCAGTGTCAGTGGGCTAGAATGCAGAATTCAGAAGATGTGCAGAAATGTCTCCATTACAGTACAAAAAGTTCAGATGCATTTAATGCCAGAACGGATGGATCCAACGGATAGTTTTCAACATCACATATATACAGATCAGATAGATGAGAGAGAGACAAGCAAGCATTAATCAAACAACGTGAACATCTCTCTCAAGCTCAACTCTACGATCTAAGATATTGCAAAGCTTGCTCAGCTACTCAGTTCTTAACGAACCAGTGCTTACACAGCAACTGAGTAGCAACCATCAAGAACTCAACAACTATCAATCAACTAAAGAAGAGTATCAAGTCTGCTGGACTTGAAGGGTTCGTAGTGAACTGTAAGAAAGCCAGCCAAGTCTGCTAGACTTGAAGAGTTCAAGAGTGAACTAGAGAGTTCCTGATCACGGTCTAGAAGGAATCTGTGTGATTCAGAAGATTGTAAAAGACATATTTAGTGGATATCCTACTCGTTGAGTAGAAGAGTGGACTAGGAGCTTTGAGTGCTCTGAACCACTTAAAAATAACTGTGTCGTTTACATTCATGCTATATCTGCTATAACTGCTATATCTGCCATAACTGCCTTACTCGCTCATAACTCCATTGCTTGGTAAAGAAGATTAAAACAAATACTAATTCCGCTAAGTTTTAATCATTATCTAAGAACAAGTTTAAAGAAAAAAGATTTTCAAATATCTATTCAACCCCCCCCCCCTTCTAGATAACTTGTGCCTACTAGGAACTAACAATTGGTATTAGAACAGGTTCTATTTTACAGCTTACACGCTTTAGTAGATCCAAATGGCACTCGTACCAAGCGAATCCGTATTTGGGGAGGCGTGAAGCCACCAATGTGCAACAAGGATAAATTTGCTAATCTGGAAAGTCGGGGATGCAAGCATACATGGACTCAATAGATGAAGATCTATTTGAGACCCGTTTTAATGGGCCTATATACCAACAAATCTTGCACCAACCATTGACGATCCAAATAGAGTACAAATCAAAGTTAATGAAGAATGGACAGACACAGAGAAGAGAGCTGTCCAACTTGATAAAAAGGCGAAGAACATCCTGTTCCAATCCTTAGAGGACGATCTGTTTGAAAATGTTGTAAATAACAAAACATCTAAGGAATTTTGGGAAGCACTGCTGATTATGCACGAAGGAACTGAAGACGTCAGAGAGAACAATCAGTCTCTCCGACACAAAGTGATATGAAATGTTCGCCATATGCGAGGGGAGAAAAAGTGACTGCAACCTATAAAAGATTCAACGTTCTGCTCAACTCTCTACGAGCGTATGGGAAGATCTATCCTAACAAGGATTTAACCATAAAGTTCATGAGAGCCCTACCGAGCAAGTGGGATGCAAAGACCACAGCAATAAGAGAATCAAAGAATCTTAATGAGATGACAGTTCAACAACTGTATGGAAATCTCCTGACGTACGAACTGGAGTTGACCCAACGCGCCGAAACCTTATCAGAAGGAAGAAGAAAGGATAAGGGTGTTGCTCTCAAGGCAAATAAAGGTATATCAAAAGTCATAACTGAGATTGACTCTGATGGTGATGAAGACGATGATGATGACTTTGCTATGCTGGTAAAGAGACTAAGAAGGTTCATGCGACAAGGCAGAACCGACAAGCCAAAGAAAGTTAGCAACTACGTCAGCCAGGAACAAATGAATGATTTATGCTACAACTGCAAGAAACCTGGTCATTTCATTGCCAACTGCAACAAGCCTATCAAAGAAGAACTAAAGAAGAAATCTCATGCAAAGAAAGAATACAAAGGAACCAAGAGGCCTCGGAAAAAAGAGACAAAGGCACGTTTGCTTAGAAGGATCGTCAAATGATTCGAGATAAGGACTCAAATGCAGACTCCGGAGATGAGGAAGAACCACATATGGCCAATTTGTGCTTAATGGCCAAACACGCAAAGGACAAACAAAGCCTAAACATACATGATGTAAGTATCGATGAGATATTTGATTTTAATTCTCCTGATGTAGATATAAGTGACTTAAGAACTGTTTTGCATGGCATAACCACTAACCTACATCAATACATGAAGTGGTTCAGAGTCTTGTCTAAAGATCATTCACTTCTTCAAGAGGAGAAGAAGAAAGTTCAAGAAGAGCTTGAAATAGCCCTTCTAAGTACTAATCTTCTCTCCAAGCTTGAGGCTGAGAATGAAACTTTAAAACAGACAAACACACATCATGCACAAAGAGAGTCTAAGCTAACCTCTAAAATTGAGGATCTAGTGAAGACTATCTCTGCATGGAACAGATCCTCATCATCTATGGACTGTCTGCTCTCTAGTCAGAGAAGCACATTCGACAGAACGGGCTTATGTTTTGGGGAATCCATCTCAGAGCTAAGTGTGGAAAAGACAATGGAAACTAGCACTAGTAATGTCTCAAGTTTTGGTAGAGGCATTGCTTTTTTGAAATCCTCACAGTTAGAAGAACCAGTTCAACCTTGTTCTACTGTCTCTAGTTATACTCAGAGAAGTAAAGGATCTCATCACCGTCCAGGTTTCATCAAGGAAAAGAGTAACCCAACCTCTACTTACCAACCTCGAAGAATCGTAGAGTCAAACAAAAACAACTTTATGAATCAACTGGGAAGGTACAGTAGAGGTAAAGCACACTCATCACTATTTATGAAACCTAAGGACACGTGGAAGAAAGAGAATCAGTTTAATAAAAGGTTAACTAAGGAACCACACAAGTCCAAGTGGAAGATGAATCACCACACACACACAGGCATGCATTATAATAGATGTTTTATATGCAATAAATATGGTCATAGGGATACAAAGTGTTATTATAATTCCATGCATGTGAGACCCAAGATTAGACAAATTTGGGTCCCCAAAGGCACTAACAAAGAAGGACCCATGCAAATATGGGTACCAAAATGAAGGTTCAAATGTTTTGACTGGAAAAGAGCTCCACGACCTCAACATGGTATCTGGACAGTGGTTGCTCGAGGCATATGACAGGGAACAAAGCTCTACTATCCAACTATGTAGAAAAGGAGGTCCTCACCATCTTTAGAGATAACGCCTCAAGGCAAGACAAGAGGATATGGCTCTGCAAAGCAATGGTGCAGTATCTTTCAACAAAGTAGCTTATGTAGAAGGACTTCAACACAACCTTCTAAGCATCAGCCAACTCTGCGACAAGGGTCACCAAGTAACATTTCTCAATAATCAATGTCAAGTCAGAGATTTGAAGACATCTGCCATAAAGCTGACCGGAACAAGAGAAGGAAATGTCTACATAGTAGATCTTGGTCAACTAAGTTATGATGAAATAATATGTTTTCTGGCAAAAGCATCCGAGGAAATAAGGTGGCTATGGCATAGAAGGCTGTCTCACTTAAACTTCAAAAACATGTCCAAACTGGCATCAAAAGATCTCGTAGCTGGCCTACCCAAGTTCAACTTTGTGAAGGAATGGCCATGCAATGCCTGCCAGCTTGGAAAGCAAACCAGAAGCTCATTCAAGAGCAAGATTGCCAACTCCATTGACAAGCCCCTGCAGTTGCTCCACATGGATCTCTTTGGGCCAATCCCAACAACCAGTTTTGGAGGAAAAAGATACTCTCTTGTTGTAGTCGATGACTACACCAGATTCACATGGGTATTCTTCCTAACTTCAAAGGATGAAACGAGCTCCGAATTAATCAAGATGTTCATACTGGTGATGAATGAGAAAGGAGAAAAAATCAAGGCAATAAGGAGTGATCATGGAAGAGAATTCGATTTCTCAGGAATAGACAAGTTCTGCTCAGACAATGACATCAGTCATAACTTCTCAGCTCCACGAACTCCTCAACAAAATAGACTTGCTGAAAGAAAGAACAAAACTCTGATAGAGGCTGGAAGGACCCTACTAGCAGGAGCTCGTATGCCTGAATACTTCTGGGCAGAAGCTGTCAACACTGCATGCTACACACAGAATAGATCATTAATTCACTCTACGATCAAGAGGACACCCTACGAACTGTGGAAAGGAAGGAAGCCAAGTGTCAGCTATTTCCATGTCTTTGGTTGTGCATGCTATATTCTCAACAATGGAAAGCAGTATCTGACAAAATTTCAGCCCAAGTCAGACGAAGGGATCTTTCTTGGATATGCCACAGACAGCAAAGCTTACAAGGTGTTCAACAAGAAGACACTGAATGTCGAAGTCTCAATACACATCATCTTTGATGAAACTGACTCAGACAAAGCAGTGCCTCTAGACACTACGATCGATAGTGCAGATACTAAGAATGCAATTGTTGAGCTCAACACTACGATCGTAGTACCAGACAATGAAATCGTAGAGTATGATAATGAAATCGTAGAGAGGTCCATCCAAGACAGCGAGCCTCCACTCCAAGAAGAAGAGATAGACCTTGAAGACCTAAGACAAGAAGGCATCAGGACAGATGTCCCAACAGGGAACAGATGGGCAAGGGATCATACTCAGGATCTAATCATTGGAGATCCAAGTGCAAGAGTTAAAACAAGAGCTGCTACTTAGAATGAATGCTTCTATCTAAGCTTCCTGTCACAGATAGAGCCAAAGAAGATAGAGGATGCTATGGAAAACTCCAGTTGGATAGAAGCCATGCAGGAAGAACTCAACCAATTTGAACGAAGCAAAGTGTGGAGATTGGTACCAAGACCAAAGAGTCATCCTGTCATAGAAACCAAGTGGGTCTTCAGGAACAAAATGGATGAAGATGGGGTCATCACCAGAAACAAGGCAAGATTAGTGGCAAAGGGCTATTCTCAAGAAGAAGGTATTGACTATGATGAGACATTTGCACCCGTTGCCAAACTAGAAGCCATCAGAATCTTTTTTGCCTTTGCTGCCCACATGAAGTTCAAAGTCTTTCAGATGGATGTCAAGAGTGCATTTCTAAATGGAGAGCTTCAAGAAGAAGTCTACATAGAACAACCTCCAGGTTTCATCAATCCATCTCTTTCCAATTATGTCTATAGATTAGATAAAGCTTTATATGGTCTTAAACAAGCACGTAGAACATGGTATGAAACACTGACTAACTTCTTAATAGAAAATGGGTTCACTAGAGGTAGAGTAGATACCACACTATTTCTTAGAAAGCATAAAGACAAAGTCTTGCTAGTTCAAATATATGTTGATGATATCATTTTTGGTTCTACTGACGAAAAGTTATGTAAGAGATCTCTAAGCTAATGCAGAGCAAGTTTGAAATGAGCATGATGGGTGAAATTTGAATTTCTTCCTTGAATTTGCAAGTGAAGCAGTGATGAAGGAATATTCATTAACCAAGCCAAATACATCAAAGACTTACTAAAGAAGTATGGCATGGAATCAGCCTCTCCCATAAAAACACCAATTGCTCCTGCAACCAAGCTTGACAAGGATGAGAAAGGTAAAAGTATTGATATCACTCAATACAGAGGTATGATCGGGTCTCTTTTATACATAACTGCTAGTAGACCAGATATAATGTTTGCAACATGCATATGTGCTAGATTTCAGGCTAACCCTAAAGAGTCACATTTGTCTGTTGTAAAGAGGATCTTCAGGTATCTCAAGGGTACACCCTACTTAGGCCTGTGGTATCCCAAGGAATCCTCATTTGAACTGATAGGATACACAGATGCTGATTTTGCAGGATGCAAAATAGATAGAAAAAGTACTAGTGGCACCTGTCAACTTCTTGGAAACAGACTTGTGTCCTGGTTTAGCAAAAAGCAAAACTCGATGTCTCACTTCAACCGGAGAAGTGAATATATTCTTTACCGGCATTCTTCTTCTTTCAGATCCTATGGATGAGAAATCGGCTAGTGACTATGGGTTCGATTTCAAATCTATTCCCATACAATTGTGATAACACAAGTGCCATAACAATAACTCATAATCCTGTCATGCATTCTAGGACCAAGCATATAGAAATAAGGTATCACTTCATTAGGGATCATGTGCAAAATGGAACTATATCTTTACAATATATCCCTACTGAAAATCAACTTGCTGATATTTTTACAAAACCACTAGATGAATCCATATTTAACAAGTTAATAAGTGAGCTAGGCATGCTAAATCTTCAACCATGAAATGTATGCTCTAGATTGTGCTAACCACTACAAATATAAAGGTTGTACTCAAAATCGTAGACATGATCAAGGAAAGTTCACGATCGTAGAGCCGAACAGACAATTACCTCAACAATCGTAGCAAAGACTCAATTATCATAGTGCAGACTCGACAATGACCAAAAGCCCTTTCAACAAGCATAGTGAATCCTGTGATGACAAGCTTCATAACAAAGCAATCTCTCTAAGAGGTGCCTCAGGGACAAACCTAACCCTTGAATCACACCAAGAGGTTGGCCCTTCCTGAGTTACCTTAAAAAGAATGCTTAGTAAAAAACTCATCACAAGGATCCAGATAGACTCGACGATCGTAGGACAAACTCTACGAATGGTGATCAGACTCAACGACTGCCGGACAGACTCGATGATCGCAGGACAGACTCAATGACCAGAAGACTACCTCTACGATCGTAGTCATCCTAAGGACATCTCATCTCTGAAGACTCAAAGGGCAAATCAGTACATCATGCACAGTCAAAATCGTAGAGCCAAGCAAAAGGCGACACCTGTCCCACTAAGTTAAAAAGAGAGAAGGAAGCTACAACTATAAATTGGAACCGTGTTTTTGAAATCTGATGTTCAAAAGATTATCTCTCTCTCTCTCTCAAAGCAAAACCCTAAATCAAAAGAAAGCTCAGTCGTATCCCACTTCTCAACTCTGTAATCAATGGTCGCTTAAATGTAATTTCAAAGCACTGAGACTGCTTCGATGAGTTCAAGGATGCTCCACCAAAATTTCACAAGACCTTAGCGCTCTCAAGAAGGCGGAGGTCTCAAGAGGCGCTGAGCACCGACACCCTCATCTATCCCAAGCTAGTGAAGAGTTCTACAAGAATGGAGTGTACGAACACAACACCATCACTACACGAGTAAGAGGAGTTGAAATGAAGCTAAGGGTAGAAAACTTCAATCTGGCCCTAGGTTTCAAGAACGTGGGGCACCCATTTCTAGACAGCATAAGCTTCCAAGAGGGCTTGAAGAAAATGCACCACAAGAAGAATCCCTCTGTGAAAGGCTACAAAAAGAAGGAGTTCCCTCAAATGTACGAATTTTTGGTTGACATTATTAGGAAATGCATCTGCTACAAGAGCTCAGGTCATGACTCGATAAATGAGACTCAGCTTAAGCTCATGTCGGCCATGGTTCATGGTACACAACTCAACTATGGGGCTATATTGCTCGAGTGGATCGACAAGTGGATCGTCAACTCAAAGAAATCAAAGAGAACTCCGAAGATGCTGTATGGGAGATTCATAAGCATCATTCTGCAATCTACACTGGGGGACAAAATTGGGGATAATGAAGGAGAAGCCATCAACCCAAATCGAAGAATGACACAGGAGTTGTTTAAGAACTGGGAAAGGAACCCTGCTGAGTATGTAAGAATGATGACTGAGTCCAGTGGGAGAACTGGGGAACTAAAGGACGCAGGCATTCCTGGAAACATGTCTGTTGTCAGGGAAGTTGAAGAAGAAGAAGAAGAAGAAGCGGACAAGGAGAGACCCTCTGCTTCTTGCCGTAAAAAGCAAGACAAGAGAAAGCTAAGGGCAAGACAAGTCGAAGAGCCTCAAGGATCTACAACTAACATTCCTGTAAAGTCCTCTGATATAGAGACTCTAAGAAGGCTAAGAAAGATGCAACAACAAGAAGAAGCTGAAGAGGATCAAGCCACCATTTCACAGATCCTAAAGAAGAACAAAACTGGTCATAAGTCCAAAAGACCAACAGTTTCTTCGATCGTAGAAACTCTGTTGTTCTCTGAAACGAGGCCAAGTGTGGTAGAAATGGAAGAAGCTGCCTCAAGAATAGTAGTTGTTCAACATGACAAAGCTAAGACTCAAGAGAGTCCAGAAGTTGTGGCTAAACCCAGCAAAGCAAAAAGAAAGCTGGTTAAGAAGTATATTCTTGAGAATGAAAAAGTGCTGAAAAAGGAAGCCAAGAGTATGGCTGTAAAAATAGAACTGCCCCAAGCAAACGAAAAGGACAGTGCTCCAGTTGAGGGGGAGATCCCTGAAATTCTCATGATTGAGTATACACCAGCTGAGGGGGAGAAGTCTACTGCTCAAGAAGATGTTCATGCTAAGGGGAAGCCTTATGATATCCCAATGGATGAAGAAGAGGTCCTTGCTCAAGATGAAATTGAGCCAATGCCAAACCCTCCAGAGACCATTAAGATAATGGAATCTTCAGAAGAAAAAGGAGAAGAAAAAGATGATGATAATGATGAGCTTGAAATCACTGGTGTAGGGAAAGATGGATTTAGGAGCTATATGTACACTCAACTATTTTCCTACCTACCCATGATGGCATACCATCAAGCTCAAATCCTGAACTCATGGGATCACATATTCTGGAGCTTCAAGGAATATCCAAAGAATCTCGAGCTAATTAATGGATTTCGAGGAAAGTCATCTTTGCCAAGAAGCTGCTTACCAACCATTCCTCATCAAAAGATAAACCTGAGGTATTGTCTATCCCTACCAGTTTTAGAGTTAATCACCCGCCATCATCTTCATTTAGCTATTTCTATGAATTTCCTAAATGGCTGGAAGTGATTTTCAATCCAAGAATCGGTTTCAATTCAGAAATCCCAAAATTACAGAATCAAGAACCGTAAGAAGTCAACCTTACCTGCTCCCTCAAATCACCAACTCTACGATTCCAGACTCAAGCCACATCATAGAGTCCAATATTGAAATCGTAGAGTCACCTATCCCAGATATCCAAATCTAAGCCCCTCCAGCTGATATACCATCCTCCTCATCACATGACTACTTTAGTCTTGATCTCGCTCTTTACAATCTTCAAGATCAATCTCACCCAAAAACCCCTCCAATAAACAATTCTCAGGAAAATGATACTCTCCCAAGCCTGCCTACCAAGGATGACTTGAAAGACACCTCTGAAAAAATGGTCAAGTCTATAGAAGCAAGTCTGGAAACTCACTCTGATCTCATCAATATCCCAAAACTAAATCAAATGATCACACCGCAAATAATCTCCCAGCACTATGAATCTTGAGCTTACAAAGAGGCTAAGGGAAATTATCAAAGAGATTCAAGAAGAGTATATCGAGACGAGAGATGAGATCCACTTCCGAGTTCTCGCCAAGCAAGAAAGAGAGGTCAGACTCAAAATGCGAAACACCAAGATCTTCAACATAAAATTATGCTGGACAATATTCTCAACTTGAAAGCTTCTGTGTACGACTTCCATAAATCTTATGCAAATCAGGAGAAACATAATGATATGATTCTATCAGCCCTCCAAAATAAAGAAGCAAGATCTGAAAAACAGATCAAGGAAAATAAGGAGGACATCACTCAAACCCAAAAGCCAACCGAAAGCGAGCTTGTCCAAGGAGTTAATCACTGTCTACAAATATTCAACCCTTGATCTTTGACATAAAGGGGAGAATAAGAAAGGGAAAGGAGATCAAGGAGGCCAAGGCAGGAAGAGGTCATGAAACTCAAGAAAGGGGAAGAAGTCAATTTCATGCTCAGACATCACGAAGCCCTCCTGCAAGACTAACACATCATCAGACTCAAGGATCTGGTCAGCAGGCAATTAGCAACTATTCCTCTCGAGTCATCGAGAGCCAACTCTAAGCGCTGACAAGACGGTCTCATCATGCGCATAAAAATGCCAATTGAGATCCTGCATTCATGCAGCACAGACATGAAGAGAATCCATTCTAAGTCTAAGCGAAATTTGAAGAGTTAGCAAGAAATGAGGAAGCTCAAAGGAAAAGAAGGGCTGAGGAGTATGCCAACCCACCTCCATATAAGAGGTCAAGGAAACAGAGATAAGTTAAAACTTAAATTTCCTATTGATGTAATCTTTGAATTGTAATATCTTCCGATCATCAATAAATTCATACTTATTCTCTAGAAATTTCAAATTACCACCCAAATACTAAGTCATGTTTAAATTTCACTGCAAATGCAACTAGTCACTAATAATCATGACAACAAATCTCCTTGGTTATGTCAACATCAAATAGGGGGAGATTATTGGGAGAATGCATATTATGATTTGATGTTTTAAATGTATATGTTCATGATTATTTGTAAGTTCCTTAAATGAATATATGTACAAAGACTTAGTGCTTTCAACATGTACCATTCTGATAAAGAATGTATAGATAAAAAGATCAAAACTGTTAGGTTGATCTTAAGATGTAATAGATTAGTCTTGAAGAAATCATAGTGCATCCATCTGATCAACATTGCAGAAGTCAAGGCAGAAAACGTAGAGCCTAAAGATCGTAGTGTGCACTCGCCAAGAAGGGACTCTTCGAAAATCGTGAGAGTGGTCCCAACGCTTGCCGAGCCAACTCTACGATCGCAGATCTTTGAAGGAAACATGAAGTTTAATAAGTCAACGATCGTAGTGTGCTCTCGGGAACGTAGAAATCAACAACACGAGCAAGAGAAAGATCGTAGTGTCGCGAAGGATGAAGGGAAATTGTAGTGCTCTTGAACTAATAGCCAGTAGTATACAAAGATGTCAAAGACACTACGATCTAAATCGTAGAACACCACGATCCAAATCGTAGAAAGCATCATCCGCCTCATGTCGAGAAACGCCGAGCCTCATGATCCGTGTTTTTCAACAAGTGAGAATGGATCCTAGATCTTTGCAGTGCTCATCGATCCCTGAATAGATGAAATATCCTTAGTATGCAACAAAGAAACGTGAGTGAAGAAGCTAAGGATAGTACCATGGGTAAGAGGGACAAAATACCTTTTCAGGTGGTAGGTGAGAAGCGAACTTGCGGTGTCGGTGGGCGAAATGCGAATTGAAGAAGATGTGCGAAATGTCTCCATTACAAAGACAAAAAGTTCGAGATGCATTTAATGCGAGCGGATGGATCCAACGGATAGTTTTCAACATCACATATATACAGATCAGACAGATGAGAGAGAGACAAACAAGCATTAATCAAACAACATGAACATCTCTCTCAAGCTCAACTCTACGATCTGAGATATTGCAAAGCTTGCTCAGCTACTCAGTTCTTAACGAACCAAAGGCTTACACAAAAGAATCGAGTAGCAACCATCAAGAACTCAACAACTATCAATCAATTAAAGAAGAGTACCAAGTCTGCTTTGGACTTGAAGAGTTAAGAAGTGAATCGTAAGAAAGCCAAGTCTGCTTTGGACTTGAAGAGTTCAAGAGTGAACTAGAGAGTTCTGATCACCGGGTCTAGAAGGAATCATGTGATTCGGAAGATTGTAAAAGACATCCTTAGTGGATATCCTACTCGTTGAGTAGAAGAGTGGACTAGGAGCTTTGAGTGCTCTGAACCACTTAAAAACAACTGTGTCATTTACATTCATGCTATATCTGCTATAACTGCTATATCTGCCATAACTGCCTTACTCGCTCATAACTCCATTGCTTGGTAAAGAATATTAAAACAAATACTAATTCCGCTAAGTTTTAATCATTATCTAAGAACAAGTTTAAAGAGAAAAGATTTTCAAATATCTATTCAACCCCCCCTTCTAGATAACTTGTGCCTACTAGGAACTAACACACTTAAAAATCATTGTGTCTCTTATATTCTTGCCATAACTGCTATAAATATCATAACTACTTTACTCTTATTAACTCGTTATATCTTAAAGGGAAAATAAACAAATCTCAATTCCGCTGTGCTTAAATCATTATCAAAACTAACAAGTATTTCAAAAAGAATTTAAAATATCTATTCAACCCCCCCCCCCTTCTAGATAACTATTGTGCCTCTAGGAAAATATAAACATAACTCTAGGTTTCAAATCAAAAGGACTTCCATCTATAGAGGTCATCGACTTTCATGAAGGATTGAAGAAGATGTATCATAAATAGTTTCAGACCGTCAAGGGGTACAAGATGAAAGAGTTTCCCCAAAGGTATGAGTTCTTGGCTGACATTGTTAGGAAATGCATATGTTGTAAGAGCTCTGGCCATAACTCTATGAATGAAGTGCAACTTAAGCTCATGACAGCAATCTGCTTTGGGGTTCAACTCAACTATAGAGCCCTACTCATCGATTGGATTGGGAAGTGGATACTCAGTTCAAAGAAATCAAAGAGCTCAGGAAAGATGCTCTACGGGCGGTTTATAAGCATCATCCTGCAATCAGCACTAGGTAACAAAATTAGGGATAATGAAGGAGAATCTATCAATCCCAACAGAAGGATGACCCAATAGATATTTGAAAACTGGAAAAGAAATCCAGCAGAAAATGTCAAGATGATGTCTAAATCTAGTGGAAGAACTGGTGAAGCGAAGGAGTCTGGGCTACTAGGAAATATGTCAGTTGTAAAGGAAATAGAAGAAGAAGAAGAAGAAATTAACAAAGAGGAACCCATTGCTTTGGTCAGAAAAGAAAGGTAAGAGAGAAATGAAGGCTTAAATGACAGAGGAGCCTCAAGTTTCAACTACTGATGCACCTCAAGAGAGTTCAAGCACCTAAACTCTGAAGAAATTGAAGATATAATAACAGCAGTCTGAAGAAGAAGAAGAAGAAGAAGAAGATAGGGCTACCATCTCTCAGCTGCTTAAGAAGGGAAAACGCAGCCATAAGCCAAAGAAGTCTTCTTTCTTTGTGATCGTAGAGTCACTATCGATCGTAGAGTCCAGACTTGACACCAATCCAGAAGAGGATGCTACAACAGCTTCTCAGCCTGATCAAACTTTCAGAGCTGAAGCTGAAGAAAGTGCTGAGGCTGTGGCTCAACCTAGGAAGATAAAGAGAAAACTTGTCAAGAAATACATTCTTGTCAATGAAGGAGTGTTAAAGGAGGAAGACATAAGAATAGCTGCTGAGAAATGGGTACCCGAAGCAAGTAATGAGAATACAACTCAAGTTGGGGGGGAGCTTCCTGAAGTTCCTGTACCAGAGAATGCTCCAGCTAAGGGGAAGCTACTTGAAGTTCAAATGGATGATCATATTGAGGGGGAGCCTCATGAAGTTCCTATGTCAGAAAAGGCTACAGTTGAGGAGGAATTGCTGAGAGATCATCATGTACCTCCCTCAGTCCCTCAAGAGATCTTAGCTTCTGAAATTGAAGAAATGGAGAAGGTTGATGCTATTGAGGTAGAGAAAGTAGAAGAACAAAGAAGAAAAGTGGAGATGATTGATATAGTGGAAACTTCAAATGAAGACAAAAAAGAAGAAGAGGATGACGAAGTTGAGATTATTGCAGTGGGTTGGGATGGATATAGGAGAGCTGACTACAATCAATTGTTCTCCTATCTACCTATGATGTCCTTTCACAGAGCCCAAATCCTCAACTCCTGGGATCACATGTTTTGGACCTTCAAAGCCTATCCAGTAATCTCGGTGTTAGCTCATGGATCCCTAGGCAACCTCACTTTTGCCCAAAAGCTAATCACCAACGGCCCCTCTTTAGAAAATGGGCATGAGGTACAAACTATTCACATCTCTTTCAAGGTTAGTCACTATCCACCATCAACCTTCAATCAATTTTACGAATTATCAAGATGGTTGGAAGTGATACTTCATCCACTTAATTAATTTTCAGTTACAGAATCCCAACATTCTGTAACTGATGAACCAAATGTGCCTAATTTTGTGTTAATCCAGTCTCCTTTCATCTCTCACTCTACGATTATTGATCCAAATCCAATTGTAGAGTCACCTGCTCAAAACGTAGAGTCACCTCCTCTTGAGACTCAACCTCACACACCTGCTCCTCCATCAGATATCCCTTCCTCATCAACCAATAACTATTTCAATCTTGATCTTGGTCTTTACAATATGCAAGATCAATATACAAGCGCTTCTCCTCCAAATAATCAGCAACTCCTTGAGCTCATATCAGATCTTCCTACCAAAATGGAGTTGTCTGAAGCATCTCAGAAGGTGACCAAGGACATACAAAAAGATCTTGAAGTTCACTCAGACCTTGTTCACCTGAGGCTGACTCATTTAATCGACGCTGCCAGCACCCTGCCAAGCAACCTAAGTACTGAGCTTACAAAGAAGCTTCGAGAGATCATAATGGAAATGATTCAGAGTATTAATGAAAGGGATCAAATTCACTTTCAGGCTACCAAGAAACACATGGAAGCAGTTCTTGTTTTGTAGAATACTCAGGAATCCTAAAATAATCATATGATGGAAAGTCTCACGAGTCTATGAACTTCAATGAAAGAATTCCAAGCATTTTCCATTGGCCAAATGCAACAAACATAAATTGTCTTGAGCATTCTACAAAAGAGAGAATCTCGAACTAATTCCTTAATCCAAGAAAACCGTGAAGACATTGCTCACTCCAAGAATCAGCTCCACGAGCTCGTACAAGGCATGACTCGACTATCTGAAGATATTTGAACCCTTGATGCTGACATAAAGAGGGAAAATAAAGGAGAAGGAGAGAAAGGCAAAGGAAAATTCATCGCTCAATCTTCAAGGAGCCCTCTTGCAAGACAACCTCGCCATCAGACTCCACGACCTGAACAACAACAAATTATCATGGCACAACCGCTAAGAAGTCAAGAGCCCAGCTCATAAGGTGTAACCACTATAAGCCTAAACTTGCAAATTGGAGATCCTGCGTTCATGAATAGACAAGAGAATTAGGAACTGCTAAGTCAAAACAAGCTGAAATATATAACATGGAGAAACGAAGCCAGCAGGAGAAGGAGAGCTGCAGAATATGTCAATCCTCTAAGAAACAAAAGGCAAAAAAAATAGAGATAAGTTGAAACTCAATTCTTATTGATGTAACTAAACTTAATTTTAATATCTGTCTTTACAAACATCAATAAATTCATGCTTATTCTCTAGAGATTTCAATTGCTCACTGAAACACTAAGTCATATTTACTTTCTAGCAACTGCATGTAGAAATTGATAATCATGACACAAATCTCCTTGGTTATGTCAACATCAAATAAGGGGAGATTGTTGGGAGATTGCATATTTAAATTTGATGTTGAAAGTAAATATTCATGATTATATGTAAAGTCCTTCAAGGAATACATGTACAAGGACTTAGTGGTAGATCAAATTTGTTAGGTTGATCTAAGATTTTAATGTTTATCATTCTTTAATGAATGTATAGATGAAAAGATAAAATCTGTTAGGTTGATCCATATCTTGAGATATAATAGATAGGCTTCAATAGAATCGTAGTCTATCAAGCTGATCAGAAGATTATAGAAGCAAGGCAGAATCATAGAGCATCGAGAATCGTAGTCTATCTACTTTGGAGGGCCTCTTCTGAAATCGTAGTGGTCCAAACGCCAGCCGAGTCAAACTCAAGAATCGTAGAATGCTCTCGAAATCGAAGAGTCTATAAGTCAAGCAAGTCAAGATCGGAGTGTGCCAGTGCTTAAGAGAAATCGTAGTGTTATCTTCTATCAGTACCAGATCAAGCACCAAGGTGGCAAGACACCACGATTAGAATCGTAGATTATCATTTGTATGCATCAGAAGCATCGAGCCTTGCCCATTTGTTTAAGAATAAATCACAACAAATGTGGAATGTATTATAAACATTGAAGTCATCGGGAGTCCCAATGACACAACAATCATCCTTAATATATAACAAAGAAACGTATTGAAGAAGCTAAGGAAAGTACTATAGGTTAGCAGAAAACACATTTTCAGGTGTTAGGTGAGATAACGATCTGCGTGTGTCGATGGGATGATCGCTAATCGGTTGTTGTCGCGTAAAGTCTCCATCAGAGCTCAGAAATGTCAAATGCATTTAATGCTTTAACGGATGTCTTCAAACGGTTAGATTTCAAAGACACCATATATGCAAAACATAAGTATATGAAAAGATCAAGTAAGCACTGAACAAAAACGCTGAAGAACGTACACTCAACGCTCAACTCTACGATCTGAAAAAGAAAGCTTGCTCAGCTATTCAGTTTTTTCGAACAAAAGCTTAACATCAACTGAGTAGCTCCATTCAAGAACTCATCAACTATCAAGTGAAGTAAGAAGTTCCAAGTCAGAAGGACTTGAAGAGTTCTAAGTGAACTGAGAAGTACCAAGTCTGTTGGACTTAAAAAGTTTAAAAGTGAACTAAGAAGTTTCAAGACTGCTGGTCTTGAAGGAATCTGTGAGATTCAGAGATTGTAAAGATATCCTTAGTGGATTTCCTACTCTAGGAGTACAAGAGTGGACTAGGAGCCTTGAGTGCTCTGAACCACTTAAAAATCATTGTGTCTCTTATATTCTTGCCATAAATGTTATAACTGCCATAACTGCTTTACTCCTATTAATTCATTATATCTTAAAGGGAAAACAAAAAAAATCTCAATTCCGCTGTGTTTAAATCATTATAAAAACTAACAAGTATTTCGAAAAGAATTAAAATATCTATTCAACCCTCCTTCTAGATAACTATTGTGCCTCTGGGAACTAACACAAATGTTATAATCTCATAAAGAAGACAGATCATCATTACTTTATGAATTAAGTCTATTTATTATTTTAATATTGATTAATTTGTTAATCCATTTGTAGGGGAGAAAGAAAATTTATGAAGGGAAGAATGTGGAATCGGTATTGGAGGAAGAATTGAAGATTTAGCCAAAAAATTGGAGGAGTTATAGAGATGCTATGTAGTTCGAGATTTTGACGCTCAAAATTGTGGCAATTTTGATATAAAAAAACTTCTATTTTGCAAAGGAGATTTTGAGGTTCAAAATTGTGACAATTTTGATAGGATTCCAACAACAGAATGCATCCCCAGTCCTTAGACGGAAAACAATGTAAGAAGAACACGGGAATTAGCGATGGGGTGAATGATAAGAGTAAGGGGAGGAGAGAAAATGGAGAGGGAAATTAAGTAATGAAGGAAGAAAAAAAAATCAAGTTCGTCAGCATTAAACTGCGAAGCCTAGAAAACTTAAAAAAATGAATTTGGCCAACAATACGACGTCGTTTTCTAATTGGCCGCGTCAGCAGTTTAATATTGCGGACGACACTTATTTAAAAACGACATCATTTTCAAATTGGTCAGTCGGACACAGTTTAATACTGCAGACGGAGACTATTATAAGGAGGGGTATTTTGGTCATCTGTACCATCCGCAGTATTAATCTTCAGAATACTAAAAACTAAACTGTGGACGGGAGCTCTATTTTGGTCACGATGTGTTGTAAGACGGTTACACTCTTTTTTTACAACGTTAACTATAGATCGATCCCATATATATATATATATATATATATATATATATATATATATATATATATATATATATATATATAGTCTGATCTTAAGTTCACCTCTTATATAACATACCTTGCATACCCCCCATTTAGCGACGGACCGTGCGACGATTCGGTCCGTCGTTATATATAGAACCGTCGTCTTAGCTTTTAGCGATGAACAACATATAGCGACGAACTAAATCGTTGCCCGGTTCGTCGTTAAAGAGGGTATGCAAGGTATGTTAGATAAAGGGTGAGCTTAAGATCCGAACCGTATATATATATGTAGAAAATGATCCACATCATATATTTGCTATGGATGAAAAATGGGCAAATAACATCATTGCCATATATTACATAAATTAAGGGCTGCGATTAAAAAGGAATTACGCCATCCGCTAGTTGAAGTAGCGGACGCTGAAAAAGAAATTTTGAGACAAAATTGCCCACTGATGCAATTTCTTCTCCTGATTATTCATCGCAATCATCGACTCGCTCGACACAGGAACGTCGTCATTGTCGGCATGAATCGGCCGGGAGAGCCAATAATTAGACATGGAGGAGTCGGAATTGGTGATTTATAAGTGGAGGAAGTTACCATCGCCGTAGTGGTGGTGGTTTTATTTCCTGAGAATTGCGTTGTTGAGCCACGTCTGTGTTGCTCCTGACTTACAGGCGACTTCCGCCGATGACTGTCCGAGATGCTCCGATAACATTCCCCATAGGGCAGCAACATTTTTGGTCAACTGTTGTTCTGTGTAGTGATGAAGTGCCATTGCTTGAGAGACGTGGTCGTGAAACGCCATGGATAAATTAAATTGGTTAAGCTCTTTTCCAGAGCTAGCTCTCAGCTAATTAAGCCTAGTCTCAACTGTCAACTCTCCTCCTAGTTCTAGTGATAGAAATATTAGAGAGAGAAGAGTCTGAGCCTAGATTACTTCAATATTGTTTTACACGTAAACAGAGATAAATCGCCATTTTGTATTTGCAGACATATCTTCTTTAGAAATATTTGGGATTGCCTTGTTGGGATTGTCTTGCTGCTTAATTGAATTTAATATTTAATTAAATTTGGTAACGTGTAAGATATATTTGGGATTTCCTTGCTACTTAATTGAATCTATATTTAATTTATTTTGGTAACGTATCATCTTAGACAGATCTGATATTCGAGCTCCGCTAGGTCAACTAGCGGATGTGGAGTGAGAAATTTAGTCTATATAGGGAAATGATCCGGGGAATACGTTAGCTATTAGTACTGTTTCAGTTATCGCTCATCTAGCCATCCAAAATTAGAGTTAATGGCTGAGTTGAATACCCAGCCGCTATAGGGAGTAGCGGCCAGTAATAAATATTAAAATCCTCTCTGTTGGCCGTTAGAGGGAGTAGCGGGTAGTCAGAACGTCGTCGTTTGGACTGGCCGCTACTCCCACTAGTGGCCAGTAGAGAGGATTTTAAAATGTTAGGGAATTTGGCCCAGCCGCTAGAGGGAGTAGCGACCAACAAAAAAAATTTGGCTTAATTATCGATTATCCTAATTATCTTCATATACTATATTTATTAATTACTAAAATAAAATAATAAAAATTATAAGTATAATCAAGAATTATCCTTATACTTATTAATAAAATAAGTATGTATAAGGATAATTAATAATTATCGTCTTATGATTTTTAATTATAAATAGGAAATAGTGATTGAATTTTATTATATTCATACTCAAATATATAAACTCAATCATTATTTCCTATTTATAATTAAAAATCATAAGACAATAATCGATAATTATTTTTATACATACTTATTTTGTTAATAAGTATAAAGATAATTACCGATTATCCTTATAATTTTTATTATTTTATTTTACTAATTAATAAGTAATATGTATAAGGATAATCTGTTAATAAGTATAAGGATAAGTATAAAGATAATTACCGATTATTCTTATAATTTTTATTATTTTATTTTACTAATTAATAAGTAGTATGTATGAGGATAAATAGGATAATCAGTAATTAAGCCAAAAAAAATTTGTTGGTATTACTCCTCTAATGCATGTGGTCAAATTCCCTAACATTTTAAAATCCTCTCTGTTGGCCGCTAGTGGGAGTAGAGGCCAGTCAAAACGACGACGTTTTGACTGCCCGCTACTCCCTCTAGCGGCCAGCAGAGAGGATTTTAATATTTATTGTTGGTCGATACTCCCTCTAGCAGCTGGGCATTCATCTCAGCCATTATATCTAATTTTGGATGGCTAGATGAGCGTTAGTTAAAACAGTGATAATAGCTAACGTATACCCCAGATTATTTCTCTTATATATATATATATATATATATATATATATATATATATATATATATTATATTTTATGATTGGTATGAACAATCTCAAAGTAAATGTAATGTAATAACCAAAACTCAATGGATTAAAGAAGATAAATCAAGAGTTTCTTCCAGTCATCCTCCTTTAGAAACTGTTCTAATTTCAGTTTACCGCCCTAAACATTTACAATTGAGTAGATTTAATGATTTAGAGATAGATTCTTCTTGAATGAATTTTAAATCTCTCTCTTTTGGTTTAATAAGAAATTTAAATGTTATTTTCTTTCCTAAGTGTCTAAGCCTCTGATACCATTTAGGGCGGAAGTAAGATAATAGAAAAGAAGTGCAGAAGTGCAACACAATAATTACTAAATAAAAACAATTTTATTGATTTAATGAAACTATGTACAAAACATCTAAAATTATTAACTTACAACTTAGAACATTTAACTGGAGAAATGGAGAAGAGGGGTTAAGTAGGGATCTCAGAGGTAGAAACTAAAGATTCTTCTGAGAGAGAGAGCTCAGAGTCTTTTTAAGTTTCGAAGTCTGAAGAACCAAATGATCTCAGTTTCCTTTTATAATGCAAGGAAAGAGAACTGTTACAATGACTAGGGTAAAGTAAAACATTTTACTTAAGTGGAAACATGTTACTTAAGTAAAAGTAAAAGTAAAAGTAAAAGTAACTACTTTTGACTAAATGCAACAACTTTCGGCTGCTTTTGAAAAACTGGCCGACAGCAATGAATGACTGGGATGCGCATAAATGACTGCAGCTGCTTTCGGTGGAAAAGCAGATTCCTTTGACTAAGTGGTTGCCCGAGCAGTAACTGGCTGACTGGAACAGGAACTGTCTAGAACTGGATAATACTGTTGAACTCAGGCGAATGGATCCTGATTCCAGTTGACCCTTTCAGTAATCCTGCTAAGGACTTGTCCTCAGCTCCTAGTCATTCTCCTGCTGAGTACATGCTCAGATGGGAAAGTTATTTATTTCATATTGAACCAAGTATGAAGCCCAAAAATGACCCCAATAAGCTTCTTTACCAGCTTTTTTCTCTGGATGGCATTTCCAACCTCTACCTCCTTATAAGTCCCTTGTGTACTATAAGGATATTCTTCCTGAAACAGAGTCAAGAAACATCAGTTTCCATTTATACGCATGTAATGACAAATCAAAAGTCCTCTATCATTCTATGTATATTAAATAGTTTGTCCGGATCTCGATTGGGGAAAAAATCCTCCGATCTCATGGATCTCTCCACCAAAAATCATCGCTTTTGTTACTATGATTATATTGAAGCCTGGTATAGGGTTCTCCTTCACCAGAACGAGTCACTTTGTCATTCTTGGTTCATTCAATTTGACCATAAGTTCAAAAGTCCTTTTCCTTATCGTCAATATAGACGACAATAAAATATCTTGACAGATATGAACCTTAGGCAACTTAAGAATCTCAGGAAGATCTGCAAACCTCTTTTTCAGCGTTTGCAAGACAATCCACCACCCTGGACTGACGTTCATACTTCTGTCGTCCAACAAGTTAAAAAATACGTTAAGGCATTACCCTGTCTTGGCTTTTCAATGATTCAACATTTAAAATTGTTGAAACTGACGCCTCTGATATTGGTTTCGGGGGCATTCTGAAACAAAAGTTAACACCTGATTCCCCAGAACAGATTGTCCATTTTCATTCTGGTGCATGAAATACTACACAATTAAATTACAGTACTATTAAAAAAGAAATACTTTCTTTAGTTTTATGTATTACTAAATTTCAAAGTGATTTATTAAACCAGAAATTTTTAGTTCGTATTAATTGTAAGTCAGCAAAATACATATTAGAAAAAGACGTCCAAAATCTAGCCTCTAAGCATTCTTTTGCTAGATGTATTTAATAAATTATTAATTATAGGTTGTTGAGGTATTTCATTAGGTAAAGTCCACTGACTAGGGAGCGTAATATCTTTCCAAAGAATTGTTCTTGGGACTTGAATATTAGCATCGATGAGTAGAACTTTGAATTAACAATCGTTAAATCTTTAGGACTTTTATTTAAAGCATGAACATTTAAATTTGTTTTCATTGTTTTATAATAAATCCTATAAATTAAAGCAATTGGATGTGACCCCTCAATCATGTGAGTGATTTTGCCCGAAGTTTTAATGTTTAATGTTAAAGCTTTTAGTAAATGTTGATCACTAAGGCTTAGGGTGAAATCAGGAAAGCAATTAAAATGGACTGGTCCATTATGCAAACTTGACTCCATTGCATTATTATCTTGGGGGGTAAATTCAAGAACCTAGCATCTCTAAGACAAAGATAGATGCATGAATTAATTCCCTTGATGTTTAATGGTTTAATCGCACTTGAACTAAGCCAATATGAATAAAATTGTAACCCTTTTTCCTATGTTTTTTAATAACATCAGGGTTAAGAAGACTACAATTTTCATATTACTTCAGTTATAGCCAGTCCATTCAAAATTTCTGATGCTAGTAATAATGACAAGAAAATTATAGAACAATTAAACTTCAGTAATCAATATCTAGCAACCGCTTGGAAAAGCAGTTAGATAGGATAGAAGAAAAATTTGAAGAGTCTATTATTAAAAAACCTGATTCAAAGATTGAACATCCTTTAATAAAATTACCAGAAAATAGATATAAGTTAGGCTTACCATCTGAGGATGATAAGTTAGTTAAAACCATTGATAAGTTATTCAAAAACTAAAAATGAACTCGAATGCGAGTGGTACAATTGCCACTATTGATCAAGCTGAAACTGATAATAACAGCAGTAGTGATTTGTCAATGCAAACTTGACAAATCACTTTAAAATGGTATTTTAAAATGGACTGGCCCATTATGCAAACTTGACTCCATTGCGCCTATTATGCTGGGGTGGTAATTCAAGAACCTAGCATCTCTAAGACAGAGATAGATGCATGAATTAATTCCCTTGATGTTTAATGGTTTAACTACAACTTGAACTAAGCCAATATGAATAAAATTGTAACCCTTTTTCTTATGTTTTTTAATAACATCAAGGTCAAGAAGATTACAATTTTCATATTCTTTATTAATAGCATATACCTTTTCGACTGTTTTGACATTGTAATCAGTTTTAAAATTATCAAGAAATGTTGACTGATAAATTTCTTTAGGGGAAACCCTAGGTATATTCCAATTATGTAGGGCTTGACTGATATTTTCATAACTGTGAGTTTCTTGGTTAACTATGTCGTGAATGGGAGGCAAAGTTGACCTTGACTAGTTGAAGAGTTAGATCTAAATAACCTATTCATTATAATAGCTTCAACACAAAATCTCACCCTTTATCTTCCATACAGACCCTCTTACCTTGAGTAGACTCATACCCAAAACCAAATACCCGACACTGCTCGCTCAAGAGACTTACAAGGGTAGACACGATGTAGGGTGGACTACAGTAAGTTAGTGACTTCAGATACAGAAAGAAGAAGTTATGAAGATAGTATGAATGAAAGATTATTGAATCAGACTAATAACTAGAAACAATAACAACTTGGCTTTGATACCATTTAGGGCGGAAGTAAGATAATAGAAAAGAAGTGCAGAAGTGCAACACAATAATTACTAAATAAAAACAATTTTATTGATTTAATGAAACTATGTACAAAACATCTAAAATTATTAACTTACAACTTAGAACATTTAACTGGAGAAATGGAGAAGAGGGGTTAAGTAGGGATCTCAAAGGTAGAAACTAAAGATTCTTCTGAGAGAGAGAACTCAGAGTCTTTTTAAGTTTCGAAGTCTGAAGAACCAAATGATCTCAGTTTCCTTTTATAATGTAAGGAAAGAAGCATTACAATGACCGGGGTAAAGTAAAACATTTTACTTAAGTGGAAACATGTTACTTAAATAAAAGTAAAAGTAAAAGTAACTACTTTTGACTAAATGCAATAACTTTCGTTTTGCTTTTGAAAAAATTGGTAAATAACAATGAATAATGACCTGGACGCGATAAATGATCGCAATACTTTTTCGATTGGAAAAGCGATTCCTTTGACTAAGTGGTTTGCTGAAAGAATCGATCGGGTGGCCAACAGAACGAGGCTCTAGAATCGGATAATATTGTTGAACTCAGGCAAATGGATCCTGAGCATCCTGTAGGTTGACCGTGCCGTAAGGATCATAATCACCATCATCAACGGCGAACTGGCTGATTGAATCACCCTGGGAAGAATGATTAGAAGCCTCTTCATGCAAAGCTTCATCAATTCTTTTATTGAGTACCTGGGCAATCTTTAGTAACTCTTTACTGGTGCAATCTTTAAAATCTGAAATACTACGGGAACATGTTGAACCCGAAGGACTGACTTTGGATATTGACTTTGAGGCTGACTCTGACTCTTTTTCATTAATGGCCGGGGAACAGGCATTGACTGGGAGAGCTGGGATCGGAGCAATAGGAAATTCCTGCTGAACCTGAGTAACTATTCTTTTAATGTCAAATTTATCCCACCACTTAACATAAAAGAGGCGAGGCACACGAGGGAGTGGATCATTGGGAATGTTATTAAATGGAGTACCAGGGACTGCCAGATGATACTCCCATTTAATAATCCAAGGGATCTTGTATTTACTAACAAATAAAAGAGTGGGTGGAACTCCTTCATTCAATGGGATAGGTTTATAATGATTATTGAAGTGATTTAACTGAACCTTCAATGGGTCAGGAAGAAGATCATAACAAGATCCTAACCTATACCACCTGATTCCCCAGAACAGATTGTCCGTTTTCATTCTGGTGCATGGAATACTACACAATTAAATTACAAAGACTATTAAAAAAAAAGAAATACTTTCTTTAGTTTTATGTATTACTAAATTTCAAAGTGATTTATTAAACCGTAAATTTTAGTTCAGATTGATTGTAAAGTCAAGAAAATACATATTAGAAAAAGACGTCCAAAATCTAGCCTCTAAGCATTCTTTTGCTAGATGGCAAGCTTTATTAAGCATTTTTGAGTTTGAAATTGAATATATCAAAGGAAGTAACAATTCAATTCCTGATTTTCTTACTCGGGAATTTATTAATACAGGTACTATTCAAAAATGAGCACTAGAGGAGCATCGTCCCTCAAGGGGTCCCGGTTAGCCCTTTCCGCCCATTTAATCAGGCTAGAGGAGCCATGGTTCCTCATCTAGTTAACCCAACTATTCAGACCAGTAATAAATTCACTGTTCTCGGTACCATGCCTAAGCCATATAGTTCGGCTTTGGCCAGTCAACCTATTCCAGTTGACCCTTTCAGTAATCCTGCTAAGGACTCGTCCTCAGCTCCTAGTCATTCTCCTGCTGAGTACATGCTCAGATGGGAAAGTTATTTATTTCATATTGAACCCAATATGAAGCCCAAAAATGACCCCAATAAGCTTGCTACCCAGTTTTTTTCCCCTGGATGGCATTTCCAACCTCTAGCTCCTTATAAGTCCCTTGTGTACTATAAGGACATTCTTCTGGAAACAGAGTCAGTAAACATCAAGCCCATTTATGCACGGAATGACAAATCAAACGTCCTCTATCATTCTATGTATATTAAACAGTTTGTCCAGATCTCAGATTGGGGAAAAAATCCCTCCGATCTCATGGATCTCTCCAGTCAAAATCATCAGTTTTGTTACTATGATTATATTGAAGCCTGGTATAGGGTTCTCCTTCACCAGAACGAGTCACTTAGTCATTCTTGGTTCATTCAATTTGACCATAAGTTCAAAAGTCCTTTTCCTTATTGGTTCGTCCTTTGGTGGTATAGGTTAGGATCTTGTTATGATCTTCTTCCTGACCCATTGAAAGTTCAGTTAAATCACTTCAATAATCATTATAAACCTATCCCATTGAATGAAGGAGTTCCACCCACTCTTTTATTTGTTAGTAAATACAAGATCCCTTGGATTATTAAATGGGAGTATCATCTGGCAGTCCCTGGTACTCCATTTAATAACATTCCCAATGATCCACTCCCTCGTGTGTCTCGCCTCTTTTATGTTAAGTGGTGGGATAAATTTGACATTAAAAGAATAGTTACTCGAGTTCATGAGAATTTCCTGTTGCTCGATCCCACTCTCCAATCCAATGCCCGTTCTCCTACCATTAATGAAAAAGAGTCAGAGTCAGCCTCAAAGTCAATATCAAAAGTCAGTCCTTCGTGTTCAACATGTTCCCGTAGTATTTCAGATTTTAAAGATTGCACCAGTAAAGAGTTACTAAAGATTGCCCAGGTACTCAATAAAAGAATTGATGAAGCTTTGCATGAAGAGGCTTCTAATCATTCTTCCTAGGGTGATTCAATCAGCCAGTTCGCCGTTGATGATGGTGATTATGATCCTTACTGACGCAATCGACCTCCACAGGATGCTCGTGATCCATTTTCCCGAGTTCAACAAGATATCCATTCTAGATAGCCTCATCGGCCACCACGATTTTCTAAAGCGGCCACTTAGTCAAAGGAATCGCTTCAATCGAAAAGCAAATTGCAGTCATTTATCGCGCGTCCCCTTCATTCTTTGTCGGCCGATTTTCAAAAAACAAAAAAGTTGTTGTATTTAGTCAAAAGTAGTTACTTTTACTTTTACTTTTACTTAAGTAACATGTTTCCACTTAAGTAAAATGTTTTACTTTACCCCAGTCATTGTAGCAGTTCTCTTTCCTTGCATTATAAAAGGAAACTAAGATCATTTGGTTCTTCAGACTTCGAAACTTAAAAAGACTCTGAGCTCTCTCTCTCAGAAGAACCTTTAGTTTCTACCTCTGAGATCCCTACTTAACCCCTCTTCTCCATTTCTCCAGTTAAATGTTCTAAGTTGTAAGTTAATAATTTTAGATCAACCACTGGAAGATCTAAGGGCTGGGTTGGGATCAACCACTATTCCCTCTAGCGGCTAGCAAAATTCTTTTATGTAAGTCGATACCCCCTCTAGCGGCCAGTCAAAACGACCGCGTTTTGACTGGCCGCTAGAGGGAGTAGCGGCCAACATAAAAAAATTTGGCTTAATCTGGGACTTAAAATAGTTATAATTTAAATTTAAAAATATAGTTAATTAATACTCCACTCCCTAATTGGTTCACAAATATAAAGAATTATAAAACGAATAGTAGACTAATATATAAAGAATAGTACTAATTTAGGAGTAGTAGTTGAATTAACTTTGGAGTGGTTAGTATGAAATTAACTTTGGTCAATTGACCAATACAAAGTTGACACACAGGCGGAAGGTGATCTCTTTCTGCATGTCAATACTGTATAAAATTAATTAACTAACTTACCATAAAATTAAAGTCATCGTAACCGGATCCAAAAAAATAGCATAGTGAATTGTAAAAAAAAAAATATATTCAGCTAATATTTGAACACTTCTCGTTTGTCGTATTCAAATTTTATTTGCTTTACAAAAAAATTTAAAAGAATTTTGCCTCCTGATTCTAGCTATTAACCATGTGCCAGTTCCATGAGTAAGAACAACATGACATGTCACCATATCAAATTGTGAACATATATTGGTTGAATTTTAAATGGATGGAGAATTTTTTTTTCTTTTGGAAAATATCGACCGAGGGTGGTGAATGGTGATTAAATTTTGGTAACATTTGTACCTTCACTACAAGAAATTACAAAAAAAATGACGCTAAAATTTGTCACATAAAATTCATTTTTCGTCACTAAAACATTTGGTGACGAGTATTAATCGTCACAGAAACCGTCACCGTATGAGCGTGGTAAAAAGTTTATTTGAAAATATTTGATTTTGTCACTAAATGTGTTAACTTATAGTGATGATCTATGTGATGCCCCCAAAATAGGTATACATCACCCACCTTGAGTCGCCAAATACATGGTACAAAATTTAAATACAACTTAATTATACAACAGTCGTGTAAAATACGACAAAACATAATCTAAGAATTTTAATAAGAATATTATCATCTAGACAATATCCACACTCAATGGAGTCCTCATTACATTTATTGTCAAACTATTTAATAGAATAGTGAGGACTACTATAACAACCATTTGGACCGTCAATCCGTTCCCCGACTCGTCCCAGCTATATTCTCATTTTTTGAAGAGAACGGTGAAAGAAAGGGTGAGCTCAACTAGCCCAGTAAGAAATATTATGACTAAGATAATGCAAAATAAATTATCCTTAGCCTTCAACAGTAAAACAACTAATAGAATATAATAGACAACAAGTTTTAGATTAACAACTGCAGCGGAATAAGCAATCCATTAGAAGAGTCAAGTAGAGCATAAAATCTATTACCTTCTATGATTTAAAAAGCATTTCATCAACTTTATCGCTAAGACTCAGCTTAATAAATAAAATCGAATCATCCCTGCATCACGGCCAAGGATATTCATGTAATCATCAATGGTTATGATTATACCAAATAATCCCTGGTCATAATCATACCAACAACTGTCCATCAATGAACTACAGGCCAATGAGGACTTTCACCACATCATTCGTCACATTACGGTCATGATTATACAGAATAATCCCTGGTCATAATTATATCACGTCCATCTATGCACGTAAGCCAAAGATGACTTTCATCATAATATAACCATGAGGATGATTACAATGACATAATAATTCAATAAAACAAGTTCAAGATAAATTTTAAAGATTTATAATTTAATTTATCCAAAAATCAATAACGTCTAAATTGTCAACATGATACTGCTTTGTGGAGTAAAATTCAAGAATGCTCAGAAGAATATTTCCATGAAAAGATACTGGATGAAGCGCAAATATCCAAGATATTCTACTAATTTCATGGAGTATAGAAGTCAAAACTTTAACCAACTAAGTATAATAGAATATATGAAACTGCAAATGGATTTTTGCCCGCTATGCGGTAATCCACGTAGACAGATCATTTCCACAATTTAATAAGGAATGAATACGAAGGATCATTCACCATGCATGCGGTAGTCCACATAAACAAGTTATTCCAACAGAATAATAAAGAATGAAATAACAAAAGAATTCACCAGGCATGCGGTAGTCCACACAGACAGGTTATTACAATAGAATAATAAAGAATGGAATAACAGAAGAATTTACCAAGCATGCGATAAACCGCACAGACAGGTTATTCCAACAGAATAATAAAGAATGGAATAACAACCCTTACGAGTATTGAAAGAAAATAACTCTATTCATGAATACGAAAGAAATAATACCACTTACCTTAGAAGAAACTAGATACTGGAATAGTGAGGTAGCAGACTTCTCTTCTTCTTTCTCTCTATAATTTCTCTCTATAATAATTGCTCTTGTGAGACTTAGTGAATTGGTGAGAATGAAAGAAGAATGAGCTTCTATTTATAGGAAAATATAGTTTCGATAATTGCACGTTTTGGGGCTCGAAATATTACAGTATTAATACCTTCCTCTTTTCTTCATTTTTAATTTAGTCCTACAAGTATTATCAAACTTGCACCACCTCCCCTAATAGTAAATCATGTGAATCAATAGTAAATCATGTGACTCAATAGTTCTAAATATGTTAAAAATTAATTATAGTATAGTATCTTCATCTATACCTCCATTTTTAATTTAGTTATGCAAGTATTATCAATCTTGCACCAACTCCCCTAATAGTAAATCATGTGAATCAATAGTACACACATGTGAACATATAGTTATAAACATGTGAATTAATAGCAATTAATTGTTCATTTATCCGGTGAATTACCCGATTGGTCAATATAACCTCCAGACATCAATTATTATCGAAATAAATGTCGATTTCCACTAACACTAATAATTCCCACACAATAGAACTATCAATTTCATCTTTAATCAACACGAACTTATTCACCATTAATATTATAACTCACAATATTTAACAATCGTGTCGCTCCTGTGAAAGAGGGGGCTTCGATAAGGATTTTTCCTTATCATGCCAAGCAATTAGGTGACCAAACCTCTCATTGACGTAACTTCTAGACATTGTCAATATTGCAAATAATAATATGAATAACTTTGTCATCTCAATTATTGATTTAATAATATAACATATTATACGAGATGATATTGTGACAATAATTGAATCAATAATATGAGAGATATGATGCGTGAATTATCGAAGCAATAATTGAGTATAACTTAGTGACTTCTTACGTAATCATCAATAATCAATACCGCAAGCTCTACTACGCAACCACGCATATTATCTTTGCTTTTACTACCGGTAGTTTAGCGCTTTAATCTAGTAACACTTTCACCGTTATTTTTATAAAAGATAATTCGCCATTTTTAACTACGACAATACTTCCGCTGTGGGGTCCACCAATGATTGTGTTGTAGTACGGATATTCCCCAACAAAAAGAATATTCCCCGACCAAACTAATATTTTATAACAACTTGCTTACTTTGCAAAAAAATTCACATATCACCCTTAACTTTAACCTTTTATCAATTTAACCATTTACGAAATAAAATAATAATTATAAGAAAATTGAATACTTTCATTTCATAAAATTCGGGGTCTTACAATCTCCCCTCCTTATGAAATTTCGCCCTCAAAATTTACGTACGTACCTGGTATGCCGAAGAGGTGAGGATACCTTAACTTCATTTCAAATTCCAAGTCTTGAGGTTTAACCTTTGAGCGTAGAATATGATCCTTCTTATCCAAGATTTTAACACGTATCTCCTCATACGTTAAATCTTCTGCTGTCTCGTTTAGTTCCAATTCAATAATGTGGTTCGGGTCGTCCATATATTTACGTAACATCGATAGAACGTTATGAACACGCGACATACTTGGTGGTTCCCAGGAAAGAGGGGGCTTTCCAATAAGAATTTCTCCTTACTGGCGCGCAATTAGGTGACCAAACCTCTCCTTAGACAGAACTTTCTAGACATTGCCAATAATGTTATCTAGTAATATTATTAAAATAATATGAATCTTTGATCTGATAATAGGAAATATTGTGTAGTGACAATTATTAAAACAACAATAATATAAAATATCAACGTAGCAATTATTGAATCAATAAAATAAAATATTGAACAGTAATTACTGTAACAATTATTGAGTAGTGCCTTCTTACGTAAAAAAAAATATCATGCTTCTTGAATAGTACTCGTGAATAGTAACTCGTGAATTGTAAGACCCTGAATTTTATGAAATAAAAGTATTCAATTTTCCTATTCAGTAAATGGTTAAATTGATAAAAGTTAAAGTTAAGGGTGATATATGAAAATTTTCAAAATACGCAAGGTGGTTATAAAATATTAATTAATGGGTTTTTCTTTTGTTGTTGAAATATTCTTTCTGTCGGGGAATATTAAATTTACGACGCAATGTTATTCATTGGTCCCATAATGTATAACCTATCGGATGAAGAAAATGACAAAGTTTGAGTTTTTATAAATAACGGCGTAGTTGTTACCGTTAAGACTGTTGGAATAAACGGTGGTTAAAATACAGTAATACTCGTAAATAGTAACTCATGAATATTAACTATAAGAAAATTTAAATATTTTTATTTCATAAAATTCGGGGTCTTACAATCTCCCCTCCTTATGAAATTTCGTCCCCGAAATTTACGTACCTGGTATTTCACAGAGTTGAGAATACCTTACTTTTATTTTAGATTCCATCTTCCCTGTCATCATGATTTCTCCATTGCTTATCTCCTGTATTTCAGATATCATTCTAGAATACAGCTTCAAAACAAAGGTTAATTGAGCAAATTAACATATCACATAATATCCCGATATTATGAATGACCAACAAATAAGCTTATGTAGAACACACTAGCGAAGGATTTACTCATCTCTCCCCTCCTAGTTCTATTCCCCGATCTCCGCCAGAGACCATATCCCTAAGCTCTGATACCAAATGTAACTCAGGACACCAACTTGTGTCAGCACCTTACATTGGTACCTATCAGCTTGCCACCGCAGAACGGCGTCCCTTACGGAGAGTCTTGCTTCGGTGCATCCCCCATCAACAGGAAGTCACCAGCAAGAGGCTCGGGGCTCTTTACTTATAGCTCTGATACCAAATGTAACGCCCCCAAAATAGGTCCAATACAACCAACCTATTCTGAGTCGCCAAAAATATGGTACAGAAAACAACTACAACTTTATTACTACAATTGTCGTGCAAAATACAACAACACATATATTGTGCGTTTTGATACAAATATATACCAACTGTGACTCTGGACACCAACTTTGATAGCACGTCACAATGGCACCATACATAAAGGTACAGTCAATAACTGTTTTAAAAATTAAAATCTTTGGGAAGTGCTCAAGGAAACCTTCGTACATGGGAGGCCATGCGTCTAGGTTATAATAGATATCATATGCCCACAAAATTATCCTTGGTTGACCCAATAAACCCCAAAGAAAAACGAGAAGATTACTATCATACTCTTTCCAATGGTGAGTCTTCTCTTGACATATCATTATCTCCACCGTCTCTAATTGAGAATTATACTTCAACCAAACTCCAAGATCATATAGATAGTGCTTGTAGATATACTCAGTAAGTAGATGTGCACAACCATGTCTTATGATAACACGAGGTTGTATGTCATTAGACATCTTGTATGAACGTTGGGTTCGCCTCACCCTATTTGGTTCACCAAATATAACTACTAAATCATGTATAAAATATAACCCACTTTTCTATACTGTTTAGGGAGAACCTCCACAGCTAGAGACCACCGTTCTATTCCCTCATTACCCCGCCGACCCAAATACACTCTTATTACACGAAAGGAATTGTGAAGCAAAAGGGTGAGCACAACTAGCTTAGTAAAGAATATCATAACTAAAGATGATTAAATTATCAATAGCCTTCATCAATAATAAATCAGAGATTTAGAACATATGGTGTAAGACCCCAATTTTTTTTACTGAATAAAATCGAATTTTCTCTAATTATTATTGTGAATAATAAGGTATTAATTTGATATAATACTTTGGTTATGGGTGAAATGTGCAAATTTTCAAAATAAGTAAGTGGTTATATAATATTCATTGTTGTTGGGGAATATTCATTTGGTCATGGAATATTCTTTCTGTCGGGAAATATTCATACGACGGCGCAGCTATTTGTGGGCCCCATAACGGATAACTGTTGGATGAAGAAAACGACAAAATTGAATAACGGCGTAGTTATTACTCAAGTAACAATCGCTGGAATACACGGTGGTTAAAATACGATGTCTGCGTTGTTGCACAAAGAATAATACCAGTATTGCATGCAGATTGTTGAATTATTGATCCTTACGTAAGTTAAGACACTTACTCAATAATTGTCACAGTGAGTTACCGCTCAATATTTTATTTTATTGATTCAATAATTGTTTATTGATATTTTATATTATTGTTGTTTCAATAATTGTCACCGCACAAGATTTCCCATTATCGATTAATAATTCATATTATTTGAATTATATTATTAGATAGCATTATTGGCAATGTCTAGAAAGTTCATCAATGAGAGGTTTGGTCACCTAATCAAGCCGCCAAGAAGGAGAAATTCTTATTGAAAGCCCCTCTTTCCAGAACTACCACAGGTTGTCATAAATGTGATTCTGTAATATTATTTGTGAATAATTAATTATTGATTCATATGATAAGGAAATATTTATTTTATGTGGATATAAATATTCGATATATTTATTGTGGTTATAAATGAAGGAGTTAATGTTGAGATGTTTTATCAGTATTTTGTCGGATTGGAGGTATTAAAAAATCAAACCAGTGGTTTTTGAGATATATTGCAGGAGTTATAATTTATAATCCGACCGTTGGATCGTTGTGATTTTTGGATATGTTATACATATATTAGTTGAGTATATATCCACACATTTTGAAGCGTTAAAAATGAGCGTATGATTTGTTATGAATTTTAAGAGGTGACTGATTCGGAAATTAGGTTTATAAATGATTTTAGTGGAAAATTCTAGAATTGAGTGGACCCCACTTGTGGTTGGTGAAGAAATGTGCTGAATTTTTATTCAAATGTGGTGGGTGGGAATAGTAGCAGGTAAAGCCATCAGGTTGCAGGTCAAGTCTGCTTCGGCGTGTTAACATTTTCCTTTAAATAGAGGGCTAAGTTAGAATTAAAAATCACACCAGAATTCATAAGTTTTCTCTCTTTCTCTCTCTATATTATCGAGCGTATTCTTGTGAGTATTTTGATACTTTGAGTATTGCTATACGGTGCAAGTTCCTTCAGCACTATCCAGTATTCCAGTAAGAAGTATTGTCTTTTTGAGGTAAGGGATGTTATTTCTTCTTAAATGATATTATTTTCTTCAATATCATTATGCCAAAATATTGGTTTGAACTTTTTATCAAATTTGGAACTTTTGGTGTTGGGGTTACTATTCACGTATACGGCACTATTCACGTATATAGCACTATTTACGAATACGACACTATTCACCGAAAAATGAAATTTTCTCCTTTTTGTCCAAGATGTCTATTATGGTTACTATCTTTGATTGTATCCATGTTTTGATCTTTATTCTTGAATTTTACTTCAAAATTGGTTATTATGGAGTATTATTGATCTTGGATAAACCGTGTACTGAATCTCTAATATTTGTTATTTTGTTTCACTAGATTCGTTCCTTTAAAATATTTTTCATCATCCTCGCCTTAAATGATGATATTACTTTGAATATCTTTGGCTTTTGTAGTGCAAAGATAAATGATTAATCGATGAATATCTTTGGCTTCAGTAGTGCAAAGATGAATGATTACCTAATGAATATCTTTGGCCCGTAGTGCAAAGATGAACAGGTGTTGAGATAAACATGACCAACTGGTGATACAAATGAATATCTTTGGCCTGTAGTGCAAAGATGAATATTTGATTAAAGATGTATATTGATTGTTGTTACAGGGATAAAATATTGATGATGGACTTTTAAATTTTAGAATATAGTGGAATTCTTTCTCTACTTGACTCTTCTAATGGATTGTTGCTTCCGCTGCAGTTGTTGATCTAAAACTTGTTGTCTATTATTTTTTATCAGATTTTTCCCTGTTGAAGACTAATGATAAATTGTTGTATATTATCTTAGTCATAATATTCTTTATTGGGATAGTTGAGCTCACCCTTTTCTTTTTGTTCCATTGTTCTTCTCAGGAGGAGAGAATTTAGCAAGAACTAGTCGGGGTATGGAGTGATGATTCAAGATAGTTGTTTTAGTAGTCCTCACTATTTTGTAAAATAGTGTATCAATAATTGTAATGAGGACTTATTTAAGTGTAGATATTGTCTAGAAGATAATATTTGTATTTAAACTCACAGTATGTGTTGTCGTATTTTGCATGACAATTGTATTATTGAAGTTATAGTTTACTTTCTGTACCATGTATTTGGCGACTCAGAATGGGTGTTGTGTACCTATTTTGGGGGCATCACAGTTGGAATCAGAGCTATAAGTAAAGAGCCCCGAGCCTCTCGCTGGTGACTTCCTGTTGATGGGGGATGCACCGAAGCCAGACTCTCCATAGGGGACGCCGTTCTGCGGTAGTAAACTGATAGGTACCACTGTGAGGTGTTGTCCATGGTTGGGACTTGAGTCACAGTTGGTATCAAAGCTTAGGGATATGATCCCTGGCTGAGATGCGAGACAAGAACTAGGACGGGAGAGATGGGGAATTCCTTCGCTAGTATGACCTGACTAAGTTTATTTGGTATTTATTTGGCCGGTCAGAGTATAGGGATAATATGTTAATTTGTTTAATTAACCCTTGTTTCATGGCAGTATTTAAGAATGGCAGCGGGAAATATTAACGATGGAGTGAATGAGACAGTGGAGACACCTTTAATCACCACCCAGGGGAACGTGCAACAGGAAGATAATATTCCTCCTATAAATAACACTACCGAGCAAACGATGAATAATGGAATGTTTAGGAGCTTTTTGCAGTTCATGAAAAATCAGACGAGGGAGACTCGTGCACAAAATACGGGTGGAAATGATAGAAACGCGCGGCTTGATACCGCTAAGCAGTTCAAGGAGCTGGGACCACCGGAGTTTTTGGGAAAGCCAGAACCACTTACGGCAGAGACGTGGATAAAGCAGATCACCAAGATATTTGATGTCTTGGGATGTTCCGAGGAGCAAAAGGTTCCCTTTGCCACCTTTATGTTGCAAGGAGAGGCAGATTACTGGTGGGAATCGGTAAAGCGCACTCAACCTGCCGTACTGAAGATGTCTTGGGAGAAGTTCCAAGAATTGTTCAACGACAAGTACTTTCCCGAAAGTATTCGTCACATGAAGGAGGTAGAGTTCATCAAGCTGGAGCAAAACAATATGAACGTGTCGCAGTACGAAGCTAAGTTTGCCGAGTTGTCCCGATTTGCATCCTATTTGGTTGATAATGAGGAGAGAATGACGCGAATGTTTTTGCGAGGTTTGAAACCTGAAATATGTCAATACCTCATTTCTCACAAACTTTGTTTATATTCAGATGTAGTGAATAGGGCTCAGTTATTGGAGTGCGATAATGAGCCAGCCCAACCAAAGAATAACGAGCAACAACACGATAATAATCGTCACGGCAGTGTATTCATCATCTAATAATGATAACCATCGTGGAGGAAATTATCATTCCAGAAATGGTAACCACTTCTGAGGTAATAATGGCCAAGATAGTAGAAGAAATGATTCAAGTGGAAATTTCAAGAAGAGAAGGTTTAAAGATGACGGAAGACGTTTAAGAATAAAGACACAAAGACCAAAGAACAAATTCTAGGGGAGGAGAATGACCGCCAGTTAGATGCTATAGTTGCGGAGAGGAGGGACATATAAGTCCAAACTGTTCACAGTTTTCCAAGATATATTTTAGTTGTGGAAAAGACGGTCACATATCTCGATTTTGTCCTGTAGTGAAATCAAGTCCAGTTGGGACGGTGGCACCAAAGGTGGATACGGACAAAACAAAGTCGGTGGTTTCAGGAAGAGCGATTTTCGTGACTTCTCAAAGAGCGAGTAACCCAAACGAAGTTAGCACGGGTTAGTTAATTATAAATTTTTGCGAAGTCTATACCTTATTAGATACCGGTTCTACCCATTTTTTTATCTCTCTTGCTTGCGCTCAACGTTTAAATCTGACTCCAAAGAAGTTGTATTTTGACTTATTGGTTGAAACTCTGTTAAGAGAAACCTTCATTACATGTGCTATCCAAGTCTTGGATGAGATTCACAGTTTTGAATGATATTTCTATTGTTAATAAATTTCCTGACGTATTCTTAAAGACTTCTTAGCCTACCCTAGAGCGTGAAATCGAATTTTGTATTGACCCCAGTACAAAACCCATTTCTTAAACCCTAAAATATTTTCTTCACCCAAAACGAACGTAACATGCGCCAAAGATGTTGGCTCGAGCTGTTGAAGATTACGATTATACCATTCAATACCATCGTGGGAAAAGCGATCGTGGTAGCTGACGGGTTGAGCAGGAGATGGTATGCATTTACAAGTGCGAATATACGAACCTACGTGAAGATAGTAAATATACGATTAGAACCGACGATAAAGTTAAAGTTGTTGAAGCTATAGACCCGAAGCTGATGAATACGAAGAAGAATGTGCAAGAATGCATTATTCTAGAAGTAAGAGTCGATGAAGAGAAGAAAACTCAAGCCTTCGATTTGTTGAAATCCTCGATCGAATAGGAACTGTGGCCTATAGACTTGCCTTAACGCTAAGTATGTCGCGTGTTCATAACGTTTTTCACGTATCGATGTTACATAAATATGTGGACGACCCAAACCACATTATTGCGTTAGAACCAGACGAGATAGCCGAAGATTTAACGTACGAAGAGGTACTTGTCAAAATATTGGATAGGAAAGAGCATGTCCTACGAACAAAGGTTATACCACAAGTTAAAGTTTTGTGGAGGAACCATGCTATTGAAGAAATGACCTGGGAGTTAGAATCAAAAATGAAAGCGAGGTATCCTCACCTTTTCGAAATACCAGGTACATACGTCAATTTCGAGGACGAAATTTCATAAGGAGGGGAGGTTGTAAGACCCCAATTTTTTTTAATGAATAAAATCGAATTTTCTCTAATTATTATTGTGAATAATAAGGTATTAATTTGATATAATACTTTGGTTGGGGGTGAAATGTGCAAATTTTCAAAATAAGTAAGTGGTTATATAATATTCATTGTAGTCGGGGAATATTCGTTTGGTCGTGGAATATTCTTTCTGTCGGAGAATATTCATACGATGGCGCAGCTATTTGTGGGCCCCATAACGGATAAGCGCTTTAATGAAGAAAAAACGACAAAATTGAATAACGGCGTAGTTATTACCGCTTAACAATTGTTGGAATACACGGTGGTTAAAATACAAGATGTCTGGCGTTGTTGCAAAGATGGCACACACGGTATTGCAGTAAAGTATTGTTGAATTATTGATCCTTACGTAAAGAAGACACTACTCAATAATTGTCACAGTGAGTTACCGCTCAATATTTTATTTTATTGATTCAATAATTGCTGCGTTGATATTTTATATTATTGTTGTTTCAATAATTGTCAACGCATGATTTTTCCATTATCGATTAATAATTCATATTATTTGAATTATATTATTAGATAGCATTATTGGCAATGTCTAGAAAGTTCTCATCAATGAGAGGTTTGGTCACCTAATTGCGGGCCAAGATGAGGAGAAATTTTATGGAAAGCCCCTCTTTCCTGGAACTACCGTTGTCATAAATGTGATTACGTAATATTATTTGTGAATAATTAATTATTGATTCATATGATAAGAAATATTTATTTTATGTGGATATAAATATTCGATATATTTATTGTGGTTATAAATGAAGGAGTTAATGTTGAGATGTTTTATCAAGATTTTGTCGGATTGAGGTATTAAAAATCAAACCAAAGGTTTTTTTGAGATATATTGCAGGAGTTATAATTTTTAATCCGATAGTTGGATCGTTGTGATTTTTGGATATGTTATACATATATAAGTTGAGTATATGTCCACAAATTTTGAACCGTATGATTTGTTATGAATTTTAAGAGGTGGTGATTCAAAATTAGGTTTATAAATTATTTTGGTGGAAATTTCTTGAATTGAGTGGACCCCACTTGTGGTTGGTGAAGAAATGTCTTGAATTTTTATTCAAATGTGGTGGGTGGGAATAGTAGCAAGTAAAAAGCCACCAAAGTTGCAGTCAAGTCTGCTTGCTGTATCTTAACATTTTCCTATAAATAGAGGGCTAAGTTAGAATTGAAAATCACACGTAATTCATAAGTTTTCTCTTTTCTCTATATTATCGAAATTATTCTTATGAGTATTTTGATACTTTGTGTGTTGCTATACTTGCAAGTTCCTTCACAGACTATATCTAGTATTCCATCGTAAGTACTTTCTTTTGAGGTAAGGGATGTTATTTCTTCTTAAATGATATTATTTTCTTCAATATCATTATGCCAAAATATTGGTTTGAACTTTTATTAAATTTGGAACTTTTTGTGTGTTTGGGTTACTATTCACATATACTTGCACTATTTACGATACTGGCACTATTCATGAATACTAAAGCACTATTCACCAAAAATGAAATTTTCTCCTTTTTGTCCAAGATGTCTATTATGGTTACTATCTTTGATTGTATCCATGTTTTGATCTTTATTCTTGAATTTTGCTTGAAATTGGTTATTATGGAGTATTATTGATCTTGGATAAACTGTGTCTGAATCTCTAATATTTGTTATTTTGTTTCACCGGATTCGTTCCTTTAAAATATTTTTCATCATCCTCACCCTAAATGATGATATTATCAATATCTTTGGCACGTAGTGCAAAGATAAATGATTAATCGATGAATATCTTTGGCTTCAGTAAAAAGATGAATGATTACTCGATGAATATCTTTGGCCCGTAGTGCAAAGATGAATGATTACTTAATGAATATCTTTGGCCCGTAGTGCAGAGATGAACAGTGTTTGAGATGAACATAACCAATTTGGTGATACAAATGAATATCTTTGGCTGTAGTGCAAAGATGAATATTTGATTAAAGATGTATATTGATTGTTGTTACAGGATAAAATATTGATGATGGACTTTTAAATCTTAGAAGATAGTGGAATTCTTTCTCTACTTGACTCTTCTAATGGATTGTTGTTTCCATTGCGATTGTTGATCTAAAACTTGTTGTCTATTATATTTTATCAGATTTTTTCCTGTTGAAGACTAATAATAAATTGTTGTATATTATCTTAGTCATAATATTCTTTACAGGGCTAGTTGAGCTCACCCTTTTCTTTTTGTTCCATTATTCTTCTTAGGATGAGAGAATTTAGCAGGAACTAGCTGGGGTATGGAGTGATGATTCAAGATAGTTGTTTTAGTAGTCCTCACTATTTTGTAAAATAGTGTATCAATAATTGTAATGAGGACTTATTTGAGTGTGGATATTGTCTAGAAGATAATATTTGTATTTAAACTCAAAGCATGTGTTGTCGTATTTTGCACGATAATTGTATTATTGAAGTTGTAGTTTGCTTTCTGTACCATGTATTTGGCGACTCGGAATGGGTGTTGTGTACCTATTTTGGAGGCATCACATATGGTAGATGATAAAACTTTTTCAACCGTGAGTTGCAAATGAACAAGAAATCCATTAGAAGAGCCAAATAGACCATAAAGTCTATTATCTTCTCCATGTTAAAAGTTCACCAACAATGTTTTAACCTCAGAACATCAATCAACAGCCTCATCCACAATCATGTGAATAACTCATAATCATAATTGTAGTTCTAAATTCCTTTTCGCATTCAGGACGAAGATAATTTTCATCACTTGTCTTTACCTGAAACATCAAATATCATGATTATACCAAATCACAGTTCCTGTTCATAATCATACTAATAAATTCATCTTTGCACTACGAGCCAAAGATATTCATCAACAGTTCATCTTTGCACTACAGACTAAAGATATTCAACAACAGGTCATCTTTGCACTACAGGCCAAAGATATTCATCAACAGTTCATCTTTGCACTACATGCCAAAGATATTCAACAATAGGTCATCTTTGCACTACAGATCAAAGATATTCATATCTCAAAGAAATACATAATCATTTCAGAATTTATATAAACCATAATTATAACCATGTTGATCAATTCACCTTGCACTTAAGCTAAAAATATTCCATTGTAAATTCAATGGTCATGATCATACTAGTCAACAATTCAACTTTGCACTACTGGCCAAAGAGAACCCATAGTCACGATCATACCAATACTTTACCCATCTTTACACTCAAGTCAAAGAGAAATATCATCACCGGAATTATAAAAATATTATATATGATAATAAAAACAATATGATCAACAACTGCATTTAATTTCAAAAATAAGATTCATAAATCAATGATTTCATAACACCTTAATCCAAATGTTATAAATCACTTAATAATCTCATAATCTAATATTATTAATATTACCACAATATCTTAATCATTTCTTAAACTTATAAACAATTTATTTTAATTGTTTATACTTTACTAATTAATGCATTTAATCATTCTAAAATGTCAAACTCATAAGATTTCATCACCAATAACCAAAACCCTCATCAAAAATCTGCATATACCTTATATAGGATTCTTAAGCCATAAAATCCTATTTTCCAAATTTCTTACTTCACATAACATATTTAATTCATTTACTCATAACTAGACCATTTTTATAAAAAATACCAAATCAGTTCCAAAAACATTTCTTTTCTGGGATTTATCATAATATAGTCCCATATTGAACATATATTTTTCTCAGAATTTTTAAAATTCATTTACTATTTTTCATATGGCCAAAACTGCCGAATATTTAGACATTTATCATAAATTGTATTTTTGTCCAATAATTCTGAAATTTACATGGTATACTTATGTTATATACATGTACTCCCAATAAATATTTCATTAATTTTGGAGTTAACCACAAGGAGTTATAAGCATTTACTTTTAAAATAGTCTTTTCTCATAGAATTCATAACTCTTAATCTATATATCCAAAAATTGTCATTTTTGGACACAATCAACAAAACTCATCAAATTATAATTTCAAATTTTTCCAAAATTTTTGAAGGTTCGAAAAAATTCAAAACTGAAAAACATAATAACCCTTAAAATCTCTTACTATCCCTTACCTCAAAAAGAGCAGTACTGGAATGTCGGATATAACGTTGAACGAACTTGCACCGTATAGCAACACTCAAGATATCTAAATACTCACAAAATACGCTCGATAATATAGAGAGAGAAAACTTCAGTTTCTGGTGTGATTTTTAATTCTAACCTAAGCACTCTATTTATAGGAAATTGCTTGGAACACCAAAGCAGAAAATTTAATAAAATATTAATATATTTTTATAAATTTTTCTTAGCCCACTCTTTTGGTCTAGATGTAAGACCCCAATTTTTTTTAATGAATAAAATTGAATTTTCTCTAATTATTATTGTGAATAATAAGGTGTTAATTTGATATAATACTTTGGTTATGGGTGAAATGTGCAAATTTTGCAAAATAAGCAAGTGGTTATAAAATATTCATTGTTGTCGGGGAATATTTGTTTGGTCGTGGAATATTCTTTTCATGCCGGAGAATATTAAATGCATTTGACGCAAACCATTTGTGGGCCCCATAACGGATAACTGTCGGATGAATAAAATGACAAATTTTGAGTTTTTATAAATAACGGCATAATTGTTACCGTTAAGACTGTTGCAATACCCGGTGGTTAAAATACAGTAATACGCGTGGTTGCATAGTAGCACACGGTATTGCACAGTATTGTTGAATTATTGATCCTTACGTAAGAAGGCACTACTCAATAATTATTACAGTAATTACTGTTCAATATTTTATTTTATTGGTTCAATAATTGCTGCGTAGATATTTTATATTATTGTTGTGTCAATAATTATCACTGCACAGTATTTCCCATTATCAGATCAATAATTCATATTATTTGAATAATATTATGAGATATCATTATTGGCAATGTCTAGAAAATTCTATCAAGGAGAGGTTTGGTCACCTAATTGCGCGCCAGTAAGGAGAAATTCTTATTGGAAAGCCCCCTCTTTTCTGGGAACAGCCTGGTTGTCATAAATGTGATTCTGTAATATTATTTGTGAATAATTAATTATTGATTCATATGATAAGAAAATATTTATTTTATGTGGATATAAATGTTGGATATATTTATTGTGGTTATAAATGAAGGAGTTAATGTTGAGGTGTTTTATCAGTATTTTGTCAGATTGGAGATATTAAAAAATCAAACCAGTGGTTTTTGAGATATATTGCAGGAGTTATAATTTTTAATCCGACCGTTGGATCGTTATGATTTTTGGATATGTTATACATATATAAGTTGAGTATATGTCCACAAATTTCGAACCGTTAAAAATGAGCGTATGATTTGTTATGAATTTTAAGAGGTGACCGATTCAGAAATTAGGTTTATAAATGATTTTGGTGGAAAATTCTAGAATTGAGTGGACCCCACTTGTGGTTGGTGAAGAAATGTGCTGAATTTTTATTCAAATGTGGTGGGTGGGAATAGTAGCAGGTAAAGCCATCAGGTTGCAGGTCAAGTCTGCTTCGGCGTGCTAACATTTTTCTATAAATAGAGGGCTAAGTTAGAATTAAAAATCACACCAGAATTCATAAGTTTTCTCTCTTTCTCTTTCTATATTATCGAGCGTATTCTTATGAGTATTTTGATACTTTGAGTGTTGCTATACGGTGCAAGTTCCTTCAGCACTATATCCAGTATTCCAGTAAGAAGTATTGTCTTTTTGAGGTAAGGGATGTTATTTCTTCTTAAATGATATTATTTTCTTCAATATCATTATGCCGAAATATTGGTTTGAACTTTTTATTAAATTTGGAACTTTTTGTGTCGGGGTTACTATTCACGTATACGGCACTATTCACGTATATGGCACTATTCACGAATACGGCACTATTCACCGAAAAATAAAATTTTCTCCTTTTTGTCCAAGATGTCTATTATGGTTACTATCTGTGATTGTATCCATGTTTTGATCTTTATTCTTGAATTTTGCTTCGAAATTTGTTATTATGGAGTATTATTAATCTTGGATAAACTGTAATACGAATCTCTAATATTTGTTATTTTGTTTCACTGGATTCGTTTTCTTTAATATATTTTTCATAATCCTCAGTCCTAAATGATGATATTACTGAATATCTTTGGCTTGTAGTGCAAAGATGAATGATTTACTGATGAATATCTTTGGCCCGTAGTGCAAAAATGAACAGGTGTTGAGATGAACATGACCAACTGATGATACAAATGAATATCTTTGGCCTGTAGTGCAAAGATGAATATTTGATTAAAGATGTATATTGATTGTTGTTACAGGGATAAAATATTGATGATGGACTTTTAAATCTTAGAAGATAGTTGAATTCTTTCTCTACTGACTCTTCTAATGGATTCTTTGTTTCACTGCAGCTTGTTGATCTAAAACTTGTTGTCTATTATATTTTATCGATTTTTCCCTGTTGAAGACTAATGATAAATTGTTGTATATTATCTTAGTCATAATATTCTTTACTGGGTTAGTTGAGCTCACCTTTTTCCTTTTTGTTTCATTTTTCTTCTAAGGAGGTGAGAACATAGCAGGATCTAGTCGGGGTATGGAGTGATTGTTCTAGTAAGATGTTTTAGCAGTCCTCACGATTTCTGAAAAATAGTGTTTGAATAATTGTAATGAGGACTTATTTGAGTGTGGATATTGTCTAGAAGACAATATTTGTATTTAAACTCATAGTATGTGTTGTCGTATTTTGCACGATAATTGTATTATTGAAGTTATAGTTTGCTTTCTATACCATGTATTTGGCGACTCAGAATGGGTGTTGTATACCTATTTTGGGGGCGTCACACTAGACATCAGCCATACAAGTGACATAATCACCAAAAACATTTTTCTAAAAAAAAATGTTTAAAACTCCAAAAATCAATTCAGACATGATATACTGGAACTTCAATAATTCACAATAAATAGCCCTTTTATCAGAAAAATTTGAATCTTATGTCCTTCTATAGGAAATTCAATTCTCTACAACTTTGAAAGTTTAAGTTTTTCCAAATTCCAAACAGAAATTGACCGAAATCCACAAACGGGTGATTTTACAGGCTATAATCAAATTTCAGTCAAGAAACGGGCCCACAAACATGTTTAACATGTTTTAAATATTTTTAATAACAAAAATAGTCTTCCTCCTCATATACTCATATATCACACATCCATTGTAAAAATATCACCATTATTATATTATAATAATATAATAAAATATTATTTTATCAAAAAAGATAAAATATCAATCTTCAACAATTGTCACTTTAAAATTTCTCTCCATCTATATCCACATAAAATCAATATTTTCCTCATCATATAAATCAATAATTAATTATTCATAAATAATATTCACGAATCACAAGATCTTGTGATCGGTAGTTCCTGAGAAAGAGGGGCTTTCGAATAAGAATTTCTCCTTCTTGCCAGCAAATAAAGTGACCAAACCTCTCCTTAGACAGAACTTTCTAGACATTGCCAATAATGTTATCTAGTAATATTATTAAAATAATATGAATCTTTGATCTGATAATGGGAAATATTGTGTAGTGACAATTATTAAAACAACAATAATATAAAATATCAACGTAGCAATTATTGAATTAATAAAATAAAATATTGAACAGTAATTACTGTAACAATTATTGAGTAGTGCCTTCTTACGTAAAAAAAAAATCATGCTTCGTGAATAGTACTCGTGAATAGTAACTTGTGAATAGTACTCATGAATAGTAACTATAAGAAAAATTAAATATTTTTATTTCATAAAATTCGGGGTCTTACACTCATTATCCTTTGGTTGGGCTGGCTCATTATCGCGCTCCAATAACTGAGCCCTATTCACTACATCTGATTATAAACAAAGTTTGTGAGAAATGAGGTATTGACGTATATCGGGTTTCAAACCTCTTAGAAATATTCGCGTCATTCTCTTCTCATTATCGACCAAATGGGATGCAAACCGGGATAACTCCGTAAATTTAGCCTCGTATTGCGACACGGTCATATTGTTTTACTCCAGCTTGATAAAATCTACCTCCTTCATGTGACGAATACTTTCGAAAAAGTACTTGTCGTTGAATAACTCTTGGAACTTCTCCCAAGACATCTTGAGTGCGTCAGGCTAGGTACATTTTACAGATTCCCACCAGTAATCTGCCTCTTCACGCAACATAAAGGTGGCAAAGGGAACCTTTTGCTCCTCGGTGCATCCCAAGACATCAAATATCTTGGTGATCTGCTTTAACCACGTCTCCGCCTTAAGTGGTTCTGGCTTTCCCAAAAACTCTGACGGTACCATCTCCTTGAAATGCTTAGCGGTTACCAGCCGTGGGTTGCCATTGTTTCCACCTGCATTATGAACAGGAGTCTCTCTCGCCTGATGTCGCATGAATTTCATAAAGCCTCTGATCATCCCGTCGTTCATCATCTGATCGGTGTTGTTGCTTACCTGAGGATTATTGTCTTCTTGTTGCACATTATCCTGGGTATTGATCGTGGGTGACTCAACGGTCTCATGTGCTTCATTGCTGATCTCAACATCTTCATATGGATTTTCAAACACTGTCACAAAACAAGGGTTAATTAACATATCAAATATTATCCTTATACTCTGACCGGCCAATTAAATACCAAATAAACTTAGGTAGGTCATACTAGCGAAGGAATTTCCTATCTCTCCCCTCCTAGTTCTTGTCTCACATCTCAACCAGGGATCATATCCCTAAGCTTTGATACCAACTGTGACGCCCCCAAAATAGGTATACATCACCCATCTTGAGTCGCCAAATACATGGTACAAAATTTAAATACAACTTAATTATACAACAATTAAGTGTAAAATACGACAAAACATAATCTAAGAGTTTTAATAAGAATATTGTCATCTGAGACAATATCCACACTCAATGGAGTCCTCATTACATTTATTGTCACACTATTTTATAGAATAGTGAGGACTACTAAAACAACCATCCGGACCGTCAATCCGTTCCCCGACTCGTCCCAGCTATATTCTCATTTCCTGAAGAGAACAATGAAAGAAAGGGTGAGCTCAACTAACCCAGTAAGAAATATTATGACTAAGATCATGCAGAATAAATTATCCTTAGCCTTCAACAGTAAAACAACTAATAGAATATAATAGACAACAAGTTTTAGATCAACAACTGCAGCGGCATAAGCAATCCATTAGAAGAGTCAAGTAGAGCATAAAATCTACTATCTTCTATGATTTAAAAAGTTTTTCATCAACTTTATCGCTGAGACTCAGCTTAATAAATAAAATCGAATCATCCCTACATCACGGCCAAGGATATTCATGTAATCATCAATGGTCATAATTATACTGAATAATCCTTGGTCATAATCATACCAATAATTGTCCATCAATGAACTACAGGCCAATGAGGACTTTCACCTCATCATTCATCACATTACAGTCATGATTATACCGAATAATCCCTGGTCATAATCATACCAAATCCATCTATGCACGTAAGCCAAAGATGACTTTCATCACAATATAAGCATGAGGATGATGACAATGACATAATAATTCAATAAAACAAGTTCAAGATAAATTTTAAAGATTTATAATTTAATTTATCCGAAATCAATAAACGTCCAAATGGTCAACATGATACTGTTTTGTGGAGTAAAATTCAAGAATGCTCAGAAGAATATTCCCATGAAAGATCTTTGGATGAAGCGCAAATATCCGGGATATTCTACTAATTTCATGGAGTATAGAAGTCAAAACTTTAACCAACTGAGTATAATAGAATATATGAAACTGCAAATGGATTTTTGCCCGCCATGCGGTAATCCACGTAGACATATCATTTCCACAATTTAATAAGGAATGAATACGAAGGATCATTCACCATGCATGTGGTAGTCCACATAAACAAGTTATTCCAACAGAAAAATAAAGAATGGAATAACAAAAGAATTCACCAGGCATGCGATAAACCGCATAGACAGGTTATTCCAACAGAATAATAAAGAATGGAATAACAAACCTTACGAGTATTGAAAGAAAATAACTCTCTTCATGAATACGAAATAAATAATACCTCTTACCTTAGAAAAAACTGGATCTTTGGAATAAAGGAGGTAGCAGACTTCTTCTTCTTCTTTCTCTCTAATTTAATTTCTCTCTATAATAATTGCTCTTGTGAGACTTAGTGAATTGGTGAGAATGAAAGAAGAATGAGCTTCTATTTATAGGAAAATATAGTTTCAATAATTGCACATTTTGGGGCTCGAAATATTACAATATAATACCTTCCTCTTTTTTTATTTTTAATTTAGTCCTGCAAGTATTATCAAACTTGCACCACCTCCCCTAATAATAAATCATGTGAATCAATAGTTCTAAACATATGAAAAAAATTAATTATAGTATAGTACCTTTATCTATACCTCCATTTTTAATTTAGTCATACAAGTATTATCAATCTTGCACCAACTCCCCTAATAGTAAATCATGTGAATCAATAGTACACATATGTGAACATATAGTTATAAGCATGTCAATTAATAGCAATTAATTGCTCATTTATCCGGTGAATTACCCAATTGGTCAATATAACCTCCAGACATCAATTATTATCGAAATAAATGTCGATTACCACTAACACTAATAATTCCCACACAATGGAACTATCAATTTCATCTTTAATCAACACGAACTTATTCATCATTAATATTATAACTCACAATATTTAACAACCAAAATCGCCCTAGGAAAGGGGGCTTTCCGATAAGGATTTCTCCTTATTGGCGCCATGCAATTAGGTGACCAAACCTCCTCGATGTAACTTCTAGACATTGTCAATATTGCAAATAATAATATGAATACCTTTGTCATCTCAATTATTGATTTAATAATATAACATATTATACATATGATCTTTGTGATAATAATTGAATCAATAATATGAGAGATATGATCTTGACAATTATCGTAGTAATAATTGAGTATAACCGAGTGACTTCTTACATAAGCATCAATAATCAATACCGTGTGATACTTTTGCAACCACGCCAGACATTTTTACTTTTACTACCGGGTAGTTCAACAGTTTTAACGGTAACACTTTCGCCGTTATTTTTATAAAAAGATAATTATGTCGCTTTCTAACTACGACAATACTTCCATTGCGGGGTCCACCAATGATTGTGTCGTCGTACGGATATTCTCCGACAAAAAGAATATTCTCCGACCAAACGAATATTTTATAACAACTTGCTTACTTTGCAAAAAAAAATCGCATATCACCCTTAACTTTAACCTTTTATCAATTTAACCATTTACGAAATAAAATAATAATTATAAGAAAATTGAATACTTTTATTTCATAAAATTCGGGGTCTTACAATCTATACCATTGTCACTATAATTAATTACTTTTAGTGACGTTAATAGCGTCACTATTTGAATGAAACTTTCGTCACTCTATATTATGTTTCGTCATCAAAAGTTAGTGCATTAAATGACGAAAATCTTTTTTCGTCATTAAATGATATTGTTTTAGTGACGAAAATATGTTACTATATCTAAATCATCTACTTTTAATGATGACAATATTGTCATATTTATAATTATTCTTTCGTCATGTTATTGTGTTTATCGTCACCAAAAATAAAAAAATAAATGACGACAATACAATTCGTCACCTAATAAAATATTTAACATGACAATTATGTCGTTGTCATTTCATATTTTAAATAATATAACAAAATAATTTGTCACCAAAGAGTTATTTTTGGGACACATTTTTCAATGTAACTAATTAAATACTTATGGTGACGATACATCTCATCACAGAAAAAGTTATTAATAGTGAAAAAATTAGTTGTTGTGACTAAATAAATATATAATAGTGACGATATAGTTTGTCACCAAAGAGTTACTTTCTATGACACATTTTTCTCTGTCACTAATTGATACATATGGTGACGATAGAACTCGTCACATAAAGAGAGCTATTAATAGTTACAAAATTAAAGGTCATCACTAAATGAATATATAATAGTGACGGCATAACTTGTCACTAAATAGTTAATATTAGTGATAAGATTAATTGTCATAACTAAATGAATATATATAATGATAATACTATTAATTCTAAAGAGTTAATATTATTCATCATTTGTCAGTAAATTATTATAAATCGTGATAATGTGGTGGTCATATTAAGTTGTTTGACATTCAATGTTGGGCTTCGGCACAGAAACGCACAGCGAAAATTAAAATTTTAAAGCAATTTCCGAAACCCTAAAACAGGATCCATGCGAAAGTCAATTAATTCAGAGGTTTAGAGATTATACCAGATATGAAAAACGAGAATCAAAACCGATCATTGCGCCTCGAATGTCCAACGAATACAAACCCGATTAAGCGCTCTCTACGGTATCCACATCGAACACTTACATCAACCAAATCGAACGATTCTCGCAATAAGAAGGACTTGCAGGTACTAGTCACCAAAAGGAATGAATTTTATGAAACTATTTTCTCTCTAGTCTCTCTCTAGAGAATGCGGCTAGGGTTTTCAATTATGATATCTTACCTAAGTAGCTACTATATATCATATATATAGTAGTTAAAAGGAATTAATCAAATCAAAACCTAATTTTATAAAATCCGAATTTATATATATATATCTCTTAATTAAGTCTTACTTAATTAATATACATATATAAATTATCCTTTTAATTTAAATTAATGATTTAAATACTATTAATCATATTAATATATTTAAATCCTTAAAATTTAAATTAATTCCCTTTTAAATAACGTTACATGTATGCGTGACCTATAGGTTATTATTACGTTGGCAATAATTTTAAAATCATATTATAAAATTATAAACAGTGAGCGGCATCTAGTAATGCATCACTTCTACCCAAGTAATAATAAGATCGATGATTCGATGCAACCTTTTCGTGACCAATGTTTCAATGTAATTTAATCCTTTTAACCTTAATATCCTAGATTAAACTCGAGTCATGGAATGTGTCATACTCTTCATAATTTAATCTGAGTTTTTCTTGATCAATGAGTAGACTATATGAAACAAATCACTATTTGAGCATGGCCATGCATTTCATAGTCCTACTCAATCAAGAGGCCTATGGATATCACCCATAATATATAGGATGGTTAAATTCCATCTAGATCACTCATATTTCTCACACGATTAATGATGAACTCAATAATCACCTTTATAGTCCACCCTATTAAAGGTGACATTTGATGATATCAAAGTACATAAATTCTCGTGTAGTAATATAGCGATTTCGTGCTCGGAGGACCATTACATCATTGTCACTATGAGAATTGCTAATGACACTTCGCATAATGCTCCATATAGAATTCTCATGGTGGTCTGCATCAAAGACATCGTTCTCTAACATGTACCTATGCATTGACTTAATATCTCATATATTTATGACCAATGAGATTTGGTCATCAATCGATCCACATACTAGTCTCAATGCATCATTGTTGTCCCATCAACAATGATACTCGACTAGGGACATTTAAGAAACAATCGATACTAATGGTAATATATAATCTCATGTTCAAGTCACATACTTGAAACTATATAATTTGTATCATTATTCTAAGGAATTTTATTATGTTAACAATTATATTACGCAGTAAATAAAACCATAATAAAATCATATATTTATTCAATCAAATATAATATCAAAACGTTAAGCAATTATATCAAATAATTGGCCTCTAGGGCATAAACTCTAACATTCAAAATGTATTGTTACATTAACAATTTTCAATAAAAAAAAATATAATACATTTAGTGAGTTTTTTAAATCAACTTTACACATGTATATACTATAAGAGACAAAAGGCAATAAACATTTAAAATAAAAAGTAATTATCTTATAAAAAAATAGTAGATTCACTGATTCAACAAAATACCAAACTAGCTAGGCAATAAACAGTTGCTTAAATAATCTAAGTACCACAAAACCAAATTATATAATCCAAAAAGCTGAAATTCTGAAATCCATATCCTAAGAAAATGTTTAATTAAAACCTTCAACCTTGTGGTTATTGACCTTCTAGAAAAAAAAAACTATATCTGTAAATCAAAAAAACATATAGACATAAATCAGTCAAATAGTTATGAAATTAAAAAAGAAATGTTTAAATAATAAATTGTGAATTTTCCAGAACTATAGCTATAACATTACTAAAAAACTTATGCTATCTTTTTAGGCCCATAAATATGGAACAATAATATTATTAGTCAAATGCAATTAAGCAACTAATAATATTAAGCTCAAATTCACCAAACAGTTAACTTCAAATAATAAAATAAAATAAATAAACCAATAAAACCAAATTCATCAGTCATGTCCATATAAAAAGTTCAAAAAAAACACTACTTGAGTACATGTTACAGAGAAAACTTAAAAGCATGTTATCTAGCATGGGCAACTTTTGCTTAATTCATTGATCATGTATTGAGTTCATATATATGAACATAATTAAACCATAAACACAACCAGCCTCAAGATCCATTGAACATTAACAAAGTTTTATAAGCATTTTTATTACTCAAAGTAATAAAGATCATGTTTGTCCCATGTAGAGAAAAAGATATAAAATCATGTTTGTCTCATAAACAATGTAGCCTCAAATCATGCAGAAAAAATCAAATCAAACTATAGCAGTATAAATCAAATTCATGCTTGTCCTAAATAGAGGAAAATAAATAAGAAAATCTAACATTTATAGGAATTCAACACATCACACACCAAATTCAAAATATTTAATAGAAAGTGAAGGAAACATTACTTAGAATAATTCTTTTATAGTGACGCACTATTATCTCGTCATATAAAATTGGTATTTGTGACAATAAAAATTATCATAATTTATTCATTTTTCGTCTTGATAAATTTGCCTCCAAAATTTCATAAAAATTTTTGCCTCCAAATAAAATTGTGACGATATTACGTACTTTATCATTAAATATAAGAATTTATGACAAGCCATTTTTATCACTTATCCACGCATCTAATTAGTGACGCACTATTATCTCTTCATATAAAATTGGTATTTAATTATAACAATACAAATTGTCATAAATTATCATTTTTTTTGTCTTTAAAAAAATTCCCTCCAAAATTTTCAACAAAATTTTGCCTCCAAATAAAATTGTGACGATATTACGTACTTTGTCACTAAATATAAGAATTTATGACGAACTATTTTTGTCACTTATCCACTCATCTAATTAGTGACAAACTACTATCTCGTCATATAAAATTGGTATTTATGATCATATAAATTGTCATAAATTATTATTTTTTTCGTCTTTAAAAAATTTCCTTCAAAAAATTTTCAGAAAAATTTTGCCTCCAAATAAAATTATGATGAATTTGTATTTGGCATCACTAAATGTGAACATTAGTGACGAAAGCACTTTGTCACTAAATTTTACAAATAATTAATGACAAACTATTATGTTGTCATCGAAAGAAATATTGTGTGACAATAAATATTGTCATCAATTATTACAAAATATCACTAAAAGGTTTCCCTCCAAAATTTTGATACAAAATTCTACCTCCAAAATAACTTGTGACAAAATTTTGTTAATCGTCATCAAATGTGTAAATTAGTGACTAAATAAATGATTAATAGTAACAAAATTAAAGGTCGTCACAAAGCAAAAGTTTTAGTGACGATTATGAATTTCGTAATTATTAATTAACAAATTGTGACAAAATTTTGTGTTTGGCAAAAAATTCGTCATAAAATGTGTGATTTCTTGTAGTGCCTGATGTTCCCACTGTTAACTAAGTATAACTAACTTTTTTATAAATTCAGCCATTTAAACTGTAATACGTGGCCATTTTTCGGTGAACAAATTGATCAAAATGATCAGTTATGCTTAGTTAACGGTACTTGAGTTAACTGGATGAGAGCGTTTAAACATCGAGAATACAATGATAAAATAGTGTATCTTTCAGAGTATAATATGTAACTAACCCTTAAATTATTATTGGTTTTAACTATGTGGGCCCAAGTGCAAAATTAGGGTTCACATGACCAAATTAAATTAAATGCACAATTAGGGTTCCACGACCTCATTAAATGCACAAATTAGGGTTCACATAACCTAATTAAATAAAGACGGAGAAGTCAGAAATAAATGTGTTAGACCATGGAGAAGCCTCCACGTGTCCCGAGGCAGAAGGCTCGTGGAGGCGGCTCGTTTTGAGAATTGATTGAGAGATTGGATTGGTGGCTAGAAGGACAGGGCAATATGGGCATTACTCTGATGATTAAAGGGTATTTCTGGAATTTTTCTAAAAGCATGTGTGTGACGCCCCCAAAATTAGGTATACGTCACCCATCTTGGGTCGCCACTTACATGGTACAGAATACAAATACAACTTAATTATACAACTGTCGTGTACAATACGACAAAACATAAGCTGTGAGTTTGAATACAAATATTGTCTACTAGAGATTATACAAACTCAAAAGGAGTCCTCATTACAATTATTATCACACTATTTCACGTAATAGTGAGGACTACTAATGCTATCATCCGGTCCGCTACTCCGCTCCCTCGACTAGTCCCCTCGCTACGTTCTCATTTCAAGAGAACAATAAAAGTAAAAGGGTGAGCTCAACTAGCCCAGTAGAAAATATTATGACTAAGATAATGCAGAATATATTGTCGTTAGCCTTCAACAGTGTTAAATTGATACAATATAACAACCATCAAATTTAACTGCAGCGGAACAAGCAATCCATTAAAAGAGTTAAGTAGAGAATAAAATCTACTATCTTTTATGATTTAGAAGGTTTTTCATCACTTTTATCGCTGGGACTCAGCTTAATAAATAGTCCACATCATCGAATCACCCCTGCACTACGGCCAAGGATATTCTTTAGTATCACGACCACAATTATCCATGCACTACGGGCCAAGAATATTTGTGTATTCATTAATGGTCATGATCATGCCAACAACTGTCCATCAATGAACTACGGGCCAATGAGGACTTTTACCACATCATTTGTAACATTACGGTCATGATTACACCGAATAATCCCTGGTCATATCATACCAAGTCCATCTATGCACTATAGGCCACATATGACTTTCAACAAAATATAAACATGAGAATGATGACAATGATATAAAAATTTAATAAAACAAGTTCAAGAATTATTTTATCCAGGAATCAATAACGTCCAAATTGTCAACATGATACTGCTTTGTGGAGTAAAATTCAAGAATGCTCAGAAGAATATTTCAATGAAAAGATATCTTGGACGAAGAAGCGCAAATATCAAGGATATTCCACTAATTTCATGGAGTATAGAAGTCAAAACTTTAACCAACCGAGTATAATAAGGAATGGAATAACAAAAGAAATCACCGGGCATGCGATAGATCGCATACGCAGTTATTCCAATGTAATAATAAATAACGGAATCGGTCCGGCGTAAAACGCATGCATGTGATATTCAAATGTAATAATAAAGATTTTAATCGGTCCCAAAACGCATGAGCGTGATATTCCAATGTAATAATAAAGATTTTAACCAGTCCCATTAGAACGCATGTGATGTGGATGTTCCAACAAAATGATAAAGAATGAAACAACAGAAGAATTTCACCAAGTATAGGGTAGCCCGCATATACAGGTTATTCCAACAGAATAATAAGGATGGAATAACAAAAGTTCTCTTCATAGATAAGAAAGAAATAATACTCCCTACGAGTACAATAAATAATATTCCCTACCTTGGAAAAAACTGGATACTGGAATAGTGAGGTAGCAGATTTCTCTTCTTCTTTCTCTCTATAATTTCTCTCTATAATAATCGCTCTAAAGCTTTTGTGAATTGGTGAGAAATGAAGGAAGAATGAGCTTCTATTTATAGAAAAATATAGTTTCGATAATTGCACGTTTTGGGGCTCGAAAATTACAGTACAATACCTCCAACTTTTCTTTCATTTATAATTTAGTCCTGCAAGTATTATCAATCTTGCACCAACTCCCCTAATAGTAAATAATGTGAATCAATAGTTCAATCATGTGAATCAATAGTATAATCATGTGAAAAATACGAATTTCAGTATAGTACCTCCATCTATACCTCCATTTTTAATTTAGTCATGCAAGTATTATCAATCTTGCACCAACTCCCCTAATAGTAAATAATGTGATTCAATAGTACACATATGTGAACAAATAGTTATATAAGCATGTGAATTAGTAGCAATTAATTGCTCATTTATCCGATAAATTACCCGATATGTGCAAAGATGAATTTATTAGTATGATTAATGACAGGAACTGTGATTTGGTATAACCATGATCTTTGATGTTTCAGGTAAAGGCAGGTGATGAAAATTATCTTCGTCCTGAATGCGAAAAGAAATTTAGAACTACAATTATGATTATGAGTTATTCACATGATTGTGGACAGGAACTGTTGATTGATGTTACAGAGTTAAAACATTATTGGTGGACTTTTAACATGGAGAAGATAATAGAATTTATGGTCTATTTGACTCTTCTAATGGATTGCTCGTTCCGCTGTAACTATGGTTGAAAAGTTTTATCATCTACCATATGTTCTAAATCTCTGATTTATTATTGATGAAGGCTATTGATAATTTAATTATCTTTAGTTATGATATTCTTTACTGAGCTAGTTGTGCTCACCCTTTTGCTTCACAATTCCTTTCAGGTAATAAGAGTGTAGCTGGGTCGAGCGGGGGTAACAGGGGAATAGAACGGTGGTCTCTAGCTGTGGAGGTTCTCCCTAAAAAGTATAGAAAAGTGGGTTATATTTTATACATCATTTAGTAGTTATATTTGGTGAACCAAATAAGGTAAGGCGAACCCAACGTTCATACAAGATGTCTAATGACATACAACCTCGTGTTATCATAAGACATGGTTATGCACATCTACTTGCTGAGTATATCTACAAGCACTATCTATATGATCTTGGAGTTTGGTTGAAGTATAATTCTCAATTAGAGACGGTGGAGATAATGATATGTCAAAAGAAGACTCATCATTGGAAAGAGTATGATAGTAATCTTCTCGTTTTTCTTTGGGGTTTATTGGGTCAACCAAGGATAATTTTGTGGGCCTATGATATCTATTATAACCTAGACGCATGGCCTCCCACGTACGAAGGTTTCCTTGAGCAATTCCCAAAGATTTTAATTTATAAAACAGTTATTGATTGTACCTTTATTTAAGGTGTCATTGTGACGTGCTATCCAAGTTGGTGTCCAGAGTCACAGTTGGTATATATTTGTATTAAAACGCACAATATATGTGTTGTTGTATTTTGCACGACAATTGTAGTAATAAAGTTGTAGTTGTTTTCTGTACCATGTTTTTGGTGACTCAGAATAGGTTGGTTGGATTGGACCTATTTTGGGGGCATTACATTTGGTATCAGAGCTTAGGGATATGGTCTCTGGCGGAGATCGGGGAATAGAACTAGGAGGGCAGAGATGAGTAAATCCTTCACTAGTGTGTCCTACCTAAGCTTATTTGTTGGTCAGTCATAATATCGGGATATTATGTGATATGTTAATTTGCTCAATTAACCTTTGTTTTGAAGCTGTATTCTAGAATAATATCTGAAATACAGGAGATAAGCAATGGAGAAATCATGATGACAGGGAAGATGAAATCTAAAATGAAAGCAAGGTATTCTCAACTCTGTGAAATACCAAGTACGTAAATTTCGGGGACGAAATTTCATAAGGAGGGGAGATTGTAAGACCCCGAATTTTATGAAATAAAAATATTCAATTTTTCTTATAGTTACTATTCATGAGTTACTATTCACGAGTACTATTCACGAAGCATGATATTTTTTTTACGTAAGAAGACACTACTAAATAATTTTTACAGTAATTACTGTTCAATATTTTATTTTATTAATTCAATAATTGCTACGTTGATATTTTATATTATTGTTGTTTTAATAATTGTCACTACACAATATTTCCCATTATCAGATCAAAGATTCATATTATTTTAATAATATTACTAGATAATATTATTGGCAATGTCTAGAAAGTTTTGTCTAAGGAGAGGTTTGGTCACCTAATTACGCGCCAGTAAGGAGAAATTCTTATTAGAAAGCCCCCTCTTTCCTAGGAACGGCCTGGTTGTCAGTACTGTGATTCTGTAATATTATTTATGAATAATTAATTATTAATTTATATGATGAGGAAAATATTAATTTTATGTGGATATAGATGGAGAGAAATTTTAAAGTGACAATTGTTAAAGATTGATATTTTATCTTTTTTGATAAAATAATATTTTATTATATTATTATAATATAATAATGGTAATATTTTTACAATGAATGTGTGATATATGAGTATATGAGGAGGAAGAGTATTTTTGTTACTAAAAATATTTAAAACATGTTAAACATGTTTGTGGGCCCGTTTCTTGACTGAAATTTGATTATAGCCTGTAAAATCACCCGTTTGTGGATTTTGGTCAATTTCTGTTTGAAATTTGGGAAAACTTAAACTTTCAAAGTTGTAGAGAATTGCATTTCCTATAGAAGGACATAAGATTCGAATTTTTCTGATAAAAGGGCTATTTATTGTGAATTATTGAAGTTCCCGTATATCGGGTCTGAATTGATTTTTGGAGTTTTAAACATTTTTGTTTAGAAAAATGTTTTTAGTGATTATGTCACTTGTATGGCTGATGTCTAGACCAAAAGAGTGAGCTAAGGAAAATTTATAAAAATATATTAATATTGTATTAAATTTTCTGTTTTGGTGTTCTAAGCAATTTTCTATAAATAGGGTGTTTTGGTTAGAATTGAAAATCACACCAGAAACTGAAGTTTTCTCTCTATATTATCGAGCGTATTTTGTGAGTATTTAGATATCTTGAGTGTTTCTATACGGTGCAAGTTCGTTCGTCAAATATAGCCAGCATTTCCAAAGATCTTCTTGTTTTGAGGTAAGGGATAGTAAGGGATTTTAAGGGTTATTATGTTTTTCAGTTTTGAATTTTTTACGAACCTTCAAAAATTCTGGAAAAATTTAAAATGATAATTTGATGAGTTTTGTTGATTGTGTCCAAAAATGGCGATTGTTGGATATATAGATTAAGAGTTATGGATTTTATGAGAAAAGATTATTTTAAAAGTAAACGCTTATAACTCCTTGTGGTTAACTCCAAAATTGATGAAATTTTTATTGGGAGTACATGTATATAACAGAAGTATACCGTGTAAATTTCAGAATTGTTGGACAAAAGTACAATTTATGATAAATGTCTAAATATTCGGCAGTTTTGGCCATATGAAAAATAGTAAATGAATTTTAAAAATTTTGAGAAAAATATATGTTCAATATGGGACTATATTATGCTAAATCCCAGAAAAGAAATGTTTTTGGAACTTATTTGGTATTTTTCATGAAAATAGTCTAGTTATGAGTAAATAAATTAAATATGTTATGTGAAGTAAAAAATTTGGAAAATAGGATTTTATGGCTTAAGAATCCTATATAAGGTATATGCAAATTTTTGATGAGGGTTTTGGTTATTGGTGATGAAATCTTATGAGTTTGGCATTTTAAAATGATTTGCCAATCCCCCAAACTGAACTGAATTCTGGATCATCTGAATCGTTTCAGGCTTGATTTCGAATGTGTTCGTAGCTATTGCAGGCCTGGTGATGCTCGACTGCATTTCAGTCACCTTGGGTGTGGCGAAGTCCCTCAACGCTTTTTGATCTTCGGTTGCCATTACCTCTTTTTTTTCAGATTTTTCAAAGTCTTCCCTTGTTTCCTTGATCCACTTACTTAAATGCATTAATTAGTAAAGTATAAACAATTAAAATAATTTATTTATAAGTTTAAGAAATGATTAAGATATTGTGGTAATATTAATAATATTAGATTATGAGATTATTAAGTGATTTATAACATTTGGATTAAGGTGTTATGAAATCATTGATTTATGAATCTTATGCTTGAAATTAAATGCAGTTGTTGATCATATTGTTTTTATTATCATATATAACATTTTTATAATTCTGGTGATGATATTTCTCTTTAACTTAAGTGTAAAGATGGGTAAATTATTGGTATAATCGTGACTATGGGTTCTCTTTGGCCAGTAGTGCAAAGTTGAATAGTATGATCATGACCATTGAATTTACAATGGAATATTTTTAGCTTATGTGCAAGGTGAATTGATCAACATGGTTATAATTATGGTTTATATAAATTCTGAAATGATTATGTATTTCTTTGAGATATGAATATCTTTGGCCTGTAGTGCAAAGATGACCTGTTGTTGAATATCTTTGGCATGTAGTGCAAAGATGAACTGTTGATGAATATCTTTGGCCTGTAGTGCAAAGATGACCTGTTGTTGAATATCTTTGGCCTATAGTGCAAAGATGAACTGTTGATGAATATCTTTGGCCCGTAGTGCAAAGATGAATTTATTAGTATGATTATGAACAGGAACTGTGATTTGTTATAACCATGATCTTTGATGTTTCAGGTCAAGACAGGTGATAAAAATTATCTTCGTCCTGAATGCGAAAATGAATTTAGAACTACAATTATGATTATAAGTTATTCACATGATTGTGGACAGGAACTGTTGATTGATGTTACAGGGTTAAAACATTGTTGGTGGACTTTTAACATGGAGAAGATAATAGACTTTATGGTCTATTTGACTCTTCTAATGGATTGCTCATTCCGCTGCAACTATGGTTGAAAAGTTTTATCATCTACCATATGTTCTAAATCTCTGATTTATTATTGATGAAGGCTATTGATAATTTAATTATCTTTAGTTATGATATTCTTTACTGAGCTAGTTGTGCTAACCCTTTTGTTTCACAATTCCTTTCAGGTAATAAGAGTGTAGCTTGGTCTAGCGGGGGTAACAGGGAAATAGAACGGTGGTCCCTAGCTGTGGAGATTCTCCCTAAACAGTATAGAAAAGTGGGTTATATTTTATACATCATTTAGTAGTTATATTTGGTGAACCAAATAGGGTGAGGCGAACCCAACATTCATACAAGATGTCTAATGATATATAATCTCGTGTTATCATAAGACATGGTTGTGAAAATCTACTTGCTGAGTATATCTACAAGCACTATCTATATAATCTTGGAGTTTGGTTGAAGTATAATTCTCAATTAGAGACGGTGGAGATAATGATATGTCAAGAGAAGACTCACCATTGGAAAGAGTATGATAGTAATCTTCTCATTTTTCTTTGGGATTTATTGGGTCAACCAATGATAATTTTGTGGGCATATGATATCTATTATAACCTAGACGCATGGCCTCCCATGTACGAAGGTTTCCTTGAGCAATTCCCAAAGATTTTAATTTATAAAACAGTTATTGATTGTACCTTTATTTAAGGTGTCATTGTGACGTGCTATCCAAGTTGGTGTCCAGAGTCACAGTTGGTATATATTTGTATTAAAACGCATGATATATGTGTTTGTTGTATTTTTTTACGACAATTGTAGTAATAAAGTTGTAGTTGTTTTCTGTACCATGTTTTTGGTGACTCAGAATAGGTTGGTTGGATTGGACCTATTTTGGGTGCGTTTCATCAGCCAACACGAATCCCTAACTGGCAAGGCGCGAGTTTTTTCCCCACAGACTCAAAATTTGGAAATTCAATTCTTTCTTACCAATATTTATTATTTTTAATTAGTGTAGGATAATTATAATTTTTATTATACTATTTAAATTTAAATATGGAAATTGTGTATTCTAGTTATTAAGTGATTTAGTATGGCACTTTTAGTGAAAATTATATCAACATTGCATCCAGGGATGCTCTTTGTTTTCGTACTTTCTTTTTGAGTGAAGACAATATTTCGAAAATGGTCTCATTTTTATCTTTCACCTTGACCCTCCAAAATTTGAAGAACAACTCTGATCACATCGGTTCCAATTCTATTTAATCCAATTATCATACTTTTTATGTGTATTTGAAATAGTTTTAGAATTTATTTGGCAAAATAATCCATATAGAGTCAAAGATGAATACTGATCATTAGCTTTATAATCCTCAAAATCATATTATCCGACATAAATTTATCTCATCCTTACATTAATTGTTTAATTAGACGACAATGCAAATAAGGATGTAAAATAAATCAAATAGTTCGGGCTCGATTCATATTCGTTCGACTAAAAGTTCGATTCGAGCTCGATTCAAAATATAAATGATTCAAATATGAACAAATTTTAAAATTCGATAAATTACTCAAACCTCTTCAAATTGCAATTTTCTACTGATACTCAGACCATATTCGCTCAAAAAGTTCAACTGTCCGAGCTCGATTGGAGATCGCGCTCTACTTGGTAGTTAAACGAGTCTCAATTAAACCTTATTTCATACTCGATAGATTTTGTGAATCAAATTTGAACAATTCAATACTCAACTTGACTCGACTCGATTCATTTACACCGTGCAAACAATTAGAGTCTAAATTATAAAAAGATATGCAGGCCCCTGCATTAAAACAATTTGAACTACAGTCTACATATAATTTAAAATTTATCGCCCGCCATAGTGTTGTGCAGACGATGGATAACTTTTATACCATTCAAAGATTAAAACACGAATATATATATATACGGTCTGGATCTTAAGCTCACCCCTTATCTAATATACCTTGCTCATCCCACTTTAGTGACGGACCGGACGACGATTCAATCCATCGCTATATGTTGTCCATCGTTATATGTTGTCCATCGCTAAAAGGTAAGACGGCGGCTTTATATATAGCGACGGACCGAATCATCGTTTGGTCCATCGCTAAAGGGGGTGAGCAAGGTGTGGGAAAGGAAATCTTACCTTGCTAGGGTTAGGGTTTCGTACGTGTTGGCTGAGGAGGAGAAAAATCAACGAAGAATGCAAAATTGATTGATTGATTGAAGAGGGGAGAAGAACAGGTGAACGCTTACTCCAATGACACGTGGCAGAACTCTTAGAATCCGAGAACCTTGTTAGGGTAGAAAGGATTCAGAGAGCCTTCTTGAGTCCTTCGGGTTGAGAGAGAATCTCCAAGTCTTCTAATCTTCCAAAAGGTCCAAGAGTCAGAAGTACAAAAAAAAGCCCCCTTCCCAATGGAGTGGAAGGGGTATTTATAAGGTTTTCTGGAGAGTGGTCATGTGCTAGGCACATGTCCTCGGAGAAATTCCATATTTACCCTTAGTCATCATAGTAATGCCCAGATCGTCGTGCTCTTCTAGCCACCAATCCAATCCCTCAATCAATTCCCAAAATGAGTCGTCTCCACGTGTCTTCTGCCTCGGGACACGTGGAACATTCTCTCAGATCTTGCTTCTTTATTTTTGACTCTTCCGTCTTTTCATTTAATCATAATGCGAACTTTAATTTGTGCATTTAATTCAATTAGGTCAAGTGAATCCTAATTTGCACTTGGGCCCACATTTGTCCCCTGCGCGAGAGTCGCGTCTTTGGAGTGACGATCGTGCAAAATACTTTAACTCTGTGAATTCTGTTTTAAATTTCTGAGAAATCTGCAGAGCTCGATCTTGCAAGTCTTGAAAATAGAAAATAGGGGACCCCTAGGAGAACTTTCCCAAGTCATTTTAAAATCCTCCCCAAATCTAGCTTAATCTTTGTTTTCTTGATAATTTTTTATATATATATATATATATATATATTACAAAATACAAATGATTTTGAATTTCTCGCTCATCCTAATAAATCATCTGGGTCGTCCAAAGTTTGGAATAAATCTCACCGTCCATAGTGCCGGAGGCATGGGACTATTGCTAGTATATATATATATTACTAAATAAATAAAATCTTATTTTATTTTGTAAATAAGATCAAATCATCTTTTATTTGGAAACTAGATCAAATCTTTTTTTTATTTAGAAACAAGATCAAATCTTTTGAATTTAGAAATAGAATATTTTTTTCCATAATTTATATTTTTTTAATTTATATATATATATATATATATATATTCGAAAACTAAATCATGATAAATTAAATTAAATTTAGAAACTTAAAAATCAATTATGTCTCTTCTTCTTTTTAAAAGATAATTATATATATACTCAAAAAGTTATATCTCAAATTTAACTTTTATATATATATATATATATACTCAAAAAGATAACTATATATAATGAAATAAAAGATGATTTGATTTTATAAACTGATGATTTAATAATGTTGGTTCATCAGTTTATAAAATGAAATTCTTGAAATCAGCCTCGAATAACGAAAGTTCCATTTGGACAGCAGCAGGAGATGATGATGTATTATGATTATTGATTGAATTCCATTATGCCTTCATTCTCAGAGCTGACAAATGGGGACTCGCAATTGCAAAAAAAGTATATATGGGAGCTTTATGAAATGGTCAAATGAAAAAAAAAGTAAAGCTTCAGACTTGTTGTCATTATATCTTCATACTTGCACAATATTTAGAAGATCGAATAATGAAACTCAATAAGACATGTTGAGACCTGTTTCTTTTCTTTTCTTTTTAATGAAGGCAACGAAAATAGAAGGCGAATATATAGATCTCTTTAATCTTTCATTTCTTGCCGTCAATATCAATTGCCCCTCCTATATCACTGCCACCATTCGTCACTATCAACGTAAGAAACAAAAGGGAAGCATATATATCCACGTCCCATATTAAGGTAATCAGTTGTACCAACAGTCACTAAGGCCATCTTATTCTTTCTCACAGGTATGTTTTATTATTATTATTATTATTATTATTATTATTATTATATATATATATATATATATATATATACGCAAAAGATAGATTAATCTCCATATTACCCATCTTATTATCCATAGAGTTATAGACCTCCCGATTTTGCAAAACTTCAAGTACAGAAGACTATATGAATATGGCCTACTAGGACCATAGATTATCCAGTATATTTGAATGCCACATTGGAGAATGGTGTTGCTAGGGTTTGAATCCAATTTTGATTATATGTAAGCAACCGACTGCTTACAAGGACTCGTTTTGTTGTGATGATTATACGAAAATAGTTCACACTTTTTTAAACTCGTCTTATTTTGAATCAGACAAAATTCAATCAAAATCATAAATATTCTAAATACATCACCATTGGAATAAGTAATCTGATTTCCGTTTGGTCACTTCATCGTGATTGTTTCATCTAATTTTTTTTTTCAGGTAATAGTAGTATTTCTTTTCCGGCCCACTTCACCTTAACAAGGATTTTGGCTCGGATATACTCAAAGAAAAAAAAACAACAACACCGCAAGGAGGAAGCATCTATTCCGGGTCATTTCACCTTAACAAGGATCTTGGTTAGGGTATTCTCAAAGAAAAAGCAACACCACAAGGAGGAAGAATTTATTCCGGGCCATTTCACCTTAACAAGGATCTTGGCTTGGATATTCTTAAAGAAAAGGCAATACTGCAAGGAGGAAATAAAAAATTTGGGTCATTTCACCTTAACAAGTATCTTGGCTCGGATATTTTCAAAGAAAAGAGGCAACACCGCAACGAGGAAACATCTATTCCGGACCACTTCACCTTAACAAGGATCTTGGCTCGGATATATATTCTCAAAGAAAAGGCAATACCGGAAGGAGAAAGTATCTATTCCGGACCATTTCACCTTAACAAGGATCTTGACTCGGATATTCTTAAAGAAAAGAGGCAACACCGCAACGAGGAAGAATTTATTTCCGGGCCATTTCAACTTAACAAGGATCTTGGCTCGGATATTCTCAAAGAAAGGACAACACCACAAGGAGGAAGAATTTATTTTGTGCCATTTCACCTTAACAAGGATCTTGGCTCGGATATTCTGGCGAAATAACATTTATTCCAATTAGTTGATTCAAAGAGTAAGGAGAAGTTAAATGTAAGAGGGGAGAGCTCCTTAGGTGGCTAAACCCTACGGGCCAACCCTTAGGGGAACCAACCTAGTGGCCTCCTCCTTCACATTTTTTCGTTCTTCCTCTACCCTATTTTTATTTGAATGGCTTCTAATGTTCGTGTTTTTTTTTTTTTTTCTTCTTCTTTCAGGTGTTTTTAAGCTTAAATCTCAGACTTCCTTCTTTGCTATGATAAGCATTCAAGTTTAAATGCTTTCTTTGTCATCCTTTTCCTTGCTCTTTAGAGCCCTTATGCCGAATTCTTCTTGTTTGCAGGCCCTTAATCTCCATTGAATATTCTACAGACCCAGAAACCGCCAAGGAGGCCCCGTTCCTCAGTGATTGGGGAAGGGCTCCCCTCTTTTAGTTCTTCCAACGTTTTTTAGGAGCAAGTTTAGGCTTATGATTGTACAACATCTCTCTCGTCAGAGAAAGAAGGTTTGTTTCTATATGTTGCGGCTTGCGGAGATTTGGGTGACTTTCCCCATTCTGTTTGCATTCACCGCATATGCATATATAGAGAAACAAGAGTACCTTATCAGTCCCCTTCATTTTTTGTCTAATTCATCTAGCCACCTTCAAGAATGGCAGTATTGGATCAATGAGATACTTGGGAATGTTGATTATGTGGATGTAATAAAGAAAAGGCTGACCTTCTTCGTAGCATCCAGCTATGCAGGGACACTCGTATCCAACAGAACCATGGTGCTCCTCTACATGCATATTCGTCACTGCTTGGGGGGAATGAACCTCTACTTTGGAGGATGTCTATGTCATCTACCAGTAAGCATTTGCCCCCTGCGCGTGAGTCACGCCTTTGGTGAGATGATCGCGCAAAATATTTTTTTAAGTGTTGAAGTCCACACTTCTTGAAACTTGATGTTTTACAAGCCTCGAAAACGCTTTTGGTTAGATGATCCGTCGATATATATTTGATCCGTCGCTATATGTTGTCCATCATTATATGTTATCCATCGCTAAAAGCTAAGACAGAGATTATATAGCGACGAGAATCGAGATAAATCGTTCGGTCTGGCTCGCTAAAGGGGGGTGAGCAAAGTGTGGGCAAGGAAATCGTACCTTGCTAGGGTTAGGGTTTCGTACGTGTTGGCTAAGGAGAAGAGAAATCCACGAAGAATGCGGAATTGATTGATTAATTGAAGAGGGGAGAAAAACAGGTGAGCGATTACTCCAACGACACGCGTGTGCGAACTCTTAGAATCAGATTAATAAGTTGTCACAAGATTAAACCATTATTAATAATTGAGCTATATATATATATATATATATATATATATATATATATATATATATATATATATATATATATATATATATATATATATATATATATATATATATATATATACACACCAAAATATCAATGTTTCTATCATTTAATTTAAAAGTACACTAATCTTGAATTCCAACTATATATAATAACCATGCACTTCAACTCTATTTTCCTCCTAGCTCCTCACCATCTATCTAGTTCAAAATTTTATGATATATATGGTTAATAATTATGGTCCTTATAAACTATAATAGGGAAAAAATGGGAACTTTAATAACAAGAAAAAATCACAACTATTTTTGATGATGTAAAGTTCGTACCATGTATGATCGTACGTTCCTATATTATAAGTAGAATGAGTACATATTATCATGTCAATACTACTATACTTCTAGTTAACATTTGAGATATATTTAAAAATAAAATAAAAATAAAAATATTTTTTTAAAATTGTCGTTTTAAAAATTTATTTAATTTTGAAACCGAGTAAAAGGAGATGTTATACAATATACCTTTCTTGAGCGGATCTTGTTACTGGAGTGCTCGAGCTGCTCTTCAAGCTTATCCAAATCCTCAGGTTGTACTGAGCTCAACTCATCTCCTTTGTATTGCTGGAGACTCAATTGGAGGTTAAGGGTTTCTTTCTTTATTCGGGTTATCTCATTGTGTATTTGTTCCTAAAAATATTCAGGCATATTAATGAGGATTTCCTTTTCTTTATTTTTTTATTTTTTTGTATTTAACATAGAACCTTAAATATTGAAATTAATCATATGTAAGCTCCATCTTACCCGATCATCGTGCTCAGGGATAGTGGTTCCGGTAGTCTTCAGGTACCTTTCTACTCTTTGCCCCATGCTGTAGTTGCAGTTTAAGATTATTAGTTGACTCTATTTTGACTTTTTAAAGTTGTTTCTAAAATGTTAAATTTTAAAACTGATGTGATTCATATGTACTAAGATTTGGAATTGATAAATTGTGTATATAATGTTATAACCGTAGCTTCGTAGAGTCAAGATTGTTGTAGAAGACGTGACACGGGTGATCCATGTCCTTAAGGTCTTTATCGCCCCACCACGATATGTTTGCTATGAGTTGCAGACGATACACCACCAGAATATATGTCAAGCATCAAAACTGAATAAATTTGTGATAGCAATTCACATTTATTCCACACGAACACTTCTTTGTAGTAGTTATTTGTTTGTAAGAAGAATAGCTAAAAGAATGAGAGATTTTCATGGTACAAAATTATTATGTCTAAAATGTATATATATAAGACTTCTCTCAATATAAATATAAATATAAATATACATATACATATATATATATATATATATATATATATATATATATATATGTGTGTGTGTGTGTGTGTATGTATATATGTAGTATATCTATATCTACCCATTTAGATAAATACATATATCTATAATAGTTTCACCATTAAACTATTATTTATTTCTATTTTAATTATACTTATTACTACTAATGATGTAAGTTACATATTAGTAATAATCTTATAATTAAATACAATTGGGCAAATGTACAAAAATACTCCTGATGTTTACACGGATGTCCCACTTCCACCCTAAACTAATTTTTTTTCCAAAAGTACCCTTAACGTTACACATTTTAGGTCAACCGTGCCCCTGCCCTTAACGGAGATGCCACATAGACTAACTCTGTTAATACGTGGACAATTTTTGCTGATGTGGCAAAACAGAAAACTATATTTACATCATTTAATTCACTTCTACCACTGCCACTAGCCTAACATGGAGATCTGATAAATTCAGTTACCCGCATTGGCACAATTACCAGAAGTTCAAAGAGCAATCCAATTAAAACTGGGATGACAAAAATCTGGAAAACAAAGGATTATTAGAATTGAACATAAAAATAACCAAAAAAAGCAACAAAGAAAAAAGTTCTTACCCATATTGACAACAATGCAGAGCTCATCATAACAATGCCACACCATTTCCATATATGGTTTAACAAAACCGCAGCTCTCCTAGTTTTAATGTACTCAATGGAGTACCTTGCTCCAGCTACGGCAGTCCAAATGACATAACTCCCGATGACGAAAGCATACAGATCTAAAATAGATGGGCAATATGAATCAAAAGTCATTTTCTCATCCCAAAAGCACAATAATTCAATAATAAAAAACCTATTGACTAAAACTCTCACCATTGCACTTGATGCCATGGCCTATAGGGAGAAGAGGTAAAGCGTTGAAAAGTGCTCGTCCAAGTGAAATGGGTATGACTATTAATGCAGAGTTAAAAGCAAGAAGAGTCATCCAGGCCACCACCAACAAGAGCACGAACGAAGCACAAAGCTGTACCTGCTAAAAAAATAAAATCTTAAAAATATTAGATAAGAGCATTAAGGTTTAAAAGTAGTATTAACAGTTGAAATTAACAAATAAACCCATCTTTATGAAGGCAAAAATTAATAATTAATACAAGAATTGCTCATGAGAAACGTGATAATTCATGCATTTCACCGAAAAATAACGGCACAAACTAGATCAGAATTAAAGAAATACTTTAATAGGTATCAAAAAAGATCTGCAATGATGTCAACTAAACATTTGGTTCAAACCAACATTACTCGACCAAAAGTTGAAAACAACAAAAATGTAATACTCCATTTGTGAAATACACAACATATGGCAAATAAGAGATTCCTTTTCTCTCACTTTCATGTATGTGCGTTGATAGGGATCTGCCTTAAACATATAACTATGAAGCAGTATGGATCACGATAACATCGACTTACGGGGATTGGAGGGGGGAAGGGAAGAAAAAGGGCAGCACCTGGTAAAATTATGAATTTTGACCTCTAGCACATCAGTGGATATAAAAAATTAACATCACTTACTCATGAGAGGTTATTTTGTTCTATTTTATCACAAGCAAAACGATCAGTCAAGAAGTAGGCCAAGTGTTTTAATAGTTAGATCAGTTAAATGCTTATTGAACAACATGCACACTTTCTTAGGTAATTCTTACAATAACATAAGCCAATATAATGAAATTTAGAAAAGGAGAATATCAATAGAAGCAAAAATAGTTCAATCTGCAAGCAGCAAGCATGTTTGTTTGTTTCGTATCTTCCCAAGCAAAGGCAAAAGGATGATTTAGTATGACAACAATATGGGTATAAAGAATAGCTATATGTCACTATAGGTAACACGTTATAATAGAACATACTCTGGATCAGATTGTTCATCACCATCATACTCTTCTGCAAGATTAGCATTAGTTGCCGCATGCCTGTTGCTGTTCAAATCATCATGGAGAACAAGTCCTAAGGCCCGATCTTGTCCGCCTAGTTGTGCTAGTTGTCTATCCTGCCTTACAGGCTCCCCATTTCCATTTTCCTGGCCACCATTATCCTCAGGTGTGGGTAGCAAAAAGTCTGTCAAACCAAGTGCCCAGCCAACTGCGGTTAACCAATAGCGAAGAAGGGACTTGATTGTTATTCGTAACTTGAAATGCTCGATAGCAAATGGAATGCAGATTTGAAATAGAAGCATGTCAGCATGAATTTCAGTAAATGGGTCGGTTACACTGCAATACAGAGGAGTAAGTTTAAGAAAATTCATCAAGCCAACTGGAAAATGCAACAGACACAGTACATGCGCTTATAACAGCAGAGCTATCTTACGATATATCCAGAGGAAAGATGGAACGAGCCACTCCCATCGCAAGTTTGACCTGTAAAAATAAAAGCATCACTATAAGACTACCATAAACAGCAACTGACAAAAGAACCCTGCGAGCATGCTTGTGAACAGGATCGTCTATCAGGTCACGAAATGATTAAATGATTAAATGATTTAAATATAGTTTTCTGTTTTGCCACGTCAGCAAAAATTATCCACGTATTAACAGAGTTAGTCTATGTGGCATCTCTGTTAAGCGCAGGGGCACTTTTGACCTAAAATGTGTAACGTTAAGGGTACTTTTGGAAAAAAAATTAGTTTAGGGTGGAAGTGGGACATCCGTGTAAACATCAGGGGCATTTTTGCACCTTTGCCCAAATAGAATTTCAAAAGTCTCACAAGAATATCTCTTGTTCCAAAATAAAATAAAATTATACACTTGTACTTATAAAGTGACAAGTAGTCTTTTTTATTAAATGCGGCAAGAAATAATTAGTTTTATCAAACAACTTTGCACCTTATTAAATGTCTCACTATAGACACAAATCAAATGAAGTTGTTGAAAGTAGTATGCATACAAGTCAATCATGTATGACGATAAAGCATATACTTTGTAATCAATCTTATTTATTTATTAATAAAAGAATTATTTATTAAAGGCATTTTATTATCTACATGGTGTTGTTTTAATAATATGTAATAAACTCATAGTTTTAAGCAATGCTTTTAGAATCATGATGAGAACATGTTAATGAGATCTAAATTCTTAGATAGCTTAAAACTAAAATGTTCTCAATCAATGGATTACTAAAAAGGGATTAGTGAATCCGGATAAATTGATACATATGCTACTTGCTCATTGGATAAAAATGATTGATCTCATGATCATTTGTGTGGAGACACTAAAGTAAGTATGTAGGTGCTTATTAGAAAATAAGTTCACTGAACGTGGCTCGCTAAGGAATACCTAATGGGGTTTTACTTGCCTGTCAATAGGAATTCATGTAGTGATAGTTGTATAAATGATCCTTAAAGTTGAGATCATCATAGTATCTTGTATATAATGATTTATACTTTGACTTATTTGTGACGCCCTTAAAATAGGTATACACAACCCATTCTGAGTCGCCAAATACATGGTACATAATTTAAATACAGACTTCGTTAGTACAATACGACAAACGTAAGCTGAGAGTTTTAACACGAATATTGTCTCGTAGACAATATCCAAACTCAAATGGAGTCCTCATTAAAATTATTATCACACTATTTTATAGAATAGTGAGAGACTACTACTACGACCACCATCTCTAATCATCTCCCATTCCCCGACTAGTCCCAGCTATATTCTCATTTCCTGAAGAGAACAATTAAAGCAAAGGGTGAGCTCAACTAGCCCAGTAAAGAATATTATGACTAAGATAATGCAGAATAAATTATCATTAGACTTCAACAGTGTAAAACTGATAGAATACAATAGACAACAAGTTTAACTGCAGCGGAACAAGCAATCCATTAGAAGAGTCAAGTAGAGCATAATATCTACTATCTTCTTTGATTTAAAAGTTCATCATCAATATTTTATCGCTATAACACAGCTCAATAAATAATCCACATCATCAAATTATCCATGCACTACGGGCCAAAGATATTCGTTATTATCACCAGTGGTCATAATCATGTCAACAATTGTCCATCAATGCACTACGGGCCAATGAGGACTTTTACAACATCATTTGTAATATTACAGGTCATGATTATACTACTACATAATTCATGGTCATAATCATACTAATCAACAGTCCATCTATATGCACTACGGGCCAAAGAAAAGTTTCATCACAATATAAGCATGAGGATGATGACAATGATATAAGAATTCAAATAAGTGAAAGCAAGGATAAATTTTAAAGATTTATAATTCAATTTATCCAGAGTTCAAGAATGTCCAAATTGTCAACATGATAACTGCTTTGTGAAGTAAAATTCAAGAATAATATTCATGTATCAAAAATAATTTGGACAGAAAAGAAATTAATTTTTGTCATGAATCGTACCCCGGGTGAATAGTACCGGAGTGAATAGTACCCCATGAATAGTACTTCGTGAATAGTACCCCGGCATGAAAAGATTAAAATTTAACAAGAATGTTCAGAAAAATATTTATTGTGAAAAGATATACGATGAAGCAGAAATTTCAAGGATACTCTACTAATTTCAAGGAGTATAGAAGCAATACTTATCAAAATGAGTGTAGAATTAGGAATATGAAACGAAATAATATTACTTACATACTACAAAGTATGAAAGAAAATATTATTTCTTACGAATATTGAACAAAAATAATATCTCTTACAACTATTGAACGAAAATAATATTCCTTACGAATATTGAACGAATTAATATTCCTTACGAATATTGAACGAAAATAAAATTCCTAACAAATATTAAACGAAAATAAAATTCCTTACGAATACGAAAAATAATATCGTAAACGAATATGAAATAAATAATACCCCTTACCTTAAAAGGAGTATCTGACTGGTACATAGCGGGGATATTCTTGAAAAAAACTAGCACTATTTGCAACTCTCAAAGCTTCCTTAAACTCAAAAGAAATACGTTCAATATTATAGAAGAAGAATTCTCTAATTTTGGTGTGATTTTCATTTCTTAATTGAGCATCCTATTTATAGGAGAATGGCAGGATACTATTTAGGAAAATAATCATGAACTGCACAGTAAAAATTTTGAACGAAATCACGTGCAGGATTCTGAAAATTTTTTTATTTTACTATGATGCACTATACAGTACTATGCAAACACTATGCATATAATAAAATATAATATATTCTATTTTATATAAAAAACCAAATTTATATATAATATATATATATATGTATAAAATAAAACTGAGATAACTTTCTACTGATGATTTTGAAAAATGAGTAAGTGGGGTCCATATAATAAGCCAAATTTACAACAAATACTTCATAAAAAACCCTCTATTTATCTCAATTCACTTGGCTTCACTAATGTGGGCTCAAGTGCAAAATAGGGTTTTCTTGACCTAATTGAATTAAATATTGCACAAATTAGGGTTCGCATTATGATCAAATGAAAAGACAGAAGAGCCAGAAATAAAGAAGCAAGACCTGAGAGAATCTTCCACGTGTCTCGAGGCAGAAGACACGTGGAGGCGACTCATTTTGGGAATTGATTGAGGGATTGAATTGGTGGCTAGAAGGGCATGACGATCTGGGCATTACTCTGATGAATAAGGGTAAATTTGGATTTTCCCCGAGGGCATGTGCCTAGCACATGACCACTCTCCAGAAAACCCTATAAATACCCCTTCCACTCCATTGGGAAAAGGGACCTCACTTCTCTTGAGACTCAGGACTTGGACCTTTTGGAAGACTAGGAGACTTGGAGATTCTCTCTCAACCCGAAGACTCATGAAAGCTCTTTGAATCCTTGTTACCCTAACAAGGTTCTCGGATTCTAGGAGTTCTGTTACGTGTCGTTGGAGTAATCGCTCACCTGTTCTTCTCCCCTCTTCAATCAATCAATCAATTTCGTACTTTTCGTGGATTTCTCTCCTCCTCAGCCAACACGAAACCCTAACCCTAGCAAGGTACGATTTCCTTGCCCACAACTAAACACATTTATTTATCATTAATATTATAACTCACAATATTAACAACCAGATCATTCCCAGAAAAGAGGGGGCTTTCCGATAAGGACTTCTCTTTATTGGCGCGCAATTAGGTGACCAAACCTCATTCCTTGATAGAATATTCTAGACATTATTAATAATGCAAATAATAATATGAATAACTTTGTCGTCTCAATTATTAATTTAATAATATAAAATATTGTGCAGATGATACTGTAACAATAATTGAATTAATAATATGAGATACTATGCATCACTATTGTTGCAATAATTGAATAAATTTGAGTGACTTCTCACGTAAGCATCAATAATCAAATTAAGATATTGTACAATATTGTGTGCTACTATGCAACCACTTGTATTACTGTACTTTTATCACCGGGTATTTCAACAGTTAACGGTAAAAGTTTTGCCATTATTTTTATAAAAAGTTATTTCTGTCGTTTTCTAACTCCGACGGTAATTCTGTTGTGGAGTCCACGCCAATGATTGTATCGTCGTACGAATATTCTCTAATAAAACGAATATTCCCCGACCAAACGAATATTTTATGAAACTTGCTTACTTTGCAAAATTTAAAAATATTAACCACAACTATAACATTATAACAAATCCACACCTTATTATTATTCAAAATAACAATTAAAAAAAATTAAATCTTTATTCATAAAAGTTGGTGTCTTATATTATTCCTTAATACCCTTAGAGTATATCAAAGGGTATGTTTGGGTATAATGAGTTATATATGAAGATAATGAATGGTCAATAAAGAATCTATCGCTTCGAGTAAAAGAAGAGATATGTCATATGTGATTCGATAAATGACAACCCAGAATCCTTGGCGAGTGGAATGAAATTAGAAAATAGTTTCTAATTTGCATTCATTAGGAGTTGTGGTATTTAGAATCGAAATACATATAATTAAATAAAATAAGACTTGACAGTAATTTCATGTCTTATATTTAATTGGGACATTGTATGGTGGAAGGATTGAATTGTACGGTAACTATTTACTCAAAAATTCTTTTATGATTAATATTGAAATCAATATTATCTGAAAAGTCGTTGATCGCTAGGGAGGATTATCCCTATTGTAGAATAAATATTATTTATTTAAATAAATTAATAGTTTAATTTATTTATTTAAATAAGATTAGAATTGTTCTAATTAATTTATTCACAACCGGTTTAATATGAAAAACCTAAAGGGTCACACCATAAAAGAAAAAATAACTATTTAAGAAGTTAATGGCATAATCGTAATAATGTATTAAGTATATTTAATTTAATCTATGGTGATAGAATAAAGTAAATAACTTAATATTAATTATTTAATATTTTGGAAATATTAAATATAAATTAATAAGAGGAGACTTATTAATATTATTAAAATTATTATTATTTTAATTTCTAAAAGAGTTTAGAAATTAATTTAATATAAGTACTCTCATTTATTCCTAATAGGATTAGAAGGCAAAATTAGTTAAAGGAGTTTAATTAATTATCCCTAATAAGATTAGGGAGCCCAATTAATTAAAGGAGTTTAATTAAATAAATAATACCTTATTTTAATTAAATAGGTCTTATATCAGATATCAAATATACGTAATTATAATAGTTGGATAGTACGTACGCCCCCTTTTCTATAGAGATAGGAAAAACTAGGGTTTGAGCCAATACACCCTTCTTCTTAAAAATTCTTCTTCCTTGGTGGATCACCTCTAGAGGTCATACACTTGGGTGGCTAACATTGATCAAAGGAAAGAATCTACCCTGAGATTCAAGAAAATCAAGGAGAAGTAGGAGTTGAACTCGTACATGTGGAAGCTCGTATCTACAAGGATATGATTCCATAACTTATTGTTCTTCGTTTTAATTAATAATATGCATAAAAGATGATCCGGGTAATTGGTTTGCGAAAAATTTTAAAATCTGATTTTATTTTGCATCCGTTAATTATGCAATTTGATTGCGTCTATGATTTTCACAAAATCTAACAATTCTCTCTTAGTTTTCACAATTAGGGAAACCAATTAAATCTTTATATTTACTTAAATTATGTCCACTAATGGGTTTAATTTAAGCCCAAACTTGACAATAATTAAGTATCCAAAATATAGAATAAGGTGCAATTTCTAACAATTCCCCAATTGTTTGGAAAAATTATATTTCTCATCCAAACAACTTTCTATCAAATAACTCCAAGACATGTGTGCATAAAAGAATGTGTGACGACATTGAACATTTCCTTAGTGTAAACAACTCAAAGTCACATCGAAGTTGATGGTGTCCGTAGATTGAACCTCTACTTCTATATGATATGACCAGAATTGTCACAGATACACAAAATCCTCCTACCACGGTGAGTATTCTCAATTGCATTGCGCTAATATGGTCATGCGCAATACCCTATTTCTTGAACCTCTAAGAGAGTAAACCAAAATATCTATAAGAAGTGGCTCCACTTCTAGTTCATATAGGCAAAGTGTTTCACATGTGTTTATGTTGCTAAGAACACAACAACTTTGTTAAGAGTATAACTCAGCCTCGATCGTGCAACAGACGTTACTATCTTACATGCACTACATATGGAACCACATCGATAGTAACACAGTCAGCAAATGTGACTTATTTTTCCCATTGAACCTATAAACTAGGGGTAACCTAGGAATAGGTTGGGTTCCCATCACCCCTGACTCAAAGTGGTTTATGTTCCATATCGCAAGTAGTTAAACTTACTAAGCTCTTGTCAGAGTCTTAGTAACTAGATAAGTCATGTCGTCACTTGGTTTCCTCATAGACAAAAAATATGATACCTTCTTGTATCAATTTTCTAACAAAAATATGTTCATGACCAATATGTCAAGACTTACCTTTAAAGGTAATCTCATATACTCTATAAAAAAACAATTTCATTATCACAACATAATGAACAAAATAATTTTGGAAGTGGCCACAATTTGATGTTTCAACAACAAATTCCAATTGATTTCTACATCATATAAAGCAATAGTATTACTTGAAGTAAATTATACCCTTCACAAAGAGTAATTATGACGCCCCCAAAATAGGTATACATCACCTATTCTGAGTCGCCAAATACATGGTACAGAACATAAATACAATCTTAATTATACAATAAGAGAGCTGTGAGTTTAAATACAAATCGCCTTCAGACAATATCCACTCTCGAATGAGTCCTCATTACATTTATTATCACACTATTTAACGTAATAATAGGAGGACTACTAGCTAATACTATCATCCCACCATCACTCCGCTTCCCTCACTCGTCCCCGCCTACGTTCTCATTTCACAAGAGAATAGTGAAAGAAAGGGTGAGCTCAACTAGCCCAAGAAGAAATATTATGACTAAGATAATGCGAATAAATTATCATTAGCCTTCAACAAGTGTTAAACCGATAAAATATAACAAACATCAAGTTTAAGCTGAGCGGAACAAGCAATCCATTATAAGAGTCAAGTAGAGAATAAAATCTACTATCTTCTATGATTTAAAAGTTTTTCATGACTTTTATCATTTGAGACTCAAATTTTAATAAATAATCCACATCATCGAATCACCCCCTATTTCTGACCAGGATATTCTTTAGTATCACGACCACAATTATCCATGCTACGAGCCAAGAATATTTGTGTATTCATTAATGGTCATGATCATGCCAACAATCGTCCCATCAATGCACTACGGGCCAATGAGGACTTTTACCACATCATTTGTAACATTAAGGTCATGATTACACCGAATAATCCTCGTCATAATCATACCAAGTCCATCTATGCACTACAGGGCCATGATGACTTTCAAAAAATATAAACATGAGGATGATGACAATGATATAAGAATTCAATAAAACAAGTTCAAGAATTAATTTATCCAGAACTAATAACGTCCAGACATCAACATGATATCGCTTTGTAGAGTAAAATTCAAGAATGCTCGGAAGAATATTTCCATGAAAGATCTTTGGATGAAGCGCAAATATCAAGGATATTCCACTAATTTCATGGAGTATAGAAGTCAAAACGTTAACCAACCGAGTATAATAACGAATAGAATAACAAAAGAAATCACCATGGGCGGTACTTGGCATGATAAAGTTATTCCAACAGTTAATAAATAACGGAACCGTGTCGGGCAAAATTACGCAAGCGAGGATGTTCCAATGTAATAATAAAGATAGAATCAGTCCCATGCGAACGCATGCATGGATATTCCAACGTAATAATAATAAAGATGGAACCAGTCCCATGCGTAACGCATTGCATAAAATGTTTCAAAGTAATAATAAAGACGAAATATTAGAAGAATGTCACCAAGTATAGGGTAGCTTGGCGATATCTGAGTTATTCTAATGTAATAACAAAAATGGAATAATGAAGTTCTCTTCATGAATACAAAAGAAATAATACTCCCTACGAGTACAACAAATAATATTTCCTACCTTAAGAAGAAGAATCTTTGGATATATAAGTAGTGAAGTAGGCGAACACTTTTCTTCTTTCTCTCTATAGTTTTCTCTCTAGAGTTTCAAAGTGAATTAAGTAAGAAATAATGAAGGAATGAGCTTCTATTTATAAAAAAATGGAATGCATAAGAAATAACTCATGAACTATTTAGAGATTGATTTACTTTAATCTGACGGTCCATATTTAAAGCAAAATCTTTTAAATAAAATATAATATATTTTATTTATAATCTAATAAAACGAATAACTTTATAAAAGATTTTACTATGCAAATACTATGCAGGCACTATGCAAACACTATGCATAATAAAATATAATATTTTCTAATTATAGAATAACTTTATAAAAGTATTCTGTTTTATATAAAAAGATTTTACTATGCAAAATACTATGTAGACACTATGCAACACTATGCATAATAGAATATAATATATTCTATTTATAAAATAACTTTATAAAAGTATTCTGTTTTATTACATTAATAATACCAATAAAACAAAACTTAGTGACTTATCACATAAGCATCAATAATCAATATCGTGTGCTACTGTGTAACTACGCGTATTACTGTACTTTTAACACCGGGTATTTCAACAGTTAACGGTAAAACTTCCGCCGTTATTTTTATGAAGTATTTTTGTCGTTTTCTCAATCCAACAATAATTCCGTTGTGGGGTCCACCAATGATTGTGTCGTTGTACGAATATTCCCTATTAAAACGAATATTCCCACCAATCGAATATTATATAACAACTTCATGTATTTTTGCAAAATTTATAAATATTACCCACAACTATAACATTATATCAAATTCATTCCATAATATTCAAAAATGATATTTATAGAAAATTCATCTTTATTTATAAAAGTTGGGGTCTTACAGTAATAATATATCCACCTACTTGTGGAAATATAAGAATATATTCGCCTACTTGTGAATATTTTCTTACTTAATTAATCAAGATCACAACCAACTATGAAAGATTAATAACATTATATCCATATTGTGAAATGAAAAATAATCATTAGTTTCTTACTCATCTATGAAACAATACCCAAGATTGGGTGAAAATTCACCTACTTATAAATTTATAATTTTCCTCACTAAAATATAAGTGACATTTATGTGATCTATTAAAACATTGAGAAATCTAACAAAAATCAATTTTAAATCATTGGTATACTACGTTTAAAACTGTAGGTAATATTTGATCTCGTGCATTGCATATCAAACATAAGGCTCCTACTAGCACATGTGTACTTTAGATTTACAATATCTATATCATAATTAACTTCCAGTATACCACCACTATTAAAGAATTATTAAATTCTTCAATATCAAGGTTTATCAAACTTAGTTTACTATTGCGTCTCAATACAATTAAACTGATTTAGTTGAAATTTTCACTATGTTTTCACATGATAATAAGATAACATCTATTTTACAAGTCTTTCAACATAAAGACAAAAAATAGATGTCTTAAACTCGTTTACGTTAACAATACTATGTAAAATGATCAAACATATTATTAATATACACAAAAACTATCATATTATAGTTTATACAATTATATTGTTAGTGTAAACATATATATAATTCTAAATCTGATAGAATCTCAAGGTAAACATACACATATTATCACCTAATATGTACCCACTTTAATATTTATAACTTCGTTTCAATCTCACTATTGAACTAAATCACAATAAATATTTTGGATCATATTTAGGCTAATAAAATAGGTATTTTATTTACAATATTATTATATTGATTCCCTTCACCAAATCAATATTGCTCTTTCTAGGTTCAGTTTATAACTTTGTTAAACCTTAGATAATTAATTAAGTGAAATAAGTTCACACTTCAATATTATTCAAAAGTTTGTGTTTCAAAAGACTTTCATTTCACATAACTACACAATCAAATTGAATTTCGCAACAAGAAATCCATAAGCCTAGCTTACTATTTCTTACATAAATAAAATTATGCTCCAAATAGTTCAAAGACCAAAAATAAAAATCTTAAAGAATCACCCCCACACTTTTAAATAATTGATATCTCATTGAATAATTTCACTTCACAATATTATGCTCACTACTTAAAATAAATTTTAGATTAATTGACATTTTATGTGACAATGTTCCTATAAATATTACTTCCACATGAGAATATTAAGAAACACTTCTCAAAATAAAAAATAAGTTCTTGTACATTTTATGTATTAGTTATTCATATAAAGATTGCTTCAACTTAAGAATCTTTTATAACACCTCCACATAAAAAAACAAGCTCTTATTTTCTGAATTACATAAAATCTCAAATCCAAAAAATTATTTAATATAAGCACTTAAAATTATACATGTACAATTTTTAAGTATACCAACACGTAACACTTGACTTTATGTAAATAGTATAAAATTCATTATATGCAAATTATAGCACAACTCATCATATTGCACAAATTTATTTGCATATAAATCATAAAATATAAAAATTTATATTTAATTTCTAAAAAATTAATTTATCACAAACAAAATTAATTTATGTAGAAAGTAAATAAAACTCACAGTACACATGAATTAGTATATCCTCAAGTGTTTTCTTGTCCCAACTTGGATAGAAAATATCATAAACAATATATCTTTTGACATTTATAAATATAGAATTCAAGACGATTCTCATAATAATATGAAATACTTGAACTTCATTATATTTATAAAAAGTCAAAAATAAAATATTTACCTCAACTAGAATATACAAAATTCATATAATCACATTAAAATTTACTACTTCTTGGACAAGAAGTACACATAAAAATAAATCAACATATATCAATTATGATTATCCCAAAAACACTATGAATATCATTTCTAAGTGTTTTTTCAACATCAAAATCATATTGTATACAAGATTTACTCAAACAAATCTACTTCTACAATATCTCTTCTAACTATTAGTTGATAATTAATTTATTATCCACAAACAAAGTAATCTATCTCAAAATTCATGCATACAAATACCAAGTAATATTACACATGATATTACCTCAAATTTATGAATAATTTTGTTCAAGAAGAACATAAATTTACTTTATTCTCAAAATAAATTAATTTACAACTAATTTGTTATACATAGAGATAAGTAAATTTCACAACTTTTACTACAAACACTAATAATAAATTAATTTCAATTAGTTTATAAGAATAATAATTTTCTTAAAACTCATGCATATACACATTTAGTAATATTATCTACTCAAAATATTACTAGTCAATATATATGCACAAGTTAAAGTTTGTTCCACCATGAACAATTATCAAATTATCTCCAAATCAAATAAAACTAATCAAATTAATTTATTATATATGATCATTAGCAAAGCAAAACTCACACATGCAAATATCATCAACACATGATATAGTACATCATATATATACCATTCATGTCTATATACTTATAAAATAATAAACAAATATCATTTTTCAAAATAAAGAAAAAATTTGTGACACACCTTTTTGGATAAAATTTGAAGAACGTTGTATCAACTTTGGTGTTTTTCATGATGACTCTTCATCTTCTCAATTTGCAAACTTGTAAATTGTAACAACTCTTCAACTTCCATTTCTATAATTTCATTTTCTACCAATGATTGTCAAGAAAATAATTAGTAAAATATCTCAAAATATAACTAATTATAATGATACTTTCATTGGTGAAATAAAAATAAGAAAAACATTACTTATCTTTGAAACCGTATTGTCTTCCATCTCACCAAAATCATGACTCCAACGAATACATTAAAGACCTTAAGATTGTTATAATTATAGCTTCGTAGAGTCAAGATTGTTGTAGAATACGTGACATGGGTGATCCATGTCCTTAAGGTATTTATCGCCCCCACCACGATATGTTTGCTATAGGTTGCAGACGATATACCTCCAGAATATATGTCAAGCCTCAAAACTGAACAAATTTGTGATAGCAATTCACATTTGTTCCACATGAACACTTCTTTGTAGTAGTTATTTATTTGTAAGAAGAATAGCTAAAAGAATGAGAGATTTTCATGGTGCAAAATTATTATGTCTGAAATGTATATACATAAGACTTCTCTCAATATACATATATGTAGTATATCTATATCTACACATTTAGATATATACATATATCAATAATAGTTTTACCATTAAACCATTATTTATTTCTATTTTAATTATACTTATTACTACTAATGATGTAAGTTACATATTAGTAATAAACTTTTAATTAAATAGAATTTCAAAAGTCTCACAAGAATATATCTTGTTCCAAAATAAAATAAAACTATATATACACTTGTACTTATAAAGTGGCAAGTAGTCTTTTTTATTAAATGTGACAAGAAATAATTAGTTTTATCAAACAACTTTGCACATTATTAAATGCCCACATGGAAATGACAGTCTTTATATGACGAACAAAGAGAGAATATGCGTCAATAAAGTTGTAAAATGAGCTAATAATTCGGGCTCGATTCGTACTCGTTCGACTAAAAGTTTGATTCGAGATTGAGTCGAAATATAAATGATTCAAATATGAGCAAATTTTAAAGTTCTATAAATTACTCAAATATTCTCAAATTATAATTTTTTATTGATACTCAGATCATATTCGTTCAAAATGTTCAAACTGTTTGGGCTCGATTCGAGATCGTGTTCGACTCGATAGCTAAATGAGACTCAATCAAATATTATTTTATTTTCGATAAATTTTGTGAACCAAATATTAACAACTCAATACTCAGATCGACTCAGTTCAGTTATACCCTTATACGTCAACTTAACTTCTTCTGGTGGGTTCAAAGTGAATTATATATACTACTAACTGGCTAAAGTGAATTAACAATGGCTAAAGTCAATGTTTGAAATTCGTTCAAGATGGGTGCCTGCATATGTTAATCATGTTTTCTCGGCCGGTATGTCAAGTAGCCAACGAGCTGAGGGCACTCATGCATTCTTCAAGAGATATGTTAACAAAAGAAATTCATTGGTGGATTTTATGATTCAGTTTGATAGGGGTCTTGCACACCAACGTCATGAAGAATTAAAGGACGACAATAAAGACATGAATGAAAAGCCTAAGGTGAAAATGCTCCACTCTTTTTTGTTACAAATGGTTGATATTTACACATGTGAATTATTTTATAATTTTCAAGATGAGTTGTGGGGGAGCTTCTTGAATTATATATTCCAGCTTATCGAAGATTATGATAATCATTGTGTGTATAATATTAAAAAAATGATGATAAATATAAAATGAGGGAGATTGTTTATGAAAAGACTCGGATTATGCTTCATGTAGTTGTAAAAAATTTGAGAGCGTTGGAATTCCTTGTAGGCATCTTTTAGCTTATTTGAACAAGTTTCATGATCTAGAGAAACTTCCAAATAAGTACATATTAAAGAGATGGACTCAATCTGCAAAATGTGAGAATGTTAGAGATAGTGCAAGAATGGAGATAAATGATAACAAATTATATCTCACGTTGCAGAGTCAATTGGTTCAAGAATCTTTGGAAGTTGTTGATAAGGCACTTGTAACTGTGGAAGGAACTAAGATATATAGGGATGCTTTGAGTAATGCACTTGAGAAAATGAATATATTGAATAATGGTGGTAAAAGTGTAGAGTTTCGGTGAAAAATTGGTCTTGATATACTTAGTTCAAGAAATTGAGTTCAACATATGAACATATGCTTCAAGAACCCGATCAAGTGCGCAAAGCAAAAAGGGTGCGAAAAAAGGCTCAAAGGAGGAAAAGAAAGAGCATTAGGGAGGCCAAAAAATAGAAACCGAGAATGTGTCGTGGATGTGGAAAAATTGGTCAAGCACATGATAAAAGAAATTGTCCAATGCTTCAACTCAAGTAACAAATCTTTTTATTTCTGTTTTATCATTTTAATTTGATTTTGACAAAATTATGAATATATTTTTATTTAATGTGATTTTATTGAATTTTTTGTGAGTCGTCCAGATGCTTATGAAGATTCCGATTCAAATGCAAGTGAAGACGATGGCAAAAATTATTCATCTACTTGATTAATTGACTACTATTTTTATTTTTGTGACTATGTAATGACTATTGAAGTTGTGTGTAGTTAACCAAAATTGTTAATTCACTAGAATTATATTTTATTGAAGTTATGTTTTATTGTATTATTGGCCTCTTTTTTTATTCGATGGTATGTAGAGAGAGAGAGAAATGGCCGGAAGAGAGCAGTTTTGTTTGGATGCAAGTTCTGTTTGGATATAATTGATTTTGTTTGAATGCAAGTTTTGTTTTTTAGTGAAGAGAGAGTAAGTGGTATGTCAAGCAAGACTTTGATAATGAGTACTGCCAGGTTGGACTGTTCGTCCGTTTAAGAGCTTTATTGTGTATATATATATATATATATATATATATATATATATATATATATATAGAGAGAGAGAGAGTCCGGATCCTATACGAGATCCCGGACGTTCTTAAAATGCGGGACTCTTTTTTTTTTGCTTTTTTTTAAAAACAACTAAAATTATATATGTGTGTATATATATATATATATGTGTGTGTGTGTGTGTGTGTGTGTGTGTGTGTATAACAACTACGCACTTGATCCATTATCTTTTCCACCTTGCTCCTCACCATCTAATTCAAAATTTTATGATAAATAGATGATTAATAATTATGGTCGTTACTGTTACGATAACAATGAAAAGTTTAATAAAATGAAAAAATCACTATTGTTTTTGGTGATGTAAAGTTCGTAACATGTCAATCCCTATCAAGGATGGATCTATGCCTGAGAATTTTTAGGGGGTAATTAAAAAAAATGTTTAAGAAGGGTGATTAATAAAATTATCATGTTTTAGACTTAAAAAATATTAGAATTCCTAAAGTCTAAATTTAATGGACCAATCCCATCTTAGTACTTCATCTGTTCAGCAATAAAGTAACAGAACTTCAAGTCTCCAAATTCGCAACACAGCAACTCTATGTCGCAAATAGACAATCACGATCTGCAACTACTTTCCGTGATGACTTAGCTTATTGACCTCGTTCGATTCTTCTGAAACTACTTTCCACTCTACTTTTAAGAAATTTTTTATTCTAAGTATATTTTAATTTTAGTTTTTAAATTTCACAAATTTAACCATTATTTTAGGAATTTTTGTAATTATTTATGAATTCTTTTTACTTTTATAAAATTAGGGTTTTTTTACTTCTTAAAGTAAACTAGAGCAATGAAAAGAACTCCATCAAATAAAAGTTCTTCAAGTATGTGCTCTATTCTATTTTTACTTTCTTTAAATTTTAAAATTTATTTTGTAATGTTACTTATTAACTACTTGTTAGTGATTTAATTGAGATAATTTATTGTTGGTGTTAATTACATTTGACTATTCATATTGTATATTGATCTTATCTTGATGTTGAATTAGTTTTTAAACATTTATTGATTGTCAGGCATGGACATATGTAATTGGGTTACAACAACTAAATGTACAAAATTTGAATTTATTCCTGAAAATGTCCAAATTGAAGGGATTAGTGACAAACTTGTCACTGTTGATATTCACCAAGAAACTCACCCGCAAAATGTTAACCCCCAAACCCAAGTACTAGAACCTTTTGTCCAAAATATCCAGTTCCAAACTCATACACTAGTATCTCTTTCTCTTAATATTGAGGGGGATCCCGATAAAATACCACCAATAAGTTTTTATCCCACTAGTGAAAGAGAGAATTTTTGAAGGAGTTATTTACTCATGGGCCTGACTCAACCAATACCTCACAAATTTTCCGATACATTAATTAGTGGAGTTACTCGTAAATTCAACAAGAATTGGTACAAGAAATATCCAAGTTGGTTGCAATATAGTTTGAGTGAAGATGCTTTATTTTGTTTGTGTTGTTACCTATTTAAAATTGATCATGGTAACCAAGGTGGTGGGGATGCATTTGTTGGCGAGAGATTTAGAAATTGGAAGAAGATGGATAGATTGAAAATACATGTTAAAGATCATGGTAGTGTTCATCATAAATGTGAACAGGTATTGTGATTTATTCAATCAACCTCAACACATAGATATCAATCTTATTAACATAACTGAGCAACAAATTAAGGATCGATTATCGTCTTTAATTGTTCGCATCAGTTAAATGTGTTAGGCTTCTTTCAAAAGAATGATTGCCTTTTTTGTAGTCACGATGAGTCAAAGGGTTCAAGAAAACGAGGGCTATTTATTTCTCAGCTAGAGGATCTTTTAGAAAACAATGATAAGCTGCATAAAGTTTCCCTAACAAATACTCTATAGAATCATAAATTGATTGCACCCTTATTCCAAAAAGATATTTATAGAGCCGATGCATTTTTGACTACACAAGCTATCATTAAAGAAATTAGGGATGTGTTTTTTTCTTTATTGGTTGATGAGGCTCGTGATACATCAATCAAAGAACAAATGGAAGTGGTTTTATTATCGTATGTGTATGGTCAGATCATTGAAATGATTTCTTGTCATTATTCATGTTCTTAAAACTACTGCTTTGACACTAAAAGTTGTTATTGATCAACTTTTTTAATTCTAAACATGGATTGAGCATGTCACGTGTGTGTGGCCAAGGTTATGATGGAGCTCGCAATATGTTAGGGATGTTTAAAGGTCTTAAGAGTTTAATATTATCTGAAAATTTATGCACTTTCTATATTCATTGCTTTGCACATCAACTTCAGTTGACACTTGTTGCGGTTGTTAAGAAACATAAGTCATTATGTTCTTTCTTTGATTATCTTGGATTGTTAGCAAATGTTGTTAGGGATTCTTATAAGTGGAAAAAAAATCTCTGATTAAAGCAATTTCAAAAAGTAGTTGAAGGAGTTGCTAGTAGCTGTGACACCCCCAAATCCTGGTACTCAAATTTCCCACAGATCTGGTGTTCACTCTCCAAAATAACAACATCTAAATACCCATAAGGATAAGAATAAAACTCATAACTTAAGTAGAAATCCTCCCATTAAAGGGTTACAACATCATAAATAAATCAATCTCACGTCATCTAACCTTAAATATATCAAATGCTGAAACATAACACAATTTAAATAAGTTATAACATCAACATAATAAGTCTTAACATCAACATTCTCAAATAATAATAATAAACAAGTTTTCATTACTTGTTTGCATTGTCTTTGCCCTTACTAGTAGATGGCTCATCAACCCTTTCAACCTTAGCTGCAATGTTATTATGCAAGAGTAAGCAACGATTGCCCACAAGTATAATAATAATAATAATAATAATAATAATAACATGCAAATAAATAAGGGATACTGGATAATAGAAAACTCGGCTTTTGAATCAAGATTAGAAAACAAGAATCAAAAGTACATCATAGGGTCACAAGACCAAGAACTATGTCCCAAATTATGAAGTATTTCTACTTTAAACCTTTAACAATAATAAGACTATATGGACATTACTTCTCGTACTTAGGGGGATCAGCCATTAGTACCATGTATATGCACAACATCTCAACGCTAACACATAATATAATCCCCTATAAAGGGTTGTTCATCTCAGTTTGACATCAGAGTTTGCACCAAAAGAGGTTTGGTTTGGATAAGTTTCAATAGAAGTTCTAGAATTTACAACGCTCATCAACTATGGACTAGTCAAATCAATAAGGGTTCGCTAGTCATTCAAGGTTCACTAATATAATTGATACTCAAATCAAATAGTAAATCTCAAAGGTATACAGTTGAATAAACATTGTATAACCGAAGTATTACTTTAAAAGAATTAGAACATCTCATTTGAAATCATGAACTTGAATAAACAAGAGTAAGACTTTGCTCAATATAGGACTAGGACTTATGAACTTGGAAACTTGCACAATGTAAAAGTAAGGTTTAGGAACTGGCTCAATGAAAGTTTAGAGTTAGGGAACGTATCTCGTGCGTAGATTATACGTTTACTATTCATGTTCCTCAATTTAATCCTACATACCATTTAAAATCATAATACCAATTAATTATAACATAACTAGCATCATGAATATATTCTCTTTTGTCTTAACTCTAGGTCTGATTATATTAATCAAGCCCACAAACATTAACTCTTAAACACATTATTACACTTCATGAATAACGAGTTTAAATTCATATTCGACTTATCAATTAATCACGTAAAAACATCATTGACATGTTGTTAATCTGTTTTAACATCTCAATATATGATTAACACATTTTCATATTCATTAGATTAATTAGGTTACAATTACAAATTTTGGACTTGAACACTTAAATAATAAAAAAATGGGCGATTCTACATATCGACGTTAATGTATGGCCCCAAAGCCTCGATATCGACATCATGCAAGGCACAAGCAGACAAGCCTTCTAAGAGAAGCCATACAACTAAGGTCATGAGACTCAAATAGCTCTAAAGTTTGCGAAAAACACATAACAGGGCCAAAAAACTCTCAGTTTCCTTGTTTATAACACAATTTACTCATACCCAAACTATATAATCTTTACAGAATTATTATTAAACGTATATGACTTGATTATAACAAACAAAACAACACAAACATTCAAATTTAAACTCATAAATTCACTGTTTTTATGAAAACTCTATTTTTGACATTCTTAACGAAATTAACTACCACGAACTAGCTTTTTAACCAAATCAGTCCATACAAGTTTCGTTCTTTTCATTTTTTACATGTATAAACATAGTCAATCATCAATTTAATGTTTAACGTACAATTTAAGCATCAGATTTCATACATTTAAGCCATATTCATATGTTATTTTTGTGTAAACTACAAAACTCTAATTCAAACAGAATCTCATGGATTAATTACTCTAAATCACATACAAATTATATACAAACGAATTATGCATACTAATAAACATATATAATCGACTTCTTAACAATTCAACCGTGAAACTCCATTTACAAAGAACTCAAAATAACTTTTCATGGAGAAAACTAAGAACGTAAATTAAAGTTTGAATCAAGAGATTACCCTTGCTTTCTTTGCTAAGATTAAGCAAGATGATTACAGAACTTCTTTAATTCTCCCAAACTCTTTCAATCTCAATATCTCTCAAGTTTTTCTCTCTTTTTCTCTCTGTATTGTGTTTGTAAATGAACTAACATAGTAACTTAGTTATACGTATAATATAATTAACTGGCACAACATGGGTGTCAGTTAAGGCCATTATGCACTTAACTGCTCCCATGTTCATAAGGCAATGTTTGACTTAGCTAAAATATTTAACTACTTTTTAGTTTATTTTAATTAACTTACTTATAATAAAGTTTATTTGTCACACTTTAATTAATCAAATTATATTATTTAAATTCAATTAAATAAAAGACAATATTACTCATTAAATCAAATTATCACATAATTAAAATTATCATTTATTAATTATGATAAATCAATAAATCTCTAATTAATTATTAAATTAATTAGAACAACATTATAATAATAACAACTCATTTAATTTAATTATCCCAATTAAATTCACACTTTGAACTAGCTATCACATTACTCCACATTAATTTAATTAATGTAACACATATAATTAAATTAATCTACCATAATTTCATCAAATATTTATTTAACTCAATAAATTAATAAATCAGTAAAATATTTATTTAATTCAATAAATATTTAAAAGCAATTATACAAAATCTCGTTCGTCACATCGTTCCCTCCTTAAAAGGATTTTGTCCCCAGAATCACGATTCAAATAAATTTGACCCGTTACTGTAAGACCCCAACTTTTTGAATAAAGATTAAATTTTCTCGAAATATATTTTTGATTATTATGGTGTGGATTTGATATAATGTTATAGTTATGGGTAATATTTATAAATTTTGCAAAGTCTGTGAGTTGTTATATAATATTCGATTGGTTAGGGAATATTCGCTTTAACAGAAATATTCGTGACAATGGCACAATCATTGGTGGACCCCACAATGGAATTATTATCGATTGAGAAAAACGACAAAAATACTTTTTGAAAAATAACTACGAAGTTTTACCGTTAATCTGTTGAAACACCCAAAGTTAAAAAGTACGAAGAATACGCTGTGATTGCATAGTAGCACACCAAGATTGATTATTGATGCTTACGTGAGAAGTCACTCGCTTATACTCAATTATTGCTACGATAATTCTTTGCATCATATCTATCATATTATTGATTCAATTATTGTCACAAAGATCATCTCGCGATAAAATGTTTTTATTAAATCAATACTTGAGACGACAAAGTTATTCATATTATAAATTGTAATATTTACAATGTCTAGAAGTTCTGGCAAGGAGAGAGGTTTGGTCACCTAATCATGGCTACAATAGAGAGAAATCCTTATTGGAAAGCCCTCTTTCCTCGGAAACGACACGGTTGATAAATATTGTGAGTTATAATATTAATGATGAATGTTGTTCGGAGTTGAATTTGAGACGCGAACGTGATATTTGAGTCCTGAACGATGAAATTAGTAAAATAGTCTATAAACACAAAATTTTCCTAATTCACTATTTGGTCAAAAAGTCAACAGCTGACTTTTTCTTGAAAAGTCAAACTTCAAAATTTCAAATTTTATATTTTGATAAAAATGGTTTCATTATGTTGGAATTGTTTGTGTTAGTGAAAATCGACATTTATTCCGGCAAGATAATTGATGTCAGGGATAATATTGATAAATCCGGATAATTTATCGGATAAATGAGCAATTAATTGCTACTAATTCACATGCTTATATAACTATTTGTTCACATATGTGTACTATTGAATCACATTATTTACTATTAGGGGAGTTGGTGCAAGATTGATAATATTTGCATGACTAAGTTAAAAATGGAGGTATAGATGGAGGTACTATACTGTAATTCGTATTTTTCACATGATTATACTATTGATTCACATAATTGAACTATTGATTCACATTATTTACTATTAGGGGAGTTGGTGCAAGATTGATAATACTTGCAGGACTAAATTAAAGATGAAAGAAAAGTTGGAGGTATTGTACTGTAATTTTTCGAGCCCCAAAACGTGCAATTATCGAAACTATATTTTCCTATAAATAAAAGCTCATTCTTCCTTCATTTCTCACCAATTCACAAAAGCTTTAGAGCGATTATTATAGAGAGAAAACAGAAGTCTGCTACCTCACTATTCCAGTATCCAGTTTTTCTAAGATAGGGAGTATTATTTCTTTCTTATCCATGAAGAGAACTTCTGTTATTCCATTCTTTATTATTCTGTTGGAATAACCTGTATACGCGGGCTACCTTATACTTGGTGAAATTTTTCTGTTGTTCCATTCTTTATCATTTTGTTGGAACATCCCCATGCATAAGCGTTACATGCCTGACTCGGTTCCGCTTTATTATTTTGTTAGAATATCCCGTCATGCATGGCGTTCTACGGGACTGGTTCCGCTCTTTATTATTACTCGCTGGAATATCCCATCATCGCGCTTTTACGCTCGGACCGATTCTCGCTTTTATTATTTTGTTGGAATATCATGTCTGTGTGTTTTACGCCGGACCTAATTCCGTTATTTATTATTCTGTTGGAATAACCTGCATGTGTGGTCTATCGCATGCCTAGTGATTTCTTTTGTTATCCCATTCCTTATTATACTCAGTTGGTTAAAGTTTTGACTTCTATACTCCATGAAATTAGTGAAATATCATTGATATTTGCGCTTCATCCAGTATCTTTTCATGGAAATATTATTCTGAGCATTCTTGAAATTTACTCTACAAAGCAGTATCATGTTGACAATTTGGACGTTATTAGTTCCTGGATAAAATAATTCTTGAACTTTTTTTATTGAATTCTTATATCATTGTCATCATCCTCATGTTTATATTTTGTTGAAAGTCATCTGTGGCCTATAGTGCATAGATGGACTTGGTATGATTATGACTAGGGATTATTCGATTGTAATCATGGTAGTAATGTTACAAATGATGTGGTAAAAGTCCTCATTGGCCCGTAGTGCTTTGATGGATGAGTTGTTGGCATGATCATGACCATTATTGAATACACAAATATTCTTGGCCCGTAGTGCATGGATAATTGTGGTCGTGATACTAAAGAATATCCTTGGCCCAGAAAGTGCGGGGGTGATTCGATGATGTGGATTATTTATTAAAATTTGAGTCCCAAATTTATAAAAGTGATGAAAACCTTTTAAATCATAAAAGATAGTAGATTTTATTCTCTACTTGACTCTTTTAATGGATTGCTTGTTCCGCTACAGATAAACTTGATGGTTGTTATATTGTATCAATTTAACACTGTTGAAGGCTAACGATAATATATTCTGCATTATCTTAGTCATAATATTTCCCACTTTGGGCTAGTTGAGCTCACCCTTTTACTTTTATTGTTCTCTTTCAGAAATGAGAACGTAAGGCGAGGACTAGTCGGGGAACCGGGTGACGGACGAGATGATAGCATTAGTATTCCTCACTATTCAGTGAAATAGTGGAAAATAAATGTAATAATATTGAATTTGAGTTTGTATATTGTCTAGACGACAATATTTGTATTAAAACTCACAGCTTATGTTTTCTCGTACTTTACACGACAGTTGTATAATTAAGTTGTATTTGAATTCTATACCATGTAAGTGGCGACCCAAGATGGGTGACGTATACCTAATTTTGGGGGCGTCACAGTTGGTATCAAAGCTTAGGGATATGATCCCTAGCTAAGATGTGATACTAGAACTAGAAGGGGAGAGACGGGGAATTCCTTCGCCACTATGACCTACCTAAGTTTATTTGGTATTTAATTGGTCAGTCAGAGTGTAGGGATAATATGTTTCATGTCAATTAACCCTTATTTTGTGGCAGTATTTGAAAATGGCATCCGAGAATGTTGAGAACATCAATGGAGCACAGGAGACCGTTGAGTCTCCACAGATCAATAACCAGGACAATATGTATCAGGAAGGCGACAATCCTCATGCAAACAACAACACTGACCAAATGATGAATGATGGAATGTTCCGAGGCTTCATGCAATTCATGCAACATCAGGCGAGAGCGGCTCCTGTCCAAAATACAGGTAGAAACACTGGCAACTCTCGGACGGTCACCGCCAAACAGTTCAAGGAGTTGGGACCACCGGAGTTTATTGGAGAGCCAAAACCACTTAAGGCGGAAGCATGGATAAAGCAGATAACCAATATATTTGATGTCTTGGGATGCTCCGAGGAACAAAAGGTTCCTTCGCCACCTTTATGTTGCGTGCGAAGAGGCGATTCTTCGTGGGAATCAGAAAAGCACTCCAGATCGACGACTCAAGATGTCTTGGGAGAAGTTCCAAGAGCTGTTCAACGCAAGTACTTTCCCGAAAGTATTCGTCACGTGAAGGAGGTGGAGTTTATCAAGTTGGAACAAAACAATTTGACCGTGTCGCAATACAAGGCTAAATTTACGGAGTTATCCCGGTTTGCATCCCATTTGGTTGATAATGAGGAGCGAATGACCCGAATATTTTTAAGAGGTTTGAAACTGGAGATACGACAATATCTTATTTCTCATAAACTATGTTTGTATTCAGATGTTGTAAATAGGGCTCAGTTATTGGAGCGCGATAACGAGTAAACGCAACCAAGAGAAAGCAAAGAAAGTGTAATGAAAATACCGGTGGTAACAAATCATCGAGCGGTGACAACAAACGTGGAGGGAATCAACATGCTAGAAATGGTAACCACTTCTTGGTAATCATAGCCAAGACAATAAAATGGACATTTCAAGAAAAGGAGATTCAACAATGATGGAAAGACGTCAAGACCAAAGACCAGTTGTTAAGGAAGGAGAACGACCACCTATCATATGCTTCAAATGCGCGAGGGAAGGACACATCACCAAAACTGCGCGATGTCATCAAAGCATGTTATAATTATGGAAGAGAAGGTCACTTAGCTCGATTTTGTCATTCACCGAAGACAAATTCAGCTAGGATGGAGGCACCAAAGGCCGTCCCAGAAAAGTCAAAGCCGGTAGTGCAAGGGAGAGCGTTTGTTGTGACCTCCCTGAAAGCAAGGAAATCGAACGAGGTTATCACGGGTAAGCTTATCATAAACTCTAGTGAAGTCTATACCTTATTTGATATCGGTTCTACTCATTCTTTTATTTCTCCTACTTGCGCTCAACGTTTAAATTTGACTCCGGAGAAATTAGACTTTGACTTATCTGTTGAAACTCCATTAGGAGAAACCTTCATTACATCCACTGTTTATAAGTCTTGTTTGATTCAAATCGGTAACCGCATGTTACCTGTCGATCTTATCTCCTTAAAAATACTTGCATTTGATGTGATTCTAGGGATTTATTGGTTAACTACTCATCATGCTAAAATTGATTGTTTTCGTAAGGTTGTTAGCTTTCATATTCCTAATAAACCTATTATGCGAATTCAAGCGACTAAACCATTAAAATCAATCACGGTCATCTCAAGCCACAAAGCTATTCGTTTATTGAAAAACGGATGTCAAGCTTTCTTAGCTCATGTCACGGATTTAAACAAAAATACATCAGATTTGAAGGATATTTCTATTGTTAATAAATTTCCTGACGTATTCCCTGCAGAACTTCCTGGCCTACCCCCAGAGCGTGAAGTTGAATTTTGTATCGACCTTGAACCCGGTACAAAAACCCATTTCCAAAGCCCCATATCGAATGGCTCCTATTGAACTTCAGGAGTTAAAGACCCAATTACGTGAAATTGTTAGACATTGGTTTCATTCGGTCTAAGTCGCTCCTTGGGGTGTTCTGCTCTATTCGTGAAGAAGAAGAAAGATGGGAGTATGCGACTTTGTATTGATTATTGGGAGTTGAATCATGTCACCATCAAAAATAAGTACCCATTGCCACGTATTGATGACCCGTTTGGTCGGGCCATAAGGAGCATAATTTTTTCAAAGATCGATCTTCGCTCGGATATCATCACCGAGGTTAAAATCGAGGATATTCCAAAGACCGCCTTCGAACTAAGACGGCATTATGAATTCTTAGTCATGTCTTCTAGATTGACTAATGCTCCTGCTGCCTTCATGGATATAATGAACCGAGTATTCAAGGAATATTTGGAACATTTTGTGGTCATCTTTATTGATGACATCCTCATATATTCCAAAAGCCGTGAAGATCATGAGCAACACTTGAGGCTGATACTCCAAAAGCTTCGTGAAAATAAGCTATATGCCAAGTTGAAGAAATGCGAGTTCTGGCTTGAGGAAGTTGCATTCCTTGGGCACGTGATATTAAGTCATGGAATATCTATTGACCCAAAGAAAGATCGAAGCTATTCAAAGTGGGAGCAACCTAAATCGATGATCAAAATCGTAGCTTTCTCAGCTTAGCTGGTTATTATCGGAGATTCGTAAAAGGGTTTTCTCGAATCGCTACTCCATTAACTCAGCTGACTCGAAAAGATACAAAATTCGGTTGGAGCATGGAATGTGAGAAGAGTTTTCAAGAACTCAAGAGGAGACTCATTTCAGCACCTGTTCTGACAATACCATCTGGCTCGGAGGGATTTGTCATCTATAGTGATGCTTCAGGCAAAGGGTTAGGATGTGTTCTCATGCAACATGGGAAAGTCATAGCCTATGCCTTACGACAACTCAAAGAATATGGGAGGAATTACCCTACTCATGATCTAGAGTTGGCAACTCGTCTGCTTTTATTTAAAGATTTGGAGGCATTACCTGTATGGAGAGAAGGTGGAGATCTACAAGGATCATAAAAGCCTCAAATATTTCTTCACCCAAAAGGAACTCAACATGCGACAACGACGTTGGCTTGAACTATTGAAAGATTATGATCATACCATCCAATACCATCCTGAAAAGTTTAACGTGGTAGTGACGCTTCGAGTAGAAGATCATACGGTACGAGTGCAATATTGTCAACGCAAAGGCCCATTTTGTATGACTTGCAAAGGATGGAGTTAGAGATAAAGACTCCAAGGACCCACATGATGATGGAAAACATACGAGTAGAACCGACTTTAATCGATAAAGTTAAAGTTTGCTTTCAAGCTACGGACACTGGAGCTAATGCGTATGAAGAAGAAGAAAGTGCAAGAAGGTGCTATATCTAAGAGTAAGAATCGATGAAGAAGGAATACTTGAGTCAACTCCATACTTTGTGTTCCTAACGACCGATTTAAAGTATAAAATCATGATGGAGGCGCACAACACACCGTTTGCAATCCATCCTGGGAGTACCAAAATGTATCGTGATCTTCGATATACATTTTGGTGGAGCAATATGAAGAGAGAGATAGCAGAGTTTATCTCAAGGTGTTTAACTTGTCAACGAGTCAAGGCGGAGCATCAAGTACCAAAAGGTCCATTGCAACCACTTAAAATTCCAAAATGGAAGTGGGAGCACATTACTATGGATTTCATTACTGGTCTTCCCAAAGTTTCTCAAGGCATAGATGCGATTTGGGTCATTGTTGATAGATTGACCAAGTCTGCTCATTTCTTACCGATACAAGAAACTTATACACTTGAACGTCTTGCTCGTATGTACATAAACGAGGTTGTAAGATTGCATGGTATGCCAGTATCCATAGTTTCTGATCGAGACCCAAGATTCACTTTAAGATTTTGGTTTAGTTTGCAAAAAGCTATGGGCACGAATTTACGATTTAGCTTTCAGATATCATCCTCGAGATTTGACGGGCAAATGGAGAGGACGATTCAAACTCTTGAAGATATATTAAGACTCGTGTCCTTGACTTCAAGAAAGTTGGGACAAGTTCTTACCATTGGTGGAGTTTTCCTACAACAACAGCTTATCAAGCAAGTATCGGCATGGCTCCATTTGAGGCGTTGTATGGAAGAAAATATCGCTCTCCAAAGATATCTTTGGGATGAGGTGGGTGAAGCAACGTTGTTGGGACCGAATTGGTACGTATGACTACTTTAAAAGATTCAAATGATCCGACAACGTATAAAAACCTCACAAGATCGATAAAAGAGTTATCTTGATCTTCATCGAAAGGACGAGAATTGATATTGGAGATCATGTGTTGTTACGTGTTGCTCCATGGAAAGGAGTTACAAGATTTGGAAAGAGAGAAAGCTCAATCCTCGATTCATTGGCCCATTTTTAATCCTCGATCAAGTAGGAATCAGGCCTATGTACTTGCGCTTCATTAAGTATGTCTCGTGTTCATAACGCTTTTCACATATCCATGTTACGTAAATATGTGAAAGACCCAACAACATTATTGAAAGTTAGAACCGGACGAAATAGAGGAAGATTTAACGTATGAAGAGGTTCTGTTAAAATCTTGGAAAAGAAGGAACATATTCTACGCTCCAAGGTTATACCTCAAGTCAAAGTTTTGTGGAGAAACCACGATGTTGAGGAAATGACTTGGGAGTTAGAATCTGAAATGAAATCAAAGTATCTTCACCTCTTCGACATACCAGGTACGCACCCTAATTTCGAGGACGAAATTTCATAAGAAGGGGAGGTTGTAAGACCCCAACTTTTTGAATAAAGATTAAATTTTCTCGAAATATATTTTTGAATATTATGGTGTGGATTTGATATAATGTTATACTTGTGGGTAATATTTACAAATTTTGTAAAGTACGCAAGTTGTTATATAATATTCGATTGGTCGGGGAATATTCGTTTTAACAGGGAATATTAGTACAACGGCACATCATTGGTGGACCCCCCACAATGTAATTATTATCTGATTGAGAAAAACGACAAAAATACTTTATGAAAATAACTACGAAAGTTTTACTGTTAATCGTTGAAACACCCTGTTAAAGGTACGATGTCTGGCGTGGTTGCATAGTAAGACACTTATTGATTATTGATGCTTACGTGAGAAGTCACTCAATTATACTCAATTATTACTTCACATAATTCTTTGATCATATCTATCATATTATTGATTCAATTATTGTCACAAAGATCACCGTGCATAAAATATTTTTATTAAATCAATACTTGAGACGACAAAGTTATTCATATTATAAATTGCAATATTTACAATGTCTAGAAGTTCTGTCAAGGAGAGGTTTGGTCACCTAATTGCGCGCCAATAGGGAGAAATCCTTATTGGAAAGCCCCCTCTTTCCTGGGAACGACCTGGTTGATAAATATTATGAGTTATAATATTAATGATGAATGTTGTTCAGAGTTGAATTTGGAGACGCGGACGTGATATTTGAGTCCGGAACGACGAAATTAGTAAAAATAGTCTATAAACACAAAAAATTTCAGAATTCACTATTTGGTCAAAAAGTCAACAGTTGACTTTTTCGAAAAAAGTCAAACTTCAAAATTTCAAATTTTATATTTTTAATAAAAATAGTTTCATTATGTTGGAATTGTTTGTGTTAGTGAAAATCGACATTTATTCCGATGATAATTGATGTCTAGGGGTGATATTGATAAATCGGGTAATTTATCGGATAAATGAGCAATTAATTGCTACTAATTCACATGCTTATATAACTATTTGTTCACATATGTGTACTATTGAATCACATTATTTACTATTAGGGGAGTTGGTGCAAGATTGATAATACTTGCATGACTAAATTAAAAATAGAGGTATAGATGGAGGTATTATATTGTAATTCGTATTTTTCACATGATTATACTATTGATTCATATAATTGAACTATTGATTCACATTATTTACTATTAGGGAGTTGGTGCAAGATTGATAATACTTGCGTAACTAAATTACTGAGATGAAAGAAAAGTCAAGGTATTGTCTCGTAATTTTTCGAGCCCCCAAAATGTGCAATTATCGAAACTATATTTTCCTATAAATAAGCTCATTCTTCCTTCATTTCTCACCAATTCACAAAAAGCTTTAGAGCGATTATTATAGAGAGAAAAGAGAAGTCTCACTACCTCACTATTCCAAAGATCCAGCTTTTTCTAAGGTAGGGAGTATTATTTCTTTCTTATCCATGAAGAGAACTTCATTATTCCATTCTTTATTATTCATTAGAATAACTTTTGATACGCAAGCTACCCTATACTTGGTGAAATTCTTCTGTTGTTCCATTCTTTATCATTCTGTTGGAACATCCTGCATCATGCGCTCTACGTCGGACTGGTTCTGCTTTTTTATTATTCTTTGGAATATTATGTCTCATGCGTTCTACGCGGCACTGGTCCGCTCTTTATTATTATTCTGTTGGAATATCCATGCGTGCGTTTACGCCGCACCTAATTCCGTCTTTATTATTTTGTTAGAATATCTTGTCTGTGCGTTTTATGCCGGACCTGATTTCGTCTTTATTATTTTGTTGGAATATCCTGTCTGTGTGTTTTACGCCGGACCTGATTCCGTTATTTATTATTCTGTTGGAATAACCTACATGTGTGGTCTATCGCATGCCTGGTGATTTCTTTTGTTATTCCATTCCTTATTATACTCAGTTGGTTAAAGTTTTGACTTCTATACTCCATGAAATTAGTGAAATATCCTCGATATTCAAGCTTTCATCCAAAGATCTCTTTTATGGAAATATTCTTCCGAGCATTCTTGAATTTTACTCTACAAAGCAAAGATCATGTTGACAATTTGGACGTTATTAGTTCCTCGGATAAAATAATTCTTGAACTTGTTTTATTGAATTCTTATATTATTGTCATCATCCTCATGTTTATATTTTGTTGAAAGTCATCCGTGGCCTATAGTGCATAGATGGACTTAAGATGATTATGACTAGGGATTATTCTTGTAATCATGACCGTAATGTTACAAATGATGTGGTAAAAGTCCTCATTGGCCAGTAGTGCATTGATGGACGATTGTTGGCATGATCATGACCATTATTGAATACACAAATATTCTTGGCCCGTAGTCATGGATAATTGTGGTCGTGATACTTAAAGAATATCCTTGGTCGTAGTGCGGGGTGATTCGATGATGTGAATTATTTATTAAGTTTGAGTCCCAAATGATAAAAGTGATGAAAACCTTTTAAATCATAAAAGATAGTAGATTTTATTCTCTACTGACTCTTTTAATGGATTGCTTGTTCCGCCATTCTGAGATAAACTTGATGGTTGTTATATTGTATCAGTTTAACACTATTGAAGGCTAACGATAATATATTCTGCATTATCTTAGTCATAACATTTTCTATCGGGCTAGTTGAGCTCACCCTTTTACTTTTATTGTTCTTCACGAAATGTGAACGTGGCGAGGACTAGTCGGGGAACTGGAGTGCGGACGGATAATGCATGATAGATTAGAGTCCTCACTATTCAAAGAAATAGTGGAAAATAAATGTAATAATATTGAATTTGAGTTTATATATTGTCTAGACGACAATATTTGTATTAAAACTCACAGCTTATGCTTTGTCGTACTTTACACGACATTTGTATAATTAAGTTGTATTTGAATTCTGTACCATGTAAGTGGCGACCCAAGGTGGGTGACGTATACCTAATTTTGGGAGCGTCACAGTTACAGTGGCGAAATCAAGAGTGGGCGAGGTTTGAATCAAGAAACAACATTAAAAAGGCCTGGAGAAACGCGTTTGAGTTCACATTTAAAAATAATTTTGAGTATTATTATCTTGTTTTCTCCAATAATAGATGTGCCCGAGTTTATAGTAGATGATGTTGAAGGGGAGAAAAGTACAGAAGTTGGTACACTTTTGAAATTAATGCATGATTTTGAGTTTGTGTTCTTGTTACACTTATTAAAATTAATGAGTCATGAAAATTACAAATGACTTATCACATCAAGACATTGTAAATGTCATAGCTTTATAAATGTAACCAAGCAACGATTACAATGCATCAGAGAAAACTAGGATGATTTGTTAGCGAAAACTTGTGAATTTTGTGCATTGCATATCATAGTTGTCCCGGGGATGGAGGATATTTTTGTGTTTCAAGGGAGACCACAACGCAATATTAAAGAAATTACAAACCTTCATCGCTTTAGGGTTCAATTATTTTTCACTGTGATTGATAGTTAACTTGGAAAGTTGAATGGTCGTTTTGATAATACAAATACATACTTAATTTCAAGTATAGCATGTGTTGACCCACATGACTCTTTCTCGATATTTGACAAATAAAAAATTAATTGAATTTGCGAAACTTTACCCATCATAATTTGATGATATCGAATTTTGGTACTTGATGGTCAACTCCAAAGTTATATTGTGGATATGATAAACGATCCCAATTTTTCGAATATAAAAAAATTTGGTGAATTGGCTCAAATGTTGGTTAAGAAAAGAAAGAATGATGTGTATCTTCAAGTCTATTTGTTGTTAAAATTGACTCTAATTTTACCCGTTCACTACTATAAAATAGTAAATAGACAATGCTTAAAAGACAACGTTTTTTATAAAAATATTGTGATATTTTTTTTTATAATGTTTTTAAAAAAAAATGTTGTAGATATATATATAAAAACGTTATCTATTTAAAAGGATATTTTTTTGATTTTAAGTACATAACGTTTTTTTTAAAAAAAAGTTGTCCATGAAGAAAAACACGGAGCTAAAAAAAAAGAAGCTGAACTCAATTCGTTTCAGTCTCTTCTCTTCTCTCTCACTCCCTACCGATCTGTCCCAATCTCGTCGATTCTGTCCATCCTCTCTCGCCAGCCCTACGCCGTCTCAACAAAAACGAACAACATCTGGACGACGCCGTCTCTAAACCAGAGATCCGTCTTCTCTCTTCGACTTCCCCCGCTTCTTCCATGGCTGAAACCCTCCAAAATCCTAACCCTAACATCTCCGCCTATTACCAGACTAGGGCCGCTCACCACGCGTCATCACCAGCGACTGGCTTGCCGAGGCCCAGGTGGCCGTCGGCAATAAAACTAATGAAGGCAGAGAGAGCGGGACTAAGAGATATCGGACCAAAAGGCAGATAGAGCTAGAGAACGACAGAGAGAGAGAGTGAGCGACGAGCGATCGATTGCATCAGGCAGCCATTCTAGGGTTTTCTTCAACAAATCTCTGGCTTAAATCTTTGTTGGTACAAAGGTATGTATGATTATTAAGGGTATTTGTGCGATTGATTGTGATGGGTACGTTTGTTTGTTTAATTCTAGGTTTTGAAATTCCACAACTCTCTCTCGTTCTCCCTCCCTCTGTCTCTGGTATTTTGGATTTGGGGATTTTCACAAGCAGTTAGTATGTTTCTCTCTTGTTAGTGATGGAGTTCAGTTCCAAGTTTAAGGTGTTGATTTCTCAAGATGATTTCCCTCAATGGTTAACTGGTTGAGTTTGTGTTTTGTAAACTTCTCATTTTAGTATGATAGTGTTAAATTTTATCCTAATTAGAAATCATATGTACCATTGTAGTTCGCTAGCGGGGCAAAGGTAATTTTTAAGTTTGCATATGAACCGAGGTATGTTTAATTTGGTTTACCTGTGAGCTTGAATTCCTACTTTAGTAGTTTTATTAGGCTTCCATTAGTTATGGTAGCATCTTATAATACTCTTTGGTGAATTGCAGGCATGGAAAATGAAGGGATGAGTAAGTCTTAAGAGTTTGTACCAGGCAAGGATAGTAATAGTTATTAGCTTGTCTCCAATGTCAGTGTGAGGTAACTTCAGTTCAAGCAAAGATAATGTTGATTGTTTGACTGAGATGATACACACCCAAATAAAGAAAATCAATGGTGACATTTCTGAGATTACCCCTATTGGAACTAAGCAGAGGACTGCTAAGATCTGAATTTAATCTCATAGTTCTGCTTAAAATGTAGTCTTTGAAAGGCTTTGGTGGAGCATAACTTATTATCAAATAAAAAAATAGTAGTGGGCATAATGTGTCATGATCCATAAAGTAGTGATCATCTCCTTGTAAACTGCAATACACTTTGTTATATTGATACCTGCTCCTCACGTTGATGTGCCCTTTTAATGTTTGAATATTGCCAATTTTTCCATCAAGTATCTTGCCGTTGTATACAGATAACTTCCCCTAGTAATTCACATCCTTGCTGCTGCTTCTGAAGGGTTGTGTGCTTCTGTTAGTTGGTTGCATATATTTGGGTTCATTAGATGAAGGATTGCTTTTAAGATTAACATTTCATACATCACATAAACACTGTTCAGCTAATTAGACCTGTCTTTCCTCTCTGTTATAGCGTTATCGATACATTGAGGCATATACAAGTATACATATAATAGGATCTGGAGGGACAGATTTTACATGATGGGTTTATCTAACAAAGATATAGTAGCACTATCAGGAGGACACACACTGGGAAGTTGCATCTACAAAATTATTTTTGACTCATACTCTAGTATATTTTGCTTCTGGGACAAACTCAAAGCTCTTTCACTCTGAAATCATATTCATGCAGTTAGCCACTCTTTTGGTGTTTTGTGTGATAGGGGCCGAGGGGGACGAGGAACTGGGCCAGGCACAGTTTTGCACAAGTGCTACAGCCAATTCTTCAAGAACTCGCAGAAACTTTGGCTGAAAAGCATGTTATCATTATCCAAAACATCAAGATAATAAACGGATCTAAGCTAAAAAAAGGTAATTAATGGTTGCTGTTTTCCCTTTTCAGGAAAGCCCTTGGGGTTTCATTAGTAAAATGTTCTTTAGTTTCTTCTGGCTATATATGTTGAACTGCCTTCATTGGGTTTTTTGTATTGGTTCATCCCGCTCGGTCAATCTTGAGTTTTCATTACTAGAATTCAAGAATACTTTTGCTGCTAGGGTGATTTAGATATGCAAAACATGGGGGTTCTCTTAGAAATTATGGAAGCTTTTGATATGCTGACTGTGATGAGGTCAAGATTTTACTTTTCTAATTCATATACATTAATTTAATTTTCTAATTCCCTGCTCTAGATTTGTTACCTATACGTTCCCTGAATTTCTTTCATCTTAAAAATGCTTGTATGTGTTTGTCTATACTATATTCAACATAGAGATTAAGTTTGTGATAGTTTTGTCTATTACCAGCGACTAACAGTCTTAAGAAGTAATGCCATACATATAGATGCTAGATAGGTGGACCTTGAGCAAAAGTTTGTAACCAAAATCAAAACAGTTATCGAGGGGACTTGCATTTCCTTCTGAACAGTGTCTGTCCTGCAAGATTCTGGCATTGCTTTGTTTGATACAATTATAGACTAATAGTTAAAACTTAAAACTAAAACTACAACTGCAGAAGATTTGAAGGTTGTACATCATTTTAGTCAGTAAAGTCTATACTTCTTCAGCTACTCCTTTGCCTGTATTTTGCTATAATAAGCCAAAAAATTAAAGAATTATACAAAAAATTTACGGCTGCATGACGATTACTCTTGTACTTTTAGTGGGATTACTTTGGAAACTTGTATAACAGTATGGCTATTTTCCTGGTGTAAAGTTAATACATTGATTCTTTTCCATATTAAAAGCATAACAGTATGGCTATTTTTTTGGTATAACAGTATGGCTTAGTGCAGTGCAATGAGTGCTCATAATGGATTTGTTACAGCAAACGATGAGAAAATGTCAAAATTACTGAAGAACTTCTTCACCATTCGCGAGGTAAACCGAAAAATTGTCTGATTGTTTTTTCACATAATTGTTGAAGCATTGTCTGCAATCATGCCTTTTAGAACCTTGTCCCGCTAGTTTATCTGACATTCCTAAATTAGAACCTTGGTAAAATTCCTAAATTAGAACTTTGTGGCTCTTGTGTGACTGAGACTGGTAAAATTCTTTCAGGAGAATGCAGCTGCAGCAGCAGTTGGCTTATTGATTTTAACAACATAGAAGTTGCAATGTTGCTGAATAATGTGAAGTTGGTATCTCGAGCCCGTTCCCAGGGTAAAGATCTATTCAATATAGTAGTAATTATATTGAAAAGTGAATTTGAGATGTATGGATAGTTTGGCATTATTGAGATGTAAACGTATTGTATGGTATTAATATTCTTTGTAATTGGTATTAAAAAGAATTATTGGGATGTAAACGTATTGTATGATATTAATATCCTTTGTAATTTTAGCTATATATCAGGCATTAGCATATTGCAGGTGCATTGGTAATATAGGTGAACCATCACATTTTTTTTCTTTTTTTTTAATCTACAACATTTTAAAAACGTTGTGTGAAAGTGTTTAAATGTTGTCTGATATATTAAACTACAACATTTTTATTCAGAAAACGTTGTGGAATCATACATTCTACAATGCTTTTAAGCATCTGTTAATTTATGAAAAACAAATTTACAACGTTTTTTTCTTAAAAAATGTTGTGGAATGTGCTTAACTACAACGTTTTAAAAACGTTGTGTAAGGTGTCAAATAGATGACACCCTTAACCACGACGTTTTTCTGATTGAAACCACAACGTTTTTTCTGCGTTGTCTATTTACTGTTTTCTAGTAGTGGTTGCTACTATAACTGTTGAAAGGACATTTTCAGCATTGAATATCGTGAAGAATGAAATCTGTAACCAAATGGAAGATGAATGACTGTTTAGTAACTTATATTTAGCGTGATATTTTTACAACTATTAAAAATGAGGTTATCATACAACAATTTCAAATAATGAAACTTCGAAAAAATGTTATTGTAAATAATACTTAGAATTATTTAGTTTTGTGATTCATTTTATTAAATTTTTATTCTTAAAATTTTTATTTTTCGTATTTGACCCCATTAAACTACGAGGCTGGATCTACCTACATAAATAGGTTAGAAAATTTTGCCCAAAGATGTAAAAATGCATAACATTATTATGGGCTTAATTAGTTGTGCAAGTAAATGGAAAAGGAACAGATATATAAGAAACTGGATTTGGAAACATATGTAGTTATATGTATGTGTATAAAATTACTGAATATTGTATATAATTCTTAAACTAGAGATGGAGAAAGATAGGACATAAAAGATCTCCAGAGATGATTTCTAATTACCTACTAAGTTATTCTGAGCTTCTTTAATCTCTAGATATATAGACCGGCCCCATTCAATTAATTTCTTAATGCAAGACGATGACTTGCTTATTTAATGATAATAACTTTCTAAAAATTAAACAATCTTATTTTCTGATCACGTGAAAGCGGTTGGATGATTACCATTATCATTACCATTACTATTACCGTTGATAAAATCCTATTCATTTCCTGCTAACTGTTAACCCCAAAACCAGCCTTTGTTCTGAAGTCTTGAACTTAATCTGATGCACCATGAAAGATCAATAACTTAATAGAAATGAAAGATCGATAACTTAATAGAAGTATAGCAGCTCTGCAGTGGAGATCGGGGTTGGTTTAAACTTTCATTATTTACGGTAAATAATTACACCAGAATAATGTGATTTTTTTCATTTTATATGAATGTTAAAGGTTTAAACACTAAAAAAATATAATAATTCATTAATTTCCTCCAATATATCATTTCAAAATTAATTAAAGACACTTGATAAAAGTATCATTTAATTTGAGGAAATGATATATAGATTGCAAATGAACACAAGTAAATGAGTAATTCTAAATAGACAAAGTAGCATATGGTTTTATAAGAAATGAAAACCAAATAGTCATGAGCTACTAAAGTTGTATGACATTCTTTTTACACTCACAAGTGTCTAGGCATAAAATAATCATGTTCAGAACTATGAATGGACAATAAAATATTAGTCGAGTGTAATAAGTCTTTTTTATGTGCGTGATGTACTAGTAAATAAAATTATACAATTAAATTCATGTATACTAAACCGAACTCATAGCTCTATAATATATATATATATATATATATATATATATATATATATATATCCGCTTCTCCAAATAACTCAAGAAAAAGAAACTAAGATCGAACCCATTATATGGCGATGTTTTTTCTTCGTTATAACATAAAATGTCAATTTTTTATGCTATAACGACGAAAAAATTATCGCTATAGCCGCTTCACCCAATTAAACTAGAGAGAGTCGGGATATATATATATATATATATATATATATATATATATATATATATATATATATATATATATAGTAGGATCAGTCCGGACTCCCGGACCGGACCAAAATCCGGACCTTTTTTTTAAAAAAAAAAAACTTAAAATAAATAAATAAATAATTATGAAACTTGAATTTTTACATAATACAGTGTTTTTGGTGTGATTTGGATACATATAACAAAATATGTATGTACAATATGTGCAGACTGTACATACATTTTTTGGTATAGGTATCCAAATCACGCCCAAAACATTGTATTATGAAAAAATTTCAGTTTCATAAAATATTAAACTTTTTTTTAGTTGTTTTAAAAAAAACAAAAATAAAAATAAAAATTTTGGGTCTGTATTTTAAGCCTGTCCGGGAGTCCGAACAAGATCCTAGTTCTATCTATATCTATCTAATAAAATACAAATGATTTTGAATTTCCCGCTCACTCAATAAATCATTTGGGCCGTCCAAAGTTTGGGATAAATCTCACTGTCCAAGTGTCCATACAGTGTCAGAAACACGGGACACACCTAGTCCATTTTATCCAATCGTTTACTTGTGCAAAAGCTAAAATTACTTTCATCTACGGAGTGTAGACCCAATCTGCACAATAGTTGTGCGAACAGATATACCATCCACACAAATATTATGCAGAAAAAATTAATCTTAAAATATTCAATCTTCTCTTAAACAGTCAAAGATGAGTTGGAAGGTTAGAAGCTCCTATCCAATATTTTCCCTATATATATTTGGTTAGTTTAGATATACTATACCTAGTAAAATACAATGTTGATGAAAATCCAGTAAATAATACACTTGCTAAATTTTCCACAATTAGGTTATTCACATATAAATCTATGTTCATTAGTTTCTCAAATGTTATCATTTCTAAATTATTGAAACGTTCTTAAACAAATAAAGTAAAACAAAAAACAAACAATTACAAGGAGATCTTGAATTCTAAATTAAGTAGAAAAGGCACAAATTAACTTGACATTCTATAGCTGTGAAATCTAGAGAGTAATGAGCCATTAGAAATATATATGTGATCATCTAACATCTGTTCTGCATTGTACAAAAAAATATCATTGAAAATAATCCTGCAGCTTGATACCTACAAGATTTCCCTTGGAAAGTTGCACATTATGTTCCTAACAGAACGTTCCAACTATTCAATCTGAACTTGCAAAAAGTATACTCACCCCGGCAAGAAAACAGCAGTTGAAGAAACTTACTCGCATGTTATTTCTTCATATATTTCAGTCGGCATCTCCAAGTCCATCGCTCCCATCACCTCTCTTGGAAATAGGGGCATATTTAGAGTTAGGTTTCTTCTTTTGTGAAGCAATTTCAGCATTTTTTCGTAAGACTGCTCCAGGGGATGGGTATGGGCGCTGCTGGAAGAGAGGACCCTGAAAACCAAAGAACCAAATAGAAATCATTTTGAATCACGAATATTTGATACGAACAAGCAGTTTGCATGTCTGCAGTCTATTGACTCTGCTTGGGTAAAAGGAGAGGGTAATAAACCACAAAATGACTTCTAAATAATTTAAGTAAGAAAGTCGTGATAATGATGACTTGTGCCAAAACTATCAGGAAGTCCCTAAACCAATTGGCATTAGTCAGCTAGCTTCTTTGCAGCCAAATAACTGCTCCTGAAGTAAATAAATAACATTACAAGTCTCTCATTATCAGCAATGCTACTATACTTAAATCTTTTGTTAGTTTATTTTTGAATGCATCTTCTTAAACTATGTAGTTCGACATTTCGAGCCATCTTGAAACATGCCTCCTGATGCAACTAAATATAAATCATCCTAGATAGCAATCTGTTTTTACACAATACTGGGTGTTTTAGCGTCTTTTTTGTTAAGATTGACATCTGCTAGAAAGAGTAGCAATGTCCATCCGTTAGACTTCTAGCAGACACGTTTAAAACATTTAAAATCGTGTGATCTGCATGGATGACTACAAATGGATTGGCTGAAAATAGGTCTCCCCATACATATGTACACGCAACTCATATATCTTAAAACAGAGAGATCAACAAAATAAAATTAGTAGCTAATATACCGAAGCAGTGGTATCCGCTGCTCGTGGTTGTACTCCTTTCAGACCTACAACCCTGTAAAATCAGCAATAGATGGAGTAAGAAGCAAACTAGTCAAACTTCTCTACAACACAAGGAGAAAACCAAGATTTATAATGAGGAAAGCATCATTATCAGGAAATTGCATGCTGACAACAGTCATATCGAGTATTGACATATTGTGACATATTACTCGTGAAACATGTACAACATACCAGCCACCACGGGGAGCATCAGAATAAGAGCTTGGATCCATGGGATCCAATTCATCCTCCTCAGTGTGCGAACGTTTCCTGCTATCCTTTTTTGTGCCTTTTCCCATAGGAGGCTTCAAATTAGATCTACAAACCAAAAGATTTTTATTTAGGCTATATTTATGCAGCTTCAAATCATTGTCGAATATTACATTCACTGCTTTCATTCAGAGGTACAGTAAGCTGACCTATAGGGTAGTAAACCCTTAATCTTCTCTCTTCCCACACCTCTCCCCCCCTCCCCCTTCTCTTCTCTTCCAAACCAAATATAAGAAACATAAAAAAATATCATAGAAGGGAATCGCTCAACTCATTCAGATCTCAAATTTAATATCTAGCAACAAATAATAAACCTGGTGTTACTTCACCGAATCAGAACAAATAAGATATGTAGTATGGGATTCAGTTCAGAACGCATCAGAATACGAATGCCAGCAGACTGAATTAAATCCAACAAAGCTCCCTTTTTAGCTAGGAGGCAATATCTTCTGTTTTGCAATAAGGACAATGTCAATGGCCTGATGTTAATTAATATAAGAATATTATTTAATAGTTTTTACTAATTATTCTTTAGTATCTAAACTGCAATTTAAGGGGGGAAATATGAAAGATATTATATTTATATATAAATATGACGTCAGCGAGTCTGAAAATCCATGCCATACATATGGTTGTGAACCATGACACTCAAAATTGGATCAGATTTCTTGCAGAAGTGCTCTGCCTTATTTGTTCTGGTACACATCTTAGTGATAACTGAAATATTAAACTCGCATTGCAGACACTGCTTAAATTGCAGCCCTCAATAACAAAAACAAGTCAATTGAAGAGCAATGCTACAGAGTTATTAAGAGAAGCTTAATGAAAGGGAATGATACCTCTGCTTCGAGAATCCTTTGCCTGAATCTTCTATAGTACTTCCGATATCGGTGGTCTGCTGTTTCTTTTCTGAAGTAATTAATTGGCTTTGTGAAAGGTTGAACACACTACAGTAAAAGAAAAGTTTAACTTACTAAAATAATGCCTTCAACTGTAACAAACAGGTTGTAAGACAAAATTTGGTTAACCAATTATCCGCAACATGGCAATTAAACATGACTTGCCCATGCAACATCATTTTTGATTATATGAGTAGTTATTTGAGCCACCGGTACAGTATTCTCTGAAATACCATTCATGAGGTGTGGACCTTCACATAGTCCAGGATATTAAGGAAAAAGATCAATCAAACCTACGTAAAGTTTATCTATCACGGTATCACCTGCTCAAAAGAAATAAAAAGAGTTGAATTGTTTTATAAGCTTTAAAAAATCTAGTCATGATAACTTATATTCCTCAGTGCCCAATAATGAAGTGGGGGCTGAAGCTGGAGAGTGGCCGAGAACGGCAAGTTTGAAAATGCTTCTGTAACCTACTGCACCTAGATAAAGATTTACTCAAGCATATAAGTTTCAAATTGTACCATAGGTGTTATAAGTTAAGGAGTATAAGAGGTCAGATGAAGAAAATAGAGCATCATAATAGGCACAAACAAATAATGGATTAGCAGTCTAACACCGAAAGCTAGCAAGATCGCCGTTCTAATCACACTTTCAACTACCCTTGTCACTTTCATGAGTCTTATATACATTTCAAGAGGTCACAACTTTGTTCCACTACAGGTTCAGGCTCCACTAACGTCATGATACATTGATATATTGTCCTTCTTCCAAACACAATACAGTAGAATTTAAGGCAAACAGTGAATCTCACATGCAACCTAGTTCCTAATGCTATTACAAAAGAAAAATCTACTTGTTGGGTGCAATTTTTCATTAATTTGCTAATGTATTTGCATTTCGCATCAATTTAAACAGGCATATCTACCCCACGCACACTGTTGGGAGTGACAAGGACAGGAACGAAGGAACCTAAATAATATTATGGTAGAAAAATTCTTCGGTTTTCATGCTTTAACATGAGAATTTTAGCATACGCTTGAAATAAATTTCTAGTCAGAAGATTGAATATTAATCTGCAAGAAGAGATCACCGTGTGCAATGATTGCAGTAACCCCACGTCTGTACGAGGCTCCTTCCCCAACCACAGCATCCTATGCATTTCTTAAACACAGAAAACTGATCACCCTGATTCTCATTAGCTGCATTCCCAGAAACCTTTTCATCATAATTATGCAAGGCAACCTGGTGTGATGATTCAGGTTGCTCCCACTGTGACACATGGGTCTTTGGGTTGTAGTAATATTTTCTTCCTGTAGAGAAATAATCTAAGAAAATATATATACATATATATCTATATATATGTGTGCTCTGTGTGTGTGTATAGAGAGAGAGTAATGCAACTAATAACCTAGATAAAGAGACCCTGTATAAAAAAGAACTACATGCTTTACATGTTGAAATATAAGCAACTAGCTAAAATAATTTGTACTTCTTGTACTTGACCAATGCTTAGTAAACAAGTAGTCCCCCAAAATAAATTTCAAACTAAGCAAATACCAAAAGAAAATAGTATTAACATCTACCAATTCTGTCACTTAGGCAAGGCAGAGGTGTACAAGGACACCAGAGAGACCATGGACCATTTTCTTATCTTTGAACAATTCTGCCTTGAAATTCTATAACAAATCTTATAGTGTCCAATATTGACTATGATTTCTCAATACTATCAAAGACCCACTATTATCTTTTAACTTCACATTCCAACACCTATGCTATACAGAAGCATGTGTTAAAACCCTTTTTAGAAATAAATACCAAAAAGCTTTCTTATTGTTGGTGCTCCAACCCCAACAAACAGGTTTAGATAAAGTTCTGTATTCTAATCTTTTTCATTTCCGTTGCACCTGTTAAGAGATCGAGTCTTGTTTAGTTTGGGCTTCTATTATAGAGAGTGTCAAAGGGAACCTCTCTTCAGATTTTGAATGGATTCAGAAGTTGAACTTAATTGAATAAATTGATTTTTTTTTTTTTCTCACTTGTTCTTTTCCGTGGACTTTTTGTAGCAATGCCCTAATGATTGCATAGCATTCCCCACAAAGATGCTAGAATCTGCATAATATTCTACCTTTTACACATTCTTAATTCAGAAAGATCAATAGGAAATATAAGATATATGGCATACCAGTTGTTTCATCCAATACCTCTTGCCAATCTGCTGGAAGTGGTGAAGATGATGGAGGGTCTTTGTTAAAAGAAGCCTCAACAGGTCTTTCCCACTGACTTGTCCCAAATTTTTCATTATGATAATATAATGCACCACTTGCAGGGTCGCTTGCCTCAATCTACATGAAGATTTCACGGAGAATAACAACAGCCATAAAGGTAACATGAAAACATGAAAAAGGGGGGAAATATGGAAGAGAATGTATTCATTTAGTAAGAAGACAAAATATTTTATATGAATTAATCATATTTACAGCTAAAATCGGAAACGAAAAGAAAGTAATATAATAAAGAGTAATGTGGTCTCAAATTTTCGGTCTCAAATGGGTCTCATGGCATTGAATATTTTAATGATAATTTATGGCATAGTCAATCACATGAGATCTACCCAACCAATGTTATGATGACACATCATTTGAGATGCTCTTTGAGACCAAAAATTTTAGACCCCTAACATCACCCTATCATAAAATCAACCTGTTCACTGATTAAGCAAATGTAGCAGACTGGAGTTCACTAAGACGAAGCTTGTGAGCATAAGAATCCATGCAACCAAAAGTACAATAAGGAAAATATTAACATAAATCCAATATGAAGTAAAAGACTAGAGACAAGATTCTCAACTCCTTCCTATAACGAATATAATGTTGACAACATTTTGCATTTTTAAAATCTGTTGTCCAACTCATCATAACATTTTATCAGCTGATGGCACTTTCTGAAAGCAATCATAACTACGAAAAACTTTGAGCAGCATTTTCTGTTTTTATATTTTATATACTTAAATTTAGGGGTGTATATTATGTACTTAAATTTCAATTGACTTTCATTTTAATTGTAATTCAACCACTATTGTAAAAGGTTCTGTCATCTTCCATTGTAAGGAACATTTTTATCAATAAAAATTATTATCTTTGGGTATTTCCCTCTTTGGTGGATTCCAAAATTATCTTCCTAGTGGCTTTAGTAGATCATAGGGTTATTTTACCTAATGGATTCTAGACTCGTCTACTAGAACAATATATAGTTTTTGTTCTCCTTCACTATAGTTTTCTTCAGAACCACTTCCTCACATGAAATTCTGGTCAACCAAACAAAAACCTAGCTGCAAGCAGTAACTTCCGATCTCATATTTCTAGTGCTGATTGTTTCATAAGTTTCTCAGACATGATCATTTTTCACGGAAAAAACGGATGGTTAATTTTAATTCTATTTCCAACCATTCCCAGTCAAATTCAACTATTTTTATTTACTAAAAACAAAGAATTTAAAAGAAGTTAACTTTAAGGATCAAACACTTGACTACTAAATTTCTTGATGATCCAAATTAAGTATGACCAACAAAAGCACATCAATAGACACAAAACAATAACATGTATTTCAACACTCCCGATTCTTTACAGCAGATCAAATCTAAGGTTATCAGTAGCAACTGGTACTTACCCATCCTGGAGGCAGTTTTCCAGTCACCATAGTAAGAGATGGAGTCTTCAAACTCTGGAATGTAAAGTTGTGAGAATAGAGTCAGCAGATTAAACATAGTTAAAAAACAAGAAAAGCGCTTAGTAAAATTCTGCAAAGTGAAAGAGAAAAGAAAAAAGTAGAAACAACAGTGAGGAATTTTAGAGATATCTTAGCATAAACTCTTATAAAGTAATTTAGCAGATAAGACAAGGCAAGTTGAGAAACAAACAAAAACCGCATGGTATTTGGCCCAGCGGTATGACTCGCCTCAATCCTCATGGTATCCATGAGGTAGAGGGGGAGGGTGTGTGTGTCAATGTAGCAAAAAAAAAAAAAGATGAGAAACAAAATGACTAAACAGGAGTTTAACGTGCATTATCAGAGAACGCAGTATTCTCTTTGGCTCGGTCATCTTTCAGAATTCCCCTTGCTCTCAACTTTTGCTTAAGGTACTCGGGCAATTTACTGGCCCCATGCTTCTGTTCAGAGCTCCCATCAAGCTCCACATTTTTCTGGCCTGTTTCATGACCAAAAACTCCATAATATAAGTCCAACTTCAGAAGACAGTTATGAGAACACAAAAAGTAACGGCAAAACTATGTTTTTCACCAATATACTTGGCAAGTTTTATTTATTACACCACTAAACTTTTAATTTTTTGTATTACCCCATTAAACTAATTAAAATATTAAAATTGGGTCATTCCGTCCAAAAAAGTTGACAGACATTAAAGTGGCGCTGATGTGGCAAAAAAAAATATTGCTTATGTGGCAAAAAAAAATCAAAAACAGATTTTTTTTAAAAAAAATTAACATTTTAAAAATAACATAAACATAATAATATAAAACAAAAAAATAAAATAACAGATTTTTTAAAAAACAGATTTTTTTAAAAAAATAGAATTTTTTTAAAACAGATTTTTTAAAAATAGATTTTTAAAAAAACAGAATTCTATAAAAATATATATTTTTAAAAAACAGTTTTTTTAAAAAAAGATTTTTAAAAAATAGAATTTGTTAAAAAAATTTTTTAAAAATAGAATTTGTAAAAAACGGGACTTTTTAAAAAATAGCTTTTTTAAAAAACAGCTTTTTTTAAAATTAGAATTTTTAAAAACAGAATTTTTTAAAATATACTTTTTAAAAACAGATTTTTTAAAAATATACTTTTTTAAAAATTATGTTTTTAAAAAACTGTTTTTAAAAAAGCAATTTTAAAAAATTTCTGTTTTTTAAAAAAAAATTTTTTAAAAAAGTTCTATTTTTTGAAAAATCTGTTTTTAAAAAGTTCCGTTTTTTAAAAATCTGTTTTTTAAAATTCTCTTTTTTAAAATCTGTTTTAAAAAATCTATTTTTAAAAAATATTCTGTTTTTTAAAAATTTATATTTTCTTAGAATTCTATTTTTTTAAAAATATATTTTTATAGAATTCTATTCTTTTAAAAAAATCTGTTTTAAAAAAAATATATTTTTATAGAATTCTATTTTTAAAAAATTCTATTTTTTAAAAAATTCTATTTTTTTAAAAAATCTGTTATTAAAAAATATATATTTTTATAGAATTCTATTTTTTTTTAAATCTGTTTTTTAAAAAATCTTCTTTTTTTTTTGTTTTATTTTATTATGTTTTTGTTATTTTTAAAACTTTAAAATGGTAAAAAAAAAATTAAAAAATCTGTTTTTGATTTTTTTTTGCCACATAAGCAATATTTTTATTTTTTTTTGCCAAATCAGCGCCACGTCAGCGCCACTTTAATGTCTGTCAACTTTTTTGGACGGAATGACCCAATTTTAATATTTTAATTAGTTTAATGGGATAATACAAAAAATTAAAAGTTCAGTGGTGTAATAAGTAAAACTTGTCAAGTATAGTGGTGAAAAACATAGTTTTGCCAAAAAGTAACTATAGCGTGAGCTATGCTTACTGGAGGATACAATATTAGGCCTTGAAGCACCAGAATAAGCACCTCCACCTGGTACACCATATCCATTTCCAATTTCCACGTTACCTGATACAAAATCAAAGAAATTATTTCTTCCCATGGAGAAAATCAAATTTTTAATCCAACACTTTTACGGAACAGATAACGCTTACCAATATCATAAACTGATATTAGGGCAGGAAAGAGCTTTGAAAATTTAAAGACGAGATCATAAACTAAAAGAATGTCATTTCACAAAAATTTCAGTGTTTCCTATAATCCTTTCTATTTCTTTTTTTCTTGTTCCATTTCTCAAAACCCAATAACAGGTTTCTTCTTCAAGTGGAGAACAGAAAATTAAAGAAAAAAGAACCTCTTCTGTTGTTATTCGAAATGGTTGCACATTCAAATTGAGACCTGATAACAAAATAATGGACTTCTTTTCCAATTAAATGTTATAGTTGGGTGAAACAGTGATAAAGCTGAAATTAATAGGGGAAAGTACATAACTATTTTTCTTATTAGCAAGGCAAATGCTATCAATAATTGAGTGTTTTCTCAAGTCGAAGAGCATGAAAAAAAAAAATTACAGTTATATTCATCATCAAAAGAATGGATTCACCAGTTGGACCTAACAATTATTTATCTCTACTGGAGTGTAGGAAAAGGCAATGGCAAAATCATTATAATTAGAGCATCAGAGAATGATGACATATGACAAAATAAAGTAGCGACGAACCTTCCTCAGCAATGCTAGACTTGCCACGTTTTAAGGCCATTTGTGCACGATGTTCTGTGGTCATTTTAAGTAGATGCTCCTGTATATGATAAATAAAAAAATCTGGAGTCATCATGGTTATATACGATCTGCTGTGAGTCTGTTAAAGTGTTGGCGTTTAAAATAAGATTAAGAAGAAGATGTTTAAAGAAAATAGCAGAACATAAATACCTTTATAGCATTTGGGTCATGACGACCTGCCAAAATGTCAGTATGGCCCTCAGGAGTTTCAGTTGCACCTTTGGCTTCTCTGAATTCAGGTAATACAGGAATAGGAGTGACATACTGTTACATCAGCTTACTGATTCAAAAAAAATTGATATTTTATTGAAGAAATCAGACCGCACCTTTGATCATGTATAATTTTTTGGACGACAATTTCCTGAAAATTACAGACCAAAGACATATTACTCACAAGAATCAGTTATCAAAAAGAACATATTGCTCACATCAATAACAAAGAGTGTAAAAGAATATCTTGAAATCCCTGCTATTCCTCAATGGACTTACCTGTTCACGCAGCACGGCATCCTGCACAGCCGTTTCAACATCATCAGCACTTCCCAAATGCACCTTCAAGTGGCTGTCTGGTGCAAAGTTTTATTCATTCAGTCAAGGATGAACAAATACATGACCAATATAAAGGAACAATGGAGCATTTTTTACTAAAATATATTTCATAAACATGGCTTAATCTGTCATAAGGTCTTGTGTCAATGATTTGCTAGCGCATGTCTTACCTATCTCGTTTTGTTTTTGTGATTGCTGCTCCACTAGGTTATCTGTCATGGGTTCAGGACACCCCAATTCCCCTTTGTTTCTATGGTTTACTTCAAATAATTTAACTTGTTGCAGCTCATCAGCATCTCTTTCCTTTGCATGTTTGGGTGGAGCATTTAATTCGGCTAATTGAGGAGTCCTTTGCGAACCACCATCTTGAGGAATTCCTGATTGTGGCTGAGAAGCATCAGATTCCATAGGTGAATGGAAAGAACTATCCAGGGCGCCTGCTGACCTCACTGAACCTGGAGCATTATGTCTAAAGTTGTGACCAGTGGGCATGCCAAATTGGGTGAAATTGTTATTTTGAATGTTATTCACAAATTGATCTGGTATGCGAGGAGCAAATTGAGCAAGATTAAATTGAGTCGAAGGATTAAAATGTGGATATAAACTTTGAGGGGGAGGAGCGAGAGCTGCATTTGAAGGGGGGCCATGAAAGAGATTATTTTCAGCATAGTGAAATTGGTGATGAGGATTCACAGAGTTCTGAAAAGACTGATTAGGATAGTTGGTGGATGAATTCACAGACGGAGCTATGTGTGGTAAAGAACTTGGAAGGGACACAACACTAGGAGGGAGAGGCTGATGCTGATCATAGTTTTTATCCATAAGCTTCAACTATTATATGTAACCAAATCTGCTCTGATAATTGCAATATTAGAATTGTTCTTACTAAAGGAAATTGAAAATGGAGTGTTAGAGAAGAATGCCAATAGAGCTGATTCTACCAGCATAAGCAAATATCTTCTGTTACGTTTTGGATTATCAAAATAACATCTAGGCACAATATCACTTTTTCCTTGGGACAAAGCAAAATATTTGTAGCATTCAACACGCAAGATAAAATAAGACATTATAGCATATAGCAATACCCAGTATACCAAGACAACTAAAAATGAATAGGAGCATGGTTGTGAAAAAGTTCTACCATTTAACCTTCTCCCTTCTTTTCTTAACTATGTCAACAAAACTTGCTCGAACTCAGTGGCGAAACCAGAACATGTTTATAGGGGGGTCAAAATACATTAAAAAAAATATTATTTATTGACGCTTGAAGAGCTTCTTTCGGTTGTATGAGTGAGAGGAGACAACTGTATCCTGCGAGTCTGCATAGTTTGAAAACGTCTCAAAATTTGTTCGTTTTTAATTGTTGAAAAAACATCCTTCTCAATATAAACTACCAGACTGTCATTCATCCACTCGTCCCCCATTTTATTACGCAAGTCAGTCTTGACAATTTTCAATACTCTTTCAACAGTAGCAGTTGCAACTGGTAAAACCAAAGCCAACTCGATCAATCGATATACCAATGTAAAAGTCACATGTCTTCTTGTTTCAATCAACTTCTTAGCAAGACTTCCCAAACCCAAATTTTCGATCCCAAAAAATTGACTATCGCATCGCATATCATAAATGTAATTTTCAAGTTGATCCCCAAGTATCATGCGATCAACAATGAGAAGTCTTCGGATAAAGCTCAATGAAGACGGAGTAATTTATTTTTGTCAAATTGAGAGAACGAATCCTTTGGATCAAGGCATAATATGCATAAAAGTAACTCTGTGCTTGCTTCTGAAAAACGATTGTTCATCTCTTGAACAATTGAATCAACAACCTACATTGTAATAATGATAAATAAAAAAAAAGATAAATTTTTAAATAGGAATAATGAAAAAAGATTTATAGAGATTATACCTGACAAAAAATCTCAACACGATAATGATAAAAATTAGTAATAATTTGTCCATCATACTTTCTTCTGACCATGAGGGATCTCATGTTGTCTTCCATATTAATTATTGGGATCGTTCTTCTCACAAAATATATTGACTTCCTTCAAAAATTCTCCCATTCCGCCTCCTAAAATCTTGTAATCGAGCTTTCATTACCCCAATCAATCTCACAGCATGTACAATGTTTTGATCTTTTTGTTGTAAGGCAAGTGACAAATCATTTGTGATTCCCAATAAATATTTCATCAAATGCATCACAAATACAAATTCATAATTCTCCATCTTATCAATCAAACTTATGGCTATACCGCTATTATCATCAGAAGCACCATCATCATGCACATTTTCAAGCACTTGTAATACGGAAGTCCACATAGACATAAGACAGATTAGTTATGTAATGTGACCCCCAACGAGTATCTCCTGGCCGTCTTAAACTGATTTCTTGATTTTTTTTCCTTTACCACTAACTATCTCTCCCTTTTCCAAACACTCCACGATCCTATCATGTTCAAACTGTCTAAGTTTATCTTTCATTTTACATGATGCTCCAATACATTCACAATCATAGTAACATATTGAAAAAATCACTCACAATATACTACCGCTTCTTGCAACAAAGAACAACAACTAATTGGAGTTGGTGAGAAAAACAATGGACATACCTTGCATATGGATTTTCTTTTAAAATAAGAGCCTTCAATCCATTGAACTCGCCTCGCATATTTGAAGCCCCATCATATCCTTGACCTCTCAATCTCGATAATGACAATTTATGCTTTGCAAACAATTCAGCAATAGCATTCTTCAAAGAAATAGATGAAGTGTCGGGCACATGTACCACACTAAGAAACCTTTCAATCACATCTCCATGGTTGTTTACATATCTCAAAACAACTCCCATTTGCTCCTTTATTGAAACATCTCGAGACTCATCAACCATAATAGAAAATATGTTGTCCCCAATATCATTGATGATGGCAAGTGTAGTTTCCACTACACTAACTTGTTAGTTCTTTTTGAATTTTTGGAGAAGTCATTTGATTGTTTCTAGGAGCATTCTCATTAACTACCTTGCCTACCTCTTCATTTCGTAGGTTGTACCACTCAAAAAACTCAAGGAAATTTCCCTTATTTGATGAAGTCAATGACTCATCATGTCCACGAAAAGGCAAACTTTGCTTCAAAAGAAGGCGTGTGACATCCAAAGCCGCCGTTAAACGGGTTCGATAAGCAACCTCCATCTCTTGCCCTTGTGTTAGTTGTATTCTAGCATCATTATGAGCACTATTCGAAGCACCCACATGTTCTTGAAATTTTTCAATTGCCTTTTTCCAGTTGCTGAACCCTTTTTTTTGTAAAAGCATCTACTCTGTTTGAATTGCCAAATAGATAACAGCAAAAGCAAAAGGCCGCATCCTTTGAAATGCTATACTCCAACCATTCAAAATTTTTAAACCAAGCGGGCCGAAAGCTTCTCTTCACATTAGAAAAGTATTTTTTGGGATAATTATGGCAATTGGTTGACATGGACCTCTAGTCAAATACTCTCTTCGAACTTGATCTCTAACCACAATAGCAAAGTCTTCAACTGATTTACGTAACCCCGGATCACTAACAATATCATTCAGATTGAACTCCACACGTGAATTATTAATACCACCACTTGCTTCGGAACTTTTATTAGAAGAATCAATAGTTCTTTGTCGCTTAATCAAGTATTTATCCATAATCTAGTATAAATAAAAACATCAATTACTAATCAATAATTTCATCAATTTAAACATTTCATAATAATTCCCAATTACCCAAAAAATTAGTAACATAAGCAACACTATTCTAATTAGTTTACTCAGTGTCACATGGTTTGGATTGTATCACATAGAACTACAGAAAAGGAACTCCACAAACAACACATCCTACCAATTCCATTGCACTAATTACTCCGTGTCAAGAAAAAAAGAGTTCAAAGTACAAATCAAGAAAAACAAACCTGATGAGCCGAAGAGGAGGAGCAGTGCAGGAGCAGAGCTGCAGAAGCGGAAGAGGCGGGACCAGTGGCTGCAGTGCAGAGGGGAGAGGCGGAAGACTGAAGAGAAAGAGTTAAAATCCCTAACTCTTTCTATTTTTAAAGACTGAAGACTGAAGGCAGTGCAGAGGTGCGAAAGCATGATAGAAATTTTTTATTTTATTTTATTTTATTTTTTAAATGAAACGACGTCGTTTCATGTTTCTAAAAAAAACGATAAACAAAACAAACAAACCTGCAGCGAAGAAGACAGAAGAAGTAAGAAGAAGACCGGAGCTGCGGAGCAGACTGCAGACGAGCAGTGGCTCTGTTATATTTTTACCAAAATAACATGTTAATTCTACAATATTCATCTCATGTGAATAATAAATTATTGATGTAAAACTAAGTTGCATATTTTCTTAAGTAATGAATTAAAATTGTTCTTGCACCCTTCTTCGGTAGGGGTGGGCAAAAGTTTCGGACCTGACCAAACCTACCGAAAGATTCGGTACAAAAATAATCGGTTCGGTTTCGATACAAAAAAACACTAGTAAATTTTTATGGTTCGGTATTACCGAACCGTTCCGGTATATACCGGTTTTTAAATTTCTTTTTTATTATTAATAAATAATTATAATAATAAAAATTAATCATAAAAATAATAAAATAATAATTATATTAATTTATTCGGTAAAAACTGGTACTGAACCGGTAAATCGGTTCGGTATACCGATTCAGTATCGGTACCGAAATTTAATTAATTTTGGTACCGGTTCGATTCGGTATTAGTCCGGTTCAGGCTGATATTTATCGGTTGAACACCCCTATTCTTCGGAGTAGGCTCAAGCAAGTTTTGCACTTCTATTCAAAATATATAAATATTTTATATATAATCTCCACCAAAAGACATTATAAAAAGCTTGAAAAAATATAAATAAATAAGGCTTAGAAAACTAAGAATCCACAAAAACATTATTTCATGACTACACGTGTGACCCTAAACAAAAGGGTTTCTTTGCAAACTCAATTGAACAATTTTTGGAATTAAGGATTTTTAAAAAGAAAATTTGAAATTACATATGTAATGTGTTAGGCAACCATTCTAGGAGCTAGGCTGATCAAAAAATGGCTAAACCGAATAACCGAATCCAACGGAATTTTTTTAACCGAAATATTTCGATTATTTAGTACATTTCAATTATAGTATCCGATGTTTGGGGTCGAGCTTGGTTCTTAAAATTTTGTTATTTGGTTAACCGAATAACCGAATCAGATATGAAAAACAATATGGGAATCATAGTACCATGTTTTCATAGTGAGTTCAGGTCATAATATACTACTATTGGACAGTGTCATGTAACAAAAGCAATGAGAAGAGAGAAACCATTCGAGGAAACTATACCATGTGCAGGTAGAAAGAAATGTGTCACAAAAGCGACTGGCTGGATTTCACGCTGGTCAATATGGAAGACTGAAAAATTCAAGTTGCCTTGGGACTGGCATGTAGACCGATTGGTTTACTTCGGGCCACTTCATGAAATTTAATATCTTCTTCAATGGTTTCTACCAAGAGCGATACAACTTTCGAAAACCTTAATTTTGGTTATTAACAGAATAGTAAAATCGGTTATCTCATAATTCAGATTGCTGTTCGGATATTAAAATTATATAAATTTTGGTTTTCGATTATAATCGAATAAGTTATTCAATTCGTTAAATTAATCTTATCTTAGTTGGACTCTCATGTCGATCAGGATTGACATGGGGGTAAATTAAAGGCAAATTATTTATTGCATTACATCAAATTTCTATTCAACACCCCAAATCCTACCCTATGAGTTACCAAGCTCAACCAAACTCCCCAAGAGGATTCCCAAGTTTCTCCTTGAAAGAGGGAATTGATATACAAGAAAAGAAAATTTGATATATTCACAAGCTCTCCTCTCCTCTCCTCAAATAAATAGTAAATAGATCCATGAGAGTTGCGTCTTGTGGACATCAAGTTTCCCTGGCAAAAATAACACTTGACAATAATATTTATCACCAAAACACACAAAAAGACATTTGTGAACTTCAGTACAGGCTTAGTTGTGCCCATAATCGAGCCAGGCTCAAGCTATAAATTCTTATCCTGGCGTTCTTTCAACTTCATAACAGCAAAATTCAAACTTCTTTTTTTGCCAACTGCTTCCATTTGAAAAATACAGCTTTCTTTTTGACACACTGCTCAATATGAAATTCTGATTCAAAATGCATCATGTGAACAACATACTTACAAAACTTAAAAAGTAATGCCGTTGAAAAGTAAACATGATTAGAACAAATATCTGTGTTACTCAAAACATTTTCCAACTTGTAAACTTCCTAATTGAGCTAGATGTCATGTTAATTTATTTTTTCCGAGTTAGGAGCAGCTGCCGCTGTCTGAAGATCTGCTTTTTGGGAGGTACCAGCAACCTGCTTAAGGGACTTGTTTCTTTCCTCACCCTGTACTGAAGTCAACTTCTCTGGACGGGCGTGAGCTTCACCCAACTCCAATTCTGGCTTTCGCTTTACTTTCTTTTTTGCTAATATTTCAGTTGTCTTCACGTCATTCAAAATACTGAAATTTCTCTTCACCTTCTCTTGCTTTGGCTGGTTGATGTTAGGACCATTTGCAACCACAGTGGGCAATCGTACAGCAGTATCTGCTCCTGTTATACTGAGAACTGGCCTGTTTACTGAAGTTGCACCCGAATTAGTAACCAATTTCTCTTGCACATACTGTGACTGCACAACAGGATTAGCTTCTCCTTGAAGAGTCTCCGGTGTCTTTGAAATCAACTTCTTCCTCTTGATTTTCTCCTGATCCTGAACAATTAAACAGGGGTGGTGGTGGGAGATTAGATAACAGTACATGGGATATCAATTTCAAGGGGATGATAAATGTGGCATTGCATGTAAGAGCTGTACAGTCAAATCAGACTAAATATTGCTTAACATGACTGTCTCCCCCCCATCTCTTCTTTTCACTTCCCTTTAAAAAAACCCTCCTAACTTACATGTAGAAATCAATCAGCAAAAGCTATCAATATCGAAAGCCTAAAAGCATTTTTAAAGATGAATGGAACACTAATACACAGGAAGAGGAGTAATGTCTATCTATACCTTGTACATACTGTGCAATAATTTCTTTCTATCTTTGGCCCTACATATAGCACGTTTAATCCCATGATTGTCCATGAATCCTTTTGGCCACAATTCTGCAAGCTGCATAAAGGAAACGGAACAAACATTGAAGGTATTAAAGGAACTTATAGAGCCCAAAAAATGATTACTAACTAATAAGTTGCATAAAAATGAAACTAAAAGCAATAATGTTTGAAAAAATGAAATGCAAGAAGTGTTTTAGATACAACAGCCACAAAATGCATCATGTTGAATCTTTAAACGGAAGCAGGCAGAGAAAGTTAGGAATCGAATTGCCTCTTCTGGAAACATATTACACTATTACAAAAAACACTAGGGAACTACCTCTGCATAAAGTTTCCGTGCCTGTGGACCTGCATCTTCTTCCACCCCCTAGAATCAAATAATAATGAGCAAGTAAGATTCACACTAGTGTGTGAGTGACTCTTTTAATGTGAATGTAGGAACCAAAATTTGTACTTCAATGTAAAGGTCATAGAGGTCACAGATCTTGTCCTCTAATGCTTCATCCATGCTAAATTTTCTTTTAAGTACTTCTTTCTCTTCAACCCCATTCTCTTGAAAATCATCAGATGCTCCACTTGCTTCTTCAGGAGCCTGAAGATAAGATATCATGCACTTGTTATCATTTGAAAGTTTGATGGCATTTGGCGACACTTCAAGTGTCAGCAGGACAAGAAGCATATACACTAACACTAACAAGACATTTGTTTCCAATCAATCTTTTTAACATTAGACAGTACAGTTGCAAAATGTTAATTATATAATAAGAAAGACACATGGGGACAGCACGAAGAAAATGGTGGGCCGGGGGAGGAGTTGAGGATGGTTTCTTGAGAGTACCTTGGACTTCAACTGAGAAACACTAAATTTAACCATCTCATCTATTTCCTTCTTTATCTGCTGAAACCTAGCATCTGTCTCCTGCTTTGCTGACAATCCCATATTAACCATGTTTTTTAAATTTCTCTGCAGCAAGAACATTCTGCATTAGTCATTAATCCAACTTTTATAACACAAGCACATGGTTTACTCAATAATTCGCATAAAGCAGTTACGATAGACTTATCACGAAACGGCATTTGTTGTACTGTATCACTTGCATCGTTAAGGGGGAAAAAGTTGTTAAAAACAACAAAAGAAATAAATAAAACGGCTCTAATCCTCAATCAGGAAAACAAAGAAAGACACAAAATTAGTTGACTTTCATTAACATATTTTATGATTTAGTTTATAATGGTTGCCTGACATTTAGTGTCTTGAATTTTTTCACAATTGACTATATTCTATGAAAGCTTCATTGTGGCTCAAATTAGTATTGAACTTGTCAAGTGTATCATACTATCATAACTAACATTGATCAGGAAAAATAACAGTTATCTTGGCTCAGAGCCTCCCTAGAGAAAGTTGAACCAAGCTGGAGCAACTTAATACTTAACTCAACTCAGTTCATTTACAGTTCTATTCAAGAACAGATATCAACCTAGCATATCATATTTGGAATGCTATCATCGTGATGAAAAATCAAGGCAACATGTAAAATTTAACCCTCTTAGCCCGTGATCAACACATAGGGAGAGGAAAAGCTAAATCCTTTGAGGGAGGAGATGAGCTTCCTTTCGTAGAAACTTTGTTGTTGAAATCTTTCTTTTTGGGTGACATGAAGCATGCATAGGAAGTATATGTTCTTTTGTGGATCTTCTAGACAAACTTAGTCTTCAGTTCTTGATATGGCTGCCTATGATTGAGGCAGATCTTTTTGTTCCTCCCGGTTTGTTTTCGTATATTCTATATGAATGTGTTGTGCACCCTTTCTGAGGCTCTCCTTTAAAACACTCAACATAAAGACAAAGATATTTGAAGTAAACGAAGCATAATATTTTATAACTATGGCCCAAAAAATCCAAATTTGTTCAATAAAGCAAGAGATGGTAAATACAGGATGTATGGTCTAATATGAAAATGAGTCTGATTTTCAGGACTATGATATTGCTTGTTGAGTGACTACCCTGCCTACCAATATTTTTCTGGTACTGGTGTCACTAACGCAATTCCCAGTATAGGCATTACAATTTAACTTTCCCCGACGGGTCCATGCCCAACCCCGACGCTGACGGAACGGGTTTTGAAGAAAAGTGAAAACACTATAAGGTTAGGGTCAGGTGTGGTGTTTAATTAAATTTTGGAATCCGCCCCGAGTACATGTTTGTTTAGCTACCCTCACATATACGTAGATACCATACATGTTTACTTAGATACCCTTACATATACTTCATATTATTTATTGTTATTTTCTTTTGAATAAATAATTTTGTTTTTAATTTGGTAATTTATGAGATGTATATATTGTTATTCCCTTCTAGCATGATACTTTTTTATATAATTTTTTGCTCTTCATTTATTTTGTTAATTATAACAAATTAACAATTAAGAAGAAGAAAAATTGACTTGGTGGCTCAAGGCGTCATTGTAATAAGAGGGGTGCAGGGCACAATGGGGTGGGAAAAGGTCAGTTCGTACCACACCCGCCATGTTGACATGTCTAGCCTCAATATCTTATATTCTTTTACTGGTTTTACATACAAAAAGATTCTCTTAAACCACATACATTTGTGTGCATAAACACAAAAAGAGTGAAATATTACATAACCTGAAAACAAAACATATAAGTTAATGAGTCGTATATTAGTTCTTCACAAAAATGATTACCTTTAGTGTTCTGAGTTGTATCAAGTGGCCAACAATACTCATCAAACGATTAAGCAGCTCCTTCGATATTTTTCCATGGGTTGCCTGCTGCAACCACCCAATTATATTCGTTTAACTACTTTACAACTTCCAAAGAAATGTTAAAATATCAAAGAGGGGAAGGGGTGGGGAAGGGAGACAAAATGTGATGACATACAATTCCATTCAGTAAAAATTACAGATAAAAATAGAAATGTCAAGTTAGTTTTTCTCAGTACCGCTAGTCTTGCAACTTTAGCAAGCTTCAGTTTTATTTCAGGTGGCATTCTTCTTTTAATGACCTGAGATGACATATCAGCGTCGAGCATCTCCATACTCGGAGGTCTTGCTGTCATGTATAGATATGAGCATAAAATCTAAGTATGAGATTTCAAAATTAATATCAATAAAAACTATACATGTTAGCATAGGCACACATACATTCTGCGACCATCTTCTCTAACTCCCTAATGGCCTTTTCAAGCATTGAGCTTCGTGATTTAACACTAGAACCTTCTTTCCTCTGCATGTGCGGAACCTTCTGCAAGATTTTGAATAAAAATCAATCAATGATATGGGTAGAGAGAAATACTCATTGGAATTGATATAATATTATAGCATGCATAGGTAAAACTGCTTGAGTTGAAGTGATGCAAGAATGGACCTAATCTTAAAAAACTGGCAATATTTCAAACGCTGTTTGTCAGAATATTCATCGGTCAAAGCCAAAACAAAATAGAAAGACAAAAAATAACCTGGGACGCATAACAAAGGGAAATCTTGAGGTTTTTTACGTGCCAGAATTTTTATACAATATACCGCCTTTCGTAGCTTTGGAAAGGAGGAGAATTTCATAAAGTCGCTCTCTCCAACCTTTTCTATCTATTCGACGAGAGAAAGACAATATGATATTTGAGCTTTAGCTTGAGCAAGAACGAAGGCAGACATCTAAGTTTTGGACTGCTGCTTTTACCAAAAGGGGATGAGATGCTTCCCTACGGCATTTCTAAATCTAAATAAAGGCTTTCTCATCGGGCTTACAAGGTATATGAGTTCGTCAAATTCTTTTATTTAAGTTTTGATAAGTTATATGAGGCCGTCATATTGCTCCAGAGTTTTCTTCTTTAAGTCTAAATTTTCTCAAAAGTAACACAATAGTTCATTTAAAAGAACTAAATATGAATACACAATGGTACATATCATACTATCATAGTATTCTTCAATAAGAACAGAAAGGTTTATCATTTGCAGAAATGATGAAGAAAATGCAGATTATTGAGGAAGAACTGGAAACATTCACAGTGATAACAACTATTAATTAAATAATGAAACAAACTCGCGCAGCAAAGAACAGTGCCTGTCTTATTCTTTTCATCTTCTTTTAATAGATTAAACTTATATTTATTTTTTTCATCTTCTTTTAATTGATTAAACTTATATTACAATGTCTCGTAGTGCTCTTATGGCCAAAAAGAATGATGAAAGTCAAACTTAAACCATAGTAGTGCAACATCATCTCAAATTTCATCCACCCATAATGGCCATTCAGTTGTTCTAGATATATATTAAATTGACAAGGCACCACAAAGTTTGCTTTATATAACTCAATAACTGTAAAGAACATGCTAGTAGGGTTAAGAGAAATCTTAGAAATCTACTCACCATAGTTTGCATGGAGTTCCTACCCTCAGAGACAGTGATGTCAGATCGTTCACGAATCCCATTCTTTTCTCTAAGTTGAACTGATTGGCCCAAGTCTTCACCACTGTTTAGTGATCTTGAAGATTGCGATTTGCATTGTGCATGCGAGATTTTTTCATTCAACCTATGATTTGAAGTATCAGAAAATTCATATCCGTCTTTCAACTTGCTACCATGGTTCTTAGATGGGAGGACTCCTAACTTCTGCTTCTCACCCTTTTCCTCTGTAATGGCCTCACCATTTGAAACTATTACAGGAGACTGGTGCATAGCACTTTTAAACTCAGCTGATTTATTTTTAGCAGAAATTCCAGAAGAACTTGTCTGATTCTGATATTTCAGATCTTCAAAGTTTACAGTAGGTAGAGCCATAACGAGAGTTGGATTAGTAGAGTTTTTCTCTGCTAAAGGCAAAGACCTCCCAGCAGCTTTCTTTCCTACTTTAACATGTTTGTTTGGAGCATTTCCCTCGTCACTTCCAACTTGCCCTTTTGCCAAGTCTTTCCTTCTCCGTTTCTTTGGTTGCTGGTGTGGTGATATGCTAGGTTCATTTCTACAAAAAAGGTAAACAAGCAAAAATAGTAAAAGAAATAGAAATCAGGAAACATAACAAAGAAAATAAAATTAAAGTCAATAAATAAAAATAGTATTCATCTAATCCCACTGTACACATGGAATATAACTTTAATTATCTGGAAAAGTCAGAAACAAATGCAATACATGTTTGTTTGTTTTTTTAATAAAACCAAATGTAATACATAAATCTAGATGAAAGCAAAATTCTCAACAAAAAAAGAAACAAATTTTTTTAGAAGATCAAAAGCTGATACAAGTGATTAAGTTAAATTTAACAACACTAAAATTCAAAAAGGAAGAGAAGATATAACGAATTTCAAACTCGACTCATTAAGGTTTTCATTAAGTTTAAATCTAGTTTGTTCTAATGGGTCAAACTTGCTCATTTAGCAAATGAGTCAAATCAAGTCGAGCTCAAGTTCTTATCAAGCACAGAACAAAATATCAATCATTTATACTTTATATTTTGTAGGTGATCAAACCTATATGTAGCTAGCTGGATTCATAATTTCATACAAATCGAGTTTAGTTTTCACTCATTTAATAATCGTAACTAAAATTACGTTTAAACTCAGGTTACATGGCTCAAACTTTTAATCAAGTTGAATTCAAGTAATCTCGCAAGCTGTACCTATTTATACCCCAAGTTGTCTTCGAATATATTTTGTCAATTGGCCGCAACCCAATTTTTGGTAATCAGCGTGCAGTCATTTACGTATTCTTAAAAATTGGAATAATAAAATATACGCACACACACGACTTGGAATGTTGATACTACCTTTGCACCCATAACAAAACATACAGAACAAGTCAGCTCTTTACTGAATGCATTGCTCAGAACTTCTAGTATTTCTTTTATCCACACACACAAGTAAATGTATATATATATATAATACTTGCAGCAAGATCAGAGAGAAAAAATGTGAAGGCATGTTAGCTTGGCTTTTTTGTTTTCTGTTTATAATCTTGGTTTTCAGCTTTTTTGTTTCTGGAACTTCTGAAGATGTGCCAATGTTTTCTTACCACTTCACATTCGCCTTCAAAAAGAATTTGTTGGAATTAGTAAAAGTGTAACCAAAAAATTTGAATGCTTTGATCTTTTGGTTGATCTGTGTGCGCTAGCGTAGGAATTAACCCGAGGGCCCTCCTCAAGGTCATGAGATGCTATTGAGGGCCTAGATTGACTTCTGGATGTGATAGAAGTGGCAATGCAGTAGTGCAATACCATTTACCCCTAGTGGTTATATGGAGCAAATATGGGGTGCCCACCATGAAAATATTTAGGCCCATTAACTCTCGATTTAGAAACAATATCCAAACATGTTTTTCGTATGCTTTAGAGGATAGGATAGAAAATAAAACACACAAACAGGACCAAAAGCTCTTACATGAGGCAGATGTTCGAGAGATGCATCTCCGCAATCAACATCTTATCTCAATACTTCATTTATCAAACAAAAACACATGCCCATACGAACTACGGATTTTAAGGCTAATCAACGAAAAAGTTGTTTGGAAACAAGTTCTCCCTCAAGTTAAATCATAAACTATGAATAAAGAAATTATTGGTCATATGTTATACTCAAGAGTGGAGCGAATACAAATACAAATACGAATACGGCAGGCAAGAACCAGTATCAAGATAATTAGGTAATGATCGCAACAAAAAGTGAATATGAGAAACTAACGTGCGCTCTAACGTCCCGCGATTAACAAAGAATCCATCATGCTTTATTGCTGAATTATCAACCTGAAAATATTCATCCTGCATCAACAAGAAAACAAACAAAAATCTTCTCAGACTTGATAGTAACACATAACAAAAGTTGTCGTAAGAGCATGCTGAAGAAAATTTTATTGTCGGAAAGTAGACAAAAAATAAAGAAAACGAAGTAACTCATGGTTGTAATTTGTAAACTTTGCATCTAGCTTCCCAACTGGCGACCGATTGGGGAGGCCACTACTGGTGCTGTGATTGCATGCATGCATATTAGATTATCCTACTTGTTATTAACAAAGGATATATTATAAATAACATGGAACAAGAAAAATACTGTAAATTAGTATCCAAACTTTAATTCATTCACGAATCACATATGTCCTATGTCCTGGATACTCGTCCAAATATTATTTGGGGACCACCTCTGTCTCTCTATCAATCTACATATAATACTTTCATCTTATCAAAAGAATGAATCAAAATACAGATGGCTGTAAGCAAAACAATGCAGGTAAAGAAGCACAGCTGAGTAATGTTACTTCTGGTAGTTGCTTGTTATCTCATATTAGATCAGCTGATGCAGCACAAAAATAAAGTACTCTTAGAGAAAGCACAGATAAGATATGGCAATACAAACCAGTTCAGCGTCATCTATGAAAGAGTCCTCAGTGTCATATTCATCATCGTCAGGAACATCATTAAGATCCTCCTCATCACTACTGTTCTTACCCTGAAAAGTATATTTAATCAACTTATTGCATCGAGAGTATTATAAACAGAATGAATAACTCAGATAAATAACGCTCACAATAGTCCTATTTTTTATTTTACTTCTTTTTTTGGTTAAGTATGCGGGCAGTGGCATATAGAAAAAAATTATTTAATAGATATATTTCATACCATGTATAAGCGTTCAATCTTCTCAATTACAGCGCTAAACCGACTTGCAGGAGGTGCATCATTGGCTTCATTTTCAGGAGGCTCTCCCTACAAAGTGAAACAACTAAGAATTAAGGAAACAAGCATTTACAATTGATCTTCCCCAATCTGTGTGAGGTAAGACACTAAAAATAAATAATGTGCACGTAGAAATTATATGATTAACATCCGCTTCATGCTTAAAATAAGCCAAACGGATCTATCCCACGAACTAACTGAGAAAGAAATTCACGGATAATGAGAACAGATCACTAGAACGGACGTGTTGTGCATTCGCTATGAAGACACCCATAGCTATTCCTAATTCTAGACTCAAGAGCAGATACTATAATTTTGTAACAGTTCAGTCCTATAATTTGTAATATGAAACCACAAAACAACTACCATTTGCTAAACAATTAAACATAAATTTACCATCATATTCAACTACATTAACTAAATTACAATTAGCAAATAATTTCCAAATTTAAATTGACAACTAACTAGATTAAAAGTTCTCAGTAGTGAATAAAAACAAATAATTAAATAACTCACTGGAGCAACCCGAGACTCCATAGCAGACTGAGGAACTGATGGCACCTCCATCGCCGTGGCTTTCCCCTTAGCCGCCTTATTCGCATCTTTCACAGCCCTATTCGCATCCTTCACCAGCTTCTTCCACGACACAATTGTCGTCTCCCCCGGTCTCAGCTCCACTTCAAACCTCTGACGTCCGCCGGCGGCCATATAAGATGTCGAAACCCTAGCAGATTCGCCTCCACCGCCGCCGCCACTGCCACTAGCACAGCCTTCCTCCATCAATTAGTAACCAATTACTACGAGTTGGAGGCACCTAGGGTTTCGAAAAACCCCTAAATTGAAGACTGAATTAGCTACGGGGAAAGAAATTGGAGAGGGAATTGTAGGGGGTTTTCCCCCTTTTTTGGTGAATTTCTTTTGTTCAGATGCGCCGGGATACTGAAACGTCCGGCTCTTTAACCGCTAAATCAACTCCTTCGATGGCTCCGCGAACCCATCTTTCCTGTTCACTTTCTTTTCTCTGTTTTTCCTTTTCCTTTACCTTGAATGAAAAAATAATAATAATTTTATCTAATTTTTTTACTTATTTGGATAAGAATATCCTAAGAGGTGAGTGTCCATAGTAAAAAGAAATAAATCATAGTGGGAGTATAAATACTGTTACTTAAAGGTTTAAATATGATTTGCTATTCTAAACTATAAGCCATATTTCATTTCGGTGATTCACTTTTTAATTTTATCAATTAGATAATTGAACTATTAATTTTTTTCAATTTCAACAAATTGAGTCTGCCACGTCAGAAATTGCTGACGTGGCTATTGTGAGACCCAAGATTTTATGAATAAATATTTAATTTTCTCGAAATAATTTTTTTTTAATATTATGGTGTGGATTTGATATAATGTTATAGTTGTGGGTAATATTTGTAAATTTTATAAAGTACGCAAGTTGTTATATAATATTCGATTGGTCGGAGAATATTCGTTTTAACAGGGAATATTTGTACAACTGCACAATCATTGGTGGAACCTACAACGGAATTATTGTCGGATTGAAAAAACGACAAAAATACTTTATGAAAATAACGGCGGAAGTTTTACCGTTAAAACACCCTGTTAAAAAAAATAAAGAATACGCTGGCGTGGTTGCATAGTAGACACTAAGGTATTGATTATTGATCTTTACGTGATAAGTCACCCGCTTTTGTTTTATTAGTATTATTAATGTAATAAAATGTAATACTTTTATAAAGTTATTCTATAAATAGAATATATTATATTCTATTATGTATAGTGTTGATAGTGTCTGCATAGTATTTTGCATAGTAAAATCTTTTTATATAAAACAAAATACTTTTATAAAGTTATTCTATAAATAGAATATATTATATTTTATTATGCATAGTGTTGTATAGTGCTCGCATAGTGTTTTTGTATAGTAAAATTTTTTATATAAAATAAAATACTTTTATAAAGTTATCTATTTTATTAGATAATAATTAGAATATATTATATTTTATTATGCATAGTGTTTGCATAATTAATTCTGATAGTATTTGCATAGTAAAATCTTTTATAAAATTATTCGCTTTATTAGATTATAAATATAATATATTTTATTTTATTTAAAAGATTTTGCTTTAAATATGGACCGTCAGATTAAAGTAAATCAATCTGGACCGCTTCATGAGTTAGTTCTTATCTGCATCCATTTTTCTATAAATAAAGCTCATTCCTTTATTATTTCTTACGAATTCACTTTGAAACTCTGTAGAGAGAAACTATAGAGAGAAAGAAGAAAAGTGTTCTACTACTTCACTACTTTTATATCCAAAGATTTTCTTTCTAAGGTAGGAAATATTATTTGTTGTACTCATAAGGTATTCTTTCTTTCTTATTCATGAAGAGAACTTCATTATTCCATTCTTTATTATTCTCATTGGAATAACTCAGTATACGCTGGATACCCTATACTTGGTGAAATTCTTTTGTTATTCCATTATTTACTATTCTCTTTGGAATAACTTTGCCTATCATGTCAAGATCGCATACACGGTGAAATTCTATTGTTATTCCATTCTTTATTATTCTCATTGGAATATCCTCATGCATGCGTTTTACGCTGCACTGGTTCCGCTCTTTATTATTACTTTGGAATATCACATGCATGCGCTTTTCTGGCGAACTCGGTTCCGTCTTTATTATTCTTCGTTGGAATAACCTCGCTATGCGCCAAGTACTGCATGAATGGTGATTTATGTTGTTATTCCATTCTTTATTATTCTCATTGGAACATCCCATCTTGCTTAATTTCTTTGACCGTTCCGTTATTATTATTCAGCTTGAAATAACTTTGCTTATACGGGCACCGCATGCATGATGATTTCTTTTGTTATTCCATTCTTTATTATACTCAGTTGGTTAAAGTTTTGATTTCTATACTCCATGAAATTAGTGGAATATCCTTGATATTTGCGCTTCATCCAGTATCTTTTCATGGAAATATTCTTCTGAGCATTCTTGAATTTTACTCTATAAAGCAGTATCATGTTGACAATTTGGACGTTATTAGATCTTGAATAAATTAATTCTTGAACTTGTTTTATTGAATTTTTATATCATTGTCATCATCCTCGTGTTTATATTATGTTGAAAGTCATCTGTGGCCTATAGTGCATAGATGGACTTGGTATGATTATGACCAGAGATTATTCGGTATAATCATAACCGTAATGTTATAAATGATGTGGAAAAAGTCCTCATTGGCCCGTAGTGCATTGATGGACAGTTTTTGGTATGATTATGGCTATGGATTCTCTTTGACCGTAGTGCAAAGATGAATTATTTTAGGGCATGATCAGGACCGTTGATGAAAACATGATTATCTTAAGCCGTAGTGTGACGCCCCCAAAATTAGGTATACGTCACCCATCTTGGGTCGCCACTTACATGGTACAAAATTCAAATACAACTTAATAATACAACTGTCGTGTACAATACGACAAAACATAAACTATGAGTTTGAATATAAATATTGTATACTAGAGATTATACAAACTCAAAAGAAGTCCTTATTACAATTATTATTACACTATTTCACAGAATAGTGAGGACTACTAATGCTATCATCTGGTCCGTCACTCCGTTCCCCGACTAGTCCCTGCTACGTTCTCATTTCCTGAAGAGAACAATAAAAGTAAAAGGGTGATCTCAACTAGCCCAGTAGAAAATATTATGACTAAGATAATGCAGAATATATTATCGTTAGCCTTCAACAGTGTTAAATTGATACAATATTATCGTTAAGTATATATCACCCATCTTAAGTCGCCAGATACATGATACAGAATTCAAATACAACTTAATAATACAACTGTCGTGTACACGTAGCATGTATACTTAATTTTGGGGGCGTCATGTAAGACCCAAACTTTTTGAATAAAGATTAAATTTTCTCGAAATATATTTTTGAATATTATGGTGTGGATTTGATATAATGTTATAGTTGTGGGTAATATTTACAAATTTTACAAAGTATGCAAGTTGTTATATAATATTCGATTGGTCTGGGAATATTCGCTTTAACCGAATATTCGTATAACCAAGACAATCATTGGTGGACCCCTACAACGGAATTATTGTTTGATTGAAAAAATGACAAAAATACTTTATGAAAATAACGGAAGTTTTAACAATGAACTGTTAAAACACACGGTGTTAAAAATACGATAATGCTGTGGTTGCATAATAGCACACTATTAATTATTGATGCTTACGTTGAAGTCACTCGCTTATACTCAATTATTGCTACGAGAATTCTTTGCATCATATCTATCATATTATGAATTCAATTATGGTCGATTATCATCGCATAAAATGTTTTTATTAAATCAATACTTGAGATTTAAAAAGTTATTCATATTATAAACCGCAATATTTACAATGTCTAAGTTACATCGCCAGGAGAGGTTTGGTCACCTAATTGCGCGCCAATAGGGAGAAATCCTTATTGAAAGCCCCTCTTTTTCTCGGGAACGACCGGTTGATAAATATTGTGAGTTATAATATTAATGATGAATGTTGTTCTGAGTTGAATTTGGAGACGCGACGTGATATTTGAGTCCTAACGGCGAAATTAGTAAAAATAGTATATAAACACAAAATTTTTCGGCATTCACTATTTGGTCAAAAAGTCAACAGTTGACTTTTTCACTTCGAAATTTCAAAATTTATATTTTTGATAAAAATAGTTTCATTATGTTGGAATTGTTTGTGTTAGTGAAAATGGACATTTATTCCGATGATAATTGATGTCTAGGGGTTATATTGATAAATCGGGTAATTTATCGAATAAATGAGCAATTAATTGCTACTAATTCATATGCTTATATAACTATTTGTTCACATATGTGTACTATTGAATCACATTATTTACTATTAGGAGAGTTGGTGCAAGATTGATAATACTTGCATGACTAAGTTAAAAATTGAGGTATAGATGGAGGTACTATACTGTAATTCGTATTTTTTTCACATGATTATACTATTGATTCACCTGATTGAACTATTGATTCACATTATTTACTATTAGGGGAGTTGGTGCAAGATTGATAATACTTGCAGGACTAAATTAAAAATGAAAGAAAAGTTGGAGGTATTATACTGTAATTTTCGAGCCCCAAAACGTGCAATTATCGAAACTATATTTTTCTATAAATAGAAGTTCATTCTTCCTTCATTTCTCACCAATTCACAAAAGCTTTAGAGCGATTATTATAGAGAGAAATTATAGAGAGAAAGAAGAAGAGAAATCTGCTACTCACTATTCCAGTAGCCAATTTTTCCAAGCTAGGGAGTATTATTTCTTTCTTATCTATGAAGAGAACTTCTGTTATTCCATTCTTATTATTCTGTTGGAATAACTCAGATCACGCTGCTACCCTATACTTGGTGAAATTCTTCATTGTTCCATTCTTTATCATTTTGTTGGAACATCCTGCTCAGACGTTCTACGCCGGACATGGTTCCGCTTTATTATTCTCGCTTGGAATATCACATCATGGCGTTTCTACGGGACTTTGATTCCGCTTTTTATTATTCTTTGGAATATCCTCGTCTGCATGCGTTTTACGCCGGACTGATTTCGCTTTTATTATTACTCGCTGAATATCCTCACATCATGCGCTTTTACGGGACCTAATTCCGCCTTTATTATTATTCTCGCTAATATCTTGTGCATGCGTTTTACGCCGGACTGATTCCGTTATTTATTATTCTGTTGGAATAACTCCGCTGCATGCGCCTATCGCGCGTGCCCGGTAATTTCTTTTGTTATTCCATTCCTTATTATACTCAGTTAGTTAAAGTTTTGACTTCTATACTCCATGAAATTAGTGGAATATCCTTATTATTTGCGCTTCATCCAGTATCTTTTTGTGAAAATATTCTTCTGAGCATTCTTGAATTTTACTCTACAAAGCAGTATCATGTTGACAATTTGGACATTATTAGTTCCTGGATAAAATAATTCTTGAACTTGTTTTATTGAATTCTTATATCATTGTCATCATCCTCATGTTTATATTTTGTTGAAAGTCATCTGTGGCCTATAGTGCATAGATGGACTTGGTATGATTATGACTAGGGATTATTCGGTGTAATCATGACCGTAATGTTACAAATAATGTAGTAAAAGTCCTCATTGGCCCGTAGTGCATTGATGGACAGTTGTTGGCATGATCATGACCATTAATGAATACACAAATATTCTTGGCCCGTAGTGCATGGATAATTGTGGTCGTGATACAAAAGAATATCCTTGGCCGTAGTGCAGGGGTGATTCGATGATGTTGATTATTTATTAAAATCGAGTCTCAAATGATAAAAGTGATGAAAAACCTTCTAAATCATAAAAGATAGTAGATTTTATTCTCTACTTGACTCTTTTAATGGATTGCTTGTTCAACCGCAGCTTAAACTTGATGGTTGTTATATTGTATCGGTTTAACACCGTTGAAGGCTAACGATAATATATTCGCATTATCTTAGTCATAATATTTCCCACCGAGCTAGTTGAGCTCACCCTTTTACTTTTATTGTTTTTTCGAAAATGAGAACGTAGCGAGGGGACTAGTCGGGGAGCGGAGTGACGGACGACCGATGATAAAGATTAGTAGTCCTCACTATTCGTGAAATAGTGTAATAATAATTGTAATAAGGACTCCTTTTGAGTTTGTATAATCTCTAGTATACAATATTTGTATTCAAACTCACAGTTTATGTTTTGTCGTATTGTACACGACAGTTATATTATTAAGTTGTATTTGAATTTTGTACCATGTAAGTGGCGACCCAAGATGGGTGACGTATACCTAATTTTGGGGGCGTCACACGTCATAGTTAGTATCAGAGCTTAGGGATATGATCCCTGGCTGAGATGTGAGACAAGAACTAGGAGGGGAGAAACGGGGAATTCCTTCTCTAGTATGACCTACCTAAGTTTATTTGGTATTTAATTGGTCGGTCAGAGTATATGGATAATATGTGATATGTTAATTAACCCTTGTTTTGTGGCAGTATTTGAAAATGATATCCGAGAATGTTGAGAATAACAATGGAGCACATGAGACCGTGGAGACACCTCTAATCACCAACCAAGATAATGTGATTAGAGATATCCATGTGGTGATTGAGGAATTAAAAGTTGCACTCAAGCTAGTCGCAAAGGTAGTAACTAAGAGTGAGGAAGAAGAGGAACCTGAGGAGGATTTATTAGAAGAACTTATTGATCAAAATGTAGAATTGCAAAATCGTATTCATGAGTTAGAAGAGCAGACTGAAGAACGGAAGGCGGTCGTGGAGCAAAGGAATGTAACAATTCAAAATTGTATTACCCGATGTGCGATAGCTGAACAGGAATGCTCTTTGGTAGAGTATACGATATTAAAGCTGGAATCTAAGAATTCAAACGTCAAGGAGCAGCTGAAAGAAGAAACAACTGAAAGAGTGAGAATGAAAGATGCATGGGTAAAAGCCACATGATGCGTTGAAATTATGGAAAGAGAAGTCCGATCCAAGAAAGCTAAAATAGATGATATGTATTTCTCTTTTTCGACAGCAATTGGGAGAACCCATCATCGAAGTTTTGAATTACCCTATACATCATTGCGGTCCCCAATTCGATATGGATCGAAGGCTAATGATTCAGATCATGGAACAGGAGTACGACGAAGCAGTTGAGGGTGGAATATGCCCTATAGCGAAAGTCAATTCCAGTGGTAATGACGACACCAAAGACTGTCCCGAACAAGTCAAATTCGGTAGTTTAAGGAAGAAGCGTTTTTTCGCGTGACGACGAATCGAACGGGTTATCACGTTAGTTAGTTAATTATAAATTCTTGTGAAGTCTATACCTTATTCGATACCGGTTCTACCTATTCTTTTATCTCTCTTGCTTGCGCTCAACGTTTAAATTTAACTCCGGAGAAGTTAGACTTTGACTTATTGGTTGAAACTTCGATAGTAGAAACCTTCGTTACCTCCAATGTTTATAAATCTTGTTGATTCAAATCGACACTTTTACGTTACCTGTCGATCTTATCTTTTTGAAAATACTTGCCTTTGATGTGATTTTAGGAATCGATTGGTTAACTACTCATCATGCTTTTTGTAAGGTTGTTAGCTTTCATATCCCTAACCAACCTGTTATGCGAATTCAAGCAACCAAACCACTAAAGTCAATCATTGTCATATCAAGCCATAAGTAAAGAGCCCCGGTCCTTTCGTTGTTGACTTCCTTGAGTAGAATGCACCGAAGCCAGACTTTCTGTAGGCGACGTCGTGAATGACGATGGCAAGTTGATAGGTATTAATGTGACGTACTATCCAAGTCTTTGATGAGGGTCACAGTTTTGAATGATATTTCTATTGTTAATAAATTTCCGACGTATTCTTGAAGACTTCTTAGCCTACCCTAGGCGTGAAATCGAATTTTGTATCGAACCTAAGTACAAAACTCATTTCTAAAATTGTTAAATATTTCTTCAACTAAAATGAACGTAATATGCTTGAAGACGTTGGCTCGAGTTGTTGAAGATTACGATCGTATCACGCAATATCATCGTGGAAGTGCGAACGTGGTAGTATGACGCCGTTGAGTAGAAGATTGTATGTGGTTACAAGTACGAATATACGAACCCACGTGAAGATAACGAATATATAATTAGAATTGACTTTAATCGACAAAGTTAAAGCCGTTCAAGCTACATACTTAGAGCTGATGAATGTGAAGAAGAAGGTTCAAGAGGGCGTTATTCTAGAAACAAGAATCAACGAAGAGATGAAATCTCAACCCTCGATTTAATTGGTCCATTTGAAATCCTCGATGAAGTAGGAACTGTGGCCTATAGACTCGTTTTACCGCCAAGTATGTTGCGTGTTCAGAATGTTTTTTTTTACGTATCGATGTTACGTAAATATGTGGACGACCTGAACCACATTATTAATTTAGAACCGGATGAGATAGCAGAACATTTAACGTATGAGGAGATACATGTTAACATCTTGGATAAGAAGGATCATATTCGACGCTCAAAGGTTATACCTCAAGAGTTAGACATTGAAGTGAAGTCAAGGTATCCTGACCTGTTCGGCATACCAGGTACGTACGTAATTTTCGAGGGCGAAATTCCATAAGGAGGGGAGATTGTGAAACCCCAGATTTTATGAATAAATATTTAATTTTCTCTAAATATTTTTTTTTTAATATTATGGTGTGGATTTGATATAATGTTATAGTTGTGGGTAATATTTATAAATTTTGCAAAATACGTAAGTTGTTATATAATATTCGATTGGTTAGAGAATATTCGTTTTAACAGGGAATATTTGTACAACGGCACAATCATTGGTGGACCCCACAACAAAATTATTGTTAGATTGAGAAAACGACAAAAATACTTTATGAAAATAACTATGTTTTTAGCGTTAATCTGTTGAAACACCACGTGTTAAAAATGCGATGTCTGCGTGGTTGCATAAATAAGCACTCGGTATTGATTATTGATGCTTACGTGATAAGTCACTCAGTTTTGTTTTATTGGTATTATTAATGTAATAAAATGTAATACTTTTATAAAGTTATTCTATAAATAGAATATTTTATATTCTATTATGCGTAGTGTTGCATAGTGTCTGCATAGTATTTTGCATAGTAAAATCTTTTTATATAAAACAAAATACTTTTATAAAGTTATTCTATAAATAGAATATATTATATTTTATTATGCATAGTGTTGCATAGTATTTTGCATAGGAAAATCTTTTTATATAAAACAGAATACTTTTATAAAGTTATCTGTTTTATTAGACAATAATTAGAATATATTATATTTTATTATGTATAGTGTTTGCATAATGCTTGCATAGTGTTTGCATAGTAAAATCTTTTATAAAATTATTCGTTTTATTAGATTATAAATAGAATATATTATATTTTATTTAAAAGATTTTGCTTTAAATATGGACCGTCAGATTAAAGTAAATCAATCTGGACCGCTCATGAGTTAGTTACTATGCAGTCCATTTTTCTATAAATAAAGCTCATTCCTTCATTATTTCTTACGAATTCAATTTGAAACTCTAGAGAGAAACTATAGAGAGAAAGAAGAAAAGTGTTCTCACTTCTTCACTACTTCTATATCCAAAGACTCTTCTTTCTAAGGTAGGAAATATTATTTGTTGTACTCATAAGGGGTATTCTTTCTTTCTTATTCATGAAGAGAACTTCATTATTCCATTCTTTATTATTCTCGTTGGAATAACTCAGATACGCTGGATACCCTATACTGGTGAAATTCTTACATTATTCCATTATTTATTATTCTCATTGAATAACTCGCTGCATCACGAATAATCGCATACATGGTGAAATTTTATTGTTATTCCATTCTTTATTATTCTCATTGGAATATCCCGTCTGCAAGCGCGTTTCTACGGACTTCGGTTTCGTCTTTATTATTCTCATTGGAATATCTTGTCTCATGCATTTTACGTGGGACTTGGTTCCGTCTTTATTATTCTTGGAATAACTTTGCCTACATCTGTACTGCATGCATGGTGATTTCTGTTGTTATTTCCTTCTTTATTATTCTGGAACATCCTGCTTGCATGCGAATTTACTTTGACCTAGTTCCGTTATTATTATTCAGTTGGAATAACTCGCTCATACATCTGATACCGCATGCATACGTGATTTCTTTTGTTATTCCATTCTTTATTATACTCGATTGGTTAAAGATTTGACTTCTATACTCCATAAAATTAGTGGAATATCCTTGATATTTGCGCTTCATCCAGTATCTTTTCATGGAAATATTCTTCTGAGCATTCTTGAATTTTATTCTACAAAGTAGTATCATGTTGACAATTTGGACGTTATTAGTTCTTGAATAAATTAATTCTTGAACTTGTTTTATTGAATTCTTATATCATTGTCATCATCCTCATGTTTATATTATGTTGAAAGTCATCTGTGGTCCATGAAGTGCATAGATGGACTTGGTATGATTATGACCGAGAGATTATTGGTATAATCATAACCGTAATGTTACAAATGATGTGAAAAAAGTCCTCATTGGCCCGTAGTGCATTGATGGACGCTTTTGGTATGATTATGGCTATGGATTCTCTTTGGTCAGTAGTCACAAAGATGAATTGTTTTATGGCATGATCGGACCGTTGATGAAAACATGATTATCTTAAGTCAGTAGTGCATGGATAATTCGTGTTCGTGATACTAAAGAATATCCTTGGTAGTAGTGCGAGGGTGATTCGATGATGTGAATTATTTATTAAAATTTGAGTCCCAAATGATAAAAGTGATGAAAAATCTTTTAAATCATAGAAGATAATAGATTTTATTCTCTACTTGACTCTTCTAATAGATTGCTTGTTCCGCTGCAGTTAAACTGGATAGTTATTATATTTTATCAGTTTAACACTGTTGAAGGCTAACGATTAATTATTCTGCATTATCTTAGTCATAATATTTTTTACTGGGATAGTTGAGCTCACCCTTTCTTTCACTGTTCTTTTCAGGAAATTAGAACGTAGCTGGGACTAGTCGGGAAACAGAGTGATGGTCCTAGATAGTGCATTAGTAGTCCTCACTATTCTGTGAAATAGTGTGATAATAATTGTAATGAGGACTCCTTGTGAGTTTGTATACTCTCTAGTAGACAATATTTGTATTCAAACACACAGTTTATATTTTGTCGTATTGTACACGACAGTTGTATTATTAAGTTGTATTTGAATTCTATACCATGTATCTGGCGACTCAAGATGGGTGATGTATACTTAATTTTGGGGGCGTCACAGCTATCTGTGTGAGCCATTAGTCAGCTGAGTTGTAATAAAAAATAGTATTTTATTTATTGATTAAATGATTTTGATATAATGGAGGGTAAAATGGTCACAACTCCTACATTAATTAAAATTAATCTAATCAAAAGCTTCAAAAACGTTCAGACTATCAAAGACTTGTCAAAATTCGATCAAAGATCCCCAACTTGAATTCTCCTTTTTCGCCACCCATCTTTAAAATTTACATCTTAGAGCCAAAAAAATTACATCATTGTGCTTAGGAATTTTGGTTGGGGATGGTTTGTAGGGTCTTAGTGGTTTTGGATCTGGTTTGGAGTTCTCCGGCGATGGTATCCGGTCCACCTGATCTCCCCTCCCTTTCCTCTTTACGGCCCACCATCTCTTCTCTGTTTAAAGTTATGATCTGTTAGGATGGATGGATGGAATTTTGGTTGGGGATGGTTTGTAAGGTCTTAGTGGTTTTAGATCTGGTTTGGAGTTCTCCGGCGATGGCATCGGTTCCAAGGAAACAATGGTTCACAAAGATGATTTGAATGTTTAAAAATGCTTATTATAAACCAAATGTGAATTCTGTCATAGCCTTTGTTATGTTTACATATCATAGGAGTTATTAGCCAAGTTTTTGTTTTGCGTTGATAGTCTTTCCGCTTCTTTCAAAAAAAATCGACGAGATATGTCTAATACATTATAAGGATTAAAGACTGGAATCAAATTGGGCTTGTTACTTGGCTGTGGAAAACAAACTTATGCTTTTCTTGTTGATCAATGCTATAATTGCTTTAAGATCCGTACTATGTCAAGGCTATGCCTTTGATGATACTTGTTACTTTTCCCATGATTTATTCATTATGCCCATATGAAGTTATGATCTGTTATGATGGATGGATTTTTTGGGTTGGGGTTTTTCAGATCTTGATGTTTACCTTTGTTGGGGGATTTGGATGCTGGTTCTTGTTCGGATTGGTCTTGTCAAAAACTGGGTTCAGTCATATGGCTTCGGTCTTGCCAGAAACTGGGTTTAGTTTAGTTTAGTTTAATTGTTAATTTATGTTTGTTGTGTAATTTTTAAAGTTAAGTTACTTGTGTAATTATTCATAATTATGTTTTTTTTCTTCTGTAATTTGCTTAATTATTAATGTTAATTTTATATATTTTATAATTTATATTATTTGTGTAATTTTTTATAGTTTTATTTGTTATTTTACCTTTTTGTCCTTTGTCTCATTAAAAATATATATTCTTTTTACACATAAGCACTCATTTAGCCTATTAGGATATCACGTCAGCAATTTCTGACGTGACAGACCTAATTAAATGTAATAAAAAAAAAGTAATAGTTCAATCATCTAATTGACAAAATTGAAAGGTGGATCACCGAAGTGGAATATGGCCTATATTTTAGGATAGTAAAACATATTTAGGCCTTACTTAAATTAAATTTTAAAATGAAATAGATGGGTGAATTTTTTTTTTGCCACAATTGAGGGAAATATATGAAAACAATTTTTGAATACGCTAGATATAAATAATAATAATAATAATAATAATAATAATAATAATAATAATAATAATAATAATAATAATAATAATAAACATTGTATTGACCAAATAATGTTGTCATATCAAAATATCGAGTATCTATCTTATAAGAAAAATTGATTCCATCTGAAATTGAAGGATAAATTTGACTATAAATTAATTATGTGATTCTCTCGAAATAGGTTCACACAACTCATTTTAAATCGTCAAAATATATACTCCATTGTTTCTTATATAATTGACGTTGGAAGCCAAATTCCACTTTTTAAGGAAAGTTACTATTGGTCACTGTAACGTATAAAATTAAACTTAAATTATTAAATTGCCCTTGTTTTGTTTTTTGTTTTTTTTGTAGTATTGCAAACGAACTGAACTGTTTGTGAACCGGTTCGGTTCACTTCAAGTTGCTCGCCTAGTTGAGTCGAGTTCGCACATAGTGTTATGTTCGATTGCTCAATCGAACATGTTCGCGAAGCATGTGGTTTGGTTCGTCTTTATTGGCGAACAGTTCGAGTTCGGTTCGATAAGTTCGAGATCGGTTCAAGTAGTTTGATTTATTACATGTTTAAATTGTTTCTAAAATTTTGAATATAAATAATTGGTTATTTCATATGAAATTCTAAAGTTTGTCTTATAAATTTAACAAAATAATTGTTAAATTTGTAACAATTTTTTATTACCGAAACATCTTTTTATTTTTTTAATAATTGATTATAAGTAAACAATTTTATTAAATAATAATATGTACTTCTTCACCACTAAATTCTAATTTAATTAAAATAAGTTTAATATTTTCATGAAAAATTTAACAATTATTGTCAGATTATTTTAATTTACATCCCTAATAATTTAATAAACTATAACACATGTCATAAAGCACATAAATAAAGTCATTAATCATCATACAATGATTTGACATTAATTAATGAATGATACAATAAAGTTGCTTACATTTACATAAGTTATTGAAATTGTCAAACTGATATAGAGATTAAAGAAATCAAGTCATCAATGCATCGAGACTTAAATAATAGAGTAATAATCATTGTACAATTACTATTGTTTATTACATACATCAACTATCAATTATGTAATTAAAAGTGCAAACTTGATTTTACCAATTTTTGAATTTTTTTAATGTTACAGACTTACGGTGTATATGCGAGACAGTGAGAGAGAGTGATTGACTAACTTTGATTTATTAATTATGCAATTAAGTAATCATATTCATGGGAAAAATTAGTGTCTAATAATTCAATTAAACAATATGTTCCATGTGACGCCCCCAAAATTAGGTATACATCACCCATCTTGGGTCGCCAGATACATGGTACATAATTCAAATACAACTTACTAATACAACTGTCGTGTACAATACGACAAAACATAAACTGTAAGTTTGAATACAATTATTGTCTACTAGAGATTATACAAACTCAAAAGGAGTCCTCATTACAATTATTATCACACTATTTCACAAAATAGTGAGGACTACTTATGTTATCCTCTCGGACCATCACTCCGTTCCCCAGGCTGCGTCCCAAATTTATATTCTCATTTCAAGAGAATAAAGGAAAAAAGGGTGAGCTCAACTAGCCCAAGAAGAAATATTATGAATAAGATAATGCGAATAAATTATCATTAGTCTCCAACAATGTTAAACTGATAAAATACAATAGACATCAAGTTTAACTGCAGGGGAACAAGCAATCCATTAAAAGAGTCAAGTAGAGAATAAAATCTACTATCTTTTATGATATAAAAGGTTTTTCATCATCATTATCATTGGGACTCGACTTAATAAATAATCCACATCATGAAATCATCCTCGCACTACTGTGCCAATGATATTCTTTAGTATCACGACCACGAATTATCCATGCTCTACGGGCCAAAGATAATCGTGTTTTCATCAACCATCCCGATCATGCCATAAAACAATTCATCTTTGCACCCTTCGGGTCAAGAGAATCCATAACCATAATCATACCAAAAATCGTCCCATCAATGCACTACGGGCCAATGAGGACTTTTTCCACATCATTTGTAATATTACTGGTCATGATTATACCGAATAATCCTCAGTCATAATCATACTAAGTCCATCTATGCACTCATGTGCCATAGATGACTTTCAACATAATATAAACATGAGGATGATGACAATGATATAAGAATTCAATAAAACAAGTTCAAGAATTAATTTGTCCAGAACCAATAACGTCCAAATTGTCAACATGATCTTGCTTTGTAGAGTAAAATTCAAGAATGCTCGGAAGAATATTTCCACGAAAAATCTTCGATGAAGCGCGAAATATCAAGGATATTCCACTAATTTCATGGAGTATGAAGTCAAAATTTAATCAACTGAGTATAATACCGAATGGAATAACAAAAGATATCACCATGCATGCGGTAGATTGTGATAGAGCGGTTATTTCAACAGAATAATAATAACGGAACCAAAGTCGTGAAATTCACACCGACGGGATGTTCCAACAGAAATAATAAATGCGAATAATAAATGATGGAACCAGTCCCCAGATATAGCTCAGACGAGATATTCAAGCGAGAATAATAAAGACGGAATAATAAAAAATGGAACCAGTCCCACAGTATAAAGACGTATGCAGGATATTCCGACGAAATAATAAAGATGTAATAATAGAAGAATGTCACCAAGTATAGGGTAGCTCGGCGTATCACAAAGTTATTCCAACATAACAATAAAGAAATGGAATAATGTAAGTTCTCTTCTTGAATACAAAAGAATAATATTCCTTACCGTAAAATAATACTTGATATAAGAGTAGTGAAGTAGTAGAAAACTTTTCTTCTATCTCTCTATAGTCTCTCTCTATAGTTTCTCTCTCTAGAGTTCAGTGAATTCGTAAGAAAATAATGAAGGAATGAGAAATTTATTAACAATAGAAATATCATTCAAAACTATGACGCTCATCCAAGACTTGGATAACACGTCAAATTGATACCTATCAACTTGTCATCGTCATTCACAATGTCGTCTACAGAAAGTCTGGCTTCGATGCATTCCACACAAGGAAGTCATCAGCGAAAGGCTCGGGGCTCTTTACTTATGGCTTGATATGAAAGTGATTGACTTTAGTGGTTTGGTTACTTTGAATTCGCATAGCAGGTTGGTTAAAAATATGAAAGCTAAAAACCTTACGAAAAGCATGATGACTAGTTAACCAACCGTTTCCAAAAATCACATCAAATGCAAGTATTTTCAAAGAGACAAGATCGACAGGTAACGTGAAAGTGTCGATTTGAATCCAACAAGATTTATAAATAGTGGAGGTAACAAAGGTTTCTCCCAACTGAGTTTAAACAGATATATCAAAGTCTAACTTCTCCGGAGTTAACTTCAAACATTGAACAAAACTAGGTGAAATAGAAGAGTGAGTAGAACCTGTATTCAACAACAGGTATAGACTTCGCAAGAGTTGATGATTAACTTACCCGTGATAATTTTATTCGGGTTCCTCACACGAGAAAAAAAACGCTCTCTCTTAAACTAACTAGGCTTTGGCATGCGGGACATCCTTTGGCATCACTATCCCAAATGGACTTGACTTCACCAAATGACAAAATCGAGCTAGGTGACCTTCTTCCGCAATTAAAACACGCTTTGGATTCTTTAGCGTCAGATTTGACGGATGTGTCCTCCCGTCCGCATTTGAAACATACGACCGGTGGTCGTTCTTCTTCCTTTAAAACGGGTGCTGGTGCTGCTGTCTTTCCATCATTATTGAACCTCCTCTTCTTGAAATGTCCATTCTTATTATCTTGGCCATGATTACCACCGAAATGGTTACCATTCTTGGCATGATAATTTCCCCCGCGATGGTTATCGTTGTTCTGATGACCGTTGCCACCGGTATGATTATTATCGTGTTGTTGGTCGTTGCCTTTTGGTTGTGCTTACTCATTATCGTGCTCCAATAACTGAGCCATATTCACAACATCTGAATATAAACAAAGTTTGTGAGAAATAAGGTATTGACGTATATCGGGTTTCAAACCTCGCAAAAACATTCGCGTCATTCGCTCCTCATTATCGACCAAATGGGATGCAAACCGGGATAACTCCGTAAACTTAGCCTCGTACTGTGACACAGTCATATTGTTTTGCTCCAGCTTGATGAATTATACCTCCTTCATGTGACGAATACTTTCAGGAAAGTACTTGTCGTTGAATAATTCTTGGAACTTTTCCCAAGACATCTTGAGTGCGTCCAGTCAGTGGGTGCTTTCTGATTCCCACCAATGATCTCCTTCTTCACGCAACATAAAGGTGGTGAATGGAACCTTTACTCCTCTCGAGCATTCCAAGACATCAAATATCTTGTAATCTGCTTTATCCATGTCTCCGCCTTTTAAGTGGTTCTAGCTTTCCAAAAAACTTCGGTGGTCCCAGCTCCTTGAATCATGAAGCGGTGACCAAACCGTGGAGTTACCATTGTTTCTACTACTGCATTATGGATGAGGCTGCCTTGGCCGTTGTTGCATGAATTGCTCTTTAAAGCGCTTAATGGTGGTCAGAGTTATCCGTATTTCACCGCATTTTGGATGAGAGTCGCCTTCACTTTGTTGTTGCATGAATTGCATAAAGCCTCGACCATCCCATCATTCACCATTTCATGGTGTTATTATTTTCATGAGGAGTATTGTCCTCAGTTGCACATTATCCTAATTATTGATCTGCATGGAGACTCAACGGTCTCCTGTCTTCCATTGATAATCTCAACATTCTCTGATGCCATTTTCAAACACCGCCACAAAACAAGGGTTAATTAACATATCACATATTATCCCTATACTTTGACCGGACCACCAATTAAAACCAAATAAACTTAGGTAGGTCATACTAAGCGAAGGAATTCCCGCCTCCCTCCTAGTTCTTATCACCCATCTTAGGTCGCCAGATACATGGTACGTAATTCAAATACAACTTACTAATACAATTAATTGTCGGTGTACAATACGACAAAACATAAACTATGAGTTTGAATACAATTATTGTCTACTAGAGATTATACAAACTCAAAAGGAGTCCTCATTACAATTATTATCACACTATTTCACAAAATAGTGAGGACTACTAATGCTATCCTCTGGACCATCACTCCGTTCCCCGACTCGTCCCAGCTATATTCTCATTTCCTGAAGAGAACAATGAAAAAAAGGTGAGCTCAACTAGCCCAGTAAGAAATATTATGACTAAGATAATGCAGAATAAATTATCATTAGTCTCCAACAATGTTAAACTAATAAAATATAATAGACATCAAGTTTAACTGCAGCGGAACAAGCAATCCATTAAAAGAGTCAAGTAGAGAATAAAATCTACTATATTTTATGATTTAAAAGGTTTTTCATCATCATTATCGTATTTGAGACTCGACAATAAATAATCCACATCATGAAATCATCCTTGCACTCAGGCCAAGGATATTCTTTAAGATCACGACCACGAATTATCCATGCTCTACGGGCCAAAGATAATCGTGTTTTCATCAACAGTCCGATCATGCCATAAAATAATTCATCTTTGCACCTTGGCAAGAGAATCCATAGCCATAATTATACCAAAAAGCGTCCATCAATGCAATACACGCCAATGAGGACTTTTTCCACATCATTTGTAACATTACGGTCATGATTATACCGAATAATCCTCAATGGTCATAATCATACCAAGTCCATCTATGCACTACAGCCATAGATGACTTTCAACATAATATAAACATGAGGATGATGACAATGATATAAGAATTCAATAAAACAAGTTCAAGAATTAATTTGTCCGGGAACCAATAACGTCCAAATTGTCAACATCTATTGCTTTGTAGAGTAAAATTCAAGAATGCTCGTAAGAATATTTCCACGAAAAGATATCTTTGGATGAAGCGCAAATATTAAGGATATTCCACTAATTTCATGGAGTATAGAAGTCAAAATTTTAATCAACAGTATATAATACCGAATGGAATAACAAAGATATCACCATGCATGCGGTGCTTGCGATGAGCGGTTATTTCAACAGAATAATAATAACGGAACCAGTCGTCGTGAAATTCACAATCAAGCGGAATGTTCCAACGAGAATAATAAATGCGGAATAATAAATGATGGAACTAGGTCCTATATAGCATGAGACGTGATATTCCGAGAATAATAAAGACGGAATAATAAAAATGGAACCAGTCCTGCCAGATATAGCATGACGGATATTCCACAAAATAATAAAGATGTAATAATAGAAGAATGTCACCAAGTATAAGGTAGCCACAGTATACTGAGTTATTCCAATATAACAATAAAGAAATGGAATAATGAAGTTCTCTTCTTGAATACAAAAAATAATATTCATACTAGTAAAATAATACTTGATATAAGAGTAGTGAAGTAGCAGAAAACTTTTCTTCTATCTCTCTATAGTCTCTCTCTATAGTTTCTTTCTCTTGAGTTCAGTGAATTCGTATGAAAATAATGAAGGAATGAGCTTTTATTTATAGGAAAATGGAATGCATAAGAACTAATCCATGAACGGTCCAGATTGATTTACTTTAATGACGGTCCATATTTAAAGAAAAATGTTTTAAATAAAATATAATATATTCTATTTATATAAAAAGATTTTTATTATGCAAACACTATCTTGCACTATGCAAACACTATGCATAATAAAATATAATATATTCTATTTATAGAATAACTTTAATAAAGTATTCATTTTTATATAAAAGATTTTACTATGCAAAATACTATGAATAATAGAATATAATATATTCTATTTATAGAATAATTTTAATAAAGTATTACATTTTATATAAAAAAGATGTTTCAATTTTATTACAAAGAATAAAACAAAACTTCTAAATCAACAATAATTGAATCAAATAATGTGAGATACTATCACGGCAACAACTATTGTAGCGAATAATTGAACAAAACCGAGTGACTTCTCACATAAATATCAATAATCAATACCGTGTAATACTACTATCACAACAATGCGTATTCGCACTTTTTACTACTGAGAGTAGTTCAACAATGATCAACCAGTAAAACTTCCGCCGTTATTTTTAATAAAATATTTTTGTCGTTTTCTCAATCCGAATAATAATTCCGTTGTAAGGTCCACTAATGATTGTCACTGTCGTTTTAATATTCCCCGACAAAAAGAATATTCCCGACCAATCGAATATAATATGACAACTTGCATACTTTGCAAAATTTATAAATACTACCCACAACTATAATATTATATCAAATCCACACCATAATATTAAAAAAAAAATATTTCGAGAAATTTAAATTTTTATTCATAAAATCTGGGGTCTCACATTCCAGTACAGTTTGCATGAAATTTAAATGGGTTATTAATTTAAATTAGAATAAGCATAAGTGTTTTTAAAAAATGAAACAAAATTTCTAAATAGCTTCGACTTTTAAGCCTTTGATCTTAGAATCGTGGTTAATTTATTTAGTTTTAAACAATATAATTATGAAAATTAAAAACTTTTTATAAAGTAATTCTCAAAATTTATTGTAATCAAAAGTTAATTATCACATCCCTTTTGAATTAAACATATTTCCTATCGATTTTGAAAATTCATACTTGATCAGTTTGTTACTAATATTTCAGAACGGAGGAACGAAATGAAGTATTTGGTATTAATACATTTCAAACTTTCAAAGTTAACAATATTAGTCTATTAAATATTGAATTAATCTAAATAAACTAAATTCACATTATTTTAAATCTTAAAATTTTACAATTTCATATTTTCCTTATAATTTTTTTTAAATAATACTATTTTTATGAAATAGATGGAGTATTATTCATTTATTCTAGATTAATTATGTAATAAATAATACTAGTTGATAGCTCGTCCAATGAACCGGCTAGTTTGTTTTTCGATTGTATAATTTTCTAAAATTCGAATGAGAAAGATTTTTCATAATAATAATATATATTTTTCATATAAACTTTTCAATTCTTTTTTGCATGGCATAACAATTACATGTATAAATATGTTTCTATTGCTATTTTATTACTTCCACTTTTATTGCGATAACCCATTTTATTTAAGGTCATTCAGTTGTTGCTCAATTTTCTGAATATTGTCTTTAATGGCTTCGATCTTTGTTTGTAACGTAACAATAGTTTTTTCGATCCTTGCATTATTGGCATATCCATATCGACCATTGTTACTATTGCTATCATCGTTTATTTTAATAATTTGGCGTTTGTTATGCCCTTTATTTTTTGTTGGTATAGATCTGTAAATAAATGAAAGCACATACATTTATAAAAAATAACATGCAAAATAGGAAGAATATATTAGTTAAGAAAATCATATTGTATGATTACTTTACCTAATATCCATTATTTAGTATTTTGTATGGTATTGTTTGTGTATTTGGTTTTTTATTTATGTGATAGTGGTATTTATAGGTGTTTTATATTTAATGAATATTATTTTTTTTTTGTCATCAATGCTTATCCATTATATGTTATAATTTTTTTATAGAATATTATTCTTATTTTATGTTTTTTCCTTGGTGACTTTTGGGGTTTTATGTGTTAGTTTTTTTATTTTTGGACAACTGGACTGCTTGGCTTTTTAGCTTGTTTCATAAATATTCATTGAATGTAATAACATTTCAAGTCCATTTTTGTTTTTCTGTCTTTCTATTTTCCTTTGCCGGCGTTTATTTTTCTGACTAATAAGGAGGAATTCCATCATCGTAATTGATTTGTTGAAGTAGCCGGTGTGTGAATTTTAGTGTCGTGTTAGGGATTTGAATATGGGTGGTTGCAATTTATGCGGCTATTCTATTGGGGTGGTTTCTCGTTTTTTCGATTTCAGCCGTTGATTTACCTCCAATCATCGCCGACCTTGTATAACTGTCGATCCAACCATCACAGTAGGTTCTCAATCCTTTATTTAACTTAGATATTTCTTTAATTTGGTTTTCACTATTCTCTGTTTATATATATATATATATATATATATATATATATATATATATATATATATATATATATATATATATATAATGACTATTGTTTTGTTTTCGTAATAAATGTTTTGTGAGTATGTTGTATTTAAATGGTATTCTATTTTAGAAGAGGTATTAATCTGAAGTATTTGAAGGATTATTTTGGAAGTGCACAGATTCATAACATAATGATGGGCATATGGTTTACTTTTTGTCTTAATGTCTTTGTTGATAGGACTGTTTTAGTAGTATGTATGTACTTTATGGTTTGTATTGAAAATGAGATGTTTTTCTAGTTCTTCTATTTCAGAAAAGCCTGATGAAGGTGATATGTGGAGTTTTGTAAGTTTGGCTTGTCTGCGGGACCAACGATTTTATTTTGTGTGCGTATTTATTTCTTCTGTAGGACCCACAGGTCATCCAAGAGTCACTTTCGCCAGTAGTACTTGCATCTTCTTATTGCCAAGAGTCATTTTCCCCTTCGCAAAAAACCAATTGTCTCTTCACATTGCCAAGGGTCAAGTCAATTGCCTCTTCACATTACTAAGAGTTAAGCCAGATGTATCTTCACATTACCAAGAATCAAGCCACTTGGCTCTTCATATTGTCAGGGTCACTTTCAGTTCGTCTATAAATAGAAGTAAGTATTCTTCATATTTTACTTACAACTGATAAGAGAAAGCTATAGAGAGAGAATAAGAGAGAAAGAAAAAGAATATTCAAGAAGCAAGCACACACCAACAACACAAAATTCTGCTACTACACTATTGTAGTATCTAGTCTCTTATTAAGGTAAATGATATTATTTTCTTTCATACTCGTAAGGGATGTCATTTTTCTTTCATACTCCGTATTATGGTAAGAAATTGTTATTCGTTTCTACAACTTTTTCGTTAAACGGTGAAAATGCCTAAATTGTTTATAACTTTTTTAATAATTTGCACTTCATCTAATATATGACGCCCCCAAAATAGGTATACATCACCCATCTTGAGTCGCCAAATACATGGTACATAAATTCAAATACAACTTAATTATACAACATTCGTGTAAAATACGACAAAACATAGCTGAGAGTTTAAACAAAAAATATTGTCATCTAGACAATATCCACACTCAATGGTGTCCTTATTACAATTATTATCATATTATTCCGTAGAATAGTGAGGACTACTAAAGCCATTTATCCTGGACCATCACTCCATTCCCCGACTCATCCCAGATATATTCTCATTTCCTAAAAAGAACAATGAAAGAAAGGGTGAGGTCAACTAGCCCAGTAAGAAATATTTTAACTAAGATAATGCAGAATAAATTATCCTTAGCCTTCAACAGTATAACAACTGATAGAATACAATAGACAACAAGTTTTAGATCAACAACTGCAGCGAAAATAAGCAATCCATTAGAAGAGTCAAGTAGAGCATAAAATCTACTATCTTCTATGATTTAAAAAGTTTTTTATCAACTTTATCGCTGAGACTCAGCTTAATAAATAAACCACATCATCGAATCATCTCTGCACCACGGCTATGGATATTCATGTAATCATCAATGGTCATGATTATACCGAATAATCCCTGGTCATAATCATACCAACAACTCTCCATCAATGAACTACAGGCCAATGAGAACTTTTACCACATCATTCGTTACATTATGGTTATGATTATACCGAATAATTCATGGTCATAATCATACCAAGTCCATCTATGTACGTAAGCCAAAGATGACTTTCATCACAATATAAACATGAGGATGATGACAATGACATAATAATTCAATAAAACAAGTTCAAGGATAAATATTAAAGATTTATAATTTAATTTATCCAAAAATCAATAACGTCCAAATTGTCAACATGATACTGCTTTGTAGGGTAAAATTCAAGAATAATATTCATGTACCAAAAATAATTTGGACAGAAAAGAAATATATTTTTGGGTGAATAGTACCCCGTGAATAGTTCTTCGGGAATAGTACCTCGACACGAAAAGTGTCCTGAATACCCGAGTGAATGATACTAGAGTAAATAGTAATCGGGTGAATAATAACCCGTGAATAGTAACTCGTGAATAGTATTCTGGCACGAAAAGTGCCCCGAATACTCGAGTGAATCATACTAGAGTGAATAGTAATCGGGTGAATAGTAACCCATGAATAGTAACTCGTAAAAGAAAAAAATACCAAAAAAATGATATTTCATGACGAGTACAAAAGAAATTATATCTCATACAAGTATAATAGAATATACAAAACTGCAAATGGATTTTTACCCGACATGCGGTAATCCACGTAGACATATCATTTCCACAATTTAATAAAGAATGAATACGAAGGATCATTCACCATGCATGCGGTAATCCACATAGACGTGTTATTCCAACAGAATAATAAAGAATGGAACCAGTCATCGTAATCCGCAAAAAGCGAGGATATTCCAACAAAATAATAAAGAATCGAAACCGAATCATGCATAATCCATATGCATACGATATTCCAAATGTAATAATAAAGAATGGAATAACAACGTAATTCACCGGGCATGTGATAATTCTACGTACATGTTATTTCAATGTAATAATAAAGAATGGAATAACGAGAAGAATTTCACCATGTATGCGGTACTTGGCATGAGACGAGTTATTCCAACATAATAATAAAGAATGGAATAACGAAGCTCTCTTCATGAATCTGAAAGAAATAATACCCCTTACCTCAAAAGAAAAGATGGATCTTTTGGAATAAAGAGGTAGCGAGACTTCTCTTCTTCTTTCTCTATAATTTCTCTCTATAATAATTGCTCTATAGCTTTAGTGAATTGGTGAGAAATGAAGAAAAAATGAGCTTTTATTTATAGGAAAATATAGTTTGATAATTGCACGTTTTGGGGCTTGAAATATTACAGTATAATATCTTCCTCTTTTTCTTCATTTTTAATTTAGTCCTGCAAGTATTATCAAACTTGCACCACCTGTAAGACCCCGAATTTTAAGAATTAAAAGTATTCAATTTTTTTTTTAATTACTATTCATGAGTTACTATTCACGAGTTACTATTCATGAGTTGCTATTCACGAGTACTATTCATAAAGCATGATAATTTTTTTCGTAAGAAGGCATTACTCAATAATTGTTACAGTAATTACTGTTCAATATTTTATTTTATTGAATCAAGAATTGCTACGTTGATATTTTATATTATTGTTGTTTCAATAATTGTCACAGAACAGTATTTCTCATTATCAGATCAATAATTAATATTATTTGAATAATATTATTAGATAACATTATTGGCAATGTCTAAACAGTTCTGTCTAAGGAGATATTTGGTCACCTAATTGCGCGTCAGTAAGGAGAAATTCTTATTGGAAAGCCCCCTCTTTCCTAGGAACTGCCTGGTTGTCAGTATTGTGATTCTGTAATATTATTTGTTAATAATTAATTATTGATTTATATGATGAGGAAAATATTCATTTTATGTGGATATAGATGGAGAAAATTTTTAAAGTGACAATTGTTGAAAATCGATATTTTATTTTTTCTGATAAAATAATATTTTATTATATTATTATAATATAATAATGATGATACTTTTTATAATGAATGTGGGATTTATGAGTATATGAGGAGGAAAAGTATTTTTGTTACAAAAGTTGTTTAAAACATGTTAAACATGTCTGTGGGCCCATTTCTTGACTGAAATTTGATTATAGCCTGTAAAATCGTCCGTTTGTGAATTTCGGTCAATTTCTGTTTAGAATTTGGAAAACCTTTCTTCTTAAAAGTTGTAGATAATGAAATTTCCTACGGAAAAGACATGTGGTTCAAATTTTTCTGATAAAAGGGCTATTTATTATGAATTATTGAAGTTCCGTAGTTCCGAAATAATTGATTTTTGGAAGTTTTAATTATTATTTTTAAGAAAAACGTTTTTTTTTATTTGAGGGGCATGTGTTAAATGGTTGAAATCAGCTGGTGGCGTGCTTAGGAATTTTGTTTATAAATAATATTATTATATTCAATTTTCTGCTTTGGTGTTCTAAGCAATTTCCTATAAATAGGTGCTTAGGTTAGAATTGAAAATCACACCAGAAACTGAATTTTTCTCTCTAGTTCTCTCTCTATATTATCGAGTGTATTTTTGTGAGTATTTTGATATCTTGAGTGTTGCTATACGGTGCAAGTTCGTTCAACGTTATTCCAATCAATCTTCTTTCTTTTTTGAGGTAAGGGATATTGTCGTTAGTATGTAAGGGTTATTATGTTTTTAAATTTTAAAATTTTTCGGAACCTTCAAAAATTCTGGAAAAATTTGAAATGATATTTTGATGAGTTTTGTAGATTGTGTCCAAAAATGGCTATTTTTGGATGTATAGATTAGGAGTTATGAATTTTATGAGAAAAGACTATTTTAAAAGTAACCGCTTATAACTCCTTGTGATTAACTCCAAAATTGATGAAATTTTTATTGGGAGTACATCTATATAATATCAATATACTCTGTAAATTTCGAAATTTTGGATAAAAGTACAATTTATGATAAATGTCTGAATATTCGGTGGTTTTGGCCATGTGAAAAATAGTAAATGAATTTTAAAAATTCCGAGAAAAATATATGTTCAATATGAGACTATATATATTATGCTAAATCCCAGAAAAGAAATATTTTTGGAACTGATTTGGTATTTTTCATGAAAATATTCTAGTTATGAATAAATGAATTAAATATGTTATGTGAAGTAAGAAAATTGGAAAATATGATTTTATGGCTTGAGAATCATATATGAGGTATATCTGCATTTTTTGATGAGGGTTTTGGTTATTGGTGATGAAATCTTATGAGTTTGGCATTTTAGGATGATTAAATGCATTTATTAGTAAAGTGTAAACAATTAAAATAAATTGTTTATAAGTTTAAGAAATGATTAAAATATTGTGGTAGTATTAATAATATTAGATTATGAGATTATTAAATGATTTATAACATTTTGATTAAGGTGTTATGAGATCATTGATTTAGGAATCTTACTCTTGAGATTAAATCTATATGTTGATTATATTATTTTTATTATCATATATAACATTCTTATAACCCTAATGATGATATTTCTCTTTGACTTGAGTGTAAAGATGGGTAGATTATTGGTATGATCGTGACTATAGTTCTTTTTGGCGATGGTAAAGTTGAATTGTTGAATGTTATGATCATGACCATTGAATTTATAATTGAATATCTTTAGCTTAAGTGCAAAGGTGAATTGATCAACATATATGGTTATAATTATGGTTTATATAAATTCTGAAATGATTATGTATTTCTTTGAGATATGAATATCTTTGGCATGTAGTGCAAAGATCAATTATTGATGAATATCTTTGGTTCGTAATGTAAAGATGACCAGTTGTTGAATATCTTTGGCATGTAGTGCAAAGATGACTTGTTGTTGAATATCTTTGGCATGTAATGCAAAGATGAATCTGTTGATGAATATCTTTGGCTGTGGTGCAAAAGATGAATTTATTAAATATGATTATGAGCAGAACCGTGATTTGGTATAACCATGATCTTTGATGTTTCAGGCAAAGACATGTGATGAAAATTATCTTCGTCCTAGATGCGAAGAGGAATTTAGAATTACAATTATGATTATGAGTTATTCATATAATTGTGGAAAAGAACTGTTGATTAATGTTACAGGGATAAAACATTGTTGGTGGACTTTTAATGTGGAGAAGATAATAGACTTTATGGTCTATTTGACTCTTCTAATGGATTGCTCGTTCCGCTGCAACTATGGTTGAAGTCTATGGATAATGTAATTATCTTAGTCATAATATTCTTTATTGAGCTAGTTGTGCTCACCCTTTTGCTTCATAATTCCTTTCAGGTAATAAGAGTGTACCGGCTTGGGTGGGCGAGAATAACGAGGGAATAGTGTGATAGTTCTATTCTCACAAAGTTTCTCAACACATTATAAAATCGGCATGACATACAATATATAATTGTATTGAGGACCTAAGATGTGTGTGTCGTATATTATGCGTCACTTAATAATTGATTTTGGTGAACAACAATAGGGTGAGGCGAACCCAACTTTGAAAGGGTGTTTTATCACTATCATACAAGATGTCTAATGACATACAATCTCGCGTTATCATAAGACAGGGTTGTGCAAATTCACTCGCTGAGTATATCTACGAGCACTACCTATATGATCTTGGAGTTTATTTGAAACATAATGTTCAATTGCAGACGGTGGAGATAGTTATATGTCAAGAGAAGACTCACCATTGGAAAGAAGATGATAGTAATCTTCTCGTTTTTCTTTGTGGTCTATTGGGTCAACCAAGGATAATTCTGTGGGCATATGATATCTATCATTCATGGCCTCCTATGTACGAAGGTTTCCTTGAGCACTTCCCAAAGATTTTAATTTCTAAAAGAGTTCTAGATTGTACCATTATGTAAGGTATCATTGTGAGGTGCTGTCCATAGTTGGGACATGAGTCATAGTTGGTATTAAAACTCACAATATATATGTTGTTGTATTTTTCACGACAATTGTAGTAATAAAGTTGTAGTTGTTTTCTGTACCATGTATTTGGCGACTCAGAATAGGTTGGATGGATTGGACCTATTTTGGGGGCGTCACACCACCTCCCCTAATAGTAAATCATGTATATCAATAGTAAATTATGTGACTCAATAGTTCTAATCATGTGAAAAACATAATTACAGTATAGTACCTTCATCTATACCTCCATTTTTAACTTAGTCATGCAAGTATTATCAATCTTGCACCACCTCCCCTAATAGTAAATGAATGTGAATCAATAGTACACACATGTGAACAAATAGTTATAATCATGTGAATCAATAGCAATTAATTACTCATTTATCCGGTTAATTACCCGATTGGTCAATATAACCTCCAGACATCAATTATTATCGAAATGAATGTTGATTTTCACTAACACTAATAATTTCAACCCAATGGAACTATCAATTTCATCTTTAATCAACACGAACTTATTCATCATTAATATTATAATTTACAATATTTAACAACCAGGTCGTTCCCATGAAAGATGAGGCTTTCCGATAAGGATTTCTCCTTATTGGCGCGCAATTAGGTGTCCAAACTTCTCATTGATAGAACTTATAGACATTGTCAATATTGCAAATAATAATATGAATAACTTTGTCGTCTCAATTATTGATTTAATAAAATAACATATTATACAGTTGATACTGTGACAATAATTGAATCAATAATATGAGAGATATGATGCAGCAATTACTGTAGCAATAATTGAGTATAACTGAGTGACTTCTTACGTAAGCATCAATAATCAATACCGTGTGCTACTATGCAATCACATGTATTACTATACTTTTACTATGGGTAGTTCAACAGCTTTAACGATAACACTTTCGTAGTTATTTTTATAAAATGATAATTCATGCGTTTTAACTATGATGATACTTCCGTTGTAAGGGGTTCACTAATGATTATGCCGCCGTCATTTAATATTCCCCTGTTAAAAACGAATATTCCCACATTAATCGAATATTATATAACAACTTGATTACTTTGCAAAATTTATAAATATTACCCACAACTATAACATTATATCAAATCCACACCATAATATTCAAAAAAATATTTCGAGAAATTTAAATCTTTATTCATAACATTTGGGGTCTCAAATAATATCTTTTCATCTGAATCTTCCTATTGTGTTTTACACGTTATAGACGAATTTTGAATATTATTTATTCTATTCTTGAACTCTAATCATATATTTGGATATCATGTTGACAATTTAAACATTCTTGGACTCTGGATAAATTAAATTATAAATCTCTAATGTTTATTCTTAATCTTATTGTTCTTATTATTTTTATTCATCCTTTATATCATTGTTATAATCCTCATAATTAAATTGTGGCGAAAAGTTATCTTTGATTCGTAGTGCAAAGATGGATTGATGATTGGTATAATTATGACCATGAATTGTGTATTGGTATAATCATGACCTTTGGTGTTACAGATAAAGACTTGTAGTGAAAGTTATCTTTGGCCCGTAGTGCAAAGATGGACTGGTGTTTGGCATTATCTTGACCACTGGTGATACAAATGTATATCTTTGGCCCATAGTGCAAAGATAAACTGTTGATTTGCATAATTATGAACAAGAACTTTTGTTTGGTGTTACAAGGATAAAATATTGATGATGAACTTTAAAATCTTAGAAGATAGTAGATATCATACTCTACTTGACTCTTCTAATGGATTGTTTGTTCCGCACCACTTATCGTTGAAAACTTGTATTATCTTTAAATATCTGATTTGTGAGACCCCGAATTTTATGAAATAAAAGTATTCAATTTTTTCTATTTTGGTAAATAGTTAAATTAATAAAAGTTTAAAGTTAAGGGTAATATGTGATTTTTTTTTTTTTGTAAAGTTAACAAGTTGATATAAAATATTATTTTTGCCGGGGAATGTCCGTATGCGTGATACAATCAACCGTGGACCTCATAATGTAATTATTGTTTATGAAGAAAACGACAAAAATATTTTTATGAGAATAATGGCGGAAGTTTCTGGTTAAAACTGTTGAACTACTCGGTAGTAAAAAAGTACGATGTCTACGCATTGGTTTGGATAGTAGCACAATCGTATTGATTATTGATGTATACGTGATAAGTCACTCAGTTTTGTTTTATTGGTATTATTAATGTAATAAAACAGAATACTTTTATAAAGTTATTCTATAAATAGAATATATTATATTTTATTGTGCATAGTGTCTGCATAGTATTTTGCATAGTAAAATTTTTTTATATAAAATGAATACTTTTATAAAGTTATTACATAAATAGAATATATTATATTCTATTGTGCATAGTATTTTGCATAGTAAAATCTTTTTATATAAAACATAATACTTTTATAAAGTTATTCTATAAATAGAATATATATTATTTTATTATGCATAGTATTTGCATAGTGCCTGCATAGTATTTGCATAGTAAAATCTTTTATAAAGTTATTCGTTTTATTAGATTATAAATAGAATATATTATATTTTATTTAAAAGATTTTGCTTTAAATATGGACCATCAGATTAAAGTAAATCAATCTGGACCGTTCATGAGTTAGTTACTATGCAGTCCATTTTTCTATAAATAGAAGCTCATTCCTTCATTATTTCTTACGAATTCACTAAAACTCTAGAGAGAGAAATTATAAAAAAACTATAGAAAAGTATTCTGCTACTTCCCTACTCTTATATTCAGTTTCTTTTACGGTAAGGGATATTATTTCTTTTGTATTCATGAAGAGAACTTCTGTTATTCCATTATTTATTATTCTGTTGGAATAACCAGTATACGCGGACTACCCTATACTTGGTGACATTCTTCTAATATTTTGTTCTTTATCATTATGTTGGAACATCATGTCTGTGCTTTACGCATGACCTGGTTCCGTTATTTATTATTATGTTGGAATAACCTGTCTATGCAAAGTACTACATACATGCTGAAATTATTCTATTATTCCATTCTTTATTATTACGTTTAATATCCATGCTGCGTTTCGCATGACCGAATTCCATTATTTATTATTCTCGGAATATCCTCACATACGTAACGTTCTGGCGGGACTGGTTCTATTATTTATTATTCATTGGGAATAACTTTTGTCTTCTGCAATCTATCGCACTCATGGTGAATCCTTCTGTTATTCCATTCTTTATTATTCTGTAGGAATAACCTATCTATGTGGATTACAACATTCATGGTGAATGATCCTTCGTATTCATACGAATAGTATTTTCATTAAAAAGGGGTTTCTGCCAGGGGCAGATTCGTAATTTTTCTGACCCTCAAAAATTCTGAAAAATTTGAAATGATAATTTGATGAGTTTTCTAGATTGTGTCCAAAAATGACAATTTTTGGATGTATAGATTAAGAGTTATGGATTTTATGGGAAAAGACTATTTTAAAAGTAAACCCTTATAACTCCTTGTGGTTAACTCCAAAATTGGTGAAATTTTTATTGGGAGTACATGTATATAACATGAGTATACCCTGTAAGTTTCGGAATTTTTGGACAAAATTACAATTTATGATAAATGTCTAAATATTCGGTAGTTTTAGCCATATGAAAAATAATAAATGAATTTTAAAAATTCTGAGAAAAATATATGTTCAAGATGGGACTATATTCTGTTAAATCCCAGAAAAGAAATATTTTTGGGACTCATTTGGTATTTTTCATGAAAATGAACTAGTTATGAGTAAATGAATTAAATATGTTATGTAAAGTAATAAAATTGGAAAATAAAATTTTATGGCTTGAGAATCCTATATAGGGTATATGCAGATTTTTGTTGAGGGATTTGATCATTGATGATGAAATCTTATGAGTATGGCATTTTTGAATGATTAAATGCATTATTTGATAAAGTGTAAACAATTGAAATAAATTATTTATAAGTTTAAGAAATGATTAAAATATTATTATAATATTAATAATATTAGATTATGAGATTATTAAGTGATTGATAACATTTGGTTATTATTGAACGTTGGATAAATTTTATTATAAATGTTTAATATTTATCCTTTATCTCATTTGATTGATTCTTATATCATTGTCATCATCCTCATGCTTATATTGTGTTGAAAGTCATCTTTGGCCGTAGTGCATAGATGGACTTGGTATGATTATGACCAGAGATTATTCGGTATAATCATGACCGTAATGTTACAAATGATGTGGAAAAAGTCCTCATTGGCCCGTAGTGCATTGATGAACAGTTTTTGGTATGATTATGGCTATGGATTCTCTTCGGCCAAGGGTACAAAGAGGAATTGTTTTATAGCATGATCAGGACCGTTGATAAAAACACGATTATCTTTGGCCCGTAGTGCATGGATAATTTGTGGTTGTGATACTAATGAAAAAGTCCTCATTGGCCTGTAGTGCATTGATGAACAGTTTTTGGTATGATTATGGCTATGGATTCTCTTCGGCCAAGGGTACAAAGATGAATTCTTTTATGGCATGATCAAGACCGTTGATGAAAAAACGATTATCTTTGGCCCGTAGTGCATGGATAATTCATAGTCGTGATACTAAAGAATATCCTTGGCCTGTAGTGCAGGGATGATTCGATGATGTGGATTATTTATTGAGCTGAGTCTCATCAATGAAATATTAATTCATGGATGTGATAATAATGAATATCTTTGGCCGTAGTGCAAAGATGATTTAATGATTACAAGCATGAATTGTTATTTGGTATAACCATGATTTTTGATGTTTCAGGTGAAGATATGTGATAAAAATTATCTTCATCCTAGGTGCGAAAAGGAATTCAGAATCACAATTATGATTATGAGTTATTCATATGATTGTGGACAGGAATTGTTGATTGATGTTACAGGGATAAAACACTATTGGTGGACTTTTAACATGGAGAAAATAATAGACCTTATGGTCTATTTGACTCTTCTAATGGATTGCTCGTTCCGCTGCAACTATGGTTGAAAAGTTTTATCATCTACCATATGTTCTAAATCTCTGATTTATTATTGATGAAAGCTATTGCTAATTTAATTATCTTTAGTCATGATATTCTTTCTCTTGGGCTAGTTATGCTCACCCTTTCTCGCTTCACAATTCCTTTCGTGCAATAAGAGAGAGTTCTTTGTAAGAGTGTCACGGGTCGAAAGCTGGGGATAACGAGGAAATAGAACGTTGGTCTCTAGTCATGGAGGTTCTCCCTAAACAGTATAGAAAAGTGCGTTGTATTCTATACAACATTTAGTAGTTATATTTGGTGAATCAAATAGGGTGAGGTGAACCCAACTTTGGAAGGGTGTTTTGCCACTATCATACAAGATGTTTAATGACATATAACCTCATTTTATTATAAGACAGGGTTGTGCGCATCCACTTGCTGAGTATATCTACGGGCACTACCTATATGATCTTGGAGTTTATTTGAAATATAATATTCACTTGAAAACAGTGGAGATAGTTATATGTCAAGAGAAGACTCACCATTGGAAAGAAGATGATAATAATCTTCTCATTTTTTTTTTGGGTCTATTGGGTCAACCAAGGATAATTCTGTGGACATATGATATCTATTATAACCTAGACGCATGGCCTCCCATGTATGAAGGTTTTCTTGGGCACTTCCCAAAGATTTTAATTTCTAAAACAGTTTTTTGACTATACTTTTATGTAAAGTGCCATTGTAAGGTTGTGGTTGAGGCACCATGAGAGTTACATACATTTGTATTAAAACTCACAATTAACTGTGGTCGTATTCTATACGACAGCTCAACAGTTGTATAAATGAAGTTGTATTTAAATTTTGTACCATGTATCTGGCGATTCAGAATGGGTGATGTATACCTAATTTTGGGGGCGTCACATTTGGTATCAGAGCCATAAGTGTGAAGAGCCCCGAGCCTCTCATTCTTGACTTCCAAGTCTGGAATGCACCGCGGACTCTCCATGGGGGACGCCGTGTTTGGTGGCAAATGATAGTATCAATGTGAGTCTTATCCAAGTAAAGGGATTAGAGTCACATTTGGTATCGAGCTTAGGGATATGGTCGTTGGCGAGATAAGAGTCTAGAACTGTAAGGGAGAGATTTAATTATATACTTCGCTAGTGTGTGACTTACCTAAGCTGAAATTATTTACTTGACAAGTTAACAAATTATGATATGTCAATTAACCTTTGTTTTGAAGATATATTCTAGAATGATATATGAAATACAGGAGATGAAAAATGGAAAAATCATGATCAGAGGATATAACCGGGAAGGTACAATCCGAAAAGAAAGCAAGGTATTCTCATCTCTTCAATTATCACGTACGTACGTAAATTTCGAGGGCAAAATTTCATAAGGAGGGGTGATTGTGAGACCCCGAATTTTATGAAATAAAAGTATTCAATTTTTCTATTTAGGTAAATAGTTAAATTAATAAAAGTTTAAAGTTAAGGGTAATATGTGAATTTTTTTTTGCAAAGTAAGCAAGTTGATATAAAATATTCTTTTTGTCGGGGAATGTCCGTACGACGGTAGAATCATTGGTGGACCCCGCAACGGAATTATTGTCGGATGAAGAAAACGACAAAAATATTTTTATGAGAATAACGACGGAAGTTTTACCGTTAAAACAGTTGAACAACTCGGTAGTAAAAGTATAGTAATACGCGTGGTTGCATAGTAGCACACAGTATTGATTATTGATGTTTACGTGATAAGTCACTCAGTTTTGTTTTATTGGTATTATTAATGTAATAAAACAGAATACTTTTATAAAGTTATTCTATAGATATAATATATTATATTCTATTGTGCATAGTATTTTGCATAGTAATTTGTTTTATATAAAACAGAATACTTTTATAAAGTTATTCTATAAATAGAATATATTATATTTTATTATGCATAGTGTTTGCATAGTGCCTGCATAGTGTTTGCATAGTAAAATCTTTTATAAAGTTATTCGTTTTATTAGATTATAAATAGAATATATTATATTTTATTTAAAAGATTTTACTTTAAATATGGATAGTCGATTAAAGTAAATTAATCTAGACTGCTCATGAGTTAATTACTATCAGGATCCATTTTTCTATAAATGTGCTCATTCATTCATTATTTCTTATGAATTCACCGAACTCTGAGAGATAAACTATAGAGAGAAAGAAGAAAAATATTCTCGCTACTTCACTACTCATATATCCAAAGATTTTCTTCTTCTTAAGGTAGGGAATATTATTTGTTGTACTTTCGTAAGGAGTATTATTTCTTTTATTATTCTATTGGAATAACTTTGTATCGTGCTGCTACCCTATACTTGGTGAAATTCTTCATTATTCCATTCATTATTATTACATTGGAATATCCTCGCTACGCGTTTCTATTTGGACTGATTCCGCTTTTATTATTCCATTGGAATATCCTGTTTTGTGCGTTTTATCTTGGGACTTCGATTAAAAGTCTTTATTATTACATTGGAATATCCGTGCATGCGTTTCGTTGGACCTGATTCCGCCTTTATTATTCTCTGTTGAATATCATGTATGCATGCGTTTCTGGCCGACCGATTCTGTTTTATTATTATTCTGTTGGAATATCCTGTTTGTGCGTTTTCTGTGGGACTGATTTCGTCTTTTATTATTACATTGGAATATCCTCGTGCATGCGTTTCTGGCGGGACTGTTCCGTTAATTATTATTACTGTTGGAATAACATGCCCATGCGGATTATCGCATGCTCGGTGATTTCTTTTGTTATTCCATTCCATATTATACTCAGTTGGTTAAAGTTTTGACTTCTATACTCCATGAAATTAGTGGAATATTCTTGATATTTGCGCTTCATCCAGTATATTTTCATTGAAAGATTCTTCTGAGCATTCTTAAATTTTACTGCACAAAGCAGTATCATATTGACAATTTGGACGTTATTAGTTCCTGAATAAATTAATTCTTGAACTTGTTTTATTGAATTCATATATCATTGTCATCATCCTCATGTTTATATTATGTTGAAAGTCATATGTGGCCTGTAGTGCATAGATGGACTTGGTATGATTATGACCAGGGATTATTCGGTATAATCATGACCGTAATATTACAAATGATGTGGAAAAGGTCCTCATTGGCCCGTAGTGCATTGATGGACAGTTGTTGGCATAATCATGACCATTAATGAATACACGAATGTCCTTGGCCCGTAGTGCATGTATAATTGTGGTCGTGATACTAAAGAATATCCTTGGCCGTAGTGCAGGGGTGATTCAATGATGTGGATTATTTATTAAGTTGAGTCTCGCGATAACAGTGATGAAAAACCTTTTAAATCATAAAAGATAGTAGATTTTATTTTCTACTTGACTCTTTTAATGGATTGCTTGTTCCGCTGCAGTTAAACTTGATGTATATTATAGTTTATCAGTTTAACATTATTGAAGACTAATGATAATTTATTCTGCATTATCTTAGTCTTAATATTTCTTACTGGGCTAGTTGAGCTCACCTTTTCTTTCACTGTTCTCTTCAGGAAATGAGAATATAGGTTGGGATGAGTCGGAGAAGCGGAGTGATGGTCCGGAGGATAGCATTAGTAGTCCTCACTATTACGTGAAATAGTGTGTTAATAAATGTATTGAGGACTTATTTTGAGTTTTAATCTTTGTCAGAAGACAATGTTTGTATTGAAACTCACAACTTATGTTAGATATTTAAAGATTGTATTTGTATTACGTATCATGTATTTGGCGACTCGAAATTGGTGATGTATACCTATTTTGGGGGCGTCCACAAAAATTGTATGACTTTATTTTCCTGATAAAATGAATATTTATTATTTTTTGACCTTTATGTTATTTATTGTACAATTTCATAATTTAATTAATTAGATCGGGTAAAGTAAAAATTATGATATACAAATTTATATTTACTGGAAAAATTAAATGTGACGCCCCCAAAATAGGTATACAACACCCATTCTGAGTCGTTAAAATACATGGTGTGAAACCCCAGATTTTATGAATAAAGAATTAATTTTCTCGAAATAATTTTTTTTATATTATGGTGTAAATTTGAGATAATATTATAGTTGTGGGTAATATTTATAAATTTTGCAAAATATGCAAGTTGTCTTATTATATTAGATTGGTCGGGGAATATTCGTTTTAAGCGAGAAAAATATTAAATGCAACGACAAGACAATCATTAGTGGACCTTCGACAACGGAATTATTGTCGGATTAAGAAAAGCGACAAAATATTTTATTAAAAATAACGGCGGAAGTTTTACCATTGATCTTTGTTGAACTACTCGGTAGTAGTAAAAGTACGATAATACACGTTGTTGCGTAGTAAGCAAGACACAAAGATTGATTATTGATATTTATGTGAGAAGTCACGCAGCTTTTGTTCAATTATTGCTACAATAGTTCTTTGCAAGATCTCACATTATTTGATTCAATTATTGTTGATTTAGAAGTTTTGTTTTATACGTAATAAAATAGAAACATCTTTTTATATAAAATGTATACTTTATTAAAGTTATTCTATAAATAGAATATATTATATTCTATTATGCATAGTGTTTTGCATAGTAAAATCTTTTTATATAAAAATGTAATACTTTATTAAAGTTATTCTATAAATAGAATATATTATATTTTATTTTTGCATAGTGCTGCGTAGTGTTTGCATAGTGCTTGCATAGTGTTTGCATAGTAAAAATCTTTTATATAAATAGAATATATTATATTTTATTTAAAAGATTTTTCTTTAAATATGGACCGTCGATTAAAGTAAATCAATCTGGACCGTTCATGGATTAGTTACTTATGCATTCCATTTTCCTATAAATAGAAGCTCATTCCTTCATTATTTTCTTACGAATTCATTGAAACTCTGAGAGATAAACTATAGAAAAAAGAAAAAAAGTATTCTACTTACTTCACTTCTCTTATATCAAGTATTATTTTACTTGCGTAGGGATATTATTCTTATGTATTCAAGAAGAGAACTTACATTATTCCATTTCTTTATTGTTACATTGGAATAACTTTGATCTGCTGGCTACCCTATACTTGGTGACATTCTTCTATTATTCATCCTTATTATTACGTTCTAATATCCTGGCATCATGTTATCTGCCTGACCTAGTTCCATTTTTATTATTACATACGTATTATTACATTTAATATCACATCATCTTTATCGTCGGACTGGTTCCATCATTTATTATTCCGCATTTACTATTACATTTGGAACATCCTGCCGCGGTGAATTTCACCGACACCGGTTCCGTTATTATTATTCTGTTGAAATAATCGCCTACATATCACAATCTGCATGCATGGTGATATCTTTTGTTATTCCATTTGGTAATATACTCGGTTGATTAAAATTTTGACTTCTATACTCTATGAAATTAGTGGAATATCCTTGATATTTAAGGCTTCATCCAAAGATATCTTTTAAATGAAATATTCTTCCGAGCATTCTTGAATTTTACTCTACAAAAACAAGATTATCATGTTGACAATTTGTACGTTATTGGTTCTTTGGACAAATTAATTCTTGAACTTATTTAATTGAATTCTTATATCATTGTCATCATCCTCATGTTTATGTTATGTTGAAAGTCATCTGTGGCTGTGAGTGCATAGATGGACTTGGTATGATTATGACCAAGGATTATTCAGATAATCATGGTAGTAATGTTACAAATGATGTGAAAATTAAAAGTCCTCATTGGCACAGAGTGCATTGATGGACAATTTTTGGTATGATTATGGCTATGGATTCTCTTCTACGAGGAGCAAAGATGAATTGTTTTATGGCATGATCGGGACCGTTGATGAAAACACGATTATTGATACTAAAAGAATATCTTTGGCACAGTAGTGTGGGGATGATTTAATGATGTGGATTATTTATTGAAATGAGTCTCAAATGATAAAAGTGATGAAAAACTTTTAAATCATAAAAGATAGTAGATTCTATTCTCTACTTGACTCTTTTAATGGATTGCTTGTTCATTGCAGATTAAACTTGATGTCTATTGTATTTTATCGGTTTAACATTGTTGTTGAGGCTAATGATAATTTATTACGCATTATCTTAGTCATAATATTTCTTCTTGGGCTAGTTGAGCTCACCCTTTCTTTCACTTTTCTCTCTTGAAATGAGAATATAAATGACGACGAGTCTGGGAACGGAGTGATGGTCCAGAGGATAGCATTAGTAGTCCTCACTATTTTGTGAAATAGTGTGATAATAATTGTAATGAGGACTCCTTTTGAGTTTGTATAATCTCTAGTAGACAATAATTGTATTCAAACTCACGGTTTATGTTTTGTCGTATTGTACCCCATACGAGTTGTATTATTAAGTTGTATTTGAATTTTGTACCATGTATCCATGACCCAAGATGGGTGATGTATACCTATTTTTTGGGGCGTCACACATGGTACGTAAACAACTACAACTTTATTAATACAACATAAAAAACTGTGAGTTTAAATACAAATATTGTCATCTGAACAATATCCACACTCAAATAAGTCCTCACTATAATTATTGATACATTATTTTACAAAATGGTGAGGACTACTAAAATGATTTTCTAGAACCTTCATTTCATACCCAGAAGCTAGTACTCACTACATTCTCGCCTCCTAAGAAGAAAAAAATGGAACAAAAGGAAAAGGGTGAGCTCAACTAGCCCAAGAATAATATTATGACTAAGATAACATGTAACAAATTATCGTTAGTCGTCAACAGGGAAAAATCTAATAGAATACAATAGACAACCAGTTTTAAATCAATCTTCGCAGCGGAAATAATAATTCATTAGAAGAGTTAAGTAGAGAATGCAAACTACTATCTTCTATATATGAATTTAAAAGTTCATCGTCGATATTTTATCCCTGTAATATCATTCAATATATATCTGGAATTAAATATTCATCTTTGCACTACAGGCCAAAGATATTCATCAGTTGGTCATGTTCATCTTTGCACTACGGGCCAAAGATATTCATCAGAAAATCATTCATCATTGCACTACATGCCAAAAGATATTCGATAATATCATCATTTAGGGTAGAGGATGATGAAAAATATTTTAAAGAAAATGAATCCAGTGAAACAAAAGAATAAATATTAAGGATTCGTATTTCAGCTATTCCATGTTCAAAAATACCTCATAAATAATCATAGTGGAGTAAAATTCAAGAATGATCAAAACATGGATACAATCAAAGCTAGTACCCATAATAGATATTTTGGACAAAAAGAAAAAAATTTTATTTTTCGGTGAATAGTGCCGTATTCGTGAATAGTAACCCCGACACAAAAAGTTTCAAATTTGATAAAAAGTTCAAATCAATACTTCGGCATAATGATATTGAAGAAAATAATATTATTTAAGAAGAAAATAATATCCCTTACCTTGTAAAGACAGTACTTCTAGTTGAAACACCGGATATAGGCTATGACTTGAACTTGCACCGTATAGCAACACTCAAAGTATTAAAATACTCACAAGAATACGCTCAATATATCGAGAGAGAAACCTTGTATCTAGTGTAATTTTCAATTTTAACCTAAGCACCCTATTTTTATAGGAAAATTCTTAGAACACCAAAGCAGAAAATTTAATATAATATAAATATATATATACAATTTCCTACGCCCACTATCCTAGATCTGAATTTAGCAACTTATATCACATGTAAGACCCACAATTAATGACAAAAACGTTTTTATTAATAAAAATAAATAAAACTTCCAAAAATCAATTATTTCGGAACTTCAGAACTTCAATAATTCATAATTAATAGCCCTTTTGTCAGAAAAATTTGAACCACGTGTCTTTTCCATAGGAAATTTCATTATCTACAACTTTGCAGAAGAAAGTTTTTCCAAATTCCAAATAGAAATTGACCGAAATCCACAAACGGACAATTTTACAGGCTATAATCAAATTTCAGTCAAGAAATGGGCCCACAAACATGTTTAACATGTTTTAAACAACTTTTGTAACAAAAATACTCTTTCTCCTCATATACTCATATATCTCATATTCATTGTAAAAATATCATCATTATTATATTATAATAATATAATAATATATTATTTTATCAGAAAAGATAAAATATCGATTTTCAACAATTGTCACTTTAAAAATTTTCTCCATCTATATCCACATAAAATGAATATTTTCCTCATCATATAAATCAATAATTAATTATTCACAAATAATATTACAGAATCACAATCTTGACAACCGTGTAGCTCCTCAGGAAAGAGGGGGCTTTCCAATAAGAATTTCTCCTTACTGGCGCATAATTAGGTGACCAAACCTCTCCTTAGACAGAACTTTCTAGACATTGTCAATAATGGTATCTAATAATATTATTCAAATAATATGAATTATTGCTTCGATAATGGAAAATGCTGTGTAGTTACAATTATTGAAACAACAGTAATATAGAATATCAATGCAACAATTATTGAATCAATAAAATACTGAACAGTAATTACTGTAACAATCATTGAGTAGTGCCTTCTTACACAAGAATCAATAATTGGTTCAATATCGTGTCTTCTTTGTGCAACAACGCCATTCATCGTGTTTTTAACCAACGGTATTCCAATAGTATTAATCTGTAATAACTACGCCAAGTTATTTATAAACAACTTATACTTGTCGTTTTCTTTATCCAATCGCTTTCATGGGGCCCACAAAAAGTCACGCTATGTCAATTTAATATTCCCAAGCGAAGCAAGAATATTCCATGATCAAACGAATATTCTCCGATAAAAATGAATATTTTATAACCACTTGCTTATTTAAAATATTTGCGCATTTTACCCATAACTAACCACATTAATCAAATCAACCCTTACTATTTCAAAACGATAAATAGAGGAAATTAAATTTCATTTATTAATAATTTGGGGTCTTACATTAAACATTATAACTTGAAGGGTATATTAGACATTATATTAAAAATATTTTTAAATATTAGTTGGTCAACCACACTAGGGGTAGTGAATGTTACATATTATAGACTAGAGGGGTACTGATTGTTACTTGAAAAACTAGAAGGGTAGTGAGTGTTATTATGATTATCTACAGGAGGTGTCAATGTATTTTACTCTTACTAAAATAATAAAACTGTTCTGCTCCGACGTCTACTTCTTTAGTTATCTTTTTCTTCCTTTATTCACAACTTCACGTCAACCGATTCAAAAGTAAACATCCAATTGTCAAACTTTAACATGTAATCTTATTTTCTTTTATTTATTAAACTATCTCATACCCTTAACAAGTAATCTTTTTTTCTTTTACTTTAATACCAAAATGACTAAAAGACAATGTGCACCCCAAACTTTACACCCTTGTTGACTTTTGCACCCCAAACCGAAAAAGGTGTCTAAGTATACCCCAAACTTCAATTAAACGTAACAAAAGGCACACTTTCCTCGGTTAACCTGTGACGTCCCCAAAACAGGTATACATCACCCATCTTGAGTTGCAAAATACATAGTACATAAATCAAATACAAACTTAATTATACAACTATCTTGCAAAATACGACAAAATATAGCTGAGAGTTTAAACAAGAATATTGCCTTCTAGACAATATCCACTCTCAAATAGAGCCCTCATTACATTTATTGTCACACTATTTCACAGAATAGTGAGGACTACTAAAACAATCATCTGGACCGTCAATCCGTTCCCAGACTCGTCCCAACTATATTCTCATTTCCTAAAGAGAACACTAAAAGAAAGGGTGAGCTCAACTAGCCCAGTAAGAAATATTATGACTAAGATAATGCAGAATAAATTATCCTTAGCCTTCAACAGTATAACAACTGATTGAATATAATAGACAACAAGTTTTAGATCAACAACTGCAGCGGAATAAGCAATCCATTAGAAGAGTCAAGTATAGCATAAAATCTATTATCTTCTATGATTTAAAAAGTTTTTCATCAACTTTATCGCTGAGACTCAGCTTAATAAATAAAATCAAATCATCCATGCACCATGGCCAAGGATATTCATGTAATCATCAATGGTCATGATTATACCAAATAATCACTGGTCATAATCATACCAACAACTGTCCATCAATGAACTACAGGCCAATGAGGACTTTCACCACATCATTCGTCACATTACGGTCATGATTATACCAAATAATCTCTGGTCATAATCATACCTAGTCCATCTCTGCACGTAAGCTAAAGATGACTTTCATCACAATATGAGCATGAGGATGATGACAATGACATAATAATTCAATAAAACAAGTTCGAGGATAAATTTTAAAAATTTATAATTTAATTTATCCAGAAATCAATACGTCCAAATTGTCAACATGATCTTTGCTTTGTAGAGTAAAATTCAAGAATAATATTCATGTACCAAAAATAATTTGGATGTAAAAAAATATATTTTAGATGCAAATAGTACCCGAAGTGAATAGTACTCCGTGAATAATAATTCGGGAATAGTACCTCATGAATAGTGCCCCGACATGAAAAGTACCCCAAATACCCAAGTGAATAATATTTGGGTGAATAGTAATTTGGGTGAATAGTAACCCGTGAATAGTACTCCGACACGAAAAGTGTCCCGAATACTAGAGTGAATAGTAACCCGTGAATAGTAACTCGTAAATAAAATACCAAATAAAATGATATTTCATGACGAGTACAAAAGAAATGATATCTTATACGAGTATAATAGAATATATGAAATCGCAAATGGATTTTCATCCTACATGCAGTAATCCACGTGAGCATCATTTCCATAATTTAATAAAGAATGAATCTGAAAGGTCATTCACCATGCATGCGGTAGTCCACATGTATGAAGTTATTCCAACATAATAATAAAGAATAGAATAACAAGAAGAATTCACCGTGCATGCGATAGATCAGCATGTATGAGTTATTCTAATAGAATAATAAATAATGGAACCAAGTCATGCGTGTAATACGCATGCACGTGATTTCCAACGAGAATAATAAAGAATAGAACGGGTCATGCGTAATCCGCATGGACATGATATTCCAACGAAATAATAAAGAATGGAATAATGAGAAGAATTTCACTATGTATGCGGTACTTCACATGAGATGAGTTATTCCAACATAATAATAAAGAATGGAATAATGTAAGAATTTCACCATGTATGCGGTACTTGCATGACAAAGTTATTCCAACATAATAATAAAGAATGGAATAATAGAAGCTCTCTTCATGAATACGAAAGAAATAATACCCCTTACCTCAAAAGAAAACTGGATACTGGAATAGTGAGGTAGCAAACTTCTCTTCTTCTTTCTCTCTATAATAATTGCTTTATATATAGCTTTAGTGAATTGGTGAGAAATGAAGGAAGAATGAGCTTCTATTTATAGGAAAATATAGTTTCGATAATTACACATTTTGGGGCTCGAAATATTACAGTATAATACCTTTCTTTTTTCCTTCATTTTTAATTTAGTCCTGCAAGTATTATCAAACTTGCACCACCTTCCCTAATAGTAAATTATGTGAATCAATAGTAAATTATGTGACTCAATAGTTCTAATCATGTGAAAAAATTAATTACAGTATAGTACCTTCAACTATACCTCTATTTTTAATTTAGTCATGCAAGTATTATCAATTTTGCACCACCTCCCCTAATAGTACAAGAATGTGAATCAATAGTACACACATGTGAACAAATAGTTATAATCATGTGAATCAATAACAACTAATTGCTCATTTATCCGGTTAATTACCCGATTGGTCAATATAACCTCCAGACATTAATTATTATCAAAATAAATGTCGATTTTCACTAACACTAATAATTTTCACATAATAAAACTATCAATTTTATCTTTAATCAACACGAACTTACTCATCATTAATATTATAATTCATAATATTTAACAACCAGGTCGTTCCCAGGAAAGAGGGGGCTTTCCGATAAGGATTTTTCCTTATTGGCGCGCAATTAGGTGACCAAACCTCTCATTGACAGAACTTCTAGACATTGTCAATATTGCAAATAATAATATGAATAACTTTTCCGTCTCAATTATTGATTTAATAATATAACATATTATACAGATGATACAATGACAATAATTGAATCAATAATATGAGAGATATGATCAAGAATTCTTCGTATCAATAATTGAGTATAACCGAAGTGACTTCTTTACGTAAGCATCAATAATCAATACAAAATTGTCTTCTTATGCAACCACGCGTATTCTTCGTACTTTTCTTACCGCCGAGTAGTTCAATAGATTTAACGAACAACACTTTAAATCGTTATTTTTATAAAAAGATAATTATGTCATTTTCTAACTACGAAAATACTTCTGTTGTGGGGTCCGACAATGATTGTGTCGTCGTATGAATATTCCTAGTTAATACGAATATTCCCCGACCAATCGAATATTATATAACAACTTGCATACTTTGCAAAATTTATAAATACTACCCACAACTATAACACTATCTCAAATCCACACTATAATATTCAAAAAAATATTTCGAAAAAATTAAATCTTTATTCATAAAATTTGGGGTCTTACATAACCGGTCAAAAGTGACCGGCTAAAGCTGTAATGTGGATCTGGAGAGGGTGTTTAAGTCTTTTCCTTTTTATCTTCTCCAACATTTACATTAAGTTTGGTGTGCATATTGTATTTTAGTCTAACTTTAAGTGACCAACTTTATCTCTCTCTCTCCTCCATAACCAATTTTCTCTCTCTTAAACAAACACCCATTTCCTCTCCCATTTCAGTCGGCTCTTAGTAAGTTGCATGAGCATAATATCCTCTTTTTCTCTCTCATCCTTGTTCAAACTCTGGAACTCACCACACTCAATCCCTTCATGCCAAGGTACATTTAGACCGCTGCTGAAATAATCTCCTATAATTTGGGCACTCCGATTGCGTAATTATCTCGCTTTCAGTATCATTAATCAATAGACCAGAGCAATCCTTATAGGGCGAAGGTAATCGAGAATCACGACCTCGATAGAAAGCGGTGCCCCACCTATCAAACACCTAAGGGGCAAAATGGGACATCAATCTTGAGCTCTAAAAGGCCATTCTTGGTAGGAATCAAGGCATCGAATTTGGGTAATGTTGTTTTCAAGCTTCGAGACAACGTAGTTTTGGATACAGTCGGAACAATAAGCGTGGGTACAACCCTCTATAGGGAAAGAAGAACTGTATGGTTTTGAATCTGTACAAATTTCGCACATAAACAAATCAATTTGAGGATCGGACGATTGGGCGAGTTCGAAATTTGAAATGTTAAACGGCTTTTAATTTTTAACAGTGAACGAGTCCAAGAATTGAACATCATCAATTTCACGATCTGGGCATTCGATTTCATGAGAGAGATCGATGAAGCTTCTTTTTCTTGCTCTTTTAGAAGATTGGGGAAAACAGAAGCCATAACTTTAAACAAATTTTTGATTCTTTGGTAAATTATCGCACACATTATCCCAAAACCCATGAATGAGCACTTTCTAAACCTAACTAAACTGAATCCTAGTGCATCACCAAAACCTACAACCCTTCTCCTATAACTTTAAACACCAACCATAACTTTAAGTAAAGTTACAGGCATTCTCTTTCCTAAATGAGATTGATACAAAAGTAAGTAAAGTTACAGGATAAACTACACTAAGAAGACGGAATCATGATCACCACATGATGAGATTATGTAACACCATATTATTTTCATTAATAAGATTGTTTTCATTAGATAACAGCTTAGCAATGGCAGTGGCGGTGGTGAGGAGAAAGAAAAAGATGAGAGAGGGAGAAATGGAAATCATTATGTGTTGGGGAAAGTATTGGGAGATGTGGACAAAAAAGATATGGAAAAGACTTAAATAGCCCTCCAAATCCATACGTATGTCTTAGTCGGTCACTTTTGACCGGTTAATCAAAAAAAGTGTGCCTTTTGTTTTATATAATTGAACTTTGGGGTGCAAAAGTCAACAAGGGTGTAAAGTTTGGGGTGCACATTGTCTTTTAGTCTAGGAAAATATACACTTTATTGGGACTTGTGACTCATACCTGTGAATTTTTTAAAAAAAAATCAAGTGCGAAGCAAAGCAGAGTAACAGTTATATGTCTCTATTGTAAAATCTTATGTATTCAGTGAATAATAAAAAGAACGCCACTCCCGTGGACTATTCAAATTGAAAAATCACGTAAATTTCTGTTTTAATTTTTTACTGTCGTGTGCGTGTGTAAGATCATCACGTAAATTTATGTGTTAATTTTTTTATTGTCGTGTGTGTGTAAAATCGAAATCTAAAACACTTGCATCTTTTAGATTGTCAACGTGGATGTTATTGGTACATATTTTTTCCCTTAAATTTATTGATCAGTGGATTAGAATAACATATTATATTGATTTTAATTTGAAATTATATAAATTATTATTATAATTATAAATACGATTGTTTAAATAAGTTATTTTTAAGTTTACTCATACTTTGCATGAGATATAAAGCGTGTTAACATTAATCTTCGTTTTCAATTTCTTTTGGTTGAACTAAATACACGAATACTAGGATTCAAACTTAAAAACATTGTTTTTAAACATAAAATTGATTATAAACATGTTTAAAATAAGTTTATTAAACACTTTATAAAATTAATTATAAATAAATTTGTTCTGTTTATAAGTTATTCTAAATACCCTCATAAGCTTCAGTTTTGTGAGTTAAATAATTAATATTTAGGGGGGTGTATTTAATTAAGACTTTTAAAAATTTTAAAAGTTTTGTTGTATTCATTCAAGACATTTAAAGAGTTTATAAAAGTTTACTGGTATTCAATTACAACTTTTTAAATGTCTTTAAAAGTTAGGTGGTATTGAATTAAGATTTTTATAAAATCTATAAAAGTATTTTAGTATTCAAAAAGTCATAGATTTTTCAGATTTTTATCAAATTGTAGAGTTTGACAAACTTTAGAAGAAGAATTATAATTATCAACCAATATCCAAAATCTTACATCATCTCTAAAGACTTCTAAAAACTTCCAAATATTAAACACAAATGTGGAAATTCGGATCTTCGGTAAAGAGGGAACCCCGAAATTTGCGATGTAAATACGAATTTGCGGTGTAATACCCATAAAAAAATAATAATAAAGAAATAAAATAAAATAAATAAATAACATTTAAATTTATATTTTAAATAATTTAATTAGGCTTTGTCTTTTATTGGGTCAAACTAGTTATTTATTTTATATGGGCTAAGAAGTATTAATATGTGATGGATAAATTAATTTGGTAAAATTTGGGCCTTAAAACTAATTGGATTTAATTTATATGTGGATAAAATTAAATCATAATATAATTAAGAGAATTAACAAGATATATTAATAAGTAAACAAATAACTAAAGACCTAATCTGTCTCGCCGTACGTAATCGAGGAAATAGGGAAAAGCACACTAAATTGGTAAAGCAGCTAATAATAATTGAATGATCAGAAGTCATGTAATAAATATAGTATAATATATATGTATTCTAATGCTTAGATAAAATAATATTGTCAGAACTTAAAATTTTGTATAATATATTTTTTTGAAAGTTGTTATCATAAGCATGGATTATTATTTATAATATATGCACTAAAAAAATATAATAAATAATTTAACTGTGTAGCAAAATTTTAATCTTAGATCTAAAAATTTTGAAATTCTTAAAATTTTTGAATTATTTTGAGTTTATTTTGGTGATTACAAAGATGGGTGATTTTTGGTACCCAATTGTGGTCAATTTTCTATAACTTGGTGACAATTTACTCACATGTATGAAGTTTTGCGACTTTTGATCATATAAATTTTTATTGTCATATTATTTTGTGAAAAACAAAGTTTGGTATTCCTATTAAAAAAACGTACGCATATGCATAAAGTATATATAGCTCAATGAAAAGTGAGCTTAATTTTTGTGTTGCATCTGTAGTTTTTAAAGTTTTATTGGTATCCGAGTATCCAAATGTATCATGAAATGAGTAGAATAATATGTAGGCTCTCAACATATATAAAATCTCATGCCACAATAATTTAATAAAATAATGAAATTTACTATAGTTCATGAAAAAAGAGGGAGATGTTGTACACATGGGCTAATTAACAATTAATATAAGTTGCATATATTATAGGCTTAAATATCTTTTACTACCCTAAACTATTAGCCATATTCCACTTCGGTGATTCACCTTTCAATTTTATCAATTAGATGATTGAACTATTAATTTTTTCCACTATTGTCCAAATTCACTTGACACGTCATAAATTGATGACATGTTTTCTTAAGTGGGGACATAGAAAGCTGATGTGTATTTAAATAATATTATTTATATCATTTTATTAATTTAAATTATTTGGGTAAGGGCAAATTTGGCAAAGCCTAATTAAAGATAATCAAAACAAAACAAAATAAAAACAAAACACATCTCAGATCCATTAAAACAAAACAAGCGTAAGGAACATGAAAACAAAACTTTCTCAGACAAATCTCAGATTCTCCACCTCTATGAAAACCAAGCCCCTCCATCGATGCCCCGTCGCCGAATCCTCTGGCGACCACGACAATGATTCCACCCACAACCACCGCAACTATTATGTCGACGCCTCCATCTCCGACGAGTAAATCATTGAAGAACATGACGTAGAAGAAGCACCCATCTCACTTCATCTCAGATCCTTCAAATCCAAGCCCATATATAATTCCAACAAGAACAAAACTACTTACCCAGAAATCATCCTGCTTTCTTCTTCCGATTGGATGCTCCAAGGCTCCACCGACGTGATATTCTTTTAATTGAAAAATCAACAGATCGACTTCTTTTTCACCTTTCTCTTTCTCTCTCCTCTACATATTTAGATCTATATTTGGGTTAATATGAACAAGTTGAGGCTGATTTTGGAACATGATTATTAGTGTTCATTGTATTGTTGTCTGTGTGATTTCATTTTTCTTACAGTAATTATATGAAATCAAATATGCATACAAATGATTTATCATAATATACTTCAGCTTCCTTTTGCTCATCAGTTTTATTATGAGTTGTTTATTATCTTGTGAGTTGGTTCTTCAGTTCAAATGAATAAGATTTGATTTTTGTGTGATGAATTAGATTTTTTGATTTAGTTTGATAAATAGGATTTCTATTTTCTGGGTTTGGTTGTTATGAATTATTCTTGCTTTAAAGAAATGAGTAGTTAAGTGGATTACATTTTATTGTCGGATTTTTTGGGAGTCTTTGCCGGAGTTTGACCAGAAAATATGGTGTCAGGAGGTTCGTCGGAGTCTTGCCGGTGAGGAATTCTAGATTTTTGATTTCATGATTTTTTGTTTGAAGAAATGAGTAATTAATTTGTTTAGTTTTAATGTTTAATATAAAAGGTTTTGACGATTTTACCCTTTAATATATCATAAATGTTTAATCAAAAATTAAAAATTATTTTTTTTGTTACACATAAGATCAACTATGCCTACTCAGATAACCACGTCAGCCATTTCTGACGTGGCAAACCCAATTGGATGGAATCGGAAAAAATTAAATCTAATTGATAAAATTGAAAAGTGGATCACCGAAATGGAATATGACATATAGTTTAAGATAGTAAATCATATTTAAGCCTATATTATAAGTATACAAAAGTCTATCACAATCTTGATAAAAAATTTATAAAAGTCTGTTACTTATTTTATGGATTCTATAAAAGTCATTTAAAAAAAGTCTTTAAAATCTTTAAAAATTATTAAAATCCACAAATTTTATAAAAGTTTGTCACTTAAAAAAAATCTTAAAAAATCTTAATTGAATACACTCCCCTTAAAATAAAATATTTCAAATATATTTGAACTTCTAAATACAGATCAAAAGGTTAGTAAGCAAACATCCACTTCATGACTAAACAATTTTTTTTTTATGTAAATAGATAGAAACTAAATAGTAATTTTAGGGTTTTTAAAAGATTTTCTCATAAAAAATAATAACAAATCACTTGATAATATTAAATTAAAACCCAATAATTACTCAAAACAAAATGGAGTTGCATTATTTTTCAATGCTTTTCCATCTACAGAGTATCAAACCCCAAAGAATCTAATCCATCTCTCTTTTTTCCATCCAAATTTCCCCCCAAATCCATTTTCTCACTCCTCACGCTCCCCGGAGCTATGAACTCCGCCGTCTTCCTCCTCTCACCGCCACTTCCCTTCATCCCTCCAAAGCTCCCCACCGTATCACCTAAATCCTCACCACACCAAATCCCCTCCCTCACCTATCGGCACCTCAAGCCCAAGCTCAAAACTTCTCGACCCGACTTCAGAATTTGGGCGGACGACGGCGACGCCGATGGCGGCGATTCCGACTACGACATGGACGAGGACGAGGGTGATGAAGTTGATAACAAGAAGGATTACGACGTCGAGTATGAACCTCTAGTCGACGGCGACGATATTGCTATGATTCATAGCAAGAATTTTGTGTCCACTCGGGGTTGGGACTCGGAGATGATTGTGGATTATAGGATTAATGAGGATGAGTTTCATAAAATAAGTTTGCTTGATTGTGACTTCTTTATTCGGAAGCCTCCGGATCCTGATAATAATGTCTATGATTTTAGAGAGGTGAATCTCTTTCTCTTTAAAAATTATCTCATGTATGAATACTTGTTTTAATCCTATACAGATGGTTTATCACCTTAGAATCACTATTAATTTCTTATATGCTCAAATTTTGGACTTTTGTATGTTATAATTTTGTAGAATTAGGGTGTATTTGGTAGTGTACAGGTGTTGTTCTATTTCTATACAACCTCTCTCTCACATACAAACACAGAGACTAAATTTTAAAATTGATCTGAATTTATTTGATATTTTGTAAACTACTTAAAAAATATTACTTAAAAAATATTACTAAGTACGAAATTGTTATTTCGTATATAAAAAGAAATTTACATCACAATGTGTATGTCAAGATTTCAAAAATTAACTAGGATCTAAGTTAAATGAGAATCTTTTTGTGGAACTGAGAGAGTATTACAGTAGTATTGTATTTGTAAAGACATAATATGTCTTGAAGCATTGTTGGTTCCTCAGGCACACTGTTGTAGTCATAAATATACTTATTTTGGATTCATTCCCCATCCCTGGGGATGCACTAACCTATCAAAAAAGAAGAAGAAAAAAACTCTAGTTTTGGATGGTGATGAATTAGAGTGTATATACATAATGGAGGGCGGCTGCCAATCTCTATCAAAGTATGATATTTAAATCCTTGGAAATGCATAATTCTCTCTGTCTCAAATAAAAGATCAAAATCACAAATAGCTGTCCTTTAAAGTTCTTGCTGTGTAGTTGTCACGGTGCCAAAGCGAACACGGTGCCAAGGCGGGACACAACGGTAGTTGACCTCCAGGACGCCTAAGCAATAAGGCGTCCGCCATGGCGTCCTTATGGCAACAAGTTGTTAACAATGTGCAATTTATACATTATTTATTTTATTTCAAAAGTATATTGCACAATAAAATTTTATATACACTAAAACCCAAAAACATAATAACTAACACTATGAAAAAGTTTCCACTCTCTACTCTACTCTGTTTCTAGTCATAGCTCAAGCAAAGTCATCAACTATGAAGTCATTTCCGTCTTCCTCACAAGCATTACTCTCATTTAGAAGAGTATGGTCATGGCTTAGATTAAGGTCATGGGTTGAGTTATTTGGGTAATTGAAAAAGTCCATGGGTTATAATGGGTTATGGTAAAAAATTACCTAATTACATAACTTGGGCCTGCTACCAATGTGTAAGTCTTGGCGTTCAAGGCGTTGCCTTGCCCTTCTCCAACGCCAGGACGCCTAGTCGCCGCCTAGGCGACACCATGACAACTATGTTTCTCACCATTGTTCCCGTAAGATTGGAAACTTCCACATCACCACAACATCATATAGGTTATTGTTTTCTAGAGCAGACCTGGGTACTTATAAATATACTAATTTTGGATTTCCTTTGTGTATGTTGATGATTTAGGCCATATCTTTTTATTGTGTTGTAGATGTATGTTATTAGTACAGGCTTTTCATAGGAGGGGAGGGGGGAGGGGGGGGGGGGGGGAGATTAGTTACAGTACATATATTTCACCACTTACTCACTCACTCACTCGGTTATTCATTTTATCTCTGTCTTCCATGAACAAATATAGAGATACATACATGGACTGGATATATTTACCATACCTGTTCCAGCATTTGAGAACTTAAAATGCCAATCTTACAATTTATTTAGAATCGTTACCAATATTTCAGACAAACTGCAGTACTTTTAAACACACTAATTTGGAACTTTTGCATGTGACTGTTGATGAATTGGGTTTTGTTTGGTAATTTGTAGATGTATGTAACCCCACCTGATACTGATATTTACGCAATTCCAAGGGTCTTGGCACCAATGCCACAGAAGGTATAATTACTTTACTGTCTACTGATTAGCATAGAGGATTAATAGATTATATATGTCAACTATTTTTGTTTTGGTTATTTGATATGTTGGTAATGCTGAACATTTTGTAGAAAAATCTTCATGTAGAACATTATGTCCTTCGTTTTAAAAAAAAAATATATATATAATTTTATTTACTTGTGTTTTGTATATTATTGAATTTGCAGTATATTCGATGTGCAATGAGTGATTATGGATGCTATAATGTTACGGAGCCACCCATTGATGCACCTAGAGATCCCATGTATAAATCAGAGAGGGAGATTTCAAAGGTTCGCATGAACTTGATATTATACTACAACGCTTCTTCTCTACTTGTCTTTTTGAAATTTGTTACTATGTTATACAGATATCAAGCTTTGCAATCTCATAAAGCTTAAAAGTTATATTGTTGTATTAAGTTTTTTCCATGAGACTGTTAAGTTGATAGATTCTACTTGTGCAAGTATGTAACTCATATATCAAGCTCTGCCATCCCAATAAGCATAAGGACCACACTTAAATTATCTTTTGAGAGTTATTAGACTAATTGGTCCGACTCAAGTACTCTATCTGTCTCTGCTTCGTTTGCTCTCGTAATATTTCTGAAATGCAGGAATCGAGTTGCTTTTGGTAAACAAGGATGGTGCTCATTAGCTTAAGTGAAAGTGAGACTTTCTTTTCGACTTAGGATTCAGGGTAGAGTTTTGAAATGAAGCCATGAAATGACTCTTTATTCTTTTAATGAAATAAATCTTCACTTACTAATTGTACTTGGTTCAAAGAGAAAAGGTCAAGGTGAGGAATCAGAGTTTATGGATGTACAATGTGTAAGGTTCTACCTGTGAGTCAGGCAAATGGAATCTTTTCTTAATCATTTGTATATATTTAGAAAAGCAATACATATTCCAACTTGGAAGCCTGTTCACATAGTAAGTATTACCGGACAATAGAATTTATTCACTTGCAACACTATACTGCATTATAATGAAAGTGTGTGACGTTTTTTACCTTTTCATATGCAAATTTAAACATGCTTAATAGTTTGATAGCAACAATTGTGAACATTTGATTTGATTTTCACGAAATGTAGTTCAAAGATTTAAAGTTTGACTATTCTCAATGACTATGAAGAAATTAAGATTATGTGCATCTTTTTGTACTGGTACATATAGATCGTGTTTATTCTATGGAAAAACTTGTAACCTTGTATGAAGTAGCTAAACCATGTATCTTTCTTTTACATATATAACAGCTGGATAGTCAATCAGTAGGTGGTACACATATATGCTTTTGGAAAGGTTGTGGTATGGTTGGATGTATATAAAATCCGAAATTTTAGCATAGAGGTATATTTCCACTATTCGTCTGCATGCAACTATTTATGAGGGTAAAAAATCAAATTGGTAACTGTCAGCTCGGGTTTGTATTTGAGGGCTTCTTTTTTTAATTTAAAACATTTGGTCTGTACTTTGTCTTCTGGGACTGGTCTCTAATTACCCACTGTAGGATGCACTTTTAGCCTTGTGCTACCATTTATTAGGAGGTAATTCGCTCAAGGAAAGTGACGGAGGTTCTCCCCATTTCCTCTCCATCTGTTTGCATTCCCCAAGTGATTCTTGGACCCACCTTCTTGTGCTGTAGTTTTTGAAAATAACTTGTAATCTGCTTGTCCTCGGTGAGTGGTGTAAACTTAAAGATAAAAAGGGAAGAACATTTCCCTTTTCTCCTGCTTCTGGTGGGGGAGGAATATCTGTTGAAAGAAGACATTGCGTAGCTTGGATCATCAGTCATTATTGTTCTCCATTGTGTTTATCTAGATTCTATGGTCATTCTGTTTTCTTACATTGAAATTTCAAAAGGTGGAAGCCATGTTTTTTTGTAAAGAGTATATGATATAAAAATGTTTTCAATTCATCTTTACATGACATGTACCCATTTATAACTTCATGCTACATTTTGGGAGCCATTTAACTAGGTTGTTTCTATTGCAGGTTTTTTTGACCAAACACTATAGGAATAGACGCTTGGGGGATCCGGAGTTTGTCTTAGATTTTGAGGAGATTTATGTTATTGATTCGAAGACAAAGTCAATTACCAGAGCCAGAGTTGTGGTAAGGAGCAGTGATGATTTTGAATCAATTGTTTGTTTATTCTGTTCTTTTCTGCATATTCTTTTAAATGAATCTTATTGTGATGATGCTTGAAATATCTTATTGTTTAGTTTCTCATAGCAATAGCTTTTAGGTAGTTCAAGAAAAACCTCTGTTAAGTGTCTTTAATTTTGAAAAAAGCAAAAGTCAAAAGTCCAAACACTTGAAACCTCAATTGTTCTGGGACTGGGAGTTCATTAGGCTCGCATTGAACTTACTTCTAGTTTTATAGTAACTTTTGATGCGCTATTTTAAACTAACGATTGAGTGAGTTGTATATGTTTTATCTTTGTCAGATATCGCTTTTGTACTTTGTTTCTTACATGAGTCCCCACCCCACCCCACCCCCCCAAAAAAGAACATGGTTAGTTCCCAAACACTCTATGTTTGACCACCCTTACCCACTATACATTCAAACAACTGTAGGCTAATCTATAAAATCAGTAGCTCAAAAGACCTTTGCAAACAGATTACAAAATATAGATACAACTAAAAATTCCCATGTTATGCTAATCTATTCTTCTTGAGTATCTCAGCTTGGGAAGTAAAATTGGACAGCATGTTTACAGAATTTTTGGAATGTTCATTGAACTTACTCCCAAGTTCTAACTTCTACCATTCCCTCGACTCAAGTTCATAAAAAGTTGAAGCTTCAATCTTTCAAGTGTTTGCACAGGAATGTATCTGAATTTTGAAAAAACGTTGTATATGTATTTTCTTTTCACCGAGAGGTCAAACTAGTTTATAGAATACAGCGAGGAGGTTTGTTGACACCTAGAGGAAATTATGTTTTGCGATGCTTGTCTATATTCTAGCAAACAGAGTTGCTAATCTTTAAAATGATTCTGCTGCTTATTCGTTTTAAGCGTTTATTGAGATAATTCATCATGTTAATAATTTGCGCCCCCCTCCTCCTCTCTCTCTCTCTCTCTCTCTCTCTATATACACATGTAAACTTCTTGATTTCAGGAATGAGTAGCCTTCTATCCTTCCTTTCCTTTAGTTCTAGAGTGAATTCAGGAGTTATAGTGCATTGTTATTTTTAAAACAGGTAACAGTTCCGGAAGGAAGAAACAGGGATAGAAAGAACGACTTGCTTGTCATTCGTGATAATGGGAACTCCTTCAAAATCATACCTTCTGTGAGTTTTTGTGGAAAACACTTTTTTTTTTGTCGTTTTATTTTTATCTTATGGCTGTTTTATAGGCTGATCCATTACCATTTTGTTTACTCTATAGAGGGAAAGAGATGATCCCACCACTGTGATTGAGAAGGAAGAGTGGGACAAAACCAGACAGGATATGGAGAGACACCTTAGAAAGCTACGGGACTTCAGCGTGTCAAATTGGTTCTAGACTTTAAAGCCAATTCCTTCCCGGTTTCAAAATTTTGTAGATTACTTCCAGAAGAGATTCGTTTTGAGACGAGTTTTTTTGTAGCAATGTGAAACTGTTTTCAGCATATATCATGTATTCACAACCGGAATACATTTGTGGATGGCTTCATAATATTCATGTGTTTTTTTCCATGCAGCTATGCTGTTAGAATCTGGAAGCGACTTGTCCTTATATAGCTGCAGCCTGCAGGTAACAGGCTATAGTTTAGTTTACATTCTGAATTAAGATTTGTGCTACCAAGATTGTAATGACAAGGTTATGAATTCATTCCATTGCTTGTAAAGATGATACAAAACTCACAATTACCAAACACTATTGTAGTATCGTATGAGCTTCAAACCCCAGAGAAAATGAAGTTGAGCTTCAAGTGATATATGACCCGACGGAACAACGACCTGACCATTTCAAGTAGCAATCAAAACTAGCACAGCATAACCTAGAACCAACTACATAGCATGGACCAATGTTTGTTTCCTGTTTGAGGAATTTGACCGTTTCACTCTAAATATACTGAAAATTCTTTCCATTGAATTTTATTTCAATTTGATGGTTAAGGTTGGGTTAGTCAATGTTTACGGCTAGCTATCACACCTAAACCCTAGCTCAATAAGACCCTAACAAACTTCAAGGCCCTAAATTAGTATTCTCTTCCCTTGGATATACAATTTTAACATTTTAAATTACAGATATAATTTAACTTTTCAGGTCAAACGACGGTATAAATTTATTAATTTTAATTGATATAATTATTATAATTATATAGTATATAACAAAAATTATTATTTTTATTTATAAATTAATATGTTGTCGTTTAATCTTAAAAATTAAATTATCAAATTGTATCTTTAATTTGGAACGGATGGAGTATAAACTTACCTAACATGCAAACCTATCTTTACTTCAGTTCTAAGTTTAGTCATGTGACTTATATGTACCTCGACTAGGGGGTGAATGAGTTGAACTAAAATGAACGGAGAGTTACTTTGATTTGACTTGGAAAATAATTATTTTTTGTTCGAATTTGACTCGAATTTAAATTGTATTTGAAAAACTATACTCATATTCGAATCGACTTAAATATTTATTACTCGACCACTCACGAACTTTGAATTTAAGTTCGAATTCGAGTCTCCACATAGTAAGTAACTTTATAATACATAATTACCAATTGAACTTATTATTTTATTTAAAAATTAGAAAATATTTTTAAATTACACTTTACAAATAAAAAAAATACAATTTAAAATAAAAAATAATAACTATTTATTCTAATTTTATTAAATTATGCATATATTATAAAAGAATGTATCGAATATTTATGAATCAATCGAATATGTATCGAATCATGATCAACAATTCAAATAATTTGAATCCTCGTATTTTTATTCAAACTATTTTTTTGCTCATATGAATAAATATCACCAATTAAAAAGCTAGTCTTTTGACCCGATCCATTTAAACCTAGCCTGTAACAAGCCTAACCCGCGTGTACCATTAGTTGATATTTAATATTACTTTTATTTAAATTTTCTCCAATTAATATCCACTAATAAATTAAGCCTAACTATTTCATCTTCTTTTTATAATTAGCCTATCCATTCTGCATATGTAGAAGTGTAAGTGTAACCATAGTGGATGGGAGAGAGAATAATATTTTATTTTGTAAATAATTTAACTTTTTTATGAAATTTTTATTGTTTTGAAACAAGTTAATTAAGTTTAACTGTTTAGAATATTTAAAAATTTTAAATTTTATTATTCAACAGAACTTGAAATAATTTTCGTTTTAATGTTTTTTTGTTTAAGAACACTAAAAAATTATATGTAATAAAAGAGAAGAACAAACTCGCGGGTCACCCAACCCATTAATGTATTGGTCAGGGTCTATATGACCCATTAAAAAATAGGGCTTTTTGACCTAGACCAAAAAAACTCAGTTTGTAACAATGAAGTCTCATTTAATTTTTTATTTTATTTAAGTTTGTTAATTAATTAGGAAATTCTTAAACATAATTTTTCTTTTGATATTTTTTATTTTTATTTTTAAAAGATCATCAAACAAACTTGTAAAAGAATGATATTTAAAGCATTTACACGATGTTTAGGGCAACATACAATTTTACATAGTATAACTGTGTAATAATGATAGAAGTTGCATTGAAAATATTTATTACCCGAATTTATGTCTAATTGAGATAAGCCTAAATATAGGTGATGACGATTTAGAGTGTTTGATAAAATTTGAATTTGAATGAAAAAAGTTATTTGATAATTAATATGTGTGAATGACATAATTTTATTTTACCTATCTGAAAAAATTCAAAGTTGTTGTAAATTTATTTAATATTATTTAATATAATAGTTAATATTTTTTATACTTTTTTATTTACTTTTTACTTTATTTAGCTGCTCATTCAGTCAAAAAAACCTGACTTAGCCATTCAGTTCAATCATCTGACCGATTCAGCCATTTAGACGAATTTTTTTCAAAACAAACGCACTTAATGGCTGACCGATTCAGCCATTCAGATGTATTCAGTCCTAAACAAACATTCCCTTAGTCTTCGGATCGGGTCTTCAACTACAAATATGAAAAGGCTCAGGCAGTCGCGAGGCGCATTGAGTGTGAGAATTAATGAACAGGACAGAGAGATAAATAATCAATTTGATGAGTTTATCTTTCAAGTGTAAAAAGTATCTCACATCCCTTTCTCTTTTGATCACTATTTATAGTCTCACACATCTTGTCCCACTGGAGGTGTCCTATCAGGTATCAAGGTATGGACATGGTTAAGGGTGTAACCAAGTTGAATTGAACCGAACAAAGAGCTACTCGAATTCGACTTGAAATATTAAATTCATACTCGAATTCAACTCGAATTTGAATTGTATTTAAAAAATTATACTCAAATTCGATTCGAATATTTATTACTTGAATTCTATTCGACTCGGATCGAATTATATCAAAACTACCCGTGAGCTTCAAATTCAAACTCGAATTCGAATCTCCACATAATAGCTAACTTTATAATAAATATAATTATAAATTGGATTTATTATTTTAATTAGAAATGAGAAAATATATTTACTATTACACTTTACAAATATAAAATCACAATTAAACTTAAAAACAAAACAAAATAATAATAATTAATTATCTTAATTTGATTTAATTTTGTATATATTATAAGAGAATTGTTGGAGCATGTGACTCATAACATAGAAGTTACTGAAAAAGGCTAGTGCGAAGCGGAGCGTAGCGAGGGGCCATAGGTCCCCCGCGGTACGGCACATGAGTTTCAGCCTAGAAGTGGCGCGCGTTGCGCCGTGTGCAAGCTAGGAGTGGTGCAGGGTGCGCCAAGGTTTGAGAAGTTCTCACACCAAGATGGCGCAGGCGCGCCATGTAGCTCATGTGAGCAAGCATGAAGCGCGCCAATCGGCGAGACGAAATTTTTCTCAGGTTGTTTTAGAGGGACATTATGGGTAATTGAGACATAATGTGAAGTAGGGTTGAAATATGATTAGTAGCTCTAAATACTATCTATTGTAAAGCCTTATGTAACCAATAAATCATCAATAAACAATAAGCCGCCTGTGGAGTACCCAAATTGTAAAACCATGTAAATCTATGCGTGTTAATCTTAATTATCTATTGTTTGTGTGCGTGTGTGTGATCATAGTATATCGAATATATAATAATCGAGTATATATCGAATCATAATCGAAAATTCGAGTAATTTGAATCTTAAACGAATCGAGAATAAACTTGTTCAGATTCTACTCGATCGTATCTTTATTCGAACTATTTTTTATGCTTATATTTGGATCATATTATTAGAGAATTCGAGTCTTGCTCTTATTTTTTTGAGTTGAGCCTGAATCGAGCTTAGCTCGATTTATAGCCTTAGGCATGGTATGTAGACTCTGTAGACAATGTCTCATCACTTGATTTTTACATTGTTCGAGATACGACTACGTGAGACCCTTCAAACACGCTTCAGTCGAGCTATAATTGAGCGGATCAAGCCAAACGGTTCTTGAGCGGATCAGGCCAAACAATTCGTGGGTCTGCACTGACATTATGTGAGTTGGTCTCTCGAGCTATATCCTAATTAACAATAGGCAAAAACAAAATCGAAAGGTCAAAGATGAAAGTTCATTACAAAATAAGATTCATTAATTAATTACTGGACAGGTATTTAGATTGTAGAGTAAGTACATGTTTTAGAGGGAGATACAGAGATAGTCCAAAGGTTAATAAGGCAGTTGGCTAGGCTTTGTCAAAACCCATAAACAAACAATTAATCCTTCTGAACTCCTTCAAGAATTTCATGTCTTCCAACCTATAATAGAATGAAATTTATTATTCTTTTTTTTTATTTAAAAAAACTACAATTAAAGCTACCCTTCATCACGTTAAAATCAAAATGCATATTTAATTATACAACTTTTAGATTTGAAATATGTTACTCATGAATGTTTCAACATTACTCGAACAATTACAATTCAATTAGAAATATTTTTAGCCACAAACAAAAAATTTAAAAATGCATAACATAATTAAAATTGTCTACTGTATTTTTAGGATTTTGCATATATAACTTCTAAAAATATATATATAATATATAAGAGGTGCGGTGCAGTTTGAGCAGTGCGGGAGCCTTCCAAAACCGTACCCAAACCGCATATGCGGTTTTCTAATCATTATAAAGATGTCACATATATACTCCAGAACTGTTGGTACGGCTCAATTGATGCAGTTTAGTCAATTTTTGATGAGATTTTAGGGTCAATTTTGGTTCCTTGCTCAGCCCTATCTGTGAGGCTCGAAACAGAAGATTGGTGTATTTGGTCACACTTTTTTTTCTTTTTCTCTTTTGCCCCTACAACTTTAGATATATTACTTTTGTCTTTTATAATATCAAATTTTTACATCTTTCTATTTACTACTCTAAATTTTATAAAACTTCTATTTTATCCTATATAATTTATACACGTTGGCTACTAATAGTAGTATTAATTTTGGCTAATTGTTGTTCAGGGACAGCGTCTGGAAGAGGAGAATAGCTAGGCATCTCCAGTACATCTACGTAAGTTCATCATCGTATGTATTGTAATTCTATTTATTTCGTTTGTGCATGTTGTCTTATACTGATTTTTTTTTTCTCTTACAGTCAATTCACTGTACTCGATTTTACTAACACAAAGTTAAAAAAACAGTTAAAAACTTTGATTTTAACGGAAAAAGACAGCTAAGCAGCTAAGTTGTCCGTAACAAAGTTGATGTGGCGCCCTTATGTGACGTGACAGTGATTATGTGGATTTGTAGAAAATTTTTTATGAAGAAAATAAAAAAAATATTATAAAGTATACTATAAATTATAAAATTAAAAATATTTTAAAATTAAAAATCTTTTCAAATTCGAACATTAAATTTATAATTGAGTTAATTTGGTGATATTTTTTTTTCTTTTCTAACTAGGATAAATAAATTTGTATTTTACATACAAACAATTTTTAATTTTATCAAATAATTTTAATTTTAATTTTATCAAATAATTTCATCAAACAATACTCCAATGATAGGATTATAATACATACGATTAAAAAAACCTAATGGTCCTAGGAGTATTGTTTATTTTTCTTAATTAGTGTGACCACTAGGTTTTTTTAATGAATTCGAATATACATGTATTGAAACATTAGTATTGCGCACGGAGAATAAAATGGCAGAATTTAATTTGGTCTCATTAATTTCTTAATTAGCAATTAATTAAGTTCTAGCTAGTAAAAATTGTATATATAAGGAAAACTGGCAAACTTAATTAGTACTCCCTCTGTCCCAAATTAATTGCTCAATTTTGACTTTTTAAAGTCAAATTGACCATTTTTAAAACTAATATTTTTACTATTTTTGTTAAAATATAGGTGAAGAGATTATAACCAAAAGAAAATATATACAATTTATTACTAATCCCAATTTTTATAATTTTAGAAATATATTTATATATGCTTAATTATTAATTTTAAAAATAGTCAATTTGACTTTAAAAAATTAAAATTGAGCAATTGATTTGAGACGGAGGGAGTAGTTTGTAAATAGTTTAATGCTAAGTGCTTGTGTCTATCTTAAATTTCATGCTAATGTTGGGTTAATACTTAATAGATAGATTAACACCACAGATACATATTGTGTGGCATGGATATATAATATATTTACCATTTTCTTCTCCTTCTCCTCATAATTAACAAAAACTATATATATGGGGGAAAATATATATATTATTGTTTGATAAGACTGCGATTGTTACGACAATAATTTTTTGGGCTATAGCGACGGTTTCACCTATTGCCATAGCTATTCTGGGCTACGGCAACGAGTGAACCGTCGCCATAACTCAAAAAATAGGTCGCCATAGTCCCAATCATAATACATTATGTATATATACATTATAAGCCATATATATATATATATATATATATATATATATATATATATATATATATATATATATAAAACGGACCATTTTTTTAAAAAACAACTAAAAAAAAAATTAATATTTTATGGGCCTCGAAATTTTCTATATTACAATGTTTTAGGGCGTAATTTGGATACCTATACCAAAAAATGGTGGTACAAGTGCACGCATCGCATGCATACATGTTTTGTTATACGTATCCAAATCACGCCCAAAATACTGTATTATGAAAAAAATTTAATTCCATAATTATTTATTTAATTTTTTTAGTTGTTTTAAAAAAAAAACAAAAAAAAAAAAAGGTCCGGATTTTGGTCCGGTCCCGAAGTCCCACTTGATCCGGCCTCTCTCTCTCTCTCTCTCTCTCTATATATATATATATATATATATATATATATATATATATATATATATATATATAGTCCGCTCTCTCGGCGAGGAGCAAAGTAAGAGCGAACCAACTATAAGCAACGGAAAAATCGTCATTATAATGGGCTCGATTCTTGGTTTCCATTCCTTCCAATTGCCGGAGAAGCGGACTATATATATATATATATAGTAGCCTCGAAAACCGTATCTTTTGGTCTATTTAATTTGAACTCCTGAATGTACTGTGGGTTTTCTAGCCCTAGCTTGACCTTCTAATTACGTTTGTATAAAGGTTTTCAATGGCTTGACAAATTAATCATTTCGTTCAAGTTTGGGGAAGTTATGGAAATGCATGTGTTTGCTTCCATGCAGTATTAACTTTTAGTGCATCAGGTGTTCAAAATTAACAGTTAATTAAGTTACGTGTATATATATATATATATATATATATATATATATATATATATATATATATATATATATATATAAAAAATAACAATTTGGTATTAAGAGGGAATTAATTTAAAGTATTTCTTTAATTTTATTATGGTTTAGAATTACATATAATAAGAAAAAGACGGCGAATTCGTTCAACATTTATAGGAAAATGATTTATATGTCGACAAATTATTGATCAAGTTAAATTATGACCAAAGTGGAAATCAATATCATAAAATAAAATAAAATAAATTATGACGGGACCATTAATTCTTAATTTTTACATATCGCATGCACATACATCACAATTATAATCCAACACAAAATTTTCGCAATACATAGAACTCTAATCTATATATGAAATTATGAGATTATATATACAATTATATATGTGATGGTTGATTTTAATGGATTATTGTAAAAAAAATGGAATGATTAAAATAAAATAAATGTGAGACTAATTAATCTCCCATGACTTGTCCCGTATCATACGCCATATATATCAAAAATAAATAAATTATTCTTTTAAGTTACTCAAATTCATTTTTGAGATTAGATTATTTTCCCCTTCTCATTATATATCTTGTGAGCGAAACATTTGATTTTTGATTTGATGGTTAAGATTTGATTAATGTACCATGTTAAGTACCATCACTCAAACCCTAGACGTACGACAAGACCATCACAAACTTCAAACACACCCTAACTAGCTAGAAGCTCCTTCTGTTTACAGTTTAATCATGCATGTTCCCCGTCACTCATTTACTCAGTACTCCCTCCCTCCCTTAATATAAGATTTTTTTAGAGTTATGCACAAATATTAAAAAAATAATTGTATAGAATTAAATATAATATCAAATGTCTATATTGCCCTTATATTGGAAAAAAATATTACTCTCTCCGTCTCAAATTAACTGCTCAGTTTTGACTTTTTTAAGTCAAATTGACTATTTTTAGAATTAATAATTAAGCATATATAAATATATTTATAAAATTATAAAAATTAGGATTAGTAATAAATTGTATATACTTTCTTTTGGTTATAATCTCTTCACCTATATTTTAGCAAAAATAGTAAAAAGATTAATTTTAAAAATGGTCAATTTGACTTTAAAAAGTCAAAACTGAGCAATTAATTTGGGACGGAGGGAGTATTATTTATTAGGCAAAAAATAGTGAGAGAACTAAAGTTATATTTAATACTTGGGGTAATATTGAAAACTAAGTAATTAATGCTTACTTGAAATTTTAAAACGTCATATATTAAGAGACAATTTTTTTTTAAAAAGTCTTATATTAAGAGACGGAGGGAGTATTAATAACTTTAATATTCTCATTATAGTGATAAGTTGAAGGGACCTTAGGGTAAGAAAGTGCAACTAGGGTTAAGAAGGTGAAACAAAGTAGCAAACCCTAAAACAAACAGAAGATATTAGCAGGAGGTTTGACTTTGTCAAATGCCCATAAACAAACCCATCCTTTTTAAACTCTTTGAAAGTTTCTTGTTTTCCAACTCCTAATGGAAATTCCCCTCTGCACTTACTTTCCTGTTTCTCTCTTTCTTATATTTTTCAAAACGCAAAACTGTACCTCGAACTTATCACTTTCTTTTGCTATATTTGTTAGAGGAAAAAATTATAAGATTTTTGTACGTGGATTAAAAAAATGATTTAATACTATCATTTAACAATTAAAATTTATTTGAAATTCCATTACTATTTCTTAATGGGAAGTTGAAAACTATTAATATAAGGGAGAAAATTTTTTGGGATAATGAGAGAAAGTATATAGGAAAGTAAATAATTTATTCTCTTAGAAAGTTGTAAACGATAAATAAATTGGAACAAGTTTTTTCTTCTAAAACGACAATATTTTAAGAACGGAGGGAGTATCTTTTAAGGTATAATTTGCCGTGGAAATTAAACCAAACAAAAATGTATAATTTTATACTACTAATTGTATCACGAAATAGCAATTTGCTATATATTAATTAAAGTAAAGTATTAAGAATCCAACTCATTTAAAAACTTAAGTTAATTATTATATTGAGGGCCTGACAATATATGTTATGCTTAACATCAAATATTATATCTCCATAAAGTGATAAGCTCAGGGTATAATTTTGTATTTTAGTCTCTATATTTGATACTCTTGTCTTTATATTTTGCCAATCAAGAAAAGAAAAGAAAATTTAAGAGAGAAGAAAGGAAGAAAGGAAATGGGGAGAGGTAAGATAGAGATAAAGAGGATAGAAAACAGCAGCAACAGGCAGGTGACATATACAAAGAGGAGAAATGGGATCTTGAAGAAGGCCAAGGAGATCACTGTTCTTTGTGATGCTAAAGTTTCTGTTGTTATCTTTGGCTCTTCTGGCAAGATGCATGACTATTGCAGCCCTAACACCGAGTATATTTACATATCTAAACTAATTATATAAGATCTGTAACCCTTTTTTAGGGTTTCTTAATTTGTTTTCCTACAAAAATAAAATCTTTAATTTAATAATTTTATGGGCTTGTAATTTTTTGTGTTTAATTTTTCTTTCATGAATATATATGTATGTAGTTTAGTGCAGCAGCTGGATACCTACCAAAAGCTGTCTCATAAGAGGCTGTGGGATGCTAAGCATGAGGTTAGTTAATTGAATGGTTTCATATATTCTCTTTCTCTAGCTCTCTGTTTTCCAATTTCTAATTACTTCCATGAAAGAATCTGGAATTTTAGCTTCTCCTTGTGTAAGATGAGAATGGTTTTTTTGCTAAAAATATGTCAAGTAACTTGAAACATTATTCCAAGACCAGATCTACAAATAGCTAGGTTGGATATATATATATATATATATATATATATATGCACTTCTCTCTCTCTAGATCCCTCTTTCTCTCTCTTCCCCTATAAGTTTAAAGGATATAGAAAATGAAAACCTAGCTAAATGAGATGTTACATCCATATATGAACAGATCTAGCAATATATATTTACATGCATTTCTATTAAAATAATTATTTAATAAATTAAAATCAATTGCATCTATGGTTTTTACAATAGATCTGTAGAACAGCTAGCTAGCTCATAATTAATAGTAACCTAAGTCTGCTTAATTTTTTCAATTCCTTGTGCTATGTTTCTTTAATTTTATTAAAGGGTTTGAAACAGCATTTGTGCAATTAATATGAACTATATATATATATATAATCTTTATTTTTTTCATATATAAGTAGTTTCTTATGATTAGTAATTGTTTGGTTTTTATTTTTGACACAATTACTTGGGGGGGAAATAATCACAGAATCTCAGCAATGAAATTGATAGAATCAAGAAAGAAAATGACAGTATGCAGATTGAGCTCAGGTAATTAAATTAAATAATTTGCAGTGCTTGCTAATTTATAATTCTTGATATATTTCTCATGTTTTAATTTCCATGTGTTATGTTACTATATATGTATATAATATATTCCTGCAGGCACTTGAAGGGGGACGATGTTACATCTTTGCACTTCCAAGAACTCATGTCCCTAGAAGATGCCCTTGAAACCGGGCTTAAGAAAATTCGAGACCAAAAGGTATAAGTCTTAATTAATTAACTTACATATTAATTAGTAGATTAATTTGCATATAATTAATGTGACACTGTATATTTTTATCCTTTTTCTCTACATATGTCAGACGGAAGAACTCAACAGGATGACCAAAGATGTATGTAATAGATCGATCAAGCAAATTTATTTCTTTATATTCATATTTTGCAAATGTTTAAATCTTGCTATAGAATCGGACAATTAGTATTTTGGCCTAGACTAATTAAAGTGTAATTAATTCCATCAGGAGCAAATGTTGGAGGATGAAAATAAGCAACTTAGTTACATCCTGGTAAGTTTATTTATGTATCATCTGAATTTGATTGTTTCATCTTAGTGTAAGGTGGTGTTTGATTATATCTTAATGTATCTTAACAACCCACATTCTAATGCATCTTAACGGCCCACATCTTTGTATTAAGAGGACCTCTGAATAGTTAAGATACAAATATGAGTCTAAACTATTCAGAGTATCTTTTAATATAGAGATTAAAGATGTGGACTGTAAAGATGCATTAAGATATAATCAAACACCATCTAAGATATGATTTTCTAATACGCAGATAGCTCAAGAGTCATGTTGTTAGCATGAAATACATTATTGGACTTTTCATCTAACATCTTAAGTTTTTAAATGAGATGGTTACTTAACATGGTATCAGAGTTCTGAATACATAGGTCTTGAGTTCAAATATGCGTTAGTTACTTAAAATAGTATTAGAGCTCTGGGTGTGTTCATAATTGTCTTTATATTAATTTAATAGTGCAAATGCACTTTAATTTCTCCCTTCTCGATCTATAAAAAGTTGTAAACCTCAATTTATCAAGTTTTCAAAAATTACAAATTAAAGCGTAATCATATAAATAAATATATTTTTCTAAATAACTTTATGAATTTTTTTTTTGGTTAATTTGATCATCATAGCATCAACAAGAGATGGTGGCAGCCGCGGCGGCATGGCAGTGTTAGAGAATATGAACCCCAGATGCCGTTGGCCTTCCGTCGTGCAGCCGAATCAGCCAAATTTACATGAGAGAATTTGAAACTGATGAATTGGTTTCTTTTAGTATTATACTTGAACTCCTTTTTAAGTATTGCTAATGACTTTAGTAAGTTGAACTTAATTAGTTTAATGTGAGACAGTTAATTTGTTACTAATTTGATCGATGATGCTTGTTCCATTCATGAGTATCTTGTGGTTTAATTGATGCCTTGTGTTATTGATGCCATGTGCACGGTAAGTATTTCAATAATTTCAAAATATAAGAGCAATTTATTTTTTGAAGTTAATTTGAAAAAGAAAAAAATTCAAATTTTGATATTTTTGTGATAATTCTTTTTAAGTTTTTTAAACAATAAATATTGAATTTTTTTATGGGCTTGTGGGAGATGTCATCTAGGGCAAGGTTTTCAGACCCGAATTGGTCATCAAGCCAAAAAAGATATCGAGTGAATGGATCACTGGTTCAACCGGTAGTTGAACCGTTATTGACCCAATAACATCATTAATATATAAAATATGTATTATCAGTAATTAATAAAATTTTAAAAAATCTCATTTTTTATGAATTAAAACATAATAAAGTTAAATTACAATATTACTAAATGTGGTTACTTTTAATATTAAATTTTTTTTTGTACAAAATAATATTAAAAAATAATTTAAAACAGATTTATTGGGTCAATTAACTAATTTTACCGATTGAACCACCGATTCAATCGGTGGTCAACCGATTTTAATAACCATATTTAGGGTATAGTACTATTTTTATATAATGAGTTTAATTTTCTTAACTTTTTAATAAATTCAATAATACGGATGAAAAGATCATGCAAAAATATGAGTGAATATAAATTTTATTTAATTTGAGGTTGTGTAACAATTTAATTTATATTTAATTCTTTTAAGATATTATATAAATACAATTTCAAATTTTAGTTTGAGTAAAATTTTACCCTAGCTAAATTCAACTCACTGTCAAATTAGTTTCAACTAGATGTTTGACTGACCGAAAGATCGTATTTCGAATTTGACCAGTCCAATTCATAGTCTTAATTAATTATATAATGTGTCCATCTTGTTAATTTTATAAAAAATAAAATTCATCATTAAATATCAAACACATCCTCAAGCTGTTTATCAAACCATGTTCAATACCCCTTCTCTTTTTTTTTAAATTCTTGTTAAAGTCAAAATTCGTCTACACGCCCAATCACCCATTAATAGCGCGTTCAATCCTACACAGAAATTAACAAAGTTATACGGAGAAACTTGATGGCTTGGGCTGCCGGGAGATAAGCTATGTTGTGAGAATAAGTACAAACTGAAAAAAATTAACAATGGAGGCTTATTGCTCTAGTGCTCAAAGTAATATTGTGTACATGAGAATTATGGTGTAACCTTGTATTTAATTATAATGATCACACCTCCTTCTGCATACCCGTCCCCGAATTGGAATAGAATTCCTCATTATGGTGGTTATCATAATGGGATAGAATTGAATCTCCTTAAAGAAATGAAGTCGAATATTATCCTGACTATTTCTTTAGGAATTGGAAATTAAATGCAGTTAGGAATCTTAGATTCCTTAAAGACCTTCATTTTCTGCCCAAAATATACTCTTACGTAGGGAAGTTTCCTCCACGTGGCTTATGACCTATCGAATCATCTGGGCGCAATTAATCATGTCATGCCCCAACATTGCCCACACTCTCTTATTATATAATAAAGAACTTAAAATAAGAGAATACATCAATTAGTCGGACGTTAGTCAAAAAGTGTTTAATCCGATGAAAGTTAATTAGTCCGTCACGAAGAACGTTATCCGTTTAGGAGGACGTTTGTCCGTCTCGAATAACATTTATCCTTTGATCAAGAGAAACTTGTCCTTTCCGAAGAACGTTTATCCTTTCGGGAGAAACTTATCCTTCCCAAAGAACATTTATCTGACCTTATACCTCCGTAATATTTCCCACGAACCCTTAAGGAGACTTCAAATAGAGGTTCCGGAGAACCGTTCGACCTTATACTGCCATAATAGATGTCCCGACCCCTATGGGGGGCATTGATCCAACCTTATACCACCATTTAACCTTATACCGCCATAATAGTCATCCCGACCCTTGTGGTAGACATAGATCCGACCTTCTACTACCATCCAACCTTAATTATACCGCCATAATAATGCTCTCGATCCTCTAAGAAGGCTTTTATGTAGAGGCTTTTATGTAGAGGTTTCGACCTTATAACCGCCGAAGGTGGATGACCGACCTATAACCACCAAAATAGATGCTCAAATTTTTCCAATTAAAACAAGTCCGCAACTTGCCCCACTCTAAGAGTCCGATCTAACAATTGATCTGATACATTACTTTTCCATTATTCGCCATGTAATCCGATTAAATACTCCGATCAAATACTTCGATTAAAATCAAACACTAAAAGTTTGCAAAATCCATCTCCCAAACATAATCAAAATCAGTTCCATTAGCTCAGTCAATCTCATCCGAACACCAAACTAAAGAAAAATTCTTAACTCTCTGCAAGCCAAACATGTCTCCCTTCCTCCGACCACTATCGATCCCTAACCTGAATATCATTTAATAGATCTACATTGAGCCGAATATATCTCCCTAAAGTGAATCATATGAACTCCATCGATATAAGAGCCTCTTTGTTGCTGAATGTCCAGAACCATCAAGAGTTACTCAGACATTAAATCTATAATTAGTTATCCACTGTCCGACGTCATTACCACTGGAATCTCGAATTGAAAGCACCACTAACTATCTCTGTGACGCCCCCAAAACAGGTATACATCACCCATCTTGGGTCGCCAGATATAAGGTACTGAATATAAATACAAACTTAATTATACAACCGTTGTGACAACCCCAAAATAGGTCTATTCCATCCAACTTATTCTGAGTCGCCAAATATATGGTACAGAAAATAACTACAATTTTATTACAACAATTGTCGTGCAAAATACAACAACACATATGCTGTAAGTTTGGATACAAATATATACCAACTGTGACTCTCATCCCAACCTTGGATATGCGTCACAATGACACCTTACATAAAGGTATAGTCAAAAAGCTGTTTTAAAAATTAGAATCTTTGGGAGGTGCTCAAGAAACCTTCGCATACATGGGAGGCCATGCTTCAGGTTATGATAGATATCATATGGCCACGAATTATCCTTGGTTGACCCAATAGACCCCAAAAGAAAAAGCGAGAAGATTACTATCATATTCTTCCCAATGGTGATTCCTCTCTTGACATATCATTATCTCCACTGTCTTTAATTGAGAATTATACGTCAAACAAACACCAAGATTATATAGGTAGTGCTCGTAAATATACTCAGCAAGTGGATGAGCACAACCTTGTCTTATGATGACACGAGGTTGTATGTCATTAGAAATCTTGTATGATAGTGGCAAAACACCCTTCAATATTGGGTTAAGCCTCACCCTAGTTGATTCACCAAATATAACTACTAAATGATGACCACCGTTCTATTCCCATGTTACCCCCGCTCGACCCAGCTACACTCTTATTACCTGAAAGGAATTGTGAAGCAAAAGGGTGAGCACAACTAGCTCAGTAAAGAATATCATGACTAAGGATAATTAAATTATCAATAGCCTTCATCAATAATAAATCAGAGATTTAGAACATATGGTAGATGATAAAAATTTCAACCATAGTTGCAGCGGAATGAGCAATCCATTAGAAGAGTCAAATAGACCATAAAGTCTATTATCTTCTCTATATTAAAAATCCACCAACAATGTTTTATCCCTATAACATCAATCAACAATTCTGGTCCACAATCATATGAATAACTCATAATCATAATTGTAGTTCTAAATTCCTCTTCTCATCCAAGACGAAGATCATTTTCATCACCTATCTTTACCTGAAACATCAAAGATCATGGTTACACCAAATCACATTTTCTGTTCATAATCATACTAATAACTTCATCTTTGCATTTCGTCACGGCCAAGATATTAAATCAACAGTCATCTTTGCACTACTGGCCAAAGATATTCAATAACATGTCATCTTTGCACTACGGGCCAAAGATATTCATCAATAATTTATCTTTGCCCTACAGGCCAAAGATATTCCTCAACAGTTCATATTTGCACTACAGGCCAAATATATTAATATCTCAAAGAAATATATAATCATTTGAAATTTATATAAACAATAATTATAACCATGTTGATCAATTCACCTTTGCACTTAAGCTAAAGATATTCAATTATAAATTCAATGGTCATGATCATACCCGGTCAACAATTCAACTTTACACTCTTGGACAAAGAGAGAACCCATAGTCACGATCATACCAATAATCTACCCATCTTTACACTCGAAGTTAAAGAGAAATTTCATCACTAAGATTATAAAAATGTTATATATGATAATAAAAAATATATGATCAAAACATGGATTTAATTTCAAGAGTAAGATTCATACATCAACTATAATTTGGTTAGAAAAAAAACCAATTTTATCGTGAATAGTACCCTTGAATAGTAATGAATCGTGAATAGTAATAGTAACTCATGAATAGTAACTCGTGAATAGTAACCCCATGAAAAAAGGTAGAAATTCCACAATAAAATCTATACCAATATTTTGGTATAATGATATTGAAAGAATAATATTTCTTAAGCTTATAAACAATTTATTTTAATTGTTTACACTTTACTAAATAATGCATTTAATCATCCTAAAATGCCAAACTCATAAGATTTCATCACCAATAACCAAACTCTCTCATCAAAAATCTGCATATACCTCATATAGGATTCTCAAGCCATAAAATCCTATTTTCCAATTTTCTTACTTCACATAACATATTTAATTCATTTACTCATAACTAGTCCATTTTCATGAAAAATACCAAATCAGTTTCAAAAAATATTTCTTTTTAGGATTTAGCGAGAATATAGTCCCATATTGAACATATATTTTTCTCAGAATTTTTAAAATTCATTTACTATTTTTCATATGGCCAAAACCGTCGAATATTTAAACATTTATCATAAATTGTACTTTTATCCAAAAATTTCAAAATTTACAGAGTATATTGATATTATATAGATATACTTCCAATAAAAATTTCATCAATTTTGGAGTTAACCACAAGGAGTTATAAGCGGTTACTTTTAAAATAGTCTTTTTCTTATAAAATTCATAACTCTTAATCTATACATCCAAAACTCACCATTTTTTGACACAATCAATAAAACTCATCAAAATATCATTTCAAATTTTTCCAGAATTTTTGAAGGTCTGAAAAGTTACGAAACATGAAAAACATAACAACCCTTAAAATCCCCTACCTCAAAAGAGTAGTATTTCTGACTTGAATATCGGATATAACTTAAGAGAAACTTGCGTGCGTATAGCAACACTCAAGATATCTAAATACTAACAAAAATATGCTTGATAATATAGAGAAAAAGAAAACTTATGTTTACGGGTGTGATTTTCAATTCTAACATAAGCACTATTTATAGAAAAATCTTTAGAACGCATGTAGGAGACTAAAATAATAAAATATATTATTTCTTATTCAAAATTCTACGCATGTGCTAAGTTGGAATTTAGACCAGCCACCATTGAACAAATTTCAAGCAGACCCATGTGTATTCAACACAAAAGTGGGTCCCACCCATAATTTAATAAAAATTATTTTATTTTTGAAACTTCAATAATTCATAGAAAATAGCCCGATTATCAAAAAATACGAATTTTATGTCCATTCTTTTGAAATCAAATTCTCTACAACTTTGTAGCTTTGAGTTTTTACCAAATTCCAAACATAAAATATCAAAAATCCACAAACGGATGATTTTTAATACCTCTACACAAAAAAATCTTGATAAAACACCTCGGCATTAATTCCTTCATTTTTATCCACATAAAAATAAATATATCCATCATTTATATTCTTATAAAATAAATATTTCCTTATCATATAAATCAATAATTAATTATTCACAAATAATATTACGAATCACAATAATGACAACGGGCGGTTCCCAGAAAGAGGGGCTTTCAATAAGAATTTTCCTTCTTAGGCAGCGCAATTAGGTGACCAAACCTCTCATTGTGAGAACTTTCTAGACATTGCCAATAATGCTATCTAATAATATTATTCAAATAATATGAATTATTGATCGATAATGGAATCTTTGTGCGATGACAATTATTGAAACAACAATAATATAAAATATCAACGCAAACAATTATTGAATCAATAAAATAAAATATTGAACAATAATTACTTGTAACAATTATTTAGTAGTGCCTTCTTACGTAAGAATCAATAATTCAAAAATCTTGCTGCAATCTGGTAATCTTTCTTTGTGCGATAGCAGCGTATTCTTTATTTTAACCATACGGGTATTCAAACGATGTTAATTGTAACAACTACTTTAGTTATTTATAAAAACTCAAATTTGTCGTTTTCTTCATTCGACAGTTATTACATTATATGGGCCCACAAATGGTCTGCGTGTAAATGCGAATATTCTCCAAAGAAAAGAATATTCCACGACCAAAAACGAATATTCCCAGATAATTGAATATTTTATAACCACTTGCGTATTTTGAAAAAAATTCATATATCACCCTTAACTTTAAACTTTTATCAATTTAATCATTTACTGAATTGTAATTATAAGAAAAATTGAATACTTTTATTTCATAAAATTCGGGGTCTTACAATCTCCCCTCCTTATGAAATTTCGTCCCCGAAATTTACGTACCTAGTATTTCGAAAAGTTGAGAATACCTTGCTTTCATTTCAGATTCTATCTCCCAGGTCATCATGATTTCTCCATTACTCATCTCCCGTGATAACTTCATTTGGGTTCTTCATTTGTTGGGAAGTCATGACAACCTCTCTCCCTTGAACTACTCGGCTTTGACTTGTCTGGGGCAGCATTTGGCGCCATCACTATCATTGGAATATATTTTTCTATAGGGCATATTCCTCCCTCAACTGCCTCGTCGTACTCCTGATTCATGATCTGAATCATCAATCTTCGATCCATATCGAATTCAGGTTGACCGCTCTGTACAGGGTAATTCAAAACTTGATGTTGGGTTCTCCCAATTGCTTTCCAAAAAGAGAAATTCATATCATCTATTTTAGCCTTCTTAGATCGGACATCTCTTTCCATAATATCCACGTGTCGTGCGGCTTTTGCCTATGCATCACTTATTCTTACTCGTTCAGTTTTTTATTCTTTTAGCTTAGATTCCATCTTTATCATCTTATACTCTGCCAAAGAATACTTCTGTTCAAGCATCACATATCGGGTAACATAAGCTTGAATTGTTGCATCCTTTTGTTCCACGATCGCCTGCCGTTCTTCAGCCTGCTCTTCTAACTCATGAATACGATTTTACAATTCTACATTTTGATCATATAATACCTCTAATAAATTCTCCTCAGGTACCTCTTCTTCTTCTTTCTTCCTCACTCATCAATTTTGTTACCTCTGCGACTATCTAAAGGTGCAACTATCAATTCTTCACTCACCACAAGAATATCTCTAATTCCTTCTTCGTCTGACATCACATTATCATGGTTAGTGATTAGAGGTATCCCCACAGTCTCATTCACTCCATTGTTAACATTCTCAGCAGCCATTCTGAAATACTGCCATAAAACAAGGGTTAATTAAACAAATTAACATATCACATAATATCCCGATATTATGACTGACCAACAAATAAGCTTAGATAGGACACACTAGCAAAGAATTTACTCATCTCTCCCCTCCTAGTTATATTCCCCGATCCCCCCAGAGACCATATCCCTAAGCTCTGATACCAAATGTGACAACCCCAAAACAGGTCCATTCCATCCAACTTATTCTGAGTCGCCAAATACATGGTACAGAAAATAACTACAATTTTATTACAACAATTGTCGTGCAAAATACAACAACACATATGCTGTGAGTTTGGATACAAATATATACCAACTGTGACTCTCATCCCAACCTTGGATAGCACGTCACAATGACACCTTACATAAAGGTATAGTCAAAAACTGTTTTAAAAATTAGAATCTTTGGGAAGTGCTCAAGAAAACTTCCTTCGATTGGGGGAGGCCATGCTTTTAGGTTATGATAGATATCATATGGCCCGCGAAATTATCCTTGGTTGACCCAATAGACCCCAAAGAAAAACGAGAAGATTACTATCATATTCTTCCCAATGGTGATTCCTCTCTTGACATATCATTATCTCCACTGTCTTTAATTGAGAATTATACGTCAAACAAACACCAAGATTATATAGGTAGTGCTCGTAAATATACTCAGCAAGTGGATGAGCACAACCTTGTCTTATGATGACACGAGGTTGTATGTCATTAGAAATCTTGTATGATAGTGGCAAAACACCCCTCCAATATTGGGTTCGCCTCACCCTAGTTGATTCACCAAATATAACTACTAAATGATGACCACCGTTCTATTCCCATGTTACCCCCGCTCGACCCAGCTACACTCTTATTACCTGAAAGGAATTGTGAAGCAAAGGGTGAGCACAACTAACTTCGATAAAGAATATCATGACTAAGGATAATTAAATTATCAATAGCCTTCATCAATAATAAATCGAGATTTAGAACATATGGTAGATGATAAAAATTTCAACCATAGTTGCGTGAATGAATGAGCAATCCATTAGAAGAGTCAAATAGACCATAAAAGTCTATTATCTTCTCTATTAAAAAATCCACCAACAATGTTTTATCCTATAACATCAATCAACAATTACGGTCCTGATCATATGAATAACTTCATAATCATAATTGTAGTTCTAAATTCCTCTTCTCATCCAAGACGAAGATCATTTTCATCACCTATCTTTACCTGAAACATCAAAGATCATGGTTACACCAAATCACATTTTCTGTTCATAATCATACTAATAACTTCATCTTTGCATTACGGCCAAAGATATTCGTCAACAGTTCATCTTTGCACTACTGGCCAAAGATATTCAATAACATGTCATCTTTGCACTACGGGCCAAAGATATTCATCAATAATTTATCTTTGCCCTACAGGCCAAAGATATTCCTCAACAGTTCATATTTGCACTACAGGCCAAATATATTAATATCTCAAAGAAATATATAATCATTTCAGAATTTATATAAACAATAATTATAACCATGTTGATCAATTCACCTTTGCACTTAAGCTAAAGATATTCAATTATAAATTCAATGGTCATGATCATACCAGTCAACAATTCAACTTTACACTACTGGACAAAGAGAACCCGTAGTCACGATCATACCAATAATCTACCCATCTTTACACTCAAGTTAAAGAGAAATTTCATCACTAAGATTATAAAAATGTTATACATGATAATAAAAATAATATGATCAAAACATGGATTTAATTTCAAGAGTAAGATTCATACATTAACGGTAATTTGGTTAGAAAAAGAAACCAATTTTATCGTGAATAGTACCCTTGAATAGTAACTCGTGAATAGTAACCCCGACATGAAAAAGGTCGAAATTCCACAATAAAATCTATACCAATATTTCGGTATAATGATATTCAAAGAATAATATTTCTTAAGCTTATAAACAATTTATTTTAATTGTTTACACTTTACTAAATAATGCATTTAATCATCCTAAAATGCCAAACTAATTAGATTTCATCACCAATAACCAAAACCCTCATCAAAAATCTGCATATACCTCATGTAGGATTCTCAAGCCATAAAATCCTATTTTCCAATTTTCTTACTTCACATAACATATTTAATTCATTTACTCATAATTAGTCTATTTTCATGAAAAATACCAAATTAGTTCTAAAAATATTTCTTTTTTGGGATTTAGCAGAATATAGTCCCATATTGAACATATATTTTTCTCAGAATTTTTAAAATTCATTTACTATTTTTCATATGGCTAAAACCGCCGAATATTTAGACATTTATCATAAATTGTAATTTTATCCAAAAATTTCGAAATTCACAGAGTATACTGATATTATATAGATATACTTCCAATAAAAATTTCATCAATTTTAGAGTTAACCACAAGGAGTTATAAGCGGTTGCTTTTAAAATAGTCTTTTCTCATAAAATTCATAACTCTTAATCTATACATTCAAAAATCACCATTTTTGGCCACAATCAATAAAACTCATCAAAATATCATTTCAAAATTTTCTAAAATTTTTGAAGGTCTGAAAAGTTACGAAACATGAAAAACATAACAACCCTTAAAATCCCTTACCTCAAAAGAGCAGTAGTTCTTGGACAAATTAATTCTTGAACTTATTTTATTGAATTCTTATATCATTGTCATCATCCTCATGTTTATATTATGTTGAAAGTCATCTGTGGCCTGTAGTGCATAGATGGACTTGGTATGATTATGACCAGGGATTATTCGGTGTAATCATGACTGTAATGTTACAAATGATGCGGTAAAAGTCCTCATTGGCCCGTAGTGCATTGATGGACAGTTGTTGATATGATCATGACCATTAATGAATACACAAATATTCTTAGCCCGTAGTGCATGGATAATTGTGGTCGTGATACTAAGAATATCCTTGGACGTTGTGTAGGGGTGATTCGATGATGTGGATTATTTATTAAGCTGAGTCTTAGCGATAACAGTGATGAAAAACCTTTTTAATCATAAAAGATAGTAGATTTTATTTTCTACTTGACTCTTTTAATGGATTGCTTATTCCGCTGCAGTTAAACTTGATATTTATTATATTTTATCAGTTTAACATTGTTGGAGACTAATGATAATTTATTCTGTATTATCTTAGTCATAATATTTCTTACTGGGCTAGTTGAGCTCACCCTTTCTTTCACCGTTTCTCTTGAGAAATGAGAATATAGGCTGGGACGAGTCGAGAACGGAGTGATGGTCCGGAAGGATAATATTAGTAGTCCTCACTATTACGTGAAATAGTGTGATAATAATTGTAATGAGGACTCCTTTTGAGTTTGTATAATCTCTAGTAGACAATATTTGTATTCAAACTCTCAGTTTATGTTTTGTCGTATTGTACATGACAGTTGTATTAGTAAGTTGTATTTAAATTCTGCACCATGTATCTGGCAACCCAAGATGGGTGATGTATACCTAAATTTGGGGCATCACAGTTGGTATCAAAGCTTAAGAATATGATCCCTGGCTAAGATGTGAGACTAGAACTAGGAGGGGAGAGACGAGGAATTCCTTCGCTAGTATGACCTACTTAAATTTATTTTGTATTTAAATTGGTTGGTCAGAGTTTAGAGATATTATGTTACATGTCAATTAACCTTTGTTTTGTGGCATTATTTGAAAATGACATCCGAAAATGTTGAGAATAGCAATGGAGCACAAGAGACCGTTGAGTCTCCACATATCAATAATCAGGAGAATGTGCATCGGAAGCGACAATCCTCATGCAAACAACAACAACACGACCAAATGATGAATGATGGATTGTTCGGAGGCTTTATGCGAATTCATGCAACAAAGAATGAGAGCGGCTCTGTCCAAAATGTAGGTGGAAACACTGGAAACTCTCGGGCAGTCACCGCTAAACAATTCAAGGAGCTGGGACCACCGGAGTTTAAGGGAGAGCCAAAACCACTTATGGCGAATGCATGGATAAAGCAGATCACCAAGATATTTTATGTCTTGGGATGCTCCGAGGAGCAAATTGTTCCTTTTACGCTTTATGTTGCGGCGGAGGCGGATTCTTGGTGGGAATCATAGAAACGTACTCGACTGCCAGTCTTGAAGATGTCTTGGGAGAAGTTCCAAGAGTCATTCAACGATAAATACTTTCCCAAAAGTATTCGTCACATAAAGGAGGTGAAGTTTATCAAATTGGAGCAAAACAATATGGCCGTGTCACAACTGAGGCAAAATTTGTGGAGTTATCCGGTTTACGTCCCACTTGGTGGATAATGAAGAGAATGGCGCGAATGTTTTTAAGAGGTTTGAAGATTTGGAGATACGTCAACATCTTATTTCTCATAAAGCGTGTTTGTATTCGAGATGTTGTAAATAAGGCTCGATTGGTGGAAGTAGCGATAACGAGTCAACGCAACCAAAAGAGAAGCGGTAAAATGAAATGATAATACCGATTAGAGCGATCGTGAAGCGGTGACAACAAGCGTGGAAGGAATCAACGAGGCGAAATGGTAACCACTTGGTGGTAATCAGGTCCAAAACAATAAGAATGGACATTTCAAGAAGAGGAGATTCAACAATGATGGAAAGACGTCGAGACCAAAGACTTTTGTTGTTAAGGAAGGAGAAAGACCACCTATCATATGCTTCAAATGCGGAGGGAGGACACATCGGTCCAAATTATGCGATGCTCAGTCAAAGCATGTTATAATTGTGGAAGAAGGTCAACAGCCCAATTTTGTCGTTCACAGAAGACAAATTCAATTAGGATGAAGGCACCAAAGGTTGTCTAGAAAAGTCAAAGCCGGTAGTGCAAGGAGGCGTTGTTATGACCTCCCGAAAGCAAAGAACCCGAATAAGGTCATCACGGGTAAGCTTATCATAAACTCTAGCGAAGTATATATTTTATTTGATCTGGGGTTCTACCCATTCTTTTATTTCTCCTACTTGCGCTCAACGATTAAATTTGACTCAGGAGAAATTAGACTTTGACTTATCTCGTGGAAACTCCGTTGGGAGAAACCTTCATTACATCCACGGTTTATAAGTCTTGTTTGGTTCAAGTTGGTACCCACATTTACACCGTCGATCTTATTGCATTAAAAATACTTGCATTTGATGTAATTCTAGGGATTGATTGGTTAACTACTTATCATGAAAAAATTGATTGTTTTCGTAAGGTTGTTAGCTTTCATATTCCTAATCGACCTATTATGCGAATTCAAGCAACCAAACCATTAAAATCAATCACTGTCATCTCAAGCCATAAAGCTATTCGATTACTGAAAAACGGATGTCAAGCTTTCTTAGCCCACGTCACGGATCTAAACAAAAATACGTCAGTTTTGAATAATATTTCTATTGTTAATGAATTTCCTAACGTATTCCCTGAAGAATTTCTTGGCCTACCCCCAGAGCGTGAAATTGAATTTTGTATCGACCTTGAACCCGGTACAAAACCCATTTCCAAAGCCCCATATCGAATGGCTCCTATTGAACTTCAGGAGTTAAAGACTCAACTGCAGGAATTGTTAGACATTGGCTTTATTAAATCTTAGTACTTCTCCTTGGGGTGCTCCTGTTACATTATTCGTGAAGAAGAAAGATGGGAGTATCGACTTTGTATTATTATTTATCGGGATTTGAATCATGTCACCATCAAAAATAGGTACCCATTGCCACGTATTGATGACCTGTTTGACCAGTTGCAAGGCGCCAAATTCTTTTCAAAGATTGATCTTCCTTCAAGATATCATCAATTGAAGATTAGAACCGATGACATTCCAAAGACGACTTTCAAAATTCGGTACGGGCATTATGAATTCCTAGTCATGTCCTTTGGATTGACTAATGCTCCTGCTGCCTTCATGGATATGATGAACCGAGTATTCAAGGAATATTTGGATCATTCTGTGGTCGTCTTTATTGACGACATCCTTATATATTGCAAAAGCCGTGAAGATTATGAGCAACACTTAAGGCTGATACTCCAAAAGCTTTGTGAAAACAAGCTATATGCCAAATTAAAGAAATGCGAGTTCTGGCTTGAGGAAGTTGCATTCCTTGGGCATGTGATATCAAATCATGGGATATCATTTGACGTGAAAAAGATTGAAGCAATTCAAAGTGGGAGCAACCCTAAATCGATGATCAAAGATTTAGCTTTCTCGGCTTATTTGGTTATTATCGGAGATTCGTAGAAGGTTTTCTCGAATCGCTACTCCATTAACTCAAATGACTCGAAAAAGATACAAAATTCGGTTGGAGTGTGGAATATGAGAAGAGTTTTCAAGAACTCAAGAGGAGACTCATTTCAAGACTGTTACGACAATACCATCTAGCTTCGGAGGATTTGTCATCTCTGATGATGCTTGAGGCAAAGGTTAGGATGTGTTCTCATGCAACATGGGAAAGTCATAGCCTATGCCTCATGACAACTCAAAGAATATGAGAGGAATTATGCTACTCATGACCTAGAGTTAGCAGCTGTTGTCTTCGCACTTAAAATTTGGAGGCATTACTTGTATGGGGAGAAAGTGGAGATCTTTACGGATCATAAAAGCCTCAAATATTTCTTCACTTAAAAGGAACTTAACATGCGACAACGACGTTGGCTTGAACTGTTGAAAGATTATGATCATACCATCCAATACCATCCTGGAAAAGCGAACGTGGTAGCTAACACATTGAGTAGAAGATCATATGCGGGTGCGAGTACAATATTGTCAACGCAAAGGCCCATTTTGTATGACTTGCAAAGGATGGAGATAGAGATAAAGACTCCAGGGACCCACGTGATGATGGCAAATATACGAGTAGAACCGACTTTAATTGATAAAATTAAAGTCGCTTTCGAATTCTGATCCGGAGGCTGATGCGTATGAGGAAGAAAGTGCAAGAAGGTGCGATCTTTGGGAAGCAAGAAATCGATGAAGAAGGAATACTTGAGTCAACTCCGGACTTTGTATTCCTAACGACCACGATTTAAAGTATAAAATCATGATGGAGGCGCACAACACACCATTTGCAATCCAATCTGGGAGTACCAAAATGTATCATGATCTTCGATATACATTTTGGTGGGGCAATATGAAGAGAGAGATAGCGCTATTTATCTCAAGGTGTCTAACGTGTCAACGAGTTAAGGCGAAGCATCAAGTACCAAAAGGTCCATTGCAACCACTTGAAATTCCAGAATGGAAGTGGGAGCACATTACCATGGATTTCGTTACTGGTCTTCCCAAGGTTTTTCAAGGCATTGATGCAATTTGGGTCATTGTTGATAGATTGACAAAATCTGCTCATTTCTTACCAATACGAGAAACTTATACACTTGAACGTCTTGTTTGTATTTATATAAACGAGATTGTAAGACTGCATGGTATGCCAGTATCCATAGTTTCTGATCGAGACCTAAGATTCACTTCACGATTTTGGGTTAGTTTACAAAAAGCTATGGGCACGGATTTACGATTTAGTTTGGCATATCATCCTCAGACGGACGGGCAGTCAGAGAGGACGATTCAAACTCTTGAAGATCTATTAAGACTCTATGTCCTTGACTTCAGGGGAAGTTGGGACAAGTTCTTACCATTGGTGGAGTTTTCCTACAACAACAGTTATCAAACAAGTATTGGCATGGCTCCATTCGAAGCGTTGTATGGAAGAAAATGTCGTTCTCCAGTATGCTGGGATGAGGTGGGTGAAGAAACGTTGTTGGGACCGGAGTTAGTACGTATGACTATGGAAAATATTCAAACGATCCGGCAACGTATAAAAACCTCACAAGATCAACAAAAGAGTTATGCTGATCTTCATCAAAAGGACATGGAATTCGATATAGGAGATCATGTGTTGGTACGTGTTGCTCCATGGAATGGAGTTAGGAGATTTAGAAAGAGAGGAAAGCTCAATCCTAGATTCATCGGTACATTTTTAATCCTTGATCGAGTAGGAACTGTGGCCTATAGACTCGCTTTACCGCCAAGTATATCTCGTGTTCATAACGTTTTTCACTTATCCATGTTACGTAAATATGTGGAAGACCCGAACCACATTATTGAGTTAGAACCGGACAAAATAGTGGAAGATTTGACGTATGAAGAGGTTCCTGTTCAAATCTTGGATAAGAAGGAACATATTCTACGCACCAAGGTTATACCTCAAGTTAAAGTTTTGTGGAGAAACCACGATGTTGAGGAAATGACTTGTGAGTTAGAATCTGAAATGAAATCAAGGTATCCTTACCTCTTCGACATACCAGGTACGTACCCTAATTTCGAGGGCGAAATTTCTTAAGAAGGTGAGGTTGTAAGACCCCAACTTTTTGAATAAAGATGAATTTTTCTATATTTATCATTTTTGAATATTATGGAATAAATTTAATATAATGTTATAGTTGTGGGTAGTATTTATAAATTCTGCAAAGTATGCAAGTTGTTATATTATATTCGATTGGTCGGGGAATATTCGTTTTAGCAGGGAATATTCGTACAATGGCGCAATCATTGGTGGACCCCACAACAAAATTATTGTCGGATTGAGAAAACGACAAAAGTATTTTTATAAAAATAACGACGGAAGTTTTACCGTTGATACTGTTGAACTACTCGGTAGTAAAAGTACAGTAATACGCGTGGTTGCATAGTAGCACACGATATTGATTATTGATGCTTACGTGAGAAGTCATTCAGTCTTGTTCAATTATTGCTATAGTAATTGTTGTATAATATCTCACGTTATTTGATTCAATTATTGTCGATATTTTATATATTGTTAAAATCAATAATTGAGACGACAAATTTATTAATATTATTATTTGCAATATTAACGATGTCTAGAAGTTCTGTCAAGGAGAGGTTTGGTCACCTAATTGCGCGCTAATAGGAAAAAATTCTTATTGGAAAGCCCCCTCTTTCCTGGGAACGACCTGGTCGATTAATATTGTGAATTATAATAAAGATGATAAATGTTGTTAAAATTATTAAGGTGATTTTTATAAAGTTTGCTTATTTTATGGATTCCTATTTACCCATTTTTCAAAATATTCGGTAGAAAATTTTTATAAAGGTGGGGACCACATATGGTGCCCACATGTGATGTATGAAATCTAAAAATTGGGTGGGGATTTGATATTCACGTGGAGGGAGTATAAACATTATTATATTATATATATATATATATATATATATATTGATAGTGGATTTTGGGTGGAGGAAAGTTTTATTATTATTATATATATATATATATATATATATATATATATATTTTGATAGTGGATGTTGGTGGAAGAAAGTTTTATTATTATATAAATATATATATTTGATAGTGGATTTTAGTGGAGAAAGTTTTATTATATATATATATATTATATTTAAAAGTTTTATGGACCGTCCGATTAAAAGTGAATCAATCTGGATCGTTCAGGAATTAGTTACTATGCAATCCATTCTTCTATAAATAGAAGTTCATTCCTTCATTATTTCTTACGAATTCATTGAAACTCCAGAGAGAAAAATTATAGAGAAACTATAGAAAAGATTTCTGCTACTTAACTACTTTTATATTCAGTTCTTTTATGGTAAGGGGTGTTATTCTTTCTTATTCATGAAGAGAACTGTTGTTATTCCATTGCTTATTATTACATTGGAATAACTCAGTATATCTGGTCTACCCCTATACTTGGTGACATTCTTCTATTATTCCGTCTTTACTATTCTCATTGGAATATCATATATGCATGCGTTTTCTGGGACTGATTCCGCCTTTTTATTATTCTTGGAATATCCTATCTATCGTTTTTGTTGGACTGGTTTCATCTTTATTATTATTCTGTTGAAATATCCTCGTGCATGCGTTTACTGCCGGACTGATTCCGCCCTTATTAGTATTCTCGTTGAATAACTTTGCCTGCAAGCACCGCATGCATGGTGATTTCTTTTGTTATTTCATTCATTATTATACTCGGTTGGTTAAAGTTTTGACTTCTATACTCCATGAAATTAGTAGAATATCCTTGATATTTGCGCTTCATCCAGTATCTTTTCATGGAAATATTCTTCTGATCATTCTTGAATTTTACTCTACAAAGCAGTATCATGTTGCCAATTTGGACATTAGTAGTTCTTGGACAAATTAATTCTTGAACTTGTTTTATTGAATTCTTATATCATTGTCATTATCCTCATGTTTATATTATGTTAAAAGTCATCTGTGTCCTGTAGTGCATAGATGGACTTGGTAAGATTATAACCAGGGATTATTCGGTGTAATCATGACCGTAATGTTATAAATAATGTGGTAAAAGTCCTCATTGGCCCGTAGTGCATTGATGGACAGTTGTTGGCATGATCATGATCATTAATGAATACACAAATATTCTTGGCCCGTAGTGCATGGATAATTGTGGTCGTAATACTAAAGAATATCCTTGGCCGTAGTGCAGGGGTGATTCGATGATGTGGATTATTTATTAAGCTGAGTCTCAGTGATAACAGTGATGAAAAACCTTTTTAATCATAAAAGATAGTAGATTTTATTTTCTACTTGACTCTTTTAATGGATTGCTTGTTCATTGCAGATTAAACTTGATGTCTATTATATTTTATCGGTTTAACATTGTTGGAGACTAATGATAATTTACTCGCATTATCTTAGTCATAATATTTCTTACTGGGCTAGTTGAGCTCACCCTTTCTTTCACTGTTCTCTTCAGGAAATGAGAATATAGCTGGGACGAGTCGAGGAACGGAGTGATGGTCCAAAGGATAATATTAGTAGTCCTCACTATTCTGTGAAATAGTGTGATAATAATTATAATGAGGACTCCTTTTGAGTTTGTATAATCTCTAGTAGACAATATTTGTATTCAAACTCACAGTTTATGTTTTGTCGTATTGTACCTGACAGATTGTATTAATAAGTTGTATTTGAATTCTGCACCATGTATCTGGCGACCCAAGATGGGTGATGTATACCAAATTTTGGGGGCGTCACACCGGTTATCAGAAAAATACGAACTTTATGTCCATTCTGCCTGAAATCGAATTCTCTACAACTTTATAGCTTTGAGTTTTTTTAAATTTCAAACATAAAATATCCGAAATCCACAAACGGATGATTTTTAATACCTCTACACCGATAAAATACTGATAAAACACCTCAGCATTAATTCCTTCATTTTTATCCACATAAAAATAAATATATCCATCATTTATATCCACATAAAATAAATATTTTCTTATCATATAGATCAATAATTAATTATTCACAAATAATATTATAGAATCACAATAATGACAACCAGGCAGTTCCTAGGAAAGAGGGAGCTTTCCAATAAGGATTTCTCCTTACTGGCGCGCAATTAGGTGACCAAACCTCTCCTTGACATAACTTTCTAGACATTGCCAACAATGCTATCTAATAATATTATTCAAATAATATGAATTATTGATCTGATAATGGAGATACTGTGCAGTGACAATTATTGAAATAACTATAATATAAAATATTAACGCAGTAATTATTGAATCAATAAAATAAAATATTGAACAGTAATTACTGTAACAATTATTGAGTAGTGCCTTCTTACGTAAGAATCAATAATTCAAAAATATTGTGCAATCTGCAGTACTACTCTTGTGCGATAACGCATATTACATTGTGATTTTAACCAAACGGGTATCCAAAAGTGTTAATTGGTAATAACTACGCCGATTATTTATAAAAACTCAAAATTTTCATTTTCTTCATCCGACGGTTATTCTCATTATGGGGCCCTGAACGGTCAATTGCTACTGGCCGTCGTTCGAATATTCTCCTACGTAAAGAATATTCCACGACATCAAACGAATATTCCCCGATAATTGAATATTTTATAACCACTTGCGTATTTTGAAAAAAATTCATATCTCACCCTTAACTTTAAACTTTTATCAATTTAATCATTTACTGAATTATAATTATAAGAAAAATTGAATACTTTTATTTCATAAAATTCGGGGTCTTACAACCGTCGTGTAATATACCACAATACATAAATTGAGAGTTTTAATAGGAATATTGTCATCTAGACAATATCCACACTCAAAGGAGTCCTCATTACATTTATTGTCACACTATTTAACAGAATAGTGAGGACTACTAATGCTATCATCTAGACCGTCACTCCTTTCTCCGACTCATCCCAGCTATATTTTCATTTCTTGAAGAGAACAGTGAAAGAAAGGGTGAGCTCAACTAGCCTAGTACGAAATATTATGACTAAAATAATACAGAATGAATTATCAATAGTCTTCAACAATGTTAAACTGATAAAATACAATAGACATCAAGTTTAACTGCAACGGAATAAGCAATCCATTAGAAGAGTCAAGTAGAGCATGATATCTACTATCTGCTATGATTTAAAATGTTTTCATCAATTTTTATCACCGAGACTCAGCTTAATAAATAAACCACATCATCTAATCATCTCTGTATTACAGGCCAAGGATATTCATTAAATCATCAACGGGCATGACTATACCGAATAATCTCTGGTCATAATCATACCAAAAACTTCCCATCAATGCATTATAGGCCACTGAGGACTTTTACCACATCATTTATAACATTACAGGTCATGATTATACCGAATAATCTTTGGTCATAATCATACTAAGTCCATCTATGCACGTAAGACAAAGATGACTTTCATTACAATATAAGCATGAGGATGATGACAATGACATAATAATTCAATAAAACAAGTTCAAGAATAAATTTTAAAGATTAATAAGTTAATTTATCCTGAACTCAATAACGTCGAAATTGTCAACATGATACTGCTTTGTGGAGTAAAATTCAAGAATTCTCAGAAGAATATTTCCATGAAAAGATACTGGATGACACGCAAATATCCAGGATATTCTACTAATTTCATGGAATATAGAAGCCAAAACTTTAACCAACTGAGTATAATAGAATATATGAAACTGCAAATGGATCTTCACCCGCCATGCGGTAATCCACGTATACAGACTATTTCCACAATTTAATAAGGAATGAATACAAAGGATCATTCACTATGCATATGGTAATCCACATAGACAGGTTATTCCAACAGAATAATAAAGAATGGAATAACAGAAGGATTCACCATGCGTGCGATAGATAGCACGCATGCATGTGTTATTCCCAATGAATAATAAATAATGGAACCAGTCCCGGCATAAACGCATGCAGACGTGGATATTACGGCGAAATAATAAATAATGGAACCCGTCCCAGGCGAAAGCGCGCAGACGTGATATTACGGCGAATAATCAATAATGGAATCAGTCCCACGAACGCAGCAGACGGGATATTCGGCGAGAATAATCAATAATGGAACCAGTCCGACGAACGTAAGCATACGACATGATATTACGGCGAGAATAATAAAGAACGGAATATTAGAAGAATTTCACCATGTATGCGGTACTTCGCATATACATGTTATTCCAACATAATAATAAAGAATGGAATAACAGAAGTTCTCTTCATGAGTACAACAAATAACATCCCTTACGAGTACAACAAATAATCTCCCTTACGAGTATAACAAATAATATCCCTTACCATAAAAGAAACTGAATATAAGAGTAGGGAAGTAGCAGAATACTTTTCTAGAAGTTCTCTTATAATTCTCTCTCTAGAGTTTCGGTGAATTCGTAAGAAATAATGAAGGAATGAGCTTCTATTTATAGGAAAATGGAATGAATAGTAACTAATTCATGAACGGTCCAGATTGATTACTATTAAACGGACGGTTCATGTTGGTTTACTATTAAAACTTAAAACAACAGTCCATACTAATTTACTATTAAAACTTTAAACCAGCGATCCATATTGATTTACTATTATAACTCCACCAGCGGTCTATATTGACTTACTATTATATCTTCAACCAACTATTCAAAAATTAGCACATCTCCTCATGGAATAATATTGTACCCAAATACCCGAATGCACAATACTAAAGTGAATAGTAACTGGGTGAATAGTAACTCGTGAATAGTAACTCATGAATAGTACTCCGACACGAAAAGTGTCCCGAATACCCGATTGAACAATATATCATATTATGCAGATGATACTATAACAATAATTGAATCAATAATATGAGAGATATGATCACGAAAGAATTATCAGTAGCAATAATTGAGTATAACTGAGTGACTTCTCACGTAAGCATCAATAATCAATACCGTGTGCTACTATACAATCACGCGTATTACTGTACTTTTAACACCGGATGTTTCAACAGTTAACGGTAAAACTTCCGTCGTTATTTTCATAAAGTATTTTTGTCGTTTTCTCTATCCGACAATAATTCTATTGTGGAGTCCACCAATGATTGTACCGTCGTACGGATATTCCCCGATAAAAAGAATATTTCCCGACCAATCAAATATTATACAACCACTTGCTTACTTTGCAAAATTTGTAAATATTACCCACAACTATAACATTACATCAAATCAACACCATAATATAAAAAAAATTATTTCAAGAAAATTAAATCTTTATTCATAAAATCTGGGGTCTCACAACACATGATCTACAATATCGAATTTCACATCCTTTCGATGAAGATCATCATAACTCTTTTGTCGATCTTATGAGGTTTTTATACGTTTCCGGATCGTTTGAATTTTTTTCGTAGTCATACGTACCAAATTCGGTCCCAACAACGTTGCTTCACCCACCTCATCCCAGCATACTAGCGAACGACACTTTTTTCCATACAACGCCTCAAATGGAGCCATGCCAATACTTGCTTGATAACTATTGTTGTAGGAAAACTCCATCAATGGTAAGAACTTGTCCCAACTTCCCTTAAAGTCAAGGACACGGAGTTTTAATAAATCTTCAAGAGTTTGAATAGTCCTCTTTGATTGTCCGTCCGTCTGAGGATGATATGCCGAACTAAATCGTAAATATGTGCCCATAGCTTTTTGCAAACTAACCCAAAATCTTGAAGTGAATCTTGGGTCTCGATCAGAAACTATGGATACTGGCATACCATGCAACCTTACAATCTCATTTATATACATACTAGCAAGACGTTCAAGTGTATAAGTTTCTCGTATCGGTAAGAAATGAGCAGACTTGGTCAATCTATCAACAATGACCCAAATCGCATCTATGCCTTGAGAAACCTTGGGAAGACCAGTAACGAAATCCATGGTAATGTGCTCCCACTTCCTTTTTGGAATTTCAAGTGGTTGCAATAGAACTTTTGGCACTTGATGTTACGCCTTGACTCGTTGACAAGTTAGACACCTTGAGATAAATAGCGCTATCTCTCTCTTTATATTGCTCCACCAAAATGTATGATGAAGATCACGATACATTTTGGTACTCCCAGGATGGATTGTAAACGGTGTGTTGTGTGCCTCCATCATGATTTTATACTTCAGTCAGAATCATTAGGAACACAAAGTCTGGAGTTTACTCGAAGTATTCCTTCTGCGTCGATTCTTGCTTCCGGAATATCACCTTCTTCCACTTTCTTCTTCATATGCATCAACTCCAGGTCTGTAGCTTGAGCAACTTTAACTTTATTGATTAAAGTTGGTTCTACTCGTATATTCATCATCATCATATGGGTCCCTGGAGTCTTTAACTCCATCTCCATCCTTCGTAAGTCATACACAATGGGCCCTTGCGTTGACAATAATGCACTCGTGCCCGCATATGATCTTCTACTCAACGCGTCAGCTACTACGTTCGCTTTTCCAGGATGGTATTGGATGGTATGATCATAATCTTTCAACCGCTCAAGTCAACGTCGTTGCCGCATGTTGAGTTCCTTCTGAGTGAAGAAATATTTGAGGCTTTTATGATCCGTATAGATCTCCACCTTCTCTCCATATAGGTAATACCTCCAAATCTTAAGCGCAAAAACGACAGCGGCCAACTCTAGATCATGAGTAGGATAATTTCTCTCATATTATTTGAGTTGTCGTGAGGCATAGGCTATGGCTTTCCCATGTTGCATGAGAACACATCCTAACCTTTGCACAAGCATCATCAGTAAATGACAAATCCTCCGTGCGGATGGTATTGTCGAGCAGTCTTTGAAATGAGTCTCCTCTTGAGTTCTTGAAAACTCTTCTCACATTCCTCGCTTCAAATGAATTTGTATCTTTTCGAGTTAGTTGCGTTAATGGATTAGCGATTCGAGAAAACCCTTCTACGAATCTCCGATAATAACCAGCTAAGCCGAGAAAGCTACGTACCTCGGTCACTGACTTAGGTTGCTCCCAGCTTTGAATTGCTTCAATCTTTGCCGGGTCAACATATATTCCATGATTTGATATCACGTGCCTAAGGAATGCAACTTCCTCAAGCCAGAACTCAAATTTCTTCAACTTGGCATATAGCTTGTTTTCACGAACCTTTTGAAGTATCATCCTCAAGTGTTGCTCATGGTCTTCATGGGTTTTGGAGTATATGAGGATGTCATCAATAAAGACGACCACAAAGTGATCCAAATATTCCTTGAATACTCGGTTCATCATGTCCATGAAGGCAGCAGGAGCATTAGTCAATCCGAAAGACATGACTAGGAATTCATAATGCCTTTACCGAGTTCTGAAAGCAGTCTTTGGAATGTCATCAATTTTAATCTTCAATCGATGATATCCGAATCGAAGATCGATCTTTGAAAAGAATTTGGCGCCTTTGGTAGGTCAAAACAGATCATCAATACGAGGTAACGGCACCTTTTTTTTGATGGTGACATGATTCAACACCCGATAATCAATACAAAATCGCATACTTCCATCTTTCTTCTTTACTGAATAGAAACAGAGCACCCCAAGGAGACGTCTTAGGGCGAATGAAACTTATGTCTAACAATTCAGTAGTTGGGTTTTTAACTCCTCGAAGTTCAATAGAGCCATTCGATATGGGCTTTTGGAAATGGATTTTGTACCGGATTCAAGGTAGATACAAAATTCAATTTCACGCTCTGGGGGTAGGCCAGGAAGTTCTTCAGGGAATACGTAGGGAAATTTATTAACAATAGAAATATCATTCCAAACTGACGTATTTTTGTTTAGACCCGTGACATGAGCTAAGAAAGCTTGACATCCATTTTTTAATAAACAAATAGCTTTATGGCTTGATATGATAGTGATTGATTTTAGTGGTTTGGCTGCTTAAATTCATATAATCGGTTGGTTAGGAATATGAAAGCTAACAACCTTACGAAAACAATCAATTTTAGCATTATGATTAGTTAACCAATCAATCCCTAAAATCATATCAAATGCAAGTATTTTCAAAGAAATAAGATCGACAGGTAACGTGCGGTTACCGATTTAAATCAAACAAGACTTATAAACCGTGGATGTAATGAAGGTTTCTCCCAACAGAGTTTCAACAGATAAATCAAAGTATAATTTCTCTGGAGTCAAATTTAAATGTTGAGCGCAAGTAGGAGAAATAAAGGAATGGGTAGAACCGGTATCAAATAAAGTATAAACTTCGCTAGGGTTTATGGTTAGCTTTCCCATGATCACCTCGTTCGGACTCCTCGCTTTTTGTGAGGTTACAACAAACGCTTTCCCTTGAACTACCGGTTTTGTCTTGTCTGGGACACCCTTTGATGCCTCCATCCCAGCTGGACTTGACTTTGGTGCACGACAAAATCGGGCTAGGTGGCCTTCTTTTCCACAATTATAACAGGCTTTGGACTGCATCATGAAGTTTGGACTTATGTTTCCTTCACCTCCACATTTGTAACATACGGCCGGCGGTCGTTCTCCTTCCTTAACAGCGGGTGCTGGTGCTGACATCTTTCCATCTTTGCTGAACCTTCTCTTCTTGAACTTTCCACTTCTATTGTCTTGGCCATGATTACCACCGAAGTGGTTATCATTTCTGGCATGTTGAATTCCTCCACGTTTGTTGTCACCACTTCGATGACTGCTACCACTGGTACTATCGACTTGTCGTATGCTCTCTTTTGGTTAGGTTGACTCATTATCGCGCTCCAATAACTGAGCCTCATTCACAACATCTGGATATAAACACAGTTTATGAGAGATAAGGTATTGACGTATCTCGGGTTTCAAACCTCTTAGAAACATCCGCGTCATCCTTTCCTCATTATCAACCAAGTGGGACGCAAACCGAGACAACTAGGAAAACTTAGCTTCGTACTGCGCCACAGTCATATTGTTTTACTCAAGCTTGATGAACTCTACCTCCTTCATGTGGCGAATACTTTCAGGAAAGTACTTGTCGTTGAACAACTCTTGGAACTTCTCCCAAGACATCTTCAGTGCGGTAGGTTGAGTACGCTTTACAGATTCCCACCAGTAATCTGCCTCTGCACGCAACATGAAAGTTGTAAAGGGAACCTTTTGCTCCTCGCAGAATCCTAAAACATCAAATATATTATTGATCTGCTTTATCCACGTTTCTCCCTTAAGTGGTTTTGGCTCTCCAAAAAACTCCGGTGGTCCCAGCTCCTTGAATTGCTTAGCGATGACCGTTCGACAGTTGTCAGTGTTTCCACCTGTATTTTGGACAGGATCTGCCTTCGCCTGATGTTGCATGAATTGCATAAAGCCTCTGACCATCCCATCGTTCCTCATTTCATCGGTGTTATTGTTTACATGAGGATTATTGTCTTCATGTTGCACATTGCCCTGGGCATTGATCATTGGTGACTCAATGGTCTCATGTGCTTCATTGCTTATTCAAACATTTTCGGATGCCATTTCAAATAATTCAACAAAACAAGGGTAAATTAACATATCACGTATTATCCCTATACTCTGACCGACCAATTAAATACCAAATAAAATTAGGTAGGTCATACTTACAAGAAATCCCCTCTCTCCCTCCTAGTTATTGTCTCACATCTCGTGACTCTCGATACCAACTGTGGCGCCCCCAAAAAAGGTATACATCACCCATCTTAGGTCAATCGGATATAAGTCTTCGAATACAAATACAAACTTAATTATACAACCGTCGTGTAATATACGACAATACATAAACTGAGAGTTTTAATAGGAATATTGTCATCTAGACAATATCCACACTCAAAGGAGTCCTCATTACATTTATTGCCACACTATTTAACAAAATAGTGAGGACTACTAATGCTATCATCTGGACCGTCACTCCTTTCCCCGACTCGTCCCAGCTATATTCTCATTTCCTGAAGAGAACAGTGAAAGAAAGGGTGAGCTCAATTAGCCCAGTAAGAAATATTATGACTAAGATAATTCAGAATGAATTATCAATAGTCTTCAACAATGTTAAATTGATAAAATATAATAGATATCAAGTTTAACTGCAGCAGAATAAACAATCCATTAGAAGAGTTAAGTAGAGCATGATATCTACTATCTTCTATGATTTAAAATGTTTTCATCAATGATTTAATACAAAAGAAGAGTCAAGTTTAACTGCAGCGGAACAAGCAATCCATTAGAAGAGTCAAGTAGAGAATAAAATCTACTATCTTCTATGATTTAAAACGTTTTTCATCACTTTTATCATTTGGGACTCGACTTAATAAATAATCCACATCATCGAATCACCCTCCCACTCTACGGCTTAATGATATTCTTTAGTATCACGACCACAATTATCCATGCTCTCTGTGTCAAGAATATTTGTGTATTCAATAATAGTCATGATCATGCCAACAATCGTCCATCAATGTACTACGGGCCAATGAGGACTTTTACCACATCATTTGTAACATTACTATTATGATTATCTTAGAATAATCCACAGTCATAATCATACCAAGTCCATCTATGCACTACAGAATACCGATGACTTTCAACATAATATAAACATGAGGATGATGACAATGATATAAGAATTCAATAAAATAAGCTCAAGAATTAATTTATCTAGGAACTGATTACGTCCAAATTGTCAACATGATACTGCTTTGTATAGTAAAATTCAAGAATGCTCAAAAGAATATTTCCATGAAAAGATACTGGATGAAGCGCAAATATCAATGATATTCCACTAATTTCATGGAGTATAGAAGTCAAAACTTTAACCAACTGAGTATAATAAGAAATGGAATAACAAAAGAAATCACCGTATGCGATAGATCGCAGACAGCGCGAGTTATTCCAACGAGAATAATAAATAACGGAATCGGTCCGTAAGAAAACGCATACATGATGATATTCCAACAAAATAATAAAGATGGAATCGGTCCGGCGTAAAACGCATTGCATGCACGAGATATTCAACAAGAATAATAAATACGGAATCGAGTCCCACAGTAAAGCGCATGTGACCAAGATATTCAATGAGAATAATAAAGATTTTAAACCAGTCCCAAGCGTAAAACATTGCATGTGATGTTCGAACATAATGATAAAGAATGGAACAACGAAAGAATTTCACCAAGTATAGGGTAGCCCAGCGATATCTGAGTTATTCCAATGAATAATAAAGAATGGAATAATGAAGTTTTCTTCATGGATAAGAAAGAAATAATACTCCCTACCTTAGAAAAAGCGGATCTTTGGAATAGTGAGGTAATGATTTCTCTTCTTCTTTCTATAATTTCTCTCTATAATAATCGATCTAAAGCTTTTGTGAATTGGTGAGAAATGAAGGAAGAATGAGCTTCTATTTATAGAAAAATATAGTTTCGATAATTGCACGTTTTGGGGCTCGAAAAATTACGATCAATACCTCCAACTTTTCCTTTATTTTTAATTTAGTCATGGAAGTATTATCAAACTTGTACCACCTCCCTAATAGTAAATAATTTGATTCAATAGTAAATTATGTGAATTAATAGTTCTAGACATGTGAAAATACTGAATTACGGTATAAAGATTTCCATCTATACCTCTATTTTTAACTTAGTCATGCAAGTATTATCAATCTTGAACCAACTCCCCTAATAGTAACAAGAATGTGAAACAATAGTATACACATGTGAACAAATAGTTATAATCATGTGAAATAATAGCAATCAATTGCTCATTTATCCGGTTAAATACCCGATTGGTCAATATAACCTCCAAACATCAATTATTATCGAAATAATTGTCGATTTACACTAACACAAATAATTCCAACACAATGAAACCATTTTTATCAAAAATATAAATTTTGAAATTTTGAAGTTTGACTTTTCCCGAAAAAGTCAATTGTTGACTTTTTGACCAAATAGTGAATTCCGGAAAATTTTGTGTTTATAGACTATTTTTACTAATGTCATCGTTCCGGACTCAAATATCACGTCCGCGTCTCCAAATTCAACTCCGAACACAACTTCAATTTTAATAACATTCATCATTAATATTATAACTCACAATATTTATCAACCAGGTCGTTCCCGAAAAGAGGGGCCTTCCAATAAGAATTTCTCCCTATTGGCGCAATTGATTAGGTGACCAAACCTCTCCTCGACGAACTTCTAGACATTGTAAATATTACAATTTAATAATATGAATAACTTTGTCATCTCAAATATTGATTTAATAAAATAACATATTATGCACGATGATCTTGACAATAATCGAATCAATAATATGAGAGATATGATCGCGTGATTATTGTAGAATAATTGAGTATAACTTAGTGACTTCTCACGTAAAGTATCAATAATCAATACCGTGTCTTACTATGCAACCACGCCAGACATCTTGTACTTTTTTACTACCGGGTAGTTCAACAATTAACGGTAAAACTTCCGCCGTTATTTTCATAAAGTATTTTTGTCGTTTTTCTCAATCCGACAATAATTCCGTTAATGAGGTCCACCAATGATTGTGCCGTTGTACAAATATTCTCATTAAATGAATATTCCCCGACCAATCGAATATTATATAACAACTTGCGTACTTTGCAAAATTTGTAAATATTACCCACAACTATAACATTATATCAAATCCACACCATAATATTCAAAAATATATTTCGAGAAAATTTAATCTTTATTCAAAAAGTTGGGGTCTTACAACCTCCCATTCTTATGAAATTTCGTCCTCGAAATTAGGGTGTGTACCTGGTATGTCGAAGAGGTGAGGATACTTTGATTTCATTTCAGATTCTAACTCCCAGGTCATTTCCTCAACATCGTGGTTTTTCCACAAAACTTTGACTTGAGGTATAACCTTGGAGCGTAGAATATGTTCCTTCTTATCCAATATTTTAACAGGAACCTCTTCATACGTTAAATCTTCCTCTATTTCGTCCGGTTCTAACTCAATAATGTGGTTCGGGTCTTTCACATAATTACGTAACATGGATATGTGAAAAACGTTATGAACACGAGACATACTTGGCGGTAATGTAAGTCTATAGGCCACAGTTCCTACCCGATCGAGAATTAAAAATGGGCCAATGAATCGAGGATTGAGCTTTCCTCTATTTCCAAATCTTGTAACTCCTTTCCATGGAGCAACACGTAACAACACATGATCTCCAATATCGAATTCTACGTCCTTTCGATGAAGATCAGCATAACTCTTTTGTCGATCTTGTGAGGTTTTTATACGTTGTCGGATCGTTTGAATATTTTCCATAGTCATACGTACCAACTCCGGTCCCAACAACGTTGCTTCACCCACCTCATCCCAGCATACTGGAGAACGACACTTTCTTCCATACAACGCCTCAAATGGAGCCATGCCAATACTTGCTTGATAACTGTTGTTGTAGGAAAACTCCACCAATGGTAAGAACTTGTCCCAACTTCCCTTGAAGTCAAGGACACAGAGTCTTAATAGATCTTTAAGAGTTTGAATGGTCCTCTCCGACTGCCCGTCCGTCTGAGGATGATATGCCGAGCTAAATCGTAAATTCGTGCCCATAGCTTTTTGCAAACTAACCCAAAATCTTGAAGTGAATCTTGGGTCTCGATCAGAAACTATGGATCTTGGGCATACCATGCGATCTTATAATCTCGTTTATGTATACGCACGAAGAAGACGTTTAAGTGTATAAGTTTCTCGTATAGGTAGAAATGAGCGGACTTGGTCAATCTATCAACAATGACCCAAATTGCATCTATGCCTTGAGAAACCTTGGGAAGACCAGTAACGAAATCCATAGTAATGTGTTCCCACTTCCATTCTTGAATTTCAAGTGGTTGCAATGGACCTTTTGGTACTTGATGCTCCGTCTTGACTCGTTGACAAGTTAAACACCTTGAGATAAACTCTGCTATCTCCCTCTTCATATTGCTCCACCAAAATGTATGTCAAAGATCACGATACATTTTGGTACTCCTGAGATGGATTGTAAACGTGTGTGTGTTGTACTCCATCATGATTTTATACTTTAAATCGTCGGTCGTTAGGAACACAAAATCCGGAGTTGACTCGAAGTATTCCTTCATCATCGATTCTTGCTTCCGGCATAACACCTTCTTGCACTTTCTTCTTCATACGCATTAGCTCCAGGTCTGTAGCTTGAATAGCTTTAACTTTATCGATTAAAGTCGGTTCTACTCGTATGTTTGCCATCATCATGTGGGTCCCTGGAGTCTTTCACTCTATCTCCATCCTTTGTAAGTCATACAAAATGGGCCTTTGCGTTGACAATATCGCACTCGTACTTGCATATGATCTTCTACTCAATGCGTCAGCTATCACGTTCGCTTTTCCAGGATGGTATTGGATGGTATGATCATAATCTTTCAACAATTCAAGCCAACGTCGTTGTCGCATGTTGAGTTCCTTTTGAGTGAAGAAATATTTGAGGCTTTTATGATCCGTAAAGATTTCCACTTTCTCCCCATACAAGTAATGCCTCTAAATTTTAAGTGCGAAAACGACAGCTGCCAATTCTAGATCACGAATAGGATAATTCCTCTCATATTCTTTGAGTTCTTGGTGAGGCATAGGCTATGACTTTCCCATGTTGTTGCATGAGAACACATCCTAACCCTTTGCTTCAAGCATCATCAGTAGATGACAAATCCCTCGAGCTAGATGGTATTGTCGAGCAGTCTTGAAATGAGTCTCTCTTGAGTTCTTGAAAACTCTTCTCATATTCCACACTCCAACCAATTTTGTATCTTTTTTGAGTCAAATTTGAGTTAATGGAGTAGCGATTCGAGAAAACCTTCTACGAATCTCCGATAATAACCAAATGCCGAGAAAGCTACGTCCTTCGATCCATCGATTTAGGTTGCTCCCGACTTTGAATTGCTTCAATCTTTCTTAGGGTCAATGATATCCCATGATTTGATATCACATGCCCAAGGAATGCAACTTCCTCGAAGCGAACTCGCATTTCTTTAATTTGGCATATAGCTTGTTTTCACAAAGCTTTTTGGAGTATCGACCTTAAGTGTTGCTCATAATCTTCACGGCTTTTGCAATATATAAGGATGTCGTCAATAAAGACGACCACGAATGATCCAAATATTCCTTGAATACTCGGTTCATCATATCCATGAAAGCGGCAAAGAGGAGCATTAGTCAATCCAAAGGACATGACTAGAATTCATAATGCCGTCATCAATTTTGAAAGTCGTCTTTGGAATGTCATCGGTTCTAATCTTCAATTGATGATATCTTGAACGAAGATCAATCTTTGAAAAGAATTTGGCGCCTTCTGGCGGGTCAAACAGTCATCAATACGTGGCAATGGGTACTTATTTTTGATGGTGACATGATTCAACTCCCGATAATCAATACAAAGTCGCATACTCCCATCTTTCTTCTTCACGAATAGAACAGGAGCACCCCAAGGAGACGTACTAGGACAAATGAAATCGATGTCTAACAATTCCTGCAATTGGGTCTTTAATTCCTGAAGTTCAATAAGAGCCATTCGATATGGGGCTTTGGAAATGGGGTTTGTACCGGGTTCAAGGTCGATACAAAATTCAATTTCATGCTCTGGGGGTAGGCCAAGAAGTTCTTCAGGGAATACGTCAGGAAATTTATTAACAACAGAAATATCATTCAAAACTGACGTATTTTTGTTTAAATCCGTGACATGAGCTAAGAAAGCTTGACATCCGTTTTTCAATAAACGAATGGCTTTATGACTTGAGATGACCGTAATTGATTTTAATGGTTTGGTCGCTTGAATTCGCATAATAGGTTTATTAGGAATATGAAAGCTAACAACCTTACGAAAATAATCAATTTTAGCATGATGAATAGTTAACCAATCAATCCCTAGAATCACGTCAAATGCAAGTATTTTTAAGGAGATAAGATCGACGGCGTAACGCGTGCGTTTCTGATTTGAATCAAACAAGACTTATAAATGATGGATGTAATGAAGGTTTCTCCTAATGGAGTTTCAACAGATAAGTCAAAGTCTAATTTCTCCTGAGTCAAATTTAAACGTTGAGCGCAAGTAGGAGAAATAAAAGAATGGGTAGAACAGGTATCAAATAAGGTATAGACTTCACTAGAGTTTATAATAAGCTTACCCGTGATAACCTCGTTCGGGTTCCTTGCTTTCTGGGAGGTCACAACAAACGCTCTCCCTTGCACTACCGACTTTGATTTTTCTGGGACGGCCTTTGGTGCCTCCATCTTAGCTGAATTTGTCTTCGGTGAACGACAAAATCGAGCTAAGTGATATTATCTTCCACAATTATAACATGCTTTGGACGACATCGCGCAGTTTGGACTGATGTGTCCCGCCCCTCCGCATTTGAAGCATATGATAGGTGGTCGTTCTCCTTCCTTAACAACGAGTGCTGGTGCTGACGTCTTTCCATCATTGTTGAATCTTTTTTTCTTGAAATGTTCATTTTTATTGTCTTGGCTATGATTACCACCGAAGTGGTTACCATATCTAGTATGTTGATTCCCTCCACGTTTGTTGTCACCGCTTCGATGACTCAAGTACCCTTTGGTATTTTCATTCTGCCACCGCTTTCTCTTGGTTGCGTTGACTCGTTATCGCGCTTTCTAATAATCGAGCCCTATTTACAACATCCTAATACAAACACGCTTTATGAAAATAAGATATTGTCGTATCTCCGGTTTCAAACCTCTTAAAAACATTCGGGTTATTCGCTCCTCATTATCAACCAAATGGGATGCAAACCGGGATAACTCCTCAAATTTAGCCTCGTATTGCGACACGGTCATATTGTTTTGTTCCAACTTGATAAACTCCACCTCCTTCATGTGACGAATACTTTCGGGAAGTATTTTTCGTTGAAACGACTCTTGGAACTTCTCCCAAGACATCTTGAGTGCGTCAGTCGGGTAGTGCGTTTCTGATTCTCACCAGTAATCTGCCTCTTCACGCAACATAAAGGTGGCGAAGGGAACCTTTTGTTCCTCGGAGCATCCCAAGACATCAAATATCTTGGTTATCTTCATTATCCATGCTTCCGCCTTAAGTGGTTTTGGCTCTCCAATAAACTCCGGTGGTCCCAGCTCCTGGAACTGTTTGGCAATGACCGTCCGAGAGTTGCCAGTGTTTCCACCTGTATTTTGGACAAGAGCCGTTCTCGCCTGATGTTGCATTAATTGCATGAAGCCTCGAAAAATTCCATCGTTCATCATTTGGTCAGTGTTTTTGTTTGTATGAGGATTGTCGCCTTCCTGATGCACATTGTCCTGGTTATTGATCTTTGGAGACTCAACGGTCTCCTGTGCTCCATTGATGTTCTCAACATTCTCGGATGCCATTTTTAAATACTGCCACAAAACAAGGGTTAATTGATATGAAACATATTATCCCTACACTCTGACTGACCAATTAAATACCAAATAAACTTAGGTAGGTCATAGTAGCGAAGGAATTCCCCTGCTCTCCCTCCTAGTTCTAGTCTCACATCTTAGCCAGGATCATATCCTAAGCTTTGATATTAATCGTGGCGCCCCCAAAATAGGTATACATCACCTATTCTCGAGTCGTCAAATACATGGTACGTAATACAAATACAACTTAATTATACAACCGTGTAAGTAAAATACGACAAAACATAAGTCGTGAGTTTTAATACAAATATTGTCGTCTGCAGACAATATACAAACTCAAATTCAATATTATTACATTTATTTTCCACTATTTCACTGAATAGTGAGGACTACTAATGGTATCATCTGGTCCGTCACTCCGTTCCCCGACTAGTCCCTGCTACGTTCTTATTTCCTGAAGAGAACAATAAAAGTAAAAGGGTAAGCTCAACTAGCCTAGTAGAAAATATTATGACTAAGATAATGCAGAATATATTATCGTTAGCCTTCAACAGTGTTAAACTGATACAATATAACAACCATCAAGTTTAACTGCAGCGGAACAAGCAATCCATTAAAAGAGTAAACTAGAGAATAAAATCTACTATCTTTTATGATTTAGAAGGTTTTTCATCACTTTTATCGCTGGGACTCAACTTAATAAATAATCCACATCATCGAATCACCCCTGCACTACGGCCAAGGATATTCTTTAGTATCACGACCACAATTATCCATGCACTACGGGCCAAGAATATTTGTGTATTCAATAATGGTTATGATCATGCCAACAACTGTCCATCAATTCACTACGGGCCAATAAGGACTTTTACCACATCATTTGTAACATTACGATCATGATTATACCCAAATAATCCTCAGTCATAATCATATCAAGTCCATCTATGCACTACAGGCCACAGATGACTTTCAACATAATATAAACATGAGGATAATGACAATGATATAAGAATTCAATAAAACAAGCTCAAGAATTAAATTATCTAGGAACTGATAACGTCCAAATTGTCAACATGATACTGCTTTGTAGAGTAAAATTCAAGAATGCTCAGAAGAATATTTCCATGAAAAGATACTGGATGAAGCACAAATATCAAGAATTTTCCACTAATTTCATGGAGTATAGAAGTCAAAACTTTAACCAACTGAGTATAATAAGGAATGGAATAACAAAAGAAATCACCAGGCATACGATAGACCGCACATGTAGGTTATTCCAACAGAATAATAAATAACGGAATCAGGTCCGGCGTAAAACGCACATACATGATATTCTAACAAAATAATAAAGACGAAATCAGGTCAAGCGTAAAAGCATACGCATGACGATATATTCAACGAGAATAATAAAGATTTTAATCGTCCTCCGTAGAAAAGCGCATGATGATATATTCCAATGTAATAATAAAGACGGAACCAGTCCCAGGTATAGAAACGCTACATTTGGGATGTTCCAACATAATGATAAAGAATGGAACAATGTAAGAATTTCACCAAGTATAGGGTAGCTTGCAGATATGAAAGTTATTCTAACGAGAATAATAAAGAATGGAATAACAAAGTTCTCTTCATGGATAAAAAGAAATAATACTCCCTACCTTAGAAAAAGCTGGATCTTTGGAATAGTGAGGTAGCAGGACTTCTCTTCTTCTCTATAATTTCTCTCTATAATAATCTCTCTAAAGCTTTTGTGAATTGGTGAGAAATGAAGGAAGAATGAGCTTCTATTTATAGAAAAATATAGTTTCGATAATTGCACGTTTTGGGGCTCGAAAAATATATAATCTGATACCTTCAACTTTTCCTTTATTTTTAATTTAGTCATGGAAGTATTATCAAACTTGTACCACCTCCCCTAATAGTAAATAATGTGATTCAATAGTAAATTATGTGAATCAATAGTTCTGAACATGTGAAATATCTGAATTACAAAGATATAGTACTTCCATCTATACCTCTATTTTTAACTTAGTCATGCAAGTATTATCAATCTTGCACCAACTCCCCTAATAGTAACAAGAATGTGAAACAATAGTATACACATGTGAACAAATAGTTATAATCATGTGAAATAATAGCAATCAATTGCTCATTTATCCGGTTAAATACCCGATTGGTCAATATAACCTCCAAACATCAATTATTATCGAAATAATTATCGATTTTCACTAACACAAATAATTCCAACACAATGAAACCATTTTTTTTTTTATCAAAAATACAAATTTTGAAATTTCGAAGTTTGACTTTTTCCAAAAAAGTCAATTGTTGACTTTTTGACCAAATAGTGAATTCTGGAAAATTTTGTGTTTATAGACTATTTTTACTAATGTCATCGTTCCGGACTCAAATATCACGTCCGCGTCTCCAAATTCAACTCCGAACACAACTTCAATTTTAATAACATTCATCGTTAATATTATAACTCACAATATTTATCAACCGAGTCGCTTCCCAGAAATAGGGGGCTTTCAATAAGGATTTCTCCTATCAGGCGCGCAATTAGGTGACCAAACCTCTCCTCGATGAACTTCTAGACATTTTAAATATTGCAATTTAATAATATGAATAACTTTGTCATCTCAAATATTGATTTAATAAAATAACATATTATGCGATGATGATCTTATAATAATAATCGAATCAATAATATGAGAGATATGATGCGTGAATTCTCGTAGCAATAATTGAGTATAACTTAGTGACTTCTCACGTAAGCATCAATAATCAATACCGTAAGTGTGTACTACTATGCAACCACAGCGCCATTCATTGTACTTTTTACTAATACCGGTAGTTCAACAGCGATTAACGGTAAAACTTTCAGCCGTTATTTTCATAAAGTATTTTTGTCATTTTCTCAATCCGACAATAATTCTGTTGTGGGGGTCCACCAATGATTGTGTCGTTGTACAAATATTCTCTGTTAAAACGAATATTCCCCGACCAATCGAATATTATATAACAACTTGCGTACTTTGCAAAATTTGTAAATATTACCCACAACTATAACATTATATCAAATCCACACCATTATATTCAAAAATATATTTCGAGAAAATTTAATCTTTATTCAAAAAGTTGGGGTCTTACACAGGTTATTCCAACATAATAATAAATAATGGAATAACAGAAGTTCTCTGCATGAATACGAAAGAAATAATACCCCTTACGAGTACAACAAATAATCTCCCTTACCTTAGAAAAACTTAATACTGGAGTAGTGAAGTAGCATGATACTTTTCTTCTTTCTCTCTATAGTTTCTCTCTCTAGAGTTTCAGTGAATTCGTAAGAAATAATGAAGGAATGAGCTTATTTATAGGAGAATGGACCTAATAAGAACTAATTCATGAACGGTCCAGATTGATTTACTTTTTAAACTGATTTGGCCTAGATTGGTTTACTATTAAAACTTAAAGTAATTCATCCATCTTGATTTACTATTAAAACTTTAAACCAAATGATCCATATTGATTTACTATTATAACTTTCCACCAAAGAAATCCATATTGATTTACTATTATATCTTCAACCAACTATTCGAAAAATTAACACATCTCCTCATGGAATAATATTGTACCCAAAAATGATTTGGACCAAAAGAAATATATTTTACGGGTGAATAGTACCCCATGAATAGTAACTCGTGAATAGTAACTCGTGAATAATAACTCGTGAATAGTAACTCGTGAATAGTACTCTGACACGAAAAGTGCCCCGAATACCCGATTGAACAATATAACCTTCAGACATCAATTATTATCGAAACAAATGTCGATTTCCACTAAAACAAATAATTTTAACACAATGGAACTATAAAATTCATCTTTAATCAACACAAACTTATTCATCATTAATATTATAACTCACAATATTTAACAATTAGGTCGTTCCCAAGAAAGAGGGGGCTTTCCAATAAGGATTTCTCCCTATTGGCGCGCAATTAGGTGACTAAACCTCTCCTCGTGTAACTTCTGTACATTGTAAATATTGCAATTTAATAATATGAATAACTTTGTCGTCTCAATTATTGATTTAATAATATAACATATTATGCAGATGATCTTTGTGACAATAATCGAATCAATAATATGAGAGATATGATGCAACAATTCTCGTGTAAATAATCGAATCAATAATATGAGAGATACTGTGTATACTACTATGCAACCATCCAGATTCGCATACTTTTATTACCGGGTAGTTCAACAGTTTTAACGGTAACACTTCCACCATTATTTTTATAAAAAGATAATTCTGTCATTTTCTTACTACGATAATACTTTCGTTGTGGGGTTCACCAATGATTGTGCCGTCGTACAAATATTTCCTGTTAAAACGAATATTCCCCGACCAATCGAATATTATATAACCACTTGCTTACTTTGCAAAATTTATAAATATTACCCCACAATTATAACATTATATTATATCCACACCATAATATTCAAAAATATATTTCGAGAGAAATTAATCTTTATTCATAAAAGTTGGGGTCTTACAATCTCCATAATCGACGAATCGTCTAGGTACAAAATTATGATGACAATTATTACCCCTAGTTACTCCTAAACCCGATCCTTCCTTCGGGTCTTTTTCAAAAAATATTCATTCTAGTATAAAGCTCGCCAATGTATATCCTTCAACTGTCATTTGCAGCTGACCACCCAATATCAACCGACTCAAGTCCGCTACTCAAGCAACCACCCTACCAATGCCTCATTAAACCTATGCACAATCCTCTGACTCTAACTCAGACATGTCGTAACCTCATCTTGATGCTCCATTATTGAAACTCCTCTTTGTCTGATGTTGTCCAACCTATTTTGATTGTTATTCGACCTGGGATGGTTATTCCTATCCCGATCTCTAGGCTTCTACAAAGATGGTGCATTTAGCCTCAGGCTCCCCATGACTTCTTCGATCACGATGAAACCTTCTGCTGTGTCATACACCTCAGTTAGGTCCTTCGGAACATCATGTCCTTCACCAGCTTCTTTGATCTCACCACATCCAACCCCGTGGAAAAATATCTAATGGCCTGAGGATCGTTCAAGTCCGTCACTGCTCCGACCGCCTCTCAGAATCTTTTCATATATCGGCTTAACATTTCATTAAAGTATTATCGTATCTGCATTAGGGAATCCATCCTTAAAACTTATCACAAAGCTTTTTCCACGACGAGATTGAGTTTGACACCAGCGACGTCATCCATTGTCGAGCCTCCTTCCTAAGGGTAGTGATGAACATTAGACACTTCGCAACATCAAAATAGTCATAGAACTTCATAAGTCGATCATATGTCTGGTTATGATTATACGAATCCCCGATGCCATCATAACTCTCCATGTGGGGGGAATTCTTATTTGGTTCATTCTGGACCCGATCGATCTCTGGAGAGAAGGGTGATGTCCGATCAGTCGATAAGCTTCATTCTCCTGATTGACCAATGTCAATTTATGCTCCAACTCTGCTACTCTCTTTTCGAGGGAGACAGAATCCTCATTTCGGGGGGATGACATGTGCCTATCTCACTCTTGATTCAGAGAAGCCACCCACTGCCTTCGTCATGACTTCTCTCGTCCTTCGTTGCTACCTTCCGTAGAGCGACTCCTTCGCCTGCTCTTTTCACGCCGAGAACCGTCCGAACGATATATTCTGGATCGATTCCCTGTCGATACTTCCTGACGTCGATGATGGCTGGAAGATACCTCCTCCCTACCCAATAATAATTAATGCCATCTGGCATCCATTTCTTTTTGTTGAAGGCGGCCTCCATATCGTCTTTATTCTACTGCATCTTCCTGGCCAAAATCGACTCTCTTTCGTCCTGACTAGTACGTTTTGAACTTCTGTCTTCGGCACGACTAAGAGGGTCTGTCATTTTTTATATGGACAAAAACAACCGCCTTTTGATCGACGTTGTCTTCTCCTTTGATAGGCCCACAGAGTTGTCGTGGGACCCAAGCCTGTCAGAGACATAAGGGGAAGGCCCCAATCTATCCTTGACTGAACCCCGAGGTTGAGAAGAGGAGTCGACCGTTGATTTGACCCATGCTGAGATTGTTTTTGCTTTGATTGTCGCCATAACTCCAATTAAACTCCTAAATGATTGAAAAATTAACTAGCACTAAACAGTTCTCCTTCTTGCGCCAATGTTAACGCCAAGATTCGTTCACGCGCCCAATCACCAATATCGCGACTAGTCTTGTATAGAAACGACAATGTTGCACGAAAAAACTTGATGGCTTGGGCCGCCGGGGGATAACTCATGTATGAGAAGAAGTACATGCTAAAAATAGGTTAACAATCGAGACTTATTGCTCTAGTGCTCAAAGTAAGTTTGTGTACCTGAAAATTATGGTGTAACCTTGTATTTATATAGTGATCACACCTCCTTCTCCATGTCCGTCCCCAAATTAGAATTGAATTCCTCATTATGGTGGATACCATAATAGGATAAAATTGAATATCCTTAAAGAAGGAAGTCAAATGTTATCCTTCCTCTTTCCTTATGAATTAGAAATTAAATATAGTTCAGAATCTTAGATTCCTTAAAATTCTTCTTTATGCCCAAAATATACTCCCGCGTGAGGAAGAATATTCCTCCACGCGGCTTATGCCCTACCGAATCATTTGGGCCCAATTAATCATGCTCCAACAATTCTTTTTTTATTCTCTCTAGAAAAAAACCTTAACATTCTGTGCTCTGCATATTTTACAAATTAGCAAAAAAAAAACCCTAACATTCATCTTATATTTGGGGAAGGTTCTCCTTATTTAATTTTAGAAAGACCATCCCTTAAATCTCTCTTCTTTTGCTCTAATATTTTCTCTATTAATTTTGTGGAATTTTTTTTCCTTTATGAAACTTGTTTTCACCATGATATAACTAATTTCGTTCTCTTGATAGAATTTTGTTATCATCTCTTTAGAGTTTGCTTTCTCTAATTAGGAGATTTTTTTGTTCCTCAAAAAATTTCCGGTACGTAAATGGTTGAAGATAAATTGTATAGATTTGGATATGACGTTATCATGACAACCGATTCTTCTTTCTCTCGTATTGAAGAAATGCTCAGGTCTGTATATTTTGTTATTACTATAGGATTATGATAGTTTTTTATGAGTATATTTGGTGTCTACTAACTGTTGATACGATTGGTCCTTTTTTGATTATTTGTTATTATGTTAATTTGAAAGAATTACCATTTTAATTCTTTGTATTATAATTTTTTCAACGTTTGTAATAATTTACAATTTTAATATAAATCCATCGATGAGACTGTTTGATTTAAAAAAAAATCATGCTCCATATTCTGGACGGGTTAACTAACACCCTAACGAGTAATTAGTAGCAGAGATTAACAAGTCAAAAAGTATGAAACATGATAATTACATTTATTTGAAAAAATTTATCTTTAATAATATTGATGACTGATATTGTTAGAATAAAAATTATATTATTAAAATAATAAGTGTTATTTAATTTATTAAGTGTTGCTACGATAATTATAAATTTTCAAAATCAGTTTGAGACTTTTTCAAATTTAAATTTTGCAGATTCATTTAAGATCGATATGATAACAATAAATCTCAGAGTTAGTATGTTTTTTAAATAACTTATAATAATTGTAATTGCATCAATAAAAATTAAATCGATACATATCAATTTTGAAATATAAAAATAAATATTGAAAAGTCAATACTAACTAGTTTTGAGATGAAGGGAGCATTTTAACTAGTTTCATAATAATAAGTTTACTAACAATATTAATAAATTAATACTATTATAATAATAATGGTAATAGTAATTAGTTTAATAATTACAAGGGTTAATTATTTTCTTCCTCTCCCATAGTAATATGACAAAACATTATTAATAAAATAAATACAAAATAATCTATTAAAATATAAAATTCTACGTGTACATAAAAATTGGATATGAAAATTATATCCCAATGTATTTGAATTTTAACTATTTTATATTTTAATACTCATTAGGGGTAAAAATATAAATAAGTGAAATTCAAATACATTTGTGATTCAGATCTAATTTTTCTGTCTGCATAGAAAAGCTCATTAAAATATAGTTAATTAATGATTTATCATAGATGAATATTGCCAATGTAATTTTATACTTCGGTTTAAATAATGTTAACATACAAACTTATTTTATACAAATAATTTGTAAATGCTAATCAATTAATGATCCACCGTGTATATGGGTTAGACCCGATAATAATAATTAATCACAATTCACAACCAATCACATTATTTAATACTATCTACTTTTAATATTCAAATTTTAAGTTATAAAAGTACACGTGTACAACCACACCAAGTATAGGGTCACCGGCTCAATGCTGACGTAGCTTTCTACTGACTTTTTGCCATGTAGATCGCCACGTATGTCGGTTCTTTTAATCGGACCAAAACAGTCGGATTATTATTTCATAACTCTGAATGCTCCATGTATTGTTGCGTCTCCTACCCCTTTCTCTCCTCTTAAAATCTGTTCGTTGACAGCGCAAAGCAATTCCACCTTTTCTCCTCCCTCTCTCTCTCTCCGGAGTTTGAGATATATATGTTAGTTTCAACGGCTCGATTTTTTGATTCTCCGTCTTCTGCAGGTATGAATTTGATCTCCGTTTGTTACAGTTTTTGTGTGTGAATTCGCGTTGTGTATGTATTATGTTTGCTTTTTTTGTTGGCATTGACTCGTAATATTTGGATTTTGGATTTTGGTTTCGTTCCGATGAGCAAAGTGACTCGATTCTAGGGTTTTTGCTTCTTTCGTCGGTTAACATTTGTTTCTGAATGACTTTTTGTGCCTGCTTTAGCTTGCAGTTGAGTTAATTTAGGGATTTTGTTAGGGTTCAGTTCATTTGGTTAAGTTTTGTTTTAGGTATGGAATTCAGTTGCTCATTGTAGGGTACTTTCTCTCTTTGTGTATGGAATTCAGTAAATTGGGATTCTGCAACTATTGAATAAGAAGTGTTGAATGATTGGTCTTCAGCAGTAACAATTATAAACTTCTTTTTTTGAATTTTTTTATTGTTTATGTTCCATAATCCTGTAGTTTAAACTTTAAAAGTAAATCTTGCTGCTCTTAAAATGTGTTTTTCTTTCCCCCCTTTTTATAAACAAGAATTTGTTCTTTGATGCATAAACTTTGTAAATCAGCTGATTCTTCAGTTCTTCTTTCCAGACTTTTATTATGCTTGATAAGCTACTTTGTTGCATTTATTGGTTATGAATATAACATGATTGGTGAATATGTCTACTGACTAAAAAGATTTTTTTTTGCATTTTGTCTATTCCCAAGAGAGTGTCACGACATCTTGGGCACTAATAATAGGCAGATATGCTCAGCAAGACATTGTCAATTGGAGAAAACAAATGGGATTTGAAGGAAGGAGAATCATCAATGAATCCTAATTTTGCTGTTGAAAGCTTATCAGTTTCTCTGAAGTCATGTGAACCCTTTTGTACAACTGAAATTGATTCTTCTAAGAGCTCGGTTGCGGAAGATACATTAAGGACTGATGTCATTGTTGGTGCTCTTAATTCCATAAGCATAGCTGAGCCTTCTGGACAGAAGGATGATGAAGGAAAAAATACTGTTAGATATGACGATTCCTCTGAAACAAAATGTCCCGACATTGTCTGCTCATCTCCTCAGAGAAGTAACAACATGAATAGGTTGCAGCTGGAAACAGAGACTAAAAGGGCTTGTAGAAAAGGTAGGAAAATATCCAGCAAAAAATTGTTGTTAGATTTGAATTCTTTGAAGGTTTCTAGAAGAAAAAGAAGTTGTTTCATCCCAAAAACTCGTTTGTCTGATTGGGGATCTTTGGAAAATATTGTACACGTTTTCAAGCAGAATGCAGGATTTGATATCAATCAAATTGAGCACAAAATATTAACAGAAGCAAGGAGTGGTCGGAGAGGCGGTAACCGAAATAAGAATCAGAAACCCCCAAGCTCACAAATGTCCAAGGAAAAAAGCCATGCTTCAACTAGTTGCATCCGCCTGAAGGTTACACTGGGGAAAGAAGTCGGTCATAGCCGCCCGATGGATATCATTCCTGTTACTGTGAATGGTGGTAAAAATTATTGCGGAACCAGGATAAAATCTCCCAAATTTACCAAGAGTATCGAAAATAAGTTTGAGGAACAGATTCCTAGCAATGCAGGAATTAAATATTGCAACGGGAAAATGGATAAGGCGATATTGTTATCAGGTGCCAGTGTTCTGGATGTTGTGCACCTTGCAGATAAGGACATCACTGAGAAGTTGGTTGGAAAAATTGCAGATGATCATGACAGAGTTCCTGCCCAGAAAGAAGCCAACCTTTTGGAAGTTGCAGAAGATAACAGGTGCTTAGATCCGGGAACTTCACCTGATTCAGAAGTCATCAACCTGATTCCAGAGGGCCAAAGTGGAAAAATTTCTGAAGTTTTGGATGATGTTTTAATTACCTCGCAAGGTTGTGTTGCTCTTGGAGATGTCTCAAGTTTGAGTCTACCACAGCCAAGCAGTAAGAAAGGAAATAAGAAAAATAAGCTCCGACAGACAGTTAATTGCAATGTGGAAGGTGATCTTCTTGGTCCAGAAATTATAAACAGTGCTGGAGTAACTGAGAAATATGGATATTTAGAGAGAATGGGAGATGGCACATTCTCTAGCGAGGCTTCTATTTCACCTACATCTGGGAATGCTTCTGTTAACACTTCTAGTGGTGATGTATTTTCAATGGATGCCCCCCTGCCTTCATCACGAGTGACCGACTTTGGATTCTCCACTGAGACATTGAAAGTTGAAAGTGGTTCTGTAGGTGATCTATGTTCCACGCTCGGTGTTCGACATGAGTTGGGGATTCCTGATAAGTTTCTTCCTTGTGCTAATAAGAAGGGTCATAAACTTTCCAAAAGTTCAAGGTCCACAAAGAGCAGGTCAGAAGTCCCTCAACCAATGTGCTCAAAAGGAAATTCTTGTAGACAGAATGGAAATCAATCTAAGCGCAACATCAAAGAGAAAGGTGAAGGTGTTCAGGCCATTTTCAAGGAGAATGATTCAGAAAAAGGTGTGTATAGTTATATAAATTGATGTACTTTTCTTATTCTGTCCAAGTTTTATCGAGTCATAGTTGTTTCGTCTTATTTTATATATTTCTAGTGGTATACATTTGAGCATAGACCAATTTGAGCATGTTTATGAATACATTGCTGTTCTTCTTAAAGGTGATTTTAAATAACTTGGTGTTGTAGGAAGTCACACACTTGATCTTGGCGAATCTAAAACTGGGTGCAGCACAGCCCCAGACGTATCTTACTTGGGCTTGGTGACGAGTGGGGTAAGAGATCAGTATGTGCCACCTCGGAATGCTTGGGTGAGTTGTGACGATTGCTATAAATGGAGGCGTATACCAGTTGCGCTTGCAGATTCCATTGAAGAAACAAAAAGTCGCTGGTATGCTGTCATGCTTATCCACTTAAGTAATGCAAATGTACTATTGAAGTAGTCACTATGAGTTATGCCTATTGGTGTTGGTGGTTTATGTTAGATAGTTTCAACTGAAGATCAAGAATGGGGAATTTTTTCCTTGTCAACATCTTATTTGATATAATTTTGATACCATAGTATTCATATATCTTACTATGTTTGGTTAGAGATAAGTCACCATGATACGTAGGACCTGTGCAGTATATTTGATTCAGTCTTTTACTTGTTATACAGTTTTGATTGATAAACCTGGGCAGTACTAATTCAGGAGCAGAGTTATCAGAAAAAGTAACATGGTAGTGAATTTAATAAATAATTCTCAAGCTTAAATTTAAAATGCGCAAGTAATTAAGAGAATTGAGGTTATGTTTGTATTTAAAAATACAATATAATGACTATCTGAATATATTATATAATATACCAATGGATTGTTACTTGTACTTGCAATTTATTTAATCTCTCAAGCTACTTACTTGTTAAACCAATGTAGTCATTTTCGGTTGACAGGACTTTCGGTAGATGCAATATGAAAATTTAAATGTAACTCTTTAAAAGAACCGTAAAATGCGCTAGAAATATTACTTCTATGCTAATAAACCCATGTATTTAGCAAATTCAGCTGTGGTTGAGGATTGGGTAGTTGTGTTGCGCTCAGCAGCCAATACCATGATTATATGTTTCCTGGACTTGCTCATCCTGGTTGAGCTTGAATTTATGCCTATAAGGGATTAGACTGAAGTCTTCATCTTGTGACTGTAATTCAAATGAAGAAGTAAAATAATATATATGTATCTATATATATATATATTTTAATTTCATGCAGTATATCTTGGAAGATATGATTATTTATCAGAATGTGACAACAGTAAATCTGATCTTTCCTGGATTGGTTGTGGCTGTGGTGGGCAATTATTGAAATGGATTGCTTCTAGTTTGATTATTAGCCATTTGCATTGTATTTCGGTTTGGCTGAAAGTGATGTGTATGATTTCACGATAGGATTTGCAAGGACAACATGGATAAAAACATGGCTGACTGCTCAATCCCCCAAGAAAAGTCAAATGCAGAAATTAATGTAGAGTTGGATATATCTGATGCATCTTGTGAGGAAGATGCTGGTGATGCCCTCTTGAATTCCAATAGATTGGGACAAAAGCAGTCAACAGGTATTTCATTGTGCCAGTGAGTGTATATCAATAATATTGTTTTCTTGCTTAATCATGACTGGCGTCTAGATGATGTATAAATATTCCTTGTTCTGGACTTTCACAACACTTAAATGTTGTGCAGTTTCCCAACAATCATCTTGGAAACTTATCAGATCGAACCTGTTTCTGCATCGTACCCGTAAAACTCAAATCATTGATGAGGTTAATGCTTGTTCAAAGTTTTTATTTTATTAATCATGAACTATGTCTGCTATAAATTCGGTTTTGTTCAGTTATAAATTGTTTTGAGTGGCTTAGGCATGACTATATCTTTTTATATATACTTTTTTTAAAGGGCGATTACATTAGAAAAGGGGCCGCTCCATACTAAGTTCCACGAATGCACCTAAAGGATGGTTTGATTAATTGTTATTTTTGACCATGAGACAATATGTTCTTAACGTGGAGTAGATTATGAAACAAAGGTGGTGTTTCCTTTTTGGTAAAAGACCATTTAGCGAAGAAAGAATATTACTTTCAAAAACTGAGTTTGTGGAGTTTAGTTTTTCTCAGTAGCTGGGGTATAAATTATTATTAAAAATGTACACCTTGAAATACCACTTTAACTCCTAATAAGTCTTGCTGAGTCTTGGGTGTGTCCTTTCTTGTTGGTGTGCTTATTTCTTTTTTTAGTTTATTTCTTGCTTTAAAACGGGTAATTATCACATTTTTTCTTCATCTTTTGAATTGTGCGTCAGTCACTGTTATATGATGGGCTTGGTTAGATAATCATGTTTGGATTCTCAGTGATCACTCTTTCGGATCATCTCCTGTGATAGGTGGCATTTTTTGCTTCCATAGTCTTTGGCAGCATATCATTGGGCTTTCAGAGTAGTTAATTTTTCGGATATCCTATTTTCTTGAGCAGGCCTCCTTCATATGTTTTTGTTTTGATTTTTAATATTCCAGAACACTCGTTCTTCTCTAGCGGTATTCCTATAGCAATCCTCATCTTCAAATAATAAAATAAACTTGGGAGACAATTTGTATGTATATTACATAATTAAAAAAAATGTTACATATCAAATGTTGCATGCCTTTGCTTGTGAATGGACACCAAAGCCTATTCCATTTCACTTTTAGTTTTATTTGATTACGTTCGGTTGTGCCTGTTACTCTTTGGTCGAATCTTATAAACAGTTACGTACCGAAACTAATGTTTACACGCATTGAGAAATGTTGAGTAAAACCGTGACATATATCCCTACGATCGGGTAAACCATGAGAATTGTCGAGTAAATTCATGACATGTCCCTACGACCTGGTGAACCATCACATATGTCAATGCCATGAGGTAAACTATTGCATGTCCCTGTTATCGGGTGAACCATAATATGTGTCTCTGCGATCGGGTAAACCATCATATATGTCCCTGCAACCGGGTAAACTATCACATGTCTCTGAGACCTGGTAAACCATCACATATTACCCTGTGAATGGGTAAACCATCACATATATAACTGCAACCAGGAAAACCTGTAATCCCATCACATATACCTGGTAACTAGGAAAAGCCTGCTAGAATCACTTACAATTTATTTTCTGATAAGTAAATAAATTCCACAAATGAAGATCCTGTCTACAAATATCTCAAAAAGGTACATTTAAGGGTAGATTACTAGGTTATAGTGGTCTTTCACACACCACACTAAACATTTATAGTGTACTTTTTCAGCTTTTTGTGACATCCCAAAAAGGAATTTTAATGTATAAAGTGCGAGGAGGCAGTATATATCCATACAGGAAACTTGATCTTTCTTTATCTATATTCAAACTGACAACATACGTTTACTAATTTCATTGAGTCTATTGATATGATGGATGACTTAATGCATCTGAGTATTGCTTATGTTATTGAAGTACGTTTCATTTAGTCAATGACTTATGCATCGCTGATACATGCTTGTCAGATAATGGTTTGTCACTGCAAAGCACCTCTCGGGGGTCGAATGGGCTGTGGGGATGGATGCTTGAATCGGATGCTTAACATTGAATGTGTAAAAGGGACTTGCCCATGTGGGGAACTTTGTTCAAACAATCAGGTTTTCCTTTCTATGGACTACTGATTGTTTTATGTGATAATCCCTTTTTTAATGGGCACAAGCTTGATGCAACTCTGGTTGCACTTTGCAGTTCCAGAAACGGAAGTATGCCAAATTGAAGTGCTTTCGAAGCGGAAAGAAGGGCTATGGGCTTCAGTTGCTAGAAGATATTCATGAGGGACAGTTTCTTATTGAATATGTTGGAGAGGTAAATTGGCACTTTGTTATATATTACATTGGAAAGTTCGTATTTTGTTGTATGTTTTTAAACTTTCTAGATGTTTTTGTGGCTTCTTTTCCGCTCCTGCTGAAATGACATGGATTTTTGGAAGCTGTTCTTCCGTCAGTTGATTTCACTAATGTAATTGTTAGTTATGTGTTTGTTATTTTCATGCTGAGATGACATGGAATCTGTAGAAGTTCTGCTGTCAGTTGATTAGATCTAATAATTTATGCACTGGTTTAATTGTGCATGTACGTGTTGTTTGTGTGTCTTTCTCCTTACTAAACTTGATTACTTAATGATGATCTTCATTGGGAAAAATTCATGGTTTTACAGGTGCTTGATATGCATGCTTATGAGGACCGTCAAAGAGAGTATGCTTTGAAGGGTCATAAGCATTTTTATTTCATGACATTGAATGGTAGTGAGGTTTGACAATCTGCACTTGCTCAGTATATAAAGTTCTTAAATTATTCTTCTGAAATGTATTAATTTAGTTAGTAACATTGGTTTAAGTTCTGTTATAATGTCAATTGGAGATCTAGAAGCTCTATTAAATTATCAGTGTGTGGTAAGTGGATTATGTCCGGGTATTACGTTTTTGCCTTTTACAGGGACATGTTGGGTAGTATAAACATCTTGTTCATAGTGTTAGTAATGTTGCAGCACGTGTTGGAAGTATGTGAGGTGTGGTAAGACGGGGGTGTTGGGAACTAGATAAAGTTTTAGGTCCCTCTGTCAGTATTTTCTGGTTCTCTTGTAGTTATATATATATATATATATATATATATATTAATAAACTGTTGTTACACCTTCTGTTTCTTACCAAAGTTCATTAACTATATTAGAATTCTTCTTCTGTTTTTTGCCGAAATACTTCTTTTAAAATTATTATTCTTCTGTTTCTTACTATAATCCTACCACAATTCATCAACTAGAGTAAAATGTCCTCATGTTCTATTTTTCAGGTAATAGATGCTTGTGCTAAAGGGAATTTGGGTCGTTTTATAAACCACAGCTGTGAACCAAATTGCCGTACAGAAAAGGTGAACATTCTGTGACTTGTGAGCATGATATTTCTATGTAGTATAAATATCTACTGTGGACAGCTTGTTTCTCAAGATTGAAACAGGAATAATAAGGCCTGTGTGGTTATATAAGGATATAACCTCTTTTTAATTATAATTGTAAAGTGAATAACGACAGTTTTACATAGGTTGAGAAGGCCAATGCAATGAGTCAAGATTGCAAATGTAACCATTTTTAATAATGTTGGACACTAGTTTGTGAGCAAGGTGGTTATGTCAAACTCAAGGGAAGAAGAATAGCATAGAATATGTTGAGGAAATGGCAATATATGTACAAACATTTTTATATATATACATTTATGTTCGCATAAAGATACTTGTTAGTCATATTATCTTCACACATAAATTCCAGTATAAATAAAAATCAATGAAGATACCTACACTTCCCTTCGCTTTGTTGCTACTCTTATAGAATTATTGAATATGTGTAACAGCAGTAGCCTCCATCGCCGACGGCTCAGTAGTCGCTATTCTTTCTGAGAAATCTTCATTTTCTATCAAGAGAAAACAATGGTTCACTAATATGTTCTAATTAAATAACTAATCTCGTAATTTTGACTATAAGTGATCTGTTGACTTCATTTGTCAGGATTAACTTTTTTTTTTTTTTTGGGGGGGGGGGGGGGAACAATTAGGGTTATACTTTTTATAATTGACTGGTCTGGCAAATTGGTTCGAAATCTAGGGGAAAAATCTGAGTTAGTAATTTAAACTCAACTCAACAAAAAGTGAAAATGAATCCCGTAGATGGATTGAAAGTAGAAAGACAAGAAGAAAAGTAGAAAAAAGATAAAAATAAGAAAGAAAAAAATAAATAAATATGGTAAAAGGATAATATGCAAGCAAATTAATTAAAAAAACCCACCCACTTAATACACAAAAATGCATACATACATATATGAATAAAAAAACCCTTAATCAAAACTCATTTGTCATTGACTCATTTACTAATCAAATATTTTGAATTTGTGAGGTTGTAATAGTTGGTATTAGGTTATTCTAGTGGTGCTTTCCACTTAAAGGGCCTGTATATAATATTTGTGATTTTGGAAAGGAGTGATTAGTTGTGTAGTTGAGATCTTTATTTCTGAACCTCCTATACTTTAGCTGAATGATTTTGTCTGGGTTTGATTGCGTCTTTTTTGATTTTGTGGCCAAGTTCAGCCTGGTAGCTTGAGATGAGTTTTGTTGATGTCTTGTCTGTGATCCTTCCTATTAGGATTTTATGGGATGCTATTTATTCTTTATGTGTGCTCTGTTTACTTGATGACATCCCCTATTGATGCCGGGTTTGTAGAATTTTATACTTCTAGAAAATGCCGTCCTCTTTTTTATAACTATTTAGTTTCTTACTTTTTTTATAAGAAAGTATGGTGCTGTGTAACCTTTGGCAGATTTCTAGGAAGCATGGTTTCTTCATTACCCGACGAATAACTTATCCCCACGCTGAATACTCTGATTCTTGGGGACTAGACACTAAAGTTGTATTGTTTGTTGGAAGTTTTTTTTCCTTGTAGCATCTATTTTGTTGTATGTTTTATCATTCATATATATATATATATATGTATATATATATATATTTATATAACTAGACATAAATATTTACAATTTAATAATAAAATATATGATGAATGCCGCACCCCCATTCCCATATTTTAAAATTTGGTGAATCTTCATTTTTCCCTGCATGATGCACCCGTATCCCCGGACCCATATCCGTGCTTCTTAGGTTGATTTAAGACTTGTGTAACGTCCTTATAATATAAATAACAATTTTACATACAATTTAGCTGTTTCTGTATACAATAGTTCATTTAAGTATGCATATTTTTATGTCATATTGACTTAAACCCGTGCTACTGAGGCTTGTCGATTTGTTTCAAATGATTCAATTGTTGAAGTCGATTTTTTGTTGCTCAAGTTGCTGCTTCCAGGAAATAAACACATGTCTACATCTATTGTTAACACTGTTTATTTTTTTTTACTCTTCTTTAGTGGATGGTGAATGGGGAAGTTTGCATTGGAATATTTGCACTCAGGGATATTAAGAAGGTAACTTCTTCAAGCGCACTTGCATGCTTGTAATTTTTCATTGATTGAAAATTTTAAATTTTTTTTTGCTAAGCTATCCACCCCCAAAAAAATATACTTCTGAAAAATCTGAGATGCTTCTAGACAAAAATATGCTGTATTTGTTTACCTGTATTAATGGCATGCATTTTACTTTTGACGGCGTAGAAAGTTGCTTTGGTATGCAATTCTGGCATGTAGAAATCTGAGGCGCTTCAAAATATGTGGTCATTGCCCTTCTGTTGCTTTAATTGGCAAAGTACCTCTGTTGTCTTCTTTTCCACTCTTTGTTACAATGAAAAGTCTGTGAATATGAATGCAAAGGCTTACTGTTAGTCAACACTCAACAAGAAAGCAGGGTCCGTATCAACAAGTAAAAAAATTCATTATAGGAAATGAAAGGGGAAAGAGGGAAGTAGAGAAACCAATGATAGATGTTGGAGGGATGTTGTACTATATGGCCGCTTAAAGGTTATTTATTGTTGTTATTTTTTTTATTATTATTACTATTTGTTGGGGGGGGGGGGGGTTGATTTCGATATTTACAATCTGTCCAAAGGGTTTTGTTTGTCTAGAAAAAGATGGTGAAGAGGTGCAAATGATAAGAAACGCGTTACAAGCATCCGTCTACTACCATCTTGTAGCTATATATATAATATGTTTCTATATACAGGGAAGTAGACAGATGGTGGGTAGTCATCCATTTGTCTGCTGGAAAATTTGTGAATAAACAGTAGTCAAAAATTGGAAATTTAGCTGGTACAAAAGGTCTTTTCTTTGTTTCTCAAATGATTGTCTGCTTTAGTCTTATAACTGAGAATGTTTTTAGCAGGCCATGTTTAATAGGTTTCAATTTGTAACTTGGTTTGATATATTGAAGGCGGCCCTCCAGGTCAAGTGTTATTTACTTAGATAAATTAGCAAGTAAGATTTTCATGTTTCAGCAAGTGGTCCCTGATCTTTGCTAACTCTAATGATGTTGAAGAAATTGGTTGTTTGCAATATGTATTATAATAGTGTTTCATCTTTGGTTGTTAGAATTCCCCTGTTTATAAATTATTATTTTTTTATTCGCTTATGCTTGGGAGATGCATAATGTTAGGGTGAAGAGGTGACATTCGATTACAATTATGTACGGGTTTTTGGAGCTGCTGCCAAAAAATGTGTATGTGGTTCATCTCTGTGTCGGGGCTATATTGGTGGTGATCCTTTAAATACTGAAGTCATCGTTCAGGACGATTCAGATGAAGAATATCTGGAATCAGTTATATTCTCTGAAGATGGTGGTGATAACTTAGGCAATATAGCATCTGCATCCAGTTCTGTTGATGTTACTAAAACGGGAACTGCAGAGAAAGATGTCAACCAACCTGCGAATGCTGTTGAACACTTGGATGTTACCAAAGAGATGCATACTCCAAAGATTTTGTTACTTCCTGGATTTATAGAGATGTCCTCAGAAAATGAAGACTCTACACAAAGAGCTTCATCTGCTGGTTCAAAACTGGAAACTTTGATCAAAATGGATGGCTTGGGATTATCACAATCCGTGCAAACTCTAGAAAACTCCCTGCAACCAGATGATGGAAAGTGCGAAATAACGTCTGCTGCTCAGCAAGAGTCCTCTGTAGCTGAAGAAGCAATGCATAAATCATTGAGCACCATCCGAAGGTCCGAAACATCTTCTTCGACTAGGACATTGAGCAAATCATTACCTGATGCCACTGATATTAAGAGGAAGTCCAAATATGACACCAAGGAGGACAGGAATGTTGTTTCAACATCGCGTCCCGTCATGAAAACTTCTCGTTCATCATCTACAGTTAAGAAAGGAAAATCCAGAAAGAGTGATGTGCATGTAAACAAACCTGCAGAGATAGTAAACAAATTACATCAAGTACCCTGCAGATCAAAAAAGCTAATGGAAGGTTCCTCGAATGATCCTTTTGAAGCAGGTATGCATTTTATGCTCCCCACTCAGCAAGTAAATTTATTGTACAGTCTTCCAACTGTAGATAAACTTTGTTTCCAATGCTTGCAGTTCAAGTGAAACTTAATGAGCTGCTAGATGCTGATGGGGGAATAAGCAAACGGAAAGTAAGCATTTCTCATTGTATTTTTTGATATTTTTCCAATTTTTTTTGGTTGTTTTTTTCTTGGAGGATTAACTGGCTAGTTACATGGTTTCATATTTTCCTTTAGTTGCATGTTTAATCCTCGTCAATTATAACATTTATTGGATTCTTAAATGGCCATTCATTTTCATGGTTGGTGCTTTACAAATTTCATAGAAATTAATACTCCATATTAAATCAAAGGATGCTTACATTGCCGTCTTTCAATGTTTCTCTGTCTGGTCTTTCTAATGTCTTGCTTCCCTTTAATGTACTAAATTTCTGTCTTCCTTGATATAATTATTGTTACAATTAGCCCTCGCACATCCGTCCATCCTTGTTTTATAATGTGCCAAGCCATATTGTTCTCCATGTTTGATGTGTCTTTTTAACAGGATGCATCCAGAGGCTACCTGAAGCTTCTGTTTTTAACAGCGGCTTCAGGTGATAGGGGCAATGGAGAAGCAATTCAGAGGTTAAATTGGATTTTGCTCTTCATATATTAGTCTTTTAAAGTAATTAAATCACTTTATTGAACTCATATCATGGGTGGTTTTTATTCTATTTGTGTTGTAGCAATCGAGACCTTTCTATGATCCTTGACGCACTCCTGAAAACAAAATCGCGAACAGTTTTGGTTGATATAATTAACAAAAATGGTATGTTTCCTTTTTTGTTAATAAAACATGTTATTTTCTCCTTTCTATTGTATTTTGTTGATGTGCCCTTTATCTTGAGGGATATGACTTTGTGCTTTGTTTTTCAGGTTTGCAGATGTTGCACAACATAATGAAGCGGTACAGAAAAGAGTTTCATAAGATTCCAATTCTGAGAAAGCTTCTCAAGGTGGGTCGCTTAGGAATTGTATAATATTTTAGTTAATGTTTCTGAAGACCTTGATAGATGAATGAATTTGGAGTATTTGAACCATTATAATGATGGCTCTGATGTCTGTGAGTGTAAAGGTTGAAAGTTCTGGTTCCATGGATTCCAAAATGAGGAGGCAATTTTTTAAAAACTATTGGTTCAAGCATAAAACCTTTTAGGAGGTCCATTCTGCCCTCTATTGTCTCATAAAACTTTTCAGTATTTTAATCAATTTCCAGATTGGTTGGGAATTATTGAAGCCAATTCATATGATATTGGTTGCAGTTATCTATAACTCAGTTCTTAAACTGGTTCTACTTGACTTGTTAAGCAGGTGTTTTGTCTGGAATACTTAATCTATGTTTTTAGTTAAATTGTCATGAATGATCATTATATCAGCATCTAATTGTACATACAGGATTGGTTGAGAATTGTAGGGATTCCGTATATTATGATGTCACATTATTATGAATCTATAATTGGGCGGGTTAATTTTAATTTGTTAAGCAGTTGTTTGGTCTGGATTATTTAAGGACACCTGTGTTTGTAGTCAATATCTTAAAACGAATGATCAGTACCAAGCATTTATAGAAAGAAACTTGGGACAAGTACTATGCAGTGCTGACCGTTTCTTTATGTAGGTCTTAGAGTACCTGGCTGCGAGGGAGATACTTAACTTGGAACACATCACTAGTGGCCCCCGTTGTGCTGGGGTGGAGAGGTCAGCATAAACTATTATATTATTCTTCCTTAAACTGCTTTACTTGTTTGATTTTATTTCATTCTTTTTATTATCTTTTTTTTTTTGCAAAACCTTCTTTTTAATATCTACTATTAGTTTGATTATTTTTGACAGAATTGTTTGGGATGCATTATATGTTTATATATATCAGTGTGTGTACATATATTAGAAATTATTCTTGTAATGTGCAAAAAGGGAGCCAAAGTCCACCTTCCGTACACATGTAATATTGCCGCTGGCCAATGTTCTAAAAGGCGCTAGGCGGGCGGCCAAGGGTCTAGCGCCTAGGGGGCTTAGGCAAGGCCTAGGCGAGATTTTTTATTTTAAGTCAATTTTAATATTTTATCTTACATTTATCCAAACAAAACAATAATATAAAACAAAACAATCTATAATAAAGATAATAAAGACCTTTGCTTAAAGTTCAAACACATATTCATATTGTCGATATCAAAGTTCAAACACAAACATGCAATTGTTCGAAGTACAAACACAAACAAATAATCAAAAAATACAAACTAATAGTCCTCATCTCCATATCCCTCTATATCTCTAACTCTTTTTCTCTATATCCCTTCAAGATAATGTATCTATCGGACTCACACTCATACTCCTTACTAGTGTGTGTGTGTGTGTGTGTGTATATATATATATATATATATATATATATATATATATACACGTACTTCTTCTCTCTCAAAAATTTAAATAAATGTTATTTTAAAAAATTAGTGAAGTTTATTGAATGAGACATTTGATATTATTAATTATGAAATTATTTTTATTTGTGTAGTCTTCAAAATTGAGGACTTAAAGAAAATGACAAATACCATATGCTAAGTTTGGCATATTTTAATGTATTAGTTTTATTCATAAACAAAGTGCTATTAAATAATAAAATTTAAAATTTCAAGAATTCAATTCAATATTAAAACTTAAGAAACTAAACATAAATTTAAATTCTTATTAAATTAAACTAAATATTACAAATGTATCATCATTTATATAATTTGAAGTTGGTACAAGTTCAAAAAATTACAACTATAATAAAATTATCCATTTTGGCTTAATCTTGTTCACTTCTTGTTGTGATTTGATATGCTATAACATGCATTATGAATATGATAAATCATTAGAAAAATAAATATATGAAGATCTAGTTTGGATAGTTATTAAAATAAATAAAAAACTTTCCGTCTAGGCCCCGCTTTTCCTGCCTTTCCCGTCTAGCCCGCCTGTCTATCTAGGCGCCGCCTAATTTCCTGGAGCGCTTTTTTCACCTCCTTGGGACTAGGCGAGGTGCCTGGGGGTCGCCTAGGCTGATTTTTAGAACACTGCTGCTAGCTACTTGGCAAAATAGCTATGTATTTTATCCAGAATACCAAAACTAATGGAAAATTAATAACCACCGAGGACCTGACAGTTGACACAAAAAATTTTAGACTACTCTTTGTTCTTTTAACTTTTGTAAAACATTTATATAATAATGAATACTTTTTTCTACCTTTTTTAGAGCTTATATCTAAGTAGACTTAGTATTCTTACATGCAATATTCAACCATTTAAATCTCAAGTTTCATAAGCATGTTTGTGATCTCAAATTTGTATATCATAACCGAAATTACTATGGAATTACCCAATGTGCATGCTTGGTCGGTTATTACATGCAGCAGGTGGTTTAACCAGTTCACGCCTTAAGGTAGTGGCCGAGGGTTCCACTGTTTTATATTTCTAGTGAAATGAGTAGCTGGTGCTAAAATCAAAAAACATAATTTTTCAACCTTTGGCGGTCCCCCCCCCCTCTCCCCCCTTGGAATAGAGAAAGAAAGAAAATAGAACAAGCATGGGGTTTCTGCTATGTGAAGTAGAACAATTTGAAGAAAGAAATTCCTTCACAGAGGACATATTTTTTCCCCTTCTGTAATAGAAAAAGAAGATTTGATTGATAGGAGAGAAGAGGTGCACGCTTTAGAGAACTCAAAAAGCTAGTTTCCACAGAACACCCCTTTAGCAAAAGCCCAGAACTAAAGATGGATAAGGAGACTCAGCTGAAACAACAAACTTCGTTTTGTTTTAAATGCATAGAAGAACAACAGTAAGTGCAAAAACCCTCTGTTTTGTTTAAGAACTATTTTCACAATACAAAGATTAAGAGCTGAACTCTGCTGGAAAAACTTTTCAGTCAAACAATTTCTCAAGAAAATAACACAGCAAGGATTAATAATGTAAGCAGAAAAGTAAAGAACATAGAAATTTATAGTGGTTCAAAGCGTCAATCAGACCTCCTATTGTCGACTCTTCTTTCATATAAGGAAGGGATCACTTCACTGTAATATCACATGAGATAATAGTTTATGGTTCACTGTAAACCATACAAAAAGCCTAGAAATTTAAAGTCTCTACATGCTAAACAACTCATAGTTTACAGTCTCAGGAGAATGAAGCCACTATAGGTTGAAGAGATAATTTTGTTGTGCATAATTGTATCTTTTTTCCTTGAGACTAATCTCACCCTGTTTTTCTTTATTATTTCCCCATCAGCTGCTCAGCTGATAAGATTTTTGTACTTGTTTCTTCATTAATCTTTTCCTCCATAAGCAAAAATGCAGCTCTTGATTTTTCAGTCATTCAAAAGTTGTTTTTTGTTGTTGCGTGTATTCTGCTATTTATTGAAATGAGGTCTGGGCAGCTTCATTTGTCTTCTTTTATATGCTCGTTGCAAACTAGCCGTTTATTGCAGCCACTTGGTGGTCTGGACCATTTTGCATGAATTTTACCATGTCTGTGTTAGTCATGTTTTTGTCTGCTCCGTATTTCAGCTCCATTTAAACCTTTACTTTATCTCAAATTTGCTTTGTTTAGCCGCAACGGCTATAAATCAAAATCTTCTTATCTCCAAATGATTTCACCTTCTGAATGATCAGAACCCATGGCTTATACAATTTGGAGAAGTCGGTATATGTTGTTCTTTGGTTCATCTTATAACTCTGTTGGAGATCTTCACTCAGCTGGATTTGGCTGGAGATGTAACTTTTTAAATGGAGCAAGTGTAAACAGAAAATTATTGGGGTCCAAATCCTAACCTATACATAAACTATATCTTCATCAAAATCTAGTTAAAATATTCCTAGCACTTTGGTTTTGCTCAAACTTTTGTTGCGGCCATGTTGTTGGTTGCAAATATTATTCACTTTTAAAGTTTGGCTCACTTTTTTTGTTTCCTTTTCAATTTCTTTATATATTTCTGAAATGTGTGTTTCTATGCAGTTTTAGGGAGTCAATTTTGTCATTGACGGAGCACATTGACAAACAGGTAATACTTCATTAATTCCTTTTATATCCATGTTCGCGATGGTGAAATATTTACCGGAGTGTAATTAGCTTTATCCTGTGTATGGAGAGGAATTATCTTCTATAATGCTTTTCTCATTCTTATTTTCATTAGAAACTTCAATTGTACTTTTTTTTTTATTTCTCTCCACTTATTTTTTTTTAAAATGAATTAGCTAGGTGCTGATAATATTTAATTAGTTTAATTCATCCCTCTTCTTTTGTATTATCATTTTTTTCTCAATTTATTTGTTTGTTTATGTTTTTATTTGCAAGAAGCAGAAATTTATAATTAAGACTACAGGTGGTGCTGTTAGATACTCCTACATCGAGGACACTAAATGAATGAAAAAGAAACCCACTTAGATCAGCAGGTCTTGTAACAATAAACATCAAATCCTCTTACCTTGAAGGACCATTTAGTGACTTTAGAATAGGGTAAGCTGAGATTCCTCATTGTGCCAGTTAATCTGTCGGCCTACTCTTAAGACTTATTGGACTGTTAGAAAAGAATATAAAATGTTTCCCTGTTTTTGAAACTTAATGTCACACCCCATGGCAATGATTAAATGACATGTTATTAGATTGAAGTAATCTTATGATACAGATAATTGTATGCATATCAATTTACATTATTGATTATTGATTTACTTGTCTCTAAGTTCTTGGTTGTTGCATGCTTTTTGTGGGATTCAAATATTTTAGCAATTTTGATGACATGGATTGCAGAATTTTTAGGTGGTTTAGTCTGGGTTATGCCTTTTATCTTTTAATGAGCTTTTCCTTGTAAATAATAAGATTATTGGATGAATGCATTTCTACTGAAAATTTGGTTTCTTTCTTTTATTGCAAAACAGGTCCATCAAATTGCACGTAATTTTCGAGATAAGTGGATTCCTCGGCATATCAGGAAAAGGAGTTACATGGACAGGGACTTTGGTAGGATGGACTTTCACAGGGGGGCCTCAAACTGCAACAGGTTATCAGCATTACACAGTCAATCATGTGATCCGGGTAGAAGACAACCTGAAGCAATAGATTGTATCAAGCAACCATTGCCTGCAACAACTAAATATGGTGCTGGTAGTCTGAACAGCTGCTCTGCATCATGTAGTAGTGGTTTTGTTGCCAATGGGACAAGAATTCGCAAGCGTAAAAGCCGCTGGGATCAGCCTGCGGAGACAAATCTAGGTATAGGTTCTTCCCCACATAAAGAACCAAGGATTCAGTCTAGATTTATACAAAAGTCACATTTAAGCCCGCAGCCTGAAATTATTGAAGTGCCGTTCGACCATGTAGCTGGTATTATCGGTGAGGGCAAAAGTTTCAGTCGGTCTGTGGATCATTCCTCTCAACAAATCAATATTAAGAATGTTAATGATGGCGGGCAGAACTTTGATGAAGATGTTCCTCCTGGATTTTCTCCTCTTAATGGTTCTTTAGTCTCATCTAATGCTTTTTCAAGTGCTGCTGGTCTCCACCAAGAAAGCGGTTTCCGTTCAGAGTACCCTTGTGAAGCGGTAATGGGTCAGCCACAAGAGAGATTCATTTCAAGGTTGCCCATGTCATTTGGAATTCCATTGCCTGCTATGCAGCAATTTGGGACACCTCAAGGAGAAACTGCTGAGAGTTGGGCTGTTGCTGCAGGGATTCCTTTCCACCCTTACCCGCCACTTCCCCCATATCCCCATGACAGGAGAGGCCCTACACCTGCTTCAAGTTCTTTGACAGTGAAATCAGTTGTAAAAGTTGAGGAGGGATTACGTAATCCTGCCACTCATCACTCGGATCAAAATATTTTAAGCACATCCATTGCAAACCCACCACACATGGAAATTCCTGGTTCCATCAACCAACACAATTTTCAACGAATAAGGGGCTCCTCTAATTGTTTGGGACGGAAATACTTCAGGCAGCAGAAATGGAACAATGCAAAAATGGGCTGGGTCCGGAGTAGACCTGGTAAGGGAAACATGGGACACAATCCAGGAAATGGGATGAATTGTATAGGCATAGGAACTGGAGTAAATGAGCCCAAACATCCATATAACTCGGAGCAGGTACACGGAGTAGTGATATGCGGGAATACTTCTTACCAACATCAGCAGCACCAAAATTAGCATTTAATCATTGAAAAATCACTGAAATTCTACATTCCTCAGTTTTCTTATGTACTTGCTATTCTTTATTACATTGTTACTGGAAATGGAGATTTTCAGTACTCTAGTACTGTCTTGAGTCCTAGTATCTATAGTTTGCGACAAAAAATATTTCGATTTAGTTATGTTCTTGGACACAGTCATTTACACCTCAAAGAGGTAAGAAAATTCTCATTGTGTTTCATTATTGTTGAATTTAAAGTTTTGCGCAATAAAACTTTGGCCAGTCTCTTGTTTTTAACTTTACTCTTCCATAACCATGTCTGACATAGAATGTTCTTTTGTTTTTCCACCTCATTCATTCTTTTTGATTCTTCATTCATTGTTGGAAGCTAGGAGAAAGTTTCTTTGAAATATCTGTAGTTTCTTCAGTAATGAGAAATACATTACATTTACAAATATGGAATATTTAAAAAAATTGGAAACGTCTTACTTTATTCGAGGATTTGGTTTATATGAAATTGTGATGCATATTTCTTGGATAGAGTTGCAGTGATGCTACACTAACAGGAGAATCCAATAGAAGAACTTCCAAAATGAGGTATCATTCTTTTGAAAGACTTTTAACTTGATCATATCCATCACCTCTCTCACCTCAAACTAGCTATAATTTTGTACTGCACCCATATATATAAACATTTTGTTGTATTTTTCTGCTAGTATATCATTCATTTTCCTGAATATATTTATGTTGCTGGTGGTACTTTGACCTGCTGGACATTCAATTTTCAAAGTAGCTGGCATGGATATTTATTTTAATCACCTTTCTTATCCGTGTATACTTGAAAACAAAAGCCCCAATCTTACAATTGTATGAGCAATGTTGAGTTATGATATATCTGATGTACGGAGTAATGGTGAGTATATTCTGCCCTGTATTTTACAGACAATAGACGAATTACAATGACTTTTGGGTACTTTTGTTTTAATATTTGAAGCTTTCGTTGTTGGATTAGAGTGTGGACCTTTGTATGCAGTTGACATGAGGGAGGTCTAGCAAGTTTAAGAATCAGAGATCAAGTTGTTTTTTTTCCTCTTTTCGAAAGTTTTCATTCAATGCTTGTTATCACGGAGATGATGATCTGCATCATGAGAGTTGACCTGAATGGATGGCTAGATCATACGAGGAGCCAGAAGAACAAGGTATGCATTGTGTCTCAGATTTCTATGCTTTCGCTATTTAGGAAAAGTAAACTCGGATTTGCTTACTCTATGGAATAACAAATGCTTGGTTCTGCTCAAGTTTTGATTATAATTCTTTTCTTACTCATCTGTAGTGTGATACCTCCTATACATATATGTTGCCTGATGATATGAAGGATTCATATTCTTTTTGTCCATACATTAGTGCTGGTTAATGAACTATATGTTTTAAGTGTATTTATGTGTATCTAATATTTGAATGTATATTCTGTTATATAACATCATCATTTTCTTTCTTTTCTTGAATGTATATTATGTTTCTTTTCTTTCTGGTTAATGAACCAAATGGAGTTTTTTTTCCCTCCCTCTTTTGTGTGTTCAATTATGTAATATATTTGCTGCTAGCACTTCATGAAGGCAATTGGACTCTGCTAATTTATTCAATTTTTGTATTAAATTGTTCCATCTTTCTGAGGGTGTGCCTGTGTAGGGTGGGGTGGGCTTGCAGCTACCCACCCCATAATCAAATGCTTTCATTCTTCCAGTTTGGCCTATGTGATCAGCAATATATTAGTTCTCAAATCAGGAAAATATTTTGTAGTTCTAGTTATAATCACACTTATTATGTGGGTCAATTTTTTACTCCTAGTATGAATTTAATTTTTATACATTGTCAGTAATATATTATGATAATTACCCATGTTATATATGTTACTGTTTGAATTACAATAATGATAAGAGAAAAGATTTGAATAAGGGAGTGAATGAAAAGTGGAAGAATAAAATGAATTTTTAGCATTCCATTAACTTAAAAATGACGTCAGTAGCTTTAACATGCAGAATTTTGTGTAGAACAAATTTGATAAAGTTGACCATTGCACTGTCACTATGTAACCCAGAAAATAAACTATTAATTATAAATAGAATAAAATAATAATGTAAACTATAAAATTATGAGAAACTAAAATGTAAAAATAAAAAGAAAGAAAATAATTAAAAAACATTATGTAAAATAAAAAAAATATTATAATTATAATAGACTAAAATATCAAAATAGTAAAAATAAATTAAATTAATAACAAAATAATAAGAAACAAAATATTTGATTTATAAATTACTAAGATGTCAGAAAAAAATTGGAAAAAAAATAAAAAGTAATAAAGATTGTTACCTTTCATACACTATTGTTGGAATCAATTGGGTTCATTTTTGAAGATTTTTTTTTGATAAAGGAGTTTCTAACAAGATTTTTTTACGGCCGGACGTAAGTTCTCTCTTAAACCACTAAGATAAGCTGGTTAATACTAAAATAGATATTTAATAATAAAACTTGTTAACAATTTTTGCGTCAACTACGTAATTTTTGTTTTTGTTTTCATTAGTTTCCTCCGATATATCATTTTAAAATTAATTTAATATATGGAAAATGAGTTGGTATGAAAAGCAAAGAGTCGTGAGCCTGCCCACTAGTATTACGTGGTTGTCAACGTTCTTTCTGCATTCGTAACTAGACTGAAGTTTCTAAAATAGTTTCTTAATAAATTTTTTATTTTAATTTTGAAGAATATATTAATAAATTATTATTTAACAGTTTCTTTATTCTTATTTAATTCTTTATTTTAATCTCTATATAAGATTTTATTTCTCAAAATAACAGTTCTCTATATATACAAAATGACATTTCACATCCTCATTTAAGTGAACAACTCATCAATCATACACATCTTGATATTATTGTCACATGACTTTTTTACTTTATTTTTAAATTATAAAATTAATATCGATTTATTTTAAAAAATTAATTTCAAACGTATTCAAATTTAAAATCGATATAAATTTATTTAATTTATGTCCATATAATTATAAATATTATAAACGTATTATTAATTATAAAATTTATTATTTTTAAAATTTAAATTTAATGAATCATATTTAATTTTAAATTTAAAATATCATAAATTAACTTTTAAATGTTAATATTGATCTTATGTACATTTGCGATTCTAATCCATTCAATACTCACTCCATAAATTACTTAAAATTTAAAATAAAATAAAAGTTATTTTACAAAGAAATACAATTGATAAAATTATACTCTTTTATAAATTACAAGATTATTATTAATTTTTATAAGCCAATTTGATGCATTTTCAAACTTAATAATTTTGCTAAGAATTGAAAAAATAATAAATTTTATAAGTAATAGTATTTTTTTCTAAATAATTTACAATATGTATTGATTAAATTTATATTAATTTTAAATTTAAAAATATCACATACTTACTTCAAAAAAGATTAATAAATCAATAACGATTTTATAATTAAAAATAAGATGTTGTAATATATTACATCTATCATAAGTTTTAACGCATAAAGTCAATACAAATGTCAAATAGTTACAACGGTCAAAATATGCTGTTGAAACTTTAAAGTTTCAAATTTCATTATTTAAGAAATCAATATAAAGAATCTGTTGGATACATAGTGAAAATATTGAATTTTTATCATGTATAATGACTAATAATATTGCAAAGGGAAAAAGGTCCAAAAATACCCCTGATGTTTACCCCGATATCCCACTTGCACCCTAAATTATTTTTTTTTCAAAAGTACCCTTAACGTTACAAATTTAAGATCAATTATGCCCCTCCCGTTAAAAAAAATCCAACTAGACAAACGGACTTACTAGACGATTGATGTAAGACCCCGAAATTTATGAAATAAAAGTATTCAATTTTTCTTATAATTACTATTCAGTAAATGGTTAAATTGATAAAAGTTAAAGTTAAGGGTGATATATGAAATTTTTCAAAATACACAAGTGGTTATAAAATATTCATTGTTGTTTTAAGAATATTCGTTTGGTCGTGGAATATTCTTTCTGTCGGAGAATATTCGCATGCGACCAGTCAAATGACCATTTGTGGGCTCCATAATGTAATAACCGCTTCGGATGAAGAAAAACGATAAAATTAAGTTTTTATAAATAACGGCAGAATCGTTATCAATTAACACTCATTGGAATACGGTTTAAAAAATAAAGTAATGCGCGTTGTTGCACAAAGAGCATTACCAGCGATACACAAAGATTTTTGAATTATTGATTCTTACGTAAGAAGGCACTACTCAATAATTGTTACGATAATTACTTGCTCAATATTTTATTTTATTGATTCAATAATTACTGCGTTGATATTTTATATTATTGTTGTTTCAATAATTATCACTGCACAATATTTCTCATTATCAGATCAATAATTCATATTATTTGAATAATATTATTAGATAACATTATTGGCAATGTCTAGAAAGTTCTGTCAAGGAGAGGTTTGGTCACCTAATTTCACGCCAATAAGGAGAAATTCTTATTGGAAAGCCCCCTCTTTCCTAGGAACGGCCTGGTTGTCATAATTGTGATTCTGTAATATTATTTGTGAATAATTAATTATTAATTTATATGATAAGGAAATATTTATTTGATGTGGATATAAATGATGGATTTATTTATGTGGTTATAAATGAAGGAATTAATGTTGAGGTATTTTATCAGTATTTTTGTCAGAATGAAGGTATTAAAAATTAAACCAGTGTTTTTAAGATATATTGTGTGAGTTATAATTTTTAATTCGACCGTTGGATCGTTGTAATTTTTGGATATGTTATACATATATGAGTTGAGTATATGTCCACAAATTTTGAACCGTTAAAAATGAACGTATGATTTGTTATGAATTTTAAGAGGTGAATGGTTCAAAAATTGTTGAAGTATCCGAATTTAGCATTTTGGTGGAAAATTCTAGAATTGAGTGGGCCCCCACTGTGGTTAGTGAAGAAATGTGCTGAATTTTATTTTAAATGTGGTGGGTGAGAATAGTAGCGGTAAAGCCATCGGTTCTTGGTCAAGTCTGCTAAAAATTTTCTTATAAATAGAGGGCTAAGTTAGAATTGAAAATCACACCGTAAACATAAGCTTTCTCTCTCTCTCTCTCTAGATTATTGAGTGTATTTTGTGAGTATTTAGATACTTGGTGAGTTGATATTCATCGATTGCAAGTTTCCTTGACGTCATATCCGATATCCAAAAAGTCTTTGCTTTCTTTTGAGGTAAGGGATAGTAAAGAGATTTTAAGGGTTATTATGTTTTTCAGTTCATACTTCTTCTGACCTTCAAAAATTCTGAAAAATATTTGAAATGATATGTTGATGAGTTTTATTGATTGTGTCCAAAATGATGATTTTGGATGTATAGATTAAGAGTTATGAATTTTATGAGAAAAGACTATTTTAAAAGTAACCGCTTATAATTCCTTGTGGTTAACTCCAAAATTGATGAAATTTTTATTGGGAGTACATCTATATAATATCAATGTACTATGTGAATTTCGAAATTTTTGGATAAAAGTACAATTTATGATAAATGTCTAAATATTCGGCGGTTTTGGCCATATGAAAAATAGTAAATGAATTTTAAAAGTTCTAAGAAAAATATATATTCAATATGGGACTATATTCTGCTAAATCCCAGAAAAGAAATATTTTTAGAACTGATTTGATATTTTTCATGAAAATAGACTAGTTATGAATAAATGAGTTAAATATGTTATGTGAAAGAAGAAAATTGGAAAATATGATTTTATGGCTTGAGAATCATATATGTGGTATATGCAGATTTTTGATGAGGGTTTTGGTTATTGGTGATAAAATCTTATAAGTTTGGCATTTTATGATGATTAAATGCATTATTTAGTAAAGTGTAAACAATTAAAATAAATTGTTTATAAGTTTAAGAAATATTATTCTTTCAATATCATTATACCGAAATATTGGTATGGATTTTATTGTGGAATTTTTACCTTTTTGTGTCAGGATTACTATTCATAAGTTACTATTCACGAATTACTATTCACGGGTACTATTCACTACAAAATTGGTTTCTTTTTCTAACCAAATTATAGTTGATTTATGAATATTACTCTAGAGATTAAAACTATATATTGATTATATTGATTTTATTATCATATATAATATTTTTATAACCATGATGTTGAAATTCTCTTTCACTGGAGTGTAAAGATGAGTTGATTATTGGTATGATCATGACTAGAGTTCTCTTTGGCCAGTAGTGAAAAGTTGAATTGTGACTGGTATGATCATGACCATTGAATTTATAATTGAATATCTTTAGCTTAAGTGCAAAGGTGAATTGATCAACATGGTTATAATTATTGTTTATATAAATTCTGAAATGATATTATATTTCTTTGAGATATTAATATATTTGGCCTGTAGTGCAAATATGAACTGTTGAGGAATATCTTTGGCCTGTAGTGTAAAGATGAACTGTTAATGAATATCTTTGGCCCGTAGTGCAAAGATGACTTGTTGTTGAATATCTTTGGCGATGGTGCGAAGATGAATCAGGATGAATATCTTTGGTAGTAGTCAGAAGGCAGATGAATTTATTAGTATGATTATGAATGAGGCTGTGATTTGGTATAACCATGATCTTTGATGTTTCGGTAAAGACATGTGATGAAAATTATATTAAATCACGGGTACGAAGAGGAATTTAGAATTACAATTATGATTATGAGATATTCATATAATTGTGGAAAGGAACTATTGATTGATGTTACGGGATAAAACATTGTTGGTGGACTTTTAACATAGAAAGATAATAGATCGTATTGTCTATTTGACTCTTCTAATGGATTGCTCATTCATTGCAACTATGGTTGAAATTTTTATCATCTACCATATGTTCTAAATCTCTGATTTGTTATTGATGAAGGCTATTGATAATTTAATTATCTTTAGTCATAATATTCTTTACTGAGCTAGTTATGCTCACTCTTTTGCTTCACAATTCCTTTCAGGTAATAAAAGTGTAAATTTGGGGTCGAAATGGGGTAACAAGGAATAGAATCTGTGGTCTCTAGTCAGTGGAGTTCTCCTAAACAAAGATAGACAAGTGTGTTGTATACATCTTTTAGTAGTTATATTTGGTGAATCATATAGGGTGAGGCGAACCCAACGTTGGAAGGGTGTTTTACCACTATCATACAAGATGTCTAATGACATATAACCTCGTGTCATCATAAGACAGGGTTGTGCTCATCCACTTGTTGAGTATATTTACGAGCACTACCTATATAATCTTGGTGTTTGTTTGAAGTAAAATTCTCAATTTGAGACAGTGGAGATAATGATAAATCAAGAGAAGACTCACCATTGGGAAGAATATGATAGTAATCTTTTTCGTTTTTCTTTGGGGTCTATTGGGTCAACCAAGGATAATTCTATGGCCATATGATATCTATCATAACCTAGAAGCATGGCCTCCCATGTACGAAGGTTTCCTTGAGCACTTCCCAAAGATTCTAATTTCTAAAACAGTTTTTGACTATACGTTTATGTAAGGTGTCATTGTGAGGTGCTGTCCACGGTTGGGACATGAGTCACATTTGGTATATATTTTTATCCAAACTCACAGCATATGTGTTGTTGTATTTTGCACGATAATTGTTGTAATAAAATTGTAGTTATTTTCTGTACCATGTATTTGGCGACTCAAAATGGGTTGGATGGAATGGACCTATTTTGGGGTTGTCACATTTGGTATCAGAGCTATAAGTAAAGACCCCCGAGCCTCTCGCTGGTGACTTCCTGTTGATGGGGGATGCACCGCCGACTCTCCGTGGGGGACGCCTGCTCATGGTGGCAAACCGATAGTACCAATGTGAGGTCTTTGTCCATTGATGGGACATTTGTCATATTTGGTATCAGAGCTTAGGGATATGATCTCTGGCGGAGATCGGGGAATATAACTAGGAGGGGATAGATGAGTAAATCCTTCGCTAGTGTGTCCTTCCTAAGCTTATTTGTTGGTCAGTCATAATATCGGGATATTATGTGATATGTTAATTTGTTCAATTAACCCTTGTTTTGAAGCTGTATTCTAGAATGATATCTGAAATACAGGAGATGAGCAACATATTTGGGCTCCTTTCTTCCTTTCGTATGCTCATTTCTCTCTATAAACTCCCAGAACCACCGGTGGGCGCCACACAAAGAATTCCAAGACCCAACCACATCGCATGCGTGTGAAACGGATAAAGCCAAGCCACGACACAGATCTGTTTCTCAAAGAAGTCGATTCGGGCACCAAGATTCCCCATCTAAGAAGAAATTCGGGGAAAGATGCAGAAAGAGCTTAGATCCCATCTCGTGGTGGGTGGTAGTTTTGCTAGCTTTGAACTTGGAGAAACCATGGGGACATAGAAGTGGGAGGAAGCGGTTTGGGATGACTCAAGAATCGGTTTAGGTGAAGTTGAAGGAGACATCGATAATGATGATGGTGTTTACAGGGGAGGTGAGTTTGCCGAGTCCCTAGATCTAAGCGAGAATATTTGGCGGGAGGGATGACGGTACAAGTATTTTACATCCCGGTAGCGCCTAGTTGGGGAAGGAGAAGTGAAGTTTGGACATACCTCCTGATGTTGTCGCTATGGCATCCGGAGTGGGGACTCGAATCGAATCGCAGGTAAATTGGTAGTAGTAATGGCACCTTGATAGCAAGGAATTGGTAATGACGACAAGTTCGTGTCCATATATCGATTTTTTTTTTGGTTTAATTGGTAGAATTCGTGATGTTTATCTTTGTGAACTCTACCCGTTCATGGTTGTTCGATGACCGTTTGTTGCTACTGCATATCTTTGCCGGAGATTGGTGAAGAAAGAGGAAGAAGAAAGAACAAAGAGAGAGAAAAAAGGAGAAGAATGGAAGAGGAAAGAGAGAAGAAAGAAAAAAATAATTTATTTTTGCTCACGTCAAGAAATTTTGTCCATGTGTTCCGCTTGCTTTGCCTAAATGGCAAGTCTCAAGTAATCTGGAGGGCATAATTGGACTGAATTTTGTAACGTTAAGGATACTTTTGGGAAAAAAATTAGTTTAGGGTGAAAGTGGGACATCCGTGTAAACATCAGGGGTATTTTTGCACATTTGCCCATATTGCAAAGTGGAGATAGAGATAAGGAAATTATTGTGAATTCTAAACATAATTAACTATTCATCCATGTTGACACAAATGAATAAAATATATAATATTTATACAAATATAAATAATTAAGGAAAGTGGACTAGGTATCTCATCATAAATAATTGAAATGTCCAAATGTAGTAGTAATAATAATAATAATAATAATAATAATAATAATAATAATAATAATAATAATAATAATAATAATAATAATAATAATAATAATAATAATAATAATAATAATTTAACTATTACGATTCCCACCTGTGACATCTAATTAAAATTTTAAATTCAAATAGTCAAACTATTCAATCCGAAATTGCAAAATGTATGGTCCACCACCCAGGAAATGGCCATTAAGAAAAGAAATTAAACCCTATGTTCGTGGGGGGTGGGGGGTGAGGGGGGGGGGGGGGTTTCTATTTATAGGTGATTAGAAAATGGTCTAGAAACTCAAGGAAGGTGGATGTTTGGAAGATTAAAAAATTCTAACTTATCGGAAGAAAAGTAAAAATTCTAGATGATGTTGGAAGGTTCAAGAAGGATAACAACTGCAAACATGTTCTACAAGGTTCTAGATATTGAAATTCTAAAATACATTAATCCTTACCACATCCCTCAAAAAATTAAATTAAATAATTACCAAAAGTTTACTTTAATTTTACAACACTCACCCTTAAAGTGAACTTTTGGAAATAAATCCAAGCCCCGCACGAAGATTCTCAAATGGTCCCTTGGATAGAGACTTCGTGAAGATATCTGCCATGTTGTCCTTACTCCACACCTCCGATACATCAATTATTCCGTCAAGTACCTTACCACAAATGAAATAATGCTCGATCTCAATATGCTTTGTTATTTCGTGACACACCAAATTAGTAGCCAACTTTATAGCACTTTGATTGTCACCAAGAAGTTTTGTAAGTTTATGAATAGGTGAAAACACATCCCCAACAAGTCGACGAAACCAAGTGCATTCTTGAGCAACAAGAGTGAAAGCCTTATACTCCGCTTTGGTTGTAGAAAGCGAGATCGAGTCTTGCTTTGTACTACACCAAGCGACATGTGCCGAATCACAAGAAAACATATACCAGAGGTAGATTTTCGATCATCCAAATCACCTCCTAGATCCGCATCCGTGAACCCAAGTAGAGAAAATTCAACCCCTATCTTATAGAGAAGTCTCGTGTCATACGTAGAGTTCACATACTTCAATATCCACTTCGTCGCATCAAGGTGAGATTTATGTGGCTCTTGCATATAGCGACTAACAATCCAAACAGAAAATGAAATATCTGGTCTTATAATAGTCAAATAAATTAGACTACCAACAAGAACACGATAAGGTCGATGATCCGACAAAAGTTTACTTTCATCACATCAAATTTTAAAGTTGGGCTCAAGAAGAGTGGAACAATACTTATTTTTTATTTATTCCAAACCTGTCAATAAGCTTCTTAACATAACCTTCTTGAGATACAAAAATCTCATCCTTCACCTCTTTTCACTTCTAAGCCAAGAAAATGACTCAACTCTTCCCAAATCTTTCATCTAAAATCGAATATAGAGTTCAACCCGAAACTTTGCAACCTCTCTTTCATCGTTCTCGGTAATGATCATATCATCAACATATAGTAGAACAATCATGTGTAGTGATATTTGCTTTTTTTACAAATAAACTAGAATCTGAGTTAGAAGCAAAATAACCATAAAACTGTAAGTACTTGGCAATCTTACTGTACCACTCCCTCGAAGCTTGTTTAAAGCCATAAAGAGCCTTCTTGAATTTGCACACATAATATGGGTGAGTTGGAGAAACATAGTCAAGGGGTTACTCCATATAGATTTTCTTATCAATCTTGTCATATAGGAAAACATTCTTTACATCAAGCTGACATAGCTTCTAACCAAGAGATATCGTCAAAGAGATCACAACCCGAACATGTCATTTTTGCAACTTAAAAGTCTTTTAATAATCTTCTCCATATAAGCCTCTTGCAACAAGACTTGCTTTGAATCTATCAACGCTCCCATCTGTTTTCTTTTTTAATTTGTACACCCATTTACAAGACACCGACTTCACATCCTTGGGCTTTGGCACAAGATCCGAAATTTCATTTTTTATGAGTGTGGGCATCTCTTTATCCATGGCTTCCTCCCATTCTTTAACACCTTTTGCTTCATCAAAAGAAAAGGGCTCATTTTCATAAATAGGACCAACACTAAAGTAATGATAAGTGCTTACCAGATTACTATCTCGATAACGAATCAGCTTAATGACTTGCCTTCTGGACCTAATCATTCTTAGAGTGTGAGACCCCAGATTTTATGAATAAAGATTTAATTTTCTCAAAATATTTTTTGAATATTATGGTGTGGATTTGAGATAGTGTTATAGTTGTGGGTAATATTTATAAATTTTGTTTTATTAGTATTATTAATGTAATAAAATAAAAAAACTTTTTATATAAAACATAATACTTTTATAAAGTTATTTGTTTTATTAGACAATAATTAGAATATATTATATTCTATTATGCATAGTATTTTGCATAGTAAAATCTTTTATATAAAACATAATACTTTTATAAAGTTATTTATTTTATTAGACTATAAATAGAATATATTATATTCTATTATGCATAGTGTTTTGCATAGTAAAATCTTTTTATATAAAACAAAATATTTTTATAAAGTTATTTGTTTTATTAGACAATAATTAGAATATATTATATTTTATTATGCATAGTGTTGCATAATGCCTGCATAGTAAATCAATATGGACCGTCCGTTTAAAAGTAAATCATTATGAATTAATTACTATTCAGTCCATTCTCATATAAATAAAAGCTCATTCCTTCATTATTTCTTACGAATTCACTGAAACTCTAGAGAGAGAATTCTTCTTCTATAATTTTGAGCGTATTTCTTTAGAGTTTGAGAAAGCTTTGAGTGTAGTGCAAGTTTTCTTCAAGTATATCCCCGCCCTGCCCGTCGGAGTACTCTTCTTAATAAGGTAAGGGATATTATTTCTTATACTCGTAAGGGGTATTATTTCTTTCATCTTCATGAAGAGAACTTCTGTTTTTCCATTCTTTATCATTATGTTGGAATAACCTATTTATGCAAGACTGCATATACATGGTGAAATTCTTCATTATTCCATTTTTTTATTATTCTTTGGAACATCCATGCATGCGTGCTACGCATGACCCGTTCCGTTATTTATTATTCTGTTGGAACATCCTCTCATGCGTGCGCACGCATGACCGGTTCTATTATTTATTATTACGTTGAATTTCCTATCCGTATGCGTTTACGCATGACCTGGTTCAGTTATTTATTATTCTGTTGGAATAACCTGTCTGTGCGTTCTATCGCATGCCTGGTGATTTCTTTTGTTATTCCATTCTTTATTATACTCACTTGGTTAAAGTTTTGACTTCTATACTCCATGAAATTAGTGGAATATCCTTGATATTTGCGCTTCATCCAGTATCTTTTCATGGAAATATTCTTTTGAGCATTCTTGAATTTTTACTCCACAAAGCAGTATCATGTTGACAATTTGGACGTTATTGGTTCCTGGATAAATTAATTCTTGAACTTGTTTTATTGAATTACTATGTCATTGTCATCATCCTCATGTTTATATTATGTTGAAAGTCATATGTATTTTGAAGTGCATAGATGGACTTGGTATGATTATGACCGTGGATTATTCTAAGATAATCATGACCAGTAATGTTACAAAATGATGTGGAAAAAAAAAGTCCTCTTTGGCCCGTAGTGCATTGATGGAAAGTTTTTGGTATGATTATGGTTATGGATTCTCTTCGGCCAAGAGTGCAAAGATGAATTATTTTATGGCATGATCAGGACCGTTGATGAAAACACGATTATCTTTGGTCCGTAGTGCATGAATAATTCATGGTCGTGATACTAAAGAATATCCTTGGCCTGTAGTGCAGGGATGATTTGATGATGTGGATTATTTATTAAGTAGAGTCTCAGCGATAAAAGTGATGAAAAACCTTTTAAATCATAGTAGATAGTAGATTTTATTCTCTACTTGACTCTTCTAATGGATTATTTGTTCCGCTGCAGTTAAACTTGATGGTTGTTATATTGTATCAGTTTAACACTGTTAAAGGCTAACGATAATTTATTCTGCATTATCTTAGTCATAATATTTCTTACTGGGCTAGTTGAGCTCACCCTTTTTGCTTTCATTGTTCTCTTCAGGAAATGAAAACGTAGCAGGGACTAGTCGGGGAACGGAGTGACGGTCCAGATGATAGCATTAGTAGTCCTCACTATTCTATGAAATAGTGTGATTATAAATGTAATAAGATTAAATTTGAGTGTGGATATTGTCTAGATGACAATATTCGTGTTAAAACTCTCGATTATATGTTTTGTCGTATTTTGAGTTTGAATCTCATGCCTGAAGACAATATTTGTATTAAAACTCACAATTTCATGTTAGATAATTAAGTTTGTATTTGAATTACATACCATGTATTTGGCGACTCAAGATGGGTAATGTATACCTATTTTGAGGCGCCACGATTTATATCAAAGCTTAGGATATGATCCTCATTGAGATGTGAGACAAGAACTAGGAGGGAGAGAGACGGGAATTCTTTCACTAGTATGACCTACCTAAGTTTATTTGGAATTTAATTGGTCATTCGAGTATATGGATAATATGTGATATGTTAATTAACCCTTGTTTTGTGACGGTGTTTGAAAATGGCATCTGAAAATATTGAGATCAAAGAATGAAGCACATGAGAGACCGCTGAGTCACCAACGATCAATACCTGTGATAAGGTGCAACAGAAGACAATAATCCTCGGTGAACAACAACAACACCGATCAATCGATTTAACGATTTGAGACGTTTAGGAGCTTTTTAGAATTCATGCTACATCAGGCGAAGTTAGGACACCCAATCCAAGTTAAACTCAAGTATTTAGAGTTCTAATGGACACCCTAGCAAGTTAGGCAACTAAGAATCCTATTCTAGCTCAAATTGGACATCAAATAGCCCAAATCACCGTGTTCCGTCACTTGCTTAACGCCCCCTCCCTGTCCCTAGTCCATTTTGGGCACGGTCCACGCTGGGAGAACAGTAGACGCTGGTGTAATAGCGCGCTCCGCGCTGCGTCTAAGCCTTGGGTAGCGCGGTCCGCACTACTCTATTTTCTGCTGCGACGTCCTTTGGTAAAATAGGCATAACCTTTGATCCTTTTGGAGTTAAGGGGCCTACCACCTATCAAATCGAAGATATCGACGAGATCTATAACTTTCATTCTTTGAGGATTAACAAATTCGAATTGAATCAAGGCGAAAATCGGGCTTGAAGTAGATGTTATGTAAATGGAAAACATGACAACTCTTAGCTTTGATCTTCGTTGATAAAAAGGTCATAACTCTCACATCCGAACTCCGATTGGGATGATTCAAGATGTTCCGGAAAGCTAAGAAGTAGAGCTACCATAAAATCCAAGTTCCAAGCGAAGAACATGCATCTAACTTGATGTTAAAAGTCCTTCAATATTCCCTTCTTGCATTTGTTTGCGTATTTTAGTCCAAAAGATGTTCGAATTGCTTTCCCTTGCTTCTTCATGCCAATGTCGTGTCATCGCCTATAAAATAACATAAAATGTATGAAAAGTAACTACGAAACATGAGATTAAGCAAATAATTCAGGTAATAGATATCGGACAAGTATGTATAAAACTTACTTATCAAATACCCCCAAAGTTAAACATTTGCTTGTCCTCAAGCAAAAACACAAATTAGACATATTCATCCTCTAGCAATGATCCACCCAAAAAATGAATCAATATGAATTCGATCAATGGCCTCAAAGGTTACAAAAAATGATAACCCGTGGAAAATTTTAAAACAATGTCATGTCTAACATTTCAACAACTTTCATTAGATTCACATCTACTCTTGATCCTTTATGAAACAACCCGGGTCAAATCCCGAGTCCGGAACAAATCTTGGGTCTAATCCCAAGTCCGAATCGAATCAAATTCATCAAAATAAGGCTTCAAACTACTGGCCCAATAATATCTTCTTGGGTCATCTTAGCCCACCACAGGCTCCCAAAAGGTCATGACTTAAAGGTACTATTGGTAGTAACTTATTTCCTTATATACGCATAAATTTTCCTCCTATCTTTCGATGTGGGATCAAAAGTGTTATAAACTTCCCACTTAAATTTTTGACGCCCCCACGTAACCGATCACACACACTACCAAAAGATATTTGCCTCTCTAGCTATTGTGGGATAATACCTACCGGCTTCGTGTCCCCACCTCCCGACCTCCATCTCTCCATCAGGATAATACCACCACCTTCGTGTCCCCACCTCCCAAAACCCCGATCGGATGACCCGACCCGAGCTTTCGAGAGTCGGCTCGATACTATATAAACAACCCGGGTTAAATCCCGAGTCCTAATAAATCTCGGGTCTAAATCCTAAAATCCGAATCGAATCAAATCCATCAAAATAAGGCTTCAAACTACTGGCCCAATAGTATCTTCTTGGGTCATCTTAGCCCACCACAGGCTCCCAAAAGGTCATGACTTGAAGGTACTATTGGTAGTAACTTATTTCCTTATATACAGACAAATTTTCCTCCTATCTTTCGATGTGGGACTGGGGTGTTACACTTTAAGTGCGTGTGTGCATCCATATGTTCAAACCTATCATGATTTAGATTAAATCAACCAATAATCATAAAAGATTTTCAAAAATGACTTTCAAAACTTCTTATCACATCAATTGTGAGACCCTAGATTTTATGAATAAAGATTTAATTTTCTCGAAATAATTTTTTTTAAATATTATGGTGTGGATTTGATATAATGTTATAGTTGTGGGTTATATTTATAAATTTTGCAAAGTATGCAAGTTGTTATATAATATTCTTTCTTTTTGTCGGGGAATATCCGTACGACGGTACAATCATTGGTGGACCCCGCAACGGAATTTTTGTCGAATTAAGTAAACGACAAAAATATTTTATGAAAATAACGGCGGAAGTTTTACCGTTAACTGTTGAAACACCCTTATATAAAAGTACAAGATATCGCGTGGTTGCATAGTAGCACACGGTATTGATTATTGATGCTTACGTGAGAAGTCACTCAGTTATACTCAATTATTGCTACAGTAATTGTTGTATTATATCTTTCATATTATTGATTCAATTATTGTTATAATATCATCTGCATAATATTTATTATTATTAAATCAATAATTGAGACGACAAAGTTATAATATTAATGATGAATAAGTTGTGTTGATTAAAGATAAAATTGATTGTTCCGTTGTATTGGGATTATTAGTGTTAGTGGAAATTGACATTTATTTCGATGATAATTGATGTATGGAGGTTATATTCTTCACTCGGGTATTCGGAGCACTTTTCGTGTCGGAGTACTATTCATGAGTTACTATTCACGAGTTACTATTCATGAGTTACTATTCACGAGTTACTATTCACGGGGTACTATTGATTCACATTATTTACTATTAGGGGAGTTGGTGCAAGTTTGATAATACTTGCATGACTAAGTTAAAAATAGAGGTATAGATGGAGGTACTATACTGTAATTGTTTTTATCACATGATTAGAACTATTGAGTCACATGATTTACTATTGATTCACATTATTTACTATTAGGGGAGTTAGTGCAAGTTTGATAATACTTGCAGGACTAAATTAAAAGTGAAGAAAAAGAGGAAGGTATTATACTGTAATATTTTGAGCCCCAAAACGTGCAATTATCAAAACTATATTTTCCTATAAATAGAAGCTCATTCTTCCTTCATTTCTCACCAATTCACTAAAGCTATAGAGCATTTATTATAGAGAGAAATTATAGAGAAAAGCTATAGAGAGAAAATCTATAGAAAAAAAGAAGAAGAAGAGAAGTCTACTACCTCACTACTCCAGTATCCAGTTTCTTTCTAAGGTAGGAAATATTATTTGTTGTACTCATAAGGGGTATTCTTTCTTTCTTATTCATGAAGAGAACTTCTGTTATTCCATTCTTTATTATTTTATTGGAATAACTTGTATACGCGGGATACCCTATACTTGTTGAAATTCTTCTGTTATTTCATTCTTTATTATTCTGTTGGAATATCATGTCTATGCGTTTTACGCCTGACCTGGTTTTGTCTTTATTATTATTCTGTTGGAATATCCTGTCCGTGCGTTTTACGCCGGACCTGGTTCCCTCTTTATTATTATTCTGTTGGAATATCCTTTCAGACGCTTTCTGCGGGACTGGTTCCGCCTTTTTATTGGTATTCTGCTTGGAATAACTTTTGTCATGCAAGTACCGCATGCATGGTGATTTCATTATTATTCCTTTCTTTATTATTCATTTGAATATCCCATGCATGTAATGACGCATGACTAATTCGGTTCCGTTAATTATTATTCTGTTGAATAACTCGCCTATGCATCTGCAATCGCATGCATGGTGATTTCTTTTGTTATTCCATTCTTTATTATACTCAAATTTGGTTAAAACTTTGACTTTCATACTCCATGAAATTAGTGGAATATCCTTGATATTTCCGCTTCATCCAGTATCTTTTCATAAAAATATTCTTCTGAGCATTCTTGAATTTTACTCTACAAAGCAGTATCATGTTGACAATTTGGACATTATTTGTTCCTGGATAAAATAAATCTTGAACTTGTTTTATTGAATTCTTATATCATTGTCACCATCCTCATGTTTATATTTTGTTGAAAGTCATCTGTGGCCTGTAGTGCATAGATGGACTTGGTATGATTATGACCAGGAATTATTCGATGTAATCATGACCGTAATGTTACAAATGATGTGGTAAAAGTCCTTATTGGCCCGTAGTGCATTGATGGATAGTTTTTGGTATTATTATAGCTATGGATTCTCTTCGGTCAAGGGTGCAAAGATGAATTGTTTTATGGCATGATCAGGACCGTTTATGAAAACACGATTATCTTTGGCCCGTAGTGCATGGATAATTCGTGGTCGTGATACTAAAAATATCCTTGGCCTGTAGTGCAGGGATGAGTTAATGATGTGGATTATTTATTAAGCCGAGTCTCAGCGATAAAATTGATGATAAACTTTTTAAATCATAGAAGATAGTAGATTTTATTCTCTACTTGACTCTTCTAATGGATTGATTATTCCGCTGCAGTTTTTGATCTAAAACTTGTTGTCTATTATATTCTATCAGTTGTTATACTGTTGAAGGCTATTGATAATTTATTTTGCATTATCTTAGTCATAATATTTCTTACTGGGCTAGTTGAGCTCACCCTTTTCTTTTACTGTTCTCTTCAGGAAATGAGAATGTAGCTGGGACTAGTCGGGGAGTAGAGTGATGGTCCTAGATGTTTGCATTAGTAGTCCTCACTATTCTGTGAAATAGTGTGATAATAATTATAATGAGGACTCCTTTTGAGTTTGTATACTCTCTAGTAGACAATATTTGTATTCAAACTCACAATTTATGTTTTGTCATATTGTACACGATAGTTGTATTATTAAGTTGTATTTGAATTATGTACCATGTATCTGGCGACTCAAGATGGGTGATGTATACCTAATTTTGGGGGCGTCACATTTAGTAGGTTGTAAGCACGCGTTGAGTAGAAGATCGACGCGTTTATTTAAGTGCGATGTTGTTAACACAAAACCAATTTCGTATTTACTTACAAAATGATGAAGATAGAGTTAAAGAATCTAGGAACCCACGTGAAGATAACGAATATACGATTAGAATCGACTTTAATCGATAAAGTTAAACCCGCTCAAGCTACATACTCAGAGCTGATGAATGAAGAAGGTTCAAGAGGGCGTTATTCTAGAAGCAAGAATCGATGAAGAGAGGAAATCTCAACCCTCGATTTAATTGACCCATTTGAAATCCTCGATCGAGTAGGAACTTTGGCTTATAGACTCGTTTTACCGTCAAGTATGTCGCGTGTTCATAACGTATCGATGTTACGTAAATATGTGGACGACCCGAACCACATTATTAATTTAGAACCGGACGAGATAGCGGATGATTTAACGTATGAGGAGATACGTGTTAAAATCTTGGATAAGAAGGATTATATTCGACACTCAAAGGTTATACCTCAAGGGTTAGAATTTGAAGTGAAGTCAAGGTATCCTCACATGTTCGGCATATCAGGTATGTACGTAAATTTCGAGGGCAAAATTTCATAAGGAGGGGAAATTGTGAGACCCCAGATTTTATGAATAAAGATTTAATTTTCTCGGAATAATTTTTTTAAATATTATGGTGTGGATTTGATATAATGTTATAGTTGTGGATTATATTTATAAATTTTACAAAGTACGCAAGTTATATAATATTCGATTGGTCGGGGAATATTCTTTTTTGTTGGGAATATCCGTGATGACGAAGACAATCATTGGGGGACCCCGCAACGGAATTTTTGTCGGATTGAGAAAACGACAAAAATATTTTATGAAAATACCGGCGGAAGTTTTACCGTTAACTGTTGAAACACCCGGTGTTAAAAGTACAGTTGTGACGCCCCCAAAATTAGGTATACATCATCCATCTTGGGTCGCCAGATACATGGTGCAGAATTCAAATATAACTTACTAATACAACTGTCGTGTACAATACGACAAAACATAAACTGTGAGTTTGAATACAAATATTGTCTACTAGAGATTATACAAACTCAAAAGGAGTCCTCATTACAATTATTATCACACTATTTTCACAGAATAGTGAGGACTACTAATGCTATCCTCTGGACCATCACTCCGTTTGTAAGACCCCGAATTTTATGAAATAAAATTATTCAATTTTTCTTATAATTATTATTCAGTAAATATTAAAATTGATAAAAGTTTAAAGTTATGGGTTAAATATGCAAATTTTACAAAACGCATGTTGGCTATAAAATATTCATTATTGTTTTAGAATATTGGTTTGGTCGTGGAATATTCTTTTTTATCGGAAATATCCGCATTTACGCAAGCATCATTTGTGGGCCCTATAACTTAATAATGGCTTGATGAAGAAAACGATAAGTTTGAGTTTTTACCGCTAACACTCGCTGAATACCGGTGGTTAAAATACAATAATACGCGTTGTTGCACAAGAAAGATTACCTGTGATTGCACAAGATTTTTTAAATTATTGATTCTTACGTAAAGAAGACACTACTCAATAATTGTTACAAAGAGTTATTGCTCAATATTTTATTTTATTAATTCAATAATTGTCATATTGATAGTTTATATTATTGTTGTTGGAATAATTATCATCGCATAATATTTTCCATTATCGATCAATAATTCATATTATTTGAATAATATTATTAGATAACATTATTGGCAATGTCCACAAGGAGAGGTTTGGTCACCTAATTACGCACCAAGAAGAGAGAAATCCTTATCGAAAGCCCTCTTCCCGGGAATCACCGTGTCATTATTATCATGATTCGTAATATTATTTGTGAATAATTAGTTATCGATTTATGTGATAAGAAAATATTTATTTGATGTGGATATAGATGATGGATTTATTTATGTGGAATTATCGTTGAAGTGTTTTATCAAGATTTTGCCTGATTGAGGTATTAAAAACTCAAATCCTGTTCTTAAAGCTTTAACTTGTGAGTTATAATTTTAATCCGACCGCTGGATCGCTGTGATTTTTGGATATGTTATACATATATAAGTAGAGTATATGTCCACAAATTTCAACCGTTAAAATCGAACGATAATTTGTTATGAATTTTAAAAGGTGTTGAAATCTGTTTTAAAATCATCCTTTTGTGGATTTCTGATAATTTCGCTTTGGAATTTGGAAAAATTTTCTTCTCGCAAAGTTGTAGAGAATTGAAATTCCTATAAAAAGTCACGAGATTCAATTTTCCGATAAAAGGGCTATTTATTGTGAATTATTGAAATTCGGAGTTCAAATAATTAATTTTGAAAGTTTTAATTATTTTATTTAAGAAAACGTTTTTGTGGTTGTTGGCACATGGGTGGTCATGTTTTTTGTTCAAAGATGGTGATGGCCTTCAAAATTGGTTGGTGAAGGTTGGTGTGGAATAAGAAAAATAAATAATATATTTTATTATTTTATTCTCCTTTCATGCTTTAAAGATTTTCCTATAAATAGAGGGCTAAGTTAGAATTGAAAAACACACCGTAAACTCAAGTTTTTCTCTATTTCTCTCTATATTATCAAGTATATTCTTGTATCTTGAGTGTTGCTATACTTGCAAAGTTCATTCAAATAAGTTATTTCAATGTAAATACCGCTTTTTTGAGGTAAGTGGATAGTAAGGATTGTAAGGGATTTTAAGGGTTGTTATATTTTTCATGTTTCAGAATCTTTTCGCACCTTCAAAATTTCTGAAAAATTTGAAATGATAATTTGATGAGTTTTGTTGATTGTGTCCAAAATGGCGATTTTTGGATGTATAGATTAAGAGTTATGAATTTTACTGAAAAGACTATTTTAAAAGTAACCGCTTATAACTCTTTGTGGTTAACTCCAAAATTGATGAAATTTTTATTGGGAGTATATATATATATATAATATGGGTATATTCTATAAATTTCAGAATTTTTGGATAAAGTACAATTTATGATAAATGTTTTAATATTCTTGCGGTTTTGGCCATATAAAAAATAGTAAATGAATTTTAAAATTTCGAGAAAAATATATGTTCAATATGAGACTATATTCTCGCTAAATCTCGTAAAAGAAATATTTTTGGAACCGATTTGGTATTTTCATGAAAATGGACTAGTTATGAGTAAATGAATTAAATATGTCGTGTGAAGTAAGAAAATTGGAAAATAAGATTTTATGGCTTGAGAATCCTATATATGGTATATGCAGATTTTTGATGAGGGTTTTGGTTATTGGTGATGAAATCTTATGAGTTTGGCATTTTAGAATGATTAAATGCATTATTTAGTAAAGTGTAAAACAATTAAAATAAATTGTTTATAAGCTTAAAAAAATATTATTCTTTCAATATCATTATACCGAAATATTGGTATGGATTTTATTGTGAAATTTCTACCTTTTTGAGTCTCAAGTTTACTATTCATGAGATACTATTCACGAGTTACTATTCATGAGTTACTATTCACGAAATTACTATTCATGAGTTACTATTCATGACAAAATTGGTTTCTTTTTCTAACCAAATTATAGTTGATTTATGAATATTACTCGAGATTAAAACTATATATTGATTATATTGATTTTATTATAATATATAACATTTTATAACCCTCGATGTTGAAATTCTCTTTCATTGAGTGTAAAGATGGATAGATTATTGGTATGATCATGATTAGGTTCTCTTTGTCCAAAGAGTGAAAAGTTGAATTGTGACCGTATGATCATGACCATTGAATTTATAATTGAATATCTTTAGCTTAAGTGCAAAGGTGAATTGATCAACATGGTTATAATTATTGTTTATATAAATTCGAAATGATTATATATTTCTTTCGAGATATTAATATATTTGGCCTCAGAATGCAAAGATGACTTGTTGTTGAATATCTTTGGCATGTAGTGCAAAGATGAGTCATTGATGAATATCTTTGGCCTCAGTAGTGCAAAGATGAATCTGTTGATGAATATCTTTGGCCCGTAGTGCAAAGATGAATTTATTAGTTTGATTATGAACATGAATCGTGATTTGGTATAACCATGATCTTTGATGTTTCGTGTGATGAAAATTATCTTTGTCCCGGATGAGAAAAGGAATTTAGAACAACAATTACAATTATGAAGTTATACATGTGATTGTGGGCAGAAATTGTTGATTGATGTTACAGTGAATAAAACCTTGTTGGTGGACTTTTAACATGAAGAAGATAATAGACTTTTATAGTCTATTCGACTCTTCTAATGGTTTGCTCATTCACCGCAACTATGGTTGAAAAGTTTTATCATCTACCATATGTTCTAAATCTATGATTTATTACCGATGAAGACTATTGATAATTTATTTATCTTTAGTCATAATATTCTTTATCGAAGCTAGTTGTGTTTCACCCTTTTGCTTCACAATTCCTTTCGTAATAAAAGTGTAAATCGGGTCGAGTGGGGATAACAGGGGAATAGAATCGGTGGTCTATAAATTTGCTTGAGGTGAGGCAAACCCAACGTTGGAAGGGTGTTTTGTCACTATCATACAAGATGTCTAATGACATACAACCTCGTATCATCATAAGACAGTGGATGTGCTCATCCACTTGCCGTGAGTATATATATACGAGCACTACCTATATAATCTTGGTGTTTGTTTGAAGTATAATTCTCAATTAGAGATAAGGGAGATAATGATATGTCAAGAGAAGACTTACCATTGGGAAGAATATGATAGTAATCTTCTCGTTTTTCTTTGGGGTCTATCGGTCAACCAAGGATAATTATGTGGCCATATGATATCTATCATAACCTGTAAGCATGGCCTCCCATGTACGAAGGTTTCTTGAGCACTTCCCAAAGATTTTAGTTTCTAAAACAGCTTTTGACTATAACTTTATGTAAGGTGTCATTGTGAGGTGCTATCCACTATTGGGACATGTGTCACATTTGGTATATATTTGTATCCAAACTCACAGCATATGTGTTGTTGTATTTTGTACGACAATTGTTGTAATAAAGTTGTAGTTATTTTCTGTACCATGTATTTGGCAACTCAGAATGGGTTGGATGGAATGGACCTATTTTGTGGTCGTCACACCGTTCCCCGACTAGTCCCAGCTATATTCTCATTTCCTGAAGAGAACAGTGAAAGAAAGGGTGAGCTCAACTAGCCCAGTAAGAAATATTATGACTAAGATAATGCAGAATAAATTATCATTAGTCTCCAACAATATTAAACTGATAAAATATAATAGACATCAAGTTTAACTGCAGCGGAACAAGCAATTCATTAAAAGAGTCAAGTAGAAAATAAAATCTACTATCTTTTATGATTAAAAAGGGTTTTCATCACTTTTATCGCTGAGACTAAGCTTAATAAATAATCCACATCATCGAATCACCTCTGCACTGCGGCCAAGGATATTCTTTAGTATCACGACCACAATTATCCATGCACTACGGGCCAAGAATATTTGTGTATTCATTAATGGTCATGATCATGCCAACAACTGTCCATCAATGAACTACGGGCCAATGAGGACTTTTACCACATCATTTGTAACATTACGGTCATGATTACACCGAATAATCCCTGGTCATAATCATACCAAGTCCATCTATGCACTACAGGCCACAAATGACTTTCAACATAATATAAACATGAGGATGATGACAATGATATAAGAATTCAATAAAACAAGTTCAAGAATTAATTTGTCCAAGAACTACTAATGTCCAAATTGTCAACATGATACTGCTTTGTAGAGTAAAATTCAAGAATGATCAGAAGAATATTTTCATAAAAATATACTGGATGAAGCGCAAATATCAAGGATATTCTAGTAATTTCATGGAGTATAGAAGTCAAAACTTTAACCAACTGAGTATAATAAAGAATGAAATAACAAAAGAAATCACCATGCATGCGGTAATTCGCATAGACAGGTTATTCCAATAGAATACTAAATAACGGAACCAAAGTCAGCGAAATTGTGACCGAAGATGTTCCAATGAATAATAAAGAATAGAATAACAATGTAAATCACCATGCATGTGGTACTTCATGATGTATAAAAGTTATTCCAATGTATTACTAATAAGGGATTTTAATCAGTCCGACGTAAAATGCATGACATGGATATTCCAATGTAATAATAATAAAGATTTTAACCAAGTCCATGCGTAAAACGCATGCATGTGATATTCCAATGTAATAATAAAGATGTAATCGGGTTCGGTACAAAAAGCACGTATACGATATTTCAAATGTAATAATAGAAAGACGGAATAATAGAAGAATGTCACCAAGTATAGGATAGATCAGACATACAAAAGTTATTCCAATGTAATAATAAGCAATGGAATAACAACATGCTTCTTTCATGAATAAGAAAGAATAACACCCTCACCGTAAAAAGAACCTCAATATAAGAGTAGTTAAGTAGTAAAATCTTTTCTATAGTTTCTCTATAATTTTCTCTCTGGAGTTTCAAAGAATTCGTAAGAAATAATGAAGGAATGAGCTTCATTTATGTAAGAATGGATCAGATAAGAACTAATTCCTAACGATCCGATTGATTCACTTTTAATCCCGACGGTCCATAAAACTTTTAGATATAATATAATATAATAATATATATATATATATATATATAAAATAATAAAACTTTCTCCACCAAAATTCACTATCAAATATATATATATATATATATATATATATATATATATATATATAATAATAAAAAACTTTCCTCCACCCAAAATCCACTATCAAATATATATATATAAAATAATAATGTTTATACTCACTCCACGTGAATATCAAATCCCCATCCAATTTTTAGATTTCATACATCACATGTGGGCCCCATATGTGGTCCCCACCTTTATAAAAATTTTCTACCGAATATTTTGAAAAATGGGTAAATAGGAATCCATAAAATAAGCAAACTTTATAAAAATCACCTTAATAATTTTAACAACATTTATCATCTTTATTATAATTCACATTATTAATCGACTGTGTCGCTCCTGAGGATAGAGGGGCTTTCAATAAGGATTTTTCCTATCATGCCGCGCAATTAGGTGACCAAACCTCTCCTCGATGTAACTTCTAGACATCGTTAATATTGCAAATAATAATATTAATAACTTTGTCGTCTCAATGATTGATTTTAACAATATATAAAATATCGATAATAATTGAATCAAATAACGCGAGAGACTATGCAACAATTACTATAGCAATAATCAACAAGATCGAATGACTTCTCACGTGAAGCATCAATAATCAATACCGTGTATGCAACCACGCCAGACATTATACTTTTACTACCGAGTAGTTCAACAAAGATCAACCCAGAAAACTTCCGTCGTTATTTTTATAAAATACTTTTGTCATTTTCTCAATCCGACAATAATTACATTGTAGGGGTCCACCAATGATTAAGGCCATTGTACGAATATTCCTCGCTAAAATGAATATTTCCACCAATCGAATATAATATAACAACTTGCATACTTTGCGAATTTATAAATACTACCCACAACTATAACATTATATTAAATTTATTCCATAATATTCAAAAATGATAAATATAGAAAATTCATCTTTATTCAAAAGTTGGGGTCTTACAACCTCCCTTCTTAAGAAATTTCCTCGAAATTAGGGTACGACTGTATGTCGAAAAGGTAAGGAGACCTTGATTTCATTTCGATTCTAACTCCCAAGTCATTTCCTCAACATCATGGTTTCTCCGCAAAACTTTAACTTGAGGTATAACCTTGGTGCGTAGAATGTGTTCCTTCTTATCCAAGATTTGAACAGAACCTCTTCATACGTCAAATCTTCCGCTATTTCGTCCTGGTTCTAACTCAATAATGTGGTTCGGGTCTTCCACATATTTACGTAACATGAATATGTGAAAAACGTTATGAACACGAGACATACTTCAAGCAGAAAGCGAGTCTATAGGCCACAGCTCCTACTCGATCAAGGATTAAAATGGACCGATGAATCGAGGATTGAGCTTTCTCTCTTTCCAAATCTCGTAACTCCTTTCCATGGAGCAACACGTAACAACACATGATCTCCTATATCGAATTCCATGTCCTTTCGATGAAGATCGGCATAACTCTTTTGTCGATCTTGTGAGGTTTTTATACGTTCTTGGATCGTTTGAATCTTTTCGTAGTAGTCATACGTACCAACTCCGGCCCCAACAACGTTGCTTCACCCACCTCATCCCAAAGATACCGAGAGAACGACACTTTCTTCCATACAACGCTTCGAATGGAGCCATGCCAATACTTGCTTGATAACTGTTGTTGTAGGAAAACTCCACCAATGGTAAGAACTTGTCTCAACTTTCCTTGAAGTCAAGGACACAGAGTCTTAATAGATCTTCAAGAGTTTGAATCGCCCTCTCCGAATGCCTCACCTTGGTCCGAGGATGATATGCCTAACTAAATCGTAAATCCATGCCCATAGATTTTGTAAACTAACCCAAAATCGTGAAGTGAATCTTGGTCTCGATCGTAAACTATGGATACCGGCATACCATGCGCCTTACAATCTCGTTTATGTATATACGAGCAAGACGTTCAAGTGTATAAGTTTCTCGTATTGGTAAAAAATGAGCAGATTTGGTCAATCTATCAACAATGACCCAAATTACATCAATGCCTTGAGAAACCTTGGGAAGACCAGTAACGAAATCCATGGTAATGTGCTCCCACTTCCATTCTGGAATTCCAAGTGGTTGCAATGGACCTTTTGGTACTTGATGCTCCGCCTTAACTCGTTGACACGTTAGACACCTTGAGATAAACAACGCTATCTCTCTCTTCATATTTCCCCACCAAAATGTATATCGAAGATCATGATACATTTGGTACTCCTGTGATGGATTGAAAATCGTGTGTTGTGCGCCTCCATCATGATTTTATACTTTAAATCGTGGTCGTTAGAACACAAAGTCCGGAGTTGACTCAAGTATTCCTTCTTCATCGATTCTTGCTTCCTAAGCATCACACTTTCTTGCACTTTCTTCCTCATACGCATCGCCTCCGGATCTCAGAATTTGAAAGCAAATTTAATTTTATCAATTAAAGCTTGGTTCTACTCGTGATATTTGCCATCATCACGTGGGTCCCCGGAGTCTTTATCTCTATCTCCATCCTTTGCAAGTCATACAAAATGGGCCTTTATGATTGACAATATTTCACTCAGACTCGAGATATGATCTTCTACTCAACGCGCCGCCTACCACGCTTCGCTTTTTCCAGATGGTATTGATGGTATGATCATAATCTTTCAATAGTTCAAGCCAACGTCGTTGTCGCATGTTAAGTTCCTTTTGAGTGAAGAAATATTTGAGGCTTTTATGATCCGTAAAGATCTCCACTTTCTCCCCATACAAGTAATGCCTCCAAATTTTAAGTGTGAAGACAATAAATTGCTAACTCTAGGTCATGAGTAGGATAATTCCTCTCATATTCTTTGAGTTGTCGTGAGGCATAGGCTATGACTTTCCCATGTTGCATGAGAACACATCCTAACCCTTTGCCCAAGCATCATCAGTAGATGACAAATCCTCCGAACCGGATGGTATTGTCGTAATAAAAAATCTTGAAATGAGTCTCCTCTTGAGTTCTTGAAAACTCTTCTCACATTCCTCGCCTCCAACCGAACTTTGATCTTTTCGAGTCACCGAGTTAGTGGAGTAGCGATTCGAGAAAACCCTTCTACGAATCTCCGATAATAACCAAATAAAGCCGAGAAAGCTACGACTTTGGCAACGATTTAGGTTGCTCCCACTTTGAATAGCTTCAATCTTTCTTTGGGTCAATAGATATTCCATGACTTGATACCACGTGCCCAAGGAATGCTACTTCCTCAAGCCGAACTCGCATTTCTTTAACTCTGGCATAAAGCTTGTATTCACAAAGCTTTTGGAGTATCGACCTCAAGTGTTCCTCATGATCTTCACGGCTTTTGGAATATATGAGGATGTCATCAATAAAGACGACCACAAAGTGATCCAAATATTCCTTGAATACTTGGCTCATCATATCCATGAAGGCAACAGGGAGAATTAGTCAATCCAAAGGACATGACTAGAATTCATAATGCCCGTATCGAAGTTCGAAAGCCGCCTTTGAATGTCATCGGTTCTAATATTCAATTGGTGATATCCTAACGAAGATCAATCTTTCAAAAGAATTTGGCTCCTTGCAATCGGTCAAACAGTCATCAATACGTGGCAATGGGTACCTATTTTTTTATGGTGACATGATTCAACTCCCGATAGTCAATACAAAGTCGCATACTCCCATCTTTCTTCTTCACGAATAGAATGGAGCACCCCAAGGAGAAGTACTATGGACGAATAAAGCCAATGTCTAACAATTCCTCGCAATTGAGTCTTTAACTCCTCGAAGTTCAATAGAGCCATTCGATATGGGCTTTGGAAATGGGTTTTGTACTTTGGGTTCAAGGTCGATACAAAATTTAATTTCACGCCTCGGGGTAGGCCGTGAAGTTCTTCAGAAATTCATTAACAATAGAAATATTATTCAAAACGGCGTTATTTTGTTTAGATCCGTGACGTGGGCTAAGAAAGCTTGACATCCGCTTTTCAATAAACGAATAGCTTTATGGCTTGAGATGACGGTGATTGATTTTAATGGTTTGGTTTTGAATTCGCATAATAGGTCGATTAGGAATATGAAAGCTAACAACCTTACGAAAATAATCAATTTTTTCATGATGAGTAGTTAACCAATCAATCCTTGAATTACATCAAATGCAAGTATTTTTAATGCAATAAGATCGACAGTGTAATGTGTGGGTACCAACTTGAACCAAACAAGACTTATAAACCGTGGATGTAATGAAGGTTTCTCCCAACGAGTTTCCACAGATAAGTCAAAGTCTAATTTCTCCTGAGTCAAATTTAATCGTTGAGCGCAAGTAGGAGAAATAAAAGAATGGGTAGAACCCCAGATCAAATAAAGTATAGACTTCGCTAGAGTTTATGATAAGCTTACCAAAGGATGACCCTCATTCGGGTTCCTTGCTTTCAGAGGTCACAACAAACGCTCTCCTCAGACTACCGGCTTTGACTTTTCCGGGACAAATTTGGTGCCTCCATCCTAGCTGAATTTGTCTTTAGTGAACGAAAAAATCGGGCTAAGTGACCTTCTCTCCACAATTATAACATGCTTTGGACGGCATCGCGCAAAACTGTTTCATGAATTGCATAAAGCCTCTGAACAATTCATCATTCATCATTTGGTCAGTGTTGTTGTTTGCATGAGGATTGTCGCCTTCCTGATGCACATTCTCCTGATTATTGATATGTGGAGACTCAACGGTCTCTTGTGCTCCATTGCTATTCTCAACATTTTCGGATGTCATTTTCAGATACTGCCACAAAACAAAGGTTTATTGACATGTAACATAATATCTCTAAACTCTGACCAACCAATTTAAATACAAAATAAATTTAAGAGGTCATACTAAATAAGGAATTCCCTCCTCTCCCTCCTAGTTCTAGTCTCACATCTTAGCCAGGATCATATCCTAAGCTTTGATACCAACCGTGACGCCCCAAAATTAGGTATACATCACCCATCTTGGGTCGCCAGATATACATGGTGCGTAATTCAAATACAACTTACTAATACAACCATTTGCCATGTATAATACGACAAAATATAAATTGTGAGTTTAAATACAAATATTGTCTACTAGAGATTATACAAACTCAAAAGGAGTCCTCATTACAATTATTATCACACTATTTCACGTAATAGTGAGGACTACTAATGCTATCCTCTGACCATCACTCCGCTCCCCGACTCGTCCCAATTTATATTCTCATTTCTCAAGAGAACAATGAAAGAAAAGAATTGAACTCAACTAGCCCAAGAAGAAATATTATGACTAAGATAATGCGTAATAAATTATCATTAGTCTCCAACAATGTCAAACCGATAAAATATAATGACATCAAGTTTAACTCATAATGAACAAGCAATCCATTAAAAGAGTCAAGTAGAGAATAAAATCTACTATCTTTTATGATTTAAAAAGTTTTTCATCACTTTTATCATTGGACTCAAATTTAATAAATAATCCACATCATCGAATCACCCCACACTACTACTGACGAGGATATTCTTTAGTATCACGACCATAATTATCCATGCACTACGGGCCAAGAATATTTGTGTATTCATTAATGGTCATGATCATGCCAACAATCATCCATCAATGCACTACTTACGGGCTAATGAGGACTTTTACCACATCATTTGTAACATTACGGTCATGATTACACCGAATAATCCTCGGTCATAATCATAACAAGTCCATCTATGCACCATACACTACAGCCACGAGATGACTTTCAACATAATATAAACATGAGGATGATGACAATGATATAAGAATTCAATAAAACAAGTTCAAGAATTAATTTGTCCAAGAACTACTAATGTCCAAATTGTCAACATGATATTGCTTTGTAGAGTAAAATTCAAGAATGATCGGAAGAATATTTCCATGAAAATATATCGGATGAAGCCTTAAATATCAAGGATATTCTACTAATTTCATGGAGTATAGAAGTCAAAACTTTAACCAACCGAGTATAATAAAGAATGAAATAACAAAAGAAATCACCATGCATGCGGTGCTTGCGACATAGACAAAGTTATTCCAATGAATACTAAATAACTAAACCGTGTCGAGCAAAATTACGCATTGCCGAAGCAAGATGTTCCAATGAATAATAAAGAATGGATTATCAATGTAAATCACCATACATGCGGTACTTCACATAGATGTGTTATTCCAACATAATACTAATAAGATTTTAATCAGTCCCCAGAAAAAACGCATGATGTGATATTCCAAATGTAATAATAATAAAGATTTTAACCAGTCCCACAGAAAAGCATGCATATAGGATATTCAATGTAATAATAAAGACGGAATCAGTCCAAAGATAAAACGCATTGTATGAGGATATTCCAAATGTAATAATAAAGACGGAATAATAATAAAGAATGTCACCAAGTATAGGGTAGATCAGATATACAAAAGTTATTCCAATGTAATAATAAGCAATGGAATAACAACAGTTCTCTTCATGAATAAGAAAGAATAACACCCTTTACCATAAAAGAATCAATATAAGAGTAGTTAAGAAGCGTAAATCTTTTCTATAGTTTCTCTATAATTTTCTCTCTCTGAGTTTCAAAGTGAATTGTAAAGAAATAATGAAGGAATGAGCTTCTATTTATAGAAGAATGGATTACATAGTAACTAATTCCTGAACGATCCAGATTGATTCACTTTTAATCGGACGGTCCATAAAACTTTTAAATATAATATATATATATATATATATATAAAATAATAAAACTTTCTCCACCAAAATCCACTATTTTATATATATATATATATATATATATATATATATAATAATAAAACTTTGTTCCACCAACATCCACTATCAAATATATATATATATAATAATAAAACTTTCCTCCACCCAAAATCCACTATCAAATATATATATATATATATATATATATATATATATATATATATAAAATAATAATGTTTATACTCCTCCACGTGAATATCAAATCCCCACCCAATTTTTAGATTTCAAACATCACATGTGGGCCCCATATGTGGTCCCCACCTTTATAAAAATTTTGTAAATTTAATATTTTGAAAAATGGGTAAATAGAATCCATAAAATAAGCAAACTTTATAAAATCACCTTAATAATTTTAACAACATTTATCATCTTTATTATAATTCACAATATTAATCGACCAGGTCGTTCCCAGGAAAGAGGGGGCTTTCCAATAAGGATTTTTTCCTATTGGCGCGTAATTAGGTGACTAAACCTCTCCTTGACAGAACTTCTAGACATCGTTAATATTGCAAATAATAATATTAATAACTTTGTCGTCTCAATTATTGATTTTAACAATATATAAAATATCGACAATAATTGAATCAAATAACGTGAGATATTATGCAATAATTACTATAGCAATAATTGAACAAGACTGAATGATTTCTCACGTAAGCATCAATAATCAATACCGTGTGCTACTATGCAACCACGCCAGACATCAGACTTTCACTCACCGAGTAGTTCAACAAAGATCAACCAGAAAACTTCTGCCGTTATTTTTATAAAAATACTTTTGTCGTTTTCTCAATCCGACAATAATTCCGTTGTGGGGTCCACCAATGATTGCGCCGTTGTACGAATATTCCCTGCTAAAACGAATATTCCTTGACCAATCGAATATAATATAACAACTTGCATACTTTGCAGAATTTATAAATACTACCCACAACTATAACATTATATGAAATTTATTCTATAATATTCAAAAATGATAAATATAGAAAAAATCATCTTTATTCAAAAAGTTGGGGTCTTACAACAGTAATACGCTTGGTTGCATAGTAGCACACGGTATTGATTATTGATGCTTACGTGAGAAGTCACTCAGTTATACTCAATTATTGCTACAGTAATTGCTGCATCATATCTTTCATATTATTGATTCAATTATTGTCAGTATTATCTGCATAATATTTATTATTATTAAATCAATAATTGAGACGACAAAGTTATAATATTAATGATGAATAAGTTGTGTTGATTAAAGATAAAATTGATTGTTCCGTTGTATTGGGATTATTAGTGTTAGTGGAAATTGACATTTATTTCGATGATAATTGATGTCTGGAGGTTATATTGTTCACTCGAGTATTCGGAGCACTTTTCGTGTCGAAGTACTATTCACGAGTTACTATTCACGAGTTACTATTCATGAGTTACTATTCACGGGATACTATTGATTCACATTATTTACTATTAGGGGAGTTGGTGCAAGTTTGATAATACTTGCATGACTAAGTTAAAAATGGAGGTATAGATGGAGGTACTATACTGTAATTGTTTTTATCACATGATTAGAACTATTGAGTCACATGATTTACTATTGATTCACATTATTTACTATTAGGGGAGTTGGTGCAAGTTTGATAATACTTGCAGGACTAAATTAAAAGTGAAGAAAAATAGGAAGGTATTATACTGTAATATTTCGAGCCTCAAAACGTGCAATTATCGAAACTATATTTTCCTATAAATAGAAGCTCATTCTTCCTTCATTTCTCACCAATTCACTAAAGCTATAGAGCATTTATTATAGAGAGAAATTATAGAGAGAAAAGCTATAGAGAGAAAATCTATAGAAAAAAAGAAGAAGAAGAGAAGTCTACTACCTCATTACTCTAGTATCCAGTTTCTTTCTAAGGTAGGGAATATTATTTTTGTACTCATAAGGGGTATTCTTTCTTTCTTATTCATGAAGAGAACTTCTGTTATTCCATTCTTTATTATTTTGTTGAATAACTCAGATACGCTGGATACCCTATACTTGGTGAAATTCTTCCATTATTTCATTCTTTATTATTCTCATTGGAATATCATGTCCGCATGCGTTTTTACGCTTGACTCGGTTCTATCTTTATTATTATTACATTTGGAATATCCTCGTCTGCGCGCTTTTACGCTTCTGAATTTGGTTCAAATCTTTATTATTATCTTTGTTGGAATATCCTCGTTGCATGCTTTTTACGCCTAACCTCTAGTTCCGCTTTTTATTGGTATTCTGTTGGAATAACTTTGTCTATGCAAGCACTACGCATGCACGCGGTGATTTCGTTATTATTCCGTTCTTTATTATTCATTTGAACATCCATTGTGCTTTCTGCGCATGACCGGTTCCGTTAATTATTATTCATTGGAATAACTTTTGCCTATCAAGTACTGTATGTATGCATGGTAATTTCTTTTGTTATTCCATTCTTTATTATACTCGGTTGGTTAAAACTTTGACTTCCATACTCCATGAAATTAGTGGAATATCCTTGATATTTGCGCTTCATCCAAATCTTTTCATGGAAATATTCTTTTGAGCATTCTTGAATTTTACTCTCTGAAAGCAATATCATATTAACAATTTGGACATTATTAGTTCCCTGGATAAATTAATTCTTGAACTTGTTTTATTGAATTCTTATATCATTGTCATCATCCTCATGTTTATATTTTGTTGAAAGTCATCTCGTGGCCAGTAGTGCATAGATGGACTTGGTATGATTATAACCGAGGATTATTCGGTGTAATCATGACCGTAATGTTACAAATGATGTGGTAAAAGTCCTCATCGGCCCGTAGTGCATTGATGGACGCTTTTTGGTATGATTATGGCTATGGATTCTTCTTGACAATGGTGCAAAGATGAATTGTTTTATGGCATGATCATGACCGCTTGATGAAAACACGATTATCTTTGGCACAGTAGTGCATGGATAATTCATGGTCGGATACTAAAATATCCTCGGCACAGTAGTGCGAGGGATGAGTTAATGATGTGGATTATTTATTGTCGAGTCTCAAATGATAAAATTGATGATAAACTTTTTAAATCATAGAAGATAATAGATTTTATTCTCTACTTAACTCTTCTAATGGATTGATTATTCCTCTGCAGTTTTTGATCTAAAACTTGTTGTCTATTATATTCTATCAGTTGTTATACTGTTGAAGGCTATTGATAATTTATTCTACATTATCTTAGTCATAATATTTCTTCTTGGGCTAGTTGAGCTCACCTTTTCTTTTTTACCGTTCTCTTCTTAAAAATGAGAACGTGGCTGGAACTAATGGGAACAGAGTGATGGTCCTAGATGTTTGCATTAGTAGTCCTCACTATTCGTGAAATAGTGTGATAATAATTGTAATGAGGACTCCTTTTGAGTTTGTATACTCTCTAGTAGACAATATTTGTATTCAAACTCACAGTTTATGTTTTGTCGTATTTTACATGACAGTTGTATTATTAAGTTGTATTTGAATTATGTACCATGTATCTGGCGACTCAAGATGGGTGATGTATACCTAATTTTGGGGGCGTCACATCAATCACCGCTAAAATAGACATAGCACAAATTTTTCTTGAGGATCACCCGGATATTTAAACTTTTAAGCACATATGAACCCTTCCCAAGTATTTCAAACATACATATTTTCTTTTCTCTATTTAGTAAGTGCGTTTTACGCTCCATCTCACTTTCCACTTTTCATTGAACGAGTGCGTTTTATGCTCCATCTTGTGCCTGTGTTTATGGGGAGTACGTGTTACGCTCCATCTCGACCCACCACAAGATTCAATTATTCAACTCGGGAAGGTTCCAATAAGTTTTTTTTTATAAATACACCAAGATTTCCCCCAAACTTATGTGAGTGCCTAATTTTCACTTCGAATGATGCTCAAATAAGATTTCTCAAGTTACAATGGTATCTTTCATAAGCATTTAGCCAAAAAAAATTCAATCTCAATTGGCTAAACAAATGGATATGTGTAAAAATTTTCAAAATTTCACAAGTAATGTGAAAACCAACTAATGAGTTAAAATATAGACTAAGCATGCTCATCAATTCTCCAAGAGTTAACAATATCAACCACCCACTTATCATCGGCCAAAATCAAATTCCATCAAAACATTGCCCAAATAAATACTAAACATGATAAATACCCCCAAACTTAAAAAATGACATTGTCCTCAATGGCTAAGATAGAAAAATTAAAGAGAGGACTTCCACGACATATAGCAATTTATCTCCTTGTCTGCGAAGTTTGAAGAATAGGTTAAGCACATTGGAATGAATCGGGCACCACACTTGAGTTGGACCTGACTAACCTGTGAATATGATAGAAGCAAGCTTGTTAGATCCTAAGACATGCAAATTTATTAACTAATAATATAAAACCTAATAAAAACTATAAATAAAAATTAAACTTGGGTTGCCTCCCAATAAGCGCTAGATTTATAGTCCTTCAGCCAGACTTTTTCTAGTCAACGCTATCCAATTCCTCTTCGAAAGTTGAGGAATCCTCCATCCATCAGTAGCAAATAATCCTTTAGGAGGTTCCCATAAGCGATGGCCATAGCATCAAAGTCACCTAACATGCTCTGACTCGGTATAATCTCCATGAAGAAGGGCAAATGACTTGGTGCTATCTCCATTGTGTTTGTGATCATATTTGGGCATGGAAGTGTGTCAAACACAATGGTCTCTTCGTCTATCTTCTCTTTCTTTTCCCACCATGGCTTCATTGTTGCACTAGCTCTCATGTCATAAAGAGCCTTGCCGACGACATGGCTACCAAGTGGGCATGATTTTGCAAATCTAACCGGATCCTTAAACTTTGGTGAAGAAGGCACTTGGGGCATAAATAACATAGGCTCATCATCGTTGGTACCCACAGTTAGTTCTTCGCTGACCTTGTTTTCATTACCCCCACTTGTCTCCTCTTTTTCAAAATCTCGTGTATCATCTAGTTGTAGATTTGGCTCAGGCACTTCATCAATCTCAGAATCCTCGTCATAACACCAATTGTTTTGAGGACAGTTGTTCAGGTCTTTGAGCATTTAATCCATCTGGTTCTGCATATTTTGAATTGATATCTCTTGATTCTGAATTGATCACTCTTGATTAATCCTCCTCTCCTCTTGGTTTGCTATGAGTTTGGACAACAATTCCTCCAACCTGGAATTATCTATCTCAGTTTTTGAATACATGTATTGAGGACCATGAGTTGAAGTGGTAATGAGTTGTTCCATCTGGTGCTGAAAATTATGGCTCGATATTTCTTGACTCATCATCCTCTCCTCTTGGTTTGCTATGACCTTTGACAGTAATTCCTCCAACTTTGACTTTTCTTCTTTTAATGGAGGTTGATATGAGAGTTCCGGCGTGTATGTTGGATTTGGAGTAGAGTATTAATCTTGATAATTATAGCTCCATGAAGAATCCGGGTGATCTTTATAATTGTTGAGGTAGTTACCACCACACTGTACCAGCCCAAGACTGATGGTGCATTGATTACTCGGGTGATTTCCAGCACAATAATTGCAAGTAACTACTATCCTTCGATTATGTTGGGCTGCAACAACGTCCAACCTTCTCAAAAGTGTCTCAAGTTGTGCTGATAATGCAGAAAACACATTGAGTCCATCCATCCTCGCTCCCCTTGGTTGAGTCATACTCGAATATGGCCTTTGATAATTGAATCCAGCTATGGTACCTGAAAAGAAAGAAAAATAGGAAGAGAATTAAATAAAAAGAAAAAAAATATTTAAATTAAGACTAATTTGATTGAAGCTAATATTGGCAAAAATATATTAAACTAATTCCCCGGCAGCGACGCCAAAAACTTGTTGGGTAAAATCTAATTACGCACAACACGCAAGTATACGTGGTCAACAAGTAATAAAGTGAAAGTAGACTATTGTTCCCATGAGGAATTATTTAATAAAAATCACCAAGTATTAACCCGTAACCATCTTAATCTTATTTAAACGAATGAATTTCAAATTATATAAATTAAATTATTTAATTACACTAATTCTAATTACCACTAATTAAAAATCAGTTTACGGAGATTTAAGATCACAACTTCACTTATTGCTTCATTTAAGTTAACACACTTCTCATCAATTAATTTCTATCATTAATTGTTAATCAAGAACACTAAAGCAGATAAAACCATCTCTCGATGCATAATACCCATACTCACTTAAATCCACAGATGATAGAATTAAGCAAGACACCCTAATTAACTAATCCACTATATCTCTATGTGAATTACAATTAAAAAGGATTTAAAGCACAAGTTCTCTATAAGATTACATATGGCGTAAAGACATATCTCTATCCTAAACACGAATCATGAATTCCATCTATGTAGAAATCACAAACACATGCTATCATGATAAGATCTAAATCTATACTTCATCTCTCGAGTTCATATAGATTATCACGATAATTAATGGCCAATCAATTAAACAATTAAGTCCAAATCAAAATAGACAATCCTCACAATAGAACATAATAATTGATAGCGAAACATATTAAAATAAACTACACAATAAGATCCATTGTAATCTCAAACAGAGAATTAGTTCATTATTATTGAATTAAAACTAAGAATCCACAATTGAATACACATTAAAAGATAAAGATAAGTGTAGAGTAAAGAATAAATCTGTTGTCAGCAAATCTCCATCTTCCTCAAGCTCATGCTCTTCATCTTCAATGGTCTCCAAGTTGCTTCAATCTCCCAATCTCATCTAATCTAGGGTTTCTAATCTAAGAAAGAAAGTAAAGAATAAGTTTATAAAAATCTATCCCAAGAGGGATTTTATGGAGTCTTAGAACTAGCCTCCCAATCCAAGTTAAACTCAAGTATTTAGAGTTCTAATGGACACCCTAGCAAGTTAGGCAACTAAGAATCCTATTCTAGCTCAAATTGGACATCAAATAGCCCAAATTAGCTGTGTTCCCGCCGCCTAGCGCTCCCCGCGCTGTCCCTAGTCCATTTTGGACGCGGTCCGCGCTGGGAGAACAGTAGACGCTGGTGTAGTAGCGCACTCCGCGCTGCGTCTAAGCCTTGGGTAGCGCGGTCCGCGCTACTCTATTTTCTGTTGTGACGTCCTTTGGTAAAATAGGCATAACTATTGATCCGCTTGGAGTTATGGGGCCTGCCACCTATCAAATCGAAGATATCGACGAGATCTATAACTTTCATTCTTTGAGGATTGACAAATTCGAATTGAATCAAGGTGGAAATCGGGCTTGAAGTAGATGTTATGTAAATGGCAAACATGACAACTCTTAGCTTTGATCTTCGTTGATAAAAAGGCCATAACTCTCACATCCGAACTCCGATTGAGATGATTCAAGATGTTTCGGAAAGATAAGAAGTAGAGCTACCATAAAATCCAAGTTCCAAGCGAAGAACATGCATCCAACTTGATGTTAAAAGTCCTTCAATATTCCCTTCTTGTATTTGCTTGCGTATTTTAGTCCAAAAGATGTTCGAATTGCTTTCCCTTACTTCTTCATGCCAATGTCGTGTCATCGCCTACAAAATAACATAAAATGTATGAAAAGTAACTACGAAACATGAGATTAAGCAAATAATTCAAGGAATAGATACCGGACAAGTATGTATAAAACCTACTTATCAATTAGCCACCGAAAAGAGATTCTTTTTCATCCCCACCACATAATACATACTCTTTAGAGTGGTAGAATCACCATTGTTGTTAAAGGTGACGGTACCTTCCTTCTCTACCGGATGAACTGTATTATCCGCAGTGATAATAACCTCATTACCTTCATAATTTTGAAGACAAGAGAACTTAATGTCGTCGCCGGTAAGACGATGACCACAACCGGAGTCCACGATCCAATCTTCCTTGAAGTTAATGGTATCACAAGCATTAACTGAGGTAGTTTCCGCTGAGAAACAACTATACCCCAATTTTCTTTGACCTCACCATTTTTATCAGCTACATTGCCACCTTTTAGCTTCACTCGACAATTTTCCCTGATGTGATCGGTCTTATGACAACGGTAGCATTTGTACCGCTTTTGTTACCATTCTCGATCCTTGATGGCTCTCCATCTCCATCTTTCATTTTCTTCTTCTCTTTCTCCTTTCTATATAATTTTTTCTTTTTCGGAGAACAAGACATCACATTGAGAAGACAAAGAAACCGTCGCCATTTGTTGCGCTAGACTCTTGAGAAGAGAGAAGATTCTTAAACTCAACAAGGGATGACTCTTGAGCCCACCTTTGAATAGAGATGACAAAAGAAATGTACTCCTTTTTCAATCCAGGAATAATATTCTGTTTCATCCGTGCTTCCGAAATAGGTTCGGCCGGATCAAGAGAAGAAATTTCTAAACAAATTTTTTTTTAATTTTCAAGAAAAATTGAGAAATAGAGATATCACCTTTAGTATTCGCCAACTCATTCTTCAAATATTAGAGTTGGGCAACATTCTTCTTGTTGAACAACCCATTAAGGGTATTCCATATCTCGGACGCCGACTTACACCCAACTATATAATCAAACAAATCATGATAGATGAATCTCTTCAACACGAACTCCACCTTTGCATAATTAGAAGTTCTACACTTCTTTATAACATTGACATTATCTTTCCCGAGTATAAGAGCCACCTTATCATCTCCACTAACAACCTCCCACAAGTCTTCTCCAAGAGGATAAGACTCCATGCATTACTTCCATACCTTGTAGTTAGATTAATTGAGTGTCTCAGTCCCAAGGCCAATAACCCTTCTACTTGAATCCACTTTTGAAATGCAAACGAACATCTTCATCAAGAGTACCTTGATAAGATTTTAACTTGACACTTTTATAGATCTGATACCATGTGAAGAAAAACAAATCCCAAATTTAAAAAAATGTTTTCTTAAAATAGTGAACAATAAATTTCCACTAACCCAAGACTTGCAACCGAAATTGTAAAAGAACAAAGAAATTAAAATATAGCTCCAAAAATGAGGAAAGAATTTTTTTTGGGAATTGTTAAATCCATTAACACTTTTTAAAGAGTTTTACAACAAAAAGTGTCATTTGTGTAGATGTATAATGATTTTGTGAAAACCGTAGCTATAAGATCTATAGCAACACTTTTGTTGTGAAAATAATATTTTATGTTGTGAATTTAACAGTTTCCTTTTTGTTTTATTATTATTACGGAGGAATCTAAGTTTCAAGCTTACAATCAAAAACTTACAAAACAAAACTTACAATAGAGAAAGTAAGAATAAACTTGCAATGGTAGTTGTTGGTGATTTGTGTGTGTTAGCTTGGTGATTTGGGGTGGTGGGGGAGTATATTTATAAGAAACTAGAGAAGAGTTTAGAAACTCAAGGTAGGTGGAGATTTGGAAGGTTCAAAAATTCTAACTTATTGGAAGAAAAGTAAGTTTTTAAATGTTGTGGAAGGCTCAAGAAGGATACCAAGTGCAAGCATGTTTTAGATATTGAAACTCTCAAATACATTAATTCTCACCACATCCCTCAAAAAAATTAAATTAAATAATTACCAAAAATTTACTTTAAATTTTTAACATAAACAACCTAAACAATACTCCCTCCTATTCATATTAAATGTCTTTTTAGAGTTGAGCACACTTATTAAGAAATAACACAAAATGTCTTTTGTATCCCTAATTAATTATTTCTCTCTCAACAATGGTCCATGGAATTGCATTTACTAAGCATATTAAATAGAGGGGTAAATTAGAAAAAAATAGTGCAATATTGCATAGGGATTCCAAAACGACACTTATATTGAATAAAATGAAACTCTCCAAAACGACACTTAATATGAATAGGAGGGAGTATTTTAGAAACTGAAAAGCCTAAAAACAAAAATGTTTTATACAGTTTGAGCTTTGTTTCGTAGCATACAAAAAAGAAAGAAAAAAATGAAGAAAGATGAAATAATATAAGCAACACAATTTAATCATTTAAGTAGGATTCCTTTTTCCCTATATACATCAAATACACTCTATACCGTTTCTGATATTGGAGTTCAATGATAAAATAAATATTCAGTACCTTTTCAACATACTTCTGATGCGAACAAAATACCAAGTCTTAAGCAGTGTTTTGTGCCTTTTCCAGCCATCGAAGTACCTCCCAATCACTTTCTTATAACTAAGCCTCTTTTGCACCACATTCCAGTACTCGGCAATATTTGGCCGGCTACTTATGTACTCATCTTCTAAGTTTAAGACCACTAATCGAGCTAGCAATGGAATGAGCATTACATCTGCTAAAGTGAACTCTTCCCCTGCTAAATATGATGTTTCACTCAATTTTGTTTCCACTTCATCGAGAAGCCTTGCTAGATGTTCTTCACTCCGTTTCAAGACTTCAGGGTTTCTCAGCTTTTCTTCTGTTTCGTATGCTTCTCTTAGCTTGCTATGATATGAACTTGCCAGATCAGGAGCCTCGGCCATACGAGCGATTATTACTCGCCTTATGAATTTGGAAACAAACAGGCGATAATTCTCAGGTACATGGGACAATGTGAAATACTTGGGGTTCCACTCTTGTATTTTATGCATCCATTCAACAACTTCTCTACCACTAGGGATGAAGTTTTCGCCACTTGAAGAGACTCCTGCAATTCTTTCTATATACCTGTAAATTTCAAATCACTGAGAGATTCTTTTTTTTTTTTTCAACTCAGAATTTTGAAAGTAATTTCAGGGATATAAGGATTCTTATTCCCAGTGAAATAAGATTGAAACAACTCCTATCCAGAACTAATTCTGGGACTAATAAATCTTATAGTGAATACAAGAAGTTTGGAAGAACCACGATTTTGGAGGTTTAAAAGTATGCACCCTTTGCTTTTCATTTTTCAAGCCAATCTTCTGTTATGTGTGTGTGTGTGTGTGCATGAAGTTTTGTAAAGTCTGTTTGAGCTTGAAGTTGCTTCAAAACACGGATTAAAATAATTAAATAACAATAATGTAAAGGCAGGTAAAGGATGAGACATACTGAATAATCTCTATAGTGTTGAATATAATGTGGGAACCATTTTGGAACACGGGGAGTTTGGCAGTTGAATTCATCCTGAAGAAAGATACATCCATATTTTTGCCAGTTATGGGATTGACATGGTATGACGTGTAATCAATCGCCCTTTCTTCCAAAGCAAGCCTCACCTTCTGGCTGTCCAATGAATATGGATGATGATACAGCTGCATGATCTAATCAACATCAGCTATTCAGATTATTCTTGGTGGAAAAAGTTGAACCTTTCAGATCAAATTTGAACATCAACTACACGGAACTGTAGAAGAACAGCAGCAATCAACGTTGCCACCTGCATTTCAGAAAAGGGATATGAAACCTTCCATAATCATTATAAACAAAGATAAAAAATAAAGAAAGAAAGACGTTCTCAATGGAAACAAATATTTCAGACAAAAATTGTAGGGTAGTGACATATCACAATATATAAACATATATATAAGAATAAAATTGCTAGCTGCATGAACTTCTATTCATACTATCACTGTCTTTATAACGTTATAAAGTACAAAGAAATTAAATTATGCTCATAGAGCTCAACATCTTTCGTGAGTACCATATATGGATGATGGCATGCTTATTCTTGTATAGGAACATTAACTATATTATCATATCACGTTGGTGGTTGTATATACTAATCATTCAAAACTACCAATATTATCTCAAATAAGATACCAAGATAAGATAAAATTATTAGTAATAGCACATGTCAACATTAGAATTATCAGCCCTCAAATTAAGCTAATAAACATGTACAGACACATTGACCTGGAGGGGTGAAAAGTGATATATTATTGAAATAATCCTCAATTAATAGATTATTTGCTTGCAATAAATGTACAAATGTTTGTATTATTAGGTCCAAGATAAGCTACTTGATCCTTTAACGATAATGACTGTTGGATATGAAAGGTACAAAGCAGATCTTCCACTCTTTCATGGCAGTGCAAAAGTTAGGTTGAGCATAAAAGTAAAAAAGTATATCCCAATGCAACCAATTTTTCTGATTATTATTCCTGCTTTCAAATCAAGCTGCTAAAAGCTTCTTTACCGCATTCTTGGGTTTAAAGGAGAGAGATTTAATATTATTCTTATCATTGATTAGGTATCCTGTGCACATAAAAGTGATTTGGATTCCAAAAAAAAGTGTAAAAATGTTACCGAACTACCGAATATAAGTTATATAAAGTAACAAATAGTATGATTTTTATTTTTTTTAGCAAGTAATATTGGATTCACAGTATAGAGATTGGATCCAGCAACCTTGAGATGAAATATTTACTTATCCAGGTAAAGCTCTGATAGGTTCACATATTATAGGCTGAACCGTCCCATATGTAGAACCTTTTTAAATCATGATTTCACATTCATAGCAGCAGCTAAAATAAAACTCTTATCATGCTAGCCCAAACGCAGGCTTGTAACCAAGAGCAAGATTAACAAAAAGCAAATGAACAAGAAGCTCAATATAGGATCGACGTGGTCCCAATAAAAGAAACTCTATTATTAGAATATCGACATATTAGCACATCCATAAGAAAAGAAATTTGGAAGTCATTCAATCAAAAACACAAACACAATTTAGCAACCACACATCCATAGTTGCAAGTAAACTATTGTTGACAAGCAATGACCACCTCCTTTGCTCACAGAATCTCTAAATGATACTCCCTCATTTCCAAACTTAAAAGACATTTTCAAACTCAAAATTGATATGGATTTTTTTAATTTTAGTCAATACAATGATGAATATAATGTAAATTATCTAAAAAGTACTACTCATTTTAAGATTTATTATTTCATAATTAATTGAGTTTCAGAAGCCAATAATGATATCATAATTTGGAACAGAGGAATTATTTACAATCAAATGCCTCTTACTAGTGCATATCAACATTTAATTTCTGAAAGCTCAAGTTCATAAAGTTCCACAAGTGCCTCCTTATTTGATAATGGCCAGAAATCCAAGCCCAGATAAGTACAGAAAGAACCCAACATTTAAATTTGCAGCATATTTCACTTCAGCATGAACCGAGGTGATAATTACTTGTAGTGTTAAGCAAAAACTGCAAACTCAAATCAATTCAAACAAAAATTCTTTCAAATCATATAGAATTACACCAAATTAAAATATAACATACACAAAACAAAATAATCCCTTCATAACCATCAAAATAAATAAAAACTCAAACAATCAAAATCCCTTTTGCATCATAGTTCAACTCAATCTGCAGAAACTAATACTGAAGAAACAAGCATTAACATATGTTCTACGAAACTAAGCAAAAGATAATACGAGGAACAATACTTGGTTACCAATAACAAACCCACAAATAAACTGAAACCAAAAAAGTGAGCTTTATGAGACATACCCAGATTGTGGAAAACCCAATTGAGAATTTTTGAAACTGTCAATTGAATTCAAACTGGGGGTTTTCTTGGTAAATGGAGAATTGGGGATACGTGAAATAAGAAAGAGAAAGAAACCCTTTTAGTGGATGCTGATGAAAAAGCATAAAGGGAGGAAACAGTTACTTCACATATAGAGACAGTAGAGAGAGATAGAACATGTATGACGGTTTGTTCTTCTGAGAGAAAGGGGACTAAACCAATATGTAACCCCCTCCATAATCCATTACTGGTCAATTGGGCATCTGACAGCTACTCTGTGGAGCATGGAGATACATACTCGCTCTACTTTCTTCACACGTGTTGGGATTCAATTGGGTAAAACTAAGATGGTCGGTGGTCTCAGGCTTGGGTAGCCGGACAGCTGGACCCAGTATTTAATAGGCACCGTTGGATCTTTCGTAAACATATAATTGGTCTCACCATGTGTGAAGAAACTACATGTAAATATCAAAAAATACGTATAAAAATAGTATCTCCTTTAATCATACTCCTTCTGTCTCATCAAAACAAGTTTTATAATTATAATAATTTGTTTCATTTAAAATAAAATCATTATACTCCCTCCGTCCTATGTTAAACGTACTAATTAGTTTCGACACGCTAATTAATAATATATATTTATATTTAAATTGTTCCTTCTAAATTACTTATTAATTAAAGTATTCACTTTTCTATGACCCTAACATTAATTATTCATTGTTAATTCTCACATGAATTTTCTAAATTATTTTTATTATTTTTCTCACGTTCTAATAAGTATGTTTCTCTCTCCAAACCCATTTGTTAGGAATAAGCATGTGAATGATATTTTTATGGCAAAACTATATTTTTACCACTATACTTTGCAAGTTTTACTTATTACACCACTGAACTTTTAATTTTTTGTATTACCCTATTAAACTAATTAAAATATTAAAATTGGGTAATTCCGTCCAAAAAAGTTGACAGACGTTAAAGTAGTGCTGACGTGGCCCTGATGTGGTAAAAAAACAAAAAAATTATTGCTTATGTGGCAAAAAAAAATCAAAAACAGATTTTTTTAAAAAAATTTAACATTTTAAAGTTTTAAAAATAACAAAAACATAATAAAATAAAATAAAATAAAAAAGATTTTTTTTTTAAAAACAGATTTTTAAAAAAAATAGAATTCTATAAAAATATATTTTTTTTAAAACAGATTTTTTAAAAAAAATAGAATTCTATAAAAAATAATTTTTTTAAAAATGATTTTTTAAAAATGATTTTTTAAAAATATAATTTTTTAAAAACAGATTTTTAAAAAAGTAATTTTAAAAATAGAACTTTTTAAAAAAACAGATTTTTCAAAAAAATAGAACTTTTTTATAAATTTGATTTTTTTAAATAAACATAATTTTTAAAAATCACTTTTTTAAAAAAAACAGTATTTTAAAAAATCTGCTTTTTTAAAAAAGTATATTTTTAAAAATATCTGCTTTTTTAAAAAAAATTCTATTTTTAAAAAATCTGTTTTAAAAAAATATTTTTTTTAAAAAGTTCTGCTTTTTTACAAATTCTATTTTTTTTAAAAAAATCTGCTTTTTTTTACAAATTCTATTTTTTTTTAAATCTGTTTTTTAAAAAATTCAATTTTTTTTTAAAATCTTTTTTTTGTTTTATTTTATTATGTTTTTGTTATTTTTAAAACTTTAAAATGTTAATTTTTTTTAAAAATCTATTTTTGATTTTTTTTTTGCCACATAAGCAATATTTTTTTATTTTTTTGCCACATCAGCGTCACATCAGCACTACTTTAACGTCTGTCAACTTTTTTGGACGGAATGACCCAATTTTAATATTTTAATTAGTTTAATGGGGTAATACAAAAAATTAAAAGTTCAGTGGTGTAATAAGTAAAACTTACCAAGTATAGTGGTGAAAAACATAGTTTTGCCATATTTTTATTTATGTATGATTTGATTATGATATACATGAATTAATATGCAAGTATGCTTGCATTAAGAAACAATTTTTATAAAGTCCTTAAAAAGAAATGATGTACAAGGACTATAAATATAGAAAGATCAAGATTGTTAGGTTGATCTTATAATGTAATAGATAGGCTTGTCTGATCGTCGAGCACTGCACCAAAAATCGTAGTCTACCAGGAGAGTCAAGGAAAACTTGAGAACTATCAAGGCAGAATCGTAGTCTGCAAGATAGTAAATCTCGGAGTTCGTGAATCGCCAGAGACACTACAAAAAAGGTCATTGATGATGCATATGTCGTCATTAATGATCCTCTTGCATTGAGAATGAGGTTATCAAGCGACGATAATTCCGTCGTCCACGGCCCGTTGCTGTCGCCGTCGGAAATTAAGTCATTCTTGGATGGCACCCGTCTAAATGCGTCGCCATTAAGAATGGCACAAGCGATTTTACATGTCGTCGTCAATAAGCATTCTCAAATTTTAATTTAATCGCATCATTACTGAAGCGGCATGCCGCTTAATGAAAGTGCATATCATGTCGCCAATAACCTATAGATCATTACCGACGGCACCCCGTTGCCAATGACCCCGTCACCAATGACGTGCTTAAAAAAAATTTAAAATTGCAAAATTTTCCTGTTCATTTACATATACATAATTGTACTTGTTATAAATTAAAGATTTACATATACTTGTTATAATGACAATGCACGTATATCAATAACAATCATATCTTTTACCATCAATAATCAATATAATTAGATACAAAACTATAGTCTGTACAACTCAAAAGCTATATAAATACATACATGAAAGTCAAAATATAAACATAAACTAACTACAGCCCAAGATCAGGAATGTCAGTGTCATCATCACCGCCATCTATCGTATTTAATCGCTTCATTCCCATCACCGTCCCACCTCCCATTCCCACCCTCCATAGTCTCATCAAGACGCCTCTAAGATCATCACCATCTCCTCCACGGGCATCGCCTGTGCCGCAACCTCCACCCCCATGAGTCTTATCAACAAGACCCTAAAAAAGTAAAATATTAATAACGAAGTCGAAAATAGAGCATATTTAAATTATTTTAATTTGTGTTCTACAAGTGTGGTAAACGGGCTGATAACTCGGCATCCGTATATCAGAATCGAGTCCCGTAAGTTGCAACGCGTGCTTAATACCTACGCGGTGCTATGTGTGTGTTTGCGTGTCATTTGGACGACCGAGGAGGGTTTTGGTCTCTTTTTTGACTTTTTATCTAAGTGTTGGCAAGTCTGGCAAACGGGCTGATAACTCGACATCCGTATATCGAAATCAAGTCCCGTAAGTTGTAACGCGTGTGTAATACCTATGCGGTGCTACGTGTGTGTTTGTGTGTCGTTTGGACGACCGAGGTGGGTTTTGGTCTCTTTTTTGGCTTTTTGCCCAAGTGTCTACAAGTGTGGCAAACTGGCTGATAACTCGGCATCCGTATATCGGAATCGAGTCCCGTAAGTTACAATGCGTGCCTAATACCTATGCGATGCTATGTGTGTGTTTGTGTGTCATTTGGACGACCGAGGTGGGTTTTGGTCTCTTTTCAGCTTTTTATCTAAATGTTGGCAAGTCTGGCAAACAGGCTGATAACTCGACATCCGTATATCGAAATCGAGTCCCGTAAGTTGCAATGCGTGCCTAATACCTATGCGGTGCTATGTGTGTGTTTGTGTGTCGTTTGGACGACCGAGACGGGTTTTGGTCTCTTTTTCGGCTTTTTGCCCAAGTGTTGGTAAGTCTGGCAAACGGGCTGATAACTCGGCATCCGTATATCGAAATCAAGTCCCGTAAGTTGCAACACGTGCCTAATACCTATGTGGTGCTATGTGTGTGTTTGCGTGTCATTTGGACGACCGAGGCGAGTTTTGGTCTCTTTTTCGGCTTTTGCCTAAGTGTTGATAAGTTTGGCAAACGGGCTGATAACTCGGCATCCGTATATTGGAATCGAGTCTCGTAAGTTGTAACGCGTGCCTAATACCTATGCGGTGCTATGTGTGTGTTTGCGTATCGTTTGGACGACCGAGGTGGGTTTTGGTCTCTTTTTCGGCTTTTTGCCTAAGTGTTGGCAAGTCTGACAAACAGGCTGATAACTTGGCATCCGTATATCGAAATCGAGTCCCATAAGTTGCAACGCGTGACTAATACCTTTGCATTTCTATGTGTGTGTTTGCGTGTCGTTTAGACGACCGAGGCGGGTTTTGATCTCTTTTTCGGTGTTTTGTCCAAGTGTCTATAAGTGTGATAAACGGGCTGCTAACTCGGCATCCATATATTGGAATCGAGTCCCGTAAGTTGCAACGCGTGCCTAATACCTATGTGGTGCTATGTGTGTATTTGCATGCCGTTTGGACAACCGAGGCGAGTTTTGGTACCCTTTTGAAAGGAATTTAGACAGTGGCATATGCTCAAAACCTTTTCTTATAAAAAAGGAAAATATATCTTGAGATTACATGGATTCCTCCAAAGAGAACAAGATTAATAAAAAATAATTTGTCTTGGAGCGTGCAGTTTCTAGAATTCTTCTTATGGGCCCTCCGACAAAAGTTAAGGAGGTTGATTAGTTGATACTTGCTTCTCTATGGGGTGGTGTTGCCTATTTACGGCAAGGGAGAAATGTAGAAGGTATTCTACATTTAGAAAGAATAGGCCACATGAAAGAACCAGAGGATGCAAAGAGCAAAGCACATTATTATGATGGGTTACTATTGCTTGCAAGTGCTTTAACCAACGAGGGTCGTAAGGTCTAGTAGGCGACTCTATAATTAATGAAAGAGGTGAAATTTTTCAGGAAAGAACTATTTGTAATATCGAAACTAGATAACAGAGGATCTCATTGCAAGCCATAACTATAACTAATTCAAGGTCAATGCAAAAGTTGGAAAGCTTTTGTTGGTCAATGCGAATTAGTCTTTATTTTATACTTGATAAGTCATGGCCAATTAGACTTTGCCATTAGACTATCACAGTTGAGACAATTGAGGCAAACAATAGTAACTATATATAACAAGTTGATCAAGTTATAATCTTTAATAGCAGGGTAATGCTTGGAAGCTCTAATGCACCAACAATAGGATGCCAAAAATGTAAAACGTTTTCATTAGAGCTTAAGTTAACATTCTGTAGGTCACATTTCAAGATACTTCCTTTACTTTCTACAACAAAAAAGGCAATACAATTTCACCTTTCCCCTTTACCTTTTTTTTACCGCAAAAATCCAATACGGTTTCTGCTTTTCTAACAAACTGCTAATAAAATGTTACTTAACCATAATTGAAGTCTTTTCTATCTGTGAAATCATGGAGTGTATAGTAAGCTTCGAAAACGGCCTCACTTTACCACTATACACATACGCCAATACAGTCACCAAACCTCAAAAACATTACAAATTGCAGAACCATTTTACACATCACAAATTAATTACAAATTGCTAACACATAATTTCTACACTAGTACTGTAAGCTAACATATAATAGAGATGGATAATGTTCAAAAAAGGGTAGAATATATACTATTTAGCAGCAAAGACAATAATAGAACCCTGATAACATAAATTAATTGAAGACCCAAATTAAACCCTAACATAAATAAATTGGAACTTACAAATTAAAGCCTAAGAATAAAAAAAATTAACTTACTAATTGATCTCTGAGAAATGGAGAACCAACAGAACCAAGAGGGAAGAAAAGAAGTGGAGGCAGGTCGCACAGAATAGGCCAAGGAAAGGGGAGCAAGAAAGGGGAAGGCCAGTCGGTGGGATAGAAAGCAAGATGGAGAGGAGGATGACAATGTTGATGGAGATGGCGACGACGAGGATGGTGCAGAGGCGACGACAGAGGTGCAGAGGGAAAGAACAGATCGAGCGGGAGAAAGAGAATAGAAAGAAGAAAAAGAAAAATGAATTTTAGGGATTAAATAGAACCTCATTCGTGACGACAGTAAGGATGTGACTCAATTGCGACGGCACGGCCGTCGCCTATGACTTTTTCCCACGTCCGCGAAAAAATTCTCACCAAATTTAGGCCTAGCCGTCGCCAATGACCTGTCTTTTTGTAGTGGACGAGGAAGGATCGTAGTGTGTCGAGGAGAACTTCCTCGGAGTCATAGTTTGCTGAGGAAGTCATGTTCAGAATCGTAAAGACAACCTGTCTACGGGCTGACCGAGCATCTGTCGAAATCAAGTTAAGAATCGTAGACCACACTCGGAGTCGTAGAGTCAACTGATCACATCAGAGGCAGAGATCATAGTCGAGTAAGATCAGATGAAGACAACAAGTATAAAGACAGAATTCTTAGAATGTCAAGATCTGATCTCGGAGTCGTAGTGTCTGAAGAACCAAAGCTAAATCATAAAGTGCAAAACTAAAGCTTCAACAAAGGTGCTCACAACGCCAAGACAGAATCGTAGAGTAAACACGATTCTCAACAAATGAGCACTCCTAGAATATCCAAAGTATGAAGCCTTTGGTCTGAGATGTAAAGATACATTCCACCTAAAGGAAACCAGAGAGCACTCAACGAATAGCATGTAAGCTAACAAAAGATCTAAGCACCAACCCAATCAATATCCAGATTGAGTTGTGAATCCATTCAAGATGAAGTCTTCCACAAATTGATCAGAAGAAGACTTCACTCAAAGTAACTGACTAAGGAAAGTTAGCAAGTGTAGTAGCTGTCAAAATAACAGAAGACAACGATCTTGGGATTAACCAAGATCGTAGTGTTTGCCAAAGAAAGCAGGAACTGATGAAGTGTATACAGAGATACTGGTCAGCTTATGAAGAATAAGGCTAAAGTGATTAAGCATTGGGTTAGTCCATTGATGATAAGTGAACGGGAGATTACAAGCAGAAAGCGAGTTGGGCATGCCACAAATCTGAAGTATCTTGCTATTCAGAAGAGGCTAAAATAAGGAATCAAACTATCAGTTCCTAAAATCAGTTGAGAAAAACAGAAGTGTTGAAGCATTGCACAAGAGAAGGAAGAGGTGTTTTACGTTGAAGATCCAGTAAACACTCTTCAGGATCGTAATGTTGTCTCAACCTGTCACTGAGCAACATTCTACAAGACACACTACGATCAGGTCCAAGAACATCTGCATCAGAATCGTAGAGTTCGATCATCTAAAGGATTGAAGCATTGGCAACGGTTCAATCTGAAGACTGATATTCGAACATTGTTGTGTTGAGAGCATCGATGCAAAAGAATAGATTCTGATGTTCTAATCGAGAAATCAGAAAGGAAAAATAAAGTTGACTACCTGCCCGAGACATCAAAGTGACATCTCTGACGGGCTAGGTGAAACAGTAGACTGTAGTGTTAGAAAGTCATAAAGGAGATGTCATGTCACATCTACAATCTACATCAAATAACTCGAGATCTGCAAAGCAATTCAAATAGCTCTCAACGACTACATTTCAACGGAAAGGTTTTGAAGGAGTATAAATCAACAAAAGCTTCAAAGATCAATAGTTGCTAAAGTTACAGAATCGTTGAGTTGTTGGAATGCTATTGTTTACTCTACGAGTTCCACCGAAGCTAAACAGAACAAGTCTCAGTGACAATGAGACTACAAAGGTGGAAGTGAAGCAATTTTGAAGAAGGACTTGAACAGACTAAAGCTTCACTCAACAAAGATGAGAATGCCACTGGAGATGGCAGCTAAGCTGAGAGCCGAGAAGGACAAGAAGATAGCATTCAGAAAAGTGGCAGAGCACAAAGAAGATCCAGAGAGCCACTCTACGAATCACCATGAACCAAAAGCTGAAATAGAACAAGTGCATAACCATGTATGCAAACTAGTCAAGAAGGGTTCAGGGAATGCTAAGTGCCAGACGAAGTCTACCAAAAGCTTAAACACTTAGCAAACCCAAATGGTGATGGTACACAGCTAACATCGGATGAAGATGAGTATAACAGAATGAAGATCAGCTGCACCAAAGAAGATGTGGTTCAGACTCGAAGCAGAATGCAAAGAAGACCACGCCAAACTGCTAAGTACAGAAAATGTTCAAACTTAAAGACATTTTAGAAGCAAGGCACCACTACCACCACCACCAACAACAACAAAAACAACACCAACAAAAAGCAAGGGCCTGAGGGGTCCTTATCCGGAGGGACTAAATGAAGTTCCAAGCTTGCTGGACTTGAAGAGTTCCTAGGGAAATAGAGGAGTTCCAAGCCTACTGGGATTAAAGAGTTCTTAGTGAACTGAAGTTCCAAGGCTGCTGGCCTTGAATGAATCTTAGTGATTCAGGGTGCTGCCCTTTATTATTGAAAATCCTGCTAGTTAAAGCAGAAGAGTGGATTAGGAGCTTGAGTTTCTGAACCACTTAAAATCAATTGTGTCTTTTACATTCAGTCATTTACTTACTGTCATTTACATTATGTACCTAACTGCTATAAATGCTATGTATGTATTAACTGCTTACAACTGAACTAACTCTACGAACAATGTATTTATGTTCATGATTATATCAATGAAGGGGATTTTTTACTTATTCCGCTGTGCTTGAAAAGATTTTTATGTTTGTCATATGCTAAATCATTAGCAATATAAAATAAATGAGAAAAGTATTTGAAATTAAAAAGGATCTATTTAACCCCCCCTTCTAGATCTATTGTGTGCCTACTGGGAACTAACAATTGGTATCCGAGCAGGTTTTTATGCTATATTCAAAAGCTAATCGCTTTGAGTCTGATCCTAGGCACAAAAATTGTTCTAAACTTAGTTTAGTAGTAAGTCACTTGTAAATGCAGATGAGCTCACACGTTGGAAATATTGTGTACAGGTAAATGTGTATATACACCTGAAGCTGCTCAGATTGGTCCATATTCTTAAATGCCATAACAAAAAGACCAATCCTTGCCCACAATCAATCTTGTAGTCTGAAGATCAGATATGGGAGCTCAAGAGGCATCAACAGCAACGAGTCAAGCATCTACCAGTCTGAAAGATGAAAAGGCCATATATGCTAAGAAGTACTTATTCAGAGAAGAAAGAAGAATTTCTCAAATGTGTATTTGGCTAACCAGTAGCTGGATGTGAACCTTGAGGTTTAAGGTCATCAAAGAAATAAGGATGCCAAGATTTTATTAGCTTACATCTTCAGAACTATGACTGATTGATCGAAGGACAACTGGAGCAACAAGCTGTCAGAAATGAATGAAAAATATGCACATCAATGCCTAACCTCATTATATCTAGATGAATGACTGTCAAGAAACTGACCGTGGAAAGGTACGGCTCCTCATTAATATAAATGTGTACATCATGTTGAATCACCTTATGCACTACAACAGTATTCTATCAAGAGACCATACTCTACCTAAAAAGGGGAAGAGAGAAAGTACACTGAGGTTGGAAACTCAAAAGCTAACAAACTTTCTCTCCATCCAAGTTTTTAGTTGAAGATAACATCTTTAAAGAAGACTGAAATAGATCATAAGCATATCATGATTTAATCAATCTTAAGTGGAGTAATCTTTGCTGATGGGTTAATATGTATGTACAAACCTATATTCTAGGTTTTTGATAACACATAGAGTATGATCAGTTCTACAAGAGTATCTTGAAGATTCGTAGAAACTGATCACCTCCATGAATCAACTAGATACAAATAAGTGATAGTGTTGATTCTCATTCTGTGAACATTTAAACTTTGTGAACATAATCAAGCAAATGATGAAACCATCAAAGAAAAAGAGTGTTTTATTTAAATGACTAATCTTACACACATTCATCACCATGCATCTTAAAATGTCATATCTAAATTGGATACATGCATGAATATGATTGTTGGTGATCAATTCGATGAAAATTCAAATATATGAGGAATAGGGATTTTTTGAAAACTAACCTGGCAGGTCCCATTTAACTATGGGTACTAAAAATAGAAATTTATCTAACCTGCAGGTGTTTGGTCTATCTGACCGCACCAAGGAATGCTGAAACAGAAGACTTCAGTCAAGAAGATTCAACCAGCAGAAGGCTTAACACATTTCAGAAATGTTTCTGACAAAATCCTTATTTGTCAAAGCCTGTCTTTGAAGACTTGCTGAGCTAACATGAATGAAGCTTACATGGTTGCTGATCTCCATATGGAAGCAGACCATTCACCCTAAGATAAAAAGGGTCATATATGCTCAATCATCCAAAGTATATTAGCTGAGAATAATCCTCAAGGAACTCATCATAGAAGCAGAACTCCGCAAGCACAAACTGTCAAAGAAAACTACGTTCGTAGTGCTGTCAAATGATCGTAGAGTGAACAGTTATGAAGATATCCATTTCTATGATACAAGATGATTTAATTGATAATGATGACTTCAGTCAGAAGGAGATATGCAAGGCTGCCTTTTGATGCACATAAAGAAGAAGAACTCACACCTCTCTGAGAAGATAGTATCAACCATGGGGGAACAGTGATATGTTAAGGAACTGCAGCACTGAAAGTATCAAAAATACATTATGTCAGGAATAAGCATGTAATACCAGGTACGTACGTAAATTTCGAGGGCGAAATTTCATAAGGAGGGGAGATTGTGAGACCCCAGATTTTATGAATAAAGATTTAATTTTCTCGAAATATTTTTTTTAAAATTATGGTGTGGATTTGATATAATATTATAATTGTGGGTAATATTTATAAATTTTGCAAAGTACGCAAGTTGTTATAAAATATTCGTTTGGTCGGGGAATATTCTTTTTGTGCTTTTGAGAATATTCAGATGCGACGACACAATCATTGGTGGACCCCACAACGGAATTATTGTCGATTAAGAAAACGACAAAAATACTTTATGAAAATAACTACGGAGGTGTTACTGTTAAAACCGCTGAACTACTCGGTAGTAAAAAGAAATACGATGTCTGGCGGGTTGCATAGTAGCACACTGCGGTATTGATTATTGATGCTTACGTGAGAAGTCACTCAATTATACTTAATTATTACTACGATAATTCTTTGCATCATATCTCTTATATTATTGATTCAATTATTGTCACAGTATCATCTGTATAATATGTTATATTATTTAAACAATAATTGAGACGACAAGTTATAAATGATTAATAATTGTTGAAAGATTAAATATGTGTTGATTAAAAATAAAATGATTTCTGGTAATTTTTATTAAATCCTTGATGTATATAAAGAGTCTATTATTAGACGTTTGTGGTAAGTTTAATTATTTATGGGGGGCCATATGTCATCATCTAAGAGTCTCTTTTGTAAATAGTAATTACCTTCGTAAATAGTAATTACCTTCATAAATAGTAATTACCTTCGTCAATAGTAATTACCTTCGTAAATAGTAAATACTTTCGTAAATAGTAATAAATCTTCTATAAATAGAGGCCTAGGGCTTCATTATTTTTCACGAATTCGTTCAAGCTATAGAGAGAGAAAGTATAGAGAATAAGAGAGAAAGAAGAAGAGTATTCTGCTACTTCACTTATATCCAGTTCTTCTAAGGTAGGGAATATTATTTGTTGTACCCGTAAGGGGTGTTATTCTTTCTTATTCATGAAGAGAACTGTTGTTATTCCATTTCTTATTATTCTGTTGGAATAACTTTTGATACGCTGTGATCACCCTATACTTGGTGACATTATTCTATTATTCATTGGAACATCCTCGTCACATGTGTTTTACACCGACTGGTTCCGCTCTTTATTATTATTCTGTTGGAACATCCTCATGCATCGTGTGTTTTATGCTGGACTGGTTCCATTCTTTATTATTCTGTTGGAATATCCCATCTGCGCATTTTACGGGACACAGTTACATTATTTATTATTCGCTGGAATAACTCGTCTGCATGCGCCTATCGCATGCATGGTGATTTCTTTTGTTATTCCATTCTTTATTATACTCAGTTGATTAAAACTTTGACTTTTATACTCCATGAAATTAGTGGAATATCCTTGATATTTGCGTTTCATCCAATGATCCTTTCATGGAAATATTCTTCTAAGTATTCTTGAATTTTACTCTAAAAGCGGAGATCATGTAGATAATTTGGACATTATTAGTTCTGAATAAATTAATTCTTGAACTTGTTTTATTGAATTCTTATATCATTATCATCATCCTCATGTTTATATATATTTTTTAAAGTCATCATGGCTTCAGTAGTGCATAGATGGACTTGGTATGATTATGACCGTGGATTATTGATTATGTAATCATGGCCGTAATGTTACAAATGATGTGGTAAAAGTTATCATTGGCCTCAGTAGTGCATTGATGGATGCGTTGTTGGCATGATCATGACCATTAATGAATACACGAATGTCCTCGGTCAGATTGCATGGATAATTTGTGGTCGTGATACTAAAGAATATCCTCGGCCGTAGTAAGTGCGGGGTGATTCGATGATGTGGATTATTTATTAAGTTTGAGTCCCAAATGATAAAAGTCATGAAAAACCTTTTAAATCATAGAAGATAGTAGATTTTATTCTCTACTTGACTCTTCTAATGGATTACTTGTTTCGCTGCAGTTAAACTTGATGTTTATTATAATTTATTAGTTTAACACTGTTGAAGGCTAATGATAATTTATTCTGCATTATCTTAGTCATAATATTTCTTACTGGGCTAGTTGAGTTCACCCTTTCTTTCACTGTTCTCTTCAGGAAATGAGAATATAGTTGGGACGAGTCGGGGAACGGAGTGATGGACCAGAGAATAGTATTAGTAGTCCTCACTATTCTATTAAATAGTGTGACAATAATTGTATTGAGGACTCCTTTTGAGTTTGTATGATCTCTAGTAGACAATAATTGTATTCAAACTCACAGTTATATTTTGTCGTATTGTACACGACAGTGGTATTAGTAAGTTGTATTTGAATTCTGTACCATGTATCTGGCGACTCAAGATGGGTGATGTATACCTAATTTTGGGGGCGTCACATGTAGTGTGTCGAGGAGAACTTCCTCGGAGCCGTAGTCTGCTAAGGAAGTCATGTTCAAAATCATAGAGATAGCATGTCTACGAGCCGACCGAGCATCTGTCGAAGCCAAGCCAAGAATCGTAGACTACACTCGGAGTCGTAGAGTGTACTGATCATATCAGAGGCAGAGATCGTAGTCAAGCAAGATCAGATGAAGACAAAGAGCACAAAGTCAGAAATCGTAGAGTGTCAAGATCTGATCTCGGAGTCGTAGTTTTTGCACAGCCGAAGCTGAATCATAGAGTGTAAAACTAAGACTTCAAAAGATGTGCTCACAATGCTAAGGCAGAATCGTAGAGCAAACATGATTCTCAATAATTGAGCACTCCCAGAATATCCAAAGGAATGAAACCTCTGGTTGATACTGCAAAGATACATCCCACCTGAAGGAAAGCAAAAAGCACTCAACGAATGGCATGCAAGCTAACAGAAGATATAAGCACCAACCCAATCAACACCCAAATTGAGTTGTGAAGCCATTCGAGATGAAGTCTTCCACAAGTTGATCAAAAGAAGACTTCAGTAACTGACTAAGGAAAGTCAGCAAGTGCAGTAGCTGTCAAGTAAATAGAAGACGACGATCTTGGAAGCAACCAGGATCGTAGTGTTTGCCAAAATAAAGAAGGAAATGATGGAGTGTACACAAAGATACTGGTCAGCCTCTAAAGAACAAGGCTAAAGTGATTAAGCGTTGGGTCAGTCCATTGATGATAAGTGAACGGGAGATCACAAGGAGAAAACGAGCTAGACACGCCACAAATCTGAAGTGTCTTGCTATTCAGAAGAGGCCAGAACAATGAGTAAAGCCATCAGTATCTAAGAGCAGTCGAGGCAAACAAAAGTGTTGAAGAACTGCACAAGAGAAGGAAGAGGTGTTCTACATTGAAGATCCAATCAACACTCTTCAAGATCGTAGTGTTGTCTCTACCTGTCAATGAGCAACATTCAACAAGACACTACGATCAAGTCCTAGAAAGTATGCATCAGAATCGTAGAGTTCGGTCGTCTGAAGGTTGAAGCATTGGCAACCGTTTAATCTGAAGATTGATATTTGAACAGAGCGTATTGAGAGCATCGATGCAAAAGGACAACCTCTGATCGAGAAATCAGAAGGGGGAAATAAATTCGAATACCTACCCGAGACATCAAAGTGACATCTCGGCGGGGTGGTAGTGAAACGATGAAGCGCAGATTGTCGAAAAGTCATGTCATGTCACATCTGCAGTCTGCACCAAATAACTCGAGATCTGCGAAGCAATTCAAATAGCTTTGAATGGTTATATACCAACGGGAAGATTGGGAAAGAGTATAAATCAATAGAGCTTCAAAGATTAAGAGTTGCTGATGATTGCTCAGTTGTAGAATCGTTGAGTTGTTGGAATGCTATATTGTTGACTCTACGAGTTCCACCAGAGCTTTATATGAACAAGTCTCAGTGACAGTGAGACTAAAAAGGTGGCTGAGCATCAAAAAGATTCAGAGAGCCACTCTACGAATCACCATGAACCTAAAGCCAAAACAGAACAAGTGCATAACCATGTCTACCAACCAGTCAAGAAGGGTTCAGCGAATGGTGATGGTGCACAGCTGACATCATATGAAGATGAGCAGAAAATAATGAAGATCAGCTGCACCAAAGAAGATGTGGTCCAGACTCGAAGCAGAATGCAAAGAGGACCACACCAAGCTGCTAAGTACAAAAGATGTTAAAGCTTAAAGACATCTTAGCAGCTCAGCACCAACAATAACAACATCAACACCAACAGAAGCCAGGGACTGAGGGGTCCTTGTCCAGAGGGACTAAATGAACTTTCAAGACTGCTGGCCTTGAAGAGTTCTTAGTAAACTTAAGTTCCAAGGCTGCTGGCCTTGAAGAGTTCTTAGTGAACTGAAGTTCCAAGGCTGCTGGCCTTGAAGGAATCTTAGTGATTCTGTAGTCTTTGCCTTTTCATATAGGGAAATCTCGCTAGTTGAAAGCAGAAGAGTGGATTAGGAGGTTGAGTCTCTGAACCACTTAAAATCTCTTATGTATTTTACTTTATGTCATTTATATTATGTACTTAACTGATATAACTGCTATGTATGTATTAACTGCTTACCACTGAACTAACTCTAAGAACAATGTATGTATTATTATGAATATATCAATGAAGGGGATCTTTTACTTATTCTGCTGTGCCTGAAAAGATTCTTATGTTTGTCATATACTAAATCATTAGCAATAAAAAAATAAACGAGAAAAGTATTTGAAATAAAAAGGATCTATTCAACCCCCCTTCTAGATCTATTATGTGCCTACTGGTAACTAACACACTATGAAGCAATATACCAGTTACAAAGTCCCAAAACTTTGTGGCTGATGAACCAAATGAAGATCCATAGTCAGTAGGAACGTCTTAAAATGTACTACTGATAACCTTGTCAACCAACTAACTCAAAATCATGGAGCGCCTATGATCAAACATCTGATCATAGTGTAAGAGCAGAAGGACACCACGATTACAGCCAATGCAAATGTCTAAAGTTGGTAGAGGAACTCCCCAGCAGAAAAGGTCAAATGATATATCAGTGCAAATCACTTCTAAAGTTTTTCATCTGGAAAGCGCCTCATGGACAAACCTAACCCTTAGTTCACTCTAAGAGGTTGGCCCTTCCTGAGCTACTTTAATCAAGAAGGAATGCTTAGTCAAGTTCATCTCAAGGACCAGAACAGACAACGTTCGTAGAGTAGATTCTGAAGTAAACTCAATGATCGTAGTGCAACCTCAACGATCGTAGAATAGGCTCGACGATCTCAGGCTTCCCAGAGGATACACTAGCTCATAAGGAGCTCGAAAGAACTAGACACTTGCTCAACTATTCAGATCGTGTGGAGATAAGTACGAATACAATTTGGAATGACATCTTGCAAACTCACCTCAGAACTTTAGTGCCTAAATTGTCTTGGGGTACATCAGTGGTTAAGACATACAACTTCAAGACGAGGATTAGTGTCAAATCATTTACTGAAGCATCTCTCAGAAGATGATCGTTGAGTCGACAAAAAAAATCGTAGAGTCCATAGCTACCTCACCAAGCTACTCTACGTACTGAAAAGGTCAACGGTCAATCCACGTTAGTAATGCTTATTTTCTTAAAATGAATATCAAACTGAAAAGTTTATGGGGAGTTACAGTTTCTTACTGGGAATCGTACAACCAATGGCTGGTTGACACATCACAGTTTATGCAGAATCAGAAGGAACTGTCATAAAGACAAATTCAAAATCTACAAACAGTTATCAAAGGCTGTCAAACCTCTCTCCCTCCCTTTTTCAAACCCTAAAATCCTCTTCAAAGCCCGAATCCATTAAACCTCTAGATTCGCCCAAATCACATTCAACTATCTCTCATAAGAAGTCTGAAACTAAATACCCATTTATTTCGAACCCTTAAAATGGAAGAATGGTGTGTTATAACCGGAATCCAACTCGGATTCAAGAAGTTCGAGAGATCAGAAAAGAAGTTCAAGGATATACTTGAGCTTGTAAAGAATGTTGGGTTTTCTGAATGCTTGGAAGCTGACACTCCAGTCTATATAGAGCTAGTGAAATAATTCTACTCCAATACATCAATATATTCTGGGCTTCTATCCACAAAGGTCAAAGGAGCAAGTCTGAAGATAAGGGCATCAGACATCAACCATGTCTAGGGTTTCCCAACCAAGGTCTGATAAACCTCGAGGAAGTTGACATTGAAGAAGGCAAACAGATAATGCATTACAAGAGGAACGTAAATCTAAAGGATATGAAGAAGAAGGAGTTTCCCGAAGAGTTTGAATTTTTGGCTGAGATTATAGGAAAATGCATCCTATGCAAAGATACTGTGAGTGATCTACAAGTGAGAGTCATGAATGCAATCGTCATGAAGCAGTAGATGAACTTCGGAGCCCTTCTAATTGATTGGTTGACCAAATGAATGGAAAAGGCTGAGATAAAGAAGTCTATAGATAAACCACTCACAAAAGTTTTTCATGGAAGACTTAAGCATTGTACTAAAGAAGAAGCTAAAAAGCAAGATAAGGGATGATGAGGGAGAACCATTGAATGTCTATAAGGTGATGTCCCCACAGCTGTTTAAAAACTGAAAGAAAAATCCAAAGGAAAATAAGAGGCTAATAACTGCTAGCAGCAGCAGCAAGGTCTCGGAAAAGAAGAGAAAGGCATAAGAGGTGGAAAGCAAGCCATCTCATTCTGATGACTCTGTATCTGTAGCACCCACACCAGCAAATAAGAAGTCTAAGAGTGTGAAGAATACAGAGGCTCCACCAAGCAGTCTATCCACTGACAAAAAGAGACATGGAGCAGGAGAAGAACAAGCATCAACTGCAGAAACCCCAAAAAAAAGAAGGAGTAGCAGATTACTCCAAGGGCCATCCAAGAAGAAAGCAAAAGTGATGAAGAAGTCAGTTCCAATTCCTCAAGGAAGCCTATCTACTGAAAGTCATAAGGATGAACCCTCAAAGAGCAAGTTCAGCAATGAAGAAGAAGCTAAATCGGATGAAAGGAATAGAAATGATGAAAAGAAAAAAAATAGAAAATCCAAAAAAATAATATGAATAAACACCGTGGCATGCTTGTCTTGTAAGACCCCGAATTTTTTTTAAAATAAAAATGGAATTTCCTTTATTTATTATTTTGAAATAGTAAGGGTTGATTTGATTAATGTGGTTAGTTATGGGTGAAATGCGCAAATATTTTTAAATAAGCAAGTGGTTATAAAATACTCATTGTTGTCGGAGAATATTCGTTTGGTCGTGGAATATTCTTCTCATTGCTTTGGGAATATTCGCATTTACGGCAGTAATTTCTTGTGTGGGCCCATAATGAAAAACGATTGGATGAAGAAAACGACAAGTATAAGTTGTTTATAAATAACGCCGAAGTTATTACAGATTAATCTTTGTTGGAATACCCGGTGGTTAAAACACGATGAATACGCGTTGTTGCACAATAAGACACTGCAGTATTGCACCAATTATTGATTCTTACGTAAGAAGGCACTACTCAATAATTGTTACAAATTCTTATCGCTCAATATTTTATTTTGATTCAATAATTGTCTGCGTTGATATTTTATATTATTGTTGTTTTAATAATTGTCAACGCACAAGATTTTCCATTATCAAATCAATAATTCATATTATTTGAATAATATTATTAGATAACATTATTGGCAATGTCTAGAAAGTTCTCGCTCTAAGGAGAGTTTGGTCACCTAATCATGCGCGCCAAGAAGGAGAAATTCTTATTGAAAGCCCCTTTTCTTGAACCGCCTGATTGTCAATATTGTGATTCTGTAATATGATTTGTGAATAATTAATTATTGATTTATATGATGAGGAAAATATTGATTTTATGTGGATATAGATGGAGAAATTTTTAATGTGACAATTGTTAAAAATTGATATTTTATTTTTTCTGATAAAATAATATTTTATTATATTATTATAATAGAATAATGATGATATTTTTACAATGAATGTGGGATATATGAGTATATGAAGAGGAAGAGTATTTTTGTTGCATTAAATGATTAACACATGTTTTGTGTGTCGGTGGACCCCATTTCTTGACTGAAATTTGATTATAGCCTGTAAAATTGTCCGTATGTGGATTTTGGTCAATTTCTGTTTGGAATTTGGAAAAACTTTCTTCTGCAAAATTGTAGAGAATTGAATTTCCTATAAAAATTTGCGAGATTTGAATTTTCTGATAAAAGGGCTATTTATTATGAATTATTGAAGTTCCGAAGTTCCAAAATAATTGATTTTTGGAAGTTTTAATTATTTATATCAACTAAAATGTTTTTGGTGGGCTCATTTTGTTGTTAAACATGTGGGATTCCAGCATTCAAAGGTTAGCATAGGAATATATAAAATATATTATTATTATATTAAATTTTCTGCTTTGGTGTTACAAGCAATTTCTATAAATAGGTGCTTGGGTTAAATTGAAAATCACACCGTAAACCTAAATCTTCTCTCTCGTTCTCTCTATATAATATCGGCGTATTTTGTGAGTATTTTAGTACTTTGAGTATTGCTATACTGATTGCAAGTTCTTTCAAAGATTATATCCAATATTCCAAATGTAAGTACTATTCTTTCTGAGGTAAGGGATGTTATTTTATTCGAAAATGATATTATTTCTTCAATATCATTATGCCAAACTATTGGTTGGAACTTTTTATCAAATTTGGAACTTTTTCATGTCGGGGTTACTATTCATGAGTTACTATTCATGAGTTACTATTCACGAGTTACTATTCATGAGTTACTATTCACGAGTTACTATTCACGAAGCATGATGATGTTTTTTTTGAAATTTCTATCTTTTGGTGTCGGAGTTACTATTCACGTATACGACACTATTCACGTATACGACACTATTCACAGAAAAATTAAATTTTTATTTTTCGTCCAAAATATCTATTATGGATACTAGCTTTGATTGTATCCATGTTTTGATCATTCTTGAATTTTACTCCACTCTGGTTATTTATGAAGTATTTTTGAACTTGGATTGTTTAAAGTACGAATCCTTAATATTTGTTCTTTTGTTTCACTGGATTCGTTTTCTTTAAAATATTTTTCATCATCCTCAGTCCTAAATGATGATAGACTGAATATCTTTGGCCTGTAGTTCAAAGATGAATGATTTCTGATGAATATCTTTGGCCCGTAGTGCAAAGATGAACATGTGTTTAGATGAACATGACCAACTGATGAATATCTTTGGCCTGTAGTGAAAAGATGACTATTTGATTCAAGATGTATATTGATTGATGTTACAGGGATAAAATATCGATGATGGACTTTTAAATTCATAGATGATAGTAGATTTCATTCTCTACTTAACTCTTTTAATGAATTGTTGTTTCAACTGCATTGTTGATCTAAAACTTGTTGTCTATTGTATTCTATCGATTTTCCTTGTTGAAGACTAAGGATAATTTGTTGTACATTATCTTAGTCATAATATTCTTTCTTTGGGCTAGTTGAGCTCACCCTTTTCCTTTTTGTTCCATTTTTTTTCTCGGAGATTTAGAATATAAGCGGGAACTAGTGGGGTGTGGAGTAATGGTTCAAGATGCGAGTTGTTTTAGTAGTCCTCACTATTTTGTCAAATAGTGTATCAATAATTGTAATGAGGACTTATTTGAGTGTGGATATTGTCTAGAAGACAATATTTGTATTTAAACTCACATTTTATGTGTTGTCGTATTTTGCACGACAATTGTATTAATGAAGTTGTAGTTGTTTCTGTACCATGTATTTGGCGACTCAGAATGGGTTGGATGGAATTGACCTATTTTGGGGGTGTCACATGTCTAGTTTTGTGACCTTTGTTACTTGAGTAAGTAAGCCCGAGGGGATTGTCTTTACACCTAGCGCCCTAAGGTCTTAATGGTCTGGGAGTCGTTGGTCGAAAGTGTGACGCCCCCAAAATTAGGTATACATCACCCATCTTGATTCGCCAGATACATCGTACAGAATTTAAATACAACTTAATAATACAATTGTCATGTACAATACGAAAAAACATAAACTGTGAGTTTGAATACAAATATTGTCTACTAGAGAGTATACAAACTCAAAAGGAGTCCTCATTACAATTATTGTCACACTATTTAACAGAATAGTGAGGACTACTAATACTATCATCTGGTCTATCACTCTGTTTCCCGACTCGTCCCAGCTATATTCTCATTTCCTGAAGAGAACAGTGAAAGAAAGGGTGAGCTCAACTAGCCCAATAAGAAATATTATGACTAAGACAATGCAGAATAAATTATCATTAGCCTTCAACAGTGTTAAACTGATAAATTATAATAAACATCAAGTTTAACTGCAGCGAAACAAGTAATCCATTAGAAGAGTCAAGTAGAGAATAAAATCTACTATCTTCTATGATTTAAAAGGTTTTTCATGACTTTTATCATTTGGGACTCAAACAATAAATAATCCACATCATCGAATCACCCCACACTACTGGCCAAGGATATTCTTTAGTATCACGACCACAAATTATCCATGCAATACATGCCCAAGGACATTCGTGTATTCATTAATGGTCATGATCATGCCAACAACTCGTCCATCAATGCACTACATGTGCCAATGATAACTTTTACCACATCATTTGTAACATTACGGTACCATGATTACAATCAATAATCCTCGGTCATAATCATACCAAGTCCATCTATGCACTACGAAGCCACAGATGACTTTCAAAGATAATATAAACATGAGGATGATGACAATGATATAAGAATTCAATAAAACAAGTTCAAGAATTAATTTATCCAGAACTAATAATGTCCAAATTGTCAACATGATACCGCTTTGTAGAGTAAAATTCAAGAATGATCGTAAGAATATTTCCATGAAAAGATCTTTGGATGAAGCGCAAATATCAAGGATATTCTACTAATTTCATGGAGTATAGAAGTTAAAACTTTAACCAACCGAGTATAATAAAGAATGGAATAATAAAAGAAATCACCATGCATGCAGGTATTGCATAAAGCGAGTTATTCCAATAGAATAATAATAATGGAACCAAATCGTGCAAAATTTGCAATCGGCGGGATGTTCCAATGTAATAATAAAGATTTAAAACCGTGTCCTGTGTAAAACACACAGCATGGATGTTCCAACAGAATAATAATAAAGATTTTAACCAGTGTCCTGTAAAACACATGAACATGGATGTTCCAACAAAATAATAGAAGAATGTCACCAAGTATAGGTAAATCACAGATACAAAGTTATTCCAATGTAATAATAAGCAATGGAATAACAACAGTTCTCTTCATGAATAAGAAAGAATAACACCCCTTACATTAGTAGTATTGAATACTGCAGTAGTGTTGTAATAGAATACTCTTCTTCTTTCTCTCTTATTCTCTCTATACTTTATCTCTCTATAGCTTAAATGAATTCGTGCAAAATAATGAAGCACTAGGCCTCTATTTATAGAAGATTTCTAGCTTAGCACTTAAAATGTGAAAAGGCAAGTGGCTTGACGACTGGTGATGTGAAAAAAAAGTGGTTTGACGCCTGTAATGTGAAATGACAATTGGTTCAACACCTGTAATATGAAACGGCAAGTGCTTTGACGTCTGGTAAAGGTAGTTACTATTGACGAAGGTAATTACTATTGATGAAGGTAATTACTATTGACGAAGGTAATTACTATTGACAAAGGTAATTACTATTGACGAAGAGACTCTTAGATGATGACATATGGGCCCCCCCCCCCATAAAATAACCAAACTTACCACAAACATCTCATAATAGACTCTTTATATACATCAAGAATTGAATAAATATTACCACAAATCATTTAATTTTTAATCAACACATATTTAATCATTCAACAATTATTAATCATTTATAACTTGTCGTCTGAATTATTAATTTAATAATATAACATATTATACAGATGATATTGTGACAATAATTGAATCAATAATATAAGAGACATGATGCAAAGAATTATCGTAGCAATAATTGAGTATAAATGAGTGACTTCTCACGTAAGCATCATCAATAATCAATACCGTATTCTACTACGCAACCACGCCAGATTCTTTGTACTTTTTTACTACCGGGTAGTTCAACAGCTTTTAACGGTAACACCTCCTACCGTTATTTTCATAAAGAATATTTTTTGTCGTTTTCTCAATCCGGATAATAATTCCGTTATGGGGTCCACTAATGATTGTGCTTGAGTAAATCTGAATATTCCCCGACAAAAAGAATATTTCCCGACCAAATGAATATTTTATAACAACTTGCTTACTTTGCAAAATTTATAAATATTACCCACAACTATAACATTTTATCAAATTTACTCCATAATATTCAAAAATAATATTTATAGAAAATTCATCTTTATTTATAAAAGTTGGGGTCTTACAACCTCCCCTTCTTATGAAATTTCTCCCTTGAAATTAGGGTACGTACCTGGTATGTCAAAGAGGTAAGGATACCTTGATTTCATTTCAGATTCTAACTCCCAAGTCATTTCCCCAACATCGTGGTTTCTCCACAAAACTTTGACTTGAGGTATAACCTTGGAGCGTAGAATATGTTCCTTCTTATCCAAGATTTGAACAGGAACCTCTTCATACGTCAAATCTTCCGCTATTTTGTCCGGTTCTAACTCAATAATGTGGTTCGGGTCTTTCACATATTTACGTAACATGGATATGTGAAAACGTTATGAACACGAGACATACTTGGCGATGGCGAGTCTATAGGCCCCGCCCCTAATCGATCGAGGATTAAAATGGGCCGATGAATCGAGGATTGAGTTTTCTCTCTTTCCAAATCTCGTAACTCCTTTCCATGGAGCAACACGCAACAACACATGATCTCCTATATCGAATTCCACGTCCTTTCGATGAAGATCATCATAACTCTTTTGTCGATCTTGTGAGGTTTTTATACGTTGTCGGATGGTTTAAATCTTTTTCGTAGTCATACGTAGCAATTCCGGTCCCAACAACATTGCTTCACCCACCTCATCCCAAAGATCTTTGGAGAATGACACTTTCTTCCATACAACGCTCGAATGGAGCCATGCCAATACTTATTTGATAACCTGTTGTTGTAGGAAAACTCCACCAATGGTAAGAACTTGTCCCAACTTCCTTGAAATCAAGGACACAGAGTCTTAATAGATCTTTAAGAGTTTGAATAGTCCTCTCCGATCGTCTCGTCTGGCCTCGAGGATGATATGCCGAAGCTAAATCGTAAAGTCTGTGCCCATAGCTTTTTGTAAACTAACCCAAAATCGTGAAGTGAATCTTGGGTCTCGATCGAAAACTATGGATACTTAAGATACCATGCGATCTTACAATCTCGTTTATGTACATACGAGCAAGACGTTCAAGTGTATAAGTTTTTCATATCGATAAGAAATGAGCAGGCTTGGTCAATCTATCAACAATGACCGAAATCGCATCTATGACTTGAGAAACCGTAGGAAGACCTGTAACGAAATCCATGGTAATGTGTTCCCACTTCCATTCTGGAATTTCAAGTGGTTGCAATGGACCTTTTGGTACTTGATGCTCCACTTTAACTCGTTGACAAGTTAGACACCTTGAGATAAACAACGCTATCTCTCTCTTCATATTGCTCCACCAAAATGTATGACGAATATCATGATACATTTTGGTACTCCCAGGATGGATTGCAAACGGTGTGTTGTGCGCCTCCATCATGATTTTATACTTTAAATCAGGGTTGTTAGGAACACAAAGTCTGGAGTTGACTCGAAGTATTCCTTCTTCATCGATTCTTTCTTTCGGCATAGCACCTTCTTGCACTTTCTTCCTCATACGCATCAGCTCCAAGTCTGTAGCTTGAGCAGCTTTAACTTTATCAATTAAAGTCGGTTCTACTCGTATATTCGCCATCATCACATGGGTCCCTGGAGTCTTTAACTCTATCTCCATCCTTTGCAAGTCACACAAAATGGGCCTTTGTGTTGACAATATCGCACTCGTACTTGCATATGATCTTCTACTCAATGCGTCGCCTACCACGTTCGCTTTTTCGGGATGGTATTGGATGGTATGATCATAATCTTTCAATGCCTCAAGCCAACGTCGTTGTCGCATGTTGAGTTCCTTTTGAGTAAAGAAATATTTGAGGCTTTTATAATCCGTAAAGATCTCCACCTTCTCCCTATACAAGTAATGCCTCCAAATCTTTAGTGCGAAGATAACAACTGCCAACTCTAGATCATGAGTAGGATAATTCCTCTCATATTCTTTGAGTTGTCTTGAGGCATAGGCTATGACTTTTCCATGTTGCATGGGAACACATCCCAACCTTTTGCCCGAAGCATCACAGTAGATGACAAATCCTTCCGAGCTAGATGGTATTGTCAGAACAGGTGCCGAAATGAGTCTCCTCTTGAGTTCTTGAAAATTCTTCTCACATTCTTCGCTCCAACCGAAATTTGTATCTTTCTGAGTCAGCTGAGTCAATGGAGTAGCGATTCGAGAAAATCCTTCCACGAATCTCCGATATAACCAGCTAAACCGAGAAAGCTACGTACTTCGGTCACTGATTGCTTCAATCTTTGCCGGGTCAACAGATATTCCATGACTTGATACTACGTGCCCAAGGAATGCTACTTCCTCAAGCCAGAATTCGCATTTCTTCAACTTGGCATAAAGCTTGTATTCACGAAGCTTTTGGAGTGTCAGCCTCAAGTGTTGTTCATGATCTTCACGGATTTTGGAATAAATAAGGATGTCATTAATAAAGACGACCACAAAGTGATCCAAATAGTCCTTGAATACTTTTGGTTCATCATATCCATGAAGGCGGCGGAGCATTAGTCAATCCAAAGGACATGACTAGAATTTATAATGCCCGCATCGAGTTCTCGAAAGCCGCCTTTGGAATGTCATCCGGTTCTAATCTTCAATTGGTGATATCCTAACAAAGATCAATCTTTGAAAAGAATTTGGCTCCTTGCAACTGGTCAAACAGATCATCAATACATGGCAATGGATACCTATTTTTGATGGTGACATGATTCAACTCCCGATAATTAAAACAAAGTCGCATACTCCCATCTTTCTTCTTCACGAATAGAATAGGAACACCCCAAGGAGAAGTACTAGGACGAATAAAGCCAATGTCTAAGATTTCCTGCAGTTGGGTCTTTAACTCCTCAAGTTCAATAGAGCCATTCGATATGGGGCTTTGGAAATGGGTTTTATCTGCGGGTTCAAGGTCGATACAAAATTCAATTTCACGCCTTTCGAGGGTAGGCTAGGAAGTTCTTCTGGAATACGTCGGAAAATTTATTAACAATAGAAATATCGCTCAAAACCGTATTTTTGTTTAAATCAGACATGAGCTAAGAAAGCTTGACATCGTTTTTCAATAAACGAATAGCTTTATGGCTTGAGATGACCGTGATTGATTTTAATGGTTTGGTCGCTTGAATTCGCATAATAGGTTGATTAGGAATATGAAAGCTAACAACCTTACTTTAAACAATCAATTTTTGCATGATGAGTAGTTAACCAATCAATCCCTAGAATAACGTCAAATGCAAGTATTTTCAATGAAATAAGATCTACGGTAATGTGAGGTACCGATTTGAACCAAACAAGACTTATAAGCAAAGGATGTAATGAAGGTTTCTCTAACGGAGTTTCCACGATAAGTCAAAGTCTAATTTCTCGAGTCAAATTTAATCGATGAGCGTAAGTAGGAGAAATAAAAGAATGGATAGAACCAGAGGATCAAATAAAGTATAGATTTCGTTAGAGTTTATGATAAAGCTTACCCGTGATGACCTCATTCGGGTTCCTTGCTTTCTGGGGAGGTCACAAAAAATGCTCTCCTCTTGCACTCTGGGTTTTGACTTTTACGGGACTGACCTTTGGTGCCTCCATCCTAGTGAATTTGTCTTCTGTGAATGACAAAATCCGGCTAAGTGACCTTCTTTCCACAATTATAACATGCTTTGACCGACATCGCGCAGTTTGGACCGATGTGCCCTCCCTCCGCATTTGAAACATATGATAGGTGGTCGTTCTCCTTCCTTAACGACAGTCTTTGGTCTTTGACGTCTTTCCATCATTGTTGAATCTCCTCTTCTTGAAATGTCCATTCTTATTGTTTTGTACGATTACCACCGGTGGTTACCATTTCGCCCGTTGATTCCTCCACGCTTGTTGTCACCGCTTCGATGATCGCTTCTCATTTAGTATTATCATTTTGTTTACCGCTTCTTTTTAGTTGCGTTGCCTCGTTATCACGCTCCACTAACTGAATATAAACACAGTTTATGAGAAATAAGATGTTGACGTATCTCCGGCTTCAAACCTCTTAAAAACATTCGTGTCATTTTCTCTTCATTATCCACCAAGTGGGACGCAAACCGGGATAACTCCACAAATTTAGCCTCGTATTGCGACACGGTCATATTGTTTTGTTCCAACTTGATAAACTCGCCTTCCTTCATGTGACGAATACTTTCGGAAAAGTATTTGTCGTTGAATGTACTCTTGGAACTTCTCCCAAGACATCTTCATGACAAAGAAAGTTGAGTACGCTTTTATCGATTCCCACCAATGTCTCCTCTCCGCCATAATATAAAGGCGTGAAAGGGAACCTTTTGGTCCTCGGAGCATTCCAAGACATCAAATATCTTGGTGATCGCTTTATCCATGCTTTACCATAAGTGGCTTTGGCTCTCCTTAAACTCCTAGTGGTCCCAAATTTGAACTGTTTAGCGATGACCGCCGAGAGTTTCCAAGTGTTTCCACTTGCATTTTGGACAGAGCCGCTCTACTTTCTTTGTTGCATAAATTGCATAAAGCCCTTGAACATTTTATCATTCATCATTTGGTCAGTGTTGTTGTTTGCATGAGGATTGTCGCCTTCCTGATGCATATTGTCCTGATTATTGATATGTGGTGAATCAACGGTCGCCTGTGCTCCATTGCTATTCTCAACATTCTCGGATGTCATTTTCGATCATCGCCACAAAACAAAGGTTAATTGACATGTAAACATATTATCCCTAAATTCTGATCGACCAATTAAATACCACATAAACTTAGGTAGGTCATACTAACGAAGGAATTCCCCGTCTCTCCCCTCCTAGTACTAGTCTCACATCTTAGCCAGGATCATATCCCTAAGCTCGATATTAACCGCGACGCCCCAAAATTAGGTATACATCACCCATCTTGAGTCGCCAGATACATCGTATGTAATTCAAATACAACTTAATAATACAATTGTCGTGTACAATACGACAAAACATAAAGCTGTGAGTTTGAATACAAATATTGTCTACTAGAGAGTATACAAACTCAAAAGGAGTCCTCATTACAATTATTGTCACACTATTTAATGTAATAGTGAGGACTACTACTAATACTATCATCCGGTCCATCACTCCGCTCCCTGACTCGTCCCAGTTATATTCTCATTTCCTCGAAGAGAACAAAGGAAAGAAAGGGTGAGCTCAACTAGCCCAAAGAAGAAATATTATGACTAAGACAATGCGAGAATAAATTATCATTAGCCTTCAACAGATTGTTAAACCGATAAATTATAATAAACATCAAGTTTAATCTGCAATGAAACAAGCAATCCATTAGAAGAGTCGAGTAGAGAATAAAATCTACTATCTTCTATGATTTAAAAGGTTTTTCATGACTTTTATCATTTGGGACTCAACAATAAATAATCCACATCATCGAATCACCCTCCACGCTACTACTGCCGAGGATATTCTTTAGTATCACGACCACAAATTATCCATGCACTACTTCTGACCAAGACATTCGTGTATTCATTAATGGTCATGATCATGCCAACAATCATCCATCAATGCACTTACGGGACAATGATAACTTTTACCACATCATTTTGTAACATTACGGTATTATGATTACAATCAATAATCCTGGTCATAATCATACCAAGTCCATCTATACACTACAGCCACGAGATGACTTTCAAAGATAATATAAACATGAGGATGATGACAATGATATAAGAATTCAATAAAACAAGTTCAAGAATTAATTTATCCGAGAACTAATAATGTCCAAATTGTCAACATGATCTTCGCTTTGTGAGAGTAACATTCAAGAATGCTCGTAAGAGTATTTCCAAGAAAAGATCTTGGATGAAGCGCAAATATCAAGGATATTCCACTAATTTCATGGAGTATAGAAGACAAAACTTTAACCAACTAAGTATAATAAGGAATAGAATAACAAAAGAAATCACCAGCATGGCGATAGATAAAAGACACGCAAAAGTTATTCCAACAGAATAATAAATAACGGAATCGGTCCGTAAGAAACGCAAGCGCCATGATAGGATATTCCAACGTAATAATAAAGATTTTAATCAATCCCACGTAAAACGCATGCATGAACGATTTTCCAATAGAATAATAAAGACGGAATCGTCCGTCAAGTAAAAGCCTGAATAGGATATTCCAAATGTAAATAATAAAGATTTTAATCGAGTTCAAGCGTAGAGAAACGCATTGCAGTGATATTCCAACGTAATAATAAAGACGCGAAACCAGTCCTAAGTAGAATGCATGAGCAGGATGTTCCAACGTAATGATAAAGAATGGAACAACGTAAGAATTTCACCAAGTATAGGGTAGTCCGCATATACAAAGTTATTCCAATGTAATAATAAGAATGGAATAACGAAGTTCTCTTTATAGATAAGAAAGAAATAATACTCCCTACCTTGGAAAAAACTGGATACTGGAATAGTGAGGTAGCAGACTTCAAGAATGATCAAAAGAATATTTTCATGAAAAGATACTGGATGAAGCGCAAATATCAAGGATATTCAACTAATTTCATGGAGTATAGAAGTCAAAACTTTAACCAACCGAGTATAATAAAGAATGGAATAACAAAAGAAATCACCATGCATGCGGTACTTAGCATGACAGTGTTATTCAGCGAGAATAATAATAACGGAACTAGGTCGAAGCAAAATTTACAAGCGGGATGTTCCAACGGAGAATAATAAAAGATTTTAACCGTGTCCGTGTAAAACACACGATAGGATGTTCCAACAGAATAATAATAAAAGACAGAACCGGTCCTAGTAAAACACATGAGCAGGATGTTCCAATGAATAATAATAAAAGCGGAACCAGTCAGATGTAAAACACATGCATGACGGATGTTCCAACATCAAATAGAAGAATGTCACCAAGTATAGGGTAAACCAGCAGTTATTCCACGTAATAATAAGCAATGGAATAACAGATCCTTCATGAATAATAAAAGAATAACCCAATTAGTAATAATAATGCAGTGTAATGAAGAATTTCTCTACTATTCTTCTATAAGCTTGAATGAATGAAAAATAATGAAGCACTTTAGACCTCTATTTAAATGTGAAATAACACCCCTTGGTTTGGCCTTTTATGATAGAGTAATGTAGAAATGGCAAGTGGTTTGGACGTAATAAGGTAATTACTATTGATGAAGGTAATTACTATTGACGAAGGTAATTACTATTAATGAAGGTATTACTATTGTAAGATAATAACTATTGACGAAGGTAATTACTATTGATAAAGAGACTTTCTGATGATATATCTTATAACCAAACTTACCCGCTCTACATCAAGGATTGAATAAATATTACCACAAATCATTTTATTTTTAATCTTTCTCTTATTAATCATTTATAACTTAAAGTCTCAATTATTGATTTAATAATATAACATATTATCTGAGAAAATCGATAATATAAGAGACATGAAGCAATTAGACCTCTATTTATAGAAGATTTAATCAATACCGTGTCTACTATAACCACTATGAAATGTGAAAAGTAACACCTCATGCCAAGTTATTTTCATAAAAATATTTTTATCGTTTTTCTCGTCAACCAATAATTCCATTACCTGAATGATTGTCGCATTATGGAATATTCCCAGGACAAAAGAATACTCCCGAAAAGATATTTTATAACAACTTGCTTACTTTGCAAAATTTATAAATATTACCCGAACTATAACATTATATCAAATTTACTCCATAATATTCAAAAATAATATTTATAAAAAAATTCATCTTTATTTATAAAAGTTGGGGTCTTCTGAAGCTTCGTTAAGGTAGCATTGAAAAGCCTAAGGGAATAACATTGCACACAACCATGAGAAAAAATGAATAAAACACGAGAGGTACCCTCGTTGTTGAATAAATATAAATAAATCTTTAGACTTGGTAATTGCTTAGTTTTTAATCGGAGTTGTCATGTTCACAATGATTGAATTAATTTTCCTTTTAAGAAGTTTGTTATGTATTATCTTGAAGCTTGGTTGCTTAGAATGGTTTGAGCTACTGGGGTGATAGACGGGTTTGGATATGGACTTTGATTTGATCATATCATTGGTATCTTTGAGGCCCGTTGCTTATATCATAATTGATTTATTACGGGGTTCGAGGTATATTAGGAAGTAGATCATGCATATGCATTCATGTAGTTTAGTTCGGGTGTTTATTTTTAGTTCTTTTATATTTTTGCTTGAGGACAAGCAAAAGTTTAAGTTTACGGGTATTTGATGAGTGAGTTTTATACTCATAATTGAGTGCGTTTGAACTTAATCTTTTGGATATTTTTAAGTGTATGTCTATTCATGCATGTTTTGTGTTGTTTTGTAGGAATTGGGACAAAAGTTACATGGATCGACGTTTGGGTGGCTAGATCTTGCGCGTTTAAACTTTATCATTTACATAGCAGCTACTTCAAAGCCAATTTCAGCATTGTTCCAGACCTTATTTCAAAAAACTCAAAGAATGAAAGTTGTAGATCTACGTCTCCTCTTTTTGGAACATCTTGAATCATCGAAATCGGAGTTCGGACGAAGCAGTTATGGCCATTTACCCAAAGGACGTCGGTGCAAAAACTTGTTGGTTGATTTCGCAATCAATGAATACGTGCAAGTATACACGGTCAACAAGTAATAAAGTGAACGTAGAATATCGTTCCCACGAGGAATTATTTAATAAAAATCACCAAGTACTAATTCTTAACCAAACTAATTTTATTTAAACAATCTCAAATCGTGATTTTTCTAATTAAGAAAACTAAATTAACTAATTAAACCGAATTGCTTTATGGTGAATTCGGATAAATAAAGATTAAGACTTCAATATCCCCAATTATGAACTATAAATCAATTATCCAATTATCCCAATTATTTTGCCTACTGAATTGTTAACATGAATTCTCAAATGCCAAAAGTCCTTTTCCAAGTGATCAATTGACTTCTATTTAATCCAGATTAATCTTGCTATATTCATATGCAAAACAATTGAATTAAACTCCTTCAATTCCAATTCCTTATGTGTTACGTGCGGTGGACATATATTTCCATTCAATTCACGAACCTAATTATTCTTCATGCAAATAACTAAGTCACATGTTATCATGCCCAGTTCTAACTCTAAAATTCCTCTTTTAATTCCTTCTAGAGTAACAAGGTAATTACTGATCAGATAATTAATCAATAAGCTCAAGACAAGATAAATAATTCACTTTGACATAAATAATTGGAATAAATCAAATAACTAATTTATAGACATAGAAGGTTCAACTGAAATCTTAATAAAAGAGTTAGTTCATAATTAATGAATTGAAACCAAGAATCCATAACTGAATAGACATTAAAAGATAAAAGTATGATAAGAGAATAGAATAGAATTTGTTGTCAGCAAATCTGATGCTCCCCTCTTGCTCTTGATCTTCAGCGTTCTTCAATTTGCTTCAATCTCCAATGGATAATTAAGAATTAGGGTTTATATTCTAATCTAATGGAGTGTTTTATCTAGTCTAATCTATGTAATCTCTCTTTATTTTATGCCTTACATCATGTATTTATAGGTTACAAGTCAAATTTTTAGCTTAGGAACAAACCCAATCCAATTAGGAGTCAAAAAGGTGTCAAAATTACCTAAAAGCAACGTCCAAGCTTGCTTGACCTCTTCCCAGCTTGAAATCACGGGCATGGCATCGAACACTACCCCTAGCACCCCGGTCTTTGGGCATGGAAACTGAAATGGGAGCCCAGGCGCTGGCCACTTTTTCGGAAATTTTCTACTCCGACGTCCTTTGGGAAAATGGCCATAACTTCTTCGTCCGAACACCGATTTTGATGATTCAAGATGTTCCGGAAAGGAGAGATGTATATCTACAACTTTTATTCTTTGAGTTTTTCGAAATAAGGTCTAGAACAATGCGGAAATTGGCTTTGAAGTGGCTGCTATGTAAATGATAAGCCGAAAATGCTTATCTAGCCGCCCCAAACGTCGATCCATATAACTTTTGTCCAAATTCCTACAAAACAACATAAAACATGCATGAATAGACATAAACACTTAAAAATATCCAAAAGATTAAGTTCAAACGCACTCAATTATGAGTATAAAACTCACTCATCAAATACCCCCAAACTTAAACTTTTGCTTGTTCTCAAGCAAAAATACAAAAGAACTAAAAATATACACCCGAATTAAACTACATGAATGCATATGCATGATCTACTTCCTAATATACCTACGAACCCTGTAATAAATCAGTATGATATATAACAACAGGCCTCAAAGATACCAATGATACTCAAACAATTTATCCGATCAAATCAAAGTCCATAACTCTAACCAGTTAGTCAATCCAAACCTATCATCACCCATGTTGTGCGTGTGTGCTTGTTAACCATTCTTAGCAACCACAGTTCAAGATAATCACATAACAAACTTTTTAGAAGGAAAATTTCAGTTCCAATTCAATTACTGTTGTGAACATGACAACTCCGGTTAAAACTAAGCAATTACCAAGTCTAAGGGTAAATACATGATTTATTTATACTTTTATTCAACCACGAGGGCATTTTTGCTCTTTCTCGTGTTTTATTCATTTTTTTTTCTCATTGATGTGCAATGTCTTATTCCCTTAGGCTTTTCAATGCAACCTTAACGAGCTTTCGACCAATGACTCCCAGACCATTAAGACCTTAGGGCGCTAGGTGTAAAGACAATCCCCTCGGGCTTACTTACTCAAGTAACAAAGGCCACAAAATTAGACAAGCATGCCACAGTGTTTATTTATTTATTTTTTTTACTGGATTTTCTATTTTTTTTTCATTTTTTTTCATTTTTTTAATTTTCATTTTGTATATATATATCCTATAGATTCCCCCAAACTCAAGCTTTTACGTCATTCCAACCTTTACCGCCAGTTCACTAATTTCCTTAAATTTTAACCAAGATTTTCCCTCAGAAACAAATTATGAAACTTTTGAACCAAGTGGATTAAAACAGTTAAACTTTAAGTGCTAACCGGTTACATAAGTTTAAGACAGACTCAGATTATCATCATGATTAAAATTAGAACTCATCATCAATTATCAACACTGTTCAAGTTAACATGCAAAACCAATCTTATCATAGACCGAGCTAAGACCACACCAACCGATCACACAGATTCATGCAAAAAAAAATGCAATTATACTACAAGAACACATACTAATGCAACACATATATGAATATGCAAATAACTACCATGTATTATATGCAACCTAAAAAAACACAATGCTAACACATAAAAAAACAAACTACCATGCAAATAACTAACTATATGCAATACGGCACTAAAATACCCCCAAACTTAAACTAGACATTGTCCTCAATGGATGAAATATAAAACAGTAAAGCAGAGGACTTCCCTGAAAATATAACAATCTTCCTCCTTGTCCACTAAGTTTTGGAGAATAGGCTAAGCACATGGAACAAATTGGGCACCCCACTTGAATTTGACTTGAATAACCTGTAAACCATGATAGAAACAATTTATTAAATTCTAAATAAATGCAAATTCAAAACTACTAATATAAAACCTAATAAAAACTAAAAATAAAAATTAAACTTGGGTTGCCTCCCAATATGCGCTTGTTTTATAGTCTCAGCCTGACTTCTTCAATTCGCTATCCAATTCCCCTACGAAAATTGAGGAACCCTCTATCCATCAGTAATAATTTCTCTTTTGGGAGGTTCCCATTAACAAAGACCCTTGAATTAAAGTCACCTAGCATGCTCTTTGTAGATAGGTTCCCTATTAAGAACGTCTAGTCGTCCAATAACTAGGTGTTTTCTCCATTATGTCTATGATCAGATTGGGGCATTGAAGCTTAGTAAACACAATGGGATCTTCCTCTATCTTCTCCTTTTCAACCCACCATGACTCCACAGTTGTACTAGCTCTTATGTCGCAAAGAGCTTTACCGACGACATGACTGCCAATTGGGCATGGTTTTGCAAAACTGCCCGGATTCTTGAACTTTGGTGGAGAAGGTACATGGGACACTATCAAAATTGGCTCATCTTCGTTGGTACTCAAAGTTAGATCTTCGCCGATCTCTTTTTCTTGGTCCCCAAGTCTTTCTTCTCTTTCAACATCTATATCATTTGGCATATCCGGTTGCAGATTTGGTTCGAGCTTAGCATCAGTCTCGGCATCCATGTTATAGAGCCAAGTGTATTGAGGACAAATGTTCGAGGCATTGGTTAGTTGTTCCATTTGGTTCATTAAATTTTGACTCAATATCTCTTGATTAATCCTCCTCTCCTCACATGAAGCTAGGTACTTGGACAAAACTTCCTCCAAATTTGAATGTTCTTCCTGTTGTAGTGGAGGTGGACACGAGAAATCCGGTGGGTATGTTGGACTTGGAGCATAAAATTTATCTTGATGAGTATGGCTCCATGAAAAATCCGGGTGATACCGCCAATCTTGATAATAGTTGTTAAGATAGACATAATTATTGGCGTAATCACCACTATACTGTACCGGCTCGAAACTGATGGCGCACTGATGACTCATATGATTTCCAGCATAATAATCACAAGTAACCGCCACACTTTGACGACGTTGAGCTTCAAAAGCGTCTAACCTCCTCGAAATTGTCTCTCAATCAGGTTGACAATGCGAGAAAGTGTCGCGAGTCTGTCGATCTCCGCTCCCTTGGTTTGAGTCGTTCTTGCCATCCATCGACTCAGTTGAAATTGCGATAACCTCCAACGTCTTGAAGTTGCCTCAATTTGTATTGGCTCTATAAAAGATGTATTAAGTCCATCAATCCTGTTTCCCTTGGTTGAGTCATGTTAGTACGTGTATGGCCATTGATACATGAAAGTCATCCATGGTACCTAAAAAGAGAGAAATAAAGGAAGAAATTAAAATAAAAATAAAAATATTTAAATTAAGACTAATTTGATTGAGATTAATATTGGTAAATAATTATTAAATTAATTCCCACAGCGGCGCCGCAAAAAACTTGTTGGTCGATTTACATGATCAATGAATACGTGCAAGTATACACAGTCGACAAGTAATAAAGTGAAAGTAGAATATCGTTCCCACGAGGAATTATTTAATAAAAATCACCAAGTACTAATTCTTAACCAAACTAATTTTATTTAAACAATCTCAAATCATGATTTTTCTAATTAAGAAAACTAAATTAACTAATTAAACTGAATTTCTTTATGACTGAATTCAGATAAATAAAGATTAAGACTTCAATATCCCCAATTATGAACTATAAATCAATTATTCAATTATCCCAATTATTATGCCTACTGAATTGTTAACAGGAATTCTCAAATGCCAAAAGTTCTTTTCCAAGTGATCAATTGACTTCTATTTAATCCAAATTAATCTTGCTATATTCATATGCAAAACAATTGAATTAAACTCCTTCAATTCAAATTCCTTATGTGTTACGTGCGATGAACAGATATTTTCATTCAATTCACGAACCTAATTATTCATCATGCAAATAACTAAGTCACATGTTATCATGCCCAGTTCTAACTCTAGAATTCATCTTTCAATTCCTTCTAGAGTAACAAGGCAATTACTGATCAGATAATTAATCAATAAGCTCAAGACAAGATAAATAATTCACTTTAACATAAATAATTGGAATAAATCAAATAACTAATTTATAGACATAAAAGGTTCAATTGAAATCTTAATAAAAGAGTTAGTTCATAATTAATGAATTGAAACCAAGAATCCATAACTGAATAGACATTAAAAGATAAAAGTATGATAAGAGAATAGAATAGAATTTGTTGTCAGCAAATCTGATGCTCCCCTCTTGCTCTTGATCTTCAGCGTTCTTCAATTTGCTTCAATCTCCAATGGATAATTAAGAATTAGGGTTTATATTCTAATCTAATGGAGTGTTTTATCTAGTCTAATCTATGTAATCTCTCTTTATTTTATGCCTTACATCATGTATTTATAGGTTACAAGTCAAATTTTTAGCTTAGAACAAAACCCAATCCATTTAGAGTCAAAAGGTGTCAAAATTAAGCCCCAAAAACGCAGCGTCCAAGCTTGCTTGAACCTCTTCCCAGGCGCCCAAACCACTGGGCATATATGGAACAACGCCCATCCTTTTCCGGTCTTTGGGCATGGGCATAGGCCTGAAATGGGAGCCCAGGCGCTGGCCACTTTTTCGGAAATTTTCTACTCCGACGTCCTTTGGGAAAATGGCCATAACTTCTTCGTCCGAACACCGATTTTGATGATTCAAGATGTTCCGGAAAGGAGAGATGTATATCTACAACTTTTATTCTTTGAGTTTTTCGAAATAAGGTCTAGAACAATGCGGAAATTGGCTTTGAAGTGGCTGCTATGTAAATGATAAGCCGAAAATGCTTATCTAGCCGCCCCAAACGTCGATCCATGTAACTTTTGTCCCAATTCCTACAAAACAACATAAAATATGCATGAATAGACATAAACACTTAAAAACATCCAAAAGATTAAGTTCAAACGCCCTCAATTATGAGTATAAAACTCACTCATTAGTAACTCTTAGAGCAGCAACTCTGTTGATGAAGAAAGCTTGAAAGCTGAAACAACTGCATCTCCTACTGCTAAAGTCCAAACAAGTTCATCTGATGATTCACAAGATTTTGAGTCCAAAGAAAAATGACTTGCCCCTATTGTTGCTGAACATCCAGGAAGCCTATCTATTGATACAGAGGCTTCAAATTCTGAAGAAGAAGAAGAGTCTGAAACTCCTATAGCTAAACCTCTAAGGAAAAGAAAGAGCAACAGATTACTTGTTAAATCTGTCTCAAAGAAGTAAGGAGAACCCTCTACTGCAATCATTGAATTGAGTGATGATAAGTCTGAATCCAAGGGAGAAGATGCTGAAGAAGGTACTAGTGAAAATCAACATGAAGGATTCACTGATGAATCAGATGAAAGAAGTGAGCATAATTCAAGCTCAGAAGGTGAAGAAATGGAAAAAGATTCTAGATCTACAAATCAAGAATCAGCAGAGTATCATGTTCTCTCTCCAGCGAGAGTTCGTAGAAGAATAGTGGTGGAAGTCCTTGATGAACCACAAGATGCACCACCAGAATGATGGGTGAGCTATAGAAATGAACAACTCAAAGTTGTAAGGATGACTACAGACGATGTGTTTAACAACTGGAACAACACGGAGTTAGACCGCACTACAATTCTGCAAAATCCTGATGATCTTCTAATGAGACGGTTCTTCCCATGGATGCCCTGGTTAAAGGCATATACTAAAAAATATGGAAGGTACTTCAGCTGGTGTTACTCACAGTTTCCGAACCTGAAGCTGGTGTCACAGAAATTTCCAAGGGTAAAGACGTTTGCAACTAAGATGATCAAAGACCAGTCTCACTTCAAAGTCTATCGACATAATTGTAACCACTACATTCCCTATGATTGTAGAGTGGGTTCATATGGCAGAAAGGTTATGCCCAAGCATATGATCGTAGAGTCCTTTCACTCTACCACTGAAGATGATCAAGTTCAGTCTAAGAAGTTTCTATCTGTCCAAGCACAATTGTCTGATATTCCTTCATCCTTCAATAGTGATTGGCACTCAACGATTTATCAGATTCTCACTGCTTCAAAAATCTGTCCGAGAATGAAAATCGTAGAGTCCAATCTGGTGTTCAAAAAGAGCCTACTCAACCACATGACCAAACTCCTACGGAGCAAAAGTTACTGAAGAATTCTGATGAGTTGGTTGAGAAGATGTCTATGATCACTGAAGAGGCAAAGACGTTATCAGAAGAAAAAGAAAAGGTGTTTCAAAATAGACTCCAAGCCTCTATGTCTGATATATCTCTCAAAATCAAAGAGAGAGATCAAATCTATCTGAAGGCTATAAATGATTAGAAAGCAGAAGCTCTACGAGCACAGAAGGCTAATGAAGAGCAAATCATATCCCTCTCTGACAAGATTGAAAATCTGAATCAGTCTCTCTCCCTATAAATTGAGCTGAGCCAACAAGAACTTAAGATTGAGGTTGGTAACTCATCTTACCTGATGAAGCAACTTATGTCCAACATGGAGCAGCTTTCACAAGTAATTAATGACAAAAAAGGGGAGAAAAAGAGGCATAGAAAAAGGCACTCAAGGAAGAGCAAGGAGAACAGAAGAAAAGAAGATAAGAAGGCAAAGAAGAAGATAACAGCAGCAGAAGCAGATTCATCATCTAAGGGGGAGCCAAAGGATGATGATCCTATGTATACAAAGTTTGAGGGGGAGCCAGAAAAAGAAGAAGAACATGAATCTGAGGGGGAACACAGAAAAGAAATGAAGTCACCATCCCAGGGGGAACATGAGCAAAAAGATCAAACAGATAAATAGCTGATCAACATACATCCTAGAGAAATACATGGAGCCAAAAAGGTACATCTCTATCTTGTTAAGTATATTCTGGATCCAGGATGTAAAGTATCATAGTTTATGTAATTTATTATCAATGACATTCATGATTATCTATTTTAGAAATACAGTTGCTCACTATATATAAGATTCATTCATATCATGCATATGCACTAATTATTTTTGTCATAATCAAATAGGGGGAGATTGTTAGGAATAAGCATGTGAATGATATTCCTATTTATGTATGATTTGATTATGATATAAATGAATAAATATGCAAGTATGCTTGCATTAAGAAACCGCTTTGTAAAGTCCTTAAAAAGAAATGATGTGCAAGGACTATAATATAGAAAGATCAAGCTTGTTAAGTTGATCTTATAATGTAATAGATAGGCTTGTCTGATTATCGAGCAGTACTGCACCAAAAATCGTAGTCTGCCAGGAGAGTCAAGGAAAACTCGAGAACTTTCAAGGCATAATCGTAGTCTATAAGATAGTAGATCTCAGAGTTCGTAGACTGACAGGAGAGACGAGGAAGGATCGTAGTGTGTCAAGGAGAACTTCCTCGGAGCCATAGTCTGCTGAGGAAGTCATGTTTAGAATCGTAAAGACAGTCTATCTACGGGCTGACCGAGCATCTGTCGAAGTCAAGAATCATAGACCACACTCGGAGTCGTAGAGTCTACTGATCACATCAAAGGCAGAGATCGTAGTCGAGAAAGATCAGATGAAGACAACAAGCATAAAGACAGAAATTGTAGAGTATCAAGATCTGATCTCAGAGTCGTAATGTCTGCAGAACCAAAGCTAAATCGTAGAGTGCAGAACTAAGGCTTCAACAGAGGTGCTCACAACGTCAAGGCATAATCTTAGAGTAAACACGATTCTCAACAAATGAGCACTTCCAGAAGGGGAGGTAGTAAGACCCCAACTTTTTGAATAAAGATTAAATTTTCTCGAAATATATTTTTGAATATTATGGTGTGGATTTGATATAATATTATAGTTGTGGGTAATATTTACAAATTTTGCAAAGTACGCAAGTTGTTATATAATATTCGATTGGTCGGAGAATATTCATTTTAATAGGGAATATTCGTACAACGGCACAATCATTGGTGGACCCCCACAACGAAATTATTGTCGGATTGAGAAAATGGCAAAAATACTTTATAAAAATAACGGTGGAAGTTTTACCGTTAAGCTGTTGAACTACCCTAGAGTAAAGAAATCGATGTCTGGCGTGGTTGCATAGTAGCAGCACGGTATTGATTATTGATACTTACGTGAGAAGTCAATCAGTTATACTCAATTATTACTACAGTAATTGCTACATCATATCTATCATATTATTGATTCAATTATTGTTACAGTATCATCTGCATAAAATGTTTTTTTTATTAAATCAATACTTGAGATGACAAATTTATTCATATTATAAATTTCAATATTTACAATGTCTAAAAATTCTATCAATGAGAGGTTTGGTCACCTAATTGCGCCCAATAAGGAGAAATCCTTATTGGAAAACCCCCCCCTCTTTCTTGGGAACGACCTGGTTGATAAATATTGTGAGTTATGATATTAATGATGAATATTGTTCGGAGTTGAATTTGGAGACGCGAACATGATATTTGAGTCCGGAACGATGAAATTAGTAAAAATAGTCTATAAACACAAAATTTTTTGGGATTCACTATTTGGTCAAAAAGTCAACAGTTGACTTTTTTGGGAAAAGTCAAATTTTAAAATTTCAAAATTTATATTTTTGATAAAAATAGTTTCATTATGTTGGAATTATTTGTGTTAGTGAAAATCGACATTTATTCCGATGATAATTGATGTCTAGGGGTTATATTGATAAATCGGGTAATTTATCGGATAAATGAGAAATTAATTGCTACTAATTCACATGCTTATATAACTATTTGTTCACATATGTGTACTATTGAATCACATTATTTACTATTAGGGGAGTTGGTGCAAGATTGATAATACTTGCATGACTAAATTAAAAATGGAGGTATAGATAGAGGTACTATCTTTGAAATTTGTATTTTCACATGATTATACTATTGATTCACATGATTGAACTATTGATTCACATTATTTACTATTAGGGAGTTGGTGCAAGATTGATAATACTTGTAGGACTAAATTATAAATGAAAGAAAAGTTGGAGGTATTGTCTTTGTAATTTTCGAGAGCCCCAAAACGTGCAATTATCGAAACTATATTTTCCTATAAATAGAAGCTCATTCTTCCTTCATTTCTCACCAATTCACAAAAGCTTTAGAGCGATTATTATAGAGAGAAAGAAGAAGAGAAGTCTACTACCTCACTATTCAAGTATCCAGTTTTTTCCAAGGTAGGGAGTATTATTTCTTTCTTATCTATGAAGAGAACTTCTGTTATTACATTCTTGTTATTCTTTTGAATAACTTTGTATCTGTGAGCTACCCTATACTTGGTGAAATTCTTACATTGTTCCATTCTTTATCATTACATTTGGAACATCCTGTTCACATGCGTTCTACGCGGGACTGAGTTCCGTCTTTATTATTACATTGGAATATCACATGCATGCGTTCTACGCCAACTCGATTCCCGTCTTTATTATTCATTTGAAATATCACATGCATGCGTTTCTACGCCGACTGATCCCGTCTTTATTATTACATTTGGAATATCACATGCATGCGTTTTATGCGGGACTGATTCCGCCTTTTATTATTACATTGGAATATCCTGTGTTTGTCGCGTCTGTGGGACTGATTCCGTTATTTATTATTCTGTTAGAATAACCTGCATGTGCGGTCTATTTCAAGCCTGGTGATTTCTTTTGTTATTCCATTCCTTATTATGCTCAGTTGGTTAAAGTTTTGACTTATATACTCCATGAAATTAGTGGAATATCCTTGATATTTGCGCTTAATCCAGTATCTTTTCTTGGAAATACTCTTTTGAGCATTCTTGAATTTTACTCTACAAAGTAGTATCATGTTGACAATTTGGACGTTATTAGTTCCTGGATAAAATAATTCTTGAACTTGTTTTATTGAATTCTTATATCATTCTCATCATCCTCATGTTTATATTTTGTTGAAAGTCATCTGTAGCCTATAGTGCATAGATGGACTTGGTATGATTATGACCAGGGATTATTCGGTGTAATCATAACCATAATGTTACAAATGATGTGGTAAAAGTCCTCATTGGCTCGTAGTGCATTGATGGACAGTTGTTGGCATGATCATGACCATTATTGAATACACAAATATTCTTGGCCCGTAGTGCATGGATAATTGTGGTCGTGATACTAAAGAATATCCTTGGCCGTAGTGCAGGGGTGATTCGATGATGTGGATTATTTATTAAGCTGAGTCCCAACGATAAAAGTGATGAAAAACCTTCTAAATCATAAAAGATAGTAGATTTTATTCTCTACTTGACTCTTTTAATGGATTGCTTGTTCATTGCGGCAGCTTAAACTTGATGGTTATTATATTGTATTAGTTTAACACTGTTGAAGGCTAACGATAATATATTCTGCATTATCTTAGTCATAATATTTCCTACTGGGCTAGTTGAGCTCACCCTTTTACTTTTATTGTTCTCTTCAGGAAATGAGAACGTAGCAGGAACTAGTCGGGGAATGGAGTGACGGACCAGATGATAGCATTAGTAGTCCTCACTATTCTGTGAACTAGTGTAATAATAATTGTAATAAGGACTCCTTTTGAGTTTGTATAATCTTTAGTAGACAATATTTGTATTCAAACTCACAGTTTATGTTTTGTCGTATTGTACACGACATTTGTATTATTAAGTTGTATTTGAATTTATGTACCATGTAAGTGGTGACCCAAGATGGGTGACGTATACCTAATTTTGGGGGCGTCACAGTTGGTATCAAAGCTTAGGGATATGATCCCTGGCTAAGATGTGAGACTAGAACTAAGAAGGAGAAGCGGGAATTCCTTCGCTAGTAGTATGACCTACCTAAGTTTATTTGGTATTTGATTGGTGCACGTGAGTATAGTGATAATATGTTGCATGTCAATTAACCCTTATTTTGTGGCAGTGTTTAAAAATGGCATCCGAGAATGTTGAGAACATCAATGGAGCACAGGAGACCGTTGAGTCTCCACAGATCAATAACCAGGACAACGTGCATCAGGAAGGCGACAATCCTTATGCAAACAACAACACTAACCAAATGATGAACGATGGAATATTCCGAGACTTCATGCAATTCATGCAACATCAGGCAAGAGCGGCTCCTGTTCAAAATGCAGGTGTAAACACAGGAAACTCTCGGACGGTCACCGCTAAACAGTTCAAGGAGCTGGGACCACCGGAGTTTATTGGAGAGCCAAAACCACTTAAGGCGGAAGCATGGATAAAGCAAATCACCGGGATATTTGATGTCTTGGGATGCTCCGAGAGCAAAAAGTTCCTTCAAACCTTTATGTTGCGTGAAGAAGCAGACTTGGTGGGAATCAGAAAAGCATACTCACTGGCCGACTCAAGATGTCTTGGGAAAAGTTCCAAGAGTCACATTCAACGACAAGTACTTTCCGAAAGTATTCGTCACATGAAGGAGGTGGAGTTTATCAAGTTGGAACAAAACAATATGACCGTGTCACAATCACGAGGCTAAATTTGTGGAGTTATCCGGTTTGCATCCCATTTGGTCGATAATGAGGAGCGAATGACACGAATGTTTTTAAGAGGTTTGAAACCAGGAATCGTCGATATCTTATTTCTCATAAACCGTGTTTGTACTCGAGATGTTGTAAATAGGGCTCGATTATTGAAGCGCGATAACGAGTCAACGAACCAAGAGAAAGCGGTACGTGACATGAAAATACCAAAGGTATCGATCCATCGAAGCGGTGACAACAAATGTGGAGAAATCAACATGCCAGAAATGGTAACCACTTTGGTGGTAATCATGGCCAAGACAGTAAAAATGGACATTTTAAGAAAAGGAGATTCAACAATGATGAAAAGACGTCAGCACCAGCAACCGTGGTTAAGGAAGGAGAACGACCACCTATCATATACTTCAAATGCGGAGGGGAGGGACATATCAGTCCAAACTACGCGATGCCATCCAAAGCGTGTTATAATTGTGGAAGAGAAGGTCACCTAGCCCGATTTTGTCGTTCACCGAAGTAAAGTTCAGCTAGGATGGAGGCACCAAAGGCCGTCCCAGAAAAGTCAAAGCCGGTGGTGCAAGGGAGAGCATTTATTGTGGCCTCCCATAAAGCAAGGAACCCGAACGAGGTCATCACGGGTAAGTTTATCATAAACTGTAGTGAAGTCTATACCTTATTTGATACCGGTTCTACCCATTCTTTTATTTCTCCTACTTGCGCTCAACGTTTAAATTTGACTTATCTGTTGAAACTCCATTAGGAGAAACCTTCATTACAACCACTGTTTATAAGTCTTTTTTGATTCAAATCGGTAACCACGCGTTACATGTCGATCTTATCTCCTTAAAAATACTTACATTTGACGTGATTCTAGGGATTGATTGGTTAACTACTCATCATGCTAAAATTGATTTTTTTTGTAAGGTTGTTAGCTTTCATATTCCTAATAAACCTATTATGCGAATTCTAGCGACCAAACCATTAAAATCAATCACGGTCATCTCAAGCCACAAAGCTATTCGTTTATTGAAAAATGGATGGCAAGATTTCTTAGCACATGTCACGGATTTAAACAAAAATACGTCAGAGTTGAAGGATATTTCTATAGTTAATAAATTTCTGACGTATTCCACGAAGAACTTCCCGGCCTACCCAGGCGTGAAGTTGAATTTTGTATCGACCTTGAACCCGGTACAAAACCCATTTCCAAAGCCCCATATCAAATGGCTCTATTGAACTTCGGAGTTAAAGACCCAATTCACGAGAATTGTTAGACATTGGTTTCATTCGTCCTAATGACGTCTCCTTCGGTGCTCTGTTACTCTATTCGTGAAGAAGAAAGATGGGAGTATCGACTTTGTATTGATTATCGGGAGTTGAATCATGTCCCCATCAAAATAGGTACCCATTGCCACGTATTGATGACTGTTTGATCGATTACAAGGAGCACAATTTTTTCAAAGATCGATCTTCATTCGGATATCATCAATTTGAGGGTTAAAATCGAGGATATTCCAAAGATCGCCTTCGAACTCCAGACGGGCATTATGAATTCTTAGTCATGTCTTTTGGATTGACTAATGCTCCTGCTGCCTTCATGGAAATGATGAACCGAGTATTCAAGGAATATTTGGATCACTTTATGGTCGTCTTTATTGATGACATCCTTATTTATTCCAAAAGCCGTGAAGATCATGAGCAACACTTGAGACTGATACTCCAAAAGCTTCGTGAATATAAGCTTTATGCCAAGTTAAATAAATACGAGTTTTGGCTTGAGGAAGTAGCATTCCTTGGGCACGTAGTATCAAGTCATGGAATATCCGTTGACCTGGCAAAGATTGAAGCTATTCAAAGCTGGGAGCAACCCAAATCAGTGACCGAAGTACGTAGCTTTATCGGTTTAGCTGGTTATTATAGGAGATTCGTGGAAGGATTTTCTCGAATCGCTACTCCATTAACTCAGCTGACTCGGAAAGATACAAAGTTCGGTTGGAGCGAGGAATGTGAGAAGAGTTTTCAAGAACTCAAAAGGAGACTCATTTCAAAGACTGTTACGACAATACCATCCGGTTCGGAGGATTTGTCATCTACAAATGATGTTTTTTAGCAAAGGTTAGGATGTGTTCTCATGCAACATGGGAAAGTCATAGCCTATGCCTTAAGACAACTCAAAGAATATGAGAGGAATTATCCTACTCATGATCTAGAGTTGGCAGCTGTTGTTTTCGCACTTAAAATTTGGAGGCATTACTTGTATGGAGAGAAAGTTGAGATCTTTACGGATCATAAAAGCCTCAAATATTTCTTCACTCAAAAGGAACTCAACATGCGACAACGACGTTGGCTTGAACTGTTGAAAGATTATGATCATACCATCCAATACCATCCGGAAAAGCGAGCGTGGTAGGTGACGCTTGTGAGTAGAAGATCATATCACGAATGCGAGTGCAATATTGTCAACGCAAAGGCCCATTTTGTATGACTTGCAAAGGATGGAGTTAGAGATAAAGACTCCAGGGACCCATATGATGATGGCAAACATACGAGTAGAACCGAATTTAATCGATAAAGTTAAAGCTGCTCAAGCTACAAACCTGGAGCTAATGCATATGAAGAAGAAAGTGCAAGAAGTTGCTATGCCGGAAGCAAGAATCGATGAGGAAGGAATATTTCGAGTCAACTCCAGACTTTGTGTTCCTAACAACCCTGATTTAAAGTATAAAATCATGATGGAGGCACACAACACACCGTTTGTAATCCATCCTGGGAGTACCAAAATGTATCGTGATCTTCGACATACATTTTGGTGGAGCAATATGAAGAGAAAGATAGCAGAGTTTATCTCAAGGTGTTTAACTTGTCAACGAGTCAAGGTGGAGCATCAAGTACCAAAAGGTCCATTGCAACCGCTTGAAATTCCAGAATGGAAGTGGAAACACATTACAATGGATTTCATTACTGGTCTTCCCAAGGTTTCTCAAGGCATAGATTCAATTTGGGTCATTGTTGATAGATTGACCAAGTCTGCTCATTTCTTACCTATACGAGAAACTTATACACTTGAACGTCTTGCTCGTATGTATATAAACAAGATTGTAGGACTGCATGGTATGCCAGTATCCATAGTTTCTGATCGAGACCCAAGATTCACTTCAAGATTTTGGGTTAGTTTGCAAAAAGCTATGGGCACGGATTTACGATTTAGCTCGGCATATCATCCTCGAATGAACGAGGCGATGGAGAGGACCATTCAAACTCTTGAAGATCTATTAAGACTTTGTGTTCTTGACTTCAAGGGAAGTTGGGATAAGTTCTTACCATTGGTGGAGTTTTCCTACAACAACAGTTATCAAGCAAGTATTGGCATGGCTCCATTTGAGGCGTTGTATGGAAGAAAGTGTCGTTTCTTGATGTCTTTGGGATGAGATGGGTGAAGCAACGTTGTTGGGACCGGAGTTGGTACGTATGACTACGGAAAAGATTCAAACGATCCGACAACGTATAAAAACCTCACAAGATCGACAAAAGAGTTATGTTGATCTTCATCGAAAGGACATGGAATTCGATATTGGAGATCATGTGTTATTACGTGTTGCTCCATGGAAGGGAGTTACGAGATTTAGAAAGAGAGAAAAGCTCAACCCTTGATTCATTGGCCCATTTTTAATCCTCGATCGAGTAGGAACTGTGGCTTATAGACTTGCGTTACCGCCAAGTATGTCTCGTGTTCATAACGTTTTTAACATATCCATGTTACGTAAATATGTGAAAGACCCAAACCACATTATTGAGTTAGAACCGGATGAAATAGACGAAGATTTAACGTATGAAGAGGTTCCTGTTAAAATCTTGGATAAGAAGGAACATATTCTACGCTCTAAGGTTATACCTCAAGTCAAAGTTTTGTGGAGAAACCACGATGTTGAGGAAATGACCTGGGAGTTAGAATCTGAAATGAAATTATCGTCACCTCTTCGATATACCAGGTACGCACCCTAATTTCGAAGACGAAATTTCATAAGAAGGGGAGGTTGTAAGACCCCAACTTTTTGAATAAAGATTAAATTTTCTCGAAATATATTTTTGAATATTATGGTGTGGATTTGATATAATGTTATAGTTGTGGGTAATATTTACAAATTTTGCAAAGTACGCAAGTTGTTATATAATATTCGATTGGTTGGGGAATATTCATTTTAACGAGGGAATATTCAGATACAATGAACAATCATTAGTGGACCCCACAATGGAATTATTGTCGGATTGAGAAAACGACAAAAATACTTTATAAAAATAACGGCGGAAGTTTTACCGTTAACTGTTGAACTACCTGGTAGTAAAAGTATAGTAATACGCGTGGTTGCATAGTAGCACATGGTATTGATTATTGATGCTTACGTGAGAAGTCACTAAGTTATACTCAATTATTGCTACAGTAATTGTTGTATTATATCTATCATATTATTGATTCAATTATTGTCACAGTATCATCTGTATAAAATGTTTTTTTTATTAAATCAATACTTGAGACGACAAAGTTATTCATATTATAAATTTCAATATTTACAATGTCTAGAAGTTCTGTCAAGGAGAGGTTTGGTCACTTAATTACGTGCCAATAGGGAGAAATCCTTATTGGAAAGCCCCTTCTTTCTTGGGAACGACCTGATTGATAAATATTATGAGTTATGATATTAATGATGAATGTTGTTCGGAGTTGAATTTGGAGACGTGGACGTGATATTTGAGTTCGGAAAAGTCAAACTTCAAAATTTTATAAACACAAAATTTTCCGGGATTAACTATTTGGTCAAAAGGTCAACAGTTGACTTTTTGGGGAAAAGTCAAAATTTAAAATTTTAAAATTTTAAATTTTATATTTTTGATAAAAATAGTTTCATTATGTTGGAATTGTTTGTGTTAGTGAAAATCGACATTTATTCCGATGATAATTGATGTCTAGGGGTTTTATTGATAAATCGGGTAATTTATCGGATAAATGAGAAATTAATTGCTACTAATTCACATGCTTATATATCTATTTGTTCACATATGTGTACTATTGAATCACATTATTTACTATTAGGGGAGTTGGTGCAAGATTGATAATACTTGCATGACTAAATTAAAAATGGAGGTATAGATGGAGGTTCTATCTTTGAAATTAGATTTTCACATGATTATACTATTGATTCACATGATTGAACTATTGATTCACATTATTTACTATTAGGGGAGTTGGTGCAAGATTGATAATACTTGCAGGACTAAATTATAAATGAAAGAAAAGTTGGAGGTATTGTACTGTAATTTTTCGAGCCCTAAAATGTGCAATTATCGAAACTATATTTTCTTATAAATAGAAGCTCATTTTTCCTTCATTTCTTCCCAATTCACAAAATCTTTAGAGCGATTATTATAGAGAGAAAGAAGAAGAGAAGTCTGCTACCTCACTATTCCAGTATCCAGTTTTTTCCAAGGTAGGGAGTATTATTTCTTTCTTATCTATGAAGAGAACTTCTGTTATTCCATTCTTATTATTCTGTTGGAATACCTTGTATATCTGGGCTACCCTATACTTGGTGAAATTCTTCCATTGTTCCATTCTTTATCATTCTCATTGGAACATCCTCATCTGTATGCATTCTACGCGGACCGGTTCCGTCTTTATTATTACTGTTGAATATCTTGTGCGTATGCGTTCTACGGACTGATTCTCGCTCTTTATTATTACATTGGAATATTCTATATCATGCGTTTTACGGCGGGACTGATTCCGTCTTTATTATTCTATTGGAAAATCACATGTCATGCGTTTTGTGGGACCGATTCCGCCTTTATTATTACTGTTGGAATATCCTCATCTGCATGCGTTTACGCCGACTGATTCCGTTATTTATTATTCTGTTGGAATAACTTTTGCATGTCTTTGTCTATCGCATGCACCGGTGATTTCTTTTGTTATTCTATTCCTTATTATACTTAGTTGGTTAAAGTTTTGACTTCTATACTCCATGAAATTAGTGGAATATCCTTGATATTTGCGCTTCATCCAAATCTTTTCTTGGAAATACTCTTACGAGCATTCTTGAATGTTATCTCTACAAAGCAAGATATCATGTTGACAATTTGGACGTTATTAGTTCTGGATAAAATAATTCTTGAACTTGTTTTATTGAATTCTTATATCATTCTCATCATCCTCATGTTTATATTTTGTTGAAAGTCATCATGGCCTATAATGCATAGATGGACTTGGTATGATTATGACCGGGATTATTGATTGTAATCATGGTAGTAATGTTACAAATGATGTGGTAAAAGTTCTCATTGGCTCGTAGTGCATTGATGGACGATTGTTGGCATGATCATGACCATTATTGAATACACAAATATTCTTGGCTTTGTAGTGCATGGATAATTGTGGTCGTGATACTAAAGAATATCCTTGGTAGTAGTGCGGGGGTGATTCGATGATGTGGATTATTTATTAAAATCGAGTCCCAAAATAAAAGTGATAAAAAACCTTCTATATCATAAAAGATAGTAGATTTTATTCTCTACTTGACTCTTTTAATGGATTGCTTGTTCACCGCAGCTTAAACTTGATGGTTGTTATATTGTATCGGTTTAACAATCGTTGAAGGCTAATGATAATATATTACGCATTATCTTAGTCATAATATTTCCCTCTTGGGCTAGTTGAGCTCACCCTTTTACTTTTATTGTTCTCTTTAGAAAATGAGAACGTAGCAGGGGACTAGTCGGGGAACGGGTGTGATTTTACGGTATGATAGCATTAGTAGTCCTCACTATTCTGTGAAATAGTATAATAATAATTGTAATAAGGACTCCTTTTTAGTTTGTATAATCTCTAGTAGACAATATTTGTATTCAAACTCACGGTTTATGTTTTTTCGTATTGTACACGACAGTTGTATTATTAAGTTGTATTTGAATTTATGTACCACGTAAGTGGCGACCCAAGATGGGTGACGTATACCTAATTTTGGGGGCGTCACAGAAGATGTATTCTACGTTGAAAATCCAGTAAACACTCTTCAGGATCGTAGTGTTGTCTCAACCTGTCAATGAGCAACATTCTACAAGACACACTACGATCAGGTCCAAAACATCTGCATTAGAATCGTAGAGTTCGGTCATCTAAAGGATTAAAGAATTGGCAACGGTTCAATCTAAAGACTGATATTCAAACATTGCTATGTTGAGAGCATTGATGCATAAGGACAGATTCTGATGTTCTAATTGAGAAATCAGAAAGGAAAAATAAAGTTAACTACCTGCCCGAGACATTAAAGTGACATCTCTGACGGGGTAGGTGAAACAGTAGATTACATTGTCAGAAAGACATAAATGAGGTGTCATGTCATATCTGCAGTCTACATCAAATAACTCAAGATCTGCGAAGCACTTCAAATAGCTCTCAACGACTACATTCCAACGGAAAGGTTGTGAAGGAGTATAAATCAACAAGAGCTTCAAAGATCAATAGTTACTAAATTTGCAGAATCGTTGAGTTGTTGGAATGCTATTGTTGACTATACAAGTTCCACCAGAGCTAAACTGAACAAGTCTCAGTGACAGTGAGACTACAAAGGTGGAAGTGAAACAGCTTTAAAGAAGGACTTGAATAGACTAAAGCTTCACTCAACAAAGATGAAAATGCCACTAAAGATGGCAGCTAAGCTGAGAGCCGAGAAGGACAAAAAGATAGCATTCAGAAAAGTGGCAGAGCACAAAGAAGACCCCGAGAATATTATGACTAAGATAATGCAGAATAAATTATCGTTAGCCTTCAACAGTGTTAAACTGATAGAATACAATAGACAACAAGTTTAACTGCAGCGGAACAAACAATCCATTAGACGAGTCAAGTAGATCATGATATCTACTATCTTCTATGATTTAAAAGTTTATCATCAATTTTATCGGTGAGACTCAGCTCAATAAATAATCCACATCACTGAATTATCCATACACTACGGTCCAATGATATTCATTATTATCACATCCACGAATTATCCATGCACTACGGCCCAAGGATATTCGTATTATCACCAATGGTCATAATCATGCCAACAACTGTCAATCAATGCAGTCCGGGCCAATGAGAATTTTTACCACATCATTTGTAACATTACAGGTCATGATTATACCGATGCATAGTCATAATCATACCAATTAACAGTCCATCTATGCACTATGGGCCAAAGATGACTTTCATCACAAAATAAGCACGAGAATGATGACAATAATATAAGAATTCAATTAAACGAAAGCAAATGATAAATTTTAAAGATTTATAATTCAATTTATTCAGAGTTTAAAAATATCCAAATTGACAAAATGATAACTGCTTTATGGAGTAAAATTTAAGAATAATATCCATGTATCAAAAATAATTTGGACATAAAAGAAATTAATTTTTCGGGTGAATAGTACCCCGTGAATAGTACCTCGACATGAAAAGATTAAAATTTAACAAGCATGTCCAGAAAAATATTCCGGTGGAAATATACTCGATGAAGCATAAATTTCAAGGATATTCTACTAATTTTAAGGAGTATAGAAGCATTACTTTAAGAAAATGAGTGTAGAATTCAGAATCTAAAACGAAATAATATTACTTACATAGTACTGAACAAAAATAATATCATTTACAACTGTTGAACGAAAATAATATTCCTTACGAATATTGAACGAAAATAATATTCCTTACGAATTTTGAACGAAAATTAAATTCATTACGAATACGAAAAATAATATCGTGAGCGAATATGAAATAAATAATATCCCTTACCTTAAAAGGAGAGTATTTCTGACTGGTAGGGCAGGGATATTCTTGAAAAAAATTTGAACTGTTTTCTATACTCAAAACTTCCTTAAACTCTAAAGAAATTCGCTCAATATTATAGAAGAAGAATTCTCTAATTCTTGTGTGATTTTCATTTTTAAACTAAGCATCCTATTTATAGGAGAATGGAAGAATACTATTTGAAAATAAAATTCACGGGTGAATAAATACCGATTCACTTTCCGCATGAATCCCATGGAAAATTTTGATTTTACTATTCATTCTTGTCTGATAAAATATTCTAATAAAACAAAAACTTTAAATATAATATAATATAATCTATTTATAATCTAATAAAACAAAACTTATATATATATAATATATATACTCCCTCAATTCAACGACAACTTATATATATATATTATATATATATAATCACATGCAACATATATATATATATATATAAGTAATAAGAAAAATTGAGATAACTTTCTCCCAAGCGATTTTGGAAAATGGGTAAGTGGGGGTCCATATAATAAGCAAAATTTACAACAAATACTTCAATAAAAGCCCCTCTATTTATCTCAACTCACTTGGCTTCACTAAATACATTTTTAATAACATTCATCATTAATATTATAACTCACAATATTAACAACCAGATCATTCCCAGGAAAGATGGGGCTTTCCGATAAGGACTCCTCCTTATTGGCGTGCAATTAAGTGACCAAACCCCTTTCCACGATAGAACTTTCTAGACATCGTCAATAATACAAATAATAATATGAATAACTTTGTCATCTCAATTATTAATTTAATAATATAAAATATTGTGATAATAATTAGATCAATAACGTAAGATACTATGCAGCAATTAATGTGGCAATAATTGAAATAAACTGAGTGACTTCTCACGTAAGCATCAATAATCAAAGATATTGTACAATACCGTGTGCTACTATGCAACCACGCGTATTACTGTACTTTTATCACCGGGTATTTCAACAATTAACAGTAAAACTTTCGCCGTTATTTTTATAAAAAGATATTTCTGTCGTTTTCTAACTCCGACAGTAATTCCATTGTGGGATCCACCAATGATTGTGTCGTCGTATAAATATTCCATGATAAAATGAATATTCCTCGACCAATCGAATATTTTATGACAACTTGCTTACTTTGCAACATTTATAAATATTATCCACAACTATAACATTATATCAAATCCACACCATAATATTCAAAATGATATTTATAGGAAAAAAATTCATCTTTATTAATAAAAGTTGGGGTCTTACAAACATAGTTGAGAAAAGTAAAATAGTAAAAAGTTATTATTCAGATGTTTCAGACCTATCAATTATTAATTAAACAACTTTTTTCATTTAGTATTCAATATTCAGCTCCATTCAGTTCATTCATATTAACATTTAGAACTCTTTCATTCAATTTTTATCAAACAGCCCCTAAGATTCATAATCTATTAAAAATTCAAAACTCATTTCAAAATCATGGACGATGGCAACGAGTAGTACGAACTGAGTGCCGCATTTTTAAGCCTCGTGTCATCTCCCTCCACCAAGGCCACTCCGTTCGTTCCTCTTACGCGACCAACCTCGTCAATGGCTTATCTGTACGTTATCTTCGGATGCATTAAGGGGGCTGCATAGGTAGCTGTCCCTGCTGGATTTTTTTTATAGGAATAAGGGTAGTGGTAAATTTAAGGGGACAAATTAATGAAAGAGTTAAACTTGGAGGGGAAAAAAAAATTCATTCATATTCTAAATACAAATATAGACAAAATTAGATTCAATCTATTTCTATCTTCTAAATTGTATCTAAATTTTTTTTATTTAAAATTTCGTTTTTTAGTTTAGAGTATGAATAATTATTGCAATTTGTAAAAATTATTATAATTAGTTAATATTATAATTAGTTTCAAGTTTTTTTTATTTAATTTTAACAAAAAAATAGTTCAAATTTTCTCCTACTAAGAAAAATTCTTTGATCCGCCCCTAAGTATATTCACCTTCATCTTGTAACGGGGAATAATTTAAATTTTTTTTTAGGTTTTAATTGGGAAGAAAGTAGCAACTGAGGTTTTAATTTGACTTCTATTAATTGAGGGTTCTATTTAGACGATTACGATGTACGAATTGGGAGACCTTTTTTTCTTTTAATTTTGTAAATAGTTTCAAAAATAAAATTAATAATTGATATATTTAATTATAATATTATTTATTTTGCACGTCACATCCTTTGTGTTATGCCACTTCAAGTTTAGGGGGTGTTTGATAAAAATTGATTGAATTTGAATGAGTTGAATCTGAATCTGAATAAAAAAAGTTGTTTGATAATTAACATGTCTAAAACATCTGAATGATAGAATTTTATTATTTTACCTCTCTGAAAAAAATTTAAAATTGTTGTAAATTTATTTAATATTACATAATATAATAGTTAATATTTTTTACTTTATTTAGCTGCTCATTCAACTATTCAGCAAAAAAATCTTAATTAGTCATTCAGTTCAATCATCTGACCGATTCAGCCATTCAGACGATTTTTTTTCAAAATAAACGCACTTAATGACTGACCGATTCAGCCTTTCAGCCATTCAGATGTATTCAGAACTAAACAAACAACACCTAGTTAATTATAGCTCACTTATGATTATTAGAGTTGAAAGATTTTTATTAAAAAAAAATTGTAGTTCATAGGTTAAATTTTTAAAAAATATAAAGTCAAATTTTTTATTTGAGATTGTAGGGAAATACTCCCTCCGTTTTGAGATTAGATTAATAAGTTTTTGATATATTAATATGTTTGGGGTGTGTGTGTGTGTATATATATATATATCAAAATAATCAATCACTAAATTAATTTGTGAAGCAGTATAATTCTGATTTTTTGAAGTCAGTTTAAGATATTTTAAATTTTAAATTATTATTTTTAAAATTTTAGACAATTCAATTATGAAAATTATAAATTTAAAAATTATTACTAATTAAAAGATTTATTATTTTGAAAGTAAAACTAATTCCCTAAATTTTGAATTCAAAAATATCTTATACCAACTTTTAGAAAAATTCAATATAATATTGTTTTTTGAAATGAATGAAGTAAGATAAAGATTATTCTTTCTATAATTTGTATATAAAGGGATATAAAATAAAATTGCAGTAATTATAATTTTTATGTAAAAGAGTCTCTTTATTGAAACATCCATCTTAAAACCAATTGATAACATGACAACTCGAAAATTTAGAAAAAATCTTAAATGATTAAATTAAAGGTTAAAGTTTAAAACATTAAGTGAAAATAGATGATTTATTTAAAAATCTATACGGTTTAATAATTGAAAGAGATTATGTAATAATAAATATGGCAAGCCATTTGAAGAAGGCTTATTGATTGTAGCAAACCATATTAAGAGGTTTAATAGACATTAAATTAAATGTCTAGTCTAATTTATGAGTACATAAATTATTTTATGATTTATGAAGGATATGTATGTTTACGTAAGATGGTAAATATATTAAATTATTTTTGTTATATGTAAATAAATTGATATAAACAATTTATAATGTGAGAAAATAAAATTATAAATTATTTTCGATATGTGATGTTTACATATTTGTCGTAAGACCCCAACTTATTATAAATAAAATTAAATTTCTTCTATTTATTATTTTGAACTAGTAAGGGTTGTTTTGATTAATGTGGTTAGTTATGGGTAAAATGCGCAAATATTTCAAATAAGCAAGTGGTTATAAAATATTCATTGTTGTCGTGGAATATTCGTTTGGTCGTGGAATATTCTTGAAGTCGGAGAAAATTCGTACAACGGCGCAGTCTTGTGTGGGCCCCATAACGAAAAAGCGATTGGATGAAGAAAATGACAAAAATAAGTTATTTATAAATAACGGCGTTGTTATTACCGTTAATACTGTTGAAATACTCGGTGGTTAAAACACAGTAGCATACGGTATTGCACCAATTATTGATTCTTACGTAAGAAGGCACTACTCAATAATTGTTATAGTAATTACTGTTCAATATTTTATTTTATTGATTCAATAATTGCTACGTTGATATTTTATATTACTATTGTTTCAATAATTGTCACTACACAGTATTTTCCATTATCGGAGCAATAATTCATATTATCTGAATAATATTATTAGATAACATTATTGGCAATGTCTAGAAAGTTCTGTCTAAGGAGAGGTTTGGTGTAAGACCCCAACTTTTTATAAATAAAATCGAATTTCCTCTAATTATTATTCTTGATTAATAAGGTGGTAATTTGATATAATGCTTTGGTTATGGGTGAAATGTAAAATTTTTGCAAAATAAATAAGTGGTTATTAAAATATTCATTTTTTGTCGGGGAATATTCGTTTGGTCGTGGAATATTCTTGCCGTTCGGGGAATATTCGTGCTGACAGTATGACCATTTATTCAGGGCCCCATAACGAAAAACGATTGGATGAAAGAAAACGACAAAGATTGAGTTTTATAAATAACGGTGTAAATTATTATCGCTTAACACTTTGTTGGGTTACACGGTGGTTAAAATACAATAATATGCGTGGTTGCACAAAGAAGACACCAGGTATTACACGATATTGTTGAATTATTGATTAAATGCGTAGAAGAAGGCACTTTACTCAATAATTATTACAGATAATTATCGCTCATTATTTTATTTTATTGATTCAATAATTGTCATGTTGATATTTATATTATTATTGTTGTCAACTTGACAGATTTTCCATTATCGGATCAATAATTCATATTATTTGAATAATATTATCGAGATAACATTATTGGCAATGTCTAGAAAGTTCTGCTCTAAGGAGAGGTTTGGTCACCTAATTGCTGGCACCAATAAGGAGGAATCCTTATTGAAAGCCCCTTTCCGGAATATTGTGATTACGTAAATATTATTTGTGAATAATTAATTATTGATTTATATGATAATGAAATATTTATTTGATATAAATGATGGATTTATTTATTTTATGTGGATATAATTGAAGGAATTAATGCCGAGGTGTTTTATCAAGATTTTGTGATTTGGAAGTATTAAAATCATTCGTTTATGGATTTTGGATATTTTCGGTTTGGAATTTGGAAAACTCAAAACTAAAAAGTTGTAGAGAATTGATTTCAGTGCAGAATGGACATAAAATTCGTATTTTTGTGATAACCGGTCTATTTTCTATGAATTGTTGAAGTTTGGAAAAATAAAATGATTTTATTAAATTTATGGGGGACCCACTTTTTGGTTGGTGGATACAACATGTGAAATTCTTGAAAATGGGTCAAAGATGGTCAGTGTTAGGTAAAAGCATGCGTAGGGATTTGAAAATTAAATAATGTTAATTTATTATTTTTGTCTCCTTTGGCGTTCTAGCATTTTTCTATAAATAAAGGGCTAAGTTAGAATTGAAAATCACACCAGAAACAAGTTTTCTCTCTTTCTCTCTCTATATTATCGAGCGTATTCCTTTGAGTATACTTTGAGTGTTGCTATACGGTGCGAGTTTCTGCAGCACTATACCGAAATTCAGTCAAAAGTACGGTTATTTTGAGGTAAGAGGTGTTATATTCTTCTCAAAATGATATTTTCTTCAATATAATTATGCCGAAATATTGGTATAAACTTTTTATCAAATTTGGAACTTTTTGTGTCGAGATTACTATTCACGTATACGGCACTATTCACGAATACGACACTATTTACCAAAAAATAAAAATTTTTCTTTTTGTCCAAGAAGTCTATTTTGGCTACTATCTTTGATTGTATCCATGTTTTGATCGTTATTTTTGAGTTCTGCTTCAAAATCGTTTATTTTGAAGTATTATCGATCTTGGATAAACTATTAAACGAATCCCTAATATTTGTCCTTCTATCTCACTGAATTCGTTCTTAAAAATATTTTTCATCATCCTCAGTCCTTAATGGTGATACTTGATGAATATCTTTGGCCTGTAGTGCAAAGATGAATGATTAAATCGATGAATCTCTTTGGCCCGTAGTGCAAAAGATGAGCAGTGTTGAGATGAACATGACCAACCGGTGATATCTGAAATGAATATCTTTGGCACGTAGTGCAAAGATGATTAAAGATGTATATTGATTGTTGTTACTGGGGATGAAATATTGATGATGGACTTTTAAATCTTAGAAGGCAATAGAATTCATTCTCTCACGTGACTCTTCTAATGGATTCTTTGTTTCACCGCATTTATTGATCTAAAACTTGTTGTCTATTATATTTTATCAGATTTTTCCCTGTTGAAGACTAACGATAATTGTTGTATATTATCTTAGTCATAATATTCTTTACTGGGTTAGTTGAGCTCACCCTTTCCTTTTTGTTCCATTTTTCTTCTCAGGAGGTGAGAACATAAGCGAGGATCGGCCTGGGGTATGGAGTGATGGTTCTAGGAAGATGTTTTAGCGGTCCTCACTATTTCTATAAAATAGTGTTTGAATAATTATAAAGAGGACTTATTTGCGTGTGGATATTGTACAGAAGATAATATTTGTATTTAAACTTACAAGATGTATTGTAAGTATTTCACACGATATTTGTATTATTGAAGTTGTAGTTTGCTTTATGTACCATATTTTTGGCCACTCAGAATGGGTGTTGTATACCTATTTTGGGGGCGTCACATTTGGTCACCTAATTGCGTGCCAGTAAGGAGAAATCCTTATTGGAAAGCCCCATCTTTCCTGGGAACGGCCTGGTTGTCAGTATTATGATTCTGTAATATTATTTGTGAATAATTAATTATTGATTTATATGATGAGGAAAATATTGATTTTATGTGGATATAGATGGAAAAAAATTTTAATGTGACAATTGTTGAAAATTAATATTTTATCTTTTTCTAATAAAATAATTCATTTAAATATATTATTATATTTTAATAATATAATAATGGTGATATCTTTATAAAGAATGTGGGATATATGTGTATATGAGGAGGAAGAGTATTTTTGTTGCATTAAATGATTAACACATATTTTGTGTGTCGGTGGACCCCATTTCTTGACTGAAATTTGATTATAGACTGTGAAAATCGCCCGTTTGTGAATTTCGGTCAATTTCTGTTTGGAATTTGGAAAAACTTTCTTCTGTAAAGTTGTAGATAATAAAATTTCCTATGAGAAGTTCATGAGGTTTGAATTTTTCTGACAAAATGGCTATTTATTATGAATTATTGAAGTTCTGAAGTTCTAGAATAATTGATTTTTGGAAGTTTTAAATAATTATATTAACAAAAACATTTTTTTACATTTTGTGGGCACCATTTGCACATGTTAATGGCTGAAATCAGATGACTTAGGTGTGCGAAGGAATTTATAAAATATATATTAATATTTTATTAAATTTTACGCTTTGGTGTTCTAAGCATTTTCCTATAAATAGGTGCTTAGGTTAGAATTGAAAATCACACCAAAAACTGAAATCTTCTCTTTTCTCTCGATATATTGAGCGTATTCTTGTGAGTATTTTGATACTTTGAGTGTTGTTATACGGTGCAAGTTCCCTTCACCACTATATTCAGTATTCCAGCCAGAAGTACTATTCTTTCGAGGTAAGAGATGTTATTTTATTCTTAAATGATATTATTTTCTTCAATATCATTATGCCAAAATATTGGTTTGAACTTTTTATCAAATTTAGAACTTTTGTGTCTGGGTTACTTATTCACGATACTCTGACTATTCACAAAAAATTAAATTTTCGTTTTAAAAAATATATATTATGGATACTAGCTTTGATTGTATCCATATTTTGATCATTCTTGAATTTTACTCCACTATGATTATTTATGAGGTATTTTTGGACATGGAATAGCTGAAATACGAATCCTTAATATTTATTCTTTTGTTTCACTGAATTCGTTTTTTTTAAAATATTTTTCATCATCCTCAGTCCTAAATGATGATAATACTGAATATCTTTGGCATGTAGTGCAAAGATGAATGATTTTCTGATGAATATCTATGACCCGTAGTGCAAAGATGAACAAGTGTTTAGATGAACATGACCAACTGATGAATATCTTTGGCATGTAGTGCAAAGATGAATATTTAATTCCAGATATATATTGATTGATATTATAGGGATAAAATATCGACGATGAACTTTTAAATTCATATATAGAATATAGTAGATTGCATTCTCTACTTAACTCTTCTAATGAATTATTATTTCCGCTGCGAATATTGATTTAAAATTGGTTGTCTATTGTATTCTATTAGATTTTTCCCTGTTGAAGACTAACGATAATTTGTTCTATGTTATCTTAGTCATAATATTCTTTACTGGGTAGTTGAGCTCACCCTTTTCCTTTTTGTTCCATTTTTCTTCTCAGGAGGCGAGAATATAACGAGTACTAGTCGGGGTATGGAATGAAGGTTCTAGAAAGTTGTTTTAGTAGTCCTCACTATTTCTGTAAAATATTATACCAATAATTATAATGAGGACTTATTTGGGTATGAATATTGTCTAGATGGCAATATTTGTATTTAAACTCACAGTTTTTATGTTGTATTAATAAAGTTATAGTTGTTTCTGTACCATGTTATTGACGACTCAAAATGGGTGTTGTATACCTATTTTGGGGGCATCACATTTGGTGTAACTTGTAATGGGGAGTTAATAAATATATATTAAATATATATATTTATTTATTTATTACGCAGGAAAATAAAATTATGGGGAACAATTTGCGTAATGAGGCAAAATGGGTGTTGTATACCTATTTTGGGGGCGTCACAGTTGGTATCAGAGCTTAGGGATATGATCTCTGGCGGAGATCGGGGAATAGAACTAGGAGGGGAGAGACGAGTAAATCCTTCGCTAGTGTGTCCTACCTAAGCTTATTTGTTGGTCAGGTCATAATATAGGGATATTATGTGATATGTTAATTTTTTTAATTAACCTTTGTTTTATGGCGAAGATTTAAGATGGCAAATGAGAACGTTAACAATAGAGTGTATGGACCGTGGAGACACCTTTAGTCACAAAAACCGGAGAACGTGCATCGGGGAAGGCGATATTCCTCCCGTAAACAACACTACCGAAAGCAAACGATGAATGATGCGATGTTTAGAAGCTTTTTGCAGTTCATGCAAAATCGAACGAGGAGACTCGTGTTCAAAATACTGAGGAGAAATGATAGCAATTCACGGGTTGTCACAAATGCAAGCGCTTCAAAGAGTTGGGACCACCGGAATTTAAGGGAAAGCCGATCCGATCATGGCGAAACATGGGTCAAACAAATTACCAAGATATTCGATGTCTTGGGATGCACGGAGAACGAAGGTTCCATTCGCCACCTTTATGTTCCGTGGCGAAGCGGACTCATCGGTGGAGTCTCGTGAAGCGTACCCATCCAAATTCGCACTTCGGCATGTCTTTGGAGACGTTTGAAAACTATTCAATGACAAATACTTTCCGAAAGTGTTCGTCGTATGAAGGAAGTGGAGTTCATCGATTGGAACAAAACAACATGGCGGTGTCTCGATCTTGAGGCAAAGTTTGCAGAGTTAATCCAGGTTTGTACCTCATTTGGTGGAGAATGAGGAACGTATGACGCGGATGTTTCTTAGAGGTTTGAAACCCGGCATACGACAATATCTCATTTCTCATAAATTTTCTCTCTATTCAGATGTTGTAAACATGGCTCAATTATTAGAGCGAGATAGTGAGTATACTCAACCGAGGGACTACAACCAGGGTCATATCAGTGACAGCAGTCATCAGAACGATGATAACCAGCGAGGAGGGAAGAATACGGACAAAGGCGGTAACCACTCAGGTGGTAATCATGGACATGATAATAGGAGAGGTGAGTCAAGTAGAAATTTTAGAAAGAGGAGATTCAACAACAATGGGACATCACATCAAAGCAGCACCAAAGACCAACAACAAATTCTAGGGAGGGAACGACCGCCATTAGATGTTACAAATGCGGGAAGGAGGGACATATCAACCCAAACCGTCCTGACAACAATCCAAGGTATGTTAGAACTGTGGAAAGGAAGGCCACATCGCTCGAGATTGTTCTATAGCGAAACCAAGTTCAGCGGAAGTGGTGATTCCAAGAGCTGTCCCGGATAAGTCGAAATCAGCGGTTCCTAGAAGAGCGTTTGTCGTAACTTGCCAAAACGTGAGGAACCCAAACGAGGTGATCACGGGTAAGCTAATCTTGAATTCTTGCGAAGTTTATACCTTACTAGATACCGGTTCTACCCATTCTTTTATCTCTCATGCTTGTGCTCAACGTTTAAACTTGACTCCGGAGAAATTAGATTTTGATTTATCTGTTGAAACTCCGTTGGGTGAAACCTTCGTTACATCTACAGTTTATAAATCTTGCATGATCCAAGTTGGCACTATCACATTACCTATTGATCTTATCTCTTTAAAGATACTTGCTTTTGATGTGATTTTAGGAATTGATTGGTTAACCACTCATCATGCCAAAATTGATTGTTTTCGTAAGGTTGTTACTTTTCATATTCCTAACCAACCTGTCATACGAATTCAAACCACTAAACCACTAAAATCAGTCACTGTCATATCAAGCCACAAAGCTATTCGTTTATTGAAAAACGGATGTCAAGCTTTCTTAGCCCATGTTATGGATTTGAATAAAGACAAGTCGGATTTAAATAATATTCATGTGGTTAGAGAATTCTCTGACGTATTTCCTGAAGAGCTTCCCGGTTTATCCCCAGAACGTGATGTTGAATTCTTTATTGACCTTGAACCGGGTACAAAACCCATTTCTAAAACCCCATATCGAATGGCTCCTATTGAACTTCAGGACTTAAAAGTCCAACTACAGGAGTTATTAGACATCGGTTTCATTCGTCCCTAGTACATCTCCTTGGGGTGCTCTGTTTTATTAAGTAAAGAAGAAAGACGAGAGTATGCGACTTTGTATTGACTACCGAGAATTGAACCATGTCACCATCAAGAATAGGTATCCGCTACCTCGCATTGATGACCTGTTCAACCAGTTACAAGGAGCACAATTCTTTTCAAAGATCGATCTTTGTTCTGGATATCATCAGCTGAAGATTAAAACTGAGGATATTCCAAAGACTGCCTTCAGGACTCGGTACGGGCATTATGAATTCTTAGTCATGTCTTTTGGATTGACCAATGCTCCTTCTGCTTTCATGGATATGATGAACCGTGTATTCAAGGAATATTTGGATCAGTTCGTTGTTGTCTTTATTGATGACATCCTCATCTATTCCAAAAGCCGTGAAGAACATGAGCACCATTTGAAGCTGGTACTACAAAGACTTCGTGAACACAAGCTTTATGCCAAGCTGAAGAAATGCGAGTTCTGGCTTGAGGAAGTAGCATTCCTTGGGCACGTGGTGTCAAAACAAGGAGTATCTGTTGACCCGGCGAAGATTGAAGCAATATAAAGTTGGGAGAAACCAAAGTCGGTGACAGAAGTACGCAACTTTCTGGGCTTAGCTGGTTATTATCGGAGATTCGTGGAAATATTTTCTCGAATCGCTACTCCGTTAACTCAGCTGACTCGGAAAGATACAAAATTCTTATGGAGCGAGGAATGTGAGAAGAGTTTCCAAGAGCTCAAGAGGAGACTCATTTCGGCACCTGTTCTAGCAATACCATCTGGTTCGGATGGATTTGTTATATACAGCGATGCTTCAGGCAAAGGGTTAGGATGTGTTCTCATGTAACATGGGAAAGTCATAGCCTATGCCTCACGACAACTCAAAGAATATAAGAGGAATTATCCTACTCATGATCCAGAGTTGGCGTGATGATTCAGCGTTGAAGATATGGAGACACTACCTGTATGGAGAGAAAGTGGAGATTTATACTTTTAATTCATAAAAGCCTCAAATATTTCTTCACCCAAAAAGAACTCAACATGCGGCAACGACGTTGGCTGGAGCTGTTGAAAGATTACGATCACACTATTCAATATCATCCTGGAAAAGCGAACGTAGTAGCTGACGCATTGAGTAGAAGATCATATGCGAGTACGAGTGCAATATTGTCAACACAAAGTCCCATTTTGTATGACTTACAAAGGATGGAGGTAGAATTAAAGACTCCAGGGTCCCACATGATGATGGCGAATATACGAGTAGAACCGACTTTAATTGATAAAGTTAAAGCTGCTCAAGCTACGGACCTGGGGCTGATACAAATGAAGAAGAAAGTGCAAGAAGGTGGTATTCCAGAAGCAAGAATCGATGAGGAAGGAATACTTCGAGTTAACTCTAGACTTTGCGTTCCTAACGATTCTGACTTGAAGCATAGAATCATGATGGAGGCACACAACACCCCGTTTGCAATCCATCCTGGGAGTACCAAAATGTATCATGATATTCGACATACATTTTGGTGGAACAATATGAAGAGAGAGATCGCGGAGTTTATCTCGAGGTGTTTAACTTGTCAACAAGTAAAGGCGGAGCATCAAGTGCCAAAGGGTCCATTGCAACCACTTGAGATTCTGGAATGGAAGTGGGAACACATTATAATGGATTTCGTTACAGGTCTTCCCAAGGTTTCTCAAGGCATAGATGCGATTTGGGTTATTGTTGATAGATTAACCAAGTCTGCTCATTTCTTGCCGATACAAGAAACTTATTCCCTTGAACGTCTTGCTCATATGTACGTGAATGAGATTGTGCGATTGCATGGCATGCCAGTATCCATAGTTTCGGATCGTGACCCAAGATTCACTTCAAGATTTTGGGTTAGCTTGCAGAAAGCTATGGGCACGAATTTATGATTCAGTTCAGCATACCATCCTCAAATGGACGGACAATCAGAGAGGACTATTCAAACCCTTGAAGATCTATTAAGACTCTGTGTTCTAGATTTCAAAGGAAGTTGGGATAAGTACTTGCCACTGGTGGAATTCTCTTACAACAACAATTATCAAGCAAGTATAGGCATGGCTCCATTTGAGGCGTTGTATGGATTTAAAATGTCGCTTCTCCAAAGATATCTTTGGGACGAGGTGGGAGAAGCAACGTTGTTGGGACCAGAATTAGTACGCATGACTACAGAAAAGATCCAAATGATTCGACAACGTATTCAAACCTCACAAGATCGACAAAAGAGTTATGCTGATCTTCATAGAAAAGACGTGGAGTTTAATATTGGAGATCTTGTATTGTTACGTGTTGCTCCATGGAAAGGAGTTACAAGATTTGGAAAAAGAGGAAAGCTCAATCCAAGGTTTGTTGGTCCATTTGAGATTCTTGACCGAATAGGAAACGTGGCCTATAGACTCGCGTTACCTCCAAACATGTCTCGTGTTCATAATGTTTTTCATATATCTATGCTTCGTAAATATGTGAAAGATCCGAACCACATTATTGCGTTAGAACCGCATTTAGATAGTCAAGATTTAACGTCGAAGAGGTACTGTTAAGATCTTGGACAGAAAAAGAACATATCCCTACGCACCAAGATTATACCACAAGTTAAGGTTTTGTGGAGGAACCATGCTATTGAGGAAATGACGTGGGAGTTGGAGTCAGAAATGAAAATGAGGTATCCTCACCTTTTCGATACACCAGGTACGTACGTCAATTTCGAGGATGAAATTTCATAAGGAGGGGAGGTTGTAAGACACCAACTTTTTATAAATAAAATTGAATTTCCTCTAATTATTATTCTTGATTAATAAGGTGGTAATTTGATATAATGCTTTGGTTATGGGTGAAATGTAAAATTTTTTGCAAAATAAATAAGTGGTTATTAAAATATTCATTTTTGTTTGGGAATATTCGTTTGGTCGTGGAATATTCTTTAACATTGTGGGAATATTCGCATTTGCGGCGCGTGACCATTTATGGGCCCCATAACGGAAAACGATTGGATGAAAGAAAACGACAAAGATTGAGTTTTATAAATAATCTGTAAATTGTTACCGTAACACTCGTTGGGTTACAGTGGTGGTTAAAATACGATAATATGCGTGGCACAAAGAAAGCACACCAGATTGCATTAAAGATTGTTGAATTATTGATTAAATGCGTAAGAAGGCACTACTCAATCAATAATTGTTACGTGAATTATTGCTTCATTATTTTATTTTATTGATTCAATAATTGCTGCGTTGATATTTATATTATTATTGTTGTCACTGCACAGTATTTTCCATTATCAGATCAATAATTCATATTATTTGAATAATATTATCAGATAACATTATTGGCAATGTCTAGAAAGTTCTGTCTAAGGAGAGGTTTGGTCACCTAATTGCGCGCCAATAAGGAGGAATCCTTATTGGAAAGCCCCCTCTTTCCTGGGATATTGTGATTCTGTAATATTATTTGTGAATAATTAATTATTGATTTATATGATAATGAAATATTTATTTGATATAAATGATGGATTTATTTATTTTATGTGGATATAATTGAAGGAATTAATGCTGAGGTGTTTTATCAGTATTTTGTCGGACTGGAAGTATTAAAAATCATTCGTTTATGGATTTTGGATATTTTCGGTTTGGAATTTGGAAAAACTCAAAACTAAAAAGTTGTAGAGAATTCGATTTCAGGCAGAATGGACATAAAATTCGTATTTTTGTGATAACCGGTCTATTTTCTATGAATTGTTGAAGTTTTAAAAAATAAAATGATTTTATTAAATTTATGGGGGACCCACTTTTTTGGTTGGTGGATACAACATGTAATTTTCTGAAAATGGGTCAAAGATGGTCGGTGTTAGGCAAAAGCATGCGTAGGATTTGAAAATTAAATAATGTTAATTTATTATTTTTGTCTCCTTTGGCGTTCTAAAGATTTTTCTATAAATAGAGGCTAAGTTAGAATTGAAAATCACACCGAAACAAGTTTTCTCTCTTCTCTCTCTATATTATCGAAATATTCTTTTGAGTATACTTTGAGTGTTGCTATACTAAGTAGTTTCTTTACTGTGACTATATCTAAAATTCAAAAAAAGTCACGGTTATTTTGAGGTAAGAGGTGTTATATTCTTCTCAAAATGATATTTTCTTCAATATAATTATGCTTAAATATTGGTATAAACTTTTATCAAATTTGGAACTTTTTGTGTCGAGATTACTATTCACGATACTGCCTTATTCACGAATCGACACTATTTACCAAAAATGAAATTTTTCTTTTTGTCCAAGAAGTCTATTTTGGCTACTATCTTTGATTGTATCCATGTTTTGATCGTTATTTTTTTGAGTTCGCTTCAAAATCGTTTATTTTGAAGTATTATCGATCTTGGATAAACTATTAAACGAATCCCTAATATTTGTCCTTCTATCTCACCAATTAGCTTCTTAAAAATATTTTTCATCATCCTCATCCCTTAATGGTGATATTTGATGAATATCTTTGGCTTTAGTAGTAGCAAAGATGAATGATTAAATCGATGAATCTCTTTGGCCCGTAGTGCAAAGATGAACAGTGTTGAGATGAACATGACCAATGGGTGATACAAATGAATATCTTTGGCTCAGTGCAAAGATGATTAAAGATGTATATTGATTGTTATTACGGGGATGAAATATTGATGATGGACTTTTAAATCTTAGAAGACAGTAGAATTCATTCTCTACGTGACTCTTCTAATGGATTGTTGCTTCATTTGCATTTATTGATCTAAAACTTGTTGTACATTATATTTTATCGATTTTTCCTCGTTGAAGACTAATGATAATTGTTGTATATTATCTTAGTCATAATATTCTTCTTTGGGTTAGTTGAGCTCACCCTTTCCTTTTTGTTCCATTTTTCTTCTCGTGAGGTGTAGAACATAAGCGAGGATCGAGTCTGGGTATGGAGTGATGGTTCTAGGAAGATGTTTTAGCGATCCTCACTATTTCTATAAAATAGTGTTTGAATAATTGTAAAGAGGACTTATTTGCGTGTGGATATTGTCTAGAAGATAATATTTGTATTTAAACTTACAGTATGTATTGTCGTATTTCACACGATATTTGTATTATTGAAGTTGTAGTTTGCTTTATGTACCATATTTTTGGCCACTCGTAATGGGTGTTGTATACCTATTTTGGGGCGTCACATTTGGTCACCTAATTGCGTGCGATAGGAGAAATCCTTATTGAAAGCCCCATCTTTCCCGGAACTACCGGTTGTCGATATTATGATTACATAATATTATTTGTGAATAATTAATTATTGATTTATATGATGAGGAAAATATTGATTTTATGTGGATATAGATGGAAAAAATTTTAATGTGACAATTGTTGAAAATTAATATTTTATCTTTTTCTAATAAAATAATTCATTTAAATATATTATTATATTTTAATAATATAATAATGGTGATATCTTTATAAAGAATGTGGGATATATGTGTATATGAGGAGGAAGAGTATTTTTGTTGCATTAAATGATTAACACATATTTTGTGTGTTTGCGGACCCCATTTCTTGATTCGAAATTTGATTATAGATCGTGAAAATCGCTTGCTTTGTGAATTTGGTCAATTTACATTTGGAATTTGAAAAACTTTCTTCTCGTAAAGTTGTAGATAATAAAATTTCCTATGAGAAGTTAATGAGGTTTGAATTTTTCGACAAAATGGCTATTTATTATGAATTATTGAAGTTCAAGTTCTAGAATAATTGATTTTTGGAAGTTTTAAATAATTATATTAACAAAACATTTTTTACATTTTGTGGGCACCATTTGCACATGTTAATGGCTGAAATCAGATGACTTAGGTGTGCGAAGGAATTTATAAAATATATATTAATATTTTATTAAATTTTCTGCTTTGGTGTTCTAAGCATTTTCCTATAAATAGGGTGCTTAGGTTAGAATTGAAAATCACACCAAAAACTGAAATCTTCTCTCTTTCTCTCTCGATATATTGAGCGTATTCTTGTGAGTATTTTGATACTTTGAGTGTTGTTATACGGTGCAAGTTCCCTTCACCACTATATTCAGTATTCCAGCCAGAAGTACTATTCTTTCGAGGTAAGAGATGTTATTTTATTCTTAAATGATATTATTTTCTTCAATATCATTATGCCAAAATATTGGTTTGAACTTTTTATCAAATTTAGAACTTTTTGTGTCGGGGTTACTATTCACGTATACGGCACTATTCACAAAAAAATTAAATTTTCGTTTTTCGTCCAAAATATCTATTATGGATACTAGCTTTGATTGTATCCATATTTTGATCATTCTTGAATTTTACTCCACTATGATTATTTATGAGGTATTTTTGGACATGGAATAGTTTTAAATACTGAATCCTTAATATTTATTCTTTTGTTTCAATTGAATTCGCTTTTTTTTAAAATATTTTTCATCATCCTCAGTCCTAAATGATGATAATACTGAATATCTTTGGCATGTAGTGCAAAGATGAATGATTTTCTGATGAATATCTATGACCCGTAGTGCAAAGATGAACAAGTGTTTAGATGAACATGACCAACTGATGAATATCTTTGGCATGTAGTGCAAAGATGAATATTTAATTCCAGATATATATTGATTGATATTATAGGGATAAAATATCGACGATGAACTTTTAAATTCATATATAGAATATAGTAGATTGCATTCTCTACTTAACTCTTCTAATGAATTATTATTTCCGCTGCGAATATTGATTTAAAATTGGTTGTCTATTGTATTCTATTAGATTTTTCCTGTTGAAGACTAACGATAATTTGTTCTATGTTATCTTAGTCATAATATTCTTTTTTGGGTAGTTGAGCTCACCCTTTCCTTTTTGTTCCATTTTTCTTCTCGTGAGGCGAGAATATAACGAGTACTAGTCGGGGTATGGAATGAAGGTTCTAGAAAGTTGTTTTAGTAGTCCTTACTATTTTTGTAAAATATTATACCAATAATTATAATGAGGACTTATTTGGGTATGAATATTGTCTAGATGGCAATATTTGTATTTAAACTCACAGTTTTTATGTTGTATTAATAAAGTTATAGTTGTTTCTGTACCATGTTATTGACGACTCAAAATGGGTGTTGTATACCTATTTTGGGGGCATCACATTTGGTGTAACTTGTAATGGGGAGTTAATAAATATATATTAAATATATATATTTATTTATTTATTACGCAGAAAATAAAATTGTGGGGGAACAATTTGCTTAATGAGGCAAAATGGGTGTTGTATACCTATTTTGGGGCGTCACAAATGGTATCGAGCTTAGGGATATGATCTCCATGCGGAGATCGGGAATAGAACTAGGAGGGAGAGACGAGTAAATCCTTCGCTAAAGTGTCCTACCTAAGCTTATTTGTTGGTCGGTCATAATATAGGGATATTATGTGATATGTTAATTTTTTTAATTAACCTTTGTTTTATGGCAGTATTTAAGATGGCAGCTGAGAACGTTAACAATGGAGTGTATGAGGCCGTGGAGACACCTTTAGTCACAAACCAGAGAACGCATCATCGTAGAAGGCGATATTCCTCCCAGAACAAACACTACCGAGCAAACGATGAATGATGCGATGTTTAGAAGCTTTTTGCGATTCATGCAAAATCGATTTAGGAGACTCGTGTTCAAAATACGGAGAGATGAAATGATAGCAATTCACGGGTTGTCACGTGACAGCAGTTCAAAGAGTTGGGACCACCGGAATTTAAGGAAAGCCGGATCCGATCATGGCGAAACATGGGTCAAACAAATTACCAAGATATTCGATGTCTTGGGATGCACGGAGAACAGAGGTTCCATTCGCCACCTTTATGTTCCGTGGCGAGGCGATATCATGGGTGAGAGTCAGTGAAGCGTACCATCCATCCAAGACTTTCGGCATGTCTTTGGAGACGTTTGAAACTATTCAATGACAAATACTTTCCGAAAGTGTTCATCATATGAAGGAAGTGGAGTTCATCGATTAGAACAAAACAACATGACGGTGTCTCAATGACGAGGCAAAGTTTGCGAGTTATCCGGTTTCAGTACCTCATTTGGTGGAGAATGAGGAACGATGACGCGGATGTTTCTTAGAGGTTTGAAACCCAGATATACGACAATATCTCATTTCTCATAAATTTTCTCTATTCAGATGTTGTAAACATGGCTCAATTATTAGAGCGAGATAGTGAGTATACTCAACCGAGGGACTACAACCGTGGTCATATCGGTGGCGCTAGATCCATCGAACGATGATAACCAAATGAGGAGGGAGAATACGGACAAAGCGGTAACCACTCAGGTGGTAATCATGGACATGATAATAGGAGAGGTGAGTCAAGTAGAAATTTTAGAAAGAGGAGATTCAACAACAATGGGAAGACATCAGCAGCAGCACCAGCACCAACAACAAATTCTAGGGGAGGGGAACGACCGCCAGTTAGATGTTACAAATGCGGGAAGGAGGGACATATCAACCCAAACTGTCCACAACAATCCAAGGTATGTTAGAACTGTGGAAAGGAAGGCCACATCGCTCGAGATTGTTCTATAGCGAAACCAAGTTCAGCGGAAGTGGTGATTCCAAGAGCTGTCCCGGATAAGTCGAAATCAGCGGTTCCTAGAAGAGCGTTTGTCGTAACTTGCCAAAACGTGAGGAACCCAAACGAGGTGATCACGGGTAAGCTAATCTTGAATTCTTGCGAAGTTTGTACCTTACTAGATACCGGTTCTACCCATTCTTTTATCTCTCATGCTTGTGCTCAACGTTTAAACTTGACTCCGGAGAAATTAGATTTTGATTTATCTGTTGAAACTCCGTTGGGTGAAACCTTCGTTACATCTACAGTTTATAAATCTTGCATGATCCAAGTTGGCACTATCACATTACTCCGCCGATCTTATCTCTTTAAAGATACTTGCTTTTGATGTGATTTTAGGAATTGATTGGTTAACCACCATCATCATGCCAAAATTGATTGTTTTCGTAAGGTTATTACTTTTCATATTCCTAACTAACTCATCATACGAATTCAAACCACTAAACCACTAAAATCACCACCGGTCATATCAAGCCACAAAGCTATTCGTTTATTGAAAAATGGATGTCAAGCTTTCTTAGCCCATGTTATGGATTTGAATAAAGACAAGTCGGATTTAAATAATATTCATGTGGTTAGAGAATTCTCTGACGTATTTCCTGAAGAGCTTCCCGGTTTATCCCCAGAACGTGATGTTGAATTCTTTATTGACCTTGAACCGGGTACAAAACCCATTTCTAAAACCCCATATCGAATGGCTCCTATTGAACTTCAGGACTTAAAAGTCCAACTACAGGAGTTATTAGACATCGGTTTCATTCGTCCTAGTACATCTCCTTGGGGTGCTCCTGTTTTATTCGTAAAGAAGAAAGACGAGAGTATGCGACTTTGTATTGACTACCGAGAATTGAACCATGTCACCATCAAGAATAGGTATCCGCTACCTCGCATTGATGACCTGTTCAACCAGTTACAAGGAGCACAATTCTTTTCAAAGATCGATCTTTGTTCGGATATCAATCAGTTGAAGATTAAAACTGAGGATATTCCAAAGACTGCCTTCAGGACTCCTGCAGACGCATTATGAATTCTTAGTCATGTCTTTTGATTGACCAATGCTCCGCCGCTTTCATGGATATGATGAACCGTATTCAAGGAATATTTGGATCGGTTCGTTGTTGTCTTTATTGATGACATCCTCATCTATTCCAAAAGCCGTGAAGAACATGAGCACCATTTGAAGTCGGTACTACAAAGACTTCGTGAACACAAGCTTTATGCCAAGTCAAGAAATGCGAGTTCGCTTGAGAAGTAGCATTCCTTGGGCACGTGGTGTCAAAACAAGGAGTATCTGTTGACCCGGCCAAGATTGAAGCAATATAAAGTTGGGAGAAACCAAAGTCGGTGATGTAAGCACGCAACTTTCCGGGCTTAAATTGGTTATTATCGGAGATTCGTGGAAATATTTTCTCGAATCGCTACTCTGCTAACTCAAATTGACTCGGAAGATACAAAATTCTTATGGAGCGAGGAATGTGAGAAGAGTTTCCAAGAGCTCAAGAGGAGACTCATTTCGACTGCTTCTAGCAATACCATCCGGTTCGGATGGATTTGTTATATACAAATGATGCTTCGTGCAAAGGGTTAGGATGTGTTCTCATGTAACATGGGAAAGTCATAGCCTATGCCTCACGACAACTCAAAGAATATAAGAGGAATTATCCTACTCATGATCCGGAGTTGGCGTGATCGTATGTATTCGTTGAAGATATGGAGACACTACTTGTATGGAGAGAAAGTGGAGATTTATACGGACCATAAAAGTCTCAAATATTTCTTCACCCAAAAAGAACTCAACATGCGGCAACGACGTTGGCTCGAGATGTTGAAAGATTACGATCACACTATTCAATATCATCCTGGAAAAGCGAACGTAGTAGCTAACGCACTAAGTAGAAGATCATATGCGAGTACGAATGCAATATTGTCAACACAAAGTCCCATTTTGTACGACTTACAAAGGATGGAGGTAGAATTAAAGACTCCAGGGTCCCACATGATGATGGCGAATATACGAGTAGAACCGACTTTAATTGATAAAGTTAAAGCTGCTCAAGCTACGGACCTGGGGCTGATACAAATGAAGAAGAAAGTGCAAGAAGGTGGTATTCCAGAAGCAAGAATCGATGAGGAAGGAATACTTCGAGTTAACTCTAGACTTTGCGTTCCTAACGATTCTGACTTGAAGCATAGAATCATGATGGAGGCACACAACACCCCGTTTGCAATCCATCCTGGGAGTACCAAAATGTATCATGATATTCGACATACATTTTGGTGGAACAATATGAAGAGAGAGATCGCGGAGTTTATCTCGAGGTGTTTAACTTGTCAACAAGTAAAGGCGGAGCATCAAGTGCCAAAGGGTCCATTGCAACCACTTGAGATTCTGGAATGGAAGTGGGAACACATTATAATGGATTTCGCTTCTGTGTCTTCCCAAGGTTTCTCAAGGCATAGATGCGATTTGGGTTATTGTTGATAGATTAACCAAGTTCCGCTCATTTCTTGCCGATACAAGAAACTTATTCCTTGAACGCTCTTGCTTTCATATATGCGTGAATGAGATTGTGCGATTGCATGGCATGCCAAGATCCATAGTTTCGGATCGTGACCCAAGATTCACTTCAAGATTTTGGGTTAGCTTAGAGAAAGCTATGGGCACGAATTTATGATTCGATTTCAAAGATACCATCCTCAAATGGACTCGACAATCGAGAGAGACTATTCAAACCCTTGAAGATCTATTAAGACTCGTGTTCTAGATTTCAAAGGAAGTTGGGATAAGTACTTGCCATCGGTGGAATTCTCTTACAACAACAATTATCGCTAGCAAGTATAGGCATGGCTCCATTTGAGGCGTTGTATGGATCGAAAATGTCGCTTCTCGAGATCTTTGGGGCGAGGTGGAGAAGCAACGTTGTTGGGACCGTAATTAGTACGCATGACTACGAAAAGATCCAAATGATTCGACAACGATTCAAACCTCACAAGATCGACAAAAGAGTTATCTTGATCTTCATGAAAAGACGTGGAGTTTAATATTGGAGATCTTGTATTGTTACGTGTTGCTCCATGGAAAGGAGTTACAAGATTTGGAAAAAGAGAAAGCTCAATCCAAGGTTTGTTGGTCCATTTGAGATTCTTGACCGAATAGGAAACGTGGCCTATAGACTCGCGTTACCTCCAAACATGTCTCGTGTTCATAATGTTTTTCATATATCTATGCTTCGTAAATATGTGAAAGATCCGAACCACATTATTGCGTTAGAACCAGCATTTAGATAAATAGAAGATTTAACGACGAAGAGGAATTACTGTTAAGATCTTGGACAGGAAAGAACATGTCCTACGCACCAAGATTATACCACAAGTTAAGGTTTTATGGAGGAACCATGCTATTGAGGAAATGACGTGGGAGTTGGAGTCAGAAATGAAAATGAGGTATCCTCACCTTTTCGATACACCAGGTACGTACGTCAATTTCGAGGATGAAATTTTATAAGGAGGGGAGGTTGTAAGACCCCAACTTTTTATAAATAAAATTGAATTTCCTCTAATTATTATTCTTGATTAATAAGGTGGTAATTTGATATAATGCTTTGGTTATGGGTGAAATGTAAAATTTTTGCAAAATAAATAAGTGGTTATTAAAATATTCATTTTTTGTCGGGGAATATTCGTTTGGTCGTGGAATATTCTTGCCGTCGGGGAATATTCGTACGACGGCGCAGCCATTTGTGGGCCCCATAACGGAAAACGATTGGATGAAAGAAAACGACAAAGATTGAGTTTTATAAATAACGGTGTAAATTGTTACTTTATTAACAATTGTTGGGTTACCCGGTGGTTAAAATACGATAAATATGCGTGGTTTTGACAAGATGCACACCAGTATTGCATAAGATTGTTGAATTATTGATTCGCAATGCGTAGAAGGCCTTACTCACTAATTGTTACGATAATTACTGCTCATTATTTTATTTTATTGATTCAATAATTGCTTTGCGTTGATATTTATATTATTATTGTTGTCATCAAGACGAGATTTTCCATTATCGGATCAATAATTCATATTATTTGAATAATATTATCAGATAACATTATTGGCAATGTCTAGAAAGTTCTGTCTAAGGAGAGGTTTGGTCACCTAATTGCGCGCCAATAAGGAGGAATCCTTATTGGAAAGCCCCTCTTTCCGGGATATTGTGATTCTGTAATATTATTTGTGAAATAATTAATTATTGATTTATATGATAATGAAATATTTATTTGATATAAATGATGGATTTATTTATTTTATGTGGATATAATTGAAGGAATTAATGCTGAGGTGTTTTATCAGTATTTTGTCGGACTGGAAGTATTAAAAATCATTCGTTTATGGATTTTGGATATTTTCGGTTTGGAATTTGGAAAAACTCAAAACTAAAAAGTTGTAGAGAATTCGATTTCAGGCAGAATGGACATAAAATTCGTATTTTTGTGATAACCGGTCTATTTTCTATGAATTGTTGAAGTTTCGGAAAAATAAAATGATTTTATTAAATTTATGGGGGGACCCACTTTTTGGTTGGTGGATACAACATGTGGGCTGCTGAAAATGGGTCAAAGATGGCTGGTGTTAGGCAAAGCATGCGTAGGATTTGAAAATTAAATAATGTTAATTTATTATTTTTGTCTCCTTTGGCGTTCTAGCATTTTTCTATAAATAGAGGGCTAAGTTAGAATTGAAAATCACACCAGAAACAAGTTTTCTCTCTTTCTCTCTCTATATTATCGAAATATATTCTTTTGAGTATACTTTGAGTGTTGCTATACTCTGAAGCGAGTTTACTGCGACTATACCGAATTCACCAAAAGATTTGGTTATTTTGAGGTAAGAGGTGTTATATTCTTCTCAAAATGATATTTTCTTCAATATAATTATGCCGAAATATTGGTATAAACTTTTTATCAAATTTGGAACTTTTGTGTCGAGATTACTATTCACGTGATCTGACTATTCACTTATTCACGAATACTTATTCACTTATTCACGAATACACTTATTTACCAAAAATGAAATTTTTTCTTTTTGTCCAAGAAGTCTATTTTGGCTACTATCTTTGATTGTATCCATGTTTTGATCGTTATTTTTGAGTTCGCTTCAAAATCGCTTTATTTTGAAGTATTATCGATCTTGGATAAACTATTAAACGAATCCCTAATATTTGTCCTTCTATCTCACCAATTCGTTCTTAAAAATATTTTCATCATCCTCGATCCTTAATGGTGATACTTGATGAATATCTTTGGCTGTAGTAAAAAGATGAATGATTAAATCGATGAATCTCTTTGGCCCGTGTGCAAAAAAGATGAACAGGTGTTGAGATGAACATGACCAACTGGTGATACAAATGAATATCTTTGGCCCTGTAGTGCAAAGATGATTAAAGATGTATATTGATTGTTGTTACGGGGATGAAATATTGATGATGGACTTTTAAATCTTAGAAGACAAAGAGAATTCATTCTCTACGTGACTCTTCTAATGGATTGTCGCTTCCATTGCATTTATTGATCTAAAACTTGTTGTCTATTATATTTTATCAGATTTTTCCCTGTTGAAGACTAATGATAATTGTTGTATATTATCTTAGTCATAATATTCTTTACTGGGTTAGTTGAGCTCACCCTTTCCTTTTTGTTCCATTTTTCTTCTCAGGAGGTGAGAACATAGCAGGATCGGGTCGGGGTATGGAGTGATGGTTCTAGGAAGATGTTTTAGCAGTCCTCACTATTTCTATAAAATAGTGTTTGAATAATTGTAAAGAGGACTTATTTGCGTGTGGATATTGTCTAGAAGATAATATTTGTATTTAAACTTACAGTATGTATTGTCGTATTTCACACGATATTTGTATTATTGAAGTTGTAGTTTGCTTTATGTACCATATTTTTGGCCACTCAGAATGGGTGTTGTATACCTATTTTGGGGGCGTCACATTTGGTCACCTAATTGCGTGCCAGTAAGGAGAAATCCTTATTGGAAAGCCCCATCTTTCCCGGAACTACCGGTTGTCGATATTATGATTACAGAATATTATTTGTGAATAATTAATTATTGATTTATATGATGAGGAAAATATTGATTTTATGTGGATATAGATGGAAAAAAATTTTAATGTGACAATTGTTGAAAATTAATATTTTATCTTTTTCTAATAAAATAATTCATTTAAATATATTATTATATTTTAATAATATAATAATGGTGATATCTTTATAAAGAATGTGGGATATATGTGTATATGAGGAGGAAGAGTATTTTTGTTGCATTAAATGATTAACACATATTTTGTGTGTCGGTGGACCCCATTTCTTGACTGAAATTTGATTATAGACTGTGAAAATCGCCCGTTTGTGAATTTCGGTCAATTTCTGTTTGGAATTTGGAAAAACTTTCTTCTGTAAAGTTGTAGATAATAAAATTTCCTATGAGAAGTTCATGAGGTTTGAATTTTTCTGACAAAATGGCTATTTATTATGAATTATTGAAGTTCTGAAGTTATAGAATAATTGATTTTTGGAAGTTTTAAATAATTATATTAACAAAAACATTTTTTTACATTTTGTGGGCACCATTTGCACATGTTAATGGCTGAAATCAGATGACTTAGGTGTGCGAAGGAATTTATAAAATATATATTAATATTTTATTAAATTTTCTGCTTTGGTGTTCTAAGCATTTTCCTATAAATAGGGTGCTTAGGTTAGAATTGAAAATCACACCAAAAACTGAAATCTTCTCTCTTTCTCTCTCGATATATTGAGCGTATTCTTGTGAGTATTTTGATACTTTGAGTGTTGTTATACTTGTCAAAGTTCCTTCACCACTATATTCAGATTCCAAATTGTAAGTACTATTCTTTCGAGGTAAGAGATGTTATTTTATTCTTAAATGATATTATTTTCTTCAATATCATTATGCCAAAATATTGGTTTGAACTTTTTATCAAATTTAGAACTTTTTGTGTCGGGGTTACTATTCACGATACTCAAGATTATTCAAAAAAAATTAAATTTTCGTTTTTCGTCCAAAATATCTATTATGGATACTAGCTTTGATTGTATCCATATTTTGATCATTCTTGAATTTTACTCCACTATGATTATTTATGAGGTATTTTTGGACATGGAATAGCTGAAATACGAATCCTTAATATTTATTCTTTTGTTTCACTGAATTCGTTTTTTTTAAAATATTTTCATCATCCTCACCCTAAATGATGATAATATCGAATATCTTTGGCATGTAGTGCAAAGATGAATGATTTTCTGATGAATATCTATGACCCGTAGTGCAAAGATGAACAAGTGTTTAGATGAACATGACCAACTGATGAATATCTTTGGCATGTAGTGCAAAGATGAATATTTAATTCCAGATATATATTGATTGATATTATAGGGATAAAATATCGACGATGAACTTTTAAATTCATATATAGAATATAGTAGATTGCATTCTCTACTTAACTCTTCTAATGAATTATTATTTCCGCTGCGAATATTGATTTAAAATTGGTTGTCTATTGTATTCTATTAGATTTTTCCCTGTTGAAGACTAACGATAATTTGTTCTATGTTATCTTAGTCATAATATTCTTTACTGGGTAGTTGAGCTCACCCTTTTCCTTTTTGTTCCATTTTTCTTCTCAGGAGGCGAGAATATAACGAGTACTAGTCGGGGTATGGAATGAAGGTTCTAGAAAGTTGTTTTAGTAGTCCTCACTATTTTTGTAAAATATTATACCAATAATTATAATGAGGACTTATTTGGGTATGAATATTGTCTAGATGGCAATATTTGTATTTAAACTCACAGTTTTTATGTTGTATTAATAAAGTTATAGTTGTTTCTGTACCATGTTATTGACGACTCAAAATGGGTGTTGTATACCTATTTTGGGGGCATCACATTTGGTGTAACTTGTAATGGGGAGTTAATAAATATATATTAAATATATATATTTATTTATTTATTACGCAGGAAAATAAAATTGTGGGGAACAATTTGCGTAATGAGGCAAAAAGAGGCAGGTTAAGCATATAATATTTATATATACTTTACCCAATAGTATTATAATAAATTCTTATATAAAATTAATTTAATAAAGAAAAGATATCATATTTATCGTAATATCTTAAGAAAGTAAATAAATTCTTAATTGATTTTATGATAATGAGGTAAGGATATTATATTATAATATCTTGGGTATGTAAATAATTGTATTTACATAAGAAATTATGTGTAGCATATTTATTTTACAATTATAAAATAAATATGTAATTTGAGTATGTTATGTTATATTTTATATAATTTATATATCAAAGATGAGTTATGTAAATTATATGATTCCTAAACCTGGCAAAATCGGCCAGTTCATGGTAAAGCTAGCTATATATCATCAAACCGGGTTCATGGACTTCACTTTTTCTACTTAATAAAACTCAGGCCTTTTTAACCTACCCAAAGATGACCACACAGGCACCCTACCGACGGTCCTTTAAAAAATCTTTTATCGGGCTATGTCTCTAATCTCCCTAAGGGGGCTAACCGGCTTGGCTAAGGCATAATAAAGGCGTGAAGGGACTTTTTTTAGATCTAGATCTGAAACTGAGAGTCTAACGCTCTGTTTCTGAGTTTTAAAATGGACAGAAAAGAAAAAAAATGGACGGAAAATTTAAGTTTTCTTTCCAATTCTTATGTTTCCGAGTTTTTTAATAAACGGAAAAGAAATGAAATGGATAGAAAACTTGGCTGCTTTTCCTGCCAAAATTTACCGTCCAAAATTGGCCTGATTTGGACGGAAAAGAAATTGTTATAAATAATATTTTTATAATTTCCATATTATCCTCAACTTTTAATATAATAAATTTTAAATTACAATTCATGTCCTCAATTTTAAATTTTCTATTAAAAACTCAGAAACAACACAAGGGAAAACTTCCAAGTTTTCTATTCTTTTCTTTTCTGTTCTAATTTAAGTTTTCTATTCTTTTCTTTTTTTGTTTAAAACTCAGGAACTGAGTGTAAGACGACTGAGAAATCTACAAGTCCACACTTCGAAGTTCGATCGATCAACCACAACGACGACTAAGAAATCCACAAATCCACACTTCGTAGTTCGTAGTGTTGAATACAGGTAGTCTCTCTCTGGAATCTGGCTTTTCGCCCTTACTTGTTTCTGGTCTTGGGCTTTGATTGCAGCGCATATCTTTTTCCAGCACCGAATTACTATAGTGTGGGTATCTAAACCCAAAAAGAGTTTGCATATATGTAGTATGCATTATAATAAAATGAGCTTGCAGCAAAGTTATCTCCTTCCAAGTACGAAGTGATGTAATATACAGCAGTTCCATAGAGTTGTCCAAGAGAAATGGCAACTTGAAGTATGTGTGACTTTCGTGTTGCTATAGCATATCTGCCAAGTGTTAACAATCTTGTTAAGATTACAATAAAGTACATCAGAAGCTAATTCACAGAAAATTGACTATAGGTTAACAAATTCAACATGGAACTGCCTGTTAGACGATATATTATTGTAAAAATGTCAGACTCTGTCTAGAAAAGTTGTTCCTGAATGCATTTACATTAATTTTTTTTATACTCCATCTCTGATTTTCACTCCAAAATTTTGCATTCAGATTTTCTAAAATCTTTTAGAAGCACTCTCGTTCCAAAGTTGGAAAAGAGGCTTGCCAATCTGAGCATTGTCAATGTACAGGGTGATTTAGGTGCTGTTTGTTTACATCTGATTGCCTCTTAATAGACTGTATCTTATTCGCTAAGAGGTATGGTGCTGTTTGTTTTTTTTGTTGTTACCTCTGAATGCCTCTTAATCGATAAGACAGAAAATGAAATCTTAATAATTAAGAGGTACTTCTTAATGAAATTTTATTGATAAATTTTTTTTATATAAATATATTCAACAATATTATGCATTCATTTTTATTAAATTGAATATTTAAAATTATTAAATAAAAATTTACCCTTTAAAATAGTAAAATAGTGTCATTAAGATACAACTTACTTTTTTTAGTTATCAAACAATTTTTAGATTCGCACCTCATAACCATTCGTATTTGATCTAATTTATTAAGACATCATAATCATTCAGATCTTAATTCTCTGGTTTATCAAACACAACCTTAGTGGTAATCTACTCTGACTGAATTATGAAAGAAAGTGGAGACATGAGAGAATGATTGATTACAATTTAAAAAGTATTGTGAATTACAGATTTTTTAATTTTTTTTAAAAAAAGAAATGAAAAAGCATGCACGGCAAGGCAGACTCAATCAAGCCACTGGTCAACTTAATTCCAAATGACCAAAATCTGGGCCTTTTTGGCCTTACCGTCGATATCCCTTTACCACCGATGGTCTGCCACCCGCTTGCCGTGTCTAATGATTCCAAGAGGGTAAAATAAATTAAGGAGATTTATGTAGGAACTTATTTGATGAAATTAAGTTACTAATATTGGGTAATTAAATAACTTAATAAAAGCAAGCTAAAAATAAGAGAGAGAGAGAATTGTGCGAGTTACGAAAACTTTAGGGTTGAAAACTTAATATTTGAAACTTAAGAAAATATCTTAAGGAATATGCTAAGGAATAAAGAATATTCCAAAAATATCGCCAAGAATATACGTCAAATGATTTGCAAAGTTTTTTAAAAACGGAGCTGAATGACTAGAAAAGACTTAAGTTGGGTGACCAACTTATAAGAAATTGAAAGTAACTTTTATATAAGCAAAATCAAAATTTACATATATTCATTTTTAACCAAATTGGCTAAGTTTAGAGAGAGAAAAGAGAAAAGAGAAACAATTTATAATAAAAAGAATATAATCTATTGTGTATTAAAATAATTTATGGAAAAGAAATATGGATTGATTTGTTCCATCATAAGAATTTATTTTAATTATGAAATTTAGTTTCATAATTAGTGGAGTAATTTTTATACATATTATAAATGTATAAATATCCAATTTTGATTATTAATTAAAATACATGTTATTATAATGTATAAATTAAATTATGGGTATAATGTAATATGTGTAATGTAATATATATAATGGTCATGTAAGCATACTGAGAAATAAGAGGAGTAACCATGTTATGCTGGATTAAGTATACTAAAGGATTAAATTAGAAAATTAAGCTTGGGATGAGTCATATAAAACAAGCAGGAGCTGGCAAGAAAATATGCAATCAATCCTACACTAAAGCCAAGTCTAAGTTTGATGAATAAAAGAGATCAGGAAGCTTATAAGCTAAAAAAAATTTATTTTCAGCTCTTCCTTTTCATACGTTCCATACCCTGACTCTCTCTCTTAAATATCTTAAACTTTCCTCCTACAATTGTCAAAGTACAAGCATTAATCAAAATTAGGGCTAAAGACTCCACCAATTTCTCAAGGAATTGAGACTAATAACTGAAATAGCTCAAAGGAGGAACTATTCAGTTATTACACCAAACAAAGGCAAGTCTTATGTTTTGGTTATTTTCATAGAAAGTGAGTAAATACTATGTACTCCCTCCTATTCTAAATAAATGACGCTTTAGGGAATTTAATTTTAGAATAATGCTACGGCCACAACCAATTTTACAAACTTTTTACAAACTAGTGAGGTGTCATACTCCACCTAAGCTTTTTAAAAACTAAAATACCACATCAGAAATTAATAAAGTAAATTAAAAAAAATTAACCAAAACAACGATCTGCAAAAAACCCTCCATCTCCCCTCCCTTTCTGTGCCTCTGCCTCACCACCTCTCTGCACCCTCCATCTCCCATCCCTTTCTGCACCTCTCTCTCTCTCCTCCCTCCTCCCACCTCTCTCTGCACCCTCAAAGTATGTTTTTTGTTTTTGTTTTGTTTTTTATTCAAGTAATTCATATGAGGTTTCAATGTCAATGAATACTCTAGTGATTGTTTTGTTTCTTTGAATTGGGTGTACCGTGATGAGTTTTAGGGTTATTGCAATAGATAATCTTTATCAACTCACAATGTGAACTTATGCCTCAAATGTGTTTGTTTAAATGCTTGTGAAGAATTTGCTTGACGCCATTGGCCATGGTTGAGAAACGTTGTTGCAATCCCATCCGATGAGAATGATGCTCCCATCATGATATCCGATGCTTCTAATTCTTCTACGCTTTGGTAATTTCTCAACTACTTTAGATAACAGAGACATGCATGCTTTAGCTAAGAATATCATTCGTAGTCAAACTTTTGTATGCTCGACTTTTGAATGGTTTAAACTTTTGTATTTTTAACTAAATAATTGAATAGTATTTCTAATAGAAACAATCATGTGATTGTCAGACAATGAAGACTACATGTCTTCAGATGAAAAAATTGTCAATGATGAGGAAGAAAATGAGCAAAAGTTAGAGATTGAAAAGATTGAGGAAAAGAAGCATGAGATCAACAAGATTTTAGATGCAAATCAAATTGTTTTAGAACCAAAGGTTGGGATGATGTTTAATTCAGAGGAAGAAGTTAGAGCATATTATACGCAATATGCTAAACAAGCAGGTTTTGGTGTGTCGAAGAGAACCTCTAAACTTGGACATGATGGGAATTTAAAATATTTCACTATTTCATGTGTTAATCAAGGCAAGGCAATAAGTAAGGCAACTAATGCTCTTAAACCGAGACCCAAAAAAAATCTTGGGTGCAAGGCCAAGATTAATGCTTCTTGTTGTCCTGATGAAAAGTTTACATTGACTACTGTTGTACTTGATCATGTCCATACTTTGAGTCTTGGAAAAGCTAGATATTTTAGATGTCATAAACAGATGGACTCTTATATGAAAAGAAGGCTTGAGTTAAATGATAAAGTCGAATTAAATGATCAAGAAAAATTATAAATCTATTGTTATTGAAACAGGAGGATTTGAAAAGCTTCCATTTGGAGAGAAAGACTGTAGAAATCATGTTGACAAAGCAAGGCGGCTTTGACTTGGGGTGGGAGGTGCTAAAGCACTTCGTGACTATTTTGTTAAAATGCAAGAGAAGGATGACCGGTTTTATTATGTAATGGATGTGGATGATAGCTCTCAATTGAGGAATGTGTTTTGGGCTGATGCAAGAAGTAGAGCCACATGTGAATATTTTGGGGATGTTATAACATTTGACACAACATACTTAAACAAATCTATTTAAAATGCCATTTGGTCCATTTGTAGGAGTGAATCATCATGGTCAATCAATACTTCTTGGGTGTGGTCTAATATCAAACGAGAATGTTGATACTTTTGTTTGGTTGTTTGAATCATGAATGAAGTGTATGTCAGGCCGAGCTCCAAAAGCAATTATAACTGATCAAGACCAAACTATGAAGAGAGCAATTGAAATAGTATTCCCTGAAACTAAACATAGATTTTGTTTATGGCATATAATGAAGAAAATTCCTGAGAAATTTAAATGATATTCTCAATATGAGGCGATTAAGAGGGATATAGACCGTTGTGTATATGACTCATTGAGTTGTGATGAATTTGAAGATAGTTGGCAAAGATTACTTAAGGTGCATAATCTTTAAGATAATGAATGGTTGCAATGGTTGTATTATGAACGACATCATTGGATACCAACATATGTGAAAAATACATTTTGGTGAAATGTCTACTACACAACGTAGTGAAAGTATGAATGCCTTTTTGATGGTTATGTAAATAAGACTACGTTGAAGCAATTTGTTGATCGATATGATGAGGCCTTGAAAAGTAAGGTTGAAAAGGAGAACACAGAAGATTTTATTTCTCTAACTTCAAGAGTTCCATGCATAACTCATTATGCTATTGAGAAGTAATTTCAGGATAGTTATACCAATTCAAAGTTCAAGGAGGTTCAAAATGAGATTAGGAGGAAAATGTATTGTCATCCTTCTCTTCTTAAACAAGAAGGTGCAATTTCTACATATCAAGTTGTTGACGAGATAGAAATTAATGCTGATGCAAAGGAAGTAACCTTCCATGTTTACTTTAATGAAGATGAATGGGAGGTACAATGCAATTGTTGCTTATTTGAATTTAGAGGAATCCTCTGCAGGCATGCCTTTTTTGTGCTCATGATGATAAAGAAAATTAAAATATTTCCATCAAAATATATTCTTCCATGGTGGAGTAAGGACTCAAAACGAAGATATACATTTATTAAATGTATTTACGATGAATTGAGTGGAAATCCTGAAGCACAACGTTATGATAAATTACAAACTTCTTTTTATGAAGTTACATCAATGGCATCAAAAATTGAAGAAAGTTGTATGACTGTGATGACAGTTTTAGATAAGCTGAAGAAAAAGTTGACTCCGAATGTGTCAAGTAGTGAAAGTGGTCAAACATTTCATCACACACCGGGTACAGTGACAATAGCTAATGAAGTAATTAATGGGACATCAAAGGAATGTATTCAGATGCTTAGTCCTTTAGTAACTCGAAGTAAAGGGCGACCAGTGCCAAAACGAAAGGAATCTAAAACAGACCAAGTGATTAGGAAATTGAAAACAAGAAAGAGACAGGAAGGGAACAAAACTAGCAAAAAAAAGGAAAAGGAAAACAGGTACTTGCCTATTTAATTTTAGCTAATAACCTATTTTATTAGTTTCTCTGTTTTATTATGTATATTTGTTTATCTGAATAACTTGTCTAATTCATCTATTTCTTTCTAATGAAAGAATTCTCAAGTGGCACAAGAAATTGAAGTCGATGCAGGTGAAATTGGTTTGCCTACTTTAAGTACTACTCAAGATCATGAAATGGGAACACAAGAGAGAAGTAATGTTCAGGTATTAAGAATAAGAAAAACTTATGAGATTAATTGTTTGAGATTTTAATCTCATCATGTAAATAATTTACACTATTGCATTTTATTAATCTAATTATCTATCTAATTTTAGTTCTTAATTTTAGTTGTCAATCATCTATTGATATACTAAAGAAAAACTACATTTACAGTTGAATTGAAAATGCAAGTTTCAAAAATAGGAATTCTCTGTTAAGTAAAAAAAACTCAATGTCTATTTTAAGTTGACTTGCTAACCCCACCATTAGCATCAACTTGCCAAGCAACTTTCAGCCCCTGCACTCTGCACTCCCTTGTACAATCCAGTATACCTACAAGCTTATATGCCCCAAAAAAATGTTAAACACAGTTAACATTGCTTGATATGTAATTTTTTATATTTATTTTAATTGCACAGTGTTATTTGAGTCAAGGTTCGAGTGGTGGATATATGATGTCATATTTTGGCACTCCTTTATTTGCTAGAGGCCAAATGCAGGTATAATTTATCATTTATAATTTATTCTATACTTATCAAGTTATGGTAACTAATATTAACTCAATATATTTTGGTACTCCCGAAAGCAATACTATCAGTTTTTCCTTAACTTTTATTCAATGTTATACTTGTTAATAGTTTAAAATTTAACCTTTTTTTTTAATGAATTTTGTATTTGTAGGGGGTCATCCAAATCAATTTTGGGGAAGTGGATGTCAAGTGCCAAATACTGACCAGCTTAGTGTGTATGGAACACAGCAACATCATATAACCAACTTGAATCATTTAGATCTGCTACAAGTATTGTTACTACATTGTATATTTAACTATGTCAAATTTAAACACGTTGATTTTTAATAATTTAATACATTTTTTGTGTTCTTTTTGTAGGCTCAACAGCATGGGCATCAATTTAAGGATCAAGATGCTGACAAGTTCTGTTAAAATTAAGTTCAACTTGATGAAGATGACAAACTTTATGTTTTTTCTTTTTTGTGTTGAACACAACATAATTCTTCATTTGTAATAGATATTATGGTATTATTTGCCCAGGGAAAAGCTTATATATTTTTAAGCACATATGGTGACTTACAACAAAGATTTTTTTTTTCCAACATTATTTGAGCTTTACATCTATGGATATCTTTGCTCTTTAATTTATGTTATTAAGAGATGGACATGTTTGATCCTCATTATGTTCAAGTTCATTACATAATTTACTTCAACATGAACTAGATATAAATACAATAGAATACAAAGAGGCATACACTGTAATACAACCAAGCCTCTCCTTGGAATAGAGGATAACTCATTATCAAATTCGAAAAACAACTAAACTATAAAGCTAAAAATAAGAAGACTAGGAAAAAAGCTCCAATAAATTTGTAGATTGCCGTCCTTGGTATTTTTTGAATTTCAAACAGCCTAGAAAATGTTGCTAGACAATAGGAAATCTTGTAAAAGGCCGATATAGTGTACAATGGAGAGTGGAGACAATCTTGAACGCAATAGAGTTGGTTTACAAATTTACGATATCGAACAAGTCTTGGTACATTCCTGAATATAAGCTAGTTTTTGGTCAAGAATAAAAAAGAAATCAAGCCTTAAACACATCATCTCAAGCTGGATTTAATAAGCCAATCAATTCATGCTTTGAGAACCAAAGATTCAAATTTCAAGAATCTTTTCCCTTCACTTTAAGAGTCTCAACTTACAAAACATCATTTAAGAAAGTTGACAGTAATGTCCCTACATAATTAGAAATAAGAACTGTAATTTTTCCTAAAATTAATCTGCATCCATTTCTTCAAGGGTTGCTTTTTTTTGTTTTAAGCCTTTTTCTAAAAGCTCATCTAGTACCTAGATCATTGAAAGAAACAGAAAATATATTATAAATACATAACAAATTTGCATTTCAAGTCTGATAATGAAGAGGGTGTAAAAATAAATAAGTGAAAAGTAAAAGGAATCAACCACATCTCACTTTTACATTATTAATGACAAAATGTTTGGAGCGCGGTACACTTTTGTCCTGTAAATAAGAATCAAATCTGAATTACTTGTTTATCTGGGTAGTACACTTTTGTCCTATTAATAAGAACTAATTCTAACAACGTGACTCAACCACAGCTTTTTCATATTTTACCAACACCTGTGTTAGGACCAAATGAGCAAATTGTTTACATTGTAGGCGCATGAATTGTTTTGTTGCATCAAGTGGATAAATAGATAACTCACGTGCATAAGAGTTTTGATCAACTTCATTGTTATAATTAAGGCTTCTCTAAACAATCAATAGTTCAGCTTCATATTGAATTACTTCATCTCTTGTGCACAATCAAATAAGTAAACCATGCAGATTTCATTTACAATGTAAACATCAAAGATATCAATGCCAACTTGATTCATCAATACAAATCTACTTATCATCTTGCGTAAATTAGATTTAAAAATGGCCAACAACACAAGGAAAATTCTTCACAATCATTTAAACAAACACATTACAGGCATAAGTTCACATTGACATAGTTAATAAGGATTATCTACTGCAATAACCCTAAAACTCATCACAGGTACACCCAATTCAGCAAACAAAGCAATCACTAGCGTATTAATTAACATTGAAACCACATATGAATTACTTAAATAAAAAATCAAAAACAAAAAACAAATTTCAATACTGAAATAGTGTAACCGTTTTCATTACTGGGAGGGAGTCAGATGATATGGAGACACCATGCTCACGACATCACTAGCAGAGATGGGATTGCAACACCGTTCTCAGCCATGGTTCTGGCGTATTTTGCAACGATTCCAACGAATTGGCGGCGGCGTTGGTCGGAGTATGAGAATTTTATGGCAAGGAGAAAGGGTCTGCAGAGAAGTGGTGAGGTAGAGGGAGACGAGATGGAGAGGCGCAGAAAGGGAGAGGAGATGGAGGTTTTTTTTTATAAATCGTTGTTTTAGTTTATTTTTTTAATTTATTTTATTAATTTCTTATGTGGTATTTTAATTTTAAAAAAGTTGAGGTGGAGTATGCCACCTCACTAGTTTGTAAAAAGTTTGTAAAATTGGTTGTGGCCGTAGCAGGACTCTTAATTTTATTCTATATAAGTGTCGTTTTGAAATTTCTATGCAATATTGCATAATTTTTTTCTAATTTACCCCTCTATTTAATATGCTTAGTAAATGCAATTCCATGAACCATTTTACCACATGTACAACCAAAGTTCCAATAACCCATTAATTTCCTTCATCTTTGTGGAGAGAGAAATAATTAATTAGGGATACAAAAGATATTTTATGTTATTTCTTAATAAGTGTGCTTAACTCTAAAACGTCATTTAATCTGGATAGGATGGAGTATAATTGTTGATATGTTGCTCTGTGTTGGTTGTGAAATTGATGAGATGGGAGGTTGAATATGTTGCGCGGAGTAATAACGCTGGAAAAAATTGGGCTAGAACATGTCCAAACCCCTATGAAATCTGAAACATTAAGTTACGCCTTCAAAGTGTTTGAAAATTCACCTCAAAGAGGTTTAATGCCTTGAAATGGAGAATTAAGCAAAGCTTGGGGCTAGGTTACATTTTTATATGTATTATAATGTAAACTAAGTTGATTAAGTGAATCAAATCAAGTTCAAAACAAGTTTTAAAGAATTTCTAACATTTGAGTTTAAGTGAAAAACTAGGGTGACCGCTGACCTTGAGGCCAATTTCAGGTCTAGAATATGTTTCCAGAAAATTCTGAGCTTTTGGGATATTATAGTACACTGTATAAGCTTTCTGTAGACTCTAGAACGGACTAATTCCGACTTCCAAGCAAGAAGTTATGATATTTCAAAGGAGGCGTGTCGAATCTGTCCAAAACTGGAGAACAGATTCTGGTCAGTCCCCTTGCAAGAATTTTCTGGAATTTTGTGCTTGGAATTTGAGGATGGTCCAGAAACAAAAGTTGTAGTCCCAGAAGTTAGCTTCGCATGGGCTCAAGAATCGCTTAAAAATATTTTGAAACGGAAAAGTTATTACTGTTTTAGCGAGAGAGGATAAAGCTGGGAAAGAATGAAAAATAATTTTGAACGCCCCTTTTTGAACACTGTTTTGGACTGTCTATCTAATCCGAAATTGGTGTCCAATAATTTTTAAAAATAGGTTAATATGATGTTTACAGCATATCCAAAGTTGGATGTCATCGGACTTATGAGATAGAAACTAAAAATCTGCAAAGTTGCTACTGCCATGAATAGGGTTCTTTGCCAGCAGTGAAGAAGAATCGCAGATGGCCACTTTGGCACACCGCTTTGAGTGATTTAACGTGTCCTGAATGCATGGATAATATTTTTAAAAAATAGTCTTACACACCATGTATAACATATTCAAAATGGGCGTGATGCGGCATGCGAGCTAAAAATGGAAAATTTGCAAAGTAGTCGTGAAATAAGGAAGGGAGTCATTTGCCCATAGCAGAAGAACAATAAATAATTATTGGCAATGAAAGCAAATGCAATAGCAAATATTAATGAGCCTATTTTTAGGCTTTGTGGTGTAAATTGATAATTTACCCATAAAGCTTAGTTTTTAATTTCCTAAATAAACAAGTACAAGAGTTATAAAAAAATATCTAATATTTATATATGAATGAATGGATACTTTAAAAGATAAAAGTTAGCAAAGGTGAGCGTCCAAGTGAAGCTACGCCAAGCCCTATTTGAGCCCTCAGGGGCCAAGCAAGGCTTAAGCTTTAACATAGCTTGACAATAAGGGACTGTTTTGGCATTGTATGGTAACGCGATAGTATTTAACCGTAAATTCATGGAAATGAAACTATAAATTTTTACGGAAGTTATAATTTACCTATACAAGTGATAATTATATTTGGTGCATGAAATAAGCTATGAATATACGTTATATACGTGAGTTAGGAATAAGAAGTATAGAATACCCATGTATTAAGATACAAGAGGGTTAGAAACTGAAAGTGTCGTATTCATGAACTAAAATCATGTCAAGGTTTGTAAAAGCGATAAAAGACTATCGTGAGTTAAAAAGTAAATGTTTTTGAGAATAATATAAGAAATTTTCAAGGATTCGGCCAATATGGATATGTAATATATAACTATACAAGTTATATGACATGGACGCGTAACAAGTGTGTTTTTATATGTGAACATAATTATTAGGAGTCGTGAAAGAAAGTTAAGCATATTGTGATGCACCAAGACGTATATAAAACGCAGTCTATCAACCATATTATGCGTATATCCATTCGGAGCATACTAAAAGCTATAAAAATGATATGTGAACATAAGTTTATATATATATATGGATAATACATCCGTACATAGGGAATACGTGGATTGTGTGCAAAGCTATTTTTTAAATTGTACTTGAAACTAAATGGTTTTCGAAATACAAAGCGAGAATTGTGTAAACGGAGTTGAAAACTCAACGCTTGACATTAATAAGCTATGTGTAGGTATAAGACATACAAATAGCATATGTTTATCTACAAACCAAGTATATGAGGCAATGTTTGACATTTTAAAAGTCGTGTTAAAACTTTTTGAGAATGTATAGCTATAATAAGCCGAAACCTAAAATATTCTAAAGGAATATGGAAGTTTCTTGGATATAAGAATATCAGATATTGATATAGTTTATGTGAATATTGTTAGCTATACAGGTTATGGGATATGAATTTGTGACTAATGTATGTATACATGTGAACATAACTTTGTAGGATTTGTGAAGCAAGTTAAACTAAAGTTTATATCAATGGTCATTGAACGAGGCAAGTTTTTCAGTTCTATTATGTTTGTGAATTAAATGTGATTATGTGATGAGTTACATATCATGTTTTATGAATTGTTAAAGTCAAAATATGAATAAGTTTATTGGGTTAAGTAACTCAATTTATATGTGATATGTGATAGCACATGTTGTATGATGTAACTCGATAAATTAGAAATGTATAATGCATGAATGTATGCTTTGTAAGAAATTATTGATGCAGGTAGGATATGCATAGTAAAGAATATATTTTGTATGCATATATGCATATTAAAGGAAATGTAGTGCATATAGAATTAAGTGTTATGTGAAACATGATAGATTGTTAATTTTGCTGGGCTGTCGAGCTGAAACTTGCAAACACAAACGTTTTGCAGGTTAATGATGTTAGGCAATATTATTTGCTATACGGATGATGAAGATTTAACGATGTGCAAAATGAATACATTTCCTTAAATTAGAAATGGTATAAATCTATGATTGATAGTTTTGTCAAATGTAATTGGCAGTTATGTATAGTTTGAAATGTTGAATGGATAAAGAATGTTTATTCTGAAATGAAAATAAAAATGATTCTAAAATAATGAATCATTGATAGAAAAGATATGAAGTATTGTGACTTAAGCTTTTAATACGTTTACACAGATTATAAAAATTATATAATAAATATGATTCTAGTATAAAGAAGAATTGTAAAGGTTGCGATTTAGGCAATGAATGAATGGAAATAAAGAAAAAACAAATGTATTCTGCATTTTTAGCTATTTTAACATTAAATAATTTTTTAAAGCTAGAACAAGATAATATTAACGCACAAGATCGGGGTGAAAAATTATCCCAATTTTGGGGGCGTCACAGATAACATGTTGATAGGTCTCTCAAGAATATATAGTGAATTTTCGAGTCTAACTTAATTGACGTGGGACTTTAATAAATACGCCGTGGGGATATAAATAAAAAGAACATATAATGACATTAGTATATATATATATAGAGAGAGAGACAGAGTATCAAGTGCATACCCCTTTATTTAACATAGCTTGCTCACCACCTTTTATGACAGCATCGATCGACGCCTCATTAAATGCACAGATATCGTAGAACCATCGTCTTAACTTTTAGCGATGCATCGAACCGTCACCGTAACATATAAACCATTTATCTGTTCTATAGCGATGGACCAAACCGCCAACCGGTTCGTCGTCATCGTCGTTACTAAAGGTGGTGAATAAGATATGTAAAATATAAAGAGGTATGCACTGTAAGCAGATTATATATATATATATATATATATATATATATATATATATAAGCAGTGATCAAATGTATACTTTTATCTTACTTTCAACTATAGCCACCCCCCTTAGATGGCGGTTTTGGCCATACAATCAGTTGCCTATACACTTTTTAGCGACGGACAACATATATGTCGCTAAAAGTATAGACGACTTTATATATGACCAAACCGCTGCTAAAGGGAGGTGAGTATGGGTGAGTAAGATAAGTAGATGCACTTGATCCGGACCAGATATATATATATATATATATATATATATATATATATATATATATATATATATAGCTCGGCTTTTTCAAATGGTGTTAATCGAGGAAGCAACTTAAAAACGAACCGGCTATAGTGACGGTTTTTTTCGTCGCTATAACATAAAAAAATCGACTTTTTATACTATAGCGATGGAAAAACCATCGTTATAAAGCTTCACCGTCATTATAATTTTGCCTTCTTTTAGTTCGCTTTCCTCCAGATTCATAAAAAAGTTTACTTTATATATATATATATATAATGAATTTTCGGATCTAACTTGATAGATGTGACACTTTAACCCAATACGCATCATGATTATTGTTCGAACTCATTCTTGTTCTAGACGTGTTTAGTTTTCATGCAGGCTATTAAAAAGGTTTGCTCTAACGGAAGTTTCATAAACCTAATTCACTGAATGCATGCATGTAATCCGATAATTGGACGTTACCTTAACCTTCTAGACTTCACCAGTTTTTTCTCCCTTGGAAATATTAAACCCGGCAATATTTTCATGAAGTAGTTAATATATATTCTTGTTTGACCGTTACATACTTGTAAGACTTTAAAATGAGTAAATAATTCGAATTTGATCGTATTCGTTCGACTAAAAATTCGATTTGAACTCGATTTAAAATATAAATGATTTAATTATGAACAAATTTTAAAATTCAATAAATTACTCGAACCTTCTTAAATTGTAATTTTATATTGATACTCAGATCATATTCTTTTAAAAAATTCAAACTATTCGGGTTCGATTCAAGATCGTGCGCGACTCGGTAGCTAAACGAGTCTCAATCAAACCTTACTCAATACTTGATAAATTTTATGAACAAAATATGAGCAACTCAATATTCAGTTCGACTCATACTCCATCGATATGAGTCGAACAGACTCATACTCGTGCTTTCTTCTCTAGTATGTAACAAATACTCCCTCGGTTTTAAATTATAAGATTACTGTAAGACCACGAATTTTATGAAATAAAAGTATTCAATTTTTCTTATAATTACTATTCAGTAAATGGTTAAATTGATAAAAGTTAAAGTTAAGGGTGATATATGAATTTTTTTCAAAATACACAAGTGGTTATAAAATATTCATTGTTGTTTGGAGAATATTCGTTTGGTCGTGGAATATTCTTTCACTTCAGGAATATTCGTACGACGCCAGCCCATTTAGGGGCCCCATAACAAAATAATTGTCGGATGAAGAAAATGACAAAATTAAGTTTTTATAAATAACGGCAGTAATCGTTCAAGTAACAATCGTTGGAATACCCTATTGGTAAAAATAAAGTAATACGCGTTGTTGCACATAAAGAAGACACCAGTATTACACATATTTTTGAATTATTTATTCTTACGTAGCATAAGGCACTACTCAATAATTATTATAGTAATTATCGCTCAATATTTTATTTTATTGATTCAATAATTGCTGCGTTGATATTTTATATTATTGTTGTTTCAATAATTATAATCGCACAATATTTCTCATTATCGATCAATAATTCATATTATTTGAATAATATTATTAGATAAAGATTATTGGCAATGTCTAGAAAGTTCTCACAAGAGAGGTTTGGTCACCTAATCATGCTACCAAGAAGGAGAAATTCTTATTGAAAGCCCCTCTTTCCCTGAAACTACCGGTCATCATAATTGTGATTCGTAATATTATTTGTGAATAATTAATTATTGATTTATATGATTAGAAATATTTATTTGATGTGGATATAAATGATGGATTTATTTATGTGGTTATAAATGAAGGAATTAATGTTGAGGTATTTTATCAGTATTTTTGTCGGAATGAAGGTATTAAAAATTAAACCAGTGTTTTTAAGATATATTGCGTGAGTTATAATTTTTAATCTGGCCGTTGGATCGTTGTAAATTTTTGATATGTTATACATATATAAGTTGAGTATATGTCCACAAATTTTGAACCGTTAAAAATGAGCATATAATTTGTTATGAATTTTAAGAGGTAACTGATTCGAAAATTAGGTTTTGGTGGAAAATTCTAGAATTGAGTGGGCCCCACTCTTGGTTGTTGGGGGAGATGGATGATTTTTGGTGGGTGGAATAGTAGCAGGTAAAGCCATCAGGTAGCAGGTCAAGTCTGCTTCGGCGTGCTAATATTTTCCTATAAATAGAGGGTTAAGTTAGAATTGAAAATCACACCAGAATTCATAAGTTTTCTCTCTTTTTCTCTCTAGATTATCGAGTGTATTTTGTGAGTATTTAGATACTTGGTGAGTTGCTATTCATCAGTGCAAGTTTCCTTCAAATATCATATCCGATATCCAAATGTAAGTCTTTCTTTTTTTGAGGTAAGGGATAGTAAGGGATGGTAATGAATGCTATTTTCTTCGTAAAATGATATTATTTCTTTCAATATCATTATACCGAGAATATTGATATGAATATTATTATGGAATTTCTACCTTTTTGAGTCGGGGTTATTATTCACGTATACGGCACTATTCACGTATACGGCACTATTCATGTATATGACACTATTTACGTATATGACATTATTTACGTATACGGTACTATGTACGAATACGAAGTACTATTCACGAGTTACTATTCATGAGTTACTATTCACAAGTTACTATTCATGGGTACTATTCACGACAAAAATTGATTTCTTTTTCTAACCAAATTATAGTTGATTTATGTATATTACTCTTGAGATTAAAGCTAGATGTTTTGATTATATTGATTTTACTATTATATATAACATTTTTATAACCCTAGTGATGGAATTTCTTTTGACTTGAGTGTAAAGATGGGTAGATTATTGGTATGATCATGACTATGGGTTCTCTTTGGCCAGTAGTACAAAGATGAATTGTTGACTGGTATGATCATGACCATTGAATTTACAATTGAATATTTTTAGCTTAAGTGCAAAGGTGAATTTATCAACATGGTTATAATTATGGTTTATATAAATTCTGAAATGATTATATATTTCTTTGAGATATTGAATATCTTTGGCCTGTAGTGCAAAGATGAGTTGTTGATGAATATCTTTGGCTCGTAATGCAAAGATGACCTGTTGTTTAATATCTTTGGCATGTAGTGCAAAGATGACTTGTTGATTAATATCTTTGGCCAGTAGTGCAAAGATAAATTTATTAGTATGATTATGAACATGAACTGTGATTTGGTATAACCATGATCTTTGATGTTTCAGGTGATGAAAATTATCTTTGTCTTGGATGAGAAAAGGAATTTAGAACTACAATTACGATTATGAGTTATACATGTGATTGTGGACATGAATTGTTGATTGATGTTACAGGGATAAAATATTATTGGTGGACTTTTAACATGGAGAAGATAATAGATTTGATGGTCTATTTGACTCTTCTAATGGATTGCTCGTTCCGCTGCAACTATGGTTGAAAAGTTTTATCATCTACCATATGTTCTAAATCTCTGATTTATTGTTGATGAAGGCTATTGATAATTTAATCATATTTAGTCATGATATTCTTTACTGAGCTAGTTGTGCTCACCCTTTTGCTTCACAATTCCTTTTAGGTAATAAAAGTGTAGTCGGGTCGAAATGGGAACAATGGGAATAGAATCGGTGGTCTCTAGTCATGGAGTTCTCCCTAAACAAAGATAAACAAAGTGTGTTGTATACATCTTTTAGTAGTTATATTTGGTGAATCATATAGGAGAGGCGAACCCAACGTTGGAAGGGTGTTTTGCCACTATCATACAAGATGTCTAAATGACATACAACCTCGTGTCATCATAAGATGTGGTTGTGCTCATCCACTTGTTGAGTATATTTACGAGCACACTACCTATATAATCTTGGTGTTTGTTTGAAGTAAAATTCTCAATTTGAGACAAAGGAGATAATGATAAATCAAGAGAAGACTCACCATCGGGAAGAATATGATAGTAATCTTCTCGCTTTTCTTTTTTGGGTCTATTAGGGTCAACCAAGGATAATTATGTGGCCATATGATATCTATCATAACCTGTAAGCATGGCCTCCCATGTATGCGGAAGGTTTCTCGAGCACTTCCCAAAGATTTTAGTTTCTAAAATGCTTTTGACTATACCTTTATGTAAGGTGTCACTGTGAGGTGTCATTGTCCACAGGTTGGGACATGTGTCACATTTGGTATATATTTGTATCCAAACTCACAAAGATATGTGTTGTTGTATTTTGCACGACAACAATTGTTGTAATAAAGTTGTAGTTGTTTTCTGTACCATGTATTTAGAGACTCGTAATGGGTTGGATGGAATGGACCTATTTTGGGGTTGTCACATTTGGTATCGTAGCTATAAGTAAAGAGCCCCAGCCTCTCATTTGGTGACTTCGCTGATGGGGATGCACCGGCCGCATTCCGTAGGGACGCCTGCTCATGGGTGGTAATCGATAGTACCAATGTGAGGTGTCATTCCACCGATGATGGGACATTTGTCACATTTGGTATCGAGCTTAGGGATATGATCTCCGCGAGATCGGGAATATAACTAGAGGGATAGATGAGTAAATCATTCGCTAATGTGTCCTTCCTAAGCTTATTTGTTGGTCACCATAATATCGGGATATTATGTGATATGTTAATTTGTTCAATTAACCCTTGTTTTGAAGTCGTATTCTAGAATGATATCCAAATATAGAGATGAGCAATGGAGAAATCATGATGACCGGGAGATAGAATCAAATGGAAGCAAGGTATTCTCAACTTTTGAAATACTGAAGTACGTAAATTTCGGGGGACGAAATTTTATAAGGAGGGAGATTGTAAGACCCCGAATTTTATGAAATAAAAGTATTCAATTTTTCTTATAATTACTATTCAAAGAAATGGTTAAATTGATAAAAGTTAAAGTTAAGGGTGATATATGAATTTTTTTAAAAATACATGTTGGTTATAAAATATTCATTGTTGTTTGGAATATTCGTTTGTTCGTGGAATATTCTTTTTCCGTCTTGAATATTCGTGATTTACGGCGAAGCCATTTAGGGCCCCATAACGTAATAACTCGCTTGATGAAGAAAACGACAAAATTAAGTTTTTATAAATAACGCAGAATCGTATACAAGTAACACGCTTGAATACCCGGTTGTAAATAAAAGAATACGCGCTGTCAGCACAAAGAAGACACCAGAGTATTACACAATATTTTTGAATTATTGATTTTTACGTAAGAAGGCACTACTCAATAATTGTTACAAAGAATTTATCGCTCAATATTTTATTTTATTAATTCAATAATTGTCATATTGATATTTTATATTATTGTTGTTTCAATAATTATAATCGCACAATATTTCTCATTATCGATCAATAATTCATATTATTTGAATAATATTATTAGATAGCATTATTGGCAATGTCTAGAAAGTTCTCACAAGGAGAGGTTTGGTCACCTAATCATGCTACCAAAGAAGGAGAAATTTAATCTGAAAGCCCCTCTTCCTCGAAACGACACCGGTTGTCATAATTGTGATTCTCGTAATATTATTTGTGAATAATTAATTATTGATTTATATGATTAGGAAATATTTATTTGATGTGGATATAAATGATGGATTTATTTATGTGGTTATAAATGAAGGAATTAATGTTGAGGTATTTTATCAAGATTTTGTTTGAATGAAGGTATTAAAAATTAAACCAAAGTTTTTAAGATATATTGTGTGAGTTATAATTTTTAATCCGAATTGCTTGATCGTTGTAAATTTTGGATATGTTATACATATATAAGTTGAGTATATGTCCACAAATTTTGAACCGTTAAAATGAGCATATAATTTGTTATGAATTTTAAGAGGTAATTCGATTCAAAAATAGGTTTTGGTGGAAAATTCTAGAATTGAGTGGGCCCCACTTTGGTTGTTGGGGAGATGGATGATTTTTGGTGGGTGGAATAGGAAGCAGTAAAAAGCCATCAAAGTAGCAGTCAAGTCCGCTTCAAGCGTGCTAATATTTTCCTATAAATAGAGGGTTAAGTTAGAATTGAAAATCACACCGTAATTCATAAGTTTTCTTTTTCTCTCTAGATTATCGAGTGTATTTTGTGAGTATTTAGATACTTGGTGAGTTGCTATTCATCGCTGCAAGTTTCCTTCAACATATATCCGATATCCAAATGTAAGTCGCTTTTTGAGGTGAGGATAGTAAGGGATGGTAATGAATGTTATTTTCTTCAGAAAATGATATTATTTCTTTCAATATCATTATACCGAGAATATTGATATGAATATTATTATGGAATTTCTACCTTTTTGAGTCGGGGTTATTATTCACGATACGGACTATTCACGATACGGCAATATTCACGATATATGGCACTATTTACGATATATGACATTATTTACGATATATTTACGATTTATATGTATGCGAATTTAACTACTATTCACGAGTTACTATTCACGAGTTACTATTCATGAGTTACTATTCACGAGTTACTATTCATGGGTACTATTCACGACAAAAATTGGTTTCTTTTTCTAACCAAATTATAGTTGATTTATGTATATTACTCTTGAGATTAAAGCTAGATGTTTTGATTATATTGATTTTACTATTATATATAACATTTTTATAACCCTAGTGATGGAATTTCTTTTGACTTGAGTATAAAGATGGGTAGATTATTGGTATGATCATGACTATGGGTTCTCTTTGGCCAGTAGTACAAAGATGAATTGTTGACTGGTATGATCATGACCATTGAATTTACAATTGAATATTTTTAGCTTAAGTGCAAAGGTGAATTTATCAACATGGTTATAATTATGGTTTATATAAATTCTGAAATGATTATATATTTCTTTGAGATATTGAATATCTTTGGCCTGTAGTGAAAGATGAGTTGTTGATGAATTATCTTTGGCTCGTAATGCAAAGATGACCTGTTGTTTAATATCTTTGCAATGAAAGATGACTGTTGAAATCTTTGGCCCAGATGACTTGAATTTGATGAATATCTTTGGCCCAGTAGTGCAAAGATAAATTTATTAGTATGATTATGAACATGAACTGTGATTTGGTATAACCATGATCTTTGATGTTTCAGTGATGAAAATTATCTTTGTCTTGATGAGAAAAGGAATTTAGAACTACAATTACGATTATGAGTTATACATGTGATTGTGGACATGAATTGTTGATTGATGTTACAGGATAAAATATTATTGGTGGACTTTTAACATGTAGAAGATAATAGATTTTATGGTCTATTTGACTCTTCTAATGGATCGCTTCGTTCACCGCAAATTATGGTTGAAAAGTTTTATCATCTACCATATGTTCTAAATCTCTGATTTATTGTTGATGAAGGCTATTGATAATTTAATCATATTTAGTCATGATATTCTTTACTGAGCTAGTTGTGCTCACCCTTTTGCTTCACAATTCCTTTTAGGTAATAAAAGTGTAAATTGGTCGAGCTGGGTAAACAAGGAATAGAATCTGGTCTCTAGTGTGGAGTTCTCCCTAAACAAAGATAAACAAGTGTGTTGTATACATCTTTTAGTAGTTATATTTGGTGAATCATATAGGGAGAGGCGAACCCAACGTTGGAAGAGTGTTTTGCCACTATCATACAAGATGTCTAATGACATACAACCTCGTGTCATCATAAGACAGGGTTGTGCTCATCCACTTGTTGAGTATATTTACGAGCACTACCTATATAATCTTGGTGTTTGTTTGAAGTAAAATTCTCAATTTGAGACAGTGGAGATAATGATAAATCAAGAGAAGACTCACCATTGGGAAGAATATGATAGTAATCTTCTCGTTTTTCTTTGGGGTCTATTGGGTCAACCAAGGATAATTATGTGGCCATATGATATCTATCATAACCTAGAAGCATGGCCTCCCATGTACGGTTGGTTTCTTGAGCACTTCCCAAAGATTTTAGTTTCTAAAATAGCTTTTGACTATACCTTTATGTAAGGTGTCATCATGAGGTCATATCCACAGGTGGGACATGTGTCACATTTGGTATATATTTGTATCCAAACTCACAAAGATATGGTTTGTTGTATTTTGCACGACAATTGTTGTAATAAAGTTGTAGTTGTTTTCTGTATCATGTATTTAGAGACTCGTAATGGGTTGGATGGAATGGACCTATTTTGGGGTTGTCACATTTGGTATCGAGCTATAAGTAAAGAGCCCCAGCCTCTCGCACCGGTGACTTCACTTGATGGGGGATGCACCGCCGCACTCTCTCCGTAGGGGACGCCTGCTCATGCACAAATCGATAGTACCAATGTGAGGTGTCATCCATCGATGGGACATTTGTCACATTTGGTATCAGAGCTTAGGGATATGATCTCTGGCGGAGATCGGGGAATATAACTAGGAGGGGATAGATGAGTAAATCATTCGCTAATGTGTCCTTCCTAAGCTTATTGTTGGTCAGTCATAATATCGGGATATTATGTGATATGTTAATTTGTTCAATTAACCCTTGTTTTGAAGCTGTATTCTAGAATGATATCTGAAATACAGGAGATGAGCAATGGAGAAATCATGATGACCGGGGAGATAGAATCTGAAATGGAAGCAAGGTATTCTCAACTTTTTGAAATACCAGGTACGTAAATTTCGGGGACGAAATTTTATAAGGAGGGGAGATTGTAAGACCCCGAATTTTATGAAATAAAAGTATTCAATTTTTCTTATAATTAATATTCAGTAAATGGTTAAATTGATAAAAGTTAAAGTTAAGGGTGATATATGAATTTTTTTTTAAAATACACAAGTGGTTATAAAATATTCATTGTTGTCGGAATATTCGTTTGTTAGGTGGAATATTCTTTCTGTTTGGGAATATTCTACGACGACTGCCAAATACCATTTGGGGCCCCATAATGTAATAACCGCTTGATGAAGAAAACGACAAAAATTAAGTTTTTATAAATAACTACAGTAATCAAGTATCAAGTTAACACTCGCTGGAATACCCGTTTGTAAATAAAGTAATACGCGTTGTTGCGACAGACAGAAAGACACTACATACAATATTTTTGAATTATTGATTTTACGTAAGAAGCACTACTCAATAATTGTTACAAAGAATTACCGCTCAATATTTTATTTTATTAATTCAATAATTGTTGAGTTGATATTTTATATTATTGTTGTTTCAATAATTATCAACCGCATAATATTTCTCATTATCGATCAATAATTCATATTATTTGAATAATATTATTAGATAGCATTATTGGCAATGTCTAGAAAGTTCTCGTCAAGGAGAGGTTTGGTCACCTAATTGCGCCGGCAAAGAAGGAGAAATTTAATTGAAAGCCCCTCTTCCTCGAAACTACCGGCTCATTATCATAATTGTGATTCTGTAATATTATTTGTGAATAATTAATTATTGATTTATATGATTAGGAAATATTTATTTGATGTGGATATAAATGATGGATTTATTTATGTGGTTATAAATGAAGGAATTAATGTTGAGGTATTTTATCAAGATTTTTGTTTGAATGAAGGTATTAAAAATTAAACCAAAGTTCTTTTTAAGATATATTGCGTGAGTTATAATTTTTAATCTGACCGTTGGATCGTTGTAAATTTTGGATATGTTATACATATATAAGTTGAGTATATGTCCACAAATTTTGAACCGTTAAAAATGAGCATATAATTTTTTATGAATTTTAAGAGGTAACTGATTCGAAAATTAGGTTTTGGTGGAAAATTTTAGAATTGAGTGGGCCCCACTCTTGGTTGTTGGGGGAGATGGATGATTTTTGGTGGGGTGGAATAGTAGCAGGTAAAGCCATCGGTAGTAGCAGTCAAGTCTGCTTTGCGTATAATATTTTCCCTATAAATAGAGGGTTAAGTTAAATTGAAAATCACACCGTAATTCATAAGTTTTCTCTTTTCTCTAGATTATCGAGTGTATTTTGTGAGTATTTAGATACTTGGTGAGTTGCTATTCATCGCTGCAAGTTTCCTTCAAATATCATATATCCGATATCCAAATCGTAAGTCGCCGCTTTTTGAGGTAAGGGATAGTAAGGGATGGTAATGAATGTTATTTTCTTCAGAAAATGATATTATTTCTTTCAATATCATTATACCGAGAATATTGATATGAATATTATTATGGAATTTCTACCTTTTGAGTCGGGGTTATTATTCACGATATCACTGACTATTCATGTATATGACACTATTTATGTATATGACATTATTTACGATACTGATCTATGTACTATGTACGTAATAACACGTAGTACTATTCACGAGTTACTATTCATGAGTTACTATTCACAAGTTACTATTCATGGGTACTATTCACGACAAAAATTGATTTCTTTTTCTAACCAAATTATAGTTGATTTATGTATATTACTCTTGAGATTAAAGCTAGATGTTTTGATTATATTGATTTTACTATTATATATAACATTTTTATAACCCTAGTGATTGAATTTCTTTTGACTTGAGTGTAAAGATGGGTAGATTATTAGTATGATCATGACTATGGGTTCTCTTTGGCCAGTAGTGCAAAGATGAATTGTTGACTGGTATGATCATGACCATTGAATTTACAATTGAATATTTTTAGCTTAAGTGCAAAGGTGAATTTATCAACATGGTTATAATTATGGCTTATATAAATTCTGAAATGATTATATATTTCTTTGAGATATTGAATATCTTTGGCCTGTAGTGCAAAGATGAGTTGTTGATGAATATCTTTGGCTTGTAATGCAAAGATGACCTGTTGTTGAATATCTTTGGTCTCAGAAAAAAGATGACTTGTTGATGAATATCTTTGGCCCAGTAGTGCAAAGATAAATTTATTAGTATGATTATGAACATGAACTGTGATTTAGTATAACCATGATCTTTGATGTTTCAGGTGATGAAAATTATCTTTGTCCTGGATGAGAAAAGGAATTTAGAACTACAATTACGATTATGAGTTATACATGTGATTGTAGACAAGAATTGTTGATTGATGTTACAAGGATAAAACATTATTGGTGGACTTTTAACATGGAGAAGATAATAGATTTGATGGTCTATTCGACTCTTCTAATGGATTGCTTCGTTCACGCAAACTATGGTTGAAAAGTTTTATCATCTACCGTATGTTCTAAATCTCCCGATTTATTGTTGATGAAGGCTATTGATAATTTAATTATATTTAGTCATGATATTCTTTTATCGAAGCTAGTTGTGCTCACCCTTTGCTTCACAATTCCTTTTAGGTAATAAAAGTGTAAATTTGGGTCGTAGCGGGGTAATAAGGGAATAGAATCGGTGGTCTCTAGTGTGGAGTTCTCCTAAACAAATATAAACAAGTGTGTTGTATACATCTTTTAGTAGTTATATTTGGTGAATCATATAGGGAGAGGCGAACCCAACGTTGGAAGGGTGTTTTGCCACTATCATACAAGATGTCTAATGACATACAACCTCGTGTCATCATAAGACAGGGTTGTGCTCATCCACTTGCTGAGTATATTTACGAGCACTACCTATATAATCTTGGTGTTTGTTTGAAGTATAATTCTCAATTTGAGACAGTGGAGATAATGATAAATCAAGAGAAGACTCACCATTGGGAAGAATATGATAAGAATCTTCTCGCTTTTCTTTTGGGGTCTATTAATAACCAAGGATAATTATGTGGCCATATGATATCTATCATAACCTGTAAGCACGGCCTCCCATGTACGGCGGTTTCTCGAGCACTTCCCAAAGATTTTAGTTTCTAAAATGCTTTTGACTATACCTTTATGTAAGGTGTCATCATGAGGTGTTGTCCACTATTGGGACATGTGTCACATTTGGTATATATTTGTATCCAAACTCACAAAGATATGTGTTGTTGTATTTTGTACGACAATTGTTGTCATAAAATTGTTGTTGTTTTCTGTACCATGTATTTGGCGACTCAGAATGGGTTGGATGGAATGGACCTATTTTGGGGTTGTCACAATTACTATTAACTTTTAAAAATAAATTTGAGATATTTTTTAACTTAAAATTGAGATACATTTTTAAAAATTATGAAATAATAAATATTTTAATAAATAATAATTATTAAATAATATTTAATATTAATCATTATATTGATTTCAAATAAAAAAAATTATGTCAATTTTAAGTTTAAAAATATATTTTAAAAAATTAGGAAGGGACGTAGTATAACAAGGCTTGGTCCCAAGGTATGTATAAGGCCCTACAGGGCATATATTTAGAACACATATTATTCTATTCCAAAATTGAGGATATATTTTTCTTTTATTAATTAATATTTGCTATATTTTTCATTTAACTCATTTCATGATTGAAAGTTCAAAGAAATAAAGAAGTAACTAATAATCTAAGTTAACTAAAGAAAAATCCACAAGAAATTTAAAATTGCATATTTACCAAAAGAAATAAATTTGAATTAATGAAAAAAAAATATAATTCGATATAGACATACATCCCCACTTCAAATGTAAATTTTATATGCTTTCACATTTTTGTATATTCTTTATATCTATATCGATATTTTTATTGTGAAAATATCAAAAAGTGTTGTGAAAATATTGTTATTATTATTTTAATTTCATAGAGTAATTAACTTAAATACCTGACCTAACAGCTCCCTTTTTCGATTTTTAAAATTATTCACCACAAGAATTGTTGGGTGTGGGTCCTCACCCATGAGATAGAATCCAAGATAGAAAAGAATTGATTTTCTTTGTGAGTAAGTAAGTGGGTTTACTTGATATTAATCCAATTAGAAATTGGGTTAATGGAAGCAATATTAGAATTGGAAATTCCATGAAAGGAATCCAAGTTGAAAAAGGATTTAGTTGTTAGATTGGTTGATGACCAAGGCAAGGAGATGTGATCCCTAATTTGATTAGGAGAATAAATTGTTTCTAATCCATATTAGGAATGGATTAGGAAGAGTACTATAAATAAGGCTATGAGGGAGTCTTATTTGATATATGAGATAGAGAAGCTTGGTAGTAAAAAGATACCAAAAGAATAAATTGAGAGAATTACTGTTTGTTGTTCGTGGGTATCCGCCATTATCTTCGTTCAATTGAAAGCTTGAAGACTTTATTGCTTGGAGTGTTTTTTGGTGGTGAAGCTAATTAGGTTTCTCAACTTAATTAAAGGTAAATTTGTATTATCTTAATTTATTGTGTAACCTCAAGTTTTAGGGCATAAAACTTGAGAGAATTATTGTAAGCCCATTATTAGTTATATAGTGGAGATTCGGAGTTTGACCCGTGATTTTTACCTCTTAGTTTTAGAGGGTTTTCCACGTAAATTTGGTGTCTTGCTTGTGGATGGTTATTTATTATTTTTGTTCTCATAATTGGTTTTGTTGATTTCATATTTAATTGCACAAAGACGAAAAAGTAATTCCTGGGATATAGATTATTTTTGGCGTACTTTTCCCAACAAAGGGTATCGTAGCTTGGTTATTTTTGTGGTTTTCTTGTGCGAATTAAATGGAGGATTGACAAAGAAAGTTGCATGATTAATCCCAAGGCTACAAATTATGCAATTTGGAAGCCAAGAATGGAGGATTTGCTTTACTGCAAGGACTTATATGAGCCACTTGAGAACGATGGAGTTAAGTCCACAAACAAGAGTGACGCGCAGTGGAACAAGATGAACAGGAAGACTATTGGTCTGATCAGATCGTGGATTGATCAAAGTGTGTTTCATCATGTTGCCACGGAACTAAAGCCAATGATCTCCGCGTAAATTGAGTCCATGTATGAAAGGAAGACGGCGCAAAATAAAGCTTTTTTGATTAGGAAGCTTGTGAATTCTAAACTCAAGGATGGAAACTCCGTTGCAGAACACTTGAGTGATTTTCAGAGTTTGATAAATCAGTTGAGTACGATGAAGATGGTAATTGACGATGAGATGCAGGCTTTGTTGTTGTTGAGCTCTTTGCCTAATAGCTGGGAGACACTAGTTGTATCGTTGAGTAACTCCGCTCCTAATGGCAAGCTGACTATGGATACAGTTAAGGATAGTTTGTTTAACGAGGAACAGAGGCGAAGAGATACTATGGTGATTAGTGTTGATTCACAAGTTTTTGTCGCACAGAGTAGGGGCAAAAACAAAGGGAGAAACTCTCCTGAAGATGACAAATCCAGGGGAAGGTCAAGAGATAGAAAAGAAGTAATTTGTTTTCACTACCAGAAGCTGGGTTACATAAGACGAGAGTGCAGATTTTTAAAGAAGCAACAGTCTAAGGAAAAAGATGAGGATAAAGATTCGATTGTGTATCTATCCGACGTTGATGTAGCTATTGTTTGTGATGATAAACCTAAGTGCCATGTTAATGATTGGATTATTGATTCGGGTGCTTCATTCCATGCTATCTTGGCGTGGTGAAATTTTCACATCCCACAAAGAAGGGTGATTTTGGCCATGCCATGGATGGGAAAACCAAGTGCATCCAAGATTATAGGTATTGAAGATATTTGTTTGGAAACTAACAAAGGTCGCAGTTGATGCTGAGAGAAGTCAGACATGTTCCGGATATTCGTTTTAATTTGATCTTTGCTGGTAAGCTTGATGAGAATGGTTATAAAAGTTACTTTGGTGAAGGTCAGTGGAATCTCACCAAAGGGTCTCTAGTGGTGACTAGAGGTAAGAAGGTAGACACTTTTATAATGATGCGCGTACGTGAGAGGTGTTGAAGATGGGGAGTTAAAGTAAAAAAAGTGTGGTACAAAGCCGTGCGAGATGGGAGAAAAGCCTTGCATGAGAACCACGAGAGAAAAGCTCTTCGCTTTAAATGGGTACCAAAAGTGAAGAAGGAAAGTGATAGCTCGCAGCCAGGATACAAAGCGGTTGTGAATGAATTTGGCAAGCAAAAATCAGTCAAGTTTGAGTTAGATCCTCCCATCGAGAAGAACCATGCCGATGAGACAAAGCCGACTACATGAAGATATTTAAAAATTCCAAGAAGATTGAGTTGAGCCAAGACTTCATTGGAATTAACTCTGAGTAAGGAGTTGTGGTTGGTGATCCCTCCTCTCATGGGTTCGGAGGGGGAGATTGTTGGGTGTGGGTCCTCACCCATGAGATAGAATCCAAGATAGAAAAGAATTGATTTTCTTTGTGAGCAAGTAAGTGGGTTTACTTGATATTAATCCAATTAGAAATTGGGTTAATGGAAGCAATATTGGAATTGGAATTGGAAATTCCATGAAAGGAATCCAAGTTGAAAAAGGATTTAGTTGTTAGATTGGTTGGTGACCAAGACAAGGAGATGTGATCCCTAATTTGATTAGGAGAATAAATTGTTTCTAATCCATATTAGGAATGGATTAGGAAAAGTACTATAAATAAGGCTATGAGGGAGTCTTATTTGATATATGAGATAGAGAAACTTGGTAGTAAGAAGATACCAAAAGAATAAATTGAGAGAATTACTATTTGTTGTTCGTGGGTATCCGCCATCATCTCCGTTCAATTGAAAGCTTGAAGACTTTATTGCTTGGGGTATTTTTTGGTGGTGAAGTTAATTAGGTTTCTCAACTTAATTAAAGGTAAATTTGTATTTTCTCAATTTATTGTGTAACCTCAAGTTTTAGGGCATAAAACTTGAGAGGATTATTGTAAGCTCGTTATTAGTTATATAGTGGAGATTCGGAGTTTGACCCGTGGTTTTTACCTCTTAGTTTTAGAGGGTTTTTCACGTAAATTTGGTATCTTGCTTGTGGATGGTTATTTATTATTTTTGTTCTCATAATTAGTTTTGTTAATTTCATATTTAATTGCACAAAGACGAAAAAAGTAATTCCTGAAATATAAATTATTTTTGGCGTATTTTTCCTAACAAGAATGAACTAAATATATATGGGGTTCCAGGCCTAAGTAGTTGTAGAAGCAGAATAAAGATACCTGGGCTTCCCTGGCACATTCTCATGTTAGTCCTAATCTGAAGACCTTTTTTCTTTTTAAAGAAAAACAAATTTTAATTAGGGACATGATATTTCAAGACTCAAAATTATTATATATTTAGTATTTGAATTAATCGGACCCCTTGAGTGTGTAAATTATATGTGTAGAGTTAATCGGTGTTAATTATCTCCCAAGTTACATTTTTTTTATTAAACAATCTAATCGATTGAAATATATTGAAATTAATTACAGATTGTTACATTTCTAATTGGGTACAAGTAGGATTTATGAGCTGATTGGGATTTGGATTTGGATTAAGATTAGGATTATTTATTCCTTCTATTAATGGCTTGATTCTAGATATATTTAGTCCCATCTCTAAATATAATTAAAAAAATAAATTTATTTTTGGTTCAAAACTTGATTACATACTTTTCTTATTAACTTAGTTTCTAAATTAAATAAAAATATTAAAATTGTATTTCAAGCAAAATTTTAATTTAGATTGTCGATACAATTAAATCCTAATATATAGCTCCATTATTTTTATAAATAAAACTAATAATATAATTATTATTTTTTCAAACTCCTATCAACTCTACTCTAAATTAAATTGATTATATTGTATTATTAAAGTTTGTAAACTCTTTTTTTGAGATTTAGTGAGATGTTGTGTCATTTTATATATCTCCCACAACCCCATCTTAATTAAGGATCATTAGTTATATATAAACTTTAGGGAGATTTAACCCTAAGTACTTATTTATATTATAAAGCCTCCATGTATTGCTTAAAATTTTAAATTTGTCGCTAATTGTATATTTATTCTAACAACATAATTTTTATGAAATTAAATATTTCTTTTTTTTTTCTTTTCTTTTTTACCCTTTCTTAATTTTTGGGATGGTCTTTCCCACTTAGGAAGGAAATACTACTAACAAACATTAGTTAAGTTAGAGGTAGTAGTTGGCTTTGTTGGGATAGGAAAGAAAATATATATCAGTTACATGACTACATACAATCAATCATTTAAGTTATTGCTTCTCATTTGTTGCCAAAGACATACTATATTATATGCTCACATATATTGCATGTTTGTTTAACGACTTTTGGGAGTTTACGAGGTTTTAGGGTTTAAATTTATTTTTCTAAATATAAGTTATTCTAAATACAATTTATCGAACATCACTTAAAGCCTGTCATACATGTGCCCCTTTCCAAACATGTGTGTGTATTATATCTATCTACCAAAATATAATTGATTTTGAATTTTCCGCTCATTCTAATAAATTATTTGGGTCGTCTAAAATTTGAGATAAATCACACCGTCCATGTAGTGCCGGAGGCACGGGATATATATATATATATATATATATATATATATAGGGTCCTCATCCGTAGCAAACGGTTGTTACTTTATTAATCGCTCAACAAACATATTTTTGCAATCAGAGATCATCCGATTGAAAGGCTTGGATGAATTAGATTTTTTTTCCTGCCGTAGAAGCCTGTAGCAGCACGGACTTGTGCCAAATTAGTAGATAATAATTACTATATTGCCCCTCCATATATCAAAGACTAACTCTTTTTCATCTCCTGCCGCGAGAGGCTGTTGCGGCAGGACATCATGTGTTATCCTGTGTTGTTTCTCAATTTATATCATTTAATTATAAAAATATATAATTAAACAAATTTAATCAATTTATATCATTTAGTCACGAACATCCCGAACAAATTTTGATTCAACAATTGGATCATGCTATGATTGTGTTAAGGATACGCGTGACCACAATGTCTCATATTCTTTGTCTATAATGTTTCAAATGTCTACATATTTCATACTCTTGTACATTACATATGTGATCCGACCCATGTTGCAACAGTAAACAATTCAATTTAAACGAATTAACTTCGTTAAAGAATCAGGCAATTATGAATTGATCAATATTTTGGAACAGAATCCATGGAGTTGCTGGCTGATTTTGGAACAGGAATATATTGGACATAAATACTAGTAAATATTTATTAAAAACTTCACCCGGATTACATAAATCATAAATGTTTTTATCAATATTATGATTTGTTGAAATGTAATTTCATCTGACTAACGAAATAAAAAATTATTAATTAATAATGATGGTTGATATATTATCATACCAAATATAATGTTGTTAGGCAAATATATATTTACAGTTGTTAAATACATAAATGTTTAGCAATATTTTTATAATTATACTAATAATATCTTACACTTATTATTTTAACGATATTATTTTGTTCTACCAATATCAATATTTTATTTTTAGAATATAAATATATACAGTAATATATATCATTAATATATGTGTGCATAGATATAGAGGAATATATTAATACATATAATATATACAAGTGACTATCAACTCTTTTGTATGGTATCAAATTCTTGACGTTTGTACGCAACAGAAAAGTCTCTAGCTAATAGCCAAAGTCTAATATAAGTACAATACTAAAACATTATTAAAACAAAAATGATAAGAATGGCCTTTTTAGATCAAAATTCAAAAGGATGAGCCTGGGCTTTTCAAACTCTTAAAATTTAAGAACGAATAATAAATAATCTTACAGAAATTAAAAAAATAATAGAAAAAAATAATATAAATTATATTCAAGCCGGTTCATCAATTTAATTAGTTTTGTATGTCTGATATATTCAGTCACACACATTCTACAATAATTCACATATCAAATAATGAGACCCATGAGAAAACCCTAACTTAAACTCATGACACCCAATATATTAGTACAACTCAAGAACCCATTACTCATAAATTTTCAAACCTAAATACACATTATGCTAACTTTCATGGGGTAACAATTCCCGTCTGTTCACGGGCGAGTGGGGCAGCAACCCCCGCATGTTCATGACAAGCAGGACAACGGCACAACGCTCACCAATGAGAGAGACACTAGCTCAACTACCCTATTGTAGTGATTATTGGTTGGACTTAAAAAAGTACGAGTCAATTCTAACAAAAACTGATATAATTTTAGATATATAAATTTATAAATTTTTTTTAAAATAATTTATATAACATTTTTAGTTGTAATGTATGATGAACAAGATACAATCATTTTATTTTAAGTTACTGTGCAGCCATGATATATTATTTTAGTCGGTCCAACCATTGGTCTCTTCACGTGCAATTATGCTAAGCCAACATTAGTCATTATGTCATATTAGTCTATCATATAATCTTAGTTCCAATTAATTAAACAAATGCAAATGAGGTTATTGTTGTCCATTTATTATATAATTAATCCCAATTGCAATTAGGGGTTAAGTTGATTGGGGTTTACATGTGCTATCAAGAACAAATTTTTCTAAAGAGTAGTTTTTCCTGGTTGCGTTGGCGGCCGTCAGACTAAGAAATTAAAAAAAAATGAAGAAAAAAAAGGCTTAAATAGTAAGAGTAAGGGGTGTTTGTGAATGGAGATGAATTCATTGAATCGGTCGCTTTATTTATCAGGTTTGTTTTGAATAAAATTATTTGATTTATCAAATCGATCGATTTTTTGAAATTTGAATGAGTTAAATGATTGTCGAATGAAATATTTTTTTTTTCACAATATTAACTATTATATTAAGTAATATTAAATAAATTTATAACAATTTTGAATTTTTTCAAAAGGGTAAAATAATAAAAATTTGTTATTCAGATGTTTCAGATATGTCAATTATCAAACAACTTTTTTCATTTAGTATTCATAATCCTGCTTTATTCAGCTCATTTAGATTACTTAGACATTTAGAACAATTTCATTCAGTTTTATCAAATACTCCCACCGGACCTTGAACAAGGTGTGAAACGTAGAGTTGCTATTAATACCATCTGTTGTACATGAAAACGGACTCAAAAACAGCCTGCATACCACCACCATACCAACGGATATATATATACTGGGTGAAATGATCATACTGCTTAACACTAAATCAACCCAAGATTGCTAGTATATTATACGTAATTCTTTCTAGTACAAGTTAAGAGTAGATGGTGATGTACAGACATATATACCCCACCCTCACCACCGTGGTCTGCTACTTTGTGAAACAAGAAAATCTTTATCTAAGATTAATGTTGTGGGACTCATCAGATTCTTTTAGCTTGTAGTGGCTGCATGTGCACGTTCTAGTGATACACATTCTTTCTATCTGTCGGTCACTCCCTTGAGACTATTATATTACTACGTTACTACTATTAAAAACTACAAGCAAGTCACCAATTATATGTATATATTATGGTCTTACATATAGGTGTGGTATGGAGTTAAATGCTTTCTAAGTTCATCAGATTATATGTCAACTTATAACCTGGCCATCAATTTTTTTTTTTTACAAATAACTCATCATCTGAACTCGATTTTTAACAAAAGTTAAAAAACCGTTAAACTCGCTTTGATCGTTAACTTAAAACTACCGAGTTGTCAAAAAAAACCTTATGTGACGTTTATTATGCGACGTGACGGTTGTAAGACCCCAACTTATTATAAATAAAATTGAATTTTCTTTATTCATTATTCTAAATTAATAAGGGTTAATTTGATATAATTCTTTGGTTATGGGTGAAATGTGCAAAGTTTACAAAATAAGCAAGTGGTTATAAAATATTCATTATTGTTTGGGAATATTCGTTTGGTCGTGGAATATTCTTTTTGTTTTAATCTCCGATGCACCACAGCCTATGATCGTTAGTGGGCCCCATAACGTAAAAAACTATTGGATGAAAGAAAACGATAAAGATTGAGTTTTATAAATAACAAGATAAATTGTTACCGTAATAATCGTTTGGGTTACTCTGTGGTTAAAATACGAATACGGCGTGGTTGCATGCAAAGAAGCACTCCAGTATTGCATAAAGATTGTTGAATTATTGATCCTTACGTAAAGAAGGCCACTACTCAATAATTGTTACAAATAATTCATCGCTCATTATTTTATCTTATTGATTCAATAATTACGCATTGATATTTATATTATTATTGTTCCAATAATTGTCATTACACAATATTTTCCATTATCAAATCAATAATTCATATTATTTGAATAATATTATCGATAACATTATTGGCAATGTCTAGAAAGTTACGTCTAAGGAGAGGTTTGGTCACCTAATCAAGCTACCAAGAAGCGAGAAAAATCCTTATTGAAAGCCCCCTCTTCCTTGAACTACTGGTTACAAGATCTTGTGATTCGTAATATTATTTTGAATAATTAATTATTGATTATTATGATAAAGAAAATATTTATTTTATGTGGATATAGATGGAGAAAATTTTAATGTGACAATTGTTGAAAATTAATATTTTATCTTTTTCGATAAAATAATACATTTAAATATATTATTTTAATAATATATTAACGGTGATATTTTTATAATGATTGTGGGATATATGAGTATATGAGGAGGTAGAGTATTTTGTGGCATTAAATGTTTAACATATGTTTTGTGTGTCGGTGGGACACAATTCTTGACCGAAAATTGATTATGAATCGTAAAATCGTCTGCTTATGGATTTCGGCCAATTTACATTTGGAATTTGGAAAAATTTCCTTCTCAAAGTTGTAGAGAATGGGATTCCCCATGGAAAGTCGCGAGTTTCAATTTTTCTCGATAAACGGCTATTTTCTATGAATTATTGAAGTTACGGAAAATAAAATAATTTTTTTATTAATTATGGTGGGACCCACTTTTTGGTGGGTGTTGAATGCACATGGGTCACTGAAATTTTCAGCATTGAGGGGTGAAAGCATGCGTAGAAATTTTGATTTTTAATAATAATAATTTATTAATTTAGTCTCCTTTTGCTTCTAACATTTTTCTATAAATAGAGCTTAGTTAAATTGAAAATCACACCGTAAACTAAGTTTTCTCTTTTCTCTCTATATTATCGAAGCGTATTCTTGTGAGTATACTTTGAGTGTTGCTATCTGGTCATGAAGTTCCTCACAAGACTATACCGAAATTCAAATGTAAGACGGTTATTTTGAGGTAAGGATATTATTTTCTTCTTAAATGATATTTTTTCTTCAATATCATTATGCTCAAGTATTGGTGAACTTTTTATCAAATTTGGAACTTGTTGTGTTTGGGGTTCTTATTCACGATACTCCAAGACTATTCACGATATACGACACTTATTCACGAAATCTGGACTATTCAATCGAAAAATAAAAATTTTTCTTTTTGTCCAAAATATCTATTCTGATACTAGCTTTGATTGTATCCATGTTTTGATCATTCTTGAATTTTACACCAATATGATTATTTTTGAAGTATTTTTGACACGGGTAAAACAAAGTACTAATCCTTAATCCTTAATCCTCATCATTTTGTTTCACCTGGATTCGCTTTTTTAAAAATGTTTTTCATCATCCTCAAATTCTAAATGGTGATATAAATGAATATCTTTGGCCCATAAATGCAAAGATGAACGATTAATCTCATGAATATCTTTGGCTTCAGAAGTGCGAAGATGAAAGTGTTGAGATGAACATGACCAACCTGGTGATATAAATGAATATCTTTGGCCCAGTAGTGCAAAGATGATTAAAGATGTATATCGATTGTTATTACGAGGATAAACTATCGATGATGGAATTTTAAACCTTAGAAGACAAGATAATTCTTTCTCTACGTAACTCTTCTAATGGATTCTCAAGCTCACGCATTTGTTGATCTAAAACTTGTTGTCTATTGTATTCTATTAGATTTTTCCCTGTTGAAGACTAACGATAATTTGTTGTATATTATCTTAGTCATAATATTCTTTACCTGCTAGTTGAGCTTTCACCCTTTTCCTTTTTGTTCCATTTTTCTTCTCGGGAGGTGAGAACATAAAGCAGATCGAGTCTGGGGTATGGAGTGATGGTTCTAGGAAGATGTTTTAATCATCCCTCACTATTTCTCAGAAAATAGTGTATGAATAATTAATGAGGACTTATTTGGGTGTGTATATTGTCTGTAAGACAATATTTGTATTCAAACTCACAGTTGTATTGTCGTATTCTACTACGCGACATCTCAGATTGTCAAAGTTGTAATTTGCTTTCTATACCATGTATTTTGACGACTCAGAATGGGTGTTGTATACCTATTTTGGGGGCGTCACAACAGTGATGATGTGTATTTGTAGGAAAAAATAAGAAAAAAAATATTTTAAAGTATAATATAAAATTAAAAAATTAGCCAAAAAAAATAAAAAATATATTTAATTATTTTTGTAATTAATACTATTAGAGTTATATTCAAATAATTATATTAGAGTTATAGTAGTATTAAGGGAGGGATGAAGGACAAAAAGGGTATTTTAAGATGCCCATGTGTTCGGGCATTACTGTTGAAGATTCACGTGTTTATGCTACCCACTTAAGCGGAGCTTTGACTGAGGAGGAACTTTACGGTAACGGGTTTGTGATGTCACGGACAGTTTAATTCGTCAGTCACATTCCCCGAACAAAGAGAAATGGATCAAATGACCATGTGTCTAAACAACATTTGGTATTAGGTATCGTTAGGAGACCAATTATCCATTCGTCTAATGGTAAACGGTAGATGGGTTGATTTTATCCGCTGTAAATTAATGATAATTTTTCGTCTTACACGTTCCTACCTTCGTTTTTAAAAAATTATTGTTTAAAATTTTTACATATGAATTAAAAAAGTATCATTACCAAGTAAAATTTATTTGAAATTTCATCACTGTCCTTTATAGAAAGTTGAAAACTATTAATACAAGAGACAATTTCTTGGGACAATGAGAGAAGGTAGGGATAATATAGGAAAATAAATAATTTATTCTCTTTGAAAGTTGTAAACGACAAACATTTTAAAACAAATTTTTTTTTTTAAAACGATAATTTTTTAGGAACGGAGGGAGTATTTATCAAGAATCTTTAAACTTTATTTTAGGCTAATATTAGAAATTTTAATCTCAAAAGTGATATCACATGCAGTGAATAAGTTAAATGATATTTTATAGCATGGTTAATTTTATGAGATGTATTCAACTGAGATAATAATGTTATATCATTTATAATATTATTTGATATAATTTTTTTTGGGAGTAAATTCTGACATTATATTAATAATTTACAAACAAACTCGAAAAGGATAATTAAATTTTCCATCACAAGATGTGGGCATAATAATAAATATTATTATAATGATTCACCTAAATTATTATGATGAGTCTGAGATTCCTAGCTTTATTTTTTCATATAAAACTTTGACTTCATAAAATAAAATTATACATATTTAAATTTATCAGCATAGTTTCATTAACATGTCATTATTATTTAATTAAAAAATATTTTTAAATATAATATATCTCTATTATTTATAAAATTTGAATAATGACTCTTTTTATAAAATTCACGTGAGATTTATAAAGCGACTCTTACAAGCCGTTAAGTGAATTTGTAGCATATTTTTTTTTTCTTTGCCCTTACAACTTTAATTATATTATTATTTTGTTTTTTTATATTAATTTTTTAATTTTTCTATTTAAATTTTCAAATTTCTTAAATTTTTTATTTTCTCTCACATAATTTTGTTAAAATATCAAAGTATTTGTAGAAATATTCCAACAAAAAAAATAAGACTAAAGAAAAAACAATAGAAAGGTCCATTTTATGTGGGGCAAGCTTATATAGATGAAGAAAAGAATATGTGGGTGTGGGGCCAATGGTCAGACTCATCATAATAATTTAGAACATAGAATACCGAATAATATCCCCATCTCTTTACTATTCGGGTGGGCTATGCGAGCCAGAAAAGCAAAAGTAGAAAGCAAAACCAACAGCACAGACGGTTAACCATATCGGTAGCACTAAAGATCCGAAATGAGGTTTCATGTCCTGCCGGAATACAATAAAGTCGCCGGAATCTGAGTCAGCTAAAGATAATTCCCTCGAATATGACTCAAAATGTGGTCGCCGGAGAAGAGCAGGTGGAAATTCCTCACCGGACAGTGGTGGTGGGAGTGAAGATGGACTTGCAGAGCAGAGAATTGCTCACTTGGGCGCTCGTCAAAGTTGCACAGAGTGGTGATCGTGTCATTGCTCTTCATGTTCTGAACGAAAATGGTAGGTGCTTAAGAGATTTTTTTTTTGTACTTTGGCTTTTGGGGATTCGGTTGATTTTTGACATTTTTGTATTAATTGGCTGGTTTGGGAAAAAGGTGGAGAGAGGTTGAAAGATTTGATTTGATTTTTTGTCGGGTTAGTTTAGTTGTTGATATTTTGGGAATTGTTGGTTGATTATAGGATTGATTAGTTGATATGATGAAATGGGTATGTATTGAATTTTTCTCTACCGTTCCCAAAAGGAAAAACAATTATTGCATGTACTTGGAAATATTAGTATTGTTTTGGGGAGAGAGTTAGTTTAAATTTTGACGCAGATTATAGTATTATTGACTGGCTTGCTGAATTGAATACGTCTAGAAATGTGCATTCTATGTTCTAAGAAGCAATTATATGCTTTTAGAGAGATTTTTTTTTGTTTTGTCATATGCTTTTAGAGAGAGATTTTTTCTTCTTTTTTTGTTATCAGTTTTAGGTTTAATGCTTTGGGGACTTATGATTGATATTTTATTAATTATGGTGCTAATTGACTGGTTTGATGAATGGGTGTGTGCAGAAATTGTAGATCGTGATGGGAAGTCGTCTCTACTTTCGCTGGTGAAAGCTTTTGATTCTGTTCTTGCAGTCTATGAAGGTTTCTGTAACTTGAAACAGGTATAAATTTCAAATATTTTTTAATTATAGTGCCATTTATCTCTTGAGGGTTTTGTTGCTTTACTTCTGTTTAATTATACTCTTTGGTTTTGGGGAAGCAAAGAGAAGGAGAAAAAAAAATTAAGCTTTTGGATGGAGTATGTATGTTGTTTAGTTCCAGAAGATGAAAAACTATATTTAACTTGGACAATTAGTTTTATTTGCTTTGAAAGAAATTGATTTCGTTTTGGTTAGAAAGGATGAGAAAGCTTAAATTTGGTTCTAATTGTGCTTCCTTAATTTCCAGCATTTTCTTTCCTCTAAACCATACAAAATGTTGATGTGTTTGGAGGTAGTGGAGATGTTGTCGGTAGATCTCGGAAGGCAAACATATTTTTTTCTGGTTATTTTCTTTGTTAAGCTATTAATTACCTGTGGTTTGTTATTGAGAGACAGTGGGAGGAAACAAAAGTATTTTCAGTTTAGTGAATTTTGTTCTTTCCCTTTCAAAAGTTGGAAAACATGAAGTAAACAGGCATAAAGTCGATCATATTTTCGAATTCCTCAATTTTTTTTTGGTCGACAATATATTCTTTCTCAATAGTCAATAATAGCATGGTGAGTTGGTGACTATATTGACATTAAAGACTTGGTTTTGGTGGTATTGTTTCAGGTGGATCTCAAGCTCAAAATCTGCAGAGGTTCAGCAATCCGAAAAATCCTAGTCCGTGAAGCGAAGTCTTACTTTGCTACTGAGGTGATAGTGGGAACTGCTAGAAATCATCATAAGCTCCGGTCATCTGTCTCAATTGCAAAATATTGTGCTAAGAAACTATCGAAGCATTGTTCGGTACTTGCCATTAATAATGGTAAAATTGTATTTCAGAAAGAAGCTTCTTCTGGATCTAATGTCGGTGCAAAAGGTGAATTTTATTTTGTAGGCAGTATTGTTTTTCCTACTGTAGCTGGGTTCATGTTTGAAAGTATTCTTGCTTCTATCAGTGTTCTTAGTTTGGGATTTTCTGCAGGAACTGAAGAGCATCACCGGAATGGTATACTTTCTGCACTTCAAAGGTCATTAAGTAAGGAATACAAAGTAGTACATGATGGCAATATGGTGAATCACATGACAAAATGCAAACATGGTACTTCTTCAAATTTGGAGCTGGCCTCGGTAAAATTCGGCTCTGATTTCAAGGAGAGTGCTGTGAAACACAGTTGTTCCTTTTGTTCAACTGACTGTCTTTTACTGGAAAATACATGTGCCCAGTCAACAAAAGAATCTTCTGCTGATGGCACCGAAGACAAATCCATGGCTATAGTACCGGTACAGAAGCTTGAGGGTGCATCTAGTTCAATATCTCTGTTGATGAGAGAGTTGCCTGAACTGAGATCTGGATGGTCATTTCTTCGCCGAATTATTTCATCACATCGGAAAGCTTTTGACAGACCTTTTGTGCGGCAGATTTCTGTTGTTCAATGGGAAATGCGGCTGCCAAGTAGAAATTGTCTTTCATTCTCTGATTCAGATGAAAGCGAAAGCTGTTTGAGTTGCAATCAAGGTCAATATTCTGAACTAAATGAAGAAAATGGTGCAATTGTTCCTTTTGGTAATGAGACTCTGTCTGGTCCATCTTCTCCAAGTACTAGTACAAGAAGCCTACCAGAAGAACTGGAGGGTCTTCATGAAAAGTACTCAGCAACTTGTAGACTATTTCAATACGAGGAACTTCTTTTGGCAACATCAAAATTCAAGCCTGGTTTGTTTCTTCCACAATCTCATACGAGTACTTGATTCCTTTCTTTCTCAAATTTATGTGCACCGTCTTACTAAAAGTCTAAAGCAATCATTTACTGAATTTCCAGAGAACATGATTGGAAAAGGAGGCAGCAGTCAGGTTTATAGAGGTTGCCTTCCTGATGGCAAGGAACTTGCTGTGAAGATTCTGAAGCAATCTGAAGATGTATTGAAAGAGTTTGTTTTGGAGATTGAGATTATTACTGCCTTGCATCACAAAAATATCATCTCTCTTTTTGGATTCTGTTTTGAGGACAACAAGCTCCTCTTGGTTTATGATTTCCTATCAAGAGGAAGCCTTGAAGAGAACCTTCATGGTATGATATTACATGTATCTGAATTGAAACCAAATGTCTTATGAACTACTATTTACTCGTGTCTGATTCCACTGATGGGGTATTCACTAAAGCAGGTAATAAGAAGGATCCGATTGCATTTGGGTGGAGCGAGAGATATAAGGTTGCTTTGGGTGTAGCTGTGGCGCTGGAATATGTACACAATATAAGTGCTCAACCTGTGATTCACAGGGATGTGAAATCATCAAACATACTGCTTTCTGATGATTTCGAGCCACAGGTATTGTATTCTCGTCTCTTGTATTCTCTAATTTGTGTTGGTAAAATTTTGTTGATTATTATATTCATGGTATTTTGGTTGTTTCTTCAGCTCTCTGATTTTGGACTAGCTAAATGGGCATCAACTACCTCATCACATATAACATGCACTGACGTTGCGGGAACATTTGGGTTTGTAACTATCTTAACTGTCTAGTGGTTTTGAGGTTTTTTTTGTTCTTGTCTTTTAATTATAGATCCAGTTTGTAACATCTGGGGAAACATGAGATAAGTATTGGACACGACAAAAAATTGTAATTGGTAAAAGTTGAAACTGTGCATAATGTAGTACAATAATGTCCAACCTTGTAAAACTTGACAATTATTTAATTGTTCATGAACTAACTTGTTTAGATACTTTCTGCTACAGTTACTTAGCTCCTGAATACTTCATGTACGGCAAAGTGAATGACAAGATCGATGTCTTTGCGTTTGGCGTTGTACTCCTTGAACTTCTTTCAGGAAGAAAACCTATAAGCAGTGAATCTCCTAAAGGCCAAGAGAGCTTGGTTATGTGGGTACGTTCTTTGTCCTTGTCCTCTTACTTTTTTTAGTCAGCTAGGAGGTTTTCATTTTCATTTTCATTTGTACTGAATGGTTAAAATTAATTATTCACAGGCAAGACCAATTTTGAATGGCGGAAAGTTTGCCCAAATTCTAGACCCAAGCTTGGGCAGTAGCTATGATTGTGACCTGATAGAGAGGATGATGTTAGCTGCTACTCTCTGTATCAGACGTTCACCACGAGCTAGGCCCCATATGAGCCTTGTAAGTCCTCAATCTTCAATCTTTTATTAGTAATAAACCCGGATTGTGATGCTCTGATTATGCAAGTCTGCACTAAAATACTTTGGAATGTAGGTGAAGAATTAATATCATTTCATGGATACGATAATGTTGCGTGCATAGTTAGGCCTTACATATAGTAGTATACAATAACTACTTCCCCCATTCCAAAATTAGAGATACATTTTAAAAATTGACGAGTTTTAAGGATACTTTTATGTTCTCAAATGTACTCTTATTATTAGCCAAGTATTTTGTAGTGGTGGTAGAAGTGATATTTAAAAAGTAATGTCAATTTAGGAAGATCATGTCAATTTATAGTCATTGCATCTCTTTTCTTGAAACTGAGTATGAAGGATAATGTATCTCTAATTCTGGAATGGAGGGAATACTTGTTTTTTTCTTTCTTTCTGACTGTTTCATATGTGATATTGCGAATTCTTGATATATTTATAGACTTGTTCCCATTGCTTAAATCTATTTTTTATTAACCTTTCTTTGGCCCTTGCTCTGCTATCAACTTGAGACGAACAGTTTCCTCTTGTGTTGCTTTTTGCTACAACTAGTGTTGCCATTTGTTGAACAATATCAAACCATCTTGGGAAACTTCATCTCTTCTAAGTGTCAATTTTTTATTTCAGGTTTTAAAGCTACTCCAGGGTGATGTTGAGATGATCAATTGGGCAAGGCTACAAGTTAATACTTCGGAAGGGTTTGACACTACCCTACAAGTTAATGCTTTGGAAGAGGCCGACACATTTGAAGATGAAGGATTTTCACATTCAAATCTCCAAAACCACTTAAACCTTGCACTGCTGGATGTTGATGAGGAGTCTCTTTCCACAAGCAGCATTGAGCGAAGTATCTCACTAGAGGACTATCTACAAGACAGGTGGAGCCGCTCATCAAGCTTTGACTAACTACATTTCTTTTCAAAATTCAAGTTATCGTAACTGTTCAATAATTTTTTGTATATTCCCTTTTCCCTTTACTGTTTGCTTTGTCACGTCTTTGGGGATTGTTTTCATGGGTGTTGGACGAGAGGTTGTTTGCGGGTTTGACCTCCTCCAATCTTGGTACTGGTTTGGTCTCAATTTGATGCTAGTTTTTTGGAATCTTAGGTCAGCTCTCTTTTTAGCCGCAGTCAAGAATTGTACTTAGTCTAATGGTCCGCAAACTCGTACTAAAGCAAGTGCAAGTAACTCACTCCCTTCATATATTTTTGAAGAAGGCAAATAAAAAGTGATTATGCTTTTGATGCTGGATTTTCTTTGTTTATTTGTATACTGAATGTTAGTTTTCCTGAAATGTTGAATGAAATTGTATTCTCTTTCACTAAAGGGACACACAAGATGCTGCATTATGCACTGAATGTGTATCCTTTTCATTGTAGCCACTAGCCAATGCTTTTAGGGTCTAATCTCTACCTTCCATCAATATCCTTGATTTACTTATGGAAGGTTTACTTATTGAGGAGTCTTATATATTCAATGACAAATTGACCACAATATCCTCACTTTGTGAATTTTAATATGAATTGAGAAGAAAGTTGAGGGGAGAGGGGTAATTTCCATATCTTTGCTTGGAAGTTGAGATGCAAAGAAAAGAAAATCCGAGTGTTTGGTTTTCTTTTTATAAAAGAAAATAGAAGATAGTTGGGGTAAAATAAAAATTCATCTGTCTGATTCTCATCTCCAAACGTATGTGGTCAAGTGATTGCAAATGGAAAGCCAAAAGCCTAAAACATCTTGAAAACTTGGAACTTTGCAAACTCAAATAAAAATGTATGGCTTATTTTGCATCACTCAGTCCTTTAACAAGACAATAAATCTTATCCACAAAACCAGAGGGAGGATATAAATTCTTTGGCCCATTTTAGTCAAAACTTTAAACAAAAGAAAAGGAGAAGAAAATAAACTAAATATGGAAAGAAATACCAAGAAAAAACTATAAAGTTGAACACCCAGAAGTGTAAATTGAGCCATGGCAGCAACCTTCTCATACATGGCTTCAACCAAATTCACCATGCTAGGCTGGACAGCAGTGAAGAAAGGACTGCGAAAGCGAAACGCCTTCTCAATCTCGGCCGAACAACAAGCTGATATTCAAGAAGTTGAAGAAAAAGAGGAAGAGAAAGTGAAGCCACAAAAGCCAATGACCACACCAAGACCAGTTGAGCCTCAAGTGAATGTGGAGAGCAAGAACATGGGCAGGGAGTATGGAGGGCAGTGGCTCAGCAGCGTCACTCGGCACGTCCGGATTTACGCGGCTTATATTGATCCGGTAACCTGTGCATTTGATCAAACTCAGACGGATAAATTGACCCTTATGTTAGATCCAACAGATGAGTTTGTGTGGACTGAAGAAACTTGCTATAAGGTCTACTCTAAATTCCAAGAGCTTGTTGATCACTATGAGGTATTTTATCTCCCCTTTACAGATTTGTATCATTTTTTTAATCTTTTATTGTTAGTTTAGTTTAAGAGCATGATAGGAATGCTTTACAGAGCATGAATCTTGATTTTTTTGAAGGGATCAAGATCCGATACACATTTAGCGACCCAAATATTGAATGTAATATTTGTGATGCTAATGTTTATTGGGTGAGAGGGGATTAGGATCATCTCAATTACACCTTTCACCAATTTTCCCCACACATTTAGCTGCCTAATAAAGTTAATTACAAATAATTGTGTTTCTAAAAGTATTATGTGTTTCTAAAATTTATTAGAAAAAAATTGGTTAAGGATGTAATAGAGGGGATAATCTCAATTTGAAAGGGAAACAGAGTGTTGATTGTAAAATTAAGAAACAGGGCATATATAATCAACAAAAATTTATAGTTGGTTACTTGTGAGGAGGTTGGCATTGCTGTGTACCGGAAATTCATCATTTCGAAAAGGCCAATTTCACATTAAAATTCCTATTTGACAAATTTTTATTGTAACAGAGAATTAACATGGTAAGTGGATAAACAGGGAGCCCCATTGACAGAATACACCCTTCGGCTTATCGGATCCGACATAGAGCACTACATTCGCAAGCTGTTATACGATGGCGAAATCCAATACAACATGAATGCCAGGGTCCTCAACTTCAGCATGGGCAAACCAAGAGTTGGGTTTAGCTACAATGGTGATGATCAACTAAAAGATGTAAAATAGTAGTAGTAGTTTCAAACCAAACAAAAAAATATACTACCCCAAAAAGAAGGTAAAGAAAGAAGTCTCAGATCTTTATGTACCACGTAAATTTTAAAATATTTCAAATTAACTTTTTTTTATCTTAGTATATTTAATACACTTTTTTTTTGAACTTATAATCAAGATTCCTTAATATATTCTTTAGGGCATGATTATGTGATTACTTCACAATATTACACAATTCGTATGTTTGCTTATCCATCTCCTATATATATATATATATAGCCCCGGCTCTCTCCAGCAAATTGGAGGGAGCGAACCGGCTATAACAACGGTTTTTTCCGTCGCTATAGCATAGCTGGAAAAGCGAACTATATATATATATATATATATATATATATATATATATATATATAAACATGCATGCTGTTGGCATTTTTTTTTGTTGAATAAAACACTTATCTTGTGATGATTAATTAAACTACTAAAATTTAACATGATTCTATTGTTTTTATATGTTGTTCATATCTATTTTTAATTGCATTTGATGGGTTTTTTTAATGGTTTAAATCATATTTTACAAATATTGTTTGAGAGATTGGAGGTAACTAAAGCTTATTGTGGGCGTAAAACTAATTTGTTATGTATATATTAGTTCAATTTTATTTAAATATTTTTTTGTGAGTTGAGATATTCTAAACATGCTAAATCTTATGCCGGTAAGAATGAGTTGGAGGAGATATATATATAAATATATTAAGTTTGTTTTAATGAGTAGGGAATTGCTGTATTCCAATTAATTTCCGCATGACTTTTCTGGTTAAAGAAAATCGTCGCTGTAAGATCTATAGTGACACTTTTATTATGAAAATAATATTTTTTATTGTGAATTTAATAATTTTTTTAATAAAGACATCTGCCTTATAAGCCCATACCAGCCTAATATTAGCCCATATTCTTTTTATTTTATTTTTTATATTTTGTAAGGTAAAATATCATATATCAAACATAATGTACCTGTCTGATTATTTCAAGAGAGATTTTTTGTCATGCACATGTAGTCCCTTCTATTATTTTTTCTTTTTTTTCTTTCCTTCTAAAATTAGAATTTATTTAACGCATGAAATTAAGATTAAATGTGAGTAGATTTGTAAGGAGTATATCTTAGTTATCACTAGCGATAACTCGTGCCTAAAAACACTGTATAGATTATAGATTATTGACTTGTGAAAATAAATTTCATACATATTAGTATACTTTAAAACAGGTTATAATAATTATCATTAACTAAAATTAAATGAATATAGGTTAATTATGAATTTAAAGATGTCCCAACTAACCTTAAAAAATCAATATTAATATTATATGTTGAAAGGGGTATTAGTTTAAGAAGAAATTATAAATAAAATAATTAAAATAAGAACATTTATGTCTTTAAATTCTTAATCTCAATGTCATTTAATAATAAAATATATACTCCCAATGTCACTTAAAAATAAACCAAATGATAATGATTTACTCCCTCCGTCCCAGGATAAAAGTCATGGTGGACTTTTCACGCATATTAAGAAGATGAATAAACAAAATTGCCCATAATAATGTCATTAAATATGGAGAGAGAATTAGAATAAGAAAAGTATGAGATATTTAATGCTACGGATATAATAGGAAAATATGTGTAAAAGTTTGGTTATTAAAGGAAAATGGACATTTAACATGGGACTACCCAAAATAGTAATAAAGACTTATCATGAGACGGAGGGAGTATTATTTTATAATTTTTAATATTTCTTATCAGTTTTGAGTTTAAAAATATCTCACATTAATTATGTCTAAAAAAAGATAAATCAATTTCTAAGATTACTAATCCTAAAAGACAAAAAGGGTAAATACTCTATTGTAGTTGTCACATTTTTGTCATTTAGTCATTAAACTTTAAAAATATGCTAATTAGCTGTAAGACCCCAACTTTTTATAAATAAAATCGAATTTTCTCTAATTATTATTGTGAATAATAAGGTATTAATTTGATATAATGCTTTAGTTATGAGTGAAATGTGCAAATTTTGTAAAATAAGTAAGTGGTTATAAAATATTGATTTTTGTCGAGAAATATTCGTTTGGTCGTGGAATATTCTTGTTGTCGGGGAATATTCGTACAACGACGCAACCATTTGCGGACCCCATAATGAAAAGCGGTATTTGATAAAGAAACGATGTCCGAGTTTTTTACAAATAATCTACAGAATTATTACCAAGTAACACCGTTGGAATACCAGTGGTTAAAATAATACAAGATGTCGCGTGGTTGCATGATAAAGACAAGGTATTGCGGTATTTTTGAATTATTGATTCTTACGTAAGAAGACACTTTACTTTCAATAATTGTTACAAAGTAATTATTGCTCAATATTTTATTTTATTGATTCAATAATTGCTACGTTGATATTTATATTATTGTTGTTTCAATAATTGTCACTGTACAATATTTCCCATTATCAGATCAATAATTCATATTATTTGAATAATATTATTAGATAGCATTATTGGCAATGTCTAAGGAAGTTCTGTTTAGGAAAGGGGTTTGGTCACCTAATTGCGCGCCAATAAGGAGAAATCATTATCGAAAAGCCCCTTCTTTCCTAGGAACGATTTGGTTGTCATAAATGTGATTCTGTAATATTATTTTTGAATAATTAATTATTAATTTATATGATAAGGAAATATTTATTTTTTATGTGGATATAAATGAAGGAATTAATGCTGAGGTATTTTATCAGTATTTTGTCAGAATGGAGGTGTTAAAAATTATCCGTATGTGGATTTCGGACATTTTTTGATTGAAATTTGGAAAAACTTTCTTCTACAAAGTTGTAGAGAATTAAATTTCCTATGAAATAGACATGAGATTTGAATTTTTCTGATAAATAAGCTATTTATTATGAATTATTGAAGTTTCGGAAATACATATTTTTTATTAAAAACCTAGGTGAGCCCCACTTTTTGTTGGTGTGGAAAATCTGAATTTTGGTGGGCCCCAGTACTGGTGGTGGCTGAATTTTGGTCCAAGAGGTGTGCTTAGAAATTTTTTTTTTTTAAATATTATTTTATTAATTTAGTCTGCTTTTGCATTCTAACATTTTCCTATAAATAGGGTGCTTAGTTAGAATTGAAAATCACACCAGAATCATTAGCTTTCTCTCTCTATATTATCGAGCGTATTTTGTGAGTATTTAGATACTTTGAGAGTTCTTATTCAAGATAAGTTTCCTTCAAAGACTATATCCGATATTCCAAATCGGAGTATCGTTTCTTTTTTGAGGTAAGAGATGTTATTTTCTTCGTAAATGATATTATTTCTTTCAATATCATTATGTCGAAATATTGGTATGAATTTTATTGTAGAAATTCTACCTTTTTGTGTCGGGGTTACTATTCACGTACACGACACTATTCACGTACACGACACTATTCACAAAAAAATGAAATTTTCTCTTCTTTGTCCAAGTTGTCTAAAGTGGTTACTATATTTAATTGTATCCATGTTTTGGTCTTCATTCTTGAATTTTGCTCCACAATTGATTATTATGGAGTATTTTTGAACTTGGATGAACTAAAATACGAATCCCTAATCTTTGTCCTTTTATCTCACTAGATTCGTTTCTTTAAAATATTTTTCATCATCCTCAGTCCTAAATGATGATATAAATGAATATCGTTGGCACAGTAGTGCAAAGATGAATGATTACTCAATGAATATCTTTGGCCCATAGTGCAAAGATGAAATGTGTGTTGAGATGAACACGACCCAACCTGGTAATACAAATGAATATCTTTGGCCCGTAGTGCAAAGATAAATATTTGGTTCAAGATGTATATTGATTGATGTTACAGTGATAAAATATTGATGATGAACTTTTAAATTCATAGATAATAGTAGATTTCATTCTCTACTTAACTCTTCTAATGAATTGTTATTTCCGCTGCGAATATTGATCTAAAATTTGTTATCCATTATATTTTATCTGATTTATTGAAGGCTAACGATAATTTGTTGTTCATTATCTTAGTCATAATATTCTTTACTGGGCTAGTTGAGCTCACCCTTTTCCTTTTTGTTCCATTTTTCTTCTCAAGAGGTGAGAACATAGCAGGAACTAGCCGGGGTATGGAGTGATGGTTTAAGACAATTTTTTTAGTAGTCCTCACTATTTTGTAAAATAGTGTATCAATGAGAACTTATTTGAGTTTGAATACTAGACCTGGCAAAAGAGGCCCATGCCCGCGGGCCGGCCCGACCCGCATGTAAAAAGTTGGGCTATGACCTTTATTATTGTAGCCCATGTAAAGCTGGGCCATTTTAGCCCGACCCATTTTTTGGCCAGCCCGCCCATGGATTATTGCTTTAATAAAATAAATATAATGTAGTTACTTGTGAGGGTTGAACACAAGACCTCCAAGTCATTAAATAAGAGTTCAATCTAACTGAACTACTATAATTACTTGTTTTAACATGCATGCATCTAAATAAAAGTACAAAATAAAAAGACAACCGTTTAAACAAAATATACAATCTCTAGTTTTAATTTGTTTGTCTTTTTAAATGAGTTAAATTTGAATCATAATTAAAAATATTCAATTTAAATTATTTAAAATTTAATTCTATCCAATACATAAGTTTCTCAAACATCATTATCATTTATAAAAAGAGTCTCCATTTAACTTTAAAAAATATATTGGAAAATATATTTATTTAACTCTAAATAATATAAAATTATGAGATTAATAGAAATTTTAGATAGTTTTACTACATTCACAAGACTCGCATTAATTAATTAATACTTTGTATAAGGTAAATTAATGTAGATTATTTGTTTAAATTTATTAAAATTATTGGTGAGTTTCACTAGTATAATATATTGACAACGATAAAATAAGGAGATTTAAAATAAAAATAAAAAATTTAAAGAGATAAGATAAGGATGTTGAACTAATATTAGTATCAAAGCAAATATTAGGTAGTGGTGTGAGAATATTATCAAAATTAAAAAATATATATAGATATAATAAAAAGAAAGCACTACAAAATAGACGTAATTTAGTTATGTATAACAGTTACACATGTTACAAAAAGTAATTGTTGTAGTTTAGTTGGATTAAACTCTTATTTAATGACTTAGAGGTCTTATGTTCAACCCTCACAAGTATCTATATAGTCTTTATTCTTTTACTTTGAGTTAAATTGTCAAATTGTGTAGCATGGAAAAAAAAGGAAGAAGCCCACTTGGTAGGTAAAATGTCACCAACCAACAGCCACGGGCCTCATAATTCCAAATTTCACCTAAAAGTCGGACCATTTTAGCCTGACAGCTTTTAGCCCAAATTTATTTGGACCTACCCACCTGTTTTGCAGCGATGTATTGAATCTTCGCCTAGAAGACAATATTTGTATTTAAACTCACAGTATATGTGTTGTCATATTTTACACGATAATTGTAATAATGAAGTTGTAGTTATTTTTGTACCATATTTTTGGCGACTCAGAATAGGTGATGTATACCTATTTTGGGGGCATCACAGTTGATATCAGAGCCATAAGTAAAGAGCCCCAAGCCTCTATCTGGTGACTTCTTGTTGATGAGGGATGCACCGAAGCCAGACTCTCCGTAGGGGACGCCATTCTGCGGTGGCAAACTGCTAGGTATCATTGTGAGGTGCTGTCCACGGTAGGGACATGAGTCACAGTTGATATCAGAGCTTAGGGATATGGTCTCTGGCGGAGATCGGGAAATAGAACTAGGAGGGAAGAGATGAGTAAATCCTTCGCTAGTGTGTCCTACATAAGCTTATTTGTTTGGTCGGTCATAATATATGGATATTATGTGACATGTCAATTTCTTTAATTAACCCTTGTTTTATTAAAGGTATTTGAGAATGGCAGCTAAAAATGTTAACAATGTAGTGAATGAGATCGTGGAGACACCTTTAATCACCAACCAGGGGAACATGCAACATGAAGACAATATTCCTCTTGTAAATAACACTACCGAACAAACGATGAACGATGGAATGTTTAGAAGCTTTTTGAAGTTCATGCAAAATCAGACGAGGGAGACTTGTGTACAAAATAAGGGTGGAAATGATAGCAACGCGCAGCTTGTCACAACCAAACTGTTCAAAGAGTTGGGACCATCAGAATTTGTGGGAAAGCCGGATCCGATCAAGGCAGAAACGTGGGTTAAACAAATTACCAAGATATTTGATGTCTTGGGATGCACGGAGGAACAAAAGGTTTAATTCGCCACCTTTATGTCCCAGTACGAGGCTAAGTTCGCAAAGTTATTCAGGTTTGCACCTTATTTGATAGAGAATGAGGAGCTACATTCGCAAGCTGTTATATGATGGTGAAATCCAATACAACATGAATGCCAGGGTCCTCAACTTCAGCATGGGCAAACCAAGAGTTGGGTTTAGCTACAATGGTGATGATCAACAAAAAGATGTAAAATAGTAGTAGTAGTTTCAAACTAAACAAAAAAATATACTACCCCAAAAAGAAGGTAAAGAAAGAAGTCTTAGATCTTTATGTACCATGTAAATTTTAAAATATTTCAAATTAACTTTTTTTTATCTTAGTATAGTTAATACACTTTTTTTTTGAACTTATAATCCAGATTCCTTAATATATTCTTTAGGGCATGATTATGTGATTAATTCACAATGTTACGCTATTGGTATGTGTTAACTTTGGAGTCTTCTTCTATATTTTCATATATCTTTTGAGTAGAGTACAATCATATATTTATAGATACAAAACAGAGTAATTTTGGAACCTATTCTGGCCTATACACATTTTGTGGCTAAGATTATGGATGTCCCATGAAGTATGGAATTACATCAAAACAGATTTCTATAATTAACCTAATTAGACAACTCACGCCAACACTCCCCCTCAAGTTGGTGCATAGATATCTCTTATGCCCAACTTGTCAAGTGAGTTGTAGAAGTTCCTTGCAGACACAGCTTTTGTGAGTATATCAGCCAATTGGTCTTCTGATTTAACAAATGGAAGTTGAATAATCTTCTCTTCAAGGTTTTGTTTGATGAAGTTCCGATCCACCTCAACGTGCTTAGTGCAATCATGTTGGACCGGATTGTGGGAGATAGCAATAGCTGCTTTGTTATCACAGAACAAGTTCATTTCAGAGTTGGGATCAACGCCGATCTCAGCTAGCAGCTTTTTCAGCCAAAGAAGCTCACATATTCCTTTGACCATTCCCCGAAATTCAGCTTCAACACTAGACAATACAACTACCTTCTGTTTCTTGCTCCTCCATGTAACTAGGTTGCCTCCCACAAAAGTAAAGTACCCTGAAGTAGATTTCCTGTTCGTGATGTTTCCTTCCCAGTCAGCATATGTGTAGCCAGCAACATTCAAATGACCATTCTTTGAGAACATAAGTCCTTTCCCAGGAGAGGACTTCAAATAACAAAGGATCCGCATTATGGCATCCATATGATCTTCACTCGAGCGGTGCATGAACTGACTCACTACACTCACGGCATAAGAAATATCTGGCCGAGTATGAGATAAATAAATGAGTTTACCCACTAATCGTTGATACCTCTGTTTGTTCGCTGGCACTTGATCTACACATTCTCCAAGTTTATGATTTTGGACAATTGGAATATTAGTAGGCTTACACTCTAGTAATCCTACCTCTGCCAGCAAGTCTAGTATATATTTCCTTTGGGAAAGAAATATGCCTTGTCTTGACCTTGCTACTTCAATGCCTAAAAAATACTTAAGCCCTCCTAAGTTCTTCATCTCAAACTCAGTTGACAATTTCTCATGAAGTCTTGAGATTTCTTCTACGTCATCCCCTGTAATGATCATGTCGTCTACATAGACTATGAGGGCTGTTATTTTTCCCACTCGATGTTTTAGGAAGAGTGTATGATCCGAATTGCTTTGTTGAAATCCATATTTCCTCATTGCCGAACTAAACCTACCAAACCATGCTCGAGGTGATTGTTTTAGTCCATACAATGCTCGTTGTAACCTACATGCGATCTTTGCCTCTTAGTTAACAGTATAACCTGGTGGAATATCCATGTAAATTTCCTCTTCAAGATCACCATGGAGGAAGGCATTTTTCACGTCCAGTTGGTGCAATGACCAATCTAAGTTTACTGCAAGAGATAACAAAACTCTAACAGTTTTTAGTTTGGCTACAGGTGAGAAAGTTTCCTGATAATCTATACCATATTTTGTGTATAACCCTTCGCTACCGACCTCGCCTTGTATCAATCAATAGACCCATTTGCTTTATATTTAATGGAGAAAATCCACTTGCACTCCACTGTCTTCCTTCCTTCGGGCAATACACTTACAACCCATGTGTTATTTTTCTGCAATGCCTCTAATTCTTCTTTAATAGCTTGAGCCCATTTCGGATCAGATAAAGCTTCTTCAACACTACTCGGAATCTGACATGAGGAGAGTGTATGTGAAAAAGCTCTTAGAGGTTCAGACAATTTTTGAGTATACACATAATTGGCTATCGGATACTTGGATCGTCGTTCTTCTATGTCTGGGGAGTATCGATTTGGTGGCTTACCTCGATTGTGTCTGAAAGGTAGAACATAACCCACATATGTATCTATAGCATTAGTTTGTAAAGGTGTGGTGGAAGAGCTTACCTCAGGGATATTCTCAGGAAGAGAGTCATCGGGTACTAAAGAGTGAAGAGATTCCTCAGATTCTGCATCTTCCAATGATTCAGGTACATGTTCAGCTTCAATTCTTGGAGGTTCAACCATGTGTTCAACTATGTCGTTGCCATCATTCAGATGTGTTAGATTGTCACTAACATCCAACACTTCAACATCCAACCAATTCCGTTCTTCACCATGGATCTCCCCCTGAAGAGGGGAATTGGATACCGGTGATGGAATTTTTTTTTCAGATTCTAGGAAAGTGACATCCATGGTAATGTAGGTTCTTTTGGCAACGGGATCGTAGCACCTATATCCCTTTTTGTGTACTCCATACCCCAAAAATATACACCGGACAACACATGGATCCAACTTAGTGCGTTGATTCTTATGGAGGTGAACAAAACCAACACAACCAAAAATTCAGGGAGGAATCATCAAAACAGAAGGTAATGAGACATGATCGGAAAAGACCTTTAATGGAGTCTGAAATTGTAAGACTTTGGTGGGCATACGGTTCAGTAGATGCACGACTGTGGTAACAACATCAGTCCATTATCTATTCGGCACATGTTTTTTGATCAATAGAGCACAGACAGTTTCTAAGATATGCTTATTCTTCCTTTCAACAATACCATTATGTTGTGGTGTTTGTGAACATGAGGTTTCGTGGAGAATACCATGACTGTTGAAGTATGTCTGAAATGGTTGATTATCATATTCCCTTCCATTGTCAGAACGAACAATTTTAATTTTTGCAGAAAATTGTGTCTGAATCATAGTATGAAATGATTGAAAAATAACAAATACTTCAGATTTATGTTTTAGGAGGTAAATCCATGTCATTCTTGTGCAATCATCAACAAAAATTACAAACCAACGATGACCAGAAGTTGTAGTTATTGGGGAAGGGCCCCATACATCAGAATGGATTAAATCAAAAGGAATCATACTTTTATTCATACTCAGGGGTAAAAAGCCCTATGACTTTTGGCCAAGATACAAGTATCACATTTAAAATTTAAGTGTGTTACATTGGAAAATAAATTCGGCAGTAAGTGCTTCAAATACCCAAATGATGGATGCCCAAGTCGGTGGTGCCATAACCAAATCTATTTTTCCTTGTTACTAACTGTGTGGTGCATATGATTTGCTCTTCCCAAACTGAGGTCATTCACATAGTATAATCCCCCCTCTTAGTACCACGCCCAATGATCTCCTTGGTGAGAATATCCTGAAGAAGGCAAAAGGTAGAATACATCAAAACCACACAATTAAGATCTGCAGTAACTTGACTCATAGACATCAATCTATTTGAAAGAGAAGGTACAAGTAATGTATTAGATAATGAAAGGGAAGGAGATAAAGTCACTGTTCCAGCCCCTGTAACCGGATAAGTGACCCCATTGGCATTTGCAACACAGCTCCGTCTCGGCTGAGTAGTATCAGAGAAATCATTTGAATCAAATGTCATGTGGTCTGTAGCTCCAGAGTCGAGAATCCAGTCATTAACATCACTGTGAGTAGAGATATGAAGTGCTTTACTAGAAGTACCTGGATCATGTGGAGATTCTACTTGAGAGATGAGGGATAATGTAGGATCACACGTAACCACAACAGTTCTCCCAATGTGGTCATCAGTAGCAGAGGTTTCTCGTTTTTTCCTTACTTGAAAATCGTTCCACCAGTCTGGATAACCATGTAGTTTGAAGCAGGTGTCCCGGGTATGTTTGGAGCTGCCACAATGTGCACACTTTATGCCATCAGATGGTGTTTTGGTTTTGGATTTTTCACTGCTCAGAGAAAATGCCCCTGGTTTCGGTGGTGTCTGGTAGTAACTTCCTTTGATCCCTTTGGATGCCATAACCGCTCCAAGAGTGGTGTCTGCACCCGAGATCATCACAGTCTTCCTGACCTCTTCCCTTCGGACAAAAGCGTAAGCTTGTTCCACCGTAGGGAATGGTTTTAATTGGAGCACATCACTCCGAGTTTTATCCAGTATGTCATCTAATCCATCAAGGAAAGTATACACTCGATCTTCCTGTAGAATCGAGTTGTATTTCAGATGTCAATGGCACACTCCATCCAAGTTAGGGACGACGAAAAATTGATTTCTCGCCACAACCCTCAAGATTGTTGTAGTATTTTTCAATGGATTCACCACTTGATTCATATGAGTAACACGACGCCGGATGTCATAGACTTGAGACGTATCAGTCCCATCAAAATAGGTTGTAGCAGCAGAATCCCAAACCTATTTTGCAGTTGGGAAACGAATAAAATTGGCAATCAAGGAAGGGTCCATCGAATTGATCAACCATCTCTTGACAATGGCGCTTTTGCCTCCATCTCCGAATGAAGGATTGATTTACGAGGCTAAGGGAATCTCCATTGATATATCCCAACTTGTCTTTGCCAGAGATGTACATCTCGACAACCCGGGACTATATAGCATAGTTGGATCCTTCCAACTTGATACCAATCGGAGCAAGTAGAAGAATCAAAGAAAATGCGGTTGAGGAGAGGTCCGGGCTCTAGTCCAAGACCTCTGCCATTTTTGTCGTTAGATCGTTAAGGATGGAGTTGGTCTGGGAATAAGAGGTTGTGTTAGATCTCCTGGATTTTGTCATGGATTTTATCGGTGTCCGGGTTTCTCCTGGTCACACAAGTTGGTTTGAAAGAGAGGTCCTACTTAACCTTGCTTTGATACCATGTTAACTTTGGAGTCTTCTTCTAAATTTTCATATATCTTTTGAGTAGAAATACTATCATATATTTATAGATACAAAACAGAGTAATTTTGGAACCTATTCCGGCCTATACACATTTTGTGGCTAAGATTATGGATGTCCCTTGAAGTATGGAATTACATCAAAATAAATTTCTATAATTAATCTAATTAGACAGCTCACGCCAACATGACTATGTCCCAGTACGAGGTTAAGTTCGCAAAGTTATCCAGGTTTGCACCTTATTTGATAGAGAATGAGGAACTACATTCGCAAGCTGTTATACGATGGCGAAATCCAATACAACATGAATGTCAGGGTCCTCAACTTCAACATGGGCAAACCAAGAGTTGAGTTTAGCTATAATGGCGATGATCAACTAAAAGATGTAAAATAGTAGTAATAGTTTCAAACTAAATAAAAAAATATACTACCCCAAAAAGAAGGTAAAGAAAGAAGTCTCAGATCTTTATGTACCATGTAAATTTTAAAATATTTCAAATTAACTTTTTTTTTATTTTAGTATATTTAATACACTTTTTTTTTGAACTTATAATCAAGATTCCTTAATATATTCTTTAGGGCATGATTATGTGATTAATTCACAATGTTACGCTATTGGTATGTTTGCTTATCAATCTCATATATATATATATATATATATATATATAGAGGTTTGATTCTCATCCCGGAGCTCTGGAGACAGTTTAAAATTCGCACTTTTTTTTTAAAAAACAATTAATTTATTTTAAATATTTTATGGAACTGGAATTTTTACATAATACAGTGTTTTTGGTGTGATTTGTATATATATAACAAAACACATGTATGCATAAATTGCATATACATGTTTTGTTATATGTATCCAAATCACACCCAAAACACTGTATTATGTAAAAATTCCAGTTCCATAAAATATTAAACTTTTTTTTTAGTTGTATTTTTTAAAAAAAAGTAAAAAATAAAATAAAATATGGGGTCCGGATTTTGGTCAGGTCTGGGAGTCCGGACCTGATCCATTATATATATATATATATATATATATATATATATATATATATAACTGTGTCCCATGTCTCCCAAACTAAATAGACGGTGAGATTTATTCCAAACTTTGACTGCCCAGTATGATTTATTAGGATGAGCGAGAAATTCAAAATCAGGTTGTATTTTATTATATATATATATATATATATATATATATATATATATATATATATATATATATATATATAAAACATGCATGCTGTTGGCATTTTGTTTTTGTTGAATAAAACACTTATCTTGTGATGATTAATTAAACTACTAAAATTTAACATGATTCTATTGTTTTTATATGTTGTACATATCTATTTTTAATTGCATTTGATGGGGTTTTTTTTTATGGTTTAAATCAGATTTTACAAATATTGTTTGAGAGATTGGAGGGAACTAAAGGTTATTGTGGGTGTAAAACTAATTTGTTATGCATATATTAGTTCAATTTTATTTAAGTTTTTTTTTCTGAGTTGAGATATTCTAAACATGCTAAATTTTATGCTAGTAAGAATGAGTCGGAGGGGATATATAAATAAATATATTAAGTTTGTTTTTATTAAGTAGGAAATTGCTGCATTCCAAATAATTTTTGTCCAATATAGATTGAATTGTACGTATACTTTCTGTCCTGAATAACCTCCTATTGGATATATATCGGCATTCTTCAGCTTGACTTTGCTGGTCAAATGTATAATCATGGTGAAAACGGTTCTATAGCGATATTTTTATTATAAAAATAATATTTTTAGTTTTGAATTTAATAATTTCTTTTAATAAATACATTTGCCTTATAAACCCATACCAGCCTAATATTAGCCCATATTTTTTTTTTTTTATAATGTCTGATTATTTCAAGAGAGATTTTTTTGTCATGCACATGTAGTCCCTTCTATTTTTTTTCCCTTTGTTTTTCTTCTAAAATTAGAATTTATTTAACGCAGCTTTAGGCTTAAATACAAATTATTATCCTAATTTATTGACCTTTTTCTACTTGTGCGATTGACTTGTCAATCTTTGTAATTAGGTAATCAAACTTTTAATATTTTTTACTTGTGTTTAATTGGACATATTAAGCCAATCAATACTTATGTGTAAACTAAAAAATGTTATTTCAAATATTTTTTTTGACATTTATTAATTAAACAGGGTGAAAGTTCATGAAGTCTATAACGTTTTTACCTTTTAATTTTTAATAAATGTGAAAAATATATTTAAAATAATCTTTTAAAATTACACATGATCACTGTTGGCCTAATTAGCGGTCCTCGTCATCAATTTATGACATGACATGTCTAACTAACGTAACCGAAGTGAAAAAATATTAAAAATTCATTGTAGTAATTTATATTTAAGCGATTTCTTTATTGTCATATCAATCATTATAACTTAAGTTCTTGGAAATATACAGATACTGATCCTTCTCAAGCATGAGGAATGATTATGTAACTAATCCATGATATTAGAATTAATCCATCTGATCTTTTTATATATTCGGGTAGGTTTCATTTGAATTCAAATGATCCAATTATCAACAATAAGTATGACTTACAATTTGTTACACGAATTAGAAGATGTCGAGCAGGTGAAACTAAATAAAAAACACATTATTCAGTCCAAAAAATCAACTTCATAATCAATATTAAAAATCCCTCGATCACATTATCATCAAGTATCACATTCTATGAGTTGATTCAACAAACTCTCACACAATAAAGAGGAAAAATAGTCTCACAATTAAAAAAATTACAAACCCACACAAATTGTGAGATCGTGGGACCAAGAACACACACACACACTCACACACACACACACACACACACACATATATATATATATATATATATATATATATATATAAGAAATGATTGTTATAAATTAAAAATGAACAAATACCATCTTTACCTTTCATTACATTTATGAACGGTTAAAATTTAAAAATCAAATTCGCCATCCGCTAGTATAACTAGCGGACTGGAATGATATAATATAAGGATCATTATACTCCCAATTTACAATAAGTCAAGACCAAAGAGATCTATACCAACCATCAAACCTGCTTCAAAATCAAATACATCCAAATCAGTCATAGGCGAACGAACCTAGGAGATCTATACCAACCACACGTACATATTAAAGAATGAAACATTTCAAGTCATCAATTTCCCAAGAATCCATCTACCTTCTGATTTACAGAAGCCGACAAAAACTTCATACAAATACGAGGTTTCACATTGGCCAACGCGAGTGCAGCTGCCGAGATTTCCCACAAGTAGAGTACTTTCTGAAAGTCCAATAATAATCTAGAAGGGAGTTGAATAGATTATTACATATTAAAAATTTATCTTAAGCCTTTTTGAATTTTTAGATAATTAATTTCCAGTGTTAAAAATTAATATTCAAGATAGTAAAAATTCAATCACACAATGCACAGAGATTTGTCTGGTTCACAACATACATCTCGGGTATGTTGCTACGTCCAGTCTCAAGCTCCTCTCTAGGGCTTCAGATCCTATTACTATCAGTAATAAATACTCCTTTAACAGGCGGATAAGCCTATACAAAATTTTATAGACAAACTTCTAACTAATCTCAACTAATCTATTTTGGACACCAAGCTCCTAGCTCCCTCCTCAAGCTTAGTTATAGTTCTGATAAAGCATGAACTACGTAAGAAAAGGCATGTACTGATTATTCCAGTTGGGAAATGTTAATATGATAATTAAGTCTAAGGAATATGTATGTACGATTGAGTTGAGTCTTAGAGGTATCGTAAGAAGCGTTAATGTTAATGGTTATGATATGATAAATTTTAGTGATGCTTAAATGTTAGGAATCTGAATTATTTATGTTTATTCAAGCTGCTTCATAACTATTGTACAATTATTAAAATTTTCTAAGGAAATAATATCTGATTCTTGATCATGTTATTTTCAATTGCTATAACTTGTTGGGCAATTGAATGCTCACCCTTGCTTTTAAAAATAAAAATATGTTCCGCAAAGCTAGAGGAACTAAAGGATCTAGTGGCGATGGAAGGAAGAGATCAAGTCTTCGACTTGAAACGTAGTTAGTTAAACTATTATGTATCTGTTGTGGTGGATGAAAGTCATACTTGGAAGTAATGAATAATATAATTATCATTATTTATAATGTACGTATTAAAGATTTAAAGGTAATAGAATCTTGGATTTGAGGAAATATATTGTTATATTTTAAAGTTTTAACTATATCTTAAGGATATATAGATATATGTATGGAAGAGTTAAGAGTAGTACTCAAGACACACCAGACTCGGGTTTTCAGGTAGACCTGGATTTGAGGGTGTGACAACAACAGTGGGTTGAATGTGACTAATAATCTCCTGGGCGGACTTCTCTGTCATGGCCCAGCGTTCAGCCTCAATCCGAGATGGATAAGGGTCCGACGACGATGTCTCTCCAACCTTTCTTCTTCTGCTAAGGTGATGAATTGTTCCTGAAGATCGTCTTTAAAAGTCCCGAATAATGCGAAAGCTAAAAGGATTCCCATCCTCACCTGACTGTTGTGGCAACCACGACCCGTCCGCGATTGAGGGTACCGATCCGCCAGCCACCTTTAATGAACATCAATTTGATGAATGTCAATATCTATTGTTACTGTTACTGTTACTGTTACTGTTACTATTTTTATTACATGTATTTTGTTTTTCCCTTGAAGCAATATGCACCAATGTTGTAAGTTCCTTCAGCCAAGCTCTGGTCCTTAGAGCTGAGGACCAAAACCTTCGAGCCCACATCATGGGAAGACCATCGAAGTTGGTGACGAGTTGGGAATAAGAGAGGATGCTTGGAAATATACAGATCAATGCGTGTTCTTGGTATGTTAGTGTGTGTTTGAATTATTTGTTGAATAAATCATATAGGAACGTGTTATTGCATAGAATAAATAGAATCAAATAATTATAATAAAATTAACTACTTACATGAATTGAGAAAAGTCATCTTGAATGTATCACGCTTCCACTGTGCTTAAGGGTGAAGGTCTTCAATTGTCTCTCACAATCTTATGATGGATGTATGGGTGTGTATAAATTCTTGAGACGACAATTGGGACCAAACCCTAACTGTTTTATTTATATAATAGCTAAGGGTCAAAATCGTCAATCAAGATTATGAAACCCTAGGGCCCATTATGCCAAATACTATTAAGAATATTATTTATAGGCCACATAATTAATTACCAAACCCATAAATAAAGTGATTAAATTAATACAATATGTAAGCCCAATAATTACATAAATAGTAGAGGCCACATAAGGAATAAAATATTCCAACATTCTCCCACTTGGCCGAAATACTATTTATATACAAACCATAACACTTACAATCATTAATTTGGCCAAGTATTAATTTAATATCTACATCTTGTTCAAATAAAAGTACAATGCGAATTAATACAATCTTCGTGTCACTATTAACACAAGATCCCCATTAGTTACACAATTAGTACTTTTATTAGAACAAAGATTAACATTAAGCATAACAGGTATGAATAGAGTTTACATTAGTGGTAATAGATTAAACTCATCCATATGGTCCAAAACATTACCGTACCGTTTGCTCATAAGTTCTCAAGTGTGCACAATAAAGAGAATAGCAAACCATAAACATAAAGTGAAGTTCAAAACAACGAGCTCAAAATTGTTGTCTTACATCAAAATAACTTACTAATTAAGACTACCAGTTAAACCCATGCCGGCAACATGCTCTAAAAAGAGCTTGGGTGGTAAGCCTTTCGTAAGTGGATCCGCTAACATATCATGCGTACTAATATACAACGTTTTGATCTTCAACTCTTTCCCTGACAAATAAGTACTTAGTGTCGAGGTATAGTCCAGCACCACTCGAAATGGTGTTGTTGGACAAACTAACATTAAAATTATTACCACAAAATACTTTCAATGGCCTTGAAATGGAATCTACAACCTTAAGTCCTGAAATAAGATTCCTTAATAATATGGCGTGACAAGTAACATGATAACAAGCCACATATTATGCCATCATCTTGAAAGTGGTAGTTAACTCCTGCTTATGAGTTCTCCACGAAATAGGGCCTCCTGAAAGCATAAAGATGTACCCTGATGTAGATTTTTTTTCGGCTTTACACTTAACAAAATCAGAATCAGAATAACCAACAACTTCAAGGTTATCTGTTTTTCTAAATGTAAGCATAATATCCTTAGTACCCTGTAAGTAGCGTACATAAGACTCCCAACTACAGAAGTATAGGGAATAAGATTCATTTAATCACGTTCAAGGTGGTTCTTAGGACATTGATATGAGCCAAATTTGTCACCCTTAACAACAGGGGCGACAGTAGGGGAACAATTTTGCATGTTGTATTTGTTAAAAACTTTGTCAATATAAGATCTTTGGGACAATCCTAACATCCCGCGAGACCTATCTCGATGAATTTCAATACCTATAACATAAGAGGTTTCACCGAGATCCTTTATTTCAAAATTTCCAGAAAGGAAACGTTTGGTCTCATGCAACATGTCTAAGTTATTACTTGCAAGTAGTATATCATCAACATACAAAACGAGAATAACAAATTTACTCCCACTAACCTTCAAGTATATGCATTGGTCCATTATATTTTTCTTAAAATCAAAATTACTCATTACCTCATGAAACTTAAGATACCATTGTTGAGAAGCATGTTTTAACCCATATATGGACTTCTTAAGTCTGCATACCATATGTTCCTTGCTCTTAACCAAAAATCTTTTGGTTGTGTCATATAGACATTCTCATGCAAGTTACCATTAAGGAATGCAGTTTTAACATCCATCTGATGTAACTCTAAATCATAATGAGCTACTAAAGTCATGACTATTTTAAATGAATATTTCCTAGATACTAGAGAGAAAGTTTCATTATAATCCACACCTTCCTTTTGAGTGAAATCCTTAGTAACCAATCGAGCTTTATTCCTTTCAAAGTTCCCTTTAGGATCTAATTTGGTCTTATAGACCCACTTGCAACCAACAGGTTTAAAACCTTTTTTGGTAATTCCTCACGATCCCAAACGTTATTAAGCTCCATTGATTTCAACTCATCATTCATGGCTTCAAGCCATTGAGTTGATTGAGCACTCGTAATGGCCTCTTTATAAGAGATAGGATCATTAATCTTACTTGAATCATAGTCAATCTCATTAAGATAGGTTATAAAATCATCAAAATTAATAGGCTTTCTAGGTCTTTCGGACCTACGTAAAGGCTGCACAATTTTTAGGAATATGATTTTCAATAATGTGGGGTTCAACATTAGGTGGTGGCTCAGCTATCTCAGGGGCATCATTCGCCTCAATAGGAGGTTGTTGTGTCTTACCCACTTGAATTACAGGATTAAAAACATAAAACCTATTTTTCAAGATCAATTTTTCTAGGCTCACCACTCCCACTTAAATCACCATTCTCTAAAAAATTTGCATGCCTAGTCTCAACAATTCTAGTGGTATGCGAGGGACAGTAAAATCGAAAACCCTTAGATCTCTCAGGATATCCAATAAATGGCAACTAATGGTTTTAGAGTCAAGTTTCTTTATTTGTGGATTAAAAAACTTAGCCTACATCATTACACCGTAAGTATTTTAAACTAGGTTTCCTACCTATCCAAATTTCATAAGGAGTGTTAGGGACAGATTTGCTAGAAACCCGGTTTAAAATATAAACAGTTGTCTTTAATGCCTCAGTCCATAAAAATGCAAGTAAGCTAGAATTGCATAACATACTACATACCATATCCATAAGGGTACGATTTTGCCTCTCAGTTACACCATTCTGCTGCGGTGTACCAGGCATTGTATACTGAGTGACGATTCCATTTTCTTGACAAAATAAGGAAAATATGCCAGGACTATGACCTGTATCGGAGTGTTTACCATAATACTCTCCACCTTTATCTGATTCAGCTTTGAAAACTTTAAACATATTTAGTGATTCAGATTTTTCATTAATCAGGTAGCCATAAGTATAATGAGAATAGTCATCAATGAATGTAATGAAAGATTTGTGTCCACCAATTCTTGGAGAAAATGGTTCACATATATCAGTGTGAATCACCTCAAGAAGTTCACTACTTCTTGTTGCTCCTTTCTTATTACCTTTCACAAATTTTTCCTTTTATACATTCAATACAATGGTCAAAATCAGAAAAATCTTGTGAATGAAGAATTCCATCATTTATAAGACGTTGCATTCTGTCTTTTGAAATATGGCCTAAGCGTTAATGCCACAATTTTGAAGAATTCTCATTATCTAGTTTTCCTCTCATTTCCACTTTTAGAGGTACTTTCTGTCACATTCATTGTTAACAAGGATTCAGCAAAGACATTATCAAAATTTATCTTATAGAGGTTTCCCTCTAGAGAGCGAACCCAATAACATGAGAGTAATGATAAATAATTATTTTATTATTCCCAAACTTAAACGAAAATCCATCAACGTCAAGTTTAGATACATAAATTAAATTCCGTCATCATCGGGAACATAAAAGATTATCATATAAATACAAGGTGAAAACCACTCTCCAAAACTAAAGGAAGAGTTCCTACAGTTTCAACTTGTATAAACTCTTCGTTGCCAACTTTAATGGTTCTTTCCCCTTTTTTAGAGCGTCTTCTTTGAAAGGAATTCATGCAATGAATTAGTAATGTGAACCATAGCACCAGTGTCAAGCCACCATGTATTAGAAGGAACATCAATTAGAAAGGATTCATAAATTACATAATTGATGGACGATTTACCTTTCTTTTCAAGTCATTCTCTTAATTTAGGGCATTCTTTCTGAATATGTCATTACTTCTTACAAAAGTGACATTTAGGACATGTCTCAGAATTGTTACCTGAATAATTTGCCTTATTTGTTTTAGTAGAAATTGGTTTATCCTTATTCTTAAAACCTTTGCCATTTTTATAAGTCTTCTTCTTATAGGATCCAGTGGTAGGAAAATGAGCAACATTAGGTTTTTCAACCTTAAGCCTTTCTTCATCTTTAATTTAAAAGCCATGTCGTTCATCATCATAATGTGCTCGCGCACCCCACTAACCCCATCATACCTGCTAGTAAGCCATTTTTAAATATAAGTCCACTTCTGAGAGTAGATGAATACAATCATGTTGTTTGCATTTTTTTTGTTATTGGGTAAAACTCATCTCTTGTGATGTTAATTAAACTATTAAGTAAAATTTAACATGATTTTACTACTTTTATATGTGTGCATGTCTATTTTTAAAATTCATTTGATGAGTTATTTTGATTTGAATAATTTGTTATGACTGACATTTTACAAGTATTATTTGAGAAATTGGAGGTAACTAAAGCTTATAATGAGGGAAGAAGAATTCCTTAATGGTTAACATATATAAAATATTTCAAGACTCGGAATCAAGTGCATCAACCATCACACCATACATTGATTTATCCTTAGGATCTGCCACAACCTCCACAATCACAACAGTATAGCGATTTATCCTTAATATCCGCCACACCCTCCGCCCTTAGTAGCTCAGTCTTGGCATCGGCCTTATTAGTAGCTCAGTCTTGGCATCGGCCTTATTAGTAGCTTAGCATAGCCCTTTAATAATTGCAAAAATAAGACATCACCCCAATTAAGTTTACAAAACAAAAATTATGTGACCTACTTTTATCCCATAAATACATCTCTTTGATACCAATAATAATGATAATAATAATAAGTAAAGCTATTATAGGAGACATTTTATATAAAATAATAAATAGATGTCTAAGGCCAACATAATAGTATATTATCCGGAACAATACCAGAGTGAACATATTTGATATCTCAAAGTGATCAATCTTGTCAACCAAGCCGAAAAAATTGGGGGAAAAGGGTTCAAAATTAGAAAAAAAATCTTTAGCTATATCATGGTGTATGAAAAATATATAGGTTATATATTCCTTATTTATATTGAAAGCTTATATTGTCATAGGACAAAGATTGATTTAAGTTAAATAGTTTTGCTAGAGAAGTTTGATTTTTCTTTCCGTATCTAAACTCGATATCTGTAAATTTATACACTAGGGTTTCGTTTATTTGTAAAAATTTTACTTGGGATATGAATATTAATCCTAAGTGTCTTGTTTGTTTTCAAATTTAAACTTGAGACTATTAGTTTAGGGATGATAATAATAATAAGTAAAGCTATTATCGGGGGATTGATTTAATAGTTAGAAACAAATAGATTTAGGAGACATTTTATATAAAATAATAAATAGATGGCCAACATAATAGGGTTTCATGATATCAAACACTATTGTATATTATCCAGAACAATACCAGAGTGAACTAGAAAAAAATCTTTAGCTATATCATGGGTAGACTTGGCAATATAGTTGGTTAACTGTCGAGTCAACCCATATTAACTGGAACCAAATGGGTTCGTTAACTATTTTTATTTATTTGGGTTGGTTAAAATTTGGAACCATATTTTTAAAAAGAAATATAGTTCCAACCCGGTTAACTATTTTTCGACCCATATTTTATTCCAAATCCAAATCAAAAGTTCTTTTCATCCATATTCACATATTCAAGAAGCTCAACCACCCACTCTCACTCCACGCCACGCACCCACTCCACCCCCATCCCATAAAAAAAAAATATTATGTGATTATGTATACATGCTTACACCCCACCCCCCCCCACCCCACCCCACCCCCACCCAGCCCACCCCACCCCCATCCACACCCACACCCACACCCAAACCCAAAAAAAATAATATTATGTGATTATGTATACACCCCTTACCCTCACCCCACCCCCCTCCACCCCACCCACACTCCCACTCCCAAAAAATAATATTATGTGATTATGTATACACTCCTTACCCCCACCCCTTCCCCACCCCACAAAAAAAATATTGTGATTATGTATACACCCTTTACCCCTCACCCCACCCCACCCCACCACTCCCATCCCCAAAAAATAATAATATTATGTAATTATGTATACACCCCATGCACTCCCTCCCCACCCCCCACCCCACCCCCCCCCCCACCCCACAACCCATCCCCACCCCCACCAAAAAAATATATTATGTGATTATGTATACACCCCTTACCCCCCACCCCACCCCTCAAAAAAATAATATTATGTGATTATGTATACACCCCATTTCATCAGAACGCCTCCCAAAACCGGGACTATTTTTCTTCCCGATCTTGTGCGTTAATATTATCATGTTCTAGCTTTAAAACATTATTAAATGTTAAAATAGATAAAAATGCGGAATAAATTTTTTTTTTCTTTCTTTCCATTCATTTATCCCCTGAATCGCAATCTTTACGATTCTTCTTTATACTAAAATCATATTTATAATATGATTTATTTAGACTGAGTAGATATGAATAAATATATACAATTAATTCATTCTTTCAAGCAAATCTCCTTTTTAGAACAAATAATCTTCACCTATCGAATAATTCAAAATTTTACACATCTGTGATTTACACATGAAAATACCATCAAATGATTCAACACAATCTCAATTAAATCACTAGTCTTCTTTTCATGCGCTCCTAATCACGATAGATCGCATCATAGCTTTAATCTGCAAATTAAGCAAGATTGAGCACGACGGCCCAGCAAGTCTAACAGTCTATCATGCATCATGTAGCACATAGGTTTCACATTCAATTCGTGCATTTATATTCTTGGTATTTAAGCATATTACAAATGCATTATCACATTTATGTCCAATCTTCACCTATCGAATAATTCAAAATTTTACACATCTGTGATTTACACATGAAAATACCATCAAATGATTCAACACAATCTCAATTAAATCACTAGTCTTCTTTTCATGCGCTCCTAATCACGATAGATCGCATCATAGCTTTAATCTGCAAATTAAGCAAGATTGAGCACGACGGCCCAGCAAGTCTAACAGTCTATCATGAATCATGTAGCACATAGGTTTCACATTCAATTCGTGCATTTATATTCTTGGTATTTAAGCATATTACAAATGCATTATCACATTTATGTCCTCCTAGTAGCAACATACATACCATAGCATACTACACATGTCATGTACATGTCATTCATTGCACATATGTATTGAGTTCCCCGACTCAATTCAATAATTTGTCATAATTTGACCTTCATCATTCACAAAGCAAATAATGCAGTTCATAGGTATTACATACTTATAAACATAAATCATGCTAACAGTTATTTATAACAATTATAAGTCCACATAAATAAACTGAGAAACTTGCCTTGAGTGCTGTTTAATGTTATAACTTATCTGCTCGGTGATAATCCTACACAAATTTAGTATATATTCATACACACATTAGTTTCACATACTAAATTCACATACTTAATGTAAACTGATTTTTATTTTACATTAAGTATAATCTTTTTGTTCTCGTCTTAAAACCATTTCATGTTTCTTTAGAAATGTTTGTCTGTTATAACCCTTTTTATGCACAAAAAAGTTCTCTCATGGTTTTAGTATATAAATATTTTACGTTTGAGAGCATAAACCATCTATAATCCATTTTAAGACTCTATCTGTAAACTTGAGACTATATGGTTATGGATGGTTTTTATCGTGTAAACATAGCTCATATCATTATTCTTTAGTTTTCGAAAATTTTTATGTTTTCGTAATAGTCCATGTGCTAAACCATGCTATCACCATGTTCGCAAATGTCTCGCTTTGTTAGTAGCTTCGCTTAACATTTACTCGTGAATAAATTACATCCGTGCTTCACATGTATTTTATTTTTATACATATGTCATTATGTGCTTCTGTGTTCATAGTCTTCGTTTCAAATTTATAAAACCTTTCGCTTTCAAATTTCGATGTTCAATATAGTTTAAATGGGTTAGCGTATTTTATTTTAATACATAACCCTTTTATATTTCATTTCTCAATTCAGGTTTATCACATATATGTAATTTCATGTTTACATAATACTTTTATCGCTTTTCTTGCTCACGAATAAGTTTGCGCCATATATAGTCTTTATACTATATTTATACTACTATACCAGTGTTTCATTATAATGCCAAAACAGCCCTTTTAAGGCATTAACAATACCCACTTGGCTTAACAGTCCCAAGTTCAGATACCCACCTTTGCTAGCCTTTACATCTTAAAGTATTAATACACTCATATAGAACATTAGGTATTTTATAACTTATGCACTAGAATGTTTTTAGAAAATTATAAGTTAACTACTACGGGTAAACTAGTGAACTAAACATGCAACCACCTCTGGCCCAATTAGTTTCTACCCACTTCTGCTGCTGTTACTTATTGCTGCTGCTGAGCAACAGCTCTTTTTCTTTGTTTCTTGCCTTAACCAATCTTATTTCCCACATTTTTGATCCATATATGATGAATTTTGGAGATAGTATAAGTGATATACTCACCTATTATAGAAAATATTAAGTTAATCTATACAAATTAATTAGCAAGCTCAACATATCATAAAACTAATTCTTCAAAACAGACTTTGCTGTTACTCGGGATCACCTGCTGCTGCCATTGGGCAGCAACCCTTTACTCCTTGACCCTCACTTCGCGTAGTTTAATTTCTTACATCTTCGATTCATTTGTATTAAGTTTTGGATATATATATATATATAGGTCATGTACTCACCTATTTTAAAAACATACCAGTTCAACAATTTGAATCATTTAAACTCGTTGACTGAGAGCTTAAAGAAGCCCCCAGCCATCCGCCCTGCAGCGTGCTGCTGCTGCCTACTGCCATGGGCAGCAGCGTTTTGGACATCATGGCCACTTTACAACATTTTAACTTCTAGCTCATATGCCGGATTAAAACCAATTTTAAATATGTTATATATAGCATATGAGACTATTTTTTTAAAATACGAGTCACTCAATTCGGGTTCATTAGGCAGCCCAAATAATGCGTCAAAAGTAGACGTTCATAACAGTTTCAATTTCTTCCCAGCTGTACCCTCTCTCGTTAAAACAGTCATAACCTTTTCGTTTTAAAACATTTTTAGGCGATTCTTGAGCCCACGCGAAGCTAACTTCTGGGACTACAACTTTTATCCTTTGACCTTTTCCAAATTCTAAACACAGAATTTCAGAAAATTCGTTCAAGGTGACTGCCCCGAGTTGGTTAGACAGTTTTGACGCGACTACTTTGAATGGTCATAACTCTTTGCTCCGAAGTCGGAATTAGTCCGTTCCAGAGTCTATGGAAAGCTTATTCAGTGTACTATAACTTACCAAAAGCCCAAAATCTTCTGAACATCCTAGCTAACCCCGAATTTTCATTTTAGGGGCAGCAGTCCACTAGTTTTTCTTAGTTTTTTAACATGTTTTACCAAAACATTCACTATAAATTCGTTTGAGCTCATTTTTACTTCGTTCCAATTGGGTTATTTTCATAACTCATAGGAGTATAACATACTACTACAGAACTTAAATTTCAGACATGAACCCAAATCAAAAAATAGCAGCCCACACATTGCTAGCTTCTTATTCCCCTTAGCTTGCTTGCCTAAACAAACTTCAACCCATTTCCTATGGTTAAGCTTGTAATATAAACTTGGAAACTGAAGAGGGCCTCTTTGTGTTGCTGTAGCAGTTATGTGCTGCTATTTGCAGCCAATTACTACTGCCAATAGCAGCAGCCCTTCCCACTCTCCTTTCATTCTTATACTTGCAAATTTCTTTATATATATATATAAGGTTACATAACCCTATAAGCTGCAGCCCATGAAAATTGTAATGGTACAAGGCTGCTAGACCGGCTCTAGCCTCAAATCCTCAACTCCCCTTTTTGCCACTTTAAAACCTTACACACTATTATGTTACCCTTTCGAAACATAGTGGTTAAAGTATTTCCTACTTAAATAAAATGTTAATTGATTTATTACAACAACTTTAACTATACCGGCTGAGAATTCATATGAGGATCCTCAGTCCCACCACTACGCAGTTGCTGCTGTCTAAAACAGTAGCTATAACTCCTCTGTGTTGCACCAGCTAGGCATTCATAGGTACCGACTGAGAACTTAAAAATATCCTTACCCATCGCTGCTACAGCAGCTCTTCATTGTTGCTCGCTGCTGCTGCCACAACATGCCTACATTGTGGCCTTATAACTTTTAAATCATCTACCAATTTAAAGCCAACCTTAAGTATATTATACATACTATATGAGATTGCGTTTTAGAGGTTGTAACCCTTCCGCTTCAGATGTGATACGCAGCTCAAAACAGTGTTCATATATAGCTTGCTACACTAAGTTTCTTTAATTTTCGTTTGAGCTCGAAATTGCTTTTTACTCTAATCTAGTACTTTCAAACTTCCTAATTAACATCATGTATGATAAAAAAATTAAACCCAAGCTTAAATTTGTTCAAAAATCCAGTTTTTAAACCAAAAAGTTCTTTTAAAACTTTTATCGAACGGTTGGTAGGCACAGTGCTAAGTTACTAATTTCGCAGCTATTGGTTTATGTCACAACCCATTTTACTCCCCTTATTACTCCTCAGCTCAACCTATCTCTATTCAACTTCGGTTAATCAACAGTTCAATGATCAGTTACTTATAGGCATAACCAAGCAATTTTAACAAGCTAACAATTACTATTCTTCTTAACAGTTTAGGTTCTGGATTCTCAAAATCTCGAAGGTAATCACATAGCTTCCCTAAGATTCACTTGTTTCATATAATCAGAACACATAGCCTTGCTCATATAATACCAATATCAGCTGGTAAACAAAATAAAAGAAGCTACTATAAACCAAGTTACACATTCTTTACTTATCCTACTACTGCTTAATCTCAGAAACACAAGCAATGAACATGTAATTTGAATTACCTTAGTACTTAGATATCTTCTGCAGTAAAACTTTCTTTTTGCTCTCCTTGCCCGAGCTCTGCCTCTCTCTCTCTATATGCTACTGATTTTGGAAATTCTAGTATTGAAGAAGTTGGCCACTTCTAGGCACTGTGTTTGGCCTTATATGGCTGAATTTTTCTTCTTCGTTAGCCAGTCCATGCTTGTCCACTAAGCTTGGCCCCTATTTTCCCTCATCATTGCTACTACCTATCTACACATTGGACTCCATACATCCCCCTAACATAACTGGCTTCTAGCAGTAAGTTGGCCTCTATTAGGCTTATTAGATGACACTCATCATTTGGCCCCTAAATTGAGCTTTAGGCTATCTACTTCTACAGGCTACTTGACTCCTACCTTCCAGTCATATCCTCTGTTGTGCTATAAGTCCCTAGCTTCTAATTAGATTGTTAACTAACTAAACTAATTAGATAACTTACTGACTAACCCAGTTAATTGCCTGCCTTTTTATTTCATTTGGGTTAAACAGTTCCTTTTTGCTACACCTCATATGGGCTGCCCGATAGGCTTAGTAACCAGGCAAGGATTAGATTTAAGGTGGGCTTACAGCATATACCAAATAAGCAATAGCCTCTCCTAATAAAAGGGTGGTCATACATTAAATATATATTTAATATCACCAATTCACCACATTAAAATAATTTAATATTATAAATTATTTTAATTCTACCCATCTCATTTTCTTGAATAAATTACCACTACAATTTATTTACATATAATAAATATATAATACAAATATATTTATTAAGCATAAACATCACATATTGCATAGTTCATACCCACGTATGCAATATAATATCATACAACATATTATCTAATAAGAATTTTATTTATTACCCAAAATTTGGGTTATCACATTCTTTTCCGTCCCCGAAATTACAATACCGAATCATTCTTAATCGGTTTACATCTTTTCTCGAAACCTTATCGTTAAATTATTTCAACATACCATTTTCTTAAATTTTGCTTAAAAATTTAAAATAAATCATCTATTTTCACTCTAGGTTTTAAACTTTAACCTTTAATTTAATTATTCAAGATCTTCTAAATTTTCGGGTTGTCACAATCACCCCTTCTTCTAAGAATTTCGTCTCCGAAATTTACTGAAGGATACTACACCATTTCCAGCTGAGCCATAACCACTTGTCTTGCCAGAGCCGTTGTCTCCAAAGATGACTGAGGGGCCTTCCTTTTCTATGTAGTTAGACACAAGAGTTGTGTTCCCAATCATGTGCCTTGAGCATCCACTGTCCAGATACCAGGTCATGATCGTGGAGCTCTTTTCCTGTGGTAACATTAAATCTTCATTTTGGTACCCATATTTGCATGGGTCCTATTTTGTTAGTACCCTTGGGGACCCAAATATGTTTGATCTTGTGTCTCACATGCATGGAATTATAATAGCACTTTGCAGCCTTGTGACCAATTTTATAGCACACAAAACATTTAATATGATGCATGCTTGTGTGTGTGTGAGAATTCATTCTCCATTTGGACTTTTGTGGTTCTTTAGTCACCCTCTTGTTAAACTAATTTTCCTTCTTCCAGATGTCCTTGGGTTTCATGAATTGTGAGGAGTGTACCTTACCTCTACTGTACCTTCCCAGTTGATTCGTAGAGTTGGTCTTACTTGATTCTACGATCCTTCGAGGTTAGTGAGTGGAGGATGGGTTACTCTTCTCTTTTCTGAAACCCAGGCCAGCATGAGATCCTTTACTCCTTGGGTATGGATGGAATCAGTAGAACAAGGTTGGGCTGGTTCTTCCTTCTGTGAGGATTTCATAAATGTAATGCCTCTACTAAAACTTAAAGCATTACTAGTGCTAGTTTCTTTTATCTTTTCCGCACATGGCTCTAAGGTGGATTCCCCAAAGCCTAAGCATGTTCTGTCAAATGCACTTCTCTGACTAGAGAGCAGGGAGTCCATGGATAATGAGGATTTGTTCCATGTAGAGATAGTCTTTTCTAGTTCCTCAATTTTAGAGGTTAGATTGGACTCTCTTTGTGCATTGAGTTCATTAGTGCATTTTAAGATCTCATTCTCACCTTTCAAGCTTGGAGAGAAAGTTAGTACTTAGAAGAGTCATTTCTAGCTCTTCTTGAACTTTCTTTTTCTCTCTTGAAGAAGTGAATAATCCTTGACGTAACTCTGAACCACTTCATGTATTGATGCAGATCAGTTGTTATGCCATGCAGTGCAGTTCTCAAATCATTAATGTCTACATCAGGAGAGTTGAAGTCAAATACATCATCGATACTTACTTAATGTATGTTGGAGTTCAGTTTGTCCTTTGCATATTTGGCCATTAGGCACAGAATAGTCATTTGAGGATCTTCATCATCTCCAGATTCAGGAGTTGAGTCATTGTCTGAATCACTCCACGATCCTCCAGCTACAAGGCCTTTTTCTTTCTTCTGAGGCCTTTTGTTACCTTTGTATTCCTTCTTTGAATGTGATTTCTTCTTTAGTTCTTCTCTGAGAGGTTTGTTGCGATTTAGCAATGAAATGGCCAAAGCTTCTTTGCAGTTGTAGCATAGATCATTCATTTGCTCACTTCGGCTGCTTTGTAGTTCTTGACCTTCTTTGGCTTACTGGTTTTTCCTTGACGCATGAACCTTCTTAGTCTTTTTACCAGCATTGCAAAGTCCTCATCATCGTCTTCATCATAGTCAGAGTCAATTTCAGTGTTGACCTTTGAGGTACTTTCAGTTGCTTTGAGAGCAACACCCTTTTCCTTCTTTCTTCCTTCTGATAGAGTTTCTGCTCGTTGAGTCAACTCCAATTCGTATGTCAGAAGGTTGCCATATAACTGTTGAACAGTCATCTCATGGAGATTCTTTGACTCTCTGATAGCAGTGGTTTTGGCATCCCACCTGCTTGGTAAGGCTCTCATGAACTTTATGATTAGATCTTTGTTTGGATAGATCTTTCCATAGGCTCGTAGAGAGTTGAGCAGAACGTTGAATCTCTCGCAGGTGGCAGTGACGTTCTCTCCTTGAATGTGTGCGAACATTTCATATTGCTGTGTTAGAAGAGATTGTTTGTTTTCTCTTACTTCTTCTGTTCTATGAGCCATCTAAGAAAGAGATCATGAACATAAACAAAGCAGATTAGAGACAAATTCGAATATAGTGGATATAATAGCTGAACAGAAAATCAAACAGAACAAAAACCTAACCCAGAAGTTTACCCATAACTCACAGGTCAAACCTAAATAGGTTTTCTACAAGAAAGAACCTGACTCTGATACCAACACTATAACACCCCCTTTCCGAAATAGAAAGAGAGGTTACTCAAAACATAACAAAACTGATGAATTTAATAGCAAGGTTCACAACCCCAAAATAATAGTCTTAATATCTGATAAAGACCACAAGTCAACCATAATAAATGCTAAACTGTCTCAAACCACAATCTAAAATAATTATTACAATTCAGAACAAACTAATGTATCACAACCTAAACATAATATATCTAAACCGTTTGGATAAAAGAGAGCTCTCGTCACACTTGCCCTTGATTCCCCTGATTACCTGTCGGAAGAAAACACAGCATGAGCCAAATGCCCAGTACGGATATAGAATACAAATAATGAATCAAAATAACGAACTCAATTAAATGAAATGAAACGAAACGAACTGAAACGAACAAAACTAACACAATAAAATGATAGGCTGAATCAAATGGCTTGGTGTTATTTCATACCGAGCTCAAAATAAATAGTAATATACCTTGCCACACAGGCAAGTCAAATAATGCCACACAGGCAATCAAAATAATGCCACATAGGCAATCACACATCGGACTGCGTAATCCAGATGCATGCCAAATCGGAAGGTGTGTTTGGCACAAACATCACCACTTCGCAGAACAGAACAGAACAGAAAACTAGGGTCGACCCATACCCCTCCCACAACAAAACACCAAATGGCCAACTCCCACTGGAGCACAAAACGGAGACGCGCGTGGATGATCACACTCACCATGAAGGTGTCATGCCTCAGTGCCAAGAGGACATGCCTGTGGTACCCCCACAGGTGGTTATAGCTCAGGTATACCCTATGGTATTCTAACAAAAATATAATGTCACAACACATGCGACAAAATACCAACACAAAGGGATTCTAAAATGTACATGTTAAACTGAATCAAATTATCAACACAAGTCTCCAAAAATATACTGACATGTACATTACTACAATATCAAAATAAATTTATAGACATGATACACTAGTCTAAAGAGTACAAATAGGAGTTCTAATATAAATGCCAAAGCAGACTATCACAATAAATTGACAAGAAGTAATTATGAGAGGCAATACTATCACGAAATGAACAAATTAAAAACGAAAGAGTCTCGCTGAAAGAGTACGGAATCCGTACCTGGATTAAGCAATGTAATACCCAAAATTCCAATAAAACTCGTTTAGACTCTCTCCGTTCAATCTAAATAATTTAATAAAATTTATTACAATCCAATCATTAAAAATATAATACTATTAAATTTCTTTATTAAGAACTTTTACAATTATGTCGGCAAAATTAATTAATTTAAATTAATATACGAAACTTCAATTTGATTTACCAATTTAGATTTTTAAGTTTTATGATCAAATACATATTCAAATATAATATATATATATATATATATATATATATATATATATATATATATATATATATATATATATATATATATATATATATATAAAAAACAACTCTACTGAGCACACGTTATATACATATATAAATAATCTCTATATAATAATATATAATAACAATGTAAATGAGCCTGCCAAGTTAGAATATCTACATATATATATATATAATGACATAACAACACAACTAATTACCTCTGATGTCTATATATGCACGGAAATTCAATGTCAGACTCCTTCTTTATTGGTACTGATCTAATATGGTTACTTAATAATCTTTCCCCCAAAAAATATTCAAACAGATCCGGCTCATGAATGCTTACATGCTCGACAAAAACAAATCAATAAAAGGTTTAATTATCTTTGTAACAGACTTAATTTGACAATTCTCTTTTTCTTTCTATCAATGCTGCCGCCACTTCTCTTTTCGTTCGCTAACCTCAATCAATATGTATTAGACATATAGAAGGAAGATTAGGTTTTAGTATTTATTCAGTTAAAAACATATTTTATTAATTAATATAATATATTTATTAACTCTCCAAAATTTTAATAGAATTTTAAAAAAAATTACACAATTAAAAAAAAAAATAGACCCACTTAATTTAAAGCCCAATTTTACCAATTTAATTTGTCCAACACTTATTAATACATTAGCCCACAAAAATTAAATAATTAGTTTGACCCAAAATAAATGACTAGCTAACCCAAGTAAAAGATAAAGTACAATTTATATGTTTCAAAACAAAATCATTTTTTTTCGGGTATTACAGAAACTATAAATTTATATTTATCAAAATCAAAGTTATAAAATTCAACGCACAAGCCGGGTTTATATAGCTTAACAAAACTTTCTCTCCAAGACATATCCTTCTGCCCGAGTTGCCCAAGTTGCCCAAGTCATAGCAGAATTCCTAGAGATATATGGGAACAAATCTTCCTAGAGACACGAAAATAAAATCCTAACAAATAACAACTTACTATTAAAAGATTTACTTCCAAATAAAATACTATTACTATAAAAGAACTAAATATATAGTAATAATAATAATAATAAAATCAGTCCATCAACTTCCAAAGTCATGACGTCATTCCAGAAGAAGTTCGCCACACCCGAAGTCATGACCCTATCCGGGCCAGAACTCAACGCTTGAGACATGAACCAAAACGCTCGACCCGAAGTCAACCAATATCGTTGCGCTGATGCCTTAACTTTTGCTCCTTTAACATCATCATCGTATTGTCCGACCATTCAAGATCTTCAGTTTGAAATCCTTATGTATCAGTCTCCCCGTGCTGGAAAGAACTCGTCCTCGAGTTCGACACAGATAGAATGGAAATTGTACGAGAAGATACTTCAGCAACTGAAATATTTTCCTTTTGATTTAATCCTGGGACAAGATATATTTGTTGTTGAATGTCCCTCAACGGCGATAGTCCTGATGAAAGCTCTTCGGGCAATTCTTGTATATCAGCTGACACTTCAGTGCTTTCATCTGTCTAACAGCTCCCACAAAGAAGTAGAACATACACCATACCTTCACAATCGGACTCCATTAGGAATCTAGTTATGGATAATAGGTTTGGACTCCATTGCTCGAAATGAATCGGCCCCACTTCTCATTGAGGCGCTAAGATCTGACCTTATTCCCTTTGAAATGAAGAGAATACGTATTTTTCCGACCATCATGAATGACTATTCGGTCATATTGTCAAGGTCGGCCTAATAACACATGACATGCGTCCATTGCCACCACATCGCACCACGCGCTATCAAAGTATTTATTACAAACGGAAAAAGACACTAAGCACTTTTTATCCACTCTTACTTCATTGTCTTTTTTCAACCACGACAACTTATATGGTTTGAGATGCTGATCCGTTTTCAAATTCAGTTTCTTGACCACCTCTTCGGATACTATGTTCTCACAACTGCCGTTGTCAATGATTTACTTGCAGACTTTATGTTCTATGGTACAAGTTGTATGGAAGATATTGGTTCTCAACCACAATCATCTTCGTAAAGGAGTTGGTAGACTTGTGCGAACGACCAGAGTCTCTTGATTATCTTCACACAACCCATTTTTCTCTTCGTCGCCATCATTATATTCGTCATATTTAAGTTCTCCATAAAGTTCTTCTTCATCTTCATATTCATCATAAAGCTCTTCTTCATTTGCATATTCATCATATACAGGTTCTCTATACTGATCTACTTCTTCCTCAACCAACTGTTCTTCATCAATTAATGATTTTTCTTATATATAGGTTGATAAATTAATGATTTTTCTTATATATATATATATATATATATATATATATATATATATATATTCCTTATTTATATTGAAAGCTTATATTATCATAGGACAAAGATTGATTTAAGTTAAATAGTTTTGCTAGAGAAGTTTTATTTTTTTTTCCGTATCTAAACTTGATATATGTAAATTTATACACTAGGGCTTCGTTTATTTGTAAGAATTTTACTTGGGATAGGAATATTAATCATAAGTGTCTTGTTTGTTTTCAAGTCTAACAAATTTAGACTTGAGACTATTAATTTAGGGATTATAAAATGACTTAATAGTAATTAAATAATAATTATAATCCCGGAATTATAATTAGAATTAATAGTCTTGGGATTATAATTCCATGGATTATAATTTTAAAATTGTAATCCTTGCAAACAAAGATAGCCTAATAATGAAATGGAGAAAGAATCATTCTATATCATTTGTTAGAAGTTAAAACAGTATACCAATTACCACCCATACATACATAAGGGCTGAATGCGTGAGTACAACTTCCAAATAATTGATTCATAAACCAGAATCATATCCTACCTTCATTTTCTCACAACAATTAATAACCAATCAATTTCACAAGATGGAGATGTTAAAATTTCCCAAGAGATTTCACTTTAGCCTATCAAGTAATAATTAAGCCGACAATAATTTATAAAAACGTTTTTTCTAATCAAAATAGCATAATCAAAACTAGTAAAATAAAATAAAATGCCTAATAAACTAGGCAATAAAATGACTGAATTGAATATGAGTTGTCCGATTTTGGGCCATTTTGAGACTTTTAAAAATTTAGGGGCCATATCGAAATTAGGTGACAACTTGCATTTTTACAATTCAGCCTTTAAATTAATCAAATGCTTCAATTATCTACCAGAAATATCACTTACAATAAATCAAGATGTCAAGTACAACTTGTACAAGTAACTTGTAAAACATCCATATACCGAAAAATATAAGTATACTTCTGAGAGTAGAGGAAGAACAATCATGCTGTTTGCATTTTTTTATTGTTGGGTAAAACTCATCTCTCTTGTGATGTTAATTAAACTACTAAAATTTACATGATTTTACTGCTTTTATATGTAGTGCATGTCTATTTTTAAAATTCATTTGATGAGTTATTTTGGTTTGATCAATAATTTGTTATGACTGACATTTTACGAGTTTTATTTGAGAAATTGGAGATAACTAAATCTTATGATAAGCATGGGAAAGAAGAATTTCTTGATGATAAACATATATAAAATCTTTCAAAACGCCAAATCAAGCACATTAACAATCACAACATATAATGATTTATATTTAGTATCCGTCACAGTCTCCACAATCACAACATATAAGTATTGATTTTATAGTGATTTATATTTAGTATTTGTCATAGCCTCTACAATCACAACATATAAGAATTTATCGTTAATATCCTGCCCAGCCTCAGCCACAGCCTCCATCTCAATCTCATCTTTAGTCTCAACCTTAGATGCAGCATCGACCTCCGCGTTTACTAACTCAGCTTTGGTCTCTGCGGTTACTAACTCAGCCTTGGCTCGACCTTTAATAATTGCAAAAAAATGAAAGATCACCCAATTAAGTTTAGAAAACAAAAATGACAAACAAAAACCATGTAGTAGCCACCATTAACTATTCAACAAAAAGACTACTAGTTGTTTGATACGAGGAATGACAGACAATCTTATGAATCAAGGTAAAATGATAAATATTTGTGTTAGTATATATGTATAATCGTTTGCTAGCTAGCTCAGCATTGATGTTTGCTTTGGTGATGTGATCATATTATTTATTTGTGTTCAGAATCATCTTTAAAAGATAAAACGCATTCAATCTCTGCAGCATGCTTGCTTTAGTCTTACCAGTACTGTCAACTGATGATCATATCATATAGCCCCGCACCCAATGGCTAACTTCATTTTGATTTCAATTGACATCGGGTTGCATAAAGTATATTTCACCATTCTGATTGTCTAGTTTATTTTTGGCAAAATTAATGAAATATTTATTGTAGTTGACAGGTTTTACTGATTACATCATTGAATTTTTAATTTTTTAAATTACACCACTAAACTAATTATTATTTTGAAATTGGGTCATTCCATTTAAAAAAAACGGATGTTAATTTTTAATCTACAAAACTAATGAATTATCCACTGTAGTTGGCACATTTTACTGATCACACCATTGAACTTTTAATTTTTCAAATTACTTCATTAAACTAATTAAAAATTGATAATTTGAAATATTTTTAAAAATAATTATTATTTTGAGTAAAAATATTAGAAACTTTTTTTTTTTTCATAAAATGAGTAAAGTTTCATAAAATATAGATTCAAAAAAATTAAAGTAATTTTAAATTAAATTAATGTCTACTTAATTTGTTTAAGAATGACCCATTCTTAATATTAGAAATTTGAAAGATAAAAACTAAAAATAGAAATTAAAATAAAAAACAATAAAAGATAAATAAAAAAACTGATTCAATTTTTTAAAAAGAAATTAATAAGTTTTATAAATAAATATTATTTTCAGGGGAAAAATTTGGAAACTTTTTCATATTTTAAAAAATGAGTAAAATTTTATAAAATATAGATTCAAAAAATAAACTTTATTTTTAAAAGAAAAAAAATAGTAAGTTTTAAATTTTTAAAATCAGTATGGTTTCATAAAACTTTAATTTTCTTGAATCTATATTTTATGAAACTTTACTCATTTTATGGAAAAACTAAAGTTTCTAATATTTTACTCAAAATAATAATTATTTTTAAAAATATTTAAAATAATCTTTTTTTAATTAGTTTAGTCGGGTAATTTGAAAAATTAAAAGTTCAATAGTGTAATCAGTAAAACGAGCCAACTATAGTTGGTAATTTATTAGTTTTGTTGATAAAAAATTAACGCTCGTTTATTTTTTTAATGAAATGACCCAATTTCAAAATAATAATTAGTTGAGTGGGGTAATTTAAAAAATTAAAAGTTCAATTGTATAATTAGTAAAAGCTGCCAACTACAGTGGGTATTTCATTAGTTTTACCGTTTATTTTTTACTTCTTCCCATCGGAAAATTAATTAATTAATTAATCTTTGTATTTATGATAGATAAATTTATATATTTTTTATATGTCTCCATCGGTTTAGCTGGCTAGTTTATTAAAATTCAACAAATTATGAATTGAGTTTAAACCTCTTGTCAACAGTGGCGAAAGCAGAAATTATTGGCAGTGTTGTCAAATTACTAAATTATATCTAATTTATATATATATATATATATATATATATATATATATATATATATATATATATATATATATATATATATAATTCAATTAACCCCATAACGTAACACTTGGCTTCGCTTGTCATCCGAGCTGAAAAATTGTAAAAAATATTTGAAATTAGAAGAAGTCTTTAGCTATATCATGGGTATACGAAAATATATAGGTTGATAAATTCATAATTTTCCTATACATATATATATATATATATATATATATATATATATATACTTATTGATATTGAAAACTTATACTTATATTATCAAAGGAGTAAGATTGATTTAGAAGTTTGGTTTTGTTTCCGTATATAAACTCAATATCTGTAAATTTTATATACTAGTACAGTAGTACTCTTATTATGGAATGGGGAAAGTGTTATTCTATATCATTTGTTAGTTCAAACAGTAAACAAATTACTACCCAGGCCATACATAACATAAGGGCGGAATGCATGACTACAACTACCAAATAATTAATTCGTAAACCAGAATCCTACGCTCATTTTCTCACAACAATTAATAACCAATCAATTTCACAAGATGGAGATATTTAAATATCCCAAGAGATTTCACTTTAGCCTATGAAATAATAATTAAGCTGACAATAATCACATTTTTTCTAATCAAAACCAATAAAATAAAATAAAATAAAATAAAATGCCTAATAAACTAGGCAATAAGATGTAAAGAATTAATCCAAATACATTAATTATTATTTTTTAGCTATAGTGAATAATTATTATTTTTTATTTTTTTGGTTACATTAACACACACATCACACTGACGCCGGATGAGAGCGATTATCATGCGAGTTGGTAAACAAATGAATTCACAAATAAAGAAATAAGAAATTCACCGGAAAACACAGAGAAATTTTCTCTAATGTGTAAATTTATATTTATCAAAATCAAAGTTAAAAAATTCAATCCACAACCCGGGTTTATATAGCTTAACAAAACTTTCTCTCCAAGACATATCCTTCTGTCCGAGTTGCCCGAGTCATAACAGAATTCCTAGAGACACGGAAATAAAATCCTAACAAATAACAATTTACTATTAAAAGATTTACTTCCAAATAAAATACTATTACTATAAAAGAACTAAAATAAAATTAGTCCATCGACTTCCGAAGTCATGACCTCATATTCTAGAAGAAGTTCGCCACACCCGAAGTCATGACGCCATCCGAAGCCGAACTCCGACCCCGAAGACATGAACCAAACGCCTAACCAATATCGTTGCGATCACCTTAACTTTTTGTCCTTTAGTATCATTATCGTATTGTCCGATCATTCAAGATCTTCGGTTTGAAATCCTCCTGCATCAGTCTCCCCGTGTTGGAAAGAACTCGTCCTCGAGTTCGACACAAATAGAATGGAAATTGTACGAGTTAAGATACTTCGGCTACTGAAATATTTTTCTTTTGATTCGATCCTGGGACAAGATATATCTGTTGTTAAATGTCCCTCATCAACGATAGTCCTGATGGAATTTCTTTGGCCATTTCTTGTACATCAGCTGACACTTCAGTTTTGTCGATAAAAAATTAACGTCCGTTTATTTTTTTAACGGAATGACCCAATTTCAAATAATAATTAGTTGAGTGGGATAATTTAAAAAATTAAAAGTTCAATTATGTAATTAGTAAAAACTGCCAACTACACTGAGTATTTTATTAATTTTGCCGTTTATGTTTTACTTCTTCCCATCGAAAAAATTAACTAATTAATTAATCTTTGTATTCATGATAGATAAATTTATATATTCTTTTATATGTCTCCATCGGTTTAGCTGGCTAGTTTATTAATATTCAACAAATTATGAATTGAGTTTAAACCTCTTGTCAACAGTATAAAATCCAGTGGGGTCAATTGACCCCACAGCGTAACACTTGGCTTCGCTTGTCAACCAAGCTGAAAAAAATGTAAAAAAATATTTGAAATTAGAACAAATCTTTAGCTATATTATGGGTATAATATGAAAAATATATAGGTCGATAAATTCATAATTTATATATATATATATATATATATATATATATATATATATATCTCTATCAAACAACAATAGGTTGTTGAGAGTAACCCTTTTAGCCCAACCGCCACAACTCAACACATTGGCGGCTTATAAAAAAAAAAACTAAGTAACAAGCAGCTACAAGGTTGTGGCGGGTTGAATAAAAGAGGTTGCTCCCCAACAACAATGGGTTCTTTGTGGATGAAATCCATATATATATATATATATATATATAAGTTCCATCCATCACAAGAACCCATTTTTGGCTTTGTGAATTTTTTTTGCTCCACCAGAAATTTCACACGCTAAAAAGGGGTTGCTCCACACAACCGATTCTTGTGGATGGAACCCCATATATATATATATATATATATATATATATATATATATATATATATATATAAGTAGGATCGGTCCCGGACTCTGGAATGGACTAAAATCCTAACTTTTTAAAAAAAACTAAAATAAATATATAAAAATTATGGAACTTAAATTTTTACATAATCTGATATTTTGGTGTGATTTGGATACATATAACAAAACATGTATATATAATCTGTGTAGACTGTACATACATTTTTTGGTATTGGTATCCAAATCACACCCAAAACATTGTATTATGAAAAAATTTCAGTTTCATAAAATATTAAATATATTTTTTTAGTTGTTTTAAAAAAAAAGCAAAAAAAAAATATTGGTCTGTTTTTGATCAGGTCCGGACTCCCGTACCTGATCAGTTATATATATATATATATATATATATATATATCGGTCCGGATCTTAAGCTCACCCCTTATCTAATATACCTTGCTCGCCCCCTTTAGCGACGGATCGGGCGACGATCACTATAAGAAAAAGGACTATTTCCGATGGAATTAAGGTCGACCGAATTGAGTCGCTCGGAATTAAGGTATTACCGACGGAATATTCAGTCGGTCATACATCCCTCAAAAAAAGGACAAAGTCGACCGAATTCAGTCGATCTTAGACCATGCTTGGGGCGCGAAAATTTCCCTCCAACGCGAATAACAACCTCGACGGAATACTATTAAGGTCGACGGATTATGCGTCGAGGATAAACTATTATCGACGGAACTAACCTCGATGGAATTCCGTCGGAAATAGTAAATAAAACCTAACTCATATCAGCATCGCGCCTCACTTTTGTTGCTGCTCTCACCTTCTTCTTTCTCTTTGCTCTCGCTCTATCTCTATATCTCCTCCCACTTCTTTGTCGTCCTCTCGGCCGGGCCGCCATCCCAGCGTCCCTCCCCGCCTTCCTTGGCCTCCCCACTAGCACACTGCTATCTCTCTCGTCCCCTCCATTCTTTGTCTTAGTCGTTACTGTACCTCTCATTTCGTGTCCTCCTCCTCCTCCATTATTCTGTAACTTAATGTTAGCTTAAGCACAATTAAGGTTAGTATTATTGTGCCCTAATTTATGATCAGTCCCCAGTCCCCAGTCCCCAGTCCCCAGTCCCAAAATTATTCATAATTTCTAGCCTAATTTTTCCCCTTATATATGTTACCTGTTCTGATTTTGTAATTTTCCCCATATATATGATTAATTCTGCAATGACAGTTGTATGTTACTGATTTTAGGGTTTAATTTGTGCAATTTGCATTTCATAATTTGATTGAGGCTGATATTAGTCATGTATTGAGTTGTATTGTTGAATTATATACACATGTTGGTTAATATTTGTGAAATCTTGGTATATTTGTTATTTTCGACTGAATTTCTGACAAGATTTCAATCAAAATTTCACAAGATGGAGTTGGAGATGTTTAAATTTCCCAAGAGATTTCACTTTAGCCTATTAAGTAATAATTAAGCTGACAATAATTTATTAAAAAAAAAATTCTAATCAAAATAGCATAATCAAAACTAATAAAATAAAATAAAATGCCTAATAAACTAGGCAATAAGATGACTGAATTGAATATGAGTTGTCCGATTTTGGGCCATTTTGAGACTTTTAAAATTTTAGGGGCCATATCGAAATTAGGTGACAACTTGAAGGGACATTTTTACAATTCAGCCTTTAAATTAATCAAATGCTTGAATTATCTACAAGAAATATCACTTGCAATAAATCAAGATGTCGAGTAGGTACAAGTAACTTGTAAAACATCCATATACCGAAAAATATAAGTCCACTCCTGAGAGTAGAGGAAGAACAATCATGTTGTTTACATTTCTGATTGTTGGGTAAAACTCATATCTCTTGTGATGTTTAATTAAATTACTAGAATTTACATGATTTTACTGCTTTTATATGTCGTGCATGTCTATTTTTAAAATACATTTGATGAGTTATTTTGGTTTGATCAATAATTTGTTATGACTGTCATTTTACAAGTTTTATTTGAGAAATTGGAGATAACTAAATATTATTATAAACATCGGAAAGAAGAATTATTTGATGATAAACATATTTAAAATCTTTCAAAACGCCAAATCAAGCGCATCAACAATCACAACATATAGTGATTTATATTTAGTATTTGTCACGGTCTCAACAATCACAATATATAGGAATTGATTTTATAATGATTTATATTTAGGATTCGCTATAGCCTCCAAAATCATAACATATAAGAATTTATCGTTAATATCCTGCCCAACCTCCGCCACATCCTTCATCTCAATCTCATCTTGAGTCTCAACCTCAGATGCAGCATCGACCTCCGCGTTTACTAACTCAGCTTTGGCCTCCGCGGTTACTAAGTCACCCTTGGCTTGACAAACAAAAACCATGTAGTAGCCACCCCTAACTATTCAACAAAAAGACTACTAGTTCTTTGATACGAGTAATGACAAACAATCTTATGAATTGAATAGCTGCAGCATGCTTGCTTTAGTCTTGACAGTGTGAACTGATAATCATATCATATAGCCCCGCCCCCAATGGCGGCCTTCATTTCGATTTCAATTGACATTGGGTTGCATAAAGTATATTTCATAATTCTGATTGCCTAGCTTATTTTTTACTTCTTTCCATTGGAAAAATTAATTAATTAATCAATCTTTGATTTCATGATAGATAAATTTATATATTCTTTTATATGTCTCCATCGATTTAACTTGCTAGTTTATTACTCCCTCCGTCCTTATTTAAATAACGTTTTAGAGTTTTTTATTTATCCCTAATTAATTGTTATTTGTTCAAATCTAGGAGAATTAATGATAATTTTTCCAAAATTACCCCTCATTACTCCACCTATTTTTTGGTACTTTAAACTCTTGTGCTGTGATAAATTAATGATTTAAGGGTATTATAGACAATTGAGTACTATATTTAATGCTTTTCAATCATTATCTTAATTCTTGTGCCCATCTTTAAAACGTTATTTAAATATGGACGGAGGGAGTAATATTCAACAAATTATGAATTGAGTTTAAACCTGTAGTCAACAAGGCAGAAATTATTGGCAATGTGGTCAAATTACTAAATTAAACTTACAAAAATTTATTACATTATATATATATAACAGCGTAACACTTGGATTCGCTTGTCAACCAAGCTGGAAAAAAAATGTAAAAAAGGATTTGAAATTAGAACAAGTCTTTAGCTATATCATGGGTATATATGAAAATATATAGGTCGATAAATTAATAATTTTCCTATATACATATATATATATATATATATATATATATATATATATATATATATACCTTATTTATATTGAAAACTTATACTTATTATCAAAGGGATAAATAACGTTTTGGTCATTGTACTAGGGTCCGGTTTTCATTTGGTTACCGAAACTTTTTTTATTATAATCGAATAACTGTACTCTTTAAATATTACAAAATAGTCATTACTTAAGATTTCCGTCCGAAAAAACCGACGGAATGCTGACTGTGCAAATTGGTCTCTCTCTTGCCTACGTGGAGCACAGCTGCACAACTTCTCTTCTATGTTGCTTAAAGTGGAGTAGTAATTAATTTTATTATCTTTAAATAATAATAATAATAATAATAATATTAATAATAATTTCAAAATAATAGTAACAGTAATAATAATAATTTTAAAATAATAATAATAATAATAATAATAATAATAATAATAATAATTTCAAAATAATAATAATAATAATAACAATAATAATAATTTTTAAAAAAATAAAAAATTAAAAAAAGATTATATAAATTATAAAACTATTTTTATATGAAGCTGATGTGTATTTAAAAAATAATATTTTTATTATTTTATTAATTTAAGTTATTTGAGCAAGGGTAAATTTGACAAATCATTTTTATTCTCCATTAAAAAAACAAATTTCATACAAATCAGTAGAGAACATTTCAAATACAATTAATAGTATTAATAGTATTTTATTATTATTATTATTATTATTATTAAATATACTAGTATTATTATTATTATTTTAAAATATTAATAATAATAATAATAATAATAAAATATTATTTTAAAATAATAAAATTAATAGTATTCTTATTATTATTTTAAAATATTGGAGATGTACTTAAATTATGAAATTATATTGCATTTCTCAAAAAGTAAAACTTAATATTTTATAATAATCTCTTCTTAGAAATAATTTGTCAAGTTGGTATTTTTGTTTTTGATATTTACTGGTTGAATTTGGTGACCAGTTTTAGATTACGGATGTGTTAATTGGATTATATATATGATGTATCCTTAATTGACATTGTTTGCGTCTCTCTAAAGAATTATGTGTGTTGTCTAAAAACAGACATGCATTCTTCCAATCCATTTTAGTAGTATATTTTAGGACATAAAATTAATAGTATTATTATTATTATTATTTTAAAATTTTAATAATAATAATAAAAATAAAATACTATTAATAATAATAATTTTAATAATATATAGAACTTGAGTTCGGAGTAAAATTAATAGTATTGTATAATAATATTTTAAAATAATAATAATAATTTTAATAATAATAATAGTATTAATAATAATTTCAAAATAATAATAATAATAATTTTAAATAATAATAATAAAAATTAATTTTATAAAAATTTAACTTTTATAAAATTAATTGTATTTGGGGGTCCGTTCCCTACAGATTTGTATGAAATTTGTTTTTTTTAATGGAGAATAAAAAATGATTTGTCAAACTTGTCCTTGCTCAAATAACTTAAATTAATAAAATAATAAAAATATTATATTTTAAATACACATCAGCTTCATATAAAAATATTTTTATAATTTTTATAATTTTTATAATTTTTAATTTTTTTAAAAATTATTATTATTGTTATTGTTATTATTATTATTTTGAAATTATTATTATTTAAAAATTATTATTATTATTATTATTATTATTTTTTATTATTATTTTAAAATTATTATTATTACTTTATACTTATTATTTTGAAATTATTATTATTAATATTATTATTATTATTATTTAAAGATAATAAAATTAATTACTACTCCACTTTAAGCAACATAGAAGAGAAGTTGTGCAGCTGTGCTCCACGTAGGCAAGAGAGAGAGAGACCAATTTGCACAGTCAGCATTCCGTCCGTTTTTTCGGACGGAAATCTTAAGTAATGACCATTTTGTAATATTTAAAGAGTACAGTTATTCGATTATAATAAAAAAATTTCGATAACCACAATGAAAATCGGACCCTAGTACAGTGACCAAAACGTTATTTATCCCTATTATCAAACGAGTAAGATTGATAAGTTAAATAGTTTTGCTAGAGAAGTTTGGTTTTGTTTCCGTATATAAACTCAATATCGGTAAATTATATATACTAGTACAGTAGTACTCTTATTATGGAATGGGGAAAGTATCATACTATATCATTTGTTAGAAGTTCAAACAATAAACAAATTAATACCCTGGCCATACATAACATAAGGGCTGAATGCATGACTACGTACAACTACCAAATAATTGATTCATAAACCAGAATCCTACGCTCATTTTCTCACAACAATTAATAACCAATCAATTTCACAAGATGGAGATATTTAAATATCCCAAGAGATTTCACTTTAGCCTATGAAATAATAATTAAGCTGACAATAATTTATAAACACATTTTTTCTAATCAAAGCCAATAAAAATAAAATAAAATGCCTAATAAACTAGGCAATATGATGTAAAGAATTAATCCAAATACATTAATTATTAATTTTTAGCTATAGTGAATAATAATTTTTTTTTGTTACATTAACACACATCACACTGACGCCGGATGGGATAACGATTATCCTGTTGGTTGGTAAACAAATAAATTCACAAATAAAAGAACAAGAAATTTACCAAAAAACACATAAAAACTCTCTCTAATGCGTAAATTTATATTTATCAAAATCAAAGTTATAAAATTCAATCCACAAGTCGGGTTTATATAGCTTAACAAAACTTTCTCTCCAAGACATATCCTTCTGCCCAAGTTGCCCAAGTCATAGCAGAATTCCTAGAGATATATGGGAACAAATCTTCCTAGAGACACGAAAAAAAAATCCTAACAAATAACAACTTACTAGTAAAATATTTACTTCCAAATAAAATATTATTACTATAAAAGAACTAAATATATAGTAATAATAATAATAAAATCACTCCATCAACTTTCGAAGTCATGACGTCATTCCAGAAGAAGTTCGCCACACCCGAAGTCATGACCCCTTCCGAAGCCGAACTCCGACGCCAAAGACATGAACCAAACGCCTGACCCCAAAGTCAACCAATATCGTTGCGCTGATACCTTAACTTTTGCTCCTTTAGCATCATCATCGTACTGTCCGACCATTCAAGATCTTCGGTTTGAAATCCTTCTGTATCAGTGTCCCCGTGCTGGAAAGAACTCGTCCTCGAGTTCGACACAGATAGATTGGAAATTGTACGAGAAGATACTTCAGCAATTGAAATATTTTCCTTTTGTTTTAATCCTGGGACAAGATATATCTGTTGTTGAATTCCCTCATCGGCGATAGTCCTGATGGAAGCTCTTCGGGCAATTCTTGTACATCAGTTGACACTTCAGTGCTTTCATCTGTCGAACAGCTCCCACAAAGAAGTAGAACATACACCACACCTTCACAATCGGACTCCATTTGGAATCTAGTTATGGATAATAGGTTTGGACTCCCGACTGCTCGAGTTGAACTGTCCTCTTCTCACTGAGGCGCTAGTACAACCTTATTCCCTTTAAAATGAAGAGAATACGTATTTTTCCGACCATCATGAATGACTATTCGGTCATATTGTCAAGGTCGGCCTAACAACACATGACATGCGTCCATTGTCACCACATCGCACCACGCACTATCAAAATATTTATTACAGACAGAAAAAGACACTAAGCACTTTTTATCCACTCTTACTTCATTGCCTTTTTCAACCACAACAACTTATATGGTTTGAGATGCTGATCCGTTTTCAAATTCAGTTTCTTGACAACCTCTTCGGATACTATGTTCTCACAATTGCCGCTGTCAATGATTAACTTGCAGACTTTATGTTCTATGGTGCAAGTTGCATGGAAGATATTGGTTCTCAACCAATCATCTTCGTAGAGGAGTTGGTAGACTTGTGCGAACGACCAGGGTCTTTTGATTATCTTCACACAACCAATTTTTCTCTTCGTCGCCATCATTATATTCGTCATACTCAGGTTCTCCATAAAGTTCTTCTTCATCTTCATATTCATCATAAAGCTCTTCTTCATTTACATATTCATGATATATAGGTTCTCCATACTGATCTACTTCTTCCTCAACCAACTGTTCTTCATTAATTAATGATTTTTCTTATATATAGGTTGATAAATTAATGATTTTTCTTATATATATATATATATATATATATATATTCCCTTATTTATATTGAAAGCTTATATTATCATAGGACAAAGATTGATTTAAGTTAAATAGTTTTGCTAGAGAAGTTTGGATTTTTCTTTCCGTATCTAAACTTGATATCTGTAAATTTATACATTAGGGTTTCGTTTATTTGCAAGGATTTTACTTGGGATAAGAATATTAATCCTAAGTGTCTTGTTTGTTTTCAAATTTAGACTTGAAACTATTAGTTTAGGGATTATAAAATTACTTAATAGTATTGAAATTATAATTAATAATTTCGGGATTATAATTAGAATTAATAGTCTTAGAATTATAATTCCATGGATTATAATTTTAAAATTGTAATCTTTGCAAACAAAGATAGCCTAATAATGAAATGGAGAAAGAATCATTCTATATCATTTGTTAGAAGTTAAAACAGTAAACCAATTACCACCCATACATAACATAAGGGCGGAATGCATGAGTACAACTTCCAAATAATTGATTCATAAACCAGAATCATATCCTACCTTCATTTTCTCACAACAATTAATAACCAATCAATTTCACAAGATGGAGATGTTAAAATTTCCCAAGGGATTTCACTTTAGCCTATCAAGTAATAATTAAGCTGACAATAATTTTTAAAAACATTTTTCTAATCAAAAATAAAAACCCAAATTTTTAATGAATAAAATCAATTTTCTCTAATTATTATTGTGAATAATAAAATTGGTTTTTAATTTGATATAATACTTTTTGGTTATGGGTGAAATGTACAAATTTTTACAAAATAAGCAAGTGGTTATAAAATATTCATTTGTCGGGGAATATTAGTTTTGGTGGTGTGAAATATTCTTTTACGTCGGGGAATATTAAATGCGATGGTATGACCATTTATGGGCCCATAATGGATAAGCATCGGGATGAAGAAAATGACAAAATTGTTGTTATAAATAGCGGCGTAGTTATTCTGAATTAAGGCATTTTGGAATACCGGTGGTTAAAATACGATGTCTGGCGTGGTTGCACGATAGCACGCGGTATTACCTGATATTGTTGAATTATTGATCCTTACGTGAAGGCACTACTCGATAATTATTCACGATAATTCTTTATTCAATATTTTATTTTATTGATTCAATAATTGCTTGCGTTGATATTTTATATTATTGTTGCTCGATAATTGTCACTTTACACATCATCTCCATTATCGGATCAATAATTCATATTATTTGGAATAATATTATTAGATAGCATTATTGGCAATGTCTAGAAAGTTACATCGAGGAGAGGTTTGGTCACCTAATTGCGGCGCCCGATGAGAAAATCCTTATCGAAAAGCCCCTCTTTCTGAGGAGCGACTTTGGTTGTCATAAATGTGATTACATAATATTATTTGTGAATAATTAATTATTGATTCATATGATAATTAAGGAATTATTTATTTTATGTGGATATAAATGATGGATTTATTTATGTGGTTATTAATGAAGGAATTAATCTTTGAGTGTTTTATCGATATTTTGTCGGATTGAAGTATTTAAAAATCATCCATTTGTGGATTTGGGTATTTTACATTTGGAATTTGGAAAAACTCAAAGCTACAAAGTTGTAGAAAATTCGATTTAGTGTGGAATGGACATAAAATTCGTATTTTTACGATAAGCGGGCTATTTTCTATGAATTATTAAAGTTTACGATTATTGTTTAAATGATAAAACATTTTGGAAAATTCTAGAATTGGTTGGTGAGAAATGTGCTCAATTGAATTTCAAATGTGGTGGGTGGCAATAATAGCAGTAAAAGCCATCGGTAGCGAGTTAGTCTTCTATGGCGTTACAAGCATTTTCCTATAAAATAGGGTGCTTAGTTAGAATTGAAAATCACACGAAAATTCATAAGTTTTCTCTCTTTCTCTCTCTATATTATCGGCGTATTCTTGTGAGTATTTTGATACTTTGAGTGTTGTTATCTCGGTGCAAGTTCCTTGACACTATATCCGATATTCGAGCGAAGTATTATCTTTTTGAGGTAAGGGATGTTATTTTCTTAAGTAAGTGATATTATTTCTTGATATCATTATGCTTAGAAATATTGGTTGGAACTTTTTATCAAATTTGGAACTTTTCATGTTCTTAGGGTTACTATTCATGAGTTTCTTATTCACTATTCGATGAGTACTATTCACGAAGCATGATGATTTTTTTTGTGAAATTTCTATCTTTTGGTGTCGATTTACTTATTCACGTGTCTCGACACTTATTCACGTATCTGACCTTATTCACGAATACGGTACTATTCACCGAAAAATAAAATTTTCTTCTTTTTATCCAAGGTGTCTATTATGGTTACTATCTTTGATTGTATCCATGTTTTGATCTTTATTTTGAATTCTGCTTCAAAATTGGTTATTATGAAGTATTTTTGAACTTGGATAAACTGTAATACGAATCCCTAATATTTGATCTTTTATCTCACTGGATTCATTTTCTTTAAGATATTTTTCATCATCCTCAGTCCTAAATGATGATATTACTGAATATCTTTGGCCTGTAGTGCAAAGATGAATGATTAACTGATGAATATCTTTGGCTTTGTGTAGTGCAGAAGATGAATGATTACCTAATGAATATCTTTGGCCCGTAGTGCAAATGAGCAGTGTTGAGATGAACATGACCAATTGGTGATCTGAATGAATATCTTTGGCACATAGTGCAAAGATGAATATTTGATTAAAGATGTATATTGATTGATGTTACATGGATAAAATATTGATGATGGACTTTTAAATCTTAGAAGATAGTAGAATTCTTTCTCTACTTGACTCTTCTAATGGATTGTTGTTTTCGTTGCAGTTGTTGATCTAAAAACTTGTTGTCTATTATATTTTATTCGATTATTCCCTGTTGAAGACTAACGATAATTTGTTGTATATTATCTTAGTCATAATATTTTCTTACTGGGCTAGTTGAGCTCACCCTTTTTCTTTTTGTTCCATTTTTCTTCTCAGGAGGTGAGAACATAGTTGGAACTAGCCGGGGTTTGGAGTGATGGTTCAGGATAGTTGTTTTAGTAGTCCTCACTATTTTGTAAAATAGTGTATCAATAATTGTAACGAGGACTCCTTTTGAGTTTTATACTCTCTATTAGACAATAGTTGTATTCAAACTCACAGTATATGTGTTATCGTATTTTGCACGACAATTATATTACTGAAGTTGTATTTGTTTTTGTACCATGTATTTGGCAACTCAAAATGGGTTGGGTTGAATGGACCTATTTTGGGGTTGTCACAGTTGGTATCAAAGCTTAGGGATATGATCCCTGGCTAAGATGTGAGACAAGAACTAGGAGGGGAGAGATGGGGAATTCCTTCGCTAGTATGACCTGACTAAGTTTATATGGTATTTAATTGGTCAGTTAGAGTATAGGGATAATATGTGATATGTCGATTAACCCTTTTTTTGTTGCAGTGTTTGAAAATGGCATCTAAAAATTTTGTGATAAGCAATGAAGCATATGAGACCGTTGAGTCACCAACGATCAATACCGGGATAATGTGCATCGGGATGACAATAATCCTCGGTGAACAACGACACCAACCAAATGACGAAACGATGATACGTTTAGGAGCTTTTAGAATTCATGCAACACCAAACGAGAGACTCTGTTCATAATGTAGAAATGGAAACAATGGCAACCCACGGTTGGTCACCGCTAAGCGATTCAGGAGGCTGGGACCACCGGAGTTTTTGGAAAAGCGAGAACCACTTACGGAGAGAGGCGTGGATAAGCGGATCACCAAGATATTTGATGTCTTGGGATGTTCCGAAGAGCAAAAGGTTCCTTTGCCACTTTTATGTTTGCGAGGAGAGCGATTCTTGGTGGGAATCGGTAAAAGCGTACTCAACATGCCGCCTTGAAGATGTCTTGGGAGAAGTTCAAAGAATTGTTCAACGACAAGTACTTTCCCAAAGTATTAAATCACATGAAGGAGGTTGAGTTCATCAAAAGTGGAGCAAAACAATATGAGCGTGTCGCGATCGAAGCTAAGTTTGCGAGTTATCCGATTTGCATCTATTTGGTTGATAATGAGGAGCGAATGACCACGAATGTTTCTGCGAGGTTTGAAACCCGAAATCGTCGATACCTCATTTCTCCAAACTTTGTTTATATTCGGATGTTGTGAATAGGGCTCGATTAGTGGAGCGCGATAATGAGCCAACCAATAGAAGGATAACGACAACAACAACACGATAATAATCGTCTGCAAGTGACAGCGGATCGTCGAACAATGATAACCATCGTGGAAGAAATTATCATGCTAGAAATGGTAACCACTTGGTGGTAATCATGGCGAATAATAGAAGAAATGATTCAAGTGGAAATTTCAAGAAGAAAGATTTAACGATGACGGAAAGGCGTCGGCAACATGACACCACAATAAAAATTCTAGGGGAGGAGAAACGGCCGCCGGTTAGATCTTCTGAGATCACGGAGAGGAGGGACATATAAGTCCAAAGCTGTTCACGACTTTCCAAGATATGTTTTAGTTGTGGAAAAGAAGGTCACATAGCTCGATTTTGTCACATGGCGAAATCAAGTCCGATTTGGGACGGTGGCACCAAAGGTGGATCTGAGACAAAATAAAATCGGTGGTTTTTTCGGAAGAGCGTTTTTGTGACTTCTCAAAAAGCGAGTAACGACGAGGTTAGCAGGTTAGTTAATTATAAATTCTTGCAAAGTCTATACCTTATTGAATCTGGTTCTACCCATTCTTTTATCTCTCTTGCTTGCGCTCAACGTTTAAACTTGACTCTAGAAGAAGTTAGATTTTGACTTATCTGTTGAAACTCAGTTAGGAGAAACCTTCATTACATGTGTTATCCAAGTCTTGGATGAGAGTCACGATTTTGAATGATATTTCTATTGTTAATAAATTTCTGACGTATTCTTAAAGACTTCTTAGCTTACCTAGGCGTGAAATCGAATTTTGTATTGACCCCATACAAAACCCATTTCTTAAACCCTAAAATATTTTCTTCACCCAAAATGAACGTAATATGCGCCAAAGCGTTGGCTCGATTTGTTGAAGATTACGATTATACCATTCAATACCATCGTGGGAAAAAGCGAGCGTGGTAGTGACGGCGGGGTTGAAGCGGGGAGATGGTATGCGTTTACAAAAATCTTGAATATATCTTCTGAATGAAAGATAGAGTTAAAGACTACACGTGAAGATAACGAATATCTGAGTAGAATAGACTTTAATCGATAAAGTTAAAACCGCTCAAGCTACACACTTTGAAGGTGATGAATATAAAGAAGAAGGTGCAAGAAATCGTTATTCTAGAAGTAAGAGTCGATGAAGAGAAAAAGCTCAAGCCTTGATTTATTTGAAATCCTCGATCAAGTAGGAATCGTGGCTATAGACTCACCTTAACGCTAAGTATGCTGCGTGTTCATAACATTTTCATGTATCGATGTTACGTAAATATGTGGACGACCCAAAATCACATTATTGCGTTAGAACCCGAACGAGATAGCCAGAAGATTTAACGTCACGAGGAGGTACTGTTAAGATCTTGGATAGGAAAGAACATGTCCTATGCACAAAGGTTATACCTCAAGTTAAGGTTTTGTGGAGGAACCATGCTATTGAAGAAATGAACTGGGAGTTGGAATCGAAATGAAAGTGAGGTATCCTCACCTTTTTCGATACACCAAGAAATACGTCGTCGATTTCGAGGACAAAATTTCATAAGGAGGGAGGTTGTAAGATCCCAAATTTTTAATGAATAAAATCGAATTTTCTCTAATTATTATTGTGAATAATAAGGTGTTAATTTGATATAATACTTTGGTTATGGGTGAAATGTGCAAATTTTTGCAAAATAAGCAAGTGGTTATAAAATATTCAATTGTGGGGGAATATTAGTTTTGGTGGTGGAATATTCTTTACTGTAATCCGAGAAATATTAAATAAGATGGTAGCGACCATTTGTGGGCCCCATAACGGATAACAGTCGGATGAAGAAAAGCGACAAAATTGAATAAGGGCGTAGTTATTCTGAATTAAGGCTTTGTTGGAATACCCGGTGGTTAAAATATACGATGTCTGGCGTGGTTGCGGCGATAATGCACGGTATTGCCGCAGATATTGTTGAATTATTGATCCTTACGTGAAAGGCACTTTACTCGATAATTATTCACGATGAATTCTTGTTTCAATATTTTATTTTATTGATTCAATAATTGTTGCGTTGATATTTTATATTATTGTTGTTTCGATAATTGTCATTTGCGATATCATCTCCATTATCGGATCAATAATTCATATTATTTGGAATAATATTATTAGATAGCATTATTGGCAATGTCTAGAAAGTTACATCGAGGAGAGGTTTGGTCACCTAATTGCGGCGCCATGTAAGGAAAAATCCTTATCGAAAAGCCCCTCTTTCACGAGAGCGACTGGTTTGTCATAAATGTGATTACGTAATATTATTTGTGAATAATTAATTATTGATTCATATGATAATTAAGGAATTATTTATTTTATGTGGATATAAATGATGGATTTATTTATGTGGTTATTAATGAAGGAATTAATCTTTGAGGTATTTTATCGATTATTTTGTCGGATTAAGTATTTAAAATCATCCATTTGTGGATTTGGGTATTTTTACTGTTTGGAATTTGGAAAAACTCAAAGCTACTGAAAGTTGTAGAAAATTCGATTTAGTGTGGAATGGACATAAAATTCATATTTTTTACGATAAGCGGGCTATTTTCTATGAATTATTAAAGTTTACGATTATTGTTTAAATGATAAAACATTTTGGAAAATTCTAGAATTGGTTGGTGAGAAATGTGCTCGATTGAATTTCAAATGTGGTGGGTGGAAATAATAGCGAGTAAAAGCCATCGGTGGCAGAGTTAGTTTTCTATGGCGTTAAAAGCATTTTCCTATAAATATAGGTCTTATTTAGAATTGAAAATCACACGAAATTCATAAGTTTTTCTCTCTTCTCTCTCTATATTATCGGCGTATTCTTGTGAGTATTTTGATACTTTGAGTGTTGTTATACTGTCTGCAAGTTCCTTGATCTTATATCCGATATTCTAGCCAAGTATTATCTTTTTTGAGGTAAGGGATGTTATTTTCTTCGTAAGTGATATTATTTCTTGATATCATTATCTTGAAAAATATTGGTTGGAACTTTTTATCAAATTTAGAACTTTTCATGTCGGGTTACTATTCATGAGTTCTTATTCATGAGTTCTTATTCACGAAGCATGATGATTTTTCTTGTGGAATTTCTATCTTTTGGTGTTGATTTTTCTTACTTCTTCATTTATCGTGTAGATTACTATTCACGTATCTGACACTTTATTCACGTATCGACACTTTATTCACGAATCGACCTTATTCACCAAAAAATAAAATTTTCTTCTTTTTATCCAAGGTGTATATTATATGGTTACTATCTTTGATTGTATCCATGTTTTGATCTTTATTTTGAATTACTTTCAAAATTGGTTATTATAAGTATTTTTGAACTTGAATAAAAGCTATGTCTGAATCCTAAATATTTGATCTTTTATCTCCTTTGGATTCATTTTCTTTAAGATATTTTTTATCATCCTCGGTCCTAAATGATGATATTCTTGAATATCTTTGGCTTTGTAGTGCAAATATGAATGATTAAGCGATAAATATCTTTGGCTTTGTGTAGTGTGCAGATGAATGATTACCTAATGAATATATTTGACCCGTAGTGCAAAAGATGAACAGTGTGTTGAGATGAACATGACCAATTTTTGGTGATACAAATGAATATCTTTGGCACATAGGTGCAAAGATGAATATTTGATTAAAGATGTATATTGATTGATGTTACAGGGATAAAATATTGATGATGGACTTTTAAATCTTAGAAGATAGTAGAATTCTTTCTCTAATTGACTCTTCTAATGGATTGTTGTTTCCGCTGCAGTTGTTGATCTAAACTTGTTGTCTATTATATTTTATCAGATTATTCCATGTTGAAGACTAACGATAATTTCTTGTATATTATCTTAGTTATAATATTTTCTTACTAGGCTAGTTGAGCCCACCCTTTTCCTTTTTGTTCCATTTTTCTTCTCAGGAGGTGAGAACATAGCAGGAACTAGCCGGGGTTTGGAGTGATGGTTCAGGATAGTTGTTTTAGTAGTCCTCACTATTTTGTAAAATAGTGTATCAATAATTGTAATGAGGACTCCTTTTGAGTTTTTATACTCTTTATTAGACAATAGTTGTATTCAAACTCACAGTATATGTATTGTCGTATTTTGCACGACAATTGTATTACTGAAGTTGTATTTGTTTTTGTACCATGTATTTGGCGATTCAGAATGGGTTGGGTTGAATGGACCTATTTTGGGGTTGTCACAATGACTGAATTGAATTTGTCCGATTTTGGGCCATTTTGAGACTTCTAAACATTTAGGGGCCATACCGAAATTAGGTGACAACTTGAAGAGACATTTTTACAATTCTGCCTTTAAATTAATCAAATGCTTCAATTATCTACCAGAAATATCACTTACAATAAATCAAGATGTCGAGTAAGTACAAGTAACTTGTAAAACTTCCATATACCGAAAAATATAAGTCTACTTCTGAGAGTAGAGGAAGAACAATCATGTTGTTTGCATTTTTTTTATTGTTGGGTAAAACTCATCTCTGTTGTGATGTTAATTAAACTACTAAAATTTACATGATTTTACTGCTTTTATATGTAGTGCATGTCTATTTTTAAAATTCATTTGATAAGTTATTTTGGTTTGATCAATAATTTATTATGACTGACATTTTACAAGTTTTATTTGAGAAATTGGAGATAATTAAATCTTATGATAAGCATGTGAAAGAAGAATGATAAACATATATAAAATCTTTCAAAACGCCAAATCAAGCGCATTAACAATCACAACATATAATGATTTATATTTAGTATATGTCACAGTCTCCACAATCACAACATATAAGAATTGATTTTATAGTGATTTATATTTAGTATTCGTCATAGCCTCCACAATCACAACATATCGTTTATATCCTGCCCAGCCTCCACCACAGCCTATCAGCCTCCATCTCAATCTCATCTTTAGTCTCAACCTCAGATGCAGCATCGACCTCCGCGTTTACCAACTCAGTTTTGGCCTCCGTGGTTACTAACCCAGCCTTGGCTCGACCTTTAATAATTGCAAAAATGAGAGATCACCCCAATTAAGTTTACAAAACAAAAAGACTACTAGTTGTTTCATACGAGGAATGACAGACAATAATATTATTCAAGCTCAGCATTGATGTTTGCTTTGGTGATGTGATATTATTCTAGATTGGATAATGAATTGAATAGCGCTGCAGGATGCTTGCTTTAGTCTTACCAGTACTGTCAACGGATGATCATATCATATAGCCCCGCCCCCAATGGCTACCTTCATTTTGATTTCAATTGACATTGTGTTGCATGAAGTATATTTCACAATTCTGATTGTCTAGTTTATTTTTGGCAAAATTAATGAAATATTCATCCTAGTTGTCAGGTTTTACTGGTTACACCATTGAACTTTTAATTTTTTAAATTACTCCACTAAACTAATTATTATTTTGAAATTGGGTCATTCCGTTAAAAAAATAAACGGACGTTAATTTTTTATCAAAAAAACTAATGAATTATCTACTGTAGTTAACACATTTTACTGATTACACCATTGAATTTTTAATTTTTCAAATTACCTCATTAATCTAATTAAAAATTGATAATTTTTAAAAAATTTTTAAAAATAATTATTATTTTCAGTAAAAAAATATTAGAAACTTTTTTTTTCATAAAATGAGTAAAGTTTCATAAAATATAGATTCAAAAATTTTTAAGTTATTTTAAATTAAATTAATGTCTACTTAATTTGTTTAACAGAATAAACCATTCTTAATATTAGAAATTTAAAAACAAAAACTAAAAAATAGAAATTAAAATAAAAAAGCGTAAAAGATAAATAAAAAAGCTGATTCAATTTTTTTTAAAAAGAAATTAATAAGTTTATAAATAAATATTATTTTCAGGGGAAAATTTGGAATTTTTTCATATTTTAAAAAATGAGTAAATATTTATAAAATATAGATTCAAAAATTAAACTTTATTTTAAAAAAAAAAAAATAGAAAGTTTAATTTTTTAAAAATCAATATGGTTTCATAAAACTTTAATTTTCTTGAATCTATATTTTATGAAACTTTACTCATTTTATGGAAAAAACTAAAGTTTCTACAATTTTTACTGAAAATAATAATTATTTTTAAAAATATTTAAAATAATTAATTTTTAATTAGTTTAATGGAGTAATCTGAAAAATTAAAAGTTCAATGGTGTAATTAGTAAAACATGCCAACTATAGTGGGTAATTCATTAGTTTTGTCGATAAAAAATTAATGTCCGTTTATTTTTTTAACGGAATGACCCAATTTTAAAATAATAATTAGTTGAGTGGGGTAATTTAAAAAATTTAAAGTTCAATTATGTAATTAGTAAAAACTGCCAACTACAGTGGGTATTTCATTAATTTTGTCGTTTATTTTTTACTTTTTCCCATCAGAAAAATTAAGTAATTAATTAATCTTTATATTCATGATAGATAAATTTATATATTCTTTTATATGTCTCCATCGGTTTAGCTGGCTAGTTTATTAATATTCAACAAATTATGAATTGAGTTTAAACCTCTTGTCAACAGTGGCGAAGGCAGAAATTATTGGCGGTGTGATCAAATTACTAAATTATACTCACAAAAAATTTGTTACATTATATATATATAATTTAGTGGGGTCAATTGACCCCACAACATAACACTTGGCTTCGCTTGTCAACCATGCCGAAAAAAATGTAAAAAAAGATTTGAAATTAGAACAAGTCTTTAGCTATATTATGGGTATATGAAAAATATATAGGTCGATAAATTCATAATATTTCCTATATATATATATATATATACTAGCTGGGTTCCGTGCTTTTGGCACTGTATGGACGGTAGAATTTATCTCAAACTTTGAACGGCCCAAATAATTTATTAAATGAACGGAAAATTAAAAATCATTTGTATTTTATTTATTAGATATTACCTTATTTATATCAATAAGTCTAGGAGGACATTTTTTTAGTGACATTTTTTTTAATTTATTTTTTTTGGTTTTTTTTTTGTAATACCTCCCAAAAAATGTATAGTATTTATTTCAACTTAAATTTTTTGTAAAAAACAGTGTTTTAGGTGTAATTTGGATACATACAAGAAACAAGGTTGTATAGACTGTACATGCCCTGTTTCTTGTATGTATCCAAATTACACCTAAAACACTATTTTTTATAAAAATTCCAGTTGGAATAAATACTACATATTTTTTGGGAGGTACTACAAAAAAAAAACCAAAAATAAAAAATAAAAAAATATCACTAGAAATGTCACTAAAAAAATGTCCCCCTAGAAGGACTCTATTTATATTGAAAACTTATACTTATATTATCAAAGGAGTAAGATTGATTTAAATTAAATAATTTTGCTAGAGAAGTTTGGTTTTGTTTCCGTATATAAACTCAATATCTGTAAAATTTTATATACTAGTACTCTTATTATGGAATGGGGAAAGTATCATTCTATATCATTTGTTAGTTCAAACAGTAAACAAATTACTACCCAGGCCATACATAACGAGAACAGATTCTCTGTCCCCATTTTTTCTGTACTTCTTGTGTCTCCCCACTTAAATTTTGACACACAATCTCTTACTTAACACTAATTAATTTTAAAATTAAATAAAAGTCCATATATCAAAATTGAAGTGATGAGACACAAGGGAACAAGAAAAATAGAGACAAAATATATGCTCTCATATACTACATATAACATAAGGACGGAATGCATGACTACAACTACCAAATAATTAATTCATAACATAAGGGCGGAATGCATGACTACAACTCCCAAATAATTACTCCATCCATCCCTATTTAAATGACGTTTTAAAGATGGGCACAAGAATTAAGATAATGATTGAAAAGCATTAAATATAGTACTCAATTGTCTATAATACCCATAAATTATTAATTCATCATAACACAAGAGTTTAAAGTACCAAAAAAATAGGTAGAGTAATGAGGGATAATTTTAAAAAAATTATCATTAATTCTTCTAGATTTAAATAAACGTCAATTAATTAAGGACAAATAAAAAACTCTAAAACGTCATTTAAATAAGGACAGAGAGAGTAATTCGTAAACCAGAATCCTACGCTCATTTTCTCACAACAATTAATAACCAATCAATTTCACAAGATGGAGATATTTAAATATCCCAAGAGATTTCACTTTAGCCTATGAAGTAATAATTAAGCTGACAATAATCACATTTTTTCTAATCAAAACCAATAAAATAAAATAAAATGCCTAATAAACTAGGCAATAAGATGTAAAGAATTAATCCAAATACATTAATTATTATTTTTTAGCTATAGTGAATAATTATTATTTTTTATTTTTTTTGTTACATTAACACACACATCACACTGACGCTGGATGATATAACGATTATCATGCGGGTTAGTAAACAAATGCATTCACAAATAAAGGAACAAAAAATTCACCGGAAAACACGGAGAAACTCTCTCTAATGCGTAAATTTATATTTATCAAAATCAAAGTTAAAAAATTCAATCCACAAGCCGGGTTTATATAGCTTAACAAAACTTTCTCTCCAAGACATCCTTCTGCCCGAGTTGCCCGAGTCATAACAAAATTCCTAGAGACACGGAAATAAAATCCTAACAAATAACAATTTACTATTAAAAGATTTACTTCCAAATAAAATACTATTACTATAAAAGAACTAAATATATAGTAACAACAACAACAACAACAACAACAACAACAACAACAACAACAACAATAATAATAATAATAATAAAATCAGTCCATCGACTTTCGAAGTCATGACCTCATTCCAGAAGAAGTTTGCCACACCCGAAGTCATGACGCCATCCAAAGCCGAACTCCGGCCCCGAAGACATGAACCAAACGCCTAACCAATATCGTTGCGATCACCTTAAAATTTTGTCCTTTAGCATCATTATCGTACTGTCCGACCATCCAAGATCTTCGGTCTGAAATCCTTCTGCATCAGTCTCCCCGTGTTGGAAAGAACTCGTCCTCGAGTTCGACACAGATAGAATGGAAATTGTATGAGAAGATACTTTGGCTATTGAAATATTTTCCTTTTGATTCGATCCTGGAACAAGATATATATGTTGTTAAATGTCCCTCGTCGACGATAGTCCGGATGGAAGCTCTTCGGGCATTTCTTGTACATCAGCTGACACTTCAGTTTTGTCGATAAAAAATTAACATCCGTTTATTTTTTTTAACGGAATGACCCAATTTCAAAATAATAATTAGTTGAGTGGGGTAATTTAAAAAATTAAAAGTTCAATTGTGTAATTAGTAAAAGCTGCCAACTACAGTGGGTATTTCATTAATTTTGCCGTTTATTTTTTACTTCTTCCCATCGAAAAAATTAATTAATTAATCAATCTTTGTATTCTTGATAGATAAATTTATATATTCTTTTATATGTCTCCATCGGTTAAGCTGGCTAGTTTATTAATATTCAAAAAATTATGAATTGAGTTTAAACCTCTTGTCAACAGTGGCGAAAACAGAAATTATTGGCAGTGTGATCAAATTACTAAATTATACCCATAAAAATTTATTACATTTTATATATATATATATATATATATATATATATATATATATATATATATATATATATATATAAAATTAATTGGGAAATAATTGACCCCACAACAGTAACACTTGGCTTCGCTTGTCAACCAAGTTGAAAAAATGTAAAAAAATATTTGAAATTAGAACAAGTCTTTAGCTATATTATGGGTATATGAAAAATATATAGGTTAATAAATTCATAATATATATATATATATATATATATATATCGGTCCGGATCTTAAGCTCACCCCTTATCTAATATACCTTGTTCATCCCCTTTAACGACGGACCGGGCGACGATCACTACAAGAAAAATGATTATTTCCGATGGAATTAAGGTTGACCGAATTGAGTCGCTCGGAATTAAGGTATTACCGACGAAATATTCAGTCGGTCATACATTCCTCGAAAAAAGGACAAAGTCGACCGAATTCAGTCTATCTTAGAGCATGCTTGGGGCGCGAAAATTTCCCTCCAGCGCGAATAACAACCTCGACGGAATACTATTAAGGTCGACGGATTATGCGTCGAGGATAAACTATTATCGACGGAACTAACCTCGACGAAATTCCGTCGGAAATAGTAAATAAAACCTATAACTCATATCAGCACCGCACCTCACTTCTGCTGCTGCTCTCACCTTCTTCTTTCTCTTTGCTCTCGCTCTCTCTCTATATCTCCTCCCATTCTTTGTCGTCCCCTCTTGCTAGCCTGCATTCCCATCCCAAGATCCCCACCACAGACGACGCTATCTCTCTCTTCCCCTCCCATTTCATGTGCTAGTACATTTGCATTCTCCGGCTGTCCTCCTCCTCCTCCTCCTCTATTATTCTACAACTTAAGGTTAGCTTAAGCACAATTAAGGTAAGAATTATTGTGCCCTAATTTATGATCACTCCCCAGCCCCAAAGTTATTCATAATTTCTAGCCTAATTTTTCCCCTTATATATGTTACCTGTTCTGATTTTGTAATTTTTCCCCATATATATGATTAATTCTGCAATGGCAGTTGTATGTTACTGATTTTAGGGTTTAATTTGTGCAATTTGCATTTCATAATTTGATTGAGGCTGATGTTAGTCATGTATTGAGTTGTATTGTTGAATTATATACACATGTTGGTTAGTATTTGAGAAATCTTGGTATATTTGTTATTTTCGACTGAATTTTGGATAAGATTTCAGTCAAAATTTCACAAGATGGAGTTGGAGATGTTTAAATTTCCCAAGAGATTTCACTTTAGCCTATTAAGTAATAATTAAGCTGACAATAATTTATAAAAACATTTTTTCTAATCAAAATAGCATAATCAAAACTAATAAAATAAAATAAAATGCCTAATAAACTAGGCAATAAGATGACTGAATTGAATATGAGTTGTCCGATTTTGGTCCATTTTGAGACTTAAAATTTTAGGGGACATTTTTACAATTCAGCCTTTAAATTAATCAAATGCTTGAATTATCTACAAGAAATATCACTTGCAATAAATCAAGATGTCGAGTAGGTACAAGTAACTTGTAAAACATCCATATACCGAAAAATATAAGTCTACTTCTGAGAGTAGAGGAAGAACAATCATGTTGTTTGCATTTTTTTATTGTTGGGTAAAACTCATCTCTCTTGTGATGTTAATTAAACTACTAAAATTTACATGATTTTACTGCTTTTATATGTAGTACATGTCTATTTTTAAAATTCATTTGATGAGTTATTTTGGTTTGATCAATAATTTGTTATGACTGACATTTTACGAGTTTTATTTGAGAAATTGGAGTTAACTAAATATTATGATAAACATGGGAAAGAAGAATTACTTGATGATAAACATATATAAAATCTTTCAAAACTCCAAATCAAGCGCATCAACAATCACAGCATCAACAATCACAACCTTATGTGATACTGGTGGTTCAACATAAGACGCCTCAAAATAACGCAAACCCTCCAATTCACTAGCATTTGTGGTTGTGGTGGTTCAACATAAGACGCCTCAAAATAACGCAGGCGGCCCTGCCACTCCTCCAACAGCTGTACCGTCTTTTCTTTTATAAAAGGGCCCGACGGGATACGAATAAAATGAAAATGTTCCGTTCTATTATTGGTATCATAAGCTAATATTCCACAAAAACTGATATCATTATATGTAACAACTTCCCGGGATTAGATTTTGCAAAGACACGCTACAGATTTCCCATTTTCTAGGGGAAGAATGGTTTTCTATAGACATGATGAATGCCACAACGTTATAATGTGTGACACCATTATCAACATGGCTAATAAATCCAACGGTTTTGGTATCGAGTTCGAAGAGTCGGCTGAGGGGGAATAGGAGGGAGTTGGATCGATTGTTTGACGAAGGGGTTACAAACCACAAAATTAAAATTAAAACATGAGTATTTTTACGCGGACAGAAAAATTTGACAGAAAAATTAGGCCAACAAAATAAAATGAATTTGTTCCCGTGAACAAATGGACAATATAATCTATTTGTTTGCGGAACAAATTCATTTTGTTCTTCCGGTCCAATTTTTCAAACAGTAAACAAATTAATACCCAGGCCATACATAACACAAGGGCGGAATGCATGACTACGTACAACTACCAAATAATTGATTCATAAACGAGAATCCTACGCTCATTTTCTCACACAAGATATTTAAATATCCCAAGAGATTTCACTTTAGCCTATGAAGTAATAATTAAGCTGACAATAAACACATTTTTTCTAATCAAAACCAATAAAATAAAATAAAATGCCTAATAAACAAACTAGGCAATAAGATGTAAAGAATTAATCCAAATAGGCATACCATCCCTCGAGGTCAGGCCTGTTCTTTATTCACTATAGTGAATAATTACTACAACTGCTGTGTTGTTTTTCATTATAAGATCTGTTTTTGCATCATAAAAATGTTTTAGGTTTAGAAGGAAGATTTGCCTTGTTCTTAGTATCTATTTCTCTTTTTTAATTGAAGTCCGTTTGACAGAGCGGTGCGATAGAGTAAAAACTACTTTTAAATTAAACATGAGTCGCATTCGAATCAAGATCCTTGTTGGTTGGTAAAAAACTAAGAAAATACTCTAGACTCCCACAAAATACTATAGAGTAATTAATCCATAATTTAGGAAGTATTCCTCTATAGTATTGTCATGTTTGCTTTTCTATATATATATATATATATATATATATATATATATATATATAGTATATGTGAAATTCACATAGACTAGATTAATTTTAAAACATTCTTAATATTTATTTTAGGCGAATTAAAAATAAAGATGGAAAATTAATTAACTGTAATATGAAAACTAATATTGAGAAAGCAATCTAGGAATCTTAATCCATTAAACAATAAACATAATAAGTAATTCAGTACTCTCTTCTATTTTTATAACTTAATTATGATTTTGATCTCCCTTCTCTTTAATTTAGTAATCTTACAATTAACGTGGGTAAGTATAAACTATGAAAATTTAAAAATTAACTATAACCCATCAAAACTTCTTCGAGTAAGCATGGATTATGAAAAACTTATATCTTAACAATAGTATATCAAAATCTCTTAATTAATTTAAAATCACATAAGAACTATAAAGCGAAGGTATTTCAATAACGAAACATGAAGACGAAAATAATTAAACATAAAAGCATAAATAATAGAAGAGATGAAAAATATTATCGTGAATAATTATTTAATTTCATCTTCATCCTAGATGTAAAAAATTAACTAGGCATAAAAATAAATAAACTAACTAAAATAAAGAAGAGAAGAAGATTAAAAATAAATAAGAAAATTCTCTTTAATTAAGGATCATCCAACGAATGTATAATGAAGAAGTAATTTATTTCAACTCCTACTCCTAACCTAAACTAATACAAAAATACTCCTTCTCTCTCTAAAACAAAAGACCTGTTTGTAGGGAACATAATTTTGTGTCCTACTTAGATACATTGAACTTAATCTCTTTTGTTCCCTTTTCATATAAGTTTCAACTTTCTAGTGACAATTAACTTCTCAAAGAGATCTTCTAGATAAAGAAATATTCTAGATAGACTTTCTTTTCTCTTGGGCCATGTTTGTTTACAAGGATTATAATCTCGGGATTATAATACATGGGATTATAATTCCAAAACAATTAATCTTAGGTTTAAATAGTCCTAGTCACGTGTTTGTTTTTTTATGGGATTATTCATTGGATAACTTAAAATAATCTCACGTTGTGTTTGTTTTTTTTTCAGAATTAATTAAAGTATTGGACTAAAAAATATTGTTTGGACTATTATACCCTTACAAATAATAACATATTTTAAACTTATTTATACATCAAAAAAAATAATATTTACTAATTATATATACACCCCCACTCCTACCCCTCACCCTTACACCCCCCACCCACCCACCACAACCCCACCACACCTCCACCCTCCCTCCTCCCCAAAAAAATAATATTCAGTGATTATATATACCCACATCACCGCAAAGCACCATTCTGCGCACTCAGAATAAAAGAGTCAATTTCCACAATTAGTATAAAACTTTCTATGAACATTAAGAATCTGAAATAGCTCTACCCTCATTTCACGGGACGAGCTACTCTTGTGTTGACTTACAATCTATATAGAGTTCTTTCTAGGGTTCTCAGAGTTTGCTGAGTTAGTCTTCTTATATGTATACAACCCCATCTCGTCTGCCCACCAACCCCTAAAATGATATTTACTTATTATGTATACACCCATCCCCGCCCATCTCATCCCCTGGCCCCCTTCCCAAAAATAATATTTATTGATTATGTACACACCCTTACTCGTTCATCCTCCCAAAAAATAATATTGTGTGATTATGTATACACCACACACCCCACCCCTCACCCTCTCCAAAAAAAAATAATATTTAGTGATTATATATACACATCACCCACCCCCTGCCCACCCCCCCCCCCAACTCCCTCCCCTCCCCCCTCCCCTCCAAAAAATAATAATATTTAGTCTTTGTACTAGTAAATTTAAGTTGTCACTAATAATAACAGAAATTACAGGATATGATGTTTATTTTAGAAAAAAGATTGAGGTTAATTTTGTTTAGCAATTTTTAATCCCAAATGCTAGGGATTATAATACCAGATAGAACATAATATTAAATAATCCATCATCTTAAACTATTTTATAATCCCAGGACTAATAGTCACAAGCTCAAATTTAAAAACAAACAAGACATTTGAGATTAATAGTCTTATCCCAAGTGTAATCCTTGCAAACAAACACAGCATTGTTGGATTTGACTTGCACATGTACCAAGATTGTCCCACCTCCTTCCTTCTCGTTGTAATACTCTTCTTGAATATTTCCTTACATGAATAAGAGCATTAAATACTGATTGATCACCAAGATTTTGACTTTATTGCAACAAATATATATTAAATCTTACAAAATAAAATAAAACATATTAATGTAAACTAATATAATTAAAAGGACAAAGTTAGAGATACTAAAATGTATGAACTACGTGTCTATCAAATGCCCCCATACCTAACTTTTGCTAATTCTCAAGTAAAATAAAAGAAAAGTAATAAAAAAAGAAATTTAGAACTGCCTCATTTTCGTAGGAAACACGATTGCACTTAGCTTGTGCAACAAGCCTTTAAACCCCAAGGTTACCCCAAGTGGACAAGTTGTGTGTCTCGTGAGGGTTTGCAGTGAATATACCCACAAAATTTAAAATTTAAAATAATTTTTTTTGAGTTTAACTAATTATGAAATTGAAAGAAAACTTCTAAATATTCATGGGCATTATACATAAGAAAGATTAAACTCAAAATTACACTTTCACATTTATCAAAAATACTCTTATCTTCATTCTCGACACAATCCTTCATAAAATTAATTTCACGTGTTGCATGCATGTGTATTTGATGCAACTCTTAATAGAGAATTTTACCATGAAAATCAAGCAAACTCATTTTTCTTTTCCTCCCTTTTTCATTTTTTCCCTTTCTTGAATCTATTTTTTCTTAGGTTTATCAGATTTATCTATGTAGCGAGCGTTGGACCAATGACTCCCAAACCAGTTGCTTTAGGGCACTAGGTGTAAATACACCCTTAAGGGCTTACTAACTCGAGTAACAAATGCCACAAAATTATACTAGTCAAGCCTATCACACTTTTCAGCGTGAATATCGATTCTTCCTGAGGCCTGAATACCCATTTATTCCGTTCAATGGACATTAAAGCAGTTATTTATTTCTTTTGTTTTTCAACTTTTTTTTTCTTTTTTTTTTTGAAATTACTTGAATCATAGTTTATACCCCACAACTAAGAATTAGTGTAACACCCCAACTTTTATGGATAAAGATTAAATTTTCTCGAAATATATTTTTGAATATTATGGTGTGGATTTTATATAATGCTATAGTTGTGGGTAATATTTACAAATTTTGTAAAGTAAACAAGTGATTATATAATATTCGATTGGTCAGGGAATATTCGTTTTAACAGGGAATATTCGTACGACGACACATTATTTGGTGGACCCCACAACGGAAGTATTGTCGTAGTTAGAAAACGACAGAATTATCTTTTTATAAAAATAACGACGACAGTATTACCGTTAAAACTGCTGTTGAACTACCCGTAGTAAAATACGATGTCTGGCGTGGTTGCATAGTAGCACACGGTATTGATTATTGATGTTTACGTGAGAAGTCACTTAGTTATACTCAATTATTGCTACAGTAATTGCTGCATCATATCTCTCATATTATTGATTCAATTATTGTCACAGTATCATCTGCATAATATTTTATATATTATTAATCAATAATTGGGACGACAAAGTTATTCATATTATTATTTATAATATTGACAATGTCTAGAAGTTCTGTCAAGAAGAGATTTGGTCACCTAATTGTGCGCCAATAAGGAAAAATCCTTATCGGAAAGCCCCCTCTTTCCTGGGAACGACCTGATTGTTAAATATTGTGAGTTATAATATTAATGATGAATAAGTTCGTATTGATTAAAGATGAAATTGATATTTCCATTGTGTTGAGATTATTAGTGTTAGTGGAATTCAACATTTATTTTGATAATAATTAATGTCGGGAGGTTATATTGACCAATCGGATAAATCACCGGATAAATGAGCAATTAATTGCTATTAATTCATATGTTTATAACTATGTGTTCACATGTGTATACTATTGATTCAAATGATTTACTATTAGGGGAGTTGGTGCAAGATTGATAATACTTGCATGACTAAATTAAAAATAGAGGTATAGATGAAGGTACTATACTGTAATTAGTTTTTTTACATGATTATACTATTAAGTCACATAATTGATCTATTGATTTACATTATTTACTATTAGGGGAGGTGGTGCAAGTTTGATAATACTTGTAGGACTAAATTAAAAATAAAGAAAAAGAGGAAGGTATTATACTGTAATATTTTGAGCCCCAAAACGTGCAATTAGCGAAACTATATTTTTTTATAAATAGAAGCTCATTCTTCCTTCATTTCTCACCAATTCACTAAAGCTACAGAGCAATTATTATAGAGAGAAATTATAAAGAGAAAGAAGAAGAGAAGTTTGCTACCTCACTTTATTCCAATTATCAGGTCTTCTTCTTCTAAGGTAGGGTATTATTCTTTTCGTATTCATGAAGAGAGTTATTTTCTTTCAATACTCGTAAGGGTTGTTATTCCATTCTTTATTATTATGTTGGAATAACTTTACATGCAAAGTACCGCATACATGGTGAAATTCTTCCGTTATTCCATTCTTTATTATTACATTGGAATAACATGTCATCTGGCGATCTATCGGATGCTCGGTGAATTACATTGTTATTCCATTCTTTATTATTCTGCATTGGAATATCCTCATGCATCTGCGGATTACGCATGACCCGGTTCCATTCTTTATTATTCTGTTAGAATATCACATCTGCATGCGGGTTACGGCATGACCTAGTTCTATTCTTTATTATTACATTGGAATAACACATGCATGCGGATTACGCACGCCTGGTGAATTCTTCTGTTATTCCATTCTTTATTATATATTCTGTTAGAATAACCTGTCTATGTGGATTACCGCATGCATGGTGAATGATCCTTCGTATTCATTCCTTATTAAATTGTGGAAATGATCTGTCTACGTGGATTATCGAATGGCGGGCAAAAATTCATTTGCGGTTTCATATATTCTATTATACTCAGTTGATTAAAGTTTTGGCTTCTATACTCCATGAAATTAGTGGAATATCCTTGATATTTGCACTTCGTCCAGTATCTTTTTATGGAAATATTCTTCTGAGCATTCTTGAATTTTACTCCACAAAGAAGTATCATGTTGACAATTTGGACGTTATTGATTTCTGGATAAATTAAAATTATAAATCTTTAAAATTTATCCTTGAACTTATTTTATTGAATTATTATGTCATTTTTATCATCCTCGTACTTATATTGTTATTAAAGTCATCTTTGGCTTACATGCATAGATGGACTTGGTATGATTATGACCCGGGATTATTCGGTATAATCATGACCGTAATGTGACGAATGATGTGGTAAAAGTCCTCATGGGCCTGTAGTTCATTGATGGACGATTGTTGGTATGATTATGACTAGGATTATTCTAAGATAATCATGACCATTGATGATTACATGAATATCCTTGCCGTGATGCAATGATGATTCAATTTTATTTTTAAGTTGAGTCTCGTGATAAAGTTGATGAAAACTTTTTAAATCATAGAAGATAGTAGATTTTATGCTCTACTTGACTCTTCTAATGGATTGCTTTGTTCAACTACAGATTAAACTTGTTGTCTATTATATTCTATCAGTTTAACATTGTTGAAGGCTAATGATAATTTATTATGCATTATCTTAGTCATAATATTTCTTACTGGGCTAGTTGAGCTCACCCTTTCTTTCACTGTTCTCTTCAGAAAATGAGAACGTAGTCGAGACTAGTCGGGGAACGGAGTGATGGTCCAGATGATAGCATTAGTAGTCCTTACTATTCTATTAAATAGTGTGACAATAAATATAATGAGGACTCCATTGAGTGTGGATATTGTCTAGATGACAATATTCTTATTAAAACTCTTAGATTATGTTTAGTCGTATTTTACACGACTGTTGTATAATTAAGTTATATTTGAATTTTGTACCATGTATTTGGCGACTCAAGATGGGTGATGTATACCTGTTTTGGGGGCGTCACAATTAGTGTAAACGTGAAGTGCAAAAATGCTTATCAAATTAATTTTATTCCATATACACGGTATTTCAAACTAAGATTTCGTATCTAATCAAAGGTTCAAGAGTTTCAAATCTTTTAATCTTACTCATGAGTTTTGCTGAATAGACACTTATTAAAATTAATTCAATCCATAAAAAGTTAAACAAAATTTTTAATTTTTTAAATTATGTTTACTATATTTTCCTTCAAAAAAATCTAATACAACAATACAAACAAACTCCCCCATACATAATCATGTATTGTCCTCAATGTATACAAATGAAAAATAGAGAACAAAGAAATGAAAAAATTGTACCTTGTATGCAAGACATTTATTCTGCAAAAAAATGTGGTGAGAATGAAAACAAATGTGCATACCTACGGATTTTATATATTCTAAAAAGTATGTGACTAAAAATGAATGATACAATTGGGTACATGAGTGTGAACTTTTCAGAATTTTTAGGAGGTCTAGGAAATTAAAAATAGTCAGGCTTTTCATCAGAATTGTAATGAGAATCGACTTCGGGAAAGCATTCACTAACATGTTCAAAAGATGGAAGAATTGGTTCAAATACATGCTCTAGTTTTGTGGTGTAGTGGATCGTAGCTCGTTGACCTTATCTAAATATTCAGATTCGTTCTAATTTTGGTCAAGGTGATTTAAGAAAAAATAAATTGGATCTTTTTCAATCAAGAGTCTATTTTTAATTATTTTGTTGAGTTATTGACAACTCTTGTATCATAATGGGTTGGTCCAAAAAATTACTAGGTGTTTCTTTAAGAATAAGTCTTTCAGGGTACGAAACTTTAGGCTTTATAGACTTTTTCAATCGACTCATAAAATGTGACATGATCAATTTTAGGAATAGACTCATAATTTTTAGACTCCTCAAATTCGCTTGACTCAAACTGTGTAGAATTGAATACAAATTTTTTATTTTCCTCATCATTTACACAACCATCAAGATTTTCAAAATTAACCTCAAAGTTGCTAGAAAATTCAACCATATCTTGTTCATTTGCTATGGTGGCTAACCGACTCATTCGAATTTCTAGACGAGATATAGCTTGATTCAGATTTTGTATGAAAGTTTTCATTGTTTTCTCTATGATGTTGAATCTTTTCTTTCTTCATTTAAAGATTCTTGTGGATATTGAGATTTTGAAAATTCTTGTGATGGTTGCATCACACTCTATGAGGTGATACAACCATCACACAATAAAGAGAAAAGATAAATCTCACAATTGAGGAGAAAATTTACAAACACAAATTGTAAGATTGGACCTCCGCAGGAACATAGGAAACACACCGTGTATATGTGTATATGACACATGCATTTCTTGTGATGGTTAGACCAATTACAGGGAAAATTTCACATGATTTTATTAATTTTATTTGTTGTACAGTCACTTTTGCAATGCATGCATTTGAGGGAGGGACATCCAATACTTTTGGCGTGGGATAAATGCTTTTTTGGTCACTCTACTTTAAGTTAACTTACAAATGAGTCACTCAATTTTTTTTTCTTGTAATCAACACGCTGAACTTTACTTTTCTTACAAATCATTAGAAACAGTATAGTGAAGCCAGGATATTGATCTACTGGGGTCAAAATTTTGTGATGATATATAATTTGGCAATTTTGTGATGTTATAAGTAATTTGGTAGGGATTCTGGGGCTCCCGAGCCAATTTTTTAAGGATACTTTTGTGCTTTTTGGCCAGTTGCATATGTAGAACATGTATTTTGTTATAATATTATTAATATAACAAGTAATAACATTATATATATATATATACACACACACACACCCCTTATTGTCTTTCTAATCACAAATTTATTAATAATATTTAAATTTCTTATGTTATAAAAATAATATAAATTAGATTATTATTTATTTTAAAAATATTAGAGGAAGATGCATACATGAAGGAGTAGAAGTAATATGAAATTGAGAAAGTTATAAAAATTTAATTTGACCCCGTATATTAAAAAAATGGGAAAAGGGTCAAAAAAGCCCATGATGTTTACTCCAATATCCCACTTGCACCCTAAACTAATTTTTTTTCCAAAAGTACCCTTAACGTTACATTTTTGAGTCATCCGTGCCCCTGCCATTAACAAAAGACAAACGGAGTTAAAATGTGATGACGTGGCAGGCTTAAATATAAAATATATTCTAAATAAAACAATATATATCATTTAATCAAAACAAAAAATACTAAATTCAAAATAAAAAAGCATAACATATTTACATCATTTAATCAAAATAATAAAATTCAAATTATTTTGCTAACTAATCAAACCAACTAATTAAATAAAATAAGTTGTATAACATATTTACATCATTTAATCAAAATACTTAAATTACTAAAATCATAATACTAAATAATATTTTAAATTTCAAAAGCTGAGTATTATGATTATTTTAGTAATTTTAATATTAATTTTAAAATCATAACAATTTTAAAATATTATGATATAATTTGATTTTTTTAATACATTTTAAAAATATTATTACATCATCAAATTATAACATATATTTCGTTATGTATAGATTATTACATCGTAAAATTTATTTCATTATAAAATTTTATAAATTATACAAATTTTCAAATTTACTATGTCGTTTTTTAACTTCAAAATTAAATTATATATTTAATTTTGGGACTAGAGAGATAATATATTATGGAATCGATTTATATTACTTTAAATAAAAAGTGATTATTTTAGGGAAATAAAAAATTGATTAATGAGATTATTTTTTTGTGAAGATGGAGTATTTATTCTTGTTGTTCAAGACTTTCTCGTAATATTAATATTTAAAATGTTAGTAAAAATTATTCGAGTACTATATTGGCGGAAGCCAAGGAATCTATACATAACAAAGATAATAATAATATTAAATGAATTTTCCTAGTATTATAATTTTAGTATTTTAATGATGTAATTTAAATTTTTGTTGTTTTGATTAATTAATAAAATAATTTAAATTTTAGTATTTTAGTATTTTTTTAATTTGATTTTTTTTTTGTATTTTAGTATTTTTTTAATTAGTATTTGATGTAAATATGTTATGTTTTGAATTTTAGTATTTTGATTAAATGATGTAAATATGTTATACAACTTATTTTATTTAATTAGTTGTTTTGATTAGTTAACAAAATAATTTGAATTTTATTATTTTGAATATATGATATAAATATGTTATGCTTTTTTTATTTTTGAATTTTAGTATTTTTTGTTTTGATTAAATGATATATATTGTTTTATTTAGAATATATTTTACATTTAAGCCTGTCACATCATCATATTTTAACCCGTTTGTCTTTTGTTAACGGCAGGGGCACGGATGACTCAAAAATGTAACATTAAGGGTACTTTTGAAAAAAAAATTAGTTTAGGGTGCAAGTGGGACATTGGGATAAACATCAGGGGCTTTTTTGACCCTTTGCCCTTAAAAAAATTATAAAATTTCAGTGAGGTCAATTTATTCATTACACTTAAATTTCTTCTAAATTTATCATATATTATAAAATAATTTTTTTTTCCAGTGGAGTCAATTGACCCCACAGCCTCCTATGTGACTTCGCCCCTAGTTAGAAAAATCGTTAAGTCATTTGACTTTAAACGGAAATATACACATAAGCAACTGACTTATAAAAAAAGCTTATGTGTCAAGAATTATTCCACGTGATTATGTAGATCTAAAAGGGAAGTTTATGGAGAAAATAAAAGAATTATTTTAAAGTATAATATTAATTAGAAAAGTTAGTCAAATAAACAAGAAAATATATTTAATTATTTTTGTAATTAATACCAAATGAAATTTAATTTAATTCTTTACAATTAATAATATAAATTAGAAAGGTTTGCCAAAAAAATTAAGAAAAAAAAAAAATATATTTAAATATTTTTGTAATTAATATCAAATGAATTTTTGTTTCATAATTTACAAATATAATAGTATAAATTAGAAAAGTTAGTCAAAAAACAAGAAAATAAATGAAATGTATATTTAATTATTTTATAATTAATATCAAATGAATTTTTATTTAATTCTTTACAAATATAATAATATAATTTAGAAAAGTTTTCCAAAAATAAGAAAATTAAATGAAAAATAAATTTAATTATTTTTGTAATTAATATCAAATGAATATTTGTTTAATTATTTACTTATATAATAATATAAATTAGAAAAGTTAGCCAATAGAAAAATATATTCAATTATTTTTTAATTATTGTCAAATGTATTTTTATTTAATTATTTACAAATATAATTAAGGAAATTATAAAACAAATATGTAGATCTTGAAAATTATAAAACAAATCGGTAGATCTTGGAAATTATAAAACAAATCCGTAGATCAAAACATCACTTTCATCATTCACCACCTAATTACACCAAATACAAAAATAATGATGTAATTGTCGAAGAACAACAGAATGGTACATAATACAAAAATAGATTCAAAATCTCAACAGTTGACAACTAAAATATTACTAGAATAACACAGGCAAGTCAACAATCTGGAGGTATTTTAGGGGCGAGGCGAGATGCTATTGCAGCTGCAACGAGATCTGAATTCTTTTGCCGTTTCGGACTCCGGTGTAACGAGATGCTATTAAAGATAGTGCATCCTACTAGGAATGATACTTGAGTATTTATGACATATAAATTATAAACCTTGCAACCCTAAATATAACTTGATTTAAATCATAAAGTAATTTAATATTTCATGCTCACATGTAATAGTATAATCACATAAATCAAAAAATCAAAATAAATATTTTCGAAGAGCAACCCCTTACTCGACATGAAGTTACATTCACAATCTCTACATGGTATTTGATTAAAAGTGCAAGGAAACTGATAAATTTATAACATATTTTTACAAGAAAACCGTCGCTATAGTCGTTATAGATCTTATAGCGACGGTTTTCATCGTCGTTATACATCTATATCGACATTTTTCATGTAAAAATATCTAAAAGTATTGTAAAAATATCAATTTTCAACATATATCATTATCATGCTCTTAGTTTTCTTATACATTCCGCATATAGTAATAAACTAGCTTGAGCTATTATTAAATTTTAGTAAAAGTAGTGTCTAAATAGGTTGAATGCCACTTTTGTCCTTCTAAGTTCTCATTCACTTTTAAAGGCATCTCTAAAGTTCATTTTTTGCCAATTAGGTCCTTAAAGGGACATTTTTGTCGATTTCGTTCCTTTTATCCGATTTGACTATAACTTGACCGAGTTTAACCCGAATCCAATTTCAACAATTCATTCTTTTAAAAAAAACAAAAAAGTTTTAAAATTATTTTAAAAATAATATTTTCTTTTAAAATATTAAAAGAATATTATTTTAAAAAGTTTTTAAAATAATTATAATTTTCAGGAAAAAATATTAGGAACTTTTAATTTTTTTATAACTCGAGTAAACTTTCATAAAATATATATTCAAAAAACAAAAATAATAAAATTTTATTTTCAAAAAAGATAACATATTCAATTTTTTAAAAAATCAAAAGTTCTAAAAATAATTATTATTTTCAGGAAAAAAAATATATTTTTATTTTTTTAAAAATGAGTAAAGTTTTATAAAATATAGATTCAAAAAACAAAACTTAATTTTCAGAAAAAATAGAAAATTTTATTTTTTAAATAAAAAAACTTTATTTTCTTTAAAAATTAGATTTGTTTTATTTTTTAAAAGATGTGTATTTTTCATAGAAATAATTAAGAATTAAAAATTTTAAACTTTAATTTTTTGAATCTATATTTTATGAAACTTTACTCATTTTTAAAAAATAAAAGTTTCTAATATTTTTCTTGAAAATAATAATTATTTTTAAAACTTTTTGAAATACTAATTATTTTTATTATTTTAAAATAAAATATTGTTTTTAAAATAATTTAAAACTTTTTAGTTTTTTTAAAAAAGTTGAATTGGTACTGAAATTGGGGCTAATGAAACTGGGTGGGTTGGGTCAAAATATACCGTGTTACAATTAAATTGGGTAAAATGAACATAATCGAGAAAAAATATTACTTTAAGAATCTAATTAACGAAAAATAAATTTTAAAGACAATTTTAAAATTGAGTGGCAACTTATATGAACAAAAGTGTCGGTCAACCCGTCTAAATACCTAATTACATAACCATCTTATATTAGCTAACTAGTAACTACACCTGGTGAGATGTGAACATGTTATAGAATTAGAGCCGGCCCTGGGCATGGGTTAACAGGGCTATTGCCCAGGGTCCACAGTGAAGGGTGCTAAATTTTTTTATAAGCTTATATATTTATGTGTATAAAAAAATATAATAAAAATATTAGCGATATTATGCATTGAAAATGATATGTTAGAAAATATTAAATATGATAGTATAATTGATGATTTTGCATCTAAAAGTGCAACAATAAGACATTTTAAATGATGTTTTGTGATTTAGATTTCATTGAACAAAACTATAGAAATACCAACTATAGTTGGTAGGTTTTACTAATTACACCATTGAACTTATAATTTTTCAAATTATACCACTAAACTAATTATTATTTTGAAATTGGGTCATTCCGTTAAAAAAACGGACGTTAATTTTTTATCTATAAAACTAATAAATTACCAACTGTAGTTGGCACATTACTGATTACACCATTGAACTTTTAATTTTTCAAATTATTACATCAAACTATTTAAAAATAATTACTTTAAATATTTTTTAAAATAATTATTATTTTAAGTTAAAACATTAGAAATTTTTTTTCTTCATAAAATATAGATTAAAAAAAATTAAAGTGATTTTAAAATAAATTAATGTCTACTTAATTTTTTAAGTAATAACCCATTCTTAATATTAGAAATTTAAAAAAAAACTGAAAATAGAAATTAAAATAAAAAACAGTAAAAGATAATTAAAAAAACTGATTCAATTTTTTCAAAAAATAAATTAATAATTTTTATAAATAAATATTATTTTCAAGAAAAAATTTGTAAAATTCTTCAAATTTTAAAAAATGAGTAAAATTTTATAAAATATAGATTCAAAATAATAAACTTTATTTTCAAAAGAAAAAAAAAGATTTTTTTAAATCATTAAGGTTTCATAAAACTTTAATTTTTTAAATCTATATTTTATGAAACTTTACTCATTTTAAAATAATCATTTTTTAATTAGTTTGACGAGGTAATCTGAAAAATTAAAAGTTCAATGGTGTAATCAGTAAAACGTGCCAATTACAGTAGGTAATTCATTAGTTTTGTATATAAAAAATTAACGTCCGTTTATTTTTTTTTAACGGAATAATCCAATTTCAAAATAATAATTAGTTTAGTAGGGTAATTTGAAAAATTAAAAGTTCAATTGTGTAATTAGTAAAACTTGTCAACTACAGTGGGTATTTCATTAGTTTTATCGATTTCATTGATATTTTTATTTTGTAGGTACATGTGATGATTCTTTGCTTCGGTGACATTTTAAAGTGTTATTTCTTATCTTTTGTAAATTCTTATAATTTTAATAAAATTAATTAGTTGATAATTTATTTATTTTTTTATTTAATTTATATAAAGAGGCACACTTGAGAAAATTTGCTCTGAATCTTAGAAAACCCACTCTATATAGAATTTTGTCTAAAAGAGTGGGTGATGAATTGTATTAATATAAAATTTGATGTGCTTATAGTCCTCCACTAATAGAATTAAGTAATTTTTTCTTTAAAGGATGAGAAGAGAGGGAAGTGTAGAGTAACACAAGTTAAAGTTTTATATAAAACTACTAGCCTAAGCAAAATTAAACCTTAACAAATTTTTCGTATCGGCAAAGTCCCATTTCCCTTTGTTTTTCCGCAAAAAGTTATATTTTTATTGACAATAGTATAAAAAATATAATATCTTCAAATTTAATAACACAATATATTATCATGTCACAAGAATTAAACTAAACAATAATAGTAATTGCGAATAAACATAAAACATAAATGCAGTCTTAAAAAATTTAAATTTTATAAATAGCACTCTTTTTATAAAATGTTACTATTAACGAGTCTAGACCAATTTAATTTATTGCCTAAAAGTAGACACACACAACATATCAACATGGTTTGGCCTAATTTGGACTTGTCAGACCTTGGACTTTGATCAAGACAGGTCGTTGACTTAAGCTTGTCAGGTCGAGCCTTGGTTGCTGGATTGTGGTCTGGTTAGACTTATTGGTCAGGTCAGGCCAGGCCAAACCCAAGATTAGGCCTAGGCCAGTCTGGTCCGCCTTTTTTTTATAATGTTAAATATTAAATATTAAAAGTAAAAAGTGTTATATGTATATACACAGTTGTGTAATACACAGTCGCCTATGGCGACGCTCACCTGTCGCCATAGACCAGAATAACTATAGCGACGGGTGAACCTTCGCTATAGCCCAAAAAAATCATCGTCATAGGCGACTGTGTATGTAAGACCCCAACTTTTTATAAATAAAGATTTACTTTTCTCTAATTATTATTTTAAATAATAAGGTGTTGATTTGATATAATGGTATAGTTATGGATGATATGTGCAAATTTTGCAAAATAAGCAAGTTGTCATAAAATATTCGTTTGGTCGGAAAATATTTTTTTGTTGGGGAATATTCGTACGATGACACAATCATTGGTGGACCCTACAACGGAATGACCGTCGGATATAGAAAGCGACAGAAATAACCTTTTTATAAAAATAACAACAAACTTTTACCGTTAATTGTTAAAATATCGGTGATAGAAGAACAGTAATACACGTGGTTGCACAATAGCACGCGGTATTGTACAATATCTTTGATTATTGATACTTATTTAAGAAGTTACTCAGTTCATTTAATCATTGCCACAGTTGTTGCTGCATAGTATCTCATATTATTGATTCAATTATTGTCAAAGTATCATCTGTACAATATTTATATTATTAAATCAATAATTGAGATGACACAATTATTCATATTATTATTTGTATTATTGATAATGTCTAGAAAGTTTTGTCGAGAAAAGGGGTTAGGTTATTTAATTGCGCACCAATAAGAATAAATCCTTATCGGAAAGTCCCTATTTCCTAGGAATGATCTGGTTGTCAATATTGTGAGTTATAAAATTAATGATGAATAATTGTTGAAAGATTAAAAATGTGTTGATTGAAGATAAGTGATTTGTAATAAATATTTATATAATTTTTGATATAAATAGAGGGGTTGTCATGAAGTACTTGTTTTAAGTTTGACTTATTACATGGACCCCCACTTACTCATTTTTCAAAATCGCCGGTAGAAAGTTGTCTCTGTTTTGTTTTATTATTATTATTATAATAATAATAAAATAGAATACTTTTTATACTATATATAAAGTTATTTATTTTATTAGATTATAATTAGAATATATTATATTTTATATAAATTTTTTATTTTATTAGAATATTTTATTGCACAATAATGAATAGTCAAAATTAGATTCTCGCCCGTGAAATCATCTGAAATTTTATTGTTCATCCGTGATTAAATAGTGTCCTTTCATTCTCCTATAAATAGCATGCTTAGTTAATGAAAATCATACCAGGATAAGAAAATTCTTCTTCTATAATATTGTGCGTATTTCTTTCTAGTATAAGTATACTTTGAGTGTAGCTAATAGTGAAAGATTTCCACAAGAATATCTCTGCTATACTAGTCAGATTTACTCTCCTACTAAGGTAAGGGATATTATTGTTCGTATTCGTAAGGGATATTATTCTTCGTATTCGTAAGAGATATTATTTTTCGTATTCGTAAGGGATATTATTTTCGTTCAATATTCGTAAGGGATATTATTTTCGTTCAATATTCGTAAGAAATATTATTTTCTTTCATACTCTATAGTATGTAATTAATATTATTTCGTTTCATATTCCTAAATCTACACTTACTTTGATAAGTATTGCTTCTATATAATCCCTGAAATTAGTAGAATATCCTTGAGGTTTGCGCTTCATCTAATATCGTTTCATTGAAATATTGCTATGAACTTTCTTATTAAATTTCCATATTTTCATTCGGGGTACTATTTACTTGGGTACTATTCACTCGGGATACTATTTAGGATAAAATTGATTTCTTTGCAGTCCAAATTATTTTTGATACATGAATATTATTCTTGAATTTTACTTCACAATTAGTTATCATGTTGACAATTTGAACATTCTTGAACTCTGGATAAATTGAATTATAAATCTTTAATATTTATCCTTGATCTCACTTGATTGATTCCTTATATCATTGTCATCATCCTTATGCTTATATTGTGGTGAAAGTTGTGACGCCCCCAAAACAGGTATACATCACCCATTCTGAGTCGCCAGATACATGGTATTGAATACAAATAAAAACTTAAATATACAACATGAGCTGTGAGTTTTAATACAAATATTGTCTTCTAGACAGTATACAAACTCAAAATAAGACCTCAATAAATTTATTATCACACTATTTCATAGAATAGTGAGGACTACTAATGCAACCATCTGGACCGTCAATCCATTCCCTGACTAGTCCCAACTATATTCTCATATCCTGAAGAGAACAGTGAAAGAAAGGGTGAGCTCAACTAGCCCAGTAAGAAATATTAAGACTAAGATAATGCAGAATAAATTATCCTTAGCCTTCAACAGTATAATAACTGATAGAATATAATAGACAACAAGTTTTAGATCAACAACTACAGTGGAATAAGCAATCCATTAGAAGAGTCAAGTAGAGCATAAAATCTACTATCTTCAATGATTTAAAAGGTTTTTCATCACTTTTATTGTGCGAGACTCAAATTTTAATAAATAATCCACATCATTAAATCATCCTTGCACTACTGTGCCAAGGATATTCTTTAAGATCACGACCACGAATTATCCATGCACTATGTGCCAAAGATAATCGTGTTTTCATCAACTGCTTACGATCATGCCATAAAATAATTCATCTTTGCACCTTGGCCGAAGAGAATCCATAGCCATAATCATACCAAAAATCGTCCATCAATGCACTACGGGCCAATGAGGAGGATTTTTCCACATCATTTGTAATATTATGGTCATGATTATAATTTGAATAATCCTAGTCATAATCATACCAAGTCCATCTATGCACTACAGGCCACATATGACTTTCAACATAATATAAGCATGAGGATGATGACAATTCAATAAAACAAGTTCAAGAATAAATTTTAAAGATTTATAAGTTAATTTATCCTGAACTCAATAACGTCCAAATTGTCAACATGATACTGCTTTGTGGAGTAAAATTCAAGAATGCTCAGAAGAATATTTCCATGAAAAGATACTGGATGAAGCGCAAATATCAAGGATATTCCACTAATTTCATGGAGTATAGAAGCCAAAACTTTAACCAACTGAGTATAATAGAATATATGAAACTGCAAATAGATTTTTGCCCGCCATGCGGTAATCCACGTAGACAGATCATTTCCATAATTTAATAAGGAATGAATACGAAAGATCATTCACCATGCATGTGGTAATCCACATAGACAGGTTATTCTAACAGAATAATAAAGAATGGAATAACAGAAGAATTCACCATGTGTTGCCTCTTTTTCAGTTCTAACAAAAGAGCTCTAACTCATGCAAGAATACATGTGTCAATAAGTAATACAGAGCAAGTAAAGTATCGATCCCACAGGGAAAGTTGTCTAATTTAAATTACTATGCATCAATTAAATCGCTATACTCATATGCTCAAACTAATGAATATGATTGGTGAATTACGCTAATCGCAAATAATGACTAAAACAATAATAAAGATGAATTAAATCAAATCTGAAAGTAATGGGATCCTAACTTCATTTAATATTTCATCTAATCACCACTATCATGCAAGACTTGTTCACATATCACAGGAAAGTAGCCAAGAGCACTAATAGAGTCATAGCCATTTTTCAATGCACTATGACCTACTTACACATCATCTACAAGCGATAGACTCTATGTAATCATCAATATAACCAACATCACTATATGTCTATGTGAAATTGTAATCATATTGAATTTAAGCACAAGCCCTTATTCTAACTCATACGGTGAAACAGTATATGTCTATCTGGTTCACGAAATACACAAGCCATACAAAACAACCCTATATACGTATGCTATCATGATTACAATCCATACTTGCATGTTCATTGTCGATTCCATAAAAGTACTAAAAGCGAATGGTGATCAAACATTCATACATGCAAAACAATCATGATAGAAATCCCATATGATATGCAAAACAATCCAGCATTCAAGCATGCAACCAAACTACATATTAAAATCCGTTAGAATCCCATAATGGAGTTTCGTTCATGACTGAATTAACCAAAAGCCATTATGGGATCAAAGCTAAACATGGCTAAGAAATAAAAAATTGAAAGATGAAAGATAGAAACGATCAAACCCAATTGCTGCTTATAATCCAATATTAACGTTCAAATCCTCATATAAATCCAGCAACTATTAATAAAAATCCACAGTGATAGAGAATCCCAAGAAAAATTAGAAAAGTAGAGTTTAGGCTTCTTTCTACGTTGGAATCTCTCTCAACGTGTAAACCCTAGTTACGGAAATGAAAATACATAAAACTGAATAATGATCCCTCTGATACCAGTCAGAAATCGTTTTAAATCAATCACAACCCTTTTAATTAAAAATTAAAATAAAACAAATCAAGAGCTACAGTATCATCGCCATGGCATGCCCCCTTTTACGATTAATGTAATGTTGTCCAACCGGGTGTTTCATGGCCAAGATCCCTCAAAGCTTGTCTGCCCGCGGCTTTTGCAATGTTGAGTTCGTTTACTGCTGCGAATCTGATCCGTTCATTGCCCTTCCTTTGTCCATCCACGCTTAGTCTTCGCTCCACTTAATCCTCATGCCACGCGTATCCCAAATTGTGCCTCGCTTACGCGTCCATTCGCCTCGTGCCTTCTAATTCCACCAAATTAAGTCGTTTCCTGCACTTTTTCACCAAAAGGAGTTTTAAGTAAATGCAATGCAAAATAACATGAAATGCAACTAAAAACACACTAAAATGTACTTGAGATGGACATAGTTCGCGTGAATTGGTATTCCATAAGTAGGTATAAAACCCACTTATCAAATACCCCCAAACTTGAACTGTTGCTTGCCCTCAAGCAATGCATACTAATGAACAATGAAAATGCAACCATATTACTATACAACTAAATTATGATGCAACTAGTCTCACATTGTTCCAGTTATCACAGAAATTCAGTCCAAAATGCCTCAGTAAATTTTTCCAGGTTCAAGAATACAGATTCAAACCAAACTGTAGGCATAATGTTATGCACTCAGATAATTCATAAATGCTATAGATATGCTGTGTGTGTGTGTGTTATGTTCACCAAAACTTGATTTAAGCAAAGAATACACATACTAAATTGCTCAAAATAGAAAATTATAGTTTAAATCAAGACTCATGTATACATATGCAACGAAGACTATTCCAACATATCAAAACAAACGGAGGTTCAACATTGGGCTTAACTGCTTTATTTTTACTCACGAGGGCGATTTTCGTACTTTTCCGCGGTGTTTATTGCTATTTTTTTCACATGACTGTGCAATGTCTTACTCCATTAGGCAACACTGCTACCCCTTAGCGAGCTTTCAACCAACGACTCCTGCACCATGAAAGACCTTAGGGCGCTTAGTGTAGAGACAATCCCTCATGCATTTTTACTCAAGTAGTCGTATTCCGAAATAAGACTAGCCACGTTATTACTATTTTATTTTATTTTTTTATGTTTTTTATACATAGATACCCATGTTTTTCCAAAGTTTAAAAATCAATGTTTTAAACCGTCTAAGTTCACTTTCCACATATTTCTCTTTTTAAAACTACATTTTTTATCGAGCAATGCAACACGTAATTCTTATACCTACAAATGATTGTGAACACGTTCGTGCAAACCGAAAGCATTTAAACAACATTATGAATTGCATTGTGTAAAACATTATATCTCAGCTCATGTTATCCCAAAATACTCAAAAAATCTTTCAAAAATTCACTATCATCATCGGCTAGACAAAAATTTCCATACGGCAAGAACTGTGAGACATGAAATACTAAAAATGAACTTGCAAATAAACATGCAACTCTATGCAAAAATAAATTATATGATGCAAACATTAAACTAATCATGCAAAAACAACTACATGCAACTATACTACTACCCCAATACCCCCAAACTTATAATATTCAATGCTCCATTGAATGAAGGTAAAGGGTAACGAAAAACTCCCCTAATGATCAGTGGTACCACCCTCCTTGGGTGGTGAATCTGGTGGTGGATATGGCATCGTCTCCCGAATCGAGGCCATTCTAGCGTCGTTTTTTCACAAGAAAAGCCTCGGCCAAGGCCCTCGTTAGTCCCGGCCACAAACGCGTCAAAATTATCGTGACATGGCATCGATTTTTCGCTCCAACCTTGGAGTGGCAATCACCATGGGTAGCAGTGCTTGCGGATGGGCCCGCTCATCTTCGTCGTCTGCGAGGGGGCCGCAGATGGCTCGGGAAAGTAGGCTGAATGATAAAACCTCTCCTGCATGGGTGTGGTACACCTCCTGCTCAATCCTTAAATTTTGCAATGGTGGCATGAGTTATGTCCTGGCTTGGGTATTGCATTTGTTTGTTGCCCCAGTTGCATCCCTGATGAACACATAGTATAACAACCACTAATGCATGTGGAATGCTCCCAATGGTGCCTCACCACAGATATCACAACATATTTTGATGGATGAGATGACCAATGTTAATGTATTTCCCGGTGATTATGCCCCACAGAATTATTGCCCTCTCCGCTGTGATCTCGTGCTGATGAGAGGAAGGCACGAGCTTGGCACATATGAACAGATTCTACGCCTTTGCATATCGGCTCAGGGCTGCGGCTGGGAATATGCGAGCTTGATTCGTGCCGACTTTATAGGTCCATTTCATGCCAGGTACGCACAATTCAACAATAACCAACTCCAAGTCTGTCTCCAAATGTGCACCGGTGACCTAGTTAGCAGCCCCCGTTGGCGGTGTATCGGTAAGTCTAAAAATGGTGCGGATGGCACGGGGTCTGTAATCTATCTCGACACCGCGAACCATAGCTATACCGCTCATGGTGACCTTGGCATTGGCATAAAACTCGCGGACTATGCTCATCGAAATGGGCGTGGGAGTGGCAGTCAGTCCACCCCAGCCTCTCTCATGAATCATTGCACATAGTTGACCATCTTGCCCCTCTGGTTTGAAACCGCGCTCCTTGACAAACGTCTTCGCCACAATTCTGTAATACTCCTGCTGAGCTTCCAAGTTTAGAAACTTGGCGTGATCAACAATATCCTCCCCTTGACTGCCCGAGGAAGATGAAGAAGAAGATGAAATAGAGCGAGCTCTTTTCGGACCCATTTGCTTTGAGACAGATAATGCAGATGATTTGACTGAGAATGAAGAAGAACTAGTGATGAGAGTACTCTCAAGTTCGTTTCTGCCCAACTGAATCAGAAGCCTAAGTTTATATCAGTGGATGAGAGCGTGGGTATGAGTTTTGAATGTGGAAAGAATCATGGATATGTGATTGAGAGATGTACGGCTTCAATTTATAACTGATAGAGAGATAGAGACGTGAGTTATGGAGAGACACTGTGATTGCGCTTCTGTTTTGATTGCAAATGAGAGTCCAACTGATCTCTATCACGTTTTTAAACTTAAAAATTTTTCCATCGCTCGATGTCGCGCAGCGGCATTGCCAGCGAGGTTTTAATGGGTCAAGGCGCGGTTGGCAACTGTCTGGCAGTATATCATATCGCGCGCATGTCTGTGTTGAAATTGTTGCGCGTAGCGTCAAGGCCCTCGATACTGCCGCTAGCTTTTATTTTTTTTAGAATCTGCAAGACAAAAATGCATGCTCTCCAATACACCTGCAATAACATCAATAGACCTTATCAAAGCATGGTTTACTAAACACAAATGAATGCCTATTCTGTCACCCTAATTTCAATGCAATGCACGAACATGCTCTTTTGCGATTCGACTACGATGAATAAGCATATAAAAGTACTCATACTTTCCTAACAAGTAATGAAGATAAGTTAAACCAAACAACTTGAACTGAATAAATACTAAGTAGAGATGGAAACAATGGGTTACCTCCCATCAAGCTCTAAGTTATAGTCAATTAGCTTAACTGTCTCTGAGTCTCATGTCAAGGATATAATCGAGGTGACTTTCTTTCTATCCACCTCACCACCAGAATCACTCTTCAATCTCTGGCCATTCACTTTAAGATGCTTGTCCGAAAACTTATCACATACTGCAATGGTTCCATACTGTGGAGTGGTATCCAGATATTGAACGAATTTATTTAATTCCTCATCCTCCACATCTGAATTTTTAGCAATGATACTTCTCAATGGTTCACAATCCACTATACTCTGTACTTCATCATTTAGAACCCAGTTCACCCCATCAACCCGGAAGCATTCTTCTTCATCTGTTGGGAACTTCATTGCTTTGAAGACGTTAAAAGTAACCTCCTGATTATGTACACGCATAATGAGTTCCCCTTTCTGTACGTCTATTAAAGTCCTTCCTGTGGCTAAGAATGGTCTCCCCAGTATGATCGGTATACTCTTGTCTTCCTCATAATCTAAGATGATAATGTCAACCGGAAAGATAAATTTTTCCACTTTCACCAAGATATCTTCAACAATTCCCCGTGGATACGTGATGGATCTGTCAGCTAGCTGCAAAGAAATGTTTGTCGGCCTTGGAGCCGGCAATCCCAACTGATTAAACACTGACAAGGGCATCAGATTGATACTTGCCCCAAGATTATATAAACACTTTTCAAAGTGTATTTTTCCAATTGTGCATGGAACTGTGAAACTGCCCGGATCTTTCAGCTTGGGAGGTAGTTTCTGCTGAAGCACTGCACTGCATTCTTCTGTCAAGGCTACTGTCTCAAATACGTCTAATCTCATCTTCCTTGACATTATACCCTTCATGAACTTTGCATAGCTTGACATTTGTTCCAATGCCTTGGCGAAAGGTATATTGATTTGCAGCTTTTTAAATATCTCCAGAAACTTGCTGAATTGTTTATCTTCCCTTTGCTTATTTAATCTTTGCGGATACGGAACTTGAGGGTGAATTGGTGGTGCTGAACTCTTAAGCTTATCCTCTAAACCTGGTTTATCTTTCTCTTCATGCTGAACCTCAGACTTTTCCAGATTTTCTTCTTTAGCAATGATTGCTTTCTCGCCTCATACAAGCCGCCAACCTCCTCAAGATAATTAGGCGCTGACGCGCGACTTGCATTGTCTGCAGTGTTTTTCCCAGACCTCAATGTGATAGCTTGACACTGTTCCTTCTCGTCTCTTCGCGGATTTGTTTCTGTATTACTCGGCAATGAGCCCTGGGCCTGTTTGTAAGCATGTTCGCCATCTGCCCCATCTGAGTTTCCAGATTCTTAATAGCCACTGCTTGGCTTTTGATCTTAACCTATGTATTTGCCATGTATTTCATCATCATCTCCTCCATTTCTGATTTCTTTTCCTGCTGAGGTGCAGCTGGAGTGTGATGTTGTTGTTGAGAGAAAATCCACGGAAAAAGGTGGTCTAGGATTAAATTGTGGTCATACCGGGTTGCGCATCAAACCGATTATTCGTCTGAAACCGATTCTCACTGATTCCTCGGTTATTCGACCAACTAAAGTTTGATGATTTCGGTTTTTGGGGTGGTATGTGTTCAAACCGACCTTCAGATTTTCGTAATTGCTCACATATCGCATCAATTCGAAATGATATAGATATTGATCTCGTCGAGTGTGACCTCAAGACAAATCTCACATACTGAAAGGCAACAATCTTCATTTTACCTTCTCATTAATGTATCTATTTTCTTCGCCATGGTCGCCATCTCGTGTTGATAACCGCAAGATAACATCTACTTCCAACACACCCGCAACCTTGGGTCGTGGCATTCGAGATGTAGGATTCTAAAATCATTTGATGCCATATCTCGATAAGGTTATAGGCTTCCTCATAGCTTTTTGACCATAATGCCCTCCCGCAAATGCAGATCTACAATCGGCCTCGATCGCCATCCCAATCCATTATAAAATGTGTTGATCACCATCCAGTCTAGCATACCGTGATGTGGACACTTTCTCAGCATCTCTTTATATCTCTCTCATGCTTCATATAAGGACTCGCCCTATTGTTGCTCAAACTGAGAGATAGATGTCCTCATCTTTGCAGTCTTAGCCATTGGGAAGAACTTGGTTAAAAATTTATGTGCTAAGTCCTCCCATGTAGTTATAGATCCTGCTGGCAAAGAATGTAGCCAACTTCTTGCTTTATCCCTCAATGAGAATGGGAATAGCCTATGTCTGATAGCATCCTCCGTCACACCGTTGTATCTGAATGTATCACAAATTTCGATGAAACTCAACATCTGTAGCGGCACCCCCAAACTGTACTAAATTTTGTACCATCTGAATAGTGCCCATTTTTATCTCGAATGTAATTTGGTCGCTATCGCCGGGTCTCGACGATGCTAGATCAGAATCCATTAATATTGGGCATAGAATATTCCTTTAGAGCCCTATGCTCCTCTCTTTGCTCTTCTCCTTATGCCTCGGCTGCCATATTAGCTGTAGTACTTTCTAACTGTGCTTGTAAATTTCTACGAATACTCGCTTTCCAACCTCTCCCATTTATTTTGTCCTGAATAGGTGTTAAGTCGGGGTTGGTTGACCGCGTGCGCATAAAATTTTTTCCAAGTTCCTGCAACAAAAACAAAAACAAAAATGGAAATGAGATAAGAATAGATTTTTCTAAGTCATACAATATAACTTAAAACTAATGATAATAATAATAATTTAAACGCCTTTCCCTAAGAATTGCATTGGCTTCAAAACTTGTTGCCTCTTTTTCAGTTCTAACAAAAGAGCTCTAACTCATGCAAGCATACATGTGTCAACAAGTAATACAGAGCAAGTAAAGTATCGATCCCACATGGAAAGTTGTCTAATTTAAATTACTATGTATCAATTAAATCACTATACTCATATGCTCAAACTAATGAATATGATTGGTGAATTACGCTAATCGCAAATAACGACTAAAACAATAATAAAGATGAATTAAATCAAATCTGAAAGTAATGGGATCCTAACTTCATTTAATATTTCATCTAATCACCACTATCATGCAAGACTTGTTCACATATCACAGGAAAGTAGCCAAGAGCACTAATAGAGTCATAGCCATTTTTCAATGCACTATGACCTACTTACACAACATCCACAAGCGATAGACTCTATGTAATCATCAATATAACCAACATCACTATATGTCTATGTGAAATTGCAATCATATTGAATTTAAGCACAAGCCCTTATTCTAACTCATACGGTGAAACAAAGATATGTCTATCTCGTTCACGAAATACACAAGCCATACAAAACAACCCTATATACGTATGCTATCATGATTACTGATCCATACTTGCATGTTCATTGTCGATTCCATAAAAGTACTAAAAGCGAATGGTGATCAAACATTCATACATGCAAAACAATCATGATAGAAATCCCATATGATATGCAAAACAATCCAAAGATTCAAGCATGCAACCAAACTACATATTAAAATCCGTTAGAATCCCATAATGGAGTTTCGTTCATGATCGAATTAACCAAAAGCCATTATGGGATCAAAGCTAAACATGGCTAAGAAATAAAAATTGAAAGATGAAAGATAAAACGATCAAACCCAATTCTTCGCTTATAATCCAATATTAACGCTCAAATCCTCATATAAATCCAAAGAACTATTAATAAAAATCCACAAAGATGATAGAAATCCCAAGAAAATTAGAAAAGTAGAGTTTAGGCTTCTTTCTACGTTGGAATCTCTCTCAACGTGTAAACCCTAGTTACTAAATGAAAATACATAAAACTCAATAATGATCCTCCGATACCAAATGTAAATCGCTTTTAAATCAATCACAACCCTTTTAATTAAAAAATTAAAATAAAACAAATCAAGAATATAGTATCGCCATGCATGTGCCACACGCTTCCCTTTTATTTTTATTTTTTTTTATACATAGATACCCATGTTTTTCCAAAGTTTAAAAATTAATGTTTTAACGGTAACACTTTCGCCGTTATTTTTATAAAAAGATAATTCTATCATTTTCTAACTATGACAATACTTCCATTGTGGGGTCCACCAATGATTGTGCCATCGTACGGATATTCCCCGACAAAAAGAATATTTCCCGACCAAACGAATATTTTATAACAACTTGCATACTTTGCCAAATTTATAAATATTACCCATAACTATAACATTATATCAAATCCATACCATAATATTTAAAAAAATATTTCAAAAAATTTAAATCTTTATTCATAAAATTTGGGGTCTCACAAACGTCATCTTTGGCCCGTAGTGCATAGATGGACTGTTGATTGGTATGATTATGACCAGGAATTGTTTATTGGTATAATCATATCATGACCTGTAATGTTACAGACAAATGTTGTGGTGAAAGTCTTCTTTGACTCGTAGTGCATAGATGGATAGGTGTTTGGTATGATCATGACCACTGGTGATACTAACGAATATCATTGGCCCATAATGCATGAATAATTCGTTGATTTGAAATATTTATTGATTGGTGTTACATGGATAAAATATTGATGATGAACTTTTAAATCATAGAAGATAGTAGACATCATGTTATACTTGACTCTTCTAAGGGATTGCTATTTTCTCTGCAGTTGTTAATCTAAAACTTGTTGTCTATTGTATTGTATTAGATTTCTTGTTGAGGACTAAGGATAAATTGTTCTACATTATCTTAGTTATAATATTCTTTACTAGGCTAGTTGAGCTCACCATTTTTCCTTTTGGTTCCATTATTCTTCTTAAAATGCGAGAATGTAGTTGAGACTAGTTGGGGAGTGAAGTAATGGTCCAAGATGGTTATTTTAGTAATTCTCACTATTTTAAAAAATAGTGTGACAATAATTGTAATGAGGATTTTATTTGAGTTTGGATATTGTCTACGAGACAATATTTGTATTAAAACTCATAATTTATGTTTTGTCATATTTTACACGACAATTAATAGTTGTATAAATGAAGTTTGTATTTGAATTATGTACCATGTATTTGGCGACTCAGAATGGGTTGTGTAGACCTATTTTGGGGGCGTCACAGTGTACTACACAACTGTGTATATACATTTTTCTCAAATAATAATTATAAAATATAAATTAATAAAATTTTATAAAAATGATGCAAGATTTTGAGATTAATTTTATTTTAATATTCTATTGCACACCAATATAAGTTGAATGATTAGAATAAAAATAAATATATTCCTATTAAATCAAAGGAAAATGTAATTTATGTGAAACTGGAATATAAAACAATTTGATTTCGTAAATGTATGTCCACTATGCACAATTTGTCTTCGTAAAAAATATAATTTGAATACAATCTGTTGCGTTATATGTGACTATAGATGCAAAATAAAATTAACTAACTGTACGTAAATTACACTTTTAAAATTTGAATGTAAAGTTGGTTTCTATTTTTAATTTATTTTAGTAATATGATAAGTTGAACATATATTTTACAAGTTAAAACACACATATTTTTTCCTTTATGACCATTAAACACTTATATAGTTATATCTTAAGTATTATTTCATTTTCAAGCCTTGTATAGTTATATCTCAAGTATTATTTCATTTTCTTTTATGACCATTAAACACTTATATAGGTATTTTCAAGCCTTTCAGGTCGAGTCTGATCGATCCAAACTTTGATTAAACTAAATTTTGACAAGACCGGATACAGGCCGGACCAAGGCCAGACTACGGGCCTTTTGTGAACTCCTATCCAAATATAACTACGCTACTGCTCACATCATCTGCAAAAAAATTTAGCCAATCAGTTGGTGTATACTAAAGAGTCGAGACTCCGTGAAAATATTAAAAAGGACATGATTAAGTATTTAATCCATAATGTTAGAAATACTCTTCTCACATATATTGTTATATTATTGTATGCTAATATTACTCTTTTAATTTGATAGGCTACATTCAAATTCAAATGATTCAAAATGTATCACTTATAATTGGTTACATGAATCTAGAAGGTGTCTAGTAGAGTGAAATCAACTCCAATAATATCCTTGTTAGAACAGTAGCTTCGTAGAGTCAAGATTATTGTAGAAGACGTGACACGGATGATCCATGTCCTTAAGGTCTTTATCGCCCCAACCACGATCGGTTTGCTATGGGTTGCAGACGATATACCTCCAGGATATATGTCAAGCTTTGGTGAATAATCCGTGATAGCAATTCACAGAAAATTCCAAATGAACACTACTTTGTAGTAGTTATTTGTTTGTAAGAAGAATGGAGAAGATAGAAGAAAAGTTCACTTATGTAAATCTTCCATGTAACTTCTCTATATATCATATACATATATAAGACCCCAATTTTTTTTTATATATAATGGAATTTTCTCTATTTATTATTTTAAAATAGTAAGGGTTGATTTGATTAATGTGGTTAGTTATGGGTAAAATGCGCAAATATTTTTAAGTAAGCAAGTGGTTATAAAATATTCATTGTTGTCAGGGAATATTCGTTTGGTCATGAAATATTTTTGTCATTGTTGGAATATTCGTATTTACGACACCACGACCTTTTTTGTGGCCCCATAACGAAAAGCGATTGGATGAAGAAAATGACAAGTATAAGTTGTTTATAAATAACAAACAGTAGTTATTACCAAGTATACTCGTTGGAATACCCTTGGTTAAAACACGAGAATACGTATACCGCTTGCACAAGAAGACTTTTTTATTACACAAATTATTGATTCTTACGTAAGAAGGCACTACTCAATAATTGTTACAAAGAATTATCGCTCAAGATTTTATTGATTCAATAATTGTTGCATTGATATTCTATATTACCGTTGTTTCAATAATTGTCACTACACAAAGATTTTCCATTATCGACGCAAATAATTCATATTATCCTAATAATATTATTAGAAAACATTATCGGCAAAGTAATCAGAAAGTTCTCGTCTAAGGAGAGGTTTGATCACCTAATCAAGCTAAGTAAGAAGAAATTCTTATCGAAAGCCCCTCTTTCCTCGAAACTACACAGTTGCCAAAAGATCGTGATTCTGTAATATTATTTGTGAATAATTAATTATTGATTTATATGATGAGAAAAATATTAATTTTATGTGGATATAGATGGAGAAAATTTTTAAAGTTACAATTGTTAAAAATCGATATTTTATCTTTTCTCGATAAAATAATATTTTATTATATTATTATAATATAATAATGATGATATTTTTACAATGAATGTGGGATATATGAGTATATGAGGAGAAAGAGTATTTTTGTTGTAAAAGTTGTTTAAAACATGTTAAACATGTCTGTGGGCCCATTTCTTGACTGAAATTTGATTATAGCCTGTAAAATTGTTCGTTTGTGGATTTCGGTCAATTTTTCTTTGGAATTTGGAAAAACTTAAACTTACAAAGTTGTAGAGAATGAAATTTCCTATGGAAAGGACATGTGGTTTGAATTTTTCTGACAAAAGGGTTATTTATTATGAATTATTGAAGTTCCAAAGTTCCGAAATAATTGATTTTTGAAAGTTTTAAATAATTATTTTAAGAAAAATGTTTTTTTGGGCTACACATGTGATATAAATATGCTGAATTCAGTTGGTCTAAGGTGGGCTTGAAATTGTTTAATTATAATATTATTTTATTAAATTTTCTACTTTGGTGTTCTAAGCATTTTTCTATAAATAGGGTGATTAGGTTAGAATTGAAAATCACACCAGAAACTGAAGTTTTCTCTCTCTTTCTCTTTCTATATTATCGAGTATATTCTTGTGAGTATTTTTGATACTTTGAGTGTTGTTATATGGTGCAAGTTCCCTTTAACACTATATCCAAATTCCAATCGTAAGTACTTGCGCTTTTTCGAGGTAAGGGATGTTATTTTCTTCGTAAGTGATATTATTTTTCAATATCATTATCTTTGAAATATTGGTTGAAACTTTTATCAAATTTGGAACTTTTTCATGCTCGGGTTACTATTCACGAGTTACTATTCACGAGTACTATTCACGGCGCATGATGATTTTTTTTTGTGAAATTTCTATCTTTTAGTGTTTGAGTTACTATTCACGATACTCTATTACATTATTCACGATATCGACACTATTCACAAAAAAATTAAATTTTTTATTTTTCGTCTAAAATATCTATTATGGATACTAGCTTTGATTGTATCCATGTTTTGATCATTCTTGAATTTTACTCCACTATGATTATTTATGAGGTATTTTGGACATGGAATAGTCAAAATACTTAATCCTTAATATTTATTCTTTTGTTTCACCGGATTCGCTTTGCTTTAAAATATTTTTCATCATCCTCAGTCCTAAATGATGATATAATTGAATATCTTTGGCCTGTAGTGCAAAGATTAATGATTTCTGATGAATATCTTTGGCCCGTAGTGCAAAGATGAACATGTGTTTAGATGAACATGACCAACTAGTGAATATCTTTGGCCTGTAATGCAAAGATAAGTATTTGATTCCAGATATATATTGATTCATGTTACAGGGATAAAATATAGATGATGGACTTTTAAATTCATAGATAATAGTAGATTTCATTATCTACGTAACTCTTCTATGAATTATTGTTTTCGCTGCGAATATTGATTTAAAACTTGTTGTCTATTGTATTCTATTAGATTTTTCTCAGTTGAAGACTAACGATAATTTGTTCTATATTATCTTGGTCATAATGTTCTTTACTCGGCTAGTTGAGCTCATCCTTTTCCTTGTTGTTCTATTTTTTTTCTCAGGAGGCGAGAATGTAGCGAGTACTAGTCGGGGTGTGGAATGATGGTTCTAGAAGTGGTTCTAGTAGTCCTCACTATTCTATAAAAATAGTGTATTAATAATTGTAATGAGGATTTATTTGAGTGTGGATATTGTCTAGATGACAATATTTGTATTTAAACTCACAATTTTTATATTGTATTAATAAAGTTGTAGTTGTTTCTGTACCATGTATTTTGACGACTCAGAATGGGTGTTGTATACCTATTTTGGGGGCGTCACAACATATCTCTTATGTATACATATATCTATATATATACACACACACACACACATATATATAAGTTATATTATAACTATTCAATTATATATTTAACTATACTTATTAGTACTAATTATGTAAGTTACATATTAGTAATAATTAATAGTTAAATAGAATTTGAATAGTCTCATTATTTTTCTTTTGTTCCAAAATAAAATAAACTTCTATTAAATGAAACTAAAGAAAAATAGTTTTATCAAACAATCTTCTATCAATCCCCCACTTGTTTGGAAAAACTACTTTTCATCCAAACAACTTTCTATCAAACAACTCCAAGGCATGTGTGCATAAAAGAATGTGTGACGAACATTGAACATTCCCTTAGTGTAAACAACTCAAAGTCACATCGAAGTTGAAAGTGTCCGTATTGAACCTCTACTTCTATATGATATGACCGGAATTGTCACACACACACACACACACAAAATCCTCCTTCCACGATGAGTATTCTCAATTGCTTTGCGCTAATATGGCCATGCGCAATAGCCTGTTTCATGAACCTCTAAAAGAGTAAACCACAACCCTCTATAAGAAGCGACTCCACTTCTAGTTCATATAGGCAAAGTGTTTCACAAGTGTTTCTGTTGCTAAGAACACAACAACTTTGTTAAGAGTATAACTCAGCCTCGGTCGTGCAACAAACGTTACTATTTTAAACTATATATGGAACCACATCGATAGTAACACAGTCAGCAAATGTGACTTGTTTTTCCCATTGAACCTATAAACTAGGGGTAACCTAGGAATAAGTTGGGTTCTAATCACCCCTAACTCAAAGTGGTTTAAGTTCTATATCACAAGTAGTTAAACTTACTAAGATCTCATCAAAGTCTTAGTAAAAAGATAAGTCAAGTCGTCACTTGTCTTTCTCATAGATAAATATTATAATACCTTCTTGTATTAATTATCTAACAAAAATTATGTCTATGACCAACATGTCATGACTTACCATAAAAGGTAATCTTATATGCTATATAAAAAACAATTTCATTATCACATCATAATGAACTAAGCAATAGAAGTGGCCACAATTTGATGTTTTAACAACAAATTTCGATTCCATTTGATTTCTCCATCATATAAAGCAATAGTATTACTTGCTACTCCAAGTAAATTATTCCCTCACTAAGGGTAATAATATATTCACCTATTTGTAAAAATATAATTATATATTCACCTACTTGTGAATATTTTCTAACTTATTCAAGATCACAACCAGCTATGAATCCAAGATTAATAATTTGTACTACATAAAAAATTTCACTAACACAATATTGTGAAATAGGAGGCTTTAGACTAGGCTACAATCAATGTTTTAACAAACACCCTAATCCATTAAACTTCCCTCATAAAATAATAACATTAGATTCATATTGTGAAATGAGAAATACTCATTTGTTTCTTACTCATCTAAGAAACAAAACCCAAGATTGAGTGAAAATTCACCTATTTGTAAATTGATAATTTTCCTCACTAAAATATAAGTGACACTTATGTGATCTATTAAAACATTGAGAGATCTAACAAAAACCAATGTAAATCATTAGTATACTAAGTTTAAAACTGTATGTAATATCTGATCTCGTGCATTGCATATCAAACACAACGCTCCCACTAGCGAATGTGTACTTCAGCTTTACAATAGTTATATCAAAATTAACTTTTAGTGTACCACTACTATTAAAGAATTATTAAATTCTTCAATCTCAAGGTATATCAAACTTAGTTTAGTATAGCCTCTCAATACAATTTAATTGGTTTAGTTGGAATCCTCACTATGTTTTCACATGATAATAAGATAACATCTATTTTACAAGTCTTTCAACATAAAGACAAAAATAGATATTTTTTAAACTCGTTTACGTTAACAATACTATGTAAAATGATCAACATATCATTAATATACACAAAAAACTATCACATTATAGTTTATACAATTATATTGTTAGTGTAAACATATAAATAATTCTATATCCAATAGAATCCCAAGGTTAATATGCACATATTATCACCTAATATGTATCCACTTGAATATTTATAACTTAGTTTCAATCTCACTATTGAACTAAATCACAATAAATATTTTGGATCATATTTAGGCTAATAAAATAAGTTCACACTTCAATATTATTCAAAAATCTGTGTTTCAAAGACTTTCATTTCACAGAACTACGCAATCAAATTGAATTTTGCAACAAGAAATTCATAAGCCTTACTATTTCTTACATAAATAAAATTATGCTCCAAATAGTTCAAATGCCAAATATAGTCTATAAATTAAAATCTTAAAGAATCACCCCCACACTTTTAAATAATTAAAATCTCATTGAATAATTTCACTTCACAATTTTATGCTCAGCACTTAAAATAAATTTTAGATTAATTGACATTTTATGTGACAATGTTCCTATAAATATTACTTCCACATGTGAATATTAAGGAGCACTTCTCAAAATAAAAAATAAGTTCTTGTACATTTTATGTATTAGTTATTCATATAAAAGATTGCTTCAACTTAAGAATTTTTTAGAACACCCCCACATAAGAAAACAAGCTCTTATTTTCTGAATTACATAAAATCTCAAATCTAAAAAATTATTTAATATAAGCACTTAAAATTATACATGTACAATTTTCAAGTATATCAACACGTAACACTTGACTCTATGTAAATAGTATAAAATTCATTATATACAAATTATAGTACAACTCATCATATTGCACAAATTTATTTGCATATAAATCATAAAATATAAAAATTTATATTTACTTTTTAAGAAATTAATTTATCACAAACGAAATTAATTTATGTAGAAAGCAAATAAAATTCACACACATGAATTAGTATATCCTCAAGTATTTTCTTGTCCCAACTTGGATAGGAAATATCATAAACATTATATCTTTTAAGTTTTAACATTTACAATATAGAATTCAAGATAATTCTCATAATAATATGAAATACTTGAACTTCACTATATTTATAAAAATTCAAAAAAATAAAATGTTTATCTCAATTAGAATATACAAAATTCATACGATCACATTAAAATTTATTACTTCTTGAACAAGAAGTATACATAAAAATAAATCAACATATACCAATTATGATTATCCCAAAAACACTACGAATATCATTTCTTAGTGTTTTCTCAACATCAAAATCATATTGTATATAAGATTTACTTCAACTAAATCTACTTCTACAATATCTCTCTAACTATTAGTTTATAATTAATTTATTATCCATAAACAAAGTAATCTATCTCAAAATTCATGCATACAAATACCAAGTAATATTACATACTAAATATTACCTCAAATTTATATGCATAATTTTGTTCAAGAAGAACATAAATTTACTTTATTCTCAAAATAAATTAATTTACAACTAATTTGTTATACATAGAGACAAGTAAACTTCTCAAATTTTACTACAACTTTCTCTTAATAAATTAATCTCAATTAGTGTATAAGAAAATAATTATCTCAAATCTCATACATATATATACACACACATCATAATATTTTATCTACTCATAAAATATTACAACCAAAATATAATGCACACAATTAAATTTATTCCATCATGAACAAAAATTTAATTATTTTTCTTATCCCACAAAACTAATTAAATAATTTATTACAACAAAATGTAGGTAAAATAATATTCAAACATATAATATCATCTACACATGATCCATATACTTTTAAGTATATACACATACAAAATGATACACAATTATCATTTATAAAAATAAAGGCTAATGTTAAGAAACACACCTTTTGGAATTAAATCCGAAGAACGACATAATCTCTTCAGAAAGATTTCTAAGCTTCAACATTTAGTGTTTTTCCATGATGACTCTTCATCTTCTCCACGTCAATTTACAAACATGTAAATTGTAATCTTTTTCACTTTCATTTTTCTCCACAATCCATCTTCTAACAGGAATTATCAATAAAAATAATTAGCTTAATATCTCAATATATTGCTAATTATCATAAAAATAAATTCCATTGATAAAATAGATACAAGAAAAATGGCACTTATCTTTGAAAACTGTGTTGTATTCCATCTCACCAAAATCATGACTCTAACAAATACATAAAGACCTTAAGATTGTTAGAACCGTAGCTTCGTAGAGTCAATATTATTGTAGAAGACGTGACACGGGTGATCCATGTCCTTAAGGTCTTTATTACCCCCACCACGATCGATTTGCTATGGGTTGCAGACGATATAACTCCAGGATATATGTCAAGTTTTGGTGAATAATCCGTGATAGCAATTCACAGAAAATTCCAAATGAACACTACTTTTTAGTAGTTATTTGTTTGTAAGAAGAATGGAGAAGATAGAAGAAAAGTTCACTTATATAAATCTTCGATGTAACTTCTCTATATATCATATACATATATCTTATGTATACATATATCTATACATACACACACACACACACACACACACACACACATATATATATATATATATATAAGTTACATTATAACTATTCAATTATATATTTAACTATACTTATTAGTACTAATTATGTAAGTTATATGTTAATAATAATTAATAGTTAAATAGAATTTGAATAGTCTCATTATTTTCCTTTTGTTCCAAAATAAAATAAACTTCTATTAAATAAAACTAAAGAAAAATAGTTTTATCAAACAATCTTCTATCAATGTGTGGCCAAAAATTTGGATTCACCTGTGAAAGTGAATTAGTAAAAGGGAGAAGAACATGCAGTCAAAGGAAAAGACGAATGCATGCTTTATATAGAACACATTTCTTGTGATAGTCGGACCAATTATGTACCAAAAATTTTATATGCATGATTCTATTGCTTTTATATGTTGTAGATTGTTACTTTAAAATACATTTGAGAAATAATTTTAGTTTAAATCTAGTTGTCTAATATATATATATATATATATATATATATATATATATATATATATATATATATATATATATATATATATATATATTCCAAGTCATGTTTGAGAGATTGGAGGTAACTAAAATTTATAACATGTTAATGTATCCATAAATAAACAAAAAAATAGGTGGGATTCCACTTCTTTCTATAGTTTTGGTTATCAAATAACAGACCTGAAATTATTTAAAAATCCTAAATTGTCGAACACCCTAAGAATTCTGGATCCAAATATTTAAAGTGTTTGTTGAACATGAGTAAGTGCTTAATTTATGATTTTAAAATTTATAAAGGTTAGTTGTTCACCTCTAAAATATTATTTTTATTTAGATTTGGTGATATTAACGGTTGTTTTTTAATTTTGTTAACAGGGATTAAGTATTTAATTATAATTGAATTTCGTTCTATAACTTTTTTTTCCAATAATTTTTATGTGATTTTTTTTATATATTTATAGTCCTCCGCTAATAGAATTGGGTACCTTTTTTCATCAAGAATGAGAGAAATTTTTTAAATACTATATTAATTAATTCAACAAATTAACACAAGTAAAAGTTTTATATAAACTTACCCCATCAAAATTAAACCTTAACAAATCTTACGTATCTGCAAAGTCCAATTTTCGTTTTCTTTTCCAACAAAAAAAGTAAAAAACAAAATATCTTCAAATTGAATATCACAACCGTAAATATTTGAAATTTCGTTTTCATGTTATTAACTATGTAACTAGGAGTGAGCATTCAGTTATTATCCGAACCGAATAAACATTTTGGTTATAACCAAAAACCGAAATTGCACTGTTTTAAATATCCGAACAACTAACCGAAATACATGATAATCGAATAACCGAATTTAATAGTTTTACAACTCTGCCTAACTTAACAGTACACAATAATATTAACATCAGTGTTTACATCATTGTTTACAAAACATGTATTTGCCAAACATATATTACAAAAGATTAACAGAAGGTCAACAGCAGCAATCAACAAGTCTAAACAGCAGCAGCAATCAACAAGTCTCAATGTCTCATAGTCTCAACAGTTCTTGCATTATTTGCCAAACTGCAATGAATAAAAAGAAAGAAATTACATCGGTTGCAATTCCACATAATATTCAACAATAATTTTTGATCCCAATAAAACTTTCTGACTCCAGGACCAAGTTATCATCACCATAATCTAACTCAAAATCTTCGTATAAGTAAGGAACATACAAAATAAATAACCTATTTATGTCAACTTGTATGGATAAACATGTATTGCTAAAGATATGTTTCGAAAATTTGAGCAACTCAATTTGTTAAGGGGTTGAATTTCTCAAATAAAGAATAGTGTTCAAGGACATGTTATGTAGACTGCAAACTCAGAAGAAATGGAAATAACATGCATGAAAAAACATATAAATCATGTATTAAAAATAATCAATGGACACAAGATCAAGCAAAAACCAAACAAATATTACACATGAGATTTGTACCCATAAGAAATGGATGTTGGAAAAATACGAATAAAATGGGATTTAACTATCAAATAAAAGAATGGCAGAAATTTGACTTATATATCTATTATGTTGAGTAGAGGCGTGCAGTGCACTGTCCTTAAGTAGAAATTTCGTCTCTCGGAGAATTTTTCTCGGTGCTAAGGTCACTGATGAAATCTTACTCCAGGATTCAACGACTCTTCATCCAACTAACCAGCACTTGAAATAGTTGAATGACCCAGGAAAAACTTCTAATTTTCCTTACTCAAACTCAAAAAATTATACCACACACACACACATATATATATATATATATATATATAATGTATATTATATATATATATGTGAAGAACAATAAAATATTGTATATATATATATATATATATATATATATATATATATATATATATATATATATATCACGGAAGAACAGAATACTATATATATATGTGTGTTAACAGAGTAGATTATATATATAGTTAGCAGAATAGGCTATATATATATATATATATATATATATAGATTATATGAATGAGCAATTAAAATATATATATTTTACTATCTGCTTGCAATCGCTGCTGAGAAGAAGATATCTCTATAGGGTAAAATGTAAATGTGACTACTGAACTTTAAGGGTTTTTGGGTATTGAGCCCTTTTCTTTTGATCAACGCATTTTGAGCCCTTTTCTTTTAAAAAATTTGGACTTCGAGCCCCTATTGCCAGATATGCGTTGACTTTCTCACGTGGCGCCTACGTGGCACACGTGGCATATCTGACGTGTGTATTTTTATTTTTATTTTACATGTGGCAAATTTGACTTGGCGAATATTGGACTTGAACCAAAAAAAATTTGCTGCTGAGATTCGATCTCCAGACGTCCAACTCGAAATTTCAACCCAATGACCACCCGAGCACCACGGGTTAGCTGCTTTATTTTGGCAAGGATTATCATTTATAAGTGAACAAAGAATTTCCCCCAAATTAAAACAAAAGCTAGATCGACTAAGTCTCAGTCTCTATTTCATTCTATCTCGCTCGTTCGCTCACTCTCATCTGTCGCTTTCTCTGAACCTCTCACATGCACAAAGGAAAACCTAGGGTTTCTTACTTTTGTCAAATTGGGGGTTTGTACTGGTCATTCTTTAGCTAATTAAAGGGTCTGAAAGTACTCTGTGGTGGGGAAATGGTGTAAGTGTCTCGAAATCTGACTTTATTCCCCTTTTATCCGTCGCCTTTTTATGCCCCTTTATCTGTCTATTGTGCACCCTTTATTTACCTTCACATGTCTACTGTCGTTGATTTAATGCCATTCTCTTGTCTGCTGTCATTATAAATATAAAAATTAACTTGTCTATTGTCTATTGTTGTTTGCTATTTTGTTATTAACTTGTTGTGGTCCTTATGTTGTCTGTGGACTGTCTTTTTGTTCCCTAGTCAAACCTTTTATTTTACTGTAGATTATTATTAGTGGAACTCCACCCAAGATTTGTCTTTTGTAATTTCTAATTTTTTTATGATTGTGCCAAATTTGTTTCACATACTGATGTATTTATTGGGATCACTTCTCAATTCTTTTGCTTGAATTTCTATTAGCTAACTTCTATTAAAGTTGGACTGCACCTTAAATCACCTGATATTTCAATGTGACATCTATAATCTGCTGAAATTGTTTACCTGTGTATTTTCACACACTTGTTTACCCAATAATTTTAATGTGGTTTATTCATTGGGGTTTATAATCTGTGACATGTTGAGCATTGATTAACTGAGGTTTCTATAAATTATATACAAATGCATATTTTTCTTCAAAGAGAATATTGTAGAAACTAGATTTTTTAATTCATGTGTATGGTTTTTTTATTGTAGAAACTTGGAAGTGGAACTCCAGCATGGGGGTTTATTTGGGTTACATCCTGTTTTCCATTATGATTATGCGAGAATTGATAACTTTCAAATCCCTTATTTTGAATTGAAATTTGAGAAACTGAAGATAATGTGTGATGGTTTTGGGTACAATGATGTAATTGGTTTATATTACAGAATGCCTGGAACTTTCAAATGTGGGCAATTTAAAAATCTTGCAAATGATGATGACCTAAATATGATGTTAGATGAAGTTGTAGATTATAAACATGTTGAGATTTTTCTTGAGCATGATTGTGAAGGGGGTAAACAGACTAAACAGGCTACACATGCTAAACATGCCACTAATGCTAGTAATAGGGATAAACAGGCTAAACATGTGGGTTTGTTAACTGATATTTGTCATGATAGTGATGTGGTGATGGAAGAAAATAACTATGAGGACTCAAGTTCTTCTAGTGATAGTGATATGCTTGACGAGGAGGAAGAAGAAATGTTTCTAACTGATGATGAAGAAATAATTGAGGCAAGGAAAAAAACTAGAGAATATAAAGAACATAAAAAGAAAGTAAAACAACCAACTGCTGAGGGTGAGAATACTGTTGAGGGTGAAAAATCTGTAGAGGGAGAAGGAAGTGAGAGTGATGCTGATTATTCTAATGAAAGTGAAACAGGATAATTAGAGGTAATCAAGATTATGACTCGATCAAGTAGAAAATGACGATACGAGGAAGTTGACTCTGAGGATGATACACTTGTGTGGAGGCAAAACCCTTTCCTAGTGTATAACCCCAACACCAAAATCATGGGGACAAACTTAGAGTTAGGTATGTTATTTGCAAACAAGAAAGAATTCAAGAGTGCAGTTGTTAATTGGTCATTAACAAAAGGTTTTGATTTAAAATTTGTGAAAAGTGAAAAACATAGGGTTAAAGGGAGGTGTATGAATAACAAAAATTGTCCTGTGAAAGTATGGGGAAGTAAAATTCAGTTTCAACCAACTTTTCAACTTAGATCAATGAGGAAAAGACACAAATGTTCAAAAACTTTAGTGAATAGGCGCACCTGGGAAATGTTACTTAGCTGGAGCTGGCCCAAAGACTGTACCAGTTCCACCTAGTAGAAATGAGAAAGGAAAAGAAAGGGCAAAGACAACTACACATAATCCACCAAGGGGAAAGACAAGTACTGCACATAAGGCGACAAAATTGATGTCCGGAGCTATGAGGGTGGTAGCTGCACTTCATGGAGAAACTGAAACAGAGGATCGTTTGATGGCGAAAGCCTTGTTTAATAGCTTCAAGGAGACTAGAGGGGTAAGAAGACTAGAGGGCGAGGGCCAGTCAAGTGGAGTGACAAATAAGTTGAACAAGACTGGTGGAACTCAAGAAAGTGTGAACAAGGATTAGAAAATGAAGATCTAGTCATTTATATCATCCTTTTGTATTTGACTTTTTATGGTATTTTGGTGTTTGTATTATCGCAAACACAAAACTGATATTTTGGGTGTTTGTAAACCTGACTAAGAAGGTTTTTTTGGTGTTTGGTTTCAATGTAAATAGTTGTTCTGGGGATGTTTGTAATTATGTTAATTTAAATGTTTAGATGCATCAACTCATTTTATGGAAGGGAATATAATCATAAATATGATTTTGTGTAATCTGATTTTATGTGTTGTATCCTAGGTGTTTGGTAATTATGTCCTGTTGTTGCTTTCTATATAACTGTAATTATATCCTAGGTGTTTGGTATCCTAGGAGTAATTGTTGTATGGTGTTTTGTGTGCCGTGTGTTGTATTATTGATAGCAGTGTGTGGTGGCAAACACTTTGCACCCTTTTTAACTTGTCTCAGAATAGTGGGAGGAAATGGAATGGATTAGGATATGAATGACAACTGTGATATTAGAAGCTGCAAATTTCTATTCATAACAAATACCACAAGTTGACCCTGAAAAGGTTTCCTAAAGTAACGGGTGTTTGGTTTGTTTTTTTCAAGCTTTGAATTAACTTCACTCTGATACATGAATCTACCCTTGTGTTTACCACACTTCAATTCACCACCATGCTCACCACCATGCTCGGACAGAACATACAACAAACAAAACAAAATAGGACAAACAAGTTGAACAGATATTCCGACTCCAATACAACAAACAAAACAGAACATAGCTTTCTCCAAACATCATTAGTGTATATTACACAAACAGAGCTTTCTCCATACATCATTAGTATATATATATATATATATATATATATCAATTTTTTCAAACATCAAAACAATTTGAACGGAGATTCCTCCAATTACACAAATTACTAAAATAGAGTTTTTAACATGCTCAAAGACAAAACAAAAAGCACCTCGATTACAAGTATCAACCACTTCTCCCAAGTTTGTAAATTTCTTATTTCTTCTTTTGAACACTTCAAATCATTCTTCAATTTGACTTTCTTTTTTTGCCATTTTCGATACTTTCACTTCCAAGTCATGAGCTTTCTCCTTCATCATCTGTAGGTCAATTTCAACGCTCCTCAAATTTAATAGACCCGAAGAATTCTCAGCATCTTCTAACATGTGGATGGAGTCAATCCGTTGAAAAAAGCCATAAAATGTTTGCATCTGTAGAAAATTAAATTAATAATTACCACGACTGTATGTAAAAATTCTTCAATTTTATATAAGAGTAAATACAAGTACTTACACCATAATTTGAACAACCATAAAACTTCCTCCCTACATTGTTGCCCTTTGACGATGTACAAATTCTTGCTTGTATCCCACAACCACAATACCTTGGTGATGAAATCCCACTGACTTCAGTGGATATTGAACTGTTCCCAACCTTTTGGTAGCTACTTTCTTTAAGTTGCTTTCCTCTTTTCATTACTCATAAATTTTTGAGATTAAAGGCTGCGAAATATGAGATCGAGCGAGCGAGATAAAGAGAGACAAGGTAATGAAGATCGAAAGAGATGAAATAGAGATTGAGACTTAGTCGATCTAGGTTTTGTTTTAATTTAGGGGAAATTCTTTGTTCACTTACAAATGATAATACTTGCCAAAATAAAGCAGCTAACCTGTGGTGCTCGGGTGGTCATTAGGTTGAAATTTTGAGTTGGAGGTCTGGAGATCAAATCTCAGCAGCAAATTTTTTTTGGTTCAAGTCCAATATTCGCCAAGTTATATATGCCACATGTAAAATAAAAATAAAAATACACACGTCAGATATGTCACGTGTGCCACGTAGGCGCCACGTGAGCAAGTCATCGCATATCTAGCAACAGGGGCTCAAAGTCCAAATTTTTTAAAAGAAAAGGGCTCAAAATGCGTTGACCAAAAGAAAAGGGCTCAATACCCAAAAACTCTTAAAGTTCAGTGGTCATATTTGCATTTTACCCTATGTCTATATATATGATCAACCTTACTTTTCCTTTTATACAAGAATAGAAGGAAACAACGGTAATATTATGAAAGAAAAATCAAATTAATATCCCAATAATGAGTATTTAATATATGAACAGTTACAAAATCTCCACAAATATATTAATTATAATTTATTTAATTTACACATTAAACTCTTTTAATGGTATATCATCAAAATATATTAATATATTTATTTTTATTTAACTTTGTAATATATTATTTAACAAAAAATACAACAATGGACACATCACAAGCAAAAACCAAACAAAGATTACAGAGTAAAAATCAATCTAGAACTATGAGAATACACATATGCTAACACATGAACCTAGGACCAAAAACCATTGATGACAACTGAACCCATATACATGTACTCAAGAGAGATCGAGCTAAGCCCCATTTAAAAGTTGTGCACTTAATCAGATTCACTACCTGAAAATTTCCCAGCTTCCCTCTTATATTACTAGCTCCTTGGACGAGAGAATTAATTTTGGGAGAAATATTTTATGATGTAAATATGTGTGTATATGAATTTCTACATGCTAATAGTAAAAAATAACATGTTAGGTTCGAAAAAGTATTTTGGAGGTTCGATATATACCGTACCGAACCGGTATGTATCGAACAGATGAAGAGCTTATAAATCCTTACCTATCCCCAAAGGTTGTAACTGCAGCTTTTCAGTAACAACAATTTGGGAGGTTGATTTGAATAAGGTTGAGCCTTGGGATCTGACTTGCAAGTCTTATGTTTTCCTATTCTTTGTTTGTTGATGAATGATTTTTGTTCTAATTTTAAACTTTATTTCTGTTTTGAAATCAAAGGGAGGGCAAAAATGGGTGAAAATAGTAGTACTTTTTCTGTATGAGAGATAGGAAGGACCTAAATGGTTTGAGGGCAAACAGAGAAACTAAAGTTGGCTATCGGAAGGCCACGGGCAAAGACAAGGAGATTTATGTGTCGAAGGCTCGAAACTTCTCTCTATTCTTCATAACAGAGTTGAAGTACAAAAAATTGGTTCAATAGTTTGAAGAATAATTAGTTTGTTTTCATTTCAAAATTCATAGATTTGCTAGATTAATGTTGAGGCTTCCATATCTGTTCGTCAAAATTGATGACTTTATACATAACTTTATAAACTTTATACATATTACATAAGCTTGCAAACATAAGCAAGTTTTGATGAATTAAGATGAATTGATTTAGCAGAAAAGAAAAAAAACCAACTGGGTCATGCATGAATTTAGACCTGTTGGGAACTTGTGACTCATAATATAGAAGCCACTTGAAAAGGGCTTGTGCGGAGCGTAGCGAAACGGAGCTTGTGCGTGTGTGTGATCCTATAATTCTAACAAATTGGTATCAAAGCATAGGTATAACACGTGGTAACGATGACATCAAATTCATCGGTAAAAAGTTTGATGTGATGAAGTTTGATGGGACTGGGAATTTCGGGCTATGGCAACAAAGAGTGAAGGATCTGTTGGTGCAATAGGGATTGGTAAAGGCGATAAAGAAGAAACCAGATTCCATGACGACTGATGATTGGGATGAACTCCAAGCGAAGACGGTAAATACAATTCGTTTGTGTCTAGCAGACGAGGTTATGTATCACGTGATCGGTGATGAATTGCCATCGGATGTATGGAGTAAATTGGAATTTAGGTATATGTCAAAGTCGTTGACGAATAAATTGTTTCTAAAGAAAAAATTGTTTGGGCTAAAGATGATTGAAGGTTCAGAGCTTATTCAACACATTCACACGTTCAATCAAACAATTAGTGACTTGCTAAGGATTGAAGTGAAATTCGAGGAAGAAGACCAGGCGTTGATGTTATTGTGTTCTCTACCAGGATCCATGGAGAATCTTGTGACGACCCTCTTATGGGGAAAAGAAACTCTGAAATTGGAAGAAGTCATACACGCTTTCATCGATGTTTAACCAGCGAAAACAACAATCCGATGGTATTTCGGGTGAAGGGTTGATGGTAAAAGGTGGAGAGCAACGTGGCCGAAAAATGGATAGAGGGAAACTAGGAACGCAGTGGAAATCTAAGTCGAGGGGCAAGACTCCTAAACCAAAGGAGGGAAGTGTTTTAGATGTCGCGAGACAGGGCACTTCAAAAGGGATTGTCTATATAAGAATAAGGGTGAAGGAACAGGGAAACAAACTGAATCTACAAAATCGGCAAACGTCGTGGAGGAATCATCGGATGATGGGGATATGTTGTCAGTGTCAACAAACACGGACGTGACAGACTCTTGGATTTTGGATTCAGCATGTTCATTTCACATGTCACCTAACAGGGAGTGGTTTGACACCTACAAGTCGGTGAACTGTGGGACAGTTCTAATGGGTAACGATGCTCCGTGCAACGTCATTGGGATAGGCACGGTGAAGATAAGGATGTTCGATGGTGTTGTAAGGACTCTGGCTGAGGTGAGGCATATTCCAGGTTTAAGAAAGAATTTGATTTCATTGGGAACTTTAGACTCAAATGGTTGTGAGTTCAAAAATGGTGGTGGACCCATGAGAGTGACAAAGGGTGCCCTGGTAATAATGAAAGGTTCTAAGGTTAACGAGAATATCTATCGGATGATAGGGAGCAACTAAAGTTGGCTACCGGAAGGCCACGGGCAAAGACAAGGAGATTTATGTGTCGAAGGCTCAAAACTTCTCTCTATTCTTCATAACAGAGTTGAAGTACAAAAAATTGGTTCAATAGTTTGAACAATAATTAGTTTGTTTTCATTTCAAAATTCATAGATTTGCTAGATTAATGTTGAGGCTTCCCTATCTGTTCGTCAAAATTGATGACTTTATACATAACTTTATAAACTTTATATAACTTTATACATATTACATAAGCTTGCAAACATAAGCACGTTTTGATGAATTAAGATGAATTGATTTAGCAAAAAAGAAAAAAAACCAACTGGGTCATGCATGAATTTTGACCGGAGGGAAAGTATTCCATCAATAACACCTCCAAAACATCAAAAACAAGCACCAGTTCATACATACTTTTTCTCCTATATTTTTTACAATTATCCTTTTTCTTAATCGGTTAATCAAATGGCTCTGTTTTTTTTCCTTATAGAATGAGTGGGTAATTTCAAGAATGAATTTTCAATGAGTTTTTTGCATAGGACTGCAAGTGCACAGTGTCGAATTGAAGAACTGGCAAGTACAGCTCGAACCCACACAGACTAGATTAATTTTAATATTTCCGTAATATCTATTTTAGGCGAATTAGAAATAAATATTGAGAATTAATTAACTAGAATATGAAAACAAATAATGAGGAAACAATCTAGGAATTCGAATCCATTAAATAATAAACATAACATATAATTCAATCTCTTCTATTTTTATAACTCAATTATGATTTTGATCTCCCTTCCTTTTAATTTAGTAATTTACAATTAACGTGGGCAAGCATAGACTATGAAAATTTAAGGATTAACTATAACCCATCAAAACTTCTTTGAGCAAGCATTGATTATGAAAGACACGTATCTTAACAATAATCTATCAAAACCTATTAATTAATTTAAAATCACATAAGAACTATAAAACGAAGGTATTTCAATAACGAAATGTGAAGACGAAATCAATTAAGCATAAAAGAATAAATAATAGAAGAGATGAAAAATATTATCATCAATAATTATTTAATTTCATCTTCATCCTAGATAAAAAAAATTAGCTAGACCTGGAAAATAATTAAACTAATTAAAATAAAGAAAAGAAGAAGATTAAAAATAAATAAGAAAACTCCCTTTAATTAACGAAGCGTACAATGAAGACATAATTTAATTTACTCCTACTCCTAATCTAAACTAATAGAATACCTAATGCTTTCTCTCTCTAAAACAAGAGAACTATTTATAGGAAAAATAATTTTTAACCCTAATTTAGATTCATTGAACTTGAACACTTTTGTTGTCCCTTTCCATGTAGGTTTCAACTTCCTCGTGGCAATCAACTTCTCAAAAAGATCTTCTAGATAGACTTTTCTTTCTCTTGTTGGATCTCCTTGTAAGATTCTTCTTGGATATTCTTTATATGAATAAGAGCATTAAATATCGCTTGATCACCAAGATTTTGACTTTATTCAACAAATATTAAATCCTACAAAATAAAGTAAAACATATTAATTTAATAAACTGGTATAATTAAAAGGACAAAATTAGGGATAATAAAATGTATGAATTACGTGTCTATCAAATACCCATACCTACTTTTTGCTCGTCCTCGAGTAAAATAAGAATAAAACAAAACAAAAATTATACTTCCCCATTTTCGTAGGAAACACAATTGCACTTAGCATGTGAAACAAGCCTTTAAACCCCAAGGTTACCCCAAGTGGATGAGTTGTGTCTTGTGAGGGTTTGCAGTGAATATACCCACAAAATTCAAAAATATTTTTGGATTCAACAAATTATGAAATTGAAAGAAAGCTTCTAAATATTTATGGACATTATACATAAGCAAGATTAAATTCAAAATCTCACTTTCACTTTATCAAAAATACTCAATCTTTATTTTAGACACCATCCTTCATTAAATCAATTTCATTTGATGCATGCATTGTGTATATGATCTAACTCTTAGTAAGGGTTTTTTACCATGAAAGTCAAGCAAGCCCATTTTTATTTTTTTTCCTTTTTTTTCAATTTTGATTCTTGACTTGTGCAATGTCTCATTTTCTTAGGCTTTTCAGAGTTACCCATGTAGAGTGAGAGTTGGACCAATGACTTCCAAACCAGATGATTTTAGGGCACTAGGTGTAGAGACACCCCTAAGGGTTTACTTACTCGAGTAACAAAGGCCACAAAACTAGACTAGTCAAGCTATTTTTATCCATCACACTTTTCAGCGTGAATATCGAAGCTTCCCGATGTGAGACCCCAAATTTTATGAAATAAAAGTATTCAATTTTTTTATTTTGGTAAATAGTTAAATTGATAAAAGTTTAAAGTTAAGGGTAATATGTGAATTTTTTTTTGCAAAGTAAGCAAGTTGATATAAAATATTAAGTTGTGTCTGGGAATATTCGATTAGTGGGGGGAATATCCGCATGCGATGGTACAATCATTGGTGGACCCCACAACGGAATTATTGTCGGATTGAGAAAAAGACAAAATATTTTTATGAAAATAACGGCTGAAGTTTTACCTTTAACTCGTTGAAACACCCTAGTAAGAAAAATGTACGATGTCTGGCGCGTGGTTGCATATTAGCACACAAGATTGATTATTGATGCTTACGTGATAAGTCACTCGGTTTTGTTTTATTAGTATTATTAATGTAATAAAACAAAAAAGCTTTTTATATAAAATGTAATACTTTTATAAAGTTATTCTATAAATAGAATATATTATATTCTATTATGCGTAGTGTTTTTGCATAGTAAAATCTTTTTATATAAAAATGAATACTTTTATAAAGTTATCTCATTTTATTAGACAATAATTAAAATATATTATATTTTATTATGCATAGTGTTTGCATAATGCCTGCATAGTATTTGAATAGTAAAATCTTTTATAAATTTATTTGTTTTATTAGATTATAAATAGAATATATTATATTTTATTTAAAAGATTTTGCTTTAAATATGGATCGTCAGATTAAAGTAAATCAATCTGGACCGTTCATGAGTGAGTTACTATGCAGTCCATTTTTCTATAAATAGAAGCTCATTCCTTCATTATTTCTTATGAATTCACTGAAACTCTAAAGAGATAAACTATAGAGAGAAAGAAGAAAAGTATTCTGCTACTTCACTACTCATATATCCAGTACTCTTTTTCTTAAGGTAGGGGATATTATTTGTTGTACTCATAAGGGGTATTATTTCTTTTGTATTCATGAAGAGAACTTCACATTATTCCATTATTTATTATTCATTGGAATAACTTTTTGTATCTGCTGCTACCCTATACTTGGTGAAATTCTTACATTATTCCATTCTTTATTATTCATTGGAATATCCCAGATGTATATGCGTTTTTACGCGGACCCGTTCCATTCTTTATTATTCTCGCTGGAATATCCTCATACATGCATTTCACGTCGGACCGGTTCCGTTATTTATTATTCTCATTAGAATATCTTGTCAAGTCGTGACACGCCGACCGGTTCCGTTATTTAGTATTACATTGGAATAACTTTTGTACATGTGCCAATACCACATGCATGGTGATTTCATTGTTATTCCATTCTTTATTATTCATTGGAACATCCCAGCTTGGTGCAATTTCGCTTTGACCGTTCCGTTATTATTATTCTGTTGGAATAACTTTGTCTGCTGATACGCATGCATGGTGATTTCTTTTGTTATTCCATTCTTTATTATACTCAGTTGGTTAAAGTTTTGACTTATATACTCTATGAAATTAGTGGAATATCCTTGATATTTGCGCTTCATCCAGTATCTTTTCATGGAAATATTCTTCTGAGCATTCTTGAATTTTACTCCACAAAGAAGTATCATGTTGACAATTTGGACGTTATTAGTTACTGGATAAATTAATTCTTGAACTTGTTTTATTGAATTCTTATATCATTGTCATCATCCTCATGTTTATATTATTTTGAAAGTCATCTGTGGCCTGTAGTGCATAGATGGACTTGGTATAATTATGACCAAGGATTATTCTAAGATAATCATGATCGTAATGTTACAAATGATGTGGAAAAAGTGATCTCAGCACATGTAGTGCATAGATGGACTTGGTATGATTATGACCGAGGATTATTCGGTATAATCATGGTAGTAATATTACAAATGATGTGGAAAAAAAAATCTCCATTGGCCGTAGTGCATTGATGAGCAGTTTTTGGTATGATTATGGCTATGGATTCTCTTCGGCTAAGGATGCAAAGATGACTTGTTTTATGGCATGATCGGGATCAGTTGATGAAAACACGATTATCTTTGGCCCGTAGTGCATGGATAATTCGTGGTCGTGATACTAATGAATATCCTTGGCCTGTAGTGCAGGGATGATTCGATGATGTGGATTAATTATTGAACTGAGTCTCAGCGATGAAATATTAATTCATGGATGTGATAATAATGAATATCTTTGGTCAGTAGTGCATGGATAATTCATGGATGTGATACTAACGAATATCCTTGGCCGTAGTGTATGGATAATTCGATGATGTGGATTATTTGTTAAGCTAAGTCTCAGCGATAAAATATTGGTTATACACTTTTAATTTGTAGAAGATAGTAGATATCATGCTCTACTTGACTTTTCTAAAATACAGTTGTATATCTTTGGCTTGTAGTGCAAAGATGAATTTTTAATGAATATCTTTGGTCGTAGTGCAAAGATAAATTTATTAGTATGATTATGAACAAGAATTGTGATTTGGTATAACCATGATTTTTGATGTTTCAGTGAAGATAGGTGATGAAAATTATCTTCGATCACAGGTGCGAAGAGAATTTAGAATCACAATTATGATTATGAGTTATTCATATGATTGTGGACATGAATTGTTGATTGATGTTACAGGGATAAAACATTATTGGCGGACTTTTAATATGGAGAAGATAATAGACCTGATGGTCTATTTGACTCTTCTAATGGATTGCTCGTTCCGCGGCAACTTTGGTTGAAAACTTTTATCATCTACCATATGTTCTAAATCTCTGATTTATTGATGATGAAGGCTATTGATAGTGTAAATTAGCTTTAGTCATGATAATCTTTACTGGGCTAGTTGTGCTCACCCTTTCTGCTTCACAATTCCTTTCAGGTAATAAGAGTGTTGCCAGGTCGAGTGGGGATAATAGGGGAAAAGAACGGTGGTCTCTAGCTGTGAAGGTTCTCCCTAAACAGTATAGAAAAGTGTGTTGTATTCTATACATCATTTAGTAGTTATATTTGGTGAATCAAATAGGGTGAGGCGAACCCAACTTTGGAAGGGTGTTTTGCCACTATCATACAAGATGTCTAATGACATACAACCTCGTATTCTCATAAGACATGGTTGTACACATCCACTTGCTGAATATATCTACGAGCACTGCCTATATGATCTTGGAGTTTATGTGAAATATAATTTTCACTTGGAGACAACGGAGATATTTATATGTCAAGAGAAGACTCATCATTAAGATAATAGTAATCTTCTTGTTTTTCTTCGGGGACTTTTGGGTCAACCAAGGATAATTCTGTGGACATATGATATCTATCATAACCTAGACGCATGGCCTCCCATGTACGAAGATTTCCTTGAGCACTTCCCAAAGATTTTAATTTCTAAAATAGTTTTTGACTATACTTTTATGTAAAGTATCATTGTAAGGTTGTGGTCGAAGTACCATGAGAGTTACATACATTTGTATTAAAACTCATAGTTAATCGTGGTCGTATTCTATCTGACACCAACAACAGATTGTATAAATGAAGTTGTATTTGAATTTTGTACCATGTATCTAGCGACTCAGAATGGGTGATGTATACCTAATTTTGGGGGCGTCACAGTTGGTATTAGAGCTTAGGGATATGGTCGCTGGCGTAGATAAGAGTCTAGAACTAGGAGGGGAGAGACGAGTTATATACTTCGCTAGTGTGTGACTTACCCAAGATGAAATTTTTTACTTGATAAGTTGACAAAATATGATATGTCAATTAACCTTTATTTTAAAGCTATATTCTAGAATGATATCTGAAATATAGGAGTTGAGAAATGAGAAAATCATGATAGAGAAGAAATTACCGGGAAGGTACAATCTAAAAAGAAAGCAAGGTATTCTCATCTCTTCGAATATCAGGTACGTACGTAAATTTCGAGGGCGAAATTTCGTAAGGAGGGGTGATTGTGAGACCCCAAATTTTATGAAATAAAAGTATTCAATTTTTCTATTTTGGTAAATAGTTAAATTGATAAAAGTTTAAAGTTAAGGGTAATATGTAAAAAAAAAAAATTTTGCAAAGTAAGCAAGTTGATATAAAATATTTGTTGTGTCGGGGAATATTCGATTAGTCGGGGAATATCCGTACGATGGTACAATCATTGGTGGACCCCACAACGGAATTATTGTCGGATTGAGAAAACGACAAAAATATTTTTATGAAAATAACGGCGGAAGTTTTACCTTTAACTGTTGAAACACCCGGTAGTAAAAGTACAGTAATACGCGTGGTTGCATATTAGCACACGGTATTGATTATTGATGCTTACGTGATAAGTCACTCAGTTTTGTTTTATTAGTATTATTAATGTAATAAAACAAAAAAGCTTTTTATATAAAACAGAATACTTTTATAAAGTTATTCTATAAATAGAATATATTATATTCTATTATGCATAGTGTTTTCATAGTAAAATCTTTTATATAAAATGTAATACTTTTACAAAGTTATCTGCTTTATTAGACAATAATTAGAATATATTATATTTTATTATGCATAGTGTTTTTGCATAGTGCTCGCATAGTGTTTGCATAGTAAAATCTTTTATAAATTTATTCATTTTATTAGATTATAAATAGAATATATTATATTTTATTGCTTTAAATATGGACCGTCGATTAAAGTAAATCTTAGTTACTATGCAGTCCATTTTTCTATAAATAGAAGCTCATTCCTTCATTATTTCTTATGAATTCACTGAAACTCTAAAGAGATAAACTATAGAGAGAAAGAAGAAAAGTATTCTGCTACTTCACTACTCATATATCCAGTACTCTTTTTCTTAAGGTAGGGGATATTATTTGTTGTACTCATAAGGGGTATTATTTCTTTTGTATTCATGAAGAGAACTTCTGTTATTCCATTATTTATTATTACGTTGGAATAACTCAGATACGCTGCTACCCTATACTTGGTGAAATTCTTCTGTTATTCCATTCTTTATTATTCTGTTGGAATATCCTGTATGTGCGTTTTACGCGGGACCTGGTTCCATTCTTTATTATTCTGTTGGAATATCCTGTCTGTGCATTTCACGTCGGACCTGGTTCCGTTATTTATTATTCTGTTAGAATATCTTGTCGGTCGTATATTACTTTGACCGGTTCCGTTATTTAGTATTCATTGGAATAACTCGCGTATGCTGCGGCAGTACCACATGCATGGTGATTTCGTTGTTATTCCATTCTTTATTATTACTGTTGGAACATCCCGCTTGATCTGCAATTTCGCCGACCTTCGGTTCCGTTATTATTATTCTCATTGGAATAACTTTTGTCTGCTGCAGTACCGCATGCATGGTGATTTCTTTTGTTATTCCATTCTTTATTATACTCAGTTGGTTAAAGTTTTGACTTATATACTCTATGAAATTAGTGGAATATCCTTGATATTTGCGCTTCATCCAGTATCTTTTCATGGAAATATTCTTCTGAGCATTCTTGAATTTTACTCCACAAAGAAGTATCATGTTGACAATTTGGACGTTATTAGTTACTGGATAAATTAATTCTTGAACTTGTTTTATTGAATTCTTATATCATTGTCATCATCCTCATGTTTATATTATTTTGAAAGTCATCTGTGGCCTGTAGTGCATAGATGGACTTGGTATAATTATGACCAAGGATTATTCGGTATAATCATGACCGTAATGTTACAAATGATGTGGAAAAAAGTGATCTGTAGCCTGTAGTGCATAGATGGACTTGGTATGATTATGACCAGGGATTATTCGGTATAATCATGACCGTAATATTACAAATGATGTGGAAAAAAAATCTCCATTGGCCCGTAGTGCATTGATGAACAGTTTTTGGTATGATTATGGCTATGGATTCTCTTCGGCTAAGGATGCAAAGATGACTTGTTTTATGGCATGATCAGGACCGTTGATGAAAACACGATTATCTTTGGCCCGTAGTGCATGGATAATTCGTGGTCGTGATACTAATGAATATCCTTGGCCTGTAGTGCAGGGATGATTCGATGATGTGGATTAATTATTGAACTGAGTCTCAGCGATGAAATATTAATTCATGGATGTGATAATAATGAATATCTTTGGCCGTAGTGCATGGATAATTCATGGATGTGATACTAACGAATATCCTTGGCCGTAGTGTATGGATAATTCGATGATGTGGATTATTTGTTAAGCTAAGTCTCAGCGATAAAATATTGGTTATACACTTTTAATTTGTAGAAGATAGTAGATATCATGCTCTACTTGACTTTTCTAAAATACAGTTGTATATCTTTGGCTTGTAGTGCAAAGATGAATTGTTAATGAATATCTTTGGCCGTAGTGTAAAGATGAATTTATTAGTATGATTATGAACAAGAATTGTGATTTCGTATAACCATGATTTTTGATGTTTCAGGTGAAGATAGGTGCTGAAAATTATCTTCGTCCTGGGTGCGAAGAGGAATTTCGAATCACAATTATGATTATGAGTTATTCATATGATTATGGACAGGAATTGTTGATTGATGTTACATGGATAAAACATTATTGGTGGACTTTTAACATGGAGAAGATAATAGACCTGGTGGTCTATTTGACTCTTCTAATGGATTGCTCGTTCCGCGACAACTATGGTTGAAAACTTTTATCATCTACCATATGTTCTAAATCTCTGATTTATTGATGATGAAGGCTATTGATAGTGTAAATTAGCTTTAGTCATGATATTCTTTACTGGGCTAGTTGTGCTCACCCTTTCTGCTTCATAATTCCTTCGTAATAAGAGTGTTCTTGTCGAGTGGGGATAACAGGGGGAATAGAATCGGTGGTCTCTAGTATGGAGGTTTTCCCTAAACAAAGATAGAAAAGTGTGTTGTATTCTATACATCATTTAGTAGTTATATTTGGTTAATCAAATAGGGTGAGGCGAACCCAACTTTGGAAGGGTGTTTTTCCACTATCATACAAGATGTCTAATGACATACAACCTCGTGTTCTCATAAGACATGGTTGTGCACATCCACTTGCTGAATATATCTACGAGTACTACCTATATGATCTTGGGGTTTATGTGAAATATAATTTTCACTTGGAGACAACGGAGATATTTATATGTCAAGAGAAGACTCACCATTGGAAAGAAGATGATAGTAATCTTCTTGTTTTTCTTTGGGGACTTTTGGGTCAACCAAGGATAATTCTGTGGACATATGATATCTATCATAACCTAGACGCATGGCCTCCCATGTACGAAGGTTTCCTTGAGCACTTCCCAAAGATTTTAATTTCTAAAACAGTTTTTGATTATACTTTTATGTAAAGTATCATTGTAAGATTATGGTCGAGGTACCATGAGAGTTACATACATTTGTATTAAAACTCATAGTTAATCGTGGTCGTATTCTATCTGACAGTAAATTGAATGATTGTATAAATGAAGTTGTATTTGAATTTTGTACCATGTATCTGGCGACTCAGAATGGGTGATGTATACCTAATTTTGGGGGCGTCACACCCGAGGCTTGGATACCCAGTTATTTCGTTCAATGGACATTAAAGCAGTCATTTCTTTCTTTTTTTAATTTTCTTTTCCAATTTTTTTCTTTCTTTTCTTTTCTTTTTTTTTTAAAAAATTACTCGAATCATAGTTTATACCCCATAACTAAGAATTAGTGCAAACATGAAGTGCAAAAATGCTCGTGAAATCGATTTTAATCCAGATGGTGTTTCGAACTAAGATTTCGTATCTTATCAAAAATTCAAGAGTTCTAAATCTTTCAATCCTACTTTATGAGTTTTGCTCCACAAACACTTCTTAGAATTAATTCAATCCATAAAAAGTTAAACAAAACTTTTAATTTTTTTTCTATTTTTTTGTGTTTCTTACTATTTTTCTAAAAAGAGAAAAAATCTTAATACAATAATACAAACGAACTCCCCCCATACCTAAATCATGCATTGTCCTCAATGTATGCAAATGAAGAAAATAGAACAAAGATGTGAAAGAATTGTACCTTGTATGCGGGGCATTTATTCTGCAAGAAAATGCAGTGAGAAAAAAAAACAAATGTACATATCTACAAATTTCATAAATTCTAAAAATTATGTGACTATACATGAATAATACAAATGAGTACGTGAGTGTGAACTTTTCATTATATTCAGGAGGTCTAGGAAATTAAAAATAGTCAGAATTTTCGTCACAATTATGCTTAAAATTTACCTCAAGAAAACTTTCACTAACATGTTCAAATGATGGAAGAATTGGTTCAAATACATGTTCTAGTTTAGTTGACTTATTTGTAGTGGATCTTAACAGCTCATTTACAATATCTAAATATTCGGATTCCTTCCAATTTTGATCAAGGTAAATTAAGAAAAAAATAATTGGATCTTTTTCAATTAAGAGTCTATTTTCAATTATTTCTTGGGTCATTGACAACTCTTATATCATGTTTACTTTAGTGAGTTGGTCTAAAAAATCACTAGGTAATTTTTTAGGAATAAGTCTTTCAGGATATGGAGCTTTAGGCTTATAGACTTTTTCAACTGACTCATTAAATGTAACATGATCAATTTTAGGCATAGACTCATAATTTTTAGACTCCTCAAATTCACTTGACTCAATTTGTGTAGGATTGAATATAAATTTTTTACTTTCCTCATCATTTTCACAACCATCAAGATTTTCAAAATTAACCTTAGAGTTACTAGAAAATTCATCCACCTCTTGTTCATTTATTATGGTGGCTAATCGACTCATTTGAAATTCTAGACGAGATATAATGCTAAATTGTTCTTCCATTAAAACTTCCGTAGTTTTCTCCAGGGCACTAAGTCTATCTTCTTCTTCATTTGATAATTCTTGGGGATATTGAGGTTCTGGATCCGAATATGAATATGGACATATATAAGGATTTTCATAAGTTGGAAAAAATTGATTTACTTGGTGTGCATTAAAATTTTCATAAAGTTCTTGATTCTAAGTAAAATTATTATTCCCATTTTTCCACAAATCACAAAGCAAACAGACAACTAACCACGAAAGTTGCAAAAAAAAAAAAAATTTATTTTTTATTTAAAAAAATATATGGAGATACGAAGTACCGAAGAAAGCGCACCAATAAAATCTTTATCTTTTCGATCCGCTTCAATAATCCTGGAAAAAAAAATTATAGTTAAAACTAATTCGAATAAATAAAAATTAGGGAATAAATAAAAATTAATTCTAGTCCTCGACAACGGCGCCAAAAACTTGATATGATAAAATATGTACTGCAAGTGCACAGTGTCGAATTGAAGAACTAGCAAAGTACAGGTCGAACCCACAAAGACTAGATTAATTTTAATATTTCCTTAATATCTATTTTAGGCGAATTAGAAATAAAGATTGAGAATTAATTAACTAGAATATGAAAACAAATAATGAGGAAACAATCTAGGAATTCGAATCCATTAAATAATAAACATAACATATAATTCAATCTCTTCTATTTTTATAACTCAATTATGATTTTGATCTCCCTTCCCTTTAATTTAGTAATTTACAATTAACGTGGGCAAGCATATATTATGAAAATTTAAGGATTAACTATAACCCATCAAAACTTCTTTGAGCAAGCATGGATTATGAAAAACACATATCTTAACAATAATCTATCAAAACCTCTTAATTAATTTAAAATCACATAAGAACTATAAAACGAAGGTATTTCAATAACGAAATGTGAAGACGGAATCAATTAAGCATAAAAGCATAAATAATAGAAGAGATGAAAAATATTATCATGAATAATTATTTAATTTCATCTTCATCCTAAATAAAAAAAATTAGCTAGACATGGAAAATAATTAAACTAATTAAAATAAAGAAAAGAAGAAGATTAAAAATAAATAAGAAAACTCCCTTTAATTAACGACCATCCAACGAGAGTACAATGAAGACATAATTTAATTACTCCTACTCCTAATCTAAACTATTATAATACCTAATGCTTTCTCTCTCTAAAACAAGAGAACTATTTATAGGGAAAATAACTTTGAACCCTAATTTAGATTCATTGAACTTGGATACTTTTGTTGTCCCTTTCCATGTAGGTTTCAACTTCCTCGTGGCAATCAACTTCTCAAAAAGATCTTCTAGATAGACTTTCCTTTCTCTTGTTGGATCTCCTTGTAGGATTCTTCTTGGATATTCCTTATATGAATAAGAGCATTAAATATCGCTTGATCACCAAGATTTTGACTTTATTACAACAAATATTAAATCCTACAAAATAAAGTAAAACATATTAATCTAATAAACTAATATAATTAAAAGGACAAAATTAGGGATGATAAAATGTATGAATTACGTGTCTATCACATATCATGGGCTGGCTAGCAAGAATAAGCATGCATTTCAAGGTTCCACTCACAATTTAACCTCTAAAACATTGATTACAATTTACACAGTTGTAAGTAGAACAAAGAACAAGTTGTCCTTATATTAAATTAGAAAAATTAAAGACTTTAGAACTCACAATTTAAGAAACAAGAACTCACAATTTAAGGAACAAGAACTCACAATTTGAAGAATAAGAACTCACAATCTAGGTTAGGGTAGAAATAAATTCTGACTTTTGAGGGATGACCGAATGAGACTTGAGAGATGAGAGATCGAGAGTTCAAGATAAAGGGCGCCGATGAAGAATTGAAGATGTCAAACCGGATGAGAGATTGAGAGTTCGAGAGTTTGAGACTAACTGATGATGACCGTTGACCGATGAAGGGCCGAAGGCGATGAGGCGATGCGCCGATGGCCGTCGGCCGATGAGAGATCTAGACTTTAGAATTCTGAGTTCGAGATCTAGGTTTGGGGCTTTGGGACAGTGTGAGTGATGGCTGAGAATTGAGATATCATATACATATATACTAACTCTGATACTCATATTATTATTTTAAGTGTTATTATGTTATAAGGGTTGTACAACCAAAAGTGAAACCCGTATAAACTAACTACAAACCGTAAATAATTTCGGATATAATCGAAATGTTAAAAATAACCAAATTATCAAAAAAATTCGGTTAAATTATTTTGGTTCGGTTTGGTAATTCGATTATACCCGTTTTTTGCTCAGTCATATATGCATGAGGGCAAAAGCGTCTTTTTCACACTTCAGAGATAACCCTGGAGGACCACAACATCAAATCTAACCATAGAGACATTCCCGTGGAACATCAAATCAACCTCGGAGATAACCCTGAGAAAAGACATAGTCAATAGCAGTCAAACCCGGAAAATAACCCTAAAGAAACGCAGTTGCAGCACATCAAGTCTGGAGACAACCCCCAGAAGGGTAAAATGGTCATTTTGACAACTCAACTTCAACAAAACCAATACAGCTTAAAATAGGGTCACAAAGAGCCATTGCAACACTTTCGAGCGCAAACTACGCAAAACAGCTCAACGGGCTGCTTGCGAAGACCCGAAGATGCCATTTTGATCATAGATCCATCTTCCCAGATATGGAAAATGGCAAGACCTATGTCATTGCGCAACTCTCAGAAAGAGCTTTCCAGAATGGTATGACACGTCTCCATCGGACTCCCGGATTGAAAGTTTTGAAGGTTTGAACGGACATCGCGTTGATCCGAGTGCACGTACTTCGAGATGACAGGACCCACGGGATCCAGGCCCACCCGGGCAGCCGTAGACTCGCGACTGCCGTGGGTAGACCCGCTGCTATTTTGGTCTATAAATAAGACCCCCATCAGCCATAAAATGTAAGAGAAGAAAAAGAAAAAAGAGAATTTTTTTGTCCATTTCAACTCTTAACCCCTTCTATAGTTAGGGGTGAAAACGAGTCGAATATCAGCGAACACTCTAATGCTCAGATTCGGCTCGACTTAAAAAAATTGAGCTCAAATTCGATAAAGAATTTCTAATTTTGCTCCAGATTCGACTCGGATCATTACTCGGACCTACACGGCTCGTAAGTACTCAACTCGTTTATAAAACGAGTTACTCACGAGCTTTCAAATCAAGTTTCAAATATGAACCATTTCGCTTAATACTAAACCACTACATACTAAATTGATTATTGAACTAATGTTTATATATAAAAGTCTTTTACTTTTATTTATGTAAAGAAATTACAAAGAATGTAATACGAATTGACAATCAATTCACTGATTTATTCAAGTACAAGCTTACACAATTTAATACTATACTTTATAAATTATAAAGATTGATACAAATATCACATATTTAGCTTATTAGTATGGATCGGACCCGATTAAGATTCTAATATGATCCATCGAAAGAATATCGTATATGGTTCGAGAAAAAAATAAAATACTCGAACCCTAATATGAGCGAATACTGGTATACTCGAATTTGACTCGTGTATCATTAAACAGAAAAACGAGTATGAATCATATTCGACTCAAATCAACTTCGAATTCGAGCTTTGGATCATATTTTCGAACCGATCTCGAGTCAAGTATCGAGCTACTCTGCTCGGCTAACACCCCTACCTATAGTGTTCCAAACTTCAATATTCTTCTTTCTAAACACTTGTATACATATATTCTACAATATATAAAATTTTAATCGGTGGAAACTGAGTTTTCAAGCTCTAAAAGAGGTTTGAAGCCTTCTTTACAACACACTAAAAGATTTTTTCAGATTTAAAGCTTTATACTGCTTTAATGTGTGTGTGTGTGTGTGTATATATATATATATATATATATATATATATATATATTTACATTCAACACCATACACGGATTCTAAATTAGTGGCATTTTATCACTTTAGTGTATGTATATATATATATATATATATATATATATATATATATATAAAACTGCTTATCGCTAGCTTTAAATAACTATTTTAACTGTTCATTCAATGTAAATCCATAATATATAAATTTGTGGACTAAATTTATCTAAATCTAGTCATATCTAACTTTTAACCGGTTCAAAAGTTGCAAAACTGGAACCGTTGAGCTAGAATAACTAATATTTATTTAAATCTAGTTTTCTTTCTAGTTTTTAAAAATATTAAGCAACCATGTGAGCCTAGGAGACACTGGATCTAAATCCAGCTGACGGATCTAGATCTGGTTCTCATGATGGACCTTTTTTAGTTGTACAACTAGCTTATAAATCATATTTGTGGTATTTGAACATCCTTCTATAGCTTTCATGCCCATAAGGAGTCCGACACTTATATGTATATTATTTTATCGAAGATGTTTCGCATCTCGAGAATAAAATCAAATGAAGCCGATTACGAAATAAAATGAAAGTATATCAAAGGCCTCAATTACTATGTGAGCAAGAAAGGTGGGAGTCTCTCCATGAGTACGGTGACTAATTGAATAACTACACATCCTTTAGGCGTTTGCCTTTTGAACCACTTGCTTAGACACCAGTAGTTTGATTAATTTAAAATTTAGCCTCCTCTTGGAGTCCATTGTCCTAATTGAGCTCAAGAGTCCTAGGGGCCAACATCTACTTGATTTTATTAAGGCAAGGTTATGCAAAATGAATGGGTACTTTGTGGGTCAAGGAAGGGTGATGAAATCCTCACCTTTTCTTCTTACATTTTGTACCCTTAATGCTAGATTAAATATGAAAATGCACAAATAAAAAAATTATAAACAAATAAAATGTCTTAAAACTATATGAATTACGAAAGAAAGAGAAATTTTGACGTATCTCAATCCTCCAACAATCACCACAGTTTATATTTGACAAAAAAATAAAAATAAAAACCAAACAGGATGTGCTCTACGTGAGTGAATGCATGAATGCAAAAATAGTTTTCTAACAAACAAAAAAAAACTAAGCTACTTGTTTTTTTTTTTGAGTTAAGATACAAAATATCAGGAAAAGCGCAACAATAATCTTGTCTTTCCACTTCGATAATCCAGAAAAAAAAAATTAGAAGAAAAAAAAACTAATTCGAATAAATAAAAATTAAGGAATATAAAATTAAGTCTAGTCACCAGCAACGACGCCAAAAACTTGATGTGTTAAGATTATGTACTGCAAGTGCACAATGTCGAATTGAAGAACTGACAAGTACAGGTCGAACCCATAGAGATTAGATTAATTTTAATGTTTCCTTATATCTATTTTAGGCGAATTAAAAATAAAGATTGAGAATTGATTAACTAGAATATGAGAACTAATAATGAGGAAGCAATCTAGGAATTTGAATCCATTAAATAATAAACATAACATATAATTTAATCTCTTCTATTTTTATAACTCAACTATGATTTTGATCTCCCTTCCCTTTAATTTAGTAATTTATAATTAACATGGGCAAAATAGACTATAAAAATTTAAGGATTAACTATAACTCATCAAAACTTCTTTGAGCAAGCATGGATTATAAAAAACTCATATCTTAACAATAATCTATCAAAACCTCTTAATTAATTTAAAATCACATAAGAACTATAAAACGAATATATTTCAATAACGAAACATGAAGAAATCAATTAAGCATAAAAGCATAAATAATAGAAGAGATGAGAAATATTATCATGAATAATTATTTAATTTCACTCCCTTTAATTAACGCTCATCCAACGAATGTATAATAAAGAAGTAATTTAATCTACTCCTACTCCTAACCTAAACTAATACAATATCTCATACCCCTTTTCTCTAAAGCAAGAGACCTATTTATAGAGAAAATAAATTTGTGTCCTAATTTAGATTCATTGAACTTGGACACTTTTGTTCTTTTTTTACCTCTTCTTGACTTCAATCCCTATATGGTAATCCTTCAAGAGTCCTTTTTTATCTTTAAAAGTTGAATATAATCCTTTATTTGTTCCCCAAAAAAAATAAATGTTATTTTCTAGAAAATAAAATAAAATATATTAATTAAATAGAATAAACATATAAAATAATAAATATAAAAATATAAAAATATATTAATTATGTGTCTATCACCAGCTATTAACGAGTCTAAGCCAATTTAATTCATTGCCTAAAAGTAACTCTGCTACTGCTGACATCGTGGAACAAACAGTTACAACTAACTAGTGATGGATTCGGTTAGCATGAAGTTCATTTTTAGGTAAGTTGGTCAATTGACCAATAGAATGCTGACACACATAGAGTCTCGCCTACGTGTCAGCACTCTATTGTTCAATTGACCAACTTACTCAAAAATGAACTTCATGCTAACCACTTCCAGCTAATGTATACTAAAGAGTCAAGACTGCCTGAAAAAACTATAAAGGACATGATTATGTGTAATTATTCCATAATGTTAGAAGTACACCTCTCACATATATTGGTATATATATTGTATGCTTATATTGCTCCTTTAATTTGATAGGCTAAATTAAAGTTCAAATGATTCAAAATGTCACTAATAATTGGTTACAAGACTCAAGAAGGTGACTATTAACCAACATCGTTAGGCCGAGTGAAAAGAACTCACGATGTTAAGGAGAGCTTCTCCTGTACTCTAACCCTAGCAACTTGAATAATATCCTTGTGCTCAAAAGTTAGTCAAAGGGGGAAGAACATGCTTTCAATGGAAAGAGAATAACATGCTTTATACACATTTATTGTGATAGTTAGACCAACTATGTTCCAAAAAATTTACATGATTCTATTGCTTTTATATGTTGTATATTGTTACTTTAAAATGCACTTGGGATATATAATATTTTTAGTTTACATTTTGTTTCCTGAAAAATAATTTTTCTTTACATGTCTTTGAGGGATTGGAGGTAACTAAAGTTTATAACATGTTAATTTATCAATAAAAAAATATAGAATATATGTGATCCTCTAGTATTGGTTAATGTTAATGTCAAGATCTGTCCACGCGCTCCTATCACCAAAGTGTGTCCAATCAAGTAAACATCGAATGTTTGACTGCTTAGGCCGTCGGGGGATAGCTACGGTATGAGAATAAGTATAAGGTTTAATGCTCTAGTGCTGGAAGAAAAGCCTTCTCACCACCTTCATGCAATCTTTCTCCGAATCAGATTAATGTTCTCACCCAAAACCAATCCTTAATAGAATTGCACTGAATCTTCTAGAATTAAGGAAGTTAATATTATTTTATAATTAAATATATTATTTAATATTACAATATCAATAATTAATCAAACTACATTAGGAGATGACGAAATAAATTAACTCACAAACAAGCATCAGTCCTCTCATAGAGAAGAAAACACTTCATTATTAAGCTGTTATCCAATAAAAAAAATCATTATTAAGTTCTAGGAAATAGACCGCGCTCAACAACCACAATCAGCTTATGGTTACTGGTTAGACATCAATCCTTCTCAAGCATGAGGCAAGGTTATGTAATTAACTCGCACTCTATGGCGTGATACATGGTTAAATGTTTTTTTTAATATAATTATACTTTAAATCAATTTATACATGACTAATTATATTATTTTTTTACAGTCAACTCATTAAACTTTATTTTTCTTACAAAACGTTATAAAAATCCGTTAAATTCTGTTGACTTTAAATGATTTGCCACATTTAATTTTATTCCACGTAAGATAGAGAACACTGACATGGAGCTCATATGTATGATGTGGTCATACTTAAGTGGAAATGAAATGATATTAAGGGGAAATAAAAAAAATTATCTAACAAAAAATTAGCAAAAAACATAGATGAAAAAAAAAAGTAATAAATAAAACTATCAATTTAGGGATAAAATGACATTTAAAAAATTAAATTAAATTTAAAATTGTTTTGGGAAAATAGAAGGAAATTTTGGGGGAAATTAATTGACAAAATTTGAGGGAAATATTTAAGACATTTTTTTATATAAAAAAATATGACCATCATTTAGTCCATCAATAACTCAAAAAAAAAAATCCAAAACAGTAAAACTAATTGACCCATTTGATAGTAGACTTGAAACCCACATGAATAAAACGTTGCAACGGATGTTGTCACTGAGAAGCGCAACGTGATGGATCCTCGACGGCGACATGAAATAATGGGTCTTATTGTTATTCCAGCGTGCAGAAGCTATAATCCTTGGATTATAATTTTATTTCCACTCGTTCTCCCTCTCCTCTACAACTCGAATAAAAAACTTTTGTAAGTGAATTAAAATTTAGTGCGTTAACTCTAAAAAATATATATAATTAATCATATGTAAGTTGACCTAAAATACAGTTATGAAAGAATTATTTAACACGATCGAGTCATACAACCCACACAATAAAGCGGAAACCAAATCTCACAAGAAAAAAATATACAAACTCACAAAAATTGTGAGATAGGACCTGCGTGAGATCAGGAAAGCATGTTGTTCATATATATATATATATATATATATATATATATATATATATATTAAACGGGGAAGGAACAGTATATCAGTACAAATTCTATATATATATATATATATATATATATATCAGATTTATATCCTCAAATTTTCTTCCTTCGATACAACACTGTATATATTCATTGCTAAAAATCAATTATTGCTAAAAAAATTCTCCATCTCAGATTTATATATCCACAAATACATATAGAATCAAATGGGGTTTTGAAATTGGAGAGAGAAATGAAATAGGGGTTTTGATTTTGGAGAGTTGAAATGGGGTTTTGACATTGGAGAGAGAAACAAAATGGGAGTTTGAATTTGGAGAGAGAAATTTAGGTATTGATTTCTTTTTTAACTTTTCTTTTAATTTTAATTTGCTATATACTAAAAATAGTTAAATCTATTTAATTTCTAATGTGGCAATAACTAGAATGATAATCCAGACTTTACCTACGTGGATATTCATTTAAAAGCTGAGCTGGATATTCTGTTAAAAGTCAACTCATTTAACGAAATTTGTAACAATTTGATAAATATTTGAAGTTCAATGAGTCGATTGTAAAAAAAATCAGTTCAGTGATGCATTTGTAAACCGACTCTTAGTAGAATGGAGAAAAATGTATTTAACCCTGCTAATATATATGTTCACTATCTGCTTTGTAAAGAAGATGAATATATGATCAATAGAAAGCAACATGCATGACAACGGAAATAATCACCCAACAGTCAAAAAAATAAATAACAACGGTAATATAATTAAAATCTTAATATCCCAATAATACTATTAATATATAATAGCAGTTACAAATCTCCATAAATTAATATGTATTATAACTCATTTAATTTACTCATTGAACTCTTTTAATGGTACATCACCAAATAATATATTTATTTTATTTAACTTTGTAATATATTATTTAACAAAAAATACAACAATCCCCCACATATTACAAAATAAAAATAAAATAAATTTGAGTAAGAAAATTAAGAATGCAGTGCGTTAACACTAGTGTCTTTTGGATTATGAACCAATGTATAGAGTGAATAGGACTTGATTCACAAGTTTGATGAAATAAAAATTTCTATGAACCTTCTTCCTTATTATAAATCAGTAATCATATTACTCACACTACAAACACTAATTAGAAGTTGTTCTACGCGATTTGGCACATTTTGGTCTTGCGACATACCTGGAATTCATGAGCGCTCTAGAAAATCTGTCTTGTTTTCATAAGAGGCGGCCCCACCTCTACACTCATATAGGTGTTTCCATCAAATGTGTTGTACAGTTAAACACATCACACAATAGGACTATGAAATACATTAAGAGTATATAACTCAACCTCTAACACTGTAGAATTACATTATCCTACACCATAGAGATGAACTCAAATATGTATAAAATGGATAGTATCTCAACCAATCAACGTACCAATGACTTGTTGTTACTCATATGAACCTACTTTCTGGGATTACCATTCATATAGGTTGGGTTACCATCATTGTTGATTTTTGTAATAGACAGTAGTCTCATCCCCCTCGATGTATTGCTCACTAGCCTCTTTCTTAGTGGCTTTGTCAGAAGATCCGCAAGATTTAATTCTGACCTAACAAAATTAAGGGATATAATCTCATCACATAATATCTGTCTCACAATATTATGTCTTAGGTGTATATGCCTACTCTTGCCATTATAGCTCCTATTCTTAGCTCTGCCTATAGCAGCTTGGCAATCACAATGTAGAGACACAGATGAAACTGGTCTTGTCCACAAATTAATATTTCCCAAAAGATTTCTTAGCCACTCTGCTTTAAAACCTGCCTTCTCTAAGGCAATAAACTCAGACTCCATAGTAGAGCGAGCTATATAAGTCTGTTCAGAAGATTTCCAAGAAACTGCTCCTCCTCCTAATTAGGTAAATATGTAGCCACTCGTGGATTTGATTTCATCTGAATCAGAGATCCAGTTGGCATCACTATAGCCCTCAAGAACTGCAGGATTACCGCAGTAATACAAGTCAAATCCAATAGTACCTCGCAGATACTTGAGTATTCTACATAAAACAGTCCAATGATCCTTATTAGGATTATGAGTGTATCTGCTGAGTCTATTAACTGCATATTAACAGTTTTAGAACCAATTTTCTTTTTTTAGGGTCAGGTAACATTACCTTAGCAAGACACCCCCACACTTTAAGGTATTTCTAGACATATCACAAAAGTCTGAATGAATTAAACTAAGAGGTTCAGATTCTCTAACTAATACTGGTTGACATGTCTTTTTAGTAGTTTTGGCTTTTACACAGACATTTTTTGGTATTTGATATTTTGAACTTTTCTGCTCAATTAATGTACTAAAAAACTTATCTCGAGTCTCAATCATCAAGTAAACGAAGAGAGTCAAGAGCTCTTGGGTAGAGTTGTGTTCAGTGTTCACTATTCAGACAGCTTAAATCAGAGCTGAACTCAAGTAGGATTTCGATAAGCAAGAACTAGAACATGATTCTATTACAGACATAATTAAAATTTATCTTCCATCAAATAACACAGTAATTAAAAACTCCAGAGATCATAAGAACAATACCTGAAATGCATTTAGGAAACCCAATACCCAAACAGCTCATGAATGAACTAACTTCAATTAAGAAACTTAAAATAAAATCTGCTAAAAGGTTCAAGTCAATCCTACGAATAGGATTTTCCTTTTCTGAAATGAAACAAATCAACCACACTTGAACTTTATTTAGCATGTAGAATGTCTGAAGCAATTTCCAAACTCTAATTTTTCTGTATCACTCATTTTTCTTAAAATACAATCAGAATAACATATTCTAAAAAGTTCAACCATAAATCAAACAAAATCATATATATTCATGATAATACCAAACAAGCAGATCTGAGTGTGAAATTGACTTTAAAATCTAACCTGCAAGGCTTTAACGAAACTCTTACTTTGCTCCATGGACACCTCATCATGTATATATATATATATATATATATATATATATATATATATATATATATATATATATATATATATATATATATATATATATAGAACTAAATGAACATTAAAAAGCGAACAAAGGCAGGCGTTTAACTGTCTTTTTTGGTGTCTATGGCGACGGTTCGACCCGTCGCCAAAGACTACATGGCTATGGCGACGGATCGAACCGTCACCATAGACACCAATGACGACGGTTTGTCTTTGGTTCGCTCTTTAAGGTTCGTTTTAGAGACGGACCGTATATATATATATATAGTCCAGGCCCAAATCCGGACGCCTTGGATTTTAGTCCCGTCCAGACTTCTTTTTTTTTTTTGCTTTTTTAAAACATCTAAAAAAATAATTAATATTTTATGGAATTGAAATTTTTTCATATCTACATGTTTTGGGTGTGATTTGAGTGCGTATAACAAAATATGTATGTATGCAGTCTGCGCATCGCACTCACTATTTTTGGTATAGGTATTCAAATCACCCCAAAACATTGTATTATGAAAAAATTTCAGTTCCATAAAATATTAAATATTTTTTTTTAGTTTTATTTTAAAAAAAAACAAAAAAAAAATTGAAGTCCGTTTTAGATCAGGTCCGGGAGTCCGGACTTGATCCGCTGTGTGTATATATATATATATATATATATATACACAAAGACAGAATCAAATACTGGCAAGCTTAAACTCTGAAAGATCAACCTCACTGAATTTTCTAACTAACCCTTTAAATTCAGGATTAATGCAGAGGAAACAAATTTATTTTCATTATGTTAATTTTTTTTTTCGTTTCACAAAACTCGCCTCACATGAATAATAGATAAAACTTTATTCATGTAAATAAAGTCTTGTAAAAGTATTAAAATTTCTACTTAAGATTGTTGGATAAATACGAATAAAATATAGGATTCAACTATCAAATAAAAGAAAGACAGAAATTTGACTTATCGATTTAGAGCGAATTATGTTGAGCAGAGGCGTGCAGTACACTGTCCTTAAGTAGAAATTTCGCCCCTCGGAGAACTTTTCTCGGTGCTAAAGTCATTAACGAAATCCTACTCCAGGATTCAACGGTTCTTCACCCAACTAATCAGTACTCGAAATAGTTGAATGACCCATGAACAACTTCTAATTTTTTTTTACTAACTAAAAACATTACCATATATATATATATATATATATATGTGTGTGTGTGTGTGTGTGTGTGTGTGTGTGTGTGTGTGTGTGTTATATGTGAGAAATATAGGATATTATATGTTAGCAGCAGCCAGCAAGTATATATATATATATATATATATATATATATATATATATATATACACACACGGAAGCTAGAACAATAGAATATTATATGAATGTGTGCTAATATATATGTTCACTATCTGCTTTGTAAAGAAGATGTATATATGATCAATAGAAAGCAAGCCATGTATTGGAAGTTAGTTAAAACTAGGCTATTTAGTATTCTCCGGATGAATGCAAGCCATTGGAAGTTAGTTAAAACTAGGCTTGATGATATGTAAGCCATGTATTGGAAGTTAGTTAAAAGTAGGTTTATTTTAGTTTTCAAGAAATTGTTTTTTAAAAGAATCTCAAAAATGACGTAGTTTTAATAAAGGAGTGTTATTTAAGAGGAGTGATGGATATATCACATTTTTTGTGTTGGTTAAGACCAACTATAACTAAAATTTCCCATGAGTTTACTAGTCTTATATCTTGTAGAGTCACTTTACAATGCATTTGAAGGGGTATCAAATACTTTATAGCTTATATTTAAGTTTCTTTACTACTTTGTTGTCAAGCTTAAATTTGGAGAAAACTGCAGCCCGACATAACAACAAAATAGGCAGGATAATTGAATTGAGCAAAAAACAAAATGAATTACTTTGCCAAAGACATATACATGAAACAAATAAAGAGAATATAAAGTAAAGTAAAATGACTTTGGGATCTCAAATCTGTAAGTCATTTTCCTAAGATAAAAGAAGAGTTTCTCGTTGACTGGAATTGTTTTACAATTGACCATATGTTTTCTTTAACATGCCAAACATTAAAAAATCAGGAAAATATTTTTCAAAAAAAATGGAGCATAATTGGTTGAAGATTTACATTGTAATTGTTTCGAGGGGAAAAGAAATAAAAAGAATTTAAAACTTATGAGAGGAAAGGGAGAGAAAAAAAAATATTTTTTTGGGGTGTGTACGTGTGGGTTTTGGAATAATTTTTTTACTTAAAAGAGTATATTATTATTAATGTATCCTTCTAATAATATTTTAATATTGTTATATGTAATCTTAACTTTTAATAATTTTCCTTCCAAATCTTTCCTAGTTTGGAGAGGAAATTTGTTTTAAAAAATTGTTTTTAATTTTCTTTTGTCCTTAAAAAAATTAAAAAACAAGTAGTTTTAATCTCTTTTCTAAATTTCCAACATTTTCTTTTCTTCTTTTCTTTTTTTTATACTCAAACAATTTTAATGGTATTCAAATCAACACTATTCACTTTCATTTTGTCAGAATGAGTATGGCAGCGGACATGTATATGTCACATTCCAACACATTTTAAATCTAAACTATGAAATGAAGAGTCTCTATTTATTTGAAATGGAGAGGATCTTTATCCCTGGATAGAGGGACAGATCTAGAAAATTTTTCCAACATGGGCGGATTTTAACTAAATTTTTTCAAGTCTATGAGTTATCGCTAAGATGTAAACATACTTTGAAAAATTAAATTATAATGGAATTTTTTTCTTTTGCCCCACCAAATTTAACTTTTTTATTAATCTGTCTCATTGATCAGTTTACTAACTTATAAATTTTATCCTTGAGTTTACCTATAAATAAAAAGTGAGCATAAACAAGTGTCTATACTGCTCTCTACCTCCATCCGCCCCTATCTGGGTATGTTATCTTGTTCCCTGCATATATAGCACAACTTCAGTGTTGCCAAATTTATTTATTTTCATAATAAAAATATCATTAAAAAAATCTTAGGTAATCAAATTAATTTTTTTCATAATAAAAATAAATCATTTTTATGATATTAGTATTACTGACACAATACAATATTTGCCTAAAAAAAATTCTAAATCATGATATCATCAGGCCTCGCATCCTATTTGTGATACAAATCCACATATTGTAAGATTGGACTCGCATGGGACAAAAAACATGTTGTTCGTAAAATATATGTATACCACATTTCTTGCGACGGTTAGACCAACTATACCTAAAATTTCACATGATTTTGTTACTTATATATGTTGTACCGTCACTTTGCAAATTTGAAGGGATTGAATACTTTTGGATTATATTTTAGTTTCTTAACCATTTTGTTGGTTTCTTTACCATCTTGTTGTACTGGTTAAATTTGACTAGAACTCAAGTGATGGGACCAAATTATAGAAAACAATCCTTTTATTTATTATCATTTGAGAGATTGGAGGAAACTAAACCTGCAGTCTACAGCGAAAGAATAATAATATGATGTTAGTTATAATACCGGGTTACTGAATCTATCCAAAATTGGATAAATTACAAGCAGGCAGCAACTATTATCTTTACAAATATGTGAATTATCAACAGCATAAAACAAACAAATTACTAGTTGGTTTATGCAAAAAGACATAAGTCACAGAACAAACATACACAACTGGTCATTCAAGTCTGTTTTAGTACCCTCCTGGTCATTCAAGTCTGTTTTAGTACCCTCGCTTGTGAGTTGTGAACGGAGTCATTCAAGTCTGTTTTAGTACCCTCGCTTCTGAACAGAGTCAGTTAACCAAAATGATTATTATATCATAATGACTGAGTTTGAAGCAATTCAAGTTTGAAGCAAGTTGTATGTGACTGAGTTTCAAGTTGGATGAGACAGATCACACAATAGCAGCTGATATAAGTAACCAAGCAGTAAAGACTAAAATGATGAATGTTGGGATGTGATTATTTGGGTTTAACTAAGGTGTAGTCCAATTTATTAATGGTTGGGTCTGTTGTTGACTCATATACATTTATTTTAATAGGTTGCTCAAATAGTGGAAAAGTTTTTATTAAAGTAAGATTGTGTTTTTTTATTTGAGAGACCTAATTTGGAAAAGAATCGATCAATCATTAATTGCAGATATAAGATACAAAAATACGTTAGATTTGAATGATATTTCTGTTGTTAGTAAATTTCCTGAAAAATTTTCTGGCCTACTCCCAGAGTCAGCTCCAGTTCATATGTAAGATGTGACGCCCCAAATCCGTGTATCTTCCAACCCGACATATGGTACTCCACGGTGCTACACTAAAAAGGATTCCTACTTTCATAGGCGGAACTAGGGGGTCTAGGGGGTCATATGACCCCATCATGGAATTTTCGAGGGTTATTTGTTTTCTTTTTCTTCCTTTTTTTATGTATTTATTTTTCTCCTTTGTTTTTTTATGTTTTTACTTTATCATCAAAGTTAGACAAAAAAGAGTGGTAACAATTCTCTTCGTAAACTAATTAAAAATAAAAACCTAAAGAAATAAAATAAATTTTTTTTTTGGATCCTACTATAGTAACCATAAGTTCACTATAGTTCTATCCTATAAAAATTATTAAATCTCTCCTCTTCTATTTTTTTTAATTTTTGTTACTGGAATTCATTCTTTCAAGCTAATTAATCTCATTTCCACAATATAAGGTTTTGAATATATAATATTATAATTTGTAATTTATCTATAAAAGTAGCTAATCAGTTGACTAAAAAATTCAAAGTCTTATTAATAGTCTCATAGTTCGGAAAAATTAATATATATATATATATATATATATATATATATATATATATATATATAAAGTCATTAGACTCACAACTTAAAAGTTAACTAGGGTTGGAATAGGATGTTGTAAAATATTATAATTGGACAAAATGAATTTGAAAGAAGCACTCAAACGTTAATAAATACTTTTTTTACTAATGTATTTTGACCCCCCCTAAAAATATTCTCGTTCCCGCCTTGCCTTACTTCTAATTGGATTCGGGTGGACATGACTTCTATAAATACAAGCAAGGGTTGGAGAACACAATAACATATGACACAATTAAACAACTTGTACTCTCCATATTATTATAGTGAATTTCTCTCTCTCCGTGATTTTTTTCCAATTGGGTTTTCACGTAAATTGTTGTGTTCATATTTTATATCTCTTTGTTTATGTTTATGTGAATGTATTTCGTGGGTTCGACTTCACAACAATACAGTCAACCGTTAGCACGATTTTAACCTGCTATTTTGATAATTTCGTCAGACATACAAAATCTGACCCTAACAATTAATGAACAACATTTAAGATCAAAGGTAACAAATCACACAATAAAACTCCTAAAACCAAGTAGACACATGTATACATACACACAAAGGAAAACCCGTCCATATCTTGTTAGTTACTTGGTTAGTAGTCGGTTGTAGGTAAATTTGTTCACGAGTGTGGCTAATAAACAAGAACTCATAAACAAGCCCCGCAAGGCGAAAGCCCACCACCAATTAGAAGTCAAAATTAAATTACATTTTAGGAAAGAAAAAATAAACAAACAAACAATTAATTAACCATAAAAATTTCCAATTTTGAGAACAAAATTGTTTTGTAACAAACCCAAGAAATAAAAACAAACTCAATTCAAAAAATAGTTAAAGAAGATTGAAGGAAAGATTAATAGATTATCATTAATAGTTGGAAGAACCGAAGACGAGTCTGGAAATTAAAAAAATTACCTAAGAAATTTGGAGTGTAAGGAATTTAGTATGCATGCTATTCATATATTTACACATAATAGGAGGATCAAATGCTTACCTCTTGAAGGGTGATTAAATATTTGATGCGAAAAACCTCTTGCATTTCCTTTTCAACCCAACAACGTCTCCGAACTACGATCGAGAACGGAGCACCAACCCACGGTACGTAACAATTAAGGTTTGGCCTATAATTTAAAAGCGCTCTGTATTTGGCCAACTGAATAATGAATTGTGTGTTAATTGATCGACTGAGGCATGTGTATTTAATACGGAAGTGGTTGAACCACTTCCCCACTTTCTCTCCACGATCAATCAAGCCACGTTCAAATTAATGAATGGTTGTTGACCTTGTCAATTGGGATGTCAGTTAATTAACCCAAATGGGTCGGACCCTCCATGGGTGCTCCATTTGGATACCCAAAATCCAACATATCCCACTCACCCATGACGGGGACGATGTAATCCTCATATTTGCCAAAACAGCTCAAACCAAAAACATGTAAAACTCTAACTGTCGAACTGTGTGACCGCTGAGTTCACCTGCAATGAGGGAGCTCTATATCAAACCCGTTAGATCCAATATATAAACATCTACCCTTTTAAAGAAAAAAAATACGAGAGCTCTGCACGCTGAACTCAACTAGTTAATGTAGAAACTACAACCCACAAACTCAGAGTACCCCAGACACATTTAAATTTTCACTAGGTTAAGTATCTCTAATCCCTCAGAGAGCCTTACTTAACCACCTTTGGGCCCATGTCTATTTTGTATCTCACTTATTACTATATCGCTATCAAAGCGTTATAGTTGTCGACAATAAGTGCAGAACGAGGTGAAATTAAATTGTCTTCCCTTTGCCCTAATACTACTCAGAAATAAATCAACTGTTGTCCCACAATCGGTCCTTATAGTCTCTTCAATCCTGACCTTAGGAATCGAAACCAAAGTAGCAACAGTAATGCATGTCTTTACAATATAGTCAAAGATCACATAGAGTACTTATTGTAGGAACAAGACTTGTCCTAAAGAATTCACACGGTGAGAAAATAGGGATTCATTCTCTCACCTCCTTTATATGGTCGCTTAGTACATGTAACTCGCTCACAACATGCTACTCAATAGCCTTATTGTGCGGACCTTAGAACATTTCAAATTGATCGCTTATCTAAGCGCCACATTTGAAACTTCGCGTCCGGTTATCATGTCACGACAGACAATCTCATCTACATGAGTATATATCCTATGGTCATGCCGTACAAATTTTAGTTCAGTCGCTTTATAGGCGCCTAACTCGAATTTTCAGATTGCTCACTTCAATTTCCAAGCGCCAAAACTGAAATTTCGCATCTGGCTATTAGTATATGTCAATATAGATGGTGGGACATACTATATTCGGTTAATTCAAGTTAACCTCATCTTGGCTCAAGCCAAGGCGACATCATGCTTCATTTTACTCGCAATTGATTGATATCTAAAGCATCAATAGCTCACTACTCAAAGCGCCAATAAATGAATTATCTCAACCTTCCTCGCTTTTCAAAGCGCCAAGGGGGATTGCTCGTGTGAGTGAGTCAATCAACCTGTTGACTTATATTTAGTGTGTGCATATCCAATATGTATAATAAACTGTGCAAACATCTTAAATTTACCATATGTGCTAAAATAACCAAATATAAGTGGAAACAAATAAATCTTGCATAAATGATAAATATCTCAAAAGAACAATGAATATCTCTAATACAAGCCAAATACTGAGTGATATACAAGGAAATATAAAAGTACATCAAACCCTACGAAGCCCTAATGAACTAAATGCCAACAAAAAGCATCTTTAGGGATTGGCTTCATTAAAGGATCATCTACCATAAGTCCAGTGGGCATGTACTCCAATATCACCTCATTATTTGCTATGTTCTCCCTGATGAAGTTCATCCTCAAGTTAATGTGCTTCGTCCTGCCGTGATACTTGGGGTCCTTAGTGTAATCCAAGGCTGCCATGCTATTACAGAAAATAGTCACAAGATCCGAAGCATGAAAGACAACTCCAAGATCCTCGAAGAATTTCCTCAGCCACATGTTTTCCTGAACAACTGACGTACAAGCCACAAACTTCGACTCCATCGTAGAAAGAGTAATGAAAGTCTGTTTCTTGCTACACCAAGTAATGGCACCACCATGTAGCAAGATTGCATATCCTGAGGTCGACTTACGCATCCCTTGGTTACCTCCCCAACTAGCATCAAAGTAACAAATCAAATTGTGACGCCCCCAAATCCAGGTTCTCTAACCTCAGATTCAGTGTTCATGATCCTATCATCATCATAAGCATTCTATAACTATTTCGAAATAATAAACATACATTGTTCATTATACAAAAGTCTCAAAACATGGTCCCAAGGTCTCTCTAACCTTAACTTTAAATACACCATTTATAATACAAATAGTTTACTCAAGAAATTCCATTAGATAATAACTAATTTAACATTCATTCTAAAATTACTCTCGGATCTTGCCCTTGCCCTCGTCCTTCTTCGCATTAGATCCTTCTTAGCTTAACTCAAAAATAGAGGTCATGATATAGCAAGAGTAAGAAACTAATTTGCTTCACAAGTTTAAAAAGACAAAGGAGATATATCATGACTTAGAAAGAAATATTGTCTTCAATGTTCAACAATAATATAAGATTGTGAATGAACATGAATTAATAATCAACAATTGAATATTCGATAATTGAATAACATGAACTGAGTGATTTTGAATAACCATGAACATTTGCCAAGGTGCTCAGTGATTTAAACTGGACCTTTTAATAAGTTTTGGTATTCAAGGGGATCAGCCTTTCATACCCCGTGATTTATGCATAAACACTTAATAATCCGACATTGATATCATGCCTTAATCAAATTTGTCCATTTCTCAGTCAAGAGTTCTTACCATATCAATTAATAAGAACAATTATTTAAAATCCATTTGATTTAACAAATTTAGACATGCTTGATCTAGCCGATACAATTAAGCATAGATCTATCATAAAATAAATTCATAAATGAAGAACTTTAATTTAATTCACGCTTCAATAATAGTAGAATCAGAATTCAATTGCACAAAGTGCAATTTCAATAATCAATAAAGACGTGAATAATCATCAATAATTATTCACTAATATGCTTTGAAAATAATAACTCAAGTTGAGTTTAGGAAACTTGCCTCGATCAGTAGGTTACATTTCACGAAATTAATTTCTATCCACTATGCAGCTTAAATTATCTTCCTTTGAGAGACCTATAATTAGTCTTTCAATTAGTCAATGCATAACATCGATTATGTAACCACATAGATATTATACATTACAATAAGTTCTTATAAACATTATCATGCCTAGATAAAGTTATTATTAATTAACGATCACCTTTAATTCACATAATATTATTAACTTAGATAATATTAATTCACCTTCTAGTATTATTGGTTCACTAATAATACTTTAAATCATTTACTAACATTTTATTCACTTACTAATATTATTAATCATTTAATAATATTTTATCCCTTTACTAATATTATTAATCATTTAATAATATTTTATTTAATCTCGAATATTATTATTTAATAATAATACTCTAATCTAATATTTTTATTTACATAACAACATCATATTATAATATTATTAATATTATAATAATATTCCAATGATTTATTAAATTAACAAACAATTTATTCTAATTGTTCATCCTTTATTAACCTCTTATTTAATATCCATAAAAGGTCATAAATAATATTTATTATTATAAATTACCAAAATGCCCTAAGATAGTCATGATATAATATATATATGAGCATTCAAGCATAAAAATCATATTTTTTCTCATTAAAGACATCATTTAACTATTTATTTCCTTTTATTCACAACCTAATCATTTTTAGGAAAAATAGCAAACTTATTCCAAAATTTCTCAGCTTCTGGATTTTAACAGAATATGAACCAACAATGATCCTCTAATTTTTCTAGAATTTTAGAAAATGATTTACTACTTTTAAAGTGTCCAAAACACTTTGGATGTTGCTCTATTTTTCATAAATTGAGTTTTACTCAGAAAAATCTGAAATTTTCAGGGTATGCTCTCTTAACATATATGAAGCTTCTGTAAAAAGTTTGGAATTTTCAGTGTGTACACAGTGAGATATTCGTAGGATAATATTTATGGAGTCCTTTACTAAAATAGTCATTACGCACAATATATAACTCAAACGTGTCCGTTCTTTTTCCTACGCCAGAGATAACTTCATAAGGTACCTCTGTAATATTTTTCCAGATTTTTACAAGACAAGGAACTAGCCGAAACAGCCTCATGAAAACAAGTCAGTAGCTGATTTTTGGATTTCAAGGCTTTAGCATATAAAGTGGACTGCTTTTGGGAAAAATAATCTTAAAGGTTCCAAAACATGCTAGATTTGTGATTCACCACTTGGGTTTACTAGATAACTCATGTATCTAGCACCCCCTTCTCGATTTAATCATAATTTCAAGTTGTAGAACTCAAGTTACACAAGATTTAGTGGAAGAAAAAAAAAAGTTTTCACCCTTGGAGAACATATGCTCATTTTCTTCCTCTAAGTCTTTGATCTAACACTCAAGATACTTAGTTCCATGCATGATGGTATGTATAACTAGTGTATCTTGAGTAGTTGTACATAACCCCATCAAAACTCAAGCTATCAAAACAAGGTAAGAGAAGAAGATGAAGGTACATTATACCTTGACTTAGTGGCTACCTTCCTTGATTTTCCAAAGTAACTAATAAACTTAGGGGCATAAACAACTAGCACTCCTATATTTTTTTTCTTTCTATGGATCTAAATTCTCTATCTCTTTCTCTCTTTGAAGTTGGCTAGCTTGGGAGCAAGAGATAGAAGAAGAAGATGAAGAAGATGGAGAAAATGAAATGTTGGAAGAATGAGATGTTGGAAGAATGAATTGTGTTTACAAAATGAAATGGCCAATTCATTAATAATTCTTCCACAATTATTTTGTTGCCCATTAGGTAAAAACTTTGTATTATTACTTACCTTAGGCTAAACATGATTAAATGTGCATAATGGAGTGGCAACCAATGGGAGCCTTACAACATTGTCCTTATGTTTATTCATGTCTACTAATGGACAAGCTAGATTAATTATTCCACTTAGGATCCTCATAATATCCACCATTTAGCTTTTATTTTAAATGCCCAATTTTGATTAATCAAATGTCTAGAATACCCCCAATCAAGTGGGCTAAGTATTGGATTACATTTTATTTTTCTTGGGCTTTTCTTTTAATTGATTTGGGCTAGATAAAAACATAGTCCAACAATTTTAATAATGTTACCCAATTTGATAATTTAGGGCTTTCATCTCCAATCATATGAAGTTTAATTACTTATACATATGATTTTATCTCATAACCTAATTAGATTTACAAGAATTAGGTTTAAAATTATTAGTCACTTGAAATACTAAGTTTACCCACTTAAGTTAGTATACATATAAAATACTAAATTTTTCGTGTTACCATAACCCTTAGGTTATTTAATATCCTTACCTAATGTATAATTAGGTCACAAGGCTTTCATTTTTAATGAAATCCATAAATGTATGTATCCATATATAACACAAAGTTTAAAAAAAATGTACATACATACATGGTGACTTAAGATTCACTATTATTACATCCTCCCCCCTTATAAGAATTCCGCCCCTAATTACATATAAGGTTACTCAAAAGGTGTGGGTAATTTTCTCTTATCCTTTCTTCAAGTTCCCACGTAGCTTCTTCAAAGATTGTGGTTCCTCCAAAGAACTTTTACGAATGTATAACCTTATTTCGCAATTTACTTCCTTTCTATCTAAAACTTCGATCGAATTTCCTCGTCACGATAAATCTTTTTTCGACCGAATTGGCTCAAATTATATCACATGCTTGTAATCGAGCTTATATGGTCGTAGAGATCGACATTACGAAACACATTATGAATATGTTCCATTCAGAGGTAGAGCTACCTCGACGCCACTTCGCCTATCTTCTTCAAGATCTCAAAAGGTCCAATAAATCTTTGACTCACTTTTACCTTTCTTTCCAAACCTTATCTTTCCTTTCCAAGAGATACTTTCAAAAATGCATGGCTTCCCACCTCAAAATCTCGCTTCAAGCGATGTAAGTCCGCATGCTTCTTCCGGCGATCTTGAGTCGCTACTACGGCTCTAATCACCTTAATGGTCTATACTGATCACCGCACCAGCCTCGGTCCCAATAGCTTGACGTTCACCCACTTCATCCCAAAGATACGGGCGCGTTCTACATTTCTCCCATACAAGGCTTCAGACGGCGGCATTCTGATGTCAAGGTAGTAGCTATTGTTGTATGCGAACTCTACCAATGGAAGTTGATCCTCCCAACTACCCTTGAAGTCCATCACACAAGCTCGAGCATGTCTTCAAGTGTTTGAATCGTTTCTCTCGCTTTGCCCATCGGTCATGGATGATACGCGGTGCTCATCCGTAGTTGCGGCCCCCATTCTTTCCTCAAGACTCTTCCGTAAGTTTGACGTGAATCGCGGATCCCTATCCGGCACAATAGATAATGGTACGCCATGTCTCGATATAATTTCTTTGATGTATAGTTTGGCTAGGTCCAGATTATACCGATCTTGATCGGCAAAAAGTGAGCCGACTTTCGTAAGACGATCTACGATCACCCATATGGCATCGTGTCCCTTTTATGTTGTTTGAAGTCCCACCACAAAATCCATCGTGATGTGCTCCCATTTCCACTCGAATCTCTAAAGGTCAGAATAGTCCACTCGATCGTTGATGCTCTCGCCGACTCTCCGACAAGTTAGACATCCACGACACATTCTCAAACCTCTCTCTTCATGTTTGGCCACCAAAAGTGTTGACGTAAGTCTTGATACATTTTGTGCTTCCAGGTGTATCGAGTACCTCGACATGTGCTTCTTTGCAGAATCTCTTCTCTTAGTTCTCGGTATTAATTGCATCCAATTCGCCCTTCAAATCTTAGCGCACCAAAGGCCATCAATCTTGTATTTCAATTCATCCCTTCACCAATCATTTCTTGATGTCGCCGCAATCTTCGTCCTTCTCTTGAGCCTCTTTAACCTTATCTAATAAAGTAGGGCTCACGCCACAATAAATAATTTATCATTGACCTCCGTCGGGCACTTAACCTCTAAGTCAAGTCGTTCAAATCCTTCACCAATTCCTCTTGAATGGTTAACTTCAATAACTTCTCTCGCTTTTCTACTCGTGGCATCGCCCACTACATTTGCTTTGCTCGATGGTACGTAATCTCACAATCATAATCCTTGATCATTTCTAGCCATCTCCATTGCCACCTTCATATTTAGCTCCTTCTAGGTGAAGATATACTTTAGACTCTTATGATCCGTGATATATCTCACACTTCTCTCCATACAAATAGTGCCTCCAAATTTTCAAGGCAAAAACTATCGTCGCTAACTCTGTGTCATGAGTTGATAACCCTTCTCATAGTCCTTTAGCCGACGTGAAGCGTGACGTGATAACCTTCCTTGCTATGTCAGATCAAGATACGCCCAAGACCTTGTGTGACGATCACTATACACTATAAATCCTCCTGTTGTCCCAAGAAAGCCAACACAGTGCTCGATCGAGCCTCTTCTTCAATTCCATGAAACTCGCTTCACATTTTTCCGTCCAAACGAACTTCACTTTGTTTTCTAGTAAGGTTGGTCAATGGCGATGCTACCTTTGAAAAATCTTGGATGAATCTTCGATAGTATCCCGTTAATCCCAAGAAACTCCTAATTTTTGTTTGCGTGTCTTTAATGCTCCTAGCTTGATAACCGCTTCTACTTTTGGCCGGATCTACCGAACACCATCTTTGTCGATAACGTGACCCAAAATTGCACTCTCCGCAACTAAAATTCATACTTGGAGAACTTTGCATACAACTTCTCCTCCTTAACGCCTCCAACACTTTCCTTAGATGTTCAAATAGATCTTCCTCTCGTCTCTAATATACCGTAATGTCGCCGATGAACACAACAACAAACTTATCCAAATACCGCTTAAACACTCTGTCATCAAATCCATGAATGCTACTGGTGCATTAGTTAACCCGAAGACATTACCAAAAACTCAAAGTGTCCATACCGAAGTTCAATGCCGCCTTTGAATATCCTCATGTCTCACCTTCAGTTGGTGATAACCACCCTCAAGTCAATTTTTGAAAAGTATTTTGCCCGCTTCAACCGATCAAACAAATCGTCGATCCCGGCAACGGGTATTTATTCTTAATGGTGACCTTGTTCAACTCTCTTAGTCGATACAAAGTCTTAATGACCCATCCTTCTTCTTTACGAATAAGACCGGTGCTCCCATGGTGATACGCTTGGTCGAATGTATCCCTTATCTAACAACTCTTGTAGTTGAACCATCGCCTTCATTTCTCTACCGAGCCACGCGACACGGCGCTTTTGGATACCTAAGATGTCCCTCGTGCCAAATCGATAACAAACTCTATCTCTATCTCGGTGGCAATCCTTTAATTTCATTTGGGAAAACGTCAACGAATTCCTTTACAATAGGTATTTGACCCACCACACCCTCGATTCTCGGGTATCCACAACGTGAGCCAAATAACCTATACAACCCTTCCTAAGCAACTTCCTTGCTTGCATCATCGCCGACAACAAGATTGTCTTGGCGATTATCGCCATAAAATACCACCTTTGACTTATTAGGAGTCTTTAGGTGTACGCACTTTTCTTACAACCAATGACCGCTTCCATGACTTGATAACCAATCCATCCCAAGGATTACATCAAACTCTCCAAGACGAATCCAGATCAAATCCACGTTAAGTTTAAAACCTCTTACATTAAAGACAACAGCCCTATAGATGTAGTCTACAGGATAATTTCTTTGTTTGCTACTTCTACATTCATCAAGTGTTCTAATAGTTCATGAGGTAAACTTAATCTTTGAGCAAATTCATCGATACAAAAGAACATGAAGCTCCCTAATCGAATAACACATAGGCATTTATATCATTGATCGGAATTATACCGACACCACCTCCCTGGATGCCACAAAGATCTTACCTTCGTCTATTGAATGTTCGTCTTTGTTGGCTTGTTTGGTTTGGCCGGTCCTCCACCGGTTGTCTTTGTGTTATTGCCCTCTGTTGCCATTTCCGCTCATCCATGCTTTTCTTCTTCTGCAATCCTTGATCCGATGTCCCACTTCACCACAATTAAAGCAACCTCTTTTCTTCACCTTAGTACAATTGGGTGAGGTATGCCCTTCTTGCCCACATGTATAACATACCATTTTTCCTTTCCAAAGACTCCCCGAAGTGACCCTTTCCACATTTCCACACAATCCGACTTCTTTTGTTGCACGCTTCCTTGCCGCATCTCCAGATTACTACCCCCAATCGCTCCATTTCCGCTTCTTATTGTTGCTACCGCCACTGATGACATTTTGATTCCCACCTTCCGATTTCTTCTTATTCTTCTCCCAATTGTATCTTGAGACCGCTTCGCTTCCTCCTTCCGCTATAAGAGCTTTTTCCAACAGAGTTGAGAATGATGTGATTTGTAAAACCGCTTACTTTACTATAAATCCATGGCTTTAGTCCATTCTCAAACCTTCTCGCTTCTCGCCTCAGGTCCACCGATGTGGAGCCGAATCCGCCAATTCATTGAATTTCGCAAAGATACTGACATCGACATATTCTCCTGCTTTCGCCCAAGAATTTGATCTCCATTCTTGCTTGAACACTCTCGTGGAAGTAGTTCTCGAAGAACAACTTCTTGAATGCTTCCCAAGTCACGATTCCAGCTTCCGGCTTTGTTCGGTTGGCATCCCACCAATAGCTAGCCTCCCCTTCATTAAGTAGGTAGCAAAAATTGTCTTCCGGTCTTCTCGCTACTCTAGCAATAACGAAGGCCTTCTCAATCTCTTTTACCCACATTTGGGCTTCTATCGTCTCATTGTTCCTCCGAACTCTGGCGGTCCCATCGCCTTGAAGTCCTTAAAGTTTACTATTTGGGTGCTCACTGATTTCCTGCAGTTGAGCGTGATTCTCATGGCTTCAACCATCATGTTAATAAAATCTTGCATTGGGTTTTGTTGAGATCCCACGCATTATTAACTCGACTCTTCAATATCTTGGTTCTCGAGTCCGCGTCTGTCAGGCCATTATCTAGTGAAACAAAAATTCTAACACGTTACTTGGATTTATTATCATATGATTACTTAGTATGTAATACGCTATTTATTTAAACAATCGATGATCATTATGTGAGAGTTTTAAGTTACCGAGATTTGGAAGTCTTTCTCCCCGCTTAGTGGGTTAAGTTTGTTTTTAAAGAACATTTTCCAAATCACCATCTTCGGATTCACATAACATTAAATAGAAAATTTACTATTTAAAATTTTCTAACACATATCATAATAATACACGCATTTATATTCATACACCAATCTTCAAAGGATCGACACGATTAATACAGGTATATTTTATAAATGCTACTATCCCATTTTAACACAAAAGATGGGATTAACTCATAATGATACCTCCCTACAAACACAATTAGGAAAGTACATAACCATTTACTACCTCACACCTCACCGAGGTTTACATCAACATAAAACCTTATTACACAACAAGAAAAGTACTAATGCATCTATCTACAATCGGGCCATCACATCATCACCACCGGTGGCCTCTCGCCAGTCATCTCAGACAGTTCCTAGGGAAGCAACTACTGCGCAGATTCTACGTTGAACGGATCGACTAGACTCTCCTATCTCGAGTGGACCCTCCTAGCCCTCTCTGCTACCGCCCCTCATATCACGCATCAAGGGCCACCCTAAAGTTTCTACTCGACCTTTTATGGCTCGCAGCTTCGATCTTTAATTGGCCCACCACTCATCCGACTCATGGAGTTCCTCTTCCACTTCAGTATCTTATCGGCAATTTCTACGTCCAAACTCACCAGCATCTCCAGATGCTTCATGCTCACTTCTCCAAACTTTGCCTTTTCATTCTCTAGTTGTACCATCAAGATCCCAACTTGCAACTGGGACTTATCAAATTTTTCCTTCGCTCGACTTTCTCCATCCGGGCTCGATGAGCCGCATCCTTGTATTGTTCTTCAAGAAATTGGAGGGTGTGGTTTTCTACTTCTAATTCCTCCACTCGCCTCTAATCATTCGATTCTCTCAACAAGTCCCCTACCGGAGGACCATAAGGGACATCTTGGGTGGCCTCATGCTCAATGGGTTCCTGCTTTCAACCGAAAGTAACTACCTCAAGCCACGTCGGGACATCCTACAAACACCATAAAGTCAACGTCGATTGCCACAATAAAATATATTCATTGATGAAATGAAATAATATTTTATTAAGTACAACACAAACTTGATGAATTTCCATAATCCATCTCCTAACATACTCTATAAGAGTTTTCTACTAAGGTTATAACCTAGGTTTCGCATTCCTAATGTTTATAACCTCATGACTTTGATACCAACCTCATGACGCCCCCAAATCCGTGTTCTCTAACCTCGATTCAAAGTGCTCACGATCCTATCATCATCATAAGCATTCTATAACTATTTCAAATAATAAACATACATTGTTCATTATACAAAAGTCTCAAAACATGGTCCCAAGGTCTCTAACTTAACCTTTAACTTTAAATACACCATTTATAATACAAATAGTTTACTCAAGAAATTCCATTAGATAATAACTAATTTAACATTCATTCTAAAATTACTCCCGGATCTTGCCTCGCCCCTTGTCCTTCGCAGATTAGATCTTTCGGGCTTAATCGAAAATAGAGGTCATGATATAGCAAGAGTAAGCAACTAATTTGCTTCACAAGTTTAAAAGACAAAGGAGATATATCATGACTTAGAAAGAAATATTGCCTTCAATGTTCAACAATAATATAAGATTGTGAATGAACATGAATTAATAATCAACAATTGAATATTCGATAATTGAATAACATGAACCGAGTGGTTTTGAATAACCATGAACATTTGCCAAGGTGCTCGATGATTTAAACCGGACCTTTTAATAAGTTTTGGTATTCAAGGATCAACCTTTCATACCCCGTGATTTATGCATAAACACTTAATAATCCGACATTGATATCATGCCTTAATCAAATTTGTCCATTTCTCACCAAGAGTTCTTACCATATCAATTAATAAGAACAGTTATTTAAAATCCATTTGATTTAACAAATTTAGACATGCTTGATCTAAATGATACAATTAGCATAGATCTATCATAAACAGCTTCATAAATGAAGAACTTTAATTTAATTCACGCTCAATAACAAGAGAACAGAATTCAATTGCACAAAGTGCTAATTTCAATAATCAATAAAAGACGTGAATAATCATCAATAATTATTCACTAATATGCTTTTGAAAATAATAACTCAAGTTGAAGTTAGAAACTTTGCCTCGATCGTAGTTACAAACTACGAAATTAATTTCTATCCACTATGCAGCTTAAATTATCTTCCTTTGAGAGACCTATAATTAGTCTTTCAATTAGTCAATGCATAACATCGATTATGTAACCACATAGATATTATACATTACAATAAGTTCTTATAAACATTATCATGCCTAGATAAGGTTATTATTAATTAACGACTACCTTTTAATTCACATAATATTATTAACTTAGATAATATTAATTCACCTTCTAGTATTATTGGTTCACTAATAATACTTTAAATCATTTACTAATATTTTATTCACTTACTAATATTATTAATCATTTAATAATATTTTATCCCTTTACTAATATTATTAATTATTTAATAATATTTTATTTAATCTCGAATATTATTATTTAATAATAATACTCTAATCTAATATTTTTATTTACATAATAACATCATATTATAATATTATTAATATTATAATAATATTCCAATAATTTATTAAATTAACAAACAATTTATTCTAATTGTTCATCCTTTATTAACCTATTATTTAATATCCATAAAAGGTCATAAATAATATTTATTATTATAAATTACCAAAATACCCTAAGATAGTCATGATATAATATATTATGAGCATTCAAGCATAAAAATCATATTTTTCTCATTAAAGACATCATTTAACTATTTATTTCCTTTTATTCACAACCTAATCATTTTTAGGAAAAAAAGCAAACTGATTCCAAAAATTCTCAGCTTCTGGATTTTAACAGAATATGAACCAACAATGATCCTCTAATTTTTCTAGAATTTTAGAAAATGATTTACTACTTTTAAAGTGTCCAAAACACTCGGATGTTGCTCTATTTTTCATAAATTGAGTTTTACTCAGAAAAATCTGAAATTTTCAGGGTATGCTCTCTTAACATATATGAAGCTTCTGTAAAAAGTTTGGAATTTTTCAGTGTATACACAGTGAGATATTCGTAGGATAATATTTATGGAGTCCTTTACGAAAATAGTCATTACGCACAATATATAACTCGAAACGTGTCCGTTCTTTTTCCTACGCGTAGATAACTTCATAAGGTACCTCTGTAATATTTTTCCAGATTTTTACAAGACAAGGAACTAGCCGAAACAGCCTCATGAAAAACAAGTCAGTAGCTGATTTTGGATTTCAAGGCTTTAGCATATAAAGTGGACTGTTTTGGGAAAAATAATCTTAAAGGTTCCAAAACATGCTAGATTTGTGATCTACCACTTGGGTTTACTAGATAACTCATGTATCTAGCACCCCCCCTTCGACGGATCATAATTTCAAGTTGTAGAACTCAAGTTACACAAGATTTAGTGGAAGAAAAACAAGAGTTTTCACCCTTGGAGAACATATGCTCATTTTCTTCCTCTAAGTCTTTGATCTAACACTCAAGATACTTAGTTCCATGCATGATGGTATGTATAACTAGTGTATCTTGAGTGGTTGTACATAACCCCATCAAAACTCAAGCTATCAAAACAAGGTAAGAGAAGAAGATGAAGGTACATTATACCTTGACTTAGTGGCTACCTTCCTTGATTTTCCAAAGTAACTAATAAACTTAGGGGGCATAAACAACTAGCACTCCTATATTTTTTTTCTTTCTATGGACTAAATTCTCTATCTCTTTTCTCTCTTTGAAGTTGGCTAGCTTGGGAGCAAGAGATAGAAGAAGAAGATGAAGAAGATGGAGAGAAAATGAAATGTTGGAAGAATGAGATGTTGGAAGAATGAATTGTGTTTACAAAATGAAATGGCCAATTCATTAATAATTCTTCCACAATTATTTTGTTGCCCATTAGGTAAAAACTTTGTATTATTACTTACCTTAGGCTAAACATGATTAAATGTGCATAATGGAGTGGCAACCAATGGGAGCCTTACAACATTGTCCTTATGTTTATTCATGTCTACTAATGGACAAGCTAGATTAATTATTCCACTTAGGATCCTCATAATATCCACCATTTAGCTTTTATTTTAAATGCCCAATTTTGATTAATCAAATGTCTAGAATACCCCCAATCAAGTGGGCTAAGTATTGGATTACATTTTATTTTTCTTGGGCTTTTCTTTTAATTGATTTGGGCTAGATAAAAACATAGTCCAACAATTTTAATAATGTTACCCAATTTGATAATTTAGGGCTTTCATCTCCAATCATATGAAGTTTAATTACTTATACATATGATTTTATCTCATAACCTAATTAGATTTACAAGAATTAGGTTTAAAATTATTAGTCACTTGAAATACTAAGTTTACCCACTTAAGTTAGTATACATATAAAATACTAACTTTTTCGTGTTACCATAACCCTTAGGTTATTTAATATCCTTACCTAATGTATAATTAGGTCACAAGGCTTTCATTTTTAATGAAATCCATAAATATATGTATCCATATATAACACAAAGTTTAAAAAAAATGTACATACATACATGGTGACTTAAGATTCACGGTTATTACACAAATGCTAGACAGGTCCTCTATAGCACAACATGTATTCCAAAGTACCTTTCAAATATGCCAAGATCCTCTTGATTTCCCTCCAATGAGAAATCCCAGGGTTGGACTGATATCGACTGAGATAACCAACTACATGTGTTATATCAGGCCGAGTACACACAACTGCATACATTAGCTTTTCCATAACATTGGCATACAGGTAATGGGACATTTTCTTAATTTCTTCGGGAGAATTAGGGCATTGCTCGGGTCTAATAGTGTCGTTTTTAGCGATAGGAGTGTCTATGGGTTTGCAGTTGCTCATATGGAATTGATCAAGAATTAACCTTCTTAAGGTAAGTTTCCTAAGATAAGCCAAGAAGTTTCCTTGAGCGATCTCTATAGATCTTAACACCAAGAACATAAGTTATTTCCCCCATGTCTTTCATTTCAAATTTAAAGGACAGCCATCCTTTGGTGGCGACAATCATCTCCTTATTGTTCCTAGCTAGTAGGATGTCATCGACATACATAGATAAGATAAGGAATTTATCTTTAGACCGTTTGATATATACACAATGATCTTCCTCGATCATTATAAACCCATCACTAATGACGGCTCGATAGAATCTTAGATACCATTGTCTGGACACCTGTTTCAAATCATAGATAGAACGTTTGAGCTTGCATACTTTGTACTCTTGTCCTTCCATGAAGAAACTCTCTAGCTGATCCATGTATATTTCTTCAGCTAAATCTCTATTGAGAAAAGTTGTCAGAACGTCCATTTGATATAACTCCAAATCCAAATGCGTGACAATCGCTAGGATGAGGTGAATTTATGCAAACCTCAGAATTGGTGAAAAGTTTTCATCGTAATCAATTCCCTCTTGTTGGGTGTAGCCCTTGGCTACAAGACGGGATTTGTACCTTTCAATGGAAGCATCTGCCTTCTGTTTTACTTTAAGAACTCAGTTTTTCCCAATAGCCTTTCGCCCTGGTGGAAGGTCAACCAAGTCTTAGACTTGATTAGTCCTCATGGACTCCATCTCTTATTCCATTGAAATTATCCATTTATCAGTTATAGTAGATGATAGAGCATTTAGATAATATCGAGGTTCCTCATCGTCTTGTGCATCAGCCAAAAATGCATTCCTCACAATCTCAAATAGACGACGTGGAATATTACCCTTTTGACTTGTACGCATTTAAGGAACAGGAGACTCCTCATATGATTGAAGAGATTTGCTCGAAGGCATGTCACTCCAATTATCTACAGGATCCTGAGGAATATCCTCTTCGGCTTCTACTGTACGAGTTGGGGCACCCAAATCTTCCTCCATCTCATAATGGTTCATCTCCTTGCTCACATCAGCCCTGTTAGGGAAATCCATCTCAAGGAAATCCGCATCTCGTGAATCTATCTCGGATACAGTCCCACCAGTCTACTCACCAACAAACACATAGCCTTTGGAGTGTTCAAAATATCTTACAAATATACACTTCTTACCCATCGGGCCTAACTTCCTATGCTGATGAAAAGTTTTATGCACGTAAACAAATGTTCCCCAAGGTCGCATTCCACCCAATTTGGGCTTTCTATCGGTCCACATTTCATATAGGGTGGACGGAACTGATTTCGAAGGCACACGATTAAGTATATATGTCGCATTAAACAATGCATCACCCCAATAGGAAATAAGAAAAAAAAATTGCGCCATCATAGACCTAACCATGTTTAATAATGTATGGTTCCTCTTCTCCGCTACACTGTTTTGTTGTGGAGTTCTAAGGATTGTCAGTTGCCTGATTATCTCCTTTTCTTCATAAAGTTCTTTAAACTGATCAAACAAATACTTGCGGCCTCGGTCAGTTCGAAGTGCTTTAACACTTTTATCTAACTGATTCTCAACCTCAATCAAATAACGTCTAAAGCAATCTAATGCCTCAGACTTATGAGAGATCAATAAAGTATACCCGAAGCGCGTATAGTCATCTATCATTGTTAGAAAATAGGAATGTACATGTCTTTCTTTCACATTCATAGGCCTCAGATATCTGAGTGAATAAGCTGCAATGGTGTTTCTACCCTTGTGGCTTTACCGAATGGTTTTCTAGTTGATTTCCCTGCTAAACAATGTTCACATGTGGGTAGATTGACCTTAACGAGTGGGGCTAAAAGACTTGATCGAGCTAACCTGACCATTCTATCTTGTCTAATATGGCCTAATCTACCATGCCATTGAATTGAACCATCATGATCATTTTCAACAAGGAATAAAAATCACTACTATTAATGCTAGAATCAATAGTATCCAAAACCATAAAACCATTCAACATAAAACCGTGTCCAAAAACATTCGTCACATGCGAAAGTATTACAGAATTGTTCTTTAAACCAACAGAATAGACTAAACGAAGTAGTGATAAAATAGAAAATAAATTATGTCGGACATCCGACACATAAAGTACATCATAAAGGATCAATGTTGAGCATCCTCGCATTTCCAGTTTGTAAGTGCCAATGCCTAGCACGTTCACACTATAATCGTTCCCCATGTATACTTTTCTGCCAACCGGAACGCAACGGTATTCCACGCATCCACTCCAATCTTTAGCAATGTGGTCCGTTGCTTCGGAGTCTATAATCCACATATAGAGAGAATGAGCAACAAATACAGTACTTGATACTAAGTATATAGATAGATTAGGACTAGGAATTACCTTCTTCGGCTCAATGCACTCACGAGCGAAGTGTCCCGCCTTACCACAGTTCTAGCATGTCATCTTGGTTTTGTCCTTTTTACCAGAACCTCGTTTGCCTCTCTTACACTTGACAGCACCCCCACTCGCATCCCCTTTAGGCGCAGTAGGATGAGTTGGTTTCTTCCCCTTCTTGGGCTTGAACCTCTACGAGAGTTTGATTCAGCCATATATGCCCTGGAGGTCTTGACAACATCAAAACGCTCAACCTCGAGCTCCAAGTGACGACGAATATCATCAAAGTTCTTGATATTTTCGTTATGAGTCATGTTGACCCGTATATGTTCCCAATTATCGGGAAATGAGCAAACCATCGCTAAAATATGTTGTTCGTTTGACAATTGAGTACCATTGAATTTCAATTCCCAGATCATATTAGCCATGATTCGAAGGTGTTGTTTCATAGTGTGTTTATCTTTCTTTTTATAAAAATAGAACCTTATGGCTAATTCCCTCAGCCTTGTCAACGAAGTGCAAACAAACATAGTTTTGAGAGCCTCCCACATATCATGTAGAATGGAGTATTGTTCATACTCAAATAAAAAGTCATTGTTCATGCAGCTCATCAACGTTATGCGAGAGATACGATCCTTTTTGCACCAACTTTCGAAGGTTGCAACCTTGATCGGATCCTTTGCATTCTCACCATCTGGTTTTATCATCTTGGACAACAAGGTTTCTTCAATCCCTTGCTGCTCCAAGACCATCTTGACTTTCCTGTGCCACACATCATAGTTATCTCCGTCTAGTTTGTTTCCTTGGTTAAGATCTACGATAATTTGTTTTAAAGCCATTTTCTGCTTTGATTTAAATATGATTATTTATTAGAGATATTCAATGTTCACCACAGACTATAAGATATCTTTGTCGCATGAACTAGATTAACATAAAAATAATAAGACACAAATATAGAAGGAAGACTTGGCTAAGATTAGGAATCATAATCTATTTAAATGTCTAATTATTTAAATTTAATTTTTCAGCGCACAAGACATATAATTTAGGGAATAATTTAATTAAATTATTACAACCTAAATGAATCCCACTAGGAACATGGGTATTTATGTAATTACAGCATAGTAATTTAATTCCAACCACCAACAATTAATATCCCATAAATATTAACAAAAGAATTAAATAATAGGCATTATTACTCAATTAATATACCAAGCATGATATAAAAACATTAAAAATTCTTCCAAAAAAATTCAACAGTATATTAACATCACAAAATATCACTGTAATTTTCTGGAATTTATTTTGATAATTTTGTTAATTATCACAATTAATTAATCAATGCGCAAATAGTTGAAAATTAACCAAATACATCCAAATTTATTAATTTCTTTCAAAAAAATTTGTAACAGTAGCTTATCATCATAAAAATATTACTGTAATTTTATGGAATTTTCTAATAATCAAGTTAATTATCATAATTCATAAACTATTGCATAATTGGAAATTAACTAAAACTATCAAAATCAGACATTTACCTCTGAAAAAATTACAAAAATAACTTAATACCATAAAATAGTCACTTTAATTTTCCCGGAATTTTTATGATATTTTTGTTAATTTTCATAATTAATAAGCCATTAATTATACATGTGATTGTGGACAGGAATTGTTGATTGATGTTACAGGGATAAAACATTGTTGGTGGACTTTTAACATGGAGAAGATAATAGACTTTTATGGTCTATTTGACTCATTAATGGATTGCTTTCGTTCCACTTATAACTATGGTTGAAAAGTTTTATCATCTACCATATGTTCTAAATCTCCGATTTATTACTTTGTTGAAGGCTATTGATAATTTATTTATCTTTAGTCATGATATTCTTTCTTGAAGTTAGTTGTGCTCACCCTTTTGCTTCACAATTCCTTTCGTAATAAGAGTGTAGTTGGGTTTGAGCGAGGGTAACAGAGAATAGAATCCAAGGTCTCTAGTGTGGAGGTTCTCCTAAATGCTTATTGACTTTACCTTTATATAAGGTGCCATTGTGACGTACTATCCAAGTTAGTGTCCAGAGTCACAGTTGGTATATATTTGCATCAAAACTCACAACATATTTGTTGTTGTATTTTGCACTATAATTGTATTAATAAAGTTGTAGTTATTTTCTGTACCATGTATTTGGCGACTCACAATGGGTTGGATGGAATAGACCTATTTTGGGGATGAGTCACAGTTGGTATCAGAGCTTAGGGATATGATCTCTGGCGGAGATCGTGATTAGAACTAGGAGGGGAGAGATGAGTAAATCCTTCGCTAGTGTGTCCTACCTAAGCTTATTTGTTGGTCAGTCATAATATCGGGATATTATGTGATATGTTAATTTGTTAAATTAACCGTTGTTTTTGAAGCTGTATTCTAGAATGATATCTGAAATACAGGAGATGAGCAATGGAGAAATCATGATGACAGGGGAGATAGAATCTGAAATGGAAGCAAGGTATTCTCAACTTTTCGAAATACCAGGTACGTAAATTTTGGTGACGAAATTTCATAAGGAGGGGAGATTGTAAGACCCCAAATTTTATGAAATAAAAGTATTCAATTTTTCTTATAATTACTATTCAGTAAATGGTTAAATTGATAAAAGTTAAAGTTAAGGGTGATATATGAAAAAAAATTTCATAATATGCAAGTGGTTATAAAATATTCTTTCTCATTTTGGGAATATTCGTTTGGTCATGGAATATTCTTTCCGTTTGAAATATTCGCAATGACAATGCAGCGACCATTTGTGGGCCCCATAATGTAATAACTGTCGATGAAGAAAATGACAAAAGAGAGTTTTTATAAATAACGGCGTAGTTATTACATAATTAACACCGTTGAATACTCGTTGGTTAAAATACAAGAATACGCGCGTTGTTGCACAAGAAGCGTATTACCAGTATTGCACAAATTTTTTGAATTATTAATTCTTACGTAAGAAGGCACTACTCAATAATTGTTACGATAATTACTTTATTCAAGATTTTATTGATTCAATAATTGCTTTGATATTTTATATTACTGTTGTTTTAATAATTGTCACTACACAGTATTTTCCATTATCGAAGCAATAATTCATATTATATAAATAATATTATTAAATAACATTATTGACAATGTCTAGAAAGTTCTGTCTAAGGAGAGATTTGGTCACCTAATTGCTACCAAGAAGAGAGAAATTCTTATTGAAAAGCCCCTGCTTTCCGGAACCTGCCTTTCATCGATATTGTGATTCTGTAATATTATTTGTGAATAATTAATTATTGATTTATATGATGAGGAAAATATTCATTTTATGTGGATATAGATAGAGAAAATTTTTAAAGTGACAATTGTTAAAAAATTGATATTTTATCTTTTCTGATAAAATACTATTTTATTATATTATTATAATATTATAATGATATTTTTACAATGAATATGGGATATATGAGTAAATGAGGAGGAGGAGTATTTTTATTACAATAAATGTTTAAAACATGTTAAACATGTTGGTGGACCCGTTTCTTGACTGAAATTTGATTATAGCCTGTAAAATTGTCCGTATGTGGATTTCGGTCAATTTCTGTTTGGAATTTGGAAAACCTTTCTTCTGTAAAGTTGTATAGAATTGAATTTCCTATACAAAGTCGCGAGATTCGAATTTTTCTGATAAAAGGGCTATTTATTATGAATTATTGAAATTCTGAAATTTCATAATAATTGATTTTTGGAAGTTTTAATTGTTTTATTCAAGAAAAACGTTTTTTTAATGATTAGTGGGTTGTTAAACATGTTGAAATCTGAATTCAAAGAGGCGTAGGAAATTTGTTATATAAATATAATATTTTATTAAATTTTCTGTTTTGGTATTCTAAGCATTTTCCTATAAATAGGGTGCTTAGGTTGGAATTGAAAATCACACCAGAAACTGAAGTTTTCTCTCTATTTTTCTCTCTATATTATCGAGTGTATTCTTGTGAGTATTTTGATATCTTGAGTGTTGCTATACGGTGCAAGTTCGTTCAGCGTTATTCCAGTCAGAAGTACTGCTCTTTTAAGGTAAGGGATAGTAAAAGAGATTATTTTCTTCATAAATGATATTATTTCTTCAATATCATTATGCCAAAATATTGGTTTGAACTTTTTATCAAATTTGAAATTTTTTCATGTCGGGGTTACTATTCATGAGTTACTATTCATGAGTTACTATTCATGAGTTACTATTCACGAGTACTATTCACGAAGCATGATGATGTTTTTTATGAAATTTCTATCTTTTGGCGTCAAAGTTACTATTCACGTATACGGCACTATTCACGTTTACGGCATTATTCACAAATACGATATTATTCACAGAAAAATTAAGTTTTCTTCTCTGTGTCCAAGATTGTCTGTTATGATTCCTATCTTTGATTGGGTCTATGTTTTGGTCTTCATTCTTGAATTTTACTCCACTCTGATTATTTATGAAGTATTTTTGAACTTGGGTTGTCTAAAGTACGAATCCTTAATATTTGTTCTTTTGTTTCACTGGATTCGTTTTCTTTAAAATATTTTGCATCATCCTCATCCTAAATGATGATATAATCAATATCTTTGGCTCTGTAGTGCAAAGATGAATGATTTCTGATGAATATCTTTGGCTCGTAATGCAAAGATTACCTGTTATTGAATATCTTTGGCATGTAGTGCAAAGATGACTTGTTGATGAATATCTTTGGCCTGTAGTGCAAAGATGACCTGTTGTTGAATATCTTTGGCCCGTAGTGCAAAGATGACCTGTTGTTGAATATCTTTGGCCTATAGTGCAAAGATGACCTGTTGTTGAATATCTTTGGCCTGTAGTGCAAAAATGACCTGTTGTTGAATATCTTTGGCCTGTAGTGCAAAGATGACATGTTGTTAAATATCTTTGGCCCGTAGTGCAAAGATGAATTTATTATTATGATTATAAACAGGAACTGTGATTTGGTATAACCATGATCTTTGATGTTTCAGGTAAAGACAGGTGATGAAAATTATCTTTGTCTTGGATGAGAAGAGGAATTTAGAACCACAATTACGATTATGAATTATACATGTGATTGTGGACAGGAATTGTTGATTGATGTTACAGGGATAAAATATTGTTGGTGGACTTTTAACATGGAGAAGATAATAAACTTTATGGTCTATTTGACTCTGTTAATGGATTGCTCGTTCCGCTGCAACTATGGTTGAAAAGTTTTATCATCTACCATATGTTCTAAATCTCTGATTTATTACTGTTGAAGGCTATTGATAATTTATTTATCTTTAGTCATGATATTCTTTACTGAGCTAGTTGTGCTCACCCTTTTGCTTCACAATTCCTTTCGGTGTAATAAGAGTGTAACCGGGTCGAAAGCGAGGTAACAGGAGAATAGAATCGGTGGTCTCTAGGTATGGAGGTTCTCCTAAATGCTTATTGACTTTACCTTTATGTAAGGTGCCATTGTGACGTCTTATCCAAGTTGGTGTCTAGAGTCACAGTTGGTATATATTTGCATCAAAACTCACAACATATGTGTTGTTGTATTTTGCACGATAATTGTATTAATAAAGTTGTAGTTATTTTCTGTACCATGTATTTGACGACTCAAAATAAGTTGAATGAAATGGACCTATTTTGAGGTCGTCACATTGATCATAATACAAATAACATTACTACAAAACCTTCTATTTTGTAAAGGTGTTTGACCTAGCAATGTAAAATTAGTTAAAATGCCTTTGTGGACATGGTACAAATTTGAATTTTTTTTGTTATTCTTTCTTTCAATAAAAAGAGTATCATTCCCTAATTTTTTATTCTTTCATAGCAAAACAACTTTTTACTTTTTTATGATACTAATATCAATGACATAATATTTTATATTTTCTTTTATTTTTTATCATTTCACTACTACAAAACTAACACCTCATTATTTCTAGAAATAAACGTGTAGCAAAAATACAGACTTAATTAGTATTTATAAATTTTGTACTCCCACTGTTCCAAATTATAAGATTATTAATGACTTTTAAAAGTCAATTTTTATCATTGATTTAAATTAAAGAACTGCATTTCAATTTTGGGGTTAAAAATATTTTTAATTAATTTTAAAAAATTAATAATAATCTTATAATTTGAAACATAAATATGAAACACAAGTATTAGACTCTTATTAGAGTACGACTTTCAAACAATTTATTTTCCAGCTAAATTTCAACTGCCTGAGAGAAATCAAAAATTCTAGGTGGACATGAAAATTAGACATAAGAAGAAATTCACTCTAGCCTTAAATAAAAATTCAAATGCACTTATGTCCAATTTTTATGTCCACCTAGAAGAGTTCGAGAGAAATTCACTCTAGCCTTAAATAAAAATTAAAGGACAATAATTTATAATCATATTTTTTCTAGCACTCAAATTAACATAATAAAAAATAAAAAATAAAATAAAATAAAAAGTCTAATTGAACTAGGTAATAATTAAGATGTTAAGAATTAATCCAAATATGAACACCATCTATTTTATGTGATCCAAATACGACCAGTGTAACTAGGTAATAAGATGTTAAGAATTTATCCAAACTGCCACTGGTCGTACGTTAAATACTACAAGTGCTTTGTTGTTTTAAATTAGAAGAAGAACATGCAGTCAAAGAAAATGAGAAAAACATGCTTTAGAACACATTTCTTTGATGTTAGCCAGACCGACTATATGCACTAAAACTTTTGTATGATTTTTAGATGGTATATATTGTTCCTTTATAATGCATTCCAAGATATGAAATATACCCATAGCTTACATTTAGTTTATTCAAAAAAATATTTTTTTTTATGGTCCGATTCTAAAAGTTTTTTGAGAAATTGGAGGCAACTAAAGTTTATATCAATTTCATAACTTGTTGAATTCAAAACTATTTTAATTTTTGTATATTTACTGCAAACTCTCACTAGATACAACTCGTGCACTTTGGATAATCTTTGTTTTGTGTTTCCAACGAAAATAGGGTATTTTTTATTTTTATTTTTTATTTTTTTTATTTTACTCGAAGACGAGCGAGAGATAAGTATGGAGTATTTGATATACACATTTATTATATATTTTAATATTCTCATATTTATTATTTTATACTAATACATTTTATTTGATTTTGTAGGATTTATGTGGATTATATTATTATACAGTTTTAAAGATAACATTGGATTCTTGAAGGATTATGAACGATTATCATGGAGAAGTTGAAGTCGATTTAAAAATAAAAAGATAAAGGAAAAAAGATAGACCAAATTTAATGTATTAATATTAGGTTAAAAGATAAAGGAGCCATAAGTTTATTTTTTTTTCCTTCCCAAGAGTAGCAGCAGCTTTGTTTTATCATTGAAGAATTAATATTAGTTTGGTTCACCGGTAAATAATTGTTTTCTTTTCTTTTTCGCAAAAGTATTGTTTTACTTTCTTTATATAATTATCATTCTTTAATCATTTTATTTTACTTGCTTACCCATCATACAAACTTAGTAATTTAAATACTATTCTGTTAGTCAGTGTTCCACTTAGTTTAGTTAGTTATTTTAGTTAGTTTAGACACATATTTTTCATGCAAGTAGTAACCAGTTTATTTTTTTTATTTAAAATTTCATGGCTAACTAATTTTTTAATACCTAGAATAATGATGAAGCTAGGTAAGTATTTCATAATAATTAAATTTATATCATTCCGATATTAATGCCTAATTGTTTACTCCTTTATTTTAACTTTCGCGCAAATTTCGTTACGGTTATTATATTGATTGCGAGGTTTTGATAAGTTATAGTTAATCTGTGAATTTTTCATAACTTATTATTGCACATATTAATTATATGAATCATTATTTTTAAAGGGAAGGAAAAATAATTTAGGAATTAATTTGAAAAATAAGAAAATGTTAATTATGTTAGTACTTAGTGGATTCTGATTTCTAGGAAGTTTTTCTCATTACTATTTATCATTGTTATTTTTTTAGTTTGCATTATTTAGTTAATTAATCACATTCACTATATTTATTTCTAATTTGCCTGAAATTTAAATTAAAAATTTGATAATTAATCTAGTCTATATGGTTCGACCTTCACTTTCCATTGGGATTAAAAATTAAAAATTAGTGTTAATAGATTGAAGATTTACACTGGGATTGTTTGAGGGGGAAAAAAAGAAAAGAATTTAAAACTTATGACAGAAAAGAGAAGGAAAAATAAAAAGAATTACTCTCTCCATCCAATATTTTTTGTTCGATGAGTAAAGGTACAAAAATTGAAAGACGTGTGTTATTTAGTGGAGTTCATTAGTATAAAAAAATAAAAGTACTCATCATTTTATATAATTTTGTAGGGCCAATAAAGATAAATTTAAAAAAAATTTACTCTCTTTAGTGGGTTAATTGTTTTTTGCGCAAAAGTCCAAAAATACCCATAACGTTTTCCCCGAAGTCTCGCTTCCATTCTGAACTTTTTTTTTCTTCCAAAAGTACACTTGACGCTACTAATTTAAGGTCAATTGTGCCCTTACTCCTAACAGACATGCCAGCTAGACTAACCACTTACACCTGGACATTTTTTGATGATTAAGCTCTTTCTTTCTCTCTTTTATTATTTGTTTTTTTCTTTCACTCTCCACTATTATTTCCTTCTCTCTCTCTGTAATATCTAACCAAAAAATCAGATCCATTTTCTACGCCGTCGGAAACTACGCCACCGCCCTCGCCGACGTATCCAAGTCAAACGGAACCCTAAAAACAACCACCGCCTACATCAAGAAGCTCTTTTACGAAGAGGCATTGTAATACCCCAACTTTTAAGAATAAAAATTAATTTTCTCGAAATATTTTTTTGAATATTATGGTGTGGATTTGATATAATGTTATAATTGTGGGTAATATTTATAAATTTTGTAAAGTAAGCAAGTTGTTATAAAATATTCGATTGGCCGGGGAATATTCGTTTTAACAGGGAATATTCGTACGAAGGCACAATCATTGGTGGACCCCACAACGGAATTACTGTCGGAGTTAGAAAATGACATTTATAATTTTTTATAAAAATAACGACGAAAGTTTTACCGTTAACTGTTGAAATACTCAGTGATAAAAGTACAGTAATACGCGTGGTTGCATAGTAGCACACGATATTGATTATTGATGCTTACGTGAGAAGTCACTCAGTTATACTCAATTATTGTTACAGTAATTGCTGCATAGTATCTCATGTTATTTATTCAATTATTGTCACAATATTTTATATTATTAAATCAATAATTGAGACGACAAAGTTGTTCATATTATTATTTGCATTATTGACAATGTCTAGAAAGTTCTGTCTAGAAAAGGGGTTTGGTCACCTAATTGCACTCCAACAGGGAAATTTTTTTATCGAAAAGTCCCCTATTTCCTAGGAATGATCTGGTTGTTAATATTGCAAGTTATATTATTGATAAATAAATGTTGTTAAAAATATTGAAGGGATTTTTATGAAGTATTTGTTGTAAATTTAGCATATTATTTGGACCCCCATTTACTCATTTTTCAAAACTGTCGGTAGAAGTTATCTCAATTTTTGTTTATATATATATATATATATATATATATATATATATATATATATATATATAATAAGTTTTTTTTTTATGAAAAATAGAATATATTATATTTTATTATGCATAGTATTTGCATAGTGTTTGCATAGTATTTGCATAGTAAAAAATTTGAAAATTAAAAATTTGTTCGTGATTATTACTGTTCATTCGTGATTTTTCCTTTAATGTGCATTCAAATAGTATCATGTCATTCTCCTATAAATATGATGCTCAGTTTAAAAAAGAAAATCACACCAGAATCAGAGAATTCTTCTTCTATAATATTGAGCATATTTCTTTAGAGTTTAAGGAAGCTTTGAGTGTAGAAAATAGTGAAAAATTTCTTCAAGAATATATCCGCTATACCAGTTGGAATTGTTCTCTTTTTGAGGTAAGGGTATTATTTATTTCATATTCGCTTACGATATTATTTTTCGTATTCGTAAAAATTTTTATTTCGTTCAATATTCGCAAGAAATATTATCTTCGTTTAATATTCGTAAGAAATATTATCTTCGTTCAATATTCGTAAGGAATATTATCTTCGTTCAATATTTGTAAGGAATATTATTTTCATTTAACAGTTGTAAGAGATGTTATTTTTATTCAATATCCATAAGAAATAATTTTTTCTTCCATACTCTGTAATATGTAAATAATATTATTTCGTTTCTGATTCCAAATTCTAATACTCATTTTGTTATTAATTATTAGTGAATAATTACTACAACTGTTTTGTTGTTTTTCATTATAAGATCACCGAATTGGTTTAGTTAATTTAGAAGGAAGATGGGTTTGTTTTGTATATCTATTTTTGGCAGAACAGTGCGATAGTGTAAAAGTACTTTTAAATTAAACATAAATCGCGCTCAAATAAAGCCCCTTATTGGTTGGAAAAAAATAAGAATATATTCACCACTCCCAAAATATATTATAGACGATATGATTATGTAATCAAATCATAATTTAAAAAGTATTCCTCTTATATTAATTGTTGGTATGTTTCTTTTTATATAGTCGGTTCGAACAATCGATATAGCTCAAAAAATCTTCATTATAGTCCGTTTGCTTTTAGTTCGTTGTTTAACCTTAGCTAGAGAAGGGAATCATATATATATATATGGGGGCGGATCCATAGCTAACATTGAGTATATTCTTCCAACAAATACTAATTGTTCGAATATCTAACGATCAATATAGTTCTCGTTCGCAGTTTAATTTTCAATATTTCACAGTTTAATACTGTGAACGGGACAAATATTTAAAATATCTACAAGTTCTCCTCCAGCAATATTAAACTATGCAGCCTCAAACTTTTTTTAATAAATAATCTTGGGCATCCGCAGTTTAAAACAAAACCCAATTTGAAAGGAAGGCTAATGCCCAAGGCTGCTACTATAATAGCTTTAAGGTGACAAAATTAGTTTCATACATTTTTTCTCCCTTTCTCTCTCAAGAAACCCAGCAGTACCAAAACAAGAGAGAAAAGTGACACTTTTGAATGGATTGTGATTTGAACCCAGCAGTACCACTCCACTTTCTCTCTCCACAACAGCACCCTTGATAGACTCCACGGCACGTTTGCGTGAGGTGGTCGTCGCCCCGATCGTTTCTAGCACAGTTGTTGGATGAATTGCTTGCAACACCTTAACCCCTCGTCTATATGTAGACGGTAATCTTTAATCTGATTCTTCGCGTTGAAAAATCTGCGTTGAATGGACACCAACGACACATTGACCCCTCGCTTATATTGAAGCGGTAATCTCGGTACAATCGACGATTGATGCGATAGAAGACGCCACACACAACTATGAATTGTTGTATGATAAGTCAAATTGAATCTCAAAGAAATAACTAAGAAAAATACTTAGGAATTCTTCAAAGAACCAAAAGTAGAGAATAAACTCACACATATATTGAATAATGAATAATGTATAATAATGTTTGATTACATCAACTTAGACATCTATTTATACTACTCAAAACAATCCAAATCCTAATAGGAATTTATAAACTATAACCCTAATAGAAGTCAATTTGGAAAAGAAATCCTAATTAAAAAAAGAAATCCTAATTACAATAGAATTTAAAACTAATTCTAGATCCCAAATATTTTCCAAGCCGCGTGCTGCTACTAATTCGTGTGCTCCAGCTTTATGATTATGTAGAACGTGGCCCACATAAAAATATGTTGACATGCTGAAATCAGATCACTTAGTGGACCTTAATTGGAATCCGTGCTTTGCTTCATAAATATTAATGTTGAGAAGCCCACTTGAATTGCTATTTTTACATGATGGAGAATATGCTGAGTCTGATAACTTGAAGAATTAAAAAAGTACGGCCCACATGATTAAATAAGTGTTGGCATATCTTTATTCCTTTACATGTTTGGCATGGGCTGATTTGAAGTAACACGAATGATGCTTAATTAAAAGGCCCAAATGAATATAAATTGACTTGCTGAATTGGGTCACTCCAATAACACATAAATTGTACTCTCTTAAATAATCTTTAACCCAATTACTTGAAATCATTTGTTAAACACTTGACACTCGAGTCGATAAATTGACGAAAAATTCTGACCCGATCAATCTGTCATCAACCCTCATCCTCTTTCCCCCTCATCCTCCCACCATCCATCTTCAGCCACAACAAATTCTCTATCATCTGTTGTTGCGGCCTGTCCACCGCCCATCAAAGTCATCCTCATATTTCATGTTTTTCTTATAACATGAAATCCATGATTTGCAATCCCAACCATATGAAACTCAAAAAAAAACCCAAAGGAATATATGTATGCATGTATGTTTTGTCCCTGCAATTATAAATTAAGGGGAACATTACAAACACATGCACCAACTCTTCAGAAGCTGAAAGATTATGGCAGACCTGAAGAAAGAGCAGGCTGAGCACTAAAATCTCATTTTCTAGAAAGAATAGGAAAAAGGGTGTAAAAATATTTAATGCAAGAACAATATTAGATTTAACAAAAAAATATTCCCTCCACACCCATTATCAAGTGTTGCATTGCAAATTGTTACTTCAATTTCACAACAAAAGCTGAACCACAAGGTTACTAGTAACCCGGAAAAAGAATGGAAGTACATGTGATACGCTAGCTAAAAACACATTCCTGGCCCCCAAAAACATTTCAAGGGGGAGCAAAAATTCACACCATAGTTTACAGTCTCGTGATCAAAGAATTCACATTAGGCAGAATTGTCTTGCAGCAAGTTCTGTATCTAACCGAGCCTACAACCTACTAATCTATCGGTCCTCCAAAGTACACAACAGAATCAAATGAAATACCTCTCTGATACAACATACTGAGGGCAGGGCTCCCCCTCGTGCTTATTTCTTTATTACTTGAATCCCTGCGCTGCCAAATTCTCTTCATAGTTCAGAGTTTTTGCTGCAGTTAGAAGCATATCCACCCCACCAGATTTGTCCAACAAATCTTCACCCATCTCTTTCTGTACATTTTCCAGATTCTTGTATGCTCCTTTTCCCCTTTCATCTCTCTTTATCAATTTATATTGCCTATTCTCATATGCCATTTCCTCCCTTTCACCTCTCTTTATCAATTTAAGTTGCCTACTCGAATATGCCATTTTCACCTTGCGTATGCACTGGAGACCTTGATCGCAATTTCCACAAAACCAATTTCCCTCGGGAATTGTAGTAAGTGGCGGTTGCATGCAATAAGTGTGAAAAGCTTGATCGCAGCCATCACATAATACGATCTTATCATCATCACGATCAGTTAGGCACCGTCTGCATAGACAAGACGGGCAATACCAACAAGAACCGTATGTATTTAGCTGCTTGACTGTTAGGCATCTCTCATGGTAATACTTGTTAGGGCAGAAGGAATGACTACATAACCTAAACTTCTCGTTTTCTACCTCGTTTTTACAGATATTGCAGTGACGCGAACTTTCCTCTCCTATTTCTAGCACGTCTTCCTCTAAATCATCGGAGCTCTCCTCCAGTTCTAGTTCTTCAGCATTTGTTAGAAGTCCAGAAATTTCAGTACCAGAAGATCTGCGTGCATTTAAACACTCACATAGTACACAATTCTCATGGAGAGATCCAATCCCCTTTGCCCTGCAATTTGAACAGCACCAACTTTTCAAAGGAATTTCTTGAACATCAGGCCCAATGCACGAAACATGGTACATCTCCTCACAATAATCACATACTAGACACTCTCTACCCTCTGTTTTTTCTTCACAATGCCTGCAAGTACAGGTTCTGTACTGACGAGAGCGTTCGTTTTGGTCCACTTCAGCATGCCCGTTAGATTCTTGCATAAGAAACTGCTGCAGTGACAAAACATATCATTTCAATGATAACCAACATATTAAGTCTAACAGAGAAAAATATAAAAAGACAAACTAAAATGTAAATGAGCAAGGGTTTTCCTACTGCCTTGGTTTAACTCCTAGAAAATTAGGCCCAAGGAAATGTTGATGCAGAACCCAGTACAAAGACCTACTTTATAAGAATTAAGCAGTTTCAGAAGTAAAAATACTCAATACCACGGTTGCAACATATTTTGAACGGTCTGTTGATCTTTCTCACCATGTGATGAACGAGAAGGAAAGTCACATGATAAGAGAGAGAAGACACAGTGTTACATCGAAGATTATTGTAACCGTTGCATTGTGTATCTACTTCGGGATTATGGGTAAAATAGTCAAGTTACTGGAGAATGACTCGAGACGAGGAATCAGGAAAATTTGATATTAGGCCAGAAGAACAAGGGTTCACCACAAATTTAACTTGTAGCAACCTGCCCATCGTTAACTTATAACAAGGATATCAGTTGCTCCAAGTCTAGAACTGATACATCATTTCGAGTTTCGACTGTTATAGCAATAAGACAAGTATGAGCTAATGATCAATTTTCCAACTTTTCTAGTGTACCTAATGCAATCTAAGCATAGTAATCAACTAGTTTTACAGATACAAAAAGCTCTTACCTGATCTTTATCATCTTCAGATTGCATCGAGTCTCTCACCTACAAAAGTGACATAGTTCAGGCTAACTTGTAAAGTCAAAAGCATACCCTATTAGAATCAAACCAACCAGTAATTTAGGAAAGAGGGCATCACCAACTTTATTTCATATCCAGCCTCCCCACCCGAAAGGCCAACTCACCCAAAGAGGATGAAGAAAGCAGAAAAAAAAGGTTTGCAGTTCAACTCATCTTTTACCTCATCATGACAAAAAGCCCTCGACTTCTCTGAGAGGCTCTTAGCAAGAGAAACCATTTCGGTGCCAACCTTTTGAAGCTTTGTCCACACCTGGAAAAATCAGTTAGGTTTAAGATGCACAAATCACAAGACGATAAATCGCCTCATCTTCATTATACAAGAATGTTTGTGCTAAAAGGATTATTGCATATGCGGCATACAACACGTGAATTATATAGAGCTTACAAAAATGACTAGAAAATCAATAACAGCTGTTGCAACTTCTGGATGACAATATGCATCATTTTCTGGCATGTAATACACACAAATAACCAACCAGAAGTGAGACACCAAAACCTCCACTTGGTGAATGGAAAAATATACAAATAAGCTAAAATATGATAAATGACCAAAAAAGCAACATCCTAAAAAACCTAATTTCAACCAAATAACAAGTTGACAAGCTGATGTCATAAGCAAGGCCATAATAGCATTTACCAAACAAATGAGCAGTATGACCAAAACAATTGAATGCCTCAAAATGGAGTTGAATACTTATTAAAGGTGGAGAGGGCAACAAGGTGATCATACACTAAAGGACTGACAATCTGACCATAATGATAGTAAAAACTAGCTGCAAATATGCAGTACAAATCTTCTGCTAACCTCTGAAATATTTTAATCAGAATACAATACCACAATAAAGCCTTCCGATTCAAGATTTCCTTTCACTATGGATATATCACCAAAGATATATTTTTTACTTTGAAGCTTTGCATAATTTATATGCCAAATTTTCTACTTTTCTATAAAGTATGTGAAAGTAAAAACTGAACTTCTAATTTGGGACAGAGTAAATGATTGCAACCAGGAGGGTGGTGTTTCAGGGGTGAAGGGGCGACAGGCAGTGGTATACAGCATTAGACATTGGTTTGGCCAGTTGCATCATCGTAGATATGTTATTGTGTTACTATTACATAAGCTGTAACGAACAGCAGCATCAACTTAGATTGTCATAATAAAACGTTACGAAGAAAATACAGTAACATTGTAAAACTAGAAAGCATTTGTCATCACTATAATACTACTCTTACTCTAGTTCATATTTGCCAACTTATAAATGTCGAAAAACTAACCTTACCCGAAATCTCTATACTGTCAGTGATCTACTGAATTGAATAGAATAATCAAATTACCATAAAAATACAAGGGATCATCGGAAAGTCTGATAGCAGTGGCCAATACAATATTATTGAGGTCAAAAGCTATAAACAACCTTTAGTAATCAGAAGCGAAGGTACATGATGACATCAACCACGGTTAAAAACAACAAAAGTTCATAGTTTTAATAGAGTAATAGAGTTGATAAATAGGCAAGTAGGTATTGGTGTGAAAGAGAGAAAAATTAACGGGTTCGGCTGGTCCAGAAATAAAGTCCCTCCGAAATCACAAGATTTCTAGAAGCTAACCTCATACAGTGACCATTTTGGAAGTTAATACAAGTTAAGAAGCAATAAAAGAACTAGCTACTCTCCAACACAAAATGAAATTCTAGTATTGCCAAACAAAACCATGCGTAGGTTGTAAATTCATGACAGATCACTATTCATACTAATCCTGCCCATACTTAGCAAAAATCTAAGGAAGAGAATCTTAGGTGCCGATGTCAAGTATCACCACAGACTGTGCTATCTGTGTAGTGTTGGTTGGCATGTGCATATACACAACCTACCACACAGCGGATATACAACTCCTCAGATAAAAATGAAGGGGTCAAATAGCAGTTTTGGAGCAGTTGATGAAAAGACAGAGCAATGCTATCTAGAACGTAAATCTTTTTTTCTGTGAAACCGACAGGAGAATGTGGTACACCAGATAGGCTAAATGAGTATCAAGGATGGATCAAGTAAAGCTCTAAAACTTTGCCTAAATACTGAATATTTGACCGTTGACTCTTTCTCCTTTCAAATGAATGTGAAGGATGGATCAACAAACATAGAGATACCAAATAACTACAATTGACGAACACAAATTTTGCCAAGTGCCATCAAAACTACTATATGCATGATTACCGTAAAACCAAGTGGCCTTAGGGCTAAAATGGTTCAAAAGCACAAGAAACAAAAAAATCTATATCTAAAACACATTAGTTCTATGTGCATCACTCTCAATCAATGACAACAGAATACAAACATGTAACATGGAAGTAGAATGAGACTATCACGTATAACCAGTCACCATAAATAGGCCATTGTAATGGAACTAAGTCTAAGCTCAACTACTGAAGAAACTAGTTATCTAATATAATCAATATACACAGGAAAACTGGAGAGCCAAACTTTCGCCAGATCAATATAACTAAAATTAGCGTGTATATAACACATGAAAATGGTTGCTAAGAGATAATAGATCAATTTCTTCAGTCAATTTTCAGAATGTGTGGTGTATCTTTGTGTATAAGGGATAAAAGCTAATATGCAGTTCAGTTGCTTACAACTACTTGAAGGAATTAGAAAGCACAAAAGAATTTGCAAGAAACAGAAGATAGTGTATATAAGTGTACAAAAAGATAGACTGGATAAAGTAATTATTCTGACAAAAACATTGTTTACTGAATTAAGTTCATAACAAATTTCTTTCTTATGACATAAAAATATAAAAAGTACTAGAACGATCACAGAAGTGAGTCAGAAGATGCACAAATCATATTAATATTAAGCAACCTCCTGCAGAAGTTTATTGTTTGCAACATGGAAGAAAAAAATGATCGACATCACCGTGACATTAAAACACCTTGATCATATGCATAGCTATTGCTAACTATTTCCAAGTTGTACAACTAAAATTAAGCAAATTATGTTATACACCATAATATCTCTAATTACGCAAATTATGTTATACACCATAATATCTCTCATAATTAGAAGACCGAAGTATAATAAGTAAAATAGAAGAACTCAAGCTATGTGACTGAATAGATATCTACCTGTTGAATATCAGAGTGAAATAACATGGTTGAACTTTCGTAAGCTCCCTCTTTAATCCTTGAATTTATCATACTAATGTCAAAAATCCTGTTAACCTTCAATCCTTCAAAGTTTCCAAAAAGTAGGTCACACAGTTCTGCAAACTTAGTTGATATTAAGACGTCGAAAAGAGCATGTTTACATAGATCAGTTTTTGTACGGAAATTTGATTCATCTGTTGATCCATTTGACATGACACCCACATGCTCCTTAGATGCATTCTGGATTCCGCTATGCATTTCTTTACCAAAATGAACAGATTCCTGCAGATTTTCATTAACTTCAGCGAATTAAATAAATTAACAATAAGTTGTAAAGTACAACAACAACATGCAGAACCATGCAGATCTAGTGAAGCATGTACTTTGATTGTACTTGTGCAACCGCTTTCTGGATGAAATAAAAGAGCATCTCTGATGCACTCATGCAAACCACCTTCAGTCTCATTAAGTGACTGATACATCTGTTCCAAAGCGATCTTTCTCCAGTCTTTGACTGTGCAATCTTCAGAACCATTTCTAGAAGCATGTGAATCCATCCTAACAAGATTAACTTGGTTGCACGAACTACTTGGAAAACACATATCCTGTGGTTCTTTTATACTCTGGTGGAAATCAAATAAACAAGATACCCGTTGATAAAAAAACAACTAACAATTAAAATAAGAATAGACAAAGGGGCGCTGGAGAGCAGCCATCAAAAATAGAACAGTCCAGACTATACAGCAAGAAGAGAAAGGCAAGGACATCTAAATGTAATCAACAAAAGTCCTCCATAAAATCAGCTCCTTCATCAGGAGTCTCAGGAAAGTAGTGTAGCCTTTAATTTAATAAAGTTTCCGCGCGAAAAAATAAGGAAAATTATATTTCCACAAGGCCCTCGTCACACAAATAATAAATACAAATTAGTTCAATATCTTTATTTATGACTGATAGAACATACTTCATGCTTGTATAAACACCATCAAGCCATCTACATGTAGGAGGCACATAGGCCTCATGTGACAACTGGTATTCAGGAAAATAGATATCCAACTATGCATTCAATTGTCATGTATGTCTGAAAGCAATTAATAATCTCTCCTTCCACTTTTAGTTGACCCCATATGACTTTTTTCAATCAATTTAACAAAATAATGAGATTAATGGGAAAAGTCATTTAGAGTTTCAAAATAATCCTTTAGTGAATCATTCAGGAAGGTGCTTTTAATAAGGGGGGGAGGTAAAGTGAGAACCCTATAAGTAACTTGAAGATTAAGAGGACAAGGTTTGAGAACATCCAAGCTAGGAAAGGAGGACAAGTAAGGCGGTATGGAGGGAGTATGAAATTTAGATATTCTTTTATTTTTACAACTTAAGATCTGCAAGAAACTCCTAAACTTATATTTTCAACGTAGCCTGAATATTACTTTGTGCCTTGACACAGTTCTGCCAATTTTTCCGAGGATATATACATGCATAGTGCATCTATACATTATTAAGAGGACAAACATTTTCCAAAAGATATATCTGGAACAACTAACATATGCATACATTGGTTGGTGAGAGGGAAAAAACATTTTCAAATCAAACTACCATCAAACAACTAACATATGCATACATTAGTAGGTGTTAGGAGTGGCTGCAACTTCATTGAATGGATAGGTCCCCAATTGTAAGATCGTACAAGAGTGGTGATTCCATGATTAATTGAGAGATTGGAGACAAAATATGAAGTATTACGCATATAGAGGGCAAAGGTTGAAAAACTCAAAGTTGAGTTGAAGAGAATCAAGTCAAGAGAGACAATGGCATGGTTGACTTGCTCAAAGATATTGTTGGCCATTTTTATGCTCTGTTTTGCAATTTTTATCTCAAATGACTAGGATGTTCTTGCAGTGATTATGTTTAAAGTGGTGTGTTTCATGAAGATTAAGGATATTAGTTATATGAAGTGGTGTGCTTCATATGTAATATGGCCTCTTTGATAAATGAATGAAATATTTTCTCAAATGAATGAATTTTAGGTCTTGAAAAAGCACCAGATCTGTTTTAATGGTGAGAACGATGTCATTTGACTTAAATACCCTTATATCCCACGCACTTGGAACTTCCGACGAAGATTTGCCCGGAAAATCTAGCGGAGTGGGCATTTAATTGTCTGGGTTGAAGTTTAGGGTGGGTGCATTTGTATAGGGTGCAAATCGATTTTCGCTGCAAAGTTTGGGGTGCAAAATGGATTTTAGTCTGATAATTAATCTAGCATATGTGCCATTAATTTGTTTTAATAGTGAGTTTTGTCAGGTAACAATAAGCAATTACCATCATATACCACTAAATGTGGAAGAGAAGTTTTAATCAAACTTCAAAGTAAATCTAAAGTATAAAAACTAAAATTGATATTAAATTCCACAAACGAACAATTTTCATAAAATCATATTTTTCAAAGGAATTACTCATATCAATGAATTTTCATTACTGTTCAGTTTGAGTGACAGTTTATAACAAATTAAGAACCCATTACGCCTCTGCATAAGTTTCTTGTCAATGTGAACTTCTAACAAGATTGCCAAGCTTAAATGTTCACAAGCAACCACAATTTTTTTAAGAAAAATAATGCTGAAAAATTAAAAGAAAACAACAAAACAGTAAAGGCAAACCTTTTCCGGATGGTGGCTGGCCGAATTTGTAGAAACCTTCCCATCCTCAAAGAATTTTTCCTCTGAACTACTACTCATTTTCTGCCTTTTCCGCCTCAAATATGTTCGAAAATAATTCCCAAACGAACCGGCAGAATTCTTCTCAAGACCATCCCCATTCTCAATTTCAATGACAGACCCATTATTCACTTCCTTACCCTTCAACTCCATACTCACCACACAATCACTATTTCTTTCTCTCTCTTCATCAACCATTTCCTTCCGTTCAAACAAAGTAAACCCTAATTTATCAAGAATCTCAACACACCCAAAACCCCACCAGTGTAACCGCCCACAAGATTCAATCTTTCTGTAATATAAACAAAACCCACTAAAATTATAAACAATTTAAACATACTCTACACACTAATTCACCCATTAGTAAAAAAAATATGGGTTTTTAAGTACGAAGAAAATGTATTTTATACTCGTACATAATCTATATACACATATAAATACATATATATTATATAGATGTTTGGAAAGTAAAGATAGAGGGGAACTTACCCGAGCTTTGAAGATTTACAGAGAAAAAGAGCGAATTGAAACCTAGAGACTCTGCAAATGGGGGAAAGGGCTCTTGAATATTTTGATTTGAAAACAGGAAGGTGGTCTTTTTAAGGAGTAGTTAGTTTAGTGTGCTTTAATCAGTTACGGGTCTGGGTCGATTAGCACCGTAACTTCCGTAAGTGTGTCAGTGGGTTGTGACTTTAGAAACCCAACAGTCAACATTTGTTCAACTCCTAAATTTTCCGAGTATCTTGCCTAAATTGTGACGTATAATATTGATGGAGATTTTGCGTGGTAAATTACTAAATTAACACTATACAGTAATTATTAGTATTTTTTTAAATGTAACTTATGTCATATAGTTAAACTAGTTGTGTCTCGTGCATCCGGCACTATATGGACGGTAGGATTTATCTTAAACTTTGGATGACCCAAATGATTTATTAGGGTGAGCGGAAAATTCAAAATCAGTTGTATTTTGTTAGATAGATTTATTAAGAATTTGATTTTTTTATAATTTTAACAAGTCTAATATATATTAAAAGGAAACTGATAAATCCACAACAGGAAATGATATTCACAACAAAATCGTTGCTATAGATCCTATAGCGACGGTATTCACCGTCGTTATACAGCGACATTTTTGTAATGAAAATATCAAAAAGTGTTGTGAAAATATTAGTTTCTTACCAAAAAAGGAGGTGAGAGGCGCTGAATATAAATAGGTGAACTACCAAAAACGATGTCTTTTTGTGTAATTGTATATATAAAAGTACCCTCTCTCCCTCCCTCCCTTCCTTGTTGTGTAAATTTTTTTTAAAACAGTATCATACAACTCACACAATAATATAATCTAGATGATAATGTTGGGAAGTGGTTAACATGAAGTTTATTTTTGGGTAAGTTTGTCAATTAATCAATAGAGTGCTGACACGCAGGCGAGGTTTTATGTGTATCAGTATTCTATTGGCCAATTGAACCAACTTACCCAAAAATAAACTTCATGCTAACCCGATCCTTAATGTTGTGGTTATCTTAATCCATTTCATACAATTGGATTTACAAATGAAACACAAGGTGCTATTTATACACTATATTCTGCCTAAACTAACAATAATAAACTCTCATTTCTTTGCACACTTTGCATTGCTAGTTGTCATTTGTACCACCACCCCCTTTACTTGATTTCCTTTACTTTCTCAGCACTACTACTGTCTTCAATCCCATTTATAGTGCTCTGCAGCTTAAATACAATTAGCCGCTCTTTTGGGATGCATAGCTATTCTTGTCTTGTGCTAATTTCAAAACATTCCACTCCAATTCAATTATTCTTCTGGTTTTTCTTTATTTTGGTATTGAGCCTAAATTTTAAATATGAAGTGATTTATAATCATTAAAATTTAGATATTTTGAGTTTTAGATGATATTAGGTGTGAAAATTCTATGGTTGTAAATTTGACCAAAGTGAAATGTGTAATTTTAAGAAACGAAATATATCATCTTTTTAAGTCCAAAATCATAGTTTTGCAATAACAAAAAAGAAACTGATATTTCCGCGTGTGTTTTTGACACGCGAGCATAAAGTGAATCCCCACATTTTCATAATGTAGAAATATCAAAAAAACATGTAAAAATAGTAATTCCCTAACAAAAAAACATGTCACACATTAAATATTCATAAAATATATGGGGGTATAAATTTAATTTTAAAAGAAAAAAAACAAAAACAACACAAAACAAACAATTGAGTTTACTAGTAAAAACATGATTAATTTTTATAAACTCTATGCTAACGACTCCCTAGAATTACACTGGCGCTTCTCACACAGATTCCTAGAACTATAGTTGAATGCAAAGCTTCAGTAGCTGCATGTCATATATAGTTTTTAATATATATATATATATATATATATATATATATATATATATATTTTAAAAAGAAAAATAAAATGCAGCAAAAAAATATATAAAAATAAAAGGCACCAACTCAAATTTGAATCACTGCAGCATGGGACATGAATTCACCAAGACTAAAGAACAATGATGATCAAAACAAGTGCACTTCTCCAGTATGTTAATTTTCAAGCATTAACAGTTTTATACGCTCTATAAGCTGGTAAACGAACAAGTACCATAACATCTCTTAATCTCTGAGACACTGAAAGTATAACTAAATACTAGGCCCAAACATAATAAGGCAAAAGGCACTAGCAAGTTTCTTTCAATGAAGAGATCGACACACCCGCTAAATGTATTCTTAGCCCTTTAATTATGCCCAAACCCATATTTGGATTTCGGCAGCATGAGACGTAAATCCACCTGAAAACTATTGGATGATTCATTCATCTTATTAGCATACTAGAGCAAAAGAGCACACAAGTTTCTTCCACCAAAGTCAGTGACTGAGACAAGATCACACACCCTGACAAAGGTGATCCTAGCCATTTATTCATTTAACACAAGATCTATATTAACAGGAAAAAGAAGTCTGTAGTACTAAAAGAAAAAAGAAGCCTGTAATATTTCTACCTGAGACAAAAATAACTTGCACTATCCATGTACATGACATTCCCCCAAAACATGAAATTGTTCAAGGCGACAGACCACAGTGAAGTTGATCTGACAAAATATCCTACTCAAGTTACCTCGAGGTAACAAATATAAGCACTTGACAAATATGATAGACGTCTCTAAGCTCATAATTGCACATAGCACAAATCACACTACAGGATAACAAAAAATGATGCATTATAACTACAGTGAATAAATAGGAAAGTGAAGACCACTGGAAAATAGGGGAGGCAAGCATATGTTTATTTAAAAAGTAGGCTAGCATGTGTAAATCTCTGGTAGTCATTTATTGTCCAGACATGTTGAAAGATAGATCAGAATGAGATTAGAAAAGAGAGGCTGGATGCTATTTTTAGCTGGCGCTTGGTTAACTGTCATCCACCTATAAATTACCTAACTAATATGCACTAGATTGAATTAACCTAACCATTGAATCAAAATGACACCTGAAAGATGGAAACCACAACAATTGTGGTAACACAATGTATTCATGTATAAATAAAAAACAAATATCATACTATCACAATGCATGAAAGTTTTCGCTCACCCCCTAGATAGAGTAGTGTTTTTCATTGTTTTTTTTAAGAGGAGTTTATCCTTGTAACATGATATGGGTTTGTTTTAGGGTGTTCCATGAATAGGATCATTCAGGAATCCATGTATTTGCAGCCTTTTTGTTATCCTAATTATGAATACTTCACATGGAATTGGGATTATAACTTTGGAACGAAAAAGGGTAATAGAAAATTTAAGACGAGATAACAAAAACAAACATTCAGACCATTTAAGAATAAATTAGCCAAGAACATTCCTCGAAGAGAAGAACGTCTTACCTTCTACTTAAAAGAAATGGGTCATATCTTCAAAGAATATACTTGACAATGAAGTAGCAAGTAGCAACACATCAATATTTAACAATTTGAACTTAACAAATAACAAAATACACAAACTATAAATTGGACAGCGTGCAGAGATGAATAATAGGACGTATTATTCAACATAAATTATTTGTGAAAATCCGCCATAACGAAGGGTTTTCTGCTTGAAATGCAGAGGCTTTAAGGCTTTAAGACTTTAAGAGAGCATTTGTAACAAGATACCCATTCGAATTAAAAAGAAGCACCCTTGAAATTCAGTAATACACTAAACTAAATCATATAAAAATAGATCAAGTATGATAGTTGCTTACTCTGAAATTCTCATAGTTACTACATTTACGTTTCTCACACGATTCATGCAAGTAAACTCAAGTTTAAGTAGCATCATCTCACATAAATTCCAATAAAAAACGGGAGTTTTTTTTCCTTAGTATTACTTTTATTTTTTAATAAAAAGAAATGCAGAAACAAAAAAAGCTGGTACCAAAAGCATGTCAAATTTCCATCAGCAACTTTCTCAAGGTAACCAAAAGGAACAACCTCTGCTTTCAGACTAACTGCAAGTCTGCAACATCTAGGCTTAGCAGCTTCAAATTGTACACTAGATAAGCAACATATGGTATTAAATCACTATCCAATTCATCTCATTATTTTTTATAACACAAGTAATGTTCTAAAAGACGCTAGGCGGGAATCGGGCGTCCGGGAGGCCTAGCGCCTAGGGGGCCTAGGCGGGATTTTTTATTTTAAGCCAATTTTAATATTTTATCTTACATTTATTCAAACAAAACAATAATATAAAACAAAACAATTTATAATAAAAGCCTTTGCTTAAAGTTCAAACACATATCCATATTGCTAATTTCAAAACTCAAACACAAACATGCAATTATTTGAAGTTCAAGCATGTTTTTAACGCATTAGTTTTATTCATAAACAAGATTGCTATTAAATAATAAAATTTAAAATTCCAAGAATTTAATTCAATATTAAAACTTAAGAAACTAAACATAAATTTAAGAATTATATTGAATTAAACTAAATATTACAAATGTATCATCATTTATATAATTTGAAGTTGGTACAAGTTCAAAAAATTACAACTATAATAAAATTATCCGTTTTGACTTAATATTGTTCACTTCTTGTTGTGATTTGATATGCTACAACCTGTATTATTAATATGGTAAATCATTAAAAAAATAAATATATTAAGATCTAGTTTGGGTAGTTATTAAAATAAAAAAACCTCTCCGCCTAGACCCCGCCTAATTTTATGGAGGAATTTTTTTGCCGCCTTAGGCCTAGGTGAGGCGTCAGGGGGGCCTAGCGCCTAGGCAAGGCGCCAAAGGGGGCCCGACGCCTAAGCCGGGCGCCAGAGGGCCTAGCGCCTAAGCGGACCTAGGCGGGGATTTTTAGAACACTGAGCACAAGTACACTACTTCCGTAAACTTTGCTTTATTTCTCATTTAGTTCAGTTTTAGTTTAGGTTTATTCTCTAAAATGAAATTTCATCAATAAGAATTAAATATAAATAAAGAATAAGGAGTCTTTATGTCACGTTACCGAGTTTCTTCAACAAAATAATCATTTAGGAAAGAACAGGAAAAAACAGATAAACTTGTAAAATCAAAAGGGAAAGCAAAAAAAACAGCTAAAGGGAATAAACTAAATAAAATTTAAAGCACCAAAGAACCTGTCTTTAAAACCATAGACGCAATCCTAAAAGAGACAAAATTCATATCCTGGCCTAAGTGTGTAGAACAAATACCAGCTAACCAACGGTCCATCTACTAAACCATATCATTGTAGCTCTACTGTATTCAACTTATATGTCCTACTAAAGACCTATGAGCTAAATATAAATGCTTATATATGGTGATTGGACGGCCTCTATAAGGGCATTGTACAAGGATAAAGGACGAAAATTTGAGACCTGAATTTACATCGGGAAGTAATCTACACAAATCGTGCAACTAGTATTTGATTTCAAAGGCTTTACATAATTATATTTGAGGAAAATTTAATTAGTATTTCTATCCTCTCCTCCCAAAGAAGGTTACCAGATCATCCAAATCAGTTTTGCTCTCAGAGCTTAATGTTTCATCACCCCTTGTAAAGTGAGAAATCATGTGTGCTTTCATGGGTTGGCAAATCAAGCAAATACTGTTGATACACAAAAATAAGTGAATAAAACCAAATTGCAACAAACATTCAACCAATCAACTATTCAGCTCCAACCTATGTCAACTCTATTTCTTTGAATTCCTAATTATGCAAATAACTAAAACAATAAACATATAAATTTTTGAACACATTAGATTTGCAGAGTGTAATCTTTTCTACGCAGCACTCATGCATTGAGTGTTTCCTCTGCCACATGCAATACAAAATCATTAAACCCAGAAGGAATCTTAACAAGTCTCAAAATCCCAAATTATATGCAAGCATATGACGAACATGTTTTTTCCAAAACTAAAGCAATACTCATTCAAAACACACGCACCACTAATTATAACAAATTAGAAACAAAACATTTAACATACTGGAGGTTCAATCATCTGCATCCTCTGTGGGCCTCCCACCAAAAGGATCATGAGAAGGGCCCGTATCCTCCCCAATGTGGCGCTGCACTAGACGCTGCAAATCAGCCATAACCTTCTGTTCACGCTTTGCCTTCTCCTCATAGTTAAACATAGCCAATGCCCTCTTATCCTCAGCACTATAAACTTGGTTTTCTTTCCTGATACGAATGGCATTCATCCTCTGATGCCTACTACCACTCATCACATACCCAAGAGTTTCAAACTTGGAAATCTCCTCAGCCGAAAGACCAACTTCACCTCTACGTGGGATACGCTTCCCTTGCTGAACATACTGAGCAATGGCATCACCTTCACCAGGCCGAAGTGCCCCTCCGTAGCTAATATGTCCTTCAGCCCTTGGCAAGGGCATTGGCCCAACAACAGGTTCAGTTTCCAAAGTAGGTTTCTTCTCTTTAAACAAAAACAACTCACTGTTAGTCTCATTCTTCTCTATTTCATCCAATGTCAGTTTAGTTGTATCCTCCCTCTCTTCTAAGCTTTCACTCTCACTCACCGTTTCTCCCTTTTTCTTCAAATGGGTTTTCTTTTTCTTTGATTTCGACCTATCCCTTGATGATCTACTTGCATCAGAGTCCTCACCTTCACTCTCCTCCTCACTACTCTTGTCCGAAGAACTATCCCTATCCTTCCTTCTACTCCTCTTTTTGCTTTTAGAATTTCTTCTACTCTTCTTCTTTCGCCTGCTGCTGCTTCTTTTCCTTCTTTTATCTTCTTCTTCTGAATCATCACTCAAATCATCTGATTCACTCTCACTCACAGACATCGATTTCCTACGTCTACTACCACTAGACCTTGAACTCTTGCTCTTCCTCTTCCTCCTCAACCGCGAATCATCCGAAGATTCAGTCTCCGATTCACTGCTCATATTCTTCGATTCAGACTTCAATTTAACATCTTTATCCTTATCAACAGTTTCCCAATCCTCGGCTATTTCCTCAGGTTCCAGCTCGTCTGGTTCGTTTTCGGTTCGAGGTGGGCTAGGGGTAACATTCCATATACAGTTCCTCAACATCTTTCTCAATTTCTGGCGCTTAAGCCTCCGGTATTCTTCGTAGTTCAATCCTTTCAATTCTTCGTCCGATTCAGACCCCGCCACTCGTCCTCCGTTTCTGTAATCACGGTCAAGATAGGGCTTTTTGTGATCCCCATAATAAGATCTTCGGTCTTTTGTTTGATATGTTGGGCTAGTGCTCTTTCTAGGGTTTGAATAATCTGGAGATCCACGAAGATTACGGCGATTATTGGAATAGTGATTGAAACTTGTGTATCCGTTGGCAGGGCTCCTGCTCCGACTCCGACTCCGGCTCATGCTGCGTCTTCTGCTGTAATTGCGACGGGAACTAAGACGACGACCGTCACGGTATGTATCGGAGTCTGATGAATGGCGGTGGCCATTGCTGCGGCGGCGTTCATCGGAAACTTGTACGGCGGATGAAAGCTTGGGCATTGGGAGTATTGTGCCTATTCTCTCTCCTTTGCAAGATCGAATTCGAAACCCTCGTCTCGTCAGATTTGATAATAATCCTATTCCTGAAGATTTTGGCAACGATTCTTTATTTGGACAAACTTGCCCCTCGAAAAAAAACCGACTGAATATCTCCCCCTTTTAAGTTGTCACTCCCTTTTAAAATGGGTTAAATATTTTTTCAGTAACGATACTATATGTCAACTTACATATATGTCAACTTACAGATAAATAATTAAAATTTTTTTCTTACAGTCAACTCACTGTACTCAACTTTTCACAAAAAAATTAAAAAATCCGTTAAGTCAAGTTGACTTTAACGGAAAATGACACATCATCTGCTGAGTTGTCCAAAAAAAAGTTGATGTGGCGACCTTGTGTGACGTGACAGTGATTATGTAGATTTGGAAGAAAATTTTTATGAAAAAAATATTTTAAAGTATAATATAAATTTAAAAAGTGTGCCAAAAAATAAGAAAATAAATAAATAAATATATTTAATTATTTTTGTAATTAATATCAAATAAATTTTTCTTTATTGTGGGCTCAAGTGTAAAATTAGGATTCACATGACCTAATTGAATTAAATGCACAATTAGGGTTCCACGACCTCATTAAATGTGCAAATTAGGGTTCGCATAACCTAATGGAATGAAGATGGAAAAGTCAAAAATAAATGTCTTTGAACTCGGGAGAAGCCTCCACGTGTTAGAAGCGTAAGACTGTGTGGAGGCGGCTCGTTTTTGGGAATTGATTGAGGATTGGATTGGTGGCTAGAAGGACATGGCAATATGGGCATTATTCTAATGACTAAAAGGTATTTACGAATTTCCTAAAAGCATGTGCCTTGCACATGACTACTTTCCAGAGAACCCTATAAATACCCCTTCCATTCCATTGGGAGAGGGACCTCTCTTGAGACTCAGGACTTGGACGATCAAAGGACTTAGACATTCTCTCTCAACATTCAGGAAGACTTTTGGAATCCAAATAACCCTAATAAGGTTTCCGGATTATAGGAGTGGAAGGACTCAAGAAAAAGGCTCTTGGAATCCCAATAACCCTAATAAGGTTTCCGAATTCTAGGGGTTCTGCCACACGTCACTGGAGTAGTTACCCACCTCTCGTTCTCCCCTCTTCAATCAATCAATCAATTCCGTGCTCTTCATGGATTTCTCTCCTCCTCAGCCAACACGAAACCCTAAACAAGCAAGGCGCAATTTCCTTGCCCACATTTATTTGGCGACTCTGTTGGGGAGGTGTAGAATTCGTGAAGGGTATGCCCACAACTCAAAGTGGGAGAACTACAGGAAGAGCTACCTCACCAACAAATAGCATTACCTCACCGAATCCAGTTCCAAGGCAAACAACTCAAGTTTTCAAAGGCGCAAATCTGGATTTTGACCAACCAATTATTGAAGACGCTTCAGAAGGGAGTTCAACATCACCATACATGGCCAATCAACAACAAACCAACGCAGGAAGGCAAGGCGATGATGCAAGTGGAGAGCAGACGAATGCTGTGCAACTGGAGATGCTCAAGGCATTGAAGGAAGCACGAGAAGGCCAAAGGATGATGATGGCCATGATCTTTGGAAATCAAAAAAGCGAAGAAAATGGAAAATTCCGCCAAAGAGTTGATCTGAGATGCCCACCTTCAAGGCTATGTTCCCAGGCAGTTCGCAGGGGGAACAAGTAGGAGTGGAAGACAACAACAATGGCAGCAACAACAAAGAGAACCAGATTGTACCTCCATCGACGGAGAATCAGTCGGTTCCAATCATCAACTTGGAGCCCCAGAACAGTGGTGACGTGCCGCAACCCAGGTTGGAAGTAAGCCAACCTCAGACACACATCATCCCAATCACTCTTCTAGCATTTTCACAAGTACAAATGCCAACCATTCCAGGAAATGTCTAGCGAGTGAGCCAGCAACTGCCACCAGTGCCAGCTTTGCACGATGCAAATGTGCATCAACCAATTTCTTTACCATACACACCGCCGATACAGCAGTATATCATAACACCCCAGAGAGTTCATGCCACGAGCCAGTATGTGACGAAGGATGATATGATCGATGTGATCAATCAACTTCGTAGGCAAACATCTCGACCCTCAGAGTTAGACTTTACTCCGCCTTACCCGACACACATTCGGAGGCAACCTTACCCGATAAGGTATATTGAGCATCCCCCGCAGTTTTCAAAATACAACGGGGAGAAAGGAAACGCCAGGGAACATATTGCCAGGTTTGTAGAGTCGATGTCTCCGTGGCTGGGATATGATGAAGTGAACAACCACAACTTGTTGATGCGGGAATTCAACAAAACTTTGACGGATATTGCCTTCAGTTGGTACTACAATTTGGAGAAGGGGTCAGTCCATGATTGGGATGACCTAAAATTACACTTTTTTAAGAAATTTTTCTATGTGCAGAAATAGGAAACCATTGTAGAACTCATGCGGTTCAAACAGAAGCCTAATGAGGAGCTATCAGATTACGTTGACAGGTTCAAGGCCCAGGCACAGAAGTGTGCAGAGCCGATTGAAGTAAAGAACCTGGTCAGCATTTGCAACAATGGTGCCTTAGATTCCTTCAAGCCCCACCTCATTACTAAGGCTTGTGATTCCTTCGCGACACTCTCATCTTTTGCACAAGACTTGGGAGGAATCATGACACTGCCCACTAGCCATGCGACGGTTACATGGAGGGAAAGAGGGCGGCAGCAATCGTGGCTTTGGTGACTCTCAATCAAAACCACAAGAAGAAGAGGAAAAGCATGAGAAAAATTTTGATCGAAACAAAGGAAGGCCTGGAGACAAATATGCAAGAAAGTCAGTCCCGGAGGCTATCACATGCAGTGAGAAAGCATTCAGGGGTCTATACGAACAATGGATTGAACATGGGGTGGTGAAACCCCCAAGGCCTAGATTTGCAGTGACGGAAGAGATGAAGAGAATGCCAGACTTCTGTGTATTCCACCAATACGCGGGACACTCAACTATGGATTGTTATAGCCTGCGTAGGATATTCCACGAGAAACTGGCAAATGGGGAAATTGAACTTGGAAAGGAAAGTAGCGTTCATGACAAGCCACTGCCAAACCACAAAGGGAAGGAAACATGTAACACTATTATCCACGACACAATCCCAGAAGTGGAGATGATGATGGAAGAAAAAGAGGAGTGTGACCCGGGCCTGCAGGTGACGGCGTTAATGAATGGGGCCAAGTTCAGAAATTTTTTTGATCAGATAGGATTGGCCAAGGAAGCAAGGATTGAGGTAACCAGGGCAATCATTAAGGCCGCCGAGACACAGGAGACTTGCATGGCCATAAGCAAAGGATTTGTGAAGACGATGGAGGAAGAAGCAAATAAGATATCTTTCTCTAAAGCTGATAGAGAGATAAGATATCTGCACAACAGACCACTGTATGTGACAGCAGTAATCAATGGCATCAAAGTACGGAGGGCGTTCATTGACAATGGGCGCTGTAAATATTATGCCCTACACCATGTTCAAACGGTTAGGCTGCCAGAGAAGAAGATTGTGAAGGAACAAACAAACATTACAGAGATTAAGCCAACCGAAGCACAAGAACCACAGGACACATCAAGGTAGACATGCAAGTTGGAAAGATTCGAGGGCTGTAATGTTCCATGTTGCGAGAGGTGGATCTGACGATACCATGTCTTGTTGGGAAGGGCTTGGCAAAATGACTATGGGGTGGTACCCTCAGTTTTTCATCAATGCCTGAAAGCTATCTGGAAAGGGAGAATAGTGAAGGTACCAGCAACTCGGAATCCCTTTGGACCAGAGGAGGCACACATCACCGAAGCAACTTTCTTCGATGATGTTACTGAAGAGGGAGAGAACCAGATCGCGAGGCCTGATTCCGTAAGACTAGAAAGTTGGAAGGAAGTGCAGGAAGATAAGTTTGTACCTGCAGAAAAAGTGAAGAAGAAGACCTCGGAACATGGAGAATGTTCCAAAAATATGAAGCCAGTAGTAGTAGACTTGGAGAAGGAAGAGAAGAGAAGAAAAGAAAAGAAAAGGCCAACAGATCCTGAAGATGCCAGAAATATAATAAATGCCAAGCGGATAGCACAATCTGAGGATGGCCAAAAGGCAAAATGGGAGAGGGTTGTTAAACCCGACGGAAAGGTGGTGTTTAGATTGTGACGGTGCGTGCAAACCCAACGGCTCAGGAGGTGTCCCCCATTCCAGCAATAATGAAGAAGAAGAAGTTATACAGCAGAAGGTTGAACCAGCTCCAGAATGCTTCGAGGATAGGCCAAAACCTCAACAAAATGAATTAGAAGAAGTTGATTTGGCAAATGAGATGGAGAACACCAAGGCCGAAGCGTATGTCAACAAGGAGCTTGAGGCTAACCGGAAAAGAGGAGCTCATACAACTATTGCGAGAGTATAGGGGCGTCTTTGCTTGGAATTACTGACGAGATGCCCGAAATTGACAAAGATCTTGTGGAGCACAATCTAAACATAAGCAGGGAATGAAGCCCGATTAAAGCAAAGCACCTTGCAACTATGCACCCGAAGTCAAAACCAAATAAAGGAAGAAATCAAAAAGTTCTTTGGAAGTAGAGTTCATCAAGTAGATCCAACATCCAACATGGCTTTCCAACATCGTCATGCGGGTAAAGAAATCAAATGGACACTCTGAATATGTGTGGATTTCGGAGACTTGAACAAGGCATGCCCAAGGACATGTATCCATTACCAACATAGACACTTTGGTAGATGCAACGGCTAATTATGAAATGATGTCATTCATGGGCGGGTTTGTGGGTTACAATCGGATAAAGATGTCCATAGAAGATGCATAATTGACATGACCTTCGTACCCCCAGTTTGGGAATTTCTACTATGTAGTAATGCCATTCGGGTTGAAGAATCGCGGGGCAACTTATCAAAGGCAATGCATGCCATATTTCATGACATGATTCATGATATAGTGGAGGACTATGTGGACGACATAGTGGTGAAATCCAAAAAGGCGACAACTCATGTGGAGGACTTGAGGAAAGTGTTTGAGCGATGCCGAAGGTACAAGTTGAGGATGAATCCGAAGAAGTGCACCTTTAGAATGATGGCTGGAAAATTCTTGGGCTTCTTGGTGCACAACAGAGGTTTAGAGGTGGACCCAAGCAAGGCAAAAGCGATTCTGAGAGATGCCCCCACCAAAGACGCAAAAGCCTTTGAAGAGCTTTACAGGAAGGTCTCAATGCATGTAGAAGATTCATGCCGGCGATTAACTCAAAGTCACGTAACCTTTCGACAAATTGCTAAAAGGAAAGGCACAATGAGGCTGAGGGCAAGACCAACAACAGCCTTTGAGAAGGTAAAAAAATTTTTGTGAGACCCAGTTTTATGAATAAAGATTTAATTTTCTCGAAATATTTTTTTGAATATTATGGTGTGGATTTGATATAATGTTATAGTTGTGGGTAGTATTTATAAATTTTGCAAAGTATGCAAGTTGTCATATTATATTCGATTGGTTAGGGAATATTTATTTTATCGGGGAATATTAGATGCAACCAACACAATCATTGGTGGACCCATGAATAGAATTATTGTCGGAATGAAAACGACAAAAATATTTTATGAAAATAACGGTGGAAGTTTCACAGTTAACTGTTGAAACACCGGTGTTAAAAGAAATGCGATGTCTGGCGTGGTTGTATAGTAGCACACGGTATTGATTATTGATGCTTTACGTGATAAGTCACTCGGTTTTATTTTATTGGTATTATTAATGTAATAAAATGCAGAATACTTTTATAAAGTTATTCTATAAATAGAATATATTATATTCTATTATGCATAGTATTTTGCATAGTAAAAAATCTTTTTATATAAAATAGAATACTTTTATAAAGTTATCTGCTTTTATTAGACAATAATTAGAATATATTATATTTTATTATGCATAGTGTTTGCATAATTACTGCATAGTGTTTGCATAGTAAAATCTTTTATAAAGTTATTAGTTTTCTTAGATTATAAATAGAATATATTATATTTTATTTAAAAGATTTTGCTTTAAATATGGATAAAATCAGATTAAAGTAAATCAATATGGACGTCATGAGTTAGTTACTTATACGGATCCATTTTTCTATAAATAGAAGCTCATTCATTCATTATTTCTTACGAATTCACCAAACTCTGAGAGAAAAGTTATAGAAACTATAGAAAAGTATTCATTCTTTCCCTACTCTTATATTCAGGTTTCTTTTTACGGTAAGGGGTATTATTTCTTTTGTATTCATGAAGAGAACTTCATTATTCCATTATTTATTATTACATTGGAATAACCTATATACATGGGTTACCCTAGACTTGGTGAAATTCTTACATTATTTCATTCTTTATTATTACATTGAAATATCACATGCGTGCGTTCTGGCGGACTGATTCTATTCTTTATTATTACGTTAGAATATCATGTTTGGTGCGTTTTTATGTTGGACTGATTCCGCTCTTTATTATTATTCTATTGGAATATCACATACATGCGTTTTTACGGGACTGGTCACCGCCTCTTTATTAGTATTACATTGGAATAACTTTTAATATCTGCAATCACCGCATGCATGGTGATTTCATTGTTATTTCATTCTTTATTATTCTCATTTGGAACATCCTATCGATTGTGATTTTCACTTTGACACGGTTCCGTTAATTATTATACATTGGAATAACTGGTCTACATCTGATACAAAGATGCGTGGTGATTTCTTTTGGTATTCCATTCTTTATTATACTCAAATTGGTTAAAGTTTTGACTTCTATACTTCATGAAATTAGTGGAATATCCTTAATATTTAAGCTTCGTCCGAAAGATCTTTTCATGAAAATATTCTTCTGAGCATTCTTGAATTTATTCTACAAAGAAGTATCATGTTGATAATTTGGACGTTATTAGTTCCTGGATAAATTAATTCTTGAACTTGTTTTATTGAATTATTATGTCATTGTCATCATCCTCATGTTTATATTATGTTGAAAGTCATCTGTGGCCTGTAGTGCATAGATGGACTTGGTATGATTATGACCAGGGATTATTCGGTATAATCATGACCGTAATGTTACAAATGATGTGGAAAAAATCCTCATTGGCCCGTGGTGCATTGATGGACAATTTTTGGTATGATTATGGCTATGGATTCTCTTTGGCCGTAGTGCAAAGATGAATTATTTTATGGCATGATCATAACCGTTGATGAAAACATGATTATTCTTGGCCCGTAATGCATGGATAATTGTGGTCGTGATACTAAAGAATATCCTTGGCCATAGTGTAGGGGTGATTCGATGATGTGGATTATTTATTAAAATTGAGTCCCCAAATGATAAAAGTGATGAAAAACCTTTTAAATCATAAAAGATAGTAGATTTTATTCTCTACTTGACTCTTTTAATGGATTACTTGTTCATTGCGATTAAACTTGATGTTTGTTATATTGTATCGGTTTAACAATCATGTTTAAGGCTAATGATAATTTATTCAGCATTATCTTAGTCATAATATTTCTTACTAGGCTAGTTGAGCTCACCCTTTCTTTTACTGTTCTCTTCAGGAAATGAGAACGTAGCGGGGACTAGTCGGGGAACAGAGTGATGGTCCTAGATGGTGCATTAATAGTCCTCACTATTCTGTGAAATAGTGTGATAATAATTATAATGAGGACTCCTTTTGAGTTTGTATACTCTCTAGTAGACAATATTTGTATTCAAACTCACAGTTTATGTTTTGTCGTATTGTACACCAGCAGTTGTATTATTAAGTTGTATTTGAATTACATACCATGTATCCGGCGACTCAAGATGGGTGATGTATACCTATTTTGGGGGCGTCCACGGTTAGTATCAAAGCTTAGGGATATGATCCACTGCTAGGATGTGAGAATAGAACTAGGAGGGAGAGACGGGAATTCCTTCGCTAGTATGACCTACCTAAGTTTATTTGGTATTTAATTGGTTGGTCGAATATAGGGATAATATGTGATATGTTAATTAACCCTTGTTTTGTGGCGATGATTTGAAAATGACATCCGAGAATGTTGAGAATAGCAATGGAGCACATGAGACCAGTGGAGACACCTCTAATCACCAACCAAGATAATGTGATTAGAGATATCCATGTGGTGATTGAGGAATTAAAAGTTGCACTCAAGCTAGTCATGAGGTAGCAAGAATGAGAGTGAGAAAGAAGAGAACTTTGAGGAGGATTTATTAGAAGAACTTATTGATCAAAATGTAGAATTGCAAAATCGTATTCATGAGTTAGAAGAAGCGGTCAAGAAGAAAAAGCGATCGTGGAGCAAAGGAATGTAACAATTCAAAATTGTGTTACCCGATGTGCGATGCTTGAACAGAAACACTCTTTGGCAGAGTATAAGATATTAGAGCTGGAATCTGAGAATGCTATGATCAAAGTTCTGATGAAAGCAGAAACAAATGAACGAAGGAGAATAGATGACACATGGGTTAAAGCCGCACGATGTGTAGATATTGTAGAAAAAGACGTCCGATCCAATAAAGCCAAAATAGATGAAATAGATTTTTCTTTTTGGACAACAATTGGGAGAATCCAACATCGAATTCGGAATTACCCTGTGCATAGCGGTCAACCCCAATTCGATATAGATCGAAGAATAATGATTCAAATCATGGATCAGGAATGGGACGAAGTACTTAAGGGTGGAATGTACCCTATAGCAAAGTCAAATCTAGTAGTTTAAGTGAGAGCGTTTGTCGAGGAACCCGAATGAAGTTATTACGGGTAAGTTAATGATAAACTCTTGCGAAGTTTATACCTTATTAGATATCAGTTCTATCCACTCTTTTATTTCACCTAGTTTAGTTCAATGTTTGAATTTAACTCTGGAGAAGTTAGATTTTAATTTATCTATTGAAACTCAGTTGGGAGAAACCTTCGTTACGTCCACTATTTATAAATCTTGTTTAATTCAAATTATCACTTTCACGTTACATGTCAATCTTATCTCTTTGAAAATACTTGCCTTTGATGCGATTTTAGGAATCGATTGGTTAACTACTCATCATGCTTTTTTAAATAAGGTTGTTAGTTTTCATATTCTAACCAACTTTGTTATGCGAATTCAAGCAACCAAACCACTAAAGTCAATCATTGTCATATCAAGCCATAAGTAAAGAGCCCCGGTCCTTTCGTTGTTGACTTCCTTGAGTGGAATGCACCGAAGCCAGACTTTCTGTAGGCGACATCGTGAATGACGATGGCAAGTTGATAGGTATCAATATGACGTACTATCCAAGTCTTTGATGAGGGTCACATCTTTGAATGATATTTCTATTGTTAATAAATTTCCTGACGTATTCTTGAAGTCTTCTTAGCCTACCCCTAGAGCGTGAAATCGAATTTTGTATTGACCCTAGTACAAAACCCATTTCTAAAACCCTCAAATATTTCTTGAACTAAAACGAACGTATAACGTGCCAAAGATGTTGGCTCGAGCTGTTGAAGATTACAATCGTACCATTCAATAACATCGTGGGAAAGCGAACGTGGTAGCTGACGCGTTGAGTAGAAGATCGTATGTGTTTACGAGTGCGATGTTGTTAACACAAAGGCCCATTTCGTACGACTTAAAAATGATGAAGATAGAGTTAAAGACTCTAGGAACCCACGTGAAGATAACAAATATACGAGTAGAATCGACTTTAATCGATAACGTTAAAGTCGTTCAAGCTACACACCCGGAGCTGATGAATGTGAAGAAAAAGGTTCAAGAGGGCGTTATTCTAGAAGCAAGAATCGACGAAAAGAGGAAATCTCAACCCTCGATTTAATTGACCCATTAGAAATCCTCGATCGAGTAGGAACTGTGGCTTATAGACTCATTTTACCGCCAAGTATGTCGCGTGTTCATAACATTTTTAACGTATCGATGTTACGTAAATATGTGGACGACCCGAACCACATTATTAATTTAGAACCGGACGAGATAGCGGATGATTTAACATTTGAGGAGATACATGTTAAAATCTTGGATAAGAAGGATCATATTCGACGCTCAAAGGTTATACCTCAAGAGTTAGAATTTGAAGTGAAGTCAAGGTATCCTCACCTCTTCGGCATACCAGGTACGTACGTAAATTTCGAGGGCGAAATTCCATAAGGAGGGAAGATTGTGAGACCCCAGATTTTATGAATAAAGATTTAATTTTCTCGAAATATTATTTTTGAATATTATGGTGTGGATTTGATATAATGTTATAGTTCTGGGTAGTATTTATAAATTTTGCAAAGTATGCAAGTTGTCATATTATATTCGATTGGTCGGGGAATATTTATTTTATCAGGGAATATTCGTGCAACGACACAATCATTGGTGGACCCATAACGAAATTATTGTCGGAATGAAAAAAAGACAAAAATATTTTATGAAAATAACGGCGGGAAAGTTTTACTGATTAACCTGCTTAAACACCCTATGTTAAAAAATACGATGTCTGGCGTGGTTGTATAGTAGTAGCACACGATATTGATTATTGATGATTATGTGATAAGTCACTTTCCGGTTTTTGTTTTATTGGTATTATTAATGTAATAAAAGCAGAATACTTTTATAAAGTTATTCTATAAATAGAATATATTATATTCTATTATGCATAGTGTTGCATAGTATTTGCATAGTATTTTGCATAGTAAAATCTTTTTATATAAAAAGCGAATACTTTTATAAAGTTATTCTATAAATAGAATATATTATATTTTATTATGCTTAGTATTGCATAGTGCATCTGCATAGTATTTTACATAGTAAAATCTTTTTATATAAAAAGCAGAATACTTTTATAAAGTTATCTCTGCTTTTATTAGATAATAATTAGAATATATTATATTTTATTATGCATAGTGTTTTTGCATAGTGCACTCATAGTGTTTGCCTAGTAAAATCTTTTATAAAGTTATTCGTTTTTCTTAGATTATAAATAGAATATATTATATTTTATTTAAAAGATTTTGCTTTAAATATGAATCGTCAGATTAAAGTAAATCAATCTGGACCGTTCATGAGTTAGTTACTATGCAGTCCATTTTTCTATAAATAGAAGCTCATTCATTCGTTATTTCTTACGAATTCACTGAAACTCTAGAGAGAAAAGTTATAGAGAAACTATAGAAAAGTATTTTGTTACTTCCTACTCTTATATTCAGTTTTTTTTTACGGTAAGGGTATTATTTCTTTTGTATTCATGAAGAGAACTTCATTATTCCATTATTTATTATTACATTGGAATAACTTTTGTATCTGAGCTACCCTATACTTGGTGAAATTCTTCATTATTTCATTCTTTATTATTCATTTTAATATCCAGAATTACATGCGTTCTGTGACCGAGTTCCATTATTTATTATTACAGCCGAATATCATCATCATGCGTGCTTTCTGGCCGGACCGGTTCCATTCTTTATTATTACGTTGGAATATCCTGTGCCGGTGCATTTACGCTTGAACTGGTTTTCGTCTTTATTATTATTACATTGGAATATACGTAACTGCGCGCTTTCGGGACTGGTTCCATCTTTATTAGTATTCATTGGAATAACTCGGTTATGCAAGCAATCGCATGCATGGTGATTTCTGTTGTTATTCCATTCTTTATTATTCTGTTGGAACATCCTGTCGGTGTGATTTTCACCTGACCTGGTTCCGTTAATTATTATTCTGTTGGAATGTGAAGTACAACATGCATGGTGATTTCTTTTGTTATTCCATTCTTTATTATACTCAGTTGGTTAAAGTTTTGACTTCTATACTCCATGAAATTAGTGAAATATCCTTGATATTTGTGCTTCATCTAGTATCTTTTCATGAAAATATTATTCTGAGCATTCTTGAATTTTACTCTACAAAGAAGTATCATGTTGACAATTTGGATGTTATTAGTTCCTGGATAAATTAATTCTTGAACTTGTTTTATTGAATTATTATGTCATTGTCATCATCCTCATGTTTATATTATGTTGAAAGTCATCTGTGGCCTGTAGTGCATAAATGGACTTGGTATGATTATGACCAGGGTTTATTCGGTATAATCATGATCGTAATGTTACAAATGATATGGAAAAAGTCCTCATTGGCCCGTGGTGCATTGATGGACAATTTTTAGTATGATTATGGCTATGGATTCTCTTTGGCCGTAGTGCAAAGATGAATTATTTTATGGCATGATCATGACCGTTGGTGAAAACATGATTATTCTTGGCCCGTAGTGCATGGATAATTGTGATCGTGATACTAAAGAATATCCTTGGCCATAGTACAGGGGTGATTCGATGATGTGAATTATTTATTAAAATTGAGTCCCAAATGATAAAAGTGATGAAAAACCTTTTAAATCATAAAAGATATTAGATTTTATTCTCTACTTGACTCTTTTAATGGATTGTTTGTTCATTGCAGCTTAAACTTGATATTTGTTATATTGTATCGGTTTAACAACTTTGTTTAAGGCTAATGATAATTTATTCTGCATTATCTTAGTCATAATATTTCTTACTGGGCTAGTTGAGCTCACCCTTTCTTTCACTGTTCTCTTCAGGAAATGAGAACGTAGCGGGGACTAGTCGGGGAACAGAGTGATGGTCCTAGATGGTGCATTAGTAGTCCTCACTATTCTGTGAAATAGTGTGATAATAATTGTAATGAGGACTCTTTTTGAGTTTGTATACTCTCTAGTAGACAATATTTGGATTCAAACTCACAGTTTATGTTTTGTCGTATTGTACACGACAGTTGTACTATTAAGTTGGGTGATGTATCTAGCGACTCAAGATGGGTGATGTATACCTATTTTGGGGGAGTCACAATTTTGTCTTCCGCACAAACGATGGTAGTGCCACAAAGAGGAATGCCATTACAGTTGTACATCACATCTACCAAGAAGTTTATAGGAGGATTGATCACGCAAGAGGTGGATGGAGAAAAGAAACCTGTGTATTACATTAGCCGGATAATTAGAGGACCAAAAACCAGGTATTCACAGGTGGAGAGGCATTGCCTAGCGTTGGTGTTCATTGCGCAGAAAATGCGGCATTATTTTCTAGCGCGCGAAGTAAAGATTGCATCAAAAACTGATCCGATCAGATACTTATTGACTAGGCCAGCATTAGTAGGAAGACCTACCAGATGGATGATGATCCTTTCAGAATACGACATCAAGTGTGTAATACCAAAAGCAATCCGATGTCAAGCCTTGGCAGACCTGCTAGCTCAATTTCCAAATGGAGAATATGAACCCCCTTCTGAGGATCTTCCGGGTGGAGAAGTAGATTCAATCGACTTGATGGATGAGGACTGTTGATCGATTTTGCAATCAATGAATACGTGAAAGTATACACGGTCAACAAGTAATAAAGTGATAAAAAAAGTATCGTTCCCACGAGGAATTATTTAATAAAAATTACCAAGTACTAACTCTTAACCAAATCAATTTTATTTAAACAACGGCAAATTGTGATTTTTCTAATTAAGAAAACTAAATTAACTAATTAAACTGAATTACTCTATAAATGAATTCAAATAAATAACGATTAAAACTTTAATATCCCCAATTATGAACTATAAATCAATTATCCAATTATCCCAATTATTATGTCTACTGAATTGTTAACAGGAATTCTCAAATGTCAAAAGTCCTTTTCCAAGTGATCAATTGCCTTCTATTTAATCCAGATTAATCTTGCTATATTCCTATGCAAAATAATTGAATTAAACTCCTTCTAATCCCAATTCCTTATGTGTTACATGCGGTGAACAGATATTTCCATTCAATTCACAAACCTAATTATTCACTTTGCAAATAACTAAGTCAAATGATATCATGCCCGATTCTAACCCTAGAATTCCTCTTTCAATTCCTTCAGAGTAACAAGGTAATTCTTGATCAAATAATTAAGTAATAAGCACAAGACAAGATAAACAATTCACCTTAACATAAATAATTGGAATAAATCAAATAATTAATTCATGTAGACATAAAAGGTTCAATTGAAATCTTAATAAAAGAGTTAGTTCATAATTAATGAATTAAAACCAAGAATCCACAAATTGAATAGACATTAAAAGATAAAAGTATGATAAGAGAAGAGAATAGAATTTGTTGTCAAGAAAATCGATGCTCCCCTTTCTCTCTTCTCTTGATCTTCAGTGTTCTCCAAGTTGCTTCAATCTCTAATGGCTAATTAAGAACTAAGGTTTATATTCTAATCTAATGGAGTGTTTTATCTAAGCTAAGCTATGTAATCTTCCTTTATTTTATGTCTTACATCATGTATTTATAGGTTACAAGTCCAATTTTTAGCTTAGGAACAAACTCAATCCTATTTGGAGTTAAAAATGTGTCAAAATTCGCCCAAAAACGCGTCCAGGCCGCACCAAGCACTTCCCAGTACCTCAAATAGCTAGGCACGCATCTTTGGGATTCGCCCCTAAGCCCCCGTGGCTGAAATGACCTATAAATGGGCGCCCCCGCGCTGGTCCCATGTTCTGACATTTTCTACTCCGACGTCCTTTGGGAAAATGGCCATAACTTCTTCGTCCGAACTCCGATTTCAATGATTCAAGATGATCCAGAAAGAGGAGAAGTAGATCTATAACTTTTATTCTTTAAGGTTTTCGAAATAAGGTCCGGAGCATTACTAAAATTGGCTCTGAAGTGACTGTTGTGTAAATGGCAAGCCGAAAACGCGCATCTAGCCACCCCAAACGTCGATCCAAGTAACTTTTGTCTCAATTCCTACAAAACAGCATAAAACATGCATGAATAGACATAAACACTTAAAAACATCCAAAAGATTAAGTTCTAACGCACTCAATTATGAGTATAAAACTCACTCATCAAATACCCCCAAATTTAAACATTTGCTTGTCCTCAAGCAAAAATACAAAAGAACTAAAAATAAACAAATTACCTCAACTACATAAATGCATATGCATGATCTACTTCCTAATATACCTACGAATCCAGTAATAAATCAGTATGATATATAGCAACCGGCCTCAAAGATACCAATAATACTCAAATAATATATCCAATCAAGTCAAAGTTCATAACTCTAACCAATTAGTCAATCCAAACCTGTCATCACCCATGTTGTGTGTGTGTGCTTGTTAACCATTCTAACTTGTGACGCCCCCAAAATAGGTCCAATCCAACCAACCTATTCTGAGTCGCCAAATACATAGTACAAAAACAACTACAACTTCATTAATACAATTGTCGTGCAAAATACGACAATACATAAACTTTGAGTTTAAATACAAATATTGTCTTCTAGACAATATCCACACTCAAATAAGTCCTCATTACAATTATTGATACACTATTTTACAAAATAGTGAGGACTACTAAAACAACTGTCTTGAACCATCACTCCACACCCCGACTAGTTCCCGCTATATTCTCGTCTCCTGAGAAGAAAAATAGAACAAAAAGAAAAAGGGTGAGCTCAACTAGCCCAGTAAAAATATTATGACTAAGATAATGTAAAACAAATTATGCTTAGTCTTCAACAGGGAAAAATCTGATAGAATACAATAGACAACAATTTTTATATCAACAACTGCAGCGGAAAAAACAATTCATTAGAAGAGTTAAGTAGATAATGAAATCTACTATCATCTATGAATTTAAAAGTCCATCATCGATATTTTATCCCTGTAACATCAATCAATATACATCATAAATCAAATATTCATCTTTGCACTACAGGTCAAAGATATTCATCTGTTGGTCATGTTCATCTCAACACCTGTTCATCTTTGCACTACGGGCCAAAGATATTCATCAGAAAATCATTCATCTTTGCACTACAGGCCAAAGATATTCAGTAATATCATCATTTAGGACTGAGGATGATGAAAAATATTTTAAAGAAAACGAATCCAGTGAAACAAAAGAACAAATATTAAGGATTCTTACTTTACACAATCCAAGTTCAAAAATACTTCATAAATAATCAGAGTGGAGTAAAATTCAAGAATGATCAAACATGGATACAATCAAAGCTAGTATCCAGAATAGATATTTTGGACGAAAAACGAAAATTTAATTTTTTTTGTGAATAAGTCTTCGTATTCGTGAATAGTCTTTGATATCGTGAATAAGAACTCCGACACCAAAAGATAGAAATTTCACAAAAAATATCATCATGCTTCGTGAATAGTACTTGTGAATAGTACTCGTGAATAGTAACTCGTGAATAGTAACTCATGAATAGTAACTCATGAATAGTAACTCCGACATGAAAAAGTTCTAAATTTGATAAAAATTCAAACCAATATTTCGGTATAATGATATTGAAGAAAATAATATCATTTAAAAAAAAATATCCCTTACCTCAAAAAGAATAAGTATTTACATTTGGAATCTTTGGATATAGTCTTTGAAAGAACTTGCACCGTATAGCAATACTCAAAGTACTAAAATACTCACAAAAATACGCTCGATATATAGAGAGAGAAAGAGAGAGAAAACTTTAGTTTCTGGTGTGATTTTCAATTCTAACCTAAACACCATATTTATAGGAAATTGCTTAGAACACCAAAGTAGAAAATTGAATATAATAATATTAAATATAAACAAAATTCATATGCCCACATCTTGAATCTAAATTCAGCCACCATGCACATGTTAAAGATGCTCACAATATATAAAAAATGTTTTTATTAATAAAAATAAATAAAACTTCCAAAAATCAATTATTTCAGAACTTCAGAACTTCAATAATTCATAATAAATAGCCCATTTATCAGAAAATTCGAATCTCGCGTATTTTTATAGGAAATTCAATTCTCTACAACTTTCCAGAAGAAAGTGTTTCCAAATTTCAAACAGAATTTGACCGAAATCCACATACGGACGATTTTACAGGCTATAATCAAATTTTAGTCAAGAAATGGGATCCACCGACACACAAAACATGTGTTAATCATTTAATGCAAAAAAATACTCTTCCTCCTCATATACTCATATATCCCATATTCATTGTAAAAATATCACCATTAGTATCTTATTAAAATAATATATTCAAATGAATTATTTTATCAAAAAAAGATAAAATATTAATTTTCAACAATTGTCACATTAAAAATTTTCTCCATCTATATCCACATAAAATCGAGATTTTACTCATCATATAAATCAATAATTAATTATTCACAAATAATATTACGAAATCACAGTATTAGCAACCGTGCCGTTCCTGTGAAAGAGGGGCTTTCGATAAGAATTTCTCTTCTTGGTCTTGCGATTAGTGACAAAAACCTCTACTTAGAATGTAACTTTCTAGACATTGCCAATAATGTTTTCTAATAATATTATTCAGATAATATGAATTATTGTTTCGATAATGGAAAATACCGTAGTAGTGACTATTATTGAAACAACAATAATATAAAATATCAACGCATGAGAATTATTGAATCAATAAAATAAAATATTTGACAGTAATTCTTCGTAACAATTATTGAGTAGTGCCTTCTTACGTAAGAATCAATAATTGGTGCAATACCGCAGGTGTCTTCTTTATCTGCAACAACGCCAGATTCGTGTTTTAACCACCACGGTATTCCAACAATGATAATCTTGATAACAACTACGCCGTTATTTATAAACAAGTTATACTTGTCGTTTTTTTCATCCAATCACTTTCCGTTATGGGCCCACACAAGGCTGCGCCGTCGTACGAATATTTCCCGACAGCAAGAATATTCCACGACCAAACGAATATTCTCCGACAACAATGAGTATTTTATAACCACTTGCTTATTTAAAATATTTGCGCATTTTACCCATAACTAACCAAATTAATCCAATTAACCCTTACTATTTCAAAATAATAAATAGAGGAAATTAAATTTCATTTATTAATAATTTGGGGTCATACAACCTCCCCTCCTTATGAAATTTCGTCCTTGAAATTGACGTACGTACCTGGTGTTTCAAAAAGATGAGGATACCTCGCTTTGATTTCCGTTTCCAACTCCCAGGTCATTTCCTCAATAGCATGGTTTCTCCACAAAACTTTAATTTGTGGTATGACCTTCGTGCGTAGGACATGCTCCTTCCTATCCAAAATCTTGACAGGTACCTCTTCATACGTTAAGTCTTCGACTATCTCGTCTGGTTCTAACTCAATAACATGGTTCGGGTCGTCCACATATTTACGTAACATCGATACGTAAAAAACGGTATGAACACGCGTCATACTTGGCGGAAAAACGAGTCTATAGGCCACAGTTCCTATTCGATCTAGGATTTCAAATGGACTAATAAATCGAAGGTTTGAGCTTTTCTCACATCGCCAATTCTCGCTTTTGGAATAACAACTTCTTGTACCTCCTTCTTCATATTCATCTCGCTTCCGGTGTGTGTGCTTGAACGCGTTTTAACTTTATCGATTAAAGTCGGTTCTACTTGTATATCATCACGTGAGTCCCTAGAGTCTTTAACTCTATATCTATCATTTGTAAGTTATATGAAATAGGTCTTTGACAATATCGCATTCGTACTCGTATACGTTCTTTTACTCAACGCGTCAGCTACCATGTTCGTTTTTTTTCCAGGATGGTATTGAATAGTATGGTCGTAATCTTTCAACAACTCGAGCCAACGTCATTGCCGCATGTTGAGTTCTTGGAAGCTCTTTTCATATTTCTTGCTCCATTCGAATTTTGTATCTCTACAAGTTAGCTGAGTTAATGGAGTAGCGATTCGAGAAAATCTTTCCACGAATCTCCGATAATAACCAACTAAGCCTAGAAAGCTACGTATTTCGATTACCGAATTAGGTTGTTCTCAACTGTGACTCATATCCCAACCTTGGATAGCACGTCACAATGACACCTATAAGTTTACTACCACACAAATATGGCATCCCCTACAGAGAGTCTGGCTTCGGTGTATTCCACAAAGGAAGTCACCAGATAAAGGCCCGGGTACAAACTTCTACAATTGAATTTTTAACTCCTGAAGTTCAATAGGAGCCATAATATTTTAGAAATGGGTTTTGTACCAGGTTCAAAGTCGATACAAAATTCAATATCACACTTTGGGAGTAAGCAAAAAAATTCTTCAGGAAATACATCAGGAAATTACTAACAATAGAAATATTATTCAAATCTGATGTATTTTTGTTCAAGTCCATAACATGGGCTAAGAAAACTTGACATCCATTTTTCAATAAACGAATGACTTTATGGCTTGATATGAAAGTGTTTGACTTCAATGGTTTGGTTGCTTGAATTCGAATAACAGGTTGCTTAAGAATATGAAAACTAACAACCTTACGAAAGCAAACAATTTTGGCGTGATGAGTAATTAATCAATCAATCCCCAAAATCACATCAAAAGCAAGTATCTTTAAAGAAATAAGGTCAACAAGTAATGTGATGGTGCCAACTTAGATCAAACAAGATTTATAAACAGTGGATGTGATGAAAGTTTCTCCTAACGGAGTTTCCACAGATAGGTCAAAGTCTAATTTTCTCCGGAGTCAAGTTTAAACGTTGAGTATAATTAGGAGAGATAAATGAAAGGGTAGAACTGGTATCTAATAAGGTATAAACTTCGTAAGAATTTATAATTAACTAACCCGTGCTAACTTCGTTCGGGTTCCTCATATTCTGACCAGTCATGAAAAATGCTCTTCTAGGAACCGTTGACTTTGACTTGTCCGGGACAGCCTTTGGAGTCACCATCCCCGTTGGACTGGGTTTCGCTACAGGACAATCTCGAGCTATATGACCTTCTTTTCCACAATTATAACATACCTTGGAAGGTTGTGAACAGTTTGGACTTATGTGTCCCTCTTCTCCGCATCTGTAGCATTTAACTGGCGGTCTTTCTTATCCTCTAAAATTCGTTACTGGTGTTGGTGCCGACGTCTTCCCGTCATTGTTAAATATTCTCTTCTTGAAATTTTCACTTGAGTTATTTATTCTATTACCTTGGCCATGATTACCACTGAAGTGGTTACCATTTCTGGCATGATAATTTCCTCCACGATGGTTATCATTGTTCTGATGACCGTCGCCATCAATACGATTATCATCTAGTTGTTGGTCATTATTCTTCAGTTGAGCCGACTCATTATCGTGCTCCAATAACTGAGCCCTATTCACAACATCTGAATATAAACAAAGTTTGTGAGAAATGAGGTATTGACGTATTTTGGGTTTCAAACCTCGCATAAACATTCGCGTCATTCTATCCTCATTATCAACCAAATGGGATGCAAATCGAGACAACTTGGCAAACTTAGCTTCGTACTGCGACACGTTCATATTGTTTTGCTCCAGCTTGATGAACTCTACCTCCTTCATGTGACGAATACTTTTGGGAAAGTACTTGTCGTTGAACAATTCTTGGAACTTCTCCCAAGACATCTTCAGGGCGGTAGGCTGAGTACACTTTACGAATTCCCACCAATAATCTGCCTCTCCTCGTAACATGAAAGTGGCGGAAGGAACCTTTTGCTCCTCTGAGCATCCCAAGACATCAAATATTTTAGTAATTTGCTTGACCCACGTTTCCGCCATGATAGAATCCGGCTTTCCCTTAAATTATGGTGGTCCCAACTCTTTGAACTGCTTGGCGTGTGACAATGCCAGCGTTCTTATCATTTCCACCAGTTCTTATGTACACGGTAGTCTCCTCGTCTCGGTTTTGCATGAACCGCAAAAAGCTCCTAAACATCCGTCGTTCATCATCTCGCTTTCGGTGGTGTTGTTTACGGGAGGAATATTGCCTTCTGTTGCGACGCCTCCCACGGATGGTGATTAAAGGTGTCTCCACGGTCTCATTTACTCCACTGTTAACATTCTCAGTCGACATTCTTAAATACTGCCATAAAACAAGGGTTAATTAAACAAATTAACAAATCACATAATACCCCTATATTATGATCGACCAACAAATAAGCTTAGGTAGGACACACTAGCGAAGGATTTACTCGTCTCTCCCCTCCTAGTTCTATTCCCCGATCTCCGCCAGAGATCATATCCCTAATCTCTGATACCAACTGTGACGCCCCCAAAATAGGTCCAATCCAACCAACCTATTCTGAGTTGCAAAATACATGGTACAAAAACAACTACAACTTCATTAATACAATTATCGTGCAAAATACGACAATACATAAACTTTGAGTTTAAATACAAATATTGTCTTCTAGACAATATCCACACTCAAATAAGTCCTCATTACAATTATTGATACACTATTTTACAAAATTCTGAGGACTACTAAAACAACTGTCTTGAACCATCACTTCACACCCCAACTAGTTCCCACTATATTCTCGTCTCCTAAGAAGAAAAATGGAACAAAAAGGAAAAGGGTGAGCTCAACTAGCCTAGTAAAAATATTATGACTAAGATAATGTACAACAAATTATCCTTAGTCTTCAACAGGGAAAAATCTGATAGAATACAATAGACAACAATTTTTATATCAACAACTGCAGCGGAAACAACAATTCATTAGAAGAGTTAAGTAGATAATGAAATCTACTATCATCTATGAATTTAAAAGTCCATCATCGATATTTTATCCACAGTAACATCAATTAATATACATCATAAATCAAATATTCATCTTTGCACTACAGCCAAAAGATATTCATCATTGGTCATGTTCATCTCAACACTGCTCATCTTTGCACTACGGCCAAAGATATTCATCGAAAATCATTCATCTTTGCACTTCACAAAAGCCAAAGATATTCAATAATATCATCATTTAGGACTAAGGATGATGAAAAATATTTTAAAGAAAACGAATCCAAAGGAAACAAAAGAACAAATATTAAGGATTAAGTACTTTTACACAATCCAAGTTCAAAAATACTTAATAAATAATCAGAGTGGAGTAAAATTCAAGAATGATCAAAACATGGATACAATCAAAGCTAGTATCCAGAATAGATATTTTGGACGAAAAAACAAAAATTTAATTTTTCTGTGAATAGTACCATATTTGTGAATAGTGTCATATACGTGAATAGTAACTCCGACACCAAAAGATAAAATTTCACAAAAAACATCATCATTCTTCGTGAATAGTACTCGTGAATAGTAACTCATGAATAGTGACTCATGAATAGTAACTCATGAATAGTAACCCCGACATGAAAAAGTCCCAAATTTGATAAAAATTTAAACCAATATTTCGGCATAATGATATTGAAGAACTAATATTATTTTTTAAAAAAATAATATCCCCTACCTCAGAAAGAATAGTACTTACGAATAATCTTTGGATATAGTCTTTGAAAGAACTTGCACCGTATATATGAATACTCAAAGTGCTAAAATACTCACAAAAATACGCTCGATATATAGAGAGAGAAAGAGAGAGAAAACTTTAGTTTCTGGTGTGATTTTCAATTCTAACCTAAGCACCCTATTTATAGAAAATTACTTAGAACACTAAAGCAGAAAATTGAATATAATAATATTATATATAAACAAAATTCATACGCCCACATCTTGAATCTGAATTCAACCACCATGCACATGTTAAAGATGCCCACAACATATAAAAAACGTTTTTATTAATAAAAATAAATAAAACTTCCAAAAATCAATTATTTTGGAACTTCAGAACTTCAATAATTCATAATAAATAGCTCTTTTATCAGAAAATTCAATCTCGCGATTTTTATAGGAAATTCAATTCTCTACAACTTTGCAGAAGAAAGTTTTTCTAAATTCTAAACAAAAATTGACCGAAATCCACATACGGACGATTTTATAGGCTATAATCAAATTTCAGTGAAGAAATGGGGTCCACCTACACACAAAACATGTGTTAATCATTTAATGCAACCAAAATACTCTTCCTCTTCATATATTCATATATCCTACATTCATTGTAAAAATATCACCATTAATATATTATTAAAATAATATATTCAAATGAATTATTTTATCAAAAAAAGATAAAATATTAATTTTCAACAATTGTCACATTAAAAATTTTCTCCATCTATATCCACATAAAATCAATATTTTTCTCATCATATAAATCAATAATTAATTATTCATAAATAATATTACATAATCACAGTACTGGCAACCAGGCCGTTCCCAGGAAAGAGGGGGCTTTCAAATAAGAATTTCTCCTTACTGGCACGCAATTAGGTGACCAAACCTCTCCTTAGATAGAACTTTCTAGACATTGCCAATAATGTTTTCTAATAATATTATTCACATAATATGAATTATTGTTTCGATAATGGAAAATACTGTGTAGTGACAATTATTGAAACAACAGTAATATAAAATATTAACGCAGCAATTATTGAATCAATAAAATAAAATATCGAATAAGAATTATCGTAACAATTATTGAGTAGTGTCTTCTTACGTAAGAATCAATAATTGGTGCAATACTGCGTGCTTCATCAGGCAATAACGCCAGACATTATGTTTTTAACCACCGGGTATTCCAACAGTATTAATGGTAACAACTACGCCGTTATTTATAAACAAGTTATACTTGTGGTTTTTTCATCCAATCACTTTCCGTTATGGGCCCACACAAAGGTCGCTACCATCGCATTTAATATTTCCCTGACAAAGTGAGAATATTCCACGACCAAACGAATATTCTCTGACAACAATGAGTATTTTATAACCACTTGCTTATTTAAAATATTTGCGCATTTTACCCATAACTAACCAAATTAATCCAATTAACCCTTACTATTTCAAAATAATAAATAGAGGAAATTAAATTTCATTTATTAATAATTTGGGGTCTTACAACCTCCCTTCTTTATGAAATTTCGTCCTCGAAATTGACGTACGTACCTGGTGTTTCAAAAAGATGAGGATACCTCGCTTTCATTTCCGTTTCCAACTCCCAGGTCATTTCCTCAATAGCATGGTTTCTCCACAAAACTTTAATTTGTGGTATGACCTTCGTGCGTAGGACATGCTCATTCCTATCCAAAATCTTGAGAGGTACCTCTTCATACGTTAAGTCTTCGGCTATCTCGTCCGGTTCTAACTCAATAACATGGTTCGGGTCGTCCACATATTTACGTAACATCGATACGTGAAAACGTTATGAACACGCGTCATACTTGGCGAGAAAAGCGAGTCTATAGGCCACAGTTCCTATTCGATCTAGGATTTCAAATGGACTAATAAATCGAAGGTTTGAGCTTTCCTCACATCGCCAATTCTCGCTTTTAGAATAACAACTTCTTGTACCTCTTTCTTCATATTCATCAGCTCCGGTGTGTAGCTTGAACGTTTTTAATTTTATCGATTAAAGTCAGTTCTACTTGTATATCATCACGTGAGTCCCTAGAGTCTTTAACTCTATATCTATCATTTGTAAGTTATATGAAATGTGTCTTTGACTTGCATTTGTACTCGTATACGATCTTTTACTCAACGCGTCAGCTACCATGTTCGTTTTTTTTTCCATGATGGTATTGAATAGTATGGTCGTAATCTTTCAACAACTCGAGCCAACGTCGTTGCCGCATGTTGAGTTCTTGGAAGCTCTTTTCATATTTCTTGCTCCATTCGAATTTTGTATCTCTACAAGCAGCTGAGTTAATGGAGTAGCGATTCGAGAAAATCTTTCCACGAATCTCCGATAATAACCAACTAAGCCTAGAAAGCTACGTATTTCGATTACCGACTTAGGTTGTTCTCAACTGTGACTCATATCCCAACCTTGGATAGCACGTCACAATGACACCTATCAGTTTACTACCACACAAATATGGCGTCCCCTACCTCTAGTCTGGCTTCGGTGTATTCCACACAGGAAGTCACCAGATAAAGGCTCGGGTACAAACTTCTACAGTTGAATTTTTAACTCCTGAAGTTCAATAGGAGCCATGAGATTTTAGAAATGGGTTTTGTACCGGGTTCAAAGTCGATACAAAATTTAATATCACACTTTGGGAGTAAGCAAAAAAATTCTTCAGGAAATACATTAGGAAATTTACTAACAATAGAAATATTATTCAAATCTGATGTATTTTTGTTTAAGTCCATAACATGGGCTAAGAAAACTTGACATCCGTTTTTCAATAAACGAATGACTTTATGGCTTGATATGAAAGTATTTGACTTCAATGATTTGGTTGCTTGAATTCGAATAACAGGTTGCTTAAGAATATGAAAACTAATAACCTTACGAAAGCAATCAATTTTGGCATGATGAGTAGTTAATCAATCAATCCCCAAAATTACATCAAAAACAAGTATCTTTAAAGAAATAAGGTCAACAAGTAATGTGATGGTGCCAACTTGGATCAAACAAGATTTATAAACAATGGATGTGATGAAAGTTTCTCCTAACGGAGTTTCCACAGATAGGTCAAAGTCTAATTTTTTCCGGAGTCAAGTTTAAACGTTGAGTATAATTAGGAGAGATAAATGAATGGGTAGAACCGGTATCTAATAAGGTATAAACTTCGTAATAAATTATAATTAACTAACCCGTGCTAACTTCGTTCGGGTTCCTCGCATTCTGACCAGTCACGAAAAACGCTCTTCTAGGAACCATTGACTTTGACTTGTCCGGGACAGCCTTTGGAGTCACCATCCCCGCTGGACTGGGTTTCGCTACAGGACAATCTCGAGATATATGACCTTATTTTTCACAATTATAACATACCTTGGAAGGTATTGAACAGTTTGGACTTATGTGTCCCTCTTCTCCGCATCTGTAGCATTTAACTGGCGGTCTTTCATCTCCTCTAAAATTCGTTGCTGGTGTTGGTGCCGACGTCTTCCCGTCATTGTTAAATCTTCTCTTCTTGAAATTTCCACTTGAGTTATTTCTTCTATTACCTTGGCCATGATTATTACTGAAGTGGTTACCATTTCTGGCATGATAATTTCCTCCACGATGGTTATCATTGTTCCGATGACCGTCGCCACCGGTACGATTATCATCGAGTTGTTGGTCATTATTCTTCAGTTGAGCCGACTCATTATCGCGCTCCAATAATTGAGCCCTATTCACAACATCTGAATATAAACAAAGTTTGTGAGAAATGAGGTATTGACGTATTTTGGGTTTCAAACCTCGCATAAAAATTCGCATCATTCTCTCCTCATTATCAACCAAATGGGATGCAAATCGAGACAACTTGGCAAACTTAGCTTCGTACTGCGACACGTTCATATTGTTTTGCTCCAGCTTGATGAACTCTACCTCCTTCATGTGACGAATACTTTTGGGAAAGTACTTGTCGTTGAATAATTCTTGGAACTTCTCCCAAGACATCTTCAGTGCGGTAGGCTGAGTACACTTTACGGATTCCCACCAATAATCTGCCTCTCCTCGTAACATGAAAGTGGCGAAAGGAACCTTTTGCTCCTCTGAGCATCCCAAGACATCAAATATTTTAGTAATTTGCTTGACCCACGTTTCCGCCATGATCGGATCCGGCTTTCCCTTAAATTCTGGCGGTCCCACTCTTTGAATCGCTTGTTGTGATAAGCCAAGTACGTTATTATCATTTCCACCGTATTCTCGTATACGAAGTCTCCCTAAATCGGTTTTACATGAATCGCAAAAATCTCCTAAACATCCTGTCTTCATCGCTCTCTGCTCGATTGGTGTTGTTTACGGAGGAATATTGCCTTCCCCTGTTAGACGTTCCCACAGGTGGTGATTAAAGGTGTCTCCACGGTCTCATTTACTCCATCATTAACATTCTCAAATGACATTCTTAAATCACCGCCATAAAACAAGGGTTAATTAAACAAATTAACAAATCACATAATACCCCTATATTATGATCGACCAACAAATAAGCTTAGGTAGGACACACTAGCGAAGGATTTACTCGTCTCTCCCCTCCTAGTTCTATTTCCCGATCTCCGCCAGAGATCATATCCCTAATCTCTGATACCAACTGTGACGCCCCCAAATTAGGTCCAATCCAACCAACCTATTCTGAGTCGCCAAATACATGGTACAAAAACAACAACAACAACTTCATTAATACAATTGTCGTGCAAAATACGACAATACATAAACTTTGAGTTTAAATACAAATATTGTCTTCTAGACAATATCCACACTCAAATAAGTCCTCATTACAATTATTGATACACTATTTTACAAAATAGTGAGGACTACTAAAACAACTGTCTTGAACCATCACTCCACACCCCGACTAGTTCCCGCTATATTCTCGTCTCCTAAGAAGAAAAATGGAACAAAAAGGAAAAGGGTGAGCTCAACTAGCCCAGTAAAGAATATTATGACTAAGATAATGTACAACAAATTATCCTTAGTCTTCAACAGGAAAAATCGATAGAATACAATAGACAACAATTTTATATCAACAATCGCAATGAAAACAACAATTCATTAGAAGAGTTAAGTAGAGAATGAAATCTACTATCATCTATGAATTTAAAAGTCCATCATCGATATTTTATCCTCAGTAACATCAATCAATATACATCATAAATCAAATATTCATCTTTGCACTACAGCCAAAGATATTCATCCATTGGTCATGTTCATCTCAACACCTATTCATCTTTTGCACTACACGCCAAAAGATATTCATCGAAAATCATTCATCTTTTGCACTTCTGGCCAAAGATATTCAATAATATCATCATTTAGGACCGAGGATGATGAAAAATATTTTAAAGAAAATAAATCCAAAGGAAACAAAAGAACAAATATTAAGGATTCGTACTTTTACACAATCCAAGTTCAAAACTACTTCATAAATAATCGTAGTGGAGTAAAATTCAAGAATGATCAAAACATGGATACAATCAAAGCTAGTATCCGAATAGATATTTTGGACGAAAAAACGAAAATTTAATTTTTTTGTGAATAAGGTCAGTATTCGTGAATAGTCTTGAGTATCGTGAATAAGAACTCAACACCAAAAGATAAAAATTTCACAAAAACATCATCATGCTTCATGAATAGTACTGTGAATAGTAACTCATGAATAGTAACTCATGAATAAGTAACTTATGAATAAGAACTCCAACATGAAAAAAGTTCCAAATTTGATAAAATTCAAACCAATATTTCGGCATAATGATTTTGAAGAAATAATATCATTTAAAAAAAATAATATCCCTTACCTCGTAAAGAATAATATTTACACTAGAATACTTTGGATATAGTCTTTGAAAGAACTTGCAATCAGATATAGCAATACTCAAAGTACTAAAATACTCACAAAAATACGCCGATATATAGAGAGAAAGAGAGAGAAACTTTAGTTTACGGTGTGATTTTCAATTCTAACCTAAGCACCCTATTTATAGGAAATTACTTAGAACACTAAAGCGTAAAATTGAATATAATAATATTATATATAAACAAAATTCATACGCCCACATCTTGAATCAATTCACCACCATGCACATGTTAAAGATGCCCACAACATATAAAAACGTTTTATTAATAAAATAAATAAAACTTCCAAAATCAATTATTTTGGAACTTCGAACTTCAATAATTCATAATAAATAGCTCTTTTATCGTAAAAATTCAAATCTCATGATTTTTATAGGAAATTCAATTCTCTACAACTTTGCGTAAGAAAAGTTTTTTAAATTCTAAACAAAATTGACCAAATCCACATACTGACGATTTTATAAAGCTATAATCAAATTTCAAAGAAGAAATGGGGTCCACCTACACACAAAAAATGTGTTAATCATTTAATGCAACAAAAATACTCTTCCTCCTCATATATTCATATATCCTACATTCATTGTAAAATATCACCATTAATATATTATTAAAATAATATATTCAAATGAATTATTTTATCAAAAAAGATAAAATGTTAATTTTCAACAATTGTCACATTAAAAATTTTCTCCATCTATATCCACATAAAATCAATATTTTCTCATCATATAAATCAATAATTAATTATTCATAAATAATATTACAGAATCACAATCTCGCAACCAGTGCCGCTCCTCAGAAAGAGGGGCTTTCCAATAAGAATTTCTCCTTCTTTGGCAAAATTAGGTGACCAAACCTCTCCTTAGATGTAACTTTCTAGACATTGCCAATAATGTTTTCTAATAATATTATTCACATAATATGAATTATTGTTTCGATAATGGAAAATCTTGTGTAGTGACAATTATCAAAGCAAATAAGAATATAAAATATCAACGCAGCAATTATTAAATCAATAAAATAAAATACTGAACAGTAATTACTGTAACAATTATTGAGTAGTGTCTTCTTACGTAAGAATTAATAATTAGTGCAATACCGTGTGCTACTGTGCAACAACGCGTATTACTGTGTTTTAACCACCGGGTATTCCAACAGTATTAACGATAACAAGTACGCCGTTATTTATAAATAACTTTTACTTGTCATTTTCTTCATCCAATCGCTTTCCGTTATGGGCCCACACAAGGCTGCGCCGTCGTACGAATATTCCTTGACAGCAAGAATATTCCACGACCAAACGAATATTCTACGACAACAATGAGTATTTTATAACCACTTGCTTATTTAAAATATTTGCGCATTTTACCCATAACTAACCAAATTAATCCAATTAACCCTTACTATTTCAAAATAATAAATAGAGGAAATTAAATTTCATTTATTAATAATTTGGGGTCTTACATAACTAACCGTAGTTCAAGATAATCACATAACAAACATCTTAGAAGGAAAATTTCAGTTCCAATTAAATTACTTTTGTGAACATGACAACTCCGGTTAAAACTAAGTAATTACCAAGTCTTAGGGTAAATACAAGATTTATTTATACTTTTATTCAACCACGAGGGCATTTTTGCTCTTTCTCGTGTTTTTTTTTCTTTATTTTTTTTTCTCATGGCTGTGCAATATCCTATTCCCTTAGGCTTTTCAGTGCTACCTTAACGAGCTTTCGACCAACGACTCCCAGACCATTAAGACCTTAGGGCGCTAGGTGTAAAGACAATCCCCTTGGGCTTACTTACTCAAGTAACAAAGGCCATAAAACTAGACAAGTATGCCACGGTGTTTATTCTTTTTTTTTCTTTTTTTCTTTCTGGATTTTTTTTTCTTTTTGGATTTTTCCCCTTTTTTTTTCATCATTCCTTTTTTTCTTTTTGTAATATATATATCCCATAGATTCCCCCAAACTCAAGCTTTTACGTCATTCCAACCTTTATCGCCAGTTCACTAATTTCCTTAAATTCTAACAAAGATTTTTCCTCAGAAACAAATTATGAAACCGTTGAACCAAGTGGATTAAAACAGTTAAACTTTACGTGCTAACCGGTTACGTAAGTTTCAGACAGGCTCAGATTATCATCATGATTAAAATTAGAACTCATCATCAATTATCAACAGTGTTCAAGTTAACATTTAATACCAATCTTATCATAGGCCGAGCTAAGACCACACCAACCTATCACACAGATTCATGCAAAAAAAATAAATAAAATAAAAAATGCAATTATATTACATGAACACATAGTAATGCAACACATAAATGAATATGCAAATAACTACCATGTATTATATGCAACCTAAAAAACACAATGCTAACACACAAAAAACGACTACTATGCAGATAACTAACTATATGAAATACGACACTAAAATGCCCCCAAACTTAAACTAGACATTGTCCTCAATGGATGAAATATAAAAAATTAAAGCAGAGGACTTCCCTGAAAATATAGCAATCTTCCTCCTTGTCCACTAAGTTTGGAGAATAAAGCAAGACATGGAATAAATTGGGCACCACACTTGAATTTGACTTGAATAACCTCAGAAAACCATGATAGAACCACTTTTATTAAATCCTAAATAAATGCAAATTCAAAACTACTAATATAAAACTTAATAAAAACTAAAATAAAAATTAAACTTGGGTTTGCCTCCCAATAAGCGCTTGTTTTATAGTCTCAAATGACTTCTTAAATTCTCTATCCAATTTCCCTTCGAAAATTGAGGAACCCTCCATCCATCAGTAACAATGTCTCTTTTGGGAGGTTCCCAATTGTAATGGCCATTGCGTTTAAGTCACCTAGCATGATCTTTTTAGATAGGATCCCCATTAAGTATGACAAACCACTAGATGTTTCCTCCATTATTTCGATGATCAGATTGGGGCATTGAAGCTTAATAAATATAATGGAATCTTCCTCTATCTTCTCCTTTTTCATCCCACCATGACTCCACAACTGTACTAGCTCTTACGTCACCAAGATCTTTGCCAACGACATGACTGCCGATTGGGCATGGTTTTGCAAAACTGCCCGGATTCTTGAACTTTGGTGGAGAAGGTACATGGGACACTATCAAAATTGGCTCATCTTCGTTGGTACTCAAAGTTAGATCTTTGCCAATCTCTTTTTGTTGGTCTCCAAGTCTTTCCTCTCTTTCAACATCTATATCATTTGGCACATCCGATTGCAGATTTGGTTCGGCCTCATCATCAGTCTCGTCATCCATGTCATAGAGCCAAGTGTATTGAGGACGGTTGTTCAACGATGTCTATCTCGCCCCAATTGATTTTCCAGATTCTTGATCGACGCCTCTTGGCTTTGCAAATTCAAATTTACTTGATTCATTTTCTTGTCTTGTTCTCGTTCCTTTTTTCGTAAGCTTTAATAAATTTTTCCAAGGCTTCCTCCCAATTTGAATGTTCTTCCTGTTGTAGTGGAGGTGGACATGAGAAATCCGGTGGGTATGTTGGACTTGGAGCATAAAATTGATCTTGATTGTTACTCCATGAAAAATCCGGGTGATACCCCCAATCCTGATGATAGTTGTTGGGATAGACATGATTGTTGGGGTAATCACCAATATACTGTACCGGCCCAAAACTGATGGAGCATTGATGACTCATATGATTTCCAGCACAATAATCACAAGTAACCGCCACACTTTGACGAAGTTGAGCTTCAAAAGCTTCAAATATCCTCGAAAGTGTCTCCATTTGTGCTGATAATGCAGAAAGTTTCTCGAGTCTATCAATCTCCGCTCCCCTTGGTTGAGTCATGTTCGTGTATGGCCATTGATACGCAAAGTCATCCATGGTACCTAAAAAGAGAGAAATATAGGAAGAGAATGAAAAATAAAAATAAAAATAAAAATATTTAAATTAAGACTAATTTGATTGAAATTAATATTGGTAAATAATTATTAAACTAATTCCCCGGCAGCGGTGCCAAAAACTTGTTGATCGATTTCGCAATCAATGAATACGTGCAAGTATACACGGTCAACAACTAATAAAGTGATAAGAAAAGTATCGTTCCCACGAGGAATTATTTAATAAAAATTACCAAGTACTAACTCTTAACCAAATCAATTTTATTTGAACAACGACAAATTGTGATTTTTCTAATTAAGAAAACTAAATTAACTAATTAAACTGAATTACTCTATAACTGAATTCAAATAAATAAAGATTAAAACTTAAATATCCCCAATTATGAACTATAAATCAATTATCCAATTATCCCAATTATTATGTCTACTGAATTGTTAACAGGAATTCTCAAATGTCAAAAGTCCTTTTCCAAGTGATCAATTGCCTTCTATTTAATCCAGATTAATCTTGCTATATTCCTATGCAAAATAATTGAATTAAACTCCTTCTAATCCCAATTCCTTATGTGTTACACGCGGTGAACAGATATTTCCATTCAATTCACAAACCTAATTATTCACTTTGCAAATAACTAAGTCACATGATATCATGCCCAGTTCTAACTCTAGAATTCCTCTTTCAATTCCTTCTAGAGTAACAAGGTAATTACTGATCAAATAATTAAGTAATAAGCACAAGACAAGATAAACAATTCACCTTGACATAAATAATTGAAATAAATCAAATAATTAATTCATAGACATAAAAGGTTCAATTGAAATCTTAATAAAAGAGTTAGTTCATAATTAATGAATTAAAACCAAGAATCCACAACTGAATAGACATTAAAAGATAAAAGTATGATAAGAGAAGAGAATAGAATTTGTTGTCGTGAACTCCGATGCTCCCTCTTTGCTTCTTTTCTTGCTTCTTGCTTCTTGATCTTCAAAGTTGTTCTCCAAGTCGCTTTCAATCTCCAATGGCTAATTAAGAACTAGGGTTTATATTCTAATCTAATGGAGTGTTTTATCTAAGCTAAGCTATGTAATCTCCCTTTATTTTATGTCTTACATCATGTATTTATAGGTTATAAGTCCAATTTTTAGCTTAGGATCAAACCCAATCCTATTTGGAGTCAAAAAGGTGTCAAAATTCACCCAAAAACGCGTCCAGGCCGCACCAAGCACTTCCCCAGAGCCCCAGCACTGGGCACGGCACTGGGATTCTGCCCCCTAGCGCCCCGACGCTGGAAATGACCTATAAATGCGCGCCCCCGCGCTGGTCCCATGTTCTAACATTTTCTACTCCGACGTCCTTTGGGAAAATGGCCATAACTTCTTCGTTCAAACTCTGATTTCGATAATTCAAGATGATCCGGAAAGAGGAGAAGTAGATCTAAAACTTTTATTCTTTGAGTTAGTCGAAATAAGGTCCGAAGAATTACTCAAATTGGCTCTGAAGTGACTATTGTGTAAATGGCAAGCCAAAAACGCGCATCTAGCCATCCCAAATGTCGATCCAAGTAACTTTTGTCCCAATTCCTACAAAACAACATAAAACATGCATGAATAGACATAAACACTTCAAAACATCCAAAAGATTAAGTTCAAATGCACTCACTTATGAGTATAAAACTCAGTCATCAAGGACCTAGAATGGTGGAGTTTGGCTTTTGATGGATCATCTGCAGAAGGTAAAGGCAGAGCAGGAGTGGTGCTGACCACCAAAGAAAGAAAAGAAGTGGCGTTGTCATACAAATTAGATTTCCCATGCACAAATAATGAAGCAGAATACCAGGCGTTCATACTAGGATTATTGGCAGCTCAAGAATTGGGAGCCAAATACCTTAAAGTAAAGGGAGATTCAAACCTTATAGTGCAGCAAATAAGAGGCCAATTCGGAGTGAAGGAACCTATCTTGGCGCCATATCGAACTGTAGCACAAAAGGTGATGGAAGCTTTCAAGAAGGTGGTGATTTAATATGTGCCAAGAGGACAAAATAAACAACCTAATACACTAGCAACAGTAACATCTCGAGTCTATATCCAAGGGGAAGATTTGGATGTGAAGGTAATGAAGATAACCCACCCAACCACGGTGCTAGACTTGTTCCCCAAAGACATGATAGACGATTGGAGATATAACATCTCCCATCAAGGAAGGAACAATACCAATCGTGGAGCTACAGAAGTACAACAGCATCAAAGGTGTCTTGTATCACAAAGAAGAAGATGGTGTATTGACACGATGCTTGGGGAGGTAAGAAGCAAGTAAAGTCTTGCATCAGGTGCATGAAGAGAATCATGGGTTTGCGGACATAGGTCTCAGATCGTGAGTTCTGGCAACGCCAAGGGTATTATTGGCCCGAAATGAAGAAGGAAGCAGATGCCCTACAATGCCACTGTGTTTCATGTCAAGAATACCCTGGGGAGGATGAATGCGCTTTCATTGATGACATAGCGGATTGGGAAATTCCTTATGTGGACTTCTTACAAAGCGAGACTCTTCCGACCGAAAAGAAGGATGCAATTATAATAAAGAGGAAGTCGCAACGATTCTTCTTACAAAATGGAGAATTGTTCAGAAGAGGTTTCAATGCCAAGCCCCTACGGTGTCTAGAACTAGGTGAAGCCAAAGATTTGGTTTATCAAATGCACAAGGATAAACATCAAGAGGGAGCCAAGTTGTACAAAAAACTTATTGATCATGGTTACTATTGGCCAAAGATGGAAGGAGATTGTCTAGAATTTGTCAAAAAGTGCCACATTTGTCAAATACATGGAAACTTGATACATACTCCTGCCGTGGATTTGCGCACCTTAGCAATACCATGGCCCTTTCATACATGGGGAATGGATCTTATAGGTCCTGTACACCCTAATTCTAAGGACAACATATGGATTTTAACTGCCACCGAGATGTACACAAAGTGGGTGGAAGCTATACCCTTGAAGAAGGCCACGGGACCAGCAGTGGCAAATTTTATCAAGGAGCACATCATTTGCCGTTTCGGGATTTCGAAGGTCATTTTGTCGGATAATGGAACTCCTTTCATCAATAGAGACATCAAAAATCTGATGGAAAGATACATGGTGAAACATTACAAATCATCACCCTACTACCCGAAAGGTAACGGACAAGTAGAGGCTACAAACAAAACTTTGATAAAAATCTTATCAAAAACCCTAGACGATCATCTGAAGAAATGGGCAGAACAACTACCAATAGCGTTATGAGCATATCAAACTTCAAAAAGAAAGCCTACAGGCAAAACCCCATATGCCTTGGTTTATGGTGAAGAAGCTAACTTGCCCGCCGAAATAGAAATACCTTCGGCTCGAATGAGACTTCGAAGCTTAGTCGAGGAAGAAATTCAACCAGCCGCCCTAGAGGCCTTAGCCGATTTCCGAGACAAGGCTAAAGAAAAGCTTGAATTTACGCACTACCACGAAGATCATGACGACAATATAATACCATGGGTGGTACCACGACAAATTCTGGTGGGAGACCTGGTGCTCAAAACGGCAACTCAAGTTATGAGGGGGACCCCAACCACCAAATTTTACCCCAAATGGGAAGGCCCGTATAGGGTACGAGAGATCTCCGAAAGCGGGTATTGCAAGATATCTCGTGTGGGATCAGATACTGTCTCAGGCCCATTAAACTTGAAATAGGTAAAGAAATATTATACATGAGAAAAGCATCACAAAAGTTATGCTTTCAACTTCAAAAGTAATCGAGGCACCTAACTCACAACCCTTGGAAGTTACACTTTCAACTTCAAAAGTGATCGAGGTACCTGACTAACAGCCCTCAGAAGTTACACTTTCAACTTCAAAAGTGAGCGAGGCACCTGACTAACAGCCCTCAAAAGTTACACTTTCAACTTCAAAAGTGACTGAGGCACCTGAGTATAAGCCCTCAAACCCGAAAGTTACACTTTAATTTTAAAAGTGGAGAACGTTATGCTTTATTCGACAAAAGCAAGAAAGTTACACGTTATCTCTAAAAGTGGCAAACGTTATGCTTTCTTCGATAAAAGCAAGATTTACTATATGAAACGTTATGCTTTTCGTTAAAAGCAATTTTTATCAATAAATTGACAAACTTTCACTTATACTTGAATGTTCTAATTTTCTTTAAAAAAAAAGAGAGTATAAATTCAAGTGTTGGTTTGTGAAAAATATATATATTTTTGACAAAATTCATGTTTTCTTATAATACCTATTGTTGTCTTGGAATATTAATAACTTGAGATTCAATGATAAATATTGAGTTTTAAGGAATCATTCAAATTAAAGGCAATCAACAAGGTTAAAGAAACCACGTTCTGATAAATGAAATATGTGTAAATGAGTTTCTAAAACAGGAAATCGGAAAAAAATAACTACTACAATAAGTTATAATCTAAAGGCCAAGACATATCAAAATGAAGAGGAGGCACAACTAAAGCTTCCAAGTCAGCAACGACAGCATCTCGAATCTTAAGATTTGGAGCTTTCAGCTCCCTAACCTGTTGGGTAGTCGACTCTAAGTCCCGGCGCTGACACTCTACCTCCTAAAGTTTTGCCTCTAGATCCCGAAGCTGGCCCTCTAAATCTTGAGACTGAATCTTCAATTTGTTTGCGGCTTCATCAAGCTCAGAAAGCTTTACTGAAAAGGATTCATCTTTACACTTACGTACAACAACCTCCGAACGTAGTGAAACAAGATTAAAACTCGACTTGAGAAAATCCAACCTATCACGAAAAGGAGACATGTCTACACCTACGGCTGCAAGGTCATCTACATCATCGCTAAACTTCTTCAAGTCCTCAACTCGCAAGGAATATAAAGAAAGAGTATGCAACCCAAGAACAAGGCCTGCGAGCTGGTCTAGGAAGAGAGTTTAGGTGGAAGTAGTCTTAATAATCAACCGGTCAAGAATCTGCGAGAACCGAGCTAGGAGACGCTCCAAAATTTCCTAACTAGAAGACGATATCTGGAAACCCCTCCAAGAAACAAGATCCCCACTTGGATTGAAGGAAGCTCTGGCAGGAGCTACTTTAGAGGCCACCATAGAATCTGTCGAGACCAGGGATGGAGGAGCAGAAAGATGTTGTACGACTAAGGATTCCTTGAAGCCTTGGTCACCTGGAGGATAACCAAGGTCACTATATGGCGAGTGGGCAACATCCGGATGGAGAACAACAAATAACGCGAGTGCCTCAACGGGCAAAGGCAAATCCTCAAACGCGAATGTATCGCCCTTGAAGCGAGAGATGAAGCGGGAGGACTGCTTGAAGGCGTCCATCAAGTATGCAACATAATCGCTATCTCTAGGGGACATGCTAGAAGTGCCGCAAGAGTTCGAAGTAACAACAGGAAGGCTACAAGACGAAACTCAAAATTATCATATATTCCAGAAAAAAATGAGAATAAATGAGAAAGAGGAATATAACATAGAAACGAAAGAGAACTTACTGATAGAGGGCATATACATCCTCTAGAGTAGGGGGAATTCCCCCCAAGCAGTGACAAATGTGCAAGTAGAGGAGCACCATCGTGAGATCAATACAGAAAGGGCGTTTTGGTCTTGTTGGATACGTAGGTCTCTGCATAATTGAACACAATGAAAGATGCCCACACTCTTGAGTATGTCCACGAAATCAGTGTTTCCAAGGATCTCATCGGTCTAATCCTGCCATCCTTGAAGGCGACTGGATGAATCAGACAGGAAGCGAAGGGGACTGAAAGGGTATTTTTGCTTCTCTATGCATATGCGGGGAATGAAATTGGCATGAGGGAAGTCATCCCAACCTCCACAAGATGGGGCATATAGAAACAAGCCTTCTTTCTCTGGTGGAGGAAAAGCCACATGGTCATAGTCCTTAACTCTATCCCAAAAGGTGTCAGAAGGACCAAAGAAGGGAGCTCTCCCCCAATCGATGATGAATGGGGACTCCTGGGTAGTTCTTGGTTTTATAGAGCATTCAGGTGAAAGGGCCTACAAGCAAGGGAAATTCATTACAGAGAAACAAGGAAGGGACGTCAAATAAAGTGCTTGAGCTCGAAGGGCTCACCATGGCAAAAAGAAAAGTTTGAGAGTTAAGCTTCAAAACACCTGAAAAGAAGAAGAAACATTGTCAGAAAGTGTTAGAAGTCATAATTATAGAAGAAAAAATTTCCTGAAAATTTTTGAAAAAAAAAACTTCGGACAACCAAAAGACATCCTTCGGAGTATTTTTTGGACTTATAACGACATATGTTATAGCATAGCAATGAATTTTGTAAGGCTCGTCGATACGGTCGTTTTGATATATTATGGGCCCTGAAACTCCAAATAAGTTAAAAGTTATGATCAAAATAGTAAGTGCTCCTCCAAAACTTCAAAATTCCTCCCTAGGGTTCGGCTATGTTGGCCTAAAACCGCTAGGGTTTGGCCATGTTGGCCTAAAACCCCTAGGGTTCGACCATATTAGCCTAGGCCACCTAGGAGTTGTTCCTTTCTCCTTTAAAAAAAAAAACCTTAGGGTTCGGCCATGTTGGCCTAAGACCTCTAGGGTTCGGCCATGTTGGCCTAGGCCACCTAGGAGTTGTTCCTTTCTCCTTTAAAAAAAAAATCTTAGGGTTTGGCCATGTTGGCCTAAGACCCCTAGGGTTCGGCCATGTTGGCCTAGGCCACTTAGGAGTTGTTCCTTTCTCCTTAAAAATAAAAATAAAAAAATTGCATGTTGGCCTAGGAACCTTAGGGTTTGGCCATGTTGGCCTAAGACCCCTAGGGTTCGGCCATGTTGGCCTAGGCCACCTAGGGGTTATTCCTTTCTCCCTAAAAAATAAAATAAAATTAACTATAGGCTTCGACCATGTTGGCCTAGAACCCTTAGGGTTCGGCCCCTATGGGGCTTGGCTACCTAGGGGATGTTCCCCTTCATACCTTTGAAGTCCTGTTGCTCTACCAATCAACAGCTAGGACTGAATGCTCCTGCGCCGTGAAGATTATAGCCTTTTTCTGATGGATTTCGAGGGAAAAAACCAAGATATAATCAAGGTGATGGGGCTCGAAAAAACAGAAGAAAGGCTACAATTACCTAAAAAGACAAATAGAAAGGCTACAATTAGCAGGATGCGTCAAGATTGCAAAACAAGAAGATTATTCATATGAGAAGTTGAAAGATACCTTACACGATGAACCTTCGTAGCGCGTTAATTGATCGAGAAATGAGGCGTCAAAATTTGCAAAACAAGGGTGAAGGAAACAAAAATTTTCGGAGGAATGTGCATATGGCTCAAAGTCTACTTACAAAAAAAAAAAGAAGAAGAAGGAGCATGTATTATGTTCATATTTGGGAAAGATTTGATCGAGTTTCTAAAAGATAAGTGGATCTAATCTTACTTTTAAATAGAAATATACTAAAGATATTATTTGCTAAATATAAAGAAGATTTAGTTTTATTCCCAACAAGGGGTACGTTTCGAAAATAGATTATTTATATATGCATATATATATATATATATATATATATATATATAAATAAGTAAAATCTTTTTCTTTCAAATAAAGAAAGATTTGGTTTATTTCCAAAATATAGAAAGATTTGATTTATTTCTAAAAAAAAGAAAGCTTTGATTTTATTTCCAAAATGAGATTAAGATTTGATTTATTTCCAAAACAAAGAAAGCTTTGATTGTATTTTCCAAAATAAGATTAAGATTTTATTTTATTTTCGAAAAATAAAATTAATTAAGGTCTGATTTACCAAAAGAAGGATTTTATTAGATTAAATTTTATTTATATTTGATTGTATATCCTTGTTTCCATTTCCAGAAAAAATAAGGAAACAAATATTGGGTAAGCTAGGGAAAGATTTTTGGAGAAGTTCCCAATTTGTGAAAAAGCCCTGCAAAATCATTCAAAGGCTTACAATTTTCTTGCACGATCATCTATTTGGGAATGCGACTCTCGCGCAGGTGGCAAATGTGGGCCCAAGTATAAAATTAGGGTTCACATGACCTAATTGAATTAAATGCACAATTAGGGTTCCACGACCTCATTAAATGTGCAAATTAGGGTTCACATAACCTAATGGAATGAAGATGAAAAAGTCAAAAATAAATGTGCTAGACCCGGGAGAATTGCCTCCACGTGTCCCGAGGCAGAAGACTCGTGGAGGCGGCTCGTTTTGGGAATTGATTGAGGGATTGGATTGGTGGCTAGAAGGACAGGGCAATATGTGCATTATTCTAATGACTAAAGGGTATTTCTGGAATTTCCCTAAAAGCATGTGCCTTGCACATGACTACTTTCTAGAGAACCCTATAAATACCCCTTCCATTCCATTGGGAGAGGGACCTGTCTTGAGACTCAGGATTTGGACTCTTGGACGATCAAAGGACTTAGACATTCTCTCTCAACATTCAGGAAGACTTTTGGAATCCCAATAACCCTAATAAGGTTTCTGGATTCTAGGAGTGGAAGGACTCAAGAAGAAGGCTCTTGAAATCCCAATAACCCTAATAAGGTTTTCGGATTCTAGGGGTTCTGCCACGCGTCACTGGAGTAGTTGCCCACCTGTCGTTCTCCCCTCTTCAGTCAATCAAGATCAATTCCGTGCTCTTCGTAGATTTCTCTCCTCCTCAGCCAACACGAAACCCTAAATAAGTAAGGCGCGATTTCCTTGCCCACATTTATAATTAAGTCATTTATAAAATATAAAATCCAAAAATATGCTAATAATTTTTTAAGATTACAAATGAATAGTAAACGTACTATTCATCTTAAAATTAATTTATATATAAACATAATATTTTACGTTTATTTACGTAATTTACTAATATTATAAAATTAATTTACTATTTAAAAACGTTTAAGATAAACGAAGAAATTACATAATTTTACGTTTATGTAAATTATTAGTAATTTACTATATAAATAGTAATTTACTATTTTTTTAAGATATTACGCTTTATTTACGTAATTATTATAAATAAATAAACAATTACAAATGAATGAGCGAACGCGTTTTTGAAAGGTAATTTTTATTTTAATTTTATCAAATAATTTTTAAATTTTCTTAATTAATTTATCGCTTCATTTTAAAATTAATTTATATATCATTTGTAATTAATTTTACCTTTATGGGTTTTTATCTACGCTTATTTATCATTTGTAATTCTGCTCATCTTAAAATTAATTTATATATTATTTGTAATTATTTGATAGAATTTGGTGATAATTTTTTTTCTTTTCTAATTAACTAGGATAAATAAAATTATACTTTTACATGCAAATAATTTTTATCAAATAATTTTAATTTTATCAAATATTTTTTAATATTGATTTAATTTTCTTAATTAGCGTAATAATTATATTAGGACAAAAATAAAATTATTGTATTAAGATATTGTTTAAGAGATGAAAGGAGTATATATCCTCAAAATGGGGGTTTCACTGATGACTAAAAAGGAAAGATTTAGCAGTCAGCTAATATATATATATATATATATATATGTGTGTGTGTATCACCCATCTTGAGTCGCTAAATACATGGTACAGAATTTAAATACAAACTTAATTATACAACAAATGATAAAATACGACAAAAACATAAATCATGAGTTTTAATACAAATCATCGTCTCTAGAGAGTATACAAACTCAATGGAGACCTTATTATATTTATTATCACACTATTTCACGAATAGTGAGGACTACTAATGCACCATCTAGACCATCACTGCTCTGTTCCCAGTCCCCCATACGTTCTCATTTCACTCAAGAAACGAAGGAAAGAAAGGGTAAGCTCAACTAGCCCAAGAAGAAATATTATGACTAAGATAATGCGAATAATTTATTGTTAGCCTTCAATAGTGTTAAATTGATAAAATATAATAACTATCAAGTTTAACTGCAGCGAACAAGCAATCTATTAGAAGAGTCAAGTAGGGAATAAAATCTACTATCTTCTATGATTTAAAAGGTTTTTCATCACTTTTATCATTGGGACTCGACTTTTAATAAATAATCCACATCATCGAATCACCCCTGCTCTACGGCCAAGGATATTCTTTAGTATCACGACCACGAATTATCCATGCACTACTACTAAAGATAATCATGTTTTCATCAATGGTCCGATCATGCCATAAAACAATTCATCTTTTTACTACGGCCAAAGAGAATCCATAGCCATAATCATACCAAAACTCGTCCATCAATGCACTACGGGCCAATGAGGACTTTTTCCACATCATTTGTAACTTTACGGTCATGTTTACACGTAATAATTCCCGGTCATAATCATACCAAGTCCATCTATGCACTTCACAAAATATAGATGACTTTCAACATAATATAAACATGAGGATGATGACAATGATATAAGAATTCAATAAAACAAGTTCAAGAATTAATTTATCCAAGAACTAATAATGTCCAAATTATCAACATGATATTGCTTTGTAGAGTAAAATTCAAGAATGCTCAGAAGAATATTTCCATGAAAAGATACTGGATGAAGCGCAAATATCAAGGATATTCCACTAATTTCATGGAGTATAGAAGTCAAAACTTTAACCAACCGAGTATAATAACGAATGGAATAACAAAAGAAATCACTATGCATGCGGTGATTGCAGATGACAAAAGTTATTCTAACGGAATAATAAATAACGGAACCGTGTCAAAGTGTCAATACGACAAGCGGGATATTCCAACGAAATAATAAAGAATGGAATAACAATGAAATCACCATGCATGCGCAGACGTCATATAGACGGTGTTATTCCAACGAGAATAATAAAGATTTTAACCAGTGTCCCACAGAAAAGCATGCATACGATATATCCAATGTAATAATAAAGATGGATGTCGACGCCGGGATTTTTGGATGTCCCTTTTCAGTTACTTGTTCTTTGGTGTTCTCATTTTAGGTGAGATTTGTTTGAAAAAATAAGTGAAAAAGGTCCGACATGTATAATGTCGATGATGGACTGTTAAGAGTCGCCAGTTGGTTTTTTAAATGGTTATACCAAAATAACAAGAAAAGGTTTGCACATTAACCCAATGATATGACATCTTAAAATGGGTTTGAAACCGAGATTCGCTTTAGGATCCGGGGACTTGGTTATCGGGGAAAGGTGTTAGGCACTTCGACATCCGTGTTACCACGGTGACTGCCTCTTTTCAAGAAACTATTATCTGAGTGTATGTGTTTGTGGGTCAATGTGCTCTTATATGGAAGTTGTGCGAGGTCTTGTTCGAACCTATATACACAGGGTTTGAATTTATGTAAAAATTCAGTTTTTAGCAAAATATGGCAGTGATGTTTTATAAAAGAGGTTTTTCAAACCCTGATGCTCAATAGGAATTGAGACCTTTTACACTCCCATTTTTATTAAATGAGCGGCTGAATTGATTTTATTTGACGGATGCAAGGCATCCGTACGAAAATAATATACAAAAATAATGCCGACTTCCTCGTGGGTATGGAAACCATCTGAGGAAATTCAGACATCGCAGAATAATTTACAAAAGTCGCTATAAATTGAAAATGTCCATCACGGAACCAATCTAGATCCAATGGGATGAATCATGATCACATGATTCCTAGGCTCACAAGATATTGCGCTTTATATGAAAGCGATAGCGGTATGTATATATAAAACCGTAAATATATATATATGAGCAGGATCACCAACCACAAAGCACCTCTATAGGGGATAAGAAATGTAAATAAAGTCATTAAAAGCTATCAACCGCCACGGAGGAAACTCCAAAGGGACGAAACGTAAATAAAGCTATAATACGGCCAATCGCCACGAAGAAAACTCCGAGCGAGATTTAAACGTAAAAAAAGTAGAAATATCAACCACCATGAAGTAAACTCCGTGTGGGGCGATATATATATATATATATATATATATATATATATATATATATATATATATATATAAAGCATAGAACGCATAGGATGTAAAATCTGTGCTCATCGAATGAGTTCGACCACGCTTCATATATATAAGTATATATATATAAAAGCGAGTAAACGCACTGCATCAAGTCTAGGCTCATCGAACAAAGTCCACACACAGTTGATATATATAAGTATATATATATATATATATATATATATATATATATATATATATATATAAAAGCGATACGCCTCGCATCAAGTTCAGGCTCAATCGAGGCATAACTCGATAATGTTAGTCAATATATATGTAAATATATACTATATATATATATATATATATATATATATATATATATATATATATATATATATACAGATCAAATTAAACCCACAGAATCAAGTCCTGAAAAAAGCAAGCAACACGACTCTCAACGTATAGAAGGGTGTGTGCAAAGATGAAGAGAAAGGCTCTAAAGTGTGAGAAGGCTTACAGCTGAATACTAAAAAAGGCTTCTATATCTTTAGAGTGGGTAAAAACTGCCTTTTGTGGATACAAAAGGGGCTATATATGAGCTCACAGGTGTTTAAAAGTGGGAAAATACACTTGTAGAAAGCGAGTCTGAGCCAGTGTCAATGCGTGGTTTCCCGTCTTTTCTCTTAGAAAATCAGCACCCCAAGCCCCATATTTATAGAGGTGGGAGCTGTAGTTTTACCTAGTAGCAGGTGTGTATCTGCTGACGCCTGAGTGCCCAGGCGGTGTGGGTCCCATGCTGTCAATCAAATCGTGACGTGTACTGCTCGCTCATCGCTCATAACGTTCAATCCGAGAGTCCGATAGAAGCGTGCCATACCATTCTGGAAAGCTCTTTCTGAGAGCTACACAATGATATATGATTTGACTTTTTTGATTCCAAGAAGATGGGTCCATGACCGAAATGGTATTCCGGGTTTAGTCAGTAATCCAAATTGAGCCGCTTTGTGTAGTTTGCGCTCCGGAGTTAAAATATCGCTCTTGTGGGACTTCCTTTGAAGTATTTTGAGTTAAAATGAGTGTATTTGATTTAAAGTGAAGTTGAGTTGGCAAAATGAATATTTTTCCCCTCCCGGGGTTATCTCCGGTTTCGCCTTGATTATAGCGATCGCTTACCGAGCTTATCTCTCGAGGTTGGCTTCTTTGTTGACTTTGACTATCCTCAGGGTCATCTCTGAGGTTGGCTTGACCTATTCCCATGGTTGGGACTGAGACTGGATACCTCGGGGTCATCTCCGAGATTAATTAATCTTCTCTAGTGTGTGGTCTAGTATTGTATCTGCAGGCCTCGGGGTTATCTCTGAGGTTGGATTTGGTTACTCCCAGATTGTGATCCGAGGTTTGATGATGAACTTCCGGTAGTATCCGGTGTGGATTTAGATTGTCTTTCAGGGTTCCCTCTTAAAAGACGAATCATCCTCCTACAATGTTAATAATGATGAAAGAAAATTTTGAGTGTCTCATAGATGCCCTCTTTATCATGTTCATGCAATGCAATGGAATGGACATGATAAAGATTAGTAGACACTTGAAACATGACAAGATATTTTCAATGATGTAAATCGCAATGTAGTGAACGTTTATGATGAATGTGACAATGTTTTCGCAAATCGCAGTTCGTAAATCGCACATCGCATTTCGCACATCGCACATCGCTTTTCGCATTTGGCCAAATCGCACTTCGCAACTAGCACATCGCATTTCCCATATCGTATTTCGCATATCGCATCGCAAATCGCATATCCCAAACCGCATATCGCATATCGCAAATCGCAATGTAATGAATATTATGATGAATGTTAAAATGTATTCGCAAATCACTTTACCTTTTACCGATCATTACTGCTGCAGATGCTGGTGTTGACTCCAATGGTTTGGCATTTTAATCGCTGATGCTTGTTTGATGAAGATAAGTTGAGATGTTTTCCACATCACTGATGGGGATGACGTTTTGAAATCACCAGACCCTCCCGTTGTATTCGCTGATAGTTGCAACGGTGACTATCTTGCTGATCGCCAAACTTTTTCGGTTCCCACTCGAACGGTGGTATACGAAGCTTTCATCGCTGAACTGTGTTAATGGCAATGGTTTAGAATACCAGATCTTCTGATACCTTCGCTGAAGTAATATTCCACGGATTACTTCACTAGACTTCGCCTGATGTTACGTTAGATTGATGACAACCACCAGATGTCTCATCCTTTTTGAGGTGATTTGGAGTTTTCTTTCGCTGCTGGGTGCTTGTGCCCCATTCCTTAAGCGTTTGATTCGCAACCTGGCTGAACTGATGACTTGAATGTCGCTGAAATCCCTGGAGGGTGTAATTCATTCTTTCACTACCCAGATTTGAACATCGGTGTAGAGGCCTTAGCTTGTGAGGACTTAACGCATGTTGATGGTGTAGATTTCATTCGCTAGGCCTTTCGTTGTTGACCTTCTGCTTTTGAGTTAAGAACTTTTTTGAGAAGTTTCCCCTTCTTTCGTAGGGGCACGCTTATGTCGCCATGATTTCTTTCAGGAATTCTCTTCCTTTTGATGAGACACTTGATCCTGCCTTATACTCCGTCCCTTTCTTGGAATCGAAAAATGCCCCAGTCCTTTCGCATGTTGATGTCGGGTAGTCATATGAGAAACTCTCTTTGTTGATGAAGTCGCGAGTGAATAATATCTTAATCGCCATTGAGATGATGATGGACCATGCTGATGGCGCTGACTGGTGCATTTTCCACTTTAGGATGGTTGATAAATGCCCCAGTGTTGAGTTATCGCTGCTTCCGAGATTGCCCCAATCTTGTTGTAAGGGATCCAATATCCGATTGTCGCCAATTTTAAAATTGTCCTAGCCTCGCTTGTTGTCTGGGATAGTTACTTTGATAGATGAGCTGATAAGACGCCGAGATCGCAAGAGGCTTTTACTTCTGTACCATTTGGTGAATAGGTAATGGATGTGGGCTTTGATGTTGACAGCTCTTTCTGGTAAAGATGTCACTTTGTTAGAGAGATGATGCTCTAACTCATAGGGATATCGTTGTTGCTGAGCGGGATAACGTTATATCCACTCGAGATATCGCATGTAGTTGGCAGTGGATCTGTTGGCTCGTATAGAAACCCTTGGGTAGGAGATCACAGTATTACCTCCTTCTTACGAGAGGAATCCATGTTGGACTTGATAGCCCGTGACATATACCTTTGATTTATAGATGGGCTTGTATTTTCCTCACATGCATTAGCTTAGCGATTTTGTCATATACAGTACACATCGTATATATCAAATAACATTATATATGGCAGGGAAATATATGTTGATTCACTTCCCTTTTAGTTGTGCCTTGCTACTTGCTTGATATTCACTTATTTCTCCAAGACTTTGTGATCTGGATGTATTCTGAACTCCTCCTTGATGAATGGACAGTGAGATGTCTCAAGATTTTCAGAATGGATCATCGATCTGTGTGTATTCCCTACCATCTTTAGTGTCTTGGGACTTGTTTTTGTATGTGGTTATGGATAGGAGTATGTTTGTTTTTGTTTTTCTGTGGTGAGACCGGACCATATAACATGGCTGCCTACGTACTCCCGTGTATTGGGGAGATCAGGTCAACGTAGTTCTCCCTAGGTATAGGGCGGATTGCAGATGACAAGTTTAATCCCATGTACAGGATAAATTGAAGGTGTGAAAGGTTTAATCCCTGGCGGGATAATTGAAGTTGAAGGAAATGAAGTGAAACCAGGCTGCTGGTTTGAAAAGTGTGTTTTTCCCTGAGGGGCAGATGAGTAAAAAGGAAAGGTTGTATGTGGTGAGGGTTAAAGAACCTGAAATGACTGGTGATCTGATGATCCAAAACCAAGATGTTCGCTTGATGGTAACCTCAGACATAGTACCATTTCACGGTGTCCGACATGATAAGCTGTGGAAATTCATTGCCGTCCATTTCCTGTAATCTGAAAATGCCTCCTGTCAAAACTTCCTTGACAACAAACGGGCCTTCCCAGTATGGAACGAATTTTCCTTTAGACTGAGCTTGGTTGTCAATGATCTTCTTCAAAACCAAGTCGTGTTGTTTGAACTGCCGTAGTTGGACTTCTCTGTTGTAGGATCTTCTTTACAAGTAGAGGGCCGCTCATGTCTGGGCCACATGCTACACCATGGATCTCATCCATGAGTCTATGAGCTTGGTCTTGGTCCAGACATCTGAGGAGACCTGGTCCTGCATCTTTTTTGTATATTGCATCTCCGATCAGGTAGAATTTCATAGCAAGTCGATGGATCCGCCTTTTCTCAGTCAGGCTCACCTCAGCGGGTGTAGATCTATCTTATGAGTGCTCATTAATATATTGACATCAACGGTGTTGGATGGGAGGTAGCTCATCCGATACTTCTCCAATATAATTCCCATAGGCTGGAGCCTTTTGTTGGGTAAATGTGAGGGTTAGCATGTCTTCCTTGTCATGTATGTTGATCAAGGAGTCCCAAGTTGCTAGAGCATCTGCAAAATCATTCCTATTCCGAGGAATGTGGATGAAGGATTTTTCTTCAAACTCCGAAGCCATATGTAGAACTTACCGATGGTAAGGCAGCAACTGTAGAACCTTTTGAAGAGATTTTTTTCTTTTTCTTTTTTTTCTTTTTATTTTCTTTTTATTTTCTTTTTATTTTCTTTTTTTTTCTATTAGATCGTGGAAAAGAGCCATATGGCTCACTGATAGGTAGCTCCGGCATTGATGAGGCCGAATGACAATCGTATGTAGCAAAGGGCTCCCCAAGGTGTGATGAATGAAGTTTTCTCATGATCATCTTCAAAGAACCATTATTTGATGGTACCCATGAGCAGAATCGTCAAAAAGGAGTACATGTCGATCGAAATTTTGTATTGTCAATGAGTATGTGGATGAACGACACGTGAAAGCTATCTTTGAGGCAAGCTTTATTCAAATCTCTGTAATCCACATAAACTCGCACCTCCCTTCCCGGTTTCGGCATGGGGACTATGTTGGATAGCCATTTAGGGTATGTTGACATCATGATGATCTTAGGCTTGAAATTGTTTCACAATTTCTTTTTTAACTTTAACTTCCACTCAGGTTTCAATCGCCTTGAGCTTCTGCCTGAATGGCTTGAATCCCCTTTGATGGGAAGGCGATGAATGATAATGTCCATGTATAAACCGACCATGTCTTCATGAGACCATGCAAACACATCCTGGAATAGGGTCAATAGAGTAACCATGTCATTCCTTTGGTTTTGAGTGAGGTCTGTACCAATTTGGATTTGTTTGGGGTTTTCTAAGGTTCCGAGGTTTAAAAGAGGTGGTTTGATCAAGATTTTGCTTGGGTTTATCTTTGACCCATTCTTTAATCTCCTGAGGTATCTCATAGTCCTCTTGTATTTCCATCAAGTCTGAGTCCAACTTTACATCAAAGTTACAGTCCTTGTGGAGAATAGGCACCTCATCAGCAAGTACATGCACATCTAAATTCAGAGTCCTGAAACAAAATATGTTTTCACTTAGTATATAACACTGTTCAATCACACAAAGTGTTAGCTTGTAATGACAAAAGTAACTACTAATACTGTTCATAAAAAGTAAGCAGTTATTGCTATTTACAAGGTAGAGAGAGTTTCTTCCCTTTTTACCCTCGTCGGCTAATGCAAGGAGTGCTGCTTCAATTGTCGAGGGCAAATTGGTGGACTGCAGTGATGGAGGGGCTATCATCAACCTCTTTCTCCCGAAAGATGACCATTACGTCTGGGCCATCATCGTCTGGGGTGTATCTGTTTGAGAAGTGTTTGTTTGGATTTTTGTTTGGTTTGACCGCACCATTGATGGCTGCCTACGTACTCCTATTGAAGAGGAGATCAGGTCTTTCGTAGTTCAGGCTTTGGTTTGAAAAGGTTCAAAGGGGTAAGTGGTGAGAAGAGTGTAGAGATGTTTATTTTTTTATTTTTATTTTTTTGTTTTATTTTATTTTTATTTTGTTTTGTTTTGTTTTTTTTATTTACATGCATGGAAAATAAAAGGCATACTACGAAGAAAGTGATACCGTTCCAACATTTTCTGGAACTCACAACTTTATCCCCTCGATCTACATCTTCTTGGCTAGTTGAGGCCTCGATAGTCCAGCTTGTCGATTGGTTATGTTGCCTTCGAGGCTCGTGATAGAGGTTACCCTTGATTACGAATGTCTTTGCCAGGCCATAACTTGATTGCTTCCTAATTCAGTACATTCCTCAGGGACATTTGCAATGGACGCATCACAAAAAGGGATGAACTCTGGATTCTCTAATGGGTTGGATTCCCCGAAAATCTCACCACCTTTTCCTTCATCTATTCCTTCGCCTTCTTCATGGGTTTCAAAGGATTCAACTATGAAATCTCCCTCGAAAGGTTGTGACATTTCTTGCAAAGAACTTTCTTTTTTGCTTTTTCTTCCTTGGAAAGGACTAGTATTTCCTCCGCATCATCCAAGGTGATAATATCAGGAACGTGGTTGATATCTTGGAACCATAGGACGTTTGATGTTGGCGGGGGAATCTCCTTTGGGGATGCCTTTTTCTCTTCTTTCATTTCTTGCATTAGGATCACCCACCTTGTATTCGGCGTAATTGTCGCTCATCATAGTCTTCACCTCATTTGAACCGCTTTGTCTCGAATGGACATCTTAAGCTTTTATTTCTTTTTCGCCTTTTTTTGTCATGGAAATTCTATCTCCAAATCTCCATTTTCAATGAGATCCCGGATTTTATGTCATGAACCCATTCTTGATCGTATGTCCAAGTGATTTAGAATGGTAGAGACATATCTTGGTGGAATCATAACTCTTTATCTTGGGTTTTATAGGAGGCAACAACTCAGTAATCCTTCCTTCGCTTATCAGAAAGTGTAGCATTTCTTCTTTGGATTTGCTCAGAGGGGTGAATTTTCGGACTCTTTTAGAGGTTGTCTGATCTTTTATATTTGAGAATTCACATTCCCTCGATCAATTTTTTCGCTGGCGAGATCTCCTAACAATTTTATCATCCCCATTTTCTTGTATTTTCAGCCTGCTTTGATCTTCTTCATTTAGCTGGCTCATCGTGGAGTCCTTTTTCTCTTGGCTTTCTGATAGTTGAGTGAAAAATTGCCTTGTTTCCTGATGTTGGCGCACTATCAGCTTAGCCAGCAGGTTTACTTGATTCTGGATCGCATCCAATTTTTGCATTACTGGCATACCCTCCTCCGAGTTTTCGCACTCTAGGACATTTGTTTTGTGCTTTTGGGGGTATTCCTCCATCCTTCGTATGTACTTACGAATTGGATACATTTCAAAGACTTCTGACCCGATCATGTTTACTTCTTCCGTATCACGTCATGATGGAAGGTTGGTGTTGACATTTTTTGGTCGGTTGTTCGACCACAATAATCGCCACTTTCGATCGATTTGAAATCTTATGTTTTAAGGACCAACAATCCACATGTATCGTGTCCTGGAGACCACGAGTGGTAAGCACATCTTTGGCTTGGATTGTATCTTTTTCTCCCTGGTTCCAGAGGTGGAGCTAGTTCGGTAATTTTCTTGTGATCCATTAATATCGCCAATACATGTTCAAGGGAATCGCCCAGTGGAGTGAATACCCGATTCTTCGTTCTTTCAAATTTTCTTTTCCTGTCTGGGTATTGGTTGAATGCAGTCTGTTGTTGAGATGGCAGATTGTCTTGCATTTTCCAAATGGGGGGACTGTAGTTTGGCCTCCTAACTTGCCCTTGTATAACAAGGGATACATCTTCATTGCCTTTATCGGGTACCCCCTTAGGATCGCTTGCATACTTGGCAGTTTGTATATGCTTGGAGATTGCTTCCAAGGCAGTGAAGTCTTTAATCTTGCCTGCCTCAAGGCCCATCTCTGCCATTTCGCCGTGTTTGATCATTTCCAAAAATGGCTTTCCTATGCCTGCTAGGATCCTCTCATAGTAAGGAGCCTCTTGGATATCAATAAATGTCATTACCATCTCAGCTTCTTTCATTGATGGAATGACTTGTGCTGCTAGATGTCTCCACCTTTGGGCATATTCTCGGAAAGATTCAGTACTTTGCTTTTTCACTTTAGTCACTTGATATCGATCTGGTGCCATTTGTGGATCTAAAAACTGACTTGATTTAGAAAGGCATGGGCCAATTCTTCCCGATTATGGATTTTGGCATTGTCAAGTCGCAAGATACCAGCTTTAGCTTCTCCAAGGAGACTCTTTTGAAAAAGTTGCATTCTCGAGGCTTTCATTTTCAAAGATAAGACCCCGATTCGCCAATGTACACTTTTAGGTGCGATATAGGGATCGCTTTTCCCATTGTACTTTTCAAACTCGGGACTTTGAATTTGGTAGGATATTGAGCCCCTCGAATATACAGAGATCTGAATAGGTGACATTCTCATAATTTCCGGTCCTTTAATTGGCCTTTGATGGTATCCTCCATTTGTTGGACTTTCTTTCTTATATCCCCGGTTTCTCGATCATCCACGAGATTTGTGATTTCTTTATTGGAATGAGGTTTAGGTATCCGGTTTCCATCTTTTTACCAATAACTTTGATCGCCCCTAGTGTGAAGGACTCGGTTGAGTAGGCATTATGCGGCCCTGCGTGTATTTTACTCTCTCGTTCTTTTAGAAAGACAACCAATTCTGCTATCTGATTCCTTAATCCTTCAAACTCCTCTCGGGAAATAGGAGTAGGATCAGGCTGGGCACTTGTATCCATGTTTGACGGTGGGCTCACTGCCTTCTTGGACTTTAACAGGGTAACGGGACCGATTGCTTCCTTGCGAAAGACTTGCATAGTTTAGTCTTTAGGGAATGTGTATAATAACATGCTATGTGATGTGTCCATTTTAGGATTTTTATCCTGCAAAACGGATGTCAGCTGTTTGTAGCATGCTAACAATATGTATGTGTACACATTTCTTCATATTTCTCATTACATGGAGATAGATATGGAATGAAATTACGAATAATTGTGTTTACAAGTAATTTGAAATGAGAGAGCATGAAGAGACTTTCCTCCGTTTTGGGTTTATCAGAGGCTGACCTATCTTAGGTTACTCTCGCGGCTTTTTGGTATGAAGGTTCCCAAATCATTACAATCTACTAGACGGGAAGTTAATCCGGTCTTTCAACTGGAGCAAATTTAGGTGGTGCCTTTCTTGAGCCTCAGAGAATTAGTCTTCTCACGAGTCCAGTAATCAAACACCGACGGGATAGCCTCCTGGTGGAGGGACCACACAACATACATTCACATACATCGCGTCTCACCGTATGAAAATGATGACATGTGCGAAGCACTAATATCACAAGCAGATATGGTGCGAAGCACTAATATCACAAGCAGTTATGGTGCGAAGCACTAGCATCACAAGCAGTTATGGTGCGAAGCACTAAGTGCAATAAGGAAATGCATTAGTACACATTCATTAAATGTAAATGCAACATCCACACACAAGCAGGTAATAGTTTTGAAAAGATTGTAATAGCGGCTTAAGTCCTCTTATTGGATTCCCCAGCAGAGTCGCCACCTGTCGACGTCGGGATTTTTGGATGTCCTTTTCCGTTACTTGTTCTTTGGTGTTCTCATTTTAGGTGAGATTTGTTTGAAAAAAATAAGTGAAAAAGGTCCGACATGTATAATGTCGACGATGGACTGTTAAGAGTCGCCAGTTGGTTTTTTAAATGGTTGTACCAACACAACCAAGAAAAGGTTTACACATTGACCTAGTGACGTGACACTGCTAAACGGGTCGGTAAAATCGAGATTCGTTTAGGATCCGGGGACTTGGTTATGCGGGGGGAAGGTGTTAGGCACCCCCCGACATCCGTGTTACCACGGTGACCGCCTCTTTTCAAGAAACTATTATCTGAGTGTGTGTGTGTGCGTGGGTCAATGTGCTCTTATATGGAAGTTGTGCGAGGTCTCGTTTGAAACTATATACACAAGGTTTGAATTTATGTAAAAATTCAGTTTTTAGCAAAATATGGCAGTGATGTTTTATAAAAGAGGTTTTTCAAACCCTGATGCTCAATAGGAATTGAGACCTTTTACACTCCCATTTTTATTAAATGAGCGGCTGAATTGATTTTATTTGACGGATGAGAGGCATCCGTACGAAAATAATATACAAAAATAATGTCGACTTCCTCGTGGGTATGGAAACCATCTGAGGAAATTCAAACATCGCAGAATAATTTACAAAAAGTTTACATACGGTGAAAATGTCCATCACGGGAACCGAATCTAGATCCAATGGGATGAATCTGTGATCACATGATTCCTAGGCTCACAAGATACTGCAGTTTATATGAAAGCATTAAGCAGGTATGTATATATAAAAGTTGTAAATATATATATACAGACAGGATCACCAACCACGAAGCACCTCCATGGGAGATCAGAAATGTAAATAAAGCTGTTAAAAGCTATCAACAGCCACGGAGGAAACTCCAGGCAGGACGAAACGTAAATAAAGTCCGACACACAGTTGATATATATAAGTATATATATATATATTAAAGCAGTAAACGCTCCAGACCGAAGTCTAGGCTCAATCGAGACATAACTCGATAATGTTAGTCAATATATATGTAAATATATATAATATATATATATAGACTGAAATTAAACCACGGACCGAAGTCCGGGCAAAAGCAAGCAACACGACTCTCAACGTGTAGAAGGGTGTGTGCAAAGATGAAGAGAAAGGCTCTAAAGTGTGTGAGAAAGCTTATAGATGAATGCTAAAAAAGGCTTCTATATCTTTAGAGTGGGTAAAAACTGCCTTTTGTGGATACAAAAGGGGCTATATATGAGCTCACAGGTGTTTAAAAGTGGGAAAATACACTGTATGGCGAGTGCAGAGCAAATTGTGCAGGGTTTCCCCGTCTTTTTCTCTTAGAAAATCAGCACCCCAAGCCCCATATTTATAGAGGTGGGGCGCCCAGTCTACTCACTGGGCACCTAGTAGCAGTGTACTGCTGTTGCCCGTGGTGCCCCGGGCGGTGTGGGTCCCGCCAGTGTCAAAAAGATCGTGTCTGCGTTGTTATTTGGCCGCTCATAACTTTCAATCCGGAGTCCGATGGGCGTGCCATACCATTCGAAAAGCTATTTTCGAGAGCTACATAATGATATATGATTTGACCTTTTTTGATTCCAAGAAGATGGGTCCATGACCGAAATGGAATTCCAGGTTTCCGTCAGGTAATCCGGTGAGCCGTTTTGTGTAGTTTGCGCTCCGGAGTTAAAATATCGCTCTTGTGGGACTTCCTTTGAAGTATTTTGAGTTAAAATGAGTGTATTTGATTTGAAGTGAAGTTGAGTTGGCAAAATGACCATTTTGCCTCTCCCGGGGTTATCTCCTGGTTTCAGCGTAGTTATGGCGATCGTTTCTCGTGTTTATCTCTGAGTTGGCTTCTTGCCGACTTTGACTATCCTCAGGGTTATCTCTGAGGTTGGCTTGACCTATTCCCATGGTTGGGACTGAGACTGGATACCTCGGGGTCATCTCCGAGATTAATCGGTCTTCTCCGATGTGTGGTCCGGTATTGTATCTGCAGGCCTCGGGGTTATCTCCGAGGTTGGATTTGGTTATTCCCAGATTGCGATCCGGGGTTTGATGATGAACTTCAGGTAGTATCCGGTATGGATTTAGATTGTCTTTCAGGGTTCCCTCTTAAAAGAAGAATTTGTCCTCCTGCAATGTTAGTAACAGTAGAAGAAAATTTCGAGTGTCTACAACTAAACCCGGTCCAAATAGAAAAACACGAAAAGGATATTCCAAATGAATAATAAAGAATGGAATAACGGAAGAATTTTACCAAGTATAGGGTAGCAGGCAGATATCTGAGTTATTCAACGAGAATAATAAAGATTTTAACCAGTCCCACAGAAATGCATGAGCAGTGATATTCTAACGTAATAATAAAGAATGGAATAACGGAAGAATTTCACCAAGTATAGGGTAGCCGGCGTATCTGAGTTATTCCAATGAATAATAAAGAATGGAATAACGAAGTTCTCTTCATGAATACAAAAGAAATAATACCCCTTACGAGTAGTACAACAAATAATATCCCCTACCTTAGAAAGAAAGAGTAATTTGGATATAGAAGTAGTGAAGTAGCGAGAACACTTTTCTTTTTCTCTCTATAGTTTCTCTCTCTAGAGTTTCAAAGGTGAATTAAAAAGAAATAAAGAATGAGTGAGCTTTTATTTATAGAAAAATGGACCCGCATAGTAACTAACTCATGAATCGGTCCCGTATTGATTTACTTTAATATGATATCTATATTTAAAGCAAAATCTTTTAAATAAAATATAATATATTCTATTTATAATCTAATAAAACGAATAACTTTATAAAAGATTTTACTATGCAAACACTACGCAGCACTATATGCAAAACAATATGCATAATAAAATATAATATATTATATTTATAGAATAACTTTATAAAAGTATTCTATTTTATATAAAAAAGATTTTACTATGCAAAATACTATCTGATAACTATGCAACACTATGCATAATAGAATATAATATATTCTATTTATAGAATAACTTTTAAAAAGTATTACATTTTTATATAAAAGTTTTTCTGCTTTATTACATTAATAATACCAATAAAACAAAACCGAGTGACTTATCACGTAAGCATTAATAATCAATACCGTGTGTCTACTTTATGCAACCACGCGACATTCTTTTACTTTACTACTGCAAGGTAGTTTACGGTAAAACTTTCGCCGTTATTTTCATAAAAATATTTTTGTCGTTTTCTCATTCCGATAATAATTCCGTTGTGGGGTCCACCAATGATTGTACCGTCGTACGGATATTCCCCGACAAAAAGAATATTCCCCGACCAATCGAATATTATACAACAACTTGCATACTTTGCAAAATTTATAAATACTACCCACAACTATAACATTATTTCAAATCCACACCATAATATTCAAAAAAATATTTCGAGAAAATCAAATCTTTATTCATAAAATTTGGGGTCTCACAACCTCACTATTCTAGTATCCAGTTTTTCTAAGGTAAGGGGTATTATTTCTTTCGTATTCATGAAGAGAGCTATTGTTATTCCATTCCTAATTATTCTATTGGAATAACCTGTATACGTGGACTACCGTATACATGGTGAAATTCTTCTGTTATTCCAATCTTTGTTATTACATTGGAATATCCTCATCATTCGGATTACGCATGACACGGTTTCCATTCTTTGTTATTACATTGGAATATCACATGCATGCATGCATTTAATTCGCTTTCCATTCTTTATTATTACATTGGAATATCCCGTCTGCATTTAATTACGCATGACCTTGTTCCGTTATTTATTATTACTCATTGGAATAACTTTTATATGCATCTTGCGCCATCGCATCGCGTACGTGAATTCTTCTATTATTCAATTCTTTATTATTCTTGGAATAACTTTGTCACGCGACTCTGGTATGCATGGTGAATTCTTACATTATTTCATTCCTTATTATTACGCTGGAATAACTTGTCTATGTGGATTACCGCATGCATGGTGAATGATCCTTCGTATTCATATGAATAGTATTTTCAGTCAAAAGGGGTTTACATAGGGGGCAATTTTGTAATTTTTTTGACCCTAAAAAAAATTCTGGAAAAATTTGAAATGATAATTTGATGAGTTTTCTATATTGTGTCCAAAGATGTCGATTTTTGGATGTATAGATTAAGAGTTATGGATTTTATAGGAAAAGACTATTTTAAAAGTAAACCCTTATAACTCTTTGTGGTTAACTCCAAAATTGGTGAAAATTTTATTGGGAGTACATGTATATAACATGAGTATACCCTATAAATTTCGGAATTTTTGGACAAAAGTACAATTTATGATAAATGTCTAAATATTCGGCAGTTTTGGTCATATGAAAAGTATTAAATGAATTTTAAAAATTCCAAGAAAAATATATGTTCAATATGGGACTATATTCTGCTAAATCCCAAAAAAATAAATATTTTTGGGACTAATTTGGTATTTGTTATGAAAATGAACTAGTTATGAGTAAATGAATTAAATATGTTATGTGAAGTAACAAAATTGAAAAATAGGATTTTATGGCTTGGGAATCCTATATAGCGTATATGCAGATTTTTTGATGAGGGATTTGATCATTGGTGATGAAATCTTATGAGTATAGCATTTTTGAATGAGTAAATTCATTATTTGGTAAAGTGTAAACAATTGAAATAAATTGTTTATAAGTTTAAGAAGTGATTAAAATATTGTTATAATATTAATAATATTAGATTATGAGTTTATTAAGTGATTGATAATATTTGGATAAATTTAAAGTCTTTAATATTTATCTTCGTTTTTGTTTTATTGAATTCTTATATCATTGTCATCATCCTCATGTTTATAATATGTTCAAAGTCATATGTGGCTTGTAGTGCATGGATGGACTTGATATGATTATGACCAGGGATTATTCGGTATAATCATGACCGTAATGTTACAAATGATGTGGTAAAAGTCCTCATTGGCCGAAGTACATTGATGGACAATTGTTGGCATGATCATGACCATTGATGAATACACGAATATCCTTGGTCCGTAGTGCATGGATAATTTGTGGTCGTGATACTAATGAATATACTTGGCCGTAGTGCAAGGATGATGCAATTTATTTATTAAGCTGAGTCTCAGCGATAAAAGTGATGAAATTTTTTTTAAATCATAGAAGATAGTAGATTTTATTCTCTACTTGACTCTTCTAATGGATTGCTTGTTCCGCTGCAGTTAAACTTGATGTTTATTATATTTTATCGGTTTAACATCACATTGAAGGCTAATGATAATTTATTCTCGCATTATCTTAGTCATATTTCTTCTTTGGGCTAGTTGAGCTCACCTTTTTCTTTCAACGTTTTCTCTTGAAATGAGAACGTAAATGGGACTAGTCGGGGAGCGGAGTGGCCGGTCCGGATGATAACATTAGTAGTCCTCACTATTCTGTTAAATAGTGTGGCAATAAATGTAATGAGAACTCCATTGAGTGTGGATATTGTCTAGAAGACAATATTCGTTTAAAAACTCAGCTATGTTTTGTCGTATTTTTACTTACGACATTTGTATAATTAAGTTTGTATTTGATTTCTGTACTATGTATTTGGCGACTCAAGATGGGTGATGTATACCTATTTTGGGGACGTCACAATATATATATATATATATATATATATATATATATGTTACAATTAATTAAAGCAACCCAACCCAGGGAAACTACAAATGATTTAGTATTTTCCTACCAGTTGCAAAATTAAAAATTATTTGATAAAAATTATTTGCATGTAAAAGTACAAATTTATTTATTCTAGTTAGAAAAGAAATAAAAATTATTACCAAATTGACTCAATTATAAATTTAATGTCCGAATTTGAAAAGATTTTTAATTTTCTAATTTTATAATTTCCTCAATTATATTTGTTATTAATTATATAAAAAATATTTTCTATTAATTACAAAAATAACTAAATAACTCTTTTTATTTTTTAATTTCGACCATGTATTTTTTTGCTAAATTTTGTAGTTTTATTATAATTTTCTTTCATTTCCCCTAAATATATTTCACACTCCCTTAATTTTAATTAACATATTTTTGGATTTTATATTTATAAATGGCTTAATTATAAATAAAAAGTTATTTGATATTAATTACAAAAATATTTAAATATATTTTTAATTTATTTTCTTGTTTTTGGCACACTTTTTAAATTTATATTATACTTTAAAATATTTTTTTCATAAAAAATTTCCTCCAAATCTACATAATCACTGTCACACAAGGACGCCACATCAGCTTTTTTTGACAACTCAGCAGCTGATGTGTCATTTTCCGTTAAAGTCAACTTGACTTAATAGATTTTTTAACTTTTTGTTAGAAAAATTGAGTACAGTGAGTTGACTTTAAGAAAAAAAATTACATCTGTAAGTTGACATATAATACAGTGATTGAAAAAACATTTAACCCTATAATTATGGCCTTCTCTTTTAACAACCTTATACCGTCAATGGTCCCTGACTCCCTTCCTTCATCATCGGTAGGTCTGCTACCATACTTTTTGCTTTCAATTGCAAGAAACAAAGAAGATACCTTTGCCTGAATATTGTTTCAAGAAAGTAAGAAGAAGATGAAAGCGGAGCAATACACTATACTAGAGGATTTATTTTGTCAACAAGGGTAAAAAACAGAGGGCTGTGGGTAATGCAAATTCATCATTTTAACATATTTTTGTGTTGTTTGTGTTGCTTTAATGGTGTGGACTTTTATATTGTGTTTGTAAGTTTTTTTTAGATGAAGGGAAGAGAAAATAATTAAAATTTCTATAAGTTTTATGTTTGTGAGTTTTTTTAAGACGAAAGAGAAGAGATTTGGAGGTAAATTATTTTATTTTTGACTCAAAAACTTTTTTCTCAAAAGTGAAAGGATTTGAGGGATCATGTCATTTATTAAATTAATATGTAAGGATAATATAGTAATAATATAATTTAAATAAAAATAAAACGTAATAAAAAAATTTTAGGTATAGGAACAAAGAAAAAAATAAAACGTAATAAATTTAAGTGGACAGATTTATAAAAAAGTTAAACTTAGATGGTAAAAAAAAAACTTAAATTACTAACTAAAAAAAAAAACTAAACACAATATCGTTCGCTTCAATCTTCAGCCATCTGCCGCTCGTCATGGATGAGAAAAACAATGGAAAGGATAGCTGCTATATGGGGTAATCTCTTAGCGTTGAAGGGGGATAGAGAGTCAAGGAGATGGAGATACTTTTCACATGCATGATATTAACGTCTAAAAAAAGTCATATTCTGATTTTTTTTGCACACGACTGTTTTTTCAGGAATTTCCGAGTATTTATAACCATCAAAATCAAATGATCACTTTATTAGATTATTCCATTTTCATGCACGGGTTTAGAAATTTATTTTTGGTGAATTGGTATAAAATTTATTTATATGCAACTTCCCAGAATTTCCCCATGCATGATATTATTGCGATGAAATATTACAAGTATGCCATAATAATAGTCTTATAATTTAAGCTCCTTATATACTTTTTGTCTGATCAAGTAATCGATTCACATAGGGGCAGATTAATGATCAAGTTGTTGGGTTCTTGACCTTAGCCGTAGTTGACGGATCATACAATACAAGAATGGGATAACAACTACAGAAACTTTCAAAACTAAGGAAAATGAATTAAACTAGAACCATGAAGATCGAAGTAAGTACTTGGGTAAATCATTATTCATATGTAACTAAAAATCATGCCTATACACGGTAACAAATATATTACAAATTACATAAAGTTTTCAGTGTCAACAAATAACTAAACTAGTTATAAAATCTACAAGGCCATCACAATTTTCAGGAACAAAACATCAAAAGCAATGGCCTTAAGAAGAATTAGTAGACAACATCATGTTCTTGAACTCCTCAAAATCAAGCACCCCATCCGAATTCGTATCATAAACACTAATCATACTCCTACAATCACTACTCCCTGCTGCACAATCCTCGTCCCATAAACCTAGTCTTGATAACGCACTCTGCAGCTCCTCACAAGAAATAAATCCGTCGTCGTTTGAATCAAAAACCTTGAAAGCCTTAACAAGATCACTGTCCAAGTTGTGTTCCTCCTCTCCATCTTCTCCTTCTTCACATACGCTGCGCTTAATAATAATGTCATAAAAGAAGGAAAAATCGATTAGGTCAAGGCTTTTCATTCCTACTAGTAACTCCAATTCGTCCAGGCTCGCTTGGACTCCGATTCTCTCAAGAAGCAATACAAACTCGTCGATGCTCACTAGGTCATCGCCATTTTTGTCGAGTTTCTTGAAAATCCGGTGTAAATCATCGTAGTTTAGAGGAGACATTTTGATGGAAAATAAGATGATTTTGAAGAATGTACATGTATATGTGTGTATATGTATATGTGTGTATATATGGTGAAGAAAAGTTGAGAGGGATTAATTTAGAAGAAAATTATCTAGTCCTTTTGCTTGTATGTACGGACTAAAGTACAATTAATATCGAAGAATATTATGCGGTTGAAATCTTATGAAGAAATTTGCAGGAAGCTTCATACAAGGAGAATAGTAATTAGAGCTGCATAGAAATTCTATTTATTTAAAATGGAGTGTGCTAATCCTTAACAAAGAATGTTTTTTTTTTGACATTTATTTTCTTCTTTATAGGTAGAGCCTTGAAGGAGTATTGTGAAGTCTACAAGTTTATAAAATTCTCAAGATATTTCATTTGTCTTTATCAGGGACAAACACGTACTAGATAATTATAAAAAGAATTAATAATTATCCCGACTAGATAATTATTAAAATACACTATATTAAAATATTAGGGGGATTTTTCTCGGTCCTAAATGATTGAAATTTTAAGCAATACTAAAATGAGGGTCGCTCTTTACTTTTGATTTTTTTTAAATATTTAATAAATATTTTAAGCAATACACTATATTTATTGTTCTGTGTTTATGATATTAAAAAGTTTAATACCCAACAAATTTTTTTTCCCAAAAAAATTGAAGTCAAATGATTTCTATTTTAGGCCGGAGATATTTAAATGTGTACTTGATACATTAATATCATATGTTTGAAAAGGCATCAAATGTATCTTCCGCGAAAAAAACTAAGCCATCAAATGTACAGAGATACAAATATTTGTTAATGCATGACGTGACTAAGAAATCTGCGCCTCCCATTTAAATTTCATTTTTTAAAAATTTTAGGTGGACATGAAAATTAGACATGTGTATTTTATAATTTTATTTATTTATATTTTAATTCTTAATGAGAGTAAAAATATAAATAAATGAAATTATAAAATACTCATGTCTAATTTTTATATCCATATAAAAGAGCTCTTTATTCTTTTATAAAAAAATTAAATCATGAACTTAATTTTTTTTTATAAAATATCTATATTCTGATTCCTATGTTGTTTTTCACATTGATAGTTTTTATTATAAATTATTAGTTTGCATTATTTTATTTAATTATCTTCTTCTCCTAATGGAACAAAAATTAACACCAAATTGCAAAACAGATACTCCCAAGTCCCAACGACAGAATGTAACTGTTAGATATTGAAAAGAGCAATAATTATCCTTAACAATTTTTTTTTAGCTCTTATATCCACGACAGAATGTAACTGTTAGATATTGAAAACAGAATGTAACTGTTTTTTCTCTCATAGATTCAACCAAATATTTTTTGGTTACTTTAAAATTAAATATGACTTTTGAAAGAGTTTTCAATCATTACAAATTACGTATTTATATATAACATATGTTATATGTAATATAACATATCAATTATATAATTAAAAGCACAAATAATATACACATTTTATTATTCCTCAATTTTATTATTTTATGTGTCTATTTTATTTAACAATTATTTTTTTATTTTGTTTTGTAAAAATAATATTTTATTTATCTTGGTAAGTAAGTAAAAAATAATATTACAGTTTTAATGAAGAAAAAGGACTAAAATATTACTATGTAAAAGTTGAAGTCAAAATGAAAAGAAAGGGATAAGAGAAGAAAAATAGTCCAAATTCAATTTACTTAAATTAGGGCATAAGTAGTTTGCCTCTATAAATAGGGTCCTTTATTTTGGAGAAAATTAAAGGAGGTATTTTTATGTATTAGTTTAGTTTTTTGTTTAGGAGTAGAAGTAGATTAAATTACGTATTTTTATTATACGTTCGAGAATCGCTAATAAAAAGAGTTTTTTAAATTTTATTTTTAATTTTTTTCTTCTTCTTTATCTTAGTTATTAGTTTATTTATTTTCATGTTTAACTAGTTTTTTTAATATAGTATAAAGATGAAATTAAATAAATATTCATGACAATATTCTTTATCTCTTCTATTATTTGTACTTTAATGTTTAAATGATTTCGGCTTCATGTTTCGTTATTGAAATACCTTCGTTTTATAGTTTTTATGGGATTTTAAATTATTGAAGAGGGTTTGATAGATTATTTTTAAGATATGACTTTTTCATAATTCATGCTTGCTTAGAAATTTTTTTGACGAGTTATAGTTAATACTTAAATTTTTATAGTTTATATTTGTCCAGGTTAATTACAAAATTACTAAATTAAGGGAATGTATCAAAAGTACTGTTAGGTTTGTAATATTCATGTACACAATTAAATTGCATCAAAGTAGCGGAAGCATGATAAATTAGAGTTTAAAATTTTACAAACCATATACTCGGATTATCGTTTATGCGCAATTATTAATTAGATGAAAAGAGATGGAGATCAGATTCATACCCTTGAAGAAACTAACTTCCTCAAGTACGAGTTCACCACCAATTCTTTTTCACATTCAACTTGAATCCATTGTGTTTGATTCCTTCCTTTGATCAACGTTAGCTGCCCAAGTGTTTGACCTCTAGAGGTGATCCACTAAGGAAGAACAAGTATTCAAGAATATGTGTGTTTGGCAAAATCCTAATTCTATCTCTATAGAATAATGTGTACTCTCTCAACTCTTGGATTTGTCATTAACCCCAAATCAAAATAAGACCACTTATTTATAGATGTGATCAACCCCCCTAAACAATTTAGGAATTAGGTTTTATTTTAATTAATTAAACTTCTTTAATTAATTAGACTCCTAATCTTATTAGGAATAATTAATTAAACTCTTTTAAATTAGTCTCCTAATCATATTAGGAATATATGAGAGTACCTTTTATTAATTAATTCCCAAACTCTTTTAGGAATTAAATAATAATAGTAATAATAATAATAAGACTCCTCTTATTAATTTATATTTAATATTTTCAAAATATTAAATAATAAATATTAAGTTATTAAATTTATTCTATCACCATAGATTAAATTAAATACACTTAACTTATTATTATGATTATGTCATTTAGTTCTTAAAAAAATAATTTTTTTTCTTTTGCGGTGTGACCCTTTAGCTTCTCCATATTAAACTGGGCGTGAATAAATCAATTAAAACAATTATAATCTTATTTAAATAAATAAATTAACTATTTAATTCATTTAAATAAATAACATTTATTCTACAATAATGATAAGTCTCCTTAGCGATCAACGACTTTCCAGATAATATAGATTTCAACATTAATCATAAAAGAACATTTGAGTAAATAGTTACCGTACAATTCAATCCTTCGTCCATACAATGTCTCAATTAAATATAAGACATGAAATTACTGTCAAGTCTTATTTATTTAATTATATGTATTTTGATTCTTAAATGCACAACTCCAAATAATGTAAATTAGAAACTCCTTTTTAATTTCATTCTGCCTTGGCCAATGACTACTAGGTTATCATTTATTGAATCACATAGGACATTCTCTTCTTTTACTAGAAACGATAGATTCTTTGTTGATCATTGATTATCTCCATGTACAACTTATTATACCTAAGTATACCCTTTGATATACCCTAAAAGGTCTTAAGGGACATGTCAAATTATAACTCATCATACACAAGATACTATGATCGATGATCGACGATCTCAAGTCTAAGGATCACTTGTACTACTATCACTACAGGAATTCTTATTGACAGACAAGTCAGGTGAACTTATTCTCCAATAAACATCTACATACTTGCTTTAGTGTCTCCACACAAATGATCATGGGATCAATCATCCTTATCTAACGAGCAAGCAACGTATGTACCAATATATTCGGATTCACTAATCTCCCCTTTTAGTAATCCAACGATTGGGAACAATTTTAGTTTGTGAGCTATCTAATAATTTAGATCTTATTAGCAAGACCATCATTATGATTATAAAAGTATTGCTCAAAACTATGAGTTTATCACATATTATAAAACAACACTATGTAGATAAGTTAAAAGCCTTTAATTAAATAATTCTTTTATTAATAAATGAATAAGATTATTACAAAGTATATACTTTATCATCAAACATGATTGGGCTTGTGTGCATACTACTTTCAATCTCCCACTTGCACTAAAGTCAATCGCTGTGATATCTCATACCTTTCTTCTCTAATTGGAGATCATCCTGCTGTTGGATAAGATTCAGTTAATGGATATGTAATATTGTTTTTGAGAATCCACTATCTTTATAGTAACTTCTCATCTTTCAATGATTCTCTAATCAAATGAAAGTGTTGCAACACATGTTTAGATCTAAGATGAGACTTAGGAACTATTCCTAGTTCCGTAATTAATTTTTCATCCAAACAATCAACTTGCAACTTCATTTACAACTATATATATACTTTGTCACTAAACCAACAACTTTTTACTGTTTGGAATTTTACCAATTCACTGCACCACCGTTCAAGATAACGATTTATCCTAAAGTGGATTTGCTGTCGTCTTGGTCAGTCTAAAAAAATTTGAGTCTGTAAAGCCCCCTAGTTTTAATTCAGACCCACCATTAATTATGATCACATCCTTGGTGTCGGTTAGGTATTTTAAGATGTTTTCACTGTATTACAGTGATATTCTCCAGAATATGATTGATGTAAGACCCCGAATTTTATGAATTAAAAGTATATATTCAATTTTTCTTATAAATATTATTCTAAATAGTAAGGTGATAATTTAATAAATGTTATAGTTATGGGTGATATGTGCAAATTTTACAAAATAAGTAAGTTGTCATAAAATATTCATTGTGTCGGGAAATATTCTTTTTGTTGGGGAATATTTGTACGACGGCGCAATCATTGGTGGACCCCACAACGAAATAATTGTCGGATATAGAAAGAGACAAAAATGACCTTTTTATAAAAATAACGACAAGGCTTTTACCGTTAAACTATTGAAATACTCGGTGATAAAAGTACAGTAATACGCGTTGTTCTATAAAGGTACGCGGTATTGCACAGTAGCACACAGTATTACACAGTATCTCTGATTATTGATGCTTACGTAAGAATTCACTCAATATTTTATTCAATAATTGTCACAATAGTTGCTGTATAGTATCTCATATTATTGATTCAATTATTATCACAGTATCATATGCACAATACTTTATATTATTAAATCAATAATTTACACGACACAATTACTCATATTATTATTAGCAATATTGACAATGTCTAGAAAGTTCTATCGGAATAAAGGGTTATGTTATTTAATTGTGCGCCAATAAGGAGAAATTCTTATCGAAAAGGGCTTTTTTCTTGTAGTGAGAGGTGTAAGGACCAAAAATTTTAACCGACTATATTTTTACGAATAAATTGTTTATTTATTTATTATTATTTTATTAATTATTATAATTATTAGTATCAGTAATATTTTGAACATATGCGATACGAATTAAGCAGGTTAGTCAATTTAATTATTATAAGTTGACTAAGAAGGAAAGTTAAGATGGATTGTGTTCAAAATCTTAATTTGGATTCTAAATAGGTATTTGAATATTAATACAATTATAATTGTATTTCAGAATGATAAGTATGTACAATATGTTATTAATGTTAATTGTTGATCAGTTATAGCATAACAGGTTACAAGTACATAAATGGGTTTAAACACCTGGAGACTGCACTTTTAAAATCGACATTAAAAAAAATTATTTCCGACGGAATAGGCTATTTCTACGAAATTTCCGTCGGAAGTAATGATCAGCCAAATTTCAATGATTATTACATATTTTAATTTTCCTTCAGAAATAGCCTATCTCCGAGGGAATTTTCAGTCGAAAATAAATTTACCTAATACTGGACGGAACTAGTTCGTCATATTTGTTCAGTCGTAAACACATTATGTTCGACGCAATTCTGTCGAAAATAAGTCTGTCGTATATAAGATAGGTACAAAGAAATTTGTGACAAACATTATCTTCGATGCGTATATATGCGATGGAATTTCCGACGGAACGTTCCGTCGAAAATAAGCTACTTTCGACGAAATAGGCTTAATTTCGAGGGAATGTTCAGTCAGAAATAAGGTTTTTCCTTGTAGTGAGAAAACCCTAATGTTAAATTTATAAACCCTAATTTGAAATTCAAATAGGAATTTGAAATTTATACATTTATTAATTTAAATTACATTTATTAATGATATGCAATTGTATTTATGTGATTAAGGATACATTTTATTGATTGTAAACTTAATTAGGAAACTCTAATGCTCAATTAAGAAAAACTCTAATTGTTAAGTTAGAAACCCTAATTTTAGATTTACAAACCCTAATTTGTAAACCTTAATGCTATTTAGAAAACCCTAAGGGAAGCATGTGAAATGACCAAATTACCCTTAAAATTATTTGGGAAATGACCAAAATACCATTTTGGATGTAAAAAAACTAAAATACCCTTTATCTTATGTTTTTACCAAAATATATGGGCAGATCTTGGTAAGTCATCACTTGAGATCTCACATGTACTCTAAATCAACTACAATTGACCATTACATGACATCTATACAAACTCAGTCATACGTTAAGCAAGAACCACCCCATAACTATACAAGATTTGGATCAAAGGGCAGAAAGATTACTCAAGAAGGTATAAACCCTAACCCTAGTCTAGATCTTATATGCTTAGGTAAATTTTATGTTTTTGTGTTTAAATATGAGCTATGTTATGTTATTTAGTGATCTATGTTGATAAATCATGGATCCATAACATTTAAATGCATGAAAATGAAGATTTAAGAAACTATCCAAGAACCCTAAAAATGAGGTCTAACAGTCAAATTAATGTCAGATCCTCTAGATCATTCTCTGTTAATTGTTTGAGCTTGTAAGTGTATCCTTGTTATAGTATGCCATAAGGAGAGTACTCTGGAAGTGGAATCATGTCCATAACATGTGTGACACCCCTAAATACGGGTACTTTATTCTCACAAGATTTGGTGTTCACTATCCAAAACAATTACATCTAACTACCCATAATAAAGGATAAAGACATAACTTGAATAACTTAAATAGTAGTCTTCCCCATTAAAGGGTTACATCAACTTAAAACAATCTCAGGTAATCTAACCTTAAACTATTACATAAGTTTGCGGAAAACATCAGAAAATAACATAAGTCTTATAACATAAATTCATTTAAGTAAATTCAAATAAGTCTTCATCACTTGGACATCTTGCCCTTTCCTTTGCTAGAAGACGACTCATCGACTTTCTCAACTTTAGCTGCAGTGTTAATTGTAAGAGTGAGCAAACAATTGCTCACTAATATAAAGAATGATAATAACATCAACACAAGGTTAAACAATGAATACCGAATAATGGAGAACTCGTTCTACGAATCAAGAATAGAAAACAAGTTCAAGGTTTATATCTGAGGGTCTTAAGACCATGAACTATGTCCCCGGTAATTAGGTATTTTTACCTCAACCTTAACAGTCATTAAGACTATACAGACCCTTCCTTACGTATTTAGGGGGATCACCCCTTTGTACCAAGTATTGTGCACAAATATCTAAACGCTAATGCGTACATAATCCCCTATATTAGGGTTGTTCATCTCAGTTTGACTTTAGGATTTCCGCACTACAAAAAGTTTAGTTTGGAACTAGCTTATCAGTGATTCTAGAATTTTAGAACACTTATCAAATATAGATTAGTCCAATCAATAAATGTTTGTTTGTTATTCGAAGGTTCAACACGATAATACAAGATTGAACAACGATACTTAAGTCAAAGATTGAATATTAACAATATACAATTGAATAGACATGATACAAACAAAGTATTACATCCAAAAGAGTTAGAAAACTCATTTGGGTCAATGGTCTTGAACAGTCTATGCTTTGAATAGCAAGAAACCAACGTTAGGAATGTGAAACTCACTCAATATAAAGAATTAGAATACAAGAGCTTGCATAATCATAAACAAGATGGAATGAATAAACTTACGCAATGAAATATTTGAGTTATAGGACTTGCTTGACAACAAAAGGTAAACATAGTTATAAAACTTGCATTCGTTATAAAGAGAATGATGTTTAGGAAACTTGCCTCGTGCGTAAGCTACACAAGTTTAATAAACGTTCGCCAAATACCCTACATATACCATTAGAGTTACATCATCGATTAACTATACTATCATTAACCTTATAGGTTCAATTCTCATAACCTTAACTTAAGGTCTAACCATATTGGTTAACCACACAACACGAATCTGAAAACTCACTATTATATAATGTGAAGCTTTAGCATTCAATTATCCTCTCTACCTTTTACAAACATCGAATTTCAATCATTATATAACTTGTTAAGTAATTACTTACAAATCTTAATTTTTTGGTACTACAACATCTTACAATCTGTTATTATATCTTATGATATGATTTAACATCTTATCATGAATACAAGGATAAGTTGAATCAACATATAATAGACTGCAATTAACAAGACATACTGTCTACTTATTTCAAGGTATGGTAGCATTTCTTACCTATTTTAACCTTGGCACCGACTTAAATCGCTATTATGGTGTACTACCTCGAAAACCAATCGGTAGCAATTGCGCCATTTATTTCGCTTTTTGATACTGCGGCGCTTATTAGTTGCCAAGATACCACGATGTAAACTATGACATCTTCAGCCATGTTATAACCCAAACTCCAATATTTTCCCAATTTCTACAGCAATTCACCAAACCCAAAAGTACTTATAAACTTTCTACAACATTGCTAAACACAGATATAACACTTTTAACAACAAAACAACCAAATTTTAAAGGATTAAAACCATGTTTTTGTTGTTTTCTCCATTTTCAACACATTTAGCGAATTCAATCACCAAATCTCCAATTCTTAACCAAATTAAGCCATTTCAGTTGCATTGTTTTCGTTTTCCAATATATTAGCCATATCAGTCATCATTTTATAGATTCAATCATGAACCCTTAACCAATTTTAGTCTCAAATTGAACCAAAATATACATACTATCTCATATTTCCAATTTCTTCATTTTAAATCATAATTTCTATGAATTTGATCACTAAAACTTACTTATATATGATAATTATCAGATTTTGCAATACTTTACATACATATATCAACAATCTAACACAATTTCCAATTCACGGAGATTAGAAATTACCAAGCTTAAGAGTTAGAATTAAAAATGGGTTATACCTTTAATCCTTGGTTTAGCAAAGATGATGACAAGGTTTCCCAACTCTCCATCTCCTTCTTCTTGATAAACACAGAGAATGAGAATTCTCTCTTCTCTCTATTCTTCTCCCTTCCAACTCTCTATTCTTTCTTAGATTAGGAAAAATAATACGCAAAGATATAAACTGATTTAGGCCTCTCCCCACGTACGTCAGGTAAGAAACCAATAGGCTACGTCAGTTGTAATATGCCAAAGGCCACAATGCCATGTTTGGCTACACCTTAAATTAGGATTTTAGTTTATTTTTATATTATTTATATTATTTCAAATGCAGCAATTTTATAACAAATGACAAAATGGAGTACTTATTGCATCCCGGATATAACTCTTTGTGTAACATATGAAGCATTTGTTCAAATCTGGTATGATTTCGATTTTAGAAGGTATCTTCATTCCCACCAACAACAAAGGTTCCTCGATTAATATCTTTCATTAGTGTTTCAATTTCATCCTCATCATCATCTAAATCATAGTCCATAAACTCCTCATTTTGAGAGAAAATATTCTGACCATGTTCATTGGGTATACGTGGAATGGGTTCACCGTGGTAAATCCACTTATCATAAGTAGGCATTATCCCATTTATGCACAAATGTGAAGACACCTCTTCTTGGGTTTTAGTGTATAGGTTCATATACTTAATACAAGGACATCTAATGCCAACTGTTGGGCCAAATGTTGCACGTACATAGACCTGAAAAAAGAGGCCCAGGCCCACGGGCCGGGCCGGCCCCACTACTAGAAAATTAGCCTATAGCAAAGGTCGCCGACCGTCGCTATAGGCCAAAAGACCGTCACTAAAGGTTTTAGCAGCATTGATTGACTGTCGTCGCCATAGAACCCGTCGGTAAAACATTTAGCGACGGTCTTTTTTAACTTTATAGCGACGATCGTGGCCACACCGTCGCTATAGGTCATGATTAAATCGTGTATAGATGTCTATAGCGACGCTAGGCGACCGTCGCTATAGGCATGTGCTTTATAGAACACTATAGCTACGGTCGATGACCATCGCTATAGCCTTTTTATATTTTAAAAAAATTAATTAATAATGCAAATTTATTCAACAAACACAAATACAATATAAAATAAAATATAAAAAATATTATATACATCATTTAAAATTTAAAATCATTCACATTACAACAGTCATAGTTGAAAAATTCATCTCCTCATATATGATGATCATTATTATACCAAACTACTAAACTAATAACTTTTACAATCTAACATTACAATACAAAACTAATAACTACTAGAAAGTCCTTGTTTCCTTGCAACCCAATCTAGTTGCTTCACAGCTACAACCTGAGTAAAAATGAACCAAATTGCTATATTTTTTCTTGTAAGAAAAAAGATACCAAGTCTAGCATTAGATATAGTTCAACAGTCATAAATTATCTGGCCAGTTTTGTCAAGTTTTCCCTTATAAACTCGTTCAATAGTCTTTGTTGTGGTTGCTAGCTGTCGGAAAGTGAAAGCTTGAGCTGCAATATTGTTGTTGCCCACGTCTTTAGAGGCAGCATTATCGTTTGTAGAATCAATGGAGGGCCTTCTAGGTGCAGGAAAATGAGCAGCCAATTGATCTTAACATGCTATAATTTAGGTAACTAACTGGTAGTATCTTAATTATCTCCAATTTTCATATTTATTTCACAAAATATAGGTAAAAAATTTCTTACCTGAATAATCCTCAGAAGAATCGATCATATAATCCACTAGTCATTCTTTTATCATGGCACAAGTAACTTTCAAATGCTAAGAATTCGATCTGTAGGATGCATGCATATTTAGAAAAGACAAATTAAGTAAAAGCATTACTGAAACTTTACCTGCAGGTGGACTCGTTCATAATCTAAACAAAGTACTCCTCAGGAATCACATTATTTATGGACCTGCATCTGGATTAATTAAGGACTGAACTCTGGAGAATGACAAAAGAATAATGACATTAATTAGCTATTTAAGGGTACATAGATATTAGTAGTTTTTTAAACAAAATTAAAGGACTTATCTTAAAGGGTGGATATATAAGCATGTTAAGATCAATTGGTTGCTCATTTTTAGCAGGAATGTAACAGTCTTGGGCTAATTAAGCCAAAAAACAAGAATAACTCGAGATATTGCTTCCAGCAACCAGCATTCTTTGCGCAGCTAGCATATACATTCTTACACTAGTGATCATGCGAAGGTGTTAAACAACGATGAAAATGTAACAACTAGAGAAACTAAAACCCTCTTAATCAAATTCAAGTTGACAAAAGATAGCATACTTTTGCTTCATTCTTTGTTCCATCAGTTTTCTTAAGTTCTTTGCTCTGCTTGAAATCTGCCCATGAGAGCAGACTTTCCACCACTCCAGACTTAGTAACTGCAGTTCAGTTGATAAACAATCAATAAGAATAATGTCAAGCCAAGGCTCTAATGATTTCTTGAATACAAAATGGAAACACATACCAAATTAAAACTACATACCTTTCTTCAGGTATGTAGTTTATATATTCATATACTGAATAGTAAAAATCGTCTACCAATTGAACAACAAAAGCCTGTATATAAAATAAAAGTATGGAGAAAACTCATGATTGGGAAGCAAGGGGACCTGTCCATCACTTGTGTCCTTGTAAGCTTGCTACAAGTCGTGGTTTTTGCACGCTTCGGTGGTCTTGACTGTTGACATTATCAGTTCACTGCCCTACTGAACATTTCTTCTTGGTTGTGGATTGCATGTGACAACTTCCATAAAATGGCCCAGAGAAGTGCTAATGAAAATGTTCAACATGGTGATTATAGGATGATGGATATTGGAGGTGTACAAGAATTGAAAAGTCAAAACTGACATAAAATTAAGCAGATGGAGTTGATACAAAAACTTATGTAGTCCTTATTAACTAAAACAGAGTAGCAGTGTATTCTAATCTAATTTTCCCTAGATTTCAACAGAATGACATGATTGTACCTACAACATGTGTACATAAAAAAATACATCCACGTACCAAGTGATGAACTGCGCATTTCACGTACAACTCTTCCGCAGGTCCCAAAGTTAATAGAGAAAACTGCACTCGGTGTAAATTTTGATAGGCATATATATGTATATACCTTGGCATATGTTTTCCCTCTATGCAATATTTTGTCAAATCTTTCCTCTGACATCATAGCGACAAAGTTACAAGACAAAAGAAACCAGCTAAGAGACTAGATGTGAAACAATTATGTTGAATCTAGAAGGGTACCTGAAGTTAAATCGAATTTAATTCCTGCATTTGAAGCCGAAGCAGTGGGTTCCCCAGCTTGTTTAGCTGTACTTGTAGACCCATCATGTGTGTATGCACTTATGGTACCTCTTCGAACTGCATAATGGACTGTGACCCCCCAGCAGAATCCAGTAGAAGAAAGTTATAGGGAGCATAAATTTCCTTCTTTGCCTGAACATCTTTTGCCGCGGCAATAATCTGCTTATCAAGTTATATATTGCTTAACTCCTAAAAATAACTAACTGTCTGTTATAGATTCTTAATATACATAAATATACACCATTTAGCAAATTGTATACAATGAATCAATACCAGAAAAAGCAATCAAACTGCATTACTAACCTCGGGAGCAACTTTATATTAATAAACTTTCAAAGTTGTTTCTAGTGAAAGCATGCAAATTAATGCACATGTATGCCCTCTTCCTTGAAAATATTTCCCACAAACCAAACATGCATATACATTCAAATTTGACAGAGATACTGAACAAAACCTTTCAAAATCTAAATCTAAAGCCTGCATACATTGATGAGCAACCTAGTTAATCTAAAAATGCAAGCACGAAAAACTAGAACTATGAAATGAAGAATGAGATGCTCACACTATATGGTTTAATGTTTATTTCCAAAGACAGAAAAAATATCCCAATTATCTACGTATACCAAATAACTAGCCATCACCATCAGTAACATACCCACCATAGCACTCCCAGCTCCACCAAGACTCGAATATTATCTAATCTCCAATATTATCTAGTAAAACAATAAGCCACACATGAGAACACAGAAATAGTGACTGCAACACAACTGAAATATATACATACATATAATAATCCATAGCAACTAACTATGTTTATTTATATATAAACATAGTTAAAACAGATGATATGAGGCAAAGTTTAGGCAAAGTTGCTGCCATTAGCTTCCCAATTGGCAGCACCACAATCTGAGCCGAAACAGATGATATGTAGAGAGGGTTTTGGCCATAATCGAAGAATTGGTTCAAGAAAGCCAGAACACCACATGAAATAATCCCCAAAAACCAGGTCCAAAAAGATAAACAGGGCAATGTTGGATCACAAGTGCAAATACTATATATATAAGCAATTAAGATATATATGGGGAAAATGAGTATGCACAGCTGTGCAAATTTTTTTTTTACACAGTCAGTCAAAAACAACGTCGTTTACTGAAACAAAAAAAACCCATCTGCCTCTTATTTCTTCTCTCTCCTCGACTCTGACAAAACCCATCTGCCTCTCTCCTGCTCTCCCCGCTGCCTCTTTCTTGCTCTTCCCATCTCCTCGCTCGCCGCCCATCTCCTCGCTCAGGCTTCCCATCTCCTCGCAACAAATCCTTCGATTCATTGCAAGGTAACAAAATTAGATGTGGGTAGATGGATTTTCTTGCTTTTAGTGTTGAATTGGGCCTTTTGTTTTATATTTTGTGTTTCGGTTTTGAAAAATTGGACCTTTTAGGGCTAATATTTTTTGAGGGCCAAACCCTAGAATCTGCAGATTTGTTTGTGTTGATAGACAACTTTTTGATTTATGAATATTGTTCTGGGTTATAGTGGGTGGTGTTAAAAATAGAAAGCAATATGGCTAGTTTACATATTTAGTGTCAATTCAGTATTGCTCATTGCAGTAATGATACAGGACATTTACACTCAATTGATTAATTAAGTAGTTTATGCTATTTATCTTTTCTTTGTTTTTTTCATTCATGTTCCTGAAATTTTTTCTAATAAACGGTGCTCGAGATGAAGTGAGTGTTAATCGGGGGAAAGTAGTTTATGCTCAATTGCACCCATCATTCCCAATTCAGACTAATGCTAGAGATGAAGTGAGTGTTAATTTGATGTTGTTACGTAGTGCATCTTCAGTTTATGCTTGTTCATTCTATTTCCAGCTTCACTTTTCAAAGAAAAGATAAATAGCATAAATCTTCCGTATATCTCTTACTTGGGATGTCATAAATAACATAAATAACATAAATAATAGTTATATCTCTTACTTGGGATGTCATGTGTTAGGTGTGTATTGGTGTGGTGAGAGCAAGAATTCTTGCATGTTCGTATGTGGAAGAGGATGAGCAACATGTAGCAAGAAGTTAGCTAGGATAAATGTACAGGTTGTTCAAAAGCTTAATATTGCTTCCAAATTTTTTTCCCATTTTTTTTTAAAAAAAGAAGGAAATTTTAATGCTTGAGGTTGATTGAACTTGGTTTTTTCTTGGGTTATTTCATCTTTGTGTTTTCTATATAAGCATATGTTAATTTATTCTACGTCCTGTTTCTGATTGTTGTCGGTTCCTCTGTTTCTCTTTGCACCAGATAAAATTCACAGCAAGATGGACGAAGGTATATTCTCATATAACGTCCTTGATGTAGTAACATGTAATTATTAGTTTATTTTATTTTTGTTTACAATCTTGTCGTCCTTTTTATACAAGAACCTTTGGTCGGGTTTTTAGAATCTTTGGGACAAGGAGAAAAAGAATTGGTTGCCATTAAAATAGTTCGAGGTATTAAGAAATATCATGAGGCAAAGAATGATTGAAGTTGATGTCTTTGCAATACTTGGTAAAAATGACAAAGGTGGCAACCAAATGAGAACCACTTTATCAATTTTGACTCTTGTTAGTCTTTGATCCACTTATGCGCCTTTTGTAAATTGTTGGTCGTTTAAATTGGTTTATTCCTTGCGGTTGTGTGCAAATAAGGAACTGGTTTGACTATCGTAACCATATCTCATATTGCAAGTATATATAATGATAATTTGGTGGATTAATGTCCCCGCTTTGAAAAATGTTATGGGGTTTGAGATATTTAGAATTTAAATGGTTTTAACAGGTTTTGAGAAGCTTGGACCAAGCTTATACGATTTTCTACGGAAAAAAACAATTATCGCTCTTTTCTATTGATCTTGTCCCATGAGATTGGCAGACAACTGTTGGACTATGTAGCATGTGTGTAGTAAATACTTGTGCTAGTTTTCTATTTATCTTTCTTTTTTGTTCAAGTACTTTTACAGCTATATGATAGATCATAATCGCTATAGATATATGTTATTTTGTTAATTAAAAAGTTATTTTGCAGTCATGCATGATTTGCGCCAGGGTAAATCATAGATCATATACTTCTTGTAGATCATATACTTCTTGTATCTCCAGGGTATGTTAAAGTTCCAAACTACAAGATAAAATTTTAACAGTTAAAGTTCCAGAGTATGTTAAACTTCATACAAAGAACTTGTATTTTTCCAAGTTAAATATTTATTGTTTTTTGGTGTTATTTTGTTTTCAGGGTTCATCAAGATCCCCCAAGGAAGGTTTATATTGCAAGGGGATCCCTAAATCAAGTGCCATTAAAGTTATTGATTTTGGTAGCACAACATGTGATCATCAGGATCATACTTACATTGTAATTTTTTTTGGATTTGGATTTGCGGATTGTAGTTTTTTGAAAATTTATTTTCTTTACATTTTGTAAGTTGCTTGTAAATGTTATTTTTATTTTGGAACTCCCACTTTGGGTGATGTCAATATAAATGCAAATGAATTCATAGGCTACAAGCAAGGCCTGAATGTTGTGGACAATTTTGTTGATGTTGTCAAAATGTTGTGTGTTACTTTGGGTCCTGAATGTTGTGGACAATTTTGGTGAGGTTGCTACTATTTATGAGAAGTTGAGAACTATTAATACAAAAGAAAAAATTTCTTGAATAACGAGAAAAGTTAGAGAGAATGAAGCGACCATGTGCATAAAACTAAAAAAACTATTATTATGGAATGAAGCGACCAGGTGAGGAACATAGATTTCGACAATAAGTAACAAGTTAAATAACAAGTGCACAAGTTGGGACTGACTAACAAAATGACCTCATTCAAATTAAAATATAATGATCTAATAATAAAACACTAACTGAAAACATTAAATCAAATTGTGTTAACTTTAAATTACTACTTCCTCTTGTTGTGTTCACTACTGCACAGTTTTATGAACAAGCTTCTTACCAGACATAAATTTTTAACAGAATTACCATTAAACCAGGTCTACAATTTGTCAATTACACACGATTAAGGTTTCGGGATTGATCTCGGCATTCGACCCTGGTGTCATCCTATTCTTCAAGACCTCATTCCCCCATTTCAACCTGTCTACAGTCACATCACCACACCACAAAATCCCAAAAGTAAGTTGTAAAATCCAAAAAATTCTTTGTCCACTATAAATGTGAAGAACAGTGTTCTCCCAAATTGAGATAGACTAGCAAATATGTACTATAAACAATAAATTTCAACTTGGAAAAAATATGCAACAAGATGCATACCAAGTACCTTTGGTGGTTTTGTCTTTTCCTTTATTCCCTTCCTCATTATCGTTGTCTTTGTTATGTTGATTTGCTATTAATAAACAACAATAAAAATAAAAATTAAATATTTAATTATAATAAAAATAAATAAAAAACATAACAAAATGAACTGTTTGTACCTAGTTTTGGACAAGTAGTCCTATAATGGTCCTGACTAGGAAACGATAACCCAACATATGGAACTTCTATCAAAGTTTTTGTATTGTCATCCTCTACATTAACACTAGAACAAAAAAGAGAATTACATATAATTCAATTGATAATATAATTCAAAATTCAAAATTCAAAATTCAAAATTCAAAATGTAGGGCAAATTTTTTACTTTGTGTCATGAAGGTTTAATGCCGACTCTGAGTGTTGTAATGGTAAGGTCGTCTCAGATTGTCGTGACATAGCATTATCCGCTTAAGAAGAAGCAATAGGAGATGGCTGCTGAAAAGACATGATTTTTCTGCGAATTTACAAACAACTCTCAAAAGACCAAAATCTCATCATATTGCCACCATATGTATCATTACTACAATGAACAATACTGAATTGACACTAAATATGTAAACTGGCCATATTGCTTTACCAAACACATTACTCGTCATGTACAGTCCCTAGATATCTTATGAAATGCCACAAAAAAAAATAAGAAGTACAAATAATCCATAAACATTGAAGTCTTCTTGAAATCATCTTCACTTGTATTTTGTTTGTTTAAAAATAATGATTATGGAAAGAATGCTTATTTTGTTGCTAATTAGTAACCAAATCCAGTTGAATTACTTCTACCATCATCATGAATGGGGAAATATTTAGATCTAATCAATCATCATATAATAATTTGAGCAAGGAAAACTGTGTAAACAAAAAGTTTCTGCTACTGACAAGCCTAAAGTTTAAAGGCAATAAATAAATTAAAAAATTGAAATGTAACACAAACTTTATATGTTTAGAAGATCAAAGAAGCACAGCAGAAATTCCTTAAACAACTTATACGTGTAGCCAAATTACTCAAGCAGTAACATCTCTACCTATCACTATCAAGGCTTGCAATGCTGATCTCGTCTATATCACTCGATTACGAAATACGTTAAAAATCAGATAAATGAACCCATTTGAAACATATATATTGAAAGATAAAAAGAAAGCTCAAATGGACTTTTATAATACCTTTGCTTGATGATTATTTACACAAACTCTCGCACATCGTCGCTACTTCTTCCTCACTCCATAACTTCGAGTTAGTGTTTCGCGAATCACTCGAAAGTTGAAGCAAAGTCTGGGCGAATTGAAGCAAAAGCTTGGGCAAACCCTAGGAGAGAGAATCAGAGAAAATGGAAGAGAGAAGAGTAGAGAATCAGAGAAAATGGAAGAGAGAAGAGTAGAGAGCCCTTATGCGCGAGTATTGATTTGGGAGGGGAGAGATGGATCCGTGTTTTGATTTTAGAACAAATAACTTAATACGACGTCATTTTAATATACTGTGTAAATAAAAAGTTTAATATATATAGTACTACCTCCGTCTCACAATAAGTGCTTTTTTAGGCTTAATATTTTTTTCCAAAATAAGTGATGTGTTAGAACTCCAATACAATTTTTGCAATATTTTCTCTTATACGCCCTTATGCATTCAATGGTATTTATTGCAACTTACCATCACTACAATTAAATGACACTACAAGAAAGCCGGCTAAATCCGACGGATATATGTTTGACGGACACAGTCCCTCGAAAATAACATTTATTCTGACGGAGTATTCAGTCGAAGATACGTCAGTCGACAATACTTTAATTTCGACTGATATTCGTCGAACATTTATGTATCCCATTGGCGCCAATGTTCCCGCCAGCGCGAATATTAGTTTCAACGAAATATGATGTAGTCCGATGGAAGAGTCAGTCGAGGATACCTTACGTACGACGAATGTAGGTACGGCGGACTTTCCGTCGAAGATAATCCTAAAATCTAATTAATCGGTACGTCTTCCCGGCCCCCTCGTTTCTGTAGACCTTAATATAATCTCATTTCTCTCTTTCTCTCTCTCTCATTTCTCTAGATCTAGCTCTCAACCACCTCTTCGCCGAGACTTCACTGCTCTCACGCCACCACCATCGCCGCCACCACCACGTACTGCCACCACCACCACCACCACCGGTTCCACCACGTACTGCCGCCACCACCACCTTCAATTCCACCACCACCACCACGTACTGCCACAACCACCACCACGTACTGCCACCACCACCACCACTGTCGATCGGTTCCACCACCAGTAGATGCCACCAACACTGTCGGTTGAACCACCATTACTGACATCACCAGCAGCCACCACCGTCGGTTAGTTGCACATTAATTCAATTTCAAGGTTAGTTTTCTGCTAAGTATTAGATTTTTAGGGTTAATTTGTTGCAAATTATGAAATTTGTGGCTTAATTTGTTTTAGGTTTAGTTTAATTTGAGTTTGAATATGAGATTAACCCAATTTGGATAATACGTTGTTCTGTGAATTTGTTCTTTGTGAATTTGTGGACCTGTGATATTCTGAAATTGGAATTTTGATTTTGAGTTTGTGGACTGCCTATTATTTAAGTGCATATTATTTGGAATTTGGAAATTGCAGAATATTGATATCAAATTTGGGTTCCTTATCATAATGTAACTGATTTTAGGATTGTTTTTAATCTTGATATATTTGTTATTTACTTTGAATTTATGATGTAAATTACATTAATTATAAATTGCAGACTTGTATGTATTGTATTAGTAATTAGTTTCCAAATAGTTTTTAATGTTTCACAAAATTATCAGAATTTATCACATTATATAAATTATTATTAGTAATCGAATTTTTATCTCTTTATAGGCTCCAAATGGCCCATTGAGTTGAGAGCACATGTCGGACCATCTCATACGGTATTTGGCTTGGATGGCGATATCTTCCTGGTGATAGGGGCCGTGTCGGATAGGTTCCATACTGATCCGGTTTTTTCGCGTCGTGATTGCCTTCAATTCTCGTCTTCACCAGTTACTCGAGGATATTATAGCGAGGGCCTCTGCGAGAGAGTGCAGGATTACCACGGGAGCAGTTCGACGCTTGGAGCGCCGAGATGCTCCGGATGGTGATTAACCTCTTGGAGGAGGCTTTTCGTCCGCCCCCACCTACTCAGGTATTCTTATTGTTTATGTTTTTCAATTAAGGCTAGTTTGTTAATTCTCACATATATATATGGACTAATGATTTATATTTTTGATTCTATCACCAGGGTGGCGATGGCGACGAGTGGCGATGATGAGCGAGAACCCGAGTCCGACATCCATACACGAGCGACAGATCGTTCACCTCACTTGGATGATGATCATACTTTTACTAGTTTATAGTTCATTTGTATATATTCATGTTATTGGTAGACCCTTTTGTATATATTGTATTGTCTAATTAAATGCAATACTGAACTATTGTAAATTATATTGTTTAACATTTATGATCAATTAATTATATTTGTAATTGGTTAGCTTATAATACGTTTTGGTGGATATTTGAATGTGAATGTGAATGATAATGAGTTGAAGATTAAGTTTTAGTGCTACGTTGCATATGTGAATGTGAGATGCAAGTTTATATTACTGTGTATTGGGTTGTGACAGGTTACAGGTACATTAATGGGTTTAAACACCTGGAAACTGAACTTTTAAAATCTATATTTAAAAAAAAGGCTAGTTAATTCTGGCGGAATAAGATAGTTCTGACGGAATTTCCTCGGAAATAACAAATAAGTAATTTTAATAAATACCAAATATCCTAATTTCGATCGAAGCATCGTTATCTTCGACGCAAATTATCCGTCAGAAACACCCTATCTCCGAAGCGTAAAGTCCGTCGAAGGTAATAATCGGCCAATTTTAATGTTTGATGGGTTATTCTATTTTTCAGTCGGGAATAAGGAATTCCGAGGGAATGTATCTGTCGAACTTAGTTACTCTTATATTCGACGAACAGTTTCGTCCTATATTTTCGGTCGAAGATAGATAATGTTCGACGTACATCCGTCGGAGATACGTTCGTCGAAGATATGTAATTTTCAACAGAATTCTTGACGGACGTTATTTTCGACGCGAATATTTACGACCGAATATCTGACGGATATTTCCGTCGATAATAACGTAATTTCAACTGAATAAGAGTAATTCCGACGGAAAAATCCGTCGGACTTAAGTTTTTTCTTGTAGTGTGACACTCATTAACTCTTCAACTTCAAAGAAAATATATTAAGGGTATTTTTGCCATTTTAACTTGTGTATTGGTATGTGTGATTTAAGCTAAAAAATCACTTATTATTGGACGGAGGTAGTAGTAACTATTTTTTCTGTAGTACATATATATTATTCTAATACATATATAAATATACATGTATATATAATATGCCTCACATACAATTTATTTGTAAACTAAATTATACACAAATTTTACAAGTTTAATATGTATCAACAAGTTCCTTAAATTAACTATATTCTAAAAAATAAAAACAAATTAAGAAGATTATCAATATCAATAGACAATACTATCTACTAGATTTAATGAAAAGGCATGTATTTTTTTCAATCTATGGATTAAAATGACATATTATGATGACTGACTTCGTTCAAAATTACACAAATTATTATAATTATAAATATTGTTTCTCAAATATGTTATATTCAAAATTTATAGTTAAAATCATTTCGAAAATTGTTCATATATGCTCTTGTTGTTTAAATAACTCAAGTACTTATTCAAGTGGTACGTCGTCAGGCTAGGTGTGGGCGCCCGCCAAAACAAGCAATCTGCATGAATATATTTTTGCTTTTTGGGTTTATAAGTATATATTTTCAATGCCATCCCTTCATTTCTGTTTAAATGCTAGTAGTATTCATCCACTCCTACAATAATATTCTAGTATTACCCGAATACTTAATTCTCCACGTTCTCCTCTTAAGGTTTACATCAGTAATTTCACGCATCAAACCGTCTATATATATAGCTCCCATCGGTCTCTCAATATTCCAAAACAAGCAAAGCGCTAAAATCACCTAGATAGGCAAAAACCCTCCAATCAATTACTCTCACCAGAAAATGACGTCCCAACTGATCGCCAGCCACCGGGAAAACGCCGAGATATTCACTGGCCACGCCGTATGCAAGCAGAAATCGAAGGAGCTCCTCCAGAAGCTGTCGCTTCCCAGCGACCTCCTCCCTCTAGACGACATCGTCGAGCTGGGCCACAACTTGTCCACTGGGTTCATGCGGATCATACAAAAGAAGAAGAAGGACAGAAGGAGCACACATTCAGTGCCATAAGCCGCAAGACAACGTACGATACGGAAGTGACGGCGTTCGTGGAGGACCGCCGGATGAAGAAGCTAGCTGACAGGTGTCAATACCAAGGAGCTTCTGGTCTGGGTCAGCCTTACTGATATCCACATTGATGATCCTGCCTCCGGCAAGATCATCTTTGGGACTCCCGCCGGGCTTACTCGAACTTTTCCGGTCTCTGCTTTCGAGGAGGAGAATTAAGTAGATACCGCAAAACAATTTCAGTACTACCGTTTTTTATTAAGCAACGCATGCAGTTTTATTTTATGTTCTAGTATTGAATTAAGTTGAAGTTTCAGTATTTTTGCATTTATTGGTGTTAACAATTGGTGATGAATATTTAGTTGTCAACATTTGAGGTTTTATTAAACAGTATAAACAAGTAAATTTGTAGTTGTAAATGGGCTTTATTTAGTTGGGTTATTTATTTATGTTTGTGAAGTTCATGGAGATAATTTCAGAGTTGATATGTTTGCTTGGGAAAGTAGGAGTAAATAATACCAATTATAATCTTAAATGTCATTAGTCAACAATTGTGTTTGTGGTGTGGGTTTTCCGTTTTTAACAGTTCATTTATATGGTTAGAGGATTTGTTGAGGTGATGGAAAGGAAAAGTTGAGGGTTCAATGTTTATTGTGCTATTAACATTCTACTGATTCATTAATTTGTGTCATTAATTTGTTTTAGAATCATGGAAAAATCACATACTATTGATTCATTTTTCAAGAGAAAGCAATCAACTCATGTCGATACATCTCTACTGACCCATGAGCCTAATGTTCAAACATCTTTGCCTGCCCCTGAACAAGACAACGTCCTCTAAAATCACCAAGAATTGAAGGTAAAGAATGGGATATTAATTATTTGGAGCGTGATGAAGGTAAAGAATGAGTCTTGTCAAAACTGAACTTCGAAATAAGATGGAGGATGAATATCTTACAAATTCTCTTATTGTCTACATTGAAAAAGAAATTGTGAAACGATTCGATCTGAGAATCAATCATAGATGGATTTACGTGATTTGAAAGAACGTCAATTTGCGCAATTTTGACGAAGATATGTTTTAAAAGACTTTTTTGCTATGTTTTGTTGTCTTTGGTAAAGCAAATCTATTACTACATTATCTTTGTTTTAGTAAAAATATGTTTTGTAATGGTGGAACTTTACTTTTTAATTATGAATATATATTATGTTGTTAAAAAAATTCTTGCCCCCCCTGGATCAAATCCTGGTTTCGTCCCTGGATTGAATTAAGTTGAAGTTTCAGTATTTTTGCATTTATTGGTGTTAACAATTGGTGATGAATATTTAGTTGTCAACATTTGAGGTTTTATTAAACAGTATAAACAAGTAAATTTGTAGCTGCAAATGGGCTTTATTTAGTTGGGTTATTTATTTATGTTTGTGAAGTTCATGGAGATAATTTCAGAGTTGATATGTTTGCTTGGGAAAGTAGGGGTAAATGTGACGCCCCCAAAATAGGTATACATCACCCATTCTGAGTCGCCAAATACATGGTATAGAAACAAATACAACTTCAGTAATATAATTGTCGTGCAAAATACGACAACACATATACTGTGAGTTTGAATACAAATATTGTCTTCTAGAGAGTATACAAACTCAAAAGGAATCCTCATTACAATTATTGATGCACTATTTTACAAAAATAGTGAGGACTTCTAAACAGCTATCTCGAATCATCACTCATACCCCGGCTAGTTCCTGCTAAATTTTCTCCTCCTAAGAAGAACAATGGAATAAAAAGGAAAATGGTGAGCTCAACTAGCCTAGTAAAGAATATTATGACTAAGATAATATACAACAAATTATCATTCAACAGGGAATAATCTGATAAAATATAATAGACAACAAGTTTTAGATCAACAACTGCAGAGGAAACAACATTCCATTAGAAGAGTCAAGTAGAGAAAGAATTCTACTATCTTCTAAGATTTAAAAGTCCATTATCAATATTTTATCCCTGTAACATCAATCAATATACATCTTGAATTAAATATTCATTTTTGCACTACAGGCCAAAGATATTCATTTGTATCACCAGTTGGTCATGTTCATCTCAACACCTGTTCATCTTTGCACTACGGGCAAAGATATTCATTAGTAATCATTCATCTTTGCACTACGAAGCCAAAGATATTCAATAATATCATCATTTAGGGTAGAGGATGATGAAAAATATTTTAAAGAAAAAGCGAATCCAAGAAGAGCGGAAGGACAAATATTAGGAATTAAGTATCACGGTTTATCCAAGATCAATAATACTCCATAATAACCAATTTTGAAGCAGAATTCAAAAATAAAGATCAAAACATGGATAAAATCAAATATAGTAACCATAATAGATATCTTGGACAAAAAGAAGAAAATTTCATTTTTTGGTGAATAGTGTTGTATACGTGAATAGTGCCGTATACGTGAATAGTAACCCCGACACAAAAAGTTCTAAATTTGATAAAAAGTTCATACCAATATTTCGGCATAATGATATTGAAGAAAATAATATCATTTAAGAAGAAAACAACATCCCTTACCTTGCAAAGACAATACTTCTGACTGGAATACTGGATATAGTGCTGAAGGAACTTGCACCGTATAGCAACACTCAAAGTACTAAAATATTCACAAAATACACTCAATATTATAGAGAGAGAAAGAGAGAAAATGTAAGACCCCGAATTTTATGAAATAAAAGTATTCAATTTTTTTCTTATAATTACTATTCAGTAAATGGTTAAATTGATAAAAGTTTAAAGTTAAGGATGATATATGAAAAAAATTTTAAAATAAGCAAGTGGTTATAAAATACTCATTGTTGTTGGGGAATATTCGTTTGGTCATGGAATATTCTTCCTGTCGGGGAATATTCATACGACGGCGCAGCCTTTTGTGGGCCCCATAACGGAAAGCGATTGGATGAAGAAAATGACAAGTATGAGTTTTTTATAAATAATCAGGCGTAGTTATTCTGAATTAACAATCTTTATTGTTTTAATAATTGTCACTACACAGTATTTTCTATTATCGAAGCAATAATTCATATTATCTGAATAATATTATTAGATAACATTATTGGCAATGTCTAGAAAATTCTATCTAAGGAGAGGTTTGGTCACCTAATTGCGGCGCCATGATGAGAGAAATTCTTATTGGAAAACCCCTCTTTCACAGAACCGGCTATGCGTTGTCATTATTGTGATTCTGTAATATTATTTGTGAATAATTAATTATTGATTTATATGATAAGGAAAATATTCATTTTATGTGGATGTAGATGGAGAAAATTTTTAAAGTGACAATTGTTGAAAATCGATATTTTATCTTTTCTGATAAAATAATATTTTTTATATTATTATAATATAATAATGATGATATTTTTACAATGAATGTGGGATATATGAGGAGATAGAGTATTGTTGTTGCATTAAATGATTAACACATATTTTATGTGTCGGTGGACCCCATTTCTTGACTAAAATTTGATTATAGCCTGTAAAATCGCCCGTTTGTGGATTTCGGTCAATTTCTATTTGGAATTTGGAAAAACTTTCTTCTGCAAAGTTGTACATAATTGAATTTCCTATACAAAGTCTTGAGATTCGAATTTTCTGATAAAAGGGCTATTTATTATGAATTATTGAAGTTCTGAAGTTTCAAAATAATTGATTTTGGAAGTTTTAATTGTTTTAATTAACAAAAACGTTTTTGTTGTTTTTATTTGAGTAGATGGCTGATGTTGGATTCAATGAGTGTGCGTAGGAAGTTTTGGAATAATAATAATATTATTATATTAAATTTTCTGCTTTGGTGTTCTAAGCATTTTCTTATAAATAGGGTGCTTAGGTTAGAATTGAAAATCACACCAAAAACTGAAGTTTTCTCTCTATTTCTCTCTCTATATTATCGAGTGTATTCTTGTGAGTATTTTGATATCTTGAGTGTTGCTATATCTCTAAGTGCAAGTTCGTTTCATTATTCCATCGGAAATCTTCGCTCTTTTGAGGTAAGGGATAGTAAGGGATTTTAAGGGATTGTAAGGGATAGTAAGGGAGATTATTTTCTTCATAAATGATTTTATTTCTTCAATATCATTATGCCGAAATATTGGTTTGAATTTTTATCAAATTTAGAACTTTTTCATGTCGGGGTTACTATTCATGAGTTACTATTCACGAGTTACAATTCATGAGTTACTATTCATGAGTTACTATTCACGAGTTACTATTCATGGTAGGTTACTATTCATGAGTTACTATTCATGAGTTACTATTCAAGAGTTACTATTCACGGGTACTATTCACTACAAAATTGGTTTCTTTTTCTAACCAAATTATAGTTAATTTATGAATATTACTCTGGAGATTAAAACTATGTATTGATTATATTGATTTTATTATCATATATAACATTTTTATAACCCTGATGTTGAAATTCTCTTTCACGGGAGTGTAAAGATGGATAGATTATTGGTATGATCATGATTAGGGTTCTCTTTGACCAGTAGTGAAAAGTTGAATTGTGACTGGTATGATCATGACCATTGAATTTATAATTGAATATCTTTAGCTTAAGTGCAAAGGTGAATTGATCAACATGGTTAAAATTATTGTTTATATAAATTTTGAAATGATTATATATTTCTTTGAGATATTAATATATTTGGCCTGTAATGCAAATATGAACTATTGATGAATATATTTGGCCTGTAGTGCAAAGATGAATTATTGATGAATATCTTTGGTCCGTAGTGCAAAGATGACCTGTTGTTGAATATCTTTGGCCCGTAGTACAAAGTTGACTTATTGTTGAATATCTTTGGCATGTAGTGCAAAGATGAACTGTTGATGAATATCTTTGGCCGTGGTGCAAAGATGAATTTATTAGTATGATTATGAACAGGAACTGTGATTTGGTATAACCATGATCTTTGATGTTTCAGGTGATGAAAATTAACTTTGTCCTGGATGAGGAAAGGAATTTAGAACTACAATTACGATTATGAGTTATACACGAGATTGTGGATGTGGAATTGTTGATTAATGTTACGAGGGATAAAACATTGTTGGTGGACTTTTAACATGGAGAAGATAATAGATTTTATGGTCTATTTGACTCTTCTCTTTGATTGCTCGCTCACGCAACTATGGTTGAAAAGTTTTATCATCTACCATATGTTCTAAATCTCTCGATTTTTTTTTCGATGAATGTTATTGATAATTTAATTATCTTTAGTCATAATATTCTTTCTTGAAGCTAGTTGTGCTCACACCTTTTGCTTCACAATTCCTTTCGTGTAATACGAGTGTAGTTTGGGTTGACGAGGGTAACAGGGAATAGAATCGGTGGTCATCATTTAGTAGTTATATTTGTTGAATCAAATAGGGTGAGGTGAACCCAACGTTGGAAGGGTGTTTTGCCACTATCATACAAGATGTCTAATGACATACAACCTCGTATCATCATAAAGACGGGATGTGCTCATCCACTTCATTGAGTATATATACTGAGCACTACTTATATAATCTTGGAGTTTGGTTGAAGTATAATTCTCAATTAGAGACGGTGGAGATAATGATATGTCAAGAGAAGACACACCATTGGGAAGAATATGATAGTAATCTTCTCGTTTTTCTTTGGGGTCTATTGGGTCAACTAAGGATAATTCTGTGGCCATATGATATCTATCATAACTTAGACGCATGGCCTCCCATGTACGAAGGTTTCCTTGAGCACTTCCCAAAGATTTTAATTTCTAAAACAGTTTTTGACTATACCTTTATATAAGGTGTCATTATGAGGTGCTGTCCACGGTTGGGACATGAGTCACAGTTGGTATATATTTGTATTTAAACTCATAGTTTAAGTGTTGTCTTATCTTGTACGACAATTGTATTAATAAAGTTGTAGTTATTTTATGTACCATGTATTTGGCGACTGAGAATGGGTTGGATGGAATGGACCTATTTTGGGGTCGTCACAGAAAACTTATGAATTCTGGTGTGATTTTCAATTCTAACTAAGCACCCTATTTATAGAAAAATGCTTAGAACGCCATAGCAGACTAACCTGCTACCTGATGGCTTTACTTGTTATTATTCAAGCCTACCACATTTGAATAAAAATCTCAGCACATCTTCACCAACCAAAAGTGGGGCCCACCCATGTTTTAATAAAAATTATTTTATTTTCTGAAACTTCAGCAATTCATAATAAATAGCCCTTTATCAGAAAAATTCAAATCTCATGTGCTTTTCATAGGAAATTTAATTCTCTACAACTTTGTAGAAGAAAGTTTTTTCAAATTCCAATCAGAAAATACCCGAAATCCACAAACGGATGATTTTTAAATACTTTTAATCCGACAAAATACTGATAAAACACCTCAGCATTAATTCCTTCATTTTTATCCACATAAAATAAATATATCCATTATTTATATCCACATAAAATAAATATTTCCTTATCATATAAATCAATAATTAATTATTCATAAATAATATTACTGAAATCATGATTATAATGACGGTTCCCAAAAAGAGGGGCTTTCCGATAAGGATTTCTCCTTCTTGGCGCAAGCAATTAGGTGACCAAACCTCTCCTTGACAGAACTTTCTATACATTGACAATAATGCTATCTAATAATATTATTCCAAATAATATGAATTATCGATCTGATAATGGAGATGATGTGCAGTGACAATTATTGAGCAACAATAATATAAAATATCAACGCAGCAATTATTGAATCAATAAAATAAAATATTAAACAGTAATTACTGTAACAATTATTGAGTAGTGCCTTCTTACGTAAGAATCAATAATTCAACAATCTTTATGCAATCTGGTAAGTATCTTCTTTGTGCGACCACACGTATTCATCGTATTTTAACCACCGGTATTCCAACGATGTTAACTTGCAACAACTACTGTAGTTATTTGTAAAAACTCAAATTTGTCATTTTCTTCATCCGTGAATTATCCGTTATGGGGGCCCACAAATGGCGGTATACGTCATTTGAATATTCCCCAGCGTAAAGAATATTCCACGACCAAACGAATATTCCCTGACAAATGAATATTTTATAACCACTTGCTTATTTTGAAAATTTTGCACATTTCACCCACAACCAAAGTATTATATCAAATTAATACCTTATTATTCACAATAATAAATAGAGGAAATTTGATTTTATTCATTAAAAGGTTGGGGTCTTACAACCTCCCCTCCTTATAAAATTTTGTCCTCGAAATTGACGTACGTACCAGGTGTTTCAAAAAGGTGAGGATACCTCGCTTTCATTTCTGATTCCAACTCCCAGGTCATCTCTTCAATAACATGGTTTCACCACAAAACCTTAACTTGTGGTATAACCTTCGTCGTAGGGACATGCTCTTTCTATCCAAGATCTTTACAATTGTACTCCTCATACGTTAAATCTTGGCTATCTCGTCTGGTTCTAACTCAATAATGTGGTTCGGGTCTTTAACATATTTACGAAGCATAGATATGTGAAAAACATTATGAACACGAGACATGCTTGGAGGTATAATGTGTGACGCCCCCAAAATTAGGTATACGTCACCCATGTTGGGTCGCCACTTACATGGTAAAGAATTCAAATACAACTAAATAATACAACTGTCGTGTACAATACGGCAAAACATAAGCTATGAGTTTGAATAAAAATATTATCTACTAGAGATTATACAAACTCAAAAGGAGTCCTCATTACAATTATTATCACACTATTTCACAGAATAGTGAGGACTACTAATGCTATCATCCGTCCGGTCACTCCATTCTCCGATTAGTCCTCTCTTACGTTCTCATTTCTGAAGAGAACAATAAAAGTAAAAGGTGAGCTCAACTAGCCCATGAGGAAATATTATGACTAAGATAATGCGAATATATTATCGTTAGCCTTCAACAAAGTTAAGCGATACAATATAACAACCATCAAGTTTAATCTGCGGTAGAACAAGCAATCCATTAAAAGAGTCAAGACGAATAAAATCTACTATCTTTTATGATTTAGAAGGTTTTTCATCACTTTTATCATTTGGGACTCGACAATAAATAATCCACATCATCGAATCACCCACTTTCGCACTACTACCAGGATATTCTTTAGTATCACGACCACAATTATCCATGCACTCTACGGGCCAAGAATATTTGTGTATTCATTATTGGTCATGATCATGCCAACAACTCGTCCATCAATGCACTACTGGTCAATGAGGGACTTTTACCACATCATTTGTAATATTACGGTCATGATTACACCGAATAATCCACAGTCATAATCATACCAAGTCCATCTATGCACTATAGGCCACGAGATGACTTTCAACAAAATATAAACATGAGGATGATGACAATGATATAAGAATTCAATAAAACAAGTTCAAGAATTATTTTATCCGAGGAACTAATAACGTCCAAATTGTCAACATGATCTTTGCTTTGTAGAGTAAAATTCAAGATCGCTTAGAAGAATATTTCCATGAAAAGATCTTTGGATGAAGCGCAAATATCAAGGATATTCCACTAATTTCATGGAGTATAAGTCAAAACTTTAACCAACTGAGTATAATAAGGAATGGAATAACAAAAAAATCGCCAGGGCATGTGATAGACCATGACAGGCGAGTTATTCCAACGAATAATAAATAACGGAATCGGTCCAGGCATAAAACGCATGAATGACGGGATATTCCATAGAATAATAAAAAGACGGAATCGGTCCGCGTAAAACGCATGCATGTGGGATATTCCAATGTAATAATAAAGACAGAATCATTAGGCGTAAAAAACGCTTGCAGACGATATTCCAAATGAATAATAAAGACAGAATCTGTTCCGGCAGAAAAACGCATGCACAGAGGATATTTCAACGAGAATAATAAAGATTTTAACCGAATCCCAAGGAGAACGCATGTAACAAGATGTTCCAACAGAATGATAAAGAATGGAACAATGTAAGAATTTCACCAAGTATAGGGTAGCCCGCGTATACAGGTTATTCCAATAGAATAATAAAGAATGGAATAACAGAAGTTCTCTTCATAGATAAGAAAGAAATAATACTCCCTACCTTTAGAAAAATTGGATATTGGAATAGTGAGGTAGCAGACTTCTCTTCTTCTTTCTATAATTTCTCTCTATAGTAATCGCTCTAAAGCTTTTGTGAATTGGTGAAAATGAAGGAAGAATGAGCTTCTATTTATAGGAAAATATAGTTTCGATAATTGCACGTTTTGGGGCTCGAAAATTACAGTACAATACCTCCAACTTTTCTTTCATTTATAATTTAGTCCTGCAAGTATTATCAATCTTGCACCAACTCCCCTAATAGTAAATAATGTGAATCAATAGTTCAATCATGTGAATCAATAGTATAATCATGTAAAAATACTGAATTTCAAAGATAGTACCTCCATCTATACCTCCATTTTTAATTTAGTCATGCAAGTATTATCAATCTTGCACCAACTCCCCTAATAGTAAATAATGTGATTCAATAGTACACATATGTGAACAAATAGTTATGTAAGCATGTGAATTAGTAGCAATTAATTGCTCATTTATCCGATAAATTACCCGATTTATCAATATAACCCCTAGACATCAATTATCATCGGAATAAATGTCGATTTTTACTAACATAAACAATTCCAACATAATAAAGCTATTTTTATCAAAAATATAAATTTTGAAATTTTGAAGTTTGACTTTTCCCAAAAAAGTCAACTGTTGACTTTTTGACCAAATAGTGAATCCCGAAAAATTTTGTGTTTATAGACTATTTTTACTAATTTCGCGTCGTTTAGGACTCAAATATCACGTCCGCGTCTCCAAATTCAACTCCTCGAACAACATTCATTATTATTATTATAACTCGAATATTTATCAACCAGTGTCGTTCCCGGAAAAGTGGGGGCTTTCCATAAGGATTTCTCCTATCATGCGCCTTGATTAGGTGACCAAACCTCTCCTCGATGTGAACTTCTAGACATTGTAAATATTACAATTTAATAATATGAATAACTTTGTCATCTCAATTATTGATTTAATAAAATAACATATTATGCGATGATAATCTTATACAATAATCGAATCAATAATATGAGAGATATGATCAAAGAATTCTTTGTAGCAATAATTGAGTATAATCGAGTGACTTCTCACGTAAGCATCAATAATCAATACTGTGTGTCTATTATGAAACCACGCGTATTATTGTACTTTTTACTACTAGGGTAATTTAACGCTTAACGGTAAAACTTCCGCCGTTATTTTTATAAAGTATTTTTGTCGTTTTTCTCAATCCGATAATAATTCTATTAGGGGTCCTCCAATGATGATTGTCTTCGTCGTCACGGATATTCCTCTACAAAAAGAATATTCCCCGACCAATCGAATATTATATAACAACTTGTATACTTTGCAAAATTTATAAATATTACCCACAACTATAACATTATATCAAATCCACACCATAATATTTAAAAAAATTATTTCGAGAAAATTAAATCTTTATTCATAAAATCTGGGGTCTCACATAATGCGAGTCTATAGGCCATATTTCCTATTCGGTCAAGAATATCAAATGGACCAACAAATCGTGGATTGAGCTTTTCTCTCTTCCCAAATCTTGTAACTCCTTTCCATGGTGCAACACGTAACAATACATGACCCCCAATATTAAATTCCACATCCTTTCGATGAAGATCCGCATAACTCTTTTGTCGATCATGTGCCGTTTGTATACGTTGTCGAATCATTTGGATCTTCTCTGTAGTCATTCGTACCAACTCTGGTCCCAACAATGCTGCTTCACCCACCTCATCCCAGCATACTGGAGAATGACATTTTCTTCCATACAATGCCTCGAATGGAGCCACACCTATACTTGCCTGATAACTGTTGTTGTAGGAGAATTCCACCAATGGTAGGTACTTATCCCAACTCCCTTTGAAATCTAGGACACGGAGTCTTAATAGATCTTCAAGAGTTTGAATAGTCCTCTCTGATTGTCCGTCCGTTTGAGGATGGTATGCCGAACTGAATCGTAAATCTGTGCCCATATCTTTCTGCAAGCTAACCCAAAATCGTGAAGTGAATCTTGGGTCACGATCCGAAACTATGGATAGTGGCATGCCATGCAATCTCACAATCACATTCACGTATATACTAGCAAGACGTTCAAGGGAATAAGTCTCACGTATAGGCAAGAAATGGGCAGACTTGGTTTATCTATCAACAATAACCCAAATCGCATCTATGCCTTGAGAGACCTTGGGAAGACCCGTAATAAAATCCATAGTAATGTGTTCCCACTTCCATTTCAGAATCTCAAGTGGTTTTAATGGACCCTTTGGCATTTGATGCTCTGCCTTTACACGTTGACAAGTTAAACACCTCGAGATAAACTCCGCGATCTCTCTCTTCATACTGTTCCACCAAAATGTATGTCGAAGATCATGATACATTTTGGTACTCCCAGGATGGATTGCAAACAGTGTGTTGTGTGCCTCCATCATGATTCTATTCTTCAAGTTAGAATCCTTATGAACATAAAGTCTGGAGTTGACTCGAAGTATTCCTTCTTCATCGATTCTTGCTTCTAGAATAGCACCTTCTTGCACTTTCTTCTTCATACGCATCAGCTCCATGTCCGTAGCTTGAGCAACTTAAACTTTATCAATTAAAGTCGGTTCTACTCGTATGTTTGATATCATCACGTGGGTACTTGGAGCGTTTACCTCTATCTCCATCCTTTGCAAGTCATATAAAATGGACCTTTGTGTTAACAACATTGCACTCGTACCCGCATATGATCTTCTACTCAATGCGTCAGCTACCACGTTTACTTTTTCGAGATGATATTGGATGGTATGATCGTAATCTTTCAACAGCTTGAGCCAACGTCGTTGCCGCATATTGAGTTCCTTTTGGGTGAAGAAATATTTGAGGCTTTTATGATCTGTATAGATCTTCACTTTCTCCCCATACAGGTAGTGTCTCCAGATCTTCAACGCTGCACATTTCACGCTAACTCGAGATCATGAGTAGGATAATTCCTCTCATATTCTTTGAGTTGTCGTGAGGCATAAGCTATGACTTTCCCATGTTGCATAAGAACATATCCTAACCCTTTGCCTGAAGCATCGCTGTAGATAACAAATCCATCCGAACCAGATGGTATTGTCAGAACAGGTGCCGAAATGAGTCTTCTCTTGAGTTCTTGAAAACTCTTCTCACAATCCTCGCTCCAATCGAATTTTATATCTTTACGAGTCAGCTGAGTTAACGGAGTAGCGATTCGAGAAAATCCTTCCACAAATCTCCGATAATAACCAGCTAAGCCCAGAAAGCTACGTACTTCGATCATCGACTTTGGTTGCTCCCAACTTTGTTTGGCTTCAATCTTCGTCGGGTCGACAGATACTCCATGTTTTGACACCACGTACCCAAGGAATGCTACTTCCTCAAGCCAGAACTCGTATTTCTTCAGCTTGGCATATAGCTTGTTATCACGAAGCCTTTGCAGTACCAGCTTCAAATGGCATTCATGATCTTCACGACTTTTGGAATAGATGAGGATATCATCAATAAAGACAACAACGAACTGATCCAAATATTATTTGAATACACGGTTCATCATATCCATGAAAGCGGCAGGAGCATTAGTCAATCCAAAAGACATGACTAAGAATTCATAATGCCCGTACCGAGTTCTGAAGGAAGTCTTTGGAATATCCTCAGTTTTAATCTTCAGCTGATGATATCCAGAACGAAGATCGATCTTTGAAAAGAATTGTGCTTCTTGCAACTGGTCAAACAGGTCATCAATGCGAGGTAGCGGATACCTATTCTTGATGGTGACATGGTTCAATTCTCGGTAGTTAATACAAAGTCGCATACTTCTGTCTTTCTTCTTTACAAATAACACAGGAGCACCCCAAGGAGATGTACTAGGACGAATGAAACCTGTAAGACCCCAACTTTTATGAATAAAGATGATTTTCTATAAATATCATTTTTGAATATTATGGAATAAATTTGATATAATGTTATAGTTGTGGGTAATATTTATAAATTTTGCAAAGTACGCAAGTCGTTATATAATATTCAATTGGTCGGGGAATATTCGTTTTAATAGAAAATATTAAATGCAACTAAGACAATCATTGGTGGACCCTACAAATTAATTATTATTTGATTGAAAAATGACAAAAATATTTTATGAAAATAACGACGGAAGTTTTTTGTTAACTATTGAAACACCCGGTGTTAAAATGTACGATGTCTGGCGTAGTTACACAAGATAGACACGGTATTGATTATTAATGCTTACGTGAGAAGTCACTCAGGTTTTGTTCAATTATTATTACGATAATTCTTTGATAGTATCTCATATTATTTGATTCAATTATTGTCAATATTTTATAATCAATAATTGAGATGACAAAGTTATTAATATCATTATTTGCAATATTAACGATGTCTGGAAATTCTATCAAGGAGAGGTTTGGTCACCTAATTGCGCGCCAATGGGGAAAATTCCTTATTGGAAAGCCCCCTCTTTCCTGGGAACGATCTGGTCGATTAATATTGTGAATTATAATAATGATGATGAGTTTTGTTTTATTAGTATTATTAATGTAATAAAATGAAAAGTTTTTATATAAAATGTAATACTTTTATAAAGTTATTCGTTTTATTAGACTAATAGTAAAATCTTTTTATATAAAACAGAATACTTTTATAAAGTTATCTGTTTTATTAGACAATAATTAGAATATATTATATTTTTTTATGCATAGTGCCTGCATAGTATTTGCATAGTAAAATCTTTTTATATAAAACAGAATACTTTTATAAAGTTATTCGTTTTATTAGATTATAAATAGAATATATTATATTTTATTGTAAACCAATCTGACCGTCCGTTTAAAGTAAATAAATCTGGACCGTTCATGAATTAGTTCTTATGCGATCCATTCTTCTATAAAAAGCTCGCTCATTCCTTCATTATTTCTTACGAATTCACTTGAAACTCTAGAGAGAGAAACTATAGAGAGTTCTTCTTCTATAATCTTGAGCGTATTTCTTTAGAGTTTAAGAAAGCTTTGAGCGTAATGCAAGTTTTCTTTGAGTATATCCTTGCCCTACCAGTCAAAATACTCTTCTTTTACGGTAAGGGATATTATTTGTTGTACTCATTAGGGGTATTCCTTCTTTCTTATTAATGAAATTCTTTTGTTATTCCATTCTTTATTATTCTGTTGGAATAACCTGTATACGTGGGATACCCTATACTTTGTGAAATTCTTCCATTATTCCATTATTTATTATTACATTGGAACATCATGTATGCGTGCGTTTACGCGTGACCTAGTTTCGTTGTTTATTTTTACATTGGAACATCACATGCGTGCGTTTACGCATGACTTCGGTTCCATTATTTATTATTCTCGTTGGAATATCCTATCGGTGCGTTTACGCATGACACGGTTCCATTATTTATTATTACATTGGAATATCCTGCTCGATGCGTTCTGCATGACTTCGTTCCATTATTTATTATTACATTGGAATAACTGTCTGCATGCGATCTATCGCATGCACGGTGATTTCTTTTGTTATTCCATTCTTTATTATACTCAGTTGGTTAAAGTTTTGACTTCTATACTCCATGAAATTAGTGGAATATCCTTGATATTTGTGCTTCATCCAGTATCTTTTCATGGAAATATTCTCGTGAGCATTCTTGAGTGTTACTCTACAAAGAAGTATCATGTTGACAATTTGGACATTATTAGTTCCTGGATAAATTAATTCTTGAACTTGTTTTATTGAATTCTTATATCATTGTCATCATCCTCATGTTTATATTATATTGAAAGTCATATGTGGCATGTAGTGCATAGATGGACTTGGTATGATTATGACCAGGGATTATTCGGTGTAATCATGACCGTAATGTTACAAATGATGTGGAAAAAGTCATCATTGACCCATAGTGCATTGATGGACAGTTGTTGGCATGATCATGACCATTAATGAATACACGAATATCCTTGGCTGTGGTGCATGGATAATTTGTGGTTGTGATACTAATGAATATCCTTGGCCGTAGTGCAGGGATGATGTGGATTATTTAAGTTTGAGTCTCGTGATAAAAGTCATGAAAAACCTTTTAAATTATAGAAGATAGTAGATTTTATTCTCTACTTGACTCTTCTAAGGATTGCTTGTTCAACTGCAGCTTAAACTTGATGTTTGTTATATTTTATCGGTTTAACAACATTGAAGGCTAATGATAATTTATTCTGCATTATCTTAGTCATAATATTTCTTACTGGGCTAGTTGAGCTCACCCTTTTGCTTTCATTGTTCTCTTCAAGAAATGAGAACGTATCAGGGACTAGTCGGGGAACAGAGTGATGGTCCAGATAATAGCATTAGTAGTCCTCACTATTTTATGAAATAGTGTGATAATAAATGTAATGAGGACCCCATTGAGTTTGTATATTGTCTAGATGACAATATTTGTATTAAAACTCACAGCATATGTTTAGTCGTATTTTACACGACTGTTGTATAATTAAGTTGTATTTGAATTTTATACCATGTATTTGGCGACTCAAAATAGGTGATGTATACCGATTTTGGGGCGTCACAAAACCCATGTCCAACAACTCCTGTAGTTGAACCTTTAACTCCTGAAGTTCAATAGGAGCCATTCGATATGGGGTTTTAGAAATGGGCTTTATGCCGTGTTCAAGGTCAATAAAGAATTCAACTTCACGTTACGGGGTAGGCAAGTTCTTCAGAAATCGTCAAGAAATTCATTAACAACATAAATTTTATTCAAATCTGACGTGTTTTTGTTCAAGTCCGTGACATGGGCTAAGAAAGCTTGACATCCGTTTTTCAATAAACGAATAGCTTTATGGCTTGATATGACCGTGATTGTCTTTAATGGTTTGGTTGTTTGAATTCGCATAATAGGTTGGTTAGGAATATGAAAACTAACAACCTTATGAAAACAATCAATTTTAGCATGATGCGTGGTTAACCAATCAATCCCTAAAATCACATCAAATGCAAGAATTTTCAACGAAATAAGGTCGACAGGTAATGTGATGGTACCGACTTGAATAAAGAAAGATTTATAAACAGTAGATGTAATGAAAGTTTCTCCTAACGGGGTCTCAACAAATAAGTCAAGGTTTAACTTCTCCGGAGTCAAGTTTAAACGTTGAGCACAAGCAGGAGAGATAAAAGAATGGGTAGAACCAGTATCTAATAAGGTATAAACTTCGCAAGAGTTTATGATTAGCTTACACGTGATCACCTCGTTTGGGTTCCTCGCGCGTTTTGGGCGATCCACGACAAACGCCCTTCCTGGAACCACCGACTTTGACTTGTCCGGGACAGCCTTTGGAGTCACCATCCCCGTTGAACTTGGTTTCGCAACTAGACAATCTCTAGCTATATGACCTTCCTTTCCACAGTTATAACACACCTTGGATTGTTGTGGGCAGTTTGGGCTGATGTGTCCCTCTTTCCTGCATTTGTAACAAACGACCGGTGCTCGTTCTCCTCCCCTAAAAACAGTTGATGTTTGTGATGACGTCTTCACGTTATCATTGTTGTACCTTCTCCTCTTGAAATCTCCTCCCGACTCGCTCCTTCTATTATCACGGCCACAATTACCACCATAGTGGTTACCGCTTTTGTCTGAATGCTTTCCTTCCCTCTGGTTGTCATTGCTCATGATGGCCGCCACCTTACCCATAATGACCACAGGTTGTGGTCCCTTTGTTGCATATACTCATTATCTCGCTCTAATAATTGAGCCATGTTTACAACATATCTGAATATAAAGCAAATTTATGAGATATAAGATATTGCCGAATCTCGGGCTTTAAACCTCTCAGAAACATCCTCGTCATTCGTTCCTCATTTTCGACCAAATGAGGTGCAAACCTAGATAACTCTGCAAACTTTGACTCGTATTAGGACACCGTCATGTTGTTTTGTTCCAGTCTGATAAACTCCACCTCCTTCATATGACGAATACTTTCAGGAAAGTACTTGTCATTAAACAGTTTCTAAAACGATTCCCAAGACATGATGAGTGCGGCCGGCTGGGTACACTTCACAGACTCCCACCAGTAGTTTGCCTCACCGCCGAACATAAAGGTGGCGAATGGAACCTTCTATTCCTATGTGCATCCTAAGACATCGAATATCTTAGTAATTTGCTTGACCCATGTTTCCGCCTTGATCGGATCCGACTTTCCAATAAATTCTGCTGGTCCCAACTCCTTGAACTGCTTGGCTGTGACAAGCCGCACATTGCTATTATTTCCACCCGTATTCTATGCACGGGTCTCCCTCGTCTGGTTTTGCATGAACTACAAAAAACTTCTAAACATCCCATCATTCATCATTTGTTCGGTAGTGTTGTTTACAGGAGGAATATTGCCTTCCTGTTGCACGTTCCCCTGGGTGGTGATTAAAGGTGTCTCCACGGTCTGATTTACTCCATTATTAATGTTCTCAGCTGCCATTCATAAATACTACCATAAAACAAGGGTTAATAGTCATGTCATATATTATCCTTATACTCTGACCGACCAAATAAATACCAAATAAACTTAGTCAGGTCATACTAGCGAAGGAATTCCCCGTCTCTTCCCTCATAGTTCTTGTCTCACATCTCAGCCAGGGATCATTTCCCTAAGCTTTGATACCAACTGTGACGCCCCCAAAATAGGTATACATTACCCATTCTGAGTCGCCAAATATATGGTATAGAAACAAATACAACTTCAGTAATATAATTGTCGTGCAAAATACGACAACACATATACTGTGAGTTTGAATACAAATATTGTCTTCTAGAGAGTATACAAACTCAAAAGGAGTCCTCATTACAATTATTGATGCACTATTTTACAAAAATAGTGAGGACTTCTAAACAGTTATCTCGAATCATCACTTCATACCCCGGCTAGTTCCTGCTAAATTTTCTCCTCCTAAGAAGAATAATGGAACAAAAAGGAAAAGAGTGAGCTCAACTAGCCCAGTAAAGAATATTATGACTAAGATAATATACAACAAATTATCATTAGTCTTCAGCAGGGAATAATTTGATAAAATATAATAGACAACAAGTTTTAGATCAACAACTGCAGCGGAAACAACAATCCATTAGAAGAGTCAAGTAGAGAAAGAATTCTACTATCTTTTAAGATTTAAAAGTCCATCATCAATATTTTATCCTTGTAACATCAATCAATATACATCTTGAATCAAATATTCATCTTTTTACTTCTGAGGCAAAGATATTCATTTGTATCACTAGTTGGTCATGTTCATCTCAACACCTGTTCATCTTTGCACAACGGGCCAAAGATATTCATTAGGTAATCATTCATCTTTGCACGTCAGGCCAAAGATATTCAGTAATGTCATCATTTAGGACTGAGGATGATGAAAAATATTTTAAAGAAAACGAATCCAGTAAGATAGAAGGACAAATATTAGGGATTCGTCTCACAGTTTATCCAAGATCAATAATACTCCATAATAACCAATTTTGAAGCAGAATTCAAAAATAAAGATCAAAACATGGATACAATCAAAGATAGTAACCATAATAGACATCTTGGACAAAAAGAAGAAAATTTTATTTTTCGGTGAATAGTCTTGATATCGTGAATAGTAACTGAACACAAAAAGTTCTAAATTTGATAAAAAGTTCAAACCAATATTTCGGCATAATGATATTGAAGAAAATAATATCATTTAAGAAGAAAACAACATCCCTTACCTTGCAAAGACAGTACTTCTGACAGGAATACTGGATATAGTGCTGAAAGAACTTGCACCGTATAATAACACTCAAAGTAATAAAATACTCACAAAATACGCTCAATATTATAGAGAGAAAGAGGGAAAACTTATGAATTCTGGTGTGATTTTCTATTCTAATTAAGCACCCTATTTATAGGAAAATGCTTAGAAGCCATATAGCAGACTAACTTACTTTACGATGGCTTTACCATTGCTTCTATTCAAGCCTACCACATTTGAATAAAATCTCTCAAAGACATTTTCACCAACCAAAAGTGGGGCCCACCCATGTTTTAATAAAATTATTTTATTTTCTGAAACTTCAACAATTCATAATAAATAGTCCTCTATCAGAAAAATTCAAATCTCATGTGCTTTCCATAGGAAATTTAATTCTCTAAAACTTTGTAGAAGAAAGTTTTTCCAAATTCCAATCAAAAAATACTCGAAATCCACAAACGGATGATTTTTAAATACTTTCAATCCGACAAAATACTGATAAAACACCTCAACATTAATTCCTTCATTTTTATCCACATAAAATAAATATATCCATCATTTATATCCACATAAAATAAATATTTCCTTATCATATAAATCAATAATTAATTATTCATAAATAATATTCTGAGAATCACAATAATGACAACCAAAGCAGGTTCCTGGAAAGAGGGGCTTTCCAGATAAGGATTTCTCCTTCTTGGCCGCAATTAGGTGACGAACCTCTCCTTGACAGAACTTTCTAGATATTGCCAATAATGTTATCTAATAATATTATTCCAAATAATATGAATTATTTATATGATAATGGAGATGATGTGTAGTGACAATTATTGAGCAACAATAATATAAAATATCAATCAACGAATTATTGAATCAATAAAATAAAATATTGAGCAATAATTCACGTAACAATTATTTGAAGTGCCTTCTTACGTAAGAATCAATAATTCAATAATATTGTGCAATCACGCAGTCTTCTTTGTGCAACCACGCGTATTCTTGTATTTTAACCAATAGGTATTCCAACGATGTTAATTTGGTAACAACTACGTCGTTATTTGTAAAAACTCAAATTTGTCATTTTTTTCATCCGACCGTTATTCGTTATGGGGCCCACAAATGGCTGCGCCGTCGTACCAATATTCCCCGACAGAAAGAATATTCCACGACCAAACGAATATTCCCTGATAACTGAATATTTTATAACCAATTGCTTATTTTAAAAATTTTGCACATTTCACCCATAACCAAAGTATTATATCAAATTAATACCTTATTATTCACAATAATAAATAGAAGAAATTTTATTTTATTCATTAAAAAGTTGGGGTCTTACAGTAAATAATACCAATTATAATCTTAAATGTCATTAGTCAACAATTGTGTTTGTGGTGTGTGTTTTCCGTTTTTAACAGTTCATTTATATGGTTAGAGGATTTGTTGAGGTGATGGAAAGGAAAAGTTGAGGGTTCAATGTTTATTATGCTATTAACATTCTACTGATTCATTAATTTGTGTCATTAATTTGTTTTAGAATCATGGAAAAATCACATACTATTGATTCATTTTTCAAGAGAAAGCAATCAACTCATGTTGACACATCTCTACTAACCCATGAGCCTAATGTTCAAACATCTTTGCCTACCCCTGAAAAAGAACAACGTCCTCTAAAATCACCAAGAATTGAAGGTAAAGAATGGGATATTAATTATTTGGAGCGTGATGAAGGTAAAGAATTGAAGGTAAAGAATGAGTTGTCAAATCTGAACTTCGAAATAAGATGGAGGATGAATATCTTACAAATTCTCTTATTGTCTACATTGAAAAAGAAATTAAAAAATTGATTCGATGTGAGAATCAATCATAGATGGATTTCGTGATTTGAAAGAACGTCGGGTGCAATTTTGACGAAGATATGTTTTAAAAGACTTTTTTTTGCTATATTTTGTTGTCTTTGGTAAAGCAAATCTATTACTACATTATCTTTGTTTTAGTGAAAATATGTTTTGTAATGGTGGAACTTTACTTTTTAATTATGAATATATATTATGTTGTTAAAAACTTCTTGCCCCCCCCCCCCCAAGATCAAATCCTGGTTTCATCCCTGAATTGAGGGAACTTTGATTCCCGTGGATACCAACAAACCTAATCCCAATAACATCGACTACGATAACTTTCATGAACGCGATTATTCATCCATGTTTTCACCCTGAAGACCGGGTATGAATAACTTAATTTTGATTTTAGATATATTTTCATGAACTTGCTTCACTGGTTTATGTGGTTATTATCAATTTTTATGGTTTTTGTGATTTTTTAGTGGTAGATTTATTTTGATGGCAGAAAAATATATAGTTGGTGATTGTAATGTTGTAACTTATTGAATTGGGTTGTTTATTTTTTGAATTTGTAATGCTATACAAGTATTTGTTACACATGTTATGATGTTATGATGCTTTTGAAGTGTTCTAACAGTATATTGGGAATTGTTGGCTATAAGTGATGATATGGTTGTGTCATATAGTTGTTCACATGTTTATGGGTCTGATTGGGCATTTAGGGCTGAGTTCAGGAGGTATAGTTACTGGTTTTGTAGTGTGAAAGATACGATACAGAGTTGAAGAATAAGGTTAATCATACTTGTTGCCATTGAAAGAAAAGAAAAGGTTGTGTTAGCTATATGTATTATCTCTCTATTTAATTTATTTGTAAACTGGCTTTGTATTATATCAAATGTTCAAGCCTGTGAGATTTGATTGAAGATTGCTTATTCTCTCCTTCCATTGGTCTTGACTCTTTCAAAGAATTTTCAAACTTTCTGGCTCTGGCATGTTCATTTGATTCTGTGTTCAGATTTTTCATATGCTCCTCTCACTATCATTACAGGTCTTCTATATCTATTGTCTATTACTCAGTAAACAGTGAAAACAGAAAGAAGTTATTGTCCTTGAGGCCTTGTAGTGTAGTATCATTTTTAGTAAAATGTCTAATATGGAGTAATTTTTAACATGAGTAACATAATCATTAAAGACATTTTCCCATTAGATATATTGTCTCAGGATAGAGTTCCAATTCTCCTATCTCCCTAAATCCTATGACCATAACAATATGTTTTTTTAAGTGGATTTTGAAAAATATGTAAATAGAAAATAGACTAATTGTTAATTTTATGTGAATAATAGAATGGAGTGCAACAAAAGTTAAATATACTTTCAAAATAATTGTGATTATATAAATCTTTTGAATGTTTATTTTGTGATCCCACTTTATCATTGGAGAGAAAACATGCCATTTCTACGTTGCTACTAAGAAATTGGGCTCAACTTTGAAAGACAGATAAGGAAATTACACTGTTATTATCATCTTGTTATTTCCATCTAATTTACAACATCTTGTTATTGTCAATTTCATCTCCCTAGTTACATTATTTTTAATAATCTTCAACTTACATTTTTATCTTCTTAAATTATGTAGGATATGATCTCATAAAGAGTCTTTTAATTTGAGCAATGTGGTGTTGCCTTCAGTCAGTTTCTAATACTACTACATAATCTCACAGCAGCAAGAAGTGCCAGTATCATTTGGTACTACATGTAACATCTGTCTTCTTTTTACTTTACTGCTTCTATCTCTGATCTAAAGAGAATGATATTCAACTGATTCAAGAGGGAATGGTATACCATTTGTCTTGCAGTTAGGATTGATCTTAGGAGTGAATGAATTCTGACCTTTATCGATTCTCCATTGCAGCAAAAAGTGTTCAAGTTTTGGTACACTAGTGTAGCACACAAAAGCAGTCCATTGACAATTTCTATGGGGAAGATGCTCGTAGTCAGCACTGAATTCAACTGTTCAAATGAAATTCTTTCTATATCAGCTATGCTTTCAGGTTTGTGATGTCCCCGATGCCGGTATCGTTCATCATTACAAACTTTGTGTTTGCAAGTATGGTTCATTTTTGAGATCTTATTCAGGCTTTTATCTATAATGTTCACTCTTCTATTTCTCGTTGCATGTAATATACAGTTTCTGAAGATGGAATCATTTTATTTCCGCAACCTCCTAATGTGGTTGAAGAGGATCCTGAGGAGGAGATGGATATGGACATAGAACCAGCTCTTATAAAGTGGCCACGGAAACAGGGGATTTATTTTTTCCAGGCTTCACTAGGCTCTATTTATCACTTTTGCTGCCTACCAACTTGCTTCTCATTTTGTATCTTTGTTTGGTCAGGAGCACGAGTGTTTAGTGGAAGGACCTCTAAATAATCTGAAACAGAGTATGGTTCAGTTTCAAAAGACCAAAAAGGTAAAATACTGGGTGAATGAATTTATGTTTTGGGGGTAATATTTATTGTTGTGTACATTTGAGGACATATTGACTTAATGATTTGTTTGACATAGATCTACAATGATCGCCGACTTTTCTTTGGTGGTGGACCTGGTTTGACTTAATGTATTCTTATAGCTGATAAAATTTGTGGAGTCAATTTGGTAGTACTTGAAGTGAAGACAATATATTACTGAAGTGGTCAGATTCTGCGAGATGATAATATACCTGTTTTAGTACATTTGTTTAACACATATCATGTCTGTATGCCTAATTACTGAAGTGGTTAGTTTCCATAAATGAATGCTTATTGCTACATGACTTAATTATGACCTTATAAGTTTGTAGTTCAAGATGGCTCAGGAATTGTTCAAACCAACAGAAGGTGGTGTTCTTGTAGATGTTAGTTGTGGGAGTGGTTTTTTTTCCCCGGAAATTTGCCAAATCCAGGACCTATTCAGGAGTTATTGCACTTGATTTTTCTGAAAACATGCTTCGCCAGTGTTATGATTTCATTAAAAAAGATGATACAATCTTAAACTCGTAAGTTTCTTTTCTCCCCTTAAATGATATATAGTCAGCTTATGCAATTAAATTTCTAGTTGCAATATTCTTCTGATTTTCCTTAGGGGTTTGATTCTTGTACCAACAACCAGTATGTGCTGGTTAACTCGATTTTGTTTCAATGATAATATGCAGTAATCTTGCTCTTGTAAGGGCAGATGTTTCCAGGCTTCCCTTCACATCAGGTTCAGTTGATGCAGTTCATGCTGGTGCAGCGCTACATTGCTGGCCATCTCCTTCGAATGCAGTAAGTTCTTTTATGGGTCTAATTTAGGTATACACTTTTCTAAATAGGCAATCAAAATTTCTCCTCTCTTCATATCTTTCCTTGTGGTTTACACTATATATCCTAAATCCAGGGGAGGTTTGCATCGGAGACCAAAGTTACGAGGCCTACGTTGAAGTGTCAGGCCAAAGTTCCTCAGGTTCAGGGGCCTAAAAAGAAACCTAGTAGAAGGGCAAATGAAGGTTTCATTGAGACCAAAGATGGAAAATAAGTCATCACAAGCTGCTGCTTTATCCACATGTTTAATGGGAAGGTTTCAAAAACCAGAGGTAAAAACTCCTACATTTATTTCTTTTTACTCTTTTTTCCTTTTGGGAAATGATGTCTTTTATTTTGCTGGCAAAAGGGGGGGGGGGGTGCTTGATAGTTATTTCATTGCTCCCTGCAAACAACATTAGAATTTTTATGTTTTAACCTAGTATGGGGACCAACGATGGTCTATGGCCTTTTAATTTTGTTGGCTTGGTAAGTCGTGGTTTTGATATAAAGCATCTCTAAAATTATCAATAACTTATAATAGCAAATATTTTATCTTGATTGTTGTATCAAACTATCAATATATATGTATATTTGGATCCGGTTAGCATGAAGTTATTTTTTTGGTAAGTTGGTCAATTGGCCAATAGAATACTGACACGCATACAATACAATCTCGTCTGTGTGTCAGTATTCTATTGGTCAATTGACCAACTTACCTCAAAATAAACTTCATACTAACCACTTCCTGTATATTTACATATATATATTTATATACGTAAAGTAGACTACTTAATACTATAATATTATCCTTCCTAGTTACTACTTGTTGGTGCACATGCAGATCCCTATTAGACCTCACAACAGATAAAGGCTCCAATTATTTATTCAATGAATGTGAGGACATTCACCTTGGTTCTTTTACAAGAATAATATACTTCAGTTAAAGCCAAGAATGTATTCGCAAAGAACAAGGAGACCTTTTAGCTAGAAATTCAGAAGAAATATGAAGAGATCTTGGGACGACTTAATGTAAGCGAGAAAATAGAGGAGTCAAGGATGAAATCGTAAACTTTGGTGCGTCTGGAGTTCACATGAAAGTAGTTCATGCACATGGTGGTCATTGGCTCATTACTTAGCACTTGATTGTGAAAATAGTTCATGCACATGGTCATGTATTTGAGTATTAATTAACTAACAACTTACATTGGTAAAAATTTGAGTTTGTTGCTCGATTACGCTAGTGTTGTTGTAATAACACGATGATTTTATTTAAATGGTTGGAATTTATTGGTCATCATCTTGGTGTAATCTTTTTCTTATTTCTAGATCTATAATTTTATATTTAGTTTTTTATTTAGTCGCAACAACTAATTTTGTCACTATTAATAACTCTTTCTGTGACGAGATGTATCGTCACCATAAGCATTCAATTAGTGACATTAAAAAATGCGTCCCAAAAAGTAACTCTTTGGTGACAAATTTCTTTGTAATAGTATTTAAAATATGAAATGACAACGACATAATTGTCATGTTAAATATATTATTAGGTGATGAATTGTTCTATCGTCATTTATTTTCTTATTTTTGGTAACGATAAACACAATAACATGACAAAAGAATAATCATAAATATGACAATATTGTCGTCATTAAAATTAGATGATTTAAATAGAGTAACATATTTTCTTCACTAAAACAATATCATTTAATGACGAAAAACAATTTTTGTCATTTAATGCACCAAGTTTTGATGACGAAACATAATATAGAATGACGAAAGTTTCATTCAAATAGTGACGCTATTAACGTCACTAAAAGTATTTAATTATAGTGACAATGATGTAGATCGTCACCATAAGTTAAAACATTTAGTGATTTACATCAAATAGTGTCAAATATACCTAATACCACGCTTCATACGGTGGCGGTCTACCTGACGATTAACAATCGTCACCAAATGTTTTAGTGACAAAAAATGAATTTTATGTGACAAATTTTAGCGTCTTTTTTTGTCTGATTTCTTGTAGTGATACTTAACTTCACCTCTTTTACTTTGGAAGTACCTTCGTGGCTTGTCATGATAGTATCCCACATTTCTTTTGTTGTGTTGCACGATGATACTTTATCAATTTCAGCTTGGACCATTCCGCTTTAGCAAGGTGTTCATGGCTCTTGAGTTGTAAGAAAACATGTAGCTTTCATTTTCATCCATGTCCATAAGAGTCTTAAGTCTACCATCATCATGTCTAGGAATAACATATCCATTTTCAACTACCCACCATTCCCATGGGTCTCTTTTAAGAAAAATCTTCATTCTGAACTTCCAAAAATTGAAGTTTTCGCTTCCTATCAATAGAGGTGACCGGCTTGTGGATTGACCTTCTTGAAAATAAAGGTGTGCCATAGGATCTTTCCCTACGACCTGCAAAGATCAATATTAGTAGAGCCTTGCTCTGATACCAAATGAAATTTTGTAATTAAGCACACCTAGAGGAGGGTGAATAGGTGTAAATACTCAGAAGTGATCTACAGTGGCCAATTTTTAAAGTTTACTATAGCAGGCTATAATCGGACGGTCTAACCCTGTCCGTATTAGTTATGTTCTTTGTCTGTTATAAACGGACAGTTAATACTTGTCCGTATTAGTATAAAATTTTTCCAACTTGAACCAAAATCTGCAGAATTTTAAAGCCTAAAACAGAAACAAAAAAAAATAGTAGATCGCACCAAGATTTTTACGTGGTTCAACCCCTATCCTCTAGTCTAGTAGCCTAATCTACGTCCAAACCCAACTAGGATTGGAGACTCTTTTTATTAAACTAGCTTCACACTGATGGACACTACTGGTCATTTGCACCTCTGCAACTTTTCTCACCTCTGAGACCATGAGACTACTTTTGAACAGAATACCTTTTACAATGACACCCAAGCCAAAACATGCTTCCACTTGGTTTACAAAGATTATGAAGCATTACTGTGTTTCTTCCAGCTCAAAAAGAATATAAAAGAATATGACCAATGACTGGAATAAGACTTAAAACAACTCTCTGAAATATTGAATAACTAGCAATGATAGCTTCCAAAGTTCTGAGATAATTAGCCGAGCAGGAAGACTATTTATTGGATGAAAGCAACGGCTATGAAGACTTGGCAAAACCTGTTAG